>CM020979.1:30893500-33393500 GCA_010134655.1 Fragaria nilgerrensis | reverse complement strand
AATATAATTATCTCTAATCATCTTCTTAATTATTGCTTAGCAAGCACTCTATGTGACACCCCCCCCCCCCCCCCCCCCATAAATACCCCTGTACACTCCCACTCTTCTCCATCCACACTCGCAAACACAGCCACTTCTTCTTCTTCTTCCTCTGTTTATTTCCCAACTACATCCACTCACAGCTAAGGCCATGGCGAAAGACGTTGAGGGAGCTGAGCACGGTGAGTTTGCGGCAAAGGACTACCATGACCCTCCTCCTACTCCTCTTTTCGACGCCGATGAGCTGACCAAATGGTCATTTTACAGAGCTGTCATCGCAGAGTTCATCGCCACGCTTCTGTTCCTTTACATCACGGTTTTGACTGTGATTGGGTACAAGAGCCAAAGCGCAACTGACCAGTGCGGCGGCGTTGGAATTCTCGGCATTGCTTGGGCCTTCGGTGGCATGATCTTCGTTCTTGTTTACTGCACCGCCGGTATCTCCGGTAAGTCATCGTTAACTTCCTAAAACATTATTTGCCAGACTGGTTTTTAAGCTTGGGAAGCGTTTTCGATCAAGTGACTGATCGATGAAATACTTGTGACAATTGCAGGAGGACACATCAACCCAGCTGTGACTTTCGGACTCTTCTTGGCACGCAAGGTGTCGCTCCTCAGGGCTGTGCTCTACATAGTAGCACAAAGTCTGGGTGCTATCTGTGGTGTAGGGTTGGTGAAGGCCTTCCAAAAGACCTTGTACGACGAGTATGGTGGTGGAGCTAATACCTTGGCCCCTGGGTACAGCAAGGGCACCGGATTGGCGGCTGAGATCATCGGCACCTTCGTTCTTGTCTACACTGTTTTCTCTGCCACTGACCCTAAGAGAAACGCCAGAGACTCCCATGTTCCTGTAAGCACCTATATGACGTTTTGGTTCAAAATTGCTAACTTGGGTCCATTTGATGGTAGAGATTACTTGATCTTTGATCCAATTCACAATTTTTTTTTTTGTATTAACTAACCATGATATGTTTTTGGTTCTTGAATAAAGGTATTGGCACCACTTCCCATTGGATTTGCTGTTTTCATGGTTCACTTGGCCACCATTCCCATTACTGGCACTGGTATCAACCCTGCTAGAAGTTTCGGAGCTGCTGTCATCTACAACCAAGACAAAGCCTGGGATGACCACGTTAGTAAAATATGCTAGCTAGCTTATTCAATTTTCCAATTAATCGACTATTTTGGGTTTCTCATTAATCATGAATTTATATTTTACCCTCTTTACAGTGGATGTTCTGGCTTGGACCTTTCATAGGAGCTGCCATTGCTGCCTTTTACCACCAATTTGTTCTGAGAGCAGGAGCAATCAAGGCCCTAGGGTCTTTCAGGAGCAATGCCTAATTTCACTTAAGCAGGATTTTCCACCCAAGCTTGATATTAAAGATGGAGATGGTCTTAATTTCTAAGAGAATAATAGCAACAATTGAGAATTGCAAGTCTGTCTCTCTCATGGCTCAAAAATTGAAGAACAAAAACTGGGGGCCAATTGTAGATAAACATGGCTTTGTTGGGCACGGGTGATCCCAATCTTTTCTTTCTTTGCTAGTATGTATGTGCTGTTGTTATTTCTTCTGCATGTGTATCCTTATCTTTAATTTTATTTCACTTGTAAGTGGGTGTTTTCATGAGCTTGTTGATGCGATAAAGTTAATGAAATATTGGTTGTGTTGTCTGGTCTCGATCATCTTCTAGCTAGTGCTTCACTTAATGGTTTGATTAGTAAACTAATTGATGCTAACAACCCTAATCAGATAGAATAGGTTTCATGTCTATATATCATTGGTCTATCTTAAAGCAAATTTCTTCCCCAAATTGCTTTTCAAAATGGAGTCTTTGAGTGGGACAAAGAAATTATGAAAGATACACTTTAACTTAACGTAGTCCATTACTTTAAGTAAATTATTTGGGCAAAATCATACTCTTGGTCGCTGTATTTGGGTCCATTTGCTATTTAGTACCTAATAGCTTAAACCCTAGCCTAATTTGACAAATTTTATTCTTGTGTTTTACGTTTTGATTTAATTAGAAGTTTCTTACAACGATGATCGATATATATAAAATTTTATTTAATCTAGTTTATTGAGTGAAAATAATCAATAATAGGTGAAATTATATTTTCATTTCAACTCTCTAGATATTACAAGAGAAGTAAAATGGATTTAGCTAGGATTAATTGCATGAGTAGTACTTCAATATATTACAAGATGCTTAACACACCATGAAGCCTTCTGGCTCATCTCTTTCAGATCAAAGCTTGATGGTGTGGCTATATATACTTTAATCGTAGTATAAAATTAGAACCACAGCTTTGTTCTAGGCATTCTTATCCTCAATCATTTATATATTTGTTCACAATTAATTAAGGGTGTTGATGATGAGATTGTTAGATTAGAGAAGCATATATAGTTTAATAGTTGTTGTGCATAGAGTGATAAACATGTACAATAATAATTTAAGACGTTGGCTTTTGTGGTGGTGGTGGTTCCTGGAGAGTGAGATGAGATGGATGATGATGCATTATTATCTGTCATATATAGTTGTTATTGTTAAAGGGACTGTACAATGTATGGGTTAGGTGTGGTGAGGTCAATAGAGATTGGAGAGGTTCTTTGCTTTTACAAAAGTTGGGATGTCCATGGAATATAGTTTTTTTCTGGTGATTAGTCCAGCTTATCTTGTCCATATAATATGCTTTCTGGTCGTTTTCCAGGAATAAGTAGCTAAATGCTTTAGCTGCTTGATGATGCACATATATTGGCTTAATCGATGGACTTTTTGGTCTCGCACTATGCTTGTGATGAGAGAGTTGTTTGCCAAAGAAAGCTCCAGGCTTTTCTGGAGTACTTTTTTTTTTTTAAGAGAAATAAATAATTCATTAATCACGGGACAATCCCTATTATAACACCCGTAAATACGATACTGAAAATCTACTAAAAACAAAAAACACGAGTCTTTAACTTGATCAAACTAGAAAGAGCGAGAAAAAACCAATAGCTCGTTAATCTATGGACCGAAAGTTCTACTAGTAAATAATAAAATGCAACAACACCAACTAATCTACCACACCCACCACATAAGTATATTAGTATTGCCGTCACCATCGCCACTGGCAACAGTGAGATAATGAGGAGTTATAAATCAAAACACTAATGCCCGAGTAACTGATGACAATCAAATCCCAATACACAAATAATATGGAAATCCATTACCATAACAACACCATATAATCCACCATCGAGACCTAAGCCATGAAAGCGAAGAGACGACGAGAGAAGATTGAGAACTATATCCAAGAGCTGTAACCAACGAAAATGAGGGGTGATGAACCCACGCGTGAGCACCCATAATCTAATAGGTAAGTGCGAAATTACACTTTAAGCGTGCAGCCACACAAGTTCACATGAAGGCACACAATGATAGTTGATGGGTTATTTGGTGTGGGTGACTAAATATTTGGAAAGATTTGGGACCGATTGATACCGGTATGAGGAACAAAGTCCTCCCGTGCAGGAGCAAGCTAGAATAATCCATATAGGGATAAAAACACACCACAATGGGTGACATGGGCCCAAAAACTGATGTCGGAAATAACTTGAAAAAGTAATTGACAATAAAAGTTAAGATAGATACCTCATGTGGGTTGAATACCCAAACCCAAGCCAAAGCCCAGGCCCAGGCATAGGCCCTTTGATCATGAGGCGAAAGCCCATTACCCAGCAAATCACAAAGCCCAGGCCCATAAAGCTGTGTTTGTGAGACTACGTATGACACGACCCGCCCCGAATTTCACCTTAAACCCGGAGTAAATCGTGCGAGGACCACCTCCAAGGAAAGATTTACCGCAAAATTCGGTACAACCTCCCTTGAAAATGGACAACCCTTCCAATAAAAACCTGCAAACACTTCTAAAGGTTCCAAATCCAACCTTAACTTCTGGAGCCTTCATGCTCCTCAAAAACAATCATCACCAACAGGATAATAAACATTATCTAAGATAATATACATCATCCGTCAAATATTCTAAAATATAAACAAGCCTTCACCCACAACCAAAAATATATACATTAAACCCATGTATTCAGAGCTACTAGACACTAGCGGAAGCAAGAAAAAAGACAAGTAGGCTAAACAGGTAACCTACTGGTGAAAGGTGGTGGAAATACGGGTGACTATGCCTCGTCTCCTACTAGATCCAATCCGAACTCTGCAGACTGGGCATTTTAAAACAAAGGGCCCAGGGGAAGACATTTAATAACGTTAGAGTGAGTGGACAAAAATAATTTAATAATAAACTATTTATGCATTCCCATTTAATTTCATAGAAAAATATACTGCATGCGGCAGCTTAAAAGTGTTCAACTCATAAACTGACAATTTTACGACTAGCACTGGCTAGTCACAAACTCAAATAAAATGGAGCCTCTCAGGCTAAACCATATATATTCATATATATTCGTATGTATCTACACTCGTCAGACTCTTTGTATGAATCCTAGAAACAATTCAGAAAAATAGAAATTCATACAAGGCTACAACGCTGGCGTCTAACGCTCACGTTGCGCCATAATGATATTTTTCCTCATTATGACCGAAAATGGACGGTGTACATATACGTGTGGACTCCCTATATGAAAACCTAAATAAACTGAAAAAGAAAGAAGTTTTCATATAGGGCTATGACGCTTGTGTCTAACACGCACGACACGCCATAATGGTATTTTACCTCATTATGACGGACCAAGCACGTATGGCTAGCTAGCATTTATATACATACTATTCTCATAAAATCCAAAACATATATATCCACCGAAAATCTCATTTTCAGGATCTCTCCAAAGGAGGAAAAATTATCAAATAGGCGAGAAATCAATAAATCTCATCAGAATAAACAAATGATTAATAAAATCATTCATCGCATGCTTTTTATTTAAAACAAAGGTCCACTCACAAATTAGGCCTAAGCCTGATGACGCTCCGAGGCTTCTTCTGCTCGGGCCTCCTCACGTCCTGTTCCAAATATATAATTAATTTACCAACTAAATTCCAGTATTTATAAAATAGGCAAAATTAATTGAGAGCCATAATTACGCTCATCATTGCCTAAGTTCGATATTCTTAAATCGGAACGATCCAAACTTTTATATCATACTCGGCAGTCGTATAAACAACCTTTCCTAGAAATTGATTTAAATCCTACGGTCGGATTTTACATTATTTAATCGCCTAAATACCAAACTCGTCCGAAAATTCTAAAACTCATTCCATTAAATTCCTCATAAAAATCTCCACCAAAAACAATTTTTCCAGCGGCGGCTCCGCCGGCAGCGGCGGTCGGCGACCAGCTCCGGCGACGTCTAAATTCTACCAAATTTTAACAGCAGCTTCCTCTCATTATTCCAAACAACTTTCATAACTATCACTAAGTCCAATTTCAAGCCTAACTAGGTCAATCGAACGAAAACATCCTAAAAGCCCTAGAATTTCAACTTCGAATTTCTCCTTACCGAGCTCAAGAGGGATCGAGCCTTTTGGAGGGGTTGTTGCACGGGAGGAGAGCTTCAAAACCGTACCAAGCTTGCCCGGATTGGTGGCCGGAGGAGGGAGTTCCGGCGAAGGGAAGCTCAAGGCAGCCGCGCCTTTCGGGCGGCACTGCTCCTTCACGGCGGTGCTAGGGAGGCTGTGACCGGTCTAGAATGGAAGCTGGGTTGATGGCCGACCTTTTAGGACCGGTGCGGCGGCGAACGGTGGCCGGACGGCGGAGAAGAAAATCCGGCAGCGGGAAGAGAATCGGGAGAGAAAGAGAGAGAGAAGAGAGAGAATCGGGAGGGAAGAGAGAGAAATATGTTGGGCTTGGCCCAACTGGTTCCAACCCAAATATACCCAATCCAAAAATTTAATACCCCCAAAAATAATACCCAAATAAAAATTACCTTTTACTAGCTATATTTACCATTTTTTACCGTCGTTACATTTTTCTCCTACGAATAACTCTCTGAAATAATCGTCCCTCAAAACCCCTCTAGGGACCAATTAAACTATATGTCAATGTCGGAGACGGTAAAATTCTTATTATAATCAAGTTAGTAAATAAGATAAAATCTTACGGGTCGGGATGTGACAATTCTCCTCTCCTTATAAAAATTTCGTCCTCGAAATTTACATACCTGTCATTCGAAGAGGTAGGGATACTGCTGCATCATTTGCTCCTCTAATTCCCAAGTAGCTTCTTCTACTTGATGACTTCTCCAAAGCACCTTGACAAGTGAGATTGTCTTGTTCCTGAGCACTTGCTCCTTTCGGTCGAGAATCTGAACCGGTTCCTCTTCATAGGACAAATCTCTCGTCAAACTGATCGGTTGCTCTTGCAGCACATGAGAAGGATCGGCAATATACTTGCGAAGCATGGATACATGAAACACATTATGTATCCTAGCTAATTTTGGAGGCAAAACTAACCGATAAGCAAGTAAGCCAACTCGCTCTATAATCTCATAAGGGCCGATATACCTCGGACTAAGCTTCCCACGCTTACCGAAACGTACAACCCCTTTCCAAGGAGATAGTTTCAAGAACACCCAATCACCCACTTGAAACTCAAGATCTTTCCTACGGACATCTGCATAATTCTTCTGCCTACTTTGAGCGGCCTTGAGTCTATCTCTAACCACTTTAATCTTCTCATTTGTCTCATGGATTAATTCTGGGCCACAAAGCTCTTTTTCCCCCACTTCATTCCAACATACAGGCGTACGACACTGTTTCCCATAAAGCGCCTCAAAGGGAGCCATACCAATGCTAGAATGATAGCTATTATTATAAGCAAATTCCATCAAGGATAGGTTCTTATCCCAACTCCCTCTGAACTGCAAGGCACAAGCTCTCAACATATCCTCCAAAGTCTGAATAGTCCTCTCGGACTGCCCATCAGTCTAAGGATGAAAAGCAGTGCTGAAATGTAATCGGGTACGTAAAGCTGCTTGAAGAGCTCTCCAGAATTTAGAAGCAAATCTAGGATCCCGATCTGACACTATTGATTCAGGCACACCATGAAGCCTCACAATTTCATTCACATAACGTTCCGCCAATTTATCCAATTTATACTTCTTTCCCACTGGCAAGAAATGTGCAGACTTGGTGAGTCTATCCACAATCACCCAAACACCGTCATGCCCTTCACGGGTATAAGGTGAACTGAAAACAAAATCCATGGTGATGTGGTTCCACTTCCATATTGGAATAGGCAACGGCTCAAGCAATCCAGAAGGCTTCTGCCTTTCAGCTTTTACTTGCTGGCAAATCAGACATCTACTTACATAAGCTAAAAATTACCTTTTACTAGCTAAATTTACCATTTTTTACCGTCGTTACATTTTCTCCTACGAATAACTCTCCGAAATAATCGTCTCTCAAAACCCCTCTAGGGACCAATTAAACTATATGTCAATGTCGGAGACGGTAAAATTCTTATTATAATCAAGCTAGTAAATAAGATAAAATCTTACGGGTCGGGATGTGACAACGTACGCTGCCCACCCAGATTGAAAACTCTGCTGTAAGGGCTAGGTTACACGAAAACGCGTAATTCTGGGCGTTTCGCGTTTCCGTTTCCGAAACGCCAGGAAACGCATTGGAAACGCGTTTCCATAAAAGTGAAATTTAGAAACGCTGGGGAAAAGCGTTTTTTGTAAAGCAGAAACGTCTTAGTAAATACCTTGGAAACGCGTGGGTAAATTCGGCCATTCACTAAAAAGACTTAGACTCATGGCTGTAGCCCATAGATCTATTTGGGCCCAAAACCTATAGATGTATTAGTGTATATACATATACTAGCCCAGTAGCCCATTAGAGGCCATTACACTTGAAAAAAAAAAAAAATGTTTAGCAGCCTTCAGTATAGTTCAGTCGTAGTTCACACTTCACTTCTCTTCTCTTCACTTCTTCTGTTCTTCAGCGATCCACTGCACACCAGCACATGACCAGTCCACAATACCACATTGGTGACAGAAGATAAAGATTAAAAGAGGTTTAATTAGTTTGCATTAGTTCTTCGGTTCTTGCGTTCTTCAGATTCTGGGCAGTGGGCACGGGGCAGCAGCAGTGCAGCACCAGTTCTTCAGATTCGCACAAGTTCTTCAGTTCTTGCGTTCTTCACTTCTTCAGGCTTCCACAATCCACATCGTTGTGCTCTCCTCTCAGCCAGGTACTAAATCCTTTACACCCAGTCATTGTTTCTTTTTAGCTTTCAATCTTGAATTGGGAATTTGGGATTGTGTTGTTTTTTTGTTATGCTTCAATTGGGGTTTTTTAATTTTTATGCTAAGATAAGCTAGACAACTGATTAACTGAACTAGATTTACAGAGACAATTTCACAGTATATATAACTATAAGTAGTGCTTTTATGTTCTCATGGTTGTATACAGAATGAATGATGTGAATGTTTACACAGACAATTTCACAATATATATATCTTTGTGGTTGTATTATTGTGGGTTTGTTTAAATGTTTAGTTCTGCAACATAGGTTCAAGTTAATTGAAACCAGTAATTTTCAGGAACACTATGCCAAGACGCACACCTCCTGTTAGTTCAAGTGCAAGTGGAAGTGACAGTGATGGTACCAGCAATAATAACAATGAAGCTGCTAATCCCGAAAGTGTGACAGTAGATGATAGAGCACCATTGTGGATTTTTGTTAAGAAGATTTCTAAGTACGGGACTGGAGGAAGTTGGAGGTGGCAATGCAACTTCTGCAAGTTGCATTATAACGGGTCTCACACTAGAGTGGAAAAACATCTATTGAAGGAAGGAGGAAAAGGGATTAACATTTGTACAAAAGTTAACGCCCAGGCTACTGGCTCAGATTACAAAATTGTTGAAGGATTGCAAAGAGAGAATAGCAAATAGAGCAGCAAGGCCTGTTCCTTTACCATCATCAACAAGCCAAGGGAGTTCAGCAACTCGTGGCAGCTATTCTGTGAGTTATGGTGACTACACAGCACCAACAAGCAAAGGGAATAAAAGAAGGGCAGCAGGTGGTCCACTTGAAAATGCATTCCAAAATGCAGCAAGGGAGGAATGTCATGGCGAGATTGCTAGGATGTTTTACACCGGTGGTTTATCCTTCAATCTAGCAAGAAATCCACACTACCGAAACTCCTATATTAGAGCTTCTACTCTTCCGGGCTATGTTCCACCGGGTTACAATGCTCTAAGAACAACACTACTTACCAAGGAACGGAAGAATCTTGAGTATCAATTGGAACCATTGAAGCTTACATGGAGAGATAAGGGTGTAAGCATTTGTAGTGATGGTTGGTCCGATCCACAAAGAAAACCCTTGATTAATGTGATAGTTATTTGTGAGTGGTCCGATGATGTTAAAAGCTGTAAATTGTGAAGGAGAATACAAGGATTTTAATTTGATTTCCGAATTGCTTATTGAATCTATCAAGCAAGTTGGCTATCAAAATATAGTGCAAGTGGTTACCGATAATGCTCCCGTTTGTGCAAAAGCTGGTGCTCTAATAGCAAGTAAGTATCCTACAATCTTTTGGACTCCATGTGTTGTTCATACTTTGAATCTTGCTCTCAAGAATATTTGCACCCCTTCTCATGCTGCGAACAATGTGGATGTGTATGCTGAATGTTCTTGGATACAACCGGTGGTGGAGGATGTTTTGTTTATTAAGAACTTTATTATGAATCATGGAATGAGATTGGTTATGTTTAATGATCATTGTAATGTGAAGTTGCTTTCGGTTGCTCCCACAAGGTTTGCATCTGCGGTTATTATGCTAAAGAGGTTTAAGACAATCAAGAATGGTTTGCAACAAATGGTTATTAGTACAAAATGAGATGATTACAAAGAAGATGACTCTACGAAGGCGGGTAGGGTGAAGAAAATGTTGTTGGATGACTTTATGTGGGATAATATTGAATATATACTTTCTTTTACCGAGCCTATCTATGAGATGATAAGGAAGGCGGACACGGATAAGTCTTGTCTTCATTTGGTTTATGAATGGTGGGATGATATGATGGAGCAAGTGAAGAAGGCTATCTATAGGAAAGAAAGGAAGCAATTTCATGAAGAATCTCCATTTTAGGATGTGGTGCATAAAATTTTATTATCTCGATGGAGCAAAGCCAATACACCTCTCCATTGTTTGGCATATTCTTTAAATCCCAAGTAAGTACAAAACTACAACTACTACTTTTATTTAATTTTCTTATTTCATGATTATTTTTTATGTAGTAAACCTTATAGATATTTATGCATATTTATATTTAGATACTATAGTCCGGAATGGCTTGAGGATGGTTCTCATCGTGTTGCTCCTCACAAGGACTTGGATGTTACAAGGGAAAGGAAGAATTGTTTTTTTCGATTGATTGCCAATGAGGATGATAGAAGAAAGGTCAACATAGAGTATGCTCATTTTTCTATGTGTATGCAAGGGTTTGGAGGTGGAGATGTGATTAAAGATAGAAGTATTTTAGAACCACTAACATGGTGGGTGGTTCATGGATTTCGACCCCAACTCTCCAAGTCATTGCCTTTAAGCTTCTAAGTCAACCTTCTTCTTCCTCTTGTTGCGAAAGGAATTGGAGTACTTACAATTTCATTCACTCCCTCTCAAGGTGTTAGCACCACAAAGAGCGGAAGATTTAGTATTTGTGCACACTAATCTTCGCCTCTTAGCTAGGCAATCCCCATCTTACAACAAAGGTGCAACTCATATGTGGGATATTGGAGGTGATGATTTTGATTCATTGGAGGACACTAATGTTGGAATACTTGAGGTTGCCAACCTTTCACTTGATGAACCCCAATTAGAGGCGGTCTTGTTTGATGATGATGATGACTTTGAAGAGGAATTAAATGCAGAAGATGATGTTGTTTTTATTTGTATTGTAATTTGATTATGAATTGTTTCTTGAACCTTAATTTGTTGGATTTGGATTTGGATTTGGATTGTGTTTTATTTGGATTTTGATTTGGATTGTGTTTTGTTTGAATTTTGATTTGGAATGTGTCGATGAAGTTCTTTGTTATTTCTATTGTAATTTAATGATGAACTTTTGTTTGCATTTGGATTGATTGATTTCAATTAGTAACCATTTGTTGATTTTTTTTAATTATATATTTATATTTATATATATAATAAATAATTCTTTTTTTTACGTTTCCGTCACGTTTCCTATCGGACTATATTTTGATTTTGACTTTTCTGCGTTTCCGAAACTCGTCCTCGTTTCCGTGCAACTTAGTGTAAGGGAGACTCCACACCACCATTGTACCCACCGTCGTACTCCGTGCTGCCCCCATCAGGATTGGATCAACGCAGCGCCGCCACGCCAAAGGCGAGCCTTCCTGTCGAACCACCTACTCGAGCACGCCCTCCATACTCTTGCCGAACTGAGTAGCTTCTCCGAAACAACAATATCCCAAATCTGACAAGTACAAAATCTACTTGATTCCCTCCTCCGAGCAACATACCAAGCTTTCTCTCGGCAAGCATGAAGGACCGGTCAATCTTGGAGATCTCCGGTGCCCTTCAAAGGGTTTCATTGCACCACAGTTCTACCTGGTAAGGCGGCTCAACACGGTCCGCGCCGTTAATTTTTGAACCATTTAGGAGCGTGTTCACTCGATGTGGAGACTAACCTCCTATGGAAGTTCAAACAAGAGGTAATCGATTTCTGTTTACTTTTTCTAATGAGAGAGATCTAAAAATGGTGAAGAAGGGAGACCCTTAGACATACCAGAAAGCCATGATCCTGTTGAATCACTATGACAGTTTCTCAGACATCATAGCGGTGCCACTGGACTTTGTGTGAATCTGGGTTGAGATCCAAGACCTTCCGGCGGCGCTAATGAATGCAGCTACTGCTACGCTGGTGGGAGAGATGATTGACCATGTTCTCCAAGTTGACAACGCATGAATTTAAAGGGCGTTGCTAAAGTTTGCCTGACGTTACCGCTCAACACGCTAGTCAGATTAAGTCGATAGGAATCAAGACCATAGTCCCTATGAAAAAACTTATAGAATTAGGAAAAGAGAATGGACTAGCTAGTGCACAAATTGTGCGTAGAAGGAACAAAACTCACCTAAAGAAATCTAAACTAGAACAAACTAATTAAAAAAGACCACCTTGGGTCCAAGGGCATGCTCGACCCAATTATTGACTGGTCCAACACCACATTGACGGCTGCTAAAGTTGCTTCTCCATCTCGACTGCAGAAACCTCTTTTTCTCCACCACCAACACCACTGCCGCCCCTTCACCCCGAGAGACTGCATGACGCCACTAATCTCCCCCTTTCCGGCACACCGGTTAGGAAGTCACCCACCTTCAATGATCTTTGAACTGCTAAAACCGAATCAAATATGAATGATCTGATTTGGACATGGTGGATCTCAGCCACACCTCCACATTGTCATCATCACCCGATGATATCAAATCCGACAACAATGCTTGGAACCACCCATAAGTCAATCCAAGTAACAATCTGGGTGCAACGATCTCTTCCTCTCCCATCAAGCATCATCCCTCTGCCATCGTTCCACGTCTTCCCTCTAGCCAATCTTGACCGTGTCACCGCCCTCGCAGCATCAACATCGATTGATCCAAAACTACTAATGGATTGTCAGTCTCTTCAAGTCCGCCCTACGACGCCGGCACGAGGGTGTGCCGTTGAACAAGGTAGAGAATTCCTCAAAGGTTGTTAAGTGTGTGCGGTGCGTTCTAGAGTATTAGAGTTTTCTAGGGTCCAAAATAGTGCTTTTAACTATCATTTTGATTGGCCAAACGAGGTTTTGATTGATGTTGTGTGTTGGATTTAAATTCTTCACAAATGATTGTAGGTCGAGGAAGGAACCCTCTCGGCTGATTGGTTCCAATGCCTATGTTGTAAGGACTTTCGCCTAGGCATTACAAATGATTGTAGGTCGAGGAAGGAACCCCCTCGGCTGATTGGTTCCAATGCCTATGTTGTAAGGACTTTTGCCTAGGCGTTAATCCTCACTAGGATCCTCAAACACGTTCACTTCTTGGGTGAACTCAAACTTTTGGTTGACAGACAAAAGATCTTTAGGGTGAAGATATTCGCAGATCACCATGAACACGAAGACGAAGTGGACTCAGTTATTGAAGCGTCATGAGGTGATGTGTGTGTGAACAACAAATCACATTGACCCAATCCAGACTAGCCGAAAGAGATCAATGCGTGAGAAATTCTACATTACAACTACTCCTAAAAGAGATAAGTAATGTGCATGTAAAGTAAAGAATAAGAAAATTAAAGTACTAAGATGTTATAAAGAATTGAATCAAAGTAAATAATAAAATAAAAATTGAGTTTGGATGTTGAATGAAATGGTAAAGTACCTATGCAATAAAGAGAGGTAAGTTTTTTTGAAAGTTGTGTATTGATTTGTTTGTGTGGTGCAAGAATCTTTACAATGAGTTACAATGTTTTATATATACAAGTCGGAAACCCTTGCTTGTTTGCTTCATATGTCATGGAATCACATAGGGACCTTTTGGGATGATTCGTAAATAATTTCCCCGATCGGATTGAAATCTATGATTTTCGCGGTTGAAATCTATGATTTTCGCGGTTGAAATCTTTAATTGGATTGTTGTCTTTCCTTGTATAAACTTCTTTCCTGAATGAACTCTCAACTGTAATTGTTGTCTGAGCTCAAACGATAACTCATAATTATTTGTTTTGGCCTGTTTGCACATTGGTCACTGCGAAATGCCCAAATGGAATAACACTATGGGACAGTTTTCTCACCTCAGCGAGGTGACCGAACATCCTTACTCTTGGCCAGGTGGCCGAACACCCTTACTCTCGGCTAGATGGGTTTAACTCGTTCTTTCTCGCCCAGATGGCTGAAATGCTTTCACTCTCGGCCGTATGACCGAAATGCTTACTCTCAGCCAAATGGCTAACAATCCCTTTCCTCGGTTGAAACGGCTAACTATTCTTCACTTTCAACCAAATGACCGAATGGAGTCCATTTTAATCTGAAGTCATCAAACCAATTTGGCAACCTCTGAGGATTGCTAAATTCAGGTGCAAACATAGCCCCCCCCCCCCCCAATCTCATGACCATTGGCTCTCAAGCCGTATGGTTATTGAGATTGGAATAAAATTAAATCGATAATGCGACTGGAAAGGAACATATCATGCATTTGGGTAAAGTAACATGAATCTAAGCTTGACCGTTGTTATTGTTTTTAAAATGAAATAGCCCATCTTGACTTTATATACCTCGACCAACACTCATAGTCGATTCGGCCAAACCCAATGCATCTCGACCATTGCACTTTCAACCAATTCGGCCGAACTCAATGCAACTCGCGATCGGCCATTATACTCTTAACCAATTTTGCCGAACTCAATGCACCTCGGCATCATACTCTCAACCAACTCGGCCGAACTTAATACATCTCGGCCATCACTGTCAACCAATTTGGCTGAACTCAATGCATCTCGACCAACACATTCTTGGTCAACTCGGCCAAACTGAATGCATCTCGGCCATTGCACTCTTAACCAATTTGGTCAAACTCAATGCATCTCAGCCATCATACGCTCAACCGATTCGGCCGAACTCAATGTATCTCGGCCAACACATTCTTGGTCAACTCAGCCAAACTCAATGTATCTCAGCCGTTGCACTCTCAACTAAATCGGCCGAACTGAACATGTCTCGGCCATGATATTCTCAACCGATTCGGCCGAATCTCGGCCAACACATTTTGAGTCAACTATGCCAAATGACAAACTATTCTTAATCTCGGCCAAATGGCTTAATGCTTTCACTCTCGGCCAAATGGCCGAATGCCCTTACTCTCGGCCAAATGACCGAAATACTTCACTCTTTGCAAGATGGCTGAATGCCATCACTCTTGGCCAAATGGTCGAACGCCTTTACTCTCGGCCTTATGATCGAATGCCTTCACGTACTCTCGGTTGAATGACTGATTGTTTCCACTTTAAGCTGAAATCGCTAAACTAATTTGATCATCACCAAGGAGTGCCAAATTTAGGTGCAAACGGAATCATAACATATTCACATTGATTCATATATATAAAAAGAGATCTGTGCATCTTGACTCCGCCCAATACTCTTTCTTCTGTTCTAAACCTCTTAGTAAATTTTAATTTTCTTGTAATTTTTAATTTTTTTTTATTTTGTCAAAATGGGCGGGGTTGCTGGCGACCTCTCTCCCTTTTTTGGGTAGCAATATCACCAATTAGCCCATTCTTCATGTGCCTTTGAATTCTCATTGGAAGTGCGATGACTATTTAGGATGAGCTTAATAGCTGACAATGATGCTTGTACTTAGGTAATGGTTCTTTAACTTCTTTTGTGTACTTAGCTGACAATGATGAATCTTTATGTGTACTCTACGTCTGATCCTTATAAGAGTTGACATGTTATTTTAAAATATGTATTAAATCTTTCCAAAGGATCTTACATAAGTTTGTTTTCTCATTAACCAATTAATACACGACTCTTCTCTTGGAAGTAGATTTACTACTTATTTCTTAAGGTTATGAGGTGTACACCAATTGAGGTCTTAGGCAGCTAATATTCTATTACAAGGATTTAGGTAGTAAGTTTTGATTTCTCTTGTTTTGGACTCTCTTTGAGCCTATGTGTAATCAATAAAGGTACTTGGCTTGGTGCTTGTAAGCCTCCCTTAACTTACTCTGTGGAGGACAGCATTTTGATGTACGTGCCTTTTGACTATTAATTAAGGCATTAAGCAATATAAGTTATCCTTTTCAAAAAAAAAAAAAAAAAAAAAACTACATGACTCTTCTCACCAGGTAGTACGCAGTGATGCTTGCAACTTACCTGGGAGAGGACTTCGTCATGAAACATCGAAAGACGCTTGTATTCTCAATCTTTTTGTGGGAGCGGAAGAGGCGTCTACACTACCCTGGAACCCAACTTTTTTTTTTTGTAAACTGTTTGAGGTTTTTAGATGTTAATCATAAGAAAGAAAATAATAAACAAACTGAAAATGAAGGTTAAATTCGAAAATTTTGGACCCGTTAGGCCTTCAGAAAACCTTGCAAGAGTATATGGCAAAACTCATTCGTATCCCATCATCACATTCAAGAAACTCCCGTGATTTGCGGAAGGTGCATTGCCAAAACATGTGAAGCCTTCAAGGCCCAGTAACACAGAAAGCAAGGATCTTGTGCATTTCTCAAGTAGATCACAGAGAAAGAGACTACTGTTACAGAAGGTGGAAGAAGCAAGAGTTGGGATTTGGTAAGAAAAGGGGAAAAGAGCTTTGAAGAGTGTCATGATTTTCACAGTGGAGTGGGTTGGGGAAGAGAAGTTGCATTTACTTAAGGTTTGACATGCGCCTAACCTAAATACGCCATAATATCCAATGACATTGAAAGAAACAGAAGCTGAGCCTGAGGCTTCCCACTACAATGACACACATCATGAAAGATGTGATGGCAATGCGTCCTTTGCCGCCCCTCCAAGCTAAGAAACCATGCAAGCATGCATGCTTCCCATTACTCACTCTGAGTATACATTTCTCAACTCATTAAAGAAAGATGGTTGAGTACTAACAAAGCTTATCCCGGCCTGTAAATGATTTGTCGGTATATGTTTTCGATTACAGATAAATACTCTCTCACATTATATTTGAACAAATGAAACACTGTCACATTTAGTGAACAAAAGTTTAAATATATAACAACACGTTATAGAATTGTTATTATATGAAAACACTCCATGCAACACTATCAATACAAGTTTTCAATAGATCGTACATGTAGTGCATTGTAATACAACTTTAAATGATGATAATATGCTTGTTGATAACCTATGATGAACAATAGAAAATGAAGAATATAGAAAATTGAAGAAGAAGATGATAGATCATATTCCTTGTCCCCAACACTCATGTAGATGAAACATGATTTAGAGAAAAGTTTAGTGAACATAATAAGCTTGCAACAAAACTAAATGAACACCATACCCTGTAAAACATTGGACGTCATTACAATTGGTCCATAATTAGTTAATTACCATCTAAATGGACCATTGAATAGGAGAAAGTGGAACTGCCCTCCAGTAGCTAGCTTGCAAATTAACCTCGCAATCAAGATTATGATCCTTAAACAATTGAAGTTGCTAAGGGTATTTGGTAGTGTTTACAGATTCCCATCATTCTGTTCCCTCCTCCTGAACCTCTTTTTCATTACCAAAATTCTAGTCCAAGCAACAACCTTCCCACAACCTTATAAAAGCCGTACTAATGCTCCCAAAAGGTTCACAAGAAAACTACTACAACATTAGCTTCAAAGACATTCAAACGTTAGAAAGTGAGAATGTCTTCCATTCTTCCATTCTTTCTCTTGTTCTCTTCTCTAACCCTTCTCTCCATTGCTAGTGCTCAGGAAAGAGCTCCTCATGGACTAGCCAGAGAGAACCCAATGGCATTTTCACCAACAGCATACGATTTTTTTCATCCAAACGCAAAACATCCGGTTGCTAAAGACCCGTGTGTTGCTACCAATTGCTCGCCATTGCCTATTGCAGCCCATGTCGAAGCAACTGAAGGTCATGAGAGTAGATTTTCTGAATCACAGAATGGGAAGACAAAGGTTGGAGCTGGTGGCATCGTCGGCATTGTCTTCGGTTTAGGATTTGTGGTGTTTCTGGCGATGGGAGTTTACTATGTGATTGTCGTACGCAGAACAAAAATGACTCGGGCTAATACTGTGAAACCTGATGTATGAGGCTTCATTGGAGAAGCCATCTTCTACCTCCCTTTTGATGTTTCTTTTATGAATTGAAATTTGTTTAGTCTTTGTGGTTTAAAGTCGATATATGTTTAGTCCTTCTGGTTTTATTTTAATTTGAATAGTCCTTAAAATCACAATTTTTCATCTAAATAGTCCTTATGGTTTTATTTTAATCTGAATAGTCCTTAAAGTCATGATTTTTCATCCAAATAGTTATTCCGACAATTTTCTTAATTAAAAGGTCATAAAGACTATTTAGATGAAAAATTATAACTTTAAGGAATATTCAGATTAAAATAAAACTATAAGGACTATTTAGATAAAAAATCGTGACTTTAAAAGACTATTCAAAGTAAAATAAAACCAGAAGGATTAAACAGATGTTGACTTCAAACCACAAAGACTGTATAATATTTTACCCTTCTTTTATTGTAGTCGAACCAGATTATGTAGTGTGTATCTATAATTCATTATGTAGTTGCATGGTATTTATGAGTATGACTAATGATTTACGATCAAATATGCTCAGATTTCAGCATCAAAATATGATTACTAATGTAATGTTCAAGGGAAGTTCGTGATACACAGAAATAAAGGGTCACCAGTGAAATGCTAAATCACTTGAGTCATCTAAATAACATCTCTTTTGAAGGAATGAAAGAATAACAATCCAGAAAGGCAGAAACCATGAGACCTAATCCCAGAGTGGTTATAAGTTATAACTATCATAAGACCTAATCCCAGAGTGGTTATATATACCATAAGACCTAATCCCAGAGTCGTTACAAATACCATAAGTCGTGTGACCCAAACTATCACCCACTAATCGTCTCTTTACGAACTACTGATGATAGATGATCCTGAGTTTGTATAAACATCTTGGTATACATCTTAGAATCTTATTAGAAATGAATGAAGTTCAGAATTAACCCATATTGAACCAAACTATGACACCAGACACCATTTGATAAAAAAAAGAAGTTTGAAGCAAACAAAAGGTAATATATAACTGGCATCTTTGAGATTGAATTCTCTTTTCTTAAATGAAGTAAATGAAAGGTGCCACACAGCGGAAAGGATTGTGAGAATCAAACTGCAGGTTAGCAGGTATAGCATATAGCAGTATAAATAGGGCGAAATAGATGGTAGCAACTGGAAGTCTGGAAGATGGACTGTGTTTGACAACCTGGGCATTTAGGGAAGGACTGCAGCGGCTAAATAAACAACTCTTATCGTGAACGTCGAGTGTCTTGCGACTTGAGCTGGAAGCTCCAAACAGTTCTGTGCTTTTGAAAAGTACCCTGTGGCACTCTATTATGAATGAAAGCCACCCTATCCAAGACAGGTCATAGCTGAGTTGCAACCATGTCCCATTTGAGGCAGTAATAGCAGTAGGCAAACAATTACATCTTCAATGGTGTGATCATCAATGGATGGTTATGTTTGCCAATTTGAGCTGAAACCATTCCAGTCTGGGGTGTACTGTTTTTCATATTTGACCAAAGATAATTTATCATGTAAGAACAAGACGGGCATAGTCATTAATGTAAAACTGAAAACAAGAAACAAAGTTGGCAATATGATTATGTCTTTGCATCATGGTCAAGGTGCAAGCCGTTCTGATTTCTCAAATTTGTAAAAAGATACAATTTGTAGGCAAATTCTAAAGGCCACAGAATCAGACTTCCATACATTATAGACAATCTACCATCCGGATGAAGTAAGGGACTCAATAACTGGTCGAAATGTCTCATCCACAGCTTTGTTCCAGAGGTGTGCAAGCTCTGAGCGAGATTTCCTTCCAAATAAGGGCTCAATCCTCTGTAAAATTTTGAAAGAAGGATTTATATATTATTAAGCACTGAATAACCAAGTGCAGAGTAACTTTTTTAATCTTCATCACACATGCTTGATTGATAAGTTTGGAAAAGTTCACTGCTACTCGCTAAATGTGAGAACATCCAATAAAAGAGCCAAATAAGCAAAGTTCACAGAAGGCCATAACATGAAGGCATAAATCTTAAATTCACAACGTCAGTAAAAAGTTTTTAAACATATAAGTTCCGTGAATATATGAAAGTTCAAATTTGCATAAATGTCGTCCCCTCATGTATTTAAGATTTCACTGGAGGTTAGGACTTACAAGTATCTACTAATGTACTTCAAATACCGCGCAACCAATATATATCTAGATCAAGTTTTCTGTTCTGTTTAACGACACATATTTCTTTAATAAACAGGTTGGCTTCTTGGCAAATCACCCTTGGGTTTCTTTTCTAGCCATTATTGTTAAACTAGGAAATGTTTTAGGAAGACTGGAACATCCCTATCAACACCACTCCAGACCCTAAACTCTGTTGAAGTGGTATATGTAGAAAATTAGAGCACAGCGTATGAATGTGTACAGAACAACTGTTCCAAACTTCCAGCCAAAACGCATTAGCTATTCTACTCTTGTTATGTCCTGTTGGGATTAAGGCTCAATAGAACTACCCTACCCTGAAACAATAGATTTTTGAACCAGAATATAGTTTATTATGGTATAGTGATCATGGTTGAGCTTTATTCATATCAGCAAAGATTTGGTAATCTTCAGATAAGTTTCCGGACAAATCAATGATAGAAAACTGATCTAATCACTACTCAAAATGAAGAACACCAATCATTTTCTTTTTCATTTTCATTCCTAATGAACATTTTGTCAATTGTAAAAGAACCACCAACTCAGTGCCCTTTAACGGAAACCAGTGGGAAGAATCATGAGGCCCTCATCTTACATTGACACTACATTAGAAAACCAAAAGCTTTTTCGAAATTCTGATCATACATAATTATCGGGTCAATTGGGTAAAAAGTTCAAATCTTGATAACAAGGTTGGTTATGAAACTTGACCAAAAAAAAAAAAGGTTGGTTATGAACAATATCAATCCTATTTCAAACACAACCCAGGAACGAAACCAGCCAAAACGGTGCCTAGCGCATCAAATTGAATAAGAGTTACCTGATATTGAGCAACGGATTCAGGTTTCGTGCCGGAAATGGAGCTGTAGATGCTTCGGCGTTGATCAAATACAACGATTGCGGTGACTATGCTTCCAGCTGCGGCGCCCAATAGACGCTCCTGCATCATCAAATTTAGTTCAATACAATTTGGGTTTAGGGATTTTCGAACAACAAAGTAGGAATCAGATTGAAGAATGAGTTTGGGTTACCTGAGAAAGAACGCTTATCATGGCTGTAAGATTTCTCCCAAATCCTCTGCAAAAATGGGTCTCTCCTATTCTTGAACCTCGCAGCTAAGAAGAGGGACTTAACTTGGGGCTTCGTTTTGTTCATTTTTTGGGATCAAATCTAAGGGGAGGCCCATCTTAACAGTGTAATCTTCAAAAGGATTAGTATTGTAAGTTTAAAGGCCCAATTGCCAAAACGGGAATGATCGGTGGTTAACTATAGATATAAAAGTAGTGTTCACCTGTTTAGTTACTGATCAAGAAATTATGATCAATTACCGTTGAATGTAAATCCAATGGTAAGAAGTATTATTTTAAAATTAAATTGTTTTGTTTTCAACTCTTAGATTTACATCTAACAGTGGTAGACCATAGATTCCCTGGTCAGTAGGTGAACATGACTGAGATACACAGAGTCCTAGTTTTGGGCACTTAGTACCAGAATCCCGATCATGTACCGATCCCGTATCGAAAGTTGGCGAGACGGGATGGGACATAGTTTTAAAAATGTCTATACCATATCGTCCTGTCCCGTTATTGAATTTTGAAACGGGACGGGACGGGATCAAGACTATCCCGACCGTCCTGTTCAGCGATATTAAAATATATGATTTTTTATGTTGTATTAGATCATAGTAGAATTTTCCTAGATCATATACGTCCATTTCATAAGTTGTATCAGATCATATACGTTCATTTCTTAAGTTGTATGAAATCAATGACACCTCTCAGATGATTTCTCAAGGACACTTCCATTTGATGCACTCCTTATTTGGCCTCACCCTCACAAGGACACTTACTACCTTTCTCTTCTATCTACAATAAAACCTCTATAAATAAATAATGTTAGGAGCATAAAAAAATATACTTTATAGAGGTTATTATATTATTGATAAATGAAAATGTTCATTTTTCGATAGTTATTCATGCACTCCCTATTTGGCCTCACCCTCACAAGGACACTTACAACATTTCTCTTCTATCTACAATAAAACCTCTATAAATAAATAATGTTAGGAACATGAAAAATTATACTTTAGAGAGGTTATTATATTATCGATAAATGAAAATGTTCATTTTTTGATAGTTTATTACTTTATATAGGGTTTTGTTGTTAAGAGTTTTCTTAATTTGTTAAGAGTTTCCTTAATTTTTCGTAATATAATTAAGGAAAAAGCAAAAGACTTTATATAGATATTTTGAGAAATAACTAAATTGAGGAATTAAAATTGTTAAGAGTTTTCTTAATTTGTATTATTATGAACATTAATTACTTTTTCTTTTATTTATTTTATTAATTTTTAATATTTTTGGATGATTTTCTTTTTTGGCTATTATGTCGAAACGACCCGATCCGGCCCGTCACCAATCGGGACGGGACAGGACGTGATCAATTCTTAAAAACGATATTCTCGTACTGTCCCGTCCCGTCCCGTCCTTTTGTTTTCGGGACGGGACAAGATTTACCAAATCCCATCCCATGCCCAGCCCTAGCCAAAACGGTCCAACTTCTAATCAACTATATTACCTATAACCTCTAAGACTTCTCGAGAAACCGCCATCATTTTTTTTTCTTAAACAGATACAAAATGCTAAGAGCATCTTTAACAATGCTAGCAATTTTATAGTCAAATTTTAGCCAAAATAGCTAAAAAGTCATTTTGGCTAGCCATTTTAGAAATCCCTCTACACCAGTACTCTATATTTAAACTAAAGTTTGATTTATGTTATCGTTTAAAATATAATTCATTTAAATGTATTTTATTATTGCATAAAATGACTTAAAATGAACACTTTGAATTAACATAAATTATAGAAAGCCTCATCTTGCTAGCTAAGAGCATCTTTAACAGACTCTCTATATTGACTCTTTAGCTATTTTGGAGAGCAAGTTTAGTTTTTTATCAGTTTTACTAGCTCCAGCAGACTAGTAAGTGGCTAGCTATTTTAATTTTTAGTTATCTCTCTAGCTAAGTATAATTTATGTAACTTAAATTATTCATTTTAAGTTAGTTTATGTAATATCAAAACACATTTAAATTAATTTTTCTTTATTTAATCAATAATATAAATCAAACTTTAGTTAAAATAGAGAGTACTGCTGTAGAAGGATTTCTAAAGTGACTACCTAAAATGACTTTAACTACAAGATGACTAGCATTGCTAAAGATGCTTTTACTAGTCTGCTGGAGCTGGTAAAATTGATAAAAAAAACTAAACTCACTCTCTAGAGAGTTTGCTAAAGATGCTCTAAGCGAACAATGAATTATAGTAAATTACAGTAAATTATAGTGCTGCTAGAAATGAAATTATAGCGAAGTGCTCCCCTTTATTTGAATACCCACCTACGGCTTTGACTGTTATTACTTCTGCAAAAGCTACGACGTCATTCCTTGCGGTAGTCATTTTTTCCCACTTTAGTCAATGAGCAGTTACTTCATATTTTACCCTATTTTGATATAAAGGGACTAAGGGAGACATTCTAATGACAATCTTATAATGAGGATCAAGTGAAGAATTTAGCTTAGTTTGGTATTGCTATGAGAATACTCAATTTTTTTTAAGAACTTAGTTTTAAAAAAGCAATTCACAACCTGCTTCTAAAATCGTGGTTATTTAAACTAAAAAGTTTTAGATACACCTTGATTCTCATTATAAAATGGTGAATATAAGTCATTTTATTCCCCAAAACTTAATACCAAGCTGGCTCCTTGAATGAATTGGTTAGATGATATGCATCTTGAAATTTAAAAAATATTGATGAACTTTCAAAAAACTCATTTGATCTGCTTTAGAAGCTATCACTTGATATAAATACTTTTCTTATGCATATTAACAACTCATGGAGACATTTGGAAGTAAAACGAATTTAACTACATTCTAAGATGAATTTTGCTACGAGGCACAAATCTCCGAGATTTAGATTGAGAACGTGCTTGAGAGAAATTTGATTTTTACCTCCTTGGCCGGCAACGAGCACTTTCGCCTTCGTCGAACTTGCATTTGTTGGTTATGTTTGGGTTTGGAATGCGTTGGGCTCCTAGCGACATCTGATGTGGGCATGTGGATCAAGGAGAGCTTGGTGGCAGGTTGTGAGGTCAGGAAAAGGGAAATCGTAGCGACTACCGGGGTTTAGTGTATCTCTCGATGGCTTGGTTTGCTGATCGGCTTGGTGGCACGAGTTCAGAAGATGTGGGGTATTAGGATTTCTGTGGCATGGAAGTGTGGTCATCAGATCAAACCGGTCCATTCTGGATTCTATTTGGTATGAGGATGAGTCTGCTTGACAAGAACGACATGTTTCCATGTAGTGGTAGGGAGAGCCAGATGATGACTACAACGATCCAACGACTATTTTGGCCCCGTGCAGATGGTGGTATGGCCATGGTGATCATGGTAGAGTTGGGCTTGTGTGGCGGCTTGGATCTCCCTTGTTTCCTCGGTTGAGATTTGTTCTTGGGCCATCATTTTGAGCCCGGTCTTAGTTGGTTTATTTACCTTCACTTATTTTAGTTGGTTAGTTTTTGACACGTCTTTAGCGTGTAATATGTTCCTATAGTTATTGTGTAGGGCTAGTCGGGTTGTGTACATTTGTGTGCACTCAAAGTGTCTTGTGTGCTCTAGGTAGGTAACGAGTTTCTTGCTTCGGTAGTTTCTAAATTGCTGCTTAATCCATGTGTAGGCAAGAGACAACCTGGAGAACTGAAACATCTAACTAATTGCTTACTAGTGGGGTGAAGTTAAGTGTTGTCCGATCTATTTTTCGACGACAAGATAATTGTATAGATGAATCATTGGATATTAGAATATGTAATCGTATATTCGTGTTAGATAAATAGTGATCTTTACATTATGTCACCGCTATGTCAAAGCAAATGAAGTCTAAGTAAAACAATTTTCTTTGCTAGCTAGTTGGTGCTTGTTAGGATAGCTGTATTTTGTAGAAATTTCGGGATATACTCTAGATGCTTATTGTAATAAGAGGTTTAGGCTTAACATCACCCCTTGTATTCATCAATTTTATTAATTAAGGCTAGATGGTACTCTGGTAACCGCATCAGCTCTCCCTTAGAAAAATATGAAGTTTGCTGGGAGAAACTTTGAGTACTTGACACAAACGGTTGATGTCAAGACCCACCCTGAATTTCACCTTAAAACCCGAAGTAAGTCTTGCAGGGTCCACCTCCAAGGAAAATTTACTGAAGAACTCAGTAAACCTCCCTTGAAAATGAACAACCTTAACCCGGAAAATTCAAGAATTTACCCTTCTAGACGAATCAACCAACTTCTAATTCATCTATATATACTCAAATAAAGATAACATACATCATCCTTTGAATATTCTAAAATGAAAACAAGCCTTCACACATAACCGAAATACTAAACAATATCCCAAGGTAATCAGAGCTACTAAACACTAGCGGAAGCAAGAAAACATGACAGTAGGTTAACAGGTAACCTACTGATGAAAGGTGGAAGAGATGTGGGTAACTATGCCTCGCCTCGATCTAGTGCCAACCCGAACTCTGCAGACTGGGCATTTTTAAAACGAATGGCCCAGGGGAAAAACATTTGAAACTGTTAGAGTGAGTGGACAAAAATAAATAAATAAAAATATTTATGCTTCCCAATTTATTTTCCAAAGAAAATGAATGCATGCCTTAAGCGATAAAACTTTCAACTCTTAAATATTGAGCCTCTCAAACTCAATCATAAACATTCAACTATATATATATATATATATATATATATATATATATATATCTGTATGTATCTACACACGTCCATACTCCTTATATGAATTCTTGAGAAAAATATAAGAAAATAGAAATTCATACAAGGCTACTACGTTTGCGTCTAACGTTCACGTCACGTTTTAATGCGGTGCTACACTACGCCATTAAGGTGGACGAACGGGTGGCTACTACGCTCGCGTCTAACGCTCACGTCACACCATAATGCGGTTATATACTACGCCATTAAGGTGGACAGACGCATATGGCTAGCTAGCATTTATATACATACTCTCCTCATAAATAAATACTTATATTCACCGAAAATCCCATTTTCGGTAACTCTTTAAGAGAAATAAATTCGTCAAAATAAAATGACGTCAAAGGTTCAAACAAAAGAAAATTAGTCAACCATGAACCATAGCATGCATAATATTTAAAACAAAAGTCCACTCACAAAATAGGCCTAAGCCTGATATCGATCTGGGGCCTCGTCTGCTCGAGCCTCCTCACGTCCTGTTCCAAATATAATATTAATTTCCCAACTAACAACCCAATATTTATACAAAATAGGCAAAATTAACCGAGAGCCAGAAACACGCTCATTATTGCCTAACTCCGATACGGTTCACACCTCCACACTAAAACCAGCAGCCTTAACTACACCTTTCCACAGATTATACGACTTTAATCCAACAGCCGAATTCTACCTTATTAATCCGTCAAAATTACCAAACTTTAAAAATTCCCAAACCTATCCAAAACTCCTCCAAAAATTTTAAAATTCACAACAATCACTCCCCTTAATATAGCCAATCTAAAACCATGAAAATCCCCTACACAGCGGCGGCCGGAGGCCGACTCCGGCGACCTCCAATACCGACCAAATTTTAACAGCAACTTCCTCTCAACTCCCTCTACAACTTTCCTAACTAGCACAAATACCAATTCCAAGCCTAATTAGGTCAATTGAACAAAAACATCACGAAAAGCCCTAGAACTTCCACTCACCGATTCTCCTTACCTAGCTCAAGAGAGGGTGAGACCTTTGGAGTGATGAACGTACGGGAGGAGGGCTTCATTTTGAGCCTAGCAGCTCTGGCTATGACGGCCGGAGAAGGAAGTTCCGACGACGGAACCACCACGGCAGTCGGGCATTTCGAGGGAGATAACTTCCTCACGGCGGAGCTAGGGCGGCTCTCACCGGTCTAGGAAGAAGGCTGGGTCAATGGCCGACCGTTTGGGACCGGAGCGGCGGCGAACGGTGGCTGGACGACGGCGGGCTGGCGACGGGAACTCCGACAGGGGAGGGGAAGAGAGAGAGAGAGTCGGGAGGGAGAGAGAAGGAAGAGAGAGAAATGGTTTGGGCTTTTTATCCCAAACCGGTCCACCACCCCCAATTAAACCCAACATCAAAAATAACACCACAAAATAAAATACCCAATAAAAATTACCTTTACTAGCTAAAATTACAATTTTTACTGTCGTCACATTTTCTCCTACGAATAATTCATCTGAAACAATCATCCCTCAAAACCCCTCTAAGGACCAAATAAACTATAAATTAATTGACGGATACGGTAAAATTCTTACTAATATCAAGCTAATAAATAAGATAAAAATTTAAGAGTCGGGATGTGACAGTTTATCTTTTCAATGCTCTATTGTCTAATTTAATTCAAATAATTATTGGAAGTTGCTACAACATTGATCTTGAATAAGGTTTTGTACTATTTTGGTGTAGTTGACACAAACATTGGTCTTTAAGACAAGAAAATACAAGGGTTCCTAGCATATATTGTTGTCCACCATTTGAGACCAAAACACTTCAGTATCCCAACTTGGCTTAATAGCAAAGTTGTTTGCATGTGACCCCCAGCCAAAGGTCATAGCCGGTATCATGTGAGTATTCCTAATAAGACTTTTGGACCATCTTAGACAGTGACTTGGTACCCAAAAGTCCAACTCTCTAGTCCCATACCCTCCTCATTAGTACTTCAATACCCATTTGCTCCATCAATACATAACAATGGGGCAACGTTGACAGAACATGAAGAAGAAGTAACAAATAGAGGTGTTCAGAGAAATAAATACATGAAGAAGAAAAGAAGGGAACAATAGAGTTCATTGATTAAATCTGAAAAAGAAAAAGAAGAAGAAAAAAACACAAAAACGAAGAACACTCGTTGTTTATGATTGTTTGTTTGTTGGTGGAAGGTTCAAATCATTGCCCATATATAATGTACTAGCTTCTGTTTTAATATTTTGCATCATGGTGTGCAAAGTCATAACAATGATTAGGTAGTTTTATTTGGCAAAACAATTATTAGGTAGTTGGAGCATATAATTAACAACCATATAACTCATATTTACAGCCACTAATCCTCACATTGTTCTTTTATATGTAATTCGTTGTAATCACTGGGAAGTTTGAGATTTTGATGGAACTGGCCCTGAGACAACAGTTCCTAACAATACAGAAGTAAAAACTAATGATTGTTATAAACTTATACTAGTCTCCTACCCTCATTATTGAATAGGCCAAACTCCCCAATGTGAAGAGGCCAAAAATCAAGGGCATTTCAAGAACTGTAGTTTTTTTGAGTCATAGGAACATCTGGACCCAACTAGGAAGATCTTATGCGCCATTAATTATGCGCTTGTCTTTGGCTGCTTTCTTCTGGGAACCAAGTCTTTGTTGCCAATGCAAACAACCTGCAAAAAGGTCCTCCACAACTGCAACAAAACAAGTCTCTTCGGTAAGCTGGAAAACCCAAAACAAGAGCTGCTTTTTTCATAATTCAAAAGCTCCATTCTTGCAGGGCATGGTCAGCAGTCAGCTTTTATTTTTCTGTTTCTATCTAGACTTGCATATATAACAAGTTCAGACCTTGTCTAGCTCAGGTCCAGTGATTAGTAGCTGTGTTGAATCAATGTCTTAGGATTTAAGAACTCTGACTTGCTAAATAAGTTAATTGCAGCTGTAGCTATCTGTTTTAACTTTTGTGTATCTTTCTCTGTGGTTGTGCACTTGTGCTGGTGTTCTGCTTTTCTTGAGAAATAATCAAAAACCCAGATATGTTTCAAGATTTGAAGGTGTTTTCTTTGAGAATCCTTGATCTTTTCTGAGCAAGAAAAGTAAATATCTATGAGAAAAAAGTTACCTTTTTTCAAAGTAAAAGGAAAAACTAGTGGTTAAAGTAGAGGACTTGGGATTCACAATACAAGTGATTGAGAAAAGTTACTGTATCTGGGTTTTGAGACCTCACCAGTTTCAAACTCTTTCTTGTGGATGTTCTGGCATTTACTTTTCTGGGATTCAGGCTCAGCTTTTTGAGATTCCCAGGGAATCTCTTGGGATTTGGAATTGGATTTTTCTTCCTGATTTGGAATTGTGGGGATTTTAGCCGTTAAACAAAGCCAATGATGGTCAAGTCCATTTCAACAATGACAGCCTGTTGTGTCGGTTTTACAGGGTTTTTCCTTCTGTTCTTATCCCCACTCTCTTTGCCCTTTCTGAAATCCAAGTCTCAAGAAGAATCTGAATTGTCTGATACATACTTGATTTATATATTTTTTTTTTGGTTCATATCTTTTGTAGTTTGAAATCATCAAGGGTATTTGAGAAGTGGGTCTAATGCCAAATTGGTTCTGGGTTGCTTCAATGGGTTGATGCTTATTGACAATGCGCTTGTTCTGGTGGCAACAGTTGCCTCTGTTTATACTCATTCAGATTTTACAACCCAGCAGAACAAGTTACAAAATATATGGTACTCTCTCTCTCTCTCTCTCTCTACTCTCTAGTCTGTCTTATTACAATGCAATTCACAACAAGTAGCAAACTCATTCTCCATACTGTTGTTGCTTTGAATATGCACATGGTGATTGGAATTGTCTTGTATTTAGGCTTTGTAGAGCCAAAAATTTGGAGTTTCCCAGATTCAAAGAGGTTCAAAATATATGAGTCTGGTTAGAACACTTGCCAGGTTTTCCTTTTTGAACATTGTTGGTACAAGAAAATGTGGGGATGGAGATTAAGAGGATTGTAAGCTGATCGCTTGTAAATCCGTTCAGCTATATAGAAATTTACTTTTCAAGACCGTAACAGCAGCTCATATCAAGCTTATTTTGTTGCCACAATTTATATGTTTTTGTACATGTTCATGAATGGTATAGTAAATGTTCTTACTTATTATTCGTTTGGGTTAGTAAATTTTCTTTCCTTAATTGTGCTTCTTGTAGTTTTTTTTTTGGATACATTAATAGTGATTGTAGTTGCTAGAGAAGAATACTGATGTTTTATTCCTTTTACTTTTCCTATAGCTGAAGCTTTACTGACTTTCAATAGCAGAGTTGAAAGTCCTGAACTCTCCGGTGGTCAGACTGGAAAATATCCATGTCTAAAACAATGGACATTACTGAAATATTATAAACTGCAAGACCCTTGTGTTGTTTCTCTGTAAGATCTCTCTCTCTCTGTCTCTCTCTCTCTCTCTCTCTCATGGTGTTGTATGTACATTAAATATCAACATTATTGGAATTAAAAACATATTACCGACTTCACCTGATTGGATGCTAGTGTTATGAATTGGCTTTTTGAGTTCTTGTGACCTGTATATTTTGGTGGTAATGATCAATCATGTAATTCTAGGTCTTACTTCAAGAATCCATTTTATGTTTCATGTTTAACTAGTTACCTCAAACAGTTTTAGGTAGGCTCTAGTGCTCCCAAGTCTGGTGGCTACATTGTAACACATAAATTCTCATTTTAGTGCATATCAAGTTTCTGATATCTGCAAATGATTACCAAAGAATGATATTCATATTAGTACATTTTACTAGGTGTAGAAGTGAAATAAAAGTAGCTTATATTCATAGCAATGCTTTAATCAATTTTGGTTTTAATTTTTATTTTAATTTTGACTTGGTTCATCTTTTTCATCACTCAGCAGCAAATTTCCTGGTATCTCTTCAATTCCCCTGCGGCCTAACAGAGTCAGCTTAGCACCATTTGCTCCAAGACATTTCGTGACACAGTCTTCAATCAATGTACAAAAAGAGATCCATAAACCCAGAAACAGAAGGATAGCACACATAGTTGATGGGGACAGCAGTGTTCCAACACTCACACCTGTACAAGCAGCTGGTGACAAAAAACCAAAAAAGAAAGTTGCAGCCATCATTGGTGGAGTTGCTGCTGCTTTGCTTGTGGTTATTGTAGCGATACTTGTTTACATCTATTTAATGCGTGTCAAAAGAGTGGAGAGGAGAACATCTGATACATCATCTTCTACACCATCCCCCCATGGTAAGTTAGCTATGGGGGGACACTTTACTTCTGCATTCGTTTCTAAGTTGTACATTCCAAACTGTTAAGGTGTGATATGGCTAGCTGTGTAGTTAAGTAAATAAGTTTCTTCTATCTTTTCACTTCTTCCAGTTGAATGGACAAGAGGGGACACATCCCCCTACGCGGTTGCTCTATCTCCATATGACACACACAACTTGAGGCAACTGACAATATTGGAACTGGAGCAAGCTACTAGCAATTTCAATGAAAATAATATCATTGGCCAAGGCAGATTTGGTTTAGTCTACAAGGGATTGCTCCAAGATGGAACTATTGTGGCTATCAAGAGACGCCTACATGCTCCAACTCAGTATTTCTTTCAAGAGGTAAACAAGTTAGCATTCATTTCTTCTCCACTCGACCTTGACTTTCTTTGTGAGGTAGTGTCTAGACCCTCTTTTGATGGAACTTCTTAGTATCTTGATTTGTCTTGATCAAATATAGGTGAAGCACATAGCTCGTGTGAACCACGTGCATATTCTCAGGTTCATTGGTTATTGTCAGGATTCAAGTCAACAGTTACTTGTCTATGACTATCTTCCAAATGGAAATGTCGGGAATCATCTATATGGTACTCTCTCACTCACTAACTTACTCATTCACTTAGCAAATGATTCTCTATCTCTATCATTCCATCTAACCACATTGTTATGCAGATGCTGAAGGTTTACCTATTGGAAAGTTGAATTTACGGCAAAGGTTATCGGTTGCTTTGGGAGCAGCCAAAGGTACATCAGCTGGTTCAACTTCTAGTGCAAGCCTTAATTTTTGTTCTTCATAAATATATTACTTTTATTTTGGACCAGGACTTGCACATCTTCATAGTTTGGTACCTCCCCTCCTGCACATGAATTTCAGGACAAGCAATGTTCTTTTGGATGATAACTTTACAGCCAAGGTGTCCGATTATGGACTAACCAGACTGCTGAATAAGGGTCCCTATGCCGGATCATCTTCAGCCATAGACTGCTTTCTTGACTCAGAGTATGTAATCTCTCTTCAGTCCACTAAATTATTATGTGAGCTACAAGATAGAATGCAGATAGTATCTCTTGGTCTCTGTCATGCTAAATTATATTACCAGATCACATAATGTGTAAGAATGACATATGCAAGGAAAACAAGAGTAAGAGTCCTCCACTAGTTAACTCACCGAAGATTCTTGCAGGTCATTTTTGCATGCCAAGTGATTTGTTTAGTGAAATTAGCACCTAATATTGATGTTGATCACTTTACTGGAAGTCACCTAATGCATACCTCTAATACTGATACTACAGAAAGTCATTTCGCGTAGGTTTTACTTTTCTTTTTCTTTTTGTAAATTTAAACATCCGTAACAGAGCATAGATGGAGTTCAACAATGTAACTTGATTGCCACTCTGTTGATCTCATGCTGTCAGCCCTTGATTTTATTTTGCTATTATATAAGGCTAGGTTTCAGTCCAACATTGAATAGCTGTGACAATCTTAGTGCCTTGTAACCAAAGTTGCTTTGAGTTTTGTTGAATATCCATCTGTGAAAAGAAATCTGCAGAGTTTAAGCAACAGCTTAATTTGGTACTGATGTCTAATCTAATCCTTTTTCCTAAAGGTTAGATTCATTGAACAAATTTTCAGAAAGAGGTGATGTGTACAGTTTTGGGGTCTTCTTACTGGAATTGATCAGTGGATGTGAAGCAAATGGCAGATACCAGTTGAATTCGGGGGATAATCTCTTATTGCAGGTACGCAAGTCTTTTCATAAAAGCCATTATTAGTGGCAACTTTATACCTCAGACTCTCAGTTTATGCATATACTACTGGTTGCAACCTTTGTTCAGTTGTGAAATTCGCTTATGTACTACTAATGTGAAAAAGAGAGAAAGTAACTAGGTGAAGTACATCTATACTTGTACTTGTTTCAAAGCTTTCGGTTCTTACAAGATTGTGTATTCATTTGAAGGCAAAGGATTGTGAGGATTTGGAGAGATTTGTTGATAAAACATTAGGAGAATATTCAATGCAAGCTGCAACAAAACAGATGATGGAGTTAGCATTGATGTGTATAGATGCTAGTGAACAAAGACCACACATGAAGATTGTTGTTCAAGAGCTCGAACGGATTCAAGCAAGAGAAACTAGCCATTTTCAAATTAAAGTTGATGAAGAGATAGGTGCTGTAACTCTTGGCAGTGAACTTTTCAAATGATGTCTTCTGCTGTAACAGTCATCTTTGCATTTGCATTCCATTACAGATTTGATTGGTTTGTGGTTAGTACAGAAGAGAAATAGAATATATCAAAGCATTCTTGAAGTATATAAATCTAATGAAATGGTACAGATTGATGGGACTATCTGCCTCTGCTATTTAACAAAGTCTCTTTCTGGGTTAATGGTTAATGTGCATGTTTAGCCCAATTTCTGAAAGCTGTAAATATGCAGAGAAAGAAAGGAAAAACCAAGAAGCTTTTGGTTCTTACAAGCACTAGTTGTTGTATATTTCAAATTAAAAAAGAAGAAGAAGCTGTAATTGTAGTAGTGTGATACCTCTTAGCACTGTGCCGGGACCAGCTAACAATTCCTCTAGAGCGATGAGTTCGATGATAAGATGCGTCAACAAGGCAAAAAAGAAAATACAAAAACTGCATCAAAAAGATACATGCATGAAAATTATTCTATAGTAAAACTTATAGTGTGGTAATGAAGTAGTGTGATAAATGCAATCTAATCGTCTATTCATGTTGGTTTAAATGCAATTTGCTGTGAACATCTCTAGTCGGTCTTCCTCCAATCTAAATGCGCCTCCATCACTTTCTCTTCCTCTTTGTCGTACTCTTAATTTCATCTTTTGTTCTGATTTCGTAATCAGATTTTAGAAAGCACACCCTCCCACTTACAAAGGAGAGTCCACTTTGGATACAAATTTGCCGACCACCTTTATTTGCCCACTAAAGTACCCACCCTCTTAGTCTATTGACACATGTCCATTTTATTACAAATTTGTATTCGTCTACAGAAAAAAAATATATACATTAATGAATATATTTTGGTGGAGATAGTTTTTATCCTTAACTGGATTTTCTTCTCATCAGCCAGTTCATTATGAATCGTTTCGCTTTCATATGTTCTGAGTTAGAAAAACAAGGCTGCATTTTCTGCATTTGCAAAATACATCTCCCACCTCATTACTCAGTAGTTATTCAATAATATAGAAAAATGACATTGTTTATGAAAACATATATAGTTCAACATATAGCTGGTCCAACAGCTACAGCTCAGCAATTATTTGTTCTCCCAAAGTTCAAGTTCTTCAACTATAACTATAAGGGCATCTCTAACTATTGGTCTATTACCAAAACCTAGACCTGTAAATGGACCGGACCCGCTCCAGATCCGTAGTTTTTAAACGGGTTTGGATCGAAAATTAGACCCGTTGATCCGTTAAGGACCCGGATCCGTTAACCTGTTTATTAAACGGATCGGATACAGATCGAGGTTGATCCGATCCATTAAGGACCCGGATCCGTTTTAAAATAATTAAATAATATTTTTATAAGTATAATATTATTGATAAATATTAAATAATATAATAATTATTTGGATAATATAAATGTCTAAATTGCGTCTAAAGTATGATCATTTGATGAAGTTGAAGGTTACTGACGCATATGTTCTTTTTATGCACTTTGCTAGATACATTGGAGGTTTAGTATTTTGAATATATTAGTTTATTGTTAAGGAGTATTTTGGTCATGTAATTCAACTTTTGATGTAAATCTTTATTTTGTTATAATATTTCATTAGTGTTTTATGAAAATTTATGATAAAATTAAGAAATTATTATTTAAAAATTGAAAATATTTATAATTATAAATGGATCGGATTAACGGGTCGGGTATCCGTTAACCCGCCGGATCCGGATTTAGATTTAGCTATCAAAGATCCGGCGGGTAACGGGTCGGATCCGAATCCAAAATTTCTATTACGGATCCGGATTTTTGGATCCGGATCCGGATCTAGGTAGATCCGCTCTAGATCCGGTCCATTTATAAGTCTACCAAAACCTAAATTCAAATTTTAGGCCAACCAAACCTACAAATATTCATATGGGTATTGCATCTCTAACCCATGGAGTCAAGACTCAAACCTATTTTGATTTTCATATCATTGTTTAATCTTAAATGGATTGAAAACCCAAACATATTTTAATCATTAATTGTTTTATATTAATAAACTATGACACTAACCCACACTCACTCACTCATTAATTATAGGTTTTGGTCCTATTTGGTTGAGTCAAAATATGACACATTTTAAGTAAATCTTATTTTAGCTCAACTTGGATAGTGGGTTGGAGATTAAATTTCACAAAACCCAAACCTGTTATAGGTTTTAGACCAAGGGTTGGAGATGGTCTAACAATATCATTGTTCGAGGTATTCTTCCAAGATCAATGAGGAAGCAGCTTCCCTCCAAGAGTGGCAAACACTTCCACAACGAATGGCGAATGACATCCTTGACACTTAAGTGAACAAATATCTGTGAAATGAAATCTTTCTCTAGCTTTGCCCAATTTCGGAACTTGAAGTTGTTGTTCGTCATCGTAACAAAGGTACTTTTCCCTGCAACCATCATAGATCAAAACCAGGTACTGTATAATAGTATAAGATTAAATTAAGAATTGAATCGAAAGCTATAGTACATGACCATTTTCTTTCGTATATATTAAGCGAAGCGGGGGGTATACTGTTCACGTGAACAGTACCCGCACCCACCCACAGTTTGTGATATAAAATTGGAAGACTACATTTGCCGCCTACTTGTTCACCTATTTGAGCATGCCACGTCTCAATCACATCAAAAAGCCACGTCCTAAACCTAGAAAGAACAAAAGTGTTAGTTCATCCACTAACTTCACTCACACACCGCCGTTTCAAAACATTCCACCGACTTCAGCCACACACCGTCCTTCTAAAATGTGCCAAGACGACATCTGGCTCAAAGAGCGGTTTTGTGTAGCGTTACACCGCTCTGCTGAAACATAGAGGATGAGAGAGGTGGGGAGAGCCAGAGAGAGCGGAGGGAAACAGAGAATTGCAGGGGATCAAGGACAAAGGTCATCGGTGAGGCTAAGGATGCATATAGGGTTGCGTGGTTGGGTTCTGGTGTGAATGAGAAGTAATTGGCTTGCATATTCATCTTCAGGTAGGTTTTTGATTTTCTATCTTTCGGTTTTTCTTTTCTATTTTGGTTCGTCTTCACTTTGGCATTTTTCAGTGATTCAGTATTTTACCCAAAAATTTGGCAACGAAAGAAGAAGCGATGCACAATTGGGATTTCTCAATGCACCGCTAATTCGCATAAGCCCGCTAAATCCCGTGAGTTCCCCCTTTGTGACTTTTGTAAAAGCATCGAATCTGTTTTGGATTTAATCATGCAACCAAATATACCCAAATCTCATTAGTTAAACTGACATGTATGTTTCCGTTAGAAACTTAGTCTCTTTTGTTTTGTTTAGAGGGACTGAATGCGAATTTGATAGTTTTATTGGGATTACATCTTTTTATAGAAAAAACACGAGTAGTTGATTAGTCTTCCTTTCAAATTAAATGGATTTCAGAGCCGGTTGATTGCTGCGGTACCTTTTACACAGATGATATAGTGTGTTATTTCTATTGGTAAGACTAAAATATTAGAATTTTATTAGCTTTAATTAGGAACATCAAGAGTTTGGATTGTCCTGTGCTCACAATGCAATGAGATTTTATATATGTCTCAGCTTTAATTATATCATGTCCATTCCTTTATTCCTTATGCTATTACCCTTCTTTGTTGGTTGGTTGTTGGTTTGCCTAAATAAAAAAAGCATGAAGCTTTTAAACTTAGGTTGCTTTGTTGCTTTATTTTGTTTAATTGGGATGTAGACAAAACCAAAATTCTGATCAAGAGGCATTTTCAATGAAGGTTGAAAATTATTAGCTTTTAGTACATTCATTGTTTTAGCTATACTTAGTTCTCGAAGTTTGACATAAAGCATAGGTGTAATGAAGTATAATACAGTCGATATTTTAAATATGTAGTCACTACTTCTTAGCTATTGCAAAAGTATAATACAGTCAATACTTTAAATATCGACTACTTCTTAGCATACTTTAAACAAAAGAAGTAGTGACTACATACTTTAAATAAGAAGTATGTTCTTTGATCCATTAGTTTCCACAAATTCATTACACATATGTAATCATTGTAAAAGTATGTTCTTTGATCCATTAGTTTCCACAAATCTTTGTTCAATTCTTTACAGATCATCCATTTTCAGAGATCACATTTCATATACCAATCACACATTAGTTATATGTTCTCCTTTGTTGTGCAATCGTGTTCTTCCTCGGTTCTATTGGATACAAAATTACAAATAGTCTATGAAGGTTTAGTAACCATTTGTACAATGTCTATCCATATTTGGTTTCTTGGTATGCTCTCATTTTTGGATGTGCCCGTACTAGACAGGAAAATAGAGAAACCATTTTAACTTTGGGATATAACCGTGCCCGAGCGAAGTGCGGGTTTCAAAGCTAGTACAAATGAAGAGAACAAAATAGCTAGTGAACCTCATTTTGTTAGATACTCAAGTAGTGAACTCGACCTTAAAACAGAACATTGACAAGATTAGACGATTTGAGTCATGTCTATCACTTAACGCATGCCTTAGGTGATAAACAAATTCCAGACAACTTAACAGATGCCCACTATTTGAGTATGTAGGATACAGACTCCCACACAACATTTCAGATGAATGCTGAAACCTATGAATAACCTTCACTACATGATAAATGATATATATGCAACAAAATCTCATGAGCAATAGGGTAAGTCAAACTACTTGACTGTTTCATCTAGTACCGCTTATAATTTACATCTGCTAAACCACAAACAATTTAAAGTCAAGGAGGCAAACTTAACAAGGGAGACTGCATTTGCATACACAAAGGTGATCAAAACCAATAAAAGAAGAAGGCAGTAGTGGTTCTTTCTAGGTAATTATGTTAACTATTTTTTCTGAAAGAAGAAACGAATAATATGAATAGGGTCACAGTAGTACTGATGTTACATAGCGCTTCCAAGCGTAAATCTTTACTTTCAAGAACTCCAAAATAGAAAACTTTTCTTGCTTCTAATTTCAATGACAAAAGATAGATCATGGTTCCCCTTCAAGCAAAGAGATCACCGCCTAGTAGGAAACAAGATTAACATAAGAAGTGAAGTGCATAAGAAGGTAATTTGCAGAACAAAACCATAAAAGTAGTCAATCCATAATGGAAACGTTATTCACTTTTACAGCAACATATAAGCTTCGAGAATATACTACATCTGTTCCCTACACAGTATTGATGCATCAAGTATATAAGCTTTTCTGCATCAAGTATGAACTCACAAAAGTCCATAACGGAAAGTTTATTCAGTTAAACAACAGTGAAGCATTGAAAGCGAACTCGAAATATCAATGATGGTTCATGAACATAATTTATTATGATTTGAGAACATTCTAAGAAATTCGACAAATAACTGGAATTAAATATAAAAAAAGAACATTTGCGCTGTATTAAGTGTCAGAATCTTTTAGAAAATTCCTGCTATTTCTTCACAGAAGAATATAATGGTTATATTTAAGTTGATCCTGTCCTGACATGATAAAAGCATGTTGTTCTTCATCACGAGTCAAATATAATCAGATGATGGTACGAGAATTAGAAACCAGAATAATCTCACTGAAATCACTCATGTCGAAAGCAGTTTATTGGAACATGAGGATCCTTGATTAATTTCCAATTCATCCACTTCATGTTCAAAACATGATTTTTGAGAAAATAGTAAGAACTACGGTAAACATGCATTTCACAGCAATATGTGAATGATCAATGATGTGATACTCGTATGAAGCATTTTAAAATACTTTAGAGCACATGCTTTTTCAATGTCTAGTCGAAGAGTACCTCATGCATTACTGAATTTATTAAATTTGATTCAAGTTGTTGGAAACAAATTGTCATATATCTGTGAGATTAATCCTGATAATCTGATATGAAACTTTAAATCTAGAAAAGTTTTTTTTTTTTTCTCAAAAAGAATCTCATGTACTTGACAATTAATAAGAGTTGCGTGTTGATTGTTTGCTTTACCAAAGAGGGTATTTCAGAACCTAATATGTCAGTGAAGCTTTTTAAAGAGAAGAACCACCCATCAACAGCATCATTCTTATTAAAACATCCATCCTCTTCAAGAAATCAAGGCCAAACCAACCCAAATAAATTTGTATGGTATAAAAAAGAAATATAAAACAAAAGAAAGCACACCATTAACAGTTTACTCAGATCTCACATAAGAAACCAGCAAATCAAGTATAATCAACAAAAATATATCTGTATCAAATTCCACTTTTTTGAGCTTGAATCCCAAAGTAAGGTAAAAGAAAGGTTACCTTCTCTTAGATGTGTTTGGTGCTCTTAGTCTCTTACAGTCTGAAATAACTCAGAAATGAGTCAGCTGATCTGTATATAGGGGGCAGTCAGCTAATGAATTTACAGGAATAACCTTGTCCATCTGTAACAGCACACCAACCATGCTATAAAACCTTGAGAAAGAACCAACAGGAATATGCCAATTCAAGATCTAAGGTTGTTTCAGTAACCTCTGACTGGAAAAAGAAAAAAATTGGTTTCAAAGTGTCATTCAACCCTGGATGATATCTAACAGGATTAAAAGAAAAAGGAAACTCCATAAATGTATTCTCACAAACATACACGAAAACAATTTAAAAGAGAGCGCAATTTAATCAACATGCATGTGTCCATGAGCATTGAGTGTACGAATTCTGCAGTGGATTTTCATTGGATTGGATATGTTTTCTTTCCAGTTCAGCAACAATTGTCATTTTTGTTAATCAAATTCAAATTCATTTCCTTTTAATATGAGCTAATAACAGATACAATATTTGGTCAAATTAGTTATTTTCCTAAAATGGATTCTCATTCTCATCTCTTGCTGCTGTATTGTCTTTAAAATGTTTTCTCTGTACGTGGATATGCTGTTCTTCGCACTACCTTCCTCTTCTTAATCAAGCATGTTAGTGGTTTTTCTACTTAAATTTTCTACGTCAAGTAATGATCATCTATGACCTGCTTCTATGGAACTATGGAAGGTTTAATTCATAAAACATATCAGTTTTCTGCAAATCCCAGATTGTCTATGAGGTCAAAGAACAATAACTAGGAAGAGATTGTCGGTCTAGCTAGTCAAGGAATTAATTCTTTAATATCCTAGAATAAGAAAAGAAGCCTTTACAGAAAATATTTAACTTCACTTTATAAATAGGAATCTGCAACATGAAAGGAAATTGTCTATTAAAGAAAATTTACATCATAGCATGCACAACACCTACAGCTCAGAAATTATACTAACAAGTTCAACAATAACAACAATGTGCCCCGTGACATGTTATCTCCTTATCTAGCTGGATCAATGGGCAAGGGTACTCACCTCATCCTTAAAAATGCCTTTATCATATCGAGAACAGAGCCAAATATCCATCTGAAATAATCTGAAAGGGCAAACTTGGGAGTAGCCCGTCTGACAAAAAAGAAACTTCTTTAGCCGTGAAGCCTCTTGAAGGAATCACTCATCAAGTTGGGAGAGCGCAGACAAATATCCGGGATCGAAGATTAGTCCGATATGAGGCAGTGACATATGACTCTTCTAACTGCCTTGTTTCTTTGAGCAAGTGATGTTTAACATCCCTGTGCACCATGTTGCACTCAATACTTCAGACCTTCAAACTTGTAGCATATGCAAGAATATTCTCAGCACAATCCATGCCAGACGGGCACAGCATATTCAGCTCGCTGAGGTTCTTGCAGTGCTGACTAATTGCCTTCATGAATTTAATAGAAAAACTACCTATAATAGTCAATGACTCAAGCTTTGGCCAGTTCTTTCACTTCTTTGCAGCTTCTTCAGAATCATTAACTGGTATAAATTTGTCCTGCACTGATAGAACAAGTCTTTTGAGATTTGGGGTTCTGTAAAAGAGAGAACTAGTCAATTCACGTTTCATCAAATAACCTCTATAGAACATTTTGGGAAGTATGAACATTGACCTTTTAGAAACAAGAACCAAGTGCGGACTTGTTATCCGAGAGTAGGCGTGGAACCACTATTGACAATATTCATAATCATCTGGCTAGACTGCTCGCATTGTCGATTGAAGATCTTGATTTCCAGCTTACTCAAGTCAACTACCTCCCAGAGGCAGGGTTCGGAAGCTGCTTCCTGCCAAGATTTGCAAACAAATGCCCCACGTATTAATTCCACAACATTAAATGTCATGAATATACGTATGAGTATATCCTTATCCATGTCTGCCCATCTTTCAAATATTGATTTTTTGTTTGTTGTCATACCAGAAAAGAAGTGGCTGAAACCATCAATCAGAAGAAGATACTGTGTATAAGTGTAAAGAATCAATGATTAAACTCAATCATTGAAGGGATTCATTGAAAACCTCAGAGACCTATTTCAGTCATCTAACACAAAGAGCACCTGCTACTGCATTCCATATCATGTAATAAGAATGTACATGTAAGAAAAAAATTCCAGAGACAAATCGTTTGGGGTACCTATTAGGCTTTGAGAAATGCCATTGAGCTTATGGTTCATACAAAATGCATACAGGGTGATGAAATTCGATTATAGCAGATAGCTGTGTAAAAGTTTCTCTATTTTTCAGACACAGATAACTGATGTTACACTATGATATCATAAATTATTCTATATGTTAGTAGTTTTAGAAGATAGATTTTGTAGCTTCCAATAAACAAGAAGATCATTATACTGAGTGGAAGAAATAATTATACTGTGGCCAACTGATAATAATTCCATAATGGAAAACTGATACGTTACTGAGACAAAGTCACATGATGAACAAACTAACACTACCAAAAGAAAGGTTTTAGCCGACGAAAAAAAAAACCAGGCCGACGAAGCTTTTATTCGTCGGCTAAGTAAAATTTTCGTCGGCTATGGTAAACTTTAGCCGACGAAATGTTTATTTCGTCGGCTAAAGTTCACAGACTATAGCCGACGAAATATTTGAAAGTTTAGCCAACGAAATTAATATGTCGTCGGCTAAAGTATATTTGCGGATCTGGACAGCAGCATCCATCCGGGAAAAAAACGGGAGAAGAAAAAACGGGAGAAAACATTTGGGTGTTGTCGAAATCTGTCCATAATTAGTTTGTGGAGCCATATATAGGTACGTATATGTATATATATGTTAATAATTGAGTTTTATTTGAGTTGATCGATTTTAAGTGTGATTGAGTTTATTGATTTTGATTGTGAATAAGTTGATTAATTTTGAGTACGTTGGATGTATATATATATATGTGTTGATCGATTTGGTTGATGATTTGAATTGATAATATATATGAATTAATTTGTTGTTAATAAATAGTAGATATATATATATATATGTTAATTAATTTATAATATTATTGTGTTTATATGGTATGAAGTTGTTGATGATATATATGAGTTCATGATGATTTTGTGATGATGTTGATATATAATATTGTTATGATCGAGTTGATTGATTTTGAGTATATATGTTGGATGTATATATATATATACATATATGTTGATCGATTTGGTTGATGATTTGATATAATATATATGAATTAAGTTGTTTATAAGTAGTAGATATATATATATATATATATATATATATATGTTAATTAATTGATAATATTGTGTTGATGGTATATACCACAATGATGATTTTGTGATGACGTAGATATATATATATATATATATATATGTGTGTGTGTGTGTTAATTAATTTGTTATTAATTAGTTGTAGTACGTAGAATATATAGTAAATGAATTGAGATTTTATATATGGCATGAAATTTCATTAATAATTAGCTAGCAGTAGCAGCGTTATAAATATATATTTTGTTATATTTTCAGGATATGGATAAGAGTTGGATTTCGCTTCCAAAATGGGACAAAAGATACGGTGCATGAGTTATGAGTTTTATAGAATATGCGCTGGCTAATGCTAACGGGAATACAATTTTCTATTACCCGTGCACGAAATGTCAGTGTCGCAGCGATATGCATCGATTTCCAATTGACAAAGTATGACAGCACCTGAGGAGTAACGGGTTTTGGGAGAAGTACACATGTTGGTTATATCACGGTGAAACATCATCAGGGGGTCCGCATGATCATGGGCAATTTTGTGAGACGGGCAGTACATCCAACGATCCAACAACGGCATTCATCAATGACATGTTTCCTTATGAGAGCGGTGTATGCGCTGAAGGACAGTATATGCCTGACCCGGTGCAGCCCATCCCTAGAGCTGTCAACACTGCTGGTATTGAAAAGTACAACAAACTGCTTGCTTTCCAACAGACTCTTGTGTACCCCGGTTGTCAGAAGACCGTTCTTGAAAGTGTGATGGACGTAATGAAGATTAAAGTTGAGACAAAATCTACCGTGAAGGCTGTTGATGATTATCTACAGTACACTGCTTCGATGCTGCCCCACGGTCATCGTCTTCCTACCACTCATCGTAAGGTCCGATGTATCCTGAAAGATCTTGGCCTTTCCTACATCAAGATCCATGCATGCAGATATGACTGCGTTCTCTTCTGGGGTAAAGATCCAGAAGGGAATGACCTTGGTGGGCTTGACGCATGTCCGGTATGTCACACTGACAGGTATAAGCTGACTCCTGCAGGCAATAGGAAACCTGTGAAGGTACTTCGGTATTTCCCGTTGAGGGATAGGCTTGAGCGGTTGTACATGTCTTCACACACGGCCAAAGCTATGAGATGGCACGTTGATAGGGAATTGCATGACGAAGATACCCTTATACACCCTGCTGACGGGGAGGCTTGGAAGCATATAGACAGGGAGTTTCCTCATTTTGCATCAGAGGTCCGAAATGTGAGGCTCGGGCTCTCATCCGACGGGTTCAACCCTTTTGGCAACATGAGTCTTCAATACAGTGTATGGCCGGTGATTTTGGTACCGTACAACCTTCCTCCATGGATGTGCATGAAGAAGGAATACAATATGTTGAGTTTGTTGATTCCGGGGCCCGGTTATCCAGGGAAGTGTCTCGATGTGTATTTGAGACCTTTGATTGAAGAGCTTCAGTTTTTGTGGGAAGTTGGTCATCCCACTTATGACAAGTACATGCACGAGATGTTCCAGATGCATGTCATGGTTGTTGGTACCATCAGTGATTTTCCTACCCGTGGGATGTTGTCGGGCAACGTTGTTAGGGGATACAAGGCTTGTCTAGAGTGCCTTAGCGATGAGGGGAGCAGCAGTCATTGCAACAAGATATGCAGATTGGGTCACCGTGCTTTCCTTCCATATAATCACGATTGGCGGTTCGATGACAAGGCATTTGATGGGACCGTAGAACACGGTGTGCCTCCCAGAAGATGGATGGGAGAAGAGATTTTAGCAGTGCTTAATGAGTACGATTTTGGGCAGCTCAGCAATCATCCCAATATTGTTGCGGTAATACTTGAAAGACCCGACAGGTACAAATTCTGGACACATAAGAGCATATTCTGGGAACTCCCATACTGGAGTAAGTTGTTGATCAGGCACTACCTAGATGTGATGCACATAGAAAAGAATGTTTGCGACAGTGTGGTGGGCACAGTGCTGAACTTGGAGGGGAAGACGAAAGACGGTCCTAAGGCACGCATTGATCTAAAAAAATGCAGTTAAGAAGACATCTGTGGTTGAAAGAAGAGAAGAAAAAAATGCCTCAAGCTCCTTACATCGTGAAGCCTGACCAGAAGAACGTAATTTTCAGGTGGATGAGTTGTGTGAAGTATCCTTCAGGCTATGCAGGAAATATAGCCCGGTGTGTGAACTTCCGGGACAATAAGATGTACGGGTTGAAGAGTCATGACTGTCATATCCTGCTACAACGTCTCTTCCCTGTTTTCATTCGACTGTTCCTTCCCCGTCAGGTGGTGGAGCCGTTAGTAGCGTTGGCAAGATTCTTCCAGAAGTTATGCACACGGGAAGTGACAAAATCTAACCTCCGGGAAATGCAAGAGGACATCATTTATATCATGTGTAAATTTGAGAGGATATTTCCTCCAAATTTTTTTGACATCATGCCTCACCTGATGATCCATCTTCCCGAGCAATTGTTGCTTACCGGTCCAGTACACTACACTTGGATGTATCCCATGGAAAGATACGTTTTTTACACCTGAATTCCTCAATATATATACATGTTCAATAATCATAACATTTTGCAACTTGATTTATAGGCAACTTGGAGACTACAAAGATTATGTGGCTAATAAATCCGCGCCTGAAGAATGTATAGCTGAAGCATATATTGCGCACGAGTGCGTCACCTACATGAGGTTGTATTTAGGAGCGTTGAAGGAAACAGACGAAGCCATGCCGGTAGATGTACCGAAGTTCACTCTTTCCATACTCTCCAGTGATGTTGAAGTTTATGGAATTTTGCCAGACTCCTACAAGTTGCAACCACATGAGCTAGTCATTGCCCACTGGTGGGTATTGATTAACTGTCCAGAAGTTGAATACTGGAAAGACATCCATCTATATTGTCCAGACATTCAAGGTGATCTCGAGTACCACAACATGGAATTCGCAAACTATTTTGGCGGCTGGGTACGTAATTCAATATTTCTGTACGTATTTATGTTTATTGCATAATTATCCATATTTACAGTTGAATGGTTGGTTGCAGATGAACCATATTCAATTTGATGGTCACCCAAATTGGTCGCACGAACTAAGACTTCTAGTGATGAAGCCGATAATGTCAAGAGTTTATCCGATGTGCAAGGTGAATGGCGTGCAATTTATATGTGAACAGAGAGACAGCAGACGGAGAACACAGAATTCTGGGGTGATGGCGCATGGTGGGCGGAATGGAGTTGTCTATTACGGTGTTCTTGATTCAGTGGTGGAACTCGTTTACGGTAAAAGCATGACAGTGCACCTCTTCAAGTGTAGATGGTTTGATACTAGCCCGCAGAGCATGAAGACCGATCAGTACGGAATATTATCGGTGAACACTGCTACAAGTTCTTACGAAGATGACCCGTTCGTTTTTGCCACATCGGTAAAACAAGTGTTTTATCTTGATGACCTTGCTAAGGGTGACGCGTGGAAAGTAGTCAACCTTGTGCACCCTCGAAACATTTACCGGGCGGCTACACTTGGAGAGGCCGAAGACCAAGAAGAAGATGTTGCGTATCAAGAGCCCAACGCAATAGGTATTCCTAACTCCTCTACCGTTCGCCTTAATAATTTTAAAGCGAGTCGTTTGGTGCGAATTCGTGATGAAGAGCCAAGGCTTATTGATGTTGATCCAAATCAAGAAACAGACGAAGACTCTGGCGATGAGGAAAGACATATATTACCAGAAATTAATTCAGACACCGAAGAAGACTCATCGGATGATTCCGATTACGAGCCTTAGTTTTAATTTCTTCGGATGTAATACATTAATTTGTAATAAAAAAGATTGTATTACCTTCATTTCTAGTTTACATATGTTGAATTCATATTTCTGTTATTTTAGATGAATTTTGCTGATTTATGAACAGAAAATTAGTATGGTTTAAACCTTCTGTTTTAGGGTTTGTATTTTTTTACTTAAGCCGACGAAATACAACATAAGTCGTCGGCCTAAACTCTCTTAGCCGACGACTTATATTAAAAGTCGTCGGCTTAAACCATCTTAGCCGACGAAGAATACTAGAAGTCGTCGGCTAAAAGAACTTATACCCGACGACTTTCATTTCAAGTCGTCGGCTAAAAGAACTTAAAGCCGACGAACTGAAAAGGAATTCGTCGGCTAAATCATCTTAAAGCCGACGAATTGAAATGAAAGTCGTCGGCTATAAATTCTTTTAGCCGACGAATTACAGTAGAAGTCGTCGGCCAAAACCATCTTAGCCGACGAAGAATACTAGAAGTCGTCGGCTAAAATAACTTATAGCCGACGACTTTCATTTCAAGTCGTCGGCTAAAAGAACTTAAAGCCGACGAACTGAAAAGGAATTCGTCGGCTATAACCATCTTAGCCGACGAATACCCTAATATTTCGTCGGCTTTATTAATTTTTATATTTTTTTATTACCTAGTATAGCCGACGATGATTTAGGATATTCGTCGGCTAAACCCTAAACTTTTTCTGTTACATACTATAGCCCTATCTTCGGTGGTTATTTTACGTAAAATTTTTATACGACTTGTTGTGTCTCATCGATTTGAAAATATTTTCAGTTGAAGGTCCGGCCAAAATACGAAATTTAGACGGTCCAACGACCTTTTCCGTGCCTTTAGGGGTTTGACTTACGGGATTGACCGTCCGGATCGAGCACTTAACCTTGTCAGATCAAGTTGAATTTTTTCCCATACATGTATTTTATCATGATGGTCAGATCTGACAGTCGGATTTTCTTTTCTCAAGTTTGATCATCACAATCAGAACATGCCTACTAATGTTGTATAACTTGTTTACCAAGTGTTATGTAAATGTTCCGTTTCAAAAACAAACTATACGTAGAACCTTCAAACGTGAAAAAGTCGTGAAATAAGACATGACCAGAATGGTGAAATACGTCTACGGTTGAAAAATCACGGTATTCCGGTCATGTCTCGGTGCCGATTGTTGCGGTCAATGCAATTTTCCATTCTTTCTCCCTATGGGTAGCCCTATCTTCGGTGGTTATTTTTCGTGAAATAGTTGCGTCTCATCGGTTTGAAACTATTTTCAGTTGAAGGTCCGGCCAAAATACGTAATTTAGACAGTCCAATGACATTTTCCGTGCGTTTAGGGGTTTGACTTAACGGATTGACCGTTTGGATCGAGCCCTTAACCTTGTCGGATCAAGTTGAATTTTTTCCCATACATGTATTTTATCATGATGGTCAGATCTGACGGTCGGATTTTCGTTCTCAAGTTTGATCATCACGAGCAGCAGTCACAGTTTGACGAATGTTTAAAAAGTAAAATTTTTATACGATTTTTACCTTAGCCGACGAGATTATTATCTTAAGCCGACGAAATTATTATTTCGTCGGCTAAAGTTTTAGGTAAGCCGACGAAATTATTATCTTTAGCCGACGAAATTATTATTTCGTCGGCTAAAGTGTTCGGGTATAACCCAGCTCGACTGGTTGTATGCCCTAGCCTCCTTTTCCTCTCCCTCTCCGAATTTCGCCTCCTCTTATTTCCGCTCCCTCTCCCGGTCGCCGCCCTCTCCCTCTCACTCTCCCGGTCGCCGCCTCCTCTCCCTCTCCTCTCCCGGTCTCCGCCTCCTCTCCCTCTCCCTCTCCCGGTCTCGGCCTCCGCTCCCTCTCCCTCTCCGGCCGGCCTCCTCCTCCTCCTCCGGCCGGCCGGCCTCCCCTGCTCCGGCCTCCTCCTCCTACTGCTCCGGCCTCCTCCTGCTGCTGCTCCGGTCCTCCCTCCTCCTCCTCGAGTACGTTTTTTGAGCTTTAGTTATATTTTGTGTTTACTTTTATTTTTCGGTTAATTATAATGTTGTGGTGTTGTTAAGAAGTGTATATTTGTATTTAGGAAGTGTATATTGTTATTTAATAAGTGTATATTTGTATTTAGTATTTAGGAAATGTATATATTTGTTTTGTATTTTGTGTTTGCTTTGATATTCCGGTCAATTGCAATGTTGTGGTGTTGTTAGGAAGTGTATATTTTTATTTATGAAGTGTATATTTAGGAAGTGTATATGTGTAAAATTTAGGAAGTGAAAATTAGTATTTAGGAAGTGTATATATTTTTTACATTTTTTAAATGAGTTTGTATTTTTTGATTTTGTGGCCTTGATTCAAATTAATATTTTAAATAGGATGAGCGGTAATATTAGATCGACGAAGGGTTCGAAGGGCCAAAGGTCCGTATCGTCTGAGGGAACCTCTAGCAATCCTCAGACGTCGTTTCAGGGCCCTATGACAGCTAGACATGCGAGCCTTCTGCAGACGGCGCAGAGGCAGCCGGAGGTGCCCCCTTCATCGAGGCAGCGGGGCTTCCCTTATTCCGCGAGGCAGTTGTTTGCTCAGCCTCAGACGGAGGTGTCTGCACCCCGTATGCCTGAGATACACCGGGCGCCCACTCCAGCTCCTACTTCTTCGGATAGTGGGTCATCTGGGGTACAGATGCCGCCGCCTCACCTATTCCTTCCGCGGATGATACCGGCCATACCTGTAGTCAATGACTCAGGGACGTCGATTTATCCACTGCCCCCGCCAGTGACTCCATCAGCGGCGTACCGGTTTGTGCCTTTTGATACGCCTCTTATTTCCGCGAGGGTATCATCATCGAAGGCGGAATCTGTCGCGTCCGCGTCCGATCCCTCAGGTAATGAAAGATGAATGATTTGTTTTCTTATAATTCTTCGATTCCGATTTTAATAATCAATTTGGTTTATCATGTCATAGGCACCGTCGGAGCGAAGCCGGCAAAGAAGAAGAGAGGCCCCGTCACAGGGAAGGCTCTGGAGAAGATCGTCGGTACCTCAGGGAGGATTGTCATTGGTACTGACGGGGATGGCGACGTAGTATTGGGCGGGAAGTCGAGGACGTACTCCGGCCGCGTGGGAGCGCTCATTAGGGATAGAGTCCCTATGTTGTGGTCAGACTGGGGCGAGGTCCCGCAGGAGGTTAAAGACATGGTCCATAACGCGATGTCGGTGAGTTTACAAAATGCCTGAATAATATTATGTATTACATTGTGGATTTCTGAAAAAACTAAACTAATAAACGGTTAAATGCAGGTGTGGTTTGAGGTTCCCGAGCCCTTGAAGAGCAGCTGGGCGGACTTTGTGCATAGGGGAAGGTACGTTGGGAAATTAATGAAAAAACAAAACTGTATGTCATATTAATAATATTTCTAATATTTTTGTTGTATCTGTAGGTATAAGGAGTGGAAGAACGAGTTGCGGACCCATTGGATTACACACGGGAACGCACGTTCTGCTACCCCTGCTGAGTTTCAGTACAGAGAGTACGAGTGGCGTTGGCTTCTGACATCAGAATTCAACAACCCTCGTAAACAGGTATTTAAATAAATTAATTAGTTAATTTATCATTAAGTACGTGCGTTTTAAAATATTTTACTAATAGTTTACTTTTTTCTTTGAAGGCGGTTTCCCGGGCGAACGCTCAGAACCGGCAACGCAACACAAGGAACCATCATGCCGGTTCTAAACCGTTCGCTGTCTTCATGGACGAGGCGGCCAGGGAACATCCAGAGGTCAACCAGTACGTCTATACGTACGAGAAGGCATATCCTGACTCCTAAGAGGATATAGTAAGTAATTTTTCTTTTTTACGGAATTTTTAATTTTACTTATATATATGTTAAAATGTTGATTAATAATTTTTTTCCTATCTAATTAGGCAAGGGTGAGGGAGGCTAGTGACGAGGTGATGAGTGCTATAGTGAGGGAGACATGGCCGGACACGCAGGAGGAAGAGATGTCCGAAGCCATTTCCCGGATCGACACTTCAGATCCCAGGGTTGGGGCGAGGATCATGGGCACAGCCTTCCCACCGCGAGAAAACAACTTCTACTGCCGGGGTCTAGGAAAGAAGGGCCAGGGGGTCTTGAAGACCACTCCAGGATTTCAACGAAAGGCAGCCTCGACTAGCAGCAGGACGACTCAGCTAGAGTCGGAAGTTGAGAGACTACAGGAAGAGCAAGCCACTCATGCTGCCGCTCAGGCTGCTCAGGCTGACGTTCATGCCGCTCAGGTTGCCGCTCAGGCTGCCACTCATGCTGCCCAGTTCGCCGAATATAGAGCCTATACTAGAGCCCTACATGCAGCCCAGCAGCAGCAGATGTTCCAGTACTTCCAGGAGTTGACAGCTGCCCACATTCAGGGACTTCCACCTCCGCCCATGCCTGCGCCTATAGAGATACCTCAGCCGCCGCAATCTCCTCACCAGCAGGCCCCAGATTCGGATATTGATTTAGACCATTTAGATTTTGTGTAGTTGATACTTTATATAGTTTTATGAATTTTGTGTATTTTTTTTTATTACTGGAATGGAGTTATAGCCGACGAAATATGCCACAATTCGTCGGCTATAGTATTTTTATTTTTTTTCAATATAGTTAAGCCGACGAATTATGGAATATTTCGTCGGCTAAACTCTATTAAAGCCGACGAAATAGAGCCTCTTTCGTCGGCTATAATTATTTTTTAATTTTTTAATTATATACTTTAGCCGACGAATATCACAGTTCCGTCGGCTAAACGCTTGGAGTAAAGCCGACGAATATTTCTGTTACGTCGGCTTAAGTCTGGCAGTATAGCCGACGACGTCCTAAAGTCTGGCAGTATAGCCGACGAAAGATAGAGTCTGTTTCGTCGGCTTAAATTCGTGAACAAAAGCCGACGACAAAATGACAATAGCCGACGACGGTCTCTAGGGTCGTCGGCTAAAGTCATCGCCGACGACCCTTTCCCGACGACACTATAGCCGACGAAGCCTCGTCGGCTAAGACTTTAGCCGACGAGTTAGGATAACAGGCCGACGAAAATTTTTCGTCGGCTAAAGTACTTGTCCTGGTAGTGTAAAACTTTAAGACTCAACAGCGCCTTGAGAGACAAACTACAATTAGCAACGAATTCGAGAACATAATGTAAGCTTTAAGAACATAGAATGATTTCAACAAAGTTTCAAAATGTAGAATAATTATTACGAAGCTTCGAGAACATTCCAAATAATTTACATTTGAAAGAGTTGGAATTTATCAAGAGAAACATTATATAAAGACACACATCATCCGTATTAAATATGAGATACTTTCTGTGATCCAATACCTATTCTATTAACAAATAGTGAATATCAACTTGCCTATCCTGATATGAAAAATGAAATTCGTTATTGATCATTAATGAACTGTACGTAAAACTGCAATAAGAATTTGAATACACTCACTTAAATCAGTCTCATCATATCTAAAGCAGTATGTAGAATCGAAGATCGTCTGAAATCAATTAATCAAATCATCCGCTCCAGGTTCACACAGATGATGACTGGGAGAATCAGCCAAAAAAACTACCACGATATTGTATGCGTTAACTTTTCACTGACAACAAGCTAATGACACCCTTATGAAGCAATTTGAACAACTTTTCCTAAAGGGGCTTTTCCTAATTCGAGTTGACGAAAGTACATTATTGAGTTTCACTAGTTTTGATCTTTGTTCTTAAGGAATCAAAGATCTGTAAATATACCATTATAGGCCTGAAATCAGCTAATATGCAACCTCAAAACAAGATTATCTTTATTTCTAGAAAAACAAAAAATTCCCCAATCTCAGGGTTAATTAGATATGCATGTTTCTTCTCCTCAAGCAAAATGGATCAAAGTAATCCATATGTATATGACATGCAAGAAAGAACGCAAAAAAAATAATCACATACAAGTTCAAATAATCAAAGTGATCCATACCTCTGCTGAGAACTCTTTTGTTTCTCCCAGATAGTTTCAGAAATGAGAAGGATTCTCATATATGGGGATGTGGGATACTTGGCTTTGAAATTACAAAACAATCCCTTGGATTTGTAACGGCAGAGCCACAGCCCCGTTTGTTCCAGAGGCTCTTCGATCGGTCAAATGAGACATGAGTAGTCAACATGCACTCGGCAGCTGAGGCTGTCCAGTTAAACTCTCTGCAAGAACTATGAGAGGAAAACGTGTTGCACTTCCGAGTCATTTGAGGAAAACATGGGAAGGTGCTATGGAGATGAAGATTCGTATGGGCTTGTATATCCTGTTGGGCCTTAGTTGCTATTGTTCTTAGGCTCTTTTTTTTGGCTTTTTTGCTTTAATTGTTTTTTTTGTCAATAAGATCCTCCTTTTATTGAGTGAAGAGGGTTTCAGCCCAGTCATATATTTTTTTTGAATATTCAACCACGGTATATTCATAGTCTTTCCAGGTTTAAAGACTAATTCGTGCCGATAAGTTATGTCAAAACGCTTCATTCCCTTTGATCACCAAAAATAGATTAAGATTTAAACTCCAATCAGTGTTAGTGGGTTTCAAACTTGGGTATCCCTCTCAAATCTATACCATGGCTTGGGTATTGCTGTGACTTCTCTCAGACGCAATTTCTCGCGTCTCAGTCGGAAGATAGGTAAAGCTTATGCTCATGCACCACCTCCTTCTTTGTTCTATTTTCGGAGTCATTTGGCTCCATGTGTTCTGGTTACCTAGATCTTTCTCCTGAGTTGTGGCTGCAAATCACTTGTTATGATGCAAATTTCTCCTATGGGGATAATAAATTTGTGTCTAGATCTTTTCAGGGTTATTTTGTTTTGGCTTTGCTGTAAGGGTCTCTTCCAAAGCTGCAATTCCTTTTCAACGGTCATGGTGGACGTCGTTGTTGGTGGCGTTGGACTTGTGGCAACTGAAGAGGATGAGAAGTGTAGCATTAAGGTTTTCTTTTGTTTCCTAGTTTTTATTGGGCCTCCTACTGTTTGTTGAACTCAATCTCATTAGGTTTTGTATATTTTAGTTTTAAAAGCCATTTTTTTAAGTCAATTTAAAAGCCTTTTGAAATAAGATGGATTGAAATTAGGCTATGTACTTCTTCATGTATGCCTCATAAGTACATAGACCAGTCACAACCTTCTTTTTGTTTGATGTAAAATTTGTTACTTAATGAAATCTATGTTAATCGTCAAAAAAGGAGTCATTTACGCTCTAAGAGAGACCAATATGGTGGCTCACATGCATATAAGCTAGTTATAGTTTTAAGGCCAATGTACACTTTCAATGGTCTGTAAACGCACCAGATTTAGTTCTAGATTCCCTCATGTACGATTCATATCCTAATAGTGACTCAGTGAAGTAGTGAATATATCTAATATTCATTCCCCTAAAAAATACATGAAGGTTCGAGAATGTACATATTTATTATTGTTAATGAATATTCGAGAACGTTCTTAAAAAATAATAAGAGAACATTTCACTGTATTTGTTAATACATAGCCAAAACACTTGGCCATGTCGAGAATGTAGCGTCATTACTTGGTCGCCGGAGATCATTCTGGCCGAAACACCACCGGCAGAACCGCCGCAGGCGCCCACAGAGTAAAAGCACAACAACAATGCACACACCAGACTCACCCAGCAACTACTAAACACCCCCGAAAGGGGAGGACTGAGTAACACCATGAGTGAAGTCCCACATCGAAAACCAACGACAGAACTTCTGATACTAGCCTATAAAATAGGCACGAATTCCTAAAAAAGGTAAGTTAATTACTCCTCCCATACTCCCGTACTATACAAGTAGCAACTTAACACTAACTTAAGCATCAGAGAGTCGAAGACTAGGCCACCCCAGTCTCGACTCCTGACGTATTGTTACTTGTGCAGTTACAGGACCCGGAGCCAAGGATTCGATCTTCCGTCCCGTGATCTCGGGAGAGGTAGAAACAATTGGCACTAGAAGGAAGGCCCCCTTCTTGTGGAACTCCCATTTTTAACTTGGAAAGATGGTGGAAATTATGGATGACCCAAACGTACCCGAGACCCAAATAGAAAAGGAACTATTCCAATCTGGAGACACATCCCTTAACCAAGCCACCGCATCTACGACCCACGTTAACCACCTTGATGCTGCTACAACCCTCGAAATTTTGAAAAAGGACTTCCATTCACTACCAGGAGAAGTACTTTAGCCGACGAATTATTTTCGTCGGCCTGTTATCCTAACTCGTCGGCTAAAGTCTTAGCCGACGAGGTTTCGTCGGCTATAGTGTCGTTGGGAAAGGGTCCTCGGCGATGACTTTACCCGACGAACCTATAGACCGTCGTCGGCTATTGTCCAGACTTTAGCCGACGAACTATTTTGTCGTCGGCTTTTGTTCATGAATTTAAGCCGACGAAACAGACTCTATCCTTCGTCGGCTATACTCCCAGACTTTAGCCGACGACAGAGGACGTCGTCGGCTATACTCCCAGACTTAAACCGACGACACAACACGTCGTCGGCTATACTCCAAGCCTTTAGCCGACGGATCTAATATATTCGTCAGCTAAAGTATATAATTAAAAAATTAAAAAATAATTATAGCCGACGAAATAGAGCCTTTTTCGTCGGCTATAATGAGTTTAGCCGACGAAACATGCCATAATTTGTCGGCTAAACTATAAAAAAATAAAAATAAAAATACTATAGCCGACGAATTGTGGCGTATTTCGTCGGCTATAACTCCATTCCAGTATAAAAAAAAAATACACAAAATTCTTAAATTACCATTCCAAGCAAGCTGCAAAATACACCAAAACAATTCCATATATATAACCAACAAGAAGCACATAAAACTATATAAGGTATCAACTACAAAAAATCTAAATGATCTAAATCAATATCCGGATCTGGGGCCTGTTGGTGAGGAGATTCCGGCAGCTGAGGTATGTCTATAGGCGCAGGCATGGGCGGAGATGGAAGTCCCTGAAGCTGGGCAGCTGCCAAATCCTGGAAGTACTGGTACATCTGCTGCTGCTGGGCATGCTGGGCGGCATGTAGGGCTCTAGTATAGGATCTATATTCGGCGAACTGGGCGGCATGAGCGGCAGCCTGAGCGTCAGCATGAGCGGCCTGAGCGGCTTGCTCTCTCCGTAGTCTCTCAACTTCCGACTCTAGCTGAGTCGTCCTGCTGCTGGTCGAGGCTGCCTTTCGTTGAAATCCTGGAGTGGTCTTCAAGACCCCCGGCCCTTCTTTCCTAGACCCCGGCAGTAGAAGTTGTTTTCTCGCGGTGGGAAGGCTGTGCCCATGATCCTCGCCCCAACCCTCGGATCTGAAGTGTCGATCCGGGAAATGGCTTCGGACATCTCTTCCTCCTGCATGTCCGGCCATGTCTCCCTCACTATAGCACTCATCACCTCGTCACTAGCCTCCCTCACCCTTGCCTAATTAGATAGGAAAAAAATTATTAATTAACATTTTAACATATATATTAGTAAAATTAAAAATTCCGTAAAAATGAAAGATTACTTACTATATCCTCCTGGGAGTCAGGATATGCCTTCTCGTAGGTATAGACGTACTGGTTGACCTCTGGATGTTCCCTGGCCGCCTCGTCCATGAAGACAGCGAACGGTCTAGAACCGGCATGATGGTTCCTTGTGTTGCGTTGCCGGTTCTGAGAGTTCGCCTGGGAAACCGCCTTCAAAGAAAAAAGTAAACTATTAGTAAAATATTTTAAAACGCACGTACTTAATGATAAATTAACTAATTAATTTATTTAAATACCTGTTTACGAGGGTTGTTGAATTCTGATGTCAGAAGCCAACGCCACTCGTACTCTCTGTACTGAAACTCAGCAGGGGTAGCAGAACGTGCGTTCCCGTGCGTAGTTCAATGGGTCCGCAACTCGTTCTTCCACTCCTTGTACCTACAGATACAACAAAAATATTAGAAATATTATTAATATGACATACAGTTTTGTTTTTTAATTAATTTCCCAACGTACCTTCCCCCATGCACAAAGTCCGCCCAGCTGCTCTTCAAGGGTTCGGGAACCTCAAACCACACCTGCATTTAACCGTTTATTAGTTTAGTTTTTCCAGAAATCTACAATGTAATACATAATATTATTCAGGCATTTTGTAAACTCACCGACATCGCGTTATGGACCATGTCTTTAACCTCCTGCGGGACCTCGCCCCAGTCTGACCACAACATAGGGACTCTATCCCTAATGAGCGCTCCCACGCGGCCGGAGTACGTCCTCGACTTTCCGCCCGATACTACGTCGCCATCCCCGTCAGTACCGATGACAATCCTCCCTGAGGTACCGACGATCTTCTCCAGAGCCTTCCCTGTGACGGGGCCTGTCTTCTTCTTTTCCGGCTTCGCTCCGACGGTGCCTATGACAACATTTCGGTTACATAAAGCTGCTAGTTTGAGTACTCAAAATAGTGATAGAGTTCAATTGCGAGTTGGAAACTCCAGTGGGGAACTCATATGCGTGGCAACATTCTTTTTATTTGACCAATGATTGATTGGGTTTGATAAACCAAATTGATTATTAAAATCGGAATCAGAGAATTATAAGAAAACAAATCATTCATCTTTCATTACCTGAGAGCGAGGACGCGGACGCGACGGATTCCGTCTCCGATGATGATACCGTCGCGGAAATAAGAGGCGTATCAAAAGGCACGAACCGGTATGCCGCTGATGGAGCCACTGGCGGGGGCAGTGGATAAATCGGCGTCCCTGAGTCATCGACTACAGGTATGGCCGGTATCATCCGCGGAAGGAATAGGTGAGGCGGCGGCATCTGTACCCCAGATGACCCACTATCCGAAGAAGTAGGAGCTGGAGTGGGCGCTCGGTGTATCTCAGGCATACGGGGTGCAGACACCTCTGTCTGAGGCTGAGCAAACAACTGCCTCGCGGAATAAAGGAAGCCCCGCTGCCTCGATGAAGGGGGCACCTCCGGCTGCCTCTACGCCGTCTGTAGAAGGCTCGCATGTCTAGCTGTCATAGGGCCCTGAAACGACGTCTGAGGGTTGCTAGAGGTTCCCTCAGACGATACGGACCTTTGGCCCTTCGAACCCTTCGTCGATCTAATATTACCGCTCATCCTATTTAAAATATTAATTTGAATCAAGGCCACAAAATCAAAAAATGCAAACTCATTTTAAAAATGTAAAAAATATATGCACTTCCTAAATACTAATTTTCACTTCCTAAATACTATTTTTCACTTCCTAAATACTAATTTTCACTTCCTAAATACTAATTTTTCACTTCCTAAATATACACTTCAAAAATAAAAATATACACTTCCTAACAACACCACAACATTGCAATTAACCGGAAAATCAAAACAAACACAAAATACAAAACAAATATATACATTTCCTAAATACTAAATACAAATATACACTTATTAAATAACAATATACACTTCCTAAATACAAATATACACAACAACACCACAACATTATATACACAACAACATTATATACACAACAACACCACAACATTACACTTATTAAAAATAACCGAAGCTCACAAAACGTACTCGAGGAGGAGGAGGGAGGACCGGAGCAGCAACAGAATTCGGCCGGAGCAGCAGGAGGAGGAGGCCGGAGCAGGAGGAGGCCGGCCGGAGGAGGAGGAGGCCGGCCGGAGAGGGAGAGGGAGCGGGAGCGGAGGGCCGGAGAGGGAGAGGGAGGGGGAGCGGAGGCCGAGAGGGAGAGGGAGAGGGAGAGGGAGAGGGAGAGGGCGGCGACCGGGAGAGGGAGCGGAGGCAGAGGAGGCGAATTTCGGAGAGGAAGAGGAAAAGGATGGAGGCTAGGGCATACAACCAGTCGAGCTGGGTTATACCCGAAGACTTTAGCCGACGAAATAATAATTTCGTTGGCTAAAGGTAATAATTTCGTCGGCTAACCGAACACTTTAGCCGACGAAATAATAAATTCGTCGGCTAAACATTTGAAATTCGTCGGCTAAACACAAACTGTTTATACATTCATCAAACTGTGACTGCTGCTCGTGATGATCAAACTTGAGAACGGAAATCCGACCGTCAGATCTAACCATCATGATAAAATACATGTATGGGAAAAAATTCAACTTGATCCAACAAGGTTAAGGGCTCGATCCGGACGGTCAATCCGTTAAGTCAAACCCCTAAACGCACGGAAAAGGTCATTGGACTGTCTAAATTACGTATTTTGGCCGGACCTTCAACTGAAAATAGTTTCAAATCGATGAGACACAACAAGTCGTATAAAAATTTTACGCAAAATAACCACCGAAGATAGGTCTACCCATGGGAGAAAGAATTGAAAATTGGATTGACCGCAACTATCGGCACCGAGACATGACCGGAATACCTTGATTTTTCAACCGTAGACGTATTTCACCATTCTGGTCATGTCTTATTTCACAACTTTTTCACGTTTGAAGGTTCTACGTATAGTTTGTTTTTGAAACGGAACATTTACCTAACACTTAGTAAACAAGTTATACAACATTAGTAGGCATGTTCTGACTGTGATGATCAAACTTGAGAAAATAAAATCCGACGGTCAGATCTGACCCTCATGATAAAATACATGTATGGGAAAAAATTCAACTTGATCTGACCAGGTTAAGTGCTCGATCCGGACGGTCAATCCCGTAAGTCAAACCCCTAAATGCATGGAAAAAGTCGTTGGACCGTCTAAATTTCGTATTTTGGCCGGACCTTCAACTGAAAATATTTTCAAATTGATGAGACACAACAAGTCGTATAAAAATTTTACGTAAAATAACCACCGAAGATAGGGCTATAGTATGTAACAGAAAAAGTTTAGGGTTTAGCCGACGAATACCCTAAATCATCGTCGGCTATACTATGTAATAAAAAAATATAAAAATTAATAAAGCCGACGAAATATTAGGGTATTCATCGGCTAAGATGGTTTTAGCCGACGACTTCCTTTTCAATTCGTCGGTTATAAGTTATTTTAGCCGACGACTTCCTTTTCAATTCGTCGGTTATAAGTTATTTTAGCCGACGACTTCCTTTTCAATTCGTCGGCTTTAATTTATTTTAGCCGACGGCTTCTAGTAGTTTTCGTCGGATTAGACGGTTTTAGCCGACGACTTTTAATATAATTCGTCGGCTAAGAGGGTTTAGGCCGACGACTTATGTTGTATTTCGTCGGCTTAAGTAAAAAAATACAAACCCTAAAACAGAAGGTTTAAACCATACAAATTTCCTGTTCATATATCACCAAAATTCATATAAAATAACAGAAATATGAATTCAACATATGTAAATTAGAAATGAAGGTAATACAATCTTTTTTATTACAAATTAATGTATTATATCCGAAGAAATTAAAACTAAGGCTCGTAATCGGAATCATCCGATGAGTCTTTTCGGTGTCAGAATTAATTTCTGGTAATCTATGTCTTTCCTCATCGCCAGAGTCTTCGTCTGTTTCTTGATTTGGATCAACATCAATAAGCCTTGGCTCTTCATCACGAATTCGCACCGAACGACCCGCTTTAAAATTATTAAGGCGAACGGTAGAGGAGTTAGGAATACCTATTGCGTTGGGCTCTTGATACGCAACATCTTCTTCCTGGTCTTCGGCCTCTCCAAGTGTAGCCGCCCGGTAAATGTTTCGAGGGTGCACAAGGTTGACTACTTTCCACGCGTCACCCTTAGCAAGGTCATCAAGATAAAACACTTGTTTTACCGATGTGGTAAAAACGAACGGGTCATCTTCGTAAGAACTTGTAGCAGTGTTCACCGATAATATTCCGTACTGATCGGTCTTCATGCTCTGCGGGCTAGTATCAAACCATCTACACTTGAAGAGGTGCACTGTCATGCTTTTACCGTAAACGAGTTCCACCACTGAATCAAGAACACCGTAATAGACAACTCCATTTCGCCCACCATGCGCCATCACCCCAGAATTTTGTGTTCTCCGTCTGTTGTCTCTCTGTTCACATATAAATTGCACGCCATTCACCTTGCACATCGGATAAACTCTTGACATTATCGGCTTCATCGCTAGAAGTCTTAGTTCGTGCGACCAATTTGGGTGACCATCAAATTAATATGGTTCATCTGCAACCAACCATTCAACTGTAAATATGGATAATTATGCAATAAACATAAATACGTACAGAAATATTGAATTACGTACCCAGCCGCCAAAATAGTTTGCGAATTCCATGTTGTGGTACTCGAGATCACCTTGAATGTCTGGACAATATAGATGGATGTCTTTCCAGTATTCAACTTCTGGACAGTTAATCAATACCCACCAGTGGGCAATGACTAGCTCATGTGGTTGCAACTTGTAGGAGTCTGGCAAAATTCCATAAACTTCAACATCACTGGAGAGTATGGAAAGAGTGAACTTCGGTACATCTACCGGCATGGCTTCGTCTGTTTCCTTCAACGCTCCTAAATACAACCTCATGTAGGTGACGCACTCGTGCGCAATATATGCTTCAGCTATACATTCTTCAGGCGCGGATTTATTAGCCACATAATCTTTGTAGTCTCCAAGTTGCCTATAAATCAAGTTGCAAAGTGTTATGATTATTGAACATGTATATATATTGAGGAATTCAGGTGTAAAAAACGTACCTTTTCATGGGATACATCCAAGTGTAGTGTACTGGACCGGTAAGCAACAATTGCTCGGGAAGATGGATCATCAGGTGAGGCATGATGTCAAAAAAATTTGGAGGAAATATCCTCTCAAATTTACACATGATATAAATGATGTCCTCTTGCATTTCCCGGAGGTTAGATTTTGTCACTTCCCGTGTGCATAACTTCTGGAAGAATCTTGCCAACTCTACTAACGGCTCCACCACCTGACGGGGAAGGAACAGTCGAATGAAAACAGGGAAGAGACGTTGTAGCAGGATATGACAGTCATGACTCTTCAACCCGTACATCTTATTGTCCCGGAAGTTCACACACCGGGCTATATTTCCTACATAGCCTGAAGGATACTTCACACAACTCATCCACCTGAAAATTACGTTCTTCTGGTCAGGCTTCACGGTGTAAGGAGCTTGAGGCATTTTTTTCTTCCCTTCTTTCAACCACAGATGTCTTCTTAACTGCATTTTTTTTAGATCAATGCGTGCCTTAGGACCGTCTTTCGTCTTCCCCTCCAAGTTCAGCACTGTGCCCACCACACTGTCGCAAACATTCTTTTCTATGTGCATCACATCTAGGTAGTGCCTGATCAACAACTTACTCCAGTATGGGAGTTCCCAGAATATGCTCTTATGTGTCCAGAATTTGTACCTGTCGGGTCTTTCAGGTATTACCGCAACAATATTGGGATGATTGCTGAGCTGCCCAAAATCGTACTCATTAAGCACTGCTAAAATCTCTTCTCCCGTCCATCTTCTGGGAGGCACACCGTGTTCTACGGTCCCATCAAATGCCTTGTCATCGAACCGCCAATCGTGATTATATGGAAGGAAAGCACGGTGACCCAATCTGCATATCTTGTTGCAATGACTGCTGCTCCCCTCATCGCTAAGGCACTCTAGACAAGCCTTGTATCCCTAACAACGTTGCCCGACAACATCCCACGGGCAGGAAAATCACTGATGGTACCAACAACCATGACATGCATCTGGAACATCTCGTGCATGTACTTGTCATAAGTGGGATGACCAACTTCCCACAAAAACTGAAGCTCTTCAATCAAAGGTCTCAAATACACATCGAGACACTTCCCTGGATAACCGGGCCCCGGAATCAACAAACTCAACATATTGTATTCCTTCTTCATGCACATCCATGGAGGAAGGTTGTACGGTACCAAAATCACCGGCCATACACTGTATTGAAGACTCATGTTGCCAAAAGGGTTGAACCCGTCGGATGAGAGCCCGAGCCTCACATTTCGGACCTCTGATGCAAAATGAGGAAACTCCCTGTCTATATGCTTCCAAGCCTCCCCGTCAGCAGGGTGTATAAGGGTATCTTCGTCATGCAATTCCCTATCAACGTGCCATCTCATAGCTTTGGCCGTGTGTGAAGACATGTACAACCGCTCAAGCCTATCCCTCAACGGGAAATACCGAAGTACCTTCACAGGTTTCCTATTGCCTGCAGGAGTCAGCTTATACCTGTCAGTGTGACATACCGGACATGCGTCAAGCCCACCAAGGTCATTCCCTTCTGGATCTTTACCCCAGAAGAGAACGCAGTCATATCTGCATGCATGGATCTTGATGTAGGAAAGGCCAAGATCTTTCAGGATACATCGGACCTTACGATGAGTGGTAGGAAGACGATGACCGTGGGGCAGCATCGAAGCAGTGTACTGTAGATAATCATCAACAGCCTTCACGGTAGATTTTGTCTCAACTTTAATCTTCATTACGTCCATCACACTTTCAAGAACGGTCTTCTGACAACCGGGGTACACAAGAGTCTGTTGGAAAGCAAGCAGTTTGTTGTACTTTTCAATACCAGCAGTGTTGACACCTCTAGGGAAGGGCTGCACCGGGTCAGGCATATACTGTCCTTCAGCGCATACACCGCTCTCATAAGGAAACATGTCGTTGATGAATGCCGTTGTTGGATCGTTGGATGTACTGCCCGTCTCACAAAATTGCCCATGATCATGCGGACCCCCTGATGATGTTTCACCGTGATATAACCAACATGTGTACTTCTCCCAAAACCCGTTACTCCTCAGGTGCTGCCATACTTTGTCAATGGGAAATCGATGCATATCGCTGCGACACTGACATTTCGTGCACGGGCAATAGAAAATTGTATTCCCGTTAGCATTAGCCAGCGCATATTTTATAAAACTCATAACTCCTGCACCGTATCTTTTGTCTCATTTTGGAAGCGAAATCCAACTCTTATCCATATCCTGAAAATATAACAAAATATATATTTATAACGCTGCTAGCTAATTATTAGTGAAATTTCATGCCATATATAAAATCTCAATTCATTTAGTATATATTCTACGTACTACGTACAACTAATTAATAACTAATTAATTAACACACACACATATCATATTAACACAATAATATATATTAACACAAAATTAGCAACAATATATACACAATTAATACAATTAATATATATTAATACAAATTAACACAATTAATATATATTAATATATATAATTAACACAATTAATATATATTAACACAAATTAATTAACAACAACTTCATACCGTACCATATCAACACAATAATATATTATAAATTAATTAATAACATATATATATCTACTAATATTTATTAACAACAAATTAATTCATATATATTATCAATTCAAATCATCAACCAAATCGATCAACACACATATATATATATATACACATCCAACGTACTCAAAATTAATCAATTCAATCATAATCAAAATCAATAAACTCAATCATAATCAAAATCGATAAACTCAAATAAAACTCAATTAATCAACATATATATACATATACGTACCTATATATGGCTCCACAAACTAATTATGGACAGATTTCGACAACACCCAAACTTTTTCTCCCGTTTTTTCTTCTCCCGTTTTTTTTCCCAGATGAGCTGCTGCTGTCCAGATCCGCAAATATAAAGCACTTTAGCCGACGACATATTAATTTCGTCGGCTAAACTTTTAAATATTTCGTTGGCCATAGTCTGTGAACTTTAGCCGACGAAATAAATTCTTTAGCCGACGACATTTTTTTTTCGTCGGCTAAAGTTTACCATAGCCGACGAAAATTTCAGTTAGCCGACGAAGGAAAATGTCGGCCTGGTTTTTTTTTTTTCGTCGGCTAAAGCCTTTCTTCTGGTAGTGATTTGTTCCGAGAGCAAGCAGAGGCCGAAGCGTACTGGGTGCGCATCGCTGAGCTGGAAAAGGAACAATTCCTACTCCGCGCCACTCATCACCGTAACAACTACAATGAAACCTTAGATCGGGCAGCGAGAATCACTCCTACCCCGGATCCCACCCTGACATCTCTTTTTCCTAACCAAGGACAAAATAGTTCCGTGCTCCCAGGAGGCCCCAACTAGATCATTTATGTCACTCATCCACTCACCCACCCATCATTTCCACTCCCAGCCCCTCAACCATCTACACTCAATAGTGAGTCCATTCCCCTGATAAACCGACCCGAGTAATCTGATACTCCTAACCCTAATCCCAACTCTGCCAACCCACCTTTCGACATGCAAACCCGACTTCTCCTCCAGCTCAGCAATTCTGTCACTCAGTTAGCCTCATGAATTGAGAGCGTCGCGAGTTGCGGGAGCTAACGACCTCTATTCTCGAGGTACGGACACCGCCCAAGTCCCTTCACGCCACGAGTTCAGCTGGATAAGAGACCACCCGAGGCCAAACCTTTCAAGATAGACAAATATAAGGGTACCAGGGACCCTTACCTCCACTTTGAAACATTCCTCTAGTTATGCAGCTCCACTCGGTACACAGATGTTATGGCCTGTCACGCCTTCCAAGAAACCTTTTCAGATGAAGCACTTATTTGGTTCCTCAACTTGCCCCCCAACTCCATTGACAATTTTAACCAACTTTCGGAGCGCTTCCTCAATCGTTTCATACTCCATGTCAGCATTTACCGAAGTGTGGATGCCTTGTTTAACATCAAGCAAAAAGAGGGTGAAGGACTTCATGCATTACTATCCAGGTGGCAATCAGCCACGGCACGCTGCCACAACCTGAAACCCTGAGTCGCTGAACAAGTTTTTCGCCAAGCCTTGCTTCCCGGCAGTTTCCTAATGGAAATTAATAGGAACCCTCTAGGGTTATACGATGCCTTGATGGACCTTGTTGTCCGATGGGCACGTGCCGAGTTTGTCATATTTGGGCATTCCAATCAAACCACCACATCAGCTCTTCCAGCCCCACCCCTAAGCAACCATCCTAGAAGAAATATGACCATTATGACAGAGGCAAGCAGCATGACAACTCCCGAGATAACAACCAGGGGCGTGGTTCAGACCACCACCGTAATGGGCAGCGTGGACGGGACCATTCTTATCGGTCCCGGGAGCAGAGCCCCTAGCAGCAGCGTCGCTCTTTCCCGCCACCCCGTTACGAAGTCCACACTACCCTGACCACTACATACAAAGACATATGGGTCAAGCACAAAGACCTCATTCCCCCGTCACCCAAGAGTAAGTACCCCAAGAAGCCCCGGCGGGCCACAGGGAATACATATTGTGCTTATCATGACGACAATGGCCACACCACTGAGATGTGTCATGGCCTCCTCAATGCAATCGAGCATTTGATCCGGAACGGGCAACTCCACCAGTATTGCACTCCCATAATAGGAGCCAACGCCATTGAGGTTCATGGCCAGTTCCTAACCCTGCATGGCGGAGCCCCGCGACTTCCCTCTCGTAAACCCTCTGCCAAAAGGCAATGTACAACTCCTTCGGAGATTCTCGAATTACAAAGAGGTGTCACCGCTACCCTATCGGCATGGGACCAGATGTCATTTTACAAGAGGGAAGACACGATAAATTGCCATCACAATGAGCCATTCATAATCAATGTCCAAGTGGATCACTACAGGTGTCACAGAGCCTTTGTGGACACAAGAGCTGCAGTCAGTGTAATGTATGTTGATTGCTATAGAGGGCTCCGGCGTGACCGAGCTAAACTATACAACAACCACGATTCTCTTGTCAGCTTCTCGAGAGAGATTGTATATCCTTTAGGCTCGGACCACTTGACAGTTTCAGTAGGGACCAGCCCTTGTCGTGCTTCTATCACGACACGTTTTCTCATAGTCGATTGTCCCTCATCCTATAACATCATCTTGGGTCACGACATCATTTGGGGACTACAATGCTTCATTGCAGGTCATATGCTACTCATGAAAGTGCCTACCCTTGGGGGCATACTTACAATCTATGGAGATAGGGCAGCCATTGAACACTGCCACCTTAATGTCATTCAGCAGGGGCGTGGTGCCTATGAGATGTTGTCACTCAACACCTCTGAGCCCATTGATGACCCCAGGGATGACCCTGACGGGAAAGAAAAGAATAAGTAGATCCCAAGACCTAACTCAGCAGAAGAGACAGAATGGGTCTCCCTATCACCCAGTGCTCCCGAGAAGAAAGTCCGCATAGGCACGAACCTTAACCCGGAACTCCGCAAGAAGCTCTTCGCCTTTCTCCAAGATAAGCAAGCAATCTTTGCTTGGTCCTATGCTGACATGCCAGGCATCTCCCCTGATGTCATCACACACAAACTCAACATCCTCAAGGACTATCCCCCTGTCAAGCAGAAAAGGCGTGCCTTTAACCCGGAGAAGTACCAGGCTATACAAGCCGAGGTTTAGAGGTTGAAGGAGATCAAGTTCATCCGAGAGGTCTCCTACCCAGTATGGGTTTCCAATGTTGTCATGGTTCCTAAGACCAATGGGAAATGGCGAATGTGTGTTGATTACACTAACCTCAACAAAGCATGTCCCATGGACAGCTTCCCCGTGCCACGGATTGACTAGTTGGTTGACTCCACAGCTGGCTATAAGATGCTCAGCTTTCTAGATGTCTACTTGGAATATAACCAGATCAAGATGCACCCTGCGAATCAGGAGCACACTACTTTTGTTACAGACAAGAGACTGTACTGTTACGGGGTCATGCCCTTTGGCCTCAAGAATACAGGAGCAACCTATCAAATTTTAGTCAATGCAATGTTTGAAGAAGAAATTGGGGAGGTCATGGAAGTATATGTGGATGACATGCTGGTCAAAAGCAAGACAGAGGATGACCACATTGCCAACCTAAACAAAGTCTTCACTAAGCTCTTGACTCATGGGATGCGCCTCAACCCACAAAAGTGTATTTTGGCTGTGGGCGGAGGAAAGTCTCTAGGGTTCATGGTCAGTGAAAGAGGCATTGAGGCTAACCCGGAAAAAGTACAAGCCATACTCGACATGGCTGTTCCGAGAACCCGGAACGAGGTCCAGTGCCTCACGGGACGCTTGGTAGCTCTAGCCTGGTTCATCTCCCGCCTCACAGAAAAATGTAACCCATTCTTTCAACTGCTCAAAGCCCAATATAAAGAGAATGTGGCATGGGGCCCAGAACATGACGATGCCTTCAACAATATCAAAGCTTACCTTGCAGCAGTTCCTCTTCTCTCCAAGCCTGTTCCCGGAGAAGTGGTTTACCTATATTTGGCTGTTTCTACCACAGCCATTAGCGCTGCTCTCACACGCCATGAACATGACAACGAGCTCCCAGTATATTACTGTGGTAGAGGTTTTGTAGATCCTGAGACCCGCTACCTCAATATTGAGAAACTAACTCTTGCCCTCATCACTGCAGCACGAAAACTTAGGCAATATTTCCAAGCTTATACAATTCATGTCCTCACTAACCATCCCTTGTGCCAAATACTCCAAAAGCCTGAAACTTCAGACGCATGGTAAAATGGGCAATTGAATTGGGCGAGTTTGACCTCCATTTCAAACCGAGAACAACCATAAAAGGGCAGGCAGCTGCAAATTTTATTGCTGAGTTCATTCCCCTGGACCATAGCAATCTAGACCCAAACGCCCCCTCCCGGGACGCCATCTGGGAACTCCATGTTGATGGATCCTCAAACAACAAGCTCAGTGGAGATTATAATCACAGACCCAGAGGGAATTTCGTATAAGTATGCTCTCTGGTTTGAATTCAAAGCATCCAACAACATAGCTGAATACGAGGCCTTGATAGCTGGCATTCAGCTTTGTAGGGAACTCGGAGCCCTGCATCTCCACATATTTAGTGATTCCCCAACTTGTGGTCAATCAAGTGGTAGGTGACTTTAAGGCCAACCAGAACAACCTGGGGTCCTACAAAAGTCTAGCTGGTGCCCTCTTGCAACACTTCACATCTTACAAGCTCACACAAATCCCAAGGGCCAAGAATTCCAAAGCAGATGCCCTTGCGACAACGGATGTGCACATTGAAATCCTAGACAAGCCTAGTATCTCGAAGGCCTACTCAGAAATTTTTGCCCTCAAGACAGCTAGCCAGCCCTCGTGGATGGACCCATATGTGGCCTTCCTTACCAACGGTACCTTGCCCTTAGAAAAAAGAGAGGCACAGCGGTTGCGCCACAAGGCTTCACTCTACCTACTTAGGGGCGGTAAGCTGTATCGTTGTGGCCAGTCATGTCCCTTCCTGAAATGCTTACCTACAAAAGAGGGGCACAAGGTATTGAGGTCACTCCACAGTAGTGTTTGTTGCAACCATGCGGGGGCCCGAAACCTTATGTTCAAAGCACTCCCAACTGGGTATTAATGGCCCACATTAGAACAAGATGCAAAAGTGATTGTCCGAGCATGCCTCCAGTGCTACAAATTCGCTAATTTTGCTCATCGCCCCCTAGTGCCACTATTTGTTATCGTCTCCCCAGTCCCTTTCAGTCAGTGGGGACTCGACTTTGTGGGACGATTGCCAACAGCCCCGGGACAACTCAAATTTGCAATAGTCATTGTAGACTACAACACGAAGTGGATAGAGGCAGAACCCCTTGCCACGATCACAACTGAAAAAGTGATAAACTTTCTCTGGCGAAATCTATACTACCTGTTTGGGGTGCTACAGGCCATCATCACTGATAATGGGACATAATTTGACAATGACACATTCAGAGAATTCCTCTCCAAACAAGGCACCACAATCTTTTATGACTCCCCAGCACACCCTCAAACCAATGGCCAGGTGGAAGCCATAAACAAACTTATCAAGCAGAACTTGAAGAAACGCCTGGAAGACGCCAAAGGGTTGTGGGCAGCCAAGCTCCCGGAAGTCCTCTGGACACTGCGTACCACTCCAACAACAGCTACAGGTGAAACTCCATACCTCTTGTCCTATGGCACCGAGACAGTGATTCCTGTAGAAATGGAGATCCCGAGTGAACGTGTCACAGCATACGACCTCAAGATGAACGTCACAGGGTTAAGACTTGACATGGACCTCTTGGAGGAACGCCGGGACATGGCATATCTCAGGAATGTCAACAAAAAGCAAAAAATTGCCCAACACTACAACAGGAAAGTTGTTTCCCGCCCCCTAAAGGTAGGTGATTGGGTCATGAAAGAAGTCATTCCCCACCCCACTAGGCTCAAGGCAAAGTGGGATGGCCTACTGGAGATAGTCAATGCCCCGGGACTAGCCACATTCTATCTCCGCGACACTGATGGCCGGGTACTACCCCGCCCCTAGAACGCTCGCCATCTCCACCTCTACCCTGTTTGACTCAAATCAACACTCCAAGGCCAACATGGCTGCTAGCACTTCATCAGTTATACTTTAGCCCGGTAGCGGCCCAAGTCAAATGTACACCTTACCCATTAGCGGCCTATCCTAAATGAAGATGCTATTTTTGTTCATTTTTTAGCATACCGTGCCAAGAACACGGACGACATAACAACAAAGGGAAACAAAAATGACAACATTCCTTAAAGAAAACAAGTATCAACCTGGACTCTCAGGAAATCCATAAATAATTTGTTCAACTGGCTAACCACGCCATCAATATTGTTTTAACAGCAAACAAAAATTGAAACCTAACAAAACAACAAAGTACATAAAAATAATCACTTCTCCCTGGAAGACGTGCCAAGGACTTGTTCACACTCCCGCCACTCTTTGACCCGCTACCTCGTCCGCGAGACTAGCTGATGTTCACAGAAACCCTCTGCCCATAAGTATGCTTCGCGAGGTTACACGACCCTGGTGGCGCCCTCATAGAAACATTAGGGCGCACCAGGGAATTCACTTGTTGCACTCCAGTGACAAGGGACTTACTCGCTGCAACCTTTGACTTTAGCACGTGGCGGTGACACAAGTCCGGGGGCTCGAGGGTTTGGAGGTTCAGCAACAGACAACGCCACTTGAGACGCTACCACTTGAGTGGCCGGGGACCCTTCAGGACGAGGAGACCTTAGAGCAGGACCTTCCTTCGACACGGCAGAGGAGGTAGCGCGCTAGGCCTCGTGCTGCTTAGCTAGGGACCATGAGATCTCGGCCTGCTTTCTCTGCTCTGGCGTCATCAGCTCCTAGGCCTTCTTCACGGCATCCTTCTCGGCATAAAACTTGCGCATAGCAGCCTCGTTAATCCACCCAGCTTGTCACCCAGTCTTGCTAAGCTCATCTTGCCCCCGGTTATAAGCACTCTTCAGCTGCTGCTTATCCAGGTGACTCTCCTGGAACACCCTCTCCCCAGCCTCGGCAACCTTGGCACACTTCAACTTCCACGCCCTCTCCTGCTCCGCCAAGACATGGTTCAGTTTCGCCACCTCCGCCTCCAGAGAAACAACCTTAGTAGCAGCCACCTCCCCAGCTTCCACATGCTTGTCCTTCTCTTGAATAACCTCCTTCAGCTCAGTCACCTGCTTCCCAGCGGTAGCGGTCTGGTCTTGGAAGACAGCAGCATCCTGCTCCAGCTGCTCCAGACGTTGCGAGAGGGTGCGGTTATTCTCCTCTACCTCCCTTAGTTGCTGACACTTGGTCTCAGCATCTTCCTGCAAGTAGGTCATAGCCCTCTCGCTTGCCGCATACATAAGAAGAGTTGCTTATAAACAAGCTAACAACATTAAAAAAAAAAAAAAAAAAAAAAAGGAGGCAACCGGAACATAACGAACACTTACTCGGGTCAGTTTTTCCCTGGCGAGAGCCACTCCAGCTAAGGGATCAACCTCCTCCAAAGCATTGATGTCCCAAGAGCGGTGACGCATGTCGAACGCCATTTGCGCCAAGTATGGCTGCGCCTCCCCTGTCCCCTCCAAAGCCTGGGTGATCTCAGCCAGACTCCCGGAACTCCCGAAACTCCCGAAATGCCTTTCCTTCCTGGACTTCTTTGGTTGGCCCTCAGCGAGATGACTCCACCCTCTCTTTCCTCTTCCGAGTCCTAGTCACAACCACCTCCTCTAACACTTGCATAGAGGGTTTCGCTTCTTCAATCCCCAAATCCTCATCGCCAGTTTGAGGCTCTTCCACATCCTCCACCTCCACTGGCTCTAAGACAGGCTCCTCCTCCACTGGAACTTGCTCCTGGTAGCCTCAGGGTCGCCACCCTCCATTTCGATGACCTCGTCATTTACCTCTTGGTCACCTAATTAAGCCCATGACCTCTGCCACCAAGGGAGGCACATAAGCATAGTCCTCATTTGCTAGGTTCAGCCTCAAAAATTATCCTCATATTCCTCCAACTCCACCTTCTTCCCTTCCCCAGTCTCCAAGTCGATGTCATACCGCTTGGCGTGGTCAGCCTCAGCCCGAAACCCCTCCAAAACATCTTCATCCGACACCTTGTCATAGGGCCCTTCTTTCTTCCGCGAGCCACCGTCCCGAGGCATCCTCGCTGCACCAAAGAAAAGATCAGCATCAAACAATCCTGAAAATGTAAAAGGAAAGAACATTTCAAAACAAAAATACAGACCCGGGACTCGGGCATAGCCGAAATGACTATATACGTCAAGCCGGCATATCCGATACGAGCTCCTAGACTCGAATGCCCACAACACCCAGCGTATCCGACGCTCCATCAGCTCGGTTAACTTATACTCTTGGGGCACTACACAAAGTTAGCAGTCAGCAGTCAGCAGGAGGAGCACAGTACAAACAGTAAGAAAACACGAGACACAAAACACGATACCTATTTTCTGAAAGGCCCCGGGTACTCAGAAGGGATGTTCGTGCCACTGCCCCCAACAAGGAAGCACTTCTGCCGTCAACCCTCATTCGTAGAGGTGGGCAAGTCTTCCACCAAAATCTTGAATTTACCCCGGGACTTCAATGTCACACAACCCTGGCTGCCCTTCTTTGCGCAGTACGCCATATGCCAACAGACGTTGAACTCCTCACAATTTGGGAACTCTTGTCCCAATAAACGAAATAATATCCCCGTCCCCAAAATTTGCCTTAGCATATTCGAGGTGACTTGCCCCGGGGCGACATGCAGACACGCCAAAGTGTACTGCACAAAGGGGGTAGCGGGAACGTCAGCCCGCATTTCAGCTGGTACTCGTACACTAGTGTGAAGTTGTCCGGAGGATCCCAAAAGTTAATTCCCTTACCAAGAGGTCGCAACAACACCTCATTGGGAATACTCCAGTTCTGCCTAAGAGCTTTTAGCTCTGCCGACGTCATACTCTCGCCAAGAGAGTCCCAGAACGAATCATCTTCCTCCCGAGATCTCGCCATGCTAAACTCTTCTACCTCCTGCAATAGAGGGTCAGACGAGGACATGTGAGACCCTTCATCCGTAACAGGAATGCCCTCCCCTAAGTCAAGGGCAACCTCCGTCATAAGATAATTCCTTTCCTCTTCCCACTGGTGCCAGGTGTCCGAATCAGGATCAGTCGAGCTAGAGACAACCACGATCTCCTCGCTGGACACCCACACCGGATCTGTCATACCTTACATCCTCACATGTTAGGCTCTTGCTACCTTAACCTTAACTAACCCAATAGAAAACCAAACCAATCCCTTCACCTAACAAAATCGCAACTGATACGAAAACCACAACGCAATCCTTACCAATTCAGAACAAAACAAAAACCAGAACAAGGATGGACAAGTTCATACCTTGAAAAATCGGATTTGTGTAGTGGCAGTGAAGCTAGTTGCAAACAGCCGAGCGCTCACACCCAATCGATCGAGGGTGAAATTGGACGTTCCTTAGGTTCGATTCCTCAATTCATCGAAGCCTCTCCAGAAAATTGAACACCACTCTTTTCGCCCAAGCCTCTTTTTTTTCGAAATGCAAACTCCCTCCCTCTGCCCTCTCTAGGTCTATTTATAGAGCATTCAAGTGGACCTCGACTGTCTAGATTCTTGCCCAACTCAATGGTCAGGGAACTGCCACGTCGACCACGATCGTGCAAACCATTTAAGACGCGCCCCACGATCCCACGCACGGGCGTCAGATACGCACCAATCAAAAAAAAATGCTCAAGCAAACAGAACTGTTACGTCCTTAAAATCCGCTATAAATGACCACGTGTTCCTCATAAACTGGTCATTTATGACACACGTGAGATATAACGCAAAGGTTCGTACCGAGTTCTCGTAACTCAACCCCAGCCACCTCGCGACCCTCGGGTGGGGACTTGGGGACTCGGTACCATGCCTCCAACTCTTGGGTAAAACACATTCTCGGCACAACTTGAGAGTAACTCCCCACCCAAGAGCTCTCTCGGATTGGGGACTTGGGGACTTGTTAATACATAGCCAAAATACTTGGCCATGCCGAGAATGTAGCATCATTACCCGGTCGCCAGAGATCATTCTGGCCGAAACACCACCGGCAGAACCGCCGCAGGCGCCCACAGAATAAAGACACAACAACAATGCACACGCCAGACTCACCCAACAACTACTAAACACCCCGAAAGGGGGAGGACTGAGCAACACCATGAGTGCAGTCCCACATCGAAAACCAACAACAAAATCTCTAATACTAGCCTATAAAACAGGTACGAATTCCCAAAAGAGGTAAGTTAATTACTCCTCCCATACTCCCGTACTATACAAGTAGCAACTCAACGCTAACTTAAGCATCGGAGAGTCGAAGACTGGGCCACCCCAGTCCCGACTCCTGACGTATTGTTACTTGTGCAGTTACAGGACACGGAGCCAAGAATTCGACCTTCCGTCCCGTGATCTCAGACGAGGTAGAAACAGTATTAAATGTCAGAATCTTTAATTCCTGTTATTTCTAAACAAAGGATCGGTTAAATTCAACTTGATCCTCTCCTAATATGAGGATTGGTTAAACTCAACTTGATCCTCTCCTAATATTATAAAAGAAGGGAATGTTTGTTTTACATCATCAGTCAAGTATAATCAGATGAGAGAAGCAGGACTAGAAACCAGAATAATCTGATATGAAACCAAAAATCTACATAAATTTTCTTCAAAACCAATCTAATATTGCATTTAAAAATTATTTAGATTTGCATGTTGATTGTTTGCTTTACCAATTAAAGAGGAGGTTTCAAAACCTAATATGTTAGTGAAGCTTCTCAGAGAGAACAACCTGTAAATTAATCAACTGTGTCATGCTTATAGAAACATCATCTCCTACAAATTAAAATCAAGGCCTACCCAACGAAAACAGATTGGTATGATAAAAAAGAAACATAAAACAAAAGAAAGCACACCATTGACACAAGAAACCAGTAAATCATGTATGATCGACAAGAAATACAAAAAGAGAAATATATATATATATATATATATATATATATATATGTGGTGACCTAAGCTAGTAGGTGCACCCGTCCCACATCGTCCAGGGGAGACAAATTGTTATGCTTATATGTGCAGAGCTAGCATCTTACATTGAGAAGCGTTTTGGGGTGAAACCTCAAGAACAAAACCGTGAGGGCCGTTGGGCCCGAAGCGGACAATTTCTCAATGGACTGGACTGGGCTGTTATATATATATATATATATTTATATATATATATATATATATATATTTTCTCAGGTGCGGATGTCCGCATTTATTCTTACGGTGCGGATTTCCACTTTACACTCACTTTTCAATCGAATTTTCACATCTCCACCGTCTAGTATTTTGATACTAATGTATAGATCATCTCTGTAAAATTTCAGCCAATTTGGTTATCATTAAAGCACTCAAAACTACGTTTTTTTGTTATAAACATGAATGGTTATATATATATATATAGATACGAAAACGATAAGGAGCGCACGTGCACACTGTCTTTAAAGTGCGCACGTCCCTCCGTTCGCCACCGTCCGGCGCCGATGACGGCGCGCCTCCACCCCAGAAGACTCCAGCAACGTCCCCGACCACTTTCTCTCCCCGGCGAGTTCGTTCTTTTCCAGTTTTCCGGCGAGATCACCCAAAACTTCAAATAAAGTCGATCTCGCCGGAAACTGGAATTCGGCGGACTCGCCGGGGAGGGAAAGTGATCGGGGACGCTGCTGGAGTCCGCTGGGGTGGAGGCGCGCCGTCGTCGACGCCGGACGGTGGCAAACGGAGTGACGTGCGCACTTTAAGCCAGTGCGCACGTGCGCTCTACATCCGGCCTGTATATATATATATATACGAAAACGATATGAAGCGCACGACAGTACGCACGTCCCTCCGTTCGCCATCGTTCGGCGCTGACGACGGCGCGCCTCCATCGCAGAAGACTCTAGCAACGTCCCCGACCACTTTTCCTCTCCGACGAGTCTGCCGAATTCCAGTTTCTAGCGAATTCTAGTTTCCAGTGTCCACTAAGGTGGAGGCGCGCTGTCATCGGTGCTAGACGGTGGCGAACGGAGGGACGTGCACACTTTAAACCAGTGCGCATGTGTGCTCCACATCCGACCTGTATATATATATATATATATATATATATATATATATATATATATATATAGCAGTAAATAAAACATTTGATTAATGTTGTAATGAAAGAGTTACAAACTTACAAAATTAAAATGGATGTATGAGTGAGAGGCAGAGCTCTCTTGATATTTAGGCTAACTGGTGGAGAGGAAGAGAGAAAAGAAGAAGAGAGAAAAAATGAAGCTTGCCGCTTCTGAAGCCAGAGGCGACTATAAATAGAGATTACAAAAGTGATGAATAGTAAAAAGTGAATAGTGTGAATAGTAACTTGTCGGTCACGCGTTTACTGTTGGTGAATAGTAACTTTTCTGCCACTGAGAAACTGCTGATGCTTTCGGTGGGAATACTGACTGGGGTTTACTGTTGATGAATAGGAGCTTGTCTGCCACTAAAAACTGCTGTTGCTTTCAGTGGAAATACTGGCTGGGGCAGTTTGACTTGGAATTACTCATATTCTGCATATGGATCCTGACTATCTTCATAATCGGCCCATCTTTTTGGTGGTTGACTGGGGGAACTTTGATGACTGTGAGTTGATGATGACTCCGAGGAAGAGTGTTCTTCTTCATCATCTGTGGATAGTCTGGCTACCTGTTGTAGTAATTGTTTGGCTAATTCTTTTAATTCTTCTACTTTGGAAGATGATGATGGACTGGGTGCTTTCTTCTTTTTAGAGGAAGATGGTGACTCAATTTTCTTCGTAGAAGAAGATGGTGACTGAGGAATCTGAGCTGACTGAGGAATCTGAGGTGACTGAGGAACTGGCTGAATGGAAGCCGGAGTTTTTGAACTCAAAGGAGTACCTGAAAATTCTTCACTGAATTGGGTAAGGACTCTTTCAGTATTGAATTTGTCCCACCATTTGACTAAGAGTTGTCTTAGAACCATGTGATTTTCAAGTTTATACTGCCATTTGAAAATCCAAGGGATTTTATATTTGGCCATGAACTGGAGAGTAACTGGAAATCTTGTCTCATATTCTGAGAAAGTCATGACTGAATCAAACTTTTTGACTACATTTTGGAGATCAATAGGGAGAAGGTCATAAGGGCAACCATGGTTTTCCCACCAATCACCAAACCACATAGGAAATTGGCGATTGAATCTCCTGTCAAAATTTAGGAACCATGAATGACTGAAATCTTCTGACTGGTGGAGGAGAATTCTACTCCATGCTGCAATGTAATCATGATAAGTGAATGTGATGGTGTCTAATTTGTGGGGAGTAAAGGGGGAATCACCCCATTGGGATAATGAAATAATACGGATTATGTAGAGGGAATGGTATAATATTTTGGTTGGATCTTTTGGGTCATAGATTGGTTTAATAGATAATAACTCGGATTTGTATAAGATATCTTTATAAAATGCTAAAGTTTTACCTGGAAGGTAATGAGAATTTGGACCAAAGTAATATTTGACTAAGGAAATGGGATTTGTTATATGACTCATGGAAGGTTCGACATGAAATAGGAAATGCTCATCCCTGTGAAAATAAGGGGATGATTTTTTGTAATTGACTAGAGGTTTGAATGATGGGTCTGTTTTGTAAGGATCATATTGGTTTACTAGGACTGACTAATAATTAGGTTTTATTTGACTGAGGGTGCTTCCGAGGGAAGTATTCGGAGCGAGGGCGGTGCTACCAAGAGCACTATAGTGGTTGACTAAATTAATAGGAGAATGAACTGTATAAAGAACTATGTTTGATTTTGACTCTGGTGATTCTGGCTTGACTGGAGAGGATGATGTTTTAATTGATTTTTCGGGATTTCTCCCTTTGGATGAGCTAGGCTTCATGGTTTGGTGCCCTGTAGAAATTCACGAGTTAGGAAATCGGGGATATGATTGTCACTGCCTTTAATGAATGCAATTTCGAAATCAAAGATACTTAAAATTGCTTGCCAACGGGCAAAGATTTGTTTACTGGCAATGTTTTGAACATCCTTTTCTAAAACATCTTTAGCACTTTTACAATCGACACGGACTAAAAATTTTTAATTTAATAAATCATCTTGAAATTTACTGATACATAAAACAATTGATAAAATTTCTTTTTTAATAATACTGTAATTTGACTGAGCGGGGTTCCAGATTCCAGAATGGAAACGAACAATTTGTTCTGGATGATTGGAAGAAAGCTGTTGTTTAAGAATACCTCTATAACCTATGTCAGAGGCATCAGTTTCTACTATTTTATAGGAATCGGGAAGAGGGATTCCTAGACATGGTAATGTTTTGACATGACTCTTAATTTCTTTGACTAAGGATGTATGTACTGATGTCCAAGGGGGAGGATTTTTTTGTAATCTATCAAATAAGGGTTTACAGTGTTTTCTAAGGTTTTTGTAAAATTCTGCTACATAGTTTAAGGATCCTAGGAACCTTTGTAATTGATTTTTATCTAAAATGACATCCGGGAATTTGTCAGCGAATTGTATCGCTCTATCAATGGGTTTAATTTGGAGTTGGTGAATGTTAAATCCAAGAAATCGAATATTAGTTTGGAATAATTTGATTTTTGAGGCAGAAACAACTAGACCGTTATTCTTTATTATGGAAAAGAATTGGTGAAGATGTTTCCAGTGTTGATCAATTGATTGTGAAAAGATCAAAACATCATCAATGTAGACAATGGAGAAATGGCTATATGGATTGAATATGTCGTTCATTATGTTTTGGAATTCGCTAGGGGCATTCTTTAATCCGAATGGTATAACATTCCATTCATAATGACCGAATGGTGTGACAAATGCAGTTTTGTATTTGTCAGTTTCACTGATTTGAATTTGCCAAAATCCTGACTTCATATCAAATTTACTAAAGATAACAGATTTGTTTAATCTGTTAATAAGGTCTCGTTTGTTGGGAATAGGATACCTAATCCATTCTAAGACTGTGTTAAGAGGTTTATAATTAATAACTAGGCGAGGAGTCCCTCTTTCGAGTTCAGCGTTTTTCTGAACATAGAAAGCTGGGCAAGACCAAGGGGATTTACTAGGGCGAATAATATTTTTGTGGAGTAAATCATTAATTTCGTTTTTACAAAAATCTATAATCTCATGACTCATTTGGATTGGGCGAGCTTTAGTAGGGATATTTTTCTCATCGAATTCTTTGATGTAAGGAAGTGAAACGATATGTTTTTTCCTGTTCCAAAAGGCTGTAGGAATATCAGAACATATTTCTGTGATTATTTTTGCTTCAAAAGTTTTGATTTTTTGTTGAAGGGAAAGGTTTTGAAGTTGATTTTCTATTCTTTTGAAATTAATTTCTTCTTGGAGAAAGATTATCTGATTATTTTTTGCTTGAATGTAATTGAGAGTTTTTGAAATATTATTTTCTTGAAAAGCTCTTAGGGTATGGATTTCAGGGTTTGAAAGAAAAGTAAATTTTACTGGTTCATCAAAAGGGTAGGTAATTATACCATCATACTTAGTTTTAAAGGGGTAAATTAAGGTAATGAACGGTAGTCCTAAAATTACTTTATCAGTTAAATTTTTAACCAAGACAAACGAAGTTTTGAAACAGACATTGTTTTGGCAGATATGGGCTTTCGGGATTTCGTATTTAATATCCATTTTTGTTCCATTGGCTGATCGTAAAGATTCTTTTGTTTTTTCAAAGTATTTTGAAGGTATTAAGCCTTCTTGGATGCAGTTAAGGTCTGCTCCGGAATCAATAAGTGCTGTTATTGTTATTTGGAAATCTTTTATTTTGAGTTGGACGGTAGTGTACCATTTTTTAAGTTGAATTTGGCGTATGGTACTAATAGTATTGTTTTCAGATGTTTCAGCTTCAATATTTTCTAGAAAAGGATTTGGAAAATGATTTTCAGGGGGATCCTGTAATTTAAGAAATTGATTATTTATTTTTAGTAAGTTTAATTCTTGTTTAATTTCTTTATTGTCATTCATAAGTTCTGAATGTGTTTGTTGTAAAGCATGTATTTGACTCTTGATTGTTTTTACTTCATGCTGTAGATCTTGGATTGTTATTTCCTTTTTACTAGTGGAGAATTTGTCAAAAGTCGTAGTAAGGCTAATTTTTTATGAGGGAGGATTAATGATATTTTCTTGGGTAATTAGTTTTTTTAATTTTTTGAGGTATTCTGCTTTAAGTTCAGGGTTGTCTATTTTACTTATTAAATCAATTAATAGTTCTTCTTGTTCTTCTTGTTTGGAAAGGACATTTATTGTTTTACAATTGCATGCATCCTTACATCCAAAAGTAATGTCTGGGGAAAAATGTTTATTGGATTCAGAGGAAGAAGATTCCATCAATGAGATGTCATCTTCACTTACTTCATCTTCTGAATCAGTATTGCGTAATTCTAAAGTTTGTATGAGTTTTTCTTTTTCTTCCTCACTGATTTTTAGTTGATTAATAGTACTTTTAACTGGACAGTTATTTGCAAAATGACCAGTTTTATGACATTTAAAACATTTAGTTTTACTTTTATCAAAAGGTTTACTCTTTTGTTGGTGATTTGGTTTTTTGGACCAATTTTTTCTAAATTTTTTTTTGAATAAAATTTGTTTGGTTCAAAGTTATTTTTATGCGGTATAAATTTTCTTTTTGAATGATAAGGAATAAACTTATTGCTTGCCTTTTTTCTCCTTGAAGGAGGTAAAGGAGGTAAGCCATATTGTTCACAAAAATTTCCTAATTCATATTTAGCTGTTTTCTTATCTGATTTCATTTGGGCGTTTAGTTTCATATCTATACACATTTTTAATCCTTCTTTTTGAATAACTGTAATTATATTTCCATAGATTAAAGAATCGTAGTTAATATGACCTGTTTCGTTACTAAGAACTAGTCTAATTTTATGAGAAAATAATTTTGGAAGACCATTTATGAATTTTTCTTTCCAAAAAGGTTGGTTACTGTCGTCTCTGAGCATGACTCGGGAAATAAAGACATCTTTGTACCATTTGAAATCACTTAAGGTAGGACACCTAAGGTTACTGAGTTGGTCATGAATTCTGGATGTAATATGACTAGGAGTTCCTATGAAATGTTGGATGATTGTGTAGAATAAGGTATTAACGGCATCAGAAATTCCAATTCCTGTGCTATCGTCAAAGATGGGCATTCCATCTTCATCACGTTTGATTGCATGTTTAATAGATGATCTAGAATCAGGAGTGAGATGTTTTTCCCACCAGGAATGAAGCATTCCTGTAAATCCTGTGGAGAGTATGTCAATAATTTCAGGCTGGCTGAAATTATGATTAGTGACATAACTATTGGCTGCCATAGACATGTGATGCAATTTATTTAGGATTTCTTGTTCTGACAGGTTATCAATGTTCCATTCATAAGTTTTGTCTGAAGAAACGGAAAATTGATTATTAAGATGATTGGTAGGTTGTATATCTAAGGGGAGAGGACGTTCTGTCCAAGTTTTAAAAGGTCTTTTCTTTGGATGAATTATTCTGTCTAGTTTTAAAGTTTGAAACATTTGGTCTAATTCTGGAATTTGGCTAGTATTACTAGAATCGCTATCAGAAGAAATGGATGAAGAGTGTTGTTGGGTATGGATTACTGCAATTCTACTAGGTTCTGCTGTTTCAGTTTTTAAATTTTTTAACATTTGTTCTATCTTTTGAATTGATGAAGTAGGCTTTAGGGGAGGTTTGTTTAATTCACTAAAATAAACTAAAGGAGTTTTTGTTTTAGGTTGTGGTAGAATGTTAACTTTGGAAGATATGTTGTCAACTTTTGTTTCTATTTTATCTAATTGGGCTCCTATAGTTACCAGACTTTGGTTTGCGTAATTGTTTTGTTCAATAATTTTTTTAGTTTCTGGGTTAATTTTCTTAGAATCTGGATCTTCTATAGCAATTTTGAAGGGTGAAGCTATGATTGGACTGTTAAGATGATCAATTATTATTGTTTCAACAGGGGGATGACTGGAAAGGATTGAGTTAGTAGAGGTTTTCCACCTTGCTTTTGTTAAAGTTTGAATTTTTTGGTTGTTTAATTGATCTATGAAATCAAGAAAGAATATTTCAGATTTTGTTTCAAGCATAAACTCTTGCCAATCTCGAAATAATTGCTTTCTTTGATCTATGAAAGGGAACTTCATTCGATAAAGATTTCTTTTAAGGATGTTTTCTTCTAATTCAAGGTGTTTATCTAATCTAGAATAGTTGATTACAAAAGGTTGAGTGAGTGTACTTAACTGAGGATTTAGTGGGGGAGTAACTAGAAAATCAGAAGCAGTAGGAGAAGTTTGGTCTTCATCTGTGGTTGATATATTTTGGGGCTCATTTTCCATGTAATTTGGGTAACTGACTTGGGAAGTAGTTCTGATGTTTTTAATTTTGAGCTTTTGCAATTCTTCTTCTAATTCTCTAATCCTAATATTTTTAATTTCTTTATCTAGATCAGAATCTCGTCTAGACATTGTTTCAGCTGTGGTGGAACCAGCAAATGAATGTCTAGCTGTAGCAAAAGAATGTCGAGAGAAGTTTCCTACCTCTTGAATTCTTGGGTTTTGACTTATCCTAGAATTTTGAAAATTAATTCTTACTGTGCCATCATTAAACTGTTGAATACAGTCTAAATCAGAAAGATTATGTTGTGCATTAGATGATTGATTCTCACTTGTGAGAGACCATTCAGAAGGAAGATGGACATCTGACCATCGGATTGTATGAGGGACGCTAATGTTGGCGTTTTGTTGACTACTTTGAATTAAGAGAGTATGGTTTTTGGGACTTTTGCTAATGGCCTGGAAATTCATATTTGTACCAGTAACTTTGTAATGGATTCTATAAATTAAGGCTAAAGGTTGGGTTCCTTCAAGAACATGGTAACCTGAAGTTTTAATATTAAGGGTTAAAGCTTTTAGGATATGGGGGTCACTAAGACTAATGGTGAAATCTGGGTAACAATTAAAATGAGCTGGACCATTAAAGAGGCTTGACTCAATTAAACCAAGGGTACTGTCATTAAAATCAGTAAATCTTGCATCTCGTAAACATAGAAGAATAGAGGCATTAAGACCCTTTCTAGTTAAAGGCTTGACACCGATTTGAACTAATCCAATATGAAGGAAATTATGATCATCTTTTTTATGTTTCTTAATTGATTCTGGACTAAAAAGTTGGCAAGTTTCATGTTGTTATATATATATATATATATATATATATACATGCCTTCTCTGCTACACACGTCCGCATTTATTCTTACGGTGCAGATTTTCACTTTAGACTCACTTTTCAATCGAATTTTCACATCTCCACCGTCTAGTCCTTAGATACTAATGTATAGATCATTTCTACTAAATTTTAACCAATTTGGTTATCATTAAAGCACTCAAAACTGCGTTTTTTTGTTATGAACATGAACGGTTCAAGTTCGACAGAATTATATTCATCTATTGGTTTAATCGAGTTTGAGTGCCTTAATGATAACCAAATTGGCTGAAATTTTATAGAGATGATCTATACATTAATATCTAAAGACTAGACAGTAGAGATGTGAAAATTCAATTGAAAAGTGAGTCTAAAGTGAAAATCCGCACCGTAAGAATAAATACGGACGTGTGTAGCAGAGAAAGCCTGTATATATATATATATATATATATATATATATATATATATAAACAAAAGAATTTCCTAATAGCATTCACAACACACAAGAAATCAGTTTATCAAATTCTACATTTCTTAACTTGTATTCCAAAGTTATGAAAAATAAGAAGGTTACCTCCTCTTAGATATACTTGGTGCTCTAGTCTCTTACAGTCTAGAGATAACACAGAAATGAGCCAGCTGATATTAATATAGGGGGTGCTCGGTGAATGAATTTACAGGGAAACCATTGTCCATTTGTAACAGGTTATAAATCCTTATTGAGAAAGAAACAACAGGCTAGGAATATGCCACTTCAACATCTGAGGTAACTGGTTCAGTCATCTCTGACTGGAAAAAGAAAAAAAAATCGGTTTTCCAAGTGTAATTCAACCCCCTGGATGATATCTCATAGGACTAAAAGAAAAGGGAAACTCCATAAATTTATTCAAATGCACCAAATCAATTTAACCAAATTTGTGAAAAAAAGGGAGCAATTTAATAAAATCGAATGCATGAATTTGTGAATTCTGCAATGGATTTGCTTGAATAAGTTTTCTTTCCAATTCACTAACAATTTTAATTTTTTTAATCAAATTCAAATTCATTTCATATTTTATGAACTAAAAGATATGAGTTTGGTGGCAATATTTAACTCCCTAAAGTTGAATCTCATTCTCAACACTTGTTTCTGTAGGTTTGAATCTTTTCTCTGTGGATATAGCTATCATTTGCACTACCTTTCTTGTTAAATACATGAAGTTTAGCTACTTAAAATTCTTATTTCAAGTAATTATCTATTTTTGGCACCACCTGTAATCTGCTGAATTTGTGTTATCATCTCATGGCGATTAACTGTGATCTACCTCTATAAGTAGTGGTTTAATTCATATTTAACATTATCAGTTTTCTACAAATCTGTTAGGAAGAGAATTTTGGTCTAGCTAGCTTAAAAGAAAATATGTAAACTTCACTTTACAAATCGAAATCTGCAACATGAGAAGGAAATTGTCTATAAAAGAAGATTAACATCATCGGATACAAAACATAAATTTTTTGTTCTAACAATAACAACAATGTGGCCCTGAACATGCTATCTCTTTTCTAGCTAGCTGGATCAATTAATGGGCAAGGGTGCTCACCTCATCCATTATCCAAATGCCTTTGTCATATCGCCATTAACAAAAAAGTATCTCCATCTAAACTAATCTCAAAGGGGCGAACATGGCTGGGGCTCTGAAAAAACATAAATTTCTTTAGCCGTGAAGCCTCTTGAAGGATTAACTCGTCAAGTTGGACGAGCACATACAGGTATCCAGGAATTGGAGAGTGATCCAAAATGAGGCAGTGAGACATACTCAACTCTTCTAATTGCTTCATTTCCTTGAGCAAGGATAGCATAGCATCCCTGTGCACCATGTTGAACTCAATACTTAAGACCTTCAAACTTGGTGCATATGCAATAATTAATGCTCTCTGCACAATCCATGTCAACCAGGCACAGCATTTTCAGCTCGATGAGGTTCTTGCAGTGCCGACCAATTGCCTTCATGAATTCAATAGAAAATCTACCTCGAATAGTCAATGACTCAAGCTTTGGCCAGTTCTTTGCAGCTTCTTCAGACTCATTAACTAGTCTTTCGGTGTCCTGAACTGGTAGAACAAGTCTTTTGAGATTTGGGGTTATGTAAAAGATATAACTAGTCAGTTTACGTTTCATCAAATAATCTCTTTAGTACATTTTTGGAGAATGTGAATACTAACCTTTTAGAAACAAGAACCAACTGCTGACTTGTTATGTATGTGTTGAGGTGGAAAATCAAGCATGATATGGTTCCACCACATAAACGGAAAGCACTACTGAGGATGTCAATAACCCTGTGGCTAGACTGCTCCCGCTGTGGATTGAAGTTCGTGGCCTTCAGCTTACTAAAATCCACTACCTCCCAGAGGCAGGGTTCGAAAGCTGCTTCCCGCCAAGATTTGCAAACAGATGCCACACAGACTAACTCAACAACATTCAGTGTCATGAATATACGAACAAGTATATCATTATCCATGTGTGCCCGTCTGTCAAATCTTGAGTTTTTGTTTTGTCGTCATAGTACAAAGGAAGTGACTGAAACCATCAAGGATCAAAACAATTAAGATACTGTGTATACTAGCTAGTAAAGAATCAAGGATTAAAATATCAAACATTGAAATGAACTTATGTTTCATACAAAATGCATATATAGCGATCAAATACGATTATAAGAGAAAAAACATCCCGAGAAGGGAAGCTCTGCTTCTCTCTCTCTTTCCCCTACCCTCTTTCGTGGTAGCTGTTTCCTACCCTCTTTGGTGGTAGCTCTCTGCCCCGATCAATCTGATGACGGTGGCTCTCCCTTCTGTTGTTCTTTCTCTTGCCTTTTCCTTCAATTTTTCTTGCTTTTCCTTTTGCTTTTCTTCCTATTTCTCATCATTGATTTCATCTTAATCTTCCGATCTCAGCTTACCTCTCCCTTTCTTTCTCCCCTTTTTCAAATCTCAGATTCTTCAGTTTTTAGGTGCACATCTTCCTACCAATCAATATTTTCAATGAAAGCTCACCGATTCAGTTCTCCGAATCCGGTGTTGCATCGTATGTCATGCAAAGACACGTCAGCGATTCAGCTGCTGCCTTTCTCTTTACCTCTTTCTTTTTTATGTTTTCTTTGGTTCCGTTCTGTCTAGCAAGGAATTGCTAGGCGTTATGCTGATGGTGTTCAAAGATGTTATGCATAGTTTTGAAATTTGGAAATTGCAGTTTGAATGGGATTGGGATTGTTCAAGGCTCCTGATGAACAAGTTGTGGGGTTCTCTTACTGGTATGATTTCGGCGTTCCCCGGGTTTCCGGCAAATCGGGTGTCGTTTCTGAGACACCTTGAGCTTCGACACGTGGCTTTGGCCGTTCTGATGCGTCTTTTTTCCTCCCTTGGAAGGTCTGCGACCTGGATGGATAATGATGGGTTGTTAACTATTGTGTTTATTTGTTTAGTTTGGAGTTTGTAAAGTTTATCTTGTTTTGTTTGCTTGCTTTTTGCCCAGCTTTGTGGGTTTGTTTGTAAAATTTCTCTGTTTCAATAATACTGGACTTCCACCGTCAAAAAAAAAAATACGATTATAAGAGATAACTAATCAATCTCGATCTATTACTCTATAGTTTCTCTATTTTCCAGACTGAGAATGAAGAACTTCAGTAGGATTTAATAACTGATGCTAAACTAGGATGCCATACATTATTCTATATGTTTCTGGTTTTAAGAGATAGGATTTAATTTTTGATGTTATACTAAGATGCCATACATTATTCTATATGTTTCTAGTTTTAAGAGATACATTTTGTTGCCTCCACTGAACAATATAGAAACAAGTCTAACATAAGAAATGCGAAACTACTTGATAATATCCATAAGGGAAAACTGATGAGTTAAAGAGGACAGACAAAGTTACACAGTGAAGAAACTAAAACGATAAGTCATAAAGCCTTGAGAGACAAGCTACAAGTAGCAAGGAATTCGTGAACACAATGTAAGCTTCGAGAACATACTATGATCGCAACAAGGTTTTAAAGATATAGAATAATCATTAACGAAGCTTCGAGAACATTCCAAATAATTTAGGTTTGAAGAATTGGAATTTATGAGGGATAACATTATATAAAGATATACATCATCCGTATTCATATGAGAAACTTTCTGTAAACGAATACATGATTTTCTGTTGACAAATCAACCGTGCATATAAACAGAGATGCAACAGAACTTGTGTATTTTAGTAGCAGACCATAATCAAATTTCAACTTAAGAAGTTCAAAGTGTAACCTTCAATTGTCAAAGTAAACAGAGATGTACCAATGTTTCCATTATACAATATTCATTAAATATATGTCAGACGACATTACAATTTAGAATGGAAACCAAGTATAATTACTAGACAAGACTGAAGATAATGGTGCAACCAACTAATGAACAAAAACTTTCAACATAGATTGATGATAAATTGATAGTTTGAGTCTTACTTGCAGCTTCCTGATAGTTTGCTTCTTGAATAAAATAAAGGTCTCACCTGTTTACATAAGGTATACAGAATCAGATTATTTGCACAAAAGTAAGAGATACGGACATAATTAAGGTGATGGACTTACCTGAGAGCTCTCCATTCAGACCCAGCTGTGCAGAGTTCATTTGCAAAGTTAGTTAATGTAGAGAGCTCAGAGTCAGTACCTATATCCTCAAAGTGAGTATTATGGCATAAAGAATGACCAAAACCAAATCAATATCCACACAAAACAGCAAGAGAATCACACCATATCCAAATACTAGCTATATCACAAGGAAATTCCCTTATCGAATTGAAGTTCCTTCCAGTTGCATTATACATTATATCAATTAGCTTTCAATGCAGAGAAAGTCGAATTATATCAAATTGATGGTTGAATGACTGTGTCCTCTTAGAGTAAGGTGATGAGACATGTATAGAACAGTAGCTATATGAATAGATATCTATACATGTAGCTGCAACATTTATGCTTCCTTGATATCAAATAAGGCAAAATTCTACCAAGTCTAGGGGAAAGTACCTGAAAGAAACATACAACTATCTAAATCTTGATTACATCGGAATATGATAGAGCTAGATTGAAATACCCAAATAGTAAAACAAAATTCATAAACAAAACTGGAGTCCCTAGTCCGACAAGGAAAATACTAGAATATTAACACTTTTTCAACTAATAACATCTATAAAATGGTAATCATGCCAATTCTGCTTTACTGAATATTTTCATGTGAGCAATTGATCACTACTAAGAAGACACATTATTCTTCTCATCGGGTGTAGTTCTCCCAATTACTATGGAATCCAAGATTATATCGTCTTCTAAATCATTTCATATATCCAATTCAGAAACTATTCTTCAAATCCAATAAGACCTTGAAGGATCGACACTCATCCTTTATTATGTAAAAATTCAACATACATCAATCAATCATGAATACCCATTTTGTAATTCATTCAACTGTTATATAGCTCAAAACAAACCATTACTACCAATTTGTTGTCATACTCCATGACTAGTATGTTACCTTTAGTAGACCAAATCTTAGGTTCTCAATCACAACTTAGTTTCTCCAATGACCATATCTTAACTAATAAAAGAAGCACCAAGTACTCAACCATTTATACAAAACGTCATACATGCCTATTCAATATTTCAAGTTGACACCAAACACACCCTTGTTCCCAATAATCAATCTAAAACATGATATAGCCTTATTGTAATTCTCATTGTCCTACTGTGTAGTGTTTGACACCGAAGGCAAACCGTTGAGAGTAATCCATAATTATACCATATCAATTACATCCCTTCAATTCAAACAGATCTTGTCTCTCTTCTCATTATCTCCAAAATAGAATATCAATTACACCATAAACTAGTTGCTTCGGCCTTGTAATTATAATGCATCGTATTACCACTCGATCATAATCATACCAATTGATCAATGCATGCTTACAGTAGCCTAATAATATTTAACCAGAGTACACTCATGCCACATATACTCAAACCCAAACAATAATTATCTGAAGCGATCCGCCTCTTACCTTGTGTGTTCTTTATTTCAAACATCTTTTTGCTGCGTTGCTGGACCTCAGCAATCCACATTCTTTACTCTATTTTCATCACCCAAACAGTCTGCACAGAACAAAATTGAACACTAAATTGAAATACCTAAATAGTAAAACGAAATTCATAAACACAGTAAAACGAATCTCTCAATTTGACATACCCAAACACTAAATTCATACACAATAGAACCTTAACAAGCACCAAATTGAAATACCCAACCACAAATTGCAAAATCGAAATAGGTTTTCCTTCAGAAATTGAAAAACAAGGAGAGAGAGAGAGAGAGAGAGAGAGAGAGAGAGAGGAGAGAGAGAGAGAGAGGAGAGAGAGAGAGAGAGAGAGAGAGAGAGAGAGTACGAAGATCGAGTTCAACAATTTGGCTTAGGTATCGAAGATCGAATTCAAGAGTAAAGAACATGTTGAAGATGGAGTTTGGCTCAGACAAGAGTTTTGGAGATGGAGTTGTAAATTACGGGTTGAGTTGAAGATGGAGTTGTAATAGGAGAGTGTTAAGTTGTAGTAGAGTTGTACGGGTTTAGACAAAGATTAAATGAGATAGGGTTTTTTTTTTTGGTTGTCAAATTAGAGATAGGCTTCTTCTTCTTTTTTTGGCGCTCACAAAAAATTTGGGACTCGGAAAATTTTTAGTACGACAGGATTAATGGCACCTGTTTTTACTTAGCTTTTAAGGATTGTTTGCTACGGCAACTAAACCGTAGCAACAAATTTGTACCACGACATTGAATACCGTCGTAAATTTTTAGTTTCCATGCCATGACATGATATAACCGTAGCAAATAATTTCATCATTTGCCACAACGTGTCATTGCCGTCGTAAAATAATTTTTTTTCTGCTACCCCACTAATGCCGTCGCAAAACAAGAACTATTAGCGACGGTATTTTCGTGCCGTCGCAATCTGTGGTGGCTAAAACAATTATTTTTTGTAGTGGGTTCAACAGATGATGACCAAGGAAAAGAGTCAAAGAACTACCACTATTACATATGTTTTAACTTCCACAGACAACATGTGATACCCTTATTCATTCATCTTTGACTAGAAAATGTAAAGAATCGTTTTTATCCATGATAATTTTCTTATTACTCATGAGCTCTTTTCGGATTTTAATAGAAAGAAAGGAAGGACAGGTGCTATGGCTATCAAGCTAGACTTGGAAAAAGCTTATGATTTCCTTAGCTGGGACTATATTAAAGCCTGCTTAGGCAGGTTTGGATTCTCTTCTACTTGGATTAACTGGATTATGGAATGTATCACTTCAGTCTCTTTTTCAATTGTTATCAATGGGAAGGCGGAAAGATTCTTTTAGCCTAGTAGAGGTATAAGACAAGGAGATCCGTTATCTCCTTATATTTTCATTTTGTGTATGGAGCCTCTTATCAGACATCTTAATCGATTGGCTGATAAACCTAGTTCTCATGTGGGTATTTTATCTTCTCCCTGTGGTTATAGGATTGCTAATCTAATGTTTGCTGATGACTGTCTTATTTTCTGTAAAGCTTCCTCTAGAGCTGCAAGAAATGTGTTGTCTGTTCTTAATAATTTTTCTGGCTTCAGGGCAAAAGATTAATTTTCATAAATCTTCACTGTATTTTTCTCCTAAAGTTCACTACCAGCCGACGAAAATAAAAAAACCAGGCTAACGAATTATTTTTTCGTCGGCTAAAGTTATTTTTTCGTCGGCTAAAGTGGACTTTAGCCGACGAAATTTTCCTTCGTTGCCTAATTTAAAATTTTCGTCGGCTAAAATGGAATTAAGCCGATGAAATTTTAATTTCGTCGGCTGAATAAATTTTTCGTCGGCTATAGTCTGTGAACTTTAGCCGACGAAATTTTTAAAAGTTTAGCTGAAGAAAAATATAATTTCGTCGGCTAAAGTGCCTTATATTTGCAGATCTGGACAACAACTCATCTGGGAAAAAAAAAACTATACGTAGAGCCTTCAAACGCAAAAAAGTCGTGAAATAAGATATGACCAGAATGGTGAAATACGTCTACGGTTGAAAAATCACGGTATTCCGGTAAAGTCTCGGTGCCGAGAGTTTCGGTCAATGCAATTTACCTTTATTATTCACTATGCTGCAGATTTGGCGTTTAGTATCCGATTGACTATTGTGATACCTTTCCGGAAGCGTAACGGCCCTACGATTCAAACTCATCGCTAATGCCATGATGCATGGGCCTTTTTGGCCATCCGAGTCCGTTTAGGGCTTTAAAATGTAGTTTTCTTATTTCTGATTAGAGTTGACCGTTTCGATCGAGCCCTCAACGTTGTCGAATCCAGTTGAATTTTTTACCATAGACATCTTTCGTCATAATGATCATATCTGACGGTCTAATTTTGGTTTGTGAATTTTAGTCATCGGAATCATGTGTCTACTATTTACCGTTATTATTCCCTATAGGAAGCCATATCGTCAGAAGGTAAATGTCTCAAAATTTTTATATGGGCAGTTGCGTCTCATCTACGTGAGAGTTTTTTGTGTGGAAGGTTTGACCAAACTACATAATAGAGAGGGAGATATGAGCGTTTTCGTGTGATAAGTGACGATGGATTATGGTTGACTGTTTCGATCGAGCCCTTAATGTTGTCGGATCCAGTTGAATTTTTTACCATAGACATCTTTCGTCATAATGATCATATTTGAAGGTCGAATTTTGATTTGTGAATTTTAGTCATCGGAATCACAATGTGTCTACTAATGTTGTATAACTTGTTTAGTAGGTTATACAACTTTGTGAACCAACTCTACATAGGAAGAAAAATTATCAAAAATCTTGTGAAATAAGATGTGTTCAGAATGGTGAAATGCGGCTGTGGTTCAAAAATCACATAAATCGGGTAAAGTCTCGGTGCCGATAGTAGCGGTCAACCCTATTTACCGTTATTATTCTCTATGGAGAACCCTATCGTCGGATGGTAAATATCTCAAAATTTTTATATAAGCGGTTGCGTCTCATCTACGTGAGAGTTTTTCGTGTGGAAGGTTTGACCAAACTACATAATATAGGGGGAGATATGAGCGTTTTTGTGAATTAATAGACTTTAGCCGACGAGATATTAAAAACGTCGTCGGCTAAGGTCAAAAAAATTTCAAAATTTTTTGGGCGGTAAACCAAAGTTTGAGGAAAATTTTCAAAGGACTTTAGCTGACGAAAATATATAAAAAGTCGTCGGCTAAAGTCGAAAATTTTTTAAAATTTTCAACCAAAATTTTCAAAAGATTTTAGCCGACGAAAATAAAGAATTTTGTCGGCTAAAGTTCTTTATATAGGAGTTGTACTGAAGATGGATGGTAAGAAGTTTATTATCTGCCAGATTTTATTCTCGGCCTAGCTCCGCCGTCAAGCCACCGGAGACCGCCACATTTGTCCCACAAGCTTCGTCGTCGTCTCTACTTCATTGCTGGATAGGTGGTGCATCGAGTGGCGCCGCCGTGAGGGATAAATCGAGCTCCAAAACTCCGCCGGTTCGGATTCGGTGTCGATCGAATTTCTCCTTCCTCAGGTCACCATTTGGTGAGTTCTATATATGGATAAGTTGAGTTTGATTAGTACTATATTCCCCTAGAATTTGGTACCTCGATTCGGTGTGTGTGAAGAGAATCGAAAATTTGAAGTTTTTAGGGTTTAAAATTGGGGATTTTTATATTTTGATTCAATTGACTTGTTTAGGCTTAGAATTGGGCTTCGACTTCTTCTAGAAAGTTGTTCGAAATGTTGAGAGGAAGATTCTGTTAAATTTTGGTCGTGATTGGAGGTGGCCGAAAGTTTCTACAGTTTTTTTTTTCAAAAACCAGCAACTTTAGCCGACGATATTTAAATACTATATTCGTCGGCTATAGAATTTTTTAATTTTTTTTATATAGTTTAACCGACGAATTATGGCATATTTCGTCGGCTATAGTTATTTTTTAATTTTTTTTATAAGGTTTAGCCGACGAAATATGCTATATTAGCATATTTCGTCGGTTATAGTTATTTTTTAATTGTTTATTACACACTTTAGCCGACGAATATCTTAATTGTTTCGTCGGCTAAAGTCTGAAAAAAAAACCGACGACATGTTTTTCGTCGGCTAAATGTGAGACTATAGCCGACGAAAAAAAATTTCGTCGGCTAAAATCATTGCCGACGACCTTTTGTAGACGAAATCTTAGCCGACGAATTAAGCTAACAGGCAGATTCAACATAAGACCACCACTGGGAAGTACCTTGGAGTGCATAATATTATTTTTTAGAAAGATCCTGTAAATGCTAATGATTTATTGTAGAGAATCAACAAGAAGTTAGCAGGCTGGAAGAAAGGTACCCTTTCAAGAGCACGTAGACTCACCTTGCTCCAAGCTAATGTGTCAGGAATGCCGAATCACATTATGTCTTGTTTTAAGTGTCCTGCTAAAATCACCAATGCAATTGATAAAAAGGCCAGAGATTTCTTCTGGGGAACTGACTCTAAGGCAGCAGCTGTTGCTTGGAGCAAGGTTTGTACCCCCAAAAATTCTGGAGGGCTAGGCATTCGACATTCTAGACATTTCAATAATGCTGTTATAGCCAAACTTGGCTGGAAAATAATCACTCAAAATGAGAATTGGTGGGTTAAAGTAGTTAAGGCCAAATACTTGAGACATTCTTCTTTTTTCCAGGTGAAGAAGAAAGCTTCTTCTTCTCTAACTTGGAAAGGAATTTTGGATATGAGAGAGTTTCTTCAAAGAGGAATCCGATGGACTGTAGGAAATGGCTCAGACATTGCTTTATGGACTTTCAATTGGGTACTACCTTTCCCTCTTATTAATCTTATCGATGATATTAGACGTGCTAATATTGATTGGAATAAGTCTGTAGCTGACTATATATCTAATTAAGCTTGGAATAGAGATAAACTGCTAGCAGTTCTTGACATGAACATTGTTGATCAAATTTGTGGTATCCCAATTCCCAAGAATAATCAGGCAGACTCTTTTGTCTGGGGTTTTAGTCCTAATGGAGATTTTACAGTTAAGTCTGCGACTTGGATTCAAAATAATGAGACTAAGAGCCATGAGTTCTCACCTTTGATACAGAAAGTTTGGAAATCAGATATGGCTCCTAAAATCAAAATTTTTAGTTGGCTTCTCTTAAGAGGAAGGTTGAAAACCAAAAGCAGATTGCACAGGTTTGGTATAGTCCCAAGTAATTTATGTCCTTTGTGCTCACAGGAAGAAGAGACTTTAACTCATTTATTTTGCAAGTGTTGCATCTCGGGCCAAGTTTGGGACCTAGCAAAATGCAGAGATATTTGGAATTCTGATAATCTTATTCAAACCTTGCAGTTCTTGTTTTTGAAGACAGAATCATTACGCTTCTGCCAAATCTGCTAACAAAGACTAAGATTTTTTCCAAACTTAGCCGCATCAAACGGCTTATTACTATAGAAATTAAAAATATCTATCTCCCTATAGAAATTGACTATTGTTTTGGTAAAATTTTCTCTCTTAAAAAAAAAATTGAAATTGAAATGGTTTTTGGTTCCTCGCGAGTCGTGAGTGATTGTATGGAGCGGGGTGGTCATGGATGGGTCATGAATCATGTCGGGAGTGTAAGGAGAGGGGAAACCTGCATCCAGCTGCCCTGATCGACGTGTCAGTCGGCCTCTTCCATTCTTTCTCCGCCCACCCCCCCCCCCCCCCCCCCCACTTGAAACTTACATGTCGATACGTTTACATTTTCAAGCAATCGCCTAACTTGTCATCCTACGTAAATGTTTTATGATTGTCTCAAATAATAAAAATTTCATTTGTTTGCCGTGTTATACGGTGTTAGTTTATCTCATCAGTAGGTTTGAGATTTTATTTGTTTTGATGATACAGCCGCACACACAATGATGCTTTGTGTTTGTTATAATGTCGCAAACACTCGAACAAATTCTTGGAGCTAGTGATGATATGCATTGCTCAGTTTGTAGCTATGCAGGGACTATAGCATAGTATGCATATCATCTGTTTGATAATATGTCATAAAGAGTCGGAAAAATTCTTAGCTGGGCGACTGTGCACTATTGGCAGCGTCTGCATGAATGGTGTGTATTTTACAGAGTAAATCCAAGAGCAAATTGATTACATGTTTGTCTCAGCCTTGTGTTGGTGAAGACGAAACTGGCATAGCTCTTTCCTCGGAGCTGTCTCTTATGTATGGTGGTTGTCCAAAAGCATGTTGGGGAAGCACACTCTTTTACCTTCTTCTTTTTGACTCTTTTATCCCCGACCTGCCTAAGAATTGGGAGGCGTGATTGTTTACTTTTACTGTCACAGCTTCTGCAGCACAGTAAACTTTGAAGAATCCAGGGGAGAGGGTTCCAAATTTCCACATATATGAGTGCATGCCAGGCCATAGTTGCCATACCATTCACACATAGTGGACCCAAATTCAAATTTTTCTTGACCTCTTCCAAATCTATGCCACTCCAACTTGAACACTCACTGTTGCAGTTGCCAAATGCCACCCTAGTTGTATTATTGTGCTAAGAATTAAGGGTGGTGGAGGGTTAGTCAAAATAAAATAGGATTGAAATTGATTAAAAGAGGATTGGAAAAGTTGGGGGAGTTGGTATTTGATGCTTGGAGAAGAAGCAAAGGCACAGTAAAGAGGACCTGATAGATATATGGAAGTGGACTCGTAACGTTGGCAATAATGTGAGTGTGTTGGGGGGGGGGTGGGAAATGAGGGACTAAGAGAGGGGGAGAGGGGTCACAGTCTAAGTTTGCTTGGGGATCAAGTGACGAGTTTGATCAAGGTGATGCAACTCTGTATTATTAATGGAGGTGCTTCGAGCAATTTCTGATGATGGATTACTTTTAAATCATGCATGACGTTGCGACTACTATTATGACTTAGGCTCTGCTGCCTCTGCATGCTAGAAAAGGATGTCTTGCGCGTTAGGCATCGGGAGCAGCTGGAATCTTATCCTATTATTAGTTTTTTTTTTAATTTGGTAAATAACTCGAATGCTATGATTAGAATCGAACTCACAATCTCTCACTCACTAAATAAAGACTATACCGAAGAAAAAATCGATAATCGTCACGTCATCAAAATGATTGATTTTTGGTCCCACCTTGGCTAGTTTGCTCCCAATGCAAACTACTTAACCAAACGACTTAGCCAACAATGCTAGACGAGCTTATGATGTTTATATGCTTCTTTGTAATATATATTGCCTTCGAATCTGAAAACTTTGATGGAAATTAATGGACCAAAATTCAACTCAAAGACCCAGAAATTAGGTGCAGCGAGTTTCGAATCTCGCTTGGCTAGTTTGCTCCCAAACGACTTAGCCAACAATGCTAAGCGAGCTTATGATGTTTATATGCTTCTTTGTAATATATATTACCTTCGAATCTGAAAACTTTGATGGAAATTAATAACCGACTTGCTATTCCTTATTTTTTCCTACACTTTCCATATGCAATGCATGTATCATATACATATATAAGGTGATGGTCTAGCCTTTTTTTTTTGGTTTCAAGCCATAAAAATAAATTGGATTTTAAAATTGAAGTACATTTTTAAGATTTATCAACGATTCAGCATTTACTTATTCGCCTTAAATTACTATAATTCATTATAGATTAATGTTTAGTCAAGGTTTTCTTTTCAAATATAGTACATAACATAGAAAACAAACATCTCTTAAAGTTTGGTTTAAAATTTCCTTGTTTTTCTTCAAATTTCCGTCAATTTTCTCATTTTTTTACTGCAATCGATATTTTCCCGAAATTTCCGTCGAAATTTTCATATTTTGGAGGGTCGAAATTTCCGTAATCACCGAAATTTTCTTCTTTGATACCGCTAGACCAAATAATACTGGGCTTATTATTAGGTTCTGGAAAATGGTATTTTACATATGCAAATCTATTTATAATAATGGAAAGAAAATCTTTAAGTTTAAAACTTTTCTGATGAAGAACAATGAAAAAAAACAAACTGCAATTACCTCGTAAACACTTGCAACACAACCATTTGTAACATATACGTTCGACGTTTTTTCGTTTTTCTTGAAAAGAAGGACTAGTATGGTTGCTTTCCAACCTTAATATATTAATTTATTTTTTAGAAAACTACATAATAGCACATGACTAAATTTAAAAACACAAAAACCCCACTTTCAATATTTTTTGTACAAATTAGGACATAAACCCAAGCCCAAACTAATTGTACCAAATCTGATTTAGACTTTCATAGGAAAAATGACTAAAATACCCCTTTTTCAAAAAAAATTACTCAAAATGACACGGCAGTAACATGTCTCATGTCGATACGGCAGTAGCACCTCTTCGATCGACACGGCAGTAGCACGTTTCTCGTCGACACGGCAGTAGCACGTCTCCCGTCGACACGGCAGTAGCACGTCTTCGGTCGACACAACAATAGAACGTCTCCGGTCGATACGGCAGTAGCACGTCTCATGTCGACAAGGCAGTAGCACGTCTCTGGTCGACACGGCAGTAACACGTCTCCTGTCGACACGGCAGTAGCACGTCTCTTGTCGACACGGCAGTAGCACGTCTCTTGTCGACACGGCAGTAGCACGTCTCTTGTCGACACGGCAGTAGCACGTCTCATGTCGACACGGCAGTAACACGTCTCATGTCGACACGGCAGTAGCATGTCTCTCGTTGACACGGCAGTAATACGTCCATAGTAGCAGTAGAATATGTAGTGAAGGGTAATTTGGTAAAATATATAGTGACAGATGACATATGGATATTAGTTTGTCCTAATTTGTTAATTTTTGTCCTTAAATGTATAAGATAATGTGTAAAGAATGTATTTGCAAACTGAAATTTAATCAGTAACTAATATATAGTTTACTATTTATTTTTCATAAGAACAACAACAAATATCAAAACACTAATCCTCTAATACTAGCCGTCACAGTAAAGATTTTGCCTTTTGAAGTAAAAATCAGGTCCGTGGCAATAGGAATTCATGCCCCACTTTTGCGGCTTCTGGAAAAATTAGTCCTACAAATGTTGTAATGCTTTTAGGGCGGTCTCCGGGTAACCTTATTTTGCAACTACGATTATAGTTTTGTTGTTGATTAGTTACATTCGTTGACACATATATTTTCTAATATTTTTGTTTCGTTAAATTGTCTTGTCTCTAACGTTCTGTTTTGATCAGCCGGAAGAGATTTGCCCGGTGACTGTGTCCTGCAATTCACTTTTGCAATATATCTATATATCAAAAAAAAAGAAAAAAGATGTAGGTTCTGTATTTTTTTATTTTTTTTTGGCGAATAGAGGTAGGCTCTGTTTGACCGTCTCTTTTCTCAACTAATCAATAGACCCAGTATGTTGCTGGAAACTGACCTAAAGGTCACGTGAAATTAGACACGAGCATTCAGAAACAGACCACATCATTCATTGCGAACAAAGCATCACCCCTTCCCTGTACTACTACTTGCTGTCGATTGGACCACCCTTCAGAATTGGACATGAGTTTTCAATATCAATGTTCTTAGAAGAAAAATAAATAACATTTAACGGATTAGAAGAAACAGAAACAAATTGCTGATCAACTAGGCCCAGTTTGGGGACAAAGACCCAAGGAATTTAATTCGTATGCTCTGTTGCGGTGAGAGAAGAATTCAATCCTGAAGACCAAGTTCTAAGTTGGGAAAGCATGAGCTAGCAAAAGTGCAAAACCATTAAACCATTATTCCTTAATAAAGGATCAACAAACAAACCATTCACCTGATAACTAACACGGCAAAGATACAATACAGTTCTTTTCCCATCTCCAAATGCCTTCAAATGAATATTCACAGATTCAGAACCAAGTTCCTTGATCAATTTAAGACGAATAAAATTTTCAATGTTTCAATGTTCCACTTAACGGAGATGGAATCATGCATTTGCAATGTTTTACAAATGCTCAGAATTTTTCTTAGTTTTCAGCCCATAGTTTATAGAAAATTTCTATTTAATACTAATTTTACTACCTCTGACCCAAATCAATATACATTTTAAAAGATCTCACATTTTCCGATCTAAAAAAAAAAATCTTACATTTTCCTGTAAGGTAAGCTACGTTATGCCTAAATGACACATATAAGTTTTTTTCTTGGTATTTTGTGTATTTTCTAGACTATTTTGTCCTCACGCATTGGTCACATGCATAGTGAGAGAAAATGGAATAGAGAAAATCCATAGACAATTTTGCCGTAATCTCACCCGACTCCGGTCTTCGATCATCGGATTCTGGTCGCCCGATATTTTTCTGGATTCTTGATGCACTTTTTCAGATGTCATCATAATCTTAATAGATTTTATCATAACTAGACGATTCTTAGAATGTAGTTAACTGTTTATGTATTAAGGGGCAGTAAAGATGAAATCTCATCCGAACATCAACCAAACTCTATGCCGGCAATAAACGATGTATTGTTAGTGCACGTTTGTTACGCCGGACCGGACCGGACCGGACAGGACAGGAGCAAACACTGTAGCAAGAACAAGCCGACGTTTGGCAACGACACGGGCTCTGTTTGATGAGCTTCTGTAGTCCCGAAAACACGCTCAACACCTTCTTATGGAGCGGCCTCAAAATTGAGGGGTTTACGTAACACCTGTTTTTCTTCAGGTGTTTTTTCTCTTCTCCTCGCGAATCTCTCATCAATTAGTCTCATCAATCTCTCTCTCCATTTCTTCTCATCGTCGCTGAATGGCTTATAGCTACTCAATTTCTGGTTATCGTTGTAGAAAGGGAATTCTGATTCTTTCATCAATTTCTCTGTCTCCCCAAAATCGTTAAAGATCGGTCGCTGCATCTAGAAGTGAGATCGCACAACAGAGGAACACCCTATAACAATTATGAATGAAAGAGAGCAAGCCCAATTGATGTTAGATGGTAAATTTTGTCCAGAATCATTGATTTGATTCGTTCTCTCTTCTCCACCCTTTTTATTTTCTTTTTGTTTTCCTTGGCAATGTTAAAAGATAATTCTGGGATAACAATAAATATGGGTTGGTTTTAATTATAGGACCAGTTGATTTGAGTGCATATCAGAGAAGGAAAAGGGGAAGAAGCAATCTTGAGTGTTTTAATTACAGACCTCATGCATTTTCCAACCGAATGATATCTATTGATCTGGTTTTTCAGATTTCTCAAATGGTTTTTGGTGTTGATATGAGGAACAGAGGAGATTGAACATAATTGAAACTGAAGTGTAAATTTTATGCTTGATTTGATGTATTTGGATCCATTCATCTGGTATTTTAGTTTTCTGCAGGTAAAATGCCCTGGTGCTGATGTTCTTAGGTTATGCTCGTTCCTTAATCTTACCGGCACCAAACGTTGGTTAAGGTTTACAGTAGAATAAGCCAAGCTACAATAGTCCAGGACTATGAAAGAAATTAAGCAGGTCTATGGGAGTCCAGTTGACAACATTTATTCCTTCCCCACCAAATAAATATTTAATATATAAGAACATTTCATAATAAAAAAAAAAAAAAAACAAATTTCAATTGGAGAGAAGACACATTATCCACGTGATCAATTGGTGCATTGTATGATATCATTTATATATCGGAAGATCACCAAACTATGTCAGACAATCTTCAAGGGCAACAAATACATCCAAACAAGCTCACCAGAAAGAAACAGTTATAGTTAGAACGCCACTTGACTTAGGTTTACTCTTCGCTAGGGTTTTGTTCCTTGCACCAAGTCATCATTTTCTTAGCTTCTAACATGGTTGATGAGGTATTGGCAAGTCTCACTGATTCCCTAGCCATCTCCAAGAAGGGGAAAATATTTTTTGGTAGTGGTAGCGCGCCGGCTGTGTCACAATTTTCTCTATATTTGGACATCATATCCTAAAATATGGAGTATTTCTAAAATGACTACTAAGTTGATGACTTATTCGTTTCATCCTCTTTTTTAATTTTATATCCACATCTTGACCGTTTAATTTTTAGATATACATATACTCGAAAAGTCACTATGCAAGCGGTGTCTGTTGACGTCGTCTTGAAAGCCGGAATCTAGGGCTTTGATGTGGACTCAGACTTCGATATAAAGTTTGAAAAATTGCCTCTCCATGAGAGAAATCGGAGAAAGATACGCATGTATTACGTTTCAAGGTGGAGAAAGAGCATGATATGAGATATATAGTGAGGCAATGGCCATGGTTATGCGGTCGTTCGATGTTTCCTTTGGCGGCTTTTGATGGTCTTAGGACTCGAAATCGGTTTCAATACTCTCATTGCTGGTGTGGGTGGACAGGTGTGGATCCAGTTCACAAGTGGGTAAGGCTCAAGAAAATTAGGGAAAAAAAAAACCTAGGTATAGATATATTTTTTTTTGGGTGATAAATCATACATGCCGAGCAAAGCCCAACCCACCCCACCCCACTAACTACCTAAGTCCACAATCATCACTCATCACTCATCCACCCGAAGAAGGAGTCCTTCAACTAATCAACTTAAACACCAAGTCTAAAAGTCTTCCCCGCTCTTACCCTCCGCCTCCACTCAGTCACTCACCTATGACCTATCCCGGCTATCCGGCTATCCCTCTTCCCCTCCGCGGCTCCGCCTCCACTCCCCTCCAGTCCTCCACGGCTCCACCATAATCTCCTTCTTCCCGGCCTCCTCCCCGATAGCGACGACTCGCCTCCGGCAGTCCGGCCCTCTGCGGCTCCGCCTCCAGTCCTCCACGGCTCCACCATAATATCCTTCTTCCCGGCCTCCTCCCCGATAGCGACGACTCGCCTCTGGCGGTCCGGCCCTCCGCCTCTAGTCCTCCACTCACCCATCCCTCTTCCGGCTGCTAGAAAGCTTGTTCGAGACTTGGTCCTCCACAGACAACCCATTAGTCCATTACCCATCTTTCTTCACTCTCAGCCAGCATGATTGTACTGTAAATTTTTTTTTTTGGATCCGCCACTGTGGGTGGAGATCCTAGGGCTTCCGCTAAACTATCCACTGACGAGGCAGCCTACATGGGAGTGTGTATGCTAGGAGAGGTTACTTTTCTTGATAAGATAAGGATTTAACGTGGGACTCAAGCTAGAGTTTAGATCTGACAGTCTCTCGATACTCTAGTTCATCAACCGTTTCCGATTGGAGCTTGAGATGTCGTTAAGTATAGCGGCCAAGCTTCGCTTCAAGTATGAGATTTATAGGATTTGGACGTGTGGACTACTGGAGCATGGTGTGGGAGGATATTGAGGTCTCCCGAACTTGTCGGAGGTGGAGAATAGCCTAGAAGAGATGCAAGCTGATACCGGCCCTAACCTTTGGGCATAACAGCGTGTTATCGTTGTAAGAAAGGCTGGAGGTAAGTTTTTGGTCATTATAGGTGATGGTGGCATACCTCAAACATGGGCCAAATTCATCTTCCCTTCCCCTGCAGTTAATCACTTCAAGACCCTTGCGATTTTCTCTATTTTGGGGTACAATGCATAGCTGTTAGCACACCAAACTGCCGCCCTGTTAGGGCGGCCTGCTCCGTAGCCGATGTGGTCCAATGCTGTTACTGAACTAGTGATGATGATCACTAGAGGTACATGTCAAGCAATGCAGGGTGAAAGAGGAAAAATCCTATATTGATTACCTATGTTAAGAGCCTAACGGTTCTGAAGTTGGCTGCTCCTATACAGCTTGAGTTTGAAACTTCTTCAGCTCTGGTGTCACACGTAGAAACCATTGTTATACCCTCCGCGAAGTCTGATTGAGGATGAGGGATCTTCTAGTGAAGTCCCCTTTGCATAGGGAGGTCTCTAAAGAGTATGAATAAATTATAAATGGAGATTGACAGGTTCAGATCACTCTCTGGTTGTGTCATTTTGGTTACTTGGTTTTGATTACGATCAAAGGCATTTTTACATAGGACTCTAGGTTAGGTCTTAGCAATAGCTCTTTTCTAGACGAACCCTTCAAAATATGGGTTCTTGTGTACTTTTGCATCCACTATCTTTGTGTACTCCAAATAAATGTTTAATAAGAACATTTCATAACATAAATCACAACAACTTTCATTTTGAGAGAAGACATACTTTCATCTACTTGATTAATTGGCGCATTTTCTGATATGATTCTGAATTAGTAATCCTTGTATGTATGCAAGAGCCTCCGAAACATGAAGCGAGCCCCAAAAGAGCCCAGCCCAACTACTAAGAGCACCCATAGAGATGGGCACCCAATATTCTGGCATGCTGCCGCTGTTGTCGTCACCTCTGACGAGCAACCTTGATCCCACATAACCACACCTTTGATATCACCACACAACGACCTCTCGACTTTCACACCCAACCGCCACCGCCGGAAACAAGTGCCCATGTCGACTACAATACTCACTCCAAGCTGTTTGACCACCGTTGATTAGACAGACCCGAATTCACGACATAGCTAAAAGTTAAAATGAAGAACCATTTAGGGGCTTGGTGCAACTGCTAAATTGATATAACAAGCTAAACTCGCTCTCCGAAATGGCTAACCGGTCTTTCCAATGATTTGTAATTTTTTTTTATCGGGTAAACAACTCAAATGCTACAAACGAGTTTTTTCTGAGACGAATTCATAACCTCTCACTTACTAAAAAGGGACAATACTTTTTTTTAGCAAACTACATATTAGTTACCAACCAAATTTTAATTTACATATACATCATTTACATATTATCTTACGAATTTAAGGACAAAAATTAACAATTTAGGACAAATTAATGTCCACATGCCATATGTCACTACATATTTTACCAAACTATCATTCTCTGCTATTGTCGATCATAAATGTGCTACTATCGAGGAGGAAGGTGCTATTTTCTACCCAGAAATGTGCTACTGCCAGTGTTGCCTTTTTTATCCGACAATTCTCTGATGCTGAACTACTGTCGACGCTAATGCTAACTTGCTGCTACTGTAAAAAAAACCTGCAAAAAACAAAGAGCACCACAACCTCAAACCTCCATCAATCCATATCTCACCAAACTCACCAAATCCATATCTCACAAAATTCAAACCTCCTCAACCTCAATCCCGCTACTGTCGAAGACTCGATAGAGCCCCTACTCCCAAAAAATTTGACTGCCGCATATCGAGCCATGACAACACGGCGTTCAACGAAGTGATTGGAGCGAATCGATTGGGATCGACTGAACTTGGTAGTCATCTTCAGCGTCGGGGGCGTCATCGACGAAGCATCACCGTTGAAATTGAATCTGGTGTCTTCGAGGGAGAGGCAGCGGTGTCGGAGCCGTCGTCATCGTCGAGGCGAAGGCATCTTCATCATTGTTGAGGCAGAGGCGTCGTTATCGTCGACGTCATTGAGGCGGAGGCATATTCATTGTCGTTGAGGTAGAGGTGTTGAGAGAGAGAGAGAGAGAGAGAAGAGCAGATCTGGGAAAAAGAAAAAAAAAAAAAAGAAGAGAGAGGAAAGTTAGGGATGAGAGGGTATTATGGTCATTTGATAAGTAAAATTTAGATTAAGTATTAATTTTGGGCTTAGGCTTGTATAAAAATTAATGAAAATAAGTTTTTTGTGTTTTTAAATTTTGTCACATCATCTGGTAATTTTTTTTTCTTTTATTCCTTCTGAAACAAATTTTGTCATTTAATACGACACCGTTGCGTCTTTGGTAACCACAAAAACCCTGACTTCTCACAACCCTAGTCTCCATCCCGCAGAAACCTGAGATGAGGCGATCACAAACGGCTGCTTACTTGCCGGAAGAATTGACAGTTAAAGTCTTGGAGAGGTTGCCGGTCAAATCCCTAATCTGGTTCACCTCCGTTTCTAAACGTTGGCGCTTCATCATATTGTCCGACCCCGAATTCGCGAAATCCCAGTTCCAAATCGCTTCTCCGCGCCAAACCTTCCGTCACAGAGCCCTCGTCTCCACCTCCAACGAAAATGAGATTGAATCCCATAATTGTTAGGGAAAAGTCAACTGTTAACCTTTTTTGGTATCAGTAGGAGTCAAGTAGTCAAGGTGGTCTCATGTGCTGTGCACATGTCTCTTAAGTAGTTAATTTCAGTTAAGTAGTCATTAATCAGGATTAGGGTTACATTAGCTTCATCCACTTAGTGCAGGTCACGTGGCAGCGGTGGTTGGATGATTGTGGCTATATGTATTGTCTGGAGCTCCTTTTCCAATCTATCTAAGAAAATATTAGTTTTATCTTCTTCTTCTTTTCTGCATTTATCTTTATTTTTCTAGGTTAGGGGTTTTACCCTAACAAGTGGTATCCAGAGCTTGTCGATCCATGGTGAAATTGAAGCAGGTTACGAAACCCTCATCTTCTGATGAGCCAACGGTTTCTGGTGAGCTCTCGCATCTGGAGGATGAGTTACAAGCTCATCGAGATGCCACCAGTGCTCGTTTGGACACGATGGAGGTCTCGTTGCAAGCTAAGCTGCAGGAATCACTTAGTTCTTTGCTTGCTAACTTTCAGTCGAGCTTGTTGGCTGAACTAAAGCTGTTAGGCGTGTTTACTGCTAAGGAACAGCAGATCTAACGACCACCAGAGTTGGCCGGAACCGCTATCACTCAGCCGGATGGATCTGTGCGTTTTGGTTCTATTCCGCCTCCTTTGGTTATTCAACAGCGTGTGGTGTCGAGCTCCACAGATGGCGCTTCAGCATCATCAGCTACACTGGCTAGATCTGATGGTTGTTCTCTTAATCCTATTCCTCCTCAAAATTTTATCACTGATTTTGGGTTGAATATTCCCCAAAATTTTACTGCTGATTTTGGAGTGAGTACTATGGTGGGGAAAGCTAGCACTGAGTCTAGGGCATTTTGTGATTCGGTTCATAACTCTGAGCATGTTAATGCGGGAATGCAACATGGTAAAATATCATCTAAGATTGGTACTAGTGAGAATTACATTGGACCTTTGCCAAATATTTTTGGGGGAGTGGCTTCACAGGTTGTTCAGCAGCAGAAGGGAGGATCTCAACAGATTGGCAATTCTGTTTTTCCTACCTTTAATGTGCATAATAACATGCATAGGAGCTCTGTTGCAGGCATGAGCTGCTCTGCAAACCAAAATCCCTTCTCTATGTCTTATTCTGGTCCACATGCTTCATCCTCTTTTAGTTTCACAAACAATCCCAACACCTTCACTACATCATCTCATTTGTCATCCACAGCCCCCCAAATGTCTTACACTCCCAATGTTAACTCCTACACCTCCCAGCCAAACCCAAACCATAGCTCATTCCCTAATATTCATATTAATGCCTCACAGCCAAACCAAACTCTCAACTCATTTTCAAACCCTGGCCCATTTAATCATGCTCACACATCTCCTCCCCCATCCCCAACCAGCCCTCATGATCACCTCTTACCAACCATGAAACAAATGAGGCTTGAATTTCAGACATTCAATGGTGGGGATCTGACTGAATGGCTCAACAAGGCTGAGCAATATTTTGAGTTTTATCAGATACCTGAGGAGAGGAAACTGTCCATTGCTACAATGCACATCTCAGATAAGGCAGCTGATAGATGGTATATGTTCCGTCATGAATTTTCTAATTCTTGGAATGGTTTAGCTGATTTATTGATGAGAGAGTTTAGCTGTTACAAGAGGTTTGAGTATCAAGCGGCCTTAGCACGTATGAATCTGACTGGTTCTGTCGATAGCTATATGGATGAGTTTACCAAGCTTTCTCGTAGAGCCCCAGGATTCTCACAGGAATTGTTAGTTTCATTTTTTATTGGAGGGCTGAAGAATGAAATAAGATGGAGTGTGCATGCATTAAAACCAAAGTCATTATATAAGGCTTGTGAGCTTGCTAGGGCCTATGAAACACGAAGTGAGGGTCAGAAGAATTTTTACAGAAACACCAGCCCTAAATTATCATTTTCACAGCCTCAGTTCAAAGCTGGTTCACCTCAACAGCTTTCCAAGAACCCCTACAATCCTACACTTCCTCCAAGTGCTAGCAGACAACAAAATCCAGTTAATGCTTCCCAAAATGTGCGAGTTCGTATGTCTGATGCTGAGTTTGAGGCTCGGAGAGCTCGCAATCAGTGCTATTTTGTGACAAGGAGTACACAAAAGGTCACAATTGCAGAAGAAAAGGGCAGTTAATGAGTATGGAAATAGTACCATCTGAAGGAGAAATGTTGGAAGGAGGGGAAGAGGTGATGACTATGGAAGTAACCCCCGTCGCTCCAGTAGCTCCTATTGACTTAGATGAGCCTTTAATCCGTCTACAAGTAATGGGAGGAGGCAATTCTGATACAATGCAATTGAAAGGATTGTTGAACAAGAGAGTTGTGCATGTGTTGATTGACTTCGAAGCTACACATAATTTTATCCATCCACAATTGCTAAAAGGGAGTAAGTTCAAGATACAACACTTCTCTCCACTCAATGTGTTGCTTGCTTCAGGAGCAAAGGTTCAAACTAAGGGTGAGTCCACTGTACAATTACAACTACATGATTATACATTTACTGATGATTTTTATATGCTTCCTGTATCTGGATGTGAGATTGTGCTAGGAGCTAAATGGTTGAAGTCCCTACGTGATATATTGTGGAATTTTGAGCAGATGAAAATGAAGTTTTCTGTGGGAGGTAGTGAAATTCAGTTGCAGGGAATAACATCAGCACATGGGTCTATGATAAGCTGTAAAGCAATGACTAGATTGCTTAGGAAGGAAAGAGAAGCCATGTTGGTACATGTACAAGCTATCAGAGCTCAGAAGGAGGAAATGGTTGTCAACACCAAAATTATAGTTTTGCTGGATAAGTATGCAGGATTGTTTGCAGCTCCAACATCTTTGCCTCCACAAAGAGAGCAAGATCACACTATTGAGTTGTTTCCAAACACTCCACCAGTGAGTGTCAGGCCATACAGGTATCCACACTTTCAAAAGTGTGAAATTGAGAAAATAGTGCAGGAACAAATTGATAATGGAATAATCAGACCTAGCAAGAGCCCTTACTCCTCACCAGTGTTATTGGTGAAGAAAAAGGATGGTACATGGAGAATGTGTGTGGATTATAGGTCACTCAATTCAGTTACAGTCAAGGACAAGTATCCAATACCTGTTGTTGATGAGTTATTAGATGAAGTCCATGGTGCCAAGATTTTTACAAAACTCGATTTGAGGTCAGGCTATCATCAAATAAGGATGCATCTGAAGGATATACACAAGACTGCCTTCAGAACTCATAGTGGTCATTATGAGTTTTTGGTTATGCCATTCGGTTTGACCAATGCCCCCTCGACTTTTCAATCAGTTATGAATGATATTCTGAGAATATATTTGAGGAAAATCGTATTAGTCTTCTTTGATGATATTCTGATTTTCAGTGACAGCCTTGACTCTCATTTGGAACATTTAGAACTGATTTTCAAGAAATTGCAGGAGCATGATCTAAAGGTGAAGATGAGTAAATGTAGTTTTGGGGTGCCCTCAGTTGAGTACTTGGGGCATGTCATTAGTGCAGAAGGAGTTTCTGTAGATCCTGCAAAAATTGAATGCATCAAGGGGTGGAAGAAGCCTTCAACCCTTAAGGGATTGAGAGGGTTTTTAGGTCTTGCTGGTTATTACAGAAAGTATGTTAGACACTTTGGTATTATTGCTAAACCACTCACTGACATGTTGAAGTTGGGAGGATTTCAGTGGACCAGTGCATCAGAAAAGGCTTTTGAAGACCTCAAACAAGCTTTGATGTCAACTCCAGTACTAGCCTTACCAGATTTTAACAAGGAATTTGTAATCGAGTGTGATGCATCTGGTATTGGTATTGGAGCTATTCTGTCTCAAGAAGGGCACCCAATAGCCTTTTTGAGCAAAGCCTTGGCTCCTAAACATGTTGCATTATCAGTCTATGATAAAGAGATGATGGCAGTGGTGTATGCAGTTCAGCAGTGGAGGCCCTATTTGTTAGGAAGACATTTTAAAATTTTCACTGATCACAGAACCATTCAATATTTCTTAGATCAGAAAATCTCTACTCCAACTCAGCAGAAATGGTTGCTGAAGTTAGCTGGCTATGACTATACCATTCATTTCAAGGCTGGCAAAAGTAATGCAGGACCAGATGCATTGTCAAGGAGAGAGGAGTTGGGGGCAAGTGAAAATGAAATTGTGGAAAGGTTTGGAAGTCTCAGTGCACTACAAGGGATTTCATCTCCTACGCATTTGTTTCTGCAGGATATTCAGAAAGCTTGTCTAATTGATCCTGATGCTAGTATGATTATTGCTTAACTGCAATCAGATGCAAGTTCTCAGCCTCACTATAAGCTGGAGGGAGAGCAACTGTTGTTCAAGGATAAGATCTTTGTTCCTATCACTGACAATTGAAGAACCAAAATTATTGTTGAGTTTCATAATGGGTACAATGGGGGACATGCTGGTAGGCACAGAACTCATAAAAGAGTTTACAAAGCATTTTGCTGGCCAAAAATGCACTATGATGTCAAGAAGTTTGTAGCAGAGTGTGACATTTGCCAAAGAAATCACTATGAAGCTAGCTACTCATCCTCCGAGACTATTACAACCAAATGAAATACCACATCAGGCTTCACTACCAGGACAAGCACTTTAGCCGACGAAACGAAAAAATTTCGTCGGCCTGTTAGCTTAATTCGTCGGCTAAGATTTCGTCGGGAAAAGGTTGTCGGCGATGACTTTAGCTGACGAAAAAAGAAGACGTCGTCGGCTATAGTCCCACAATTTAGCCGACGAAAAAAATGTCGTCGGTTTTTTTCCCAGACTTTAGCCGACGAAACCATTAAGATATTCGTCGGCTAAACCTTATAAAAAAAATTAAAAAAATAACTAAACCTTATAAAAAAATTAAAAAAAATAACTATAGCCGATGAAACATGCCATATTTCGTCGGCTAAACCTTGTTAAAATAATTAAAAAATACTATAGCCGACGAATATAGTATTTAAATATCGTCGGCTAAAGTTGTTGGTTTTTGAAAAAAAAAACTGCAGAAACTTTTGGCCACCTTCAATCATCACCAAAATTTGACAGAATCTTCCTCTTAACATTTCGAACAACTTTCTAGAAGAAGTCGAAGCCAAATTCTAAGCCTAAACAGGTCAATTGAATCAAAATATAAAAATCCCCAATTTTAAACTCTAAAAACATCAAATCTTTGATTCTCCTCACACACACCGAATCGAGCTACCAAATTCTAGGAGAATGTAGTACTAATCAAACTCAACTTATCCATATATAGAACTCACCAAATGGTGACCTGAGGAAGGAGAAATTCGATTGACACCGAATCCGAACTGACGGAGTTTTGGAGCTCGATTTATCCCTCACGGCGGCGCCACTCGATGCACCACCTGTCCAGCAATGAAGTAGAGACGACGGCGAAACTTTTGGGACAAGTGTGGCGGTCTCTGGTGGCGGAGCTAGGCCGAGAAGAAAATCTGGCAGGCGAAATAGATATCTTACCATCCACCTTCGATAAAACTCTTATATAAAGAACTTTAGCCGACGAAATTCTTTATTTTCGTCGGCTAAACTCTTTTGAAAATTTTGAAAATTTTAGTTGATCGCCAAAAAATTTTGGTTGAAAATTTTGAAAATTTTTCGACTTTAGCCGACAACTTTTCATATATTTTCGTCGGCTAAAGTCCTTTGAAAATTTTTCTCCAAATTTGGTTTACCGCCCAAAAATTTTTGACCTTAGCCAACGACTTTTTTAATATCTCGTCGGCTAAAGTCCATAAATTCACGAAAACGCTCATATCTCCCTCTATATTACGTAGTTTGGTCAAACCTTCCACACGAAAAACTTTCACGTAGATAAGACGTAACCGCCTATATAAAAATTTTGCAGAGGGAATAATAATGGTAAATAAGGTTGACCGCTATTATCGGCACCGAGACTTTACCCGATTTACGTGATTTTTGAACCATAGCCGTATTTCACCATTCTGAACACATCTTATTTCACGAGATTTTTGATAATTTTGCTTCCTATGTAGAGTTGGTTCACAAAGTTGTATAACCTACTAAACAAGTTATACAATATTAGTAGACATGTTGTGATTCCGATGACTAAAATTCACAAACTAAAATTCGACCGTCAGATATGATCATTATGACGAAAGATGTCTATGGTAAAAAGTTACCGGAATATCGTGATTTTTCATCCGTAGACAAATTTTACCATTCTGGTCATATCTTATTTCACGACTTTTTTGCGTTTGAAGGTTCTACGTATAGTTTTTTTTTTCCCAGATGAGTTGTTGTCCATATCTGCAAATATAAAGCACTTTAGCCGACGAAATTATATTTTTCGTCGGCTAAATTTTTAAAAATTTCGTCAGTTAAAGTTCACAGACTATAGCCGACGAAAAAAATTATTCAGACGACGAAATTAAAATTTCGTCTTCTAAAGTTGACCAAAGCTGACGAAAAATTAAATTAGCCGACGAAAAAAAATTCGTCTGCTAAAGTCCACGTTAGCCGACGAAAAAATAATTCGTCGGCCTGATTTTTTTATTTTCGTCGACTAAAGTCTTTCTTTTGGTAGTGCTTGGAAGTGTATATCGATGGACTTTGTTGAAGGATTACCAACTTCTGTTGGAAAAATGTCATTTTTGTGGTTGTTGACAGGTTTACCAAATTTGGTCACTTTATGGCACTATCACATCCTTACACAGCTTCTCAAGTGGTACAGTTGTTCATCAGTGGAGTGTTTAAGCTGCATGGGATGCCAAATTCTATAATCTCGGATAGAGACCCTGTCTTCTTGACTGGATTATGGTCAGAATTTTTCAAAGCTCAAGGAACTGTATTGCATAAAAGCTCAGCATACCATCCTCAAACGGATGGCCAAACTGAGAATCTCAACAGGTTTCTTGAACATTACCTAAGGTGTGTAGCAGGAGAAAAACCAACTTCTTGGGTGGAGGCTTTACCTTGGGCTGAATACTGGTATAATACTGCACATCATTCTGCAATTGGGATGACACCCTTTCAGGCTCTCTATGGTTATGAACCTCCTACAATAAGGTCTTATGTTTCAGGATCAACTGCGGTTAATTCAGTGGATCAAGCACTGAAGACCAGAGATGAGTTGTTAGCTGTCTTGAAGAGGAACTTGAAGATTGCACAAGCTAGGATGAAGTTGCAGTATGACAGAAAGCATGTGGAAAAGGAATTTCAGATTGGAGACTGGGTTTATTTGAAACTGCAGCCTTACAAGCAGCAGAGTGTGGCTAAGAGGAAGTTTTACAAACTTTCTCCTAGATATTATGGCCCTTTTGAAGTGGAGGAGAGGATTGGGACTGTTGCCTACAAATTGAAGCTCCCAACTGCTGCAAAAATACATCTAGTTTTCCATGTTTCTTTGCTCAAAAAGAAGTTGGGGAGTACAGTGACTGCTTCAGCTCATTTGCCTCCAAATGTTGACCCCCACAATCCTAGGTGGTATCCAGCAAAAATATTGGAGCGTAGGATGTACAAGAAGGGTAATGTAGCAGTGACCAAATGGCTTATATTCAGTGGTTGGGATCAACAGAAGAAGAAGCTGCATTAGAGGAAGCTGTAGAGATTCAGTCTCGATGATATGTAACAAGCTTGAGGTCAAGCTTGATTTGCAGAAGGGAGAATTGTTAGGGAAAAGTCAACTGTTAACCTTTTTTGGTATCAGTAGGAGTCAAGTAGTCAAGGTGGTCTCATCATGTCTCTTAAGTAGTTAATTTCAGTTAAGTAGTCGTTAATCATGATTAGGGTTACATTAGCTTCATCCACTTAGTGCAGGTCACATGGCAGCGGTGGTTGGATGATTGTGGCTATATGTATTGTCTGGAGCTCCTTTTCCAATCTATCTAAGAAAATATCAGTTTTATCTTCTTCTTCTTTTCTGCATTTATCTTTATTTTTCTAGGTTAGGGTTTTACCCTAACAATAACTTGTTGTCTTCCTCATCGCCAAAGCTTAGGTGCCCGTTCATTCTGCCCCGGACTGCTGTCAAGTTAATTTGCTCCTGCAATGGTTTGGTTTGTACACTGCTTCTTCCACTAAAGCACTTCTACATCTGGAACCCATCAACTGGCTTCTTCTCTAAGTTACCTGAACCTGTTGGTTACCTCTTAAAGAATCGATCCCTGTTCATCTGTGGGTTTGGCTATTTGTCGGCCTCTGACGATTACAAACTTATAGCCAAACTTAAAGACGATATGTTTGGTGATGGGTATGACTATGATTATTATTTTGATGCCGTCGTGGTGATGCTTATCTTCTCATCTAAAGCCAACAGTTGGAAAAGAACAGAGGCCCCTGTCGGTTATCACTTCAATGGTGCTGGGATTCTTTCAAATGAGGTGGTTCATTGGATGGACAAGCGGAAACGACATGGCCATCGTTCGTTTGATCTAGCAAAGGAGGAGTTCCGGGGAATGCCGCTGCCAGTTGTAGATGGTGGTGAGCTTGGATTTATCCGGGCTTATGGAGACAGTCTGTGTGTATTCGATCTTGCAAAGTTTTGTACTTCGTGCTCCATTGATATGTGGGTGATGAAGGAATACGGCGTGGATGACTCGTGGATGACTCATGGATGAAGCTATTTAAGTTGAAGATTTCCAATCAGCCTGAGAATATAACGGGGTTACGGCCAATCTTGGTATTGGAAACTACCACATTTCTGCAAAAGAGAACTGTAGACAGTGATGGGCGGAGTGTGATCGAGGTGATAAGGAGCGGTCATACTAAAGAGGAGCTTCATTCGTTTGTGTTAAGCATGAATGCAAAATTCATGGAAATGATTGAATATGAAGAGACTCTACTTCAGCTTGGTTAGTCACCCCTCATTTTCAAATTTCTATGCCCTTCAATTCACATTTGTAATTGATCGAATCGGAGTGATGATAATATTAGACCGTTTGCTTTTTGTTATTTTTAGGATGTGACTTTATGTTACTATAAAGGAATCATTACACTTTGATATATTCATGCTTAAGTCAGTATTTGTGCGTTTGTGCTTGCTATGGTCTTCCTACCACAGTTACTTCCATTATGATATACTGCAGTCACATAATGTGTCTTTGGCAGAAGTTATGACTTGTGAGAGTTCTGCTTTGTTTTGCCAAAACTACGGTGGTTTTGGTTGGCCAAAGCCAGTTTGGGGCTGAGTGTGTTGGTTGTAAGTGAGATGGGAGAAAATGTAGAAGAAATTGATTGGTTCTATGGTCCACTTCTGTTAAACATATATGGTAGCTTCTCTTGTATTATTATTTGTTTTAGATCGGTAGGCATAGTATATCAGTTTTAGTTTTTCTTTCTTTCGGGGTTTTTTGGAGGGTTTCTTGTCTCCTGCGTTTTTTTTTTTTTTTTTGGCTTCTGCTTCTTTTCTCTTGTGTGTAGTGTGGACATCTTATTCTGTTCATCTCAACGCTGAAATTTGAATAATATTAAAGACCATGTTGTCTGTTACGCTAGAATGTTATCTAATTCACCCAAAGATTTAAGAATGATAATGGTTGCAACACTATGAATTTCAGAAATATCATCTAGAGTTTTCTGAACTTAGCAGGTAGAATGTTTTATTTTCTATATTGTATTTCTAATGGTCGTCTCCCTTTGATTGCATTTTTGTGCCAAGATTTTAGTTTGGGTTTGGCTTAATCGGTTTTGATACATATGCATTGTTGATGTCTGCTCTCTTTGTCATTTGAGCTTTTGCCAACTACTTGATTTGATCTGTGTTCATTTATAAGCCAACCTAAATAGCATGAGCTTTGGGTCTTGCAACTTATTTCAATCCCTACCCACAATACACCAAATTCCATCACAAAGGTTGTGATTGTTGTAGGAGTGTTGGTTACATCAGCTGGTTCAAGTCCAAGTGTTCGACTGCCAGTATCGGAAGCGGAAGAGTGGAAGCGAAGCATTTGGAAATATGGAAGCGTTTTGGAAGCGCGGAATAAAATAAATATAATATATATATATATATATATATATATAATATAAGAAATAAAATATGTATTTAGTATTTACATTATATATACTTATGAATGTAATCTACATAGAGAAGGTTTTGCATGTCTTCATTTATTAATTTATTCTGCTCCTCATACCTCTTTCTTATCTCTCTGTCTCTCTTTTCTCTAGTTTCAAAACGGTGGCTGGTAAGTGATAACTCATAGATTATCAATAAAAATTTTCAATCACAGTTTTGTTTATAATGAAACTAAACAAATAGATTGTCATATCATATCAATTGATTCACAAACAGATTTGATTACAAAAAATTGCCATCGCACTTCCGACACTATGACCACCGTCGCGCTTCCAATCCGGAAGCTTGCGCTTCCTTCGCGCTTCCAAAACCACTTTTTCTGAAAGCGTGCTTCCAGACGCTTCCTCGCGCTTCCGCTTCGGATGCGGGAAACGTGAGTGAGGCCAAGCTTCCATGTTTCCTAGGTTTTAAGAATGGTAATGGTTGTGAAATGTTGCAACAGTTTGAATTTTGGTAAGGAAATATAGAATTCTCTGAACTAGCAGTGATAGTGTTTCAATTTCTATATTGGTTCTCTTCTAGCTGTCTCCCTCTGATTGATTTTTTGTGTCATGCTTTGATTTTTATTTGGGTTCGGCTTACTCGGTTGTTAGTTGTTACCGATGCATTGACTGTTTTTTTTTTCCCTCGATGGGGAGTTCTAGTTGCACTTTTAAATTTGTTGTGTATACCTCTATTACTTTCTGCACCTCCATTTTACTTTTTAACACACTTAAAAAATCTAAATACACATCCTTCCTGTTAATGAAATACCCTCTTCTCTAAAATCTCATTTTTATTACGAGTAATTATTTGCCCGGAACACCACGTGGTTTCTCTAGGTTCTCTATCACACAGTAAAGTTTTCAATGTTTTCTGATTTACTTTCATCCGGCAAATCCCCAACTACTTAAACTTTTATAACCATTACAGCGGAAGTTCTTGTAGGCACCATGGTACATGTGAACCAACTATGACTGACCAATCACTATCATTCATTTAATGCAGTCAACTACATGACACTAACACCAATACTGACACTGTTAAAGAGAATTGAGACAAAAAAAAATTGAATGAACATGGTAAAAGTAAGGGTAGGGTAAATACTCCCTCCGATTTTTTATATAGGTCGTTTTAGGAGTTTGCACAGAGATTAAGAAACAATTCTAATGACAATTTAACCCTTATTTAAGGCTTCATTGTCTTATTACTACTCCTCACTTCACCATGTCATTATTGTGACTCAAGGATAAATTAGAAAATATAAACTAAAACGACTTATATATTGAAACAAAACTGAAAACCTAAAACGACCTATATAAAAAATCGGAGAGAGTATTAATTAGCAATTAATTCCAAAACACAATTAATATGATTTTTAAATGTTTTAGGGAGACTTATTATCCTTCTTTATTTATTCTGTTGAAACGCATTAAATATGAAATTTACATATTTACCCATTCTGAATGATATAGATCCCATATGCTCTTATAAGGGGTAGACGTGTAAAATTTGCTATTAGAATTAGGATTAGGTATGATTATCTATTTATTATTTTTATTGTTGTATTTGTAATAAATAATTTATTTTTAATTAAAATTAACCTAATAAATCGAATCACATTTTTAAAGGGAATGAAAAAAGTACATGAGTCAACTAAAGTTGAATTAAAATTATCTCTTGAGATTATTTTCATTTTGTCGGATTGAGCCAACTCCATTCCGTTCTATGTAATTTTTCAAATGGGCTACATTATCTAAATAAAATTTTATGTGATGATATCAAAACATATGATTCCATTACTCATGCTCAACCTTGTATATTTTTATTTTTTAGTTTTAGAATCCTACATTATTTAGATAAAATTTTGGTTATGAGTATCGTTATTTAATAGAGTACATTTGATCATGTCGATTGTGACACAAACGAATATCATAGGGACAATTATTTTGCATAGCTATTTTATCCTAAATTGCATTATATGAGAAACAAAAAAAAACTCGAGTCACTCGACATTGCCTATATATATTTGAACAAGGACAAGAATGGCATGTAGATCACTATTGTATCGATACTGTCTCAATTCAACCACCTTTAAAGAGTTGACTTTTAACCACAAAGGCTTCGGTGCAATTAGGTATGATTCATCCACTTATAAGTTATATTTTCCTTTGTCCATTTTCTGATATGAGATATTTCCTCTCTAACATATATATGGCTTGGTAATATGAATCATGTCTATCATTGTTAGGTTTGAATTAAGAGAATGAATTGTTAATTTTTTATTTTTCTAGAACAATATAAATAACATTCAAATCCGATCTTCAAAATTTGGTGACTATAAGCTTTGATCGATTGCCGAACTTCAACAATCATTATACAAATTTTCGACAATTTGACCTTGTCTAATTAATCGTGTATTTTCTCCGTAGTTAATTATCATGCTTATGCTGAAGAAAAAAAATCGGCCTAGCTTGTAGATCGTTATTCCTAGATAAATGCGGTTAATACTTATTTAAGTTAATTACATACAAAATAGATCACGTTAGTAGGCACACAAAGAATTCGTTCAGTGCCAATGCAAAAACAAACCAAAACGAAAAAAAAAATATACGAAATGCACACCTATGTGTTACATGCTAATAATAAATTAATAAGTACAACGTTAAACAATGGACTTGAATTTTCATTTTTTGACATCGGTACATAATGGTAATGCTTGAAACGTATTTATTTTGTTAAATGTTGACCGTGCCGATGGGTTAAAAATAAGTTAATATATGTGTCTCGAAACTTATTTTCTTGAGCAAAGTAAAGATCGTCCACAAACTAATTTACAATCTTGGTAATTAAATTGATGCTCAGGAGTATAATTGTTGTTTCAAAAACTTTCATACGCTAAAACCTAAAAGTATACGTTGTCACATATTCGTGGATATTTTCGAATAATTTTTTAGATAACCAACTTTTTTATAGAGTTTTTGAAAGTTTCTGAATTAAAGAAATATTAAAGAAAATTAAGAAAACTTGTGCGATCTGGACCGTTTATTTTCTCCTTGAATTGATATGAGCACGTAGAAGCTGAAATGTGATCACGTACGCCAAATCATTCACCTGAGGATCCAGACACAGTCACAGATTGACGACCCGTTGACCTACAACTCTGATTGGGGACCTCCGCCGTTGGCTTCAAAACCTCAGGCCTCGAACGACCACCCTGCGCCGCTCTCTTTCTTCCTCCCCATCTCACTCTCAGTCTCTCTACGTCCATCTTGTTCCGGGGACCTCCGGTCACATCCGCATTTTCACCCCGCCGACGCCGTCGCTATCACTCTCGCCGTTGATTATCAGTCTCCTCGGCGATGGAGTGATCTATGGTCCAGCCCTTCCACATCCACCAAATCCCAAACTCCCCAATAACAAATATGGTGTTCTCTCAAAGAAGACGTCATTGAGCTTGAAGACCTCGATGACCTGCGATGGGTCAAAATTGGGAGGTTGGAAAGGCTGGGTTTTTGGGGAGATTAAGGTTTCAGAGGTGGGGAGATGAAGACTGAAGAGAGGCCGAGTGGTTAGTGGTCTTTGAAGAGGAAAGTGTTTTGGGCTCCTGAGTTTTTACTATGGTTTGATTTTTTTTGTCACTAACCATCGTTACTTAGTCTGTTAACGGTTTAAGTGTACGCATTGAATCGGTTCCGCCGTTACCGTTAGAATTTAAAGGTGAGAATGTCTAAACTCATAATTTCCGGGTTTTTGGATTTCAACACACTCGTCCTCGTCAGCCCTGTGTTCTTATCAATGTCGGGCAAACCAATAAATCGCAAATCAAAACCATCATTTCTAACATCAATCAAATTTGTTTGAAGGCATTTTCAAGGTTTGCATCTGTATTTCCATAATCAATTTGTAAGGGTTTCAAAGTCTGTATTTGGATCTGACATTCTTGGATTAGCAAACAAATACAAAATACAAAATAGATCTTGTATAATTAATGGCAGATAATCTGAGAATGGTAATGGTCTCCAATTACCTATGGAGGACTACTGTAAGATTATTTGTAGTCTAAAAGGTCTCCCTTGAAACACTAGTTTCTCTTATTCGTTTTTGTTGAAAAGAATAATAATCCATCCTTATCTCAAGTTTCTTGATTGCTTTAAGCCATGAACACCACGATTGGGTTGGCTAAACCACAATCACAGGTTTGAAGACGAAGGCAAATTCATCATTGTGGACTTGCAACCAGCCGTAACTTCCTTCGTCTTAGATACCAAACAAATTCTGGTTTAACAAATGCATTCTCTATTCGTCTTTTTGTATGAGTTGAAAAAGTCAAACTTTTGTGTAAAAAGAATAGAGATGTCCGTTCACTTATTCTGTGCTAACTTTATGTCTCTGTGTCCGAATATGGTTCATTTATAAGCCAACTTATGTAGCATGAGCTTTGTGCCTCGCGACTTGTTTCAGCCTTAATTCTCCTACCCACAACGCACCAAATTCCCACAATATGTAGCATATTCTAGTTTCAACTGTTCCGATGCCAGCTGGTTCAAATGGGAAAACGAAACGAGGCAAAGTAACTCTCAAGTTGGTTCTTCACCACATCCATTTCGATCATTTCAATTACGCTAGTAGCTTATCATCCCCAACCCCAAGTCGAGCAAACTGCAAATATGGTGAAGCACATACTTTAAATGTCATGGTGAATACCATGCAGTGTCTCTGGTCTAGTCCTTTATCCGCTTCACTTGCGTAGGCTGTGTTTTGAAGCGCTGGTTTTCCCTGTGTAACCCACAATTTGCAAATAATCCTTAGATTCGTCATCTTTTCCCTGCACTTAATCTGAGTCCCTACATTTTTTAAGACCAGCCCACAAGGCCGAAGGGGAAGATACTCAGGATAGCCCATATCCGAAAGTTTAGGTCCAGACCCGCTTCCCAGCATAAGTACTCAGTATCCCGTGCATGACGACCACGCCTCTTCAAAACGTTAGGTTGTGTTTAGCGAAGTAATTTCAATTTTTATAGAAATTTTAAAATTATAAGAATAATAATTGTGTGAATTTAAAATTTATTAATTAAAAATTTCGTTGTTTGAATTTCATGATGTAAAGTTTAAAATTATAAAAATTTATATTTAGACTAAATTTAGTCAAAAAAATTGACAAATCACACATATTTTATAAGAAATAAGTCCAGAATTTAAGCTTTCAAATTCTACGTTTATTTATCATTTTTCCGTTCTTCGGTTCTCTGCAAAGCAGCAAATGACGGATCACTTACCTGAAGATGTGATAATTGAAATCCTGAAGAGGTTGCCCACCAAATCCCTTATCCGCTTCACCTCTGTTTCCAAAAGCTGGCTCTCCATCATATTATACGACCCCAAATTTGCGAAATCCTAGTTCCAATTACAAACCATCCGTCACAGCAGGGTCCTCATCTCTAACCCCGATGAACCTAAACTCGAATCCCGAGACTCCTTGTCTTCGTTTGGAGACGATTCTTCAGTGAGAAAGTTAATTAGATGCCCGTTCATTCGATCTGTGCACAGGTTATATGGCTGTGGTGTCAACTTACTTGGTTCCTGCAATGGTTTGGTATGTACACAGCTTGATCATCATGATTACCATATCTACATCTGGAATCCATCAACTGGCTTCTTCTATGAATTACCGGAACCGGTTAGTTTCCCCCCAAGGCATTTGTTTCTACTCTACTATGGTTTTGGCTATTTGTCAGCCTCTGACGACTACAAAGTATTCACCAAATTTTGGTTAGTTTCCCCCCAAGGCATTTGTTTCTACTCTACTATGGTTTTGGCTATTTGTCAGCCTCTGACGACTACAAAGTATTCACCAAATTTTATGATGATGATGGTCTTCTGATCTTCTCATCCAAAGCCAACATTTGGAAAAGAACGGATGCCCCAGCCCCTCTTGAGTATTACCCTTATCAGGGGATTCTTTCAAATGAGGCACTCCATTGGTTGCACCATCGTAATAGCATATGTGCTTTTGATCTAGCAAAGGAGGAGTTCCGAAGAATGCCGCTACCTATTAATGTAGATAGTGGTTCGGTTGGGCATCTGCAGGCTTTCGGAGACTGTCTATGTGTATTTGATAGTGGAAATTTTAAAACTGATGGCTCTGTTGATATGTGGGTGATGAAAAACTACGGCGTGGCTGACTCATGGACGAAACTAAAGTTGAAGGTTACCGATCAGCCTGAAAACAGAATTGAATTATGGCCAATCTTAGTACTGGAAACTACCACATTTCTGCTAAGAAAGACTGTAGACAGATATGGGCGGATGGTGCAAGAGCTGATAAGGAGTGGTCATACCGAAAAGGAGCTTGAATCGCCTAGCGTAAGATGGAATATAGATGATATGAAACTTATTGGATATGCAGAGACTTTACTCTCGCTTGGTTAGTTCGACGCCCTCTTTTCTTGATTTACTGGAATTGTTTCAATTAAGCTTGGCAACGGGCCGGACCTGTGTGGGTTCTTACCGGGTAGGCTCTTAACGGGTCGACATGTTAAGAACCTGTTGGCTTATAGGGTTTAACTTTGTCGGGCCGGACCGGTTTGCAGGTTTCCTTTTGAACCTGTTGTAACCCTCTAAGCTTGTGACCCAACATTTTTTCGTAGGAATAAGCGTGAAACTGAAGTGGACAGCAGTTGGATTTTGTACGGGTTTTTAAAAAATTTTACTTAATGGGTCCTAACGGGTTCAGCCCGCACGACATAACTAATGAGTTTTTGACGTGCGGACTTTTTTCAGCCCGTTTAGTATATGCATGAGTTTCGTGCGGGTTTTAGCAGGCGGGTTCGCGGGCTACGGGCCAAATTGCCGGGCCTAGTTTCAAATCACATTTGCAATTGATTGAATATGAGTGACGATAATGTTAGACCGTTTTCTTTTGTTAGTTGAAGCGGCTGTAAAGGAATCACTACACTTCAATATGTTTCACATTTGCAACAGGTGTATCAATAGGTGTATCAAGAGCAATTATATATGGGAAAATGCTTGAGATCCAAAATAATTTTACCAAATATCAATACCAAGTGATGTGGCATGTGCCATATCATCAAACTATTTCTAGCATGTATATGCTTATTTTATTTCTATTGTTTAAAATAAAAATATCAGTAATTAAAAATTATTATTTTCTAATTAGAAAAATTGTATATGATAAACAACAACCAAAAGAACCATAATCCAACCCTTTCAATAGTGGAGATTATTTGAAAAGGTCACCAGCCAAAATTATAACAATGGAAAACGAAGTAGTGTATGGCTCGGTTCATTAGTTCATTGTTAATCAGAATTATGATCTATTGAATCTATTCTATAAGTTTTGTTCAAGTTCCATTTTATGTCTACCTTGACCAAATCAAAACATACGTCGAACTTACCTGAAGGAGAAGCATATTTTAGATCATTGAATTGGCCAAAAGTAGAAGATCATACTATATATGTCAATTTGTTATATTAAATGACACGAACATATAGCAGTGGTTTTGTGGGATGATCAGTGAGGTTTCGCAATGGTGGTAGTCTTCATTTGGGAATGTCTACACAGTACGTGATGGAGTTATGATGTTTTTCAATTGATAGCCAGATCTATCTTATTTACTGGATTTCATATGAATTTAACAAGAGCTTTCATATTGTTAGAGGGAGAAAGAAATAGTTGTATTATTCTACATCCAATATGTTGGATTTGATGCAAGTTTTTCACGCTAGTATTAATGTTGATTCTGCATATTTGGTTTGTTGTTATTGTCCGAGGGACTATGGCGACGACAGATTTGGTTGGTTTTTTTTTTTATTTAATTTTTTTTTTTTAAATAAAGGGTTGGTATGGCTATCTTGACTCTTGAAGCCTTCATTAATGACAGATTGGTTGTTTTGTGAACCATATGTGTTTTCATTTTTATTTATTTCGCTGATTAATTGGTTTTGAAATAAAATCAATGAAATTTGCTAGGAATTATTAAATTAAAGAAAAATGCTAGGGATCCCAAAAAAATATACCAAAACTCATTACCAAATGATGTGGCACACGCCACATCATTGATTACATGAAGTTTTTGATTTATTGATGGTTTAGTGGATTTATGTGTTTTTAATAAAATGAAACTAATTTGATAAGAATTGAAAATAAATCAAAGATAATTGAACAAGGTAATCTTTTCAAAAATAATAAAATGCTTTGATGCTTCAATCTTGATTTGTTTCAAGCAATTATCAGAGTTTAATGATGATTTCAAAAAGGACCTACTACTCCCCAGCCTCGGACTCGAGGCCTATTTCTGCATTGGCCCCTTCTGAACTAGGAGCCATAGAATCCGACAACTTCGGATCTCCATTCGTTGTCCTCTTCTTGTTACGACTGCCATGCGGACGACCTCTCTTTGAATTATTTCACGTGAATGATCAATAATGTCGTAGTTGATATATATGATGTTGACACACTACAGGAAATATTGTCTTAGCCGACAGAAAAAAAAATTTCTTCGGCTAAGATCGTCTTCGTCGACAGAAAATCAATTGTCGTATAGGACACCACAACCGTCGTCTAAGATCTATTTAGGTGACGGAAAATGACTGTCAAGCACGTCCGTCGACTAAGACATTCCTTTGTGACAAAACCGCATTCGTCGTCTAAGTTCCGTCGACTTAGTAAATCCTAAGCGACGAATATATTCCATTGGTAATCTTTCGTCGGCTTAGTAAATCTTAGGTGACGGAAATTGACTTTCGACACCCTCCGTCGACTAAGATCTTCCTAGGCAATGACACATTTCCATCGATAAGGCTGGTCTTAAGCGACGAACCATTTTCCATCGGCTTAGTAAGTCCTAGGCGACGAACCCTGTGCCGTTGGCTAAGTAATTCTTGGGCGACAAATATGGCTTACCTAGGCGAAAAATATGGCTTACTTAGGCGATGATTTGTTCCGTCGACTAAGAAATGCCATTATTGCCTGACACAACGCAAAACAAATGCCATTTTTGCCGACGCCTTTTGTCTTAGGCGACGGAATATTCCGTCGGCTAAATAAACATATCATTTATACTACTTCTGCCCAGAAGAGAACGCATAAGAAAGGCATAGTTTCTTCCCCCCCCCCTCACAGAATTCATTCGATCCAAATCTAGTTTTGAAAGCTTTTCTTCATGAATTTGATCGATCTTCAAAAGCTGCTTCTCTCCTAATTGGTATGTAACTACTTTAATTCATCTTCTTTCTTCATTTAGGCATATTTTCTGGCGACTTTGCCGGTGGTCCAATTTTGCCGGTTCAATTACTGGGTTGCTTGATGCATGCATGATATATGTAACTTTGATAGTGTATATACATGGCGAATATGTTTGTACGTATAATCTGTGTGTATACGTACGTATAATATTATGTTTATTTATATATATATATATATCTAACTTTTAGAGTGTATTAAAATTTTTTATTAATAACTCACACACCCTATATATGTCAATGAGGTTTGAACCCATGACCTCAATGTTGTCAGTTAAACACCTTAACCAACCAAGTCACGGCTCACCGACAACTTTTAGAGTGTATAATTTTTAGGGTGTGTATATATATATATATATATATATATATATATATATCTTTAGATTTTGTATGTATGATTAATAAGGGAAAATGCCCATTTAGTACTAATTGTAACCCTTCGTTACCCATTCTAATGATAATCTTTTATATGAGTCAATTTGAATGAAAGTAAACTTTCTTTGTGCCCAAATAGTCAAATCTTTACTAAAGTCTTAATAAACTATATTATTTTAAGGCTATTTTGCCCCCACCTCTTCAACATGAAAAGACTTGGCCGAAACCTCGGACTTCGGTCACCGGACTCTGGACTCCGGTCACCGGCCGCCGGACTCCGGTCACCGGAATTTTCCCTGTAACCAGTTACTGACCCTTAATAACCAGTTACTGACCAGTTAATGACCCCTAATAACCAGTTACTAACCCCCAGTAACCAGTTATTAATTAATTACTGACACCCAGTAACTAGTTACTGACCCCCAATAACATTTAGTTTTCAGTTACTGACACCCAATAAGCACTTAGTTTTCAGTTACTAACACCCTGTAATCACCCAATAATCACTTACTGACCAGTTACTGACTCCCAACAACATTTAGTTTTCAGTTACTGACACCCAATAATCACTTAGTTTTCAGTTACTGACACCCAGTAAAAAAAAAAAAAAAACTAACTGACTGACTTGAACTGGGCACCCACCTTCACCGAAGAGAACGAGTTGCAGTCCCCGACGGCCTCCTCCACCGAAGAGAACGAGTCGCAGTCCTCGACGGCCTCCTCCACCGAAGATAACGAGAACACCGGCCTCCTCCACCGACCTCGGCGCACGCCGGCAAGCAACGCGTTTCCCCAGCCACGATCCAGCTCGGATCGAACTCCAGCCGAGCCCCGAGCGTGCCCCGGCAACACCATCATCGATCTCGGCACGAACCCAGCCCATCCCCGACGCACTCCTGCCCAGTCTAAACGAACACGGAAGATGAGCGAGAACCAGACTAGCTCGTTGGTGCAAGAGGACGGCGGCGAATCTCGGGCTGACTTGGCCGCACAGAGAGAGAGAGAGAGAGTGAGAGAGATGAAAATCAAGGTGACGAGGAGGGCGGCCATGAGAGACGGCGAGTGCAGAGCAGTGGCGGTGGCGCTCATGATCGGAAGGGGAAGAGAGAGAGAGAGGAAAACCATATCGGGAAAAAGAGAAGGAGAAAGAGATAATATTTGTGTGGTTTAGTTACACAGGGTAATATTGTATTTTTCTCAAGAATCATTGGAATAAGCACAAAGATAAAACTTTAATTGGAATGGGCTTTAGTTTTTAAATATTTGGGCATTAGGGCATTTTCCCGATTAATAATTATGTGAATAATATGTTTATCAAATTTTTGTTTTCATGCAAATCATTTGTGTATTCAAATGATAAAAAATAAAATGATGAATCATGTAATTAAGAATTATAATATTCTTACACATTCATCAGTATATTGTTACCCTTAAAAATCTCGTTCGATAACCATTATGTTACGACTGTGTCTAACAAAATGGTTTTCGAATTGTCCAATATTTGGACAGTTTAGAGCATATGACATTGAGATTCTGTTTGTTGTTGGTGCGTTTTGTTTTTGGTTGTGGGTATACATATTTTGACAGGATCTTCCTTTATTGTTTCTCAAGTGCATATTAGATATAGATATTCGTGTACTCGGGGAACTGTATAGAGATGCTGTCGAAATTTTCTCACATATGTGAATTCAAAACTCCCCAACAACAAACGAAATCACAATGTCATGTGCTCTCAAACTGGATTAGGGCCCTAACCGGGGCATAAGGTGAAGATTTTAGGTGTAAACAACGTACATTAATATATCTTATATATATCACTACCAGAAGAAAAGCTTTAGCTGAAGAAAAAAAAAAACCAGGCCGATGAAGCTTTTTTTCGTCGGCTAAAGGCTAAAGTGGACTTTAGCCGACGAAATTTTCCTTCGTTGGCTAAGTGAAATTTTCGGCGGCTATGGTAAACTTTAGCCGACGAAATTTTTTTTTCGTCGGCTAAAGAATTTATTTCGTCGGCTAAAGTTCACAGACTATGGCCGACGAAATATTTAAAAGTTTAGCCGACGAAATTAATATGTCGTCGGCTAAAGTGCTTTATATTTACGGATTTGGACAGCAGCAGCTCATATGGGAAAAAAAACGGGAGAAGAAAAAACGGGAGAAAACGTTTGGGTGTTGTCGAAATCTGTCCATAATTAGTTTATTGCATAATTATTTTGGCGGTTGGGTACGTAATTCAATATTTATGTACGTATTTATGTTTATTGCATAATTATCTATATTTACAAAGTTAAATTGTTGGTTGCAGATGAACCATATTCAATTTGATGGTCACCCAAATTGGTCGCACGAACTAAGACTTCTAGCGATGAAGCCGATAATGTCAAGAGTTTATCCGATGTGCAAGGTGAATGGCGTGCAATTTATATGTGAACAGAGAGACAGCAGACGGAGAACACAGAATTTTGGGGTGATGGCGCATGGTGGGCGGAATGGAGTTGACTATTACGGTGTTCTTGATTCAGTGGTGGAACTCGTTTACGGTGAAGTCATGACAGTGCACCTCTTCAAGTGTAGATGGTTTGATACTAGCCCGCAGAGCATGAAGACCGATCAGTACGGAATATTATCGGTGAACACTGCTACAAGTTCTTACGAAGATGACCCGTTCGTTTTTGCCACATCGGTAAAACAAGTGTTTTATCTTGATGACCTTGCTAAGGGTGACGCGTGGAAAGTAGTCAACCTTGTGCACCCTCGAAACATTTACCGGGCGGCTACACTTGGAGAGGCCGAAGACCAGGAAGAAGATGTTGCGTATCAAGAGCCCAACGCAATAGGTATTCCTAACTCCTCTACCGTTCGCCTTAATAATTTTAAAGCGGGTCGTTCGGTGCGAATTCGTGATGAAGAGCCAAGGCTTATTGATGTTGATCCAAATCAAGAAACAGACGAAGACTCTGGCGATGAGGAAAGGCATAGATTACCAGAAATTAATTTTGACACCGAAGAAGACTTATCGGATGATTCTGATTACGAGCCTTAGTTTTAATTTCTTCGGATGTAATACATTAATTTGTAATAAAAAAGATTGTATTACCTTCATTTCTAGTTTACATATGTTGAATTCATATTTCTGTTATTTTATATGAATTTTGGTGATATATGAACATAAAATTCGTATGGTTTAAACCTTCTGTTTTAGGGTTTGTATTTTTTTACTTAAGCCGACGAAATACAACATAAGTCGTCGGCCTAAACTCTCTTAGCCGACGAATTATATTAAAAGTCGTCGGCTAAAACCGTCTTAGCCGACGAAGAATACTAGAAGTCGTAGGCTAAAAGAACTTATAGCCGACGAATTGAAAAGGAAGTCGTCGGCTAAAAGAACTTATAGCCGACGAATTGAAAAGGAATTCGTCGGCTAAAAGAACTTATAGCCGACGAATTGAAAATGAATTCGTCGGCTAAAAGATCTTAAAGCCGACGAATTGAAATGAAAGTCGTCGGCTAAAACCATCTTAGCCGACGAAGTATAGTAGAAGTCGTCGGCCAAACCCATCTTAGCCGACGAATAACCTAATATTTCGTCGGCTTTATTAATTTTTATATTTTTTTATTACATAGTATAGCCAACGATGATTTAGGGTATTCGTCGGCTAAACCCTAAACTTTTTCTGTTACATACTATAACCCTATCTTCGGTGGTTATTTTACGTAAAATTTTTATACGACTTGTTGTGTCTCATCGATTTGAAAATATTTTCAGTTGAAGGTCCGGCCAAAATACGAAATTTAGACGGTACAACGACCTTTTCCGTGCATTTAAGGGTTTGACTTACGGGATTGACCGTCCGGATCGAGCACTTAACGTTGTCAGATCAAGTTGAATTTTTTCCCATACATGTATTTTATCATGATGGTCAGATCTGACAGTCGGATTTTCTTTTCTCAAGTTTGATCATCACAATCATCACAAGGAGTGGAAGAACGAGTTGCGGACCCATTGGACTACGCACGGGAACGCACGTTCTGCTACCCCTGCTGAGTTTCAGTACAGAGAGTACGAGTGCCGTTGGCTTCTGACATCAGAATTCAAGAACCCTCGTAAACAGGTATTTAAATAAATTAATTAGTTAATTTATCATTAAGTACGTGCGTTTTAAAATATTTTACTAATAGTTTACTTTTTTCTTTGAAGGCGGTTTTCCGGGCGAACGCTCAGAATCGGCAACGCAACACAAGGAACCATCATGCCGGTTCTAAACCGTTCGCTGTCTTCATGGACGAGGCGGCCAGGGAACATCCAGAGGTCAACCAGTACGTCTATACGTACGAGAAGGCATATCCTGACTCCCAGGAGGATATAGTAAGTAATCTTTCCTTTTTACGGAATTTTTAATTTTACTTATATATATGTTAAAATGTTAATTATTAATTTTTTTCCTATCCAATTAGGCAAGGGTGAGGGAGGCTAGTGACAAGGTGATGAGTGCTATAGTGAGGGAGACATGGCCGGACACGCAGGAGGAAGAGATGTCCGGAGCCATTTCCCGGATCGACATTTCAGATCCGAGGGTTGGGGTGAGGATCATGGGCACAGCCTTCCCACCGCGAGAAAACAACTTCTACTGCCGGGGTCTAGGAAAGAAGGGCCAGGGGGTCTTGAAGACCACTCCAGGATTTCAACGAAAGGCAGCCTCGACCAGCAGCAGGACGACTCAACTAGAGTCGGAAGTTGAGAGACTACGGGAAGAGCAAGCCGCTCATGCTGCCGCTCAGGCTACTCAGGCTGACGTTCATGCTGCTCAGGTTGCCGCTCATGCCGCCCAGTTCGCCGAATATAGAGCCTATACTAGAGCCCTACATGCCGCCTAGCAGGCCCAGCAGCAGCAGATGTTCCAGTACTTCTAGAATTTGGCAGCTGCCCAGCTTCAGGGACTTCCACCTCCGCCCATGCCTGCGCCTATAGAGATACCTCAGCCGCCGCAATCTCCTCACCAGCAGGCCCCAGATTCGGATATTGATTTAGACCATTTAGATTTTGTGTAGTTGATACCTTATATAGTTTTATGTGCTTCTTGTTGGTTATATATATGGAATTATTTTGGTGTATTTTGCAGCTTGCTTGGAATGGTAATTTAAGAATTTTGTGTATTTTTTTTTTTACTGGAATGGAGTTATAGTCGACGAAATATGCCACAATTCGTCGGCTATAATATTTTTATTTTTTTTTCAATATAGTTTAGCCGACGAATTATGGCATTTTTCGTTGGCTAAACTCTACTATAGCCGACGAAAGAGGCTCTATTTCGTCGGCTATAATTATTTTTTAATTTTTTAATTATATACTTTAGCCGACGAATATCTCAGCTCCGTCGGCTAAACGCTTGGAGTAAAGCCGACGAATATTTCTGTTACGTCGGCTTAAGTCTGGAAGTATAGCTGACTACACAGGACGTCGTCGGCTAAAGTCTGGGAGTATAGCCGACGAAAGATAGAGTCTTTTTCGTCGGCTTAAATTCATGAACAAAAGCCGACGACAAAATAGTTCGTCGGCTAAAGTCTGGACAATAGCCGACGACGGTCTCTAGGGTCGTCGGCTAAAGTCATCGCCGACGACCCTTTCCCGACGACACTATAGCCGACGAAGCCTCGTCGGCTAAGACCTTAGCCGACGAGTTAGGATAACAGGCCGACGAAAATTTTTCGTCGGATAAAGTACTTGTCCTGGTAGTGTATGATAATTAAGTATATATATATATATATATTTCCCGTTTATTATTCATGATTTTTTGATTATATATTTTTGTTTTTTGTTATTATAGTGTATAACATGGACAAGAGCTGGATACAATTAGGGTGGGGGTCCTAATTAGGGAGGGGAGCTGGATACAATTCATATTTTTTGATTATATATTTTTGTTTTCTATTTTTTGATTTTCTTGAGTTCGTGCGTCTACATAGTCTTTCAAACAGAGTCATTCACATACGTACGTGCATCAAATGTCTCAATTGAAAACCAGTAACATACAAAGACATGTATTCTCACTTGGCACTAAACGGTATTTGTCCTAGTTATACCATATGGACATAGCACGGCGAAAATCAAGTTCAAATACCTAGACTAGTAGAAATTCAAGTACAACATAATCAGAATGCAGGATCTTCCAATGCTAGTTATGGGGACCTTGCTGTGATGAATATCTTAAACGATGCCTTCTCGTTCGCCACCTCAGGATATCAGGAAAATGTTGTTTATGATAACGCCCCTGACACCTTCCCTAATGTCTCCCACGTTGACTACAACAATGATTATGATAAGTACAACAGGCTTCTACAGCAAGTATAAATCCATTGTATCCTGGCAGTGAGCATATTGTGTTGGGTATCGTCATGAAACAAATGAAGATCAAAAACAAGCGGGGAAAGACTAACGTATGTTTTGATGAGGATATTGCACTTATGAAGGAAGTGCTTCTCAAAGGTAACAGTTGTTCAGAAAATTTCAACAGGTAAAAAGCATGTTGGCTGACCTCGTCTTGATCACCAGAAGATAGATGCTTGCGCCAATAATTGCATCTTGTATTACAAAGATTACAAGGATAAAGTTGAATGCTCACATTGCTACGAGCCAAGGTATAAAGCTTCTACTTCATCTAAACAGAAAAACCCGCCCATTCTTAGGAAGTTTCTTCGTTAGTTCCTATTGGGTCCTTGTCTGCAGCATCTGTACATATCTTCACATACGGCCAAACATATGAGATGACACCAGGCAAGGCACTAAAGAGAGGAGAGGATAGATCCGGATAATCTCACACACTCTACAGACGGGGAGGCTTGGAAGCACTTTGACCATTCTTTTCCTGAATTTGCTGGAGACTGTCGAAATGTCAGACTTGGACTTGCAACAGGCGGATTCAATCCTACTAGAAACATGAATTTGTTCTTATAGCATTTGGCCTGTGATAGTATTTCCGTACAATCTACCTCCCAACATGTGTATGAGGAAGGAATAAAATTTTCTTACGCTTATGGTTCTAAGGCCGTATTCTCTAGGAAAGTGTTTGGATGTGTACATGAGACAATTAATTGAAGAGCTGCAGGAGTTATGGGAAAATGGACTCTCTACTTTTGACAGGCATGGTCAAACTTCATTCATGATGAAAGCAGCTGTTATTTGGACCATCAGTGATTTTCCAGCTTACGGGATGTTGTCTGGCCAACAAACTAAGGGGTACAAAGCTTGCCCGGTATGCTTAGATGACATCAATTCTAGTCGCCACGCCGATAAAATTTGTGTCTTGGGATCTCATAGATGGCTTGACGAGGATTACGAGTGACAGTGGGATGCTGAGGCATTTGATGGGACTGAGGAGCATAATCCGAAACCCCAAGGAGGTCTGGTGAGTGGATTTTGGAGAGACTTAACGAGCATTGGTTCAGATATTTAAGCACCAGTAAAGAAGTAACCGACTTTAATCCTCCCACGCCTGATGAGTTTAAGTATTGGACGCACAAAAGTGTATTCTTTGAATTGCCTTACTGGTCGACCTTAAAAATCAGACACAACTTGGACGTCATGCACATAGAAAAGAATGTTTGTGACAACATTTTCAGAACAATTATGAATCTCAAAGATAAGAACAAAGACACCTCCAAAGCCCGTGTTGATCTTAAGAAAATGGGTATACGCCCTAAGCTATGGCTAGTACAGAACAAAAAAAAAACCATAATGCCTCAAGCAGGCTACACGGTCCATCCTCAAAAGAAGGCGGAAGTGTTTCAGTGGCCTCATGACGTTAAGTATCCTCATGGGTATGTAGGGAATATCGCTCGATGTGTTATGACCGGGAGAAATAAGATTACTAGGTTGAAGACTCATAACTGTCATGTTTTGATACAACGTCTTCTTCCCGTGGTCATTAGACCGTATTTGCAGAGTGAGCTGTTTATTCTTGCCACCATGGTGAAACAAGTGTTTTATCTTGATGATCCGGCTATGGGTGAGGGTTGAAAGGTGGTGCAGGTGATGTCACATTGGGATATTTGAAGTGCAGCTACACTGGGAGGGGATGATGAGAGTGGGCTTAGTGAACCAAAAGCTGATCAACTGAATGAACCATATCAAGAGGAATCTCCATATGTAGTCCCCGATACTGAGGATATTCGTGTCAACAACTAACACGTTCCGGCTATCATTGGTTACATTCTAATTACACCATCTGAACTAAACTCGCTACAACGCAACCCCAATCATGATAATGACGGCTTCATAGATGACGAATACATAGAGGATGATGTGTATTCTGACCAAATTGTGGAGGATGATGATTCGGACGACTCAGATTATCATGAGTACGATTAATATAACCATTATTGTGGATTTTGAAAAAGAAGTAATCTACTTGTACTAAATTGGCATAACTTCGGATATGTATTTTTAAATTTGTAACCACGTCCAACCATTTATTATTCATGCAAATTTGAATTTTTCTACATGTAATTTTCGGTCGCAAATTAAGTGTTTTTTGTTTTTCGATGCGTATTTGGAGTTATGGATGAAATTTCAGTTGGGTTTACATTGAAAATCTACACGAAAATGCTTGGATTCTTCATTAATAAAAAACCCTAAATTTTTAAACATCTACTTAGGCGACGGAAATTGAAGTAGTCGATGGAAAGTACACTTTCCGTCGCCTAGGGTCTCAAAATATTAGGCGGGTGAATTTTACGCCTTTTTTTCGGCCAAAATTTAATTTGTTTTAGGCGACGAATACTTGTCTTAGCCAACATAACATTTCTGTCGGCTAAGACTTAGGTGACTGAAATTGAAGTGGTCGTTGCCTTAGTACTACTAAGGCGATGGAAAGTGTAAGGCGATGGAAAGTACACTTTCTGTCGCCTAGGGTCGCGAAATATTAGGCAATTGAATTTTGCGCGTTTTTTTTTTTGCCAAAATTTAATTTTTTTTAGGCGACAAATATTTGTCTTAGCCGACAGTAATCGATTTTCTCTCACTCTTAGTCTGATACACACTAAACCGATCCCTAAAAGTCTAAAACTTAATTTCCTTCTCCCAGAGCTGCGCGACTGCCGGAATTGACCGTCGGAACCTATCACCTCCACCCATCAGAGACCCCGCCATCCACCGATCGGCAACCGTATCGACCCGAGCAGTCATCACAACCGCATCGACACCACCAACCTCCCCTACTCATCGCCACCGCATCGACACCACCCACCTCCTCCACTCATCACCTTCGCTCCGATCTCGTTTCTCCCACCTTTTCACCGCCTCCAGTCTCGCGACCTTATCAATCCTAAATCCTCGATACTGAGGTCTGTATTCTCTCGTAATAGTTATTCTAATTGCTTCGTTCTGTAAAGCCTTTGTGTCTAATCTATGAGTATTGTATGAAAGTTAAGTGTTAGTTCATATAAGTCTTCATTTCCAGCTTGTTCCGAATAAAGGGGATTGAGGGATATTTATGTACCTGTTTCTTTTAGGATTAGTTCTAGACAAGATGTCACTAGGACTCGAAAGCAATAATATGGACCTAATAATAATGCGTATTCCCTAGACCATAGGGAAGTCTGTTAGTAGTTAAGTTGAGCATGTAATTATTTCCATAGCCATTTTAAAGACTGGTATAGTATGGAGATAGAAATATCTATATCTTTTGATTATATGTATGATTTGTTGCTCCAACAAATTAATTGAATGCCCGTCTATGATGTTCTAGTAGTAATCTAATACACTTAATTTTATAAAATATAAGAAATAATCTTTTTATTTGGGCTAGTATGTCCTTATACATATGCAAATGTACGTACATATATAATCCATGTTGTAATACTCCAACAATTTAGTAATTGAACTTATTTTGATATACATGGGTTAATTAAGATTTGTATCAAGATAATTTAAGTAAGGATCCTACAGTAGTATTTTCATACCCGGTGGATAATAATAATGTTCATTTGTGAGTATGAGACGCAACGAGTTCATAAGATTATCTTTCGGGAAATTATCCACACCCGAACTATTTGTTATAATTATTGAAGTTATGGGAATCATTGGATTTTAATTAAATATAAAAAAAAATGCTCAGTGTGATCCAGATCGTCCGTTTTGTATCACTGATTGATCTAAGCAGTTAGATCAAGTACATATATTGGGAAGGATGTCGGTGGAGGGAGGAGGTTCTAGACCGAACTAGAAACCTCGATTCTTTTCCTAGAAGAACCGATTTTCTGGATTTTTCTTCTTTACCTTTCACTGACTTTCTCTTTCTCAGGGGAGGAGGAGAGGCTTCTCGCTCTCTTCCTGGGGAGGGAACTCTCTCTCTCTTTTTTTTTTTTTTTTTCTCTCGGTGGTTTTCGATGATCACCTCTTCGTCTCTCTGAGGGAGGGTGACATCCTCATTTGATCATGATCTAGTAAGACAAGGCTACTAGACAGTTCACCTAGTTTGAGGATACGGTGGAGATGGGCCGGTCGGTGACGACAACGCCGGAATGCAATTCACATATGGCTTGTTCGTGGGTTTTGATGTGGGAGACCGTTTCTCTTGAAGTTGTGAGACGGAAATCTGTTGAGTTTAATCGATGGGGTGTGACAGTAGGTTGGCTCTCACTCAGATGAGGTATAATCTGCTGATTGATTGAGTTAATAATCTTGCTGTGAAAATTGTTTTTGAGAAGGTATTTGAGAAATAATTTGTTAAATCATCTAAATCTAAGGTCAGGGTGTTACAAGTAAGTACGTTGTGGACCAATAGGTTTTGAACAAGTGAAACAACACAATACAACAACATCTAATTAGCAATTTTGTAGTTTCCAATCTATATATGAAACTTTAGATTTAGTACTAGTGTTGGTAAATAGGTTAGTTGCGAGGATTAGTGGATCTATCTTGTTCAAAGATTCTTAAGAAGCATGGTTTATGAATGTGGAGACTGATGAACTTATATGTCATGTAGGAATTGAATGAACATGTAATTGGGAAGTTTTCGCACATACCTATCATTTAGTTAAATTTTGAGAAGCTATAACATGTGATTTAAACATTCATATTTGAATCCATTTGCATATGTTGAAGGCATATACATTAAGTCTCAAATCTGTATGATTTCATGTAATTTAATTTTGACATCATTGATCAAGTTTAAAGCTAGAAACATAGGTTTGCACATAAATCAATTTTTCTAAGTATTGAACCTAGTTCCCTATATGCTGAAAACTGTATACTTTTGTTTGAAATTCGAAGTTGGTGTCTTCATAAGAATTGTAATAGATATCTTAATGTTCGTTCCAGAATTTTTACTACTTGTGAAGGATTTTTCTAGATTAAGCTATGATTTTTCAAAGTTTAGGGTCTGCATCAGGAAAATATGATAGATCACTGTTTTTTGAGATTTTGAACCAGTTAGCTTCTTTCTGAAAACTGTGCAATTCGGTTGATTTTTTGAGCTTGGTATCTTCATGAAAGTTATAGTAGACATGTTAAAGATCGTATGAGAATTGGAATTTCTTGAAAACGATTTTCCTATATTTAGTTATGATTTTTGAAAGTTGATAGTTTGCATCAAGAAATTTTTAAATCTTCACTAAATCCTTGTTTGTTCTATCATATATGTATGCACCTTTCTCTCATGCCTATGCTTTCCTTGTTATCTATAGTAGAGCTCATAAGTTTTGTCTTGTTGGTGCTTGACTACATGATGTTTTTGTATTTGAACTTTTCTTAGAGTTATCTATCAAGTAATAATGCTCTTAGTACTTGAACTAAAAGTTGAAGTTAGAATTTAGGGCTAGTGCTTATTTGAGTTGTTTTCCTGCATTTCATGGTGTAAGTTTCTTGCTATATTTTAGTATACCAATATACATGTACTATCAGACTTGCCTCAGTCCTCAGAGCTTTTTTTTTTTTAATTATCGAAAGAAAAAAATATTTGTTTGCTCATACCAATATCACATTGTATCTTCTGCTTAAGTGGCTCACAGCTTTTGTTAGTATACCAATACTTCACATCAGACTTGCCTCAGTCCTCGGTGCTTATTTTTTTAATCATCCAAAAAAAATTTAAAAAAATACCAATATCACATTGTATCTTCTGCTTAAGTGGCTCACAACTTTTGTTAGTGTTTTCTGTATCCCCAATGCATAAAGTCTTAAAAAAAAAAGTGATAAAGACAAGTGGTTTGATCAACCTTTATGCTTTTCTATGGACTATTTTTCATAATCTTTATCTATTACTCACTCATTTACTAACAATTGTGTGTTATTCATGTGCAAGATGATGATCATGGGGAAGAGGAAGGACCGAGCCACTAAGGCCAGTGCTTTGATGGAGTCAATACGGCAGAGCGTCGGCTCAGCTAGCAGTAGCAGCCACCCTACCCCCATGTCGGCTAGGAAAGTACCACCAGAGGCTCCCCCCTTGATCGTGCGCCCCTTACCGTTGACAATAGTTCAACGGGATCTTCATCGGCGTCTGCAACCGCACCCGAATCTGCAAGATACATCGTCGGCAGCGCTCAAATCAAAATTAGAAGCCCAACATGTTACTTATTAATTCCTCTTATCCTTGCATTAATTTATTAGAATCCTCTTGTACATTAAGTATCCTAATGTTTTCTCACATATTAATTGTAGCTCCGGCCCTGAAAAAGAAGTGGGGTTTATGTTCTGAAAAGAAGGCGGACGATATCGTTCAACAAACGGGGCAGAAGATCAAGCTGGAGTATTGCCCCTGTGTAAAAGGCCCTAGCGTGAGGGGGATAAACAGCTTGGTGGCACATAATATCGGTTGCGTCATAAGGAATCTGGTGGGAATGAGGGCAAGGACGTTCTACGACCTTGATCAGGAGGAGAAGTGGAAGGTGTGGAATGCAATGTCGGTAAGTAACTGAAAAGTATATGAAAAGTAAATTGGAAGATGTGTTTTGTGATAGTAATTGGGTGTATTAATTTTTTTATTTTATTTTTCAGTGCTTAACATGAGATATTTTTTTTTATTTCTTACTTAGCCGAAGTACTAGTGAGATGAAAATGATGAGCCAATGCTCAATTGGATACTGAAGAGGGCACATGAGAGGCACAAGGACTGAAAATACTAGTGTCACAAAGCTTATCAATTGGAAGGGCCCTCTGGCATGCCTTCAGATTTCATTGGGAGAGAGGATCAATAGGAGTTTCTATGCGAGCACTTCGAGTCAGATGCTTTCAAGGTGATTTTTTTTAATTATCTTCATTGTTTCCCTTGTATTTTATTATTAACTCATTCAATACCATAGCATATTTGATTTATATATTGACCATGTCTTATATATACTACCTTGTTTAATTGACTGATCAAGACCATATTTGGTATTACTATGGATATTAATTGGCTTTGAGAACAGTGGCTTAGCTAGACACTTTGTTAACACAGGTCATATTTACATGTATAATTATGTATTTATAACATGTATAGTTATGTAATTATAAATTGAAATGTGAAATGTGCAAGATGTTAGAACTAATCTAGCTATATAATATTTTTTCGTGTATTAGAGACTCTCCTTAGCAAACAAGGAACCGTGGGGAGAAGACTATGCACCACCACACGGGGTCTTCTTTTATCATCTACATAATGGAGGAACTCATAATACAAGGGGAGCAACTTCCAATAATCAAAGGTTTTGAGAAGACCTATGTCAGGGAGGGTGATGAAGTTACAACCAAGCATTATGTAAGTGTCTCTCATTTTACTATTATGTAAGCTTATCAGTGATTAATCAAGCAGTGATTAGTCAAGCACGTGTAAATCCGGCTATTGGTATATATATGATCATAAGTTGAATGAATGTTATGTTTTCCTGCTTCTTCCAAAACAAAAAAAAGTGTACCTAATAACATGTATGTTTTCCTGTTTTAGATTTTGTTCTTAGTTTTTATATTTTGGATTTGATGCTCATATGCAAGTAAGTTGCAAAGATTTTAATTGTGTTTGTGTTTGCAGTAGTGAGCTTCGAAATGGGTAATGATGTTATGAAATTGTACTTGGTTTAAGCTAGTTTGGAGTTGTTTAGGTTGGATGACTTTTAGTATAATGACTGTATTGAACCAAAATTGGGTTATCTTTTCTAATATGAATTAGGAATGTCTTAATCTGTTCATGATTGGTTTCAAGTTCTAAGTTTTCTTGCTAAAATTAGTTGATCCTGAATCTGTTCATGCGCGCCCCAAGGTGCACCCCGTGGCATGCTGCTAGTCAAACTGTCATTACCCATTCAAACTGAACTTGCAGCATCTAACCAAACCAAAAAAAAATAAAAAATTGTTTTAACTGGCCACACAAAGAGAAAAGAGATAATGAAAACACTTTATTGAAGAAACTTTTAGTGTTCCAGATTAGTTTCTTTCAATTGCATGAGCTTTGATCAGGTCATTGTTATCTTGTAACAAGGAACTTGCAACCATTTGACTTGCATTTGAAAGAAGTCATCCTTAGGAACACAACCGAGCAATGAATCTTGTTTTTCCTCATTTTAGTCTCATTATAGCCCTAGCTAAGCTTCCCTATTTATTTTGCAAAATGTCAAGTTTATTATGGAAATGTTAAGCTGCATGTTTTGTTTATTAATTGATGTATTTTAAATGCAGAATGACATGGTTGATGAGGTCAATAAACGAAATGATGCATTTAAGGAACAACACCCTGATGTGACGGAGGAGAAGATTATGGAAAGTGTTCAGTCCCAACAAATTGAGGTGTTAGGTACGGTGCTCAAAACTCGGAAAGAAAAGGAGATCAGAGGAATGGGACGAGGAGGTGAGCGAGACTTGAGTCATTCTTCAAATGGTTCCACTTCATGTAGTCGTCCTCCAAGAGTTGATGAGCAACAACTCCAAGAGGTGCAGAGCGCTATGAGCAAAGACTAAAGGAATCAGAGGAGCATGCCCAACAACAAATCGAAAAGGTCCAACAGCGTGCCCTGCGTGCCGAGTCTATGTATAGTGTTGTGTAGTCCCAAGTTGCAGCCATATATGAGCACCTAGGTATGCCACCTCCTCCACAAGTTTCCCCACAAAACAATGATGATAGAGGCGACAACATCGGATTGGACGAGAATGACAATTGGCATTATTGATTTTGTAGTACATTCATAGTTTAGCTAGATATATTGTATGAACAATTTTCTACCTAGTTCATTATTTTGTATATATGAACAATATTTGTCCATCTAGTTATCATGATCAATATATATATGAATATGTTTTCCAAATCCAGTGCTTCCTACCTGCTGTATCTGTATGTGTTTGATTATTGTTACTGATTTGTAATTTTTGAAAACAGTGAATAAGGTAAAAAAAAAATTACTATTTTTTCACCCTAAATAAAATCTCTTAGGCGACAGAAATAGTAACATTCGTCGCCTAAGATAAACCACCTATCCGACGAATACAAAGGTCGATCGTCGACTAAGAACTGTTATGAATTCGTCGGTTTAAAACTCTGCTGACGAATATTCCGTCGCTTAACAACGATGCAATATTTGTTGGTAAACATACATACCGACGACAATTTCGTCGGCTAAGAACAATTTCATATTCATCGGCTAAGAATCGTTCCGACAAAAACATTCTGTCGACAAAGATTCTTATTGACGAACCAGTTTGTCGACAAGGCAGGAAAAGATCCGTCGGGTAGGATCGCTCTTAGTCGACGACTAACTTTAGTTCCGTCGTATAAGTGTCTACCTCACGACACTTAGGTGACGAAACTTAGTCAAGGGATAAATCGTCTGCCAAGATCCTAGGCGATGAATTATTTGTCTTAATTGACGAGTTGTTTCCTTCGCCTAGGACGAGATTTCCTATAGTGACAATACAATATATCATGTGACCTAGTCTACCGTCATGCTTTTGTGTACATTTTTTCCGATTACCCGAAAGAAAACATACAAATTAAAGAAGAGTAGTTTTCCCATTTAATACTAATTTTAGCTCCTCATTGCCCATTTCAATTAATATCTTTTTTAAGAGCTTATTTGAATATAAGGTAACTTATTTTATGCCTAAATAAAAAAATCTTTACTTATGACACTTTTACTTACTTGAAATGAAATTCATTAGGAATGAAAAACGGAAGGAATGAGAGACGGAATGGGATAATATGTTGGAGATTTCAATTTCATTGAGCTGTTTACTTCTCACATGGAATTAAAACATGAATGTAATTAATTACTATTTTAATTACTAAAATACCCATGAAAAAAAATATATAAGCTACACATTTCGATCACTCTCAACACAATTTTTTTTTTATATGTTGATCTAGTTTTGTTTGTCTTTGTCTCAGTTGATAAGTTATATATAATCAACAAACCAAATGGACTATTTCTATTCAGTGTATTAATTGTAATTATGTAGTTACATATAAATAATATAATACAGAGGCTACGTGTGCGCTTGTGTATATTGCAATTTCGTCCTTGCATAAACTCTCTTCTACCATGATTTATCAAAATCATTTGGACCTAGTACTAGCATTTTGGGTGTATCTCAAATCGCAAGTTGCAAGGGTTGAACAACAAAATTAGGGCATATGTTTATACATATTAGTAAATACAAAAAAAAAAAAAAATTAAACAACTTCCACAAATAGTATATTATTAGCATATAAAAAGAAGCCTTTAAGAAAAAAAAAATTGAAATTATTAGCATCTTAAACAAATTCCTTAATATTATTAGCATATAAAATTAAAGAGGGTATTTTCAGAATAAAAGTTCATTCCTGATGGTATCATTCCTAATCCCACTTCCCCCTTGGTATTACAATTCATGGTTGTCAAGAAATCGATTCCTTATTAGGAGATGGGACCCACACTCATTCCAATTTCATTATGTGTAAGTAAACGCTGAAATTCTCCTCTGCCGGAATCATTCCCTCACTTTTCAATTATATTCCATGTAAGTAAACGTGCCCTTAAAGTCTTAACAAACATTATTAGTTTATGACTATTTTACCCTCACCCTTTAAAGATGCATAGACAGAGAAAATGGGAGAGAGAAAACTTGGTCGGAACCTCACTGGTCACCGGATTTCGGTATTCGGTCGCCGGACTTATTCCAGTCACCGGATTCTCATTGTCAGACGTTGTCCGGTCACTTGTCGCTAGAAAAATATATTACAGCATAGAAAAACGAAGAAGATAGAAGAAGAATGCAATTTCCAACCAAAAAGAAACCAAAAGAAAAATTACTGACCCCCTGGACTGACCCTAATAATCTGTCAAAACACAGAAAAACAAAGAAGATAGAAGAAGAAGACAATTCCCAACCAAAACGAAACGAAAAGAAAAATTACTGACCCCCAGTAATTTTCTATTGACCTCTGTACTGACCCCAATAATCTGTCAAAACACAGAAAAAAAAAAAAAAAATAGAAGAAGAAGGCAATTCCCAACCAAAATGAAACCAAAAGAAAAATTAGTGACCCCCAGTAATTTTCTATTGACCTCTGTAATGACCCCAATAATCTGTCAAAACACAGAAAAACAAAGAAAATAGAAGAAGAAGACAATTCCCAACCAAAACGAAACGAAAAGAAAAATTACTGACCCCCAGTAATTTTCTATTGACCTCTGTACAAACTCCCAATAATTTGTCAAAACACAAAAAACAGAGAGGGAGAGATAAGGGAGAGAGGACGAAGTCAGATCCGATCCAGAGGACAAGGATCTTGAGGCGGAGATCGGCAAGCTCTGACGACGTACTAAAGGATCGCCGAGCTCGGGGTCAAGGGAGCCGAGGAGAAGCAGGAGGCGGTGAAGTTGATCGCCGTCGCCAGTGGCGCCCGTTCTACAGAGATCTCTGGATGCTCGACGTGGTCGTCGTCCTCCTCGTTGGCACATCTTAGATCGGGTGTGAGAGAGAGAGATTATGTAAGGGTAAAATAGCATTTTACGTAAGATTAATTGAAATAAGCTTTTGACTTTTTTTTTCATTAGATTGAGGTCTGACTTTGTTAATTTTGTGTAAATAGGCATTTTTCTTAATTTTAAATATACATTCCTAATCTCTTGATATACATCTTTTACTTAATACAGATCATAAACTATATAAAATACCATCAATATTTAAAGAGCAAATGCCTATTTAGTACTAATTTTAGGAAGTTTTGGCCCGGTCCAATGAAAATAAGATTTCATTGCCCATTCTAACTGTTACTTGGTAAAATACATTTATACCCTTAAACTCATTCTTTCTCTTCTCCTCTCCTTTTCCATCAAATCTGTTTTTCTCTCTCTCTTCTTTCCTTTTCGATAATATCTCTCTCTCTCTCTCTACGCCAATCTGCTGTCACTGATAAACTACTTCCACGTCGACGCACAGTCCATGACACCGGAAATCGGCAACCCAGCCATCGACGCCGACCATCCTCTCTCTCTCTCTATGTTTCTCTCTCTGCGCTGATCTGCTTCCACTGAAGGTTTACTTCAACGTCGACGCACGGTCCTCGACGCCAGAAATCGGTGACCGAGCCATCGAAGCCGACCGTCCTCTCTCTCTCTCTTTCTCTCTCTCTCTGTGCTGATCTTCTTCCACTGAAGGTTTACTTCAACGTCGATGCACGGTCCTCGACGCCCGAAATCGGTGACCGAGCCATCGAAGCCGACCGTCCTCTCTCTCTCTCTCTCTTTATAAATTTACTACTTATAATGTTGTGTGTGTTGATTTTTCTCTGATTTAATGTGTATAATTGCCTGAGAGATACTGCATGACAAGTTTACTATCTCCAGTAAACTCTTTAGTAAAAGTTTACTAGGGGTAGTAAACTTAATTTTTTTTGCAATTATGTTGATTTTTTTATGATTAAATGTGTCTACTGGCCAAGGAGATATTTTATTGCAAGTTTACTTCCCCTATTAGAAGTTTACTAGGGGTAGTAAATTTTATTTTTTGCATCTAAGTTGATTTTTCTCCGTTTTAATGTGTACTTATGGCCTTGGAGATATTGTTTTGCAAGCTTACTACCCCCAGTATAAGTTTACTGGGGTAATAAACTTTATTTTTTCGGATCTAGGTTGTTCTTCCTCTGTTTTAGTGTGTATTATGACATTGAAAATATTTTTTTGTAAGTTTACTACCCCTAATAAAAGTTTACTGGGGGTAGTAAACTTTAGTTTTTCAAATCTAAATTGTTCTTCCTCTGTTTTAGTGTGTATTATGGTCTTGAAAATATTGTTTTGCAAGTTTACTACCCCCAGTAAAAGTTTACTAGGGGTAGTAAATTTTATTTTTTTCGCATCTAAGTTGATTTTTCTCCGTTTTAATGTGTACTTATAGCCTTGGAGATATTATTTTGTAAGATTACTACCCCCGGTAAGATGTTTACTAGGGGTGTTAAACTTTATTTTTTTGCATATATGTTGATTTTTTCTCTCCTTTAAGGTATATAATGGTCATAGGAAAACTGTATTGCAAGTTTACTACCCCCAGCAGAAGTTTACTAGGGGTAGTAAACTTTATTTTTCTGCATCTAAGTTGATTTTTCACTGTTTTAAGGTGTATTTAGAAACTTTCTAAGTTGATTTTTCATTGAGAAACTTTATTTTAAGTGTACTACCCCCAGTAAAAGCTTACTAGGGGTAGTAAACTTTTTTTTCGTACTTGGGTTAAGATCACGTAAATTCCGATGGCATTTAAAAAAAAAATCAAGTGAGATTTCCGGAAAATTCCGGCCACCGGTGACCGGATTCCAACGGCCAGAGTTCGGAGTCCGGCGACCGGAATGCGGCCGTCGGTGACTGGCGTCGGAGCCCGGTGTGCTTCCAGCAAAGTCTTCCCTCCATCTTTTTCACTTTTTCTCTTTAAGTAAAAGCTAATGGTAAAAAAGTCTTTAAAAATATAATTTTATTATATTTTAATAAAGAGTTGTGTATTTAGACTTAAAATAAAGGGCCAATGATAAAATAGTACTTTTGGAGATATGAAATGGTAAAAAGGTCACTAATTGTTCAATCATGATAAAAAAGTCTCACTAAAACAGTTGTTCCTATACTATCCTTTTAATTAAAAACAAATTACAAATTGTGTCATTGTTTCTAAGCTAAACACCCGATTTGATCCGTCACAGCTCAACTCTCTCTCTCTCTCTCTCTCTCTCAACTCGCCGACGAGATCTTCGTCAACCTTTTGAGAGCTGACGACCTCCGCCGGCACGGGCGAGCAGCACCTTAGAGATCCGGCTTCCACCCACAGCGCAGGACTACACCGCCAAACCACCACCGCTGCAAGAGTATTGCCTTGCCACCACTTCAAACCACTCATGTCACATCCCGACCCGTAAAATTTTATCTTATTTACTAGCTTGATTATAATAAGAATTTTTACCGTCTTCGACATTGAGTTATAGTTTAATTGGTCCCTAGAGGGATTTTGAGGGACGATTATTTCGGAGAGTTATTCGTAGGAGAAAAAAATGTAACGACGATAAAAAGGTAAATTTTAGCTAATAAAATGTAATTTTTATTACGGTATTATTTTTTGGGGGTGTTAAATTTTGTATTGGGTTGTATATAGAAGAGTTGGGCCGGATGGATGAGGCCCAAAACTCTTTTCTTTCTCTCTCTTTCTCTCCCGACGCTCTCCCTCTCTCTCTTCCCGCTGCCCGATTCTTCCGGCCGCCCGTCCGTCGCCGTCCGGCCACCGTTCGCCGCCGCACTGGTCCTAAAAGGTCGGCCTCCAACCCAGCTTCAATTCTAGCCCAACGAGAGCCTCCCTAGCGCTGCCGTGAGGGAGAACTGCCGCCCGAAAGCGGCGACTGCCGTGTTGCTTCCTTCGCCGGAACTCCCTCCTCCGGTCACCAATCCGGGCAAGCTTGGTATGGTTTTGTAGCTCTCCTCCCGTGCAACAACCCCTCCAAAAGGCTCACTCTCTCTTGAGCTCGGTAAGGAGAAATTCGAAGTTGAAATTCTAGGGCTTTTAGGATGTTTTCGTTCGATTGACCTATTTAGGCTTGAAATTGGACTTAGTGATAGCTATGAAAGTTGTTTGGGATGTTGAGAGGAAGCTACTGTTAAAATTTGGTAGAATTTGGACGTCGCCGGAATCGGCCTCCGGCCGCCGCCGGCGCCTCCGCCGCTGTTTTGGGGTTTTGTATAATTTTAATTGTGTAATAATTAGAGGAATTTAATGGAGTGAATTGTGGAATTTTCGGATGAGTTTTGAATAGGTTTGTGAATTTCCGAAGTTTGGTATTTTGGCGGTTAAATAATGTAAAATCCGGCCGTAGGATTTAAGTCAATTTTTGGGAAAGGTTATATTTACAACTGCCGAGTATGATATAAAAGTTTGGATCGTTTTGATTTAAGAATATCGAAGTTAGGCAATGATGAGCGTAATTATGGCTCACGATTAATTTTGCCTATTTTATCAATACTGGATTTTAGTTGGTAAATTAATTATATATTTGGAACAAGACGTGAGGAGGTCCGTGCAGAAGAAGCCTCGGAGAGTCATCAGGCTTAGGCCTAATTTGTGAGTGGACCTTTGTTTTAAATAAAAAACATGCGATGAATGATTTTATTAATCATTTATTTCTTTTGATGAGATTATTGATTTCTCGCCCATTTGGCAATTTTTCCTCATTCGGAGAGATCCCGAAAATGAGATTTTCGGTGGATATATATATTTTGGATATTATGAATTTAGTATGTATATAAATGCTAGCTAGCCATATGTGCTTGGTCCGTCATAATGAGGTAAAATACTATTATGGCGTGTCGTGAGTGTTAGACACAAGCGTCATAGCCCTATATGAAAACTTCTTTCTTTTTCGGTTTATTTAGGTTTTCATATAGGGAGTCAACACGTATATATACACCGTCCTTTTCGGTCATAATGAGGAAAAATACCATTATGACGCAACGTGAGCGTTAGACGCCAGCGTTGTAGCCTTGTATGAATTTCTATTTTTCTAAATTGTTTCTAGGATTCATACAAGGAGTCTGACGAGTGTAGATACATACGAATATATGTTTATATATAGTTTAGCCTGAGAGGCTCCATTTTATTTGAGTTTGTGACTAGCCAGTGCTAGCCGTGAAATTGTCAGTTTATGAGTTGAACACTTTTAAGCTGCTGCACGCAGTATATTTTTCTATGAAATTAAAATGGGAATGCATAAATAGTTTGTTATTAAATTATTTTTGTCCACTCACTCTAACGTTATTAAATGTCTTCCCCTGGGCCCTTCGTTTTAAAATGCCCAGTCTGCAGACTTCGGATTGGATCTAGTAAGAGACGAGGCATAGTCACCCGTATCTCCACCACTTTTCACCAGTAGGTTACCTGTTTAGCCTACCTGTGTTTTCTTACTTCTGCTAGTGTCTAGTAGCTCTGAATACTTGGGTTTAATGTATATATTTTTGGTTGTGGGCGAAGGCTTGTTAATATTTTAGAATATTTTCGGATGATGTATATTATCTTAGATAATGTTTATTATCCTGTTGGTGGTGATTGTTTTTGGGGAGCACAAAGGCTCCAGAAGTTAAGGTTGGATTTGGAACCTTTAGACGTGTTTGCAGGTTTCTATTGGAAGGGTTGTCCATTTTCAAGGGAGGTTGTACCGAATTTTGCGGTAAATCTTTCCTTGGAGGTGGTCCCCGCACGATTTACTCCGGGTTCAGAATGAAATTCGGGGCGGGTCGTGTCAACTCACCCAATAGATAACTAGATCAGAGTCCAAAGCAAGATCTGGAGAAACCTAAGCTTTCTCGGCACACCAGTTATCCAACCCGTCGAACCACCAACTCTGACTGGACCACCAACCTCCAAGAGGTGTCGCATCAATCTTGTTGCACTCCCAGTTCCGATCTGTCCACCTACGACGACGAAACCTGTCTATGAGGACGAGTTTGGGAATAGGAGAAAAGATGGGACTTTGAAGGGAATGTTGCTAGCTGGGTGCGCAGGTTAGAATTGGATTGGGCGTAGGATAAGCAGCTGGGACTTCTTCTCTGGGTTATTGAACAAGAGTGTTGAAGAGATGAGGAAAAATTTAGCTACTTAGCCAAACTAACGATTTGGCTAAGTAGTTCCTGTGTATTATTGTATTCTTGATATATGAATCATGCCTTTTTGTCAAGCACAGCCTCAGAGGAATGGAATCGTGATTGTTGCTGTGAATCAAATTTATCATGTTTGAGTTTTAAATTCCTTCTTCTTCCTTTGTGTTCTGGCATATTCAAGTTGGCAAGAACTAGTCATGTAACTAGTGATGCAATTGATAATAGAAGTGGCTGGAATGCAACAAGCTATGTAACTGGTAATGTAACCGGCGGTTATATGACAAGTTACATGGTTAGTCTCATGGATAGTTACATAGACAGGTTAATGTAGTTACACAAGTGTAGCATGTATGTAGCTACCCATGTAACTATTAATATGTAGTTACATGGATAGTTACATGTATAGTTACATAGATACATGCATAGTTACATGGATAGTTACATAGATGGATAATTACATAGATGAATAGTTACATGTATAGTTACATGTATAGTTACATAGATAGTTACATACATGTATAGTTACATGGATAATTACATAGATGAATAGTTACATGCATAGTTACATCACTTACATGGATAGTTGCATGCATAGTTATATAGATAGTTACATAGATGGATAGTTATATGAATAGATAGTTACATGCATAGTTACATAGGCAGAGTAATATCGTTACATAAGTGTAGCATGTATGTAACTACCCATGTAACTATGTAACTATCAAATTGTAGTTACATGGATAGTTACATACATGGACATTTACATGGATAATTACATGCATAGTTACATAGACAGGTTAGTATCGTTACACAAGTGTAACATATATGTAACTACCCAAGTAACTATCAAACTGTAGTTACACGGATAGTTACATGCATAGTTACAAGGATAGTTACATGCATAGTTACAAGAATAGTTAGATGGTAGTTACATACATAGTTACATGGATTGTTACATAGATCATAGATGGATAGTTACATAGATAGTTACATAGGCAGATTAATGTCATTACACAAGTGTAACATGTATATAACTACCCAGGTAACTATCAATATGTAGTTACATGTATAGTTACATAGATATATAGTTACAAATGCAAGATAATGTAGTTACACAAGTGTAGCATGTATGTAACTACCCAGGTAACTATCAATCTGTAGTTATATGGATAGTTACATAGATAGTTACATGGATAGTTACATGGATAGTTACATGGATAGTTACATTGATGGATAGTTACATGGATAGTTACAAGCATAGTTATAAGGATAGTTACATGCATAGTTACAAGGGTAGGTACATGGATAGTTACATAGGCAAACTAATATAGTTACACAAGTGTAGCATGTATGTAACTACCCAGGTAACTATCAATCTTTAGTTACATGGATAGTTACATTGATGGATAATTACATAGATAGTTACATGGATAGTTACAAGCATAGTTATAAGGATAGTTACATGTATAGTTACAAGGGTAGGTACATGGATAGTTACATAGGTAAGCTAATGTAGTTACACAAGTGTAGCATGTATGTAACTACCCAGGTAACTATCAATCTGTAGTTACATACATAGTTACATGCATAGTTATATTGTTAGTTACATGAATAGTTACATAGCTAATTACATAAGCATTTTGAGTTTTGGATAGCTACATTGTCAGTTACGTGAACATTTGCTTGGTAAGTTGGTTACTTTGCAGCGGACTGCTGTCGTCGTGGTGTAGCCGCACATTGCAAATACCAATAAAGTATCATCACTAAATGCTAGTTACATTGTTAGTTACATGAATAGTTATCTAGCTAGTTACATAAGCATTTTGAGTTTTGGATAGCTACATTATCAATTACATGAACACTTGCTTGGTAAGTTGGTTATTTTACAGCGGAACGCTACTGTCATAGTGCAGCCGCACATTGCAAATATCAATAAAGTATCATCGCTAAAGTATCAGCCCTCGCAAGCACATCAAGGTCTACTTTGATCTATCGAGTAGAATCATGCACCTTAATTCTTTCATAGACATTTCATCAAACATTTGGTGTGCACCTTAATTCATTCATAGACATTTTATCAAATAGAATAAACAAATATTCATTTACAATCTCAGCAAAGAAAAATTCATAAGGAATGCATTCTTATTCATCAAGTAGAATCATGCACCTTAATTCTTTCATAGACATTTCATCAAACACTTGGTGTGCACCTTAATTCATTCATAGATATTTCATCAAACACTTGGTGTGCATGACCAAATAACATAACACAGATGAAATAGAACAAGAAAATATTTATTTGCAATCTAAGCAATGAAAGATTCATAAGGAATGCCTTCTTATTCATAAAGAACATACTCAGAATACACAAAACTCATGGATTCAAGCTTTCTTTTCTTTTCTTTTCTTGTTTTTATAGATATGGAGCTTGAACGAAAATGTTGAAGTCATGGAGCTTCGAGTGGGCGGCCGTCGTCGACTTCCAACGTCGGAACCGTCACCGATTCCGACCAATTCTTCAACAATGACCAGATCTAATTCTTTAACAACTCCGAGCCCGATCGTAGCCTTTTCCTCGCCGCCAACGACTTGGCTGATGTGAAGGAGCACCGTGGCACAGCATGGTGGAGCATATCTGGTCCTCATGTCCGATCTGGATGAGAGAGAGAGAGGTGAAATTAGAGAGGAGGGTAGAATGGTCATGTAAAAAATGTGAAAATAGACCTTTTAATCATTTAAGATGTTATAAGGTGACCATTTTATCATGTAACATGTTTTAATGGTAAGTTTTTTATGAAGTGGAATATTTGAAGACTATTTTATCATTTGTACCTTTAAATGATAATTTAGTGTTATATCTCTTAAAATAAATACTTTATATTCAAATGGGTTAATAAAAAAGATTATCATTAAAATAGAGTTTGACTTTTTCTATCTTATGCAAATGGTCTTTGATCAATATTTAAATAATGCTGTTGTGTCTTTGGAATAAACGGACCACGTTTAAAACCCTGAAGCCGCACTGTCGAAATTGGAAACCCTGAGAGCTCCTGGGTTCATTGCAAATGGTGGATCACTTACCGGAAGACGTAATAGTTAAAATCCTGGAAAGGTTGCCCATCAAATCCTTAATCCGCTTCACCTCCGTTTCCAGACACTGGTGCTCTGTCATATTGTCCGACACCGAATTCGCGAAAACCCACTTCCGAATAGCTTGTTAGCACCAAACCGTGAGTCGCAGAGTCCTCCCTTCCACCTCCACCTTTAACGAATCTGAATTCGAATCCTGAGACTTGGCAGCGCCGTTTTCGCCTTCAGTGAGAAACGTCAGGTGCTCGTTCATTCTACCCTTCACTGTTGCCTCCTTATTTGGCTCCTGCAATGGTTTGGTTTGTGCACAGCTTGTTCCATTAAACCAATTATATATCTGGAATCCATCAACTGGCTTCTTCTATGTATTACCCGAACCGGTTGGTTGGACGTGTTCATCTTTAATTCTCGACTGTTATGGTTTTGGCTATTTGTCGGCCTCTGACGACTACAAACTCATTGCTAAATTTGTCATTGTTTCTGATGACGGTGGTGGTGAGAAGATGCTCGTCTTCTCAACCAAAGCCAACATTTGGACAATTACGGAAGCCCATCTCGATTATTTCTTTCATGGTAAATGGGCTCTTTCAAATGAGGCACTTCATTGGCTGGACGACATTAGCATCGTTGCTTTTGATCTAGCAAACGAGGAGTTCCGAAGAATGCCGCTGCCTATCGTATTTGGTGAGCTTATGCATCTCCAGGCTTTTGGAGACAGTGTTTGTGTATTTGATTTTGGAAATGTCGATACTCTGGCTCCATTGATCTGTGGGTGATGAAAAACTATGGCGTGGCTGACTCCTGGGCCAAGCTTTTTAACTTAAAGGTTACCAATCAGCATGAGAAGATAGTTTGGTTATGCCCAATCTTGGTGTTGGAAACTGCCACATTTCTGGAGAAAAAGACTATAGAGAGTGATGTGCTCAAGCTGATAAGCAGTAGTCATACCAAAGAGGAGCTTGAAACGCATGTGTGTAGTGGGGATGTAAATCTGATACACCTGGTTCAATATGAAGAGACTCTACTTTGGCTTGGTTAGTCACACATTCAAATTTCAACCCCCTCTTTTGGTCATTCACTGGAACTGTATTAGTTCATATTTGTAATTGATTGGATGTGAGTAGCGATGATATTATACTGTTAGCTTTAGGTTGTGACCTTAAGGCTATAAAGGCATCACTACACTTTGATATATTCATGCTTAAGTCTCTGTTTGTGCTTGTTATTAGGGACCAAAGGGCCAAAGGCTACTCTTTCCTTTGAAAGAGAGAAGATGCTCATTACATAATTTCCTGCTTATTCATGTGATAGTGGCTTTCCTTACCTGGCTATCACATTTAACGTCCATTATATACAGGTCGCATAATGTGTTTGATCACATTTTTGTTTGTAGAGTCCAGATTTAAATGACCAGTTGTTAAAAGATGGCATTCGCTAGTATAAATATATAATTGATTTCTTCCTTCTCTTTCTAATCAATTTTTTTTTTTTTTTTTTTTTTTTTTTTTTTTTTTTTTTTGCGAATTAGAGTCTCTATATTGGTTCTTCTGTATTTCATTTCTCCAGCTTCCCCTTGAATGGAAGGAAGGCAAGCGCAAATATGTGGACCAGAAGAAGTGGTGCATCTTGAAGAATTCTAGAGTACATTGTCGCAATGAAGGTGCCATTTTAGCGATAAGGAAGTATAGTCCTGGAATATGATCTTTGGAGTATGTCTTCCCATAACTCTGATATATAATATTTTCATTAGAAAATGATATGTTATGACTGTGACTGTTATATTTATAACCCGAGGAAATTTTTCAAATGGTACCCTAAGTTAAGCTCATTCATCATTTTGACATCTCAATTTTGAAAACTATAATAATGGTACCTCAACATTTAAAGTCAACCTAACATTTGTTCCTTCCGTGATTGACATCGTTAAGTTAGACTTTGTCCATGGGCAAAATTATCTCTTCATGTTTTCCATCCACAAAGCTTATCAGTTGAATTATAGTCTCTCAACCTGAAGATATTAATTATGAATGCGAGTTTTATTACCTAGTTATCTTTGATTGTTCTATTAAGTATATATGTTTCAAGAACTATGTTGCACAGACACTTCACACTCCTGGAGTGTCTGAGTGTCTGACACGCCCAAGACGGTCCGACACGTCACGTGGTGTGTCGAAAAATGTTGATTTTTTTGATACGTCTCTACTGATTGACCGACACGCCATCTCAGTCTCTGACATGTCACATCATCAATTATTAATATGTATTTGTTTTTAAAAAAAAAGAGAGGTTTAGATGAATTATGGAATAATTAAAAGGTTTGGATGGATTATTTTTGAAAATGGGATGGGGAAAACTCAGCCTATAGAAGGCTCAGTTCCTTGCCCGTTATTATTATTATTAATAGAATTTTGTGTCATCGAGAGGGACAAAGAACCTCTATCTCGTGTCACATTAAGAGCATTACACTTATCCTCATAGAGGACATCCTGAATAAAATCAGGCACCTCGGCTAATGTAACCTCCACTACTCTATCACATGTTGCAAAGTGAGCCAATCTATGGGCTACACTGTTTGCTTCATGAAACACATGTTGGACAGTAACATAATCAAAACAATGCATAAAGTCTCTACAATCCTCCAATATCCGACCTACCTCTACCATGTCACTTCCCTGGTTGTTGAGAGTTGCTACAAGAATTGCACAATCACTTTCTACCTCTAGGTTTTGCCACCCATGTTGAATGGCCATTCTCAAACCCAGACGACAGGCCTTTGCTTCTGCATGAAGAGGAGAAGACAAAGACCCCAGCTTCTTTGACCATGCACATTTAACATCACCCACAGCATCCCTTATTATCATTCCTACACCACCACTCCCATCCTCCTTATAGGCTCCATCAATATTTAATTCGAGCCTCCCACTTAGAGGGAAACACCATTTTGCTTTTTCTCTCCGGCTTTTGGCATGTGACCTCCCATGTTTAAGTCTTTGGAACTCCAAAAGCTGTGTCGTTGCCCATTCAACAGTCTTGACCGGGTCAAAAATAGAGTTTTGCCATACAATTTTGTTTCTCTCTGTCCATATCGCCCATAACAATTGGAAAATATAGACAATTGTGGGGGCTGTAACTCCTCCATCATGTCTCTAATCCAACCCTCCATCGTAGTAGCTGCATGGCTTCTAGCACGGAGCCCGAGTGGACTGAAAATCTAGAGACAAGCTACCCCAGTACACTCTTTGAAAATATGTAACGTAGACTCCTCCATACTCATGTAGAAAGGGCACACCAATTCATTTAGAAGCACATGCCTCCTGCTCAATGTCATTTTGGTTGGGACAATATTTTTTACTAACCTCCAAATGAAACTTTTCACTTTGGGTTGAACTTGAACCTTCCAAATTTTCCTCCAGAACTCATTCCCATTGTGAGAACCTGAGGAAGAGCCTTGTACCGAATCCACTATTGAAGTCCTAGCAATGTGATAACCACTCCTCACAGTGTAGAGGCGATGTTTACCATAATGCCAGATTAGCCGGTCGTCCGGATTACGAACACTTAAGAGGAATTTTCTTTATCATCTCAACCTCATCTGCATAGAAAAGTTCCTCAAGCCATTCATCCATCCACTCGAAACGATCTGGATCAATTAAATCGATCTCCCACCATCAACCCCTCCAACCCCTCCACAATACTAGAGTAGGGTTTAAAAGTGACCGGTCTAGGCAGCCATGGATCGCGCCATACATCGATTGCTTCACCTGAACCCACAAGATATCTCAACCCTTTCACAAGTAATTCCTTCCCCTTCAGTAAACTTCTCCATGCATACGAGTCTCCTCTTTTCATATTAGAATGATTGAAATTTTCTTGTCTATTAGGTGTTAGAGAGCTGCTATGTTACTGAGTTGCTACCTAGTTTTTTTTACAACCTATATCTACCCATTTGATTCTTTTTAATGTTATTTCAATATGCTTATGTAATGGAATGAATTTAGACAAAAAAGAAAGAAAAAAAGATTGAATTTAGAACATGATTTTGGTAATCTAATTAACTTATTTCAAATTTTAATATTTTTTTTATGTATTAAAAATACATAAATATATTATTTTATTTGTCATATCTAAGCCGTGTTGGAAACTCAATTTTTAAGTTATAACGTGTCGCCGTGTCACGCCATGTCTGTGTCCGTGTCCGTGTCCGTGTCCGTGCAACATAGTTCATGAACTTCTGTACTTGATACAAATGCATTTTAATTAATGTTGATTTTTTCTCTCACTGATAGGTTGCAAAAGCTACTTTTAATGATGGATATTAATGGCCCAAAGATAAAGTCCATCTTAACGGTGTCAATCACTGAGGGAACTAATGTTAGATCGAGTTTAAATGTTGAGGTACAATTATTATAGTTTTCAAAATTAAGATGTCAAAATGATGAATGGGCTTAACTCGGAGCATTATTTAAAAAATTTCCTTTTATAACCCTATCTAAATTTGGGATGGTTTTATTCATTATGTGTTATTGAGATGACGATGATACCATGTCATTAACTTGATTTTAATTTAAATATTGATTATTGATCTAAAACATCGCATTTTGAGTTTTTAATTATTCCATCATGTTTTGCATAAAAGTAGATAGAGCCAACTCTGAAAAGGCCAAAATTGTCACATCCCGACCCTTAAATTGTTACATTTTTACTAGCTTGGTAATAGTAAGAGTTTTACCGTCATCGTCAATGAGTCTATAGTTTTTTTGGTCCCTAGAGGGGTTTTGAGGGACGATTATTTCAGAGATTTTATTCGTAGGAGAAAATGTGACGACGGTAAAAATGGTAAATTTTACCCGGTAAAAATGTAAGTTTTATTAGGGTATTATTTTTTAGGGGTGTTAATTTTTGGTTTTGGGTTATATAGAGGAGTTGGACCGATTTGGACACAAAGGCCCAAACCATTTCTCTCTCTCTCTCCTCTCTCCCTCCCGAGCTCTCTCCCCTGAGCAGCCTGACCCGCCACTTCCGGCCGTCCGCCTGCCGCCGTCCGGCCACCGTACGCCGCCGCACCGGTCCCGTTCGGTCGGCCTCGAACCCAGCTACCTCCTTGGGCCGGTGACAGCTCCCCTAGCGCCGCCGTGAGAGAGAAACGATGTCCGGAGCCGCCGACTGTCGTGGTGGTTCCATCGCCGGAACTCCCTCCTCCGGACGCCAAAGCCGGCGATCCTTGGCTCATTTTGAAGCCCTCCTCCCATGCAGCAACCCCTCTAAAAGTCTCACTCCCTCTTGGGCTAGGTAAGGAGAAATTCGAAGTGGAAATTCTAGAGCTTTTATGATGTTTTTGTTCGATTGGCATAGTTAGGCTTGAAATTGGGTGTTGTGCTAGTTAAGAAAGTTGTAGAGTAGGGTGAGATGAAGCTATTGTCAAATTTTGGTAGTCATTGGAGGTCGCCGGAGTCGGTCTCCGGCCGCCGCCGTTTGGGAGATTTTTATGGTTTTAAACGTGGAATATTATAGGGTGTTTATTGAAGTGAATTATGGAATTTTTAGATGAGTTTTGGATAGGTTTGGGATTTTCCGAAGTTTGGTATTTTTTGCGGTTAATTAATGTAGAATCTGGCTGTGGATTTAAAGTCGTTAAATCTGTGGGAGGTTGTGTTACGGCTGCCAATTTTGGTATTAAAATTTGGGTCGTTTCGATTTAGGAATATCGAAGTGAGGCGAGAATGAGCGTGGTTACGGCTCATTTTTATTTTGCCTATTTTTGAGTAAGTATTGGAATTTCGGTTGGGAAATTAATATTATATTTAGAACAGGACGTGAGGAGGCTCGAGCAGATGAGGCCCCAGATCGACATCAGGCTTAGGCCTAATTTGTGAGTGGACTTTTATTTGAAATAATATGCATGCATTGGTTCATGATTGAACATTTCCTTTTGTTGGAGTTTTGACGTCATCTAATTTTGACGCTTTTATTTCTCTTGTAGAGTTACGTAAAATGAGATTTTCGGTGGATATAAATATGTATTTTATGAGATAGTATGTATATAAAAGCTAGCTAGCCCTATGTATCTGTCCACCTTAATGGCGTAGCATATAGCCGCATTATGGTGTGACGTTAGCGTTGGACGCGAGCGTAGTAGCCCTATATGAGTGTTTAATTCATATAGGGGGTATGAGCACATATTTATACACCCGTCTGTCCACCTTAATGGCGTAGTGTATCACCGCATTAAGGCGTGACGTGAGCATTGGACGCGAGCGTAGTAGCCTTATATAGACCCATGAATTTATATAGGGAGTATGGACGTGTGTGAATACATACATATATTTTAGAGTCTGAGAGGCTCAATATTTATGTGATGAAAGTTTTATCGCTTGCAGCATGCATTCGATTTTTCCTTGGAAATTGATTTGGGGAAACATAAATATTTTATTTATTAATTTGTTTTGTCCACTCACTCTAACGTTATTAAATGTTTTCTCCTAGGCCCTTCGTTTTAAAATGCCCAGTCTGCAGAGTTCGGGTTGGCACTAGTAGGAGGCTTCCGCTAGTGTAGCTTTGATTTCCTTGAGATATTGTTTAATATTTCGGTTGTGTGCTAAGTCCTTGTTTATTAATTTGGGATATATTCTAAGGATAATGTATGTTATCTTTATTTGGACGAATTGGAAGTTACTTGATTCGTCTAGGAGAGTAAATTCTTTTTTTTTCCGGGTTAGGGTTGTTCATTCTCAAGGGAGGTTTATCGAGTTCTTCAGTAAATTTTCCTTAGAAGTGGACCCCGCAAGACTTACTTCGGGTTTTAGGATGAAATTCGGGATGGATCTTGACAAAAATAGTGGCATCTATTATCTCGTTGTTTTGGACAGTGGTTATGGAGTTTCAGAAATATGGTTACCATGAAAATGGCTAAAATGGTTACCATGAAAAATAGCTAAACTGGTTGGTAGAGATTGATTAGAAGCCTTGGAAGGATGCCGAGACTTCTCTCCTCACTGGTGGCTCACGCGCAAATTAAAATCATGTGGTTGCAAGTCAGGTAGCTTTTTTTTTTTTTTTCGGCAGAAGTTATATAGGGAGGCTGGGGTGACTTGTGAGATTTTGCAAGTCTATCACGGTTCTTGTTTGGTTCTATGGTCCAAGTCTCTTAAAAGTTGCAGCTTCTCTTGTATTTTTTAAGATCGGAAAGCATACTTTATCAGTTTATGTATTTCTTTCTTTCAGGGTGTTTTGGTGGGTTTCTTGTCTCCTGCTGGTGCTTTCTTCCTTGAGCTTTTTCTACTTTAATCTTGGGTGGAGTGTGGACATCTTATTCCATTTATCTCTTGATGATATTTTGAATAATATTCGAAGTCTCTGTTGTCTGTTACGCTGGAACAGTGTTAATCAATTCGCCTAAAGATTTATGAATGTGTGAAATGTTGCAACACTTTGAATTTGAAAAGTACATCTAGAGTTTTCTGAACTTAATTAGCAGGCAGCATGTTTTATTTTCAATATTGTATTTCTTCTGGTCGTCTCCCTTTTATCTTCCAGTGCCAATTTTTATCTTTCACCCGAAAAATAATTGAATTTTCCTCCTATTTTGAACCAGGACTTGTCCGCCTTCATAGTTTGCTGCCTCCTCTCCTTCATATGCATTTCAGGACATGTAATATTCTAGGAGCCTCCGTTTATTTTGATCAAGAGTCTATTTGGCAGTAAATTTTGTATCGTTACATTACGTACGGATTGAGACCAATCATAGCTCTTCTGAACTCGACGGGGAAGGCAACTCTCAAATTAGTTACTTAACACATGCTTTCCGGTCGATAATCAGCTACACAGCAATACACCATCAGTGTAATTGCACTAGTAGCTTCCCAACCAAGCCAAGCAAACTGCAAAAATGGCGGAGCACACACCGTCAGATGTCAAGGTGAAAATCTTGCAGTGGTTGCCGATCAAGTCCATAATCCGACCCTCCTGCATTTAGAAGTGTGCTAGTTCATGGCCCTCATGTATTACAAACTCCTTTTAATGTTTGGCCCTAAAACTTTTCCATCACCAACACCGGAATAAGAAGTTCATGTCCATTAAGCAGTTGGGCATCGAGAATTCTACATTGATTAAGAGCAAACGCTAACCAGTTTTCCCAATGTGAAAAGGAAACAAGCAAATATTCCCAATCTAAAGAGGAAAACATAAAGAAAACAGTTGTTTTGATAACTACGTCGGCATTAGAATCCCACATCCCATTGGAAAAGGAACACTTCATAGTCTTATATCTTATAAATAGGAGCAGCCCTGGTAGGTTATTAAATATCGTTCATCTACTATTTTGGCTATTACGTCTTCTCTTAAAACCAAACAAGAGACGTCTCCTCTGTAATCACTACGAGCTGAACTTGCAATTTCCCAAGTCTTTTCCTCTGTGTTTTTAGTGTTATTATCCGAATTATGTCACAGCTATCAGATCTCATCAACCTCGACCTCAATGACACCAATGACAAGATCATCGCCGAGTACATATGGATTGGTGGATCTGGCATGGACCTCAGAAGCAAAGCAAGAACTCTACCAGGACCTGTTAGTGACCCCTCGAAGCTTCCCAAATGGAACTATGACGGGTCCAGCACTGGCCAAGCTCCCGGAGAAGACAGTGAAGTCATCCTATACCCTCAGGCCATTTTCAAGGACCCATTTAGAAGAGGCAACAATATCTTGGTTATGTGTGATGCTTATACTCCGGCTGGAGAACCAATTCCAACCAACAAGAGTTGTGCAACATATTGGAAGTGGAAGCATGGTTTATACTTTGAAAGTATGGCTGGGGTTATGCCTATTATCCTTAGGATTTCCAGCCATTCCTATTACTGTACACTTTATCTTTTACTTTGTATTTTACTTGTATAGCTTCCCTTTATAACTTATCTTTATGTCTTTGTTGTCTGTTTTTTGGTGTGTAAGAGTCTGTAAAGGAAAATGAGATCTGTTTCATCTCAGTCTCCTATATGTAGTGTAGATCTGTAAAGTCTTTTACAATCAAGAAATATATCAGAAAACTTCCACAAGGTTTTGTGTCTAGTTTTCTTCATGGTATCAGAGCAGGAATCCAAGGCCTGTCTTTGTATCTCTTCTTGATTATATCTGATTTCTTCTTTCCTTTGTGGAAGAGAAATTTGTTCAGAGTTCTTTTCCTCTGATTTCTTTTTCTGATTTCTTCATCCTGTTACAGAAGAGAGATCTGTTGAGAGGTTTTTTGTACCCTCATCTTTTTCCGATGTTGGAATGAATCCAAATCGGTGTTTTAGATCTATGGAAGTGAATAAACCAGAAGGTAAGCCTTCTGTGAAACGCTTGGGTAATCTTACAAGCATATGGAATGAGTTTGTTGCCTGTCTCAGCAAGAAGCAGATACAGACCAGATGCGAAGAAGCGAATATGTTTGGGAGAGAAAGCCACTCTGCCATCCTTAAGAAATTTTCTGGGTTTCTTGCAGAAACTGATTTTGTTCCACATGAAGAAGCTTCAGGTACTCTATTAACTTTGTCTACTACTCTCACTGTTTATGCTGAGAATGATTATTGGATTATAGACTCAGGAGCTACGGATCATATGACAAACAAACTTCAAAGTTTACATGATTTTAAACAATTGCCCATTCCTTCAAAAGTGTCTCTTGCAAATGGTCATGGTGTCTCTGTTTTGGGAAAAGGAAAAATTGCATTGCTTTCTAATCTTATAGAGTCAGTTGCTCTGTATGTTCCTTCATTTCCCTTTTAGCTTTTATCTATTGGAAGAATTACAAACACCTTAAAATGTCTTGTTATATTTTCTCCTTATAATGTCATATTCCAAGATATCATCACCAGGAAAATAATTGGTGAAGGTTTCCTTTTGAATGGTCTTTACTATTTGTCCAAAACTTCTTTTGCTTCCAGGAGTTTTCAAGTTGGCTTAAGTTCTATACAAGATCATAATCTATGACACCAACGCCTGGCTCATCCATCTGAAAAAGTGATGTCATGTTTGTTTCCAAATATGTGCAAATCAGACAAACAATGTGATGTTTGTCATTTGTTAAAATCTTCCAGATTGCCTTTTCCAAATTCTCTATCAAGGGCTCATAAACCCTTTGAAATTGTTCATTCTGACCTTTGGGGTCCTGTTCTTGAGTCACATGATGGTTTTAAGTATTTTATAATCTTTGTTGATGATTTTACAAGGATTACTTTGTTATATCTTTTGAAATTCAAAAGTGAAGTTCTGAATGTTTTTAAGGATTTTCATAATCTTGTTCAGACTCAATTCTCATCAGTTATTCATGTTTTAGATCTGATAATGGTTCTGAGTATATGTCTAATAACATGTGTCAATACTTGAGTGCACATGGAATTCTACATCAGACTAGTTGTGTTGGTACTCCTCAGCAGAATGGAATTGCTGAAAGAAAAAATCGGGACCTCCTTGAGAAAACAAGAGCTCTAATGTTTCAAATGAATGTACCAAAGATCTTTTGGTCTCAAAGTGTGCTCACTGCCACTTATCTCATTAATCAATTACCTAGTAGAGTGCTCGGTGGCAAATCTCCTCTTGAAGTGTTGAAAGGAAGAAAGATTGATATCTCTCACCTGAAAGTGTTTGGTTGTGTTTGCTTTGTTCACATACAAGCTAATAAAAGAGGGAAACTTGATCCTCGGGCTGAAAAGTGTGTGTTTTTAGGGTATTCATCCACTCAAAAAGGGTACAAATGCTACAGCTTTTCTTCTAGAAGGATTATTGTTTCCAGAGATATTAGATTTGATGAGAATACTCATTTCTTTGCTGGGAAATCAGATGGTTACAGTCAGGGGGAGTCTTTATTTGATCTGTTTCCAACACCCAATCTTTCTGTTGATAAGGATAGCAAACAGCCTTTCCATCCTACTGCTCCAGTTCCAGCTTCAAGTTTCAGTCATCCTGTTGTTAGGGATTCTAGTCAACCTTCTCATCCTACTACTCCAGTTTCAGAAGTTCAAGCAGTGCCTCTTGATCCAGATGTTGATCAATCTGAGCAACCTGTTGTTGAGCCGCTTCTTTCACCTCCAGTTGTACCTCGTAGAAATCCTACGCGAGTACGAGGTCCTCCAGCAAAACTTAAGGATTATGTGACATTTGCTGCGAGGTATCCAATGACTGCCTTCATCTCTTATAAAAGGTTCTCTTCTGCTCACTCTTCCTTTTAGAGTACTCTTGATAATAATCATGAACCTCAAAGTTTTGAGGAAGCCAATAATCATGATGTGTGGAAGCAAGCTATGGTTGATGAGCTTCATGCTCTTAATGAAAATAAGACATGGAGTGTGGTAAGGCTTCCTAAAGGGAAGAAGGCTGTTGGTAGATGGGTTTACAAGACCAAGTTTTATTCTGATGGGAGTGTGGATAGACACAAGGCACGATTGGTAGCTCGTGGGTTTACTCAAACCTATGGAGTAGACTACAAGGAGACCTCTGCTCCTGTTGCGAAAATGAGTACCGTGAGGGTTTTGCTATCAGTTGCAGTGAACCATTCTTGGCCTCTTTACTAAATGGATGTAAAAAATGCTTTTTTACATGGTGATCTCGAAGAAGAGGTGTATATGAAGCTTCCTCCTGGTCATTCTCAATCTCATGATCCGGATACAGTGTGTAGACTTCATAAGGCAATTTATGGCTTAAAGCAATCTCCACGTGCATAGTATGCCAAGCTTAGTTCAGTCATTGAAGAAGTTGGTTTTCGTAGGAGCAATGCTGATTCCTCTCTATTTGTTTGGATTGGTTCAACTAGTAAGCTTGTTGTGCTTATTTACGTTGATGATTTGATTGTGACAGGTGATAACCTTGAAGAGATTAATGTTCTCAAACAATCTCTTCATAGCAAGTTTGCTATTAAGGATTTGGGGCTCCTTAAGTATTTCCTGGGTATAGAGATGGTCACGTCTCACAAAGGGTTGTTTCTCAATTAAAGGAAGTATACTCTTGATCTGTTGAAAGATGCAGGAATGTGGGATAGCAAGCCTACCAGTACTCCCCTTGACAGCAAGTGGGATATCAAGCCTGCCAGCACTCCCTTCGACAACAAGTTTCAATTGGATGTTTCCAGTGAGTCTTTCCTAAATATCAGCTTTTATCGAAGGCTTGTGGGTAAGCTTATCTATCTTACTATCACTCGACCTGATATAACTTATGCAGTAAGCATAGTGAGTCAGTTCATGCATGCTCCTACCATGGCTCATCTTCATATTGTCAAACGCATCCTTCGCTACCTAAAAGGATCTGTTGGGAGAGGAATCTTGATGAAACCAAATGGTCATACTGACATCATGGGCTACACAGATGCTGATTGGGCAGGAAATTCTCTTGATCGTAAGTCCACTACAGGTTTTTGTACCTTTGTAGGTGGTAACTTGGTCAGTTAGAGAAGCAAGAAACAAACTGTTGTTGCTCGTTCTAGTGTCGAAGCTGAATATCGAGCTATGGCTTCCACTGCTTGTGAACTTATTTGGCTGAAGGGATTGCTGTCTGATTTGGGATCCCCTAGCAGCCAACCCATATCTCTTTATTGTGATAATCAAGCTGCAATCCACATTGCCTCTAATCCTGTCTTTCATGAGAGAACCAAACATATTGAGGTCGATTGTCATTATATACGAGCTCAAGTTCAGTCCAAGGTTATTGATACACATTCCATTCGCAGTCAAGATCAATTGGCTGACATCTTTACCAAATGACACGACCCACCCCGAATTTCACCCTAAACCCGGAGTAAATCGTGCGGGGACCACCTCTAAGGAAAGATTTACCGCTAACTTCGGTACAACCTCCCTTGGAAATGGACAACCCTTCCAAATCAAAACCTGCAAACACGTCTAAAGGTTCCAAATCCAACCTTATAGACTCCTGGAGCTTTCGTGCTCCCCACAAATCACAATCTCTCCCAATATAGATTTACTAATCTAACAAAGATCCTATAATAAACAACTACATATTCAGAGCAACTCTATTTGAGAGGAAATGAACTATAAATAAATAGAAAAGAGCGGAAGCTATACTATTGACTATGCCTCTTCTCCATGTATGTTCGATTTTAACTATGCAATCCTGCAGACTGGGCATTTTAAAACGAAGGGCCCAGGGGAAGACATTTAATAACGTTAGAGTGAGTGGACAAAAATAATTTAATAACAAAACATTATGCATTCCCATTTTAATTTCATAGAAAATATACTGCATGCGGCAGCTCAAAAGCGCTCAATTCATAATCTGACAATTTCACGACTAGCACTGGCTAGTCACAAACTCAAATAAAATGGAGCCTCTCAGGCTAAACTATATATAATCATATATTCGTATGTATCTACACTCGTCAGACTCCTTGTATGAATCCTAGAAACAATTCAGAAAAATAGAAATTCATACAAGGCTACAACGCTGGCGTCTAACGCGCACGTTGCGCCATAATGATATTTTTCCTCATTATGACCGAAAATGGACGGTGTATAAATACGTGTGGACTCCCTATATGAAAACCTAAATAAACTGAAAAAGAAAGAAGTTTTCATATAGGGCTATGACGCTTGTGTCTAACACTCACGCCACGCCATAATGGTATTTTACCTCATTATGCCGGACCAAGCACGTATGGCTAGCTAGCATTTATATACATACTATTCTCATAAAATCCAAAACATATATATCCACCGAAAATCTCATTTTCGGGATCTCTCCAATGGAGGAAAAATTGTCAAATAGACGAGAAATCAATAATCTCATCAAAAGAAATAAATGATTAATAAAATCATTCATCGCATGTTTTTTATTTAAAACAAAGGTCCACTCACAAATTAGGCCTAAGCCTGACGTCGATCTGAGGTCTCTCCAATTGAGTCTCCTCACGTCCTGTTCCAAATATATAATTAATTTACCAACTAAAATCCAATATTTATAAAATAGGCAAAATTAATCGAGAGCCATAAATACGCTCATCATTGCCTAACTTCGATTTTCTTAAATCGAAACGATCCAAACTTTAATATCATACTTGGCAGTCGTAAATACAACCTTTTCCAGAAATTGATTTAAATCCTACGATCAGATTTTACATTATTTAACCGCTTAAATACCAAACTTCGGAAATTCACAAACCTATTCAAAACTCGTCCGAAAATTCCACAATTCACTTCATTAAATTCCTCTAATTATTACACATTTAAAATTATACAAAATCCCAAAACGGCGGCGGCGGCCGGAGGCTGATTCCGGCGACGTCCAAATTCTACCAAATTTTAACATAATCTTCCTCTCATCATCCCAAACAACTTTCATAACTATCACTAAGTCCAATTTCAAGCCTAACTAGGTCAATCGAACGAAAACATCCTAAAAGCCCTAGAATTTCAACTTCGAATTTCTCCTTACCGAGCTCAAGAGGGATCGAGCCTTTTGGAGGGGTTGTTGCACGGGAGGAGAGCTACAAAACGAGCCAAAGATCACCGGCTTTGGTGGCCGGAGGAGGGAGCTCCGGCGAAAAGGGCAACTGGCTGCTAGGGGAGTTTCCTCCCCGTTCGGCGGCGCAACCGGCCCGGTCACGGTCCAGGCGAGGAGAGGAGGCGGCGGGGGTCCGAACGGGAGTGGTGCGGCGGCCTAGCTTGGCCGGACGGCGGCGGACGGCGCTGGAAGAAATCCGGCAGCGGGAGGAAGAGAGAGAGAGAAAAGAGAGAGAGAAAAAGAAAAAGAAAAAAAATGGGTTTGGGCCTCTCACCAACCTGGCCCAACATAAAAAAAATACCCAATTTCACTAATATAACACCCCAAAATAAAATACCATATTAAAAATGACCTTTTACTAGCTAAAATTTACCATTTTTACCGTCGACACATTTTTCTCCTACGAATAACACTCCGGAATAATCGTCCCCCAAAACCCTTCCAGAGACCAATTAAACTATATCTCAATGTCAGAGACGGTAAAATTCTTATTATAATCAAGCTAGTAAATAAGATAAAAATTTTCGGGTCGGGATGTGACACCAAATCTCTTTCCACTGCTCAATTTCATCGACTCTTGGGCAAGCTTGGCTCAATGAATCCCCTTGATCCAGCTTGAAGGGGAGTATTGGAAGTGGAAGCATGGTTTATACTTTGGAAGTATGGCTGGGGTTATGCCTATTATTCTTAGGATTTCCAGCCATTCCTATTACTGTACACTTTATCTTTTACTTTGTATTTTACTTGTATAGCTTCCCTTTATAGCTTATCTTTATGTCTTTGTTGTATGTTTTTGGTGTGTAAGAGTCTGTAAAGGAAAAGGAGATCTGTTTCATCTCAGTCTCCTATATGTAGTGTAGATGTGTACAGTCTTTTACAATCAAGAAATATATCAGAAAACTTCCACAAGGTTTTATGTCCAGTTTTCTTCAGCAAAGATATTCAGCCATCCTGATGTTGTTGCTGAAGTGCCCTGGTATGGTCTGGAGCAAGAGTTCACCTTGCTGCAGAAAGATGTGAAATGGCCCCTAGGATGGCCAATTGGTGGTTATCCTGGTCCTCAGGGACCTTACTACTGCGCTGTCGGAGCTGACAAGGCATTTGGGAGTGACATTGTTGATGCTCATTACAAGGCCAGCTTGTATGCAGGCATCGACATCAGTGGCATCAACGGTGAAATCATGCCAGGCCAGTGGGAGTTTCAAGTTGGTCCTTCAGTTGGCATCTTTGCCGGTGATGAATTATGGGTTGCTCGTTATATTTTGGAGAGGATCACGGAGATTGCTGGAGTGGTTCTTTCTTTTGATCCCAAGCCAATCCCTGGTGATTGGAACGGAGCTGAGGCTCAGACAAATTACAGTACTAAATCCATGAGACACGAAGGAGGCTATGAAATCATCAAGAAAGCAATTGAGAAATTGGGACTAAGGCACAAAGAATACATTGCAGTATATGGAGAAGGCAATGAACGCCGTTTGACGGGAAAGCATGAAACAGCTGACATTAACACCTTCAAATGGGGTGTTGCAAACCGTGGTGCCTCCATTCGTGTTGATCGTGAAACAGAAAAAGAAGGAAAGGGCTACTTTGAGGACAGGAGGCCTGCTTCGAACATGGATCCATATGTGGTAACTTCTATGATTGCTGACACCACTATTTTGTGGAAGCCATAAAAAGCATATGGCAGAATCTTGTGACTATATCAAAAGATGGGATTGTGATTTACCAAATCATTAGGATCATTTAATCTGCAGCTGGCTACTAGATATACTGCTATAGGCCCTTTTTTATATATATATATATATATATTTAGAAATGAGCTACTAGAATAGTTCAGATGATGTTCAATAACGTTTTTAAGTCATTATGATTGTTTTGCAAAATGAAAATGTGTTCGTTTATCAATTATTTTTGAAAAAAAAACTTAAAAGCATTGAAACTCAAAATTAAAGATGATTTTTTATTTTACACGTAAAATGGGAAAACGTTGCTTCACGTTTTCGTTTTCATTTCATATTTTCAGAATAGAGAAAACAAAGACTAGAAAAAGAAAAAGTATGTTCTCTTTGCTCCTTCTTAGGTTTTTCTCTCATCTCTAGTCAGTTTCTCATCTGGTTGCTCTCTTCTTCCATCTCTTACAAATTCCATCCAAATTTTTTTTAAGATTAATTACATAAGACACCCCGAATTATAGAGTCATTATCAATTTAATACCTAACGATTAAATTTCATCGTGTTGATACCTAAAGTTTGTTTCTGTTAGCAACTTCATACCTCATGGCCCATGGTTAAATCCTTCTGTTAACTGCTTACGTGGCAGCATGGTATGCACAGTATATAGGCAAATTCGTCTTTTCCAATTATGTTCTCATCGTGAGTTTCGAAGCAAACACACATCTCATCTGCCGAACAATTATAAACGATTATACTTTCTAAGGTACTCGCACTTTGAATCAAGACGCTTAGATGGTCATCAGGTTGAAGAAGAAGTAGAGAGAAAAAAAGAAAGAAGATTGTCTGGCCGCACCTTCTCCTTACCTTTTGAGATTAGTATTGCTCTTCTCTATCAATCATTTTTACGATTCAATTGCAACGACGTTTGTCTAACTCATCTCCAATCTGATTTAGGTTTACAGATCTCATTACCTGATTAGCTCTGTAGGCCAGAGGTCGGGTGCGCTATTTTCTGCTCTAAAGTGGGTCCCAGAGCTGTGTGGTCAGATCGACAAGATCTGGTGTGTCTAGGTCATCTCAATCACTCATTGTGGCGGCTTTAAACGGTGGTTTGTCGACGACTAGGATCCGGCGGCAAGTTTTGGGTACTCTTAATCAATAAGCTGTGAACAAAGTAAGCAATTTAGTTTTGGGTAATTTGTTGACAATTCTGATATGTGGGGCGGCAACTTAGTTCTTCTTACCTCTACTGGTAGCGGCGATGACCGAAGAAAACCCAAGAAGATTAAACTCTTCAATCTTCTCTTCAAGGCCTATTATGATCATATGTTATGTGGGTCGTCGTTATATGGGAATTTGAGTCCTCTGAGAGTGAGGTAGTTGATATTATTGATGCCAATGGGATTCATGACTCGGATTCATCACTCAGGAATTTCTGAAGCCATGGATGGAGTTGGTTCTTTGGTTTTAATTGCAAAATAATATGTAATTGACGATCCTATGCTATGCAACCTTCTGCTGCCACGTCAGCACTTGACGGAAGGTTTTAATCATGAGGTATGAGTTTGCTAACGGAAACAAACCCTAAACCCTATTAAAGAGATATCAATTTTGACACAAATTCTAACACTATTTATTAGTTATCAGATTTTAAAACAATGATAGTCTAGATTAATTCTAAATATGAAGTCAACATATAACTAATTGATGTAATAAATGACGTGGCATTACTTAATTTAATAACAAATCAAAAGAAAGAAAAATCACACTTTAAAATCTGAAAAACAAAATTGAGTTAAAAAAAAAAGATCGACATAATATCAAAGAAGAACAACAAACAAAAGAAAGAAAGAAAAAGGAGGAGCATCGGGGCTATTGCTTGCGGTAGTCAAGGGAGCGGCAGAGACTCCTTATACTTGTTGTCGAACACTAAGACTATAGATGGTTCATGGTTGGCTTAATGCCTGATGCCTTGAAATGATATTCTACTGTAGTTGAAGAGTTTGAATCGTTTTCATACCCAGATTCCATCACTATCTCCCCACATTCACACAAGATGTTTGTACATTTTATATAATCAAATTTAGATCCAAAAGCACCATGTCATATGATAAAACGTACATATCATTCTCTCAATAGTTAAATACAAAATCAATAGGCACTACAGGAAATCTAGTCCTAGGCGATGGAAACAACTCGTCGCCTAAGACTAACTGTTCATCGGTCAAGGATCTTGACCGACGAATTTTCTGTCGTTTAAGTTTCGTCGCCTAAGTGTCATGAGGTAGACACTTAGGCAACGGAACAGAAGTTAGTCATCGACTAAGAGAATTCATACCCGACGAATATTTTCCTACCTTGTCGACAAACTGGTTCGTCGATAAGAATCTCTGTTGACGGAACATTTTTGTTAGAAAGATTCTTAGCCGACGAATATGAAATTGTTCTTAGCCGACGAAATATTCGTCGGTATGTTCGTTTACCGAAGAATGTTGCATCGTTCTTAGGCGACGGAATATTCGTCGGCAGAGTTTTAAACCAACAAATTCGTATCAGTTCTTAGTCAACGATCGATTTGTATTCGTCAGGTAGGTGGTTTATCTTAGGCGAAGAATGTTACTGTTTCCGTCGCCTAAGTGATTTTATTTAGGGTAAAAAAAAATTTAATTTTTGTTTTTTTTACCTTATTCACTGTTTTTAGAAATTACAAATCAGTAACAATAATCAAACATATACAGATACATATATACCGGAAGCACTGGATTTGGAAAACATATTCATATATTGATCATGATAACTAGATGACAAATATTGTTCATATATATACACAAAATAATTAATGAACTAGCTATAGGTAGAAAATTGTTCATACAATCTAGCTAAACTATGAATGAAGTACTACAAAATCAATAATGCCAAGGGACACTATTGTCCAATCCTATGTTGTCGCCTAGATCATCATTGTTTTGTGGGGAAACATGTGGAGGAGGAGAAACAACTAGAGGAGGAGGAAATTGTGGAGGAGGAGGAGGTGGCATACCTAGGCGCTCATATATGGCTGCAAATTAGGACTGCACAGCGCTATACATAGACTCCGCACGTAGGGCACGTTGTTGGACCTCTTGGAATTGTTGTTGGGCACGCTCCTCTGATTCCTTTAGTCTCCGCTCATAGTGCTCCTGCATCTCTTGGAGTTACTGCTCATCAACTCTAGGAGGACGACTACGTGAAGTGGAACCATTTGAAGAATGGCTCAAGTCTCGCTCGCCTCCTCGTCCCATCCATTTGATCTCCTTTCCTTTCCGAGTTGAGCACCGTACCCAACACCTCAATTTGTTAGGACTGAACACTCTCCATAATCTCTTCCTTCGTCGTGTTAGGGTATTGTTCCTTAAATGCATCCTTTCGTTTATTGACCTCATCAACCATTTCATTCTGCATTTAAAATACATCAATTAATAAACAAGCTTACTCAACAATTTCATTAGCACTTAAAACAATAACACTTGAAGCAGTAATCACTTGGAAAAAAAAATCAGTAGCAGTAAGCAGGGGTGCCTGCATGTTTATTGTTTTATCAACAAGACATATCAAGACTCAATATGTTTCCTAATTTCATTCTTAGACCAATAGTGATGTGTTTATGTCATGATTTCTACTGCAATATAATTATTGGTAACTTCAATATTAACTAACCAGGTGGGAGTGATCTTTAGCACAAGTTAAATGAGCAACTCTGATTATAGATCTTATTCTTATGTAGGCTAACAAGTCTTTGAAACAGCAAATAATATGATCATAAAATTCAACTCCACCTGGAGGTCCTCAATCGAGGACCTACAGTTGGCAATTTGCAGTCGAGGATATTCAGTATTTGGATCATAAAACATGCCCTTTGAACATATAAGGTAACACAACAAGAATATAGAGCAAAGGCCACACAAGAAGTATAGCCTTTACAGGTGTTGCATTCTTTATTATGTGTGGCAAGTGTGGGTTAATGTGAAGATGAGGGGAAAATTGCCACACAAGAGTGGATTGCAACACCTCTAAATGTCACACTCTTTATGTGGTCTTTGCTGTATATTCTTGTTGTGTAAGTGCTTTGTTATCCTTAATGAAATTTCAAATAGCAGAAAGAAAGTGCAAGGTAGCACAATATTAGTTCTTGGTAAACAGACACCTTGAGGAGACTACTGAACAAGTGAATGGTGAAAATGTAACAAAGAGAAGACCGAGTTTAATCTAACACACTAGCTGAAAGGCATGAATTGATAAGTGAGGAAATTCAATACATTTAATGAAGTAACATCATGAGCTGGATTCCCAATTTCCCATGAAATTGATTAACTTGGCGGGCTCAAATGCTTATTGGGAATCATGCAATCACCCAACTAACCAAAACCTTTCCATCTTAAAAACTATGTTAGCAGATTAAATGGAACAAACCCATCAACAAGAAAACAAAAGAGGAGGAGTCAAACTAAGAAGTACCCAGAACAAGATCTACTTTAATGAATAAGAACTAATGAAAAAAATTGAAGTTTGGGTACCTCAACAGTCCAAATAAAGAAATCAATTACTAGTCTTTAATCAATTACTCCAAACACAACTCTGTCTTATGCTTTCGAATTACTAGCTAGTCTCTAATACATAAAATCTAGGCTTCTCACCCTAAAACTAGGCTTCACGCCAATCCCATCACATGAAAACTTAAAACACACCCTAAAACTATACATCTTAATTAATGACAATGATAATAACATTTTTTTTTTGTTTTGGAAGAAGCAGGAAAACATGACATTCTAATTGGACAGTACCTACATTCAACTTAATGGTCTACCAATAGCCGGATTTACACATGCTTGAACCATTTGCTAAGCTTACATAAAGTAAAAGGAAAGACACTCATATATTTCTTGGTCGTATCTTCATCACCAGCCCTGACATAGATCTTCTCAAAACTTTTGATAATTTGAAGCTACTCCCCTTGTATTCTGAGTTCCTCCATTGTGTAGATGATAGGAGAAGACCTCGTGTGGTGGTGCATAGTTTTCTCCCCACAGTTCCGCTTGTTTGCCAAGGAGATTCTCTAATATATACACGAAAAATATTAAATAGAGTAGTAAAATATAAGGGAAACAATAAAGGTAATTTAAAAAAAAAACAATGAAGGTAATTTAAAAAATCACCTTGAACGCATCTAGCTCAAAGTGCTCGCATAGAAACTCTCACTGGTCCTCTATCCCAATGAAATCTGAAGACATGCCAAAGGGCTCTTCCTTCAGATAAGCTTTGTGACACTGGTACTTCCATTCCTTGTACCTCTCATGTGCCCTCTTCACTATCCAATTGAACATTGGCTCATCATTTTCATCTACTCGTACTTTGGCTAAGTAACAAATAAAAAAAAATTCTCATGTTAATCACTGAAAAAAAATGTAATTAAGTAAACTTACTTTTGAAACTATTTTCAGTTACTTGCCGACATTGCATTCCACACCTTCCACTTCTCCTCTTGATCAAGGTCGTAGAACGTCCGGACCAGGTATACTGTACTGGACCAGTAAGCAACACTTGTTCGGAAAGGTGGATCATGATGTCAAAGAAAGTTGGGGGAAAGATCCTCTCCAGCTTGCACATGATGTACACAATGTCTTCTTGTAATGACTGAACATCAGACTTTTTAAGCTCTTTAGCGCATATCCTCTGAAAGAACTTTGACAAAACCACTAACATGTCAACCACATCACTCTACAAATACGGTGTAATGACCACGGGAAGAAGACGTTGCAGCAAAACATGATAGTCATGAGTTTTCAACCCAGTAATCTTATTTTCCCCCGTCTTAACACATCGAGCGATATTCCTTGCATACCCATGAGGATACTTAACGTTATGAAGCCACTGAAACACTTATGCCTTCCTCTAAGGATGGATTGTGTAGCCTGCTTGAGGCATTATGGCTTTTTTTGTTTTTTTGTTCTCTACTAGCCATAGCTTAGGGCGTATACACATTTTCTTAAGATCAACACGGGCTTAGGGGTGTCCTTGTTCTTATCTTTGAGATTCAGAATTGTTCTAAGAACGCTGTCACAAACATTCTTCTCTATGTGCATGACATCCAAGTTGTATCTGATTTTCAAGGTCGACCAGTAAGGCAATTCAAAGAATACACTTTTATGCGTCCAATACTTAAACTCATCAGGCGTGGGAGGATTCAAGTCAGTTACTTTTTTACTCGTGCTCAAATATCTGAACCAGTGCTGGTTAAGCCTCTTCAAAATCTACTCACCAGACCTCCCTGGGGGTTTCAGATTATGCCCCTCAGTCCCATCAAATGCCTCAGCATCCCACCGCCACTCGTGATCCTCGCAAAGATGTCTACGAGATCTCAAGAAACAAATTTTGTCGGCGTGGAAACTAGAATTGACGTCATCTAAACATACCGGGCAAGCCTTGTACCCCTTAGTTTGTTGACCAGACAACATCCCGTAAGCTGAAAAATCACTGATGGTCCAAATAACAGCTGCTTTCATCATGAATGAAGTTTGACCATGCCTATCAAAAGTAGGGAGTCTATTTTTCCATAACTCCTGCAGCTCGTCAATTAATGGTCTCATGTACATATCCAAGCACTTTCCTGGAGAATACGACCCTGGAACCATAAGCGTAAGAAAATTGTACTCATTCCTCATACACATGTTTGGAGATAGATTGTACGGAAATACTATCACAGGCCAAATATTGTAAGACAAATTCAAGTTTTCAGTAGGATTGAATCCGTCTGTTGCAGGTCCGAGTCTAACATTTCGACAGTCTCCAGCAAATTCGGGAAAAGAACGGTCAAAGTGCTTCCAAACCTCCCCGTCTGCGGGGTGTGTGAGATTATCCGGATCTATCCTCTGCTCTCCCTGGTGCCTTGCCTGGTGTCATCTTATATGCTTGGCCGTATGTGAAGACATATACAGACGCTGCAGATGAGGATCCAACAGGAAGTAATGAAGAACCTTCCTAGGAATGAGCGGGTTTTTCTGTTTAGATGAAGTGGAAGTTTTATACCTTGGCTCGTAGCAGTGTGGGTACTCAACTTCATCCTTGTTATCTTTGTAATATAAGATGCAGTTAATAGACGTAAGCGTCTATCTTCTGGTGATCAAGACCGAGGTCAGCCAACATCTTTTTTACCTGGTTGAAATTTTCCGGACAACTATTACCTTTGGAAAGCACTTTCTTCATAAGTGCAATATCCTCATCAAAACTTACGTTACTCTTTCCCCGCTTGTTTTTTATCTTCATTTGCTCCATGACGGTACCCAACATAGTATGCTCACTACCAGGATACAATGAGGTTTGTACTTCCCGTACAAGCCACTTGTATTTATCATAATCACTGTTGTAGTCAACGTGGGAGACATTAGGGAATGTGTCAGGGGCGTCGTCATAAACAACATTTTCTTGATATCATGAGGCGGCGAACGGGAAGACATCGTTTAAGAGGTTCATCACAGCAGGGTCCCCGTAGCTAGTATTGGAAGATCCTGCCTGCTGATTATGTTGTGCTTGAATTTCTACAAGTGTAGGCATTTGAACTTGATTTTCACTGTGCCATGTCCATGTGGTATAACTAGGACAAATACCGTTTAGTGTCAGGTGAGAATACATGTCTTCATATGTTACTGGTTTCCGATTGAGACATTTGTTACACGGACATATGTGAATAACTTTGTCTTGAGGACTATGTAGACGCACGAACTCAAGAAAATTAAAAATGCCTCTCATATAAAGAGGGGACCCTCTCCCTAATTGCATCAAGCTCTTGTCCGTGTTGTACACTATACAGGAAACAAAAATATAGTTGTCAAAAAATCGTTAATAATAAATGGGAAATATAAACATATACTTAACTATTATATATATATATATAAGATATATTAATGTACGTTGTTCACACCTACAATCTTCACCTTATGCCTCCGGTTAGGGCCTTAATCCTATTGGAGAGCACATGACATTGTGATTTCGTTTGTTGTTGAGGCGTTTCGAATTCGCGTATGTGAGAAAATTTCGGCAGCATCTCCCTACAGTTCCCCAAATGCACGAATATCTATATACCTAATATGCACTCGAGGAACAATAAAGGAAGATCCTGTCGAAATATATATACTCACAACCCAAAACGAAACGCACCAACAACAACGAAATCTCAATGTCATATATACTCCCAAACTATCCAAATATGAGACAATTCGAAAACCATTTTGTTAGACACAGTCGTAACATAATGGTTCTCGAACATGATTTCTAAGAGTAACAATATATATTGATGAATGTATAAGAATATTATAATTCTTAATTACATAATTCATCATTTTATTTTTTATCATTTGATTACACAAATGATTTGCATGAAAACGAAAATTTGATAAACATATTATTCACATAATTATTAATCATACGAACAAAATCTAATATATAATATATATATATATATACACACTCTAAAAATTATACACACACAAAAGTTAGATATATACATATATATATACAAATTAAAAACATAATATATATTATACACACATATTATACGTACAACCATATTATACACACAACATATACGTACAAACATATTCAACATGTATATATACACTACCAAATGTTACATATATCATGCATGCATCAAGCAATCTAGTAATTGGACCGGCAAAATTGGACCGCCGGCCAGCAAAGTCGCCGGAAAGGTTGTCGGAAAATATATATGCATAAATGAAGAAATTAAATAGATGAATTAAAGTAGTTACATACCAATTAGGAGAGAAGCAGCTACCACTTGAAGATCGGTTGATCAAATTCCTGAAGAAAAACTTCCAAAACTAGATTTGGATCAGATGAATTATGTGAGGGGGGAAGGAGCATGCATACCATATATGTCTTTCTTTCTGCGTTCTCTGCTGGGCAGAAGGGGTATAAATGATGTGTTTATTTAGCCGACGGAATATTCCGTCGCCTATAACAAAAGGCGTCGGTAAAAATATATTCGTTCTGCGTTGTGTCAGGCAATAATTCAATTTCTTAGTCGACGGAACAGTTCGTCGCCTAAGAAAGACATATTCGTCGTCCAATACTTACTTAGCCGACAGAACATGGTTCGTCGCCTAGGACTAACTACGCCGACGAAACATGGTTCGTTGCCCAAGATTAGCTTTACCGAAAAAACTCTTTCGTCGCCTAGGAAAATCTTAGTTGACGGAATCTGTCCAAAGTAAATTAACTTCCGTCGCCTAAGATTTTCTAAGCCGACAAAAATTTATCGACATAAAGTATTCGTCGCTTGTGGTTTACTAAGCCGACGGAACTTAGACAACGAATGGTGTTTTGTCGAATAGGAATATATTAGTCGACGGAAGTCCTCGACAGTCATTTTCCGTCGCCTAAGCCTAAGTAGGTCTTATACGATGTGGTGTCCTATACGACGGTTGTTTTTCCATCGATAAAGACGAACTTAGGCGACATAATTTTTTTAATTCCGTTAGCTAAGTCGTTATTTCCTGTAGTGAGGAGTTCATTAATATCATCATATAAAAACAAAAATAGCATGCCCAAGAATACAAATCGATCCTCTTGTACAATAACATGACTAACCAAAACTCCCTGAACGAATTTGTAGCTACCTAAAGGAAGAAGAGATTTATATTAAGGTAAATTCACTCTACTGGCAAGCAATATAGCCGATCAACTTCAAATGTTGTTTTGCTTTCTTTCTTTTATCTGTGTTCTTCTTTTTTGGTCTTCAGCCGATCTTTTTTTTCTTTTCTTTTAAATTGGATTTTATTTTTCAAATTTTAAATTGTGATTTTTCCTTCTTTTGATTTGTTATTAAAGTCTACGTCACTTGCCACATCAATTAGTTATATGTTGACATCATATTTAGAATTGATCTAGACCATTCATTGTTTTAAAATCTGATAGCTAATAAATAATGTTAAAATTTGTGTCAAATTTGATGTCTCTTGAACCGGACCATTCTTTTATACATAGAACAACACTACCAGGACAAGTACTTTAGCTTAATTTGTCGGCCTGTTAGCTTAATTTGTCGGCTAAGATCTTAGCCGACGAGACTTCGTCGGCTATAGTTTTGTCAGGAAATGGTCGTCGGCGATGACTTTAGCCGATGAAACTATAACCCGTCGTCGGCTAGTCTCTAAGACTTTAGCCGACGACCTCTTCTGTCGTCGGCTATAGTATTTAATAAAAATAAATAAAAATAACTAAAGCCGACGAAACAGACCATATTTCGTCGGCTTTAAGAGGGTTTAGCCGACGAAACATTCCATAATTCGTCGGCTAAACATTATTATAGCCGACGAATTATGGCGTATTTCGTCGGCTATAACTCCATTCCAATATAAAAAAAAAAAACCTGAAATTAAAACTAAGGCTCGTAAGGTAATACATTCTTTTTTTATTACAAATTAATGTATTACGTCCTCTAAATTAAAACTAAGGCTCGTAATCGGAATCATCCGATGAGTCTTCTTCGGTGTCAGAATTAATTTCTGGTAATTTATGCCTTTCCTCATCGCCAGAGTCTTCGTCTGTTTCTTGATTTGGATCAACATCAATAAGCCTTGGCTCTTCATCACGAATTCGCACCGAACGACCCGCTTTAAAATTATTAAGGCGAACGGTAGAGGAGTTAGGAATACATATTGCGTTGGGCTCTTGATACGTAACATCTTCTTCCTCGTCTTCGGCCTCTCCAAGTGTAGCCGCCCGGTAAATATTTCGAGGGTGCACAAGGTTGACTACTTTCCACGCGTCACCCTTAGCAAGGTCATCAAGATAAAACAATTGTTTTACCGATGTGTCAAAAACGAATGGGTCATCTTCGTAAGAACTTGTAGCAGTGTTCACCGATAATATTCCGTACTGATCGGTCTTCATGCTCTGTGGGCTAGTATCAAACCATCTACACTTGAAGAGGTGCAATGTCATGCCTTCACCGTAAACGAGTTCCACCACTGAATGGAGAACACCGTAATAGTCAACTCCATTCCGCCCACCATGCGCCATCACCCCATAATTTTGTGTTCTCCGTCTGCTGTCTCTCTGTTCACATATAAATTGCACGTCATTCACTTTGCACATCGGATAAACTCTTGACATTATCGGCTTCATCGCTAGAAGTCTTAGTTCGTGCGACCAATTTGGGTGACCATCAAATTGAATATGGTTCATCTGCAACCAACCATTCAACTGTAAATATGGATAATTATGCAATAAACAAAAAGACGTACATAAATATTGAATTACGTACCCAGCCGCCAAAATAGTTTGCGAACTCCCTGTTGTGGTACTCGAGATCACTATAAATGTCTGGACAATATAGATGGATGTCTTTCCAGTATTCAACTTCTGGACAGTTAATCAATACCCACCAGTGGGCAATGACTAGCTCATGTGGTTGCAACTTGTAGGAGTCTGACAAAATTCCATAAACTTCAACATCACTGGAGAGTATGGAAATATTGAACTTCGGTACATCTACCGGCATGGTTTGCGGAGTTTCCTTCAACGCTCCTAAATACAACTTCATGTAGGTGACGCACTCGTGCGCAATATATGCTTCGACTATACATCATTCAAGCGCGGATTTATTAGCCACATAATCTTTGTAGTCTCCAAGTTGCCAATAAATCAAGTTGCAAAGTGTTATGATTATTGAACATGTATATATATTGAGGAATTCAGGTGTAAAAAACGTACCTTTCCATGGGATACATCCAAGTGTAGTGTACTGGACCGGTAAACAACAATTGCTCAGGAAGATGGATCATCAGGTGAGGCATGATGTCAAAAAAATTTGGAGGAAATATCCTCTCAAATTTACACATCATATAAATGATGTCCTCTTGCATTTCCCGGAGGTTAGATTTTTTCACTTCCCGTGTGCATAACTTCTTGAAGAATCTTGCCAACGCTACTAGCGGCTTCACCACCTGACGGGGAAGGAAGGTCGAATGAAAACAGGGAAGAGATGTTGTAGCAGGATATGACAGTCATGACTTTTCAACCCGTACATCTTATTGTCCCGGAAGTTCACACACCGAGCTATATTTCCTGCATAGCCTGAAGGATACTTCATAGAACTCATCCACCTGAAAATTACGTTCTTCTGGTCAGCTTCACGGTGTAAGGAGCTTGAGGTATTTTTTTCTTCCCTTCTTTCAACCACAGATGTCTTCTTAATTGCATTTTTTTTAGATCAATGCGTGTCTGAGGATCGTCTTTCGTCTTCCCCTCCAAGTTCAGCATTGTGCCCACCACACTGTCGCAGACATTCTTTTCTATGTGCATCACATCTAGGTAGTGCCTGATCAACAAATTACTCAAGTATGGGAGTTCCCAGAATATGCTCTTATGTGTCCAGAATTTGTACTTGTCGAGTCTTTCAGGTATTGCCGCCACAATATTGGGATGATTGCTAAGCTGCCCAAAATCGTACTCATTAAGCACTGCTAAAATTTCTTCTCCCGTCCATCTTCTGGGAGACACACCGTGTTCTACAGTCCCATCAAATGCCTTGTCATCGAACCGCCATACGTGATTATATGGAAGGAAAGCACGGTGACCCAATCTGCGTATCTTGTTGCAATGACTGCTGCTCCCCTCATCGCGAAGGCACTCTGGACAAGCCTTGTATCCCCTAACAACGTTGTCCGACAACATCCCACGGGCAGGAAAATCACTAATAGTACCAACAACCATGACATGCATCTGGAACATCTCGTGCATGTACTTGTCATAAGTGGGATGACAAACGTCCCAACAAAACTTAAGTTATTCAATCAAAGGTCTCAAATACACATCGAGACACTTCCCTGTATAACCGGTCCCCGAAATCAACAAACTCAACATATTGTATTCTTTCTTCATGCACATCTGTGGAGGAAGGTTGTACGGTACCAAAATCACCGGCCATACACTGTATCGAAGACTCATGTTGCCAAAAGGGTTTAACCTGTCGGATGAGAGCCCGAGACTCACATTTCGGACCTTTCACGCAAAATGAGGAAACTCCCTGTCTATATGCTTCTAAGCCTCCCTGTCAACAGGGTGTATAAGGGTATCTTCGTCATGCAATTCCCTATCAGCGTGTCATCTCATAGCTTTGACCGTGTGTGAAGACATGTACAACCGCTCTAGCCTATCCCTCAACGGGAAATACCGAAGTACCTTCACAAGTTTCCTATTGCCTGTAGGAGTCAGCTTATACCTGTCAGTGTGATATACCGGACATGCGTCAAGGCCACCAACGTCATTCCCTTCTGGATCTTTACCCCAGAAGAGAACGCAGTCATATCTGCATGCATGGATCTTGATGTAGGAAAGCCCAACAACTTTCAGGATACATCGGACCTTACGATGAGTGGTAGGAAGACGATGACCGTGGGGCAGCATCGAAGTAGTGTACTGTAGATAATTATCAACAGCCTTCACGATCAATTTTGTCTCAACTTTAATCTTCATTACGTCTATCACACTTTGAATAAACGGTCTTCTGACAACCGGGGTACACAGGGGTCTGTTGGAAAGCAAACAGTTTGTTGTACTTTTCAATACCAGCAGTGTTGACAGCTCTAGAGAAGGGCTGCACCGGGTCAGGCATATACTGTCCTTGAGCGCATACACCGTTCTCATAAGGAAATATGTCGTTGATGAATGTCGTTGTTGGATCGTTGAATGTACTGCCCGTCTCAGAAAATTGCCCATGATCATGCGGACCCCTTGATGATGTTTCATCGTGATATAACCAACATGTATACTTCTCCCAAAACCCGTTACTCCTCAGGTGCTGCCATACTTTGTCAATCGCAAATCGATGCATATCACTACGACACTGACATTTCGTGCACGGGAAATAGAAAATTGTATTCCCGTTAGCATTAGTCAGCGCATATTCCATAAAACTCATAACTCTTTTACCATATCTTTTGTCCTATTTTGGAAGCGAAATCCAACTCTTATCCATATCCTGAAAATATAACAAAATATACATGTATAACGCTAGCTAATTATTAATTAAATTTCATGCCATATATAAAATCTCAATTCATTTGGTACGCGTATATATTCTACGTACTACAACTAATTAACAACAAATTAATTAACACACACACAGATATATATATATATATACTTAATAACTACATAACAATATTATATATATATCTACATCATCACAAAATCATCATCAACAACTTCATACCATCAACACAATATTATAAATTAATTAACATATATATATATATATCTACTACTTATGAACAACTTCATATATATTATATCAAATCATCAACCAAATCGATCAACACATATATATATACATCCAACGTATTCAAAATCAATCAACTCATAACAATATTATATATCAACATCATCACAAAATCATCAACTCATATATATCATCAACAACTTCATACCATATCAACACAATATTATAAATTAATTAACATATATATATATATATATCTACTATTTATTAACAACAACTTCATATATATTATCAAATCATCAACCAAATCGATCAACACATATATATATACATCCAACGTACTCAAAATCAATCACACTCAAAATCGATCAACTCAAATAAAACTCAATTAATCAACATATATACATATATGTATCTATATATAGCTCTACAAACTAATTATGGACAGATTTCGACAACACCCAAACTTTTTTTCCCGTTTTTTATCTCAGATGAGTTGCTGCTGTCCAGATCTGCAAATATAAAGCACTTTAGCCGACGACATTTTTATTTCGTCGGCTAAACTTTTAAAAATTTCGTCAGCTGTAGTCTATGAACTTTAGCTGACGAAATAAATTCTTTAGCCGACGAAATTAAAATGTCGTCGGCTAAAGTTGACCATAGCCGACGAAAATTTAAATTAGCCGACGAATGAAAATTTCGTCGGCTTACGCGGACTTTAGCCGACGAAAAAATAGTTCGTCGGCCTGATTTTTTATTTTCATCGGCTAAAGCCTTTTTTCTAGTAATGCAAGTTAATAAACTACAAGAGTTATTGTTATCGTTGTCTTGCTATGCTTTTGAATTCCACACTAAATTATTAAAAAATGAGACTTTATAAATATTGTAACCGTTTACTTTTCCACTGTTCTTTGCATTATTATGTAGGACGTCATACTACCGTACACGTTTTCGGTTTCAAATATTTTTTTTGGACTAAGCTTCTAGACCCATTTACAGATTTCAAATGTACAATTTTGTTTTCTCATTTTTATTTTCAATTTGTTTTTGAAAATTATTTTTAAAGAAGAATTAGTTTATTTTTTCTTCTTTATTTGTGTCGCTGGTTTATTTGCCCAGTATCATTTGGTCTAGTGGCATAGTCTCCTCTTTAATAAGTAGGAGGTTGTGTGTTCGACTCACCCAGTTATAATTTACTTGATAAAAAAAATTAGTTTATTTTTCCTCTTATTTGTGGCGCTGGTTTTTCCATTGTATTAATATTAAGATGACAAGGAGAGGTGTTGCATTCATTGCCTCCTTGATATGTGCTATATGAATACTGGTACCATCTGTACGTACTTAACTTTTCAGTGATTCAATTTTTTATGCAACATTAGCTAAACCTTTTGTACATTTGTACTCGATCGGTCCTCAACTTCTCATGATGGAAGCGAAGGTGTGTATAGCTGGTCTACTTCTTAAGATTCACTATGGATGGGCTGTGAGAGCGAGTGGGCGACTATGCCACCCTGGTGCTGCTTTGAAAAGTAGAGAGGAGAGGTTTTCGGAGGTAAGTCGGATTCTCGCTCGATTGTATGAAGTAATTTTTCTAGTTTTCAATTTATTAGGATTCATTTTCCGTGAAGCAAATGGTGTAGTATAAAGGTTGGTAACCTTGCTAGATTTACGATGTTGGATGATGTTTGGTGTTGTTGGTATATATACCGCAAGCATAAGCAACGACCTTGTAGACCGTTTTCCGGCCACGAAGGGCCCCGCCCCCGGCATACTTCCGATAGACTGACATCCAGGCTACCTCGCTATGGTGAAATATCATTCGTACCACATCGGGAAAGTGTTCCTCCAAGCTCCACAAAAAGCATCATAAGAAGAGATATATATATAGTTTGTCTCACATTGATAATATGTAAAATGAGGGAACCTTTCTTAGCTATAAAATGAAGGTTTCCCATATGTAGAAAGGATCTTATGGATGGAATATCTCTCCCGATCCCAAAGGGCCTCTTGGTCATGATAGTTGATTGTTAAGTGGACGTAACCATGTCTTCCGATGGCATGGTGAACCACTATACGTCATTGTCCATGATTGTATGTTGTTCGTGTTCCACCATGATTCTCCATGATCTCAGTCTCCGGGATTATGCAGAAACATTTGACGCCGTCTGTGAAAATCAGTACTAAAAGTCTCGTTGCTCTGCCAGTAAGCGTAAGCTCATGCAGGGAGCTCAGTTCAAGGTATCCAGTATGCAGGCCTAAGTCATCAGGCCCTACCCCTTAGGAGGCACCACTCGGGCCCAACCATCCTAGAGAGCTCAGGCCCAAGTCACCGAGAGATTGGATGACCCGCCCGGGAGCCCTTCATCACCGGGTCTTCTCCAAGAAAAAAAAAGGGGCATGGCTCATCGGGAATCGGTGACTCCATCCGGCAGCATTTGACGGTACTGCCCGAGTATTCTCTTCCCGGGATGCAGGGGCTGGGAGGATCAGTCATGTCGGCCCTTCCACATCGGTCACTCGGAGATGAGTGTCCGGGACCCGGAGTTTAGTCATGTCGGCCGGGAGTTCGCCGGTGACGACCTACTCCACCCGCTGCCCGATCATCTTCTTACCCAGTGGCTCCATCGGCAGCATTCAAAAGGTCCGTCCGGGATGAGGAAGAGAGAATTTGCCTAGTATTATCTTGGTCCCGTTGGCAGCGTATTCTGCTTCCAAATCATTGCCTTGAGATTCAGGTACCGATCAGTTAACCCGGAGACCACCGGTTGAACGCCCTCCTAATCTCCGGTACTTTGAGTAATGTAGTCCGGCCTCTTAATCTCCTGTACCCAGTCGATCCCATTCGATTTGGGATGCAAGGGGCCAGATGTTCCAATTTGGGCATTGTCAGTCTCAGCAACCAGCCTCCCGGTGACACTCGCTACCGAGGCGCAAGACTCGGAAATCTCGTTCAGGATTTCATCACGGCCTGCCATCCAACTATGCCTCACTCGGTGACCTTGCCGGTCTAGTCTGCAAGTCAAGCACACGACAAGCATCATTGGTTCAGCTCAATCGAATCATCGGGATACCGAAGGTATTCACCTAAAAATGCAAATCTTGCGGGCTCTGAGGAGTATGTGATCCCATTCTCCGGCTAAAAAGAGGAGGGAGTTGGTCTAATCTTGAAAGGAATCCCATCTGAAAGAATGGTTTTGGTCTGGACACCCAACATCTTACTCTGGCCACCCGCAAGGCACCTTTAAAAAGCTTCTCAGTGATTGATATTCTTATCTGTAATCCTACTGATGGCATCCACTTTGCTTACTGTGCCTGGGAGTGGAGAATGCAACAACTAAACGAAGCTAAGCTTTCTTCATATATGTACGTCTCAGTGTGAACAGCTACTTAGCAACCATTGTAAGTTCGTTGCGTAAAGTATTTGGTAGATAGTATGCTTTTGCATCAACCATAATTCCAAATTGGTGTTATAGTTGCTCTAACTCACCGGCTCTATATATACTTTTGTTGTAGCATTATTACAATGATAGCTAGTATAATTTGGAAATTGATTTCTTGGTACACTGGCCGTCATTTCTTTATTTCTTGGTACACTTGAGGAAATTGGTTTTGTAGTATAATTTGTAGTTCATCATATTTGGGAAAGTTTTGACATTCTCTAGGGCGTATATTATTACACACAGGCATACATGAGTTATTGCTGATTTTCTTGCAACATTGCTGATGTTTTAATTCTATATTACACAATTGCATGAACTAGTGCTTCATTATTGATCTGTGATTTCATACCTTGCCATAAGAATACCTTGGTTGGCTCTATTTTCAGTTGATCAATTAAACTATGGGAGTAAGTTGCTAAAGAACCATGTTAAGTATTATTTGCAGGTCCCTACTGATGGCACCAAGTCGAAGCATCTCAAACATAAAATTGAGTTTCCAAGAAGCTCCACCTATGGACAAAGAACAGAGATTTGAGTGAATGGTTGTGATCAAGGACTAGTTCTTCTCTGTAGCTTTGCTTCTTCCATGGCTAGAGCGTTCATTACGAGGACATCTAGGAAAATAAGTCTTAAAAAGTCATGCCCGGGAACTCATATGAAGGGCAGCAACAAGAAGACTTTGTCAGTAAAGGGGAAAGGGAAAAGATAGGCCCCCGGAGAGTTGCTATAGGCACCGAGAAGTTGATTTGTACACCATTCCATAGTGCGCAAGCCACCGGGATCATCCGGACAGGCCTCCGGCCTCCTACTCCCAAAGGAGTTGCTCACCAGGCCTCTATGAATTTGACAACTCGCTGATTTGACAGGTGGCCCGGTCGGGACAGTTCACAGATCCGATGACCGGAGTTCAAGCAAGAAACAACTCTGTCACCCGTTGGTTTCATCAACGAGAGGGAGCTAGAACACAGAAAATCTGGCTTTGAGTTTCTCACCTTGGTCAGCATGCCCAACAACTCCGTTATCTTGTTGGTAAATGTCACCGGGAGATCGTGTCTCCTTTCTTGAAGGATCACCCTGGGAGCCAGTTGATCTTGCTAACCCAGTTGCCGATTGCAGCTAGCTGGTCAAGCACTGCCCAGGAGCTGACCCATATTTCAAAATTCGTAAGGCATGTGTGTGACCCGCTGATCCCAGCTTGGTTCGGAACCCAGAAACAACTCTCCGATATAATGACGAAGGCTTGATGCCTCATGATCTAATCCACATGCAGCCGCGGGAAAAATTGGTAATCATTCGGGTCTTTGGTGGCTTCAAAAAAAAATAAAAAATTTGGCAGGCTAGAGATACAACACCAAGTAACATGATACTACCCTCCCGGACCCTAACTTGTAAGCGTTAAATCAAAGTGTTCACAGTTCACACTACCAGGTCTGCTAGGTGCACCTATTCAGCAGTTATCCTCATTTGATTTCCTCTTATGAAAATACAAAGCATGTTTCACGTATATATGATATGAAGTGGCCTGAACATGCTCGTGAGCAATATAGATGTCTTGTTTCGTATAAGTAGTACGTGGTTAAGAAATGTTTATACAATTTGCTAGTATGCTAATCAATGGTACTAGAACACTCGTTTGCTCATGCACATACAGTTAATTTCACCATTACACAGAAATCTTATATATGAATTTGCAGAAATAGGCATGCAAAGTGACGAGACACTATGACAATCTATAATAAGAATTTGGGGAAATATGTATGCAGGTTATGTCACACATGCTAGTATAGCACCATAGAAGCACATATGGCATTATGTGTGCTACTGCTCCAAGTTTCAATTGGATAAGTATTGTTGATTATGTTCCACAATTAGATCATGATAGCGTTGGCCTACCATGCATTGTTATAACTAATATGGACTATATAACATGCGGTCCATGATCACTATTGTCTATTCAAAATTTGTTTGAGGAAAATATACATGCTCTATGTTGATATCTTATTTTGCCTCCCGGATGTTGGGTTATAAGGCGTTCCAAGTCTCCAAGATTGGACTCGGCAAGCTTGCAAGAAAGTATTAACCAAGCGGGATAGACATTTGACCGAGAGGCATAAGTCATGAAAATCCCGAGTAATATCAAGCGGGATAGGCGATCGACTGAGAGGAATAAGTCATGAAAATCCCGAGTAATACCTAGCGGGATAGGCATTTGACTGAGAGACATAAGTGATCGACCGAGAGGCATAAGTTTTATATCATCCCTTTATAAACGGAGCAAGTGGCTTGATAAACCACAGACGGCGTTAACACCCCGTTACTCGAGTAGAAATACATGATATGGAAATGGCTCGCTACCTTTGTCCATGGGAAAGTGTAACACCTGGATGACCGTAAAAGGGGAGCCAACGGTACCTTGCCATTGGAAAAGTGAAAACACATCGCCCGGTCGAATAAGTTTTGAGGCCGGGGGTCGGGAGAGACATTTTTTGTCTTATCGGCGGACTTATAGATTATGATGTATATCAAGAAAAAGTAAGACCCGAAATAAGATCTCACGTTACAAGGAAAAGATAACATCAATCGAGAGTAAGATTTAATGGGTAGCAAGTAAAGATAAGACCCGAGTAACACCCATGTGTAAAAAGGAGCAAGACCAATGCATTCGCCCCCGACATACTTCCGATAGACTGACATCCAGGCTACCTCGCAATGGTGAAATATCATTCGTACCACATCGGGAAGGTGTTCCTCCAAGCTCCACAAAAGGCATCATAAGAAGAGATATATATATATAGTTTATCCCACATTGATAATATGTAAAAGGAGGGAACCTTCCTTAGCTATAAAAGGAAGGTTTCCCATATGTAGAAATGATCTGATGGATGGAATATCTCTCCCGATCCTAAAGGGCCTCTTGGTCATGATAGTTGATTGTTAAGTGGACGTAGTCATGTCCTCCGATGGTATGGTGAATCACTATACGTCATTGTCCATGATTGTATGTTGTTCGTGTTCCACCATGATTCTCCATGATCCCAGTCTTTAGGATTATGCAGAAACATTTGGTTAGATGAAACTCTTGTTATTCAAGATGTTCTACGAGATATTACGTCCCCTTATCATAGCCTGATCGAGCCTCCCAAGTTTCCAAACCCCTTATCAAAAAAATAATAATATTAACATATGCGAGGCACCTAACTAAGCATAGAGACAACTTTATTAAAAAGAAAATAATAATAATAAGTAATGATACATACATGGAACTAAGATCAATTAAGTACATCGATCAATAAAGGAATTAGGTGATTTTTTTTTTTTTTACAAAAACAAAAAAATGCTGATGCGGCTGCATTTATGTATTCATTGATAAAATTGCATAATACATGGGGTGAACGTACGTAGAGCCTAAACTCCATATATATTACGGTGCAATAAGGGTAAAGAGGACATCCGAAATCAGTATCAAGATTCTTTATACGACCTATGTATTCTAATAAGCACTAATTTATTCAACATTGAGTACACGAACAAGTGAACAACTACTCCATTTGTTTTGACATTAAGGTAACATACGATAAAGATAACTATACATGTATTGAAGAATGATCGTTACTAATAACATAATTTTCCCACTATGTGGCCGACTGGCCGTATTTCTCTTCTATCGATCTAGTATAACACAAAAAGTGAAACAGATTAAAGAGTAATTTACTAGTTTTGTTGCTGGGAGAAAATGAAGTACTCGCCAGTGGCCACCACTCGGTGCTCAACATGGAGACTTATCTTAAGGACTGAAACCTACTTGTTTATAGTTAGTTGAGACTTGAGAGTTAATGTGTGTGTGTGTATATCCATCATTTTAATTTCTTCAGTGTTGGTCGCAGAGGGGGATTCTATCTTAGAAGTTAGAACGAAGATGAATCGAATATCAAAAGCCTCGCGGCCGGCCAGCTTGAAATAAAATGAAAAAAAAACCAGAATTGCATGCTTGTCTTCATTCATCTCTACGTTCTATTTAATTTAGTCGACCATTCATAACTTAGTTTGCTTGCATCTGGAAATCGCGTTTATCATCAAAAAAAGAAAAATGGTATATGGATTTCAATTTGAAGTGTGTAGATTTCAGATCCTTAAATTTATTATACAAGTTTTGTTCTTCGTTGCCAACTCTAACAATAAATTTAATCAAGAAATTATATTGATCGATGAAGGCATCTTGTTGATCCGCAAGGAATCTTTGAACCCACAATCACAAACACTGGCAAGGCGAGAAAACTTACGTCCGGACTTGTTTGTACGTGTGCATCCGGACTCTCTCTTGTTTTCATATCTTTTTTAATGTGAATCATAATCTTAACCATTCAAAATTGAATTAACCAATATAGATCTCTATTGCAAAAAATCAATGGAAACAAAATTTGTTTGCTCAGTCGAATGAATTAAACAAATGAACGGCTGATCATGAGACTACTACCTTTCACAAGAACTGTCAATTTGTTTAATGCAATCGGCTAAGCAAACAAAATTTGTTTACATATTTTTTACAAAGGTGATCTCTATTGGTTAATTTAACTTTTGAACGGTTAAGATTATGAGTCACATTGAAAAGGGTATGGAAACATGAGAGAGTCCGAACGCATACGTACATACTAGTCCGAACACAATTTTTTCCCTTGGCAAGGCACACATCTTGTCTGATTATGAAGCAGAACCCATTTTACCTTTAAAATGCTTGTTACCAATTCGATCAGTTGATCTTACAGTTAGTCTTTTTCAAATTTGACTAATACTCAAGGACGATCTGGTGTAGCAAAGTTAATTAGTCTTTTGGGAATTAATAGCCACCAAGGTTGTGTTTGGATGCCGGAAAATTCTCTGGAATTTAATTGAAATTAAGGATTTCATAATTCCTAAAAGCCAATTACCTTGTTTGACATTATCAGATAGGGAATTTTTAATCTTGATGGAATTGAAAACCAAGGAATTCATTGTTTAAATTCCCCACTTGAGTTCCATCAAAAATAGGTATTATTTACAAATTCCTTTGCATGATTCAGTTTTCATTTCTAAAACAAGTCTTTTTAAAATTTTATTTTTTATATTTCTTTTAAACTTTCTTAATCTATCACACATGCACTTCAAATCTCAAATATACATAACCAACAATATAAATCGCTATTAACGGAATTTCAATTGATAAATATTTAAATTCCATCATTTCAGAATTCCTCAAGAATTAAGAAAACTCTCATCCAAACACAACTAAAAAAAATAACAAATTGCATGTCTCAAGCATATCTTATTTTAGAGGCATTTGATTCTTTAAGTCTTTAGACAATTTCATGTGTGAATATGTGATCATCCATGAGGTAATTAAGGTGATTAGCTAAAATGAGGTAATTAAGGTCCCACAACTCGGGTCCATTCTAAATTTCTAATCCAAATACAAAGAGGCACTACCAGAAGAAAGGCTTTAGCCGACGAAAATTAAAAAACCAGGCCGACGAACTATTTTTTCGTCGGCTAAAGTCCACGTTAGCTGACAAAATTTTCCTTCGTCGGCTAATTTAAATTTTCGTCGGCCAAAAAAATCTTTACCCAAAATTTTCCTTCATCGGCAAAAGTATTGTTTTCGTCGGCTATAGTCTGTGGACTTTAGCCGACGAAATTAAAATGTCGTCGGCTAAAGTGCTTTATATTTCCAAATCTGGACAGCAGCAGCTCATCTGGGAAAAAAAACGAGAGAAGAAAAAACGGGAGAAAAAGTTTGGGTGTTGTCGAAATCTGTCCATAATTAGTTTGTGGAGCTATATATAGGTACGTATATGTATATATGTTGATTAATTGAGTTTTATTTGAGTTGATCGATTTTGAGTGTGATTGAGTTGATCGATTTTGAGTACGTTGGATGTATATATATATGTGTTGATCGATTTGGTTGATGATTTGATAATATATATGAAGTTGTTAATAAGTAGTAGATATATATATATATGTTAATTAATTTATAATATTGTGTTGATATGTGATAGGAGCATAAAATGAGACGATTTTATAGTTTAACCTTTGCATTTAGCTTAGTTATTTTCCTTTAAAAAGATCATTTTAACTTTGTTATTTTCTTAGGTACTTCGTGGAGCATAATAATGCAAATATGTGCTCAAGTGATGCAAGCAAGGCTTCCAATACGAAGTAGAGATGTCAAGGATGGAGATTGATCACTCACATGGTCAAAAATATCAAGGAAAGGCGATGGAACCACTTCACCAAAACAGAAGCTGCAAACACAAAAAGCTGAAAACTGGTTTCTGCTTATTTTCTCCGGTTTTCAAGGCTTATTTCCATGCGGTTCCGAGAATATTTGTAGATCACCAAGATGACTGCCCAGATTTGTAGAGGAGCATTTGTAGATCAATTTGGACTCAAGAATCATCCAAATCGGTGATGTCATCTGGGAGTTATGAAGCTCCAAAGTTGGACAGAAAATCAGCAGTTCCGGGAAAGCTGTGCAGCAGTCAAGTTCGAGGCAGTGTTTGGGCTGGTTTCTGAGAATATTTCTTGGGGGTTTTTGCATGATTTTGAAGAGTGGCATTATTAATATAATTTGCCCAAAAGCCAAGTCCAGATTATATGTGGAAGACATTCAAAAGATGGCCCAAACATTGATTCTAGTCAAAGAAGGAAACATAGTCTGAAAATGAAGCTTTGAAGACTTGGAGACTATTTAAAGCAAAACCCTAATACCAGAAGGGGATAAGCCGTCATACTGCAAGAGAGCCTTCACGTTGCTGCATCGCACAAGAATTCATCAAGGGGAAGTCGCCAAGATCATCGTCATTCCTTCCATTCACAGTTTTCTTCTTCCCTTTGTAATCTTTAACTTTCGAATTTATTTTCTTTGTGTGATTTCTACAACGATGTGTGGCTAGTTTATCTTAGTTAGGGATGGAGGTTTGAAGCCCCGAATTATGCAATAAACTTTGTTCTACAACCTTGATTTCGTAATTACTTAGTTGGATTGTCTGTTTGGTTTTGGTTTATAGGGAACTCTTGCTTGTTTATGTTCATGGATGCATACATAGAACATTATGAACTTGTGAGTGGGGCTAGAATTAGGTTGTTTAATCTCCTAAATGGTTAATACGGCTTAATTCAAGGTAGTAAAACCTATAGGACAATAGGTGAAACCAAATAGAGAGACTTGCATGCTAGGTAGGCGTTCCACACTAGTTTTGCATACTTGTTCAATCACTTCTATTGATCTTAATGCTTAGAATAATTTGTTGATAGGATAACGTCTATACCTTGATTGGTTATTCTAAAAGCTTAGTAATGGTGCGTTCATCTTACTTAAGTAGATAATGGAAGTAGTAAGAATTTACACAGTGCGTTCACGGTTTATTCTTGATTGAACCTTTTCATAACTTGGTAATTAGAATCTTGGTTGTATGGACTTTGTTTTGAAGCATATTCGGTGGTGAATTTCCTAAATCCCTAACCTCTTCTCTATCATATTTCTCAAACAATAAAATCAAAACTGTTTTCTTATTCTTCTGTCTTCTGTTTTTCGTGATTTATTTAGTATAGTAAACAAACTCCAAATCCCCTCAAATTTTGTGTGCGTGTTCTTCTGTGTGTTTAGTTTAGTTTTATAAATTTTCATAATTTTATGAGTAGTGTAGATTAGGTAGTTAATTATATTTTAGTCTGCTGTTCGTCAGGAACAGTAGACACTTTTGTGACATTATTTGTGTTGTGCAAAATTAAATACCCTCAATCTCTGGCAATGAACGATCCTTACTTCTTTATACTACAATTGACAATCTTTTGCAGGGTTAAATTGTGAGGCTATTTTAGCCGTACCAATTTTTGGCGCCGTTGCCGGGGATTGTAAAATTTTAGTTTTGCACATTAGTTGTTTAGAGTCAATTTTCTTCTTTGTTGCTAAGATTTTTTTTCTTTTTGCAGGAAACTTTAGTGGTGTATGCATACAAGGAATAACCCAAAGGGTGAGTTAGAACCATTGAATATTGAGTTAGAGAAGCTAGTGCGCGAGAACAGAAGGTTAGCAAGAGAGGCAAAAGCTGCTCAAGAAGAGGCCGAGCCCATCAACCCCACTTTAATTTTCCAAATGGGAGACGTAGAAAATGAACAGCGGCAGCTGCCACCTCCAAATCAACCGGTAGAAACAAGGAAAACCATTAGGGAGCTCTCAACGTCCCTAATAGTAGGTGGCATTCCGTCGTCCATTCGTTACCCTCAACCGGCTCCAGGAAAGACAGGGACTTTCGAGCTCAGAACTGGTTTTCTCCATAAGTTACCCACTTTTCACGGGTTACCTAATGAAGACCCTAATCTGCATCTCCAAGAATTCCAATTTATTTGCTCAAGCATGACACCGGAGAATGCAGATGAGGATATCATGAAGATGAAGGCTTTTCCCTTTTCTCTGACAGACAAGGCCAAGACATGGTTGTATAGGCTTCCAAATGGCTATATAACTTCGTGGGACGTGATGCACAAGACATTCTTGGAGAAGTATTTTCCCACTTCAAAAATTATAGCTTTGAGAAAGCAAATTACCGGAATTGAGCAAAGATGGGACGAGCCATATCCCGAATACTTTGAGAGGTTCCAGAGCTTGCTTACTCAATGCCCTCAACATGGTTTGAGTGAGGAAAGCTTATTGACTGCCTTTTATGATGGCCTCTTACCCATAGAGAGAGATATCTTGGATGCATCAGCTAGAGGATCATTCATGGACAAGTACAATGAGGATGGAATGAAGCTCATAGCTGATCGTGCATTGAATGCTCGACAATTCAATAATTCTTCAAGACGTGTCCAGACATTGTCGTCAAAGGGAGGTAACGATTCTGATATCAAAGATCAATTATCAAATCTCACATCTATGTTATCTTAGGTATTGGGTCAAAAGAAGCATGGAGCCATGGTGTGTGGTGTGTGGTGTGTGCTCAATGGAGGGTCACCAAATTGATCGTTGCCCTCAATTATATGAGGATGAGGAGGTACATGCTGTAGGAAATTTTCAGCAAGGAGGGCAATATCAAAAGAACGATCCATATTTTCAGTATCCAGGATCAAGGAATCACCCCAACTTCCGGTGGAGTAACAATGACAACGTACTTGGACCTTCTCAAGCATCTCAAGGCAACAACCGTACACCACCAGGATTTAATCAGCGTCCTCAAGGGGGTTTACACAAAGCTATGCATCCCATCAAGCTTCAGGTTCCACAATGACTCCAATGTTGGAGAAGTACGACAAGATGTTAGAAGCTTTGACCACCTCCACTCAACAGTTGATGCAAGGGCAGCACAATCAAGGCCAGGAGATCAAGGAGCTTAAAAAACAAGTAGGTGATGTGGTGAATGCTATAAACCAGCTCCGTGAGCCTGGAAAGCTTCCTGGAGGCACTATTCCAAATCCATCCTTTGAGCAAGCAAAAGCAATAACAACAAGAAGTGGTAAAGTGGTTCATGACATTCCAAAGAAGCCAAAGAAGGTGCCCATGCATGTTAATGAAGAGGAGGATGTTATCACCATGCAAAAAGGACAAGAGAAAGATCCAGCAAACATTGCATGAAGAATTAAAGAAGCCACCATCTTTGACCAAAGCTTTCAACGCCAGAGGTGAGCCTTCTGACCCTTCAAGTTTGATTAATATTAATTCTTCTTCTTGTTTGCCTTTTCCTAGTAGGTTTTCACAATCTAGGAAGGAAGAGAACGAACAAGCTATTTTGGATGTTTTCAAGAAAGTGCATATTAATATCCCTCTCCTTGATGCGTTAAAACAAGTGCCAAAATATGCTAAATTCCTCAAGGAGTTGTGTACAACCAGAAGACACATTCGAGAAAAAGAAGTGGTGAAGGTTGGAGCCAATGTCTCTGCCATGATTGATAGAAAAATTCCTCCCAAGTGCAAGGATCCTGGCAGCTTTACAACCCGTGTGTGATTGGTAACATGAGGTTTGAAAATGCTATGTTAGACCTAGGAGTATCTATCAATGTAATGCCTTATGCTGTTTATACATCTCTAGGTCTAGGTGAGCTTAAAAAAGATAATGTTGTCATTCAGCTAGCAAATAGATCTAACGCATATCCGAAAGGTCTTTTGGAAGATGTTCTTGTGCAGGTTGATAAACTTATATTCCCAGCAGATTTTTATGTGTTAGAGATGGAGGATTCGCCCATGAATTCAGCATCACTTCTTCTTGGAAGACCATTCATGAGGACGGCAAGAACCAAAATTGATGTTTACGCAGGAACATTGACCATGGAATTCGATGGAGAAGTGATTGGTTTCAACATTTTTGAAGCAATGCGGTATCCTTTACATGAAATAAATTCTTGCTTTTCTGTTGATATCATTGATACACTTGCACAGGAATTTCTCAAGGCACTAAAAGAGGACGTGTTGGAAACCACCATTGAGCAAGGCATTGGATTTACAAGCCATGGCATCCCAATATCACCCAAAGAGCTCAAAGAGACGTTTGATGATGCTGTAATTGAAACTGTGGCCTACCTTGAGGCACTCCCACGTTCAAAAAGGTATACTCCTCCCGTTCCAATTCAGTTATCAACTAATAAGATTCTTCCATCTGTGATTCAGGCACCATCACTTGAACTTAAGTTGTTACCGGATCACTTGAAGTATGTTTATTTGGGTGACAATGAGACTTTGCCTGTTATCATCTCTTCTAAACTTACGGCTGAACAAGAGGAGAAGTTAGTGGAGGTGTTAACAAATCACAAGACTGCAATTGGATGGACACTTGCTGACATTAAAGGAATTAGCTCAACCACATGTGTGCATCGGATTCTTCTTGAAGAGGGTGCGAAACCATCCAGGGAAGCTCAAAGAAGACTAAACCCTCCAATGATGGAAGTTGTGAAGAAGGAGGTTATCAAACTCCTAGATTGTGGTGTCATCTACCCAATTTCAGACTCTAAATGGGTGTCACCAGTGCAAGTAGTTCCAAAGAAGTCCGGGATAATTGTTGTGAAAAATGCAAAGAATGAGTTAGTGCCACAAAGAACTATCACAGGCCATAGAATGTGCATAGATTATAGGAAGCTCAATGCAACAACAAGGAAGGATCATTTCCCTTTGCCCTTCATTGATCAAATGTTGGAGAGGTTAGCGGGGCATGGATTTTACTGCTTTCTTGATGGTTATTCAGGGTACAATCAGATTGCTATTGCGTAAGAAGATCAAGAAAAGACAACATTCACATGCCCCTTTGGCATTTTTGCCTATAGGAGGATGCCTTTTGGACTCTGCAATGCGCCAGGTACGTTCCAGAGATGTATGGTAAGCATCTTTTCTGATTACATTGAGAAAATCATAGAAGTTTTCATGGATGATTTTAGTGTGTTTGGAAAAACTTTTGATGAATGCCTTGAAAACCTTTCTTTGATTTTAAAGCGTTGCATTGAATCTAACTTGGTTTTAAATTGGGAAAAATGTCACTTCATGGTAACACAAGGAATTGTGTTAGGGCATATTGTGTCTTCTAGGGGAATTCAAGTAGATGAGGCTAAGGTGGATTTAGTACGCTACTTACCACCTCCCATATCTGTGAGAGAGGTTCGTTCTTTTCTTGGTCATGCAGGATTTTACCGAAGATTCATCCAAGATTTTTCGAGGATTGCAAGGCCCCTTACAATGCTGCTCCAGAAAGACGTCCCCTTTGTGTTTGATGATGAGTGCAAGGCTGCCTTTGAGAAGTTGAAGACATTGTTGACTACAGCACCCATAATGCAGCCCCCTGATTGGTCCTTACCCTTTGAGCTCATGTGTGATGCTTCAGATTATGCCGTAGGCGCCGTTCTTGGTCAAAGAAAAGACAAAAAGCCATACGCGATCTACTATGCCTCTCGGACTTTGAATGATGCTCAATTGAATTACTCCACAACGGAAAAAGAATTATTAGTTGTTGTTTTTGCTCTTGAAAAATTTAGATCGTATTTACTTCAAACTAAAGTTGTCATTTATACTGATCATGCAGCTTTGAAGTATTTATTCTCAAAGAAGGAGGCGAAACCAAGGCTGATTCGATGGATTCTCCTTCTCCAAGAATTTGATGTTGAAATAAAGGATAAGAAGGGAAGCGAGAATGTTGTGGCAGATCATTTGAGTCGCATAGTGCATGATAAGGATGCCATTCCTTTAATTGAGACCTTCCTAGACCAGCAACTCTTTGGCCTAGAGGTAAGTACTCCTTGGTATGCTGATATTGTGAACTATTTAGTCTCTAAGAAGTTGCCAAACACTTTGTCGCATGCTAGGAAGGATAAACTGAAAAGAGATGCAAACCGTTTTGTTTGGGATGATCCTATTTGTGAAAATTTTGTGCTGATGGTTTGATAAGACGATGTGTGCCTGATTCTGAATTTAATCATATATTGTCATTTTGTCATACTGAGAATTGTGCTGGTCACTTTGGCTCTAAAAAGACTGCTCTAAAGGTGTTAGAATCCGGATTTTATTGGCCTACTTTGTTCAAAGATGCATATACTTTTTGTATGACTTGTGATAGGTGTCAGCGATCTGGAAACCTAGGACCTAAAAACCAAATGCCCATAACTCCAATCTTGGTTGTTGAAATTTTTGATGTTTGGGGTATAGACTTTATGGGACCTTTTCCTTCGTCCCAAGGTTTTCTTTATATACTTCTTGCTGTGGATTATGTGTCGAAATGGGTGGAAGCAAAAGCCACCCGTACTAACGATTCTCGAGTTGTTGCAGATTTTCTTCGATCTAACATCTTTTCTAGGTTTGGAATGCCAAGAGCTATCATAAGTGATGGAGGATCACACTTTTGCAACAAATCGATTGAAGCACTGCTACGGAAATACAACATTACACATAAGGTTTCCACACCTTATCATCCTCAGACAAGTGGACAAGCAGAAGTTTCAAATCATGAGATCAAGAAGATACTAGAGAGAACTGTCAACCCAAACAAGAAGGATTTGAGCCAACGCCTTGATGATGCACTTTGGGCATATAGAACTGCATACAAGACACCTATTGACATGTCACCTTTCCGGCTTGTTTATGGCAAGGCGTGCCATCTGCCAGTTGAGCTCGAGCATAGGGCATATTGGGCTGTTAAAGAGTTCAAAATGAACATTGACAAGGCTGGACTACACCGCAAGTTTCAAATTAGTGAGTTGGAAGAACTACAGAATGATGCATATGAGAGTGCACGAATTTACAAAGAGAAAACTAAAGCTTTCCATGATAAGATGATTCGTGGAAAAACTTTTAGTGTGGGACAGAAAGTTTTGCTTTTCCATTCGCGACTTAAGCTATTTCCAGGTAAGCTCCGTTCTCGTTGGGTTGGTCCTTTCATTGTTACTAACGTTTTTCCTCATGGAGCTGTGCAGATTCGTAGTGAAAAGAGTGGCAATGAATTCAAAGTCAATGGACACCGCCTCAAACCATATTATGAGGCCTTTCAAGAGCACAATGTAGAGGAGGAGAACCTCTGCAATGCATCACCCACTGTGGACTAAAGAAGAAACTTTGTCTAGCTGAAGACGCTAAATCAGCGCTTGTTGGGAGGCAACACAACCTTCTTTATCTTCTGTATTTTCTTTGCTTTGTTTCTGTTTGTTTTGATGTGTTTTGTGTGTGTGCAGGTTAGAGTTGAGAAAAGTTGAAGAAAACTCCAAGTTATGCAAAAACAGTGATCTTGCAAACAGCAGTCTGCCAACTTTGGAGGGCTATGGTTTGCAGCTCACAAGACCTGGGAATATGTGCTTTATATGAACAGAAAGGCCTATGAGTCTAGGTTCTGTAGGGTTTTACAGAAGTGAATTTGGAGATCTGAGTCATTCCCAGTTCGACTTTGAAGGAAGAAAGGTCACTGTCAGAAAAACAGAAGTTGTGCACTACAGCTAGGAAAAGGTCAAAACAGGGAATACTTCCGGCAATTCTGTAGAGGAAAGCCATATATGCCTAAATAGCTTGTTGAGTTAGCTTCAACTTTGCTTTGAGGAACTTTTACATTCCGGCACCAGAACTCATTGGAAATCAGGTTTGAATGGGTAAAGGTCCTTGCTTCAGCTTTTTTGTGCGAATTCTGTTTTTCTTCTAACTTTGCAGGGCTGCCATTTTCAATTCATTTGGAGTTAGGAAACGTGCCACATATCCACGTAATGCTAGCAATGCCATATTTCATCTCCAATTAGAATCTCAGACATTGGATGCTGCAACAAGATGTTATATGAGCTGGAACTTGGCTTCAGAGCACAAAATGGGGGAGCTTTTCTGAACTTTATCTTCTTAGTCTCTTGTTTTGCTCACTTTCCTCCATACATCTGTTATCATTGCATGATCTATATTGTTCTTGCATCGAGGACGCTGCCTAGTTCAAGTGTGGGGGAAGGGACTGCACACATTTTGTGTTTTGTTTTGTTTTTGTTAAAAAAAAAAATTCAAAATTCAAAAAAAAAAATTGTTTCTGTTAAAAACTTGTTTTTGGTTTTTGAGTCGTAGAAGCCCTTTAACAAGTCTAGAATGATACTAATCTTCTGAAATCATGGCTTAAAGATGATCATTAAATTGAGATGATGAGCATAACATTCTTTGGTTAATCGAGTCTTATGTGATGCATGCGTACTTGTAGTAGATATGGCTTGAGACTTTGGTACAGAATTCATCAATACGGTATGAAGTTGTTGATGATATATATGAGTTGATGATGATTTTGTGATGATGTTGATATATAATATTGTTATGAGTTGATTGATTTTGAGTACGTTGGATATATATATATGTGTGTTGATCGATTTGGTTGATGATTTGATATAATATATATGAAGTTGTTCATAAGTAGTAGATATATATATATATATATATATATATATATATGTTAATTAATTTATAATATTGTGTTGATGGTATGAAGTTGTTGATGATGATTTTGTGATGATGTAGATATATATAATATTGTTATGTAGTTATTAAGTATGTATATATATATATATATCTGTGTGTGTTAATTAACTTGTTATTAATTAGTTGTAGTACGTAGAATATATACTAAATGAATTGAGATTTTATATATGGCATGGAATTTAATTAATAATTAGCTAGCGTTATATATATATATATATATTTTGTTATATTTTCAGGATATGGATAAGAGTTGAATTTCGCTTTCAAAATAGGACAAAAGATATGGTAAAGGAGTTATGAGTTTTCTGGAATATGCGCTGGCTAATGCTAACGGGAATACAATTTTCTATTGCCCGTGCACGAAATGTCAATGTCGCAGCGATATGCATCGATTTGCGATTGACAAAGTATGGTAGCACCTGAAGAGTAACGGGTTTTGGGAGAAGTACACATGTTGGTTATATCACGGTGAAACATCATCAAGGGGTCCGCATGATCATGGCCAATTTTCTGAGACGGGCAGTACATCCAACGATCCAACAACGGCCTTCATCAACGACATGTTTCCTTATGAGAGCCGTGTATGCGCTGAAGGACAGTATATGCCTGACCCGGTGCAGCCCTTCCCTAGAGTTGTCAACACTGCTGATATTGAAAAGTACAACAAACTGTTTGCTTTCCAACAGACCCCTGTGTACCCCGGTTGTCAGAAGACCGTTCTTGAAAGTGTGATGGACGTAATGAAGATTAAAGTTGAGACAAAATCGACCGTGAAGGCTGTTGATGATTATCTACAGTACACTGCTTCGATGCTGCCCCACGGTCATCGTCTTCTTACCACTCATCGTAAGGTCCAATGTATCCTGAAAGATCTTGGGCTTTCCTACATCAAGATCCATGCATGCAGATATGACTGCGTTCTCTTATGGGGTAAAGATCCATAAGGGAATGACCTTGGTGGCCTTGACGCTTGTCCGGTATGTCACACTGACAGGTATAAGCTGACTCCTACAAGCAATAGGAAACCTGTGGAGGTACTTCGGTATTTCCCGTTGAGGGATAGGCTGGAGCGGTTGTACATGTCTTCACACACGGCCAAAGCTATGAGATGGCACGCTGATAGGAAATTGCATGATGAAGATACCCTTATACACCCTGCTGACGGGGAGGCTTGGAAGCATATAAACAGGGAGTTTCCTCATTTTGCGTCAGAGGTCCGAAATGTGAGGCTCGGGCTCTCATCCGACGGGTTCAACCCTTTTGGCAACATGAGTCTTCAATACAGTGTATGGCCGGGGATTTTGGTACCGTACAACCTTCCTCCATGGATGTGCATGAAGAAGGAATACAATATATTGAGTTTGTTCATTCCGGGGCCCGGTTATCCAGGAAAGTGTCTCGATGTGTATTTGAGACCTTTGATTGAAGAGCTTAAGTTTTTGTGGGACGTTGGTCATCCCACTTATGACAAGTACATGCACGAGATGTTCCAGATGCATGTCATGGTTGTTGGTACCATCAGTGATTTTCCTACCCGTGGGATGTTGTCGGGCAACGTTGTTAGGGGATACAAGACTTGTCCAGAGTGCCTTAGCGATGAGGCGAGCAGCAGTCATTGCAACAAGATATGCAGATTGGGTCACCGTACTGATCTAAAGATGGTCCTAATGCACGCATTAATCTAAAAAAATGTAATTAAGAAGACATTTGTGGTTGAAAGAAGAGAAGAAAAATGCCTCAATAATATTATGTATTACATTGTTGATTTCTCGAAAAACTAAACTAATAAACGGTTAAATACATGTGTGGTTTGACGTTCCCGTGCACCTGAAGAACAGCTGGCAGACGTTGTGCATGGGGGAATGTACGTTGGGAAGTTAATGAAAAAACAAAATTGTATGTGATATTAATAATATTTCTAATATTTTTGTTGTATCTGTAAGTACAAGGAGTGGAAGAACGAGTTACGGACCCATTGGACTACGCACGGGAACACACGTTCTGGTACCCCTGCTGAGTTACAGTACAGGGAGTACGAGTGGCGTTGGCTTCTGCATCAGAATTCAACAACCCTCGTAAACAGGTATTTAAAAAAATTAATTAGTTAATTTGTCATTAAGTACGTGCGTTTTTAAATATTTTACTAATAGTTTTTTTTTTTTCTTTCAAGGCCGTTTCCCGGGCGAACGCTCAGAACCGGCAACGCAACACAAGGAACCATCATGCCGGTTCTAGACCGTTCGCTGTCTTCATGGACGAGGCGGCCAGGGAACATCCAGAAGTCAACCGGTACGTCTATACGTACGAGAAGACATATCCTGACGCCTAGGAGGATATTGTAAGTCATCTTACGTTTTTAAATTTTTAATTTTACTTATATATATGTTAAAATGTTAATTAATAATTTTTTTCCTATCCAATTAGGCGAAGGTGAGGGAGGCTAGTGACGAGGTGATGAGTGCTATAGTGAGGGAGACATGGCCGGACACGCAGGAGGAAGAGATGTCCGAAGCCATGTCCCAGATCGATACTTCGGATCCGACGGTTGGGGTGAGGATCATGGGCACAGCCTTCCCACCGCGAGCAAACAACTTCTACTGCCGGGGTCTAGGAAAGAAGGGCGAGAGGGTCCTGAAGACCACTCCAGGATTTCAACGAAAGACAGTCTCGACCAGCAGCAGGACCACGACCACCAGGACGACTCAGCTAGAGTCGGAAGTTCAGAGACTACGGGAATAGCAAGATGCTCAGGTTCCCTATAATGCTCAGGTAGCCTATAATGCCGCGCAGGCAGCCTATGCTGCCTAGATATATACCATCTAGCAGGCCCAACAGCGGCAGATGTTCTAGTACATGCAGGACTTTACAGCTGCCCAGCTTCAGGGACTTCCGGCTCCACCCATGCCTCCGGCTATACCGCTACCCCAGCCGCCGCAACCTCCGCAGCAGCCCCTAGAAGCAGATATTAATTTAGACGATCTAGATTTTATGTAGTTGATGAATTATATAGTTTTATGTGCTTGTTATTGGTTATATGGAATTGTTTTGGTGTATTTTGCAGCTTGCTAAGGAATGGTAATTTAGAAATTATAGGTTTTTTTTTATACTGGAATAGATTTATAGCCGACGAAATACGCCATAATTCGTCGGCTATAATATTTTTAATTTTTTTTATAAGGTTTAACCGACGAATTATGGAATGTTTCGTTGGCTAAACCCTTCTACAGCCGACGAAACAGACTATATTTCGTCGGCTTTAGTTATCTTTTTTATTTTTTTTATTACATACTATAGCCGACGAATATATTAAAATGTTTCGTCGGCTAAAGTCTCAGACTATGGCCGACGAAACATTTTAATATATTCGTCGGTTAAAGTCTGGGACAATAGCCGACGATAGAAGACGTCGTCGGCTAGTCCCAGACTTTAGCCGACGAAGTCTTCTGTCATCAGCTAGCGCTGGGACAATAGCCGACGACGTCTTCTAGTTTCGTCGGCTAAAGTCATCGCCAACGACCCTTTCCCGACGAAACTATAGCCGACGAAGGCTCGTCGGCTAAGATCTTAGCCGACAAATTAAGCTAACAGGCCGACAAAATTTTTTCGTCAACTATAGTACTTGTCCTGGTAGTGAAGGAAACCGACTAATCCAAATCCATAAAGGAAACGTCTGTCCTAATACAAAAAGGAAACAACTGATTGCATTACTAGCCAGCCTTATGTCTATAAAAAGGGCAGCCGCATGGTAGGTTGCTTATAAATATCATTCGATCATCTCCCGTCTCTTAAAACCAAGCAAAACCCACAACCTCTTTCACTAGATTTGCCAATTCTAAACTGTGAGAATATGATGGAAACCCAGCAACCCTCTGCATGCGAAATCGTTCCCACTATTCAGAACGTGATCTCTACGGTTAACCTGGGCTGCAAGTTAGATCTTCATCAAATCACTGTGAAGGCTCAAAACGCAGAATACAATCCCAAGCGTTTGCATTCCGTGATAATGAGAACGAGAGAGCCAAAGGCCACAGTTTTGATCTTCGCCTCTGGGAAAATGGTGTGCACTGGTGCCAAAAGCGAAGCCGAGTCGGAACTCGCAGCTAGGAAGTGTGTACGAACCATCCTGAAGATGGGTTTCGACGCCAAGTTTAAGGATTTCAAGATCCAGAACATGGTTGCCAACTGTGATGTCAGATTTCCGATCAGACTTGAAGGTTTGGCTTATGCAAACCCCCAGTGTACGAGTTATGAGCCGGAACTTTTTCCGGGCTTGAGGTACCGCATGAAGGAACCCAAGATTACTCTTCTTGTATTCGCGTCGGGGAAACTAGTCATCACAGGTGCAAAGCGCAGAGAAGACATCCATAAGGCCTTTGAGGTCATATACCCTGCCCTTGGAGAGTTTAAGAAAGTATGTTATAGCAGTATAACTGGCTAGAAACTTAGTGATCCGGAATGCAATTTCATTATTTCAAACTTTGTAATGACGTTTTTGAATATATAGATCTCAGAACCTCATTGAACTCTCAGATTATGTGTTGGTCCATGCATATTATTATTATTATTTTGAGCAACCTTAATTAATTTGTTCATTCTTTTAGAATCTGCGTAAGTAGCTATCTAGCTGTGACTCTTGGGACTTCTGAGTCCCCTCTGTTGCACAAGAATCTTGAAAGATTCGGAATGAAGCCAAAGTTGAACAAGAATCCGCATACAAACAATTGAAACTGAGACTACCAATATTTGTTTTGATTCATCAATATTTACCTGCACTTGCTACTCAGTTCATCAATATTGACACCATCATACTTTATATGATGGTGATGTTGGGTATGCTCATGAACTGATTTTTCCTTTTATTCGGCAAAGTTTATCAAGGAATAACATTATTAAGCTATGAAATTACTGTTAGTCCTGGACCCCTGGCCGGGCTATGAAAAACTGAATTCAGTCTTGATCAAAGACTTCCACTCAACCTTGATATCACCGAGGTGGACAAGGACAAGAAACATCTCAAATTCTGTCGGTTTATTTTCAATACCCGAAATCCACTTCTTGTGCATGGTCTGAAGTTTTATTCACCAATATTTGTTTGTAAAGACATAAACCCTCTCTCTTCTCGTAGTTGTACCTAACTAACATACTTCAAGAAACTCTTGAGTTTAAATTCTCGTCGACAACATAAATACTTCAAGAACTTTTCCAAATCGTAACAACCTACGTTTCAATGATACTCAACCATCTAAATTAATTGACAATTATTTATCATAGATGTTCGAGTTGGTAAAAGTCCCCTTAAATTCTTACTCAGATTTGAATCCGGCCAACGCTAATTGACATATATGGATTAACACCTTTGAGCTTGATACTTTGTGTCCTATCAAAAAAACAAAAAAAAACTAATTGACAACTTTTATCTAATGTCTGGTATTGATGCATGCTGTCATGAATGGCCTGAAAACCAGATACACTGCAGTGAGCACAACTGCACAAGTAAGCGTCACGAAGGATGTGCAAGTGCCTCATGCCATGGAAAGCACTTTGAGATTGAACTCTCATACACACAAGCTAAGCTAACCCACGAGATGAATGAATTGTCAACAAAAGTTGGGCAGCAAAACCCTCGCTACAAGCTACCATTTTCTAAGGTCCAATATCTATTGCTACAACCCTAAGCTTTCAGAGGAAAGCAAATTTCACTTATAATATCAACTGCCAGATTCCAAGAAAAGGAGTAATGTCTTATTTATTTAACCAATTATTTGAGCACAAGTACACTTTCAATCAAGATATTTCAATTAAATTTTTACTTCATGAACTATCGATTTAAAATTGATCATGTTTCGTGAACTGATTGACAAAACCGCTCTAGTATATGAGCTCTAACCTTTGGGGTATCGATTGTTTCCTCATAAGCTAATTTTGTAAGGATAATATTCTAAACATTGAACGCTAACTGAGTTACAGATAACACAGAGTCAATACATACACATGAAGTTCTACGAGAGATCAAAGTTTTTTGAACAAAATATGCCTTTGACATTTTGCCTAAAGTTCAACCGAACCACATCTTTTAGGCAAACTTCCATATGCTCTCCATATTTCCGAAAAATGATTACTGTAGTACTGATTCATTTCATGAATAGTTAATTACTCTTTTTTTTTATCAAACAAATAACTAATATGCTACAACATGACTAACTCACAACATCTCACGTATAAAATGGAGACTGATGTCACTAGACCAAATGGTATTGAGTAGTTGATTACTTTTTTATCAAACCTATTTAATACAAGAAAAAGGAAAAGGATTTTAGAAATTAAGAAAAGATATATCTAGAAAATACTAGTGGATCCTCGATGATGCCAACGTGAGATGCTGATTATGCTTTAAAACCAAATCCAGCAACGGTTGCCTTTTCCCCAATCCAAGAAACGACGTCGCATAAACCGCATGTCTCAAGTATATCTCTGATTTTATAGACTAGCTTAAAATTTTAAAAGCATTTGATTATTTAAGGTTTTAGACAATTTCATGTGAATATATGATCATCGATCCATGAGGTAATTGAGGTGATTAGCTAAAACAAATGAGGTAATTAAGGTCCCACAACTCGGTTCCATTCTCATGTGCCTCATCAAAAGACACAGACAAGAACGTAATCCAAATGCAAAAAGGAAACAGAATACAATAAGGAAACCGTGTCCTAACAGGAAAAGGAAACAAAGACAATTAAGTCGGAATTAGAATCCCAAACTGATTGCAACACTTGCTAGCCTATAAAGTATAAATAGGGGCAGCCGCATGGTAGGTTGCTTATATATATCATTCGATCATCTCCCGTCTCTTAAAACCAAGCAAAACCCACAAACCCCTTTCACTAGTTTTGCCAATTACTGTGAGAATATGATGGAAACCCAGCAACCCTCTGCAAGCGAAATCGTTCCCACTATTCAGAACGTGATCTCTACGGTTAACCTGGGCTGCAAGTTAGATCTTCATCAAATCACTGTGAAGGCTCAAAACGCAGAATACAATCCCAAGCGTTTGCACTCCGTGATAATGAGAACGAGAGAGCCAAACGCCACAGTTTTGATCTTCGCCTCTGGGAAAATGGTGTGCACCGGTGCCAAAAGCGAGGCGGAGTCGGAACTCGCAGCTAGGAAGTGTGTACGAACCATCCTGAAGATGGGTTTCGACGCCAAGTTTAAGGATTTCAAGATCCAGAACATGGTTGCCAACTGTGATGTCAGATTTCCGATCAGACTTGAAGGTTTGGCTTATGCAAACCCTCAGTGTACGAGTTATGAGCCGGAACTTTTTCCGGGGCTGAGGTACCGCATGAAGGAACCCAAGATTACTCTTCTTGTATTCGCGTCGGGGAAACTTGTTATCACAGGTGCAAAGCGCAGAGAAGACATCCATAAGGCCTTTGAGGTCATACACCCTGCCCTTGGAGAGTTTAAGAAATTATGCTATAGCAGTATATATAGCTAGCGTCTATACTTTGTATCCATAAGGCCTTTGAGGTCATCCGGAATGGAATTTCAATTTTCCAACTTTGTAATTGATGTTTTTGAATATATAGATCTCCGAACCTCATTGAACTCTATCAGAACCTCAATATATAGATTACGTTTTTGTTGCACAAGAATCTTTTCAGTCATTTATTTTTTTGATTGGTAAAACTGTACGTTTGAAAGATTCAGAAGCCAAAGTTGAACAAAAAATACGCATACAAACAATTGAAACTGAGACTATCAATATTTGTTTTGATCTATCTATCAATATTTACCTTGCTCTTGCTTCTATACTTTATATGATTGATGATGTGGTGGGTATGCGCGTTCAACTGATTTTTCCTTTTATTCGGCAAAGGTTATCGAGGAATAACATTAGGCTATGTAACATTTGTTTTGATTCATCAATATTTGTTTTGTAAAGATATCAACCCTCCTTTCGTACCTAAGACCCTAACTAACATACTTCAAGAAACTCTAGAGTTTAAATTCTCGTTGACAACATGAATACTAGCTTCAAGATCTGTTTCAAAATCGTAGTTAATCAACCAACTACGTCCCAAGGAGACTCAACCATCTAAAATTCTAAACTAATTGACAATTAATCATCATAGATGGTAACAAGAGTATAGATGTGGAAACCTTATACCCGGGTTCAAAACCGGCCTACGCTAATTGATAATTCACACAAAATTTACTTTTTCTTTGTCTAAAGTCTCATATTGATGCATGCTGTCAGGCATGCCTAAAAACCAGATGCGCGTCACGAAGGATGTGCATGTGCCTCATGGAAAGCACTTTGAGATTAAACTCTCATACACACAAGCTAAGCTAATTAACCCATGAAATGAATGAATTGTCAACAAAAGTTTGGCACAAAACGCGCGCTAAGGGCAACCGTTTTGTAAGATCCAATATCTATTGCTACAACCCTAAGCTTTCAGCTTTAACTAAGCAACGATTACAACATGCAGTGCAAACCAAATTTCACTTATTTTATCATCGGCCAGATTCCAAGAAGTAATGTCTTATTTATTTAATGAAAAATGTTTATTGGCCTTAATAAGGCTTAAGATTTGCGGCCTTAATCTTAGATCACATACTATGTCACCTACACACATCACTAATTAAAAAGATTATGTCATGTCGTTCTTAAACAAAAATACAAGGGACAATGCCCACTAGCCCTAATTTTAAGAATTTTATTCTCATTAACAAAATCATATTTTAAAATTCTGAAGAACCAACTTAAATAATAGAAAGAAAATTATACCCTTAATGAATTAAATAAACTACAACAGACCATTATAAGAGTCTATTATAAAATAAAGTTTCTATGACCGGATTCTCACGACCAATGACGTTGACCGGGCTCCGGCGACTGTTGACCGGGCTCCAGCGACCGTTGACCGTTGACCAGGCTCCGACGACCGTTGACCGAACTTCGACGAAAGCTAGGGAATCTATTGGGGGCAGTAGGGGTCTATTGGGGGTAGTAGGGGTCTATTAGGGGCAATAGGAATCAATTTGGGGATCTACTTGGGGCAGTAGGGGGGTCTATTGAGGGTAGTAGGGGGTCTACTGGGGGCAGTAGGGGGTCTACTGGGGGCAGTAGGGGGTATACTGGAGGCAGTAGGGGGGTCTACTAGGGACAGTAGGAGGGGTCTGCTGGGGGCAGTAGGAGCAGACGACCTGCGTTTTATCCACTGTCAAACCCCTCACCAACAACAATAACCAAACCAATATATTTTGCCCTACCGCATTCAACACAAAGCCCCCGACGGCCAGCTCACCATCACCTCCGACGTCGTTGAGGCCTACATCGTCGTCGTCGCCACTGGCACGGTGGCGAAGCGGCTCGTGATCCCTGGCTCTAGCAACGGCAAGAGAGGCTTCTGGAACCGTGTTGGTTTTGAAGCCAAACTCTGTGGCGGAGCATGAAGCGATGACGGGTTAGGCGCAGCAGACAGATCCGAGATCCATATTTCGATGACGGCAAGGGTTTTGAGGTTGGACTGGAAGTCTTCCCGGCGAGGGTTTGACAGAGAAGAGCGGCGGTGGAAGAAGGCGATGGTGAGCTTCTGGTTCATTTTTCCGATACGGAGGAGAGAGAGAGATATCCACAAGTCTTCCTATCGAGAAGAAAAATAAAAGATAAGGTTGAGGTCAAATAAAAGGGTAATTTGGTCACGAAAAAAACATAAAAAGTCAAAAATTTTGTTAGTGGGAATAGTCTCTAAGAGTCTATTGGGTTGATGATGTTTAAGAAAATTACGTTTCTGTCCTTCTGTTATGTGTCTTGCCCTAATACACGTAGGATTGGTTAATCCAATTTTCTTGTTAGAATAGATTACAGTTGATAGATGTTCTAGATCCTTCGGGAGATTCTATGTAATGCCTATAAATAGGCCCTTCTATCAATGAATGAGTAGACCGTTATTCTCGTTATATTTTCTTCTTCAACTCGTTATCAGCACTTTGCTCTACCCTCAGCTTGATAACAAAACCCTAAAAAATAAAAAAAATAAAAACTCACCGTTTTCTGCTATGGGCACCCTAACCTCTCAACAGCCCCGATCCGGCAACCCTCGACGGAGCCAAACCGAACCTTAGTCCCGAGCGCAACCCAACGACCTTCTTCCCCGGCGATCTTCTGCCTCACCGCTACTGCTCTGCGCGCCTTTCTCATCAGCCCACGCTCACGTCTCTAGCCCAGCTCAGATCCGACGTCCTCCACGGATCCCAATCCCCGACATGGCTCCACAGACGCCTGCCTCAACACAGCGAGCCTCACTAGCACGCAGCAACCCATCGTTGACTGCCGGCCAGCACCCACAACTAACCAGAGCCGTCGTCGAACCCGTGCAGCCAACGAACTAGCGTCGTACCGGCTCGACCCGAATCCGGCAACAATGTCCTCGGATTCACTATGTATTGTATGAGGGGCAAAACGGTAAATTTGCCCCTCCGGGTAAATTTTTTACCTCATGAGTAAAAACAGTTTATTTACAGTGGTAACTATTTAATTAGTTTTACTGTTTTTATATATATAGTGAATATTACTAACCATATTAGGGGTGTGTTCGGTTTGATTCGGTTCGGTTTATAGCCTAAACCGAAAACCCAACCGAAATTAAAGTTCGGCCTGGTTTTTTATTTTTAGACAAGTCAAACCGAAAACCGAACCAAACCGACGGTTTGGTTCGGTTTCAGTTTTTTTCGGTTTTTTTTTCTTCCTGAGTTCCTGACCAGTAGACCTTTTTGGCTAAAAATAGTATAGCTCGGTTAAGAATTTCAGATTGGTCTCTTCATAACAATTCTAATAGACAACCTAAAGATTATTTGAGAACTGGAATCGTAGTAAAAAGATTATTCTACAAATACTTGTGATTTTTCAAAGTTCATATACAATAGAGAAGATGAGGACATTCTGAAAAGGAAAAAAAATACCTGAGAAGATGAAGACGATTTGTCCATCGCACTGATCGCAGCACCACGACCACGGCCACGACCAGTTAAGCCTCGCTTCGATGGGTTTAATTTACCCCTCTTCATTGTGATGGTCAGGCCGAGAGGAGAGGAGACTTGGAGGACTGGAGTTCAGTATCGGAGCGCAGAGATGAGATCAAATTAGGGAGGAGAGGAGGGCAGGAGGCGACAAAGAAAAAAAGGAGGACTAGAGGAGCCGAGGAGAGGTCGAGAAGGAAGAGAGGAGACGAAGACTGAGAGTCATTACTCATTAGGGATTTAGGGTTTCAAAAAAAAAAAAAAACCAAAACAAAGTCGTTTTGAAAGGTTGACCGGGTTGACTTCGGTTTCCGGTCCGGTTCAGTTTCTGCAAAGCTGAAACCGAACAGATCTTGTTCGGCTCGGTTTTTTTTTTTTCAGCTCGGTTTTTTTTTTCGGCCCGGTTTTTACGTTTTCGGCTCGGTTCTTTTCGGTTTTCGACTCAGAAGTGCCACCCCTAAACCATATGTTTTCATTTCATGAAATTTATTGCGTGACTGATCGCGATGTAATTGCACAAGCAACTTCTCTGCACGCACGTGGAAATACGTATGAAAATTGCAAGGGCAACTTCTCTTACACGCAGTTTATTTGACAAACAAGTAAGTAAACTTTTATAAAAGTTGCTGTTTTTGAATTTTAATTTCATAGCCGAGTTTCGTAGCCTTCTTCTACCTAGGGCTGGCATTGGCACGAAAAATACCGAGCCAACCGACGTACCGTCCCGAACCACCGGAATCGGTTACCGACATTGTCGGTTACCAACTTTTCGGCACGGTACTACCGTACCGCTATCAACGTATGGTATGGTAGCGGTACTGAGTTTTGTACAAATACGGTATTACCGTACAGTACCGACTTTTTAAAATAATTAATTTCCATGTAATCTAAGTCGTTGATTCCATCCATTTACAATCGTAGCCGTTGAAATCAGAAGGAAGAGAGGAGGTTCAATGGTTCATCCCCAATTCGGCATTTCTCCCATTTCACAAACCTAATTAGACTCTCTCTCTCAATCTGAAATTCTCAATTCTCAAATTCTCGACTCTCTCTGTCTCTGGACTCTCCATCAAGGGCGCGACTCAGCCTTTCAAGTCTCAAAATCTCAGGTGCTTTTCTTTCTCTCTAACTTATCTTTCTGCCTTTCTGACTTTCTGCGTTTCTGACTTTCTGGGTTCTTGACTTTCTGGGTTATCGAAGTCTCGAAGATGGGTCGGCAGAGGGTTAGGATGACAGGGAGCGCATTAGGGAGGCAAGCTGCACAAGGGAGGCAAGCTGTAGTAGGTCCGAGTCTTCACTCTCTCTTAATCTCTTCTTCTCTCTGAGACTATGATGATATATGTGATTAGGTAGCTCGATTGTTGTTAATTGTTGTTTTGTTGTTTTGAGATGTATGAAGTGAACTGCAGAGGAAGTGTTGCGTTGGTGTGTTAGATGAGTTTTAGTTGCTTTGAGAAGAAAAAGGTATAGGATGGATTAGTTGCTGAGATTTGATATCATGTTTGGTATGACCTGTGATCCATTTTTTGATGTTATAGTAATGTACTTAGTATGGGACTATGGGGTTATAGACATGGTTGTCGACTCAAATGATTAGAATCTTGAAGGCTGCATTTGGAGGGATTGATCCAATTCTAGGGTTTTTAGTTGACATTATGAGGATGAAGTAATTACTTGATTATATTGTTTCTATGTATGGATATGAATTAAAAAGAAAAAAAGCAAATGATTTCAAATGATTTCAAATGAATCTTTTCTTATGATTGATTAGAACCATTTTAAAAGTATTGTATCTGATGATCAAGTTTTCTTAGAGTATCTGGTTAGTTACAATACTATGCAATATTTTCTTTTAAACAAACTGTAATTTAATATTGTCAATCCTGTTTTCCAATTCACTTCATCCATATGGACCCTAAAGGTTGTGAATGTATTGGTAATTTGGTACTCTTTCATTGTGTGGTCCATGTATTGCTTGATTCTACATGTTGATCAGCTGATAAGCATTTATGCAAAGTTGGTGACAATATTATAGGTCATGGTAGAACTTGTATAATAGTTTGCATTCTACATTGTTGATCAGCGGATACAGCAATGTCTCAAATTCATAGCAGTCAGACCAGTAGCTCATCTCCATCTATTCAATCTACTGCAAATATAGAGGAAACTGCATCCTTACATAGAAACATATCCCCATTAGGACCTCCCCCTGAACCTCCACACCTTGCCTCTGCCCTTGAATCTGAACCTACACCTCCACTTGAATCTGGTCCTGAAACTAGCTCACAACCTTCCTTTGGGAAGAAAAGAAAAGAACCAGCCAACAAAAGTCCTCTTTGGCCGTTCTTTACTAGATGTAAGATCCCAAACTCGGATGAAATAGATCCGGAGTGGTGCACCTGTAACATTTGTGGTCAGGAAGTGTTGTGTTCAGTTAAGAGAAATGAGACAAGTTCAATGTGGGCTCATGTGAGGAAATGTGAGTTACACCCTATGCGTACCAAACCTGGTGAAACTGATCCAAAACAGTCCAAATTGAACCTAGATAATGTGTCTGGAGGAAAACCTCATAAGTATAACAGACAGCGGTGTGATGATAAGTGTATTGAGATGATAATTAGGGATGAACTACCCTTTAGGCATGTGGAGAAGGAGGGTTTTAAGGCGTTTGTTAAAGAATTACAACCGGAGTGGCCAATAATGACTAGAAAGCAGGTTGCCAAGGGTGTGTTAGAGAAGTTTAATCATGAGAAGGCTGTTTTGTTGAGTTTTTTAAAGGCTGCAGACACTAGGATTTCGATCACCATAGACACATGGACATCGATACAAAACATTAACTACATGGTTATTACAGCTCATTTTATGGATGCTGACTGGAAATTGCACAAAAGAATCATAAACTTTTGTCCAATTGTTAGTCACAAAGGTGAGGACATTGGTAGAGTTATGGAGCAATGTTTGAGGCAGTGGGAGATCTCAAAAGTGTTCACCATCACTGTCGACAATGCTTCTGCTAATGATGTCGCAGTGCAATACATGAAGAGAAGGTTGAAGGGCTACAAAACTTTGATGTTTGATGGGGCCTATTTGCATTTAAGATGTGCTTGCCATATTATTAACTTAATAGTTAAAGATGGTTTGAACGAGTTGGAGAATGGGATTGCAGCAATATGGAATTGTGCAAAGTATGTTAGGAGTTCATCTGCTAGGCTTGACAAGTTTAGGGAGTTTGCTGTTTTGGAGCAATGCAGGGCTAATGCAAATGTTCCATTAGATGTTATAACAAGATGGAACAGCACATTTCTTATGCTGCAAGCTGCTTTGAAGTATGAAGCTGTTTTTGGGAGGATGGCAGAAGAAGATCCTTCATTTAGAAGCTATTTTCAGGACAAGGTTGGACCACCAGATTTTGAAGCTTGGAGGAATGCTGAAGCTTTCTGTTTATTTTTGGAGAAATTTTATGCAGCTACTGTGAGGCTGAGTGCATGGAAATCAGTGACTGCAAACATATTATTTGTGGAGATGATTACATTGCAGACTGAGATTGACAAGGCTTGTGACTCCACTGATGAGGTTTTGAAGAGGGTTGCTGAATCTATGAAGGCTAAGTTTGACAAGTATTGGGGCAGCTTTGAGGTGCTGAACAACATGGTCATGATAGCTAATGTTTTGGACCCAAGATACAAGTTGCAGTGGGCTAAAGTGGCAATGAAAAAGGTGAAAGCAAGTGCACATGTAGTTGAAACCATTGAAAGTGAGTTGAAGAGAATCTTGATGAATATGTATGAAGAATATAAAGGTGAAGACATTACTGATTTGACTAAGCATACTTCTGATTTGGCTGAAATGGAATTTGATGAAATGGATGGCCTCGATGAAGTTAGCAGGGAGATAACAAGGGAGAGGGTGGCTGAGCAATCTTTATGCATAAGAAATGAAGTTGACCAGTACTTATCCGATAGATATGTCAGCCTCTTGTCCAAGGGTTTTGAAATTGCCAAATGGTGGAAAGGCAATGAGGCAACCTATCTAGTGCTATCAAAGCTGGCCAAGGATATATTTGCTATTCCTTGCTCAACAGTGGCGTCTGAAAATGCTTTTAGTTTAGGTGATAGAGTTGTCGATCCTTTTAGAGCATCATTGACACCAAGAATGGTGGAGGCCCTGGTGTGCACTAGTGATTGGCTAAGAACTGATACACCAAGCTTATACAAGGATCCAACTGAAGAAGACCTCAAATTTTACTATGAGTTAGAGGAACTTGAGAAAGGTAATGGTGTTAGTAATTGACTACAAACAGTCAAACACTGTGAATTTTGTGAATTTACTGAATTTAATGGTATTCATTCTTTCTTATTTTATTCAACTATATGATTTTTTTTCTTTTGCAGAAAATGGTTATAACCAAGGAGTAGAGGCAGCAACTCCAATAGAGATTACTGGGAGTTCTGGCCAAACCAATATGTAGAAGCAGCCATCAGTGTTTAATTCAGTATTTGGGAGATCTCAATTTTCTGAACAATATTGTTCACTTGAGCAGTAGAGAGGGCCTAGAGGCTGTAGAGCAGTTGGTTACTTGGTTAACTTGGTTTTGTGCTTTTCTCAGTTTTCTGTGTTTGTGACTTTGTGTTCTCATACTTTCATCAGTTCATGGTCTCAGTCTCATAATCTCATTGTCTCACTCTCATAGTCTCATGTTTGTGCTTTTATGGCTGAGCAGTGAGCACTTGAGGTCTTAAGCAGTTGGTTAATGCCTTAATGGTATTTGTAAGTTTTGGTTGATCATTAATTTGATAGTTTGAATGTTTGGTAGTTGATAACTTGATATTGCTGCTAATGCTGCATGATCTGCATCAGTTCAAGTTCAGTTCAAAGTAGGAAAATATGATTTGGGCCAATGGGCCATGTCTTATTTTTTTTATAAAAAGTGGCCCATTTTGAAGTCGGTAGCCGGCCCAACCGTACCATACCAAACCGAGAGTTCGGTATACCGAACTCTCGGTATACCAACTTTGCCGGTTGGCAGTGGTAGATGATTTCATGTACCATAACAAGTTGGTACGGTAGTTGGTTTTGGCAAAAAAACGCCGGTACCGTACCAATGCCAGCCCTACTTCTACCCCCACCTTTTCTTATAACGTGGGTTGATGTGAGGAATTGGGACCCCTCATATCAAAGTTGAAATTTGTGACAGTTTGACAAGTCACGGTATTACGATGAAATATTGTCGTGGTTAATAAAGGGACAAACATCGATTTGCGACGGAAATTATCGTTGTTAACATCGATTTTTGACGGCAATTGTCGCGGTTACATCGATTTGTGACGGAATTTGTCACGATTTACATTGAATTGAGTTACCATAAACCTTGGTCTTAACTAAATTCAATTCTTGGAATTAATTATCGTATATCGATAATAGTTAATCTTTCATCTTGTTGTTTGAAATAATTGACCGAAACATGATCCTTGAATTTGACATAAAAAAAAGTGACTAATTTCATGTCACGAATTCTGAAAAGAGAGGAGGCAACGTCTCGAACCCCATATGTGATATAAAGATTGGGCTAGTGAAAGAAAAATCATGTTATTGATCTGGTTCTATATCTGATCATTAATTGCAAAGAAAGCAATAATATGGTCACTGTACAAGAAATATACGGAGTTCTTGAAACAAGAAACTCACTATATGAAAGAAGATGAGAACATTATTCTCACAGTTACGGATTTTAAAAGCAAAAGGTATATTGCGGAATATATGAAGCATATGACTTCGGTTTAATAGTCTACGTGACTACAAATCCGTTTATTTTTCCAAGTTTTGTAAAGGCATACACCTCATATATTTGACTAAAGTTACTTAGTCGTTATATTTTGAATTAAATTTATGGTCAAGACCTCAATACAATTGTTGGCATATATATTTGAATTTTGTCTTGCACATATGGTTCGATCTACATAAGCTATATGTTAATGCAATATATCGCTTTACAACATGACACTACATTGGACTACAAAAGACCACCAGTTACTATAAGGTAGTATTTATAAAGGCTGAAATCGCACCAGGTATGGCGTAATGCATACTTGGGTATCATAATTAAACCAAGTGTGGCGCAATGCACTTTTGATATATCATGATGTTGCGCAATGCACATTGGTTTTGGATCAAAAAGGATTTATAATGTCAAGTGTGACACAATGCACACTTATACAATTGTAAAGACATTACAAACAAGAGTAGTCTTCTACACTCTTGAGCGGATTCATAATTGCAAAAATAAAATTGCGTTACGCTAAATGTCATCCAAAATTGGATGTTGAAAAATCATCTTCTTTTTCTACAAGATCCAACAGTGGGCCGTGGGTGCTCATGACCAATTTTGCCAAGTTTTGGCATGTTTTTAAGCCTTGTTTTGTCCATCTTCGTAGTATTATACGTCATGTAACGCACTCTAAAAGATTCCAATACCTTTTTTTTTAATCTCCATCAAAATTGTAAACATATTTCGGTTTCTATGTCTTGACATAAGACTGTTGTCTCTACATTCTAGTATATGAATGTGTTGTAGCGAGATTGAGTGCTTAGCTTATTGCAAGGAATAAATAACTATTTATGGATTTGGTGTTTTATAAATCCATTGTGACTACGATGACTAGATCATCACAAATAATCAGAGCGGATTAATGCTCAAGTTTCAATGCCTAATGGCGCTATGATTCAAGTCACATATGCTATTTATGCATAAGAAAACAATTGAACTGTGTTATGACTTAATGATATTCACGCCAACGTTTATCACTTGGAAACACATTGTGAGAATTGATGAGAATTTCTTATGTATCACTATAATGAATGCGCAACATTCATGAGTCACTAAGATTTGGTTAATTGAATCGGTTATTGTCACCAATGATGAGAATGGAGACTTCGACTCATGTAGGCTTTAACATAAATCGTCCGGGACAATTTTGGACGTGTTTTGATGATCCGTATACTAAAAAGTAAAGACTCTCCCGGACATCCTTTCTTTTGAGCAAAGCAAAGTAACAATTGAGATCAAAGATCACCAAAATACATTAGTGGAGCTACGAGCAATGCTCACGGCCTATGGATGGCATTAAAGTCATTCGCGTCATCCTCCTATATAATGGAGGCACTACTCATGCTTTCACAAGCACATATGACGCAAAAGAACCCCCATGATCTCACATTGGCCATGTTCGTTACTCGTTTTATAAAGCCTATTTTTTAGCAAAGATTAAGAGCAACGCCCTCCTACGCTAAGGAAAATATATAGAGACTAGCATACACAAGATGCTCAGTCGTTGTTCACTAAGTAAGACATTACAATGTCTGTGATTATACAAGAATCATACATAAGATGTTGGCCTAGATGGCTTCTCATTGTTCACTTTGAGGCATAATAATGCTAGGTGATGTTCACAATGGTTTAACTCAAGCCATAACATTTGGATGTTATGGGGAACCTTAACAATGATTGAAAAGTTGAAAAAACCTAGAATTTCCAGTTTTTCAGCCTGTGAACCAGTCATTGTGAGGACCGGTTCACTAACTTTTAGACCGGTTCTTGAGGTTTTGTTTACTGCCACGGATTTCTAACATCCAAGCCTACCTATTTACAAAATTTCGTGGCATTTGAAGACGTGGAAGGTCATGAACCGCTCAATATAAGTGTTCACGGATGTCCGACGACTCCGACGGCCGGTTCGGCACCTTTTCGGCCGTTTTTGTCATCGAGGCTGGCGGTTTTCGAATTCTAACTCCCATGTCTACCGGCTTACAAAATTTGGTAGCGTTTGGAGCTTTGGAGGATAGTGAACCGTTAAAGGAAGTGTAAAAAAAGGTCCGGTGATGCCGGCGGTCGGTTCAACCGGTCCCGACGGTGAAGCCAGCAGTTTATTTTTTGGACTTGTAAGACCAACGACTACGAGTTGTAGCAGGGTCATAGTTTTACTTATTCATCTTTACCCACCATCATTCAAATCTTTATGTTACGGTTGTAACGGTATACATATTCGTTAACGGATTGAGTTAACGTTCTATAATCTATATCATTCACATGTTATATGTGACAAATTGCGCCTCCAGAAGCGCAAAATGATAGGTTATTTGATGAATATTGTCTTTGAATAAGACATAAGCTTCCAACTATAGTCCGCTTATATAAGGACCTTGACAAACGATCTCTTTTATGTCACTTTAATGATCCAGTCTTCCCGTCGTTAGGGGGAGATAAGAACAAGAATGTTCAAGTAGAACGACTTAGAATTGTTGTGTTTTATCCCTACTGTGTCTCATCAAGTTCCCTAAAGTGACGAGATCACATATACATGCTGCAAACATGCCTGCAAGAATTGATGTCCGGATAAGGACGTGTTAATGTCCGGAAAAGGACATGTTGATGTCCGGATAAGAGGACATGTCGTCACCCATAGATGGTGGCATGGTGACACCACAAATGTGGTAGATGGTGTCGCTAAGCCGTAGCTCCCACAGTTTAGGAGGAGGTCACTTGGTTCGATACATATTCGCCAAGGAAGAATGCGAGTTTGGCACAACTTGATCATTTGATCAATGATACTCATTCGTCTGTTATTTCTAGATTATGGTCATCATTGGGGGACGCCTCAATGTCAATACCAATCCATATAGAGATCTCTACACTTAGAAATTACACCGGTATATATGATGACGTGGTTTAATGAGTTTGATATCGAACCATACTTCGTTGAGAAAATACAAACATTGTAGATTGGCCTAAATGGAAAGATGAGATCTAGTTTAAACAAAGAGATAGTACTTTGGTTAGGTGACGCCGACACCCCAAGTGTAAACTCTATCAGTTATGTCTTTGTTAGAAAGTGTAGTGAGAAAAAGAGTTTAGACTCACCTTTTGGCGCAAGGTCTCTCACAAACGCCCTGGAATTGACTACGATAAGATATACTCTCGTAATCGACTACGAGAAGATATACTCTCTCACAATGGTTTAACTCATTGCACTCCACTACCTTGTCAGTTTGATAGTTTTCGAAAAACTGAACAAGCAACTTGTGGTCACAACTTATCTCTGTTGGGAACTAATAGATGTACATAAAGATCTTGAATAGATCGGTTTTCACCCAAATCAAGTGGCTCTTAACCACAGAGCGTGTTTGCAAGGTATTTGCTAAGTATCTACTTGATTAAGGAAGGGATATAAAGAATTATGCCTATTTGCGTGTAAATTATGGATGAATCGTGACGAACTCTTGTTAAACTAAGAGATGTCATTGATCCAAAATTAAGAATGAAAGGATCTTGGGAATACTTGGTCTCAAAACGAGGACCGTTATTGATGATGTTTATTCATCTGTCGGCCTAAGGCAATCTAAAGGACGATGAAGTTATGTCTATATGTATCCCTTGATCGGTTGAAGTCTTGAGAAGACTCGTTTTGTCTGTATGACGAAGAAGTCTTTGGAGAAATTCTCCATCTAAGTACGGTAGCACATTCATATACTTGTTACAATATGCTTGACTCGACATCTCATTTAGTATAAACTTGTATGGCCAAGTTCTCCTTAGTCTTTCAACTCTCTTCCTAGCGGTCGAGCATATTCGCTCCCTCTTAGATGAGTGAAGGAATATCAAGGTAGTAGCTGGATGCACCCACGAAAGCCAATGTAATGGCAGTGATTCCTTCTATGAAAGGTTTAGGATTATTCAACCCTACAGAAAGACACGTGCGTTAACAACGAAATCAGAATTTGTCCAGTTTCGTAGGTCAACTTCCACGGGACCTACATGATAGCCCACTCGTTGGAAAATGGTGAAATTGATACCATTAGAAAGATCTATATGTCTACCTTCCAGAGACATCAATCATTTGATCACACCTATCATATTGAGTGAGTTATGGCTATTTTCGTAAAGTAGGACGAATCTGTCCGAGAATCTGTTTTGGCAAAACAGTCAACTTTGATAGAGCTTTGTGATCAGCTCAAGATGAACTAGGTTATGGACCTTGTATGGTTGGAAAGCTACATGTATCTAGTTTCCAGAACTTTATACGGTTTGTTCATACCTATTGTATTGAAGACGTTATAACTATTTAAGTACACAAAGGTCATACCACGCGTGAATCTGATTTTCATTATGAACTTATGGTTTGAGTTGTTAGACAACCTTTTCTTTCAAGATCAAAGTAATGCTAAGCATAGCAAGTCTGATCTAAGGATAATGTGGCTAGATTTAATGACTAAATCGTTGCCCAAGTATACTTTTGAAGTATGTGAAGTGCATTGGCTTGCGCCGTTTATCTGTACTCCGAGATTGAGTTACCAATCAGGGGTAGTTATTGTGTAGACATCAGGGGGAGTCTACATGCATCACATGTTATCTTCAATTGTAGTTGGTGCGTTCTGCTATTTTTCCCTTCGATCAAGTTTTTTGTTTTACCCACGAGGTTTTGTTTTACTTGGCAAGGTTTTTACCGAGCCAACACAATAAGCACCGTGACGTATTAGGGACGCAACACAAAGGGGAGTGTTTAAGAAAATTACGTTTCCGTCCTTCTGTTATGTGTCTTGCCCTAATACACGTATGATTGGTTAATCTAATTTCCTTATTAGAATATATTACAGTTGATAGATGTTCTAGATCCTTCGGGAGACTCTATGTAATGCCTATAAATAGGCTCTTCTATCAATGAATGAGTAGACCGTTATTCTCGTTATCTTTTCTCCTTCAACAGATGAGAATTTTAGAATCTCTTTTTATTAGTGGAAAAAATGTCTAAATTTAGGGTTAGTGGGAATTTTCCCAAAATACAATTTTATCCTTCTAAATACAATGGTTCTAGATTATTTTGTCTTTTTATTAAGAGAAAAAATTTGATTTGTGTTTTTCTTTTATTATTAAAAAATATGTATTTCTAGCATTTTCTTTCTCTTTTCTTTTTATCACTATCATGCTTGGATTGAACGTAAAATATAGTGTGAAAATACATATATTTCTAAAAATATATTTGTTCAAAAACACGAATTCTTATGAAATATATATATATATACATGCATATATAATTTGTCCAAGAAAAAACAATTTCGTCCACCAAGAGAAAAGATTCAGTGACATTCATGCATGATGCATCCTCAATAGTTTGCACGAATTCTTATAATATACACACACACACGTAATCATCCAAAAAAAATTCGATAGAGATTTTCTATTTTTTATTTTATTTTTAAAATTCTTAACAGAATATGGTTTATATATAGATATCATAGTTTTAAACTGCAAAAATAAAATATTAAAATGGAACTAAATTTCGATTCACAAAAATAGAAGGAAATTTTAATAAATTTAGGAAATTGATTTATGGTATAAAAGCTTAATTTGGTATGATTATTAACTTGGTCATTATTATTGGTATATACGCATCCATGTTAAAAGGGTAAGAAACAATTTCATATTAGTATGTAGCATCTATTAATTATTAAGGTTAAGATTGTATTTTTACCTAAGAATAAAATGACATGATTTATTAAATTAATGATGTGTCTATGTGACATGACATGTCACGCCACATAAGATTAAGACCATAAATCTTAAGCTTTATTAAGGCCCTCTAGCACTACCCTTACTTAATTTAAACTTCAATCAACGTAGGCATGTTTCGAACCTAAGTATAGAGGTTCCACATCTAACCTCATACCAACTTGACCACCTGCAAACCACCACAGATGGTCGAGTTGGTAAGAACCTAGGTGTGGAACATCCATACCCATGTTCGAATCCCAACCAACACTAATTGAAGTTAAATCCCAATTTATTCTTAGTGGCCAGAGAGGAGGAAGCGTTCTGACAAGATCACTCGACGCAGATTAATCTCTGAGCCTAGAAAGCGTTTGAGAATACCGTCGTTGATACTCTTAAAAAAATATAAAAAATTAAAAAAAAAAACTTGACCACCTGCATGTGGTGGTTATTTATCCAATTATTTAAGCACAAGTACACTATTTCAATCAAGATATTTAAATTAAACTTTTACTTCACAAACTACCGATTGTTTCGTGCCTTTAATATTTTGCCTGAATTCAACCATACCACATCTTTTATGCAAACTTTCATATATTCTCCAGGAAAACATTTACTGGAGAGACCAACTTTTTAACCTACCTTTTTATACAGGATTTATTACACCATCAAAGTTTGATGAGGTGATATGGAAATGAGATCCCCAATCACATATTGGGCAAATCAAACTCATTTAGTAAATGAAAAAAAGAAAAAAATTTTACAGATTAAGAAAAATATATATTAAAAAGATAAAGAAAATTTCTATCAGCCATAATTTTAAGAATTTTTTTTTCACTGACAAAAAAAAATCTAAAATTCCGATTAGCCATTATAACTCTAAGCGTTTATTCCCATCAGCCAAATATTCACCTTTTTTATATTTTCCCTTACCAAACTGCCCTCATTCAGTCTCAACTGTCAAGTCTCCGACTTCTCTCTCTCCCTAAACTCATCTTCGTCGGCGATCTTCCTGAATCAAGTCACTCCAGCCACTACAATATCTCCGACGTATGCAACGGCCTCGTCTGTGGCTTCATGGTCATCATCGTCGACGATGACCGATTCGTTGGAACCCTCAAAGGTCAAATTCAGGCCGTCGACGACGACGGCTGATCTTGTAGTAACCGCCAACGGCGAGGAGGCCAGATCTAGCAACGGTGCGTGTCCTCCATCTCTCTTACCTCAAAGCTCGTCGTTGGTCTTGAAGTTGATGAAGACGTGGCAGACTTTTACGGCGGCGACAGGTTTGGCATCAAAGGGGTTGGATTTATTTGGTTTAAAATCTTGTCTCATATCCAAATCAAATCATGCACCTTGAGCATTTTGGTAAAATATATTGATTTTCGGTTGAGATAGGTTGATGACTTGACATTGTTCTTGACGTTTTGATTCAATGCATTGTTGATGTTCTTTCTTAATTTCTTGTTTATCATAATTCGATTTGGTTGGGTTTGTTTCTCTTCTTTTTTTTTTTTATCAGATTCTTGTTATTGATATGTAGTTGTGCATCGTTTCCTTACATCAAAATGATCAGATAGTATATTAGGAGTCAAAGTGCTATTCTTCGATTATACAGATGTAATTGGATTTGTGTGATTGTTGTTTAGGTGGATGTAACTTTTATCTTGAGGAATGTATTGTGAACTAGGAGCAAAGATAGAAATGTTGTTTGATATGGAGGGTACGGTACTACTGGTTTTGTTTGCAATTCGGATAGATTTTCAGAGAAGATGTTGGTTCTTGTTGTTTATAAGGTTAGAGAGTTTTGTCAAATGAACTTGCTGTGTTCATTTGGTGTGAACACTCGGCCATAGATTTTCAGAGAAGATGTTGGTTCCTAAATCACTTGATCCGCCTCTTCTGAACACTTGTTGTCCCTGTAAATGGGTTGAAATTCCAGGTTGACAATCTTGGAGTTTGTTTATGCATTGCTTTAGGTGAGGCTTAGGATGCTCTTTACTTATATTTGATTCTATGGAATAACTAAATAAGGACATCAGTATTGTCCATTTCATATACAGTATGGACTTGGTTTTTGCTTCAGCCATATATGTTCCATTAGCAAGCCGATATATAGGAAGATAGATATCTCTAAGTATACTTGTGATGTTCGTTTGAAAAATGAGGTATCATGAAGATTGAAGTAGATTGTTGCCTTGGTATTAATTGGTTGTCCCAATGAGTTTCCACTGGAGAAAACATTAAACTAGTATGTAATGGAGCTATAAAATGCTTACGTAGTTGGAATTACTTATATATCTTGGTACTAATCAGTGTAATGATTGTTTGTCTTCCTCATTTCAATTTTATATTCCAATGGTCATTAGTAATCTTATCAAAGCATATACATACTGGATTCCCAATTGTGCACCTACCGATTTTATCTTTCATAAGTGCACATACTGGAAATTGTCAAAGGAGAAATAATTGATGGAAATGTATAGGCATCTTAAGAGCATCTCCCATCTTTCATGTATACTGCCCCCAATACGAGGTCTTACTGGCCCCAATAGGAGGTCCTACTAACCCCAATAGGTGGTCATACTGCCTCCAGTAGGAGGTCCTACTGACCCTAGTAGGTGGTCCTACTTATCTCAGTAGGAGGTCATACTGCTCCTAATAAGGACATGTTATAAGTGACTGAAGTACACAGTCAAGTTCAAGGGTCATACTGCCCTCAATAGAGGTTTTACTAACCCCAGTAGGTGGTCCTACTGCTCTTTATAGAGACCTGTTATAAGTGACTGAAGCACACAGTCAAGTTCAAGGGTCATACTGCCCTTAATAGGAGGTTTTACTAACCCCAATATGTGGTTATATTGCCCCCAATATGGACATGTTATAAGTAACAGAAGCACACAGTTAAGTTCAATTGTCATACTGCCCCTAATAGGAGGTTTTACTGACCCTAATAGACCCCTTGACACACCCTCTACTGCCCCCAATAAACCTCTTGACAAACTCCCTATTGCCCCGAATAGACCTCCTGTCGTCGCCCCCAATAGACCCCTTACTACACCCAATAGATACCCTATCGCCTGAATCCGGTCAACGGCCTTCGGAAAGACTTCATATTGCCCTCAATAGACGCCCTTCTACTGCCCCTAATAGACACCTTATCGCCGGAATCCGGTCAACGGCCCCCGGAGTCCAGTCAGCGGTCCTCAGAGCCTGGTCAGCAGTCGCCGGAGTCCCGTCAACGACCCCCGTAGTCTGGTTAACGGTCACCGGAGCCAGTCAACATCATTGGTCGTGGGAATTCGGTCATAAAAACTTTATTTTATAATAGACTTTTATAATGGTCTATTATATTTATTTAATTCATTAATGGTATAAATGTTTTTTTACTGTTTAAGTTGGCTCTTGAGAATTTTAAAATTTGATTTTGTTAGTGGGAATAAAATTCTTAAAATTAGGGCTAGTGGGTATTCTCCCTAAAAAGATACTAGTGGATCCTTGATGAGGAGAAATTTTTAAATGCTCCCAAAGAACTATGTGGCAGTCTGACGTGGTCCTCTCTTGCTAATTAAATTTTAACACTTAGATTTATTACAATCAAAATATAAATTAAGGTTTTCTATATTTTGTGAAATGACCGTCTTGGGTTTTTTATGAGTTTGGCCTAGGGTTTAGGGTTTAGGGTATAGGGTATATGATATATGGTTAGGACCGTCTTGGGTTTTTTACGAGTTTGGCCTAGGGTTTAGGGTTTAGGGTTTAGGATATAGGGTATATGATATATGGTTAGGGTATAGATTTAGAGTTTAGGGGTTAGGATTTCAAAAATCAATAAGAAACCCAAAATGATCTTTAACAAAATCACTAAAATTATTTTTTATCATAAAAATTCACAGACTGTCACGTGGTCCTGTCTCCTCAATGAGGTCAACGTGAGACGCTGATTATGCTTTTAAACCAAATCCAGCAACGGTTGCCTTTTCCCCAATCCAAGAAACGACGTCGCATAGAGGCGCATTGACTTATTGACTCCTCATCCTCCATTTGTATTAAACCCCAGCTAAAACCAGATCTCAGTCACAGTCTCTCATCATTCTTCTCCTCACTTACTCACTCAACTCGAAAATGGCGACTCGACTCGTTCTCCTGTTCACACTCACCGCCCTCCTCCTCCTCTCCTCCCGCCCCGCCCTCTCCGTCGACGATGACTACGAGGATCTCAGCTTCCTCGAAGAGCCGACCGAGCAGGGCCACCACGCGCCGCACTATCCAGATCCGGACCAATTCGACGCCGACGACGCCGACGACTTCTCCGATTTCGACGAGGGCGATCAGGATGCGTATAAGGAGCCGGAGGTCGACGAGAAGGACGTCGTCGTTTTGAAAGGGGCGAACTTCAGCGAGACAATCAAGAAGAACAGGTTCGTGTTGGTTGAGTTCTATGCGCCGTGGTGCGGTCACTGCCAGGCCTTGGCTCCGGAATACGCGGCGGCCGCGACGGAGCTCAAGGGCGGAGATGTAATTTTGGCCAAAGTTGATGCGACGGAGGAGAATGAGTTGTCGCAGGAGTATGATGTGCAGGGTTTTCCGACTATCTTTTTCTTCAGTGATGGAGTTCACAAGCCTTATACAGGTCAAAGGACCAAGTGAGTGTTGTTGTTTTGCTTTCGAATTTTGTTTGTAGATATGAAGATTTTGGAGTCTGATGTTGATTTTTTGTGCGAAATGTGAATTCAGAGAGGCAATTGTGACCTGGATCAAGAAGAAGACCGGGCCTGGTATCGCTAATGTGACCACGGTGGAGGATGCAGAGCGCATTTTGACTTCTGAAACTAAATTCGTTGTGGGATTCCTCAACTCTTTGGTGGTATGTTTCGTCCCTATTGATCTTTCTTTTCCCTGTGATGTTTATTTAAAAGTTTAACTTTGTTAATGTAAAATGTATGATAATCGATCAGCCTATGATTGATATATATGATGCGCTAGTTGGCCATTTGATCTGAGGGAATAATGAAAAAGAAAATGATTTATTTTGGGCCTTTGATTTAATCTGATATTCGAGTTCTGTGAAAGCTTTAGTTGACCCCTGCTCCCCTGTATTCCAGTATTTTTACTTGGTCCATCTTATTACAGCACGCTTGTTGTCAAATAGAAATTGAGTTCTGTATGCTATTTGATTATACATACAAATGTTCTTAAGTAAAATTTGAAGATCATAGAATGAAATGGATATACCGAGGCTGAGTTAAATAAAGCAATATGAGTGTCATTGTCTGCCTCCATGAGATTGTTACTCATGCAACTATGCCTCGTCCTTGATAACAGGGTCCTGAGAGTGATGAGCTTTCTGCTGCTTCAAGACTTGAGGATGATGTCAACTTCTACCAAACAGTGGATCCAAAGGTGGCAAAACTATTCCATATTGACTCCGACGTCAAACGCCCTGCACTGGTCCTGATAAAGAAAGAGGATGAGAAGCTAAGCCATTTCGGTTAGTTTTTATTTTTGTTATTTTCGTATCAGGTGAGATTGTGGAATATGATTTTGGGGTTACATTGCTTATATACTCTTTTAATTTCTGCAGACGGTAAATTTGACAAGTCTGCAATTGCCGAGTTTGTCTTTGCAAACAAGCTTCCTTTGGTTGTCACGTTTACTAGGGAGAATGCACCTTCCATTTTTGAAAGTGAAATAAAGAAACAGGTATCATTTCATTCTGTTACAGATGTGACTTCAGAATTATGATATATCTCTTTGCTTAAATAAGTAAAAGTAAACAGTATAAGCTTCTTTAATATAATATAATATAATGGTGATTGACATGTATGAATACTTGTATTCTCAGCTGTTGCTCTTCGCCACTTCGACGGACTCAAAGAAGGTTCTCCCGGAGTTTGTAGAGGCAGCAAAATTATTCAAAGGAAAGGTATAGTTATCAGCAAGCGCCCTCAAATATGTTCTACACTCTTGACTGTTTATATGAAAACTTCTTCAAGAATATCTAAGATAACAAATATACGACCTTCTCTAAAGAGCAATTGTATGTATACAATGGTCTGTTCTTCTATTTATTTTTTAATTCCAACCCAGCATTGCAACTATGTGTAATTTAAATTTGTACACAGATCTAGGGTGGAGGTCATTTTGGTGTCTATCATCAAGGATGTTTACAGTCGCCCTTGGACCAGGAAATCTATAGAAAAGAGGGTCTGGGAAAATTATTCATGTTCGTATCTGGTTTCTGTTTTGCGCTAAACCGGCCTACACATGAAATACCGTTTTGTTATTTCCATTGGTGCTGTAAATGCTGGTCACTTGCTTCTTCACTCCCCTATTGCCTGTGAGGGAAGCTGGATAGTTCTAGCATCTTGTATAGTATTATTTTGTAGGCACAACACAATTAGGGGGAAAAAAGAGGGTGTAGTTTCATCCAGAGGTTGTGCATTTTGCTGTGTTTTGGGTGGTGTGGCTAGAATGAAATAGAAGGAATTTTCATTCCTTGGGGAGAGTGTGTTTGTGGGAAAAAGTTGTCTTGGCTATCCTAGGGGACTACAGTTTCTTTAGAACCTAGAAAATTCTGTTTTTGTCTGTGACCCCATGCTACTTTATGTTATTTCAGTTTGTACGCATCCTTTTTACTGTTTAGGTACTCTAGATAGGAAAGAAATGTTGTTTACATAGGTTGCTCATATTGTATTTACTTTTACGATGCTGTCATTGCTGTGTCATATATTCCTTATGACAACTAAATATGACCTGAATAGATATGATCCTTTTTAGGTGCTAGGACATCCATATGCACAATACTCTAAATTGCTTAATATAAATCTTTTTATTCTACTTATCTCTATATGTTTCTTATGTGTATGTTATGGTTTGTTACTTGCAGCTTATCTTTGTATTCGTGGAAACGGATAATGAAGATGTCGGAAAGCCAGTTTCAGAATATTTTGGCATCACTGGTGATGCTCCAACGGTATTTTCTTTGCTTCTCATATGATATTTGATTGTTCATTTTTATTTCAGTACTGTTGTTTGTAATATACTAGTATATGTAGGGAATTCATGGATTATTTTTTTGTAGGTTCTCGCATACACCGGAAATGACGATGCTAGGAAGTTTATTCTTGACAAAGAAGCAACCTTGGCTAACATAAAGGTTTGAACTCTCTCCCTCTCTTTCTCTCTCATATAAATATATTATATAAATTTCCATTCATCGAAAAGATGCTGGAAGTTAACTGCACCTGTTGGTGAGTTTGAAGTTGGGTCTACTCTAACAAAGTGATTCTATTCTAGGCTTTTGGGGAGGATTTCCTTGAGGATAAACTCAAAGCTTTCTATAAGTCAGACCCGATCCCGGAAACTGTAAGTTTTGAGTTTCATTACTCCACTTACTTCTGTCTTCTTGGCTGACTGTTCTAACTTGTGTATCTTGTGATTGGCGTAGAACTATGGAGATGTGAAAATAGTGGTTGGAAATAACTTTGATGATATTGTCTTGGACGAGTCAAAGGATGTTCTTCTTGAGGTAATCAATCAACCAAGAAACAAACAAATAATGGATTGAATTTTATATTTGTATGTTCTCAGTTTGAATCCTATATAATCTCAGATTTATGCACCCTGGTGTGGGCATTGCCAATCTCTGGAACCAACCTACAACAAGCTTGCCAAACATCTTCGAGGCATCAAATCTATTGTTATAGCCAAGATGGACGGAACCACTAATGAGCATCCCAGGGCAAAGGTAATGTCACATTCAAATTGCATATTAGAGAGTTTTCGGTTTAAACTTGGACGTTGACAGAAAATGTAGAGGCCTCTTGTCCTCAATTGATGGAAAAATCCATTTGAAAAAATTGAATGTTTAATGCTATAATCTGTCTAAGCATACAGCTTCTCAATCTAATTTCTGTTCAATAGCTAATGTTCATATCCACATGTTGGGGGAAATTGGTTTAATGCTACAATCTGTTCATGTCATATTGCAGGCTGATGGGTTCCCCACACTTCTATTCTTCCCAGCTGGAAATAAGAGCTTTGATCCGGTAAGGCATTTAAAATTGGGAATTGTTAAAATTATCTCTCTTGTGGGTTTGTGTGTTTTCTCTTCCTCATTTCGTATCTTATGTAGAATATCTGGCTTCTCTGGTGTTGACAGATTACAGTAGATTCTGACCGTACAGTGGTGGCATTCTACAAGTTCCTCAAGAAACACGCATCAATCCCTTTCAAGCTCCAAAAGCCAACTTCAACTCCAAAATCCGAGGAATCTGTTGCTAAAGAGAGCCAGGAGAGCAGCACCAATGACGTGAAGGATGAATTGTGATGAGTCAATTCTTTGTAAGCTAAAATGTCTGTCTAATATGTGTGTGCCATCATCATCAGTGCCGTAGAAAATGAGATAGTTTTATCAGATAGAAGTATAGAGAGACCTGACCAGAGGGAAAAGAGAATCTTAAACTGCAGTTCAAACCCCATCCCATGCTCGAAAAACATAGGGGAAAAAGAGATTAGGTGTTTCAGCTAAGCCAGTTTTTGTATGCTATAATTTAAACGAACTCATGATGAATTTAATAAGATGTGCTTTTCTTGTTTAAGGGTGTATGTTAGGATCAGTCTTTTCTTAAGTCGAACTCATAACATTTCGCTTACGAATGGAAGATTATGCTACAACCAATTATTTTTGTGAATCCTATTTGAATTTTGGAGAAGCTAGCATACCCAGGTCACTTTTTTCCGTTCCCTATCTATTTGAAATTTCCTGTAGTCATTACTGATAACGGTACAAAAATTCCGGCGATGATTGGAACTTGAATGGTTAACTATTACGATTAAGCATGTGAAAACCATGTGCAATTATGATTAAGAATCTACGGAAGGGTGTGGTTATTGTCACCCTTGTTCATCTCACATTTTAATTTTAAATTAAATATTTCAATATTAACCTTATAATTAAGAATTTTTATGAAAATATAATATTAAACAAAAATCTATAAAATTCAAACAACAACAATTCTCTACATCTTTACATTGGAAAAAAAAAAACAATTCTCTACATCTTTCAAATCAGATTCGAGAATCACTTCAATCTTTAACATGGTGGTTATACAATGTGATGAGATTGTTCGTTGTTATTTTTATTTTATTTATCGCTTCAAAATATATATATATATATATATATATATATTTATAATCGTAAAGATGGAAATCAAGAAAAAGATCGAGTATAACATATATAGGATGTGGTTTGAGAAAAATGGAGGTCTGCGTCAAATATATTAATGAGATATTTGTATATATGTTTAGATTTTATCAGATTGAGGAAAATAAAATTAAAATAAATAAAAACCAGATTTTTTCAAAATTTTAAGGGCATAATTGGAAAATTAAAGGTAAAAAATAAGACGTGAGGTGAACTGAGCATTTGATGGGGTAGAAATAGCCGCACCCCTACTGGAATTTGTTCACTGAAGGACCTCTCAAAGGAATAATGCTCATTTGGTATTAATTATTAGGTCTTGTTGCCCATTTCAATGAAAAACTTTATTCATTGCCCATTTCAATTAATCTTACCAAAATTACTTCTTTATCCCTAACCTAACTATCACCTCTCATTCACTTCTCTCTCTCTCTCTCTCCTCTCTCTCTCTCTCTCTCTCTCTCTCTCTCTCTCTCTCTCTCTCTCTCTCTCTCTCTCTCTCTCTCTCTCTCTCTCTCTCTCTCTCTCTCGGGCGATGTCCATCACCGGTGCCAATGACCATCTACCGGAGAGATTTCGGTCGGGTTCTATCGTGGGGACCTAACACAAACAAGTTCTTAAGAGGTAATAAAGTTTACTAGGTGTTTTTGCAAGAACTCGTAGGCTATGTAGAAGCACGGTAGAACATAAACATACACACAAGGACACAACATTTATAGTGGTTCACCATGCCATCGGAGGGCATGGCTACGTCCACTTGAATCTACTATCATGAGGGATCAATGCCTTAGGTGTTACAAGTGTGGAGCTGAGTTGGGATGGAGTTGGATCAATCTTCAGATCTTTTCTACATATGGGAAGCCTTCTTTTTATAGCTAAGAAATGTTCCCTCACATATTACACTTCCGATGTGGGACTAATTACACATATATATTCTCATGGTGCCTTCTTGTGGAGCTTGGAGGAGCACATTTCCGTTGTGGCATTGATGATCCTTCACCATGGCGGGGTAGCCCGGATGTCGGTCTACCAAAGTATGTCAGAGACGGGGCCCGCCATGGCCGGAGCACGGTCTACGAGGTTGTTGCTTATGTTTGGCGGTATAAGATATACATCGTATCTATAAGTTTTCTGACTGGTCTATGGGCGGAGAAGGTAGTTTCTTACTACCGACAACACTAGGGGTCAGTAATATGTTATTGGGGTGGATAAGAAGTTTACTTGGGTCAGTAATATGTTATTATGGTGGAGAGAAGTTTACTGGGGGTCAGAAATATTTTATAGGGTGGATAAGAAGTTTACTGGGAATCAATAATATTCTGGTGACCGTTTACCGGAGTTCGGCAAAGTCTTCTATCTCTTCCATTTTTTCTCTCTAAATGTGTATAAGACACAACTCAAAAATATTATTTTATTATGAATTTAATAAAAATTTATGTATTTAAGCATAAATAAGTTAATCTCTCATTTAATTAGAGGCAAAAGTCTTATTATCATTATAATGAAGTTTGACTTTTATTTTTTTATGCAAATGGACATTTTCCACCTGAAAATCTGCTTGAGATCACCTTTCCTTCACACGCACGCTTCTCCTAGTCAATACGATTCTCTTTCCATTAAAACCTCGACCTTTCAAAATTTTCCAGCCCATCACACATTTAACATGCCCCCATCATCCCTCCCCGAAATTACGTAAACACCCCCACCTCCCCTAGATCCCCTACTCCTCTCCGCATCCCACTCCCTTACTCCACCCTACGTGTCACCAGATTCACACCCCTCCCTCTCCCTTCCCCTTCAATCCCGGCCGTCCACCTTTCCCTTCTCCCTAGGTCTCCTTTCAAATTCAGATCTCCTCCTCTTCTTCCCAAACCGCTACCTCTTCTTCTTCTTCAACTCCTTTCTCTCAGATCCACATTTTCTCGAACCTTCGTCTTCTCCTTCAGCAATGGCGAAGCTCCTCCACTTCTTCCTCCTCGCCTTCATCCTACTCCAATTCACTTCCTCTTCCTCTTCACCATCTCCATCGCCTCAGCCGGATTCCGATTCGCCATCCCCGTCCGAATCTCATCAGATTTCATTACCTCCCTCTCCTCCGGCGCTCCGGCGAGTTCCCCGAATGCGGCGGCGGCGTCACCCCCGGCGCCGCCGTCGTCCGAGTCGCCGTCTCCTCTGCCGGAACCAGCTTCCGATGCTCCCGTTCCGGAGCCAGCCAGCAACGTCAGCCACAGCGATATCAGCGCCGACGGAGAAGCTAAAACGGCGTCGTCCGACGGAGGGATGAGCGCGGGGAAGAAGGCCGGGATCGGACTCGGAGTGATCGTTGGGGTTGGATTGGTTGGACTCGGAGGGTTTGTGTACAAGAGGCGCCAGGATAACATTCGCCGATCTCAGTACGGCTACGCGGCCAGAAGAGAGATGCTCTGAATCAGAGGGAAGCGGTTACTGTGAATTATTATTATTTTTACTGTTGCGGTTATGTAGTAAGTTTGAGTGAATGCGTTTGTTTAGTATATGATTGGTTTGAAGAACGGTGAAATTCTATTGGATTCTTGATTCTTTGGCGCGTCGGAGGTGGTGGTAGTTAGATTCTTTTTGGTCGTAATATAGTGAAACAAGTCAATATTGATTATGATGTATTTCGTTTTGTTAGAATAAAAATAATTGGTTCTCTTTCACAATTCTATTCTTGATTATATTCCTTCTAATGCTATGTGATTTGGTAGAATTGTATTCTTTTATGCCTCGTCTTAATTGGGTTTAGCTTCATTTTGAGATTAGCTATAAGAAATGATTTTTGGCAAGTAGAAAGTACAGTAAAGACGAGAGATGGTGATCACACCGGAAGGGATTGAGTGATAGGAATGAGCATATGAGTAAGATTCCGCCATGGAGGTAGGTAATTGCAAGTATCTTGTGAAATTATCTTTTTTTCATATTCTGAAACTTTGAGGGTCTTTGATCTCATTGACTACTGGACTAGCTTTCTCAATTTTAGGAATGCATATAGGTGTTGTCATTCTGGCTTGGATCAGTAGAAAGTCTAAATTTCTGGGTCAATTTGAATTGTTTCAAAAATGAGACATCGACAAAAGATAGTGGATCAATCTTCAATAATGAAAATTGATTTGGCGCAAACCCTTTTTTTTTAAGAATTAAAAATGATAAGTTTCATTAACGAAGAACCATTACATTCATAGAAATATTTTCCTCCAAGGATTGTAGCTTACAGCAGAATGAACAGCACCCTGAGTCATCAAGTGATCTGCTTTATTAGCAGTCCTCCTAACAAAACCTACCATCATTTGAGGTAATAATAGCAGAGCATTTCGAAGGTCGTCAATAAGCAAGCTTAGTCTGAATGTGAATTTAAACTTGGCCTTTCTAATATTACTTCACTGAGTTCGCTCGCATATTCTGAATCTGAAACAAAGAAGCAAGTGATGATCGTTGTAAGTATCTATTTTGAAGTTCCCATATCCATTAAGAGAACAAATGCGGTTCCATGACTTCCATCTTGGCTGATCTATTGTCAACTCGCGTCAATGAGAATTCTAGAGGTGGCAAACTTATTCTTTGCAGACTCTTTTTCCTGCTACAAAATTGGAGAGCACCTTTCTTTGGTTGGTTGGTGTCTCGTGATGGGATTTGCGTGATGGAATTTCTCTTTTCGTTTTGTCCTGTTTAGGGTTTAGGGTTCAGACAAAACTTCAGTGTAGACTTAAGAGAGTAGTTGCATGGCTGTATCAGTGCTCGCATAGAAACTTAAAGAGCACGTATTTCTCTACTGGTCGACATCTCCTATGTGATGATGGGTAGAAATTGAAGTTAGCTTACCTTGTAAAATCTACACATCACAGGCTCACGGTCTGTTCACTTTTTTTTTCCTTCTATATGACAGTCTGTTTACTTTTATGTAGCAATTATGTGATTTAAAATGAAATGCCCCATATTGCTGCTTTGTAAGGTTGTAAACAATACAGAACGTTTTAAGGGAAGACCCGGAACTAAGAAAGAGTAACAGCATCGATAAGTATATGATCGTTATCTGAAAATTGAAGCCTTTGGGAGGCACGTATATATATCTAAATTTGATATAGATACATCTGGGCCAACACATAATCTGAGAGTTCAATGAGGTTCTGAGATCTATATATTCAAAAACGTCATTACAAGTTTGTAACAATGAAATTGCATTCCGAAATCCGGATACCACTAAGCTAGCATACTTGATTTCTTAAATTTTCCGGATCACTAAGTTTCTAGCTGGCTATACTGCTATAGCATACTTTCTTAAACTCTCCAAGGGCAGGGTATATGACCTCAAAGGCCTTGTGGATGTCTTCTCTGTGCTTTGCACCTGTGATGACAAGTTTCCCCGACGCGAATACAAGAAGAGTATCTTGGGTTCCTTCATGCGGTACCTCAAGCCCGGAAAAAGTTCCGGCTCATAACTCGTACACTGGGGGTTTGCATAAGCCAAACCTTCAAGTCTGATTGGAAATCTGACATCACAGTTGGCAACATGTTCTGGATCTTGAAATTCTTAAACTTGGCGTACACACTTCCTAGCTGCGAGTTCCGATTCGGCTTCGCTTTTGGCACCAGTGCACACCATTTTCCCAGAGGCGAAGATCAAAACTGTGGCCTTTGGCTCTCTCGTTCTCATTATCACGGAATGCAAACGCTTGGGATTGTATTCTGCGTTTTGAGCCTGCATAGTGATTTGATGAAGATCTAACTTGCAGGGCAGGTTAACCGTAGAGATCACGTTCTGAATCAGGAACGATTTCGCTTGCAGAGGATTGCTGGGTTTCCATCATATTCACAGTAGTTTAGAATTGGCAAATCTAGTGAAAGAGGTTGTGGGTTTTTCTTGGTTTTAAGAGACGGGATGATCGAATGATATTTATAAGCAACCTACCATGCGGCTCTGCCCTTTTATAGACGTAAGGCTAGCTAGTATTGGAATCAGTTGTTTCCTTTTTGTATTAGGACAGACGTTTCCTTTTTGGATTTGGATTAGTCAGTTTCCTTTTTGGATTTGGATTAGTTGGTTTCCTCTTTGTATTTGGATTAGAATGGACCCGAGTTGTGGGACCTTAATTACCTCATTTTAGCTAATCACCTTAATTACCTCATGGATGACCACATAATCACACATGAAATTGTCTAAACTCATAACCCATCAACTTACTCAATTCTTCCACCGCCTTGCTCCTCTTCAATCCGACCTCTGCAGCTGTGTATCCAAACTCAATAGAATACTTTTGAAGCTCCCCATTTAACTGTCGAAGTTTCCCCAGTCGAACCTCCTTTGGCAACTATCTTCAATTCATGACAGTAACTCAGACCTTCCACGATTCCTCTATATAGTTTCCCACAATGTTCTTCCTTTGTCCAGAAGTCGATTTGGATTACCAAAGCTGGATATAGAGATTCCGTTGAATCCCTTCTCCATTCTCTGTTGTCAACTTAATGCAAATCTAATGGTTTGGTCTCTCCCCCTCCATGCAGCAAGTACCCAATCTTCCTGCTTAACTTCATTTATGTCATGGATATGCTAATATACGGATCAGATCACAGAAGCCAAATAGCCGGATTCGAGATTTGCTGACAGAAAAAGTGAGTGAGATATGACCTCAGTAGGGGGTGAGGTTGGCTGTTGTGGCTGACAAAATCGACAACCGATATAAAGGATACAAGAAAGGTTTAACTGATCTCAACAGACTGATAAGCATTATATTTTGCACCATCTACAAACAGTCTAAACCCTAATCTTTTCAATTATCAAAGGGAACATTACACTGTTGTTTTGTATACTAGATGAGGAACATTTCACATGAATCTTTCTATGCTCCAGTCACCATGTATTGAATGCAACTATGGGAACTTGGTATAAAACAGAATGAGGATAACCTTCCTCTTATTCCCCTGTGTGCATTAACAATTTCCATACTTACTCTTCTGCAGGAGGGTCAACCCAGCGGCCATGATCTTTTATTAGCTGGATCAAGGCATCAGTTGCATGCTCCATCTCTATTGCACGCTTCACCACGGTCTGAAACAGAATTCAACCTCATGTCAAGTTCACCCCTTTTGAATATTTCAACAAATGATGATGATAATAACTACGGTTATAAGGTGCTTTTGCAGAATATGAGATGGAAAAGTAATGTCTTCTATATGTAAGTGTTAAAAGTATTTCCAGCTGGAAAGTGGAAATACCTTCCCAACATATAGGTCAATCTTTCCAGGAGCCCCACCAACATACCCAAAGTCTGCATCAGCCATCTCCCCAGGTCCATTTACAATGCAACCCATGATTGCAATCTAACAAAGGGAATACAGTATCAACTACCAATCCATTTCTATTACTAGAAATCTGAGTTCTTCAGTAAGGATCATTTAGTCACAGAAAAGAATTAGGTACTTACCGAAACACCAGGCAAGTGTGATGTCTTCTCTCGTATTTGTGCGCTTATTTCTTGCAGGTCAAACAAAGTTCTTCCACATGATGGGCATGAGACATACTCCTGGAATGAGGTTTATACATGGACAACAATTATTCAATACCATCATCTTTCCAATATATGTCCACATTGTATTGTATTCATAGAGAAGTCTTACCGTCTTTGTGTTCCGCATTCTACAACCTTGTAGCAAATTGAAAGATGTGTTTCTAATGAAATCAAAATCCTTGTCCGGGGCTTCTAATAGGAGACCATCTCCAAGCCCATCTACTAAAAGAGCTCCCACATTGGTACCGGCACCGATAACCAAGTCATCCCTGCATGAAGTAGAATTAAGCCAGAAGTACTATTTCCATAGAATTCTGACAAAAGGGAAGAGAGTGAATCTTGTAATTACCTATGAATTCCACTCGGAAACTGAATATGGTGTATTACGGGATAGTTTAGACCATTGTCTCCCAAATACTCAAATAGCCTAGAACAATAGAGTAAATGATATCATGTCAATAGAATAAATGAAAGATAAGGATTACAAATGGGCACTTGTAGATAAAAGCAAACAATATGTCATTGATCCTCTGTCTAGGACCATGGAGGCCTTATCATTGCAATTTTATCTCAATAATGATTTAATGAAAATTCATATAATTTGTACCTCCTTGCTGCATGCACTCGGCTTATTTTATCTTCACTGTATGGCAGGTCATGGAGAAGCATTGTAATATCCAGGCCTTTGATAAGGTCCAGAACTTCATAGGGTTCATCACCACGTAGCGAGACAACCAGTCGTGTACCTGGGAAGTAGGTAATTGACATGATAAGAAACGCAAGCTACATGTGATTGGGGTAATCTTCTGCCCAACACAAAGCCTTTCATATCAATTGACATCAAAGAGGTAGCTATCAATTGAACTAGACCCTCATAAAAGAGGTAGCTATCAATTGACCCTCATAAAAGAGGTAGCTATCAATTGACGTCAAAGGCCACCGGTAAAACATTTATATTTGCAGTACTATGATAAATTTTCGTCAATTAAGCATCAGTACGAGAAAATCTGTAACAAGCTGTACCTTCTGGCAAAAGCTTGTATGCACCAGTTGATAATTCCTTCGTATTCACCAGAACCATGGCATTTGGCAATGGTTTTGTGAGCTGCTCTGATAATGGCGTTATAACACCCATACTTACATCTATCAACCTTTTGAGAGCTAGGCGCTGATCACAATATAAAAAATGTTATCACATTATTCCCATTTTTGTAGTGAGTACAAATAAAATTGGATTTAATGCTCAAACAATATGACAATGTATTGGATAGTAAATGACAATGTGTGTGTGTGTGGTGTGTGTGTGTGTGTGTGTGAGAGAGAGAGAGAGAGAGAGAGAGATAGAGAGAGAGAGAGAGAAGTCACTATTGCAACTAGAAGAGAAGAAAAGTTCAGGTGGGGTTCTCACAGAGTCATCATCGTCAACAGGTGGCAGTTGTCTCAGTAAGATCGAGTCAACTGTTGCAAGATCCTGTATCAACAAAACTGACACATGAATGATCATGGTAAATTTTGATATCATGCAATCTCTCAAGCTAAAAAGTATAAACTGCACCTTGAATGGCATGCCCACAACAAATTTTGCAGCAAGTGACTTGTACAGAAGCTCTGGTGTCTATAAAGAAGGGAAAAGGTTAATGTACTTTCTCTAATTTCAGATAACATTTCAATCCATACACCTGTTTCTCACTGAAAGAGACAGATAAAATGGAGATAAAGGATGATGTTTGATGTCAACTGTACCTTCAACTGATCAAGGGAGACTGACATCAGAACTGAGCCATCACGATGCAGGACCCCTCTATAATCCACCTCATCACCCTGCATTTTTTATGTATCAAAACATCAGTTAAGAGAAACATTATGAGGCAGAAAATGATTCAATATCAAGATCTTAGAGGCTGACCTCCTTTTGCAGTGGTAGTTGACCAGATCGCCGCTGAAAATCAAAGTAATGTCGGTGTTTCTCTTCAAATGGAGCCTGATACAGTTAAAGCCGTCAAGAGAGCTGATGAGTTCCCACTTTCTAAAATAAAGGATGAAGGAAGTTATTAAAAAACAGGAAGTCATAGAATCCTACCACTCCTTGCTGGAGATCAGCTGCTCTCATACCAAGATTGGCCAATCTTTTGCAGGGATCTATCTCCTCCTCGGGTGCTTCAGTAAGTGAAACCCTAATTGTATCACCCAAACCATCCTGCATACGTAATTCCAAGTTCCATTTTACCAAATGTAACACTTGAGGCTAAGTCCAACTATTAAGAATAAAGTGCTGGATCACAACCACAGAGATGCTAACATAGAAATATTGTAGGCACAATTGGTAGTTTAGAGAAAATGTGACATTTATCCTTAAAGTCAGCTACTACCTTAGATATCACATTACTGACACATAAACCAGGACAATCCCTTTAAGGTTGATGATTTTATGATTTAAACCATTGACAATACCACAGCATTAAATTTGTTCACAAATCAGCCATTTAAAATAATTACAGTCAAGAACAAAAACATACCTGAAGAAGGGTCCCAATACCAATTGCAGATTTCATCCGTCCATCCTCACCTTCTCCAGCTTCAGTAACACCCAAGTGTAATGGATAATCCCAGCCTTGAACATACATTTCAGCCACAAGAAGACGATAAGCTTGTACCATGATAACCGGATTGCTTGCTTTCATTGAAAAAACAAAGTTATGAAAGTCCAATTTCCTGCAGATCCTCGCAAATTCAAATGCAGATTCCACCTACATGATGACCCCGAATGGGATTGTGATTACAAACAAGCTCGTAGTAGTTTCAGCATAAGTCAGAATATCTTGCTCACCATTCCTCTAGGTGAATCCCCATAATAGCTCATTATACGATCTGAAAGGCTCCCATGGTTTGTGCCAATACGCATTGCTCTTCCATATTTCTTGCATTTTTCAACCAATGGGGTAAAAACCTGGTGACGTGAGAACAAAATTTTCATTACAATAACAAGAACTGAATGGTATATGATAATGATAAATCGGTTTGTTTTAGATAGATCACATTCTTGGCAAATCTGAACCAAGCTGAGGCATGATATGAAGTCCCGAATGAAATGATTATTGAATTGTGAGGATTCACACAACCAACTGATATAATGTGCATATTGAAAATCCCCAGTTCATCTACTCTGATAACATTTAATGTCCTTTAGAAGCATTGTTGTACTTGACAATACAGCAACATGGGTTTACAGTAAAGATTTGCCTTTTTTTTTGTTCAATAATGCTAGATGAACCACCTAGCCACCTTATGTGGTTGCACATGCACACCATTTAATGAAAATTTATGATTTGTCTGATAGTTGATGCGGCTATGCCATACTAGGTACCGCATAAGGTGGTCTCTAGGTACACCTAAAGGTTATTCACCTAGCATTGCTCATATACATACAAGGAATAGAAGCTTGTAATCAAGCGTATTAGAAGAGACCAAAAACATATGGACTTATGGTTTAACCTGCTCAATGTGCTCGAGTTCTTTCTCATAGTCTTCTTCTGTGTACTCTAACTTCTCAAACTGTGCACGTCTATCAGCTGCAACAAAACACCTCAATAAACCCGCAAACACTGCTTTCATTTAGAAGACAAAAACTGTTACATGGTTAATTTGTTTACCAAAATTTCCAGGGTTGACACGAATTTTGTCAAAGCATTCAGCAACCCGCAATGCAACAGAAGGAGCAAAATGAATATCTGCCACCAGTGGTATGTTGTAACTGCACACAGATAACAACATGGTCAATACTTGTACAATGTACAGAGTAGATTCTGAATACCAAAGGAAATAAGATAATTCAGGCCTACTTTTTCTGCACCAGGGAATTTTTAATCTCAAAACAAGCATCTGCCTCTTTCTTCCCTTGAACAGTTATCCTAACAATATCTGCACCCTTGTCTGCAATTCTCATCACCTACCAACAGAACAGTCATTTTAATAGTATTGCAGGTACCAGTAAGTCAGCTGCTTTTTTTAAATTCTAACTGATATAGTTGCATCTATTCTTCAGAGACCAAAACTTTGGAAAAATTCCAGAGGAAAACACATTGTTAAGTCATTATCCATAAAAACAAAACAGCTTGACATGCCAAGGATGACATATGAACCCATCTTCAGAAACATTGAAAATAGTTTCAAACTCTCAATCAAATCTTATATTTAGCAGTGCAACTAAGACCTTTGTTATTATCATCTCTGGAGTAAAGGAAAAGTAAATCAGCCTATCAGAGTACCCAAAGAGAGGAGATTATACCATATATCATTGATATACAGAGTTTGCTCAAAACTAAGTAGCTCTTACCTCTTCAACTGTGGCAGATACATCCTTTGTGTCACTTGTTGTCATTGTTTGAATCCTTATCGGATGCTCACTACCGATAGCCACATTTCCAACCATCACTGTCCTTGTCTTTCTTCTGACAGTTTTGTGTATGGATTCACAATACTTTTGTCTAGGAACTACATTAACGACAAAAAGAAAAAATAAAATTAGATAATATTAAAGAAACAGATAGAGGTAGAAAGAAATACATTGTAATGCTGATATCTACTAGCAGTTGCATCTTATCTGCTTAGACAAATGAAAAGAGAAGTAAAATATTAAGCAACCACAACTTGATATTCTACTCAACTGATGCGAACATATCAGCCATTATTAACCAAGGTGAGGTTTAGTTCAACAAATCCAACGCAATCACTTGGTCCGATTGAAGCAAGACTTCTACTTTTTAGAAAAAATAATGTTTTGGGAGTTACGACATATATAGTTTCTTTAGAGAGATATCCAACGGAAGAAGGATCTACTTCTACGCCGTAAGTGAATCATCGACCACTCGTAGAGTTACAATTAACTAGTAATAACTATAATTATTTCTCATACAGCATTTTTCAGAAACCAGGAAGCTGACCTAAGCAAACATAGCGATCACCACAGATCTGCTTTACCTTTTCTCCAAATTATCAGCTACCAAAAACAGTTTGAAGTACTAAAACACAACATGCATTAAGGAAAAGGTTGAATAATACTAATGGATCATGAGAGAGCTTAACAACCTAACAAAGGGCTGCCTTCAGATGCAGGCTTCAGTTCAGCAGTATCTGATCCAGGATTCGAGTTCCTTATCACTGAAATTCTAGTTCTGCCAGACTTGAACCGCTTCAAATCAGAAACCCTCACAAAATCCATGCTTTTAGTGAACCCCAACGTTGTCTCCCTGCCTGTCAGGCCCGTAAAGGACGCCGGTACAGCTCCTGTAGCCATTTCTGCAACACCAAAGCTAAATTTCCACAAAATCAGCAAACTCATCATTTCATATATCAAACTAAAGCAGAATACAACAATAGCTCATCATTTTTGGTTGCATGTTGATACTCCCAATTCCCCAAAACACTGATACCAAAAATTCAAATTCTCAGAACTTAAAAATTTGATCTTTCTCACTGAAGCTCATCTTTCCCAGCAACCAAACACTAAACTGATTCACATAAACTGAATTCTAAATTTCATATAAACCAATAGAAAGTAAACTAAGAAAACAGCTACCTTGAACCAATTAAACTAAAAAGAAATGCAAACCCAACAATCAGGGAGAGCTTAAAAGGATGCCCAATTGGTGGACACGTGGACTGTGTACTTGTGCTTGTTTAAGTTCATGGCTTTTGCTTACCTTGGTGTTGATGTTCAGACAGGTACTGAGAGTGAAATGGGGAGAAGAAGAAGGCTCTGGATTTTGGGAGGGACAGAGAAACTGGTGGTGGGATTAAAATGAGTTGTCAAAGGTAGAGGGATTTGTGTTTCTCTGAGGATTTGGAGTTTTGGAAATGCAATTAATTTATTGGATGCATTTTTGTATTGTTTCTGGACTCATGCAAAATGGACAAAACCGTTTCGTTTGGTATCTTCTTGTTTGGTAATTCCTCCCGTTTTGGTATCTCAAAAACCAGCGGTCATTAATTTTGGTGCGTGTGCTTTGCTTGTATTTTGTTTGTTCATGTGTTCATAGTCCACCTACTACTATGAATCTTATCTATTTACAGCGAGTAACAAACTGTCGCGTCCATCTAATCAAAATTATATATTGTTTAATGTATAGATTCATTTTAACCCTCAAATTTTGATCCATGTAGATAATGGACGTTGCTAGCAAGGATTAAAATATCGATATCGGTGTATCTATCGGTATTTAAAAAAAAAATATCAGATATACCGGGAATATCCAAGAAAAAATATCAGGATTTTGTGAATAACTTTTTTTTTCTGAAATATTTAAATTATTAGATTTACATATAAATATTATAAACATCAACTTCATCTAGATCTAGAATGAGAATATAGGTTGTTGATAAGACACATGCTGATTGACAAAAGTACAATAATCAGACCAAGACATATGACTCATATAGTACGAATTGTAGTGTTGAATATGATAATCATATATCTCTTTGGAGCAGCTGACTGTTTCCCTTATAAGTGGATAGTAAAGATGAATCAAACTAGATAACTGATCACTGACTTATGCGCACTGATTATAGCCATAAATATTATGGTCATATTGATTGTTGCTTTCTTGGGATTCATCTGAGGTTCTAATCCTACTACTTAAACTGATAGGCTCAAAACTTAGCGCAACTGAAACGACATCTTGATCATCATTTGGACCTCTAGTCCTCCTCCCATACATGGTATCTTTAGCGCAACTGAAACAACATATTGATCATCATTTGGACCTCTAGTCCTCCTCTCATACATGATATCCTCTTGCACTCCATACCTAGTACTTCTAAAGTCATGATCATGATCTTGGGAGGCATGATCATAATTTTCTTGAGATGAAATTTTTTTCAATCATCCCACTGTAGAAGATTGTCCATATTCATTCAGATATACTCGAGAGAATTACTTATCTTTGGAATATTTTTTGAATGTGATTTTTCTTTTTGTGAATTTTTTTTACAGATATTTCTTTAATATATCAAAGATATATTGTAAATATCCTAAATATCAGAGATATTTCCTATATATCGAAGATATTTGACGATATCGGAGAAATATCAGAGATACGGTGGAAAATAAGATATTTACCTCTCTAGATATATCGGTCCTTCAAAAAAAGAAAATATTGGGGGATATATCAGATATATCGCAGCGATTTTAATCCTTGGTTGCTAGTATCGTGATTAAATCATGCGGGGAACAATCAACAATGTGTATGTTTAGTGTTGTTTGAGCCCAGCAAGGATTTTGGTCCAAGATTCGCAATAAGTTTTGGATAGCATTTGGGTCAATACCTGTGGCCCATTTTTAGACAAGGTTAAGGATCTACTAAGGGCGCGGGCTCTGGAGCGCGCGAGCTATTCTTCTGATAAGACTGTGATACCCCGCGAGATTGTTGTTTGAGTTCGCATAGGAGTCTACAGTGTTTTCGATAGCGCGGGGGCTAAAGCAGAGTTTGTTATGCGAATGGACACGTGTCGCCTGGTTGTTCGATTCGCGAGCAAGACATGTCCTTGTGGGATTCTATTTGTTGAGTCTGAGTTGGATTGCGATTATGGTTCTACCAACTACTCGCGGATTGCTATATAAGGAGGGCTCGACAATCAAGTAAACACACAATCAAATCATACAAAAATGACAAACTCTCGAGCTACTCGAAACCCTAGATACTAAAGCACCATTCGCTTTGGTCTTCAGAGCCCGTTCGGACTCGCCCTTTCTTCCTGATTATTGCTCTGCTCGTTCTAACAGTGAGTATCAATTTACAGGTGAACAAGAGGTTTACTCGTAATCCCTCGCCCGCGAGGTGGCACCGGAAACCTTTTTCGCTTGATTAGAAGTCCAGTACAGCGCACTCATTCCGCGCCCGCGCGGTGGCACGCCCCGCAACCTTACTTTTACTTTTGACGTCACCAGAGTTCCAACTCTACCCTTGCTGAGTCGCGTCGCCAAAACAAGTGTTTGGTCGAGTATCTAAATTATATGACTAAGAAATGAGTTGGGATCAAAATTCAAGACAAATTAAATTGTGATTTGTAGTAAATGTACGACAAGAACTGGAATACGCCACAGTACCCCGTACGCCAAAGTTTCCTTAGCCATGTGGCTTCACTATGTCCACACATTTTGAAAGAGATGGGCAGGGCAGTAAATTTGCACATAACAATCATCAGCTGTAAAAAAAATTTGTTAAGGTAAAATCTTCCTCGAAAAATTTTGAGGACCCAACAAATGCTTCGACGACTATATTTGCAAATCCCAGCAATCTACTTCCATGATTTCCAAGTGCAAACAAACAACGGGGAAGGAGCTCAATTTCTCTCCACACCTAGACATCCTCTCTAGGCACTCATGCTCCTTCAACGACATCACGAACGGTGACAACCCAGCTTTGTCCTCCGATCAGAAACATTAGTCAGAGAATCTTCTCAGTTCTCACTCTTGACAGCCTAGCTCCGAACATCTCCGATCAAGGCTGGTTTCACTATCCTGAAACAGAGTCACGAACATGGACGCCCACTCAAGGATTATCAATATCTTTGGTATTTTATGTGCAATGGGCAATGACTTTGGATCAACTCAAGAGAGGAGAGCTTCGATTCAATGAAGATGGAGATGAAGAGAGTCTTAACAAACAAAAATAAAAACCAGATATGGGTTCTTCCCTTCATATTTGACCTCAATGAAAAAAAACCCAGATCGTTCTCATTATTTGACGTTCAAAAATCATCAATGTTTCTAGCTTTCTGCAAGTCCTTTTCTCCAGCAGAAAAGTGGATTGCAATGAGAATCCTCTGGAGAGGATGGGGGGAGTGAGTCTGAAGCATGAGATTGACTTTAACATGGTTGAAGGTGATTGGATTTGGCGAGGTCGACTCGGAGGTGGCATCAATGACACTCTATTAGGTTCGGCAAGTCTCTCGTCTTCTTCATCATCAAAAAATTTGAAGAGCCTCTTAATGTTAATTTCTATCAACAGAAGTTATCAGATGATGTGAGTTGATGATAGAGAGAGAAGAGAGAGAAAAGTCAAACTGTAGAAGTGATTTTCACTGCTAACGGCAGTTAATTAGTTATTTTACCTATTTATCATTTATATTCGAATCTGTGACTGAGGTAGTGTCACGTGACGAGACCCACTCTGGCGTAATCCAGCGCTTCCGGTAAATACTTGGGGCAAAATGAGGTGAAAGGATGGGATTGCAAAACCTTGGAATCTAATGAACGATGTTATGCGAGATTCTCTTTCTTCGCGGGAAAGACGACTCTCCGGCGGCTTAATATACTCTTCTTAAGTGAAGTACACGCGCTCGCCAACCAAAGTGGATCATTATTTTTTCTTTGCTTTTACTGGTTCATTTTAGGTGAGAGACCTAATTATTGGTCGCTGTCCAGAAAAAAAAAAAGAAGTGCATATTTTCATACACAGAGATGTTTATATGGAGTTTGTAATTTGTCAAATGATGTATGATTGAATACCCCAGAAGCAGAGAGAGATCAATGGGCACGAGGAATAGGAGTTGAGGTCTTCTATTGCCTCAGCAATGGCACTGCAACGAATGGTATTTGCAACACAATCATGAACACAAAGAAGAGTAGGGTTAAATGTAAAAACAAGACATTAGAACATCTCTAGCAACATTCTGATGTAGAAAACATGGTTTAATTCCAGGAGGTTGTTGAGATATATTGCTCCCCAACAGACTCCTACATCAATTTTCAATACATATCAGATGAGTGTTGATTCAAGAATCATTTTGCTTGTTAAACGATAACAATTTTACACAGTAATGAAAATCAAGCATCAAATATATTTGTCACTAAGCTTGTGTTCAAGCCATCACTCATAAGTATATCAAAGCATCTGAAGAATGGAGGCTACGTGTGGTTTAACTAGACGGTCCTTCTTCTTCAAGAGAATGCCTTTCAAGGATAGCAACAGTCTCTTCCCTTGCACTGCAATGCCAACATAGTACAGTTAAAATAAAGTTCATACTGGTAGTCTGATGGACCAATTTAGTTGGACTGAAAAGAACAAACTACGGAGCCAAAAGCAACAAAAATCAAGAGTAACAAAGCAAAGATAGCTGAAGAAACTTGTTCCTTTCATGTTATAGGCAGAGGTCCAAACATATCAGTTGTTACTTATTACAGAGAATTATGAGCCTTGTACCTATTCTACCACCTTGTTGATCCAGAAAAGAAAACAAAATGAAAGTGTCACTACTGTCACTACTGGCATCTATAAGGAAGCACTTGACGAACAACCCAAAATATCTTTAAACTAGAATGCAATCATATACTACCATCTATATTAACAGGCAAAACTACTACTGGCCTATCAACTTCAGATAGAACCAAATAAAAAATCATCAACAGTAATGTCTAATAATTCCCTTCGCTCAGCCATGTAAACTAACGTAATTTATTGTAATCAATCAGATTTTATGCTTACCTTCCAGATCTTAGAATCTTGAACTTTCCTAGCCTGGTAAGGTCCACAACTGTTGAGCCTGCACGACCTGAAGGAAGCACGCCACCCTGATAAACATACGTACAATGTTCCCAGAGGTTCTCGAAATCCTTGATGCTAACACTACTGGGCTGCCCGCTTAGGTTTGCACTGGTAAGGGCCAATGCACTCCCAAGTCCCTGGGCAATCCCCCTGATGAAGTTACAGTCTGGCACTCTAACTCCTACACTTTCCAATCCAGGGTTCAAAGAGTTCTCAAGCATACTCGACTCCCCTGCAAAACACCCAAACTAGCCTTTCATATTCAACACTGAACTTCAATGATTGTAAAACAGAAAACAAAACCATCCCTATTGATTTACAGCATCAACTATACGGTTACAAACCTCGTCTCAGCACGAGAGTAACAGGTCCCGGGAGGAGAGACTCAAGGAGGCCATGAGGCAAGTGATCAGTGACAGCAAAGCGCGTAATGTCCGGCACATCCCCAACACAAATTGCGAGAGGACTCGTATGCTTTCGCCCTTTGATCTCGTAAATCCGATGAACTGCTTCCAAAGAGCTGCAATCACACAAAAACTACAGTTTTCGTAAAATAAAATATAAAAAACCCGAAATTGACTCATTGAGGCATTTCAACAAACAGGTGGAGTGCAATGGAGTTTCACATACCAAGCATCACAGGCAAAGCCGTAAAGCGTGTCAGTAGGGACAGCAATGACTTTTCCAGCTCTAAGAGCCTCAACAGCCTCGTCAACGTGAGCTTCAGTGGCCGGACGAACCACTCCCAACTGGGTAACTTCAAAGGCGGCGGCGTCGAGTTTCTCCAAGCTCCAAGCCATTTTGGGTTTCAATCTGCGGCTGTGGAGTATAGGCACTAAACTCAAACTGCGCAGGCCTGAAGCAAGATGAAGAAGAACAATGAGAAGAACAAAACCTTTGTTGTACGTTTTTGAAAAGGTTGAAATGGAGAGGAAGACTGACAGTTGGGAGTGATGAAAAAGCACCTCTGGAAGGAAGAGAAGAGCAGGAGGAGGAAGAGAGGAATAAGGGAAATCTGCCCGCGATTTTGGTTGGAATGTTCATTCTACTCGGCAGACGTGAATTACCTGTCCCTGTTGTAATTTTTTTTTTCGTTTCTTTTTTCTCTTTTTATCGGGAGCCAGCAAAATCACCTTAGTTACTTTAACATAAAACGTCCACCCGGTCAGTATTCAGGCCAAGATTCACACCAATATCCAGGCAAAACCAACTAATCTACTTGCACAAACTTGGTGAGAGTTTATATTCGAACTCTAAAATTGAGGTTTCCATACCAAGCAGCTCAACCAATATTACGATATCAAGTGGTCACTTATTGTAATAGTTTATGATCAAATGTGCTTGGATTCTTGTGTCCTTTGATGATGTAAATAATAAGGTTTTTCAAATCCTCTTAATCCAAAGACTAATATGTGTCAAAAGATCTTGTTTAAACGGTTCCTACCTTTGGCCATCAATAATAGAGTGAGATTTAACTCCAATGAATGACAATTTGGAACTTAGGTATAAAAATTCTACACCTAAATAAAGATTTTACCAATCTATCAATACTTTTATTAACTTTTGATCAAACAAATACGCCAAATTACATAAGGGAAGGAATTGGAAAGAGAAAAACCAAATGCAGCACTTCCATCCCACGATTTTCTCTCTGTCCACCCACAATTTCATATTCACAGCCAATCTTTAACTACTATTTCTAATTTGTTTAAAAATATCATCCTTTTTGCTTGTTACAATATTTACAATAACATATTTAACTACTCAGCATTCTAATTTGTTTAATGTAACTCATAATCTAGTAGAAAATTTATACTTGTTCAATGTATTGTTAAATAACGTGTTATAGTCTCTTAAAATTAGGGTGCGTCTATTGGCACCCCACAAACCACTTTACTCACCCCATATTCTCTTCACACCCCACTCATATCATTTTAATTGTAAGTCTATTTTGTTCACCCATTAACAATACCTAAAAAACCTTTTTCTCAATTCTACTTTATTCACCCTACATTATCTTTATATATTTTGTCAAATTTAGATTTGCTCAAGGTAAGTAAAATCACCAAGTGAACAAAAATTCACATGAAAATATAAATCCAAGTTAAAGAACAAGAAAAAACTCTCAAATTTAACAACTCAATGGTATCATTCAATATCAAGATGCACAATGTCTGTAAATGTATCTCTAGTAGTGTCGGTGAGCTGTTGTCTGGTTGGTTAAGGAGGTTAACTAACAACTTTAAGGCCATAGGTTCAAATTTCATTGACATATATAAGGTGTATGAGTTATTTAATAAATTTTTTTTTTAAAAAATGTATCTCTTGTAGCAACGCCTTCTATACTTCTAAGTTTCTTGAACTGATCTATCTGTTGTTCATAAATACGGTACAATAGTTATCCATGAAAATTTATAGACAAAGTCAACATGAGAAATAATGAGTAAAGGGATAGAAGAATCATCAACAAAGAAAAAAAAATACAAACAATTTACCTCATCTTCAGGTTAAATGCTAGTGTCTTCAGACTCACAACCGAATATGATAAATCTGGGTTAGAGTTATGAAATTTGTGTTCATCCAAAACAAAGAGATAAAAAAGAAAAAGATAAAAAAAATTTAATTTGTAACAACTTATTGTCCCTTGCTGTAATTTTACATTAGGGTATTTTTGGTATTTTAATAAATCAACAACGTGTGGGGTGAGCAAAGTTGTTTGTGGGGTGGCAATAGACGCACCCTAAAATTAACATGAACCGAATCGAATTTACATAATTTTATTTTTTTAATTTAGTAAATAACTTAAATATAAGATAATACGTTCATAAGAAAGATTCAAAACGTTGTCTCATCTCTCTACGGCTCAACCCAGGGGGTTTGGCATCGCGAGCAACTAGGATGCCTCTTCATGGGACCTAGCAGAGGCTCAACCTTAAGGTTTGAGCTCTCTTGGCGTGGCCGTTGCTCTTTCTTGCTGGTCGCCAATCAAGATTTGTTCGTCCAGAGGCTTAATTGTGGCTCTTTGTGACGAGGGCTGGTTCCACTATAATTTTATCAATGAAGGGGTTGTTCGGCGATCGACTCATTGGCTTAGATCTTGTTCCAGCCAATAGATGATTAAGGTTAGAGGCACTCGAGGATTTGGGCGTCGTTTGGCTTCTCTGATTTGTTGTCTAGGTAGTGATGGAAAAGGCGATGCAACATGTCTGTATTTTTTGCCCTTTTGGTAAAGGGGTTGGATTTGGGCTTGGGTTCAACCTTGGTTGATGGGTTTTGTTTTGTTCTAAGCAAGGGATAAGTCTCTTGTTGGTGATTATATCTCTATGAGTCTTTTATAGGAGACTTGTACCACAATTGCGTGATTGACATGGGTGAACAGTGAACTAGGCGTAATAAGCGCATAAGGCGAGATTAATATTTCGAGTATAGGCTTTCTTAATTGTGAGTGTACCATAATTGTTAAGTAGTTTTATTATTGCTTCTTAGGTTATTCAGGTATTTCGGATTTCTCTCATTTTTTTTATAAACACAAGAGAGCGTATATTTTTATCTCTCTAGGATTTTTGTCTCTTATGGTGTCTCACAATTGCTAGCACCTCCTCCCTCAATCTCCTCCCCTTCATCATGTCCGACGAGGTCTCCAACGGGTTTCACCGCTGCCCTAACCAATCAAGAAGTTCACATGTTCCATAACTAGTCAAACAATGGATCAAACACATAATTATATATAAACTCCGCACATTTCGTAATGTAGACATGCTTCACTTGAAATAGAGAGATATTTAGCAAATAGATCAAAATCATGTTTTTTGACTATTTTGAAAATAAATAAGAATATTTGAAACATATTACACAAATCCACTCACCTCGATAGCATCGAAATCCCACCACGAGTACCGATCGTAAACCGAGCCTCCTAAAACGAGTCATCTACAATTACTGTTGGATCAAGCTCACACTTCTAGGACAGGAAGAGAACATCGCTACAAACCCGTAGCACTTCACGGATTCAAAATCAGAGTTACGGATCAAAAGTTATGATCCGCCGAAGCTTAGTCGTAAAAAAAATTCTAGAGAGAGAGAAATTTTTTTTTTGGGAGAGAGTGAAAATGGCAGAAGAAGCTGAACTAGGTCAGCTCTATATATAGGGTAGGTAAGCCGACAAAGGGAGGGCGGTTTGGGTGTGCTGATCCACTGAAAGAACCACAATTGGCAGAAGGCATGACTTCTCTTAATTTTGCAACACCAAATTGCTACATGTCAAGACTTCATTGGACGAAATCAACACTTGTCAGCCAACAAAAGCAAGCTGCCCCTTCCAGTACATGGGTTAGCTATTATTCTTGATGATTAAGAAATCTTATGGACCAATATCAAGGTGACACGTCACCACCCGAACCAATTTCGACGGAAGTTTGACGAAACTTTAAAAAATCGTTAAAAATAGCTCGGGAGTCTAAAAAATTCACCAAAAAATACTGCGAACTCGTGGCGACATCTAGTTTCTAATTCTAAGAGGAAAAACACATTTTGAGAAATTTTAAAATTCAGGATGTTATAATCTACCCTCCTAAACAGAATTTTGTCCCCGAAATTCAACACACCTCCAAAAACCAAAAACACTATGGCTCTATGCTAAGACACTAGAATCCTAATCTACCACAGATCCTGGGGTTCTAATCTCTGGTTTGCTCTGATACCATTTTGTCAGACCCCGGTCCCGATGTCGGTGGGTTTTAGGCACCGGATGCCGTTTTTGAGGCGTGAACGAGTGTTACAAAGTGGAAAGTAAACATAATATTATCTTCTAGGATCTTCACTCTAGGCTCGTCGTCTATCTTTTTTCCCGGCTCGGTACAACCTAAGTACTTTTCTGCAAAAAAAATGTCAGAGATGGGTGAGTGAGCAAAACCACGCGCTCAGTGAGTAGACCAATGTAATATGCTCGCAAAGCCATGTCATTTTACCCACGTTATAAAATACGTATATCGTATACATATCATTTCACGCAATTCATCATATCGCACAATCTCTTCTTATTGGATATCCTTCAAATTAGTGATCCCCACGGAAACCTAATGACCTTCATGTCCTATACCTCCATGTGTCACATCTTTACTTCGGCATAACCAATCATACGTAGTTCACATGTTCCATGACTAGTCAAACAATAGATCCAACACATATTATATATAAACTCTGCACATTTCGTAATATATATAGACATGCTTCACTTGAAATAGAAAGATATTTCGTAAATAGATCAAAATCATGTTTTTTGACTATTTTGAAAAAAAATAAGAATATTTAAAACATATTACATAAATCCACTCACCTCGATAGCATCAAAATCCCACCACGAGTACCGATCGTAAATCGAGCCTCCTAAAACGAGTAATCTACAATCACTGTTGGATCAATCTCAAACTTTTAGGATAGGAATAGAACATCACTACGAACCCGTAGCAGTTCGCGGATTCAAAATCAGAGTTACGGATCAAAAGTTATGATCCGCCGAAGCTTAGTCGTAAAAAAAATTCTCGAGAGAGAAAAATTTTTTGGGGAGAGAGTGAAAATGGCAGAAGAAGCTAAACCGGGTCAACTCTATATATAGGGTTGGTAGGCCAACAAAGAAAGGGCGGTTTGGGTGTGCTGATCCACTGAAAGAACCACACTTGACAGAAGGCATGACTTCTCTTAATTTTGCAACACCAAATTGCTACATGTCAAGACTTCATTGGACGAAATCAACATTTGTCAGCCAACAAAAGCAAGCTGCCCCTTCCAGCACATGGGTTAGCTATTATTCTTGATGATTAAGAAATCTTATGGACCAATATCAAGGTGACACGTCACCACCCGAACCAATTTCGACGGAAGTTTGACGAAACTTTAAAAAATCGTTAAAAATAGCTCGGGAGTCTGATAAATTCACCGAAAAATACTGCGAACTCGTTGCGACATCTAGTTTCTAATTCTAAGAGAAAAAACACATTTTGAGAAATTTCAAAATTCAGGATGTTACAGATATATTCTCCAATTCACAAACCCTAGGAGGAGCGTCATCATATCGTGAATGGAGGCCCTTGGTTCTATGGAGAAGCCTCGTTATATCGTGAAAGTCTCTCTTTGTTTTGACAGATTTCAATAGGCTTTGTGATGCAGCTAAGGTTCTGATCACCACATTTCCTGTGTGGGTCGAAATTCTTGGCTTATCTCTTGCGTTTTTCACCGAAGATGTCATAGAATTGGTGGGTGCTACCTTGGCAATTCGAGCACCTTAACATGATCGACATCAGGAAAGGGAAAAAAGTCAGACTCACTCATCACATCTACGATTCAGTCAAGTAGGTTGGAGGCATATCCTCCAGTGACCATTGAATTTGGTGTAGCAGGTATTAAGGTCGACTTATCTTTCAAATATGAGATAGCTATTGGCTTTTGTAGGATTTGTGGACTGTTGGAGCACCGTTGGCTGTGATGTTCCATCGAACCTATCTGGGGTGTAGCTGGTGGGTTTAGACCCTGATCTGCTTATTAGTTGTGCTTCAGCATCTGTATTTGATGCGGCTATAGGGAAGGTTATTACAAACCCTAACCCTAGCAAGGGTTGGGGTTTAGGGTTAGGTGGTTCACATGTGCAAATCAACCCTTTTCCCAAGGGGTTCACAATGAATCCTTTCACTATGAAGGGGGGGGGGGAGGGTGAATGCAACACGTCGAAAGGTTCTGCTCCGACACTGGTGGTGACTTTTTTGCTGCTAGGAATTTCGACCACAACCTTGGCAGCATAACTTGCAAGGTTTAGAACCTTAGCGACTCCGGTTGCTTTAGTTCCCCGGTCTGCAATGACTTTGTTAGCTTTGATTATTAGTGGTTAAGAATTTGTTAGGTGTGAAAAGAGATGCTTCTATGGGCTAGGAAACTGTTGGCAAGCTAGTTAGCTAGAGGCGAGGGTCCTGTTTTGGACTTGGGTTCCCATTCGAGTCGATCTTTACTCCTGAAATGTCCCACTTATATGATGATGGGAAGCTCAAGGATCTCTCTAGAAAAGAAGATGAAATTGGGAAGGTCAATGGGTCCCAAGAACAAGCAAAAAGTGGGGGGACATCAACCCATGGAAAGTTGATGTCACTCATTCGGCCTCCAAGAAGGCAAAGAAGATGAGTTTTGGTGCGTGTTTTTGACATTGGGTGAGACTTCTTCTGGTGTTGTGTTGGGGGGGGGGGGGTGAATGCAACACGTCGAAAGGTTCTGCTCCGACACTGGTGGTGACTTTTTTGCTGCTAGGAATTTCGTCCACAACCTTGGCAGCATAACTTGCAAGGTTTAGAACTACTCGTTCGGCCCCCAAGAAGGCAAAGAAGAAGAGTTTTAGTGCGTGTCTTTGACGTTGGGTGAGACTTCTTCTGGTGTTTTGTCAGAGGAGTCGAAAACGGCTTCTCTAGGATCTATCTCCGAGGAGACCCCATCTACTATTCAAGTTGAATTAAAATATGATTTACTTAGAATGTGTTATATTTTAACTCAACCAAATATGACCAAACCTATAATTTATTAGTGAGTGAGTGTGAGCCACTTGTTAGATATTTTTTTAATATAAAAAAGTTAAAAGTGATATAATATGATTAATTATTAAAATAGATTTGGGTTTCACTTCATGTGTGATCAATTAATACTATAAAATGATTAAACGTTTGGGTTTTGGCTAAATGGGTTGGAGATGCAAAACCTATATGAATAATTATAGGTTTGTGTGACCTAAAATTAAAATATAAGTTTGGGTTTAAGACCAGTTGGAGATTATCGAAACACATTCAGAAATAGTGTAATCGAATTTTGAGAAAATTATGAAAGCCTAAAGCCAGAGTGACCATTAAATACTCGTCCGCTACCATCTATAGACAGAACAAGATGTTGTGGTAGTACCCACGATGGTTCTCGTGGTCCACCCATTTGACATTCCATGCTCCGCATAAAAACTTGGGTCATCCTTCAGTACTACTTCATATGACTCAATAGCTCCACTAATGTTTATGCAAACATAATTTGCAGGATGAAAACCTCCTGGATCCCATATACGAAACCCTACAAGATTAGACAACATCACTTTGGCCCACAAGAGAGCCAAAATCCATCTCAAGGCTTCAAGGTGAGCCCACTTTAAAACCTTATGCACCTAGATTGATATGGGCCATCCGATCTACTTTGGTCACCCAGTTTTGCATGGACGTCGAAGCTGTGGGCACCCAATGAAGCCCACATGCGGTTTTGTTGCTATCAGCGTCGGCGGAAGACCCCTAAGCAGAATCTATCTAGCCTCCAAATCAGAACACCATGTCACAACGCCTTAGCAATAGAGGTACCTCACCTGAAAAACAGAAACCATAAGCAACCAATCCAATTGTTTATCCCGCCGGCCAATTTCAATCGGAGTCTGATCTTTCTCAATTTCGAATTCCAGAGATTTTGAACCCATTGTTGTAGTCCTTCTATGGGCACCGATCTACAGTCTGCTTGGTGTTTCTCCAATCTTCCAACCTTGAGTCGCGCCCGATTAGGTTGGATTCGATCCGAATCTTCATTCTCCGTCAACAGAAATTAAGAGACCGCAAAGCCCTATAGTCTGATCCTATTTCCAAAACATCCATTAGAAAAACCATGGTCATGGGCAAGCGAACCTCGACATGGAACCTTGATGAGGAGAGGGTTTCTGCACTTGTAGTGGTGACTCGAAATCAGTCACCATAATTGAATTTCCGAGCACAAACGACTGAGGCATGGGAGGCGTGCATAGGCAGCCATTAGAGACTTGGTGTTGGAGAGACTCCGGTTTGGTGATAGCGCAATTACGCGGTGGCCTTCGGATTTGGAGTTCATGGCTACGCTAGAGAGCAGCTTGCATGGATATTTGTTGTTCTCTTACGTTCGGTGGTTTTTTTTGAAACATAGATGTAAAGTCTTTGATATTGCAACGAAAAATAGAAGTTACAACATGACTTACCCACAAGAAAGACGATAGAAAAAGCCATGCTAGATAGCCCGAAATCAACGTAAATGAAACTACTATGGAGTTTAACCAAACAGAAAACAAAACTAAAGAAACAAAAACCATAGTTAAGCAAATGCGACAGGAATGGGCATGCCCTAAACCTGTGAAAACCGATCATCCTGGAACCATCCTACACAGTGGAGGTTATCCCGAGATCCTCCGCTACCACCATCTCATGCCTTTCATTAGCAAGAGAGCCAGTAGAACGCTTTGACATGCTCCCTTTAGGCCTTAAAGCAACAGCCCAGAGAAAAGGTCTAATCTAATCCTAGACAGCCCTAGCCCAAGAATGTGTTCTTGTTGCTGCACACCTCTTAGGGTAGCCGCCGGCAAGCTATCAACATCCCAGCCACCATCGTCATCGTCAACAAAGCCACCTGAAAACAGAAACACATACCTTAGATCTGGATGGAAATCATAGCAAAGGACTTGAGATCCACATTCCAACATGGCCACCAACAACGGCGTTGCTTGCTCTGCCCAGTCCAGATCAGAAATCCATCACCACACATCGACCACCTTCTCTCCCGTCAGCGTGGCTACCCACACATACCATTTCATCCCGAATCAAAGCCGATTGGAACACAACCATGGCCCCGAAGACGACACCACTAACCAAAAGGGAGAATCGAAGCTGAAACTTCTCCATGCCATGGATGGTTGACGAGCAAAGCCAATCCCACTACCCTCAATATAACTCCGAGAGAAAGCCAAAGAGGCCACCCCGAGTGCTGATCTCGTTTCGTCGCCAAGAACCCCACACTAGAGTTGCAAGAGAGAGAGAACATCTTTTTGTCTAGCTTATGAGCGATGAAATTAACTTGTTAAGTTTGAAATTGTTTCACCAAAATATTAGTACTACCAGGATTGTCTCGACCTAAAAATGGTTCATGTGCTACTCTGCTAGAGGCCTGTACTATAAAAAAAAATCAAAAAATAAAAACTCTGTTTTCTAGAAAAATAAATTCAATTGGTGGAGAACTAGTTGACTACTTTCCGACTACATATCGGAGACTGTGTCAGTAGCTCAGTTAGAGGCCTGTACTATAAAAAAAAAATCAAAAAATAAAAATTCCTTTTTCTAGAAAAAGAAATTCAATTGGTGGAGAACTAGTTAGACTACTTTCCGACTACATATCGAAGACTGTGTCAGAAGCTCAGTTTGAACTTAAAAAACAAAAACTTGATTCACCGAGACACCGACTACACTCCCTACCCCTGAGACACTCCTGTTAGAATGGACTTAGCATTATAAGTCCTAAGGTACGACAACTTCTATAGAATAACAGAATGAACATTGTGAGATTATTAATTGTATTATCATAATATGTTTATCTAAATGAAATGGTTAGATAAACAATAAAATACATTTGAATTATCTTGTATAACAATATAATAGAGATAGGTTAATATTATGGTATTTGTGTGGAACTCAAACTCTTTGATGATTAAGAGTTTGAGCTATCCAAAATACAGTATAAAAGGGGTTCCTATGCACACTCTAACTTACGTCGAAAACTAGTTTCTCTCCATCAATGAGAACTTTGGTACTTGAGTGCTGCACAGAAGATCTCTTTTGAAAGCTTCTATTCATCTCTCTTCATCCCGATGGCTGTCCTCAATATTAAGCAAGGTAATACCTCTGTTCCTTGAGTATATATATCAGTATATCTACGTATATGTTGATGTATGTCTGATGCCACGATCTCTGATCTTGTTTACGTACATGTTTTTGTGTCAAGTGTTTTGTCCTTGTGGTGTTAGTCTAAGAACTCCCTCACTCGTGTCGGAAAATGCAGTCTGTCTCACTCTCAGCAGCAGCAGACACAATAGGCAACAACGAAGACCTCCTCAAACAGCTCCTCCTTTGGATACCAGCCAAACCACTCATCCGCTTCAAATGCGTCTCTAAGGTCTGGGTCTCTCTCATCTCCGACCCCCAATTCTGCCACTCCCACACCCTCCTCAACCCTAACCCTAAATTCCCCTCCGCCTTCTTCTTCAGCCCAACCGCCGCAACACACCCCCACTTCATCTCCCTCCCCCCTAACCCAAACCCACCCACGCCTCTCAGTTTCATCCCTGACCCACAAAACCTCAAGATCCTCCAGTCCTGCAATCGCTTGCTCCTCTGTACTGATAACCTCTCAATCCCTATTAAATTCTATGTCGTCAATCCGACAAGTAGCCGATTCTCTGAAATTGCTCTTCCTAAAACCCCATGTACCCTCTTGAGTCTTGCTTTGGCTTTTGATCCTTCCAAATCTCCTCATTTTAAGCTGGTTTCCGTTTCGGGGTCCCCTGCCGTTCATTCTACGCTTCGAAACATGGGGATTCAGATATACTCGTCTCGGACTCGAACCTGGAGGGCCTGTGAGTCTACTGATATGTGGTTCCCTTCGTCGCAGAAGTTCTTACCCTGTGTATACTGCAATGGGAGGTTTAATTGGCTGAGCACGTTTTGTTGGTTGGTTCACTACGACATAGATGAAGGGCATTATGGAGTGGCGGATGGAATTATTGGTCACCCATTTTCGGATTGCGAATACTCATGTTTTGGGGAGTCTGGTGGCCGTTTGCATCTTATTGAAGTGGATGGGAGTGATCTAAACCAGCTTGGTGTGCTGGAGATGGGGAAGGACTACTCTGGTTGGTTTCTTAAGTACCAGGTTGATCTTAGTCGAGTGAGACCTGCATTTCCTTCTTCTACTGGCCCAATGTGTTGTCCATTTTTGTTTCTTGATGTGGAGGAAAATGAGGAACAAGATCCAGTCCTTTTGCTGCACATTGGTCATAAGGTCGTCTCCTTTAACATCAGGGATAAGAGGTTCAAGACACACTGTAACCTGAACACACCTTCGCTAATTGGATGGAGAGATGCTTATCCATACATGGAGACTCTGGCTTGTGTGTAAGTGGTAATTGTATCTTCCATCTCTTTTTTCTGTTCAGTTTTACTTATGAAAACTAAGAATGTTTGGTATCGGCTACTTATATTTGCCTATGCATTTGGCATCAATCTAATGGTATCTTGAACTTATATGTGGACCAGTTATGTGTTGTGTGTAAAAGGGTGCAACAAGTCTTGGTTGGGATGGATGGGTGGTTTAAGTTATTTGTGCATGTTTTGGTACTTTAGATTCGATTTTTGACCGGCCAAGTTGAGTTGCTGAATGTAGTCCATGTATAGCTGGACTTTTTTTTTGTGAAGCAGAAAATTGTGTCCTGCAATTTTAAACTAGGTATGCATTATTCTCCCATCCTCTTGTTCTCTAACAGAAAGATAGAGGACTACTAATGTTATTACACAATACACATACTGCAAAGGTCACATCTTGTAAACTGACGAATAAAAGTATCAGGGATCAGTTTGCCATCTCTGATTTGGAGCTCCATCTTGATTACAAATCATGTGTAGTGCTCTTTTATATAGGATTAGAATAGGAAGCATGTGTAATTTGTATGTGACATTATTTGTTAACGAGAATCTATCTTCTCCATTAAATATCTAATCATCTTCCTCAAATGAAGTCCATTTATGTGTAGTACTTTAGAATAGCTGTTATGCTAATCATGTGGATCTTGCAGTACTCTACAATAGCTGTTAGGATAATTATAGAGATCTTGTAATTATATGCAAGCTAGTTATAGTCTACTATAAAGATGTCATGCTTGTAAATCAAAAGTAAGGAGAATCAATTTCTACATTATTGTCTCCATACAATTTAGACTAAGAATACATGATTATAATGTATTGTGAAGCACCCAGGAAGTCCGTTTATTTTCTATCTTATAATCACTTCAAGCTGGTGATTAGCTTCAAGTCATTCTGATGAAGTTGGTGATTTTCACCATTTTCACATTATTCATACTAGCCTTCCTGCACGCGCGATGCACGTGCAAAAGGGCCGCGGCGCTCGCGCGTGCGTTTAATGTTGTTTCTAGTTGATCATGTCTAATGGTTGATATTTCAATTGAAGAGGTTTGCTATTAGGTTGATAACTGATCAATTTTGCTGATTCCTTATAACACCTTGTTATCGTGAGCCTTTTGGCCTTCAGTATGTGGTGTTAGTTTCATTTCAATTTCCTTATGTTTTGGTTTATTGATTGTTATAGTTTAGGGTATGGTAGTTGTACTTTGCAGAATTATTCTCATACTTGATCTGTTCTATTTTATTCCTCTCCCCCGAAACCCGCTTCATATGTCCTTTTATTATGTGATATAACAAATTCAGCTGCCTCCATGGCTCTTATGCATGAAGTGCTAGTTTAAATTGTATAAATAGAAACACTCTTCTAAAACAGGAAGAGCTCAAAAAAAAAAAATCTTCTACAACTTGTTGGTTGGGGTTGGATGTAGATTGTAGAAAGAATAAGGGCAAACATTAAAGTTTTAGGATGTATCAAACTATCAATTGAACCACTCATTACAAATTTACCATTTGCATGGATCTGTTTTGGTATTTTTCTTACTGGAGCGTTTTTAGGAAAGCGTTGGACTACGCTGTAGTACCGAACGCCATGAGTGGGTTTGACCACGTGGCGGCTTTTTATCGGCGCAGACGACATTTGAGGGACGTCGATGGAATTTCGCATATGACGCTCGTTCCCGTCGTCATCGTCGCCGTCTGGGTTAAAAGCGAAGGAGGGTAAATATGACGCTGGCGGAAACTGGAAATCGATGAATTTATGAATTAGGGTTGAAGCTGGAAACTGCACGCAGATCCTACGCATTCCCTCCTGAGGTAAGAGTTTAAATCCATGAGTTGCAGCATTGTGTCCCCTGGTTTCTGTTTATGTTTTTGAGTTTTGATTACCAGCCGGATTCGAGTTCATGAGTCAGGAACATATGTTTGCTGAGCCTGTCAGTTAAGTGAATGTTTAGTTTAGAGAGAATCGAACCTGAAAGTATTTGTTATTAGCTGTGATGTTCACTCCTTGATCTAGAATCGTATATGTAAATCCACTAACAGTATTGAAATAACAAGATGCCTATCCAGATGTTAATCCCACAAAGTTTGCAGAGATATCTAGATCTCTGTTCATCCATTTTCATTGGTAGCTAAATTGCAATAGTTCTAGCTTTATTCATGGGCAACAGTCAGAAAAGATTTAGCTGGTGAGGGCTCTGTACTGTTTAGGCGTTAGACCGTAGCTTGTACGCATGATTATCATTTTCACCCATCATCATGATAACTAGAACCTTGCACATCTTCAATTAGAGGAAAACTGTTGCAATTGTCTTGTTCCAGTATCAATCGAAGATAATTGTCATATTTATACTAGATGAGATGCCTGCGCTTTGCTGCGGTGTTTTTGCTTGTAAATGAACTTGAAGAATTTTTAGTGGTAACTGAACTTGAAGAATATTTAGTGGTAACTGAACTTGAAGAATTAGACACATGAAGTATTGATGTTTTAAGTTTTGTGTGATACATATTGGCTGATGGAATACAAGCATGAACCTGATGAAAACTTGGTTCATGTTCTAACTCTGCCTTTACCAAAATTTTGATTCAGGTTGCCTCAACTCCAATTGTGTGTACCAGAAACAAGATGGTAGGCTCTCATGTAGTTTAAAGAAAGAACAGGTATTTCCGAGTCATGCTTTTGTCTGGCTTCACTCTTTCAGTATGCATATAGTTGTTGATCATGTACAGTGATTCTGGAACCAGCCAATTTTTCATACCAAAATCTGTAATCAGCTATCATCATTGGCTACTGGTTGTGATTACTCAAATTTAGGTTATGTTGATGAAATAATAAATTTAGGTTCTGTTGTCCAGGAATTGTCTGAAATTTGTTTGAAAAATGAGGCCATATTCTGTAGTTTTGTACTGTTATAGTCTCTGGATCTTTTCTCTATTAGGGACTATATTGTTTTGACTTTTTCGGGTAATAATTGATTTAAATTGTAGTGGATAGCCAAGTTGGTGGATGAAGATGGAACTATCTGGTGCTCTTAACCTGATTTAAAATACTGCACACTGAACACTGTTAGAGGCTTTTTTATGGCTAGGCCAGAAGCTTTAGGAGTAATGTGTGCTGGATATGAGTGCTTTTTTGGATATTAGAAAGTTATTAGCCTATACATTTCTCAAAAACTGGTGCTCTTACATTTGATGCTGCTTAAATGTGCACTTCGTTATAGATGTCTTAAGGCTGCCGATATATATTTATATATATATATATATATATATATATATAGAGGATATATATATATAGAGGATGGTTCCAAAGTGCACGTTCGTGCTTTTACAAAACTGCGCACGAATCTTTTTCAGCCGTTCATTGTTTTAAATGAAAAGCAACGGCTAAGATGAAAAGTCTCTCTTAAAACCCAAAGCGGGTCAAATAGCAAGGAATACATTGCCCGACTCTTCAGTCTCCCTCTCTCTCTCAACGATCTCTTCTCCAGCCATAATCGCTGTCTTCCGATTCATGTCTTCTCGCCATTGATGATCAAACTCTCCTCAGTTGCACAGTTCTTGCAATCGAAGCTTTCTTTTTCTTCCTTTCTCTATTATATATTGCAATCTTGTGGTACAAAAAGCTAGCCTTGGAGTTTTCGCGCCAAAAGGTGGAGCTTTGAAAGCATATAAACGTATATAGATCGGTCTGGGTTCTCTCTTTTTTGGTATGTTTGATTTTCCAATTACAAAATTTACGGTTTATCATATTTGGGGCTTTTCTTGTTATTGTTTCTAGATTTCTATTTTTGTTTCTTTGTTGAAGTTATGATTTGATTCTCATATATATCTAGCTGGTGGCGATGAAAAACATTCACCAAATTCTTTAGTATTTTCAATTGATTAACATTGGTTGAATTTTGTCTTTTCAATTCATTGGGATTGCTGACTGACAAAAGAATGTTCGGTGTATGTGTGGTTTTCATTTTCAGTTACATATATGGAGTCAGATGATGATCAAGTTTATATTCCTCAAGTGAAGTCTGAGGTGGTTCCTAAATTAAAACAAGAGTTTGAAACAATGGATGACGTTGTTGCTTTCTACAATAGATATGCAAAAGAAGCAGGGTTTAGTATTAGAAGTCATACTAGTGCAATGAGCAAGGATAATACCACACTTATGAGGAAGCAGTATGTCTGTTATAAGGAAGGAGATTCCAAGGTTCAGGGAGAAAAGCGTAAGAGAGGATTACCAAAAGTGGGTTGTAAAGCAAGGATTGCAGCTGTGAGAAAGAAAACTGGAAGATATGCAATCTCTGTATTTGTTGAAGGTCACAACCACGCATTAACAAGCCCATCTAGAGTACATTTACTGAAGTCTCATCGTCGTATTTCAAAAGTCAACAAAGTTCTATCTGAGCAATTAAGCTTGGTAAATGTGAAGAAACATAAACAGTTTGAATTCTTTGGTGTTCAAGCAGGTGGCATTGAAAACATTGGTTGTACACAACGTGATCTTTATAATTATGGAAGAAATATTCGTCAAGAGAAGAAGGGGCATGATGGAGATCTATTGTATATGCATTTCCAGAATGAAAAAGAAAAAGAATCTTCTTTTGTCTTTAGAATGGAATCAGATGAGGAAAACAAAGTAACACGATGTTTTTGGGCTGACTCAATCTCAAGACGAGCTTACATCTTTTATGGGGATGTAGTTATTTTTGATACTACATACAACACAAATCGGTATGGAATGATTTTTGCACCATTCACAGGTGTTAATAATCATGGTCAGACTATCATATTTGCTTGTGCATTCTTGAATGACGAGACAACAGATTCTTTTGTTTGGTTATTCAAAGAATTTCTAAATGCTATGCCTGGAAATGCCCCGGAAAATGCCCCCACAATGATCATTACCGACCAAGATCCTGCTATGACTAAAGCCATTTCAGAAGCACTTCCACATACATTTCATAGATATTGCAGTTGGCACATTCTCAATAAATTTTCAGAGAAGCTAGATGCGGTTAAATATCGGGATCACTACCAAGACTTTCATAGCTGCATATGGAATTCAAATAGTGGAGATGAGTTTGACTCGAGATGGACTGAAATTGTTGAGAAGAGTGGATTGAGTGATAACAAGTGGTTGGAGTCGATATACAAGATTCGTTCATCATGGATACCAGCACATGTAAATCATTGTTTCTCAGCTGGAATGTCAAGTAGTCAAAGAGCAGAGAGTCAGCATTCTTTCTTCAAGAGTTATGTTTCTCAGTCGAATTCTTTGGTGGAATTTATGGTTCAGTTTAAGAGGGGACTTCTTCACCAACGCCACTATGAGTTAGAGGAGGATCATATTAATATTGAAGAGAAGGCAAAAACTGTCATGTCCCTTGAAATAGAAGATCATATGGCCAAGGTTTACACACGCAAGTTATTTTATGAAGTTCAAGAGCAGTTGAAAGAGAGCTTCAAATATAAACTAGAACTTCTAAGAGAAAATGAGACTCATTATGTGTACAAAGCAGTGAGAAAGAACATTGATACTTGCAAGTCTTGTGAACTCACTTATGAAAAAGATTCTGATTTTGTATCATGCAGCTGTAGAAAGTGGGAGAGTGAAGGGCTTCCATGTCGACATGTTTTGTCATATTTGATTAAGATTCAAGATGTTGATAAATTACCTATTCAGTACATCTTGAAGAGATGGACTAAGGAAGCAAGACAGAGTCTTGTGTTAGATTCTGATGGAGCAGAGATAAAAGATACCAAAGCTTTACTTGCAAAGAGGACTAAATTATTCCAGCATGCTACAGATGCAATTGATAAAGCAATCGTCAATGATGAGGCTAGCCAACTCCTAATGGATTCGTTGGATGCTTTCTTGGAGAATTTTAAATCACTAAATATTGGTAATGAAAGTGGACAGAGTACAGTACCTTTAGAGACCGAGACTGCTACGATTCAGCATGTTTTTAATGAACCAGATCAGGTTAGAGCAAAAGGGTGTGGGAGAAGGTTGAAGAAAGGAAAAGAGAAGAGGAAAGTTAAGGCAAAGGATAGTCAAGGTAGGAAATGTCATGGATGTGGACTATATGGTCAGTCACATGACAAAAGAAATTGTCCAACACTTCTAGGAAAGTAAGAATCTATAATAATTTGTGTTTGGTATTACTATTTATGTTTTCAGAATTTTTTGATTGATACGTATCTCTATATTCTTGCTCATTTATGTAGACCTGCTATTAGTAAAGATGGGGATTCAAGTTCAAGTAGCATGGATGAGGATAGTTGTTCATTTATAGGTGAATTCATTACAAGCTTGATAATACACTATTCTATTTAATTGGTTGTTGTTTTATTGTTAAAACTAATCAACATTTTATTTAACTTGATAAGAACTGACTTATCAGCCTATTGCTTGTTTTATTTTGCAGAATAATGTATAAGGAGATCATTTGACAATGTTCTATGTGAATGAACCTCACTCTGTACAAAGTAGCAGATTTTGCAGAATATCTCTCAGAAACAATGAATTTTGGTTGGCCTTATTTATAGGTCTGTACTCATTAAAGAGAAATAATGATGATATGTGATTTTGGTGTATGAACATTTTGGCGTTGCTGTCTTTTTGGTGTCATTTTGGTGTATATGTCATTTTGCTGTGATTTTGGTGTTGCTGTCATTTTGGTGTATATGTCATTTTGCTGTGATTTTGGTGTTGCTGTCATTTTGCTGTATGCATATACTGCTGGTCATTTTACTGTCCTTAAAGAAAAAATGTTGGTGTTAGTTGCTGTCATTACTGCTGCCAGTTTTGGTGTATATGTCATTTTGGTGTATGAACATTTTGGCGTTGCTGTCATTTTACTGTCATTTTGCTGTATGCATATATTGCTGGTCATTTTACTGTCCTTAAACATTTTGGGGCGTTGCTGTCATTTTGCTGTATGCATATATACTGCTGGTCATTTTACTGTCCTTAAAGAAACAATGTTGGTGTTAGTTGCTGTCATTTACTGCTGCCAATTTTGGTGGATACAAAGGTATTGCACTGTCATTTTGGCGTATGCATATACTGCCGCCAGTTTTGAAGCTCAAAGGTATTGCACAAAGTCAAAAATAAATGAAGTCTTGCATAGACAATGCCTTTGAACAAGTGTGCAACTCAGATACCCAACTCCAACCAAATTGACATAAATCCCTGAGCATGATCCACATTCTCAGTATTATTCCAACTTATGTTATTGGTATACACAATTGAAGTCTCCAGTAGTACATATGTTACTGCTATGCATAACTGAAACTAGAAGGATTCAATCAGTTTCTCTGTAAAGAAACACCAACAATAAACACCAACAAGAAACACCAAAAAGATGATGAAACTGAATTCAATAGATAGGGAACAATTGACAAAATTCATGTAATCTCCGTTGGGTTAATAATACAACATTCATCTACAAATTACATTCCTTCCCACAATCTGTCATCGAACTATGAATATGCCTCTGCGTCAAATTGATTTGCAAAGTAATAAACTGTCGAGACAAACTTCATTTCCTTTTAGCTGAGAGACAAGAAGAGTGCCCAGATTGTATATGCTAACAATGCTTGCTGCAACAATAAGAGAAAACCAGAACATAAATACTAATCCTCTAAGCAATTGGAGACTCTTAAATAAAAATAAAATCTCACACTAAGAAGACCCTGTTATATATCAATCAAAGTAAACACAACAAAATGTGAAATCATAAACACCAATTCAGATGAAGATAGAAAACTCTCAAATTAGCTCCAAGTAATAGGTATTGACCGGATCACAACACAAACACACAAAATCCACATCTCATTCATATATCAAAAAGTAAACAGTAACACATAACCAAATTACGTACAGAAGCATAACTTTTGACAGAGCCACAATAAAGCAAATAACGAAAACAAGTGTAGTTGTAAAACAAAGGAGTCCCTCACAATTGAATCTCACCATCATCGATCTTAATTTAGCAAGGTAGACTAAACAAGGAGAATCATAACCACATAAATTGTAAGGAGAATAGCCACTCACCTCAAACCCATCAAGACCACAATAAAACTGAAACAAGAAAGAATCTGTCAAACTCCCAATCTTCTTTGAATTCCCAAATTTTCTCCTCCCTACTCAACTTCCTTTCTTTCTTCCCCTTTTTCTTTCCCTTCCGTTGTTCCCTTCTTTCTTTTCTTTATGCCCCCTCGTTTCCTTCTTCTCTCTATCACCAGTAGAAACGAAAGAAAAAAAAAATTCCCAATTACAACATCTTTTATAAAAAGAACAAAAACAACCCTATGTTTTGTAATTAGAAATCAAGTATATTTAAACAGAGAGAACCCATACTTGAGTAACTCTAGATGAGTTTTCGTGCTTCCCCAGATCTCCAATTTTGGGGCCAAGGCTCCATCATTGATATGTATCATATGATCGAGTACTTCAATTTCTGTGAGAGAAAGGAAAGGAAAAAGTTAGGCTTGTCACCAATCGTGAAACCAGAAGCGAGATCGAGAAGACATGAATTGGAATTTCACGATTTTGGCTGGAGAAGTGTGAGACGAGATCGTTGAGAGAGAGAGAGAGAGGGAGACTGAAGAGTCGGGCAGTCGGGCAGTGCTATATATTTGACCCGCTTTGGGTTTTGAGAGAGACTTTTCATCTTAGCCGTTGCTTTTCATTTAAAACAATGAACGGCTGAAAAAGATTCGTGCGCAGTTTTGTAAAAGCAGGAACGTGCACTTTGGAACCATCCTATATATATATATATATATATATATATATATATATACATACAGAGAGGATGTGAAGCGGACGTCCGCACTCCGGTTTATAGTGTGGACGTCGTTCGTTCTCCGCCGTCTCACGTCGGTGACGGCTTCTCTCCTTCCTGGACGACAACACAGGCTTCCAGGACGGTTTCTCTCTTTCCAGGACTGGCCGGCGACAAGTTTTCCAGCCGGATTGAAGCTCTGGACGGAAAACACCATGATTGATCAAGGTTGGCCGGAAAACTTGTCGCCGGCCAGTCCTGGAAGGAGAAAAGCCGTCCTGAAAGCCTATGCTGTCGTCCGGGAAGGAGAGAAGCCGTCCTGAAAGCCTATGCTGTCGTCCGGGAAGGAGAGAAGCCGTCGCCGGCGTGAGACGACGGAGAACGAACGACGTCCGCACTTTAAGCCGGAGTGCGGACGTCCGCTTCACATCCTCCCTGTATATATATATATATATATATATATATATATATATATATATGGTGGGTGGCTCAAGTTCACTAAGTTCATTACATAAATCTAGAGGAATAATCTGCTCTCTGTGAAAACACACCAAACTAATATGCAGCAGTTTCATTTTTTCAGTACTAAACTTTAGTGGTGCTAACTTGGTTGAGATATCTCTACTCAAAATTATAAACCTCAGCTAACAAATATCCTTAATATCTGATATCTTATTATATATAGTTTAGTACTGAAAAAATGAAACTGCTGCATATTAGCTTGGTGTGTTTTCACAGAGAGCAGATTATTCCTCTAGATTTATGTAATGAACTTAGTGAACTTGAGCCACCCACCATTCACTTTGGTCTTTTACCTCTTAATATTGTAAACCTGTAATATCTTCTTATATGTTGGTGTAAATATTATGTGATTGGTCAGAAGTATCTAGCAGGAAGTGAGCATTGCTATTCAAATTGTTGTCTGATGCCAGTTTGTCCAAGAGATTTTGATGCATTGTGTAACCATTAATATCCAAAGCAACAAACTGCTGTAATCATCAATTTTTTTGTTTTGTTTTGTGGAGAATCATCATACCTTTGATGGTGAGATGATAGTCTGAAACCCACCTGGCCATATTTGCTGTTAGCCTAGTTTTGCATCAAACAGTCTTATATGGAATCGAAGGATACATCAGCAATTTGATGTATCATCTAAATAACTCGGACATTTTAATGAGTGGAATATAGTAATAAGACTTCAGTATGCAATGCCAAAGGCATTTGTCTATACCTCTAGTTTTTGTTTCTTGTTGAATTATGCTGATGGAAAGAGTAAATGTCGCAAATGGCTAGGAATGGTTTGGTTGTTTTTCGACTAGTTACTGTAGGACTAAAGATGTCTTGGCATATATTTATCGAATTGTGGGTCTGGTATGTTTCAGATGTCGTTATGCGCATAGCTTCTGATGTTCTTAACTCTGATGCATCCTCTCATTGCATTGTGAAGATGCCAAAATTATATCCCATTTTCACTTGTTATGAATTTCCAGGTAAGGATACCCCTACATTTAGGCTAATACCTATTCTTGGAGCTTGTTAAACTTCCCTGCACTCCAAATGTTGATGACATACTGAAGAAGTGTCTAGAACATAGATGTCTGAGTGATGACATGTAAGTTTTCTCACTGTTATTACTGTCTCTCTCTCCCCCCCTCCCCCCCTCTCTCTCTCTCTTATATATATATATATATATATATATATATATATATATATATATATATATTTCCGTTTCTCATTCTAAACTGGCACCAGTTCCACCCACCATGAATCCAATTAAGTCAGGGAAAGTAATATAATAATGAGGGAGAGTAAAACACTGATGCGTGTAGCTTGCACCCGTAAGTATCATTTTTAAAAACTGGTGCTTTTACATTTGATGCCCGCTTAAATGTGCTCAACTTTGTTATGGATGTCTTAAGGCTGCCTATATATAATATATATGCATATATATATATATATATATATATATATATATATATATATATATATATATATAACTTTGTTATGGATGTCTTAAGGCTGCCTATATATAATATATATGCATATATATTATATATATATATATATATATATATACAGGGAGGATGTGAAGCGGGCGTCCGCACTCCGGTTTAAAGTGCGGACGTCGTCCGTTCTCCGCCGTCTCACGCCGGCGACGACTTCTCTCATTCCCGGACGACAGCACAAGCTTTCAGGACGGCTTCTCTCCTTCCAGGACTGGCCGGCGACAAGTTTTCCGGCCAACCTCGATCAATCATGGTGTTTTTCGTCCAGAGCTTCAATCCGGCCGGAAAACTTGTTGCCGGCCAGTCCTGGAAGGCGAGGAACCGTCCTGGAAGCCTGTGTTGTCGTCCGAGAAGGAGAGAAGCCGTCGTCGGTGGAGAACGGACGACGTTCGCACTTAAGCCGAAGTGCGGACGTCCGCTTCACATCCTCTCATTGTATATATATATATATATATATATATATATATATATATATATATATATATATATATATATACATGTGAGTGCATCTGTGATCAGATATTAAAGATATTCCTTGGCAGAGTAGAGATATCTCAACCAAGTTAGCAACATTTAATACTGAAAATATGAAACTGCTGCATATTAGTTTGGTATGTTTTCAGGGCTTGTAACAGAGCATAAATTCCTCTAGATTTGTGTAATGAACTTAGTGAATTTGAGCCTACCACCATTCAAGTCTTTTACCTCTTAATATTGGGAAACATTTGTGGTTTTTGGCCTTCTTTTTATTGGTACTTATTTTCAAGTTCAGGTGCAGTGTTTTCTCACTAATAGATCTTTGGTATGTGTAGGATATAAAGTTTTCCATATGTATCAGCTACAAATGAAGATTGTGTTCTCTGTTATGAATATGTACTTTCAGGAAATTTATTGGTGAATGTACATATATTCTGTTTTACTGGCTGTGTAGTGTTTTAAATGTGCAAATGAGTGTGTTGTGAAATTATAGGTTTGTCTTCTTAGATGCATTAGGTATTGTTCCATTCCCTAGGTTTACTTTTTCATGCTATACATATTAATTTTAGAAGACTTGTACTGATATGTCTTCATTTCTGTGTTTGGCTGGATAGTTGGTGTTCACAGTTTTGTCATCTTTGTATCATATATCAGACTTATAAAGCATGACATAAAGTTGAATATAAGTTGGTAAATAAACATAGGCCACTTGATTAATGATTACATTTATCTACATGTAAAAATCTTTGGTATGTTCTCGAGCTTTCCTTTTTCATTATGTTAACCTAGTGATAAAATGATATTTTTTTGTCAGAGAGTTCCGGTTACAAAGTTACTGAGGGGGTTTATCCATCTAAATCAGAAGAAGTTAGGCACTCTCATGACCATGTTGGGGATTCACCTGCAAGAAAAAAGGGTAAATTGTATGGTACAAGATATTTCATCATTAAGAATTTGTCTCATGAGAATATCCAATTTCCATTGAGAAAGGAATTTGGGCTACCAAGTGATGAACGAACCAATTTTGAAGATGCTTTTCATGTAAGATGGTCCATGTTTCAGTCACATGCTTTGTTTCCCTATATGTAGATACTTTATATATAAGCATATCGTTGTGTTGCAGAAATCTGGTAAAGTAATTGTAATATTTAGTGTCAACATGAGTGGATTCTTCCAATGGTACGCACAGATGATGTCTTCCATTGGATGGAGGCGAGACAATGTATGGAGTCAAGTAGTAGAAGAAATCCCTGGGAGCGCAGTTCTAAGGTCAAATGGCTGCGATAACATGATTTGCCTTTCCAACAAACTCTTCATCTCAGGAATCTATTGAATTAGTTCAAAACCTGTTAAAATTAGCACAGTCAGGTTCTTTTGTCTTATAATTTAGTGTGTTATGTTTATAGCAAGGAGGAAAAGAAAGGGTCTGGGTACTTGGGAATCTCTCGTGTATTGTCTCTACTTGTATGAGAGTTTGAAGTAAGGGAATATACGAAGGGTTTGCTTTTGTAAATTACTTGAATCTGTTCTCGATTATACAAAATGTCATTTTGCAAGGAGAATAAATGCAGACTAGTTAGTGGAAATTGAGTAGCAAACCCAATTTACTGAATCATGTTAATGAGTTAGACACAAGCAAGATGAGTCAAGTACAACAACCAACTCTGCTGGCAAGTGTTGTTATTTCCTCTCATGTCATTTGCGTGATGTGGAGTCCCATGAGCACAACAGAGAATTTCTTTGATTCACTAGGTGCTGATTCACAAGCATATAACGTATGCACAAGCAGTGCTCATTTACCCCATTACTTTGCCAAACTATACTTAACAAGCTACTTTAGAAGGTAGTTTGCCCAAAGACCTTGTACCTGATGGCGATGAGTAACATGAAAACAGTTATAATGAAAGCAGTTTAAATTTCTCCATTAAGAGGCTTTTGAAATATCAGGGTTGCAGTCTGATCTTTATGTTGAAACCAAAGGGGGAATAAGAATGACATACACAAAGTGCTTTATAATAAGCTAGAATCTGAGTGCAAGAAATTAGCTGGTATATTTTGTATTCATTTGAGTTAGTATTCTTAAACATACATCTTGATTGCATGTATTGAGATTTTCCTTCCATCTTTCTTTCCAATGCTGGTCTTCACTGACCAGGAACAAAATAGATAGAATTATACAAAAATGTGAAACACCTGTTCTGAACCTAATTACAAAATGCCATGTATGCAAATGTTGTCTACAACTTGCTAAGTAGGATTCAAGGATTTCCATGGACAGGCAAATTGTCTGAGATAAGGCACACCGGTTTATAATCTTCAAGAAACTGAACTTTTGGTGGGAATAGAATCCTGATTTGCATATTTCTTTAAGCAGCTATCATCTCCTACCCCTTCAGGTATCATCTCTTAACCAGCTAACTGTTCGCGTCTAACACATCCAACTACTTCAACACAAGCTTTGCATATATTAGACCGTAATTAGTTGAAACAATAAACGCAAGATGTGCCACTAGAAAATGACAAAGTGAGAACAAAACTTTAATGAACATAAACTTTGAATACCTAACAGTCTTGAAATCAGGTAGTATTGGGAAAACTAGATGTCAGTGATTCCATCCACCGCATAAATTTCCCGATAGAAGTCTTCCATTGCTTTTATTATAGCCTCTTCTAGAACCTTACCAGCAACATGAATCCAAAGACGTCATTCGAAAGACAAACTCTAGTCATTAAAAAAAATTCTATTCCAACTCGACATCTACAATTTTGCATGCTAGACTCATGACAACAACAACAACAACAACAAAAAGAACTACATCAAATATGAACCTAAACCGAATCCAAAAAAAAGAAATGAACAAGCATTGGTAACACTAGTACTAGAAAATCAAGATTCAATTTTTGCAGGGACAGAGATCAAGATCTCACTAAGTACACATTTTTGGTATACAATTAAGCTAGTTGACCAATCTTTTACCTCAAAATTAACACATTAAAATTTGCAGCTTACTAGTTAAGTTATACCAATTCTTCCAATACTATAAATCTTCAGGCTCCAATTATCAAAACTAAAATTTAAAATCCAACTCATAGACAATACTATAAATCCTCAAACTCCAATTCTCAAGACTAAAACTTAAAAACCAAATCATAAACATGTTTATACCAAATGGGTATTGGAAATTTGAACAGAAACCAAAGTTTACAAGGCTCAAACCTCTAATAGGCCTTAATGCGTTTGATACCATTGACGAGCACAGACACCCATGGCTGGTGCATAGTCAAACACATGTTTCTGTAGTGCCCAGAAGAAGGTCCTCCTTCTCTTCTCGTTTATGTATTGGAAAGAAAGAGTCGCTCACAACCTTTTTTCTTGTTTTTTTGTTTTCAGGCTCCATACATCTCTTAAAGGCCCTCTGCATCAACAGTCTAGTATGTTAGCGAGATACTCTAAAAGCCAAATTGAATGTAGAACTTGTTAACTATAAACATATTCATGATTCATCAGTTCATAGACAAAACCAAAACTGGGAGTGAATCGGTGGCAATACCCGATTATAATTTGTTTAGTCTAGCTTTCAGTGTTTTGGAGAAATACGCTAGCAAAATCAGGGGACAAACACTTTCAGCGAATATGAGGCTTGTGCAATTCTAATATTTAGAAAGAGAAGGAACCTGAATCAGATTGTACTGGGTTTACGGCGATGACTACCAGTGATTGGATAGACTCTAATCTCCCCACAATGAGATTCGTCGCTAAACTCTCTGAATTTCCGATTAAGTCTTCGGACTGTATCTTCAAAAAATGATTCGACTCTTCTCTCTCGGCAACGAGTACTCATCAAAAGCATAAGTAATTGGATTCGATAGCAAAACATTGGGAACAATAAGAGGTCAAAATTTAGAGACTTTACGAACCCTGATTTGTAAAGATAAACAGATCGATAATAGTCGAAACTTGAAAGAGAAGATCGAACACAAGAGTAAACCGAGATTGAATTTAGGGTCTATTTACCTGAGAGATTGAGAAGCAGAGGCTGCGAAATTGGGGAGGACGAAGGTCTGGGTTATCGAATCATGGCTTAGAGACGCATTTGTGGATCGATGACGGGCAAAATCTCGGTTATGCCCTTCCATCTCGCAGTAAAATCAGGCCGTTATCGTGGAGGCCTGAAATTACATAACTACCCCTCCATTAACGTCTCCGTCTGGAGTACAGTACTACTCGTGTATTCCAGTTTTTGCCGTGTTTTTTTTTCTTTTTTGTAATTATCCCACTCATTCTACGATGATAGAGAGATTGCTAGACTCTAACCAAGCACATCGACTTCTCCCCAGACAAACAAGTACGTAGTCAAACAAAGTCTTAAATTAACTTTTAATATGCATCCGTGGGATTGCATCCCCTTTTGGCATGATTCTGGTATCTGTTGTTGCCGTATAGGATAGAATTGCATACATAAACATGTGTGTGTCTATATATATATATATATATATATATATATATATATATATATATATATATATATATAGGAAAATGATTCTAGGCGGCTTAAGATTTTAGGCCTCAAATTTATGTGGCATGCTAAATCACTTAGACACATCACATATTAAAAATCTTATGTCATGTAATACTTATGTATAAAGACCATCTTACCATTTGGTCCATTTCAAACAATGACTAATAAATTTCAGTTTTTCATTGAAAAATAAAACTATTTTAGCTTTCTTTCTTCTAAATATCTAATTAAATATAAAAAATAAACATCAAAATAACATTATATTATATATTTATATACACATATATTATAAAAAAATACATGTATATTATATAAATAATCTATATGTAAATGATTTAGATAAATTATTTGTATATAAATTATTTTTTAGACGAATTATAGAAATTTTTGATGAATTATATCCGAATTATCTTATATTAGTGTTTTCTTTTTAATGAATTATAATTACTTTTTGGACGAATTAGGGTTAGGGTTAGAGTTTATTTGAAAAAACTAAATATTATTTAAAAAATATTAATCTTCATATTGATCTAAGAAACATTCCTTATATTATACATAATTAGTGGTTGCTATTAATATGTAATATTTGTTTCCATTACCTAATAAAGTACATTAATATCATTGATTCACCCCTTAAAATGTAAAAGGAAATAGAAATGGTAAAATTGGTAATGCAATGTTTTGATTTGGTAAGATATATTATTTGAAATCGAAAATAAATATTTTATTTGCTTACATGGCATGACACATAGGATTAATGCCACAAATTTTAGGCATTATTAAGGCCCTCTAGCACTACCTATATATATATATATATATATACAGTTCCTATCCAGAGCGAAGCTTCACTTTGAAATTAAAGTGTGAAGTTCCTTATTTGACTCATTTTTCGGTCATATTTCCACATCTTCACCGTTCAGTTTGTAGAACCTAATGCATAGATCACTTCTGCCAAGTTTCACTGAATTTGATGATCGTTTAGGTTTTCATAATCATTATTTACACAAACAGTTTTGAATAGACAGATTTATGGTCCGTTCGTTGATTTAATCTAATTCGGTACCTTAACGATGACCAATTTGGATGAAACTTAGCATAAGTGATCTATACATTAGGTTCTACAAACTGAACGGTGAAGATGTGAAAATATGACCGAAAAGTGAGTCAAATAAGAAACTTCACATTTTAATTTCAAAGTGAAGCTTCGCTCTGGATAGGAACTATATATATATATATATATATGCTGTGATCGCTGCATGCGTCCTAACAAGGCTCACATATAGCAATGTCTCTGAGCAGCTGGCTCACAACTCTTGGCAGTCAGTAGTCGAGACATTGCTGCTTTATCAGTGTCTTGATTTATATTGAACTTTCCCTTGTCTGCGCCCATCCACTTTCGTTCAACATCAATCGCTTCGATCCAGGTGTGAAGGACATACTGTATGAAGGCAGGGGCGGAACCAAGATTATATATTAAAGAGGGCCGAGTTATAAAGTGAAAATACATAGTATTCGAAAATTGAATAACTGTACAATATTAAAAGGTAATTAACTTTTGTGTATTAGACAGTTCAAAAAAAAGTTACTAAATTGAAAACAAAATATGAAATTAATTTGGAATTCATTAAATACACATAGAGAAATAACTGAAATAAGTTCATAAGAAAACCCTAAAGAGCCGTCGCTCCCAAAATTTTCTGATCCAACCTCGTCTGGTGGCGCCCGAACGCCTCGACGAGCCTCTTGGCCTTGTCCTTGCTTCGGGGTCTGCTACCGGACGAGATTTGTAATTTGCTTGCCGGAAGAGATCTAGAGGGATGCTTCTCGACTCATAGATTAGCGGATGGCTGGGCATGGTCCATGGTTTTTCTCTCAAAAGGGGTGGCTTCTGTGGTGGTGAATGGCTTACGTCTAGGGCATTGGCGAGTTTCATGCCTTTGTGCGCCGGTGTGGGTGGGTTCCAAAAGAACTTGGCTGGGGCGTTGTTTCGCAGGTGTGAACTTATGGTGGCTTGGGCGCAAGGTGGCGACAGTGTGTCTTGGCTGGCTTTGTGTCACGACATGGCATGACGGCGGTGACCGGAAGGTAGGTCAGTACACTGGCATGAGAGTTGCAAACTGTGGAGATGGTAGTGGGCTGATTTCTTGCCATATCCTGCTGGGCTTTGTATTGTGAGCATCTTCTTTTAGGCCTCAAATTATGGCTGGAGTATTTTTCTTCCTTCCGTAGTCTAAGTTTTTAGTTAATCTAAGAACAGTAAGCTCTTTCTTAGGAGACCTAGCTTTATTTAGTTTTCAAATATTTCTTTTCTGTTGTCTAGAAATAAGTGAACGAAATCTTTGTAATGAATGGTGTTAGCATGCCACGTCCTTAACTTGCCCAAATGTTTGGCAAGGGAAGGCATGTATCCGTGTCATTCTAGCTTGAGTATCAATGAATTTGCCGTATGGCTTTTACGTCAAAAAAAAAAACTGAAATTAGTTCATCAATTACAAAGTATTTGTACATAATAGAATGATAAAAAAAAATTATTTATTATGGTGAGTTGATTAAATATGAATAGAGTATATGGCAAGAGTTGATTAAGGTAGGAGAATAAATTGGATAATTAAACTTAGTAACATAAAATGGTGTTTATAGTTTAATAGGAAAGGAATGGGGGCCAAACTTTTAAATAAGAAAGTTTTTACATCTAATTATGTCAAATTCCTTGATTAGTAAAGCCTAATACACAAGTTCAAAAAAATTAAAAGGGGTGCCATCAATATAGTTCCGCCAGTAATGAAGGTGATGCCGTGCCTACTACATCTGGCGCAATCGAGCTCAACACCATCGGGGAAGGATTCAAAACTAGCCGGGTTACTTGTGCACAGCCTCTGCACTTGTGGGACTCTTCCAAGGCTGCAAACTTCACTACTAATTTCTCTTTTACAGTCGACACTCTTAACAAGTCCATGTTCGGTGATGGTTTTGCCTTCTTTCTTTCTGGTGATCTTGGATTGTTCAACACCACCATTCGTTATGCAGGCTACCAAAACCAACTTGTCGCAGTCGAGTTTGACACCTTCGCATATCCAGAATGGGATCCACCAGAGACGCACGTTGGCATCAATATCAACACCATCTCCTCAGTTGTTCATTCCAGCTGGGATCCTAGACTTCACAGTGGTAAGATTGGCAATGTCCAGATATCATACGAAGCTGCGACCCACAATTTCAGTGTGCTCTGGACATACGAGGGGAATGATTCTTTTATTTTGTACCTGATTGACCTACGAAAGGTTCTCCCCCCGTATGTTACAGTTGGCTTTTCATCTGGTACTGGTTTTTTTACTGAGCGCCATGTTATATACTTATGGGGATTCAAGTCAGATTTGGATTCAAGTGGCAAAAACAATAGAAGAATGTTATTCTTCATTAAGGTGGCTGCAGCCACTTTATCTGTTTTTCTGCTTGGAGTACTTTGGTGTTATTTTCTCTATATATTGTTGAGAAAATCATTCTTTGGTGGCAAGGAAGCGAAAGAAGAACAATGGCGTAATTAGTACTGACCTTAAGAGACAAGCCTTACCAAAGCAGTTTAGCCCCGAAGAATTGCATGCTTCCACCAATGATTTCGCACCGGATAGAAGGCTAGGTGGAGGTGCGTCTGGTCAAGTTTATAGAGGAATGCTACAAGGTCTGGGCCGTGAAGTAGCTATCAAGAAGACAGGAACTGATCAGCGCTACAAGGAAATCTTCATGAATGAAGTCAAAATATTAAGCCCCTTGCACCATCGAAATCTGGTGCAATTCATCGGATGGTGTCATGATCATGCGCGCAATGAGTGCTTGGTTGTTTACGAATACATGCCTAATGGCAGCCTTGACGAGCACCTGCATGGCCGTAGAGAAAGACTGCAATGGAATTCAAGGTACAAGATCGCTTTAGGCTTGGCCACCACGGGCTGAAGAAAAAGGAATACGCCTTGTATGAACAGCTTTTGATGTTAAGCAATGGTGCTGGTTTATTAGTTGTTAACTTGTAAGTTATAAGAGCATCTCCATCAGTATTGCTAAATCAATTTTTTTTTGAAATTTATCAATTTTTGGGATGAATAAGAGCTCCAGCAGAATACCTAAAATATTGCTAAATCCTAACATTGCTAAACTAAATTGACAAATTTAGCAACCTAGACAAGAATTGCTAAAGAGAAACTTATATTTTCCCTTTATTTTTTATTCACGTGTAAGTTTATGATTCGTTAAAAATATTACTTAACTTACACTTAACAATTACTGCTCGAGCACAATTGCTATTTTAATTGTTAAATATCTTAACTATTGTTAAATTTAACAATAAACTAATCTATACTACTGGAGATGCTCTAAGTGACTAAAAGGTTTGTTTCTAAAAGAAGACTAGTCTCCTGAATGTTGTGCCTCAACGTTTCAAAAGCTAGGGATTCGTAGTCGGATTCATGGGTTTCGTAGAGGGCTCTGCGACTTAAGTTTACAACATCAAATAAAACGGCTCTAGAACCTCACTAGGGAATAATGGTGGGAAGAATGAAGATGGTACAATCTTTTGGAAGCCTATACAATATCAAGAATGGGGAAAAGAAACAAAATTCCTGAACATATTACAGAACCATCAAATTTCTCATCACAACCTTTAATTATAATGATATCAAGCATTGATGGGTAATTGGGTATGAATCAAAGTGCCTGCATTTTCTAGTTCAACAGGATGCTGATAACACTTTAGGATTGGCTATGGCTTTGCTCGGAGTGACTCTGCCATCTTCTTCTCCATCTCAAGACCTCGACAATTATGGAACTCCCACTCATCGCAACACCCAGTCCGGCAAATGTTGCCAGGAGAATGCAAAGAACTGCTTGCACCCGGACCTGAAGCCACAACATAATGCAAACATTTATACACAATGTTTTCAATATGTAATAAAACCACCATATTTGATGAACAAATCAAAGATGACATATTGAGGAGAGCATCTTACCAACGAGTAAAATATATGTGCAAATAAAACCACCAGAGCAAACTGAACCGACGCATAGACCCAGACAAATCTTCTTTTGACTAAACACAAAAGATCCAACAGTTAGTGTAGCAAATCAAAAATCTAGGATTTGTATCTTAAATCTTAACTAACAAAAACTAGGACGAGTTCCCACTATTTATCCTTGCAACAACTAGAAAAGTTTACAAAGATTTACTGTAGATTTCTAGCCTACCCATGGTTGATGAGGTCATTGATGAAAGGAGTCCCAGTACACAAGAAAATGGAAGAGAGACGGCAATTGCACCCGTACCCATTTTCTCAACCTGTAGATGAACATTTATCACCATGGGATCAAGTACAATAAAATTGACTGTTCTGTAGTTTAGACTTTGGATTTCTAATCTTACCAGTAGCTGTTCAAGAAAACAAAAGTAGGCAAGCATGCTAACAATGACAAGCACAGGCACTTCCTGCCAAACCCTGGAAAGAAATTAATTGAAAATATTAGCAAGGTAAGTGTCTCTGAGATAAATAAACAAGCATATATTTAGAAAAACAAGTACAAAATCTCCCAGCTACTAAGTTTTACTGCCTATTTAACACTTGCCTGTAACCGTTAGCATCTTCCTGCAGAAATGTACTTCCAGTATTTCGAGCTCGAACACTTTGTATTCGTAATAGAGTGACAGGCAGGTTTAGAACCTCTTGCTTGCATACATCGCAGGTCTTGTTACCTTTGATACTAAACCATTTTACAGCACATTCCTGATGGGCCAGAGCAAGTTCACCTTTGCAACTGCATTCCATTTTGAGGGTCTCACCCCTTCACAAAGTTCAACTAGACAAATTCTGCAGACAGCCTCTTCTTCAGATATGTCTTCACCATTGTCATCATCATTTCCTGACCATCATAATAGTAAGACTGCTGTCACTCTAAAGTAGCAGATTTTGGACATACGTAGGTTATGATAGGGAAGGGGAAACTTGTTACCCAACAAACTCAGAATCTAGAGAAGCTATTAATAGTAAATTACAATCAGTATAAGCAATTCATGAAAGAACTAAGGCAAGAAAGTTACCAGCATCCGCTTTTGGGGAAGTAGTCATTATTACATCCCCTTCCTTCACCCGAGGAGTGGAAGGAATTACACGGAAAAAGGAATCCATCCTCCTTAAGGCAACCTTTTCTTTAGGGTTGATTGGAACTGAAAGTGAGCGAGCTATCTGTCGAGCTCCTTTTCTCTGAAAAATATAAAGGAAAATATCCTCTCAAAACAAAATAACTCCTATTTGTATATAAGAGCAAGGCTGAGACGGTAACAGTTAGACAAAAAATTGAATAAGATCCTTAGGTCACTATCATATAACCTAGTTATCATTCACATGGTGATGGGTTGATCAACTAGATGAGACTTGAGAATCTGGAGAAATAATGCAAGGAACCTACTGCTGAATTTAGAGAGCCACCAACACTGCCACCATGTGTAGAGTCTGGGAGTGAAGGTGCAATAGGAGTTACAGGTAGAGATGATGTTCTCTTTATCCGTGGAGTGAATAGCTTGGTAAGGGACATTGACCTTGATATGGAAGGCTTTTCCCGTGGTGGCCATGCAGGTGAACCTTCTGAAGCTGGGTTGACAGCCTTCTCTACATCTGAGGAACTTCGATTCTTGAAGCTTAGTTTCGGGAAAAGAGATCTTTTACAAGATTTTCCTTTGGATGAAGAGGGGCCTGGAGATCCACTAGTTCTTGCATCACTTGATCCTGGAGTAAGATTAAAATTTACTTTCCTAGGGGTGGAACTTGGTGTTGGAGGCATCTTTATTGCAACAAAATCCTGAACTCCATCTTCTTCTGTTCTTGAGGGTATCTCCAGGTGAAGATTTTGTCGCTTCCATGGATGAACTTGAGGTGTTACTTGAATTATTCCTACTGATTCTTCAACCTAAAAACAAAAGGATATAGCATGAATTGAATAGGATGTATAGTTGGTTTATATATGGCATTCTACAGTTCCATTTAGTTACCAGCCAATCTAAGTTTTTTTTTTTTTCAAGTTTCCAGCAATTTAATCAAATCATAAATCTAAAATAAGCAGCTCAGAGAGAGAAAACTATCCTGAAGGGACCTGAACCATGCCATTCTCCAACTTGGCGGAGAAGGGTACAAATATACCACTCAAATCAAAGCGCAACTCACAGAGCTGGCTTCAAAACTACAAGTGGTATCCACTAGTCTACACCATTTTCCACACATTTTTCATGTAAATAGAACAATCAGGGGAAGAGGAAACCCTGTAAATCCATGAGACTTAATGCACTTGATCAACTATTTTCTGCATTACAAGACAGGTCTCTGGCATATTTTCATTTGCATACTGATTCCTGAGTTGTAATTCAATTACTTATAAATTTCTTTTGCATTGTTGCACAGTTGCACGATGATATAATAGTATTAAAGCCTTATCCTGCAAATTTCTGTGGCAGTGAATTACTGAATTTTATCCAGATGAAACAAAATTTCACATTTCATTTAAACACTTGAATGCTGATACTGGTTGTTGGTCTCATGTGTCTAATATTCTAATGTCAGTGCATATGATTGTGTTCGCCGAATCAATAAATCATGTCTTATCTTTTTGGCAATGAATTAATTAATCATGTGTACAAAGATTATACAAGCCTTATAAACGTAAGAAGCAGGAGACATAACTCTATGAGACGTTCTCGTACAGAAGTACTAATTTAATCACTGAATTTATTGAAAATAGAAAAACAGAGAGAACAGAGAGAAAGAAAGGAAAAAAAAAAAGTAATAATCTTTGATCTGCTGACAAACATTACACATCTGACGAATTGATAGTCATTACAGTATAGGTTGAAGTTTTGTCCATGATTTATAAAAGTTTGTGGAAAAATAATAATTCACAGACAACCAAGCCAATGATCGCAATGAGAGTGATTGCATGAGAATCATGAAATGGAAGTGACTTTACATATGTAGCAGTAGCCAAAGACCCAAAACCCAGAAGCATACAAGAATCATAAAGTAGAACCCAAGAGAGCTCAATATTCATTAATCAGAGAAAACTAGGAATAAATATTTTCAAACAAACCATACCACCTTTTTCCTTCTGATTGAAAAAACAGAGAGGGAGAACCAGGAACAATAATACACATAATAACTGATCATAAGAAAAGGAAAGCTGTTACAGCAGAAAGATGGTACCTTTTGATGAACTGGAGAAGCAACAAGTGCCCCTTGGCTTGAATTCTCATGATTCCCCTCACCCACGTGCTTTTCCTCAGTTGCCATTCCCTCAACACAACACCAATATCAACCCAAAACAATCAAAACCCAGAACACAAAACTCTTTAGGGAGCAACTCCAACCATATATGATATATCCAACCCCAGCAAACTTAGAGAGAGAGAGAGAGAGAGAGAGAGAGAGAGAGAGAGAGAGAGAGAGAGTTATCATGGGAATGGGAGAGGTGGGAGAGAGGGAAGAGAAGTAAATAAGGGAGTTGAAATGAAAGGAAGATGCTTGGAGGAGCAGCAGCTGCTTCAATTCATTTATGGCAAAAGGTGGTAGGGACTGAGTGACTAACTGTGAGAGCCTACTGCTCCCTGCCACTCCAACAACACACTCACTAATCCATTCTCATAGTGCGCCTGGACTCTGGTCAATTCTTTAGCTTTAGCTTAGATTAAATAAATAATACTTAGTCAGAAACCCGAAGCAGAGATTAAATTGATATGAACTGAGTCAACTTACGGAAGAGCCTTTGGGTTATCCTAGGTTCCTAACATAACAAAAGAGATTAGACAATGCCTCCTTCCCTAATCAAGTATTAGCATGTTAAGCGCCCATAATCGTTTTCTAGGTTCCCTTTGCTTCCTCGATTTGTCGCCTCAGTATCTCGCGAGATTTTGAGTCATCATTTTGGTGTTATTTAAGGTAGGACAAAACAATAACTGCTACCTGTTAAGGTTGTACTTGACTACTGGTTACCGAAACGCATCAAACCATTAAAGCCAGCTCAAATATCCTTCCAATTCCCGCTTTCCGTTTCAGCAGTTTTCTTTTTTCATCTCCTGTCACTTTTGTTCTTGTCTTTTGATTTCGTGAACAGATTGGATCCAAACTCAACTTTAAAGTTGTTCTTGTCAAACTTTTTGTTCAACCTCAAATTTATTCCTATAGTTTTTTCTTTGGTCATATTTGAGTATGTGCTAGTGTTTAGTTAGTTTTTTTGAGTCTGCAATTTACATTTGGTAAAACCAGAGGGTAATACAATCATCAATCTCAACTCAATTTGATTCCGTGATATAACAAACTCAAATGCTATAAGATTCTAGCAATGAAAGAAAAATTCACATTTAAAAGCAAAAATATGGAAAGAATGCAGAGGATACAATCATAATGAAGGTAAGTTACCCGTGTAACCAAAAAATGAAAGTAAGTTACCCTAGGTAGGAAGATGAATGCATGCTTGTATACTGATTGTGCCTTATTTATCCAAGAACCTATATCCATTTTATTTGTAATCGTCAACATAATATTAAGAGTGTAGAGAAAAATTTTATTGTCATTTTCATTTTGATTTGATATAATATGGTTATCATAAGTCTGCTCAAGTTACTATTAGCGTGAGCCACATTAAGAACGTAATATTGTAAATACATTGTAAATTTATTGTAATTACATCGTAGTTAATACTTATTAATTGTAATTCTGTGAGATAAATAAGAGTCTATATACACTTCAGATAAATAAGATATAGGTAATTCATTCTCTCAAATCTTGTTATATTTGATTGTTACAAACCGGATAACTGCGAAGATAATAAATTAGAGAATCCAAATTCAGAAAGTACTAATCTCTCATTTTTGTGAGAAGATGAATGAAAATAATAAAGCATGGGTGGGCACAGTGAATGGGTACCCGGGGGCAGGAGATGGTGGATTATGATGACTCAGAATCGAAAAAAGATCACATCAACCAAAGTGATGAAGGCACTAAATTGGCCTAGCTAGCTACTACTGCCAAAACTGAAACCCTCCTCATCGTTGCTTTCTGAGATGTCAATCCTTGTTTACATTATCTCATATCTAATCTGGAGGAGCAAAAAGAACCCCACAACAGAGAAATGGGAATGGAATAAACCCTCTTAATATTCATGCTACTTGTACTAAAGATGATCGTTCAAGCTTCCCTTTTTTTTTTTTTGGGAATGGGGATTCAATTAAGCTGCCCCAAGTTACTTAAAAAGGCTGAAACTAAAATCTGATGGACAAACCCAAACAGATTAACTTAAGGAAAAAACTTAGGTGACAAGGTCTTGTCATTAGCAGATGACCAACACCAATGAAGAAATGACACGTGGCTAAAAAAATAATTAAATATAAATTCTAATTACCAATAACCTCATGTAGTGTCTTCAAAGTCAGAAAAAGTAAATAGGAAACCTAATTTCCAACTGAGCTCACATAAAAGCCAGTAAAAGGAAACTAGCCCTAATAAAACTACTAATGGACAGGCCCAAAGATACAAACCTAATCCAAAACCAAACCTAGAAACCGCAGACAACCACACGCCGCCAACCACGGAGTGTCTTTGACGAGTCGCCGGAAGCAGAAACCGAAGTTCTGATCGTTCAAGCTTCTTCATCACATAATCTTGTCCATATTCCATTAGCATGTCGATTATTGGTATATTTTGGGATTGTTAATCTGGCATAATATGTTACATGCGAGATAGCTTGACAAGCAGGCCGGACCTGAGTCAAGGCCAATGAGGCAACAGGCTCAGGCGCCAAATCTTGGGGGCCAAAAAATCGAAAGAGGTGGGAGGAGGAAAAGTTCAGTTTGATCCATGAATTCGAAAATTGAAATCTTAAAAGATAGAGGTTTTGAGTGTTTGAAACTATTGACATGGATGTTGATGAACCAATCAAAGGTATGTCCTCTCTTCGTCCCTTGTCAAATACGTATTTCATTCTTTATATTGCATACCATGTGTCCGATGAAATGCAGTAAGTTTTGAAACCTATGATTTGAGAACTTACTGTATTATGAATGAATGACTACACAGTGCTAGATTTTTGTTTGTGTTGTTTTGGTCTTTTAGATCTAGTGTGTTTGCTATGATACTACTACGATGGAAAAGTTGATACGAAAGCTCAGTGTGTAAAGAGTGCGTGGAGTGTATTAAGGAAAGAAACGGTATGAGCATCATTTTTGAAACTCGTCTCGGATCTTTAAATCTCAGATCCGGTCATGTTGCCAACTGATACAAGAAGGGCATCCTAATCCGATGATCATGCCATAGTTTTTTCATGAAATGATGCAGAAATTGCGTTGTTTATTCCGCGGTGATGGCTTTTATTGTTATAAAAATGGTGGCTAAATTGCTACTCCTGCAAGGCGAGGCCTAACTTAAATAAAACTCTTCCTATGAGGTATTTTTCACAACCGGATGATTGAGTGCTGGATCTCTTTTAGTATCGAACTCACATTCGCCCAACTATCAGGCCTAGCCGTATTTCAGCTAAACCAAATCCATTCGGTCTAAAACACTAGCTATTTACATTAGTGTCCAAGTGCAAAACTACAAGCAGCTTAATTTGTGCTCTCAAAAATCATGTGTTCAGTTAGCTTTGCTTTGTAATTGTAGCTGAATTATTGCTGTTGCGAAGTTTCGGTACCTTTAGAACAACCTTCCATTTGCCCAAAGTAGTATAGATCATTGGACCAGGGAGGCTCCTCATGATTTCAAGACAAATCTTCGCTGCACAGTTAATATTTTACTAGGTAGTTAGGCACTCATGATCAAATTACTAAAAGTTTGATTAGAAGCCCCAGCTTTTTTGCCTTTGCCATGCCACCAGTTTAGGACACCCTGCTGTTAAAGCTGCATGCTCTCAAAGAGACTTGAGACTACAGTCAAATTCTCTCATTCCCCACTATGACTTGAAAGCAAAGGATTCAACAATAACAGTTGGGAAAAAACAGGTATTGAATTTTGGCTAAGAAGATATGATACTGCAACCTAGATCTGCCTAAATTTTGTTAGGTAATGAAGGCTAGGGGAGCTCTCTGCTGCCTAAATAGTACGTTCATTTCAAAGCGAGAGTGCCAAGTTGAAAATTTCTATCTGAGTTCGACTCATTGTATCAAACATTAATAGGATTTTCGGTAAGAAATTTCATGTATTTTATTTATTTTCAATTTGTAAGCGGCACGGTAGGCTCTACTGAAAATGGTAGTTCTAAATGTGATCTGTGTGACTAGACCGAAAGATCATGTATTTTATTTATTTTCAATTTGTGTTCGGCACGATAGGCTCACTACTAAAACAAATTGGTAATTATAAATGTGATCTGTATAGACCAAAAGAGGATGTATGAGATATATGTTGTTTCTGTCCAAAAATACAAATTAATTGTGTTACGCCCAACAATTTGTCCTCGAAAAGTCTTCTAGCTAATTCATGACATGAAATGGAAGTGAAATGTGCACACCCATGATTACAATTCACACACCATGACCCATTTTTAATTGTGGAATTATAAAAACGTGTCACTATACTGGATAGTTTAAAGAGAAAAAAATCAAAACATTTTTATATTTCTACAGTAGAAAGTAGGTATGCTGATTATAATCGAGAGCATGCGAATTTTACTTTGTAATTTGTGAGTCACATAAGGCACATTTCACTCTCGTGGTGGTGCTTCTAGTCTTATTCATATTAGAAGGTGGATGACTTTGCCCCCAAGGCAGTGGGATAGTTGTTGTTGCTGTCACTAGCTATAAAAGGATCATCAGAACTCATAGTGGGGATAGAAAAGAACTAGAGATCATGAAAATGTCGGAAGATGAAACCCACAGAGTGCATGTGTGCCTTATAAGTCTTCAATGGCTGCTTAAACAGAATAGAATAATGATAATAGAGAAGAAAAAGAGAGCCCCCAATTCACACTTCCATTATATAACCTAATCTTAATTCCTTGCCTAATAGAAATCATTTGTAAGGACACCTGTAATTATTTGCTAAATTATTGTGAATAAAGTGTGCATGTTTCACAAAGAGAGAGTTTACATCAGAAATGTTACCTGTCAGAATATGAATTTAAATGAAGAGAAAGAAAAAGAGAGAAAAAGAACCATAAGGAAAAGCAGAATGAACTCATGAACATGAAAACCACAAGTATAGCCACCATTAGATTGGAAACTAACCAACATGATCATTTGAGTAAGGATCAAACTCCAAAGGCATATATATAAAATTATAATTTCAAGTGGATAGTAGTAAATCTCTATTTACCAAGGGTATTCAATTTTACCATGAATTGAATACAGTGGTTGTTTATCTAGGTTCCACTGTGGTAATGGTAATTGTGTTTCCTGTGTTGCTTTTTCCTCGGTCTCTTGAGCTATCAAAGTCCATGGAACCTCTTTCTATAAAGAATCCAGGCTCCTTTGGCTGAGGCAAAGTTGCTCCCTCATTGCTTAACATGAGAACCACAGATGACATTACTGGCCTGTCTTTAGGCAGCTTTTGAACACACAGCAGACCCACTTGAATGCACCTTAGCAATTCAAACTCAACATACGAGTCCTCCAGGCATATATCCATTAGCTCCAAACTCTTGTTTTGTTTCCACAATAACCATGCCTGGAGAAATAGCAAACCAATATGACTATAATTAGTCATTAAAACCGGCAAAATTACTAGAGATTTGAAGTGGCAAGAAACCATAAACATGGAATGGTTACAGATATATTCACCTTATAAAAGTTGAAATGAGACGTAGCAACAATGTTTACGCTAAAAAATTTTAAGAACCGTGACAAATCCAACTTTAAAATGTATTGTTCATCACTTGTGATTTGAGTCCCTTGGAACAGTTCCCATAGGGTCCTAGGACGTGCTATTTGGGGTTCCATATGCAAGTTTAGAGCACATTAGATGCTCCAAATGCTGAAATTTTTTGCACCAACTAATTGATACTTACATGTCCCAAAAGATTGTGATGGTGATCAGGATGATGAAACCCTCTGTTCTTTTTGTCACTTACTATCTCTAACAAAAGCACTCCAAAGCTGAAGACATCAGATTTCACTGAAAAATTCCCAATCAATTGCATACTCCGGGGACATATATCCACTGCAAGTTCACAACAACACAAGTCAAATACTATTGGTGATCATAATTGGAAAGGAACATGATTCATTATCTATGCTAGTGCTAGAATAATAACAACTCACTATGTCCCAATTACTCGTTTTGTTTTAGCTTCGGTCTGATTGCGTCTGAAAATTCTTGCTATACCAAAGTCAGAAATTTTAGGGTTCAACTCATCGTCGAGTAAGATGTTGCTACTCTTAAGGTCCCTATGAATGATTCTTAGCCTGGAGTCTTCATGTAGATAGAGAAGTCCTCTAGCAATGCCAACTATTATGTCGCGCCGCTTTTGCCACTTCAGCAACAACTTCTTGTTTTCATCTGCACTTGTCATGCATGACATGAGTTTTGTTCAGTTTTCCTCTTCTGTGATATAATCAGAGTATTTTTCTTGATTGCTTAAATATTAGAGGGTAGAATTACCAAAAATAAAATAGTCCAAGCTCTTGTTCGGCATGTACTCATAAATTAGCATCCTTTCTTCTCCTTCAATGCAGCATCCGAGAAGTTTAACTAAATTCCAGTGCTGAAGATTAGCTATCATTGTAACTTCATTCTTAAACTCTTCAAGACCTTGCCCAGAATCTCTGGAGAGTCTCTTTACTGCTACAAACTCTTCTTGTGTTAACTTGGCCTGAAAATTAGTACAAATATCAGCTGAAATGGCTTCTTCAAATTGAGATCAACTATTGCATGTTACCTTGTAAACCGGACCAAAACCTCCCTCTCCTAGTTTGTTTGTCCCGGAGAAGTCATTGGTGGCGGTTGCTATTGTACCATAATCATACAGTGGCAACTCCAAGTCCTCCTCATTGGTTCTTGAGCCTGTGAAAAAGTAATTTTCAGCTTTCAGTTTTCAATTTTTTTAAAAACAATGAGAAGAACATATAAAAACAGGCCTCTTTGTCAGTGTAGTATATATTTTTTCAAAACTTTTCAGCAAAGGAAACATGCAAGCTTACCCCTTTCCTTCTCTCTCTTCTTCAGATAAATATACCAGCATGACAAACCCAGAAAAAGAAGCATAAAACCTGCTGATGATATGACTGAGATGAGCACTATTCTCTTATGTTTCTGGCTGGTATCACCTAGTAGATCATGTAATACAGAATTTTGGAAATTAAATCACAAATATACATATTCGGTCTTTTACTTTCATATGGTATGTTACCCCATTTTTTTTCCAAATCAGACAGCATTACAAGCATTTAGGCATGCCAAAATTGAAGCCTTCATGAACATACACACATCTATTTTCTGACCTATTAATTTTGAACCTTGCAAGTTGCAACAAACAGAAAGCATGAAGCTAGCTGTGTTTGATGATATGGGATTGCAGAACCTAGCTCCTAGCTGTTCCTAACGTGCTGATTGCTAAATGTTAAAGATTAAAGGGCCTAACTACAATAAATCAGGAGCCAATCAACAGCATTAAAGCAGAATAGGTCGCTTACCTAGTTCAGAAGCTGGCATCCGAACATGTATCTGGTCACCATCTAGTTCAACAATCTCTCGCATATCAATCAGCTTGCCAAACCACATCAGACAAGCTTTGTTTCCACTGGTTATATTTGAATTAGCATAAGCCACACAGGAACAGTTCCTTAAACACTCTGCTTCACAATCCCCACTGCGGAGCAAGTTTTTGTTCACCCGAAAATCCAACAAGTCTGGCAGTTTCACATAATTAATCTTCACAAAACCTTCCCCTTTCTCACAATGCAGTTTTGTCCCACCTCGTGCACCCACTTGTCCAGTTAGAGAACTCCCATTCCTTTGGAGATATGGGAACAAACCCCTGCAAGCATTCACAAATCGGTGAATTGTAAATCTTGCAAATGCCATTTGCCCCACACTCGCCATAAACATCACACTGATTGTTCTGCAGAGTGTACAGAACTGCCCATTCACTGCTCCCTTCATTCACCACTAGCCGCTGAGCCAACCCCGATCCAGTCATTGTCACTCTTGTTAGAATAGAATCATCAATAACCTCATATGTGTAATACATCTCATTGGTATTGTAGACAAAGGTTCGTATCAAAAAAGTTTTGGTTTGAACAACCGAACCAGGAGTACCTGAAAATCGAAGACCATTCCAAGGCCCTGTCCTGAACACTTTCTTTGATCCTTGAGCAACAACAAGCTGAGGCAACTCAGGGTTATCAATCCTATATGTATATTCTCCAAGGGAGGGATCACTAGCATCTTTCCAATTAGTCAAGAAACGGTTTTGGCCAGTCCGGAAATCCCACCCCACCTTCATATCTGGTAAAAGCGTGTCTGATGGGTAATCAAAACTTTGATATACATAGCTTATGGAATCTGGTGCTGCTGTTGTTATAAGCGCCTGGTCTATAACAACAAGATTTCCTGTCACCAAAAGCTGCGCAACTGGGTTTTCGGCAACTCTGGAAGAATTCGAGGACCAAACTGTGTAGTTCATTTCATCTGAGAGAATAAGGCTGCCCTTTTCAAATAATTTCAAGACTCCATTGGAATCTGGAAGTGGGTTTTCTCTGTTTGCAACCCATACAACAACATCTGGAAACTTCTTGTGCCATAGTCCCAAGTACCATGCTGTAGAATTGGGAGGGGAGAAGAGTCCTAGTACAAATCTTTGGTTGGAAGTAACTAAGGTATCCGAGCCGGTGATGGATTCTGATGCAGAAATGGTATCAGCTGCAATGGAGAAATGCAAGGCTAAAAGTAGGAACAGAGAGATGAAGATGAAAATAAGGACCTTCATCTCAGTCGGAATTTGCAGCGGCAATATTCCGGTGTCAGATGGTATATACAATATGGTATCCGAACAATGCCGAAGTCAGCACGGAACAATTATATAAGGTTTGACCTGTAGGTGGCTGCCCTCCCATCACTTCCCGCCTTGTTCCACATCTTAAAGTCAACCATCGACTTTAAGTCCCCCCATTGAAGAAAATAATGCACTCTCCAACAGTAGCATTAGGATTTAGGAGTTAGCGACTCTGTTTTTATTTTTTTATTTTTTTATATAAAATGGAGGCCAAGTGACCTATCATCCTGGGAACGGAAGCAATGAATGGTCTTCACAAGCTGCGGTTCAACCAAACTAGCTGGAGTTATTTCCACCCCACTCACGCCATGCTTCCATTAGACCAACCCCATTGGATTGAAGTTTGTAATTTTTTATCACCTTTCAAAGTTTTCATAGTAAAAAGAAAAACCCTAATAAGTAGTCTTATTGTAGCTTTCTTTCCTTTTTTGGTGACTAGACACTAGACAGTATAGAAAACCACCACTTTGGTCAAAATACAGAATATTTGGAATAAGAACATCATATGTTCAAGAATTAAAAATGAAAAATACAAAAAAGGTAGATAGCTTTTAAAAGGAGTAATAATAGATGCTAAATTTAATTTACTGCCAAAACTTTTGGTGGTAAACAAATGAAATTATCTGCAGAATTCACTTAGATCAGTGGACTAATCCAGCTACAAGCATGTTACAACATTCCTAGATTCACTATAGCCCACCTACCTCTCAAGCAGCATTACCAATTCGCAGTGTACAGTATGTGGAAACAGGTCAATTGCCATTGCTTTTACAGGTCGGAAAGGCTCTGAAGCGGGCATAGACTTTGCCCTGTGCCGTGCCAGACCGGCACTGCTCATGTTTCTCCAAGCTCGGTTGTTCTTGTTCTTTTCAATTTTATCAGGGGAAGGTGTACAAAGTTCGATGGCATTTGCCACCAAGGTTTCAGGATTGCAGGAGATGTAGCTACACCAAATAAGAATAAAAGTTAGATTCCAGTAAATAAATGAAGCGTATAAACTCAAGGGGAAAAGCATGAAAACTAACACAAGCCTCCGTAATCCAGAATGAGTTCTCAGAGCTTTGATCACCTGCATAAATGAACAATAACCAGGTTCAACTAGATTCAGAGTGTATATTGGCATCAAAATACAAAAATCATCAATGACATTGACATTGTTAGGTGCATATGTTTTATCTAAATTTAAGTCCACAGATGCTTGTTACAAGTACATTTTTTGTCTAAAATAAATAAAAATAGATCACCCGACCAAGAACATGTCACGAACATTGTGGGAAATCTAAATATACTGTATACCGAAATGAATGTGAGATGGAAACAATTGGGAGCAAAAATTATGCATACATGTCGAATGGAATCAAACTTACTGTTGGATGAAGCCCGCTGCGTGGAGGATCAACAATAGCAACAATATTCTTGAAACACCAGACTGGACTTTTGTTGTTTTCAGAGCTGCAACTTTGCTGAAGTTCATGCATGCCATTTTCTATACTATCAGATGCAGTTTTACCATTTTCAGGCTCATGGCTTGAACTCTCTTCAGGGTTGGGTTTTTCATCCTTTATTATTGATATCTCTTCATCAGTGGCTACTATTTTCTTTTCGTCAGTAACTATAGCTTTGTCACTACCTTCAATGGCATTAGTGACTTGCTTCTCAGGTACCGTAAGGTACTCTTCCAATAAAGACCGCATCACATCCTCTGCCTGTTGCATGATGGATGACAACATCCCAAATAAAAGAAATTACAAATTCTTCCAAAAAAAAAAGAAAAAAAAAATTAGTGAGTTGATTGGGGGAAAAAGTGAATTTCTTCCCTTGATTGCACCAAAGTACAATGGATTTGTTCATTGATCAAAAGGCATAATATACTTTAAATTATATAAATCAATAAATAGATGTGAATGACAGCCCTTATTCTCACCTTTGAACACACAAATCTACAGTTCTTTATGCCATTAATTTCAGCATTCCTCTGAGCATCTAAAACTGCAGAAGCATTCATTTCAATGCCAACAACCTGCAAAAAAATAAAAATATAGGGAACGCAAGTTTTAACAACTAGAGGAAATTTAAAAACAAGATTTGGGAAGGCTAGGATCTTGACTATTACCATACCAACACGATGTGCTAAAGTCAGCCCAATTGTTCCGGTCCCACAACATACGTCAAATAGCAAGGTATCAGGACCCAACCCAGCCCAATCCCCTGCAAGCGAGTATAGTTTCTCTGCAGCAAGGGTATTAACCTGCAATATAATTGAATATATGAATAATTACTATTGCAAGATAAACCTTTCTGATGAGCATGAAGAACACAACAATCTGATGCCCACCTGGAAAAATGCCGTTGGTGATATACAGAAGCGAAGATTGCTTATATAGTCATGAATTTTTGGTTCTGTCATGTTGGTGGCCTGGATTTCAGAACCATTCTCGGCTTTAGAAATACATAATGAGTGTAATGGAGCATCAGCTGGTGCTACATTTGATATTCCTTGGTGATCCTGAAAAAAAAAAATCATCATAAAAAGATCGTGCTTTTAATTAAAGATAAAATTCAGAACGCAAAAGGACCAACATTCTATTGAAATAGGCCCAGCCTATCATTGAGCATAATTTCAAGTGACATTGTTACAAACTTTTGTTATGAGTAAGTTTATAGAAAACTTGGACACGGGGAATAAGTACCTGAATTACTAAAGCTGTTAAAGGTAAAGATGGAGAATTTTCCATGGCACCTGCAGAAAAAGCTTGTGCAAGCCTCTCAAACTCACTGGTCACCAGTGAATTGTCAAATCCTGCAGTTGACACCTATAAAAAGATGAGGGCGAGAACATTAAATTGGTTTAGTTATATGATTTGTCAATGTTTCAATCACAGTTTTTTCTCCAATTTTAACTAAATTCACTACTGTAAAAAAAGGGAAAGGGCAAAAAAAAAAAAGACAAAAAAAAAGACACTAGTAAATATACCAACCTGAACCATAAGCAAGATCTCTGATATGTTGAGCTCACAATTTTCAGGATCAGAGACCAAGCCTGATCTCCCTTCTCGAACCTTAGAAGACATATCAAAACACCACATGTTCAATGATTGAAAGGATTACACCACTTTTAAGGTACATAGCAGTAGATTATGTATTTCTCTACTTGGAACAGAAGCAGTTATGATATGTCATACAGAAATATACTTACTGTCAATTGACGCCAGAAACCATAATTCTTAAATCTGTTCCAAACTGGTAAACTTGATTGTTGCAAAAATTCCTGAAAGATAGAAGCAAATTTGCAAGAAATTGCAGAAACATTTGGGCAGTCTAAAGGTTCCTCAACTGCTGTAACACCCTCCCTGTAAAGAGTTCATTCAGTAAAAATAAAGCCCAGATGAACCACCAAAAACTTCAATAAAAATGCAAGTACCTAAAGTTTCCAAGCATATACCCCACAGTTACTTTTCCCTGTAGAGAATGCCCAACTGAAAACTCGCACTTGTTACGATATCCATTTACAACTGGGGATGCTAGTATACCCTCCAAAATGCAGGGAAGACCACCTACAGTAATCAACAATTAAATCATAAGAGAATGGTGAATATATGACAGCATTCCAGGTTTATTTCAGCATTCATCTTGAAATTGTAAGGTGTATGACCATCACCTATTTCCCTAGACTTTAAAATCCATTCTGGAAGTGGAACACCATTAGGACAAGCTTTGCGAGCATTCCTGGTCTGAAAATAAAAGTTCCAGTAGTTTAAAAGTTGGCTTCCATGCGTAACATACAAGGACATAGATGGTAGTAAGAATCTGCGTAACAGAGAACAAAGACAAGCTCACTAACAAGCTTTTTGAGAATCTGTGTAACAGAGCTCTTTTTTTGCTCCAATTGATCAGCATAAGGCATATGAGCAAGGGGAGTCACCACAGTACGGGCACTTCGTCCCTTCATCCCATCACCATCCTCAGCCCCATTTGCCACCATAGAGTCTTCCCCACTCTCCCCAATCAACGGTAAACCCAATGCTGATTTAGTTTTCTTTTCAAATGATCGAGGAAGGACATCTGCAACCTTTATATTGTTGTTCCCAATTGATATCCCATCCAACGCCTGTCACATACAGATTCACATAGAGATTTTCAAATGACAGTTAGTTGTCGATTGGTCGCTAGTGACTATCAGACATAAATAAGCCAATTCTATCAATTCCTTTATAATTTTTATAAAAGAAATGTATTACTTCACACCAACATTTGCCTTCTAATATTTGAAACTCCAAAGAACTTAGGATCATAAAACTCTGTTATATTTGAAGGTAAACAACAGATTTCAAAGAACACATTTTTGTCCCTCTAAATTCCAATACAAGTGTACTTGACATATTACATGGTTTGTACCTTGACAGCAGTTTCGAGCTGTTCTGCACTTTTGAAACTCATAAACCCCAAAGCCATGCCTTTCTTCTTCTTCGCCGATTTATATTGAATGCCCTGCCATTCATTATCATATACCAACTTCCACAGTTAAAATTCATAATCTAAAATGTAAAAACCAGCAAGTAAAAAACAAATTACTTGCCTGCTCACTAAGGAACTCCTTCAACTTATCCGACTTCCAGTTCCTGGGCAAATGGACCAGGCATTTACTAAGAGCAGGATCCGACCCGAACCCATCTCCCTCACCGTCCTCATCATCATCCTCCAGCGCCTCCGTCATCATGACGTCATCAATGGAGGCACATTCCTTCTCCTCCTCGCACGACTTCTGCGCTGCCTTCTTGGCCCGCTCCGACGTCGGGTCCCAAGTATTATCGGGTCGGGGCCGGAGCTCCGCCTCACTGTGGGCGTAGCGGCACCCGGCGCCGTGGCCGCAGGAGGCGTCCTGGCGGCGGAAGAAGGAGCAGAGGCTGGTCTTCCATAGAGGGTGTTGCTTCTTCTTATTATCGCCGCCTTCTTCCTCCTCCACGTCACGCTTGCGCTTGTCCCCTGAAACGGCGTCGTCTTGAGGAGAAGGTTGGGTTTCCGCGTCGTGCGGGGGTTGCGGGTGATCGGTGGAATCGTGGCCGTTGATTTGGGATTGTGGGGTTTGGATTTCAGGTACAGAGGGGAGGTCAGTTGGAGAAGACATTGTGATGGGATCAGAACCCGTCGAGATAAATGAAACAAGGAAATTACTTGAAATTTAAGGAAATAAATTAAAAGATGTTCATATTTCTGAGATCTTACGACGGAGGCTTATTGCTTTATTAGAAAAATTTTTCAACATTTTTTCTTATATAAGTCCACCTTAACAATTTTACCTATATAAGTCTATTTTTGGGTCCAAACCCATCATCTACTTTTTTCATTCTACCTAAAAGACCCTCAGTTATATCTCAACCACATCTATCAGATTCGTCTCTTTCATCGAAAACTCTCTCTCTCTCTCTCTCTGAAAACCAGATAGCTCCGGCGTCGATCTGCTTCTCCGACGACGATGATGATGACGACGCATCGACCTCGACGCTGCTAGCTCGACATTGACGCCTCGACTGCATCTAATTCCATCAACGACGACTTCTAATTCGGCCTCAACCTCGGCGTCTTCTGATTTGACCTTGATGTGTTCAGATTCGACCTTGACGTGTTCTATTCGACCTCGAGAGCCATTCCGCTGGCCCGACCTTGACATGTTCTCAACCTCGGCCTCAACCGCTGGCCCGACGACGATGCCTCAAGATCGACGATGACGCCTTCTGATTTGATCCGCTCAACCATCTAGCGCCCTCACCTCTGATGAAACCGACAAGACCTACCTCCAGATCCGATCCAGATAAAGTCGTCGTTGCTGGTATCGACAGCGTCGGGAAGCGAAGACTCTAACCATCCTCTTGAGGAGTCCTTCGGGAAAGTATTAGCATTTTAGTAAATATAAGAGAATCTAATTTTTGTTTTGTTTGATGGCAGTCTGTAATTTTGTTAAACTTCAATACCTAGTATAAACTCTATTTAGGCTTAGGTGGACTTATATGGGTAAAAATATTTAGGTGGACCTACGTGGGAGAAAATGTTTAAAAGTGGACTTATATATAATTGGTCATTGCCTTATATAGTTGTCTCTACAACCAACCCTAAAAACCTGTTGATAATATGACCTGATCCGAGCCCAATAAGCAGCCCATTCAAGTAAATTAACACACTAGTCCAAAGCGATACATAGGTATAGCACAATGCCTTAATTGTTTAAGGATCAGAAATTCAGCCCTTGATACTTCAGCATAAACCATCTGCATCTCTTGTACTGCTTTGTTCATTACATCTGCTTCAATCATCTTTTCTTCCAGAATATGAGGGAACAACTTGTAAGTTGATGTAGTGGTAATTATGTCTATATGCAGCAGCAAATACGCGTCTCCGGAAGCATGCATGAAACAAAAGCACCTGAGCAGTCTTTTGTGTAGGAACATAAAGAGTATGTCTGGTGGCATATTGAACACATAAGACTAGTGTTGTGGAGGCCCCCATCACAAGCTCAGCAAAGCAAGGTGTTGTAACCATACATATCACTACAGTTGCTGTTCTGCGAGCAGAATCTCCAAGGCTGACAGAAACAATAGAAACATGTAACACCAAAGTCCTCAGACCTGCCATATCAAACACATGTTTGTAAAGTAATGGAAAGATCACACGACAATCCACTTTATGTTCATTTCTGTCTTTGGAACAACCGCTGGTAGAGATGACCCTCGCAAAAACTTGTACCATGTACTCATCAATTGTAGACTGCTTTGCTGTGCTAAGAATAATCATGTTGACAGCAGAAAGTATGGTCCCATTTTGCATAAGTAGATCCTTTGGGTGAGAACAATTTCCATTCCAAAAAACTCCATATTTGATTGCAAGGCCTTGCTGCTTAGACCTCAAAGACACCATATGAATGATAGTAGGAAGCCCCAAAATTCCAAGTAAACAGTTGTCATCTTCTCTTGAAACGCTACCCAAAAGACGTTGTAAGGAATGGACAGCAACCATAGGTGTGTCAAGAATAGAGGTATGCTATAATTTCCAGATGTATTCTTCTTCAAACTGGAGGATATTTATACTAGTACAGATTAACTTATACCTAAGTATGAAAGGAGAATACAATAGTAGAGTTATGTATGAAAGATAAATACAAAGGTCATGTAATACGGCTGCATTAACTACACAAGTGATTATGTCAGTTGTTGGAGCAGTAGTCCAGATTTGCTGCTTGAATGGAGCAGCTCACTCAACACTCCCCCTCAAGTTGGGGAATAGATGTCTCGCATACCCAACTTATCTAGTGAGCTGTGGAACACTTTTGCAGAAACGGCTTTGGTCAGAATATTAGCAAGTTGATCTTCAGTAGGTACATGTGGCATGTTAATGATTTCTGACTCCAACTTCTCATTGATGAAATGTCGATCAACTTCGACATGTTTTGTTCTGTCATGTTGAACTGGATTGTGTGCTATATCAATGGCTGCTTTATTGTCACAATACAAATTCATAGCATACTCGGACTTGAATCCCAAGTTCTTCATTAAATGACGAAGCCATAACATTTCACATACTCCATGAGCCATTCCTCTATATTCAGCTTCTGCACTGGATCTAGCAACCACTTTTTGCTTCTTACTTTTCCATGTGACTAAGTTACCTCCCACAAAGGTAAAGTAACCTGAAGTGGACCTTCTATCAATGATGGAACCGGCCCAATCTGCATCTGTGTATCCTTCTATCTTCGTATGGTTATTTTTGAAAAACATGATCCCTTTGCCTGGATTTGTCTTCAAGTACCTCAGAATTCTGTATACTGCTTCCATGTGATCTTCACTTGGTGCGTGCATAAATTGACTTACAACGTTTACAGCATATGCAATATCAGGTCGGGTATGTGAGAGATAAATCAACTTGCCTACTAACTTTTGATATCTCTCCTTGTTAGTAGGCACTTGGTCTGGATATTCAGCTAACTTGTGATTTTGCTTCATCGGTGTATCTGCAGATTTGCATGCAAGCAAGCCTGTCTGTACGAGTAAGTCAACCACATACTTCCTCTGAGATAGACTAATGCCTTCATTTGATCTAGCCACTTCTATCCCCAAGAAGTATTCGAGTCCGCCAAGATCTTTCATCTCAAAAGCAGACGAAAGATGTTCTTGGAGTCTCTTCACTTCTTCTAGGTCATTACCTGTCACAATCATATCATCAACATAAATGATAAGTGCAGTAAGTTTGTCTTTCCTTCGCTTCAGAAACAATGTATGGTCAGAGTTGCTTTGTTTGTAACCAAATTGTTTCATAGATTGGCTGAATCTTCCAAACCACGCCCTCGGGGACTGCTTTAGTCCATACAACGACTTCTTCAACTTGCACACCATTCCTGCTTGTGAAGGTAAAGAGTAGCCTGGAGGTAGATCCATGTAGACTTCTTCCTTCAAGTCTCCATGCAGGAAAGCATTCTTCACATCAAACTGCTTCAGAGGCCAGTCTAAGTTAGCTGCTAATGACAGTAATACTCAAACAGTATTCATCTTGGCCACTGGTGTAAAAGTCTTCTGATAGTCAATACCATATGTCTGAGTATATCCTTTTGCAACCAATCTGGCTTTATATCTATCTAGCGTACCATCAGCCGCATACTTCAATGTATAGATCCATCTACACCCTACTGTTCTCTTCCCTGCGGGTTTTGGCACTAGTTCCCATGTGTGATTCTTTTGCAAAGCTTCCATTTCATCCTCCATAGCTTTAGTCCACTTAGGATCAGCTAGAGCTTCCTGCACTTTATTTGAAATGACAATAGCAGATAAATGATACACAAAAGACGCATATGACTTGGATAACCTATGTGAGGACATGTAATTGCTTATGGGATATTTGGCCTTGGCTTTTGGATCTGGTTCATATTGAGCCTTTGGTTGACCTCGATTTTTTCGAAATGGTAACTTATGGATCCCTGTGATACTACTTGGTTCTGTTTCAGGGTTAGACTCAGAATTTATATTATCATGAAATTCAAACACAGGGTTATTAGTTACCTCTAGATCATCCTCAGGGAGCATTGGTGTTGATGGGGTAGTAGAAGGAGAAGAAGTATCTATCTCTGCTAATTCTGGAGTTGGCAACTGATTGACATTTTCACCGAGTACAGAATCTACTGGTAACTGGTTACTCCTTTCAGTAGCTCCATGCTCAATTCTTCTCACTTCACTATTTCCATGTATATGATTATCCACTTGATCCAAGGGACCCAAACAATCCCCTAAAGACTGCTCTTCCTCAGCATGACTCTCCCCCTGAAGAGGAGTCTTCGGGGAAAAATATAGTTCATGTTCACAAAATGTAACATCCATTAAAACATAGGAGCGTTTACTAGTGGGGTTATAACACCGATATCCTTTCTGAGTTGAAGCATAACCGATGAAAACACACTTTTTAGCACAAGCATCCAACTTAGTCCTCTTGGTTCGATGGATATGTACATAAGCTACACAACCAAAAATCTTTGGATCAAGAGCATGGGTAGGGGGTAAAGGCAAATAACTTTCAAGAGCTTGAATTGGTGTTTTTAGTAGTGGACAATTTTACTTTGCTGTGGACTGAAGGGCTTGTGTAGAAAGTCTATTTATGAGGTATGCAGTAGTTAGGATAGCATCTCCCCAAAAATATTCCGGCATATGAGCTCCAATCAACATGGAGCCAGCAACTTCAAGAATATGGCGGTTCTTTCGTTCCGCCACACCATTTTGTTGAGGGGTTTGAGGACAGGTGATTTGATGAATGATGCCATGGGTAGCTAGATATTGGTGAAAAAGGTGGTTTACATACTCTCCACCATTATCCGTGTGGTGTACTTTAATGGGCTTCTGGAATTGAGTTTGGATCATGGCATGAAAAGTCTCCACCATTATCCGTGTGGTGTACTTTAATGGGCTTCTGGAATTGAGTTTGGATCATGGCATGAAAAGTCTGAAATACTGAAAGAACATCACTTTTATTTCGTAGCAAGTATATCCAACTCATTCGGGTGTAATCATCAACGAAGAGAACAAAAACCATTTCATTCCAGAGAGCGTTGGTGGACAAGGCCCCCAAACATCAGAGTGAACAAGATCAAATGGGGAAATACTTTTATTTGTGCTCACTGGATAGCTTACACGGTGACTTTTGTCTAAAATACAAGTGTTGCATTTAAAGTCTGATGGTTTATTATGCTAAAATAATAAAGGGAATAGAGTTTGGAGATAACCAAGTGATGGATGTCCCAATCTCTTATGCCATAACCAAATTTGTTCTTCATTGGTGGATACCTTTTTTTGAATCTGATGCACTTCACTTGCACGAAGATTACCCGCAGTTGTCATCTCCATGTAGTATAATCCCCCCTTCTCAATACCCCGCCCAATGATTTCCCCAGTGCGGATGTCCTAAAATATGCAACACCAAGGGTAAAGGATTACACAACAATAAAATTGTTGGGTTATTTGTTTGACAGACAGGAGATTATGGGATAAGGAAGGAACAAGTAATACAGTGTCAAGGGTAATAGAATCTGTAAGAGTGACAGACCCAGCACCAGTAATGGGGTAGGATTCACCATTGGCATTAGTTACGCCAGACTGGCGAACTGGGGTTAAATGATGAATATTGTTAGAGTTATTAGTCATATGGTCAGTTGCACCTGAATCAATTATCCACATATCTTTCCAATTAAAGGCAAAGTTGCTTGAGAGCAAAGAGACAGGTTTACCTGAAGTGGTAATGAAGGCAAAAGTGGAGTTACCAGAGTGATCACCATGAGCAGGTTCGTCAGAAGTTGTATTTGAACTCGGGTCTGGTGAAGTAATTTGGAGAGAGGCCTGGGGTTTGCCTTTGGGCCAGTAGCTCTTTGGGTTCTTGTTTCCATGGGGTTGGAATAATTTCGCTTTCTCTTGTACTTCTTTTGCTTGGGCCTCCTTGTGATTGGCAATGTGATCATCCCACCAGTTAAGAAAGCCAATCAAGTAGAAACAAGTCTCTACCATATGACTAGTTGATTTGCAATGAGTGCATTTCATGGGTCCTTGAGAGGGTGATTTCAACGGAGGTGTAAATGAAGAAGGCTGGGAGCTACGAACATGTGGTGGCCTATATTGAGCAATCATGGCTGATCCCTCATGCTTTGTGTCAGACATCATCTTTTGGAGTCTATTATGCTCAGCACTGACTTGAGAATAAGCCTCTTCTATAGAAGGCAACGGCTTTATGTTAAGGATTCTACTCCGGACTCCATCAAGGTGAGGGTCTAGCCCGGCCAAAAAGAAATAGACACGGTGCTTGGTGACCCTATTATCCATGTAGGTGATAGAATCTGCATCCTTGAGTCTGAGAGGATCCAATATGTCAAGCTCTTGCCATATTTTCTTCATATTGCTGTAGTAGCCATGAAGAGGAGCTCCATTTTGTTTGGTGGAAACAGAAGCTATTTGTAGCTCATAGTTTCGTGTATCATCTTGGGCTACTGAAAAGGTACTTTTAACAGCATCCCAAATTTCTTTAGTTGTCTCCAAACCTTCATAATTTTCTCTGACCTCCTTGTGCATGGAACTGAGAAGCCATGCTTGAACAAGACTGTCTTCTTCAACCCAAACTTCGTAACCCTCTTCATCTTCTTCTTCAGGTGGTGCTTTCTTCTTGCCGGTGAGATAACCAAGTTTACCTCGGCTAGTGATGTTCAACTTGGCATGTTTTGACCAAGAAATAAAATTGGTGCTATCCAATTTTTCTGGAACAATAGGGCCATGATCATTGGATGACGATCGCCCTTTATGTTGAGATGAAGATTCAGAGTTGATTGCTGATGTCTGGGATGAACTAATCGGTACTTCATCGAGAACCATGATTCAGAATTTACCAAGTAAAGAGAAGAGAAATTCGATCCTTGGGTGTTGTTACCTACCGCGTTGTGTTAAACGAGTAAGCTCGACGGTACAAGGATAAAATTTCTAGTCTTATTACCCCTTTTTGTTTTTAAATCTGACCAACTTACTAACAAAAAAGTTGGAGTACCGGACTTGGGCCTGAGTAAGTGGGCCAGCCCAAATGTTCTAAGTACAAAGATTGGTTCTAAGTACAAAGGTTTACTTTGATTGCTCTCTGAAAGAACGACACAAACCACTGAGGTTCGCGACTGCGGTCTGGGATCGACGGCACGGCGGTCTGAGGTGACGGCACGGCGGTCTGACGGCAGGACCGAGGTAGAGTGATGGAGGTCGAAGCAGCTGCGGTTTCTCGGGTCCCGGCAATGGAAACAGTTCTGAGCAATCAACGGCGTCACGGTCTGAGGCGACGGCGTGCCTTTGATCTGATGGTTGCCAGCTTCAAAGAAAAATCTGAAATTTCACTAAGACAATGAAATTCCAAACTGATCAGGTATGGTTACTGAAGAATAAATCTCTTCTTGGTATGGGTATGAGTGTGCTCGATTTTTGAGCAAAAACTTGGGTATTGGATAAGTTGAAGAAACAGAGTTCTTTGGTTATAGGTACTGGGTAAGAAGGTAATAAATATGTGGATGAAGAAACAAAGTTCTTCTCTTGGTATTTTTGGCAGAGTTTCTGCTCAATCTTTGAGCAAAAAAGATTGGTATGAGTAATGGGTAGTCAAAAATGGATATGATCTGGGTATAGGTATGAACTCGTGCTTGATGTTCAAGTTAGAGTTTGGTATGATTTGGGTACTGGACTACTGATATGTTTGGCAGCGGAATGTGGGTATGGGTATCGGTCTCGAGAGCAGAATTGCTCTGATACCATGTCAAGAATAGAGGTATGGTATAATTTCTAGATGTATTCTTCTCCGAACTAGAGGATATTTATACTAGTACAGATTAACCTATACCTAAGTATGAAAGGAGAATACAATAGTAGAGCTATGTATGCAAGATAAATACAAAGGTCATGCAATACGGCTGCATTAACTACACAAGTGATTATGTCAGTTGTTGGAGCAGTAGTCCAGATTTGCTGCTTGAATGGAGCAGCTCACTCAACAAGGTGATAGAAGAAGCATTTGCCTCACAAGTGTATCTAATGAGGGATAAAAAACTGAAGAGCTGGTTACCAAGAAAAGAATATCCTTGTGCACATGTTCCCCGATGTATTGGAAAACCAAGTGCATATTAGCCACTGAGGATACAATATGATCTCTTGAAACAACTGGAGCATATGAGTATACAACTGTGAATTTCCTTTGACAGAGTCCATAACTTCATCAACAAAAGACCTCCTTGGTTGACATGGGCAAGGGAAGTGATGTACAAGCACTGCAATTAGGCAAGGGGTGCCGCTGGGAACATCCACCATACGCAAAGTAGTCATAAGGAGAGAAATTGCATGGACAATACAAGTCATGAATCGAGCAAATGGATATGTTTCTGCAATCCCAAATCATGAAGGAATGTGTAGACTTGAAGCGTAACAATAACATTGGCCAAGGAACAATAAGGACTGGAAAAATAATCCAATCTATTTGAATCCGACCATGCATGATAAGAAAACACAGCACGTACAAGAGTAGAGAGCATTTCACTTTGAACTAGATAGACCAAGTGTCACATCCCGACCCGTAAGATTTTATCTTATTTACTAGCTTGATTATAATAAGAATTTTACCGTCTCAGACATTGGCATATAGTTTAATTGGTCCCTAGAGGGGTTTTGAGGGACGATTATTTCGGAGAGTTATTCGTAGGAGAAAAATGTAACGACGGTAAAAATGGTAAATTTAGCTAGTAAAAGGTAATTTTTATTAGGGTATTATTTTTGGGGGTGTTAAATTTTTGGATTGGGTTTATATTGGGTTGGAACCAGTTGGGCCAAGCCCAACCGATTTTCTCTCTCTTCCCTCTCGATTCTCTCTCCTCTCTCTCTTTCTCTCCCGATTCTCTTTTCCTGCCGGATTTCTTCCAACGCCGTCCGGCCACCAGCGACCGCCGGACTGGTCCTGTTCGGACCCCCGCCGTCCCCTCTCTCTTTCTGGGCTGGTGACAGGCCGTGTGGCGCCGCCGTGAAGGAGTAACGCCGCCCGAAAGGCGCGGCTGCCTTGGGCTTTCCGTCGCCGGAACTCCCTCCTCCGGCCACCAATCCGGGCAAGCTTGGTACGGTTTTGAAGCTCTCCTCCCGTGCAACAACCCCTCCAAAAGGCTCGATCCCTCTTGAGCTCGGTAAGGAGAAATTCAAAGTTGAAATTCTAGGGCTTATTGTGTGTTTGCGTTCGATTGACCTAGTTAGGCTTGAAATTGGACTTAGTGATAGTTATGAAAGTTGTTTGGAATGATGAGAGGAAGCTGCTGTTAAAATTTGGTAGAATTTGGACGTCGCCGGCCGCCGCTGCCGGCGTCGCCACTGGAAAAATTGTTTTAGGTGGAGATTTTTACGAGGAATTTAATGGAATGAGTTTTAGAATTTTCGGACGAATTTTGAATAGGTTTATGAATTTCCGAAGTTTGGTATTTAAGCGGTTAAATAATGTAAAATCCGACCATAGGATTTAAATCAATTTCTGGGAAAAGTTGTTTATACGACTGCCGAGTATGATATAAAAGTTTGGATCGTTCCGATTTAAGAATATCGAACTTAGGCAATGATGAGCGTAATTATGGCTCTCGATTAATTTTGCCTATTTTATAAATACTGGAATTCAGTTAGTAAATTAATTATATATTTGGAACAGGACGTGAGGAGGCCCGAGCAGAAGAAGCCTCGGAGCGTCATCAGGCTTAGGCCTAATTTGTGAGTGGACCTTTGTTTTAAATAAAAAGCATGCGATGAATGATTTTATTAATCATTTGTTTATTCTGATGAGATTTATTGATTTCTCGCCTATTTGATAATTTTTCCTCCTTTAGAGAGATCCCGAAAATGAGATTTTCGGTGGATATATATGTTTTGGATTTTATGAGAATAGTATGTATATAAATGCTAGCTAGCCATACGTGCTTGATCCGTCATAATGAGGTAAATACCATTATGGCGTGTCGTGCGTGTTAGACACAAACGTCATAGCCCTCTATGAAAACTTCTTTCTTTTTCAGTTTATTTAGGTTTTCATATAGGGAGTCCACACGTATATGTACACCGTCCCTTTTCGGTCATAATGAGGAAAAATACCATTATAGCGCAACGTGAGCGTTAGACGCCAGCGTTGTAGCCTTGTATGAATTTCTATTTTTCTGAATTGTTTCTAGGATTCATACAAGGAGTCTGACGAGTGTAGATACATACGAATATATGAATATATATGGTTTAGCCTGAGAGGCTCCATTTTATTTGAGTTTGTGACTAGCCAGTGCTAGTCGTGAAATTATCAGTTTATGAGTTGAACACTTTTAAGCTGCCGCATGCAGTACATTTTTCTATGAAATTAAAATGGGAATGCATAATAGTTTATTATTAAATTATTTTTGTCCACTCACTCTAATATTATTAAATGTCTTCTCCTGGGCCCTTTGTTTTAAAATGCCCAGTCTGCAGAGTTCGGATTAGATCTAGTAGGAGACGAGACATAGTCACCCGTATTTCCACCACATTTCACCAATAGGTTACCTGTTTAGCCTACTTGTCTTTTTTCTTGTTTCCGCTAGTATCTAGTAGCTCTGAATACTTGGGTTTAATGTATATATTTTTGGTTGTAGGTGAAGGCTTGTTTATATTTTAGAATATTTGACGGATGATGTATATTATCTTAGATAATGTTTATTATCCTGTTGGTGATGATTGTTTTTGAGGAGCACGAAGGCTCCAGAAGTTAAGGTTGGATTTGGAACCTTTAGAAGTGTTTGCAGGTTTTTATTGGAAGGGTTGTCCATTTTCAAGGGAGGTTGTACCGAATTTTACGGTAAATCTTTCCTTGGAGGTGGTCCCCGCATGATTTACTTCGGGTTTAGGGTGAAATTCGGGGCGGGTCGTGTCACCAAGTGGGCAAAATTAGTGCAATTTGGAGCAAAGCATGAGGCATTAAGTAGAGCAGCATGGTCTGAAGTCTGTAAATAGACCAATTGTATAAGAGTAATTGGTTGTTGGATGACAAAAACTGCAACATCTGGAACTCGTTGACCCTTTCTCGGAGTTTCCACAACTGCAAAAGTACCCTCAAAAGAGCTGGAGACAAGAAACTGGCTATCTGTGGTTAACTGGGTATACTCTGCAACTCCATCATGTTGACCAATATATGGGAAATTAATAAGAGTTCCAGATGTGATGTCTGAGATTAAACTAGAACAGCTCATAAGATGAGATCCCATGAAGTGTAAGCCACGGTAAAATAGACTTTTCTCAGCATAAGAATTTACTCTTCTGAGAAGGATTGCAAGCATCAGTAGCTCTATCCATAATGTCCAGTTTTATGACTACTTCTATGCTCCGCAAACCATCAAAATCAACACACTGTGCAGTTGGAGTTGCTGCGGTGACAGCTAAAAGTAAACAAGTCTCACCCGTAATTGGTCGTACAATACCCTTGGCAAGAGCTCGCTCATGTACATGAATCAATAACCAATCTTGACAAATGATTCGCACAACTGAATGAATATCCCCAGCATACAGTAGACCAGCTCGAGCAGATGAGTACCTCCCATAAGATTCTGACTTGACTTGGAGAGTCATTAGAGCCATCAGCGTAAGCCCTCCCTGAATTAACTTCTTTGATACCATAGTTTGTCAACATTATTTCTTGTGAAATAACAGCTATCATTAGAGGCACACCTGCTCGTGAGTATTCCAGGAGGATAATTCTAAAATTGGGAATAAAATTGAGTGGTTGTAGATAAGAAAGGCTCTGCTGAAAACGGTACCCCATAACAATTGAAATATTTCCAACTTGATCATTCAAGGAACTATTGAGCTCAAGCATACGAGACAAGAAACTCTCCAAAGCTCTTCTAACATCCTGAAGATTTAAATTCATTGCACCCATTTTGTCGAATGCCTCTCCTTGCCAAATAATAGGCTGCTCAGGTTCCCAACGAAAACATGTAAGCAACAAAAGAGCCATTGCCATAACCTTACTGCAGATTGTGCGTCAGCAGAGTATATCACCATTGCATTAGGAAACTGTAGCCCTTCCCTAGCAGTTGAATCCAGCTCCTTTGCATTCCTTTCCCTTGCTAGTGCAACATGGACTTTTGCTTTCCATTTCGCCCATATTTTCGCTAGCACCATTTCAGAAGACACTAGCATGTTTTCAAATTTGTCCCCAGTAGAGAAATTAACGTCACCAATACCAACATTCAAGAACCAATTATAAGTAAACATGGAGTCAAAACAAGGAGGATTACTGCCATCAAAATTACTCAACTTCCAAATCCTATAAACCAGACCAAACTCTTCTTTGTAAAATGCATCTGTCACCGTTACCTGCTGCACAATAGAAGAATCAGAACAAGGGCCTTCCTCATGTTCGACAACAGCCTCCGGTTCGTGCAGCTCAACCATATTGCCAATCTCAATTTCAACATTAGTTGCATCAAATGCGTGAGAGTGAGTTTGATAACTCATATCAGATGGATAACATGGACCATCACCCATGGAATGAATGAACTTAGTGAAGTCCACAGCAACAGTCACAAGAGGCCTCGTTCCATTTTGAGCATCTCCTTCTGCTCCGGAAACTTGTTTCAATTCAGAGTCAGACATATTGGTCCTCATATCAGTGTTTTCTATTTCCTCTTGATCAATGTGAACAACACCCACATCAATAATCCGGCTAAGTGAAGATTGCATTCTCAACTCATCTATGACCAAAAGACCACGGATAAATGGTTGAACACCAAAAACGTAAAAATCGCCAGAATAGCCTTCGCCCACTCTAGTATGTTGACAATAGTGGCTAGGTTCCCCAATTTTCGACACTACAACACTAGTTTTCTCTTCTCTAACATTTTCAATAACGCTCACATCAATATCACCATGAGAAGCAAATGCAGTACTAACCGTTACTCCACTAGTAGGCCTTTCAGAGAGAAATAAGTTACCTGCCATTCCCGAAATTGAAGACCAGCAGATTTTGCCAGAAAAAAGTAGAGTTCTGAACTGCACCGTCGGCGGTTCTGATGTACCGGTAGGAGTGTTTGGAGTTTTGGTACCCACACAAAACTGACGAATTTCTTCCATAATCCCAGAGAAGACACAACCCTTTTGTGCCTTGACGGCCCAAAGATCGTTTTTGCGGTTCACCTTGGTCCTCGAGTCTTTAACCACAGTAGAGGGCAGATATGGCTTTCGGGTGGCTTTGAAAAGTCGCCTTGTTGCTGTCATAGAGACTTGGCGGCGGAGAACTCTAAGCTGCTTGCAATGGAGATAAATGGGTTGGGTAGGGTGGGCTAGTGGAGGGTGGGTTAGTGGACATGGCTTCTCATACTGGGTCTGGTTGGTTGCAGTATTCCAGTAATAGACTGAGCCTGTGGAACCATCTATCAAACCCTTCCAAGGACTGGGAAGCGTCGGGTCCTCGGAAGCATACTGTGGACCGCTGTATGAAGCAGCTGAAGCAGTCGGAACCTTAGTGCGGAGTTCCCGAATCAGACGGCGACTCTGCTGAAGGCTTTCCTGAATCTTCTGCATATTCTCCCTGAAGGCGTTGGATGCTTCATTCATACCTTGTTCAAAAACAGCGAAAGCATCGATACAGCTTTGCACTGCCGCAGGATTGGGAATGAAAGCAGGTGACTGAAATGGTGGGATTGAATGAGACGAAAAGTGTGGTGGTGGCGACAGCGGTGGGTTAACGAGGGTGGGTGAGGGTGGGACGAAAATGGTCGGAGTTTGCAGGTTCCACATCGGAACCGGCTGTGGATACCAGTTGATGGGATCAGAACCCATCGAGAGAAATGAAACAAGAAATGTTCATATTTCTTGAGATGACATTTTGGAAGCTCATTTCTTTATATAGTTGTCTCTACAACTAATTCTAAAAATCTGTTAATAATATGATCTGATCCGAACCCAATAAACAACCCATTTAAGTAAATTAACACATTAATCCAAAGTGATACATAGGTATAGCACAATGGTCCTAACACATTGTGTGAGAAGTAGTGTGTACATGAGCTTCTCAGTTTCTCACAATTGAGTTTAGTTTTAGGTTTCATGTTTGCGCGTACTTTAAGCGTGCGTGTATTCTAATTAAAATGAAATCGGGTACCGATCTGGACCCAAGCCCATGGGAAAATCTTTGGGAAAAAAAAAGAAAAGAAAAACTTGGTTTTAATACCACACTTCTTTAGCAAAGGCTAATTATAGTGAAGAGCAACACAAAGATGGAAAACTTCTAAATGGACCCTTGTAAATTTGAAGGAGAAAAAAAAACAAAAAAAAGGACATAGCAGTATAGCACCTAGCTTTCAAGACCAGGCCACAAACGAAATGGTGAGGAGGCACCGAATGCCTACACGGCGACTAGTCGGGCCTAACGGAGATTTTTAGACCTTGCTATACCCGTGCGACATGAGTAATAAGATGTTCTTTCGTCTCATATCTTATCAACTATCGACACGTTTACATAAAATGTAAACAAATGTCTTTGTATCGAGGATAACATGAATGGAACAAGTCTTGAACCAGAGACAAGTGGAATGTAAACCAAAATGATTTATAAACTCATCTCCCTCCTTAGATATCAAGTTTTACAAATATCAATTTCTTGTAATGAGACGTGACCCACACCTATTCTAATACATATACAAAGGAATCAAATACACCGAGATCATTGGCACAAAGGAATCAAATACACCGAGATCATTGGCATACCTACGTATGATATTAAATGCATAAAATTTCACACACTGAAGTAAACCGTAAAAATAATACAGGTTAAGAACCCGTATGCAGTCAATTTTGGATTGAAATTGTGTTTATGAGTCTATCAATGTTTTGTTTTCTGACCTTCATTTTATCTGATATTAATATTTTTATCATGATGACATTTTAAAACCCTTTATTTGGATATGACCCAACGATTGCTTTACGTAATAATGGTAATCATGCGTCGACCCTTATTTCAATAAGTATGAGAAAATACAAAAAAATTTGACGCACACATATACTCTGGTAGATATGTAATAAAATAAGAATGTAGATATGTAATAAAATAAGAATGGAAGAAGCAGAAGAAGCATATTTCGAGTTGATTTTGAATCAAAAACAAGACAAACAATTTAATGAATATACATTTTGATACTCCAAATTTAACAACAAAGCCAGATTCAGATACAGTACGTCAACAACAGCAAGAACAGTGCAAACATCTGCAGAAACTTGCAAGTAACAATAACATATGTTCCATAAACAAATATACTGAAACCAAAGAGGTTTAGAACAAGCCAGGCAACAAAAACAATCAATATAATTTGTCAACTCTATTAAGCACTCCAAAACAAGTAAATCAAACTACGGTTTGCGAAACTATTACAAGGAAATAAAACAAGGGAGTTCTGAAAACTAAAGAGACTAATTATTTTCACCATTTTATTCTTTTCTGAAAAAAATACAGTATAACCAACTCTCTGACACGAGGTACTATGGTTCTTAGGGTGCAATAAACGTAGAACTGCACCCCTTGTAATAAAGTTGGGCGTCGTATGCTTCTGTATTGTTCTTTCTCTTTTTTAGATGGATTTTACAGCATTTAGTCATAGTATGCTAACCTAAAGCACCATCAGCTGCATTGTTCACCTTGATTTCCAAGAGGCGTTCAACTGGTTGCCTACAGACAGGGCATCTATTTGTCTGGAACCTCAAAACCTTGGCACAACCACTGCACATGCACTGCAGTCACCAAAAATAGAACGTAAATAACATTTAACAAAATTATAATAAAAAATTTAGATGAACCTAAAACAATTAAAGTCAGACGAAGGTGACTAATTAAAAAGGTGGATTTAATCATACACGTTTTCTACAGAGAACAACAAATCTACTGTGGACAAACATAAATTTACAGGAGTTAAAGAGGTGTGGAGAGAATGGTAATAATGTTTTGTGTCATATCTATGTACGCTGAAGAGATTACGCTCTAACTGAAGTGACTTTTTTTTTTCAACCACAAGAGTGCACTCCAAAGGAAGAAAATAGAAAAGAAAGGACGAAGTAAAATCCCCACGTACCATATGCCGGCAAGGGAGGACAGTTGTATCTCGAGGTTCTGACAAGCAAATTATACATTCTTTTCCCGCTTCATTATCATTTTGTTCACCTTCAACTGCATTCCCAATACCATAGATCTCCTGCAGCTCATACCTCATATTATCCACCCATAGTATCTGTTTCATCACCCGCACTTTGTACTCACCATTCTCCTTCTTTTCAAACACTGCCTGTGTGATCTGAGAGTTTCCAGCAGAATTTACATCTGATTCCCGTTCACCATCATTTGTGGTGTGTGCTTCAGCCTTCACCACAAGAGGATAAACTTCTGCGTCCTCCTCTTTTGTCAACCCTATCTCCTCAAACAATGAAAAGTCGATCCCATTTCCGCAAGGTTGTCTAAACTTTTGACCAAGACCTTTGTTGAATGGCACTTTGACAGGGCTAAGCAAGCTCTCCTTTGTCACTATCAAGTTAAAGTCTGCATCTTCTTTAGCAAAAAACATGACGGTAATGCTGTAGCACCAAAACAGGGAATAAATGTAAGCAAAGAGGAATCCTGATTTCAAAAGCATCATATGAATGTATCTGACACTAAAAGAAATATGTAAGAATCTGCTATCCAACATTGAAGATAACAACTTAGTAAGTACAAGAAGCGTTTGGTTAATCATACTTATCTCTACAAAACAAACATTCTGATTCTCTTCAACAAATACAGATTCACTCACAACCATGTCACCAAGAACTTTTACCCACACTTGAGCTAGACTGCACCCCTTTAGACTACTCATATGTTTTAGAAAGTAGACTTGATCAATTAAACCCACATTCAACTCAAGAGCGCATATAAATACTACCCAATATGAACCCCACATCTAACTTCAATTCAAAAAAATCCAATGCAATTCAATAAGTACAAACACCACTACGCATTGATCATATACCAACAAACCTCACTCATGAAATTCAAGCAAGTCTACCTTCCGGGTGCGGCGGCATCAAAAGTGAAGGCAACAACAAACTTGCCAGGATTCTCCTCATCCGGCTCGACCCTCAAAGAATCCTTCTTGATATTCACATCATTCTTAATAGTGACAGTCTTCTGATGCTCAACAAAGGGAGCACCCGGAAGAGGCGGGGGAGCACCATAAGGGTACTGCCCCGGAACCCAATTCCCCGGCGGAGGAGGCGGGCCCATGAACGCCCCTCCGCGGTGGTACGCCCCCGGCACCGGCGGCGGTGGGTAGAATGCGGAGTAGTGGTAAAACTGAGCATGACTTGGATTAGGTCCGGTGGGGTATTGGTGGAACTGCCCCGGATTGGGGATTGGTTCGTTTGGATATTGAGGCGGGTAAGGTGGTGAGGCACCAGGGTAAGGGTTTCTACCCCCACCGTTTTGGGGTTGTGGAATAGCCGGAGGCGGAGGCGGCCGGTGCCTCCGGCGACCGGCGCTACTGCTTCCGATTCCCATTTTGGAGAAACTCAGTTTCAAAGCCAGAATCTTTTCAGTTTGGCGAAATTGTTACGAAAACCTGTCGAAAGATAAATTTTCATTAAACGATTTTGATACAATCAGCAAAACCCAGAAGAAAAAAAAGGCAAAGAAAATTACTTACAGTATATAAACTTGGGTTAGGAGAAAAACCCAGGAGGGTAGGCGTGGATTGCGACTGTGAGTGAAATTGAATCTGGATTATTTGGGTTATTGGGTGATCCACCGACCCAAACCAACCGAGACGACCACCACCACCACCTTTTAGGAATAAAAAGCGTTTGAACCTCTGGTCGGTTTGTGGGTCTATCACCACGTCATTATTTTGTTTCTGGATGAACCCGAAAATGTGCACAGCTTCCTTCTGTTTTTGTAACAAGAAAAGAAACTGTCACAAGACCATCAAACTCCTTGGACACATATGGGTTCATCTATATCGAGGTTAGAATCAATAGAAAATTTCACCTATATAGAATCAAATTAGTATCCCTTGCATAAATGGGGTAACTCCGTATAAACTCATGAATAAAGTTTTGTGTTAAAAGGAAAACTAACTTTTTGGGAAAAAAATAAAAATTATAAATAAAAAGATAAAATAAGTAAACACTTAAGACACGTTATTTTTCTTCGAAACACATTTTGTTTCGGCAATGTGACGCTCCAGCGTCTGTGTTGGCCTTTGGTTGCACTAATATATCGATACTGTTGTTCAAGCATGTGGTTGTTTCCGGGATTGAATTTTAGGATTGATTTTTTTTCATTGTTGACACTTAACAGTGGTGGTCGGCGGCGGCTTGGGGCGCTAGGGGACCAAAATGTGGGTGGGTTCTTATATGTATGGTAAGGACAAGTTTATCGTTGTCTTTGACGTGGTGGCGTCAATACGGCGTGCATTTCTTAGGATAGAGCTTTCCTTTAATGAAAAAAATGCCTCCCTCTCTCTCTCTCTCTCTCTCTCTCTCTACCCCAACCTTCATCATTTTCACGGTGGCGGTGGGTTTGGGGCTAGTAGCGGTGACGAAGGCCAATATGTTGATGGTGACCCCGGCTAAACTAATTTTAGAATTTTCCAGTTTATTTTGATGGTTTGTTTGTTGCATGTTGTCATGGATTATCTCTGCTACCTCAATGGTTTACCGCAACTAATATATTTTTGTCATCATGCTCTAGGATCTGCACTCATTTCCCTTATAGGGTTTTGATTTTGGATGTAAATCTTGTAATGTTCTTCATCATGTATTGTTTTGGTTGATTTTTTTGTACCAACCATCAAACATATGGTTGAGGGAGGGTGTTAAGAATGTAAGTATAGATATGTCATTTTCAAGTAATCATTACTATATATATATATATATATATATATATATATATATAAAATGAGATGTATTGTTCACTATTCACCCAAGAATACAAGATGTAGACATTCAAGCCATTCATGCATTTTCTTTAACTTTTATGCACGGTTTGTTGCAGCCTAGAGTCTAGGAGGAGACTTTTAGAACATTAAAATTGTTAAATTCAACAAATCAAGTATAAAAGTTGTAGGAAATCAAAACAATACCTTGAGATGAAAGGGTTTTCTTGGGATTGCGATAGCTTTCACTAAATCCAAGAGAAAAAAAATAAAATGGAAATTAAATTTAAAACAAAACCTTGTGATGAAGGTTTCATTAGTTGGAATGCGCCTAAACCCTAATACCTACGCCGCCTCCCTCTCATCGGAGAACGGCCAAACCCTAGCTTTCCTTGAAGCGTTTCCAAGCTCCTTTGCATCCAAACCAACGTCATGGTTTCTTCCCTGACATCACTTAACACCGTCTCGTCTTCAAAAGCCTCCAAAAACTCATTTGCGTCCTTATCACTGTCCTCTCTCGGAGGAAACCCTAGCATGGCCTTTCTTGGTGTCTCCTCCTCTTCTTGTTTGAAGAACTCTATGTCGAACTCTGTTATGGAATCTCAGACCTTAGGGAAGCCACATTTCTCTATGCAGCCACATTTCTAAAGTGGCTAGCCAAAATGACATTTTAGCTAATTTGTCTAAAATTTAACTTAAGGTGTAGCTTGGTTGGTTAAGGTGTTTAACTGACAACTTTGAGGTCACGGGTTCAAACCTCATTGACATATGTAAAGTGTGTGAGTTATTAATAAATTTTTTTTTTTTTAAACTTAAAATAGCTAGCATTGCTAAAGATGTTCTTATATTGGGAAGCCCAAACTTTAGTGTCAAAGCTTCACCAACAAATTGAACTTTCAAATTTGCCCCTATGTTGCAAAATGTTAAAGAATATGAAAATATTAGACATAGCCAAAAACATAAATATGATTTATCTATTTACATTTTGTATTTTTATCCCACGATATCTATTTACAAATTCACCCAACTCCATATCTATTTGTATTTTATGTATTTTTTTAGAAAAAAACAAATTGACATGTGTTAAGAGGCTAGCTATAAAAGAAAGACATGATAAGACCTCCCTCTCAAAAACACATATTTACCATCCTATCCAATCAATTTATAGGTCTTTATAAACGATAGTCAGTGTATAACAATAAACTTTAAACAAAAGTTTGGGGATTGGGGCCCTTCCAAGCTGAGAGGCCTTGTGCGGTGGCGCGACCTTGACTGCTCAGGACCGGCTCTGAAACTATACTATAGCCGTGGGATTCCACATAGCCAAAAAGAGAAGAGGTGATTCGCATTATCTGCATACTCATCTCCCTTTAATATCCACATACTAATATCATGAGCCATACAGGGAAGCCCCAATCTCCTGGGTGGTTCTTTTTGGATTCAGGTCAACAAAAACATTGATACTCTTCTGACGTGGCATCCTTAAGTGGAGCACCGTAAGAGCAACTTCAATCATAAGGCCAAATTATTTCGTCAAATTTTGAATTTAACAGCTTAAGTGGAATTGACTCTTTGGATAAATTCTCACTCTAACATAATTGTCAAATTTAAACATTATTATACTATTGTTTTATAATAATATATGCTTGGAGAGAGAGGGAGAGAGAGAGAGAGGGAGAGAGAGAGAAAAGTACTCTCGAAGAAAAAGAGAGACAGATGAGGAAGGAGAGAGAAAGTAGTAAAAAAAGAAAAAAACCAGGGTAACATATGTTGTCAAACTTGACTATATGCTCTGATGTAGTCATCTATGTGTTGTCAAACTTGATTGTATGCTCTGATGTAGTCATCTATGTGGCAAATGGCATGTTGGTTGGAGTAATTTTGTCACTGTCATTTATAACCGTTCAGACTCCACATAGGATAAATCCTAATCATTGAAGTTGCTCTAAATGATCTCTTCTGTGGTGGCAGGTCCTCTGTTTGTTGACAAGGGAATGGAGCTTGTGAATGTAGATGATGGCCTCTTGCCCATCAATGGGTGCTTTACCCATTGATGGTCCAGGTTCAGATTCATGGACTATCTCTTGGTTCTTATCTGAGAATGTGGACTATCTCTTGGTTCTTATCTGAGAATGTGGTGTCGATTCTACCGTGGGCAAGTGTCTTTTTGTGTGGTATTGTACAGCTACTTAGTCGAAGGTTGTTGAAAATTACGGGTATCAGGCCCGGATCTAGGATGCATATAGCTAGGGCTGCCTGAAGAATAGATCACAATAACAAAAGCAATGAAAATTTGCGTCCACAGCAATCACTAAAGTACTAAATTATACCAAGATGTTTAAGGCTCGTCATTTCTCAAATTTACGGAGAATGAAGTACCTTTTCCAGCTACCTCAGTTTGGTTGATACCTTCTACACTATTCGTACTAATCAGGATGACATACAAACCAACAATCAGTCAATTTCAGCACAGTACCAACATTTAAAGGTAGTAGCTACAATTCAGGCTGCCATGCCATAAATTTTATAGCATCAGCTTGTTTAAAGGAATGTGATTACCTAAGTCTTTTACTTCTGCAGAATATAATTAGTGAACTACTACTACTATACTGCACTACTGTCAGTAATTTATTCCAAAAACCGTATCAAACATGGTGCATCACTGATGATTTATGACAGCAAACCAAAAGAGGGCAATCACAAAAATAGACATGTAAGACCAGAAAAATATAACACCAGGGAAACAAATCTTCATCACAAAAGAAATGTCACAACTTGATGACAATGGTGCAACCACATCAGAACCTTGAGGTCAAGGGAAAAGTACCTCGACCACAGTGTACAATACCCAAAACTAGATTCATCAACAGGCCTAAACTATACAGAACAATCATTGTTAATACCCTCATTGCTAGTAATGATGCAGTACACATCAGAATCTTAGGCAAGATGTGACACTACACAGGAAATATCTAGTGCAAAAATATAGGTATATATAAGTACAATTACATAAACGAATATAAGTACACAGGCTTTCTCTGCTACACACGTCCACATTTATTCTTACGGTGCGGATTTTCACTTTAGACTCGCTTTTCAATTGAATTTTCACATCTCCACTGTCTAGTCTTTAGATACTAATGTATAGATCATCTCTGCAAAATTTCAGCTAATTTAGTTACAAGGCACTCAAACTCGATTAAACCAACGGATGAACATAATTCTGTACAACTTGAACCGTTCAAATTTATAACAGAAAAACGCATTTTTGAGTGCCTTATTGATAATCAAATTGGCTGAAATTTTGTAGAGATGATCTATACATTAGTATCTAAAGACTAGACAGTGGAGATGTGAAAATTCGATTGAAAAGTGAGTCTAAAATGGAAATCCGCACCGTAAGAATAAATGCAGACGTATGTAGCAGAGAAGGCCTGTATAAGTACAATTACATAAACGATGGAAATTTTCTCTAGCAAACAACTAGACATGCTCTACAACTCTAATTTGGCCTCATCAAACGGATTGTCAACAATGAATTTGAAAACAAAGCATATCATAAACCAGGCAAGATACAATTGAACCAAACCTATAAAGAAAGTATTGAGTACGGAGAAATGGTGAATCAAGATAACATTTTTTTATCTTGGTCCAGATAACTGGAAATAAATCTGTGACGTATATAACGATGGATCAAGCACAATTTTAAAAACCAAATCAATAAACAATAAGGTCCCAATTTATTAAGAAAAAAAACTGTAAATGATAAACACAACTTCAAAGATAAGACAGGGAGCAGCATACTACCCATGTGACCCAATTTAATTCTTCGGGAGCAAATCAGGATCATGGTCCATGGAAGTGTGAAACACCCAAGATGCAGGGAACATTAAGAAACGCAAACCAACTTCTGAGCCAGCAAACAATTAATTCTAGTCAATCAGATAGATGCACAGGAAGTACGCTGAAGGGGCCGGGTCAGATTGTAGAAACCAGAACCTTCTTTGTTGTTAATCTAAAAAGAATCTTCAACAACCCATAACTGCACAGTTGTACACAAACACTCCAACATTCTCTTTTACACCAATCACCTTCCAATCCAAGGTACCATTCTTAACCCCTGACTTTGGACACCAAGAGTTCAGGACGATACCTTCACCTTCTGGACCTTTTTGGCCACCCACAACAAGAAGTTCTTTTCCACAAGCCTTGAAAGCCAGGCCCCAGCCATTTGAAAAGTCAGCCCTAACTGGAAGTCTTCCTATAACATCCCAAGTGTTCTTCGCCTTGTCATACTTCTTAACATTATTGGTTTCAGACTCAACTGCATATAGCTGGTTTTCCACTACTGCTATAAGGGGAGGAGCCTGCGCTGCCCTATTAACATTTGGATACATACCCTCAATTTTCCTCCATTTCCCTGTCTCTAGATCATACTCCTCGCCACAAGTCAATGAATCCGAGGGACTTGACATCCCACCAATGACATAGAACTTGTTGTCCATGAAGAAACCAGAGCACAATCTACGTGGTGAGTGCAAATCAGGTAAGACTTTCCACCTACCTGATGTAAAATCATACAACTCCGCTGATTTCAAGACATTTCCATTTGTATCACTCCCGCCCGCAACAATAGCAATCGAACCGAGGCTACCAGACCCGAACAAGCAGCGAGGCTTGCTCATTCCCTCACATTTAACCCAACTATGGTGCATCGCACTATACTTCCAAATAGCAAAACCCAGATATTCGCGACCAAAAACCAGCAACTGACTTCCCACAGCCAAAGACTCCTTGTCTGCATGGTTGAAACATTCATCCCAAGGCACCTTAGGCAACGACATCCACTTCTTCCTCATCGGATCAAACGCCTCCCACCCTCTCAAATCACAATACAGATACACCCAATGCTCCTCGATTCCCAACTGCTTCCTCAACCCATACAAATACCCACTTTTAATTAACTTATTAAACCTTGTATTAGTACATGACAAGGAAGCATAATCTGATCTACCAGCCCAAGCCAGGCAATGCAGAGCTACATCATCAACAAGACCAGGGAAAAAAGAATCACTTGATCCATATCTTAAGCGACCATCATTCATTCTACCCTTCATCTTCACCTTTGTAATAGTATTTACTCCCTCTTCCTTCTCTTCCACAGGATGATTATCCAAAGAAGAAGCCATGTATATTCTCTCAACAAAACTTTATTAGTATTCCCCGAAACACAACCACTCCTTCGTACACAGATGTCAAAAAAGCCCTATTAAGCCTCAATCCCACACTAAATCAGCTGCCAATACCTTGAGAGAAAATTTCCAAACTTTGCAGCCAATCGATCTCCACAGTTATTGTCTCAATCAATAAAACAATTTATGGTATAAACTCAATGGCATACTTGGTCCTCCAACTAAGAAAAACACCAAATACACTTGATTTCTATATTGAAAACAAAATTCAGACAAATCCCACATCCATCCCCCAATCAATTTGACAGTATGAAAGAAAAACGGCCAGTTATATATCACCTGACGATCAATCAAAATTTCCTCCGCAAAATTCCTAATCCAATAAGGACCACCTGCATATTCATCGAAATCAAAAAAAAATTCAAGATCAACAAAAACAAAAATTTAACAGAGAAAGCCGCGCAACCACATCAACAAGCAACGAAATACAATAAAAGAGATAAGGTCCGATCCAAATCCAATGCCGGTTTAGAGCAACAACGATCCGAATCGGATTGGATAATCCGATCTCGGCCGAAAAGGAATCTGAGAAAAAGTAACAGTCTTGAAAGAAAAAGAAATAAAAAAGATGAGAGAGATAAGGCAATGCATGGTTACCGGAAAGTGCGCAGAATCGGCATCGGATCTCAAGGTTCAGTTGGCCGGAGAATGAGGCCGGGAAGTTTTGACGGCGAGCATGGTACCGGTTTCCGGCGAGGGGTAGAAAGAAAGAGGGATGAAGGAAAGAGAGGAGGAAAGGGAAATGAGAGTAAAGTCTTGTGATATATAGTGAGAGAGAGAGAAGGAAGGGAAAGGAAAGGGGGTGGGGGTGAGGGTGGATTTGTAACTTACGAAAACTTGAATTGACTCGTTAAGTCATTACTCACTTTCAATAGTAATTTACTGAAATAATTTTAAATAAAAAGTGTTTCTAGCTTTGCAGTGATGGTACTACTCTTGTGGACTTTTGTCTTTTTGTCAATGTTCTAAAAAATGTTAAAGGGTAGTCGAGCAAACAGCCGGCGTCTAGAGTCTAAAAGATTAATTAGAAGATAATTTTTTATTTTTTTTTTTTTTATTTTTTTAATAGCAAATGAAATATAAAAATAAATTTATATAAACATTATAATGTTCCAAAATAACAAATATACTTCAAAAATAAATAAAATGATCAACTACTATATTCTTAAAAAAAAACAATTTGAAATAAATAAATTAGATTCTTACGACGTCCTCTGTAGGTCTTTCTGCGTTTAGAAGATTGTTGTCGAGATCGTCTTTGCGTTTTGAGTTTAGGTAGACTTTGATGTATTTTGATTTTTTTTTTTTAAAGAAAAAGACTAATCGGGCCGCCCAGCTGCACCACCCATCCCGCTTAGGCGACCGTTTTTCACACTAGCGCCCAGGTTAAACGATTAGTGAGAAATCAGAACTGTGAGCTGACGCCTAGCGTCGTGGCACCGCCTAGGCGGCCCTGGGCAGCGTTTTTTAGAACATTGCTTCTTGCCCCCGTCCTTAACAGCAACAATTTTATTTCTTTGCACTATTTTGGTGTACATTTTTGCTTCGTTATGATAACTTATCGAGTGTTAGAGAAATTAGTTTTCTTACTTAGTTGGATGTGGTCTCTAATCTAAGTTCGGATCTTTAAGCTGTCAAAGTGACCAGACAATGTGTTACAATGCAGAGTTGGAGCATTTAACATGCACCGAATGATTAATTTTTAGGCATTTTTGAGGTACCTAAACATTATGCTAAAAAAAGATTAGAATTATGTTTAGCCAGTAAAAAATAGGGAAAATACCCGTTAGTCCTAAATTTGAAGATTCTTTTCCCACAAACAAAAACATATTCTTGTTGAAGGAGAAAAGATAACAAGAATAACGGTCTACTCACTCATTGATAGAAAGACCCATTTATAGGCATTACATAAAGTCTCCCAAAAGATCTAGAAGTTCTATCAACTGTAATCTATTCTAATAAAGAAACCGGATTAACCAATCCTACGTGTATTAGGGCAAGACACATAACAGAAGGACGAAAACATAATTTCCTTAAACACTCCCCCTTGTGTTGCGTCCCTAATACGTCACGGTGCTTATGGTGTTGCCTCGGTAAAAACCTTGTCAAGTAAAACAAGAACCTCGTGAGTAAAACAAAAGACTTGGACAAAGGGAAAAAGAGCACAACGCACCAACTACAATTGAAGATAACATGTGATGCATGTAGACTCCCCCTGATGTCTACATAACTACTCCCCCTGTTGGTAACTCAATCTCGGAGTACAGATAAAATGCACAAGCCAATGCACTTCACGTACTTCAAAAGTAGAGTTGGGTAACGATTTAGTCATTAAATTCAGCCACAACATCCTTAGATCAGACTTGCTATGCTTAGCATTACTTTGATCTTGAAAGAGAAGGTTGCCTAACAACTCAAAACATAAGTTCGCGTTGAAAATCAGATTCACGCGTGGCATGACCTTCGTGTACTTAAACAATCATAATTTCTTCAATACAATAGGTATGAATGAATCGTATAAAGTTCTGGAAACTAGACACATGTAGTTTTCCAACCATATAAGGTTCATAACCTAGTTCATCTTGAGCTAATCACAAAGCTCTATCAAAGTTGACTATTCTACCAAAGCAGATTCTTAGACAGATCTGTCATACTTTACGAAAATAGCCATAACTCACTCAATATGATAGGTGTGATCAAATGGTTAGTGTCCCTGGAAAGTAGACACATAGACCTTTCCAATGGTACCAGTTTCACTATTTTCCAACGAGTGGGCTATTATGTAGGTCATGTGGAAGTTGACCTACGAAACTCAGCAGATTCTGATTTCGCATTTGATGTGTCTTTCTGTAGGGATGAATAAGCCTGAACCTTTCATAGAAGGAATCACTGCCATTACATTGGCGTTGCGTGGGCGCATCCGGCCACTACATTGATATTCCTTCACACTCGTCTAAAAGAGAGCGAAAATGCTCGACCGTTAGGAAGAGAGTTGAAAGACTAAGGAGAACTTGGCCTTACAAGTTTATAGTGAATGAGATGTCGAGTTGAGCATATTGTAACAAGTACATGAATGTGCCACCGTACTTAGATGTAGGATTTCTCCTAAGACTTCTTCGTCATATGGATGAAACAGGTCTTCTCAACACTTCGACCGATCAAGGGATACATATAGGCATAACTTCATCGTCCTTTAGCTTGCCTTAAGCCGACAGATGAATAAACATCATCAATAACGGTCTTCACTTTCGAGACCAAGTATTCCCAGGATCCTTTCATTCATAATTTTGGATCAGTGGCATCTCTTAGTTTAACAAGAGTTCATCATGATTCATCTAGATTTTACACGCAAAGAGGCATAATTTGTCATATCTCTTCCCTAATCAAGTAGATACTTAGCAAATATCTTGCAAACGCGCTTCGTGGTCAGGAGCCACTTGATTTGGGTGAAAACCGATCTATTCAAGATCTTTATATACATCTCTTAGTTCCCAACATAGATAAGTTATGATCACAAGCTGCATGTTCAGTTTTTCAGAAACTAACTAACTGACAAAGTAGTGGAGTGCAATGACATCCATTACGAGAGTATATCTCATCGTAGTCGATTCTAGTACGTTTGTGAGAGACCTTGCGTCAGAAGGTGAGTTTAAACTCTTTTTCTCACTACACTTTCTAATAAAGACATAACTGATAGAGTTTACACTTGAGGTTTCGGCGTCACCTAACCAAAGCACTATCTCTTTGTTTAAACTGGATCGCATATTTTCATTTAGGTCAATCTACAACGTTGGTATTTTCTCAACGAAGTATGGTTCGATATCAAAACTCATTAAACCACGTCATCATGTACACCGGTGTAATTTCTAAGTGTAGTCTCTATATGGATTGGTATTGACATTGAGGCGTCCCCCAATGATAACCATAATCCAGAAATAACAGATGATTGAGTATCATTGATCAAATGATCAAGTTGTGCCAAACTCTCATTCTTCCTTGGCGAGTATGTATCGAACCAAGTGGCCTCCCCCTAAACCGTGGGAGCCACGGCCTAGCAACACCATCTACCATATTTGTGGTGCCACTATGCCACCATCTATGGGTGACGACATGTCCTCTTATCCGGACATCAACACGTCCTTATCCGGACATCAATCCTTGCAGGCATGTTTGCAGCATGTATATGTGATCTCGTCACTTTAGGGAACTTGATGAGACACAGTAGGGACAAACCACGACAATTCCAAGTCATTCTACTTGAACATTCTTGTTCTTATCTCCCCCTAACGACGGGAAGACTGACTCATCAAAGTGACATAAAAGAGATCGCGTCTTATATAAGCGGACTATAGTCGGAAGCTCATGTCTTATTCAAAGATAATATTCATCAAATAATCCATCATTGTGCGCTTGTGAAGGCGCAATTTGGCACATACAACATGTGGACGAAATTGATTATAGAACGTTAACTCAATCCGTTAATAAATATGCATACCTTTACAACCGTAACATAAATATTTGAATGATGGTGGGTAAAGATGAATAAGTAAAACTATGACTCTGCTACATCCCGTAGTCGTTGGTCTTACAAGTCCAAAAAACCGCTGGCCTCACCGCCGGGACCAGCCAAAAAGAAACCGGTTGAACCGACCGCCGGCATCACCGGACCTTTGTTTTACACTTCCTTTAACGGTTCACTATCTTCCATAGCTCCAAAAACTACCAAATTTAAGCAAGTAGACATGGGAGTTAGAATTCTAAAACCGCCAGCCTCAACGACAGAACCGACCGAAAATGTGTCGAACCGTCCATCAGAGTCGCCGGACATCCGTGAACACTTCTTTTGAGAGGTTCACCATCTTCCACGTCTCCAAATTCCACCAAATTTTGTAAATAGATAGGCTTGGATGTTAGGAATCTGTGGCCGTAAACAGAACCTTAAGAACCGGTCTAAAAGTTGGTGAACTGGTCCTCACAATGACTGATCCACAGGCTGAAAAATCAGAAATTCTAGGTTTTTTCAACTTTTCAATCATTGTTAAGGTTCCCCATAAAATCCAATTGTTATGGCTTAAGTTAAACCAATGTGAACATCACCATAGCATCATTATGCCTCAAAGTGAACAATGAGAAGCCATCTAGGCCATCATCTTATGTATCATTCTTGTATAATCACTCACAGACATTAAAATGGTTTACTTAGTAAACAACGACTGAGCATCTTGTGTATGCTAGTCTCTATATATTTTCTTTAGCGTAGGAAGGTGTCGCTCCTAATCTTTGCTAAAGAATAGGCTTTATAAAACAAGTAACGAGCACATCCAATGAGAGATCATAGGGGGTTCTTTGACATCAAATTTGCTTGTGAAAACATGAGTATGACGCGGACGGCTTTAATGCCATATATAGGCCGTGAGCATTGCTCATGGCTCCACCAAGTTGTAGTTTGGTGATCTTTGATCTCAATGGTTACTTTGATCAAAAGAAATGATGTCTGTGAGAGTCTTTAATTACTCTTTAGTATACGGATCATCAAAACACGTCCAAAATTGTTCCGGACGATTTATGTTAAAGCCTACATGAGTCGATGTCTCAAATCTCCTCATTGGTGACAATAACCGATTCAATTAACCAAATCTTAGTGACTCATGAATGTTGCGCATTCATTATAGTGATAAATAAGAAATTCTCATCAATTCTCACAATGTGTTTCCAAGTGATAAATGTTGGCATGAATATCATTAAGTCATAATACGGTTCGATTGCTTCCTTATGCATGCATAAACAACATATGTGACTTGAGTCATAACGCCATTAGACATTGGAACTTGAGCATTAATCCGTTCTTTGATTATTTGTGATGATCTATCATCGTAGTCACAACAGATTTATAAAGAACTAAATCCCTGAATAGTTATTTATTCCTTGCAATAAGCTAAGCACTCAATCTCGCTACGACACATTCATATACAAGAATGTAGAAACGACAGTCTTATGTCAAAACATAGAAACCGAAATATGTTAACAATTTTGATGGAGATTGAAAAAAGGTATTAGAATCATTTGAAGTGCATTACATGACATGTAATACTACATAGATGGACGAAACAAGGCTTAGAACATGCCAAAGTTGGCAAAACATGTCGTGAGCACTATATATAGGGGCGGCGCCACCGCCAACGGCTCACTATTGGATCTTGTAGAGAAAGAAGAGGATTTTTCAACATCCAATTTTGGATGACATATAGCGTAACACAAATTTCCTTTTTGCAATTGTGAATCCGCTCAAGAGTGTAGAAGACTACTCTTGTTTGTAATGTCATTACAACAAAATTGTATAAGTGTGCATTGTGCCACACTTGACATTACAAATCCTCGTTTGATCCAAAATTGATATGTATTGCGTAACATCATGATATACTAAATGTGCATTACGCCACACTTGGTTTAATTATGATGTCCAAGTATGCATTAAACCATACCTAGGCCTCATCATTTGGCCCTTCAGCCCTAGCCCGCCCTAAAACCCGCCCTACCCTCTAGGGCCGAAACCCTACCCGGCCCTCCCTTAGGACAGGCTGGTCCTAGCCCTTCTCAAATAAGGTAGGGCAAGGGTCAAGCAAATGAAACCCGGCCCTACCCAACGACCCTACCGTATTGAGCCATTTAGGGCAAAGCCCGGCCCGGCCCTTAAAGCCCGCCCTTTAGGCCCTAAAAAATTCTTAGTTTTTCTATTGTTTTAATATGTCTCTTATTTTTTTTAGATATAATACAACTAATCTTCTTTTTTGTAATTGATTTTCTAGCTTATTTCTTTGATTTTCTTTTACTTCGTTGAATAACGATTGTATTTTGATGATTTAGATTTTAGAGAGATAGTGCATGAGATATATGAGTATAACCTCTTAGATTAATATTTATATATAGATGTCCGAAGTTAAGTATAATGTATATGCATGTATGTTAAATAACAAAATAAGTTGTATTACATATAAGTAATATAATCATTAAGGATTGAGTTAAATTGTAAGAAAAAGAAAAAAAATGACTTAGCCCATCTCGGCCCTATTTAGCCCTATCTAAAGGGCCGGCCCTACCCGGCCCTTTTAACCCTAACGAAATGGGCCGCTAGGGCGGGTAAGGGCTTGCATATTCAAGCCTCGGCCCTACCCTACCCGGCCCTAAATTTTGTTGACTTTGACCGAGCCCTACCCGACCCTACCCTAAGCCCTAAATTTTAGGGTAGGGCCGGCCCTAGCCCGGCCCATGATGACCCCTAGCCATACCTGGTGCAATTTTAGCCTTTATAAACACCACCTTATAGTAACTGGTGGTCTTTTGTAGTCCAATGTAGTATCATGTTGTAATGCGATATATTGCATTAACATATAGCTTATGTAGATCGAACTATATGTGCAACACAAAATTCGAATATATATGCTAACAATTGTATCGAGGTCTTGACCATGAATTTAATTCAAAATATAATGACTAAGTAACTTTAGTCAAATATGTGAGGTGTATACCTTCACAAAACTTGGAAAAATAAACGGATTTGTAGTCACTTAGACTATTAAACCGAAGTCATATGCTTCATATATTCTTCATATATTCCGCAATATACCTTTTGCTTTTAAAATCCGTAACTGTGAGAATAATGTTCTCATCTTCTTCCATATAGTGAGTTTCTTATTGCAAAAACTCCATATATTTTGTATACATTTACCATAATATTGTTTTCATTGCAATTAGTGAACTGATGTAGAACCACATCAATAACATGATTTTTATTTCATTTACTGGCCTAATCTTTTTATGACATATGAGGTTCGAGGTGTTGCCTCTCCCTCTTTTCAGAATTCGTGACATGAAATTAGTCACTTTTTTTTATATCAAATTTAGGGCTCATGCTTCGGTCAATTATTTCAAACGACAACATGGAAGATTGGCTATTATCGATATACGATAATTAATTCAAAGTATTGAATTTGATCAAGACCAAGGTTTATGGTAACTCAATTCAATGTAAACAGTGACAAATTCCGTCACAAATCGATATTAACCATGACAATTTCCGTCACAAATCGATGTTAACCACGACAATTTCCGTCGCAAATCGATGTTTGTCCCTTTATTAACCATGACAATATTTCGTTGTAATACCGTGACTTGTCAAACCGTCACAAATTTCAACTTTGATATGAGGGGTCCTAATTCCTCATATCAACCCACGTTATAAGAAAGGTGGGGGTAGAAGAAGGCTACAAAGCCCGACGACACCAGCGCCCTCCGACGGCACCAGCGAAGCCAACGATCCATCAACGTTGATGTCATTCAATGACACCAACGCCTCGACGACACCAGTGCCCTCCGACGGCTTCAACTACATCACCACCGTGGCCTCCACCCTCGACGACAATCGCCACTTCATCCCGAACTCCTCCCCTCACCCCTCTCAATTCCCATCCTTAACCAAAACCCTAACCCCAATCCCCCCAAATTCTCCAAACTACCAGTCTTTTCCGGTCGTCATCCAATTTCAAGTTATAGATCCTGCCTCCATTTCCAGAGCTTCAATTCTGTGATCAGAAAGAGGCCTCTGATTTACTGGTGGATCGGCGAGGGCTTCATCACGACTACCAAAGAGAAGACAACATAGGAGATGGGAGAAGACATCTATGCAAAACTATAAAGGATTTGATTCAACTAGCACGAGGTGAGTCAAACTGTGTATCACTTGAAAAATTGTATGGTTCAACTTCAGATTTGTCTTATGTTCATCTCCTTGGCCAGAGCGGCAAAACTGTTCGACTTCGACCGCAAATGGCTATTGATGCCATCTGATTCTATATCAACTTGTAGGCGTTCTAGTTTAATTTATAATAAGCCAAAAACTATGATCCCCAAGGTGATGATCAATTTTTTCTTATGTTCCACAGACACTTCACACCCCTAGAGTGTCGGAGTGTCCGACATGCCCGACACGGCGACACGCCTCCGACATGGCCTGACACATGACGTGGCGTGTCAGAAAATGTTGACTTTTATGACACGTTGACCGAGACACCACTCAGCCTCCGACACGCCACATCATTAATTTTTAATATATATATATATATATATATATATATATATATATATATATATATAGGGCCCTTCCAATGAGGGATCCCTTTTTTTGTTCATTTCTAGGGATAGATCATTTGACAAACTTTTCGATCACAAAATCAAATCTTCACCATTCAGTTCGTTGGGCTATATGAGTAGATCATTTCTACAAATTTTCAAAAAAATTTGGTGATCGTTAAGTCATCCAAATGAGGGATTTATTTTTAATAATCTTGAACGGTGTAGGTTTGACATAAGTGTTGAGTTTTTTGTTTTAATCTCAGCCATCCAAGCCCATTAAAAAACAGATCTAATAGTGTGGACCTATCCCTAAAAGTGATAAAAAATAGGGATCCCTCATTGGAAGGGCCCTCTATATATATATATATATAGAGGTTTAGATCGATTATGGAATGATTGAATTTTTCTTGTTTATTAGGTGTTAGAGGGTTGTTGTGTTACTAAGTTGATGTCTAATTATTTTTTCAACCTATATCGGAACTGCTCATTTGATTCTCTTTAATGACTTGCATTTGGTTTTTTTAATATTATTTTAATATGCTTATGCAATGGATTGAATTTAGACAAAAAAGAAAGAAACAAAAAATTGAATTTAGAACATGATTTTGGTAATGTAATAAACTTATTTCATATTTTTTTAATATTTTTTATGTATTAAAAATACATAAATATATTATTCTATTTGCCGTGTCCAAGCCGTGTCGGAAACTCAATTTTTAAGTTTTACCGTATCGTCGTGTCGCGCCGTATCGTGTTGCCGTGTCTATGTCCGTGTTCGTGCAACATAGATTTTTTCTTATAGAGATAGGTGATGATCAATTGAAAAATCTATTCACAATATTCAATGTTAACATCGACAATGGTGGTTGTTTGGTGGATTTGAATAATTGAGGTTGATGCCTCGCATGTTGTATACCATTGTTGGTTTAAGAATAGCTATGCTAGCCCAATACTATATAGATTTTTGATTACCATCACGATTATGTTGATGGTTTATCACTTTATTATCACTATATACTTTGTTCTATGTACCTTATTGTTAGCTTTGGAGTTTAGCAGTGCTCGTGTGTGTGCATGTATATATGCTTGTATATGTTTTGTAGTGTGTATATTTATATAAAAGATCCTACTAACCCCAATAGGTGGTCATACTGCCCTTAATATGAACCTATTATAAGTGACTGAAGCATACAGTTTAGTTCAAGAGTCATACTACCCTCAATAGGAGGTCATACTGACCTTAATAAAAGGTCATACTGACCCTAATAGGAGGTCATACTGACCCTAATAGGAGGTCCTACTTACCCCAATAGGTGGTCATACTGCCCTCAATAGGAACCTGTTATAAATAACTAAAGCACGTAGTTAAGTTCAAGGGGACTTGTTGACCCCAATAAGAGGTCCTATTGACCCTAATATGTGGTCTTACTGCCCCCAATATGGACATGCTATAAGTGACTGAAGCACACAGTTATGTTCAAGGGTCATACTGCCCCCAATAGGAGGTCTTAATGCCCCCAATAGGAGGTCTTACTGACCCCAATAGGTGATCATACTGCCCCCAATATGGACCTGTTATAAGTGACTGAAGCACACAGTTAAGTTCAAGGGTCATACTGCCCCCAATAGGAGGTAATACTGACCCCAATAGACCTTCTAACAAACCCCTTACTGCCCCAATAGACCCCGGACATGACCCTCTACTACTCTCAATAGACCCCCGACGAACCCCTTACTGCCCCTAATAGAACCCACGATGAATCCCTACTGCCCCCAATAGACATCCGGTCACCGGAGTCTGGTCAACGGTTGCCGGAGTCACGGTCAACGGTCATCGGTTATGAGAATCCGGTCATAGATATTTATTTCAAAATAGACATTCTATAGTTCTTATAATGATATATTGTAGTTTATTTAAATCATTAACGATATAATTGTCTTTAACCTGTTTAAGTTGGCTTTTGAGAATTTGAAAATCTGATTTTGTTCGTGGAAATAAAATTCTTAAAATTAGGGCTAATAGACATTGTCCCTAAAAAAATATAATGAAATTGAAGATTCAAAAATTTATGAAAGACTTACTGCCCCTAATAGAACCCACGACGAACCCCTACTGCCCCCAATAGACATCCGGTCAACGGTTGTCGGAGTCACGGTCAACGGTCATCAGTTGTAAGAATCCGGTCATAAATATTTATTTCAAAATAGACATTCTATTGTTCTTATAATGATATATTGTAGTTTATTTAAATCATTAACGATATAATTGTTTTTAACCTGTTTAAGTTGGCTTTTGAGAATTTGAAAATCTGATTTTTTGTTGGTGGGAATAAAATTCTTACAATTAGGGCTAATAGACATTGTCCCTAAAAAATATAATGAAATTGAAGATTCAAAAATTTATGAAAGACTTACTGCCCCTAATAGAACCCACGACAAACCCCTACTGCCCCCAATAGACATCCGGTCACCGGAGTCCGGTCAACGGTCATCGGTTGCGAGAATCTGGTCATATATATTTATTTCAAAATAGACATTATATTGTTCTTATAATAATATATTGTAGTTTATTTAAATCATTAACGATATAATTGTCTTTAACCTGTTTAAGTTGGCTTTTGAAAATTTGAAAATCTGATTTTGTTGGTGGGAATAAAATTCTTAAAATTAGGGCTAATAGACATTGTCCCTAAAAAATATAATGAAATTGAAGATTCAAAAATTTATGAAAGACTTACTGCCCCTAATAGAACCCACGACGAACCCCTACTGCCCACAATAGAGATGGTCACCGGAGTCCGGTCAACGGTCATCGGTTGCGAGAATCCGGTCAAAGATATTTATTTCAAAATAGACATTCTATTGTTCTTATAATGATATATTGTAGTTTATTTAAATCATTAACGATATACTTGTCTTTAACTTATTAAGTTGGCTTTTGAGAATTTGAAAATCTGATTTTGTTGGTGGGAATAAAATTCTTAAAATTAGGGCTAATAGACATTGTCCCTAAAAAATATAATGAAATTGAAGATTCAAAAATTTATGAAAGACTTACTGCCCTTAATAGAACTCACGACGAACCCCTACTGCCCCCAATAGACATCCGGTCACCGGAGTCCGGTCAACGGTCATCGGTTGCAAGAATCCGGTCATAGATATTTATTTCAAAATAGATATTCTATTGTTCTTATAATGATATATTGTAGTTTATTTAAATCATTAACGATATAATTGTCTTTAACGTGTTTAAGTTGGCTTTTGAGAATTTGAAAATCTGATTTTGTTGGTGGGAATAAATTTTTTAAAATTAGGGCTAATAGACATTGTCCCTAAAAAATATAATGAAATTGAAGATTCAAAAATTTATGAAAGAAAATCCAGATTCAAACTTATCCTTATAAGTTACAAATAGCAATATGAAATAATAATGAATTTGGGTTTCAATTAGTTTCTTTTATTGACTTCTTTTTCTTATTATAGAGGCTAACAAGGAGATACTCTTTATCCTATAACAATCAAACACATAATTAAGGAAAGTTGATTTAGTTTTTTTTTTTGTGTTTTTTGAGAGAATATATAGTTTCATTAAGAATTAAATTCAGTTTACCTCTTTGGTGCTAAAATCAGTTTGATACCTAAACTTTTTTTAAATCATGTTGGTCCCTAAACTTCTAATTCTCATCAACATGGTACAAATTTTGAAATCATTTTCAATAATGACGTCATATGCTGACTTATCCACGACATATGATTCGAATCTCTCTCACCTTATTAAGGGATGAAACATCTTACCACCACGCCAAATGCTTCCGTTTGTACATATTGTGCAAAAACAATTATATATATATATATAGGGTCCGGTTCAAGGGACACTTATTTTGACACCAATTTTCACCCCTTAGATTTAAAGAGATCAAATGGTAGATATTGATTGAGAGTATGATTTGGCAAGTGACATGGAAATAACATTATTAATTTACCAAAAAAGATAATTAGGTACCTTGAATTCTTATTTTAAAGAATTAAAGAAAAGATTTTACATGATTGAATTCCATAAGAACACCTTATATATATGTTCTTCAACAGAGTTGCAGGAAAAACAAATTCCAAGTTCATATCTGCAAAGTACAAGTGTATTATCAAATCAAAGCACCACCTAATCAAATAAAAACCCACAAGGTCATATTAATCATGTTCATTGAAAACGATAGAATTTGATCTGATCTGCATATTCTAAAATGAAAGAATTAGGGTTTGCTGAAGTCCCAAATCTCATTGCAGCTGCACATTGATCTATTGATTGTCGTTAAATAAAAGTATTGAATTGAGAAGATTGATGTGGTGTTTAATAGAAAGATCAGATTGGCTAGCTTTTGAATTATATATGATCCTATGTAAGTGCTCTTATTTGAAGATGAGAACACCCATGTGCCATGATATCTGGAAATTTTCTTCTAGCTTTTCTCGTTGAAGAACAAGATCATGTAAAAAGTTTAATTTATTTTTTGTATAAAGGGGAATAAGTTTATAAGTTTAATTAAATAATAATTTATCTTTCTTTTAAGAAAATAATAAAATTTTCATGTCACTTGCCAAATCAAACTCTCAATTAATATCTACCATTTGATCTCTTTAAATCTAAGGGGTGAAAATTGGTGTCAAAATCTGTGTCAAAATAAGTGTCCCTTGAACCGGACCCATATATATATATATACATACATATCATGGTAATTCGAAAAAGAGGGGAAGGACTTTCCCAGAAAGTTAGTCTATTTGTATATTTGTATATTTGTATATAACAGAGAGAGAGAGAGAGAGAGAGAGATTGTAGATTAGTATTATGTGTGTGTGTATAGTGCTGCAGATTAAGAAGGGTTAGAAAAGGAACATGAAGAGAAAGAGAAGAGATCCAGAAAGAATGAAAAGGATTGTTCTGAGTTTGCCCAATTAATTAAACAAGCAGTTGCAAAGAGTATATATTATTCACATTCACTTGATCTTGAATAAAGGAGCGCGTACTATAGTGGATTGTTGTTTGAGTTGTGATCATGTGGGAAGGGTTTGATTCCCCTTGAATACAATGAGTGGAATTTTTGTAGGATTAAATCCATAAACATTGTCAAAGGGTAATTTAGATAATTCAGTAAAAATTGGGCCCTCATGTCGGCGCCAACTCAGCTTCTGACATCATCATTGAAAGAAATTTTAAAATCTGGATCATGTTGATGAAAATTGACAGTTTAGGGACCAACATGATTAAAAAAATGTTTAGGTATCAAACTTATTTTAGCACTAAAGTTTAAGGGGGTAAATTGAATTTAATCCTTTCATTAACTTATCATTGACCAGAAGACACACACATCAAAATGTCTAATTACAACCACTCATTGAGATGGCAACAAACAATAACAAATTGACAGATACCCTAATTGTAAATGCGCAAATATGTGCCTACCACAAGTGACTTCAAATTAGCTTAACTAATGATTGGGTACTAACAAAGGAAAGTTGATTTTGTTTAAAAAAAAAATACTAAGGATACTAAGGAAAGTTGATTTTGCTTAACTAATGATTGGGTACTAAAAAATACTTATACAAATTACTAAGATGATATCTACACCTCCCTAATTTTTTTTCAAAATGTCCATTGTCCAATAAAATAATAAGTCATTTTTAGAAAAATTATATTCATATTCCACAATCGGTTGCTAGATTTTCTTTAATTTTTGACAATTTTACTATCCAGTTCAAAGCGTACACAAACTGGGCAAAGAAAACAAAAACAGTAACAAAACCTGCTACTTGTCCTTTAAAGGGGATGAGCAAGTCAAGTAAACAGTCGAACATTAGGTTTTGCCACTTTATTTTCGTATTTTACTTTCTACATGGTTGAACATCATGGTAGTTTCATTAGGTTTCTCATTTTTGTTTCTACATGGTTAAACATCATGGTAGTTTCTTAGGTTTCTCTTGAGTTACTTGGCATGACTTATGCTTTCGTTATCCTTGCTGGGAAGTCATGTTTGTGATTGTCATTCGTTTGATATAAACACTGACATCCAATCCCTAAGAAAAAAAACAAAAATAATTAAAAATTCAAAATAAATGGGAGTAAAACCAAATGAGCCAATATGGATTTAGATACATCAAAAGTATGACGACCCAAATTCTTATTGACTTGTGTTATTATGCTACTCTAAGAAAAAAATCTACATAATCAACATGATCTACATTTTACAGTTCAACAAATCAAATTTACACACCAAAATTAGTTTCATTAACAAATTATTAGACTTGTTCATCATTTGATTTCAAACTAAAAACTCCATTTTTGGCTCGAACACGTCGCACGTGCTCTAGGGTTTTATATCAAAATTTTTCTCCTCTGCCTAATGGTGCATTCTAAGGGTGTCGCCGTCGAACGAGATTGGTTGTGTGTTGGTTGTGGGGTAGTTCAATCTAGACTGTTGTGGTTGGAGTGAGGTGGTGGAAGAACTTGTGGTCGTTGTTGAGTGGCACCTCGATTATTGTTGCCAGGATTGGTCAGCGAGTTTGTTGTCGCGGGGTAGCCATGAGATCATCAAATGTGGTCGAGTTTTTAAGTCAAGTGATAGGAGCACAAAATGCTACGTTTATAATATATTTCCGACCCTATTTAGCTATGTAATTCCTTTAACAATATTCATATTAACTAAGTTTGTGTTTTTAGATCATAAATAAAGCCGAGGAGCCCAAAAAAGACAAAGGAGGAGAAATCTTGAAGAAAAATGAATCTATGTTGTGCAAGAAAAGAAATCAGAAAATCTATCAGAAATTATCAATCAATTTCGACAGAAGATTGTTATCAGCTCATAACGATCCAAGAGATGTGCCATATATTAGTGGAAAGCTACAAGAGTCTACTTTCCAGAAATTTTTACAAATCATCAATACCTATTTTGGAGAAGAAGTTATGACTGTTTGAGTGGTCAAAGGTCAGTCTGCCCAAATTTTTGATTTGGACCAAAACTTCTATTTCGAGGCCCAGACCACATTGGCAAGCCCATGGACGAGTTTTGAGGGTTTCATAACCCTAATTACAGCAGAAAGAAAGGAGGACGTGAAGATTAGAGGAGGCCAGCGATCTCACATCATCGTGGCGAGGTTTTGAAGCCCCAAAAATATTTTAGATATTGTTTTGAACCTTGGTTTCAAATTATTGAGTCTTTCAAATTGTTTGTTTGGTTTTATGGGGAACTCTTGCTTGTTTATGTTCATGTATGCGCAATATAGAACATTATGAACTTGTGAGTGGGGCTAGAATTAGGTTGTTTAATCTCCTAAACGGTTAAACGGCCTGTTTCAAAGTAGTAAAATCTATAGGACAATAGGTGAAACCAAATAAAAATGATTGCATGCTAGATAGGCGTTCCACACTAGTTTTGCATACTTGTTCAATCAAACTTTCATTGATCTTAATGCTTAGAATAATTTGTTAATAGGATAACGTCTATACCTTGATCAGTTATTCTAAAGGCTTAGTAATGGTGCGTTCATCTTACTTAAGTATGCAAGAGAAGTAATAAGGACTTATGCAGTGTGTTCACGGTTTGTTCTTGATTGATACCGATTTACGACTTAATGATTGAAGTTTTGGTTGTTAACATGTCTTGAAACATACTTGGTGGTGGATTTCCAAGTCTCTAACTTCTCATCCATTTGATCTTTTCTGATTTATTTTTTTCTTTGTTTTCTCTTGTTTATAATCACAAAACCCCATATATATCTCTAGTACTATAATATTTTGTTTTCTCTAGTTTTGTAATTAACGTAATTGTAAATGTACCCTCAATCCTCGGCTTTTATAATGATACCCTTATTTACTATATACTACAATTGACACAAAAAAAAGTTTTTAATTGAAACGCCTGGTTTCGGTCGCTATCATCAAGCGAGGATGGAGGCGGAGAACTTATGAGTTACTGGATATGTATATCGATCAGGTCATTCCATATTCGGTTTAGAGCCAGAGGATAGTTGCATTAATCGTTGGTGTGTGGGTTGTGAAGTGTTGGTGATGGAGCGACCGAGTGGCTAGTTCCCTAAACCACCGACTGTGGCAACCCCCACTAGTGGTGGCGTGACTGGGCATGTGGGAGGCAAGAGAAGGCTATGCAAGAGTTGAGTTGGGTATGATGAAATTACGTGTCGTTGGATCTTTATTCCAACAATAACATATTTGAAAAGCTAAGCTGATTGTTAGACATTAGGATCTGTAATAGTGTTATATATGTAATGATTTTTGCATTATGTCATTTTGTGTCAAAACAAATGGAGTTGTCAACGGAGCAAAACTATTTGCTACTTGGTGCTTGTTAGAATATTTATCAGATGTAGCGAGTCTTGATATTATCTCATGTGGCGTTCAGATCATATCCATTTTTTAAAAATAGGATCTGTGATCCGAACTGTTTAATTATTTCGGATCGGATTTGCATTTTAATATACAAGATCCGAATGGATCCAAATCTGAAAAAAAAAAAACCGATTTGGATCTCGGTTTTTTTCGGATCCGAAAAACCTGAAATTTATGACATATTTCCATGAAAGCAAAGATATTACAAGTTTCCGAAAGTTCAAACCAACTTGGACACAAAATAACATTAAGCAATTTAAAGTTTCAAACTTAACAAAGCCTTGACAACAAAAAAAAGAAAAAGCAAACTACTTTTTGTGTTTTATCTTTTCATTACCCCAAGTGTAATGGCTTACAATAGATCTAGTTCAATCCAACAGTTATTCAGATTTTTGAATTTTTTTTTAGATTCTAATCTGATCCAAACTTCCTTAAACGGATAGGATTCACGAAAAGCTGCATTTTTAATAATCAGGATCTGATCTGAACCATCTAATTCGGAGGTTCGAATCAGATCCGATCAGAACGACTTGGAACCGGACCAAATACGAAGCCCTACTTTAGAGCATTACAATCGATCGAATCGACTTAGAACCTGACCAAATATGCAGCCCTACTTCAGAGCATTGTAATCAAGGGTTTAGACTCAATACCCCATTGTATTCATTAATTTCATTAATCACTCGACCTTCTATTTGAAAAAAAAAAAAAATCAAACTTAATTACACATAGCATGTATATATGGTTTATGAAGTGTGTTCCATTGTGGTGCTTTATATATGGTAATATTGTAGTTAATTGTTATCAAATTTCATGTACTATGATTTCTCAATAAAACCCACGAGTGGTATCTTCCGAAAGTTGTGTTTGCCTAATTTTTTCTTGAAAGTTACCTCAAGATATCCCTTTAGCCATTGATAAAGATAATCTACTTGGATTTGGTCGGCTTCAAGATAATCTTCAAACGCCGGAATCGTAATGCTCAAACAAGAGCGGTAATCAAACAATACGATGGTAAAAGTTTGATTAAGAATGGTCAAATCATGTGCGAAAAATACTCGGGTACAAAATGTCAAGTACTTCATCAAGTCAATGTGGCGGTGTTTAGTGGGATATAAGCGAATGTGTATAGTAAGTACAATGAGTCAGCGGTAGCGAATAATTAAAGGACGAGTGTTAAAAGGTAAAAAAAGAAATTTACTTTCGTTCCCATGGCTATGCTTCCCTTTCTTTTTATCGTTTATGTCTGTCTAATATTTATGAGTTTTCACATGGTAAGTGGTACACATGGGCGGAACTTGGATTTGGACCTTGGGGGGTCCAGATATAAAACAAGAGAGTATCAAAGATAATAATGTAATGTTAAGTAAGGATCGCATACCTTATTAATTTTCATTAAGATACAAAAATTAAAAATATTAGACATCTATGATAAAAATTACAAGAATATTCTAAATCTAAACAACATTAATGCATTCTTTCTATAAATTGGGTGTAGATTGTGTAGTTATTATGGTTAATTGTTCTGTAATTATTGTTTTTATTGATTAGGGGGGGTTCAATGAGTCAAATTAACATAGGATTTCACTATTTGCATTAGGTCTAGATGAAGTGATTATAGAAAGATGAACCCGACTTGGGTGATAATGGCTTGTCACCTTAAAATGACCACAACCAATGAACATGAGACACGTGTCCATTTTATAGGACTTGGCTGCAATTTAAGGACATAACATGTGGTTTTTAAGTATTTGGAATGTTTATTTATGATTATTGTTGACATTTGTCCATTTTTTATTAATGTTTGTCACTAATAAGTGACCATAGCTGATCACTCAACTTATTTCCTAAAGATTCAGAAATGTTGACAGAGATCTAGACCCTTTCTAGCCCAAGGGTAGTTTCGCCCTGGTGGTACAAGAACACAAAGGACCGAGTGACCAAATTCTCATTGAGAAAGGAAAGTTAAGGTCATAGTTTTTCTTGCTTGGAGAAGTGCCTTGCTTTATTTGCATGGTGGGGAAGTATAAACATACAGAGATTTGAACATTAAAGTGTACAAAATATTCACACCACGATTTAATTTATATATGGACGTCCGCAACTTTCAATTATACGGATGAGATACGTGTCACTTGGACAATTAACTCTATTTTCATGTAGGTCCCCCACCCACATCTCCTTCTCTCTTCTGTTCGTCTTTAAACCCAGAAACTAAAAGCTTTAGTTCTTTCTTTGATCTCTGTTATAATTAAACACCTGCAAAAGAAACAAAAACCAAATTAGATTGGATCACCGATTGCATTAGATCAACACTCATGGATACCAATCCTTCGGACCTTGTTTTCTTTGTTTCTACATCCTCTAATTTGGGTTTTAACTTTTAAGAACTCATCATATTTCAATCATGATCTAAAGCTAGTTAATGATCATAGGCTACCCAAAGAAGCCACCGTGAACAAATCGGCCTTCAAACAGACTCGCACTGGCGGCAATGACAACCCTTCAACTTAGCCCACACAACAGCTTCAGATTCATCGGGGCTCGGAGATGATCCATGGCTGAATTAGATAACTAATTTCTGGGTTTTTTCTGTCTGGGCCTGAGATTCTAAAGGTTTGCTTTGATTATATAATAAGGAGGAGAGGAGATGTCAATATGTTCAAATGGCCGATTTCATAAGAGAAGGGAGAAGATGAGAGTCTCATTAAAGAGAAGGAGAAGTGATGGGTGGGGGACCCATATGAAAATAGAGTTAATTATCAAGTGACATGTATCTCATCTGTATAATTGAAAGTTGCGGACGTCCGTATCTGAAAACTCACGTGTGTGTATTAAAGTTTGTTTTTTTTTTTTAGTTTTGATTATGGTTTTGTTGATTGCGTGAAATTATTCTACCAAAACGTAAACAATCGACTATCTTGCATTCATGCCCTAACAAAGAGGTGAGGAAAGCAACTGTACATTTGTACCAAAATAAGTTCAGAGTTGCAGAATTTCAACCATATTATTTTGACAAGAGAAATTGAAAGATGGTTTTCCCAAGTGAAAATAGATATATATCTATGACAAGTTCCACCTCCACGGCTCCACCCAGAGCATGATTTGCAACTCTTCATGTGCTTTTGGTTCTTTAGCATTTTAGCTCATTGATCGAAGAAGTTTGAGCTATAATCGCATTTTAGCTCATCGATCGTAGACGAGTTTGAGCAATAATCTCGCTGATTGACACTTTAGCACATGGATCGGAGGTAGCCTCACATAAAAGTTTACCGGAGATAAAAAATAAAAAATGGCACATGAGGGCAGCGCCGCCATTGGGGGATGGGAAGGGAATGGGGTTCCTTATCCAAACATGGAAAATATTAATAAGTAAAAAGGAATGGAGGGAAGCCAAGCAAGCTAAGGTAAAGAGGGGCGTGTCAGAAAATCCAAGTGGCCTTCCTATTTCCATCGGCTTTTCTCTGATCGATCTCCCTCATCGTCACTCTGACTCGACTGACTGACACTATTACTTGGCCGCTGCTGTTTCAGCCACCGATGAGCAGCCGCAACCCTAACCCCTCACCAACCAATCAATCGTCTTCGTCGTCGTCTTCTTCTTCTGATCTGCCACCCTCTCAGGTCAGGTGGGACCCCAGCCTCGATCTCTGCCATACCTGCTCCATGCAGCACATCAGGGTGACGGACGACCAGACCAGTGAAGGCTGTCAAAAGCTCATTTACCCCCAACCACTGCAAGCAGAATCGAATACAGATCTCAGTTCTCAATAATATTAATATGACCTGATAATATACATATGTCTAGATTAACCAGAAGGAAAAAATTTAGGTATTTTGAGGTATTAATATTTTATAAGGTGTTAATATTATATTGGTTTACGTAAATTCAGGTAAAATAGTTATTTTAAAGAGTGAAAGAATGCATTTAGTCACGTTAACCATATAAAGTTAACGTCCATAAATACAAAGTAAACGTCCACAGATAGTCGTTCTCCTCGATCGAACAGAACCTACAAACGAGTGTTTTTCTCTGTCTTCTTGATCGGAACGGAACCCTAGACGAATGTCTCTCTCTCTCTCTCTCTCTCTCTCTTTCGATCATTAAACCTAAATGGCTCTTTCTCTCTCTCTCTCTCTCAACGTCTCTTTCTTGATCATTAAACTTGGACTTTGTTTCTCTCTCTCTCTCTCTCTTTCTTGATCAATCAATCTTGCTCGTTCTATATATGCGGCTCTCTATAACATAGACTCACTCTCTGTATCTCTTGATCCTTCAATCTCATCGAGAGTCTTGATTATTCAATCTGATCGAGACTTTGTCTCTTCTGTATCAGTATCGATCCCATCTGACAATCAGACGTTCTTGTCGCACTGAATCTTCTCCTCTTTCGCCCAGTTCAATGAGTTTTGTTTCTTCATGATCTTGTTTTAGTTCCATAGTCTCATGGTGTTTGTTTGATGCCTTGTTTCAGTTCCCTTGTTTGATTTGTGAATCTTGTACATATTGCTTCATATAGAAAACACTACTATTTTAGGTCTTCTTTTCTATTGTCATGATTCATGATTCATTCAAAAGAGGTAATCTGTGAATCATAGATAACATGTGAATCATAAATTTCATAGATTGTTTCATGAAAGAAGTAGTTTAACTCATGAAATTGAGTAGACCAATCAATATAACACAAGCGGTTCGTCATTGCTTAATAAGTCTACTATTTTTTCGTAAATTTTTACTTTGTATACAATACACATCTTAATAAGAAAGTAATCGTATATACTGATACTGAAGTTGAAACACAAGTACAACCAACGATGGATGCGTCTGAGAATGGAAAACAGCCGAACAAGGGTGTAGAGGATGTGGCAGTAGATGTTCTAAGATTTGGAAGCCTGACGATCGCCGATGTGCGAGCTTTGACCTTCGAAACAGTGAATGAGGCAGAGAGATTCTACTCTGCATATTCAGCAGCAGTTGGATTTGGATGTAGGAAGGATGACAAGGGAGAGTCTAACAGTTTGATTCGGTGGAGGCAGTGGGTCTGCTGCAAGGAAGGGACTCGAGATAAAAAGTACTTGGAAGCAGATGGTTTGAGTCGTACTCCTCAGAAACAGACTAGGGTGAATTGCCAAGCTAGATTTTGGATCAATTACAATGATGGGAGTAGAGTTTATATGGTGAAGATATTCGTTCCAGAGCATAATCATGAACTAGCTACTGGGAACTAGATTGCATTTGTTCGTGCTCATCGTCATGTCAGCGACGCAGCTTTGGCTCTGACAAACACATTGACAAGGGTTTCAATCAGACCATGTCACACGTATGAGTATATGGTGGAGCAGGCTGGGGGATATTCGGTAGTGGGATTCACCATGAAGGACCTCTACAACAAGCTTGACCAACAACGATGGACCTCCCCATTTGAGAGTGATTCCGAAGGAGCGCTTTCCTACATGAGAGCACTGGCAGCAAAAGACTCACACTTTATATGCAAATTCACTAGAGATTTGGAAGACAGGTTAGTTGACACTTTTGACGAGATAGGCATTCATTTGTTGATTATTAGTGTTATGGGGATGGGCTGATATTCGATAGCACATACAAAACCAATATTTACAACATGCCATTAGTTTTTTTGTTGGGACGAACAACCATCGAGGTAGTATTATTTTCGGTGCTGCCCTTATTTCGAATGAGACTGAGGAGACATACACTTGGTTGCTTCGTACATTTTTGGAGTCGATGAAAGGGAAGATGCCTAAGGCGGTACTCACAGACAGTGACGAGGCCATGCGTAAGGCAATTGAAACTGTGATGTCAGAAGCAAGGCACCGTCTATGTATTTGGCACGTAGGTAAAAATGCCTTTACACACTTAAAGTCTGAGGAAAAGTTGAAGGCTTTTAACAGATGCGTGAGGAAGTATCAGACGGTTGAGCAATTGAAAGGTTATGACAAGAAATGATTGACGAACTTGATCTCCATGACGATATTTGGATCGGGAATATGTATGAAAAGAGAGACAAGTTTGTCAAGCATTCTTCGGTGACATATTTATGGCCGGAATGAGAAGCACACAAAGGTGTGAGGGCATGAATAAAGAATTCAAGAGGGTTCTTGGTAAAGGGAAATCTCTTGTGGAGCTTGTTGCGTTGGTGTACAGATTACTTATGAAACTGAGACACAATCAAGAAAGGGATGAATTCATCAATATGAATTCATTTCCTGGTGCCGTAACTCACTTGGTAGATTTGGAGATACAAGCCTCTTCTATATTCACACACGATGTGTTTAAGTGGATTGTAAGAGAGATCAAGAAAGAGAGCTATATTACACTAAAGCAAGGAGCATAATGTCATGAAGATGGTAGTCGTGTTTACAAGGTATCAGTTTACAATAGGCCTGAATTTGACCACACTGTTATTACCACCTTGAGAAAGAGACTGACAGTGCAGAAGACCCGATTATGGTGTGTTCTTGCAGAATGCTTCAGTTCAGGGGAGTACCATGTCGTCACATGTTCACGGTGATGAAAAACGAGCACATTGTTGAGCTTCACAAGTCACTAATCGTCAAGAGATGGTCAAAGGATGCAAGAATTGTGTGTGAAATCCCTTATTAGGATCAATCTATGCCCAGAGAAGCATTGGAAGTGAGCAGGTATGGTGCTCTAACTGCCGAATGCAATCGATTGTGCTTTTATGCTTCAAAGACAGATGCAGGGTACAACTTGTTGCAGATGGAGATCAGTAGACTCTCATCAATTGTGGAAGCTTTTGCCAAATAAAAAGAAAAAGTTCAAGCTCCGGCCACACCCCAACATGAAAGGTAATGTTGTGAGAGACCCTATCTCGGTTAGGACCAAAGGCAGAGAAAAAATGACAAGAAGACTAAGGCTCCCAGACGACCAATTACTTGTGGTTATTGCCAAGTTATTGGACATAACAGTCAAACATGTAATGTTAGGAAGGAGAAAGAGAAAGCTGAGAAGTGCAATGAAAATGACGAACGAAACACTGACCCTCGTCCTTCAGTTGCAACACCTGCAAAGAGATCCTATCGTTATTGCAAACGATCTGGACACAATACTCAAAGATGTGATGCTAGGAAAGAGAAAGAAAAAGCTGAGAAGACAAACGAAAATGTTGCGGGAACAAGAAATGATCCTCCTCCTTTGGTTGTAACACTGCAAAGAGAACTATTCACTGTAGTACGTGCAAAGGAGCCGGGCACACACACCGTAGATGCCCAAATAAAACAAAAAAAGGAGACGCCTTCCCCACATCTGAGGAGTGATTCCCTATTCTAGTGATATAGGTGCCGATCTTAGTTATAGTTGTAATTCAAATTTCTTGTACTCTGTGTTTGAGATTTCATTTTACTTTTCAGTAATGTCAACGTGAATTTAGATTTCATTGTTATGTTTTTGCTTTGTGAATGGTCTATCTTGCCGTAGGACACTTTTTCAGAAAGTCTACATGAAGTAAAGAAACTGGTAAATGTAGAGCTAATAAGGTAACACTATAAAGAACACATCTCCGGAAAGTCTACATTGTATCATGCTTTTCATAAACGAAGAGTAGAACGTCTTTACAGAAAAAGTAGCCCATTCAATACAGTCTAACAATTATCATCCACTAGTGTAAGGTTTACGATGATGGAGCACTAGTAACCTTGTCAAGACCCACCCCGAATTTCACCCTGAAATCCGAAGTAAGTCTTGCGGGGTCCACATCCAAGGAAAATTTACTGAAACCTCCCTTGAAAATGAACAACCCTATCCTAAAAAATTCAAATAACACTCCTAAAACCAACAATCAACCTCAACTCCTGGAGCCACCCGCTCCCCACAATACAACCACCACAAAAAAAAATAAACAACCTTCTAATCCATCACATAAATATCCAGATAATATAACAAACTTCAACCTTCCAAATATTCTAAATTTAACTCTAAGACTCAGCACACGACCGAACTAATATACATTATCCTCAAGGTAATCAGAGCTGCTAAAACTAGAGGAAGTAAGAAAATGTGCTGGTAGGTTAACAGGTAACCTACTGGGAAAGGTGGTGGAGAAATGGGTGACTATGCCTTGCCTCCTACTAGATCCAACCCGCACTTTACAGACTGGGCGATTTAAAACGAAGGGCCCATGAGAAAACATTTGAAACAGTTAGTTGAGTGAGTGGACAAAAATAATTAATAAAATAAATTATTTATGCATTCCTATTTAATATTCATAAAAAAATGGTGCATGCGACAATTCAAAAGCGCTCAAATCATAAACTGGCAATTCATGACTAGCCCCTGCTAGTCTCTAAAGCTTAATTAAATGGAGCCTCTCAGGCTAAATTATAAATAAACATATACATTTATGTATTTACATTAATCAGATTCCTTGTATGAATTCTATGAAATAATTAAGAAAGATAGAAATTCATACAAGCTACGACGCTGGCGTCTAACGCTCACGTCACACCATAATGTAATTTTTTCTCATTATGACAGAACTAGACGAATGTATATACGTGCAGACCCCCTATATGAAAACCTAGACAAAAATAAAAAATAATTTTCATATAGGGCTACTACGCTCGCGTCTAATGCTCACTTCACGCCATAATGAAATTTTATCTCATTATGACGGAACAAGCACGTATGGCTAGCTAGCATTTATTATACATACTAATCTCACAATATCCACATACATAGTCACCGAAAATCTCATTTTCGGTAAGTCTAAAAAATAATGAGAATTGCCAAATCTCCAAAAATCATAAATCTCAGCTGAAGAATATCTGATCAACAACATAATGCATCGCATTTTAAATTAAAAACAAAATCCACTCATATAATAAGCCTAAGCCTGACGTTGATCGAGGCCTCTTCCGTCCGAGCCTCCTCACGTTCTGTTCTAAATATATAATTAAATCCCCAACCAAAATCCAATATTTACATAAAATAGCAAATTAAACGTGAGCCTTAAACACACTCATTGATAGGTGCATTTTATGCAACGTTCTTAATGTATTTCGACCCTATTTAGCTATGTACTTCCTTTAACAATATTGATTTTAACTTAGTTTGTGTGTTTTAGGTCACAAATAAAGCCGAGGAGCACAAAAAAGCAAAGGAGGAGAAATCTTGAAGAAAAGGAATCCATATGGCGCAAGGAAAGAAATCTGAAAATCTGCCAGGAATTATTAGTCAACTTCGATAGAAGATGTGATCAGCTCACAATGATCCAGAGATGAACTTTATATCAACGGAAAGCTAGAAGAGTCTAGTTTTCAGAACTTTTCACATATCGTTAATAGCTATTTTGGAGAAGACGTTATGACTATTTGAGTAGCTGAATGTCAGTCTGCCCGAATTTCTAATTTGGCCGAAACTTCTTTAAGGCCCAGGACACTTTTTCAGAAAGTCTACATGAAGTAAAGAAACTGGTAAATGTAGAGCTAATAAGGTAACACTATAAAGAACACATCTCCGGAAAGTCTACATTGTATCATGCTTTTATCATAAACGAAGAGTAGAACGTCTTTACAGAAAAAGTAGCCCATTCAATACAGTCTAACAATTATCATCCACTAGTGTAAGGTTTACGATGATGGAGCACTAGTAACCTTGTCAAGACCCACCCCGAATTTCACCCTGAAATCCGAAGTAAGTCTTGCGGGGTCCACATCCAAGGAAAATTTACTGAAACCTCCCTTGAAAATGAACAACCCTATCCTAAAAAATTCAAATAACACTCCTAAAACCAACAATCAACCTCAACTCCTGGAGCCACCCGCTCCACAATACAACCACCACAAAAAAAATAAAAACACCTTCTAATCCATCACATAAAATATCCATAATATAACAAACTTCAACCTTCAAAATATTCTAAATTTAACTCTAAGACTCAGCACACGACCGAACTAATATACATTATCCTCAAGGTAATCAGAGCTGCTAAAACTAGAGGAAGTAAGAAAATGTGCTGGTAGGTTAACAGGTAACCTACTGGTGAAAGGTGGTGGAGAATGGGTGACTATGCCTTGCCTCCTACTAGATCCAACCCGCACTTTACAGACTGGGCGATTTAAAACGAAGGGCCCATGAGAAAACATTTGAAACAGTTAGAGTGAGTGGACAAAAATAATTAATAAAATAAATTATTTATGCATTCCTATTTTAATATTCATAAAAAAATGGTGCATGCGACAATTCAAAAGCGCTCAAATCATAAACTGGCAATTTCATGACTAGCCCCTGCTAGTCTCTAAAGCTTAATTAAATGGAGCCTCTCAGGCTAAATTATAAATAAACATATACATTTATGTATTTACATTAATCATATTCCTTGTATGAATTCTATGAAATAATTAAGAAAGATAGAAATTCATACAAGGCTACGACGCTGGCGTCTAACGCTCACGTCACACCATAATGTAATTTTTCTCATTATGACAGAACTAGACGAATGTATATACGTGCAGACCCCCTATATGAAAACCTAGACAAAAATATAAGAAAATAATTTTCATATAGGGCTACTACGCTCGCGTCTAATGCTCACTTCACGCCATAATGAAATTTTATCTCATTATGACGGAACAAGCACGTATGGCTAGCTAGCATTTATTATACATACTATCCTCACAATATCCACATACATAGTCACCGAAAATCTCATTTTCGGTAAGTCTAAAAAATAATGAGAATTGCCAAATATCCAAAAAATCATAAATCTCAGCTGAAGAATATCTGATCAACAACATAATGCATCGCATGCTTTTAAATTAAAAACAAAATCCACTCATATAATAAGCCTAAGCCTGACGTTGATCCGAGGCCTCTTCCGTCCGAGCCTCCTCACGTTCTGTTCTAAATATATAATTAAATCCCCAACCAAAAATCCAATATTTACATAAAATAGGCAAAATTAAACGTGAGCCTTAAACACACTCATTGATAGGTGCATTTTATGCAACGTTCTTAATGTATTTCCGACCCTATTTAGCTATGTACTTCCTTTAACAATATTGATTTTAACTTAGTTTGTGTGTTTAGGTCACAAATAAAGCCGAGGAGCACAAAAAAGCAAAGGAGGAGAATCTTGAAGGAAAAGGAATCCATATGGCGCAAGGAAAGAAATCTGAAAATCTGCCAGGAATTATTAGTCAACTTCGATAGAAGATTGTGATCAGCTCACAATGATCCAGGAGATGAACTTTATATCAACGGAAAGCTAGAAGAGTCTAGTTTTCAGAACTTTTCACATATCGTTAATAGCTATTTTGGAGAAGACGTTATGACTATTTGAGTAGCTGAATGTCAGTCTGCCCGAATTTCTAATTTGGACCGAAACTTCAATTTCAAGGCCCAGACCACAACGGCGAGCCCATGGACGAAAATGAGAGTTCTCTAACCCTAATAGGAGCTGTTCATACATTTCCTATACATAGGAGGAGTTGGAGACGTGAAAAGGGGTCGCTCTTTGCTGCAGAAAAACAACGTCTTTCATCTCCTTCAGAATTTCCTCTCCAAACACAAACCCTAATTTTAGGACTTCTCTTGACGTGCCTTCTCCTTTGTAATCCTTGGCGTAGTTCCTTGTTTCAATATTCAAAGTGTAATCTAAACTCAGACCTAATGTTTTCTTTTATTATCTATTCAATTACTTTAGTTTGTTTCCATCTCTCTTATTCGTTTGTGTTCATGAGTTGGATTTTTGATTGAGTTTGTTCTTATGATCATGGAAATCAGATATGTACACTTGAGTTGTTTGTGTAATTGATGATGCTTTTGATGATCTAAATTGTGTTTATGTGTGATTGACAACTTATGACTTGTTCTTAATCAATATGTGCCATTGTTTGTGTTAAGTCCGCGTCGGTAAACATGAACTAGAATGGTAAGGAGTTATAGGTTGCATGCTATGATGTTTTTGAAGTCCGCGTCGGTGAATTATATTCTAACATGTTCAAGTTCTTCCTCTGATTTATTTTAGATATGAAGTCCGCGTCGGTACATATCTATGAGAAGTTAGAAGGGTTTTAAGTAGTTAAGTCCGCGTCGGTAAATTACTTGAAACATGGAATTTGATTCGTTTCTCCATATGCATGATTTAGGTTGTTAGGGTTGAAATTGCATAGCTACTTGATTATATGAATCTGATTTAGTGTTTTCTTATGTGCAAATAGACGATCACATGTATATAGTAGCTTATGTTTTTGTTTCTTTTTACTTTAGGATTTTCGTCACTCTTATGTTCCCTGTTTTCTTTATTTTATTTTCGTATCAACGATCTCCGAATCCCCTGAAAATTTGTACAGTTGTTCATATGTGTGTCTAGTAGGTCTCGACTAGGTTTTCGACTGCTGTTCTATGGAACAGTAGCTACTTTGTAAATTGTTTAAAGTTTTATTACTTGTTAATATTGTTGTGTTTTACTAACGCTTTGTTTGCAAGGTACCCTCAATCCCGGCCCTATACGATACCCTACTTACTCAATGCTGCTAACGATAAGAGTTTATTTGATGCAGGTTTTGCCTCCGTCACTCATCCTTGCCCAACTTCGCCATTCTTAACTCAATAAGGTTCAAACTTCACCGAACATACCGGCAGCCTTATCAAACCCTCTACATATTATACGACTTAAATCCAACGGCCGGATTCTGCCTTATTAATCCGCCAAATTACCAAACTTTAAAAATTCCCAAACCTATCCAAAACTCCTCCAAAAATTCTAAAATTCACATCAATAACTCCCCTTAATATAACCAATCTAAAACCATAAAAATCCCCTAAACAGCGACGGTCGGAGGTCGACTCCGGCGACCTCCAATGCCTACCAAATTTTAACAACAGTTTCCTCTCAACCCTCTCTACAACTTTCCTAACTAGCACCACAACACCAATTTCAAGTCTAACTAGGTCAATCGAACAAGAACATCATAAAAAGCCCTAGAACTTCAACTCCACATTTCTCCTTACCTAGCTCAAGAGAGGGTGAGACCTTTAGAGGGATGAACGTACGGGAGGAGGGCTTCCTTTTGAGCCTGACAGCTCCGGCTATGACGGCCGGAGGAGGAAGTTCCGGTGACGAGAAGCTTTTGGACAGTCGGACATTTCGGGCCCGATATCTCTCTCACGGCGGTGCTAGGGAGCCTCTCACTGGTCTAGGAAGGGAGTTGGGTCGGAGACCGACCGGACGGGACCGGAGTGGCAGTCTCAGGTGGCTGGACGACGGCGGACAGGCGGCCGGAAGTCCGGTGGGTCGGGGACAGCTCGGGGAGAAATCAGAGAGAGAGAGAGGAGAGAAGAGAGAGGGTGAAATGATTTTGGGCCTCCACACCCCAACCGGTCCAATACCATAAAACCCACACTTCAAAATAAAAACACCCCAAAATAATACCCTAATAAAAATTACCTTTTACTAGCTAAAATTTACTATTTTTACCGTAGTCACATTTTTCTCCTACGAATAATTCTCCGAAATAATCGTCCCCCAAAACCCTTCTAGGGACCAAAATAAACTATAAACTCATTGACGAAGACGATAAAACTCTTATTAATACCAAGCTAGCTAGTAAATAAGGTAAAAATTTAAGGAGTCGGGATGTGACAAACCTTGCTGAATAGGCTCTAAACTGAAATATATTGATGTAAGTAGATGGTAATGATCGACATAATTATTACAATTGACATAATTAATGATTATCATAAATACCTAGATATTTTATGTTAATAAAAGCACACGGAATTTAATGCAACATTCATTTCAGTAGACCAATAAGGAAATTATTCCTATTTGGGATTAGGGTTTGTGATGATGGATAAAGCACTAGTAAGCTTCTATTTATATAGGGTTAGTTTATGATGATCGAGCTCTCTAGTCACTTTAGTGTACAATGGGTGTAGGGTTTATGATGATTAAGCCTCACTATGCTTATATACCTGATGGACCATATAAATGTCATTTTAGCTTTTTAGTGTCGAGAAGCACATTGTAATTAATCTCCTACTTGTTATGGGATTTCCACTTCAGTCACTATTATTATATGTTCACTACGCTTATATATGTGATGATGGATTTCCACTTCATAAGATTAATAAGGAAATTAACCTAATTGGGATTAGGGTTTGTGATGATGGATAAAGCACTAGTAACCTTGCATTATATAGGGTTAGTTTATGATGATCGAGCTCTCTGGTCACCTCTAGTGTATATGGGTGTAGGTTTTATGATGATGAAGCCTCACTATGCTTATATACTTGATGGACCATATAGATGTCATTTTAGGTTTTTAGTGTCGACAAGCACATTGTAATTATCTCCCTACTTGTTATGGGATTTCCACTTTAGTCACTACTTATATGTTCACTACGCTTATATATGTGATGGACCCCCATATAAAATTCATCTATTCTGGTATGTATAAGTCTGGAAATCTGTTTATCTGTCCTGAAATGGTGTCTGAACAGATTTCTCAATTTATTTATGAATTTATGTATGCAAGGTCTCGGCATCTTCCTCGCCTTCTCGTTCGTATTCTGAGAGAGGCACATCATCTAAGAGGCTAGGCACTCCCCCACCCCCACACCATCCCATAAAGGCAAAGGCAAAGCTATTTCGGTATGTATAAGTCTTGAAATATGTTTATTTGTCCTGAAATGATGTATGAATATATTTCTCAATTGATTTATGAATTTATGTATGCAAAGACTCGTCATCTTCCTCGCCTTCTCGTGAAAAACCATCACAATCGCTTGATTCATTCGTATGGCGGACTCATGAAGGGATATCTGGATATGTACAAACCGCCCTCTTAGCCCCCCACCCTCACGCCCCATGACAATGATGGACGCCGTTGCTGCCCTTGAAGATGTCCTAGCTCAGATTCACATGTTAACTTCATTTGTCAATGCAATTAAGCATAATATTGAGACCGAATCAACAAGACAGCCCGAAAGTAATCTAGGGAGAGGAGAGGAGTCGGCGTGATCTTGATTTAGTGTTGATTAGCTTGTAACAATTTATGTTTTGGTTATGTTTCTTCAACATCGGTTATTTTTGGTCACAATTTTCTGGAAATCATTTTGTGGTAGTGATTAATCATTTCTTGATCTTATTAATTTATGAGTCAGTCCTTTATTGATTGTGGTTTTTAAGGAATTAGGGTTGAATTTCAATTTAGTTTCCATTTATGACTAGTCGTTTCGTGCAACAATATGTCAAGTTTGAAGAACCTACCAACATCTCATTTCATAGGTAAAACCGTTTTTATATGTCAAGTCTGCTAATATCATATGAAACGTTGAGCAAAAAATAGACCATCTTGACTTCACTAACTCGCTAAATATACTTGTTTACTTATCATAGGGTACCTTTTTATGAACGAGAGTGTGTACTAAAAAAGTAGACCTATTAGATAGTGTTGTTTGGAATTTCCGATTCAAGAGTAAAATTTTTTCAATGCCACCACTCTAACCATAGTTATGCATGTGTTTGATTGTAAAATCCCACAATCAGCTCCACCCTCCTACTTTGGGGACTGAGCTGGCTAAAATCATGTCAAGTCTGTTAAAATCATGTGGAACGTTGAGAAAAAAAATTAGGCCATCTTGCTTCACTAAATCGCTAACTATACTTGTTACTCATGAGAGGGTAAATTCTTCCCAAATTCTTATGAACAATAGTGTTTGTTGGAATTTCCGATTGAAGAGTAATTTTTTGTCAAGAAAGAGTATTGAGTCCCTTGTATTTTGGGTAGTAGGCGTGAATCTAGATACGTATGTGAAGAGGCAAAAAAAAAAGGGTTTATTGACAGTGCACGTTTAGACCAGATAGTACCTTCATACGAGGTGTATCTGCAGTCCTTTCGTTTCTTAAAAATATTCTAAAAAAAAAAAACACTATTTTCAACATCTTGAAGAGGCCACTCCTCTAATCAAGACGTGACTCTTTGTACCTTAGCCATAATTTTCATTCCTCTATAAATACAGTGCTTCAAACATGATTCTCACATATCTAACTTCTCTTCATAATGTGCAGGGTATCATGGTTCGAAGAAACAAAAAAACTCGTGGTAGAAACTACAGTCCATGGGAACTCATCAACTAGAGTACCGTTTTGCTCTCCAAGAACAGAAGATTGCAGAACTTACACAACAGGTTTTTTCAGATCAACATGCAACTTATCGAAATCCACACTGCCTTGGGACATCTCACTAAATCCATTATGGAGTTGGAGGCCATAAGGGATGCACCTCCCTCCGTATTTAACAGACGTGGCTGTGTGCGCATCAACGTGGCTTGCAGAGATCCAGAATCAGCATTCACCAGCAAATGTAGACGTTTGTCGGAGTATTGCTTATCTTATCAAGTACTTCTTTTTTTTGGGTATGTAAGTGCATAACCACAAGGAAAATGAATGCTGGATGCGTTTTCTTATCGAATTGTAGTATCTTTTCATTATTAATGTCGGTCTGGGTTTGAATGCATACTCTACTTTGTTATAATACTTCAGGAAATCTACTTCTACATAAAACTAGTAGACCTTGGCATGAACTAATAGACTTAGCATTTCAACAAAGTACATGTTTTGCGAAACAGGATTTGGCAATCAATCAAGGGATCGATCATATAAAAGTTATAGTACTACCAATAACACCAAGATCCTCAAAGGAACACACAAGCTCTATAAAATGGGAACCGTACAGACATAGAGTACTAATCTACATTTAACATCCTAACACTGACTTACATTCATAAACCATCATCACATCAGTCCTTCACAGTTGGGCCTCAATTTCTTTGCCCGGGATGCTTGGGGAGGCTGTTCCGCATACTGTGTTTGAGAATTAGAGAGGTCATTAGATTCAGGATTTTGTCCATCTTACCGGTGACTTCATGCGGGCAGGCGTATTAATTGAATCATGTTTAGCTTGAGGATTTCGCTTGATCGTTTGTAGTAAAATGCTTCTCTCCGTCTCATAGCCATTTCTTGCTCCTCTCAATGTTTCTTCCTTTTTGGTCCTTTCTGTGGCATGTTTGATCCAAATGATTGATCGAGAGATGAATTGTCGTGATGCAGCAACATGAAGTATGGATCTTTCTGAGCGAGTAGGATTGAGAGGTGGATTTCAGTGGTTAAGGGAAGGATGGTTTTTTTGGTCATAGGAAGGGATAATGGAACCGAATTCCATTAATGGTTTGGGGATTCCAATAACAGGCAATGATGGGGTGGGCGCATGGGCTCTTGTGAAATGATGGCGGCCCATCAATGTCAAAACATCAAAAAGAAAACTCTATCACCCATACCATCTTCAGCCCACTTTGTGTCGCATTATGTTGGAATCCCAAATTTAACCTCTAATTCCCGTATTATGATATCCACCTCTCCTTCCAATTGACGATAGTTCGTCCTCAAATCCTCATTTGGCCTGTACCCCCAAATTGAAACTCCTACCTCGTATACCTGACACGACCCTCCGAATTTCACCCAGAACCCGAGTAAATCGTGCGGGGACCACCTCCAAGGAAATTTATCGTAAAATTCGGTATAACCTCTCCTGGAAATGGACAACCCTCTAACAAACCTGCAAACACTCCTAAAGTTCCAACTCCAACCTTATAGACTCCTGCAGCCTTCGTGCTCCCCACAAATCACAACATCTCCCAATATAGATTTACTAATCTAACAAGATCCTATAACCACAACCACATATTCAAAACAACTCTATTGAGAGGAAAGAAACTAGAAATAAATAGAAATGAGCGGAAGTTATACTATTGACTATGCCTCTTCTCCATGTACGCCCGACCTCAACTATGCAATCCTGCAGACTGGGCATTTTAAAACGAAGGACCCAAGGAAAACATTTAATAACGTTAGAGTGAGTGGACAAAAATATTTTAAAGAAAATAAATCTTCATGCTTTCCCAATTTAACTTCTTGGAAACATATTAACGGCATGCAACAAGCTCAAAAGCTTTTAAAAATTTACCCAATTTACCGAAACGTAACTAGCCGCCTAGTCACCAACATTTCTAAAAATAGAACCTCTCAGGCTAAAACAAAATATGTATGTATTACACTCGTCATATCCCTTGTATGAATTTTATGAAGGATAAGAGAAATATAAATTCACACAAGCTACGATGATTGCGTCTAACGCTCACGTCGCACCATAATGAAATTTACCTCAGTATGGTGGAAAAAAACGTATAGCTAGCTAGCATTTCTTTATATACAAATTATTCTCATAATCATCCAAATATGGATATATATATACATACTCACCGAAATTCTCAATTTCGGTTATTCTCTAACAACATAATTATTTCGCATGCACAATATTTAAAACAAAAGTCCACTCACAAATTAGGCCTAAGCCTGACGTCGATCCGAGGCCTCGTCTGCTCGAGCCTCCTCACTCCTGTTCCAAAATAATATTAATTTCCCAGCCGAAATTCTAATATTTAAGCAAAATAGGCAAATTAACCGACAGCCATAACACGCTCATCATTGCCTAACTTCGATATTCTTAATGTCACATCCCGACCCGTAAATTTTTATCTTATATACTAGCTTGATTATAATAAAATTTTACCGTCTCCGACATTGAGATATAGTTTAATTGGTCCCTAGAGGGTTTTGGGGGACGATTATTTCGAGAGTTATTCGTCGGAGAAAAATGTAACGACGGTAAAATGGTAAATTTTAGCTAGTAAAAGGTAATTTTTACTAGGGTATTATTTTAGGGGTGTAATTTTTAGAATTGGGTTGTATAGAGAGTTGGGCCGGATGGGTGAGGCCCAAACCCATTTCTCTTCTCTTTCTTCTTCCCGGCTCTCTCTCTCCCTAGTCCCTCCCCTGCCTATTTTCCGGCCGCCCGTCCGCCGCCGTCCGCCACCGTTCGCCGCCGCTCCCGGTCCCAAAAGTCGGCCTCCAACCCAGCTTCCATTCTAGCCCGACGAGAGCCTCCCTAGCGCCGCCGTGAGGGAGAGCTGCTGCCCGAAAGGTTCGGCTGCCTAAAGCCCTCCGTCGCCGGAACTCCCTCCTCCGGCCACCAATCCGGGCAAGCTTGTACGTTTTTGTAGCTCTCCTCCCGTGCAGCAACCCTTCCAAAAGGCTCACTCCCTCTTGAGCTAGGTAAGGAGAAATTCAAGGAGGAAATTCTAGGGCTTTTAGGATGTTTTCGTTCGATTGACCTAGTTAGGCTTGGAATTGGTGATTGTGCTAGTTAGGAAAGTTGTTTTGGATGTTGAGAGAAAATGCTTTAAAATTTCATAGGATTTGGAGGTCGCCGGAATCGCCTCCGGCCGCCGCCGCCATTTTGGAGTTTTGTATGGTTTTAAATCTGTAATAATTAGAGGAATTTAATGAAGTGAATTGTGGAATTTTCGGATGAGTTTTGAATAGGTTTGTGAATTTCCGAAGTTTGGTTTTTTGGCGGTTAAATAATGTAAAATCCGGCCGTACGATTTAAGTCAATTTCTGAGAAAGGTTGTATTTACGGCTGCCGATATGGTATTAAAGTTTGGGTCATTTCGATTTAAGAATATCGAAGTTAGGCAATGATGAGCGTAGTTGTGGCTCTCGGTTAATTTTGCCTATTTTGTATAAATATTGGATTTTTAGTGAGAAATTAATTATATATTTGGAACAGGACGTGAGGAGGCCCGAGCAGAAGAAGCCTCGGAGCGTCATCAGGCTTAGGCCTAATTTGTGAGTGGACCTTTGTTTTTAATTGAAAAGCATGTGATGAATGATTTTATTGATCATTTATTTCTTCTGACGAGACTTATTGATTCTCGGCTATTTAACAATTTTTCCTCTTTTGGAGAGATCCCGAAAATGAATTTTCGGTGATATACATATTTTGGATGTTTATGAGGATAATGTATATAAATAAATGCTAGCTAGCTATATGTGCTTTTCCACCATACTGAGGTAAAATTCCATTATGGTGCGACGTGAGCGTTAGACGCAATCGTCGTAGCATATAAATATAATAATTTATATAGGGGATATGCGTATATATATATATATACACACACACCGTCTTTTCGGTCATATGAGGAAAAATATCATTATGGCGCAACGTGAGCGTTAGACGCCAGCGTTGTACGTTGTATGAATTTCTATTTTTCTAATTGTTTCTAGGATTCTACAAGGTCTGACGAGTGTAAATACATACGAATATATATTTAGCCGAAGGCTCCATTTTATTTGAGTTGTGACTAGCCAAGCTAGTCGTGAATTGCCAGTTTATAAGTTGGACATTTTTGAGCTACCGCATGTAGTATATTTTTCTATGAAATTAAAATAGGAATGCATAAATATTTTGTTATTAAATTATTTTGTCTACTCACTCTAATTTTTAAATGTCTTCCCATGGGTCATTCGTTTTAAATGCCCAGTCTGCAGAGTTCGGATGGATCTAGTAGGAGACGAGCATAGTCACCCGTATTCCCCCCCACCTTTCACCAGTAGGTTAACTGTTTAACCTACCTGTGTTTTCTTACTTCTGCTAGTGTCTAGTAGCTCTGAATACTTGGGTTTGATGTATTATTTTTGGTTGTGGGTGAAGGCTTGTTGATATTTTAGAATTTTGACGGATGATGTTGATTATCTGTTGTGGTGATTGTATTTGGGGAGCACGAAGGCTCTTGAAGTTAAGGTTGGATTTGGAACCTTTAGAAGTGTTTGCAGTTTCTATTAGGAAGGTTGTCCATTTTCAAGGAGGTATGCGACTTTTGCGGTAATCTTTCCTTAGAGGTGTCCCCGCACGGTTTACTCCAGGTTTCAGGGGGAAATTCAGGGTGTCGTGTCACTTAAATCGAAACGACCCAAACTTTAACACCTACTCGGCAGCCGTAAATACAACATTTCCCAGAAATTGACTTAAATTCTACGGCCGGATTCTACATTATTCAACCGCCAAATACCAACTTCGGAAATTCACAAACTTATCCAAATCTTATCCAAAAATTCCATAATTCATATCAATATACTCCTATAATTATTACACATTTAAAACCATACAAAACTCCCAAACAGCGGCGCGGCGGCGGCGGCGGCGGCGGAGGCCGATTCCGGCGACCTCTAAATCCTACCAAATTTTAAAAGTAGCTTCCTCTCCACTCCCTCTACAACTTTCTAACTAGCACAAACCCAAAATCCAAGCCTAGCTATGCTAATCGAACGGAAACATCAAAAACACCCTAGAACTTCCACCTCAAATTTCTTCTTACCTAAAGTGAACCGGAGTGAGTCCTTTGGAGGGGTGCTGCACGGGAGGAGGGCTACAAAACGAGCCAAGGATCACCGGTTTGGTGGCCAGAGGAGGGAGCTCCGACGAGAAGACAATTGGCTTCCAAGGAGGACTTCCTCCATTTGGCAGGGTTGCAGCGCCGCTCACCAGCCCAGGAAGGCGGCGGGGAGGACGACGGACCGTGCTGGAGTGGTGGCGGCGTCCCTGCTTGGCCGGACGACAGTGACTGGGCTCAGGAAACTTCCGGCAGCCCAAGAGAGAAAGAGAAAGGGTCAGGGAGAAGGAAAAAAAAAGAGAGAAGAAGAAAAAGAGGAGAAGAAGAAAAGAAAAAGAGAGGAGATAATGGGGTTTGGGCCTCACACCACCCGGCCCAACACCACAAAATATCCAACTCCACCAATTAACACCCCAAAAATAATACCCGAATACAAATTACTTTTTACCGATAAAATTTACTATTTTTACCGTCGTCACATTTTCTCCTACGAATAACTCTCCGAAATAATCGTCCCCCAAAACCCCTCTAGGGACCAATTAAACTATAACTTCATTAACGGAGACGGTAAAATTCTTATTATAACCAAGCTAGTAAATAAGGTAAAATTTTAAGGGTCCGAATGTGACAATTCTCCCCTCCTTATAAAAATTTCGTCCTCGAAATTTACATACCTATCATTCGAAGAGATAGGGATACTACTGCAACATTTGCTCCTCTAATTCTCAAGTAGCTTCTTCTACTTGATGACTCCCCTACAGAAGTTTAACAAGAGGAAAATGATTTGCTTCTAAGCACTTGCTCCATTCAGTCGGGAATCTAAACATGTTCCTCTTCATAGGTCAAATCTTTCGTCAAACTGATCGGCGATTCTCGTAACACACGAGAGAGATCGGCAATAGACTTGCGAAGCATGGATACATGAAACACATTATGTATCTTGGATAACTCCGGAGGCAAAACTAACCGATACGCATGAGAGCCAACTTGATCTAAAAACCCATAAGGACCAATAAATCTCGGACCAAGTTTCCATGTTACCAAAATGTACCACCCCTTTCCAAGGGGAGAATTTCGAAAACACCCAAACCTGCACTTGAAACTCATGGTCCTTGCTGCAGACATCTTTATAATTCTTCTGGCTACTAAGAGCTGTTTTGAGTCTAACTCTGACTCCTTTAACCTTTTCATTTATCCTGAATTATTTCAATATTCTCAAGGACTCTAAATTCTTCATTGAACTACCACTAACGTTTACACGTAAGTGAGTTCAGTGATACCTGTTCCAGAGTACGAGTACCCGTAGGTATGCACACTCTTTCCTGAGCAATGGAAATAGTTAACCCAAATAAAGCGCATACATTTGTTATCACCATAGGGCTCAAATCTGGTAACGTCACGCACCAACCTCGTCATTACGCTGCTCATAATTTGACAATGAAGTCCACTTGCTAGGAAACTAGAGTTCACGTATTCCACATGCTCATAGTGTCAAAAATAAGACCCGTTTATTGAACATATTTAAGGATGCACACATTGCAGAACTGCAACAATCACTTCTAATACCGAGACACTTTGCGGAGTCAAAGCTCTCACAAGTCCACAAGACAATTTTGCTCTGCCTAAGCGACTAGTCCACCAACATATGATAACCTCGATTCTCGAAATGACATTATGTAGAGATCAATACTACGTCACTTAGGTCTCTCCACCAAAACTATTACATTACCATTTTGAGCACCACAAACTAGCAGCTTATGGGAATTCCAACTCTCATGATTCTGCTATCTCCACTTATTTCTTTACCACAAACCAGAGGATACTCTGAAACATGACTATCAAGTGGAAACTAGATATTCCCCCATGCTTGCCATAATCAAAACTGACTACTAATGCCCACGAAAACTTGGCACAGTCAATTTGTGATGCTAAACTTGACGTTGAAATCCACATAAATAGAATACCTTTCTTAAGCATTGACAAAATTTACATCTCTAACCATGCTACTTATTCGGGTGCAACCGCGACCCCAAGAGTAACAATTAAAATCACATGGCTCACTTTAGCCATTCCACAAGAATGATTCTAAATGCCAAAACCCTTGGACCCGGCAAACACACTTCTTTTTCTACCTCTAATAACAATTAATCTGGTAACAGAATACGATCTGAGAATCAGATATGCTCAAGTCTCCTACACCTCCCAGGCAACATGACTTCCCACCAAAAGATTCTCCGATAAACCGAGCTCGCAGCAACAAGTTAACCATCAAATAGAAAAGTTAATTTTTCGTACCAGGCCCACTACTACACTTTGTGGTTCATCAACCAACGAAACTACATATTCAAGGAAAAGCCAAAACTCATGGCTAAACTCAACTGAAGCTCCAAAATAAATAATTTAAAACACATGAAAGATAAGTCCCCCAATTTCGAGCTTAAAAGTTTCACAACTAACCCGTTTCGAAAATGAACTAAAAACCAAAATTTAATAGAGTGGTTTCAACTACTCACCCTGATATCAACAGATGAACACACATCTAGATAGCGATGATCTTCCAAAACAAACCTGGGTTAGCAAGTGGTCCCACCACAACACGATCTCGAGAAAACATCGCTCGACTTACCAATACCTCTATTAACCACAACATTGAAACTCTTAACAAACCTTGACTCGAAAGCTTCTTGAGTCAACATGAGAAAAACCCTCTTCCATAAGGCTACATCAAACTTAAAACGACACAAACCATCTAATAAAATGCTTTAAGGATAAAAACATATCCATAATTAGCACTGTAGAAACCAGAACATATAGCGCCACAACCAAAATTATCCCAACATGTTCCCAATTGATTTATGTTGCGGATAAAATTGTCGGTAAAATGGTCTTCAATCAAGACTTGTCTAAATTGATATTTATCTTTTTATGTAGCAACTTCTTGCAACCCAATACTAGTCACAAATCCCATGTGACTAATTCGCTCAGGATTAGGGTCCTCAACAACTCGTAAAGTTACCCCATGGAATTACTATGGGTACCTCCCGCATCACTTCAACAAGCCCTTACCTCAAAATAATACACCACTATTTTGAACTTTCTTTCCAACTATTTTCTCCCAGATTTCACGTAATTCGACACCACGATTTTTCCATCGGACTACTACAACTTCACACTTGCTCACTATAAATAGTGAACTCCAAGGCTTCAATTAAACTTTTCACCTTCTACAAATTCACACGAGATGCTCACCTTACCATCTTAATCATAACCTAATCAATCATTGATCAAATGAAAGGAATGCCAACTGAGTTCCCAACTAGAGTTCCCAACTCGCAATTGAACTCTAACAATTATGATATCAACTCAATAACCTTTGGAAAAGGCGTCAACCAAACACCTCTTTTCTTATTCAAAGCATGATGATTACTTAAGAGGTCGGCGTACGGAGGCATAGTCTTGAAGATATGAACATTTATGGCACAACAATGTCCATAAATAAGATAAGAATAACTACATCACAAACTTAATCAACACATAGTGTCTAAAGCATATAATACTAATAGATCCGCCGCGGTCGGACCATCACTCTATAGACACTAAGTATGACCAATAATATGAGGTAGTACTAAAAAGAGAAAGAAATCGAATAACCTAGTGCTCTGATACCAACTGACACGACCCACCCCGAATTTCACCCTGAACCCGGAGTAAATCGTGTGGGGACCACCTCCAAGGAAAGATTTATCGCAAAATTCGGTATAACCTCCCTTGGAAATGGACAACCATTCCTAACGAAAACCTGCAAACACTCCTAAAGGTTCCAACTCTAACCTTATAGACTCCTGGAGCCTTCGTGCTCCCCACAAATCACAACATCTCCCAATATAGATTTACTAATCTAACAAAGATCCTATAACCAACAACTACATATTTAGAGCAACTCTATTTGAGAGGAAATGAACTAGAAATAAATAGAAATGAGCGGAAGCTATACTATTGACTATGCCTCTTCTCCATGTACGCCCGACCTCAACTATGCAATCCTGCAGACTGGGCAGTTTAAAACGAATGACCAAGGGGAAAACATTTAATAACGTTAGAGTGAGTGGACAAAAATAAATTTTAAAAGAAAATAAATCTTCATGCTTTCCCAATTTAACTTCTGTGGAAACATAATTAACGGCATGCAACAAGCTCAAAAGCTTTTAAAAATTTACCTAATTTACCGAAACGTGACTAGCCGCGCTAGTCACCAACACTTCATAAAAATAGAGCCTCTCAAGCTAAAACAAAATATGTATGTATTACACTTGTCATATCCCTTGTATGAATTTTATGAAGGAATAAGAGAAATAGAAATTCACACAAGGCTACGACGCTTGCATTTAACGCTCACGTGACACCATAATGACATTTCACCTCATTATGATGGAAAAGACGGTGTGTGTGTATATATATATATATACGCGCATATTCCCTATATAAATTATTATACTTATATAGGGCTACGACGATTGCGTCTAAAGCTCACGTCGCACCATAATGGAATTTTACCTCAGTATGGTGGAAAAACACCTATAGCTAGCTAGCATTTCTTTATATACAAATTATTCTCATAATCATCCAAATATGGATATATATATATATATATACACACACACACACACACTCACCGAAATTCTCAATTTCGGTTATTCTCTAACAACATAAATTATTTCGCATCACAATATTTAAAACAAAAGTCCACTCACAAATTAGGCCTAAGTCTGACGTCGATCTGAGGCCTCGTCTGCTCGAGCCTCCTCACGTCCTGTTCCAAAAATAATATTAATTTCCCAGCCGAAATTCTAATATTTAAGCAAAATAGGCAAAATTAACCGACAGCCATAACCACGCTCATCATTGCCTAACTTCGATATTCTTAAATCGAAACGACCCAAACTTTAACACCATACTCGGCAGCCGTAAATACAACCTTTCCCAGAAATTGACTTAAATTCTATGGCCGGATTCTACATTATTCAACTGCCAAAAATACCAAACTTCGGAAATTCACAAACTTATCCAAATCTCATCCAAAAATTCCATAATTCATATCAATATACTCCTCTAATTATTACACATTTAAAACCATACAAAACTCCCAAACAGCGGCGGCGGCGGCGGCTCCGCCGACAGCGGCGGTCGGAGGCCGATTCCGTCGACCTCTAAATCCTACCAAATTTTAACAGTAGCTTCCTCTCCACTCCCTCTACAACTTTCCTAACTAGCACAAACCCAAAATCCAAGCCTAGCTTTGCTAATCGAACAGAAACATCAAAAACACCCTAGAACTTCCACCTCAAATTTCTCCTTACCTAAAGCGAACCGGAGTGAGTCCTTTGGAGGGGTTGCTGCACGGGAGGAGGGCTACAAAACGAGCCAAAGATCACCGGCTTTGGTGGCCGGAGAAGGGAGCTCCGGCGAGAAGACAACCGGCTTCCAAGGAGGACTTCCTCCATTTGGCGGGGTTGCAGCGCCGCTCACCAGCCCAGGAAGGTGGCGGGGAGGACGACGGACCGTGCTGGAGTGGTGCGGCGTCCCTGCTTGGCCAGACGACCGTGACTGGGCTCGGGAAACTTCCGGCAGCCCAAGAGAGAAAGAGAAAGGGTTGGGGAGAAGGAAAAGAAAAGAGAGAAGAAGAAGAAAAAGAGGAGAAGAAGAAAAGAAAAAGAGAGGAGATAATGGGGTTTGGGCCTCACACCAACCCGGCTCAACACCACAAAAATATCCAACTCCACCAATTTAACACCCCAAAAATAATACCCGAATACAAATTACTTTTTACCGGGTAAAATTTACCATTTTTACCATCGTCACATTTTTTCCTACGAATAACTCTCAGAAATAATCTTCCCCCAAAATCCCTCTAGGGACCAATTAAACTATAACTTCATTGATGGAGACGGTAAAATTCTTATTATAACCAAGCTAGTAAATAAGGTAAAAATTTAAGGGTCGGGATATGACATACCCATACCCTAAATCACGGTAATCTACCTCTCAATAAATAATTCCTTTCGAAGATGCCATCGAAAACGGTGAAGAAGGGAAGAAGTATCGAAAAGGAGCGAGCTGTGGCTTTGAGACGGTGGAAAGCACTCCTTCTAAAGGTGGTCAAGCGTCGTAAACTTGATGTTGGCTCAGTTGCTCCTCGTTCCTCTGTGAAAGATCCAAAGGACCTTGAGGTCACAGGCAAGATGGAGAAAATTCTGAGTTTACTGAGCTGTCTAAGTTCTTAAACACAGAATGCGGAACACCCTCCCCAGGCATCTCCAGTGAATAAATTGAGGCCCCGAGATGCCTCACAAAGTCAGGTATGAATTTGTGGATTTGCAGTAGGGTGAGTTGATCCATTGTGACTCTTAGATCAATGTTTACGGTCTCGTCTTTTTTTGCATGGATTACATTGAAATTTAGTTGTGGGAAAGTTTTTAACAGAAGTTTGTGAGCTGCCGACATTGTGTTTCTGGTAGGAACCTTTATATGGAAGAGATACTCTGCCAAAAAAAGGTCCCAAATATTCCGACAAGGCGCAGATTGGCCCCTTAAGAGTCAATGCCGATAGAGAAGAGATTGACACGAAAATTTTCCTCTTTGTTTACGACACAGAGACGGACTTGCAACTGAGCGAAATCATTGTTGATAGTGCTAGTGGCTGCATCTTTACCACTAGAGATTCTGTGAGGACACTCCGGCCGGATGGGTTCATCAATGACGACATTATTACATTGTTTGCTGACTATCTATGGCAAGAACGTAGAGGAGGCGATAGCGTTTACTTTACAACCTACTTCTGTCGGGTGTGAGAAGATTTGACAATGACATTCCTACATGCAAAAAGGTATGTCACTAGTTGGCTTCGCTTGTCAGTGAGATGATCAAACATAAACTACATGTTCACGTTTAATTATTCTTACAGATTTTCATACCCATGCACGACATAAAACATTGGTACCTGTTGGTGGTGCATCTTGATGTCCAAATAGCTGAAGTGTGGGATAGCTTGGGATGTAGCAGGAGACGGAAGAATTAGTGCAAAACCGTTGTGAGTGATCATGTCTTAATCTAAACAAAACAAAATGACTCTCAAGCCTTCTATTCAGTTTATGTTATTGGGATTATGCCTAATGTTTAATGACTACAGCTCCAAGCACTTGACATGATTTACGGAAGTGTGGAATTCACTACGAAACCTTTTGGGCGGGAGAAGAAAAAGTTTGCAGACTTCACCCTCGATGAGCCAGCTCATTCCCCAGAACAGGAGGGTGGAGCTGATTGTGGGATTTTTACAATCAAACACATGCAGAACTATGGATCAGAGTGGTGACATGAGGTAACCAAAATAACCAAAATGTCTCTTTCAGTCTTAAACTTAAATTGTATGGCAGGATGGTACTTGAATCTAAAATGGACTTTCTAAAACAATGTAGTTTGATTCGCACACTATTTGCATGGAATTAACCATTGACTTGGTGAGGAGCAAATTCAATAAATGGATCGAGAAAACGCTCCCTAATGTAAGTGGATCGTAGGTCCTTTTTAGGCTTCTAATCCCTAATGTAGATTAGTACTGATAGTTTTGTAGATCATGTTCCCCATCAAGTTAACACTCGAATGAACTAAGAACAATGATACTGATATGGTGTTACATGTTTCACATATTTTACGTACTGATATTGGTGTTACTTGTTTCATGTATTTTATGTATTGATATTGGTGTTACCAGTAGAATCACTTGTCATGTGTAATTGTGTAATTGTGTACATGTTTCACTTCCTCATGAAGAAGTGGAGTTCATATGATACTGCACAAAAGTAAGAAAAAACATCCAAGCAATAAACTGGCCTGCACAACCCACTGCTGAACTTAGATTACACTTTATTATGCCAACAACGATAATGACTCAGTCTCATCTAAATAGAGAGTAGTTACATCCATAGAACACTTGCTTGGTGAAAATCATCAATATCTGGAGAAAATTCAGGGTCTGAAGGCCACCACCAATAGCCTGCTAGAGGGAAATTTGGAATTCTCGTCTTCAAAGTGATGCATTTCATTTTCCCAGTAGCATAATCCACAATTACACCTCTTTACGTTGTCTGGTCCAACATTGACAAGTGTGCGCAAGTGTTGCATGGTCTTTACTATGCCAACAACGATAATGACTCAGTCTCATCTAAATAGAGAGTAGTTACATCCATAGAGCACTTGCTTGGTGAAAATCATCAATATCTGGAGAGAATTCAGGGTCTGAAGGCCACCACCAATAGCCTGCTGAAGGGAAATTTAGAATTCTCATCTTCAAAGTGATGCATTTCATTTTCCCAGTAGCACAATCCACAACTGCACCTCTTTACGTTGTCTGGTCCAACGTTGACAAGTGTGCGTAAGTGTCGCATGGTCTTTTAGTAACATCGGCTATATGAGTGCAAAATCCTTCTATCGTAACAGAACACTGATGAGTTTGCATGGTGTTGACTTCCTTCTCCGGAAAAACTTCATGCTCCATCTCTGGTTTGGGGCTTAGTCGATGTTGGCTTGCTTCTTCGACATCCTCCATAGTATTCTTCAGAACAGCTTCATGCTCCACATCTGATTCTTTTAGGTTAGACATCTTTCAACGAAAAGGTTGTGGTTACTGAAGCACTCTTATATACAAACGTACTAGGTGGAAATTGTGATTTAAAATTGGTTCAAATTGATATCAAATTTCAAAAGTAACCGCCATCCACCAAACTGAAAATTCTAACTTGTCCCAAACCAAATTTTGCAAGTCCCGCCATCCACCTCAAATTTTACGGATCACCAGCGTGTCTTCTATCCCAACCGTCGATCCTAAACCCTACTTTTCATCTGCATCGCACAAGGTTGAGAAACGATAAACACTGCGCATTGGCCCAAACCCGGAACCCTAACTTAACGGGTTTATTTCAACGTAGACGGGATGTTTCAAGGACGGGACCTTCCTTGAATTACCTCAAATGTAATTCTTGGAGATCTTCCAACGTAAGCACCTTCTAAGTAAAGATATTGTTTCCAAGTGTGACTCTTCAATCATATACGTGCATATCACCATATCTCATATAATCATCATCAGATGCCACCAGTAAGGAATGTAATCCCAGTTATGTACTTAGGACCTCTTTGCATGATATCCTTCCTTGATCACGTCTTCTTAACTAGCATGAAACACGTCCATATTGCCTTTTCCATGAACGATCTTCCATGTTGCTCAATATCTGTAACCAAACAATCATCCATAATATTTCAAGTAATTCAAGTAATTTTTAATCTTTTCAATTTAAGGGTGAGGTTGAGTCTACGTAGTCATGATTTGCCTATACAATTGCTCATGATTTAGGTAGACCTATGTCATCCAACAAGTGGACTTATTTTACAATTTTTACAATTTATTTTCCTTATTTTTTGGAATTTGCTAAGGTCATGATTTGCTTATACATTGCTCATAATTTAGGTAGACCTATGTCATCCAACAAGTGGACTTACCAATTACCCAAGACGTCTGAGCAAACCCCAAGACGTCTGATCAAACCCCAAGACATCTTATCGGTTAAATCGAGTTCGTCCCCGCTTTATTATTACCGCTTCGTAAACAGGCTTGACTTTTCGAATGGGTATGGCTTAATGCAACCTTGCCTTTTCGCTTGCTTTATAACCTCCTTTGAGTGAAAGTTTTCCATCAAACCGCTATCACTTATTGGAATTCCAGTTTTCAGCAGACCAGATAGTAACTTTCAAGCCAAACTTGTCAATGGCAACCAGTAGCGCAAACACAGCTCCTTTCTTCCTCTGTTCGTAGCCAAGGTTAACAAAGAAGGGGTCAATGTAACTAAATTGGTACGAGTGCTCTTTATATTATACTTTGGTTGCATTTTAAATTTTTGTACTTAACCATCTACTAATCATAATCATTTGTTTGACGTTGCAGGAGATACCCTGGTCATTTTCCGACAAATACATGGTCGGTGATGTCGAAAAACAAGGTGTTGTCTACTTAGACAGTTATCCAAAACACTGGCCAGTTTCTATGAAACGGGGTCATGAATAGGTTGAGTTGCGCAAAGGATGGGGTGTATTTGTGAACGAGGTTATACAGAACAATTCTGAGGCCTACCTTGTCGCGGATTACATGGGAGACATGCAATTCAAGGTTAGGGCATTTTACTCGGATGGAAACATTGTCGTCGACGTTCCCTTTTGCTTGAGCCGTCTACCTGGGGATGCTTTTGGATTTTACAGAGGACCCGGCCTGAATTCTTTAGGCGCGTCACCCATGCGTCTAAGCGTCCAATGGTAACTTTCTTCAACTTTCACTATTGCATTGAAGTTCCATTGTGGTTTGTCTTGAGAGTGTTCTTATTCCTTTATGCATGTTATTATACACAGATCAATGCTCACGGATCATTCCACAAACAACTTCTTGATGTCGGAATAGGTCTGTTTAAGTTTCACCTGAAGGCGGCGCCGGCGATTAAAACGGTCGTGCAGCTTACTCACACAAACATAAACTATATTGAGTTCGGCACTGGGTGGAACACCTTTTTGGCGGCAAGCGGGATCCAAAGTGAGGATTTGGTCTTTTTAGAACTAGTTCCAGATCGCAGAATCACTGTCATGGCATTCCCTGGGAAGACCAAGGCCCCAAGGGTGCCCTTCTAACTACTCTGCCAACACTTGATGTGCATGAATCTTCGTCAGAAAGTTATTAAATTTTCAAAAATATTCAATGTTGTCTTTAGTTTCATCTTTCCTCCTTCAATGTTTAGATCTTTCGTTTATTATGTATGAATCTTCATTGGACGCTTTCTATTATGTATGATATTATATGTTTCGTTTATGAACTGGGAACCCTCGGGGCCTTCTATTATGTATGATATTATATGTTTCGTTTATGAACTAGGAACCCTCGGACGCCTTCTATTATGTATGATATTATATGTAAAAATTGCTCCATATGATATTATGTTTTCGTTTAAGAATTGGGAACTGTTAGGACCTCTACCTTGTCTTGGTTATGATTTCCAGAATGTATGATCAAGGATAATGTACACCATGTTAACAAAACATGTAGCTTAGTGTTCGTAAACAGGTAAACCTATCAAGAATTCTTCAAGTGTTTGTGAATTCTAGACACCTTAGAGTTGGTCTACGAGTAGTGTGAGACAATGATTTGAAAACCTAGTACACCATGTTTACAAAACATGTAGGTTATTGTTTGTAAATAGGTAGACCATTTCGTCTCACAAAAAAAGTAGACCATTTCTCGTAAATAAGCATACTAGGCTTCGTAAACAGGTAGACCTCTCAAGAATTCTTCAAGTATCTGTGAATTCTGGACACTTTAGAGTTGGTATACGCGTAGTGTGAGACACAAAAACCTAGTACACCATGTTTACCAAACAGGTAGGTTAGTGTTCGTAAATAAGTAGACCATTTCGTCTCACAAAAAAAGTAGACTCGTACTCGTAAATAAGCAGACCAGGCTTCGTAAACAGGTAGACCTATCAAGAATTCTTCAAGTGTGTGAATTCTGGACACTTTAGAGTTGGTCTACGTGTAGTGTGAGACAATGATTCGAAAACCTAGTACACCATGTTTACAAAACAGGTAGGTTAGTGTTCGTAAACAGGTAGACAATTTTGTCTCACAAAAAAAGTAGACCATTTCTCGTAAATAAGTAGATCAGGCTTCGTAAACAGGTAGACCTATCAAGAATTCTTCAAGTGTCCTTGAATTCTAGACACTTTAGAGTTGGTCTACGCGTAGTGTGAGACAATGATTCAAAAACCTAGTACACCATGTTTACAAAATAGATAGGTTTGATACATCCCGAACCTAGTAATTATTTTTATTATGTGGTTTACGATTTAATTGTAGTTAATCAATTCGAAAATTTGTTTTATTTTTGATAGAGGTGGTTTAGTCGAGTTTATACATTTTCAGTTACTCGAATATGAATTCGTAAATAAAGGGTAGCTAAAATAATAACAGTTTCCATAGTTGGGTCGGGGTATAAGTGGGAAACTAAAAAAAAAAAAAAAAGACACAGCTGCGCACTCTCTCTCCCCGACCCCGACCGGCCGACTTCTCCTTGATGGATCGCTGCCGTCCAACCACGCTTGGCCGCCACACCGGTCTTGTTCAATAGCTGGGACACCGCTTGTCCAGCCTAGGGTGGTAATCGGCCCTCACTCGCCGGCGTTGAGGCGCGGTGACGTCGTCACTGTTGCGTGGTTGCTCTTGCCGGAACTCCCTTCTCCGGCCACCGATTCAAGGTATCTTTGGGGGGTTTTGTAGCTCTTTGATTGGCCTTCCAACCACCCAAAAGAGGTAGAATGATTCGGAGTATAGGGAAAATCAGAATTTTTGGTGTTCTTAAGTTTAGAGGTAATTTTCGGCCAAGTCTTTGATTTCTAGAGTTTGTGTTGGTCATAATTGTTGTTGTGCTTGTTGAGAGGAAAAGTTTGATATATGCCTTGTTAATTTTGGTTGAAGTTGGTATAGTGGTGGTGGTTGACCGCCACTACCGGTGGCTGTTGCCGATTACAGTGGTGGTTTAATGGAATTTTGGATGATCTCTAGAAGGGATTAATGTTGGTTTAGTGTATGTGATTTGTGGTGGTGGTTCCTTGGAGTTTGGAATATGGTGTTGGAAATTAGTTTTGGTAGGGGAGGATTTGAGGAGGCTCATTCGTTTGGTCCATTATATTCTACACTAGAACTCCTCGTCGGATTGTAGGAAGTTGTTGATAAAGTAGAGCTATAAGTAGATTTTGGAAATTTTGGGTGAGTGAGATTAGTGCTAGGATAGATTTTTCTTATAATTGATTAATTTGTGATTGTTGTCTCGGGTCTTAAATCTCGTTTTGTACAAGACGAGAGGAGACACCACGTGAGGAGGGCTCTGACCGCCGACCGGCGTAGCAGGTTTTTCTGTGAGTGGACATTTTGGTTTTTAACTAATATGCATGCATGATTTTTAAGTTGTCCATTATACTTTTTTTTTTCCAAGCTTAAACTATAATTACGGCTTTTGAATTGGTTATGAGATTTATGTGTGACAGACTCATTGATTATGAATTCTTTGATTTGAGCTTGGGTAAAAGATTTGGTATTTTAAGTTTTAATAATCCTAATGATTTTTGGATTTGAGATTTACATCAAGGATTGGAGGTTTGAAATATGTTGATTGGCTTAATTATTACATTGACCATTTTAACGTGTGGGACACGTTATTAAATTTAATTTATTTATTTTCTCTTAGAATTTTCTGAATACGGTTGGGAATCGTACTTATACTTTAAATATGAGTTTCGGGGAAACTCACATGAATTTATATTTTTCTTTCTTATGCCATATTTGTTGGATTATATGATGTCAATGCTAGCATGTCGTTCCACCTTTCGAGGTGATGTGACTCCCACGTTTCAAGTGGGGTCACGCAAGCTCTTTCCACCCTAGTGGTGATGTGATGTTGCCGGCGGCATCACGCAAGCTCTGTGTCCTATCCGTCAACTCGACGTGAAGGTACATGGAGTATGGGAGTACTATGCCTGGGAGGCAACCGAGTCTGTGAGACTCACTTATATGGCCATATAGGTTCTTTTATTGAGTTGTTAATTTGACTAGCCATTATTTTGGAAGTTTCTTATATGAGGAATTCATTTATGTTTCTTATTGTTTTATGACTAGCGGGGCTAGTGTGAATTTTTGTTGAGCTTATAATATTTGCATGCATGGAATTTCTTAAATTCCGTATAAATGGAAAAACATATAAAATGTAATTTCGTATTATTTTGTTCTTAGTCCCTCATTAATTAGTTTATTTTTATGTTCACTCACGCTAAAGTTTTAAATGTTTTTCCCTGGGCCCTTCGTTTTCAAATGCCCAGATTGCAGAGTTCATGTTCGGCTTCACTAGGAGTTGAGGCATAGTATCATCCGCTGCGTCTTGTTGAATGTAGGTTACCTGTTAACCTATGTGTTAATATTTTTTTTTTTTCTGTAGTGCTCTGATGACCATGAGAATATGTAAATTATGTTGGAGTTATTTTTAAGGGTTATGACCCAAGTAGGGAGTTTAACTTTGGTTGATGTTCGTGTTTAAGTATTGTAGTTGAATATTTGGTTTGAATTCTTTAAGTGTTGTTATGACCTGGATTATGTTGTGGGGAGCGAAGGGCTCCAGGAGATGTGGTTGATTGATATAGTTGAAGTGTTCTTGGTTTTCTCGCAGGTTGGGTTGTCCATTTTTAAAGGAGGTTATGCCGAAATTTTGATATAATCTCTTTTAGAGTGGACCCCGCAAGACTTGCCTGTTTTCTTGTGTTTTTTTTTTGGGCGAGTCTTGTCAAGGTTAATGTTCATAAACAGGTAGACCATTTTGTCTCACAAAAAAAGTAGACATTTTCTCGTAAATAAGCAGACCAAGCTTCGTAAATAGGTAGACCTCTCAAGAATTATTCAAGTGTCTGTGAGTTCTGGACACTTTAGAGTTGGTCTACGCGTAGTGTGAGATAATGATTCGAAAACGTAGTACACCATGTTTACAAATAAGCAAACCAAGCTTCGTAAACAGGTAGACCATTTCATGTGAATAATGTACACACTACAGGAAATAACGACTTAGCCGACGGAATTAAAAATATTTTGTCGCCTAAGTTCGTCTTCATGGACGGAAACACAACCGTCGTATAGGACACACCATCCGTCGCCTAAGACCGACTTAGACGACGGAAAATGACTGTCGAGGACTTCAAAGACTAAGATATTCCTAGTCGACGAAACACCATTCGTCGTTTAATTTCCGTCGGCTTAGTAAACCACAGATGACGAATACTTTTCGTCGGTAAATTTTTGTCGGCTTAGAATATCTTAGGCGACGGAAGTTTACTTTTGACAGACTCCGTCAATTAAGATTTTTCTAAGCAACGAAACATTTCCGTCGGTAAAGCTGATCTTGGGCGACGAACTAATTTCCGTCGGTGTAGTTAGTCCTGGGTGACGAAGCAGGTTCCGTTGGCTAAGTATGTCTTTGGCGACGAATATGTCTTTCTTAGGCGACCAACTTTTTCATCGACTAAGAAATTGAATTATTGCCTGACACAACGCATAACTTTTTGCCGACATCTTTTGTCTTAGGCGACGAAATGTTTCATCGGCTAAGTAAACACATCATTTATACCCTTCTACCCAGAAGAGAACGCAGAAAGAAAGACATATATGTTGGTATGCTCCGATCCTTCCCCCCTCACATAATTTATCCGATCTAAATCTAGTTTTGGAAGCTTTTCTTCAGGAATTTGTTGATCGATCTTCAAGAGGTAGTTGTTTCTCTCCTAATTGGTATGTAACTACTTTAATTCATCTAATAATTTCTTCATTTATGCATATATATTTTCCGGCGAACTTTCCGGTGACTTTGTCGGCGGCCCAATTTTGCTGGTCCAATTACTGGATTGCTTGATGCATGCATGATATATGTAACATTTGATAGTGTATATATACATATTTTCAATGTTTGTATGTATATGTTGTGTGTATAATATGTTTGTATAATATGTTTGTACATATAATATGTGTGTACAATATATATATATATATATATATATATATATATGTTTTTAATTTATATATATATATATATATTAGCTTTTGTTCGTATGATTAATAATTCTGTGAATAATATGTTTATCAAATTTTCGTTTTCATGCAAATCATTTGTCTATTCAAATGATAAAAAATAAAATGATGAATCATGTAATTAAGAATTATAATATTCTTATACATTTATCAATATATATTGTTACCCTTAGAAATCTCGTTCGAGAACCATTATGTTACGACTGTGTCTAACAAAATGGTTTTCGAATTGTCCCATATTTGGACAGTTTGGGAGCATATATGACATTGAGATTCCGTTTGTTATTGGTGCGTTTCGTTTTGGGTTGTGAGTATATATATTTCGACAGGATCTTCCTTTATTGTCCTCGAGTGCATATTAGGTATATAAATATTCGTGCACTTGGGGAAATGTAGGGAGATGTTGCCGAAATTTTCTCACATACGCGAATTCGAAACGCCGCAACAACAAACGAAATCACAATGTCATGTGCTCTCAAACGGGATTAGGGCCCTAACCGGAGACATAAGGTGAAGATTGTAGGTGTGAACAACTTACATTAATATATCTTATATATATATATAATAGTTAAGTATATATTTATATTTCTCGTTTATTATTCGATTTTTTGACTACTATATTTTTGTTTCCTGTTATTTTAGTGTATAACATGGACAAGAGCTTGATGCAATTAAGGAGAGGGTCCCCTCTTTATATGAGAGGCATTTTTGATTTTTTTGAATTCATGCGTCTACATAGCCCTCCAGACAAAGTTATTCACATATGTCTGTGCAACAAATGTCTCAATCAGAAACCAGTAACATATGAAGACATGTATTCTCACCTGGTACTAAAACGGTATTTGTCCTAGTTATACCACATGGACATGGCACGGCGAAAATCAAGTTCAAACGCCTACAGTTGCAGAAATTCAAGCACAACATAATCAGCAGGCAGGATCTTCCAATGCTAGTTACGGGGACCCTGCTGTGATGAACCTCTCAAACGATGCCTTTATGTTCGCCGCCTCAGGATATCAGGAAAATGTTGTTTATGACAACGCCCCTGACACCTTCCCTAATGTCGCCCACGTTGACTACAGCAGTGATTATGGTAAGTACAACAGGCTTGAACGGGAAGTACAAACCTCATTGTATCCTGGCAGTGAGCATACTGTGTTGGGTACCATCATGGAGCAAATGAAGATAAAAAACAAGCGGGGAAATAGTAACGTATGTTTTGATGAGGATATTGCACTTATGAAGAAAGTGCTTCCCAAAGGTAACAGTTGTCCGACAAATTTCGACCAGGTAAAAAGGATGTTGGCTGACCTTGGTCTTGATCACCAGAAGATAAACGCTTGCGTCAATAACTGCATCTTGTATTACAAAGTTAACAAGGATGAAGTTGAGTGCCCACACCGCTACGAGCCAAGGTATAAAACTTCCACTTCATCTAAACAGAAAAACCCGCCCATTCCTAGGAAGGTTCTTCGTTACTTCCCGTTGGGTCCTCGTCTGCAGCGTCTGTACATGTTTCACATACGGCCAAGCATATGAGATGGCACCAGGCAAGGCACCAAGGAGAGCAGAGGATAGATTCGAAAAATCTCACACACCCCGCAGATGGGGAGGCTTGGAAGCACTTTGACCGTTCCGAATTTGCTGGAGACTGTCGAAATGTCAGACTCGGACCTGCAACAGACGGATTCAATCCTACTGAAAACTTGAATTTGTCTTACATCATTTGGCCTGTGATAGTATTTTCGTACAATATATCTCTGAACATATGTATGAGGAAGGAGTACAATTTTCTTATGCTTATGGTTCCAGGGCTGTATTCTCCAGGAAAATGTTTGGATGTGTACATGAGACTATTAATTGACGAGCTGCAAGAGTTACGGGAAAATGGACTCCCTACTTTTGACAAGCATGGTCAAACTTCATTCATGATAAAAGCAGCTGTTATTTGGACCATCAGTAATTTTCCAGCTTACGGGATGTTGTCTGGCCAACAAACTAAGGGGTACAAGGCTTGCCCGGTATGTTTAGATGACGTCAATTCTAGTTGCCACGACAACAAAATTTGTTTCTTCAGATCTCGTAGACATCTTGACGAGGATCACGAGTGGCGGTGGGATGCTGAGGCATTTGATGGGACTGAGGAGCATAATCCGAAACCCCCAAGGAGGTTTGGTGAGTGGATTTTGGAGAGGCTTAACCAACACTGGTTCAGATATTTGAGCACTAGTAAAGAAGTAACTAACTTGAATCCTCCCATGCCTGATGAGTTTAAGTATTAGACGCACAAAAGTGTATTCTTTGAATTGCCTTACTGGTCGACCTTGAAAATCAGACACAACTTGGACGTCATGCACATAGAGAAGAATGTTTGTGACAGCGTTCTTGGAACAATTCTGAATCTAAAAGATAAGAACAAGGACACCCCTAAAGCCCGTGTTGATCTTAAGAAAATGGGTATGCGCCCTAAGCTATGGCTAGTAGAGAACAAAAAAAACAAAAAAAGTCATAATGCCCAAAACAGGCTACACAGTCCATCCTCAAAATAAGGCGGAAGTGTTTCAGTGGCTTCATGATGTTAAGTATCCTCACGGGTATGCATGGAATATCGCTCGATGTGTTAAGATGCGAGGAAAATAAGATTACTGGGTTGAAGACTCATGACTGTCATGTTTTGCTGCAACGTCTTCTTCCCGTGGTCATTAGACCGTATTTGCAGAGTGATGTGGTTGACACGTTAGTGGCTTTGTCATAGTTCTTTCAGAGGATATGCGCTAAAGAGCTTAAAAAGTCTGATGTTCGGTCATTGCAAGAAGACATTGTGTACATCATGTGCAAGCTGGAGAGGATCTTTCCTCCAACTTTCTTTGACAACATGATTCACCTCATGATCCACCTTCTCGAACAAGTGTTGCTTACTGGTCCGGTACAGTATCTCTGGTGCTATCCAAATGAGAGGTATGCACTCATATCTATTCTAATTAATCATCAATCCTTTCCTAATTGAATAAATTTTATTCTAATTTCCGTAGGCTAAGATAAAATCGATACAAACTGATCACTTACTCTTTTGTTCGTTTGACACCCACATCTAATCCCTAAATACCTTCAAACAAAAACAGAGTTGCGCCACTCCTCCGCCCACCGTCTCCGCCAACTCCCTTGACCTATCGAAGACCCCATCCATCCATCGGCAACCGCATCCAGTGATCAAGAGATTTTGCTGCAACCGCGCGCATCCACCAACTTGCTCCACTCATCGCCGCCGCATCCACCGCGCAGCGCGCACAATTCTCACTGAAAGGCCAGGATTCGAATCTAGAGTTTCTGTGACGGTAATTTTTCAACCTTGATTCGAGTTTCAATAGAGTCAAGTTTTTATATAGAAGATGATATGTTGATGTGCATTCTGAGGTTTTGGGGTAATCGCTCTCTCTCTCTCTCTCTCTCTCTCTCTCTCTCTCTCTCTCTCGATCATAGCATTGTTAGGGCTTCGTTTTCTCATTTTTGAGCTCTGCCATTTGAAAATTTGCTTTTGAATTCCGAGAAATCAACGAAGATGTTTAGCACTAGTCTGACTTGCTGCATTTTGAAGTCCTCACAAAAATGAGCGATTCAGCTTCATCGAGAATGGAGACTAAGGTTTTTTTTTAAAATTATTTATTTATGTCCGATAGAAGAATACACACTATCTAGATTTGGTAACGATTTAGTTTATTTCTACTGCCGAGTGTAAGAATTATTGTTTTTATTGTAAGTATTATTGTAACAAATCAACAAACGGATGATTTGTTGATTTATTGTTGTGATTTTTTTTGCTGATCGGTTGTCCTGCTGTGCTCTAAATACTTGGATGATTTTTTTCTGCAACTGACTAAAATTTGGACTGATACACATTGTTTAGTTTTTGAATCGTATCTGAATTCGTTTGTGGTTTAATCTCAAACATTAGGATTAGGAAATAAGAGGAGTGAAGCTTAAGGTGTTGTTCTTACCAGTAATGTTGGAGATATCATATAATACTTGCAGCTCAATGTTGTTCTTCTTTTTTTTTTTTTTTTTTGATTGATTGTTCTTCTTTTGTTTGAGCATCAGGAGAAATAATAAGTATAATTTTAGAGAAAATTAGAAAAAAAAACCTAAAATACTAGACCTCTTTTAAGATAAACCCATACATAATTTTCTTTCATTTTACACTCACTCCACATAAGCAAACTTACCATATAGAGCATATGTCTATAATTAATATTTTTCTTCATTTTTCGGTTTCTCTGATTTGCTCTTCAAACTATAGAAAGCTAAATTTAATATCTTTCTCAATTTTAGCATCAATTTGAAACTCAAATACTGAGCTAAAATTTAGTTAGATTTAAAATCAATTACATTCTTTAATTTTTTACTTTGTTATTACTAACTTTAGTGTGTGTGTGTGTGTATATGCTATATACAGAAGTATTCAATTTGTAATAGAATGACTCTTTTCATTCTTAAGCTCACATTTGGTGTCTCTCTACATAGTCGAAAAATGTCTAATTGTAAGGTACACGTTCTTGTTCTTTGATTAATTTTCTTCTTTTTAAGTATATTATTATATAATTTCTCATCCTGATCGAGAGAACTTTTTACTCTCAACTACTTATATTTCTAATGTACCTATTAAGTAGAGCATGATATGATAATATACCTAAAAAAAAGAAACTCAAAATAGGGTTTAGGGTATAGGGTTAAGGTATAGGGTTTAGGGTATAGGGTATATGGTTTAGGGTTTAGGGTTTATAGTTTAGGGTATATGGTTTAGGGTTTAGGATTTTTCATGTTAGCACATATTATCGTTGTTACAATGACAGTTTCTAGACATAGAGTTCAACCTATAATTATTACAGACATGCTTATAACATTCAAAAGGAGAGGCTGTGAGAGCATTCCAGTTCAAAAAAATATTATTACAACACACAACAAATATAAGGATAAAATGCATTCCTTTTTTTCCTTCCTTCAATAAAGATGAAGGATAATGCACATAAGTTGATACAAAGGAAGAAAGAATGCACATAAAGTTCAACCTGTAATTATTACAGACATGCTTACAACATTGAAAAGGAGATGTTGTGATAGCATTCAAATTCAAAAAAAAATACTATTACAACACACAACAAATATAAGGAAATGCATTCCTTTTTGTCCTTCCTTCAACCATTAGGCAACCAGAACATAAAACACACAACAAGAAAAAAAATGAGTGATCAATATGAGTGCATAAAAATTTGATCTTACGAAGTCCCATTTGGAAAGGCAGGATGGTAACGACGCCATACACAAGAGAGATTTTTCTGATTACTTCCCTATTTGGGTACCTCCTCTATCTCTATATATTTGGAGTTACATAAATTAAATATATGTTGTTTTTTGATGTTACATAATGTAACAACGTTGCTCTTAAAATTGTTACAAATGTTGCACATTCTACAACATTTTTCTGCTTCTTACGACCCGGAGTTGCACTTGTTGGCTGGAGGACCCCAAAGCCACAGAGTTCATGTTTGATGTTTTGTGAACGGTGTTAAGTTTGTGACATTAGAATGGAGTCATGGTTGAGGGTTTGGGTTTCAACTACTATGGGGTTCTTGTCAGTGTCATCGAACTAATCTACGGTAAAGGTATGTCAGTCGTGTTGTTCAAGTGCAAATGGTTCAATACTGACCTAACCAGACGAAGGAGTACAATTATGGATCGTGGCTTGTTATCAGTGGACTCAAACAGTGTATGGTATGAGAATGAGCCGTTTATTCTTGCCATCATGGCGAAACAAGTGTTTTATCTTGATGATCCAGCTATGGGTGAGGGTTGGAAAGTGGTGCAGGTGATGTCACATAGGAATATTTGGAGTGCAGCTACACTAGGAGGGGATGATGAGAGTGGGCCTAGTGAACCAACAACTGCTCAACCGAATGAACCATATCAAGAGGAATCTCCACATGTAGTCCCCGATACTAAGGATATTCGTGTCAACAACCAACACGTTCCGGCTATCATAGGTTACACTCCAGTTACACCATCAGAACTGAACTCACTATAACGTAACCCCAATCATGATAACGACGGCTTCATAGATGATGAATACATAGAGGATGATGAGTATTCTGACCAAACTGAGGAGGATGATGATTCGGACGACTCAGATTATCATGAGTACGATTAATGTACTTGTTCAATATTATTGTGGATTTCGATCGGTCTAATGTACTTGTATTAATTTGGCATAACTTCGGATATGTATTTTTAAATTAATTTGTAACCGTACCATTAATCATTCATGCAAATTCCCTATTTTTAATTTCTACGTACATCTGTAATTTTTAAAATTCGCATATAATAAAATACAATAAAATGTCCAAAATGCGTGGAGTAACTACCAGTTGGGTTTAGCTGGAAAAGTTACATAAAAATACTCGGATGTAAATATAATAAAATGTCCAAAATTTTTTAAAAAGTACTTAGTCGACGAAACATTAATAATTCGTCGCCTTAGAAGTACTAAGGCGACGGAAAGTGGACGTTCCGTCGCTTAGGATCTGCGAAATATTAGGCGGGTAAATAAATTTTTATGTCACTTAGGCGACGGAATTGAATAAGTCGCCTAAATATTGATCCTTTTTACCTAAATTTACATAAAATTTACATTGATCCTCTTTTTAGGTGTCACCGAAGCTGCTGACAAAGAATTCAACACCCGTGGATATTTCATCTGAATCATTCGTGATCAGTCCATGTAGGTATATCTTTAAACCGAGTTAGGTTTCACAGACTTATACTATGGGGAAGAATGTTGAGAAGGAAGCCTCAGAAGAGAATGTTGAGAAACAGAGGGATGAAATAATTGATCTTACTGACCCCTACAAGAATGTTGAGAAGGAGACCTCATGCTTGAATGTTGAGAAATAGAGGGATGAAGAAATAATTGATCTTACTGACCCCTGCCAGAATGTTAAGAAGGAGGCCTCATGCAAGAATGTTGAGAAACAGAAGGTTAGGGAGTTTAAGGTTGATGTTAACATGGATGTGGATGACAAAGCAATCTGATAAGACGTATTTGCACACGCATCAATTAACCCTGTCAACAAATCAATCGTAGTATAAAGCAAGCAGGGATCGTTCTAAACCGGGGATCCAACTACAGGGTAGATCCATCTAATCTATTAAAAATGTCGAAATAAGCATATAGGGTTTAAAGGTTTTATGATTTCGGAACAAATATTGAAAATAAATCCTAACTTACTTCTATACATATATACATGTGATCAACCAACATTCATGCAAACTCAACCAAACAACCATGTAAGAATAAAGAAGACGATTTCTAATCTCATTTAAGTCTACACCGTGAGCAAATATACAACCTAAATTTGATATGCACATAAGTTCCTACGTGGTTCCTATGACATAGACCAACTTAGAATTAGACTACGGGTTTCATTCAACATCGCAACACAACAAGTTCGGCTACGTGCTCTACTTATAGGTCACACACATAAACTAATCATGCAATTACGTATCACATAAAGAATCGATGTGTTTAAGCACAAGTCCAAATCAAACATAGGTAGAAAATCGGTGAAAAACAAAGACAATGCAACTTATCAACTACGTGTATCAAAATCGAACTTTGGATGATTAACACATGCAATATCAACTACTTGTATCAACTACACATGATAATGGAATGTAGCACCGAAAATCTTAAAGTATTTAGACATAAAACTCACGGTATAAACCTAAAATCATTGATTAAAAATTGAAAACTTTAATTCAAAACATGGTTCAAAAGTACTTCTATCTCATAGACAAGAATCGAAATATACTTAAGCAAAAACCTAAAACAAACATAAACAAGAACAAACACATAGCAATCCGAAAATAGAAGATGGAATTCACTCTCAAAATATCCCTACGTGTTCTATTCTTCGAGTGAGCGGAATCCTAGGCTACTTGCTTTGGACAAATGCTGAAGGTGTGATCGGATTGTGGTGTTTGGAGGTTGATGGAGTTTCGGCAAAGGCTTTGGTGTTATTTGCACGGGTTGATGATGTTCTTCTGTCCTTGAAGTCGTGCTTTATATAGAGGAAAAACCCTAGAGAAGTCAGCCACAAAGCCTAAACCAAGTTGGTTTAGGATTCCTAGTTCTTCTCAATTTCGGCAGAATGACCTCCTTCTGATGATTACGTCATAACTTCCTCTATAAAATAGATATTGAGGTGATTCCAATTGATTTGGAAACTAGACTCCCGTAGCTTTCTATCCATATCTGGCACGTTTTCTGATTCATTGTGAGCTGTCCTGGAGAGTCCGTTGAAGTTGGCAGACGTGCACAGGAATTCTCCCGATTTGATCCGGATTTTCAAGACTTGGACATTCTTGAAATTCTGCCGAATTTAGATATTCTTCTACATATTGGACTTGGTTTAGACCTCTCCTTCATGGACTCGGCTTCGAGGAAAGATGGAATCCTGATCAAGACATGAATCCTGAGTAAACAAGGATTTCCAATACTTAGCACAATTTCAACACCAAATTATTCAATTCCGAAATTACTATGTATTCTAACACTAAAACCTACATATTTCTATATTAAGCAATTATTCTATACTAAACACAAATATAAAGCTAAAACAACTAAACAAGAGTTAACAAAGGGTAAATAAAGGGTATAAACATATTAAGAACGTCACACTTTGTGCTCTTATCAACAACCCCACACTTAACCTTTGCTAGTCCCTTAGCAACTACTAAAACGAAAACAACAAAACTAATATTGAAAATACTACAATGACTCAATCTAATGCCTTCAACGAAATTGTCTCAGAGACCTTCAAAATCATAGCATCAAGAATAGCACAAGAATCGAAATTGAAAGATGAATTCAATGGTTAATAAACATGAGATTTCGATGTAACAAGTAAGACATGGCAGAAACAAAGGTGAAATTAAGCTCGACATGTTCCAAACAAGTTCAAATTCAACTCACAAAGGATATGCACTCCGAATTTTTTTCTCTCAAGAACATGGCATATGCTTAAAAGCTTTTCACACACAAGAGTTAAAAAGAACCTAATAAATTCGAAAACCTCATGAAAGATACCAATCATATGCACAAATGAACCACAACCATATGCTTACTCATGAAAACAAACTCCACAGATCAAAGGTTACTTATCTTAAGAATCATGCGGATCTTTAGAAAATAGGTTGGTTAGGCTCGGCATGGAAAAATTTTCAAAGTATAGGAATCACAAAGGTCATCCTCAAGACTTAGCAGATCAAGAACATTCACCTTATGTCACCAAACACCATCAAGGGCCAAATATCATCATGTTGGACCCATCCTTCACTTTAAACATTGTGAAAACGAACATAGGCTAAAAGTATAACATATTGAGCCTTCAACAAACAAAAAACAACTCCAAATTCACAAAAACTTCATCTAGGCCGAGACATCTTCATCAATTCGAAACTTTTTTTTGTTTTTCTTCTTCTCTCGGATCATGCTTATTTCTTTTTCTTTTTCGAGAGCAAAAATTTTTTTATGTGTATCTCGGCAACAAACTCCTTAGAACAACCCCACACTTGTATTGAATCATCACCTCAAATCACCACAAAAAGATAGCTCTGCCAAGCTCGAGACAAGGTAGAGGAATTCTATACTAGGCAAGGGATAATTTAGGTGAACAAGAAAGGCATAGCGTAGGCTCTAGGGGGTTCAGACTAAGGGGTCCCAAACAGGGCTCAAAATAGGGATATATGGCTATTTAGATAAAGTGGTGATAGTCCTAAGAAAGATCCACAATCCTATTCAAAATCAAAGCAAGTTATGATAAAAGTTTTGAAAGTTTCACACGGAAGTTCTAGCAATCTCTAGTTCATTGAATCTATGGCATATAAATCGACCAAGTAATGTATAATGAGGTCATATATATCAAAGAATAGATAGAGTAAACTCTCCAAAGAATAGGCACATATATATGGCTCGAAAATCTCACAAAGGTAACATGAAATCAAACAAGTAAGGAACATGCTCATTCTGTACCTAAGTTTTAATGGTCCTCATCTACTACAAGTTCGTACAATTTCAACATATCTATTAACCATCAAATAGCATATAAGCTCAAATATTCGAAATCATGCTCATCTCAAAAACTAATCAATCAAAGATCATATATTCATCCTAGACACGTTAGAAGGCACCTAAGACTCAACAAAATAAAAGCAAAACACAAAATAAATAAACAAAGTTCATCTAAGAATCGGAAAACATAAACAAAAAATTTAAAATTAATCCTAAAAATTAAAAACAATTCAAATCATATCAAAGCATAGCAAATCAACGAGTAATGACATCCACCCCACACTTAAAATCAACATTGTCCTCAATGTAAGAAAACTAAGAGAAATTCGAAAAGAAAAGAGGAGGGATAAAGAAATATGCAAACTCTCGTTGATGGCTCCTTCTATGGGTTGCCTCCCATGGAGCGCTTAAGTGTTTATAGTCCTTTAGCCTAGACTATCATCTCCTCTTGCTCATGCCGTAGCATCTAGGAGAGAGACTTCCTCCACCGTGTGGTTTGCCATGTTCTCCATGTACGGCTTTAATCGATGACTATTAACCTGAAATTCAGCTCCTTTGACCATGCTTTTAGTCATGACTGCACCAGAAGAAAAAACATTAGTGATAACAAAAGGTCCTATCCACCTAGAACGTAGCTTACCTGGAAACAACCTAAGTCTAGAATTAAATAAGAGAACTTTCTGGCCAATAACAAAGTCTTTCTTTCGAATCATCCGGTCGTGGAATGCCTTGGTTTTCTCCTTATAGATCACGGCAGAATCATAAGCCTCATTCCTGATTTCTTCAAGTTCACACAACTGCAACTTTCTGTGTAGTCCAGCCTCATCAATATCCATATTAAAAGTCTGAACTGCCCACCAAGCCTGATGTTCCAACTCCACAGGCAAGTGACAAGCTTTGCCGTACACCATACGAAACGGTGACATCCCCAAGGGATTTTTTGAATGCAGTCCGATATGCCCATAGTGCATCATCAAGTCGTTGGCTCCAATCCTTGCGTGACGGCTTCACACTCTTCTCCAATATCCGCTTGATCTCTCAGTTACTAAGCTCTACTTGCCCACTTGTTTGGGGGTGATAAGGTGTAGCAACCTTATGCTTGATTCCATACTTCTTCATTAGAGCTTCAATTGTCCGATTGCAAAAGTGGGAACCTCCATCACTTATTACAAATTTCGGCATTCCAAACCTGGAGAAAATATTAGAGCGTAGGAAATCTGCAACAACTCGAGAATCATTAGTCCGGGTGGCTTTTGCTTCCACCCATTTAGAAACATAATCCACACATACGAGAATGTATAAATTTCCCTGAGAATTCGGAAAAGGCCCCATGAAATCAATACCCCAACAATCAAATATTTCAACATGTATAATAGGTTGCATAGGCATCTCATCCCTAGGTCCTAAATTCCCTGTCCTTTGACATCTATCACATGAAGCACAATACTTATAAGCATCTCGAAAAATAGTAGGCCAAAAGAATCCACATTCTAAAACTTTCAAAGCAGTCCTACGAGAACCAAAGTGGCCTCCACAAATTTGATCATGGCAAAAACTAAGAATAGACCTATGCTCATTCTCCGGGACACACCTCCTAATAACTTGATCAACACAATGTTTTCACAAATAAGGTTCATCCCACACATAATGTCTAGCTAATGCCTTAAGTCTATTTCTAGCATGGTAGGACATAGAATTCGGAAATTGCTTTGTAACAAGGTAATTCACAATATCTGCATACCAAGGCTCACTTACCTCACTTACCTTGCTTACCTTCAAGAGTTGCTCGTCCGGGAAGCATTCTTGGATGGCCACGGGGTCTGAGTCACGCACCAATCGGCTAAGGTGGTCGGCAACAACGTTGTCCGACCCCTTCTTGTCTTTGATTTCCAAGTCGAACTCTTGGAGAAGCAATATCCACCTTATCAATCTCGGCTTGGCATCCTTCTTTGTCAATAAATACTTTAAAGCCGCATGGTCAGTGTAAACAATAACTTTAGATTGAAGTAAGTATAAAGCTAAAACAACTAAACAAGAGTTAACAAAGGGTAAATAAAGGGTATAAACATATTAAGAACGTCACACTTTGTGCTCCTATCACAGTCCTGGACTATGTTTATAATGCTTTCTCTTTCTTTTGTTTACCTCCTTGTTTGGAGCATCTCTGGCAGGTGAAGGTGAAGATGAAAAATTGGTGGGGGGGGGGGGGGGGGGGGGGGTTAGGTGTAGCAGCTTTTGAAGGGCTTTGTTGGTTTGCTACTGTTGCATCTTTTCCCGAGTTCACATTCTTACTTACCATTTTTTCCAGCACAAACAGTATCATCCCTAACTTTTCTGATGTCTAAGCTTTGTACTCCTTGAAGCTTTCCTCCAAAATAGCCACTCTATGAGACAATCCCTCATCAATTGTTTCACTTCTTCCACAAACACGATCTCCGGGCTTACGCACTTCTATTTGGGCAGACATCAACCTTCCTTTGCTTTTGGTGTAAGCCATAACCTTGTCGGCCTGTCTATCCCCTCAAGCTTCAACTTGGTACATTAACATGTCCACATAGTGATTAGGTGCCACCACGTAGTCAAAGTAAAAAAGCTGCAAAAAAAAGAACGCAGCTGCTGATGTAGGTCTACCTCCCTTGTGGATTATTAGAGGTCTGTGTATCTTGGGGTATCTTCTGGAACTCACTAATTCTTTTCATCAAATACTTGAAAGCGTGTTCAGACCAATTGAATGATGGTATGAGGCTCGTATCCGTCAGCGGCAGCAGCCACTTCTATGGTATCATTAGGGAGACAGAAGGGGTAATGATTGTGCACATTGTGTAAAGCACAAATAGCCGCTTGAACTTATCATCCACCGGTGCTTCTTTATTCTTCAAGTAGTTCTCCACATCCTTCAAAACCCTCATTGATTTGCCTTCCTTTGAAGAGAACTCTCGCACTATACTTATGAGGTCAGGGTTATCTTTAATAGGACCAACAATGTCCACCTCTTTCCCTGCATTCTTCAATCCCATCACCCGATTAAAGTCATTGGGAGAGATTTTCAATATCTTCCCGTGAATCTTTATAATACATTCAGCGGGGTCTACACACTCCACAAGATAGCGCACCGTGCTCTTGCGCAGCCTCTTCCCAACAATCTTCAGTAAAACACCAAAATCAAGTGCTTTACACGCCACCTTTTGCTCATCACTAAACCCAGAAACTAAGTTCTTGAAACGTTTTAGAGAGCATCGACAATTTATACTAAACAGATCCACATGATCCTCAGTCCCAACATCGTCCTCCAATGGATTTGGCTCCGGCACGTACTTCTGCTTCTCCTCCAATGGAAGAGATTTCCACTGTTGGGATAACTCTAAGCGGACCTAAAACATAATTAATCTATCATGTCAGCATCAAAAAGAAATACATCAAGGTTAATATTTCATGTAAGCAACAACTTCCAAAGAATACTAATCGTGCTTAACTTTTGTTGCCGATGTGATTGTTTGTGTTGGATGTTACTGCATAATACCAAATACATCCAGGTTAATAAAATGAGTCTTGTACTATTTATGTACAATACAAAAGCTAACAAAGTCACAATTTAAGAGCTCTAGACTGATGAATAAACATCACCAATATATACACATTCAAACAAGAAAAGCTCCACAAACTAACCCCACTAAGGTAGTTCCGGAATATTGGTATAGATAGGTTGTTGCTACTAAAACAAACAAATAGTAATTGAACCAAGGAAATCATGTCCTTTGTAAAACCATCATCACTCTAACAAAGTCACAAGTTAAAGACATAATTTAGTCAAATCCCACTCTACTTCTGTGCTAATACACTTCACATCAGATTGGTAACATATTTACTAGTTTAAGGTAGACTGACTCAAGACCCAAGCATCCTAGTTTCACACATTTATCAAACTCATTACACCAACCTACTCTACTTATGTCCTGATACACTTAATATCATATTATTAACCCACAATCCATTCTCAATCAAAATTCTCATAAATTCACACCAAATAGCTCTCATAAATCAAATTGGTAAACATGTTTACTAGTTTGAGGTAGACTGACTCAAGACCCAAGCATCCTAGTTTCACAAAGAGGTTTACAATTTATCACACTCATTACACCAACCTACTCTACTTATGTCCTGATACACTTAACATCAGATTAGTAACCCACAATCCGTGCTCAATCAAAATTCTCAGAAATTCACACCAGTTAGAATATGCTTACATGTAATTGAACAAGCCCGAACCATGATTGGCCCTCCTCTTCTTCCCAATCTGAATGAAGCTCCCGTCCTTTCTGTTTTGCATAACATCTTCATTGACATGCATCTCGGTTTTGACTTGCAGAGTGGTGTGAACTTCAATCTAGTTTTGAGGTACTACTTCCTCAACATGAACCGATTCCTCTACCCCTTCCCCGATTTCGGGTCTCGATGACCCAGCCACAACTTCTTTTGCAGTCTGGCCAATCACTGCAGATTTATTCACCGAATCCGCTGCCAATGCTCTGTTGGATGCCCCCTTTTTGGAGGGTCTTCCTCGTTTAGGGTTTGCTTCATTGGCCGCCGATTTCGACCCTTCAATAACTCTGGTCCGACAGTCGGAGATTGTGTTTTTGCTACTGCTTGGAACACGACCTGGAGCCTACTACTCCTTCTTGTACCTCCCTCGTCTACCCTTAAATTCTGGGTCTGATCAACCCCTTGAGTCGGAGGGTCAGTCTTCTTTTTAGGGGGCATGGTTAGGGATTCAGAAGGGGAATCGAGCGTTTTGAATCGAGGATTTAGAATTGACGGGTTCAGATGTGGATGCGAGACGAGAAAGAGAGAGAGTGTCTGAGTTTGAGATTGGGATTGAGATTCTTGAGATTTTAGGGGTAGGGAGGTTGCTTCTGGATTAGAGAGGGAGAGGGTCTGAGTTTGAAACTGGAAGTTGGAAACTAAGGGAGAGAGTTATTGAGATCAATTAAATTGGGTTAGAGTCCCAAAAATTTAAAATTTAAGTTAGCTAAAGGGTTAGTGACACGACCCGCCCCGAATTTCACCCTAAACCCGGAGTAAATCGTGCGGGGACCACCTCCAAGGAAAGATTTACCGTAAAATTCGGTACAACCTCCCTTGAAAATAGACAACCCTTCCAATAAAAACCTGCAAACACTTCTAAAGGTTCCAAATCTAACCTTAACTTCTGGAGCCTTCGTGCTCCTCAAAAACAATCATCACCAACAGGATAATAAACATTATCTAAAATAATATACATCATCCGTCAAATATTCTAAAATATAAACAAGCCTTCACCCACAACCAAAAATATATACATTAAACCCAAGTATTCAGAGCTACTAGACACTAGCGGAAGCAAGAAAAAGACAAGTAGGCTAAACAGGTAACCTACTGGTGAAAGGTGGTGGAAATACGGGTGACTATGCCTCGTCTCCTACTAGATCCAATCCGAACTCTGCAAACTGGGCATTTTAAAACAAAGGGCCCAGGGGAAGACATTTAATAATATTAGAGTGAGTGGACAAAAATAATTTAATAATAAACTATTTATGCATTCCCATTTTAATTTCATAGAAAAATATACTGCATGCGGCAGCTTAAAAGTGTTCAACTCATAAACTGGCAATTTTACGACTAGCACTGGCTAGTCACAAACTCAAATAAAATAGAGCCTCTCAGGCTAAACCATATATATTCATATATTCGTATGTATCTACACTCGTCAGACTCCTTGTATGAATCCTAGAAACAATTCAGAAAAATAGAAATTCATACAAGGCTACAACGCTGGCGTCTAACGCTCACGTTACGCCATAATGGTATTTTTCCTCACTATGACCGAAAAGGGACGGTGTACATATACGTGTGGACTCCCTATATGAAAACCTAAATAAACCGAAAAAGAAAGAAGTTTTCATATAGGGCTATGACGCTTGTGTCTAACACGCACGACACGCCATAATGGTATTTACCTCATTATGACGGACCAAGCACGTATGGCTAGCTAGCATTTATATACATACTATTCTCATAAAATCCAAAACATATATATATCTACCAAAAATCTCATTTTCGGGATCTCTCCAAAGGAGGAAAAATTATCAAATGGGCGAGAAATCAATAATCTCATCAAAATAAACAAATGATTAATAAAATCATTCATCGCATGCTTTTTATTTAAAACAAAGGTCCACTCACAAATTAGGCCTAAGCCTGATGACGCTCCGAGGCTTCTTCTGCTCGGGCCTCCTCACGTCCTGTTCCAAATATATAATTAATTTACCAACTGAATTCCAGTATTTATAAAATAGGCAAAATTAATCGAGAGCCATAATTACGCTCATCATTGTCTAAGTTCGATATTCTTAAATCGGAACGATCCAAACTTTTATATCATACTCGGCAGTCGTATAAACAACATTTCCCAGAAATTAATTTAAATCCTACGGTCGGATTTTACATTATTTAACCGCTTAAATACCAAACTTTGGAAATTCATAAACCTATTCAAAACTCGTCCGAAAATTCTAAAACTCATTCCATTAAATTCCTCATAAAAATCTCCACCTAAAACAATTTTTCCAGCGGCGGCCGGCGACCAGCTCCGGCGACGTCCATATTCTACCAAATTTTAACAGCAGCTTCCTCTCATCATTCCAAACAACTTTCATAACTATCACTAAGTCCAATTTCAAGCCTAACTAGGTCAATCGAACGAAAACATCCTAAAAGCCCTAGAATTTCAACTTCAAATTTCTCCTTACCGAGCTCAAGAGGGATCGAGCCTTTTGGAGGGGTTGTTGCACGGGAGGAGAGCTTCAAAACCGTACCAAGCTTGCCCGGATTGGTGGCCGGAGGAGGGAGTTCCGGCGAAGGGAAGCTTAAGGCAGCCGGAACTTCCGGGCGACGTCTCTCCCTCACGGCGGCGCTAGAGAGGCTGCCACCGGTCTAGAATGGTAGCTGGGTTGGAGACCGATCGATTGGGACCGGTGCGGCGGCGAACGGTGGCCGGACGGCGGCGGACGGCGGAGAAGAAAATCCGGCAGGGGGGAGAGTCGGGTGCGGGAGCGGGAGAGGAGAGAGAGAATCGGGAGGGAAGAGAGAGAAATATGTTGGGCTTGGCCCAACTGGTTCCAACCCAAAAATATACCCAATCCAAAAATTTAACACCCCCAAAAATAATACCCTAATAAAAATTACCTTTTACTAGCTAAATTTACCATTTTTTACCGTCGTTACATTTTTCTCCTACGAATAACTTTCCGAAATAATCGTCCCTCAAAACCCCTCTAGGGACCAATTAAACTATATGTCAATGTCGGAGACGGTAAAATTCTTATTATAATCAAGCTAGTAAATAAGATAAAATCTTACGGGTCGGGATGTGACAGTTAGCAAGAGTTAGTTAACGGAGTTAGTGTGGTTATTTAACAGGGTTAATGGGGTTAGTTAACAGGCTTAGTCAGTCATCTAACAGAGTCATTGCCACCTAGACACCAACTAGGCGAGGTATGCATAACTCAAGGATGTAAGAGGATCCCTAACCAGAATTTACAAAAACGAATTATCACATATGATCAGGAAAATTTTATTTTTTAATGACAAAACAGTGAAAAAGTTTTGTCTAAACAGTCTTAAGGTACTCTAAAGGCTTCATAATCTCATAAGTGAATCCCTCAATACATAAGTGCTCTAACTATGCATTGTAACACGGTACATGACCACTTAGATAACTTTAGGGTTTGAACTTAAGTTGAACATCTCAACCAGACAATAACCACTATACTACTTTAAGTGGTTGTGAAAAGTTGATATTAATGTATTATGGCTCCGTGTGAGTATTAGATTTCTGATGTGTTAATGCAATAGTAAAAATAGACAGGAATGCACTCTTTATTTAATGGTGCATGTTAAAATACATGATTATTAGACTCTTAATAAGCTTTGATATTATAGGGAGTTCATGCACCATGTTCTCTTCTTGAATTGTATTGTTTCATCAGTAGTTACGACTTATGACTAACTTTTACCTTTGCCCCAAAAAAACAACATGAATATAAGAAGAGAAAAACAAGATAGTCAGGATATGTAGGTTTCAAGCTTCTTATCCTTTCTTCTTGTGTGCCGATGCAAGTCAGCTAGATATTGTAGATTTGTAGTAAACTTTCTATAAAGGAAATTCCCACCTCGATCAGCATGCCTTGAAATGAAACCAGTAACCAGATGACTTTGAATTCATAATATTCTAGGGTGCTGGTTAAGAACAGCCTCAGCCTATTAATATAGAACGAGTCAATGACAGATTGACAGGCTTGCATTTTCAAATTTCCAGTTACCCCAAAATTTTGTTGTCATTTTTGGGATGTCCAATCTTCAAAACCCGTTCATTATCGTCATCGTCTTTGTAGTTGCTTGTTCTGCATTCCAAGTCCAACACGCCGAAAGAGAACGAAACAGAGACGTGGAGAATATGATCATATATGCCTGTGTATCTTGTTGCTTGAGTCTTTTAATAACCATTCTGAACCTGCAGGTCAAAAAGCGAATCCAACTTTGCGTTCTTAGGGAAAACTCCAAGCAGAACCAAGAGAATCAACGTGTTAAATGGTTTCGGAAAGGAAGTAGTCGCCGAGAGATGTATCGGGTCGTAATTTAAGGGTGAAAGCGATCGAGTCATGTTAAAAAGAAAAAACGACGTTTTAAGAACATGGTGAATACCATGAGTTAAACATGGTTACTCAATGTTGGTCAGTTTAGAAAAGAACGCTGTGCATAGAAAAGAGGTCATTCATATGAAACATCACAAATTGTTCTTTGCGTAAATCCACAAAATTCAGTAAAGCTAGCTTCCCTAAATTCTTACAAATTGCAAATGCGCTTTGTGCAATGCTTACCAAAGTGGAACATATTTCACGCCCATACAAATACCAGAAAAAATTCAAATACAACAAACACAACGAGGCTCAAAATCATGAAATGGTAACCGAATAAACACAATATAGAAGGTTCTGTCTCTAATTCAGAACATTCATGTTCCATACGACACAGAGGCCCGTATGAAATGAAAGTTGAACACAGATTTTCTCATCAAATCAAAGAAATCCCAAAAGCAAACGAACAAATAAACAATCCTGGCAAACTCCAAAACCAACATAGAAGAGCCAGAACCTCTGCCTCCTTTTTCGGCCAAGGTAGGCTGTGAACAAAAGTTTCTGTCAGTCTAGTTTTCATCATGATTAACCATTGCAGATCAGATTGCAAGTCCCAAGAGAAGGAAAAGACAAAATAACAAAACCTAACTTCTTCACTATACATAAAACTGATAAAAGTTATAAAAAACAACTCCCTAAAATGTCTAGTCAGTGTGGGTTATGCTACAGTCATCTTTTATCCCATTAGATTCCTCTCTAATACTCAAACTCTTGCGACGCCGTTTGCACCAGCATAAATAATGAGGCATTCTTCCATCATTTCCAACAACCCAACTATGTTCTGCGACTTCCTCCAAAGTCATCCGTGATGCTGGGTCTGCATAATGAAAAATTAAAATCATGACCATACTGTGATAATGGCGGCACTGTCAGGAATCTGTAATTTTTAACATTTACATGTCACCAACCTTTGCAAAGAAGTCCTTCAAGTAGATTCTTCAACTGTGGGGTCATATTCTCTGGAAGTACTAAAGGGTTATTAACAATCTGCAGAGCAATAAAACAACCAATAAGATACAACATGGTCAATACAATTAAACAATGGAATTGAAGCATATAATAATAGAAATTTAGTAGTGTTGGTCCAAAAGGAATACTGAGATCCCCATACCTTGTCATATGTATCCTGTAGAGTATCTCCAAGGAATGGGTATTGTCCCAATACCATACAGTACAAAGTAACCCCCACTGCCCATGTGTCAGCAGCTTTACCGTGATAAGTTAGCCCTATAGATAATCAGAAAACATATGTAGAATAAGAAACATGGTTGCAAATGACTTGAACTAGAATTAAATCCAGCTATCAAGGTTGTTTCATGATATTCAGAGATCTGACATTCCAAGTTGAAAATGAGGTCCCAAAATGGTAAACTTAAGAAAAGTCATAGCTGAGTCATTGGAACATTAGTTTTGCCTGTGTTTGAATGAGGTATATTTTTGCTAGGAAAATTCAGAATCAGATCATGTGAGATGGATTTGAATCTCGTCTACATGTGTTGTTAAAGGAGAATGTGCAACTAAGCCCAGAGGCCACTGGAAGACCTACTTTCCTGTTTTATTATTTTACTTAAAAAAAGAAAAGAAAAAAAAAAAAAAGATCTACAACATTCAGGTGCACTATTGTATCTTAGAAGAAATTCCAACCTAAACAACATTCAGGTGCAGTGAAAACAGGAGTCCCTGGAGATCGACGCAGCTCATCATTATCATCCTGCAGATAGACCATTACAATGCCTCAAGTTTTGTAAAGAAAAAAAAAAATCCTATGTCAAAGTGGTCCAAGTGTCAGCAGTTCCATTACCTCAAAAACCTGGCTGACGCTAAAATCCCCAATCTTCACCGTACCATTATGACTAACCAGCAGATTATCAGGTTTGATATCACCGTGTACTATGTTCTGTTATCAAAAGAAACACACAAAAATGTTACAAACCAATCACCGTGTATTAAAGGAAGCTTGTACGGGCGTGCGCACACACACAGACATATGGAAACAGCAACAATACTTCTGAAATATGTTGTGCATTAGAGCATAGAAGATTAAAACTTCAAAATATCAATCTACACCTCCATGCTCTTACTAAATAAACAAACAGCTTCTGTATTGAATAGGACAGTGCACAACAACTACCTCTGCTCCACACCAGATACGAAGAGCCATCTTAATCTAATATTAAATTCAATTCTTCATAGTGTTACCAATTTGAAATAAATTGCTTGCTTGTATTGGTGATATAAGCAACATACTAAAGCGAAATAAAAGACACATTGCAGGTATTACTCAAACCCCTACACACATTGTCTTATACAACACGGAACATAGCCTTCAATTTTAAGCTAAGAGGTATTTGTTAACAATAGAATAATTTACTAAATCTTTTCAGTTCATGAGAGAGAGAGAGAGAGAGAGAGAGAATAAAGCGAAATAAAAGACACATTGCAGGTATTACTCAAACCCCTACAAAGGCTGTCGCTGTCTTATATAACACGGAACATAGCCTTCAATTTTATGCTAAGATGTACTTGTTATCAATAGAATAATTTACTAAGTCTTTTCAGTTTATGAGAGAGAGAGAGTTCAGCCTAACATATACACAGAACCAGAATTAAATCATACATGATCATGGAGGTACATCAGCCCTCGAACTATATCCCGCAGATACTTTCTTGCAGTAGATTCTCCTAAGCCGCCAGGTGGACCAGAACCCTCACAGACCCATTTGCCTTCCACATATTCAAGAACTGAAAAGAACATGAGAGATGATTTGAGACTGGCAGTAACACATGAGACCAGGACTTGACTTGAAAACGTTCAACACTACGCAAAACTAAAATCTTTTACTAAACTGTTCCACAATCTTTAGTTAATCATTTCTCTCTTGTACAAAAATGGGATTTTAGTATCTCTTAGCGAAATTTAGATGTCAGATTAGTGGAGTCCAAACCAGATGAAAGGAAATTTCTCTTGCAAATCATTCCACAGATTCTTAATTAGTGGTGGATCAGATCCAATCTTTGCTCCAGCAAAGTTTATTTAAAACGTCAAGGCCCCAACTAAGCTGAAGATTTTGGGATGGCTTGTGGCACACGGGAGGACGAATACATGTGATGTTCTTCAAAAGAGAAGAAGATGTTGTTCCTCTCCTCGCTGTTGCAATTTGTGCAAGGGGAAAGTGTTGACATGTCTTTGTGCACTGTGAAGTGAGTATTTTCTTATGGGAGAAGTTATTTAGGGAGGCAAGAGTGAACTGGACAACTCCATTAGAAAGTAGTGATTTGCTAAAAGTAAATCCTTCAGCTTTTGGTAAAGTGAAATAGGCCAGAAAAAGAAAACTTTGGGGTTGTGGGTGCTGGCTGTAGTGTGGGTGGTGTGGATGAAAGAAATAAAATATTATTTGAAATCTATTGTGGGGTGGAGAGGGAACACCTGTGGGAGACAGTTGAGTTTTGGGCATTGTAAGGGCTTCTACTTCTAAGGATTTTAGGAATTATAATTTTTTTCTTCTTCCATTATTCTTGACTGGCAAGCAGTTGCAGTTTAAGCCCCAAAAGCCTAAGCTTTGAGTTAGCACTAACAGATGGGGTGCTAAGCCTCTACCCCTTGTTGCTCTCTTTAGCTATCTAAAGCAGACTCCTTGTCCACCTCCTTGTACATTGCTGTTTGTTTCAATAAAAACTGTTTCTTTCCCAAAAATAAAAAATAGAAAAAAAATCCTCCTTGTAACACTAGGATCACAACATTGTATGGAGAGAAATTATGCCCTGGCAGTAGTTTCCATAAACTCTTTAAAATAACATCTTTAATGTCTGTACTTTTATGGGTGTTTTATTGGGCTCTAGTTTAACTTTACCTAAAAATTCCAGTGTTGGGACCCATTTATTGAAAAAGTAAAATTATAGACAAGGGACATCAAACAAGTGTCTAGACTTGGGAACAAGATTTAGAAATCCCTTTTCCTGGGAAAAGTTTGGAGCAAAATAACATTAATTAAAAAGAGAATGGGAGTTTTTAATTGTAACTGGGACTAACAAGAAAAAAAAAGAGTTATGAAAAAGTACCCATGTAGAAATGATCTGTGTCTGGGTCGTCAATCACCTCAATGAGATTAACAATGTTAGGATGCTCCAACATTTTCATAATAAGAACCTGTAAGGTACAAAGAATGTAAGAGATTTAACATTACCCCTTCAACTGAAAGAAATTGATATGTATAAGTACTAACAGATGAAACAAACAAATGGGGGGCGAGAGAGTATAACAATTATAAACCAGAGGAAACTGATATATAAAGGATGCCAAAACAAAAACAAAAACAATAAAATAAGAGATTTAACATTCCCCCTTCAACTGAAAGAAATTGATATGTATAAGTACTAACAGATGAAACAAACAAATGGGGGGGGAGAGAGTATAACAATTATAAACCAGAGGAAACTGATATATAAAGGATGCCAAAACAAAAACAAAAACAATAAAATAAGACACAATGCAGACCAAATGAAATACAAGCGTCTTGGTACACTGATATTACAACCAACAAAAAGAAACAAGAACCAGTGACAAAGCTACTGTTCAAGATTCTCCAATAAGAACACAGAGACAAAATACATACCTCACGAAGCACATCTGTCATAGCTGTCTCCGAAGGTGCAACCCGGAGTTTTAATAAATGAGATTTATGAAATGCCTGCAAAAGTCAGCATATATTAAGAAGAAAAAAAGAAAAAAAGAAGGAACCTTAACTATGTTACAATAATTAATAAAATTATAATCAACCAGAAGTGCTTTTCAGTATATTTAAAAAAAAGACCTTGATTTTACAGCAGACTTAATCTACAGTTTTGAAGTCGTCAACCAAAAGTTATTTTCCAAAACTTCAAGAGTAAAAAGAGGAAACATTGCAAATAGAAAAGCACTATAACTTGTCCCGAGTAAAAAAAGCTGATGCATCACAGTTTCCTGACTCATTATCTTGATATATCCTTCATTCATAACGTCCAAGGTAGAAATTTAAGAATAAGAAACATCACCTTCAGTGCATAATGCTTTCCATCTACAAGGCTTCGATACAAAACCTGTTTCACATCAACCCAAAATGGCTAAACAAACCTTCACAGTAAGCAGCAGCAAACAAACACTATCCATACCGAACTTACCACTTTCCCATAACTGCCAGAACCAATCTTACACTCACGAACATACTCATTGACCATCTTATTTCCATCATCATCCTGAATACAAATGCAAAAGCATATTAGTGGTGTAAGAAATTGGCTTCAAAGTGGACAGCTAAAACTGTCCAAAACAGTCTAGTTGGTTAGCAACTGATCACCAGAAAATTGATGCAACTTCAGTTTGTTTCCAAAAGTATGGCACTAACAGCTGAGGACTAATTGACCCTTTAGTATGACATCAGAAGTAAGCCCAATCCCAGATATAATCTATATCGGAGAAAATACGTAAAGCAGATCTTGCAAGTTTCAAGATGACCAGAAGGACTGATCATATCATACATAATTGAAAGAGTACCAAGCACCGTACCAAAATTTGAAACCCTTAAGCTTCTTGTGACACAATGACATACCTCAAAACAATCAAGACAAAATTAAATTACCTCGGTACGAATAACTTTGTGGGTTTCCTTCACAGGGTACTGCCTACATATCATTCCATTCTGTTCTCTGAAACTCAGTATTTCATCAGGACGTTTAGCACGACTTTGCTGCTCACTTACCTCAGCATTACCCATACTTGTAGCATCATCATTATATGAACAATCATCATCATCATCATCTTCTAAATCATCTTCCAACAAATGCTCCTGTGAAGGGTGACTACTATAGCTATAACTGGGCTTCCTTTGTGGTTTGGGTTTGCTAGCAATTGAGAAACCAAAGCAACTGCAGCATCCCATCATTCTAGCAAGAGAGAAACTCTTATGGATCATTAAAAACTTGATGTGTGAAGTACTTACAATAGCTCCCAACCAAAATCAAATCTTTTTTTCCAAAACCTACAGAACAACATACCAATTGTTAAGTTTCAGAATATTCATACAAAACCCAAGCAAAAGACATGCACGTAATCCAAATTTCTCATATGCGATTACATATTTACAATTGTGATTGCAAACCTGATTTTACAGAAGGAGGGAAGAGGGCTTTAACCCCGAGTCAGCTCTGCTATTCAAGTGGATGCCACTCAGCCAAATGAAAGAAAAAGCTCGCAATATTGAAACCATCACGATTCAAACACAGCATAGCGATGACTCCAGTTTTTATATATCCACTAATGCAGGCTCAAACCCACACCACCCCCAACCAACAATAAGTTGACCTTGTCCTGGATACATACACAGAGGCACAGAATCTTAAATAATGAACAACAAATATATTAAAATGAGTAAAAACAGCAACCTATCATACCTATGTATAAATAATATAGATCAAATTCATAAAAGGACAGGTTTGCGTGGAACTCTCAGACGCAATCAAGCAATTATGCCAACCATATCGTTTGAAATTTAAGCGCACCAAACAAAAGACGAACAGTTCATTCCATTTAAATATACAATCATAATCTGGCTGTGAGTTACCTTGTTGATGAAAAATCCCAATAAAAACTTAATCTTTCCCTCTACACGAATCAACCAACCATCAAACTTCAAAACCCAGAAGAAAACAGGTGCAAAGACCAACTAAACACCTAAAATTCAGAGAAACTAAAAACAAAAGTTTCAGAGAGAAGCATATGCATTGCTGATTGAAAATCCTAATAAAAATCCAATCTTTCCTACTATAAAAACCAACCAAGCATCAAACTTCAGAAACACAGAAGAAAACTAACAGAAAAAGTAACTAAAACCCAAAAATTCAGAGAGAAGCAGATGCATTGCCGATTGAAAATCCCAATAAAAATCCAATCTTTCCCACTACACAAACCAACCAAGCATTAAACTTCAAAACCCAGACGAAAAAAAAAACAATTAGAAACCCAAAAAAGCCCAGGTGTTTCATATCAAACAAACCCTAGTTTGTAACCAAATGAGAGCCAAGAACATTGAGAAGAACGAATTGAGCCTACCTGAGATGGAGATAAGGAGATGGCACAATCGCCAGAACTGAATCTAAGCGATTGGGGGTGGGGAAGGACAAGAGAATTTGGGAGCAAAACTTTTGGGGGAAAGTTGAATTGGGGGAGAGAATCAAAAGAAAAGGAAGCTGGGTTATTTGAGGAGTGTTTGCATATATAGGAAAGGGGTAGAACAGGGACTTGAACGCAAAAGTCGGGTCTGGTTGCTTTGCTAGTCGTTCATCAACGGAGAAGAAAGAGAGAGGAGAATGGTGGGTGAGCTTGTTGACGGTTTTGTGTCCTTTTAGGTGTGATGGGGCTTAGGGGTTAGGAAGTTGGGGGAACAAAGGACACTGACACCAACAACACACGTGTGTACGATTTGCCTAAAAAATGGTGAGCTTGAGGGCAACTCCAACCATGGTATATCCATTATAGAACCTTTTTATTGCATTATTCATTTACGATTCATTTTCTATACGAGGTCCTATATTCATTTTTGTTGATTAAAATAAGTTATACGTAGTATATTTATGAATATTATATTAAATAATATGTTAATTATAACCTTATTAAGTTAATAAAAGTTCACAATTTTTATTTTTATCATAAAATTTTAAATTATTCTTATAATTAAATATAATTTTGTTAATTAAAATAATAATTAATACATACTAATTTTTTGTCGTTTTATGTCGTCATATATGACAAAGAATCAAATTATTGACAGATATTATCTTGTGTTGTGTCGGTGTATACGACAAACAACTGAGTTCGGATATGATTATCGTCTCCACATGTTAAACACTAATTGGCTATCTAGATTACGGGTTATATTTGTCCGACACGTGTCATATCTTATATGTTGATATCATCTCAAATTGTCCATAAATATGAGGTCATTGTCATCCTCATTCCTCACAAATTCACAACACTCTTCTCATCTCAAAAGCTTCATATTATTTCCTTTTGATATTGTTTCCTTTTGATTTTATGAAATTGTTTTTCTACAATGAATCATTTGACAAAATGGTTTATGAAAGATCAAGAAGAGGCCGTTACGAGAAACCAACGAAGATCCATGATGATGTCTGCTGCTGCCTTGCAAATCCAAGATCTGGAAGAAGAGGATTCACAATGGGGTGGTTCTTCGAAAGGTTGTTCGTATACTGTCAGAAACAAAGAGATCATGGATCAACGTCTGAAAGCTCTATACTTCACGGATCCATGCAGGTACGAACCAAATATATTTCGTAGGCGATACAGAATGCACCCTTGGGTATTTGATAGGATGATGCGCGACGTGGCCAACTACGATCCATATTTTGCTCAAGGAAGAGATGCGACTGGGAGAGTCGGCCTATCCACTGAACAAAAGTTTACATGCGCCATGAGACAACTCGCATATGGGGTCACAGCCGACTTCTTTGATGATTACATGGATATTGCAGAATCCACTGCCATCGAGATTTTGGAACATTTCACTAGAGCAATATGGAATGTGTACCATGAGCATTATCTCCGCCGACCAACACCGGCTGATCTGCGACGGCTTCTCGACAAGGCAACAGAAAGAGGATTTCCAGGAATGATCGGGAGCCTCGATTGTATGCACTGGCAGTGGAAAAATTGTCCCACCGATGGGGAGGGCAGTATACTGGCTATAAGGGGAAACCAACAATCATCTTGGAGGCAGTGACATCCTACGATACTTGGATTTGGCACGCCTTCTTCGGCCTTCCAGGTTCCCTAAACGATATTAATGTCTTTGAATAGTCACCTTTGTTTAATGATGTGTCTCGTGGTGAAACTCCTTAGGTGGGCTATGAAGTACAAAATAGGCATTATGGGCAATTCTATTATCTTGTTGATGGCATTTACCCAAAATGGGCCTCATTTGTTCAAGCAATCAAAAACCCGAGGACGTCGCAGACAAAACATTTTACAAGGATGCAAGAAGCATACAGAAAAGATGTGGAGAGAGCTTTTGGTATTCTTCAAGCTCGTTGGGCAATCATAAGAGGGCCAGCTCGTGGATGGAGTAAGGAAAATTTTCAGTTCATCATGATGACGTGCATTATCTTGCATAATATGATTGTTGAAGATGAGCATGATGAAGATACAGCTAAGCCATTTGATCCGAATGACATTCCCACCATACCAAAAAAGGCACACATATATGACAGAATCCCTGATCAAGACACCTCTGTTGATCACAATCTGAACCGGCTAAATCAATTCATGTGTCGCTATAAGGAGGTAAGATGTCCAGTGGTGAATAAAAACCTCCAGAATGATCTAGTTGATCACTTGTGGAGCATGAAGCTGCAAGTTGATGAGAATGACCAGTGATAAGCTTTAAATTTATTGCTTTCAATAAGTTGCCGGTTTCTCATGGCCTTTGTTTGTGTGGTGTGTTTTTGCTTTTATATTCTTGTGTTATGTGGTGTGTATTTGCTTTTGCTATTCAATAAAAATTAAAGGTTTTTATGTCGAGTGATTGTTTTTTATGAATGGTTATTATGCGCCATAAAAAATAATAATTTTTTATTCATAACTTAAAAAAAACATTACAACTAGAAACAAACAACAATTTATGTAGGTAAATTAAATGGATATTTCTTAATTGATGATTCTAGTTGATCAATTGTGTTTCATGAACCGGAACATAATTGGTCAAGTTACGGTTGTCTCCTTCGGTTAGTGTTTGATACTCGGTGGGGGCTTCATCTTGAGGGTTCACCGGAGACCTTGAGGTTGCTTCCTCCCTATTAATTATCTCTTGTTGTCTCCTTTCCCAATAACCCCTCTTTCTTGGAGTATCGAACGTTGATAGATCAACCATCATAATACGATCATCTGAAGCGCGTTTCTCAAGTTGTTTAACTTGCTCAAATTGTTGTTGCCTTTGTAGATATTCACGCTCACTTTGTTCTTGAGCCTTTTGCATTTGAATGCGTAAGCCATCCGCATCTTGTTGCTTGTCTTTCTTCTTTGCTAGCTTTTGAGCTTTTTGTCCTTGAGGTCGTGCTTGTCTTGTTGTAGTTGGCTCCACTTCATTGGCGTGTGCTTCATCTTCTTCCAAGTTGATAGGAGTTGGAATACGCGAGTTCATGGCTTCGGTGGAAGGTGTTTCCCCAAACTTGATAGTATTTTTCAAGTATCGCCAACAATGATCATAGACAAAATTCGTGCCAACTTTGTCGTAGAAAATTGACCTAGCTCTCATAAGCTACATACAAGATGAAGTAATATTTATTAGTACTCATGAGCTACACACAAAATAAGTAATTTATATATTACTTACAATAAAATATAGTGTTTTACCATGAGTAAAATTAAATGCTCATATGCTCATTGTTACACACTTAGCAACCTAGCTACACCATAATTTTTTTATAAATTAAATGACAAGGAATAAATAAAACATTTTGTTAACATATGAATAATATACTTACATCGTCTTCCTTATTTTCGCCACTTCGGTGGTCCACTTCGGCTTGGGTAAGAGATTCGCGTCACTTTGTACATAGCGGACTAAATACCTTCCAACGAGCCTTACAACTATCCGATGATCTCTCTACGCAAGTCGCCGGTTTTTGTGCATTGTACTCGGATATACGCTCCCACATTGTATCTGCCGATTGATTTGTTCCGGTGGCACCGTCGGTGGTGATGGTGATGGTGATCCAAGCTTGGCAAAGAATAGCTTCTTCATTGTGTCTCCATGAATCCTTTCTTTTGCCCATTTTTTCTCTTGAAAAAAAAAAAATTGAAGAACAAGATGTAGTGAATAAATGAAAAGTTTGGAAGGAGAAAAGGATTTTGGTGTACTGAATTTGTGAAGGAATGGGTTGGTATTTATAGAATTCTTCAAAAAAAGTTACCAACGGATCTATACATTTTTTATGTTATTTCTGATTTTTTTTCTGAGGTAAAAACGAGTTTTAGAGGTAAAAATCTGGTGTGAATTGTTTTTTGACCGTTGGACCTCTGCTAGACTAACCCTATTTCAAATTATGTTGTCAATCGTGGCCGTCCAATTCATACCCGTTGAAGCGCTCAACAGTCGACTGGGAGACCGTCCCACGTGCATAGGACCCAGGCTCTGCAGACAGCAGCACGGCTGGAGCTGGAGAGCGCGTTACGCGCGTCTTTGTTTCGTGCGGAAGCAGGAGAGCGCGTTTCGTGCCAACCTTGTGCCGAGCGCGTCTCTTCTTCTTCTTCTCTGGCCCAACCCAAACGCAAGTGGACCCAAGTCTTGGTCCTGGAATTGTCTCAGATTTGAGACTGAGAATAGGACCAGGTCCTATATTTCCAAAACCAAAACCTAGGTTTTTGGCCCGTTGGAGATGAAATGTATGGATATAGGACTGAAACTGGGTTTTAGAACCCTTGTTGGAGTTGCCCTCACAGGAGGGTGCCACCCACAATGTTACTCGTTCATTCTTGTTTTGGTAAATTTTTTCAGTCTATGTAAAACAACCAAGATTGATGGGTTTGTCTATTATATCATATGGTATGACATACAAGGAACCATTCTAGTGAGGACCCTTAAGTTGAGGACTTGTTGAGGACTTGTTGAGGACTTTTCGGTTTATGGTTTAAAAGACATATTTTTCGATCACATCTTGTCATCTCATCCGTTCAGTTTTTAGGTCTATATGTGTAGATCAACCTTATAAATTTTCAGCCAAATCGGTGATCGTTAAGGTAACAAATTAGATCAAATTAATGGACAAACCAAATATATCAAACATGAACCGTTCAAGTTCATAATTAGTAAATCACACTTATGAATGTCTTAACAATTTTCAATATGGCTGAAAATTTGCATAAATGATCTACTCATAAATATCTATAAACTGAACGGTCAAGATGTAGATATAAGATCGAAAAATGGGATAAGCCGAAAAGTCTTCAACAAGTCCTTAACTTAAGAGTCCTTATTAGAATGACTCACATGATATACATATTGCAAATGTGTCTAATTGTATAACATTTGAAGGTTTTTAAACGGGTAAATAGTCATTACATTATCATTTAGTTGTTTCTTCAATCAATGATAGCCACACATTTTGTGAGGCATGTTATACCATATGATATACCAGAATTTTCTATGATTGTAATCGTCTTCTGTACGCCGAAGAATACATGTACTTGAGTTAAACTTCGGATGTGAGTGATACGTGCTTATGTTTAGTTAGCTAGCTATCACATTTTTTTTTTTTGAGATTGAAAATCAGCAAATAGCAACCCACTTCAGTATGGCTGTCAGATGAAGTCATTACTGGAAGTAATTCAACAGTTTTAAGAGATTATTCACGCACTTCTTCTAAGAAACTAACCTATATTAACCTAAGGAAACTTCTCTGATCCCAGAGGACAATGCAATATGTTGTTGCACTACTGATTTCATCACATTTGCGTGCGATGACTAGTAAACCCCGTTTAAATAGACAAATTCAAATGACGTTGACTCGATGTCGGTGCTCCGAAGTGCCAACAAACAACTGGCGAAGTTGGGTTGGAGGAAGAGGATGTGCATCTTAACAATGAAGAATCAGAGAGTTGAGATATCGGGAAAGGATGAGAGGGATGGGTATTATGAAATTGAAGGATTAGGAGAGATTGGAAGAAGTGGTATGGGCAGAAGAGGAAATCAAAAGCAAAAGGGAAACGGCAGTTGCCGTTGTTGGGGCAGAGACTACTACAAGAAGGGTAGAAGCTTCCCTTAATCTCAAGCCAAAGATCTATAGCAAAAAACTGATCTAAATCCGACAAGAGAGAGGGGAACGAGGAGCAAATCTAGATTTATAGAGGTTTTAGAGAAAATGTAGACTTTCTCTCATTATTAGGCAAAACATTTGCGCTTTAAGTAGGTTTCTCTCGAGGTTCGGCTGCTATATACATTTGTATGACATACATCAAGCCGTGAGTCGTCCGATCGTTTAACAATTCAAAATTCAAGACGATTGGACGACTCACGGCTTGATGTATGATATACACATATATACATGGTTCTAAAAGGTGCCGTCTTGCCCCGCCTAGGCTATAGACGGAGCTAAGTAGTCCCGATTTCCTTCAAAGTATTTCACTTAGGCGAAGAGTCGCCTGGGGACCGCCTAGGCGGTCAAGGCGTCGCTGAGGCGACGAATGCACGTATGAGGCGAAGGGTTGACTAGGCGATGCAGGAAAGTAAAAAAAAGAGGACGCGTTAAAACTTAAAAACCTAATCTCATTGCCAAATCGATACTTCTCATTCTAAAACGATGCTTCTCGCCGTTCTTTGCCAAACTCGCCGTTCTCATTCCAAATTGTACCAGCAACCAGTGAATCGGCTTGTTCTCTTACAAGTCACCGACCTTGCCATTCTCTGCAAGTTAGCGACCTCCTTGGCTCGCCGTCAACTCCTTCTATGATTCTATCATGGAACTCATGGCGTCATCATCTCTTCAGTTTTGCAAGCTTTTTCTTTTGTTATTTAATCAAACCTCTGTTTTGATGATAATAGAGAAACCTATGCTTTGATGATAATAGAAATATAGAATAAGTGAATGTGAATTTGTGTTTTGCCTTGTGCTTTTTGGGTTTTTGATTCTCTGCATTATACAGCTGAGAATCTTATAATCGAATAATCGATCATCAAGACATCAAGCTTGGTAGTTGGACTGTTTGAGACGAACAAATTTTAACTCTGGACTTCTGGTATGAATCTACTATTCAGCCTATTCTACTTTGAATCTTCCATGTTGTATACTCAATTACTAATTTTAAATATTATATAAATTATATAAATATAAAAAAAATAAATCGTCTAATCATCGCCTAGTCTTTGTTTAGACTGTCCAGACGCTAGGCTATGGGTCGCCGCCCGCTTAGCGCCTAGCGCCTTTTAGACCGTTACATATATATTAAAAAGTCCTCTAGACAATACAAGAATATGTGATCGAACTGCATATTTGCCCTTTTATAACTTCATCATCAACCCCAGCCACTTGATCTAGAAATCTGATACAACGTACACAGTTTGATAATTAAGCACTACCGGTATATATTGAAAATGATGCGCACATATGCAATTATGCATTACCTCTCATATTCAACGGCATTACTTTATATTTTGCAAAGGATTAAATTCAGTTTGTCCCCTCGTACTTTAGGTCAATAATTAGTTTGGTCCCATATCTTTTTTTTTAATAACGTTGGTCCTTGTACTCTCAAACATCATCAACTAAGTCCAAAATTTTAATATGTCTTCAAAAATAATATTATTTGCTGACTTGAAACTGACATGGGGATCCACATTTGAGCTTTTTAACCTACAAATAAGGCAAATAAACATTCTAACGATGAAAAAAGTCATTTTTCAAGGACCAAACTCACCAATTTTTACACTAAAATTCAAATTTTGGACTTAGATGATGTCATTTGAGAATACAAGGACCAACGTTATTAAAAAAAAAAGATATGAGACCAAACTGATTATTGACCTAAAGCATAAAGGGGCAAACTGAATTTAATCCTTTTGCAAATATCGACATATTCGAAGGGCCAGAACTTCCCTCCCCATGCAAGTCCCCATTTACTTAACAAAGTAGGGTCACTCAGTAATCTAAATATCTAATAATGCAGTATCGTATCATATCTTATCTTGATCGCCACTTGATATGTAAATTGCAGTATCAACTAGTTTGATGAGGATAGCTAGCTTGAAAATAAGCGTTGAAGAAGCATATATGCTTTGCATTGACAGGACAGAAAATGATGAACTCAACCACGTACACATGTGTTTCGATAATATTCTTTTAACAAATGCAGCTGTCGTTTTAGGTTTTAGGTGATGATTCCTGATTTTAGTTCCTGCAGAAATGCAAACTCACCAATTAATGAGAAAAAAATTACACTGTTGATAGTCGATTAATTTGTCCATATCCATGTCAAAACCAAAAAAAGAAAAGAGAAAAATAGAAACATCAACAATTCTGTGAAACAAAAATCATAAACTACGTGCACAGCTAAATAAATATATAGTTCATTACCCATGTATTTATATCAAAACTCCAGAAGACAAAAAAAAATAAAAAATTGTGGCCTAACAAGAGATATACTAATTATAGTGACACAGAGGATTAATGTGGGATCCGGATCCTTTCCTAAACTAGAAAACTAGCTGAGCTTCCTAAGGTTTTGAGGAGATGAGGACACGTGGCCGGTTTCAGATCTAACGTTCTAGGATTGCTCTTAAAGTTATGTTTCTTTTATTTCCTCTTAAGCTTCCTTTGGTTCATACTTCGTCGTTTCTATTTCCTCCTTTTCTCTCCCATCTCTCTTCTTTTCCTTCAACTCTTCCATTTCTTTTCCTTCCGTCCACCTCCTAAAAGCAACTCTCTCTTGGCAACAATTATATCAAAATACAAGAAAATCAATAGCATCCATATCAAATTTCCCATTTGATAATTAAGTCGATGAGCCACCGACGATGGCTAAGAATTTGAGAATAAAGGTGAGTAGTGAGATTTGAGTTTCATACCAATCAGATTGGGCATACCAGTCAAATTTGTTATCTTGGATTTGAGATTAAGTTCTGTTGCATATGAGTTTTCAGTCTCAGATGCAATAAAGGATGATATATATGGGGGTGAATGTCTTGAATGATTTGTTTCTTTGAATCAATGAGAATGATGAACTGGGTGTTTGATTAAAACTCAAAAACGTGAGTTTCTATGATTGGGTTTGATCAAATTTATATTAATATGGAATTTGTAGAGGTGGAAAGAGAGATGTTCAATTGAGAAGTGGAGCTAAAATTGAAGATGGAGGACTCGGCTGATGGAGAAGAAGAAGAAGAAAAAGGAGGAGAGAGAGAGATTGAGAATGTTATTGTTCTATATCACCCGTTGGATTAATCTCAAAAAGAAAGAATCAGTACAATATTTGATAGGAGCTATTAGATTTCTCATTAATACATGGAAGTATGAGATGCAAAGCTTAGGAAGCTCAGCTAGTTTTCTAACTCATGAGAGGATCCAAATCCATTAACGTAACCCTAAAAGTTAAAACGAATATGCATGAAATCACAGTATTAAATTATTATTGGAACAAGCATGTCTCCATCCATCAAAATATCTTGATATGATAACATCCATCTAATTATGCATATGTCCAGATGTACTATAAAGGTATAAATCTGTTTTAGACCGTATTGGAGGGGGGACTATACATAGTGAGATATACGTATATATCCACGAGAGATCGTTCAAACGGCAATATCCTCGTTTGTCATATTCTTTGAAAGTAACTAATAAGCAAGTGTTTCTTCTTAATACTTAATGAAATTGTTGATTTTTATCGATGCATCATGCATGGGAATAGATCGAAGATATAATTAGAGATGAGATCCCTTAATTCTAAGATTTACATGCATCTTTACACGTTTATGACAACATATTTAGCCTTGCTCCCGACAACAAAGGTTCCGTTGTGGTTCCCTTCGTTTCCACTAATTTGATTGCCGGAAATTATGTAAGATATCTCCTTCGAATTCTTAGACTTTCCTTCTTTCTGGGGAGTTGCATACCCAGTAGAATCTTGAGCTGGAAGTAGAGGCTTTGCTGGATAGCCAAGGTTTTCATATTCATCATGATGCTCAAAGCCATCAATGGGAGTTAGGTAAGCTCCTAACGAAACAAGCGTTGAGTACCAATTCACCCTGCCATGAAACCCGACGATCTTACTCCCTTTCAATTCGATTGAAAAAGAGTTTGCCCATTTAAAACCAGATCCAAATGGTCCATAAGTTCTTCTGTTGCTCGTCAAAATAAGTTCGGTAATACAAGTCGTAAACATATTATCGAAATAATATCCACGAACAGACGTCAAAAATTCGTATGGATAATCAAGTTTTACCTACAAGAAGACATATAAAATTAATTATTTGATTAGCAAATTAATTTCTGTTTGAAGACATTTTGTATAAATAATTTATAAAAAGATTAATCAAATTGGACGTGTTTTTTCTAGATCAAGAATCATTTTTGTTTAAGATTGACGATCCATTTGTTTGAAGGCAATTGCTGATATTTGATGTGATTTTTGTTTGTTGTAAATATCATGTAATGAATGACTTGTAAAATAAAAGATTGAATGGAAAAATCATACTGCATGCCATTGACAATCATGCCAAACTAATTATCTTTTGTTGGTGGCATGCATATGATTCCCAGAAATTAATGACTAATTGATCGATGATATAATCTGAATTTTACCACGTGTTTTTTAGTCACGGCGGGAACAGATAAGCTATGCCTTTCTGACCAAACTGATCTCCCATCCTCATCGACGTATTCAAACTGAATCCAACGAATGCTCGAAAGATCAAACTGTATTACCACCTGACTCACCGTCGAGTAAACTCCATCATCCCAAAGACCCCTATCTTTGTTTGAGTTTGACCCAAACGGTCCGACTGTTATGACTTTTCTCCGATGAGAACCCTCAAAACTCTTTTGTCTCTGCATGCATGCATAGAAATTCAGATAGAACGATGATGTTGAATTAGAACAATAATCAAATGGATCAAAATAGATAGAAGATATGCATGGATGCAGTTACCATGTTGGATTGATTAATAGTCACCAAAAGAAGATTGGCCGGAGTATTTGATGATCATCGGAGAGTACTAACGGTCGGTGAAGGTGTGAACTGCAATGATGAGCTCTAACAGTTAGTTTTTCAGATGCGAGGAACTTATATGCAGCCAGATAGAGATAAAAGGATTTGGATCAGCTACCTAGCTATATATGGACCACGATCGATATTAGAATAAGATGGCTCTGGAAACAACTAATATTCTGGTTTCCACTACACATGGATCAAATTGATTCAGGAAATAAAATAACAGATTGAAAGGTTTCAAATTCCTTGTGATTTATTAAAATCCAAAAAGGAAGTGTTTTAAGTCTTTACTTAATTAGCTCAAAGTAACCATGAGTGTCCAAAAAGGAAGGTTTCAAATTTCTTGAAGATCGAATCATTCAAGAATATGACTTCCACAAATGTTAATCACGGCCAAACGATTTTGCATCAACCTAGGCGTTGGGGGAAGGCAAAATAAAGATTCAATCAATTTGGACCTTTACCTATGGATTTGAGATTCGCGGAGCCTAGTCACTCATGAAGTTAAGCTACTATGAATAAGAAGCCTGCTTTCATATATCAGTAATTCATCCAAAAACTGCCTCTTCTATTCTCTACAGCTTACATATAAAGGGAAAACAAACCTTTTAAAGAAAAGTAAATGCTAGAAACAAGTTCCAAGCATGAAACAACCAACTCACAGATTTCCAAGGATAACACTTTATTTTTATTGGTATCTGATAGGCCTCTTAATCTCTCTCTCTCTTTGACCTCTCTTGCCAAACAATAGTCATCTAAATCTAGTGGACAATGACTCTAGATGTGCCAGTTGTCTCAACAGACGACCCTTCATTTGCTCCCCTTGTTTGAAATGACTCGTCCTCGAGTCAAAGCTCTATGAGCTAACATATATACTCATAGTAAGGTTGCAAATCAGCAACATCATACCTCCAGGTAACTCAATCTAGTAAGCATTCTCACATATACGCTTAAGCACCCAAAAAGGACCATCAGCTCTAGCATTAAGTTTTCCAGACTATTGCCTCTTGGGAACCTTTCCTTGCGAAGATTAATCCACACCAACTCTCCTTCTTTGAATTCCATATATCTTCGATGTATATCCGCTGCTACTTTTTACTTCTGATGACTCTCTTCCAACCTCTTCTTGACTTGTGAGTGTAAATCCTTGATGCATACTACCATGTCCTCAACATTACCACTAAATTTGTTCGTAACTGGCAAAGGAAGTAAATCATGTGGGTTATTTGGAATCACCCCATAAACTATCTCAAAAGGACATTTTCCTTCTTGGACATGTTGCAAGCAAACTCAGCTTGAGACAAAGTGAAGTTCCAATTATGCTTTTCTTCTCTAGCAAGGCTTCTTAACAGTCCTAGAGATTGATTTACCACCTCCATTTGAGCATCGGTTTGAGGGTGATGAGAACTACTGAATTTAAGATGAGTTCCCATATTGCGCCATACTGTCTTCCAAAAATGATTGACCAACTTAGAGTCCCCTGGGGCAAGATGGACCAGGCCTCAAAATTTGAGAGCCTCAAATTTTTTTTATATAGGCTTGTTAAAAAAAAATTGAAGAAGTTAGAATAAGAGTAGAAGACCTGGCGTCTCTTACTCTTTCTTTTCAGTTCTGTGCACGTCCAAATCCCTACTTTTTCTTTTATATTGTGGTATGATTTTTTTGTAATATTTTGAGATTTTTTTTTGGGCCTCAAATATATTATTATTTGGGCCTATATGGACACAGGGCTAAGCAGGCCCCTGCTTAGGGTCACGATGAGATGTAATAGACTTGGTACCCCATCAAGTTTGACAACTTCTCTGAAATACAACTGAGACACATGAGTTGCATCAAAGATTTTGGAGCAGGAAGAAAATGTACCATCTTGGAAAATCTATCTACCACCACAAGAATAGAATCAACCCCACGTAGTCTTCTCTTCGGCAGCCCCAAAACAAAGTCCATCTTTCCAAGGCAATTCGAAAACCGACAATGGAGTGTATACAAACCTGTGTTTTGAGACTTACTCTTGCCTATATGACATACTCGACCTCTCCACATGCTTAGTAACATCTCTATGCATTCCAAGCCAATAAAATTTTGTTGCAACTAAACCCAAAGTCTTGTCGCAACCAAAGTGTGAAGATACTAGGATGAACAATTTCTATGTATCGAGATTGAAACAGCATACTTGAAGCATAAAATAAAAAAACAAACACAACAGTTTGTTTACCCAGTGAAACCTTAATTTAAGGAAAAACAATGTTGGGGCTTTAACTCTTGAAAGCCTCTCATGAAAAAACAATTCACTATAAATCAAGAACGAGTCAATTACAAACTACGTAGCACTGAACGCGGCTACTATCTTAAGAACCCTAGCAGATATGTTTGAAGCACTATTCTTCTTGAAGTCATCTTCTTCTTCAACCTTCAAGGAACTGACCGCATCCTTGATTCTTTAATAATTAATCTCTACTAGCCTAGAGAAAATCTCAATCACATAAACTAAAAGTTCAAAACCTAAATTACATAGGTTTCTTTCATTTCCATGCAACAATCAAGTTATAAACTTAATCAACTTAGGTTTCTTCCCACGCCACACCCTAGCCACATATAAGGAGAATCACATATATCCAATATAGTAAACTTCATTTTGTATGGGAATGACAATATACAATTACATATACCAATAAAGTGCCGTCCTAAGCCTCCATCATGCAATTTAGAGATTAACAGTACGTAAAGAACACCTTGGTATGCACAAGCGGCTGCCATAAAACAAGTACCCATCATAAAACAAGAATTTGGAAGCCTTTCCTTCTTGACAATCTTTCTAACTCTTTCCAAAATCATGATCTTCAACATACTGAGCTTTTAGGACATCAAACCCAATAACTGAGGCCTGCACAGTACTCAGCAAAACTGACCTTCAACTCAAAGCATTAACAACTTTATTTTGGATGCCAGATTTATGTCGAATTGTAAAGGTAAATTCCTGCAAGTAAGCCACCCATTTGGCATGTCTAACGTTAAGTTTATGTTGGTCATTGATGTACTTCAAAGCCTCATTATCTGAAAATAAAATAAATTCTCTGTGGATCAAATAATGGCACAAATGTCGCAAGGCTCGGACAAGAACGTAATACTCCACATCATAAGTTGAGTAGAGTCGTTTTGCTTCATTAAGCTTCTCACTAAAGAAAACAATTGGAGGTTTTTCTTCATGACTTAGAACAACTCCTATTCCTTTGTGGGAAGCTTCACAATCTAATGAAAACACCTTCTTAGAATCTGGCATTGCTAACACAGATGTAGTAGTTATTTTCTATTTTACCAATTCAAAACTTTCAACAGCTTCTTTACTCCACTCAAATTCACCTTTCTTTAAGCAATCAGTGATGAAGGCTATAATTGAGCTGAAATGTGGAATGAACCTCTTATAAAAAGAAGCTAATCCATGAAAGCTTCATACCTCAAAGATATTAGTAGGAGCAAGCCAACTTCGCATAACATCCACCTTTCATGGATCGACTTTAATCCCCTATTTAAAAAAATATAACCGAGAAACGCCAAGCTAGTAGTTAAGAAGTCATACTTCTTAAAATTGGCATATAACTTCTGTTCTCGGGGGACTTGCAACGCTTGTCTGAGATATTTAACATGGTGTTCTTCGTTCAAACTGTACACAAAGTAAACAACCAGAAAGTAACTAATAAATGGTCGAAATATTTGATTCATGAGGCGCATGAAATTGATAATCTAAAGAGCATGCCATTTGTACAACCCATCTTTGGTCTTGAAGGCTGTCTTCCATTCATCTCCAAGTCTGACCCTTATTTGATGGTACCCACTTCATAGATCAATTTTGGGAGAGCCACTTAACATATCAAACATATCATCTGGACATGGAATAAGGAACCGATACTTTATTATGATTTTTTTGATAGCTCTGCTATCCACACACACTCCAAGTCCCGTCTTTCTTAAGTGTTAAAAGGGTCGACATGGCACATGAGCTCATGATTTCTCTGATCAGTGCCTTCTAAACTAACTTTATAACTTTCTTGTGCAGCTCATGATGCTCAGGTGGGGCTTATTGGGTAAGTCGTAAGCAGTTTTGTTGGGTAAATTAGATCTTGGAATGAAGTCGATTTGGTGTTGTACATCCCTCGTCGGTGGTAAACCCGTAGATAATTTCTCAGGTATCACATCAAAAAATTCGTCGAACAGAGGCTCAAGCCATTGAGGAATTGAATTTTCAACATTCACCTCTTGCACCACTAACGCGTACACTTGAGTCTCTCCTAGAATTTCTTATATAAATTTTGACATGGTAATGAAGGTAGCTTTCTCTTGAGTGCTTCTCTTGGCCACACTCTGGTCACTTTTTGATGGCCCCAAAATCACTTTAACTCCATCCTTCAAAAAAGTATAAGAGTGGTGATATGTTTCAAGTGCTCGGGTATAGGACATGTGCAAGTTGGATGATCGGAACTGGATCTGCCATCCATTCTACTAACCCCTCCTTTCTCTAAAGGTTTTAGGCTCTACTTTTCATGTTCTTGAACAGACTCCAAAGACTATTCCTTTTGAATGAGGTTGCGAATACCAAATCCACTTGTCGTGCGACTAGCCTTCTGCTTCAATTGCTTCTCTACTTTCACTGTAAGCTTGTAAACATCATCATATCATATGACCAATAAGTCTGCAATGTTAATTACCACATCATGAACCTCCTTCTGTAACCCTCCTAAATAATGAGCATTGGTTTGCCCCTCCAATTCATCAACAACACAACAGATCATGAACAAATCAAATTCCTCGCTGTTCTCATTCACAAATTTGTTTCCCTGTGAAAAATTGTACAACTTTGAGAACCATTCTTGAAGATAGTTGTCTGCGAAAGTTCTTATATGCATCAAGATGCATGTATACCGGACATTAATATTTAATCTCAGCGATTCATTTAATCTGACTTTGTATATGGCTCTAACACTCATACTAACACTGTTAATATAATGAAGGATTAATTACAAAAAAAACTCCCGAATTATGGGGTCACTTTCATTTTGGTACCCAACTATTGAAATCTTGCGTTTAAGTATCCGAACTTCTCTCAGTCACTCCGTCAGTCTAGGCCGTTTTCTGCTGACGTGGCACGCCTGGGACCCACAGTAGTCAGTTTTAAGTATATTTTATAAGTATTTTTTTGTGTTACTCTATTTTTAATGTTTTCTCTCATTTGTCCTCCGCAAAGGCTGACACAGTTCTACTTGGGTCAATTCTTTGCTGCATTCCCGCCAATTCTTAGTCACACATTCAATATCTCCCTCCAATTCTTAAACACACAATGTACTTCTCCCGCCTATATTATAGATCAGGGTCCCAAATGTTACTCAGCCACTCATTAATTTAATACTGAGTTAATTCTTAACAAATCTTGATTAACCCCAAAATTTTACTTCTAAAACACATAATTAGATCTAATGCCATAATATTAACACATAATTAATCGATCTGACAAAAAGCAAACCCAAGACCATCTCTTCCATATAAAGTGATATGTTAAAACCCTTATCCAAACACCCTTATCAAAACCACACAAAAATATATCTGACTCTTGAGAGCTGAATAACTCAACTTTGAAAGAAACCACTCAATTGTGAGCTAGATCGGTTGTTAGGGATTTGTTGATCTAAATCATTGAAAATGGCATGGTACAGGCGTGGATCGCCTGGAAACTCAGACTGTGAACCTCACTATGGTGAGCTGTTGATGTATTTTGTATTGTAGCTTCTTTAGTTATGTATTGAGAATTTGAGATTTGATTATAGATGTTAATTTTTTTTTGCAGATATATTTTGAAGTTTTTGATTTGGGGTTATGTCGGCCCTTTGTGTGGTAGTGATTGTTTATATATGAATGTGTATGGAAAGGAATATAAACTCATAAAAGCAGCCAACAACAGCGTTGATCCTACTGCCATAGCTGCGAGCATGTGCTTTATGATGTTTAGTATGAAGATTCTCTTTTTTCGTTTGTCTCCAAACCCAAAAAGATGTGGACTTTTTCTGTTAGTTTGAAGCCTAATAATCAAATTTATTGTTTGTTGTCATGAAAAGGACTTAACAAACCGTGAAGTTTCTTGTCCTGTTCTGTTACTATCCATGAATATAGTTTTATATATATATATATATATATATATATATATATATATTACTTCACGATTATGCAAATTAATTTCATGCTCAATGAACTTCTCTTACTGCAGTTGATCCAGAACTGTTTTCGATTCGAATTTTTTACGGCGGCGAGCTAACTTCAAACTCTTATGTGGGGGGTAACATAGCTTGGTTTGATTTTTGTGATAAAGATCATATGTCAATGCCTGAAATAAACTTGATGGTGTCAGAGTTGGGATACAACAAAGATCCTCATCAAGTTCAGCCTATTAAATACTGGTATAAAGTGTCTGCAGCTAATATTTCTAATAATTTGACCTTGCTCCAGGTTGATAAAGATGTTAGTGACATGGTTTTAGTAGTACCTGTTGTTAGAAGGGAAGTAGACATATTGTTGGAGCATGTGAACCCCTGTGAACTTTTAAAAAGCCAAGTACAATCTAATGTGGATATGTATGATACTGATGACGAATTGATGGAAGTCACACTTTTAGAACTTGTGAGCAGGACTAAGAAAGGCAAAGAAGTTGCAACCAATAATCATTTGGCTGGAGATGATACAAGAAACCAGAAAGGAAAAGGTGTTGCAACTGATGTTTCTATTATGAAGTGGTCTAGCAAAGAGAATGAAGCTGCATATTCGGAGTCAGAAGATGATGATTCACAATTGCCATATGTGGAAAGTGAATATGGTGGAGATAAGAATGATGATACTGATTGGCTTGAAAAATATGTTGATAAGGATGCTGAATGAGTTGGTTCCATGATTAAATATACCCAAAGATGAAGGAACCAGTAAAGACTTTGATTTTGAGATAGGTGACATTGATGTCGAAGAAGAGGAACGTGATGAAAATGCACTGCATAGTGCATCTGATTCAGATGATGAGAACAAGAAAAACAGGTTCCTTGAATTCAACTCATCAACTGATATGAAAGAGGTCCAATTCAAGTTAGGAATGCTTTTTACTGATTGCAAGGAATTTAGAAAGGCAGTTACACAATATTGTATACAAAATGGGAAAGAAGTGTCTTATGCTAGAAATGAGAAGTACAAGTTAAGAGTAAACTACAAGAGGGAGGGATGCCCTGGTTCCATATATGCTGGAAGATATGAAGGTGACTGTTTGATGGTATGTATCTAAAATCCATGTATCTATGTTATTTTATCTCTATTTTTTTTAATTTACTTCAATTTAATTTGGGTAGCTTGTGTATTTATTTTTTCAATTTGTTGTTTGCTTGAAGCTTAAAAATGTGGTCTTGAACATACATGCGGAAGAATATTTGATAACAAGATGGTGAAGTCTGAATGGTTGGCGACAACATACATGAACAAGATTAAATCAAATCCTGACGGGCCAATACAATCCATGAAAGACCAATTGCAAGATGACTACAACGGTGGGGCATCAGACATGAAATTGTTTAGAGCAAAGAAGAGAGCCTTCAAGCTCATTGAGGGCTCACACATGGAACAATATGCTAGGCTTTGGGATTATGCAGAAGAAATCAAGAGAACTAACCCTGAATCAACTGTCAAAATTAAGTCAATTCTAGTGGATGAGCAACCTAAATTTGAGAGAATGTACATATGTTTGGGGGCTTGCAAAAAAGGATTTAAAGTTGGGTGCAGACCATTAATTGGCTTAGATGGGTGCCATCTCAAAGGACCATATGGTGGCCAACTGCTAAATGTTGTTGGTATTGATGCAAATAATCAATGTTGGGTGATTACATATGCCATGGTAGAGGTAGAGAACAAAAGCTCATAGGTGTGGTTCTTGAAATATCTTGTCAAAGATTTGGAAATTAAAAACCAGCATGAATACACTTTCATATCAGACAAGCAGAAATGGCTAATTAATGCCTTTGAGATGGTGGTGCCAAACTCTTAACAAAGGTTCTGTGTTAGGCATTTGCTTAGTAACTTCAAGTTACAATTTAAAGGCAAGGCTCTGAAAGACAAGTTGTGGGAGTGTGCAAGGGCTGCAACTGTTCTAGAATTTGGAAGGAAGATGGATGAGATGAAGAAATTATCCAAAGAAGCATATGAATGACATGACTTGCACAGAAGCCACCTAGCTAGTCAATGGTCGAAGTCTCACTTCAACACCATTCCTAAATGTGATATGCTACTGAACAATATTTGTGAGTCCTCTGTATAAGTTTGTGAGATTATTATTATTTTTTTCTAATTATTTATTAAGCATGTATATATATGACAATCTTCTTAACATGTGAGTCATTTAATGCACAACTGATACCAGCTAGAAGCAAACCAGTATTAACTATCATGGAGATGATAAGAACCTTGTTGATGAAAAGGATTCAAGTAAGAAGAGATGGAATGAGGAAGTACATGGGAAAAATATGCTCTAAACCCCAAAAGATGCTAGAGACTAACAAGATTCTAGTTGGAAAATGGACCATTGCTTGGAATGGAGCTGAAAGATTTGAAGTCAGTTGTAAGAGTGAACAATATGTGGTAGACTTGCATGAGCAGACATGTAGTTGCAGGAAGTGGGACCTTACTGGCATTCTATGTGAGCATGCAGTTGCATCCATCAATGATGTGGGGGGTTCAAAAATGGTTGAGGACTATGTGCACAACAAATACTCTAAAGAAACTTTCCTGAGGTCTTATGAAAATCTTATCAACCCTATGGACCATTACTTTGGAATCAAACCGGCCACCGTCCCATAATACCCCCTACATACTACAGGCCACCTGGGAGACCTAGGAAACTTAGGAGAAAAGAGCCAAGTGAGCTAGAAAATACTAACAAGCTTCCTCGGTCAGGCGGAAAATCTTCTTGTGGAATTTGTCGCTAAAAAGGGCACAATGCTAGAACTCATCACAAGCATTTTGCACCTAAGCCTAAAGCAATGCCCAAGTCTAAGTCTGCGGCATCAACTTCTGAACCATCAACTGCTCCCAAAAACAACAGAGCATTGAAGAAGGTACAATTTTGAATCTCACTTATAATTTCTTAGTTCGTATGTGTTCAAATTTATTTACATGCAAATAAAGTGCTGAAAATAGATATGTTTAAGCTGTAAGTTTGTATTTAGCATATAGAGTCAAACTGCAGTAGCTTCAAGCTCAACACCATCTACATCTGGACCTTCCAAGAGTCCCAAGCAGAGAGTAGTGAGAAATAAGGTGCACTATCAATTATGGTTATTTCTTTAATCATAGAAAATCTGGATTTTGTTATGGTTATTGACTTGCTCTTTGGATGTATAGGCTGATCTAGTCTCACCCTCGGGACAGTCAACATCAGGAACAAAAAAGAAAACAACAGGAAATAAGAAGGTACAATATACTGGTTTATATCTATTCTTTTGCCCTTTAGTTGTTTTAGGAACTGATAATGCAAGTGTTGAAATTGTAGAGTAATAGACAAAATGCAAGTGCAAGTGAAGGTGGTCCACAGGGAAGTGAGTGGTCTCACCTGTGAAGAAACTCCATGAAAACCACAATTGCAAAGAATGCCACTATCATGTACATGTTGTAGTATTTTGAACTCTGGTGTGTCTTTGGTTCTTTTTGCAAGTCAATAGTGACAATTTGGTAACCTTTGGAATATTTTTGCTATCTTATGCCAATGTTGTTAGTGCTATGGGTTAGCAGTGGCGGAGCCAGGATTTTAAAGTTAGGACGGGGGGTTCGAATTAAAATGTTGAAGAACAATTTTTTTTCTCCCATGTATATATGAACAAGAAACAAGTATCTCATTGAATTTTATCATAAAAGAGAAGATAAATGCAATGAATCTCGTTAAGGAATATAAAGGAGGAGACAAAATCAAGGAGACAATTTTTTCCGCTGAAGTAAAGGAAACAAATTTGATATTATGATTAGAATACACAAAATTAAGGATTAACAAATGTCAAAGTTTGAAGTATTTTAGCGCGGAGGGTGGTTCATTATGAAAATTAAAGGAATATAGCTATAATTAAGCCATGTTAATAAGACTATTTAAAAATAAATCCTAACAGGGGTCTGGACTCTCCCGTGCCAGAGTGTAGTTCCGCCCCTACGGGTTAGCGATATGCACAATATATCAGACTGCTGGATAACAGAACTTTATTATTCTAAATTTACATTGGAAAATAGTAGAGTATGTAACAATAATGAAGGTTTAATGGAATTATATGTTCTAATATGTTTGCCAGCTCCTAAACTACTTCTCATTATGATGGATTTTGAAAGGCAAATGCTTTTGAGCCTTTGAGGTGTGAGAGTTTTTTTTTTTTTTTTTTTTTTTTAAATTTGACTGATGTTCATGTATTGATGTGGGGATTTAGTTTTATTTAGTTCATGTGAGTACACTGGAAACCACCACCAACCCATATTGATTGAGAATTTGAGATGCTTACTTTGAGAAGTAGTGTTCATGTATTTAGTGTGCTTACTTTGTTAGTTGTGATTTTGGTCCTTAGTGAGAGAACTTGACAACATTTCATTGAGCTTTTGTGTTTGTGTTTGTGATGTAGTTCTATTATGTGACATTATACCAGTTGCATCTTTCGATAGAAAAATTGAGTAACTATATTACTTGTAATATAGCGGTGTCGTCAACCTTTGTAATTGTATTCCTTGATATTGTAATGCCAAGTTATACCCATTTTTGGAAAGTGGAATGACATTTGAGTGTTTTGTCTGTTATTTGAAATGGTTGCAGATTTCAATGGCATACAAATATCGTACCTTCTTCAATGCTGGGGATTGGTTTCTCTGACTTGAGACTTGGATTATTTTGGTCCTGAAGATTACCCAAATGATCCCCATGAATGAAAGAAGGTCTAAACATTAGGCGATCATCCTGCAATGGAAGATCAAGTTGGACTTTCTAAGGGTTCAGTTGCGCCTAGTTTTTACAGAAAGAATAGGGGATGAGGGATTAGAATTATTGTGATCATGTCATCTGGGTTTAGGCAACTATGTTTATGTTGCTTTTAAATATGCAAATTCATAAACCTTTCTCTTTCCCTGCTCCTTTTTTTTCTTAAGCCTTTTTCCCAAACCCTTTACTTTGATTTCAGTTTGCTCATTATACTTATGTTGAAGATCAGTTGGCAACTTCTTACCAATCTTTTCACTTTCACTACTATTGACTTGCATTTGTTTGAGCTTATCAAGCACATTGTCAAGAGCCTCAATAAAAATGGTCTGAGCTTCATCAGAACTTGTAAGAACTTTGTCAATAACAAGTGAAGCATGATGAAATAATTTACTACGTTTCACCACCAATCCATTTGTGTCTGTTATCTCCAAACCATCTAGGTCCTTAACTACATCAACATTTGCAGCCTTAGTCCATCTCTTTAAAATGTATTGGTCAGGCAACTGATCTACTTCTTGAACTTTCAGTAAATATCCCAAGATATGCCTACAAGGGATTCCTTCACTTTCAAATTTTTTGCAAGTACATGAAGCAAGATACGTATGCTTGTCATAAGAAATTTTCCAATCTTTTTGAATCTGATCGCTTCTTTTATTGACCATATATACTCTTTGGTTGTCATCTTCTCTCATAAGTTGGAACCTGTAGTTGAAAAAGCTGATATAGAACTCACTTTGAAATTCTTGGAAACATGCACGAGTATAAATACCAGCCATTTGAGATTTCATAGGATGAGGGGTCTGCAACTGAGGCTCTTGATTCAAATTAGTATGAGTAGAAACCAACTCTTGATGACGTTGATGTACAAGCCCTCTATTAAAGCGAATCACAAAGTCTAACAAAGAATTTTTTTGATCAAGATACTTCTAAAAAAATGAATGACAGTCTTCCGCATGTTGGCTACTTGACATACCAGCAGAGAAAATGTGATTACAGTATGTGACCCATGAAGCTCGAATGTCATATATTGCTTGAAGCCATCCATTGTCACTTAAACCACTCCTCTCAACAACTTCCTTCCACTTATTATCAAATTCGTCTAGCATCTCCGAGTTCCATACATAGCTTCTAAAGTCATCATAATGATCATTGCATTTAGCTGCACCTATCTTTTCAGAAAACTTATTTAATACGTGCCAACTGCAATACCTATGGAATGTGTTAGGAAGAACTTGGGCAATGACAATCTTCATAGCAGGATCTTGATCAGTAATTATCATTTTTGGGAGACTTTCTCCTGGCATTGCTTCTAAGAAAGTGTTGAGTAGCCAAACAAACGACTCTATGGATTCATCACTTAAGAATGCACAACCAAACATAATGGTCTGACCATGGTGGTTAATCCCCAATAATGGTGCAAATATCAACCGATATTTGTTAGTGTTGTATATTGTATCAAAGATAGCCACATCCCCAAATAGACTATAAGTCCTCGAGGTCACATCTGCCCAAAAACAATGTTTGATTCTCTTTTCACTATCTTCAACTATCTTGAAAGTGAAAAATGGATTCTTCTCCTGCTGCGATAAAAAGTGAGCATACAACATATCTCCATCATATCCCTTCAACTCTTCTCGCTTATCTCTTTCATAATTGTATATATCTTTCGTTGTACAACCAATATTCTCAATTCCTCCAGATTGAACTTCAAGCAAACTGATTTGTTGGTGAGTGGGAATTTTTACTAGTCCAAGTTCCATGGTTAAGCATTTGGTAGCATTTGAAACTGGACGATGAGATGGTATCAAATGAACTCTCTCTCGACTTGTCAAAGGATGGTTATGAGCCTCCATAAATTGAGTGACTGCATATATGCCAGATCTCTTCACAGCAACAATCTTTGCTAGACAACCAGTTCTTACAATCCCTTTCCGCCTCTTTAACTGAACATTTTTCTTCTTTGAATGCCTTTCTTTTTAACAACAAAATTTTTGTCTTATAATTTCTGAACCATCTTCGCTCTTGGCAGTAGTACTTCTTCGAACACTGAACCCAGTTTCAAAAGCATACTTATTGTAAAATTCATAAAGTTCTTCAAGAGTTCTAAACTCACAGTTTTTTGTAGGCATGAACACATCTGCAACTTGTGGAGTATACATTTTGGTGGTCTCAACCAAGGAAGAAAAAATCGAAAGTTTCGGCGATATTTCGTCGAAATTTTCGATTTTTTCACCTAGCGATATATTTTTCCCCTCCCAAGCATTTCTTGTCCGAAACTCTCGATATTTTCCGATATTTTCCGATATTTCTCGATATTTTCCGATATTTCCCGATATTTCTCGATATTTCCTGATATTTCTCGATATTTCCTGATATTTCCAATATTTCCAACCAATACTAATGAAAATTTTGTTCCTCATAGGTCTTCTACGTGGTTTTAAAGCACTTATATAATTCCATGTGAAATGTATCATATGTATATAAGACATGATGACCTAACTTTCATTTGTGTTTTCAAAAAAAAAAGACTTTTAAAATTATTAACATTTCAGCTCTAACATTTTCACCTTAACTTACTACAACTTCATATAGATCAATGTTTATTCAAGGTTTTCATTTCAAATATAGTATATAATATAGAAAACAAACATCTCTTAAAGTTTGGTTTAAAATTTCCTTGTTTTTCTTCAAATTTCCGTCAATTTTCTCACTTTTTTTACTACAATCGATATTTCCCCGAAATTTCCGTCGAAATTTCCATATTTTAAATGGTCGAAATTTCCGTAATCACCGAAATTTTCTTCCTTGGTCTCAACAGACCATAGAACTGACTCTAAAGTCATGACCTCTTGAAACATAGTTGCTGTCCTATAATTTTTGATTGTATAACAATCAGACCACATAACATTAAATCAACACAGTAACTGAATACAGGAAAAGAAACAAATCTCTACATAAGACTAAGTAGCCCCACAACTGCATATAACTAAAGAACATGAAGCAAAAGGTATTTCAAATAGAAAAAAATTTCATGTAGAATTCCCTAGAAAATGTATTGTTTCAAATACTATTTCAACTGAATGACTATTTCAAACAGGAACAAGAACTGTATATGATTGATCATGAGACAAAACGAATCAAGGCATATTCATTGAAAAACCAAAGCTAACAGAGAAATGATAGACCAACATTGCTTTTAACTATATATACCACAACCAACCAAAAAGCAATTTGAAAAGAGAGTGAGCCACCATCTAGCTCATAAAGCAACTATCATATTGCAGTAGATTAGAAATATAGCATCAATTCACAGGAACTGAAAATAATAGAGTTAAGTTCCATGGAAATAATCAACAATATAAACAAACAAGGTCAGATGTGCAAAAAGGATTTAGCATCAGGCCTTTACTAGACAAAAATATATATATATATATATATATAACAAATATACCATTCCTTAAACCAGTTCTATACGTGATTTATACGTGATTAAGGAACCATACTTGTCTAAATCAACTTATTTTATGAGGTACACAATCTATACGTGATTTATAGTACCAGCCAAACAACAATGAAGAAATCCGTAAGCTTATTAGTTTTTATTGATTCAAGCTTGCCCCATCATCCAATCCAAAACCAAAACCAAAGCCAATCATAGTCACAATAGAGAAAAACCCAGTAAAAGTGAATTCTACAATCTCTACCTGAATTATAATTAACAGCCTTCCTCCTTAAATCTCAACAACAATTTTCTCTCGCTTTCGTAAGCATCACAGGAAATTAGAGAACTTTAAAAATGTACAAGGCGGGAGTTGAAGAGTGGGAGTCGCGTGGAAGAGCGGGAGTTTGTGGGTTTTATTTTTGACCCGGGTCAGCATCGGTTTAAAACTCACCCAAATGACCTTTTAAAAAACCCATTTCCTATGTTTTAATCTTGGTCGTGGAGCTTCATTAAAGTGGATCTGACGACTGACATTTGATATTCGTAGAATTTCATAGAAACGGACGTCCATAACAGAGCGAAGCTTCACTTTGAAATTAAAGTGTGAAGTTCCTTATTTGACTCACTTTTCGGTCATATTTTCACATCTTCACCGTTCAATTTGTAGAACCTAATGCATAGATCACTTCTGCCAAGTTTCACTGAATTTGATGATCGTTTGGGTTTTCATAATCATTATTTACACAAACAGTTCTAAATAAACAGATTTATGGTCCGTTCGTTGATTTAATTTAATTCGGTACCTTAACGATGACCAATTTGGATGAAACTTAGCAGAAGTGATCTATGCATTAGGTTCTACAAACTGAACGATGAAGATGTGAAAATATGACCGAAAAGTGAGTCAAATAAGGAACTTCACACTTTAATTTTAAAGTGAAGCTTCGCTCTGGTGTATATATATATATATATGTTAGTCGGGAACATTTCGTAATACCAAAACTCGGAATTAGGGTTTATATATCAATCTTGAACAATATATAGTTTATGATATCTATTTCTTAACGGACCATAAATGAATAGGATGATGTTCGACTTCATTGCATCGATCTGATGTCACAAGTGTATCATTCTAAGAACTAAATCGGTCACATTAGATAAATTCACATTTAGACGAGACAAAATAGGGAAGATAGTAAATTGCTAATTCACTTCTGGCTTGCTTACTAACTTGAAACAGGAATGAAAATGACGGAAGTGATTTCGGATGTATCGACCATAAAGCAATGTATTTACTTAGGTCCTGGTACAAGTGTGCGAGTACCAAAGGTAAAATACATTTCAAGCTATGATTGAAATGACCAAAATTGATTTTTGTTCTGCTCGTTTGCACTCTTATGAAACAGTGGTCGTGTACCAGAGCTGTTTTTTTTTTTTTTTGGTCGAAAGATGCTGAAATTCATTGAAAAGCCACAAGGGCTAGAATAAAACAGTACAGGCAGGGAAGAAGAAAGCAAGAGAACGAGATTAACTAAACAAAAGCAAGTACAAAGCCAGTCCCAAAATACAGCTAGCCGGCTAGGGAGGACCAGGTAAACCACCATTCCTAAGAATTGAAAGAAGGGAGCTTGGAGGACTATTGGCCCATTCTTGCGAGCACAAACTCCAAGCGAGCTTAGCCGCTGCATACGCAGCACGGTTAGCTTCTCTTGAAATCCAGTTCCAACGGACTTCCCGAAAGAGAGGGCGAAGATGGAACACATTCTGCAACATTGGATTGATCTTCCAGCACTTGGAAGAGGACATGTTGTTCAGAGCTTTAATCGTATCTTGGCAGTCACTCGAGAATGATCTTCTGTGTACCAGAGCTACAAAACGAATCCTCACCCAACACTGACCGATGAAAATTTAAAATTCAAGGTCGAGCAGAGTCGCAAACTTACATGGCATAGAGTGGATGCAGTGCAAATTCATGGCCGAAATGATAAACTTGGGAAGTTGGGATCATAACAAACACAGGACGGTAAACGCAATACAGTAAAACTTGACATTTAGGGCCCAAGATTAGCATCAATATTTATTATTAGGAATAGAAAAGGTCCCAAGGTTCATTTCAGCTTTATGATTTTATATACACCATCAGTAAACTGAAATGCAAAACTGGTTTCTTGTCCTAAAACTAAACAGTAGCAGAAACCACCTGAAAAAGTACCTGGTCACAATCAAAGACCTTTTACGGATTTTATCATTTTTGTCATAAAACATAACCAGGGAAACAGACTAAAACTATTGTATAACTTCATAAATCAGGAAATAACCTTGAACATAAATCTCATCGCCACTATAGAAATACAGGGAGGTCAATCTTTGTCTGTTTGTTAAAATCAAGATCTGCACCAACAGAAACAATGCTACTTGAGGCCCCTTCGGTTTCAGTGGCCATCTTCAGGAAGTAACTATGCCTGCGCAGGAAAATATTTAGAACCTCATCTGACATTAGATAAGGAGAAATAGCCTATAGAAAGTTAATTATACCATCGAGTATCTGCTGTCAGTTCAGGGTGGAAGGCAGTCGCTAGCAAATTCCCTTGTCTGACTGCTACAATCACTTTCTTCTCAGACCCAGAATTTTCCTGAAATACCCAATCCTGAGTGCGAATATAGCAATGTAGAAAAAATGATGACTCAGTTGAGGCATTATAAGTGCAGGTTAGCACCAGAAACTTGGTCATTGACAATAGATTTTCACATCAAATTGGAGGCTAAAAGATAAGGCGTTAGACTATTAGTCATATTATACAACCTGGTTTGTGACTGGTGATTCTTAAAAACCACTAAAGGTAAGATAGACAATTCGGCAAGATTTGATGCTAAGTAACTTATTGAAGGAGTGTCACTAAACTAATATTGTGCTCGTGAATATCAAAGTAATCTCTGATGAGTCTGATCTGATTTTATTCAACAATTTTCAACTGTAAACGCAAGTGTTAATACTCAACAATGGTAAATGTACAGCTTATCATGTAATGAGTTCTACTTGTAAACATCATTTGCTCAACTTTCATAATAAGTCAAACTATTTGGATATGACACTCTTCTGTAAAAATGAAAATCTCTAGTTCACTGAATAGAGGTGGTTTTACTCGATTACTACTGAATAGAGGTGGTTGGATTTACACGTCTGGTACAAAGTTCAGTTTGATAAAAAAAAAAAGTGACCAAATTTATGATGATAATGGATGGACTATGATTTAAATGTACTTTGACTCATCAGGTGCTAAACACTATACAGCTGGTTAACCTTACCATTTATATCAAAGTTTGATAATTTGAAAAAGAAAATGTTCTTTGAAAAGCAAATAACAAGAATACAGTAATACTGCAAACCTAAATGAACCAATAAGTGCTTGACTATAGAATATGTTTATATCGAACCATGTTAGCAGAATAATCACAAACCTTGTCACCTTCAACACCAGGATTTGAATTCTTCCACTTATTAGCTGGGACAGGATAATCAGCCAGGACTTCAACTCCTGGTCCTACCTCAAGGATTGCAGGAGCACGGATGAAAACTCCACGAAATACTTCAGGACCACCTTCCTTCGAAGCAAGCTCTGGTACTGAAAGTTCTGTCTCAAAACTTTGAATCTGTAATTTGAAAAAAATTATAAAAAAAAACAATGACAAGTTGAGGAAACCAAAATTCAATCAACAAATAACACACCGTAATAATAAAACAATATTATAGTCCCTTAAGAAGTCAGTTTTTCACAACCATTTTCTCTATCTTTCATTAACAGTAAAACCAAAAATAAACTAGATTGCTCAATTGTCATTCCATTAGTTATAAACCCTAAGAAGTATAATTCACATTAATTCTCTAGGCCTATGCTAGTAATAACAAAGTTGTCATTGCAGTGGATAACTCATTGCAGTGGATACTATGTCCTCAGTGCTTGGCACACTCCTTATATAAACTTTCAAACCCAAGACCACTAGTACTACAGTTCAATATTATACGGACAGCTATACCATAATACCAATGCAACATGGTTTTTTTACCAATGATATCTGCATATGTATCTGTCTTGATGAACATGCATGAGTGCAAAAGTCATTCTGGTACCTGACTACCAAAGAAATTTCTGTGAACCATGCAATCTAGGCCTCCAACTAGTTCCTGTCCTCCTATCTTCTGTCCTGAAAACACATTCAACTTGTCTCAATAACTAGACAATATTTGGCAGCTTAAACGGTATCTGTGAAATCTTATTCACTTTAACAATGTAAACTAACAAAAAAGATTTAAAAGAAAAATTGAAGAAGAAGGAAATGCACCTGTAGCTCTGTTTGCTAAGAAAATAAGCCCTGCACAGGTTCCCCAGACAGGCTTCCCCATCTTCACAAACTCACGCAAAGCAGGAAACTGTAACGATTTCAAACAAATAAGTCACAATCAATATCGTTCATTTGAATAACGTTCTGTTTGCCAAGTAAAAACATATCAAAGTATACAAAGAACTGTTCTTTATCAATTATTGAAACAATGAGGCCATAAACAAAACTAAGACTTGGTTGGTGTATTAAGGCAAGTTGATTGCTTTTCTTTTTTTCTAATCAAATTTTGACTACAACAAAATCAAACAGGATGCTCAAACAATGCTTTAATCTACTTCCTTTCCTTTACCTTCTCTCTCTCATGTGTGATTAGTTCACAATTCCACACACTCCTATACACCCGATGAACCAAAGAACCAAACCCAAATAACCAAATTACACCCTTTCAATTTCAGTCTCAATTTCACCAAATCCCCATTTACTAAGAGTGTGTGTACTCATTTAATCCAGGAGTAAAAAATAAAGTAAAAATCTTTAAACCAATGATTGAGACTGTGAGTGATAGACATACCAGGTTGTGATACTCGGCAAGCTTAGCCATGGTGGTGCTCTCTCCTCCAGGGATTATGAGTGAGGCCAAGTTCTCGAGCTGCTCTGGTTTCTTTATCTCCACGCCCTTCACTCCAAGCCTTCTCAGCACTGCAACGCAGAAGGAGGGGTTTCAATAAAGAATTTACAGCAAAACCCAAAAGGACATGTATATGGGTCAGAGAGAAGAGATAAGAAAGACATGCCTGCTATGTGTTCGTTGTAAGAACCCTGTAAAGCAAGCACGCCGACGAGGGCCATTTTGGTCGGAGGCAAAGCTTCAAGGACTTTGGGCTGACAACTAGAGAAAGAGAGTATGAGTGAAGCGCGCCTCTTCTTTGGTGAGTGGTTCCTCTTTCTTTTCCAAAAGTGAAGCGTGTATTCGTTAGCTTCTTGGCCGGATTCTATGAATATGCAATTTGTCATGTAAAAAACATTACTTAAATCACATTCTTTTTAAATTTACCCAAAGAATTGAGGTCCAAATTTAGATCTGACAGAAATTGAACATAAGGAGGGAAGGAAAAATATATGGATTAGTTTCAGTCATTGCTACGTGGTTAACAGTATTTCAGTCTTCATACTTTAAATTTTAAAAATTTACCCCTTATAGTTTTCAATTTTATAAATCATGTTTAATTACTGAAATTCTGTTCATTTTGGACGTTAAATGCTAGTAGGAAATCTTAGAAAAAATGTTTTAAAATGTGATTTTTATTGTTATATGACTATTTTAACTCTTCAAGTGAGTTATATAAAGTCAAAATTAACGTCCAAATTAAATGGAATTTCAATAATTAAGCATGATTTATGAACATTTGAAACTTTATGGGATAAATTTTCAAATTTGAGATAACGGGAACTGAAATGAAGTTAACCCCAAAACTTAGGGAACAAAATGAATTTAATACAAAATAATATTATAGAAAGTTGTAAAGAACAAGATTATGGTTACAAAAGAGTTTTAATAGCTCATTCCCTACGTTGCTCAAATGAATTCGGTGGTTTTCAACATCCTTAAGGTTTAAGCTCAAGAACCTGCTTCAAACACTTGAATCCCCTTTTTAAGAATCTAGAAACAAGACCAGAAGGTCTGAACATGAACTTCGCTACACCATTAAATTGGAAAGATGGTCGCTTGACAAGAAGACTTCTATTTTGACTAACTACCAACAAAGTGGTAAAGAGGCGTCGACATAGCAACAAGGCAACATCTTTTTAAAAAAAAAAATTAAATAACTCACACACCTGGCAGCAACTTCATGCCCATGATGGATTAACATACGCTCGAATCAACCCCGCCACCTGACTAATTAATGAATGCACGAGATAAATATAGTGTACTTCGTCATAACTATGCAACAGTCTCATCACGGTCCACAAGTGCTCGGATATTATTCAAACCGAAAATACGGAGCGAATTCAGTGCACCGTGGTGCACTGGAACCAATTATATATGTTAACAGTCAAACAAACGTCCGTTAGAAGTCAAACTGCAGTAAAAATTAAACCAAGCAACCATAGTGAGAAGATCAAACCCATCCTCTCTCCATGGCTGCCGCCAAAACCTTTCAGATTGAACCTTTCATCTCTCTCCCTCAAAACCTTTCAGATCGAACCCATGGCCGCCGCCACTTATCCCGACAACTGCCGGGTCTAAAAAAGCTGGTGGACGCAATCATGCCGGAAGCAATCATCACCTTCACCTCCACCTCTATCACCGTCACCACCTCCTCCACTTTCACTGCCTCAACCTCCCTCACCATCGCCGCCTCCACCACTTTCATAATCACCGCCCCCAACTTTTCTCCATCACCGCCGCTGCCGCCACCTTCTCCGACAACACGAGCGACGGCACTGCAAATGAACATTGTCGACGCTCTGATCGGCTCAGGCGACTTCGGGAGCTGGGCCAACATCATCACGACGGTGAATCCGCGCTCCGTCCCACTCAACGCCACCGTATTCATGCCGAAAATCACCTCTGTGTCGCGACATCTAGTCGCAGACCCGTTCTTGCTGCCTTACCATGTGGTTCCTCAGCACCTCACCTTCGCCGATCTCCGCCTCTTCAAGAATAACTCTCGCCTCCCGACTTTCCTTCCCGACAAGTTCATCGTCGGCGACGAAGACCTTGTTGAGGTGGTCGAGGTTGAGGTCGGCAGTGGTGCGGTGGAGGTGGAATTCGACCTGGTTGGAGATGGGTGTTGAGTGCTGACAGCGGCGAACGAGTTTTGTTTTACACTATAGCCCTTTACCCTAGATTTATGTGTTTTTACCATATTGTTTTTTTGTCTCAGTTTTTTTTAACGGATGATAGCATTGATGTTAGTGTAATGTAGTTGATTAAATTAAATACTTACTTGTGATTGGTCAGTCACTGCTGGCTCACTTGAACCATGGTGTATTGAAGATTTCTGCCGAAAATAAATAATAAAGCCAACAAATAAACTTGAAAACAAAAGAAATGCAAAACCTAGGCAAACAAACGAAACCCATTTTGTAGCCCAAATCAAACCCAGACCCGACTTGATCCCTGGACCGAATCGATATATTTTGCCAACAAACCATCATGATTGCCCCTACCACCTCCACCACTCTACCACCAGCTGCAAATCTATGCGCCATTTTACAGACTACACATCGACGTCGTTAAGGTCGCCTCCATCAAAACTACGGGCTCACCACTCCAACACAGTAACATAACTCTAGGTTACCCATCAAAACCAGGCGAAGCTTGATCTGATCTCAACTCTCCGAAAGCCTTCCAAACCAAAGACAGAGCACCCGAAAATATCCTAATGTGAACAAAAGGACACTAGATCGAAGAGCACAACACCCCATTAGGTGACCAATCACAGGGTGGGGGAATGAATTTTCGTGATTTTGTACACAATATATTTTTATATTTTTCAATAACCAAAAAGTCTACTTCATAATTTAAATGATCTATTTATGTTGGTGCAAGTGGAGGCATGTGCTCCGCATGTATTCCTTAAAGATATATATTATGAAGACGTACGACTCATATGATTGATGAAGCATCATCAATCTACTGAGAGTTGAGACATCTGGCACATCGAGTCCTTGTGCATAAGATATAAATGATTATTGTTTCGCAAAAGACAGGTGAAAGAGGGAAATTAAGAGGCATATTAGCGGAGCAGATTCAGTGCACCATGGTGCAACCGTGGATGTGAAAGTCACGTGCCTTGACGGATCTAAAACAATCGTTAGTTCACCAAAAAAAGGTTGTAGGGTAAACGCCAAAATTACCACAGCAGTTGAGAGTTTCTCTCTCGCATGCAATCCCACTGTTCCAATCCATCTATACCCAGAAACTCTTTCTCATCGCACGCCTGAGCGCTGGGAGGTGGATGGCCGCCCCGATTAAGGGAAAGTCGCTGGAAAAATTGATTCGAAATTTGGCGTTTGGCGGGTCGGCGCACATCTCTCTTACCTCAGATCTTGCTGTCTCTCTCTCTTAGAGAGGGAGAGCACCACCGCCTCTGACTGATTGTGTGTTGCCTAATCTGGGTTTGTTGGATTTCGGATGGTAGGGAAGAATAAGATACTGGGAGAGATGATCAACACACAATCTGGGTTTGTTCGATTTCGGATGGTAGGGAATAATATGATATTGGGAGAGATGATTAATGTTGATGCAACACGTGGATAATTACTTCATTGATTGGTAGTTAAGGAGCCACGTACTGCTCCATTTTTAATTATACTTTGCTTTTTGTAACTTTTGTCTTCCTCAACTTACTAGAACATAAATTCTTGCAAGTGTTCTTCATGGGTTTAGTAAAATTTGAACTTTTGCTAAATATTGATAAGGATAAAACATTTATAGATAAAATTTGTATGTATATCAAAATATATGATCGTCTTCAATATTGATAAATACGATGCAAATATTATCTTTCAACAGAAAAAATATGAAAATATGAATAAATGAGTATCATAAGATAATATAATCATATATAAGGTTGACCAATTTGACTAATGTCGAGACAATTAATCGATTTAATTTTCTTTTTACAACGTACAATATAAGGTAAATACATGACGTAATATCAAATTTATTACCTTGAGTTGGGAGACTAGGTCACTTGCGACCAACAAGTTCAACAACGCATAAAAGATATTGAACTACTACAAGCCACCTGTAACTGTCAAAGAACAAGATAAGGATCACGAACATAATGTAGGACAACAGTCGAGTCCACTTCTAGCCATCACTACCACAAAAATAGCCTCAGATGACGGCCAAAAAACCTCGTCTGATTGTCCGGATTACCATTGTCTTTTTACGTGCCGTCTGATGCATTGTAGAAACGTGACCTGATTGCTGTCGACAGCTATGGGATGCCGACATATGTTGACATATTTTATATCGTGTGACATACACTTACATCACAGTTACTTTGAGAAACAGTTGTGTGATTGCTAGTCACACCACGGTTGTTGTTAAAATTGTTATCTGATATAGACTCAAAAGTCGTTTTTAAGCTCACAACCATTATGTTTTGCTGCCATTATTGCATACATACGACGATTTTTTGAGAGTATTCATGATACATACGACGATTTTGCTGGAACTAGAATTAAAAATATAAAAATTACCAAATTGGAAATAACATCATTTGATCAATTATATAGAAAAAGTTATTATAATCTACAAAAGTACATCTGATAGTAGTCTCCTAACACTATACATCTAGAAATTTACTTAAGAGTCTAGCTTTGCAACCTTTCTTGCTCTCATGGCTTCATTGGAGTCTAGTTTGGAGGCTTTCAAGCACTACTTTCAGCAACTTGATGATCAACCAATAGCAAAATGACAATTGAATGAAAGTTGCAAATGGAGTTGTTGAACCCACCAACAACTTGATGATACAAACAATATAGTTGAGTGTAGAGCTCCACTAGTTTTTGAAGATGTCAAGGCAGATGCTACCACTGCTATTAATGCTGGGATGATACACTTGTTCAGAAAGCAACATGCTTAATGCAAGAAGAGCGAGAAACATGGTTATCCCCAAGGAAAAATAAAGAAATAAATTTCAGAATTGAGTTAAATTGAAAGCCTAATTAAAACAAACCGATGAAAGATCTAGCTCTTTAATTTGCATAAATGGTTCTAAGAGTTCAAGTTCCAATATTACTTGCTGAACATCTTTTTAGAAAGTTCCAATTCTTATGAGTAATTTATGTCGACATATCAGTTGAACAATAATGTATATGAATGCATTGTCTCTAGCAAGAAGAAATTGAAATTTCCTCCATGGAGAACAAAATTTATAACAACCCAAAGCCAAATCAGAGAACTTTACTTCGTGGAGAAAGACATATATAGTTCATACCTCCCAATGCAGCACCAGCACCCGAAAAGAGCAGCAGCGGAGCTGCAAACAACAAAAAATATGTAAGTTAGACTTGTTAATAATAGTTGACACTCTTATGATGAATCAAAGTATACAGTGTGCCGTTGTGAAAATGTAGGATATGGAAATTAGAATACTAAACAAAAGAGTAGCACATGAGATCTAAACCAACTAAGAAAGGAAGCCACATCAACCATTCAGATGGATAACAATGCTAGACAGATGTCCATGCTATATGTCCTGCAAACATGCGACCTCTTGCTTTTCCATGCAACAAAAATCTTTAGCTACCAAGGCAAGAATATATAGAAATGTACTTACAAGAGCCTTCTCTTGTATCCAACTTATGAATGGAGCAAGCTAGATTAGATGCATTGAAAGATCTAAGAAAGAAACTCACAGTCCATGTTATGCTAGTCCTTTTGCAATTCATTCTGATTTACCATTCCAAAATAAAACAAGTAAGAAACTTGTTTCAGATGTAATTTAGGTCACTCAAGTTGATGCAAAAATATGTAGAATCAACAAATAATCATTCCCCATTATTCTAAAAGAAAATAATGTAAAAACCTGCTATTTGCCAATCTCCTGTATCTCAGCCTTAGATGGCCAAGCCCAACAGGTCTTGAGGTCACCAAAATAACTTCACATCCCTGAGAACTAATATCTTTAAGCTACAAGTATGACAACCAAAACATGTGATCATTAGTCACATTATAAATGTTACATATAGAGTTACAAAATAATTCTAATCATACTGAAATTTGCATACACCAATATTTATACTTTTCTACTCAAAATATGACAGCTTGAAGGAATTTTCAACAAGAACAAATTGGGTGTTGAGACTTACTGGACTCCTTATGCGCCTCACTCGTAGTATCTACTTCGGCTGTTCCACCACCATTGATCTTGAAAGCTCTGAATTCTTCAATCAATCAAGTGATGTTCTCCGTCAGAATTAACTCAGGTGAAAAACAAAATCCCAATATTTATAGTGAGAAATAGATTGGCTGCATCTAAACCAAAATATTCTTACTTACCTTCTTAGCCCCAATTTTGACATTTTTTCCTTTAATCCCAAATCCACAGCTCCAAGGTTCCAGTTACCCATAGCTGAATTTCGAACCCTAGACCCATTAGGTTTTCTACAGCATCTGAACAAAACAAAAAAACCAAATCAATCAGTTCACACAAGAAAAAAATGCAATTAAATTTCATCAATTTTAGGTCTTAGAAACGGAACAAGAAGAGCAAGAGAGAGAGAGAGGGGATGTTACTGGTGAGATTGTACGTTGGAGATATTAACTAGAGTGCGGTTGGAGTAGATCTCGAATTGTCGGGGTTGACAACCATAACTTGGGTGTAGATATCAACGACGAGCTCAAAGTGGTCGATCGTCGATGGAGGCTTTCACTATTTTCCAGATCGAAAAACCCATTAGGTTTTTTGAGAAGAGAGAGAGAGAGAGAGAGAGAGAGAGAGAGAGAGAGAGAGAGAGAGAGAGAGCTTTGGAGAGAAAGGGTTCGGCTCTAGGCTTTGGTTTGAGAAAGAGTAAGGGTTGTGGGAGGGAGAGAGAGAGAGGATGTAGGTTTAGGCGTTTAGCTTTGCGAAGAGCCAGGAGAGGATGTGGGTTGGAAGGATTAGTTTTTCTTTCTTTCTTTCTTAATTTCTTTTGTCTCTAAAAAGTGTTGGGGTGGGAAGTTTTGGGCTTTAGACATTTAACTTTGGTCTAAAATTGTTGGGGGGGGGGGGGGGGAAATCAGCGCGCACCTTGAGTTTAGGCATTCCCTCCACCTTTTTAACGATACGTGGTCTGATTCTTGACATTTTTCAATTTCAGAAAGAAAGAATCCTGACATCCGAATTCTTATACACTCACATCATGTTTCGAATTAAAACCGTCGTACAAAAAGTTAAAAATCAATCAGATGACAGATATACGTAATGCGTCGTCTAACAGGCATTGTCTGATGCCATTTCTCTGGTAGTGCATATATGTTTTCATTCTCTAACCCAAGCTAACTCAATAAGTATTTAGTAAAAGGTATTTAGTAAATGACAAAGTTAAGGATCCGACCGCTTGATTGAGGTCGAATTCAACGCATGTAAGCCTGATTTTTTACATTGAGCACATAAAAAGAAATATATAGATAAGGTCAAGTCCATGTCTTTTTGTTTTTCATTCCTCAAATCATACAAAATTCATATGCTCTTACACCAACTAATTTATTTAGCGGTGTAATGTATAAATTTCAAATCAACGTGATCGAGAAAGAAAGAATAACTACACCGACCATTGGATATTAATAAGATATTATATGCATATCGTAAATTTTTTAGTTGTTGACGTTCTCCTTACGATCTTGATACTATGTCCACGAGAGTATAATATATATACATTCTTACTCGTATATTTATTTATACGCGTGGATAAATTATATGTATTGTTATTGATATATAATTTATACATCGTTACCCATTTCATAAGAGTAAATTAATTTAGAGAAGATATTGGTGAAAATTTATACGTATGTAGACTAGGTTTTCGCATATTGACACACAACTGCAGCGTGGTCACATCATTGGTTTTTCGATTTGGAGTCCAAAATTATGAACAGTGAGATATAAGTTAAAGCTAGTCCGTTTTTAACTTGACCTTGAAAGGTCAAAAACACGAAATGATGAGTATCAAGTTAGAGATTTATTCCTCATTAAATAATAATAATAATAATAATATTATTATACTGTGAGGTTGCTAATTAATGCAATATGTTAATAGTTACAGTAAAAGCAATATATTATTTAAGAATTGTCTCAAGAAAAAATGAAACTTAATCAATTAAAGAAAAAATAAATTATTTATTCAAAATAAAATAAAATAAATAAATTATAGAACAAGAACAAGATGATATTCAAACCCAGAAAACTAGTAAACCCAGAATTGCTTTATGATCCATTCAACCCATGCCGCCACGCCACCATTCAGCTTCGCTTCTCTAATGTCTCGACAACAGCCACCCAAATAAGCCTAATTCTTCTACTTCATCAGTTCCTTTCCCCAATTCCAAAAGCCAAAATGAGGCCTTATCCTTCGGCACCATCTCCGGTTAGGACAGAAGACCGGACCTTTCATTTTCCGGCAATGGCAGTAGCGGCGTTGGAGCAGGAGATGGGGGGAGTCGTTTCAATCGGAGCCGGGTAGATGACAAGAAAATACTAGAAACCTCAATGGTCAATACCATCCTTCCGTTTGCATTTTCAATCCGATAAGATAATCAGAGAACTTTCTCTTCGATTTTGAGAGCTGCATACTATGTCTAGTTCCCCACTTTCCCTTCTACCAAATTTTACCTTGATTGATAAATTATTTTTACTCATCTCATGTGTTTTACAGTGTTGACCAATTTTTTTTTGTTTTCATTCTAGGATTTATTACAAAAGACCCCCGAACTATGAGGTCACTTTTATTTTGGTACCCAACTATTAAAATCTTGCGTTTAAGTACCCGAACTTCTCTCCATTTAACAAGTTAGTACCTCCGTCAGTCATTCCGTCTGTTTAGGCCGTTTTCTGTTGACGTGGCACGCCTGGGACCCACAGCAGTCAGTTTTAAGTATATTTTATGGGTATTTTTTGGTGTTACTCTATTTTTAATGTTTTCTCTCTTTAAGGACTGAATTTTTTTTCCTTTCAATACAATATACGATTTCATTCAAATTCAAAGTCAATCACAGGCTAGCAAAATCATTAGGAAAATCATTAAGGATAATCATTAATCAACAAAACACTTACGCTTAAAAAAAAAAAAAAAAAGCCAAATAACAACCAAAAAATAAACTGGAACTTGGCAAAGAAGATTTAAGCAAAAGATTCAGAATAATCCATTGCCAACAAAAGGACAAGATATGAGTTTAACATCCACACAACATATATTACATAATCCAGTGCAATACAAATACCAACCATGCTACAAAAAACCTCCAACTGTAAGTCATACTTGCAAGCTTTCAGTTTTGTTTCGGTTAGACATATCTTTCGTGAAGCTAATGGTGTTGCGCATAAACTAGCACACCTGGCTAATGGATCCGTTTTGGATGAGTTTTGGGTCAATGACATGCCTGATATAATACATGATGTGTTTATTGAGGATGCATGTAATATTATACGAGGTTCATGCTCTATGTCCCCTTAGTGTATTCTCAATCTATTATTAATAATAATATAGGGTGGAGGGACACTACTCCAACCTAACGGGAGAACCAACCCGTTTTAAAAAAAAAAGAAAAAAGAAGTAGAGTATGTAACCCTAATTTACATTCTAAATTTCAGATAGAGGCTTAATCATACGAGTATGTAATATTTTTAAATCAAAGGAAAAATGGATTGAACAATATCTTACCTTTCAAAAACCTTAAAACTGTACACTACCAGAAGAAAGGCTTTAGTCGACGAAAATAAAAAAAACCAGGCCGACGAACTACTTTTTCGTCGGCTAATTTAAATTTATGTCGGCTACGGTCAACTTTAGCAGGCAAAATTTTTTTTTGTCGGCTATAGTCTGTGAACTTTAGCCGACGACTTTAAAAATTCTTTACCCGACAAAATTTTAATTTCGTCGGCTAAAGTGCCTTATATTTGCAGATCTGGACAACAGCTCATCTGGGAAAAAAAAACAGGAGAAAAAGTTTGGGTGTTGTCAAAATCTGTCCATAATTAGTTTGTGGAGCTATATATAGGTACGTATATATATGTTGATTTTGAGTTTTATTTGAGTTGATCGATTTTGAGTACGTTGAATGTGTGTATATATATATATGTGTGTGTGTGTGTGTGTTGATCGATTTGGTTGATGATTTGATAACATATATGAAATTGTTGTTATCCAGGGAAGTGTCTCGATGTGTATTTGAGACCTTTGATTGAAGTGCTTAAGTTTTTATGGGACGTTGGTCATCCCACTTATGACAAGTACATGCACGAGATGTTCCAGATGCATGTCATGGTTGTTGGTACCATCAGTGATTTTCCTGCCCGTGGGATGTTGTCGGGCAACGTTGTTAGGGGATACAAGGCTTGTCTAGAGTGCCTTAGCGATGAGGGGAGCAGCAGTCATTGCAACAAGATATGCAAATTGGGTCACCGTATTCTCCTTCCATATAATCACGAATGGCGGTTTGATGACAAGGCATTTGATGGGACCGTAGAAAACGGTGTGCCTCCCAGAAGATGGACGGAGGAAGAAATTTTAGCAGTGCTTAATGAGTACGATTTTGGGCAGCTCAGATATTATCCCAATATTGTGGCGGCAATACCTGAAAGACCCGACATGTACAAATTCTGGACACATAAGAGCATATTCTGGGAACTCCCATACTGGAGTAAGTTGTTGATCATGCGCTACCTAGATGTGATGCACATAGAAAAGAATGTTTGCGACAGTGTGGTGGACACAGTGCTGAACTTAGAGGGGAAGACGAAAGATGGTCCTAAGGCACGCATTGATCTAAAAAAAATGCTTATAAGAAGACATTTGTGGTTGAAAGAAGGGAAGAAAAAAATGCCTCAAGCTCCTTACACCGTGAAGCCTAACCAGAAGAACGTAATTTTCAAATAGATGAGTTGTGTGAAGTATCCTTCAGGCTATGCAGGAAATATAGCCCGGTGTGTGAACTTCCAGGACAATAAGATGTACGGGTTGAAGAGTCATGATTGTCATATCCTGCTACAACGTCTCTTCCCTGTTTTCATTCGACCGTGCCTTCCCCGTCAGATGGTGGAGCCGTTAGTAGGGTTGGCAAGATTCTTTCAGAAGTTATGCACACGGGAAGTGAAAAAATCTAATCTCCGGGAAATGCAAGAAGACATCATTTATATCATGTGTAAATTTGAGAGGATATTTCCTCCAAATATTTTTGACATCATGCCTCACCTGATGATCCATCTTCCTGAGCAATTGTTGTTTACCGGTCCAGTACACTACACTTGGATGTATCCCATGGAAATGTACATTTTTTACACCTGAATTCCTCAATATACATGTTCAATAATCATAACACTTTGCAACTTGATTTATAGGCAACTTGGAGACTACAAAGATTATGTGGCTAATAAATCTGCGCCTGAAGAATGTATAGCTAAAGCCTATATTGTGCACTAGTGCGTCACCTACATGAAGTTGTATTTAGGAGCGTTGAAGGAAACTCCGCAAACCATACCGGTAGATGTACCGAAGTTCAATATTTCCATACTCTCTAGTGATGTTGAAGTTTATGGAATTTTGCCAGACTCCTACAAGTTGCAACCACATGAGCTAGTCATTGCCCACTGGTGGGTATTGATTAACTGTCCAGAAGTTGAATACTGGAAAGACATCCATCTATATTGTCCAGACATTCAAGATGATCTGAGTACCACAACAAGGAGTTCGCAAACTATTTTGGCGGCTGGGTACGTAATTCAATATTTCTATACGTATTTATTTTTATTGCATAATTATTCATATTTACAGTTGAATGGTTGGTTGCAGATGAATCATATTCAATTTGATGGTCACCCAAATTGGTCGCACGAACTAAGACTTCTAGCGATGAAGCTGATAATGTCAAGAGTTTATCCGATGTGCAAAGTGAATGGCGTGCAATTTATATGTGAGCAGAGAGACTGCAGACGGAGAACACATAATTCTGGGATGATGGCGCATGGTGGGTGGAATGGGTTGACTATTACGGTGTTCTCTATTCAGTGGTGGAACTCGTTTATGGGCAAGGCATGACAGTGCACCTCTTCAAGTGTAGATGGTTTGATACTAGGCCGCAGAGCATGAAGACCGATCAGTACGGAATATTATCGGTGAACACTACTACAAGTTGTTACGAAGATGACCTGTTCGTTTTTGCCACATCGGTAAAACAAGTGTTTTATCTTGATGACCTTGCTAAGGGTGACGCGTGGAAAGTAGTCAACCTTGTGCACCCTCGAAACATTTACAAGGCGGCTACACTTGGAGAGGCCGAAGACGAGGAAGATGTTGCGTATCAAGAGCCCAATGCAATAGGTATTCCTAACTCCTCTACCGTTCGCCTTAATAATTTTAAAACGGGTCGTTCGGTGCGAATTCGTGATGAAGAGCCAAGGCTTATTGATGTTGATCCAAATCAAGAAACAGACGAAGACTCTAGCGATGAGGAAAGACATAGATTACCAGAAATTAATTCTGACACCGAAAAAGACTCATCAGATGATTTCGATTACGAGCCTTAGTTTTAATTTAGAGGACGTAATCCATTAATTTGTAATAAAAAAGAATGTATTACATTTATAGTTTACATATGTTGAATTCATATTTATGTTATTTTATATGAATTTTGGTGATATATGAACATGAAGTTAGTATGGTTTACATTTAACTTTCTGTTTTTTTAATGTATTTTTTATAATTTAGCCGACAAAATATACCTTAATTCGTCGGCTTAAATCATCTTAGCCGACGAATTATAGTATATTTCGTCGGCTAAAACCATCTTAAATAAGTCATAATTTGTCGGCTAAGATGCGGTTAGCCGATGAATACCCTAATATTTCGTCAGCTAAACTCTAAACCCTAAACCCTAAACCCTAATGGTGATATATTTTTAAATAGGCCTGGGACGGTTCGGATTGGGTAAAAAAAACAGTAAAACCGCACAGTAAATTTTTTTACTGTAAACGGTTCGGTTTTTAAATTTTTTTACTTAAGAACCGCATCCAAACCAAACAGTTTGGTACCGGTTCGGTTTCTGTGGTTCCGCGGTTCCTGTGCAGCATGATCAGTGTGCAAAATTTTCTGATTTTTGTCCAGTACAACATGAAAGTCTGAAAACATGAATGCACTCAATGCAACAAAGTTTCAAAGTTCAAACCAACATAGTGAACATACCAAATTACCAATTGTCAAATGTCAAATAGAAAGAAATGCAGCAAAGTCTAGCAAAATAGCAAACAATAAAACACAACTCCAAGTCTCCAAGCAAAACAATGGAAACATGACACAGTTCCAAACTTCCAAGTTCCAAATAACAATAAGATAAATATTAAATAGATAGGAGGGGCTGGAGGGCAGAGGACTTCAAAGTTGATCAGCAGCATCAGCTAGCACTTGGCAAGTTGGCAGCTTGATTTTCAGACTTCTAAATTCTAATATCCACTCTTCACTATTACAAAGGCTCCAGCTCCAGCAAAACCTATTGCAATAGTAACATTAGTACATACTGTACATTACTTCCTCTCTAACACAACTTACACAAGACACAAGTATATAAAAACTCAAAACTGAACTGCTGAACATAAACAATTAAACATAATGCAGACCTGGGATCATTTGTTTCTTTTTCCAAACTTTGAACTTTTTGAAAATTTGGAAGCTTTTGAAGGTTTCGAAGTTTTTGAAGCATCACTGCTTTTTGAAGGTTTGGAAACCTTTGCAGCCTTTCGGCTTTGCTGAGTGGCTAGTTCATCTTCTTGAATTGCCAACTGAAGCTTCTCTAATCTTATTCTCTCTTCTTCTTCTTGTTCTGCACATAATATAAGCTCATGTTAGTTGTATATTTGAATCTAAAACGCTGAACAATAAAATAAAAACAGCTGCAAGTTAGATACCTTTTTCAACATCTTCAAACCACCCCATTTCCTCAATACTTGGAATATATTGTAACCTCATAATTGCATCAGACTTGAGCCAATTTTGGAGGCAAATTAAGGCCTCAACAGTCCTAGGAGTTAATGAACTCCTATGTGGATCAATCACTCTCTTTCCAGTACTGAATGAACTCTCACTAGCCACTGTTGACACTTGGATTGCTAAAACATCTCTTGCAACAGCTTGCAAGTTGGGATATTTTGAACCATTACACCTCCACCAATCTAAAATACTCAACTTCTCCCTATCTTTAGGCTTCTCTATAGGATCAAGCAAGTATCTATCAACCTCTCCTCCAACAATTACTGCTTCACCTTCAAGTTGCTTGTTCCACGCCTCAAGCATAGCTGCCCTCTTCCCTAATACCCCTTTTGGCCACTTGGTGTTGGTGTGTTGCTGCTGCCCTCTCCCACACTTCTTTTCCTCTTTGCTGCACTGGATTGGCTAGATTAAGCCTTTTCACCGTCTAATGTTGCATATAGATGACACAACTCTAGCAAAAGCTGCTTCACTTCATCACTTTTTCTCCTTATTGCATCACTTCTCATGTTAAGCATTGTATGCCACACATGTTCAACATTCTTCAATTTGTACCTCGGATCCAAGACAAGTGCAATAAAAAAAAGCTGATTGATGTCATCTACAGATCCAAAGTATTTTCTGAACTTGGCCCTCATTTTGTTGGCCATACCATGCAACACCTTATTAGTCTCCCTTGCATCACTAGATAATGGTTTATTGAACATCTCATCTAACTCTGCTTTGACTGTGGCTATGTCCACAAAAGCTTTGTGTGCCGTAGGCTTCAGTTGCGCGCTCACATCCACTGTTGTGTCTAAGTAAACTTTCAGATATTTGACCAAAACACTTGCTTTCTCCTAATTAGATACAACTGGAGGCCCTACCCTCTTCTATTGCTGCTGTGTTGCAACAACTACTTGAGATTCTGCCTCTTCTCCTTCATCATTCAACTCTTCATCTTCATCAAAATAACTTCTATATCTTCCATCTTCCTCATCTGCCATTCTGTTGAAAGCCTTCTTTAACTGTAAAGCCGTATCTAGCATCATGTAGGTTGAATTCCACCTTGTTGGCACATCTAACACACAAACCTTTTTACAAGGTATCTTCTCTTTTTCAACACATGATTTAAATGCTTCAAGCCTTTGTCCACTACTCCTCACATACCTAACATCACTTCTAATGCTAGCCACTGACTTGTTCACTATATGGAGACCAGACTTCACAATTAGGTTCAGAATATGAGCCAAGCATCTCACATGTATATATTTTCCTCCAAAAATGGGCTGCCAAGGCCATCCACTCATTTTCTCTATAAGGTACTCTATTGCTACCTTATTTGCTGATGCATTATCTACTGATATAGTCAGTACCTTATCTAAATTCCACTCCATCAAGCAAGTTTCTAATATTTTTCCTATGCTATTCCCACTATGGTTAGGTATCACACAAAAATTAAGGACTCTTTTGTGCATATTCCAGCCACCATCAATGAAGTGCGCCGTGATCACCATATAATTGATGTTTTGGCATGAGGTCCATGTGTCTGTAGTCAAACAAACAGAATGTGACCTCAGTTCTTTCCTCAACTCCTCCTTTTTGGTATCATACATGCGCAAAAAATTCTTCACTACAACTTTTCTACAAGGTGGAATCCAATTTGGTACTGCTACTCTACAGAAATGTTTAAACCCCGGCCTTTCAATTGAACTAAAAGGCAATTCACCCAACACAATCATAACACAAGCAGCATCTAGACATGCATCTTCTGACCATTTTCTAACAACTACATTCCCATTTGGGTCCAACACATCAGCATTCATTGTATGTTGAGTCTCTAAATCGACTTTACCAGGATAACCTTTGCAAACAGTCTCAGTATGTTTTGCAAGTGAACTAATACCATTTGCTCTAGAATCACATTTCAGAGTCGTGGGGCAATACTTACATTGTGCTCTCTTTTCAATGCCAATTTGCTGCTCCTTTCCATCTACAATCCCCATTATTGGCTCGTCATATCTGGTGTAATGCGCCCACACTTTTGACCTCTCTTTAGCAGCAGCCCTCAGCCTCCTTCCCCTCGTGTTTCTAGCAGGCTCGAACTTATCATTCTCTTTTGATGAACGAGGAGCTGTAGTTACTGTTTCTGAGCTTGGTTGAACCATTTCTACCTCATCTCCACTTCCTTCAGTTTCTGTTACAGAATCGCAGTCTGAATCATACTCTTCAGACGACATTGCCAACTTGTTAATTCAAAGAAAATGAATCAAACGAAACAGTACAATGATTATAAGTTTAGAACAATGAAGACAACTACAATCTGAACACGAAATGAACTAGAAACACAAGGGGAAGATGAGAATCAACGAAAACGAAGCAAAAACTACAATCCAACATGCTTACAGTTTATATAAAAGTGAAATTGAATCACATAAACAAAATTACTTACAGTTGAGAACTGAAAATGGTGAAAAGGAAGCAAATCTTATGACTTAATCTTATGAATTTCAATTGAAAAAGAGAGAAAACTCAGAAAATAGATGAGGCAGACTGCGAGAGAAAACTCAGAAAAGAGAGAAAGAGGCGAGACTGCGAGAGAGTGGGAGAGAGTGATAAGTTTTTAGGGTTTTTTGTTACTTCGATCTGACGGTGGAGATTAAAGGTATTAAGATCCAACGGTTCCTGCGGTTTTTTTTTTTACAGAACCGGAACCGAACCGAGTTAGTTAGACCGGTTTGGTTCAAGCAAAACAAGCTGTAATTTCTTGCATAAACCGCCGGTTTCGGTCCAGTTCGAGCCGGTTTTGCGGTTTATGGGTCCAAAAGTCTCAGGCCATTATTTTTTTTTACGACTTGTTGCGTCTCATCGATTTGAAACTATTTTCAGTTACAGGTCCGGCCAAAATACGTAATTTAGACGGTCCAATGACCTTTTCCGTGCGTTTAGGGGTTTGACTTACGAGATTGACCGTCCGGATCGAGCCCTTAACCTTGTCGGATCAAGTTGAATTTTTTCCCATACATGTATTTTATCATGATGGTCAGATCTGATGGTCGAATTTTCGTTTGTCAAGTTTGATCATCACAATCACAACATGCCTACTAATGTTGTATAACTTGTTTACCAAGTGTTTAAGTAAATGTTCCGTTTCAAAAACAAACTATACGTAGAACCTTCAAACGCAAAAAAGTTGTGAAATAAGATATTACCAAAATGGTGAAATACGTCTACGGTTGAAAAATCACGGTATTCCGGTAAAGTCTCGGTGCCGATAGTTGCGGTCAATGTAATTTCCATTCTTTCTTCCTATGGATAGCGCTATATTCGGTGGTTATTTTCCGTAAATTTTTTATATGACTTATTGTGTCTCATCAATTTGAAACTATTTTCAGTTGAAGGTCCGGCCAAAATACGTAATTTAGACGGTCCAATAATCTTTTCCATGCGTTTAGGGGTTTGACTTACGAGATTGACTGTCTGGATTGAGCTCTTAACCTTGTCGGATCAAGTTGAATTTTTTCCCATACATGTACTTTATTCTAATGGCCAGTTCTGACGGTCGGATTTTCGTTTCTCAAGTTTGATCATCACAATCACAACATGCCTACTAATGTTGTATAACTTGTTTACCAAGTGTTTAAGTAAATGTTCCGTTTCAAAAACAAACTATACGTAGAACCTTCAAACGCAAAAAAGTCGTGAAATAAGATATTACCAAAATGGTGAAATACGTCTACGGTTGAAAAATCACGGTATTCCGGTAAAGTCTCGGTGCCGATAGTTGCGGTCAATGCAATTTTCCATTCTTTCTTCCTATGGGTAGCCCTATATTCGGTGGTTATTTTCCGTAAAATTTTTATACGACTTGTTGTGTCTCATCAATTTGAAACTATTTTCAGTTGAAGGTCCGGCCAAAATACGTAATTTAGACGGTCCAATGACCTTTTCCGTGCGTTTAGGGGTTTCACTTACGGGATTGACTGTTCGGATCGAGCCCTTAACCTTGTCGGATCAAGTGGAATGTTTTCCCATGCATGTATTTTATCATGATGGTCAGTTCTGACGGTCGGATTTTCGTTTCTCAAGTTTGATCATCACAATCACAATGTGCCGAATGTATAAAAAGTACTATAGCCGACGAATTTCATTACTTTAGCCGACGAATTTCATTACTTTAGCCGACGAATTTCATTACTTTAGCCGACGAATTTCATAGGTTTAGCCGACGAATTTCATTACTTTAGCCGACGAGAATTTTATTTCGTCGGCTAAAGGTATAGGGTATATAATTAAACCCAGCGCTCGACAGCCTCCACAGCGCTCGACGAAAACCCTAAAAAATCCAGCGCTCGCCGGCCTCACCGTAACGCCGTCACTCGTCTTCCGAAGTCTGCTGGCCCGCCTCGCCATCGCTCGCCCATCGCCGTTGCCTGCTCCCTTTTCAAGGTCAGGTACGGTCATGATCTCCCTTTTCCTATTTCTTGTAAGGAATCGATCGAATGCATATGGTTCCAAGTTCCTTCTTTTGATTTCCAGCTTGGTAATGCAGTATATGGGTTTGTGCTAACATCATTGTGTCTCACCACTTTGCACCAAATTCATAAGACTACGATGAAAAGGTGTGATATGCTAACATTTTTTAAGTGGAAGATTATTAGATTTTTGCAGTCGTAGATTAAGCTCAAGTTAATATATTAATCAACTGAGTCCATCTCTTTTGATATTCAAATAATGTACTTAAAGAATAATACATCAACTCACTGTAATAAATTTCTATGTTATAGTCAAAATTCAATAAACGACAAAGAAAAGAATACTATTTGGCGTTGGTGATACAAGATATATTTCCCATCTATTATTATATATAGTGTGGTGAAACCCAAGATGAGTTTTCAATTCGCTCCTATATACAACACGAGGAACAAATGAGTAATAGATAGTAGATGAATTAACGAGCAACATTGAATGGGTTTTAAAGATATGATAAATGGGCTCTAATGTTGATAGAAGAACTGACAATAGCGAAAAATGAGTATAGGAGAAATGGAGAAGCTGCCTACTAATTTTTTTTCTTCCTGGTATGGGTAATGGCTGCACAAGTAAATATACCTCTACTTTAGGGTTTTTTTTCTCCAAAAAATTGTCTAGGCTGGAGCCTATACAGCCCACTGAGTGTATCCGCCCGTGCCTCAGCCTTGATTCAAATTAATATTTTAAACAAGATGAGCGGTAATTTTAGATCGACGAAGGGATCGAAGGGCCAAAGGTCATCTGAGGGAACCTCTAGCAACCCTCAAACGTCGTTTCGGGGCCTCATGACAGCCAGACGTGCGACCCTTCTGGAGACGGCGCAGAGGCAGCCGGAGGTGCCCCCTTCATCGAGGCAGCGGGGCGTCCCTCATTCCTCGAGGCAGCTGTGGCCTTAGACCCAGACGGAGGTGTCTGCACCCCGTATGCCTGAGATACACCGGGCGCCCACTCCGGGTCCTACTGCTTCGGATGGTGGGTCATCTGGGGTACAGATGCCGCCGTCTCATCTGTTCCTTCCGCGGATGATACGGCCTTACCTGCAGTCGATGGCTTATGGACGCCGATTTATCCACTGCCCCCGCTAGTGGCTCCATCAGCGGCGTACCGGTTCATGCCTTTTGATACGCCTCTTATTTCCGCGAGGGTATCATCATCGGCGACAGAGACGAAAACCATCGCATCCGCCGCATCGCCCTCAGGTAATGAAAGATGAATGATTTGTTTTCTTATAATTAATAATAAAGGGTCTTCGATTTTAATAATTAATTTAGTTTATCATGTGATAGGCACAGTCGGAGCGAAGCCGAAAAAGAAGAAGAGAGGCCCCATCATAGGGAAGGCTCTCGAGAAGACCATCAATACCTCAGGGAGGATCGTCATCGATACTGATGGGGATAGCCACATAGTATCGGGCGGGAAGTCGAGGACGTACTCCGGCCGCGTGGGAGCGCTCATTAGGGATAAAGTCCCTATGTTGTGGTCAGACTGGGGCGAGGTCCCGCATGAGGTTTGATATAACGTATTTGCACACGCATCAATTAACCCTGTCAACAAATCAATCATAGTATAAAGCAAGCAGGGATCGTTCTAAACTGGGGATCCAACTACAGGGTAGATCCACCTAACCTAATATAAATGTCGAAATATGCATATAGGGTTCAAGGGTTTGATGATTTCGGAATAGACATTGGAAATAAATCCTAAATTACCTCTATACATATTTACATGTGATCAACCAACAATCATGCAAATACAACCAAACAACCATGCAAGAACAAAGAAGACAATCTCTAATCTCATTTAAGTCCACACCGTGAGCACATACACAACCTAAATTCGATATGCACATAAGTTCCTACGTGGTTCCTATGACATAGACATACTTTGAATTAGACTACGGGTTTCATTCAACATCGTGACACAAACAAGCTCGGCTATGTGCTCTACTTATAGGTCACACACATAAACTAATCATGCAATTACGTATCACATAAAGAATCGATGTGTTTAAGTACAAGTCCAATTCAAACATAGGTAGAAAATCGGTGAAATAACAAAGACAATGCAACTTATCAACTACTTGTATCAAAGTCGAACTTTGGATGATTAACACATGCAACATCAACTACTTGTATCAATTACACATGAAAATAGAAGAATACACCGAAAATCTTAAAGTACATGGACATAAAACTCACGGCATAAAACCTAAAATCATCGATCATAAATCGTAAACTTCAATTCAATACATGGCTCAAAAGTACTTCTATCTCATAGACAAGAATCGAAGCATACTTAAGCAAAAACCTAAAACAAACATCAACAAGAACAAACACACATTCTAATCCGAAAGTAAAAGATGAAATACACTCTCAAAATATCCCTACTTGTTCTATTCTTCGAGTGAGCGGAACCCTAGGCTACTTGCTTCGGATCAAGGATGATGGTGAGTTCGGATTATGGTGTTTGGAGAATAATGAAGTTTCGGCAAAGCTTTGGTGTAATTTTGCACGGGTTGATGATGATCTTCTGTACTTAAAGTCGTGCTTTATATAGAGGAAAAAAACCCTAGAGAAGCCGGCCACAAAGTTGAAACCAAGTTGGTTTAGGTTTCCTAGTTCTTCTCAATTTCGGCAGAATGACCTCCGTCTGATGATTACATCATAACTCTCTCTAGAAAATAGACATTGAGGTGATTCTAATTGATTTGGAAACTAGACTCCCGTAGCTCTCTATCCATATCTAGTACGTTTTCTGATTCATTGTGAGCTATCCTGGAGAGTCCGTTGAAGTTGAGAGACGTGCACAGGAATTTTCCCGATTCAATCAGGGATTTCAAGACTTGGATATTCCTTGATATTCTGCCGAATTTAGATCTTCTTCTCCATATTGGACTTGGTTTGGACCTCTCCTTCATGGACTAGGCTTCCTGGATCAGCTACTTTGCTTCCCTAGGTCCATCAGGAACACTTCTCTCGGCAGTCTTCTATATGTCACCTAAGTATCAGAGAAGTTAAATCAATTTGTGACAATTAAACATCATTCCTTTATGTTTAACACGTTTTATACACAACTCTACCAAAAACTTTCGACTCTACATTATGACTCTATTTTACGACAATAAGAGATAATCAAAGTACAAATGGAGGTAATAACACATTAAGAATGTCGTATTTTATGCTCCTATCAAGGTTAAGAACATGGTCCACAACGCGATGTCGGTGAGTTTACAAAATGCCTCAATAATATTATGTATTACATGGTTGATTTCTCGAAAAACTAAACTAATAAACGGTTAAATGCAGGTGTGGTTTGACATTTTCGAGCACCTGAAAAATAGCTGGGCGGACGTTGTGCATGGGGGAAGGTATGTTGGGAAGTTAATAAAAAAACAAAATTGTATGTGATATTAATAATATTTCTAATATTTTTGTTGTATCTGTAGGTACAAGGAGTGGAAGAAGGAGTTGCGAACCCACTGGACTACGCACGGGAACGCACGTTCTGGTACCCCTGCTGAGTTCCAGTACAGGGAGTACGAGTGGCGTTGGCTTCTGACATCAGAATTCAACAACCCTCATAAACAGGTATTTAAAAAAATTAATTAGGTAATTTGTCATTAAGTACGTCCGTTTTTAAATATTTTACTAATAGTTTATTTTTTTCTTTGAAAGTTGTTTCCCGGGCGAACACTCAGAACCGGTGACACGACCCACCCCGAATTTCACCTTGAACCCGGAGTAAATCGTGCGGGGACCACCTCCAAAGAAAGATTTACCGCAAAATTCGGTACAACCTCCCTTGAAAATGGACAATCCTTCCAATAGAAACCTGCAAACACATCTAAAGGTTCCAAATCCAACCTTATAGACTCCTGGAGCCTTCGTGCTCCCCACAAATCATAACATCTCCCAAAAATAGATTCAACAAAGATCGTATAACCAACAACCACATATTCAGAGCAACTCTATTTGAGAGGAAATGAACTAGAAATAAATAGAAAAGAGCGGAAGCTATACTATTGACTATGCCTCTTCTCCATGTACGTCCGATCTCAACTATGCAATCCTGCAGACTGAGCATTTTAAAACGAAGGGCCCAGGGGAAGACATTTAATAACGTTAGAGTGAGTGGACATAAATAATTTAATAACAAAATATTTATGCATTCCCATTTTAATTTCATAGAAAATATAATGCATGCGGCAGCTCAAAAGCTCTCAATTCATAGTCTGACAATTTCACGACTAGCACTGGCTAGTCACAAACTCAAATAAAATGGAGCCTCTCAGGCTAAACTATATATAAACATATATTCGTATGTATCTACACTCGTCAGACTCCTTGTATGAATCCTAAAAACAATTTAGAAAAATAGAAATTCATACAAGGCTACAACGCTGGCGTCTAACGCTCACGTTGCGTCATAATGGTATTTTTCCTCATTATGACCGAAAATGACGGTGTATATATATGTGTGGACTCCCTATATGAAAACCTAAATAAACCGAAAAAGAAAGAAGTTTTCATATAGGGCTATGACGCTTGTGTCTAACACTCACGACACGCCATAATGGTATTTTACCTCATTATGCCGGACCAAACACGTATAACTAGCTAGCATTTATATACATACTATTCTCATAAAATCCAAAACATATATATCCACCGAAAATCTCATTTTCGGGATCTCTCCAAAGGAGGAAAAATTATCAAATAGCCGAGAAATCAATAAATCTCATCAGAAGAAATAAATGATTAATAAAATCATTCATCGCATGCTTTTTATTTAAAACAAAGGTCCACTCACAACTTAGGCCTAAGCCTGACGTCGGTCGGAGGTTTCCTCTGCTCGAGCCTCCTCGCGTCCTGTTCCAAAACATAAATAATTCCTTAAATAAAATTCCAACGTTTAAAGAAAATAGGCATAATTAAATATGAGCTTCTCGCGCTCAACCATGCCTATCGTCCTAAATCTTAACTTCACTGCCAACCATAAATCTCCATAAATACCGACATCCTCTAAATCACCTTCCAACGTCCAAATCATAAAAATAATTCAATGGCCGGATTTTAACTTATTAATCCGTCAAAAATACCAAACTTCGGAAATTCACAAACCTATTCAAAACTCGTCCGAAAATTCTACAATTCACTTTATTAAACTCCTCTAATTATTACACATTTAAAATTATACAAAATCCCAAAACGGCGGCGGCGGCGGCGGCAGGAGGCCGATTCCGGCGACGTCCAAATTTTACCAAATTTTAACAAAATCTTCCTCTCAACATCCCAAACAACTTTCATAACTATCACTAAGTCCAATTTCAAGCCTAACTAGGTCAATCGAACGAAAACTTCCTAAAAGCATTAGAATTTCAACTTCGAATTTCTCCTTACCGAGCTCAAGATGGAGGGAGCCCTTTGGAGGGATTGAAGCACGAGAGGAGGGCTTCTTTTTGAGCCAAGGCTCGCCAGCTATGGCGGCCGAAGGAAGGAGTTCCGGCAAGAGCAACCACGCGGCAGCAGCGGCGTCACCGCGTCTTAACGCTGGCGAGTGAGGACCGGTCACCACCCCAGGCTGGACGAGCGGCGTCCCAGCTGCCTGACGCGACCCGTGCGGCGGCCAGGCGTGGTCGGACAGCGGCGATCGGTCGGGGAGGAATCCGGCAGCGGGAAGAGGACGAGAGAGCGCGCAGGAGAGAAAGAGAGAAAAGAGAGAGAAAGAGAGGAGAAAAGAAAAAGAAAAGATGGGTTTGGGCCTTACACCAACCCGGCCCAACACTTCTATATACAACCCAAATCTAAAATTTAACACCTCCTAAAATAATACCCCAATGAAAATTATCTTTTACTAGCAAAAATTTACCATTTTTACTGTCGTTACATTTTTCTCCTACGAATAACTCTCAGAAATAATCATCCCTCAAAACCCCTCTAGGGACCAATTAAACTATATCTCAATGTCGGAGACGGTAAAATTCTCATTATAATCAAGCTAGTAAATAAGATAAAATTTTACTGGTCGGGATGTGACAATTCTCCCCTCCTTATAAAAATTTCGTCCTCGAAATTTACATACTTGTCAATCAAAGAGATAGGGATACTGCTGCCTCAGTTGCTCCTCTGATTCCCAAGTAGGTTCCTCTACTTGGTGTCTCCTCCACAGAACTTTAACAAGAGGAAAAATGATTTGCTTTTAAGCACTTGCTCCTTTCGGTCAGGAATCTAAACCGGTTCCTTTTCATAGGACAAATCTTTCGTCAAACTAATCGGTTGCTCTAGCAGCACATAAGAGGGATCGGCAATATACTTGCGAAACATGGATACATAAAACACATTATGTATCTTGGATCACTCCGGAGGCAAAACTAACCGATACGCAAGAGAGCCAACTTGATCTTAAAACCCATAAGAACCAATAAATCTCGGACCAAGCTTCCACGTTACCAAATTGTATCACCCCTTTCCAAGGAGAAAATTTTGAAAACACCCAAACATTCACTTGAAACTCATGGTCCTTCCTGCGGACATCTTTATAATTCTTCTCAAATACTTTAAATCCTTCATTGAACTACTACTAACGTTTACACGTAAGTGAGTTCAGTGATACATGTTCCAGAGTACGAGTACCTGTAGGTATGCACCCTATTTCTTGTGCAATAAAAAATCGCTATAACCATCGGGCTCAAATCTCCTAACGTCATGCTACAACCTCGTCAATGCGCTGCTCACAAACTCGACGTTGAAGCTCACTTGTTAGGAAACTAAGGTTCACGTATTCCCACATGCTCATAGTGTCAAAATTAAGACCCACTAAATGAACAGATTTAAGGATGCACACACTGCAGAACTGCAACAATCACTTCTGCAACAATCATATGTCAAAATGTTAATTAATCATTTTTTTCCTATCCAATTAGGCGAAGGTGAGGGAGGCTAGTGATGAGGTGATGAGTGCTATAGTGAGGGAGGCATGGTCGGACACGCAGGAGGAAGAGATGTCTGAAGCCATGTCCCGGATCGACACTTCGGATCCGAGGGTTGGGGCGAGGATCATAGGCACAGCCTTCCCACCGCGAGGAAACAACTTCTACTGTCGGGGTCTAGGAAAGAAGGGCAAGGGGGTCCTGAAGACCACTCCAGGATTTCAATGAAAGGCAGCCTCGACCAGCAGCAGGACGACTCAGCTAGAGTCAGAAGTTCAGAGACTACGGCAACAACAAGCTACTCAGGCTGCCTATACTGCCGCGGTATATGCCACCCAGCAGGCCCAGCAGCAGCAGATGTTCTAGTACTTGCAGGAGTTTATCGCTGCCTAGCTTCAGAGACTTCCGGCTCCGCCCATGCCTACACCTATACCGCTACCTCTGCAGCCGCAACCTCCTCCGCAGCAGCCCCTAGAATCGGATATTGATTTAGACGATCTAGATTTTATGTAGTTGATGAATTATATAGTTTTATGTGCTTGTTGTTGGTTATATGGAATTGTTTTGGTGTATTTTACAGCTTGCTTGGAATGGTAATTTAGAAATTTCGGGTTTTTTTTATATTGGAATGGACTTATAGCCGACGAAATACGCCATAATTCGTCGGCTATAATATTTTTAATTTTTTTTAAATAAGGTTTAGCCGACGAAACATGGTGTATTTCGTCGGCTTTAGTTATTTTTTTAATTGTATATTACATACTTTAGCCGACGAATATCTTAAAATGTTTCGTCGACTAAAGTCTCAGACTATGGCCGACGAAACATTTTAATATATTCGTCGGCTAAATTCTGGGACAATAGCCGACGACCTATTCTGTCGTTGGCTAAAGTCTTAGAGACTAGCCGACGACGTCTTCTGTCATCGGTTAGCGCTGGGACAATAGCCGATGACGTCTTCTAGTTTCGTCAGCTAAAGTCATCGTCGACGACCCTTTCCCGACGACACTATAGCCGACGAAGGCTTATCGGCTAAGAATTAAGCTAACAGGCCGAGAAAATTTTTCGTCGGCTAAAATGCTTGTCCTGGTAGTGCCAGGTATATATGCTTGACAAGCATTTGCTGTCCTACCAAAGTGATGAGGCAGCGAAGGAATATATCAGTTCCGTAATTGAGACAAAGTCCAATGGAAGATGAAGTCTCAATGGAAGAAAGCATATTTTTCAGAGCTCACATGGTGAAGAAGAGCTGAGACTCCCTTAACTGGGTCCTCGTCCTCTTCGCCATTTAGAAACACCGCCGGCAACGTTTCTTTACTATTGCTGCTCAACCGGAAGAAGGTGGTAAATCCATCCTGTAAACGCCGCGCCAATGGTACGAGTATTCAGATTGAACGGTGTATAATGATCAGCCAGAGAAGCAGCAACAGCTCGTACCGAGATCTCCGACAAGACTCGAAGTGCGTCGCCAGAGATAATCAGTGGCGATTCTGCGACGATACCCACGTCACCAACTTCCACGTTCTGGACTCCGTTCGAGTCCGTCAACACCAGTGTTAGTTTGATGGGTGAACAGTCAAATAAGATAACACTTCCAGACAACATTTCTACAACAACATTGAGAGAAAACTCATATCCGAAAGATTGTGGTGATGGGTTTGTTGGCAGGGACACGAACATGGATGATCAGAGTTTGTTGGGTTTGTTTGATTCAGTCCGTGTTTGATTTGGCAGGAGGAGGAGGAAGAAACATAATATGATAAGAGAGAAAATTAATGTGTATATATGAAAATAAAAAATCAAAATTAAAAATGACGAAAATAGCCCTCATAATGTGTCTACCGTTAGTTTTCTTGACGGAGTTAATGGTTCCAATCTTCCAGATATCATTCTCCAATTGGAGTAAGAATGTGAGATACCGTTTTGAAGTTTTTAAAAATTGGGATACCAATACTTTGCTTCTGTATAAGGTTAGACACTATTTAGACTATTTTTCCTAAATCAAAAGGTAGTTAATCCTAAACTAGCTAGATTTCAGGTGAAGTCGTTTAGGTTTCAGGAATCTTTCATGACCGAATGCGCAAATGTCGTTAAAATGTTGTATTGAATACCTTAAAGTTCAGGAACAATGAATTAGAATTCCTCTAAGAATAAGATTGCAAAAGCATTTTTGACGAACTTAGAAGTGTAGTGCATAGAGTGGTTGGTATTTGGTTTGAGTATTGATTTGAACTGAAAACTCTTATGTCCGTGTAATCTTATTATTGATTGTCATCTTATTTAAGGATGTTCAACATTGGTTTACGATTATCAACTGATAATCGATCTTTTTTTTTTTTAATAAATTACTTTCAAGGATTAGGCGATATCAGCTCCTCTGTACCAGTCTGGTGGGTGACAGAGCACCCACTCTATCCCGAAAGGGACCGCTACAACCGGGAACCCACCGCCCGTCCCTTATCAGAATTTTTATTTATAATAATAAAAGAAAATACTACATGAAGTGAGGAACGGGGAACTAGGCCAAAACCATTCCAATTACAAACCAAAACAACATACCAAAAGACATTTTTTTTCTACCCATAAAAAACTAGGTAATCTTCCCATTATGAAAACCGATAATTTGGAATACCTAAATAATCCGCTTGCAAGAAACCATGAAGTTCAGTAGGAGGATTATCATACCAAGTAAATGAAGCATTTGACAACCCCAAGTTTGCCATCTTGTCAACTACCATATTTCATTCTCTAAAAATATGACTGCAACGGAAGTTCATTTGACGGATTATAGAAAGACAGTTGTTCCAACAAACTCTTAAGTTCCATGGAGGAGAAAAAGATCTGGAAGAGAAGCAAGCTACCACACTAACATAGTCACTTTCCAACCATAAATAGACCCACCCTCTATCATGAGCAAGTTCAATTGCTAAGATAACAGCATAAAGTTCAGAATAAAAGAAAGTATTCCATCCAAGTGAATGACAAAAACTCCCTAAAAACCCACCTGAGGCATCACGAAACACACCCCCACAAGCTGCTGGACCTGGATTGCCTTTTGCTAAACCGTCTGTGTTTACTTTGATCCAAGGAAAAAACAGAGGCTGCCAGAAGACATGTTGAATTCTAGGAGGCTTACCACATTTAGGAGCAACTCCAAGAGAGGTCAATAAACGGGCATCAAGGACACCCTTATAATGACCAGGAGCAAAAAGGCTAATTTGATGAATCCATGTCATAATTGAGCAACACATTGTATAGAAATTAGGGGATCGAGCCTTCCATAGAGCCATGAAAGTAAACATGTCAGCTGCTAGCCGTAAATTGAAAAGCTGCGAGGAGAAAGATTTTCGACAGTAGCTCTTCCAAAATTTTATCAGGGAGTCGAAAGAAGATAAGGAAGTGCCAAATTGAGCAGCTAGCCATCTCTAGACCCGTTAGGAAAAAAGGGCATTGTAAAAATAAATGCAATGATGTCTCACCAGAGCAATAACATAGCTGACAGATAGTCACAATAGGAATTTCGCTAATTTTCACTCTATCATCAGTGAGAAGCCGATCAAAAAGAATTCTCCAGACCAAAAAAGAGTAACGAGGTGGGATGAAAGATCGCCATACATTACAAGCCCAATCTTTGACGGTGTTGTGGTGCCTCAGAAATTCATATCCAACAGAAAAAGTTAACTCACCGGAGGTAGAGGGCTCCCAAATAAGCATATCTGACTCATCAATAAGAGGGAGTGCCAAATCTGAAATCTGCCTAGCCAAGAGCGGAAAAGTTTGGCAAAAGAAGGGAGGAAGCTGCCATGAATGATGAGAAATAAAATCTGCCACATGAAGATTGCTAAAATAAGACTAATTTGAAACACCCAAAGTCTCCAAAATAGGAGCTTGAAGCCATTTCTTCCAAAAACACATAGATTTACCATCTCCAATTAACCATCAACAATTTTGTCTAAAACCAGAAGCAACAGACCGAATACCTGGCCAAATTGAGGATTTACGATGACCCAGCTTGCAGACAGATAGAACAGGTGATAGGCGCAAAAGCACCTACAAAGATACCCTATTATCAAATCAATTATATCAATGTAGTAAACGGCAAATAGAGGTCATTACCTGCAGATGATTGGTGATACTAAGACTTAAACACACAAGAGACACAAACAGACGTGTAAACCAGAAATCTGGCAGATTCGACCTAAGAGCAGAAACCTAATTAATTAGCTAATTTAGACTCAACCAAAAATTATGAAATTAAATACACAGTAACTAGACACAGTGGCAGACTACGACACAAATTTTGAGGGTATTTGGAGTTTGTTTGATTGGTGAAAAAAAATATATAAAATAGAAGTACTGCTGAAAACAGAATATTAAAAGTGAATATGGATGTAAATATGAGAGAAACAATAGCTAGGAACTTCTCTCCACCCCTAGATACGCTTCAATCACCCCAAAACAATGTCAATGACTAAAGATGAATGCACTCACAGTTAAGCTAATGTCGTTAGGTCATTAACCATATTACGTTCTCTTACTTGCCATGTTAAGTGAAATGTCGGTATCGACTTAACTATATTCCCAATTAATTGATTTATGAAATGTCGGTATCTAGACCAAAATAACTGAAATCATGAAGATCTAAGAACGTTTGAGTAGCAACAAAGAATCTAAGGTCAATGTCGGTAGCCTTAGATTACCAAGGAATCACTTCACACAAGTACCTGGAAAGAGCTTGTTATCTCTCATAGAATATGCAACGATATGTCAGTCATAAACACATTCAAAATAATAAACCCTAAAACATGCATCAAGGTGTCGACTCAATGAAACATGCAATAGAATTATTAATGAACAATCAGTGAAGAAATTCTCATCTAAAATTATATAAATCAATTGGGGTTTGAAATCGAAGACATATCTAGGGCTTTGATCAGCCCCTAACTACTAAGAATTTAGTTACACATAATCTTGATTAAGAACATCAGAGAATACATGGAAGATGGACTCAAGGTGGAGAAGAAGAAAACTTGATTGAAGAAGATCTTTGCCGATCAAATTCTTTTTCCTCTCCTTTCTTTCTTCTCTTTCTCTTTTTTTTTCTTCTCCCCTTGTTTGGCTCCTCCTCCCCGTAGAAATAGGTTAGTTAACCTATATGTCTCACGTCCATCACCAACCCAACTAGGATTAGGGATCCTAATTAAGCCCAATTATCTTTTTTTCTTTGTTTGACTTCAAAACACCTAAAAACAAATAAAGTTAATTAAAAATAGAAAAACATCACAAAATAACTAAGTAATAAGAATAATTAGCATGATAAAAGTCGCACAAATATGCGACTATCAAAATACCCCACACTTAGCTTTTGCTAGTCCTCGAGCAAAACACTAAACTAAGACTCTGAAAAGACTCAACAATAGCACACACTACAAAACTCTAATGCCCTTAACACTTTGTCTCAGCAATCTCCCTAACATTGCAACACCAAGATCACATGATAATTCAGTTCAATCCACAGAATTTCGAAGGTTAATGTCAATACATGACACACATGTAACATGTAGGACGAAGACATAATCATGGTGAATGTAAAGCTGTAGCATGCAGTAAACAAGTTAAGATTCAACCTCACATGATATGTTATAAGTGTTTCTCTCAACATATGTCTAAGGTTTTCACTAACTCAATTACTTGCCAAATGGACTGAACCATATGCTTAACTCTTGTGACTTATCTCCACAGATCAAAGGCTGCCTATCTTGAGGATCAAAAAGGACTTTATAAGGTTGTAATGGGGTTAAGCTCACAGGTTTATAGAACAAAAGGGATATGGAATTCAAACAAGTTCTAAAACCTAGTAAAGCATCAATGAAGAGGCTTTTTCGAACTCTACAACCATTTAAGCATCTTCACCATTGAATTCTTCCAAATATATCACCATTGTGGCCGAATTTCATCTTGTTGGGCCTTCACCTCATTCTTTTCATCTACAGTTAACCTGGGGTATCAAGCTAGACATCACAAAAGAACAAATATTTTTCGTCGATTTTTTCTCTTTTTTTCAATACAACACAACTAGCTTGATATCCCACCCTTATTCCTTTGCTTCATCTTCACAATCTTCCACCTTGGTCTTCATGTATATGCCTCATGTACAACTCTACTAAGTTCTAGAACAAAGGTAGAGATATAACTATTCTAAGGTTCAAGGTTAAGGTTGTGCGGGTGATGACAAAAAGACCATAATGTAAGCTCAAAGTGGTTAACTAAGGGGTGCACATCTTATGTACATAACATATGGGTCACAGGCTATATATGGCAATGGTGGTAACTCTTAAGTGCCTTTATCACTTCCCCAATCAAGATATATAATGACTATAAGTTTTGACAAGCACAAGAGCAAGTTCTAGTAAACTAGAGTCCATTAACTTAATCTGCGGCAAGCAATTGACACACAACAAAGAAAGCATGTAAAATCACATTTAGGCTCAATCGCTCACAGGTTAATGAATCTCAACCAAGTTTAAGCATGCTGAGAAATCTGTACCATGTTAACTCGTTTCTACATCCACTACATATTAACACATGCACCATATATCAAGATCAACCAAAAAAACTCAAATAACGTAGTCACATGTTTCACTCTTAGTCACAATTTTAGAAGATATAAGCACATCATAGACTAGTTAAGGGCCCTAAGACTCAAACAAGACTAAAAACAGTTTTTTTTTTTTTTGGCTAAACATAGACGCTAAAGATATCATATAAACCCCACCCCACACTTGAAATTTGCATTGTCCTCAATGTAAAACGAAACCAAAGCATGCAATACATCAAACAAGTATAACGCATAATACATATGACATCGCAAAAACACACTAAACATGAAGAAAAATAACACAGGAGAAAGAATGAAGAATGCAAATCTGGAATCCAAGAGTCTCCATCAACATGGGTTGCCTCCCAAGTAGCGCTAAGTTTAACGTCATCAGCCAGACGGCATTCATAATCATTGCTCCACTGGCACTGGATGGCGGAGCTGTACTTCTTCCACATCTCTCACCTCCGCATGCTCATAAAACGGTTTGAGCCTATGTCCGTTCACTTTGAACGTGTTCCCATTCTTCGGATTTTTTACCTCGACTGCACCATGAGCAAACACATTAAGTATAACAAAAGGCCCACTTCACCTAGAACGAAGTTTACCTGGAAATAATCGTAGACGCGAATTGAAAGCAAGACTTTTTGTCCAACAACAAAAGATTTGCTTTTAATCATCTTATCATGAAACATCTTGGTTTTCTCTTTGTAGATTCTATTGGACTCATAGGCATTGTTGCGAATCTCATCTAGCTCATTCAGTTGTAACTTCCTATGAACACCGGCATCATCAATATCAAAGTTAAACTGCTTAATAGCCCAATATGCCTTGTGTTCAACCTCCACCAGAAGATGACAGCCTTTTCCATAGACCATTCGATAAGGAGATCCCAATCAGTGTCTTGTATGCCGTCCTGTATGCCCACAATGCCTCATCTAAGCGTTGACTCCAATCTTTCCGGGTTGGTCCAACAGTCTTCTACAAAATTTGTTTTATCTCCCTGTTGGATACTTCTACCTGCCCGCTCGTCTGAGGATGATAAGGTGTTGCCACCTTATGATGAACATTGAATTTTCTTAGCAAAGCAGCAAAAGACTTGTTACAAAAGTGGAAACCATTATCACTAATGATGTACCTGGGAGTGCCAAATCTAACAAACAGTGATTTTAAAAATTTCAAAACAACAGCAGCATCGTTAGTACGAGTGGCAACTGCCTCCACCCACTTTGAAACATAATCAACTGCAAGTAGAATATAAAGATTTTGCTGAGAGCTAGGAAAATGACCCATAAAGTCAATACCCCACACATCAAAAATCTCAACAACAAAAATTAGGTGCTGGGGCATATGATCTCTAGGACCTAAGTTACCTGGGAGCTGACATCGGGCACATGATTTATGGAACTCATGCGCATCTTTGAACAAAGTTGGCCAGAAGAAGCCACTTTCAAGAACCTTCATTGCAGTCTTCTTTCAAGCAAAGTGACCTCCCTCTACATGTGAGTAACAAAAAGTGAGTATAGATTGAAATTTAGTTTCAGAAATGCACCTTCTTATCAACAAATCTGGACAATGTTTCCATAGATAAGGCTCATCCCACACATAATGCTTAGCTGTCTTCACCAACTTCTCCTTTTGAGCTCTACTGTAGTCACTTGGCACTACCAGAAGAAAGGCTTTAGCCAACGAAAACTAAAAAACCAGGCCGACGAATTTTAGCCGACGATCTTTTTCTTCGTCGGCTAATTTATATTTTCGTCGGCTATGGTAAACTTTAGCCGACGAAATTAAAATGTCGTCGGCTAAATAATTTATTTCGTCGACTAAACTTCACAGACTATAGCCGACGAAATTTTTAAAAGTTTAGCCGACGAAATTAAAATGTCGTCGGCTAAAGTGTTTTATATTTGCAGATCTGGACAGCAGCAGCTCATCTGAGAAAAAAACAGGAGAAGAAAAAACGGGAGAAAAAGTTTGGATGTTGTCGAAATCTGTTCATAATTAGTTTGTGGAGCTATATATAGGTACGTATATGTATATATGTTGATTAATTGAGTTTTATTTGAGTTGATCGATTTTGAGTGTGATTGAGTTGATTGATTTTGAGTGTGATTGAGTTGATTGATTTGAGTACGTTGGATGTATATATATATGTGTTGATCGATTTGGTTGATGATTTGAATTGATAATATATATGAATTAATTTGTTGTTAATAAATAGTCGATATATATATGTTAATTAATTTATAATATTGTGTTGATATGGTATGAAGTTGTTGATGATATATATGAGTTGATGATGATTTTGTGATGATGTTGATATATAATATTGTTATGAGTTGATTGATTTTGAATACGTTGGATGTATATATATATATATATATATATATATATATGATTGTTCATAGTTATATATATATATATATATATATATATGTTAATTAATTTATAATATTGTGTTGATGGTATATATGTCAATGATGATTTTGTGATGATGTAGATATATATATATATATATATATATATATATTGTTATGTAATTATTAAGTGTGTATATATATATATATGTGTGTGTTAATTAATTTGTTATTAATTAGTTATAGTACGTAGAATATATACTAAATGAATTGAGATTTTATATATGGCATGAAATTTCATTAATAATTAGCTAGCGTTATACATATATATTTTGTTATATTTTTAGGATATGGATAAGAGTTGGATTTCGCTTCCAAAATGGGACAAAAGATATGGTGCAGGAGTTATGAGTTTTATGGAATATGCGCTGGCTAATGCTAACGGGAATACAATTTTCTATTACCCGTACACGAAATGTTAGTGTCGCAGCGATATGCATCGATTTCTCATTGACAAAGTATAGCAGCACCTGAGGAGTAACGGATTTTGGGAGAAGTACACATGTTGGTTATATCACGGTGAAACATCATCAGGGGGTCCGCATGTTCATGGCCAATTTTTTGAGACGGGCAGTACATCCAACGATCCAACAACGGCATTCATCAACGACATGTTTCCTTATGAGAGCGGTGTATGCGCTCAAGGACAGTATATGCCTGACCCGGTGCAGCCCTTCCCTAGAGCTGTCAACACTGCTGGTATTGAAAAGTACAACAAACTGCTTGCTTTCCAACAGACCCCTGTGTACCCCGGTTGTCAGAAGACCGTTCTTGAAAGTGTGATGGACGTAATAAAGATTAAAGTTGAGACAAAATCGACCGTGAAGGCTGTTGATAATTATCTACAGTACACTGCTTCCATGCTGCCCCACGGTCATCGTCTTCCTACCACTCATCGTAAGGTCCGATGTATCCTGAAAGATCTTGGGCTTTCCTACATCAAGATCTATGCATGCAGATATGACTGCGTTCTCTTCTGGGGTAAAGATCCAGAAGGGAATGACCTTGGTGGCCTTGACGCATATCCGGTATGTCACACTGACAGGCATAAGCTGACTCCTGCAGGCAATAGGAAACATGTGAAGGTACTTCGGTATTTCCCGTTGAGGGATAGGCTGGAGCGGTTGTACATGTCTTCACACATGGCCAAAGCTATGAGATGGCACGCTGATAGGGAAATGCATGACGAAGATACCCTTATACACCCTGCTGACAGGGAGGCTTGGAAGCATATAGACATGGAGTTTCCTCATTTTGCGTCAGAGGTCCGAAATGTGAGGCTCAGGCTCTCATCCGACAGGTTCAACCCTTTTGGCAACATGAGTCTTCAATACAGTGTATGACCGGTGATTTTGGTACCGTACAACCTTCCTCAATGGATGTGCATCAATACAAGTGTTTTATCTTGATGACCTTGCTAAGGGTGACGCGTGGAAAGTAGTCAACCTTGTGCACCCTCGAAACATTTACCGGGCGGCTACACTTGGAAAGGCCGAAGACCAGGAAGAAGATGTTGCGTATCAAGAGCCCAACACAATAGGTATTCCTAACTCCTCTACCGTTCGCCTTAATAATTTTAAAGCCGGTCGTTCGGTGCGAATTCGTGATGAAGAGCCAAGGCTTATTGATGTTGATCCAAATCAAGAAACAGACAAAGACTCTGGCGATGAGGAAAGGCATAGATTACCAAAAATTAATTCTGACACCGAAGAAGACTCATCGGATGATTCCGATTACGAGCCTTAGTTTTAATTTAGAGGACGTAATACATTAATTTGTAATAAAAAAGATTGTATTACCTTAATTTATAGTTTACATATGTTGAATTCATATTTCTGTTATTTTATATGAATTTTGGTGATATATGAACAAGAAATTAGTATGGTTTAAACCTTCCGTTTTTTTTAATGTATTTTTTTTACTTAAGCTGATGAAATACACCATAATTCGTCGGCCTAAACCATCTAAGCCGACGAATTATAATATATTTCGTCGGCTAAAACCATCTTAGCCGACGAATTATATTAGAAGTCGTCAGCTAAAACCATCTTAGCCGACGAATACCCTAATATTTCGTCGGCTTTATTAATTTTTTTATTTTTTTATTACATACTATAGCCGATGAATATATTAGAGTATTCGTCGGCTAAACCCTAAAAATTTTATGTTACATACTATAGCCCTATCTTCGGTGGTTATTTTGCGTAAAATTTTTATACGACTTGTTGCGTCTCATCGATTTGAAACTATTTTCAGTTGAAGGTCCGGCCAAAATACGAAATTTAGATGGTCCAACGACCTTTTCCGAGCATTTAGGGGTTTGACTTACGAGATTGACCGTCCGGATCGAACACTTAACCTTGTCGAATCAAGTTGAATTTTCGCCCATACATGTATTTTTTCATGATGGTCAGATCTGACGGTCGGATTTCCGTTTCTCAAGTTTGATCATCACAATCACAACATGCCTACTAATGTTGTATAACTTGTTTACCAAGTGTTAAGTAAATGTTCCATTTCAAAACCAAACTATACGTAAAACCTTCAAACGCAAAAAAATCGTGAAATAAGATATGACCAGAATGGTGAAATACGTCCACGGTTGAAAAATCACAGTATTCTGGTAAAGTTTCGGTGCCGATAGTTGCGGTCAATGCAATTTTTCATTCTTTCTCCCTATGAGTAGCCCTATCTTCGGTGGTTATTTTCCATAAAAATTTTATACGACTTCTTGCGTCTCATCGGTTTGAAACTATTTTCAGTTGAAGGTTCGGCCAAAATATGTAATTTAGACAGTCCAATGATCTTTTCCGTGCGTTTAGGGGTTTGACTTAACGGATTAACCGTCCGGATCGAGCCCTTAACCTTGTCGGATCAAGTTGAATTTTTTCCCATACATGTATTTTATCATGATGGTCAGATCTAACGGTCGGATTTTTGTTTCTCAATTTGATCATCACAATCACAATCACAGTTTGCCGAATGTATAAAAAGTACTATAGCTGACGAATTTCAAAGGTTTAGTCGACGAATTTATTGTTTAGCCGACGAATTTCATAGGTTTGGCCGACGAATTTCAAAGGTTTAGCCGACGAATTTTATCTTAGCCGATGAGATTATTATCTTAGCCGACGATATTATTATCTTTAGGCGACGAAATAATAATTTCGCCGGCTAAAATTGTCGGGTATAACCCAGCGCTCGACAGCAGATAAGCCCTAGCCTCCTCTTTCCCCTCCTCCGCCTCCTCTCCCTCTCTCGGTCTTCGCCTCCGCTCCCTCTCCCTCTCCCTCTCCTGGTCGCCCTCAGACAAAATTGCCTGCTCCGGCCCTCCCTCCTCCTCCTGCTGCTCCGGCCTCCCTCCTCCTCCTGCTGCTCTGGCCTCCCTCCTCCTCCTGCTGCTTGCCTGCTCCGGCCCTCCCTCCTCCTCCTGCTGCTCGCCTGCTCCGGCCCTCCCTCCTCCTCCTGCTGCTCCGGTCCTCCCTCCTCCTCCTGTTGCTCCAGCCTCGAGCCTTCCCTCCTCGAGTACATTTCTGTTTCACATTTCATTTTGTGTTCGCTTTTATTTTCCGGTCAATTGCAATGTTGTGGTGTTGTTAGGAAGTATATATTTGTATTTAGGAAGTGTATATTTTTATTTAGTATTTTGTATTTGATTTGATTTTCCGGTCAACTGCAATGTTGTGGTGTTGTTAGGAAGTGTATATTTGTATTTAGGAAGTGTAAATTTGTATTTAGAAAGTGTATATATTTTTTTTTGTTGACTAATTGAATGAGTTTACATTTTTTGATTTTATGGCCTTGATTCAAATTAATATTTTAAACAGGATGAGCGGTAATATTAGATCGACGAAGGGTTTGAAGGGCCAAAGGTCCGAATCGTCTGAGGGAACCTCTAGCAACCCTCAGACGTCGTTTCAGGGCCTCATGACAGCTAGACATGCGAGCCTTCTATAGACGGCGCAGAGGCAGCCGGAGGTGCCCCCTTCATCGAGGCAGCGGGGCGTCCCTCATTACTCGAGGCAGTTGTGGCCTCCGACCCAGACGGAGGTGTCTACACCTCGTATGCCTGAGATACACCGGGCGCCCACTCCAGGTCCTACTTCTTCGGATAGTGGGTCATCTGGGGTACAGATGCCGCCGCCTCACCTATTCCTTCCGCGGATGATACCGGCCTTACCTGCAGTCGATGACTCAGGGACGCCGATTTATCCACTGCCCCCGCCAGTGGCTCCATCAGCGGCGTACCAGTTCGTGCCTTTTGATACGCCTCTTATTTCCGCGAGGGTATCATCATCGGAGACGGAATCTGTCGCGTCCGCCGCATCGCCCTCAGGTAATGAAAGATGAATGATTTGTTTTCTTATAATTCTCCGATTTGAATAATCAATTTGGTTTATCATGTGATAGGCACCGTCGGAGCGAAGCCGGCAAAAAAAAGAGAGGCCCCGTCACAGGGAAGGCTCTCGAGAAGATCGTCGGTACCTCAGGGAGGATTGTCATCGGTACTGACGGGGATGGCGACATAGTATCGAGCAGGAAGTCGAGGACGTACTCCGGCCGCGTGGGAGCGCTCATTAGGGCTAGAGTCCTATGTTATGGTCAGACTGGGGCGAGGTCCCGCAGGAGGTTAAGGACATGGTCCACAACGCGATGTCGGTGAGTTTACAAAATGCCTCAATAATATTATGTATTAGATTGTAGATTTCTCGAAAAACTAAACTAATAAACGGTTAAATGCAGGTATGGTTTGAGGTTCCCGAGCCTTTGAAGAGCAGCTGGGCGGACGTTGTGCATGGGGGAAGGTACGTTGGGAAGTTAATGAAAAAACAAAATTGTATGTGATATTAATAATATTTCTAATATTTTTGTTGTATCTGTAGGTACAAGGAGTGGAAGAACGAGTTGCGGACCCATTATACTACGCACAGGAACGCACGTTCTGGTACCCCTGCTGAGTTCCAGTACAGAGAGTACGAGTAGCGTTGGCTTCTGACATCAGAATTCAACAACCCTCGTAAACAGGTATTTAAATAAATTAATTACTTAATTTGTCATTAAGTATGTGCGTTTTTAAATATTTTACTAATAGTTTAGTTTTTTCTTTGAAGGCGGTTTCCCGGGCGAACGCTCAGAACCGGCAACGCAACACAAGGAACCATCATGCCGGTTCTAGACCGTTCGCTGTCTTCATGGACGAGGCGGCCAGGGAACATCCAGAGGTCAACCCGTACGTCTATACGTACGAGAAGACATATCCTGACGCCTACGAGGATATTGTAAGTCATCTTACGTTTTTAAATTTTTAATTTTACTTATATATATGTCAAAATGTTAATTAATAATTTGTTTCCTATCCAATTAGGCGAAGGTGAGGGTGGCTAGTGACAAGGTGATGAGTGCTATAGTGAGGGAGACATGGCCGGACACGCAGGAGGAAGAGATGTCCGAAGCCATGTCCCAGATCGACACTTCGGATCCGACGGTTGGGGCGAGGATCATGGGCACAGTCTTCCCACCGCGAGCAAACAACTTCTACTGCCGGGGTCTAGGAAAGAAGGGCGAGGGGGTCTTGAAGACCACTCTAGGATTTCAATGAAAGGCAGCCTCGACCAGCAGCAGGACCACGACCACCAGGACGACTCAGCTGCCACAGTCGGAACTTCAGAGACTACGGGAACAGCAAGCTGCTCATGTTGCCTATAATGCCGCGCAGGCAACCTATAATGCCACGCAGGCAGCCCATTATGCCGAGGTACATGCCATCCAGCAGGCCCAGCAGCGGTAGATGTTCCAGTACATGCAGGACTTTACAGCTGCCCAGCTCCAGGGACTTCCGCCTATGCCCATGCCTCCGCCCATACCGCTACCCCAGCCGCCGCAAGCTCCGCAGCAGCCCCCAGAAGCGGATATTAATTTAGACGATCTAGATTTTGTGTAGTTGATGAATTATATAGTTTTATGTGCTTGTTGTTGGTTATATGGAATTGTTTTGGTGTTTTTTGCAGCTTGCTTGGAATGGTAATTTAGAAATTTTGGGTTTTTTTTTATACTGGAATAGACTTATAGCCGACGAAATACGCCATAATTCGTCGGCTATAGTATTTTTAATTATTTTTTAATAGGGTTTAGCCGACGAATTATGGAATGTTTCGTCGGCTAAACCCTTAAAAGCCGACGAAATACGGTATGTTTCGTCGGCTTTAGTTATTTTTTATTTTTTTATTACATACTATAGCTAACGAATATATTAAGCGTTTCGTCGGCTAAAACAAAGAGACTAGCCAACGAGTTGTTTCGTCGGCTAAAGTCTGAGAGACTAGCCGACGACGTCTTCTGTCTTCGGCTAGCTATGGGATTATAGCTGACGACGGGCTATAGTTTCGTCGGATAAAGTCATCGCCGACGACCCTTTCCCGACGAAACTATAGCCGATGAAGTCTCGTCGACTAAGATCTTAGCTAACGAATTAAGCTAACAGGATAGTTAGCTAAAGTGCTTGTCCTGGTAGTGTGGTACTCTTCCTGACACAAGATAGTTAACAATATCTGCATACCAAGGCTCGAAAACGTTGAGAGCAAAAAGTTGCTCATCTAGGAAGCTATCACGCAGAGGCAATGAATCATCCTCTGTGTTAGATCCATGTGTGATCCTGCTCAGGTGATCTGCCACCACATTCTCAGTGCCTTTCTTGTCTTTGATCTCAATATCAAACTCCTGAAGTAATAACATCCATCTAATCAACCTGAGTTTTGCATCCTGTTTAGTCATCAAGTATCTCAAAGCAGCATGGTCAGAGAAAACAATAACTTTAGTTCCTAACAAGTAAGACCTAAACTTTTCTAAAGCAAAGACCACAGCTAAGAGTTCCTTTTCTGTAGTTGAGTAATTTAACTGTGCATCATTTAAAGTCCTGGAAGCATAATAGATGACATGGGGAAACTTAGCTGGACGTTGACCCAAAACAGCACCAACTGCATAATCAGAAGCATCACACATTAATCCAAAAGGTAAGTTCCAATCAGGTGCCTGTATGATGGGTGCGGTTGTCAGAAGCTCCTTGAGCTTGTTGAATGCCTTCAAGCACTCATCCGTGAAGTTGAAAGCTACATCTTTATGGAGTAGTGCACATAATGGTCGTGCTATCTTGAAAAAGTCCTTGATAAACCTATGATAAAATCCTGTATGTCCAAGAAAAGATCTCACCTCCTTGACAGTTGAAGGAGGAGGTAAAGTATGCACAATATCAACCTTGGCCTTATCAACCTCAATCCCCCTAGCAGATATCACATGTCCTAAAACTATACCTTGTTCTACCATAAAATGACACTTTTCCCAATTCAAAACAAGGTTAGTCTCAACACAACGTTTCAAAACCATGGATAAATGATGCAAACACATGTCAAAAGAATCACCAAAAATAGAAAAATCATCCATAAATACCTCAATGATTTTTTTCAACCATGTCTGAAAAAATACTCATCATGCATCTTTGAAACGTTGCAGGCGCATTGCATAGGCCAAAGGGCATCCGTCGATAAGCAAAAGTGCCATAGGGGCATGTAAAGGTGGTCATCTCCTGATCATCCTTGTGTATGGCTATCTGTTTGTACCCTGAATAACCATCCAAAAAACAATAACATGCATGACCTGCCAACCTTTCCAACATCTGATCAATGAACGGGAGGGGGAAGTGATCTTTGTGTGTGATGGCATTGAGCTTGCGGTAGTCAATACACACTCTCCATCCTGTTTTCACATGTTGAGGCACCAACACGTTCTCATCATTCTTTACCACTGTAATTCCTGAACGTTTGGGAACTACCTGCACAGGACTAACCCACTTGCTGTCAGAAATAGCATAAATTATACCTACATCGCGGAGTTTAATCACTTCTTTCTTGACAACTTCCAACATGGGAGGGTGCAGTCGACGTTGAGCTTCTCTTGTTGGCTTAACTCCCTCCTCCAAATGTATCTTGTGAGTACACAAAGTGGGGCATATTCCCTTGATATCTGCTACTGTCCATCCAATTGCTTGCATGTACTCCCTAAGAATAGACAATAGCTTATCCTCTTGCAACTGTGAGAGCTTTGAAGAAATTATGACCGGTAAAGTTTCACTGTCTCCAAGAAAAACATACTTCAAATGCTCAGGTAGAGGTTTGAGCTCTAACTCGGGCGCTTTCTGAATAGATGGAGCAAGCACGTTAGTTGACACCGGAAGAGGAATGAGTTTACGAGACATACCTGTCATGTATGGCAAAGATTCAAATGCCTCCTCCATTGCATAATACTCCTCCTCCATCTCAAGGTCTTCAGTTGAAGCAATCTCAAATACAGGCTCAAATTCGATAGGTTGAGGAATTTCCTCAACAAATTGAACCAGTTGTGCTGGAACTTTCTTTTTACCAGCCATTTCGATGACTTTTCGCATGGGATCCTCCAATGAGTACTGAATGAACTCCTGCACAAAACTCTCAAAAATATCAATAGAGCAACAAGAGTACATATCATCAGTATTTGGGTGCTTGAGGGATTCAAAGATGTTGAACTGGATCCTTTCTCCAGGTACTTCCATGCTAAGTGAACCTTCATAACAATCAATTTTGGTACGAGCTATTCTTAAGAATGGTCTATCAAGAATCAATGGTATCTCAGAGGGCATCTGTTCACCTTCCATCTCCAATACAAAGAAATCCACTGGAAAAATCAAATCACCAACCTGCACTAACCCATCTTCTATAATACCTCTAGGGTAACAGTTAGATCGATCAGCAAGTTTAATGGTTATCCTAGTAGGTAAAAGTTCTCCCATATTCATTCTATCATACACAGCATATGGCATTAAATTTATGGAAGCACCTAAATCAAGAAGAGCACTAGCAAACCTGTGATCGCCAATAGTGCATGGAATAGTGAAACGTCCCGGATCACCTAACTTTGGTGGCAACTTTCTTTGCAGTACAGCGGACACCCTCTCACTCAAGGCAACTGTTTCGGTTCCTTTGAATTTTCTCTTTGTAGTGCACAAGTCCTTGAGGAATTTTGCATACTGAGGAATCTTCTTGATCACATCCAACAATGGAATATTCACCCTAACCTTCTTGAAGACGTCTAGGATCTCCTTGTCCTTCTCCTCTTTCACATGTTTCTGTAACCTGCTAGAAAAAGGCACATTAGTGATAATTAAAGGTGAGGTTAAGGGACATACCGTGGCTGGTTTCGATCTTGACTCAATTTTTGTTCTAGGTGCATTTTCAACAGGTTAAGAGAATTCCTCAACAGATTGGGTTAGGGTGCTTAGACTGACTTTTGATGGCTCCTCAGGCACAATCTGCTCTAATACAGGCTCTTCCCACTTTCTTCTTGGCTTCTTGACCATTGGAACTGTATCCACCACCTTCCCACTTTTCAGAACCATTGCATTGACTTCATGTTGACCCTTAGGATTAGGAAGAGTGTTGCTGGGAAGACGTCATCGGTTGACTTGAGCAAGAGTTTGTTGGATTTGGCTCACTTGGCGCTCTAACAAGTCAATTGCCTTCCCTTGTTGCTGAGTGGTGGACTTGATCTCTTAGCGGAAGGCACTGCTTTCCTCTCTTTCCTTTTTGCTATCAAACATCATTTGTTGCATCATAGCTTCCAAAGTTAAAGTTCCTGTTGATGTCTGAGCTGGAGCCTGTTGTTGTTGAGGCACACGTCTTTGGCCAAATTGCTGCCCATCCCCAACAGGTTGTCTTTGTTGGAATCCAGGTGGAGTAGTTGGAGGATTGAGCACATTATTGCTTTGGTAGCTAAGGAAGGGATAATCTCTATTCCCATTATATGTGTTGGGCTGCCGATAAACAAAATTCAAATCCTCCTCTTGGGTGTCTTCCTCAACTGCTCTGCACTTAGGAATCTTCATAGCACTAGCAATTAAAGCAATGTCATTCTCCATAGAACTCAATCTCTTCTCTATGGCTCCATTTATGGTAATGGCATTCAAGGATCTTCTGCTGGCACCCATATATCGGTCTCTGGACTAAAACTGTCTTGAATTCTCTGCTTGATTCTCCACAATTTCGTTAGCTTCAGCTCCAGTCTGATTCCACCAATTTCCTCCACAAGCCGAATCAAGTTTTTGCCTGTTGAGTGAATCAAGTCTTTCATAGAAGTACTCCATTTGAGTGTTGAGATCAAACTTGTGATGGGGGCATTGGCGTAGTAGACCCTTGAATTGACTCCACGCTTCATGTAATTCAACTCCATCTCTCTACCTAAATGTACTGATCTGCTTCTTTAAATTCTTGGTGCGAGAGGCTGAATAGAATTCCTTCATAAATGCAGCACACATATTGTCCCATGAGTCAATAGATTGGGAAGCCAATGAGTTGTACCATGCCTTTGCTTGTTCTTTCAAGGAAAAAGAAAATAGAATAAGTTTCACAACATTCTCATCCACCGCCGTTGACTTCTGTATTCTGCACAGTGCTGTAAACTCATTAAGATGGTCTTGTGGGTCTTCAGTTTGAGTGCCTCTAAAGTGTGGTAGATTCGAAATCAGAGATGGGAAAATTGAGTAAGCCCCTAAATCGTCTGGTAGCACAACTGGTGAATCTGCTGCACCTGTTCTCGGAATAAAGGACTCCTTAAGTTTCGCGGCCATTGGTCTTGGTGATGGTGGAGGTGTTGGAATATGTTGCTCTTCCAGTTCCTCGATCTCTGAATCAGAATGGTGTTCAGGCTCAGAATCCTCACCACCACTGTTACTCGTGTTCACTTGTAGTCTCTGCTGTTTCCTGTTTTGTTTTGCTGTTCTCTCAATCTCTGGATCAAATAACAGTGGTTCAGAGCTTGTAGAGTGACGAGTATGCATACACAATGCTCCTGCACACAAGTATAGACGTAAGACTCAAAAGAAAAATAAAGTAAACAAAGCAAAACTAAAAACAAAAGAAACTTTGAAGACTTAGAATTAAACAATCCCCGGCGACACGGCGCCAAAATTTGATAGGCGCAAAAGCACCTACAAAGATACCCTATTATCAAATCAATTATATCAATGTAGTAAACGGTAAATAGGGGTCATTACCCACAGAAGATTGGTGATACTAAGACTTAAACTCACAAGAGACACAAACAGACGCGTAAACCAGAAATCTGGCAGATTCGACCTGAGAGCAGAAACCTAATTAATTAGCTAATCTAGACTCAACCAAAAATTATGAAATTAAATACACAGTAACTAGACACAGTGGCGGACTACGATACAAATTTTGAGGGTATTCGGAGTTGGTTTGGTTGGTGAAAAAAAATAGATAAACAGAAGTACTGCTGAAAACAGAATATTAAAAAGTGAATATGGATGTAAATATGAGAGAAACAATAGCTAGGAACTTCTCTCCACCACTAGATACGCTTCAATCACCCCAAAACAATGTCAATGACTAAAGATGAATGCACTCACAGTTAAGCTAATGTCGTTAGGTCATTAACCATATTACGTTCTCTTACTTGCCATGTTAAGTGAAATGTCGGTATCGACTTAACTATATTCTCAATTAATTGATCTATGAAATGTCGGTATCTAGACCAAAATAACTGAAATCATGAAGATCTAAGAACGTTTGAGTAGCAACAAAGAATCTAAGGTCAATGTCGGTAGCCTTAGATTACCAAGGAATCACTTCAGACAAGTACCTGGAAAGAGCTTGTTATCTCTCATAGAATATGCAACGATATGTCAGTCATAAACACATTCAAAATAATAAACCCTAAAACATGCATCAAGGTGTCGACTCAATGAAACATGCAATAGAATTATCAATGAATAATCAGTGAAGAAATTCTCATCTAAAATTATATAAATCAATTGGGGTTCGAAATCGAAGACATATCTAAGGCTTTGATCAGCCCCTAACTACTAAGGAGTTTAGTTACACATAATCTTGATTAAGAACATCAGAGAATACATGGAAGATGGACTCAGGGTGGAGAAGAAGAAAACTTGATTGAAGAAGATCTTTGCCGATCAAATTCTTTTTCCTCTCCTTTCTTTCTTCTCTTTCTCTTTTTTTTTCTTCTCCCCTTGTTTGGCTCCTCCTCCTCGTAGAAATAGGTTAGTTAACCTATATGTCTCACGTCCATCACCAACCCAACTAGGATTAGGGATCCTAATTAAGCCCAATTATCTCCTTTTCTTTATTTGACTTCAAAACACCTAAAAACAAATAAAGTTAATTAAAAATAGGAAAACATCACAATTAAAAACGGAGTCATCGCCGTTTTGGGGTTTTGTATGATTTTAAATGTGTAATAATTAGAGGAATTTAATGAAGTGAATTGTGAAATTTTCAGATGAGTTTTGAATAGGTTTGTGAATTTCCGAAGTTTGGTATTTTGGCGGTTAAATAATGTAAAATCTGGCCGTAGGATTTTAGTCAATTTCTGGGAAATGTTGTATTTACGGCTGCCGAGTATGGTATTAAAGTTTGGGTCATTCCGTTTTAAGAATATCGAAGTTAGGCAATGATGAGTGTGGTTATGGCTCTCGGTTAATTTTGCCTATTTTGTATAAATATTGGATTTTTAGTGGGAAATTAATTATATATTTGGAACAGGACGTGAGGAGGTCCGAGCAGAAGAAGCCTCGGAGCGTCATCAGGCTTAGGCCTAATTTGTGAGTGGACCTTTGTTTTTAATTGAAAAGCATGTGATGAATGATTTTATTGATCATTTATTTCTTCTGACGATACTTATTGATTTCTCGGCTATTTAACAATTTTTCCTCCTTTGGAGAGATCCCGAAAATGAGATTTTCGGTGCATATACATATTTTGGATGTTTATGAGGATAGTATGTATATAAATAAATGCTAACTAGCTATACGTGCTTTTCCACCATACTGAGGTAAAAATTCCATTATGGTGCGACGTGAGCGTCAGACTCAATCGTCGTAGCCCTATATAAATATAATAATTTATATAGGGGATATGCGCGTATATATATATATACACACCGTCTTTTCGGTCATAATGAGGAAAAATACCATTATGACGCAACGTGAGCGTTAGACGCCAGCGTTGTAGCCTTGTATGAATTTCTATTTTTTTTCTAAATTATTCTTAGGATTCATACAAGGAGTCTGACGAGTGTAAATACATACGCATTTATGTTTATATACAGTTTAGCCTGAGAGGCTTCATTTTATTTGAGTTGGTGACTAGCCAGTGCTAGTCGTGAAATTGCCGGTTTATAAGTTGAACACTTTTAAGCTGCCGCATGCAGTATATTTTTCTATGAAATTAAAATGGGAATGCATAAATATTTTGTCATTAAATTATTTTTGTCCACTCACTCTAATGTTATTAAATGTCTTCCCCTGGACCCTTCGTTTTAAAATGCCCAGTCTGCAGAGTTCGGATCGGATCTAGTAGGAGACGAGGCATAGTCACCCGTATTTCCACCATCTTTCACCAGTAGGTTACCTGTTTAACCTACCTGTGTTTTCTTACTTCCGCTAGTGTCTAGTAGCTCTGAATACTTGGGTTTAATGTATATATTTTTGATTGTGGGTGAAAGCTTGTTGATATTTTAGAATATTTGACGGAGGATGTATATTATCTTAGATAATGTTTATTATCTTGTTGGTGGTGATTGTTTTTGGGGAGCATGAAGGCTCCAGAAGTTAAGGTTGGATTTGGAACCTTTAGACGTGTTTGCAGGTTTCTATTGGAAGGGTTGTCCATTTTCAAGGGAGGTTGTACCGAATTTTGCGGTAAATCTTTCCTTAGAGGTGATCCCCGCACGATTTACTCCGGGTTTAGGGTGAAATTCGGAGCGGGTCGTGTCAATAACGGTCAAAAAACCTTCTCAAATTGCTAAGAGATAATTTATCCCCACGACAAAAAACAATAAGGTCATTTGCATATAAAACATGAGAAGGGGGAGTGCAGTTTCTAGGAAAAGATATAGTCTTCAATCGACCCGAACCAAGTAACATAGATAAACTAGTGCTGAGAGCTTCTTCGGCAAGACAAAATCTCCTTGCCTCACACCACGAGAACAAGAAAAAAACCCATGAGGAGAACCATTAATTAAGATTGATAACATTGCCGACTTAAGAATAGTAATAATCCAACTGGTGAAAATATTAGAGAACCCAAAATTCTTGAGGACTCTATGAAGAAAATCCCAATGCAGCGTATCAAATGCCTTAGCAATATCCATTTTGATCCTCACATTACCACCGTACGCTTTACGATCAAGAAGATTAAAACATTCAGACACTGTGCCAATGCAACTAGTAATCCGCCTACCTGGAATAAAAACACCTTGTTCTGGAGATATTATACGAGCAGCAATTGGTCCCAAACGAGAAGCCAAGATCTTTAGAATCATCTTGAAAAGAAAGTTGGCTAGGGCAATCGGCCTATATTGAGTAATTTCATGGGCATCCTGAACTTTTGGAAGAAGAACCAAGAAGTTACAATTAATTTTAGGAAACAACCAATTTTGCATAAAAAATTGCCTTACACATGCGACAACTTCAGAACCGACAATATCCCAACAAGATTGATAAAAACAACTTGGAAATCCATCTGGGCCTGGTGCACTGGAAACATCCATAGCAAAGACGGCATTTTTGATTTCTTCAGCAGAAGGGATTACTGTAAGCCAATCATTTTCTGCATTTGTGACCAAAGAAGGAATAACAGAGCATACCTCATCTAGATTTCTTGAAGTAGAGGAGGAAGAATAAAGATTTTGATAGAACCCCACTACATGAGCTGCAATATCTGAGGGTTCAAAAAGAATTCTTTCTCCATCATGAATTGAAGACATTCGGGCACTAGCAGAACGAACCTTAGCATAGACATGAAAAAATGAAGTACTACGATCCTCATCCGTGAGCCATCTTACTCGAGCTCTATCTTTCCAATAGCTTTCATGTATCTTGATCGCATTCAAAACACGAAATTTTGCGTCAACCTCATCTTTAAATTTTTGGTCAGTCATACCATGAATAGCAATGTCCTGCTGAATTGCAGATAAAGCTTCACGAGCCTTATTAACATTCTGATGGACATCTCCAAATACAATTTTATTCCAATTCCGCAAGCAAGATTTCAAGGCCTTCAATTTTTGCACGGTGACATACATCGGGCATCCCTAAAACTTACTAGAACTCTAACATGTAGCTACTGTGTCATGAAAAGAAGGGTGATTCAACCACATGGACTGGAACCGAAAAGGCTTTGGACCACTTGGGGAGAGCTTTGAAGCAGAGAAAATTAAAGGAGTGTGATCAGAGATTACCCGAGGCAGGGCAATACAACTAGAATAAGGCCATACTTCAAACCAACTAGTATTTCAAAGGGATCTGTCTAATCGAAGCTCAACATGCACCCTAGTTCCACAACCATTTGTTCAAGTAAAACGGGCACCTGCAGTGTCCAAATGGACAAAATCACAGGCATCTGACATATTTTGGAACTCCAAGCAAGATATACGAGATGGAGGAGGACCCCCTAACTTCTCATGAGCTCTCAACACAAAATTAAAGTCACCAATTGTCATCCAGGGGACAATGGTTTGAGCACTAATAACTGAGAAGTCATGCCATAAATCCATGCACTTAATGTAAGAAGTAGAAGCATAAACAAAAGAAAATTGACTAAGCTCATTATCAAAAGGAACCTGAATAGTAACTTACTGCTCTGAGTTAGATATGATCACTAGACTAGGAACATGAAGACCTCTTAGCAGCGAAAGATTTGGAAGCCTAGATCCTCAATCATTAACCGTAACAAAGTCCAAATTTAAAGCAGACCAGAATGCTAAAGAGATTGAGTCAAAGGCTACCATCAACTCAGAAATACAAACCAGATCAGGTCTTTAAGTACGACAAATATTTGAAAGTTCGGATTGAGAGTTACCGACTCCCCTAATATTCCAGTAAAGAACCTTCATTATGCATACTTTTGATTTTTCTTTCTGTCCCTTCTTAGATAGGGACCCTCACTAGCAGCAGCAGCAACATCATCATGCTTGGCTTGTTGTTTCTGTCTTTTCTTCTGTGATTTTGAAAGGGCCTTAACAAAATCGTCCTCCACTAGAACTCCTTTCTCAACATGGCTAGTTATTAAAGAAACATCCTTTGCTAAAACACCCACATGCTCAAAACCAGGGGGGGACTGCACCTGTGGAAACCTCAGCTTGATTAATAAATTGGTCCTCCACTACCTTGTCTTGCCAACTTTGACTCGGTGGAGAATTATGAGTCCTCTCCAAGCTATGATTATTATGATCACTACCATCCTCATAAATTTCCTCAACGCGAGAAACATCATTATCATCATAATCATCCACATCAGCATCAACCTCATTAGCATGGATGGCAGAAACATTCATACGTATATTTCCAGCCACCAGTTGAGTATTGTGCACATTCTCAATCACAAAGCCATCACATTTCTCATGAGCATTCTCAACCATTACTTCTATATCATTCTCAACCATTACTTCTGTATCATTCTCATGAAGGACTGAAAACTTATTTTCATTGAGCACCGAAGCATTTACACGATTGACAGAAGGTTCTGTGGGTTCATTGAGAACCAAACCAGCAATACGATCCAGCTCGTTGTCCACCACCTCCTTTAAAGCTTGGTCAACAAATTGTGTAATCCCTACATCTGAAACTGCCTTTGTAGGAAGAGATTGCTGCGCCGAGGGTTTGTTTTTCACTCTGTACTCTTGGCGAATGACCGGTTTAGGGTGCTTGGAGCCCTCCACCACCCTTTTAGAGTGCATAGGATCATCTTTAGCTAACTCCTTGTTACGGTGTTTGCAACGATCAATGGTGTGCTCGACCATACCACAATTATCACACATATTCTCATACACAACATCAATGGGAAAACAATGTGTTGCTCTCTCAACCATCAATGAAGAAGGTAAATTACCTGCCAGATCAACATTGACAAGAACTCGAGCAAAATAGCCAAATTCTCTTTCTTTGGTAGCTTTATCCAATTACAATGGAGTTCCCACACCTCTAGCTATCTCCATAAGATGTTGCGGATGCCAGTAGTCCTGGCTTAAAGCATACAGCCTCACCCAAATTTGGGCGTGAGTTTGACGCAGGCTTCAAATCTGGCTGCCACTGTGATAGCCGGAACAACCCGCTAGCAAGAGTGCAAGTGCCTTCACCCCAAACTCTGCCGCATATCCTCTTCTGTGTTAAAATGAATATCAAAATAGCCTTTCCCCAAGGGAACTAATCGCCATGGAGATGAGATCTTCCACAGGGATGCAAGAGAGGTCTTCAAATCATGAAGTTTCATAGGAGACGAACCCTTACGGAGCAGCAAACGACCAATCAGGTTATTCTTGAAGGACTTCAACTGATCTTGATACAACTGTTCATTGATTTTGACATATGTCGTATCACCACTGATCATCGGAACCGGCAATTGACTAAGAGTCACCGACGACTCAACTGAACCAGAAAGAACTGAGGCAAAAGTCTTTGCCTTTGAAGCTTGAGGGGGAAGCTGGGGAGAGATCATAGAGGCCCCTAGCGAATTCAGAAAGGGCCAAGGACAGACCGCCCTCGGATCGCCGGCGGGAGGGGCCGCCATGGCGGTCGGCGATGCAGGAATAGGGCGTAGCCCTAGGGTTCGCGCTGTCTTTCAAACCCGCGCGTGGAAAATAAATCTTTCAACTCTATCCATGGGGCAACCCTTATAATCGATCTAATATTTCATGCGATTTGCACTTTTTCATTGATATAGCAATTAAAAATGATATTGTTCTATATAGAAAGCTAGCAATCTGAAAAAGTAAACCATTAACATGAAGCGAGGAATCGAAGGTTAGTAATCCTAAAAAGTCGTGTTCAATCCTAGCTATTACAAACTCAAGTTACTAACAATGCTTCAGGTTCTCAAAAAGGATGTTTTGCATGGCATCTGAACTAAAATAAGAGAACCAGCTAATTAAGCAACCATTTTGGTACAGACTTAAGGCTTGGATTCTCTCAATACTCCCCTATAAATACTGTTACGAATAGTGGACTTTCCATCAATCCTTCTTCTGCTCACAATAGAAGTACTTCAGCGTAAGAAGAAGGTAAACACACTGAGTACTTAGCTAGAAATGGCTAAACTGAGAGTGTCATTTGTGTTGTTGGCTGTCGCTGTGGTGCTCCTTGCCATGGATGCCAGCTCTGTTCTGGGCCAAGGCAGTGGAAACGGAAACGGTAATGGGAATGGTAACACTGGCGGTGGCAATGGAAATGGGAACGGCAACGGCAACACTGGAAGTGGCAACGGGAACGGGAACGGGAACGGTAATGGCAACACTGGCAGTGGCAACGGTAATGGAAATGGGAACGGCAACGGTGATACCGGCAGCGGCAACGGAAATGGCAATGGTAACGGGAACGGGAATGGCAACGACAACGGTAATGCAATTAGTGACAGCACCAACTACGACGTCTTGCCACCACTAGCGACGGGACAAGAGCAATGTATGTGCAAAGCGCAGGGAGCCTGTTTTTACAAGACCCTTGTTTGTCCACTGGAATGCCCCGAAAGAAAGCCCAAAAACAACAAGAAGAAAAAGGGTAGCTTTGTTAACTGGGGAAGCAAGTGTGAAGTCACTTGCAAGAGTAAGAGCATATCTCTCCATAATGTACTTTGCATATATATCTCTTAATAGATTTACAGATAGAACTCGACTAGATTTATGACGTCCTTTCTTGATCCTAAATTTTATTTTTCACATCAACCTGGCCTGTCAGTTGAGTGAGGCTCAGGTAACACCATTTACGTACTCTTTACTGACGTGATGATTTTTGGCAGTTAGAAGAGGAAACTGTGATGGGTATGGATCAATCTGCTACGACCCTCGATTTATTGGTGGTGATGGTGTTATGTTCTACTTCCATGGAGCCAAGGGAGGAAACTTTTCCATTGTCTCAGACGAAAACCTCCACATCAACGCACATTTCATCGGGACTCGACCAGAAGGAAGGACTCGTGACTTCACATGGATTCAAGCCATCGCAATCATGTTCGACGGTCACACCCTTGTTATTGGAGCAAAGAGGGTTTTCAAGTGGAACGAAAAAGTTGATGCTCTCATGGTGAAGTGGAATGGTGAGTCAGTTGACATTCCTGAATAAGGAGGGGCTGAATGGAGGACTAATGGTGAGGACAGAGAGGTAATCGTCGAAAGAACCGATGATGCGAATTACGCAAGAGTTACGGTCTCTGATCTAGTCGACATAACCGTTAGGGTTAGGCTTATTGGAGAAAAGGAAGACAGGGTCCATCACTACTATATACCAGCTGATGATACTTTTGCTCACTTGGAGACACAGTTCACATTTTCAAATTTGTCTGATCTCGTGGAAGGAGTTCTAGGGAAGACTTACAGAGCAGGATATGTTAGTCGAGTAAAGAGAGGAGTTCCAATGCCATTGATGGGTGGAGAGGATAAGTACAAAACCCCATCACTCTTTTCACCTCTCTGCAAGGTTTGTAGCTTTCAAACTACTGCTCGTCAATCTGGTCGGCTTGCAATTACAACTGGAGTGGTTGCATAATACAGATAATGATCAAGACGTACTGGATCAATAGAGAAATAAACCCCTGTCTTTAAATTAATTTAATTGTTTTCAACAATCAACTGTCGTATCTCTGTATCCGGTTTTGGGTAGAATAAACAAATAACGGGCGCTGTTCAAATCAAGCTTGGCCAGGATATATTGCAATTTATCTAGAATTGAGAGATTTAAAAATTTCATGAACTCAGTCAATAGTACCAGTCTGAGAACTTGGGATTGTTTATGGTTGTTATAAATTTCTCATACAGTTACTTTAGTCTTTACATCTGATTCAACTGAAGAGTTAACTAAACTTAATCAATGATATTTATTTAATTGAAAGTAGAATTATTAAGCTCCAAAGCAAATACATTAATAAAGGGAAACTCTGCTCAGTATCATTTGGTCTAGCAGCATAAGTCTTTCCTTATAAGTGGGAGGTATAAGTCTCTCCTTATAAGTGGGAGGTCGTGAATTTGACTTACAACAGACTTGTTATAGTATCTGAGTTGTTTAACCGATAAAAATAAATAAACTAAAGGGAAACTGTCCTCAACGGAGAACTCCCTCAATTCTACTTAGCTAAGCAAATCAACTCATTCATGAAGCCAATGCAAGGAGGTCCAACCTCTTTGCAAAACAGTGCAGGCGCGTACTCTCGACAAAAGCAGTTTTAGCCAGCGCAGCCTCTTCTTCACAGCTTCCAGTGTAAATTACTTCAAATTCACTTTTCATCAACCTTATGCCAATAACATCGATCCAACCTATGAATGATATAAAGTGCATGCATCGATCACCAAGCACCTCAACAATCCTCACCCCCAACTCCTTACAGTACTTTAACTCATTCCACAAATTAAGCTGTCAGATAAATGCATGATATCTTTGGCTCTGCAATTCTACTGATCGAGATATAGTAAGAAACGATATAGTCGATCAAGGTATGCTATAAAAGGCATTATCTAGTCCTGCCTTTTGATTTTATAATTAATTTTATATATAATTGCATTGATCAGTTAAGTTTATCTGATCGATATCGTGGCATAATTTACTTACAAGGAGTTGATCACCATAACAGTTTGGTCGACGAATCGATGGCTGTACGTGGATGTGGAGAATGGATGCACATTTAGCAACTATAAAGATAGCATTACTGTGTATTAATGGTTCAAGTATAGATTGGTATCTGCCCCTAAATACATAACATGCATTTTTATTTGTTTTGGGAGTCCGGGTGGTATATCTATCTTTAGTTGTGGACGAGCATTTCCTTCTCTGGACCTTTACTTTCCCTTGAGAGAAGAGAGGTATCTTGCATGGGCAGTATCTAACTACTCTAGGTACGTACTGCTGCTACTGCATGTATAATCTTAATCATTCAAATATTTAAATCAAAAGGTAACCCTAAACTAGATTTCAGGTGAAGTCCTTTTAATTTTGGAATCTTTCATAACCTAATTTAACAAAATTATTAATTGTACAAAAACACTTTACGTCAAGGGAGAATGAATTAGCACGTACGTACGTCTGGCTTCAAAATTAAGCATTTCGACGAACTCAGAAAGTGTAGTGGTGGTTAATTAATTAGATTTTTCTTGGTAAATAGTGGTTAATTAGTTGAGTATATATAGTGTCATGTGTGATCACATAGGTTGTGTCTATGTGGTCGTGCTTGTGGCTTACACTCTTACAGTATACATATTTTCAGTGCCAGTTAGTCCCATAAAAAAAAAAAACGCTAACCAGTTAGCTAAATAATATGAATTTAATGGGTCCAGTTCAAGGTATACTATTTTACACCAATTTTTATCTCTTAGATCGATCTCATATATGTTTCAATCTTTGCACTCCAGTACGTAGTCCAGCTACGAAATTCCCTACGTACAGTACATATGTATATGCTTTGGTTACTTGAAGAGTTACTCCGGGTGATTCGATTAACTGAGGATAAATGAATCATGAATGGTTTAAATTTGAAAAAACAGAAAAGCATGAGAATAACTATCTATTTCTCATAACCTGCAAGCATTTAGATTCTTTCATGTACATGGCAAATATCACTAATTCTATCCCTTTGAGGCAGTCGCAAGAAATGACATTACGTACTAGACTAAGCAAAATAGCAAACCATTAATAAGAAGCCAGGATTTGAAGTATAGAGTTCTAAAAAGTCGTGCTCAGTCCTCATTGCAAACCCTAACTCAAGCTATAACCCCAATGCTTCAGGTTCTTAAAAAGGATTTACTTGTATGGGCACGTTATCTGACTAAAGTAGAATCGAATCAGTTTGTGCATGGATTCCTCCACTTAATTCTTCCCTATAAATATCAATTTGAACTCTTTCTTTTTCATCTATCCTTCTTATACTCACAAGTCACAACACGAGTAAATCAACAGAAGGAGAAGATAAGCATACAGTACCACAAAATGGCTAAACTAAGAGGGTCTCACATATTTGTGGCTCTCTGTGTGGTGCTCATTGCCATGGAAGCCAGCTTTGTTCTGGGCCAAGGCAATGGAAATGGGAATGGGAATGGCAACACCAGCAGTGGCAACGGAAATGGGAATGGCAATGGAAATACTGGCGGTGGAAACGGGAATGGCAACGGCAACGGAAACACTGGCAGTGGCAATGGAAACGGAAACGGGAACGGCAACACTGGCAGTGGTGACGGTAATGGCAATGGGAACGGAAACGGAAACGGAAATGGCAACGGGAATGGCAATGGCAATGGCAATGGTAACGGAAATGGAAATGGTAATGGAAACGGAAACGGAAATGGTAATGGAAACGGCAATGGAAATGGAAACGGAAACGGCAACGGTAATGGCAACGGCAACGGGAATGGAAATGGCAACGGCAACGGAAATACAATCAGTGATACAACAAATTTCGACGTACTGCCGTCATTAGCCACAGGACAGGAGCAATGCATGTGCAAAGCACAGGGTACCTGCTTTTACAAGACCCTTGTTTGTCCACCGGAATGTCCCGAGAGAAAGCCTAAAAGCAACAAGAGAACAAAGGCTTGCTTCGTCAACTGCGGTAGCAAGTGTGAAGTTACTTGCAAGGGTAAGTCGACCTCGCTTCTTGGTTGCTGTCTCTTAATAGATTTACAAGTTTACAAGTCATATATCTAATCCACCTGAGTACTTGCTGTCTTTCACTAATGAGTAGTAGTTAGTGATTCGAATAGTTAAACTCATTACTAAAAAGTTCCTTCCTGAAATTCCTGATGACTCTTTAACAGTTAGAAGAGGTAACTGCGATGGGTATGGCTCTATCTGCTACGACCCTCGATTTATTGGCGGTGACGGTGTGATGTTCTACTTCCATGGAACCAAGGGAGGAAACTTTGCCATTGTCTCAGACGAAAACCTTCATATCAATGCACACTTCATTGGAACCCGTCCTGAAGGGAGGACTCGTGACTTCACATGGATTCAAGCCATCTCGGTCATGTTTGATACTCACACTCTTGTCATTGCAGCAAAGAGAGTCTCAAAGTGGGATGACAAAGTTGATGCTCTGGTGGTAAAGTGGGATGGTGAGTCAGTAGACATCCCCGAATACGGCGAGGCTGAATGGAGGACGAATGGTGAAGACAGAGAGGTCATTGTCGAAAGAACTGATGATGCGAATTACGCTAGGGTTATTGTGTCTGATCTGGTTGAAATAACCGTTAGGGTTAGGCCTATCGGGGAAAAGGAAGACAAGGTTCATCACTACCATATACCCGGTGACGATAAGTTTGCTCATTTGGAGACACAGTTTACATTTTCCAATCTGTCTGATCTTGTGGAAGGAGTTCTTGGGAAGACTTACAGGCCAGGTTATGTGAGTCCGGTCAAGAGAGGAGTTCCGATGCCTTTGATGGGTGGTGAGGACAAGTACAAAACTCCATCACTTTTTTCACCTCACTGCAAGGTTTGCAAGTTCCAAACTACCACTCGTCAATCCGGTGGGCTTCCAATTACAACTGGAGAGATTGCTCAATTCTGAGGATGATGATGATCAAATCCATGGAGAAGTATGGAACCCTGTTTTTTAATTTATAAATGTTTTCAACGACTAATTGTTATGCTAGCTTTTGTATCCGTGAACGGTTACTTATCTTGAGTTTTATACATTAAATAAAACACAAAGGGATATGCACTTTGAGTGAAAATCAGTTATATTTTGATGGATCTGATTATCTGACAAATGCAATTCCATCGAATTGAACTAGCAATTGACAAAGTGATACTCAAAGAAACAGTACTTGCAATTTATTAACAGAGATGCAAACAAAAATAAATCTAGGCTTTTATGAGGAAGCTGGTGAGGGAGGGAAATATACTAATTAGCTAGTGACGTCTTCGAGAACCATGTTGACATAGACATCTAAACCCCTATGATTCCCGACGAGCTCCTTGTCTCCTCTCATGATCACCCATGTTTTCGACCCTATTCGTATATATTTTCCACCACAGGAACTCAGTTAGCAAAGAGTTGTAGCCTCGAACAAGCTTTCGATGAAGAGTTCCAACTTAATCATGACCTAGCTAGCAAGTTCTTAATATAGACTTCCAATACCACGATGTTGTTGCTCAATAAAAGAAAAGGGTAATGCTAGAGGGCCTTATTAAGGCCTATGATTTATGGTTTTAGTCTTAGGTGGCATACCAAATCACATATCCACATCATTAAAAAAAAATCATGCTATGTCATTTTTGGGTAAAAATACAATCTTATCATTTCACATCTAATGACTCTAAATTATTTTGTTTTTATTCTATAAAAAAATTTTTTAAAGCCCTTTTTTTCATTATTCGTGCTTAAATTTAAATATGAAATATATATATATATATAATTATACTCAGTTCGAAAATATGAACTCATTTGAATATATATATATAGTTATAGTTCCTATCTAGAGCGAAGCTTCGTTCTGAAATTAAAATATGAAGTTCCTTGTTTGACTCACTTTTCAGTCGTATTTCTACATCTCCACCATTCATTTTATTGATATTAATGTATAGATCATTCATGTAAAATTTTATTCAAATTGATGATCGTTTAAGTACCGAATTAGGTTAAATCAATGAACGGACCATAAACTTATCTAACCATAACTGTTTGTGTAAATCACGATTATGAACACCCAAACGATCATCAAATTCGATGAAATTTTGCATGAATGATATATGCATTAGTATCAATAAACAGAATTGTGAAGATATGGAAATACGACTAAAAAGTGAGTCAAACAAGGAAATTCACATTTTAATTTCAGAGCGAAACTTCGCTCTGGATAGGAACTGTATATATATATATATATATATACACACACACACACATATATACATACATAATTTTTCCAAGGAGAAAATTATACATATATATATATATATATGTATCTATATATGTGTTTATATATAGTTCATCCAATATAAATTCGATAGAGTTTTTTTTTTTTTTTTTAAAGTTCGATGGAGAATATATACATAGAGGGCCCTTCTAATGAGGGATCCCTTTTTTGGACATATATGAGGGATGAGGGATTACACCAACTTTTCGATCACAAAATCACATCTTCACCGTTCAATATGTAGTTCTATATGAGTAGATCACTTCTGTAAATTTTCAGAAATTTTGGTGATCGTTAAGGCGTTCAAAACTACGATTTATAATTATAAGCATGAACGGTTCAGGTTTGGCAGATTTGGTTCGTTCATTGATTTAATCGTGTTCGACACATTAACGATCACCAAATTGGCTGAAAATTTGCATAATTGATCTATATATAAGGACCAATAAACTGAACGGTAGAGATTCAAAAATATAATCGAAAAGTTGGTGTAATCCCCCATCCCTCATATATGTCAAAAAAATGGATCCCTCATTAGAAGGGCCCTATATATATATATATATATATATATATATATATATATATATATATATACAAGTAAAAAGAAAAAATAATGGAGAATTATGAAGTCTAAAACTATTTGATTCACAAAGATAATTTTTATTAAATATCGTAATTGTGACCCTAAATCTAATGAATTATTATAATATTTGACTCCATAAAGAAATGCATTTAATTTAGTTTATGTAAGGTAACTAAATCAACTACATAAAAATGGTAACTAAATCATTTTGATGAAATAAACAATATTTGGTATAATTATTCGTTAATTTGATGTGATTATTAATTAGATCATTATTAATAAACTATATTTGGTATATGGTACCTATATAGACATGTCCGTATTAAGAGGATATGCAAACATTCATATTAGTATGCGTACTGCCAAGTAGAGGGGAGGAGTATAAAAATGGTCTAAAATTGCAAAGTAGTTAATACATGAGACTTTAAAATGAAGAAATTAATACAAGAGACATTTAATATGTATAATGTGTTCTGTACGTTTTAGTGCGAATATGTCATTAGAAAAAGTCCCCGGTGAACTTGTACTTAGCTCATTATTAATTAATAACTACGTACTTAATATATTTAATCTTTAAACCCTAAACACTAAACTTTTATCCCTAAACCCTAAACCCTGAACTCTTATCCCTAAACCCCAAACTTATTTATTCCATTTTAGTGTGAATACGACATTAAGCTAGGAAACATCCTCAATGAACTTGCAAGTAGCACATAGTTAGCTACTTAGTACTTATTTTTTTTTATTTAGTGTGAATATTCCACTAAAGAAAGATTTATAGTGAACTTTACTAGCTCATTGTCAGCTACTTAGTACTTATTTGTTTAGTGATCATTACGTACTAGCTCATCATTGGCAGCTTATAACTTATGTTTATCACTTTAAATCTCAATGTGAATAATGACTTCTATTTGAATGTGAACTTCTATAAGATTATGACTTCTATTTTAATGTGAATATGTCATTAGGGAAATGTTTCAAGTGAAAATTACTAGTTTATTATCTGCTACTTATAACTTATTTGTTATTATAAGACATGTTTAGGACTTTAACTTTTAATGTGAAGGGCGACTTCAAATTTTAGTGTAAATAATGTCTTCTATTTCAATCTGAACATGTTATTTGGAAAATGTTTCAAGTGAACATTACTAGGTTATCGGTACTTATAACTTATTTATTATTATGTGACATGTTTATGACTTTGAACTTTGAATTTCAATGTGAACAATGACTTTTATTTCAATGTGAATATTCTATTAGGGAAAAGTTACAAGGGAACACTATTAGTTCATTATTGATTACTTAGTACTTGTTTGTTACTATAAGATATGTTCATGACTTAAAATCGATATATCAAAGATGGCTAGCTTCTTTCAATGTTATTGAAATCATCATTGGATACCTAGTACGTATTTATTCGTGTAGAATAGTATGTTTAATAATGTGGATGATGACTTCTATTTTAGACATTCCTTAAATGAAGTATCACTTCACACTTCACATACATATTCAATTACTATATCTCATACCTATTTAATGAAGTTCATCTCTTGACCAAAAAGTTCTCATGTCTAACGTAAACTTATTATAATTTGAACGAACAAGGAAAATAATTCAGAATATGGTGATCAAGTTACCTAAATCAATATTTTTAAATCAATATCATAAATGAAAATTTTAAACCTTCATAAAAAGTCAATTTATTAGTGGGGAACTTCTTACCTCTTGAATCACAATTTTTCATGAGCTACCGGATATGAATGTTAAATTTTCTTTCTAATTTGCAAATTTAATTTAAGTTTTGATTTGTCTGATTATCTTATTATAAAGATGATTAATTTATAGATGACAGTATGTATACTAATATGTATGTTTGTATATCCTCTTAATACGGACATACCTATATAGGTAGCCATACCAAATATTGTTTATTAATAACGATCTAATTAATAATCACACCAAATTAATGAATAATTATACCAAATATTGTTTTTTATTTTCATCAAGATTATTTAGTTAACTTTTTTAATTGAGTTGATTTAGTTACCTTACATGAACTAAATTAAATGTATTTCTTATGGAGTCAAATATTATAATAATTCATTAGATTTAGGGTCACAATTACAATATTAATAAAAAAATTATCTTTGTGAATCAAATAGTTTTAGAATTTAGACTTCTTAATTCACCATTATTTTTTCCTTTTACTTTATATATATATATATATATATATATATATATATATTCTTAATCAAATAGTTTTACTTTAAGAAAGAAATAAAAAAAATCTCTATCGAATTTATATTGGATGAACTATATATAAAAAAAAATATAGATACATATATATATATATATATAATTTTCTCCTAGGAAAAATTATGTATGTGTGTGTATATTTATATATATATTCAAATGAGTCATATTTTTGAACTGAGTATATATACATATATATATATATATTTCACATTTTAAATTTAAGCACGAGTAATGAAAAAATGGCTTCAAAAACATCTTTTTATAGAATATAAGCAAAATAATTTAAAGTCATTAGATATGAAATGATAAGATTATATTTTTACCAAAAAATGACATAGCATGATTTTTTTATTTAATGATGTGGATATGTGATTTGGCATGCCACATAGGATTAAGGCCATGAATCCTAGGCTTAGAAACATTTTCCAAAAGAAAATTATCATTTAAGCTTAATGAGTAATTATTGGGATCAAGCGATTTATAGTCTGCGACTCTGCGTCACTTGATTTTGGTTATGAAATAGTTAACATTTTCTATAAAAACGCCATATATTTCTCATGTGTTTACAAGGTTCTGCACTCATTCTTAATTCTAGTGATCGATCAATTAAGAAGCCAAGGAGGCCATATCTTCCATCAAATACAGAGAATGTTATATAAGTACACACACAGAGACAGGTGCATATACAGGTGCATATATATATGTGTGTCTATATATATATATACACACACAGTCTCTATCCAGAGCGGTCAGTGTCTAGATACATATCGTATGATCATTTTTACAAAATTTCATCCAATTTGGTGACCGTTTAAGCCTCCATAATCATGATTTACTCCAACGGTTCTACTTGGACATATTTTGTTCTATTGATTTATTTTATCTGATTCGGTGTGCAAACGATCACCAAACTGGATGAAACTTTGTAAGGATGATCATACGATATGTATCTAGACACTGACCGGGTATGATCGAAAAATATGACCGAAAAGTGAGTGCGAAAGTCCTTATTTGACTCACTTTTCGGTCATATTTTTCGATCATACCCGGTCAGTGTCTAGATACATATCGTATGATCATCCTTACAAAGTTTCATCCAGTTTGGTGATCGTTTGCACACCGAATCAGATAAAATAAATCAATAGAACAAAATATGTCCAAGTAGAACCGTTGGAGTAAATCATGATTATGGAGGCTTAAACGGTCACCAAATTGGATGAAATTTTGTAAGAATGATCATACGATATGTATCTAGACACTGACCGGGTATGATCGAAAAATATGACCGAAAAGTGAGTCAAATAAGGACCTTCGCACGTTAATTTCAGAGCGAAGCTTCGCTCTGGATAGGGACTATATATATATATATATATATATATATATATATATATATATATATTTCATATATGATATAAGAAAATGCATGGTTGAAGTACTATATAGTGTAGCACATCAAGTTAGTCTTCTTCGAATTCCATGGAAACAAGCTCTATAATAATTGGAGGAAAAGTTAGGTTTTCCGGAGTTCATCACAAAAATGAGAGAGGCTATATATGCATGACAAACCACGACTAATCATGAATCCAGTTGCATGATCATGGATTACCTAATCCATCCATGTTAATATATATATATATATATACAATCTTTATCCAGAGCGAAGCTTCGCTCTGAAATTAACGTGCGAAGGTCTTTATTTGACTCACTTTTCGGTCATATTTTTCGATCATACCCGGTCAGTGTCTAGATATATATATCGTATGATCATTCTTACAAAGTTTCATCTAATTTGGTGACCGTTTAAACCTCCATAATCATGATTTACTCCAACGGTTCTACTTGGACAGATTTTGTTCTATTGATTTATTTTATCTAATTCGGTGTGCAAACGATCACCAAATTGGATGAAACTTTGTAAGGATGATCATACGATATGTATCTAGACACTGACCGGGTATGATTGAAAAATATGACCGAAAAGTGAGTCAAATAAGGACCTTCGCACGTTAATTCCAGAGCGAAGCTTCGCTCTGGATAGGAACTGTATATATATATATATATATATTGGAGAGAGAAAAAGAGAGCCATAACTACTCTCCCCTCAATTGTTGAGATCAAAAACCCAAAAAATCGTTTTTTTTTTTATCAAACAAACAATTGAAATGTTACAACTAGGTCTATCGTGAGTCGAACTCACGACCTTTTACTTACAAAAGGAAGACTAATGTCATTACACTAAATGATACTAGGTTGTCCGATAACGTTTAAAAAAAAATCTAAAATGATTTTCAAAAATAAAATTAAGAAAATGAGTACTGTAATTTTCAATTTTAGAATTGTCTGGTATTTTATTCTAAAAATATTTCCCATATATATATCTTCTAAACTATGAAAATGAAAAACTGAAAATGTCAAAATAATGTTTACAGTTTTTTTTTGTAAAAATAGAGAATATTTTCATTTTCACCACACCCGAACACATTTTTATGTAATTTTTATTTTCAAAAATGAAAATACAAGTTTAAAAACGTTAGCCAACATCACCTAATAATTATCTCAAGTTTCTCTTTTCCTTCACCTGCGGAGAATGATTTGTGTTTTTGTCAAGAGGATGAAATCTTTATGTTTCGTTTAACGAGAATGAGGAGAAGAATTGGATTCTTCTTAGTCGTCGTTGGTTTATTGAAAACTTGATTTTGTTGTTGGCGGATCACAATGATGTCGAAGATTTGAAGTAGATTGCGTTGGATTCTCTGGAGATATGGGTCTCGGTTAGAGGTCTTCACGTTGCGATGCGTCATGAGAAACTCATGATCATGGTTTTTACGTTCGGCCTAATTACACGGCTTTACAGAAGGAGGTTGTTCAGAGGATACGGTTGCTTCACGATGTGCAGTGGCGAGTCTTGTTTCAAATTATACAAATCGCCGCCTAGGCGCCTGAAATCACATCCCCGTTCCATTTACCCCTAATCGCCGGAGCTAGGCGGCACCCCTGAAATCGGCCATTTAGGAGGCTTTGGCGGCGCCTAGGCGCCTGGGCAGTTGGCTGGGGGGCCCGATTGTGCGGTCTAACTCGACGTTTTTGAATCATCATCTCCTAAGAAGTGAAGAAGAAGTTTAGGAGGGACTTCGAGGATGCGTCGGTGCATCATAATCGGACGATGAGAGATCAGAGATGACGAAAGGGAAAGTCTTGGTTAGAAAGTGAGTTGTGTGTGTGATTGGTTGAAACCAAATTTTTTTTTTTTCTGGAGAAAAGGATAGAAGATGAAGATGAATGATCGGTGAATTGAAAGAAAATGGTGAAGATGAAGGTTGAACGGTTGAAGAAGTCTAGTTATGCGTGCCTCTCTCCATTTACGTCTCTTTTACTATATCAATATCAAGATCAACATAATAATTATTAATTAATTATAATAAATGTAATTGTTATTAATTAATAGGAAAAATTTTGTTTTCGGCCTCCCCTTTCCCTATTTTAATTACTTTTAATTAATATAGGAGATGATAATCGAATATACTGTTGTAAAACTTTAATTATAGTTATTATTTATAAAGTTTTTATGTGATAAAAATAATAAATGTAATTATTTATTATTAAAATAAATACAAAAATACAAATCTGATTAATCCCCGGTTAATCTTTTAGGCGTTGTCCGCCTGACTAACGCCCATCATTTTTTAGAACCTTGGTTTCAATGAACCCTCTCATTCTAGACGGAACTCAATGGATTTTGATCTCACTTTGAGAAGTGTAAAACGTTATGCAGTGTGTGGTTTTGTCTATGGGATTTTCGACGATCTCACTTTTGAGGGTGATGGCGTCTCTGATAGCTTGTGCTAAGGCTGATTACATCTCGGTCAGAGACGGAGGTTGCAAAGACTTTGCAGGTGGCTGGAGCTGTGCTGTTGGAGGCTTCGGGGTTTTCCACGAATGGAACGGTAAGCTATTTTTTTTTTTTTCTGAGAGTCGAAATATAACTTATGGTGGGAGCACTCCATAGCTAAATTTTGGTTTTTAGTTTATGGTGGGAGATTGTCTTGCGCATGGGACTTTTATTTCACAACGAAAATATATTTTAGCTAGAAATTATCAAAGATGCAGGATTGTTGGGTGCAGCTCTAGTTGATACTCTCATGGAGCGTGGTTTGACATAGTCCAACAAAAGTTACTTACTCAAGGATTCATCTCGATACAAAAGACTAGCTGGGAGTTTAATTTATCTCACAATCTCAAGACTTGATATCACTTATATATGCAGTTCATGTTTTGAGCATATTTATGCATGAGCCACGAAAATGTCACTTTCACTGTGCTCTTCGTGTCATGAGATGATATCTTAAGAGTCCACCAAGTCAAGGGTTATTTTTCTCTTTCTAAATAGTGATTTCAGATTACGTGCATATTGTGATTCTGATTGGGCATGTTGCACACTCACTAGAAGGTCAACTCCAAGTTATTGTGTTTTCCTTGGTTCCTCTTTGATTTAATGAAGATCAAAATAACATAAAACTGTTTCTCTTTCTTTGGCTGAAGCAGAATATATATAGAGCCATGATGGGTACTTGCTATGAGTTATCCTGGTTAAAGTATCTTCTGCGAGATCTGAGAGTATTACACTTAAGACCTGCACTGTTATATTATGATAATAAGGCAACATTACATATTGTTGCTAATCCAGTTTTTCATGAGAGGACAAGACACATTGAGATGGATTGACACTTCATCAGAGATAAAATTCAAGATGGGTTTGTGCTCACAAAGTTTGTTAATTCTTCCTACCAGCTTACTAATGTTCTTACTAAGACTTTAGGAAAGGAAGATTTTATTCATATGATTCGCAAGTTGGGAGTTCGAGATATCTACTCTCCAACTTGAGGGGTAGTGTACGAAAATTGATCTTGCATATGAATTTTGTGAGTATTCTTTTCCTATTGTATTTGATATTATGTAAATATATATAGTTTCCTAGTTAGTTCCCATCATCCCTTGCATATGTAATCACGTTGAGTATGAATGAAATTCATTCACCCCAAATTCTTCTTTTCAATCTTGTCATCTTTATTGCCATCGACATTTACAAATATCTGAAAATGCTATATTACGGTGGCCAATGTCTTTCTAGCTGTATTACGTATGGTGGTGGTACTCGTGTTGATTAGGGTCGGGCGCTGAGAAGATTGAGGTTGTTTGAGGCGATGCCGGTGTACGTCTTCTCGTCAGGTACGGTGTGGCTTGACTATGGCTCCTTTTGTCATGCCCGGAAAATAGAAAGTGGGTCTCCTCGAGATATTAACGTTCTTTCACTACAAAGAATACATAGGGATCTGATTAACTATTTTTTTTGGATGATTAAGATTCACTAACTTGAGTATCAATATGAAATTCATTCACCTCAAATTATCATAAATAGATGTTTTTAAATCTTATTAAAAAAATGTTTTTAAATCATAAATATATGTTGTTAACCATGATTAAAGTGATTAAAATTAAGATAAGACATGTGACATTCAAGTGGATGGGGATGAGGGTGAGAAAGTAAAGGTGGGGAGCAAATTTGCATCCCTACTTTTAAAATCATTGATCCAACATATCTAATGATATTGACTCAGAGGACGGTCAATTAATTTCAGGGGTGAGTCTTCTGGATTCCGCAATCTAGTTCATATATACTTAAGAGCTGTCCAAAAATCATTTTATATTTGGGTACAATGAATTTGTGTTTTTCTCAATAAAAAATAAATAAAATGAATTTGTGTTTTTACGTATACATTGATGAACTGGGCACATGGAATGCCCTGAGGAGCATGGGGTTGTGATAACAGTCTCAAGTGATTTCATATTCAAGTCTCCACAAAAGACAACAAAGATATATACCATTCTAATCAGATGCATGGATGATAATATATAGTCAAAATTTGGTTAAAATGTAATCTGCTCATTTTAACCAAATTATTCCTAGATTAGGTTTAAAATGATTTGGTTAAAATGAACAGACTATGTTACAACACCTTTTCTTTTCTTTTTTTTTTTTGTGAAAAGTAAAGTCACTAACATCTAAGAGCGAGATGGCTTGAAGTCTATCAATATTCAATGAAACTCAACTCCGATCCTAATCAAAAAATAATCCATAAAAAAAAGGTCTTGGATTGGAAGTCACTCTGTCTGCCCTAGCTAGATTGACATAATTAGAAGGTGAAGGATGAAATGGTGTGTGCAATCAAAGTGATTCGAATAACACACTTTGAGGGATCCGTAAGAAATGTTAATGTGCTGAACCAATATAACTGGAAGGGAAGCTTTGGAGGTTAATACACTTGCAAAAGGTACACCAAAGCTTTAGGTTCTCAAAAGGTTCATTGTGTATGGAAGTTTTGTATGCCTATCAAGACAAAGCATCAACCATTTGGTCAACCATAGCAAATGATTCTGAATTTTATGATAACATAATAGCCGATCCCCTTATATATATCTCTCAGAAACCAAGCTCTTCTCATCTATCCTTCATCCTCATAACCAAGAAAATCAATAGAAGGATAGAACAATAATAAACATATACAGTAGCTAGCCATGGCTAAATTTAGAGGGTCATATATATTGTTGGCTCTCTTTGTAGTGCTCATTGCCATGGAAGCTTCTGTTGTTTTTGGCCAAGCCAAGGGCAATGGAAACGCCAATGGGAACGGCAATACTGGCAGTGGCAACGGAAACGTCAACGGCAATGGCAACACCGGAAGTGGCAACGGAAATGCCAACGGCAATGAAAATACCGGCAGTGGCAACGGAAACGCTAACGGCAATGGCAACACTGGCAGTGTCAACGGAAACGCCAACGGAAATGGCAACACTGGCAGTGGCAACGGAAACGCCAACGGAAATGGCAACACTGGCAGTGTCAACGGAAGTGGGAATGGCAATGGCAACACTGGCAGTGGCAACGGCAACGGAAATGGCAATGGCAACACTGGCAGTGGCAACGGCAATGGGAACGGCAATGGCAACACTGGCAGCGGCAACGGGAACGGGAACGGGAACGGCAATACTGGCAGTGGCAACGGAAACGGCAACGGCAACGGTAACGGCAACGGAAATGGAAATAATGCTGATGTTACAAACTACCAGGTATTGCCACCACTAACAACCGGACAAGAGAGATGCATGTGTAAGGCTCAGGGTGCCTGTTTCTACAAGACCCTTGTGTGTCCACCGGAGTGCCCTCAGAGAAAGCCTAAGCAGAACAAGAAACACAAGGGCTGCTTCGTCAACTGCGGCAGCAAGTGTGAAGTCACCTGCAAGTGTAAGCAACTGCATTCACCTCTTTTTAGTTTTTACTTTTACATACAGTATTTTACTGAACCGAATATATAGACCTAACTGGACATGAGCCATGCGCGTAAGACGTAACTAATAATTTGTACGTGTTTGTTGCAGTTAGAAGAGCCAACTGTAATGGGTATGGTTCTCTCTGCTACGATCCTCGATTTGTTGGAGGAGATGGTGTTATGTTCTACTTCCATGGAGCCAAGGGAGGAAACTTTGCCATTGTTTCCGACGATAACCTCCAGATCAACGCACACTTCATAGGAACTCGACCACTAGGAAGGACTCGCGACTTCACATGGGTTCAAGCCCTCTCCATCATGTTTGACAATCACAACCTTGTCATTGCAGCCAAGAGGGTCTCAAAGTGGGATGACAAAGTTGATGCTCTCATCGTAAGGTGGGATGGTGAGTCAGTTAGCATTCCTACTGATGGAGAAGCCGAATGGAGGACTAACGGTGAAGAGGAACGACAGGTAATCGTGGAAAGAACCGATGACACTAACAGCGTACGAGTTACAGTGGCAGAGCTACTGGAAATGGACATAAAGATTAGGCCTATTGGAGAAGAAGAAAACAAGGTTCATAAGTATCAAATACCCGCTGATGATACTTTTGCTCACTTGGAAACACAGTTCAGATTTTCGAACTTATCTGACCTAGTGGAAGGAGTTCTGGGTAAGACTTACAGGCCAGGTTATGTTAGTCCAGTCAAGGTTGGAGTTCCGATGCCAATGATGGGTGGGGAGGACAAGTACAGGACTCCTTCACTATCCTCACCTCTCTGCAAGGTTTGCAGATTCCAAACTAGTCAATCTGCAGGGTTTGAAAATACAAGTGGAGGAGTGGCATCATACTGATCATGACCCAGAGAAGTTCATCATCACATTGTTTTCCTAATTGGTTCCAAGAATCAAGTGGTAGTTTCATTTGTATGTATTTGGTTTTGGAAGACTAATATGACACTGTATACATGTAATTTATGAATAAACAATAAAGGGCTGCAGATTGAGCTTGCCTTAATATACTAAGGCCACACTTTCCCCATATCAACATTTTCTTCTCATACCTAATTATACCATATATATAGTGTGACAAACTCCATCCAAAATTTTACAAATAAATTGTAATTCCATTTCACTAACTAGTAGTTAGGGTGAAAGTTTTCAAACACTAATCGCTTTCGATCAGCTAGTCATCTAACACTCCGATCTTCTCTTTTCTTTCTTGTAACTTCTATGTATGTATGCACTAGTTGATGGAGCTCTTAACAATAATCTTGCTATGGATCATAAACAATTTCCCGTATACTCAGTCTACATTAGTTAACATACTAACTTAGCAGTCTATATCTTCTTCCAAAAAAAATAACAGAACTATTTCCCCTGAAAATAAACTCATAAAGTACTCGGACAATCCAATATTCTGGAAACATTTGAAAGTTCAAACCCTCTTATTTCACAAACAGTTTGTTAGTATATGGTTTCTGTCATTTGTTAGTTTACGCAGCTCAAATAAATAAGTAGGACTTGCCAAACAGAAGATTGGCTTGCTGTTTGCAGTCTGTTATGGCATATGCTTTATTCTGTTAATTATGAAGTATCTCAAATCTAGCTCTCTGCGTCACTGCTTGGGTCTAGTCTAGTGTTCGTTTCTTATTCTTCCTACTCCTAGTTGGCTTGCTCCCTTTGTTAAAGACCCAGGGTTAGAACCTTATCGAATGAGCAGCCATGTTGTTGCATGATAGAGGTAATATTAGCTCATGTCTTTTTATATTACCAGAAAGCTGAGAGCGGTGCCCCTGATGCGGTGATGCCCATTTCTTGCGGAGTCCTGCATTCTGCTATGGAAAATGGAAGCTCCAACCCATTCCAAATCAGTCCACTCAAAGTGACTGGGCTCAAAACCAGTCCCAAAATAAGACTGAACCCAAAACCCAGTCTCAAATTGAGTTATGGGCCAGCATGTGGCCCAGCAATTCTGGCCCAAAAAATCGACCGGATTCAAATGAAGCGCCAAGACTCCATGAGCATTTCCACGCTCTGACATGTGGAGGCCTGTTTTTTTGTTTTTTTTTGTTTTATCAAACAAATAAACCAGAATGCTTCAACGAGTCTATTGCGAGTCGAACTTACGATCTCGAATAGAGGGGATACTGATACCTCTAGACCAAATGATATTGAGTTTTTTCTCTTAAGAATAAATAAATAAATTTTCTCCAAAAAAAAATAAATAAATAAATAAATTGAGTAACGAACACATATCGATATATATACACTATCAGTTACTTTCCAGAGCGAAATTTCGCTTTAAAATTAAAGTACGAAATTCCTTATTTTACTCATTTTTCGGTAATATTTCCACATCTCCACCGTTAAGTTTTTAGAACCTAATGCATAGATCACTCCTGTCAAGTTTCATCAATTTGAAGATCGTTTGAGTTTTCGTAATCGTTATTTACACAGACAGTTCTGGTTAGACAGATTTATGGTCCGTTTGTCGATTTAATCTAATTCGGTACCTTAACGATCTTCAAATTTGATGAAACTTGGCATGAGTGATCTAAGCATTGGGTTCTACTAACTGAACGGTGGAGATGTGGAAATATGACCGAAAAATGAGTCAAATAAGGAACTTCACACTTTAATTTCAAAGCGAAACTTCGCTCTGGATAGGAACTGTGTATATATCATATTTTCACATCTCCACCGTTCAGTTAGTAGAACCCAATGCTTAGATCACTTTTGCAAAATTTCATTGAATTTGATGATCGTTTGGGTTTTCATAATCGTTATTTACACAAACAGTTCTGGTTAGACAGATTTATGGTCTGTTCATTGATTTAATCTAGTTCGGTACCTTAACAATCATCAAGTTGGATGAAATTTTGCAACAATGATCTATTAATTAGTATCAATAAACTGAACAATGGAGATATGAAAATATGACCGAAAAATGAGTTAAATAAAGAACTTCACATGTTAATTTCAAAACAAAGGTTCGCTCTGGATAGAAACTATATATATATATATATATATATATATATATATATATATATATATATATATAACATTAATTGGATAAGAACATTACAAAAAGACAGCTTTATTACAATTGATGATATGCTTAGATCGAGTTGCCTATGCTAACAAAAACCTCTCGGCTCGTAGGTAAATCTATTCTACTTAACTCTACACGCCAACCACGCGATTGTTGTACGGTAAAACCAAACATAGTCCTTATTGCTAAACTCACACTAAAATTCTAGGTAGAGGAAACTGTCCACCCTTAAAGCTAGGGGTAGAGCAACCCTCCTCGAAACACTAAACAAAAGGGGACTAAACCACAAGCTCATAGGCGCAGAAGCCCAAACTCATACCTAAGCCTAGAAACAGCCAAGAGGCAATACCAAGTGTCTTTCCCTGCCAACTATGATGCACTGGTACGGATACAAATACAGGACACGGGTACGATACGATACGTGGATACGTTTTTTTTCAAAAAAATAAGATACGGGTACGTTTTGATATATATTTTTTAATATATATATATATATATTTATATTTATTAAATTAAGGAATTATAATTCCGCACAAAAAAAGAAGAAGGAATTATAATAAAAATATATATATAATTTTAATAAATTTATAAACCCCAAAGTGAAAGGAAATTAGACAAATTTTCCAACTCGATCCAGACCTCTACTCCTCCGCCAAACGTCTGAGCCCCTCTACGTCTTCAACAATTCAACCGAGCTTCAACTCTTGAAGCCTTCAAATCTCCCAGCTTCCCCCAGCTTCAGTCCTTATTCAACCCATATACCTGGCTTTCAATCCTTTAATCAATATTTGTTCATCGCCAAGAGGAGAAAAGAGAAGCAAGTGCGTTGTACTGTTGTAGGGCTCTGTAAGTTTGAATTCATTCTGAGTTTTACATTTAATTAATTCAAATCCTCATAATTACTCCTAGAAACGTATCCAAAACAGTATCCTGTACGTATCCAGTGATTCAATTCAAACTACATGGTCAAGATACGTCAAATTTCTTTTGGGTGCGTATCTTAAGCGTATCCTGAGCGTACCCGTATCGGGTACGGATACGATACAGCATAGTTGAATTTCCGACGTATCCATGCATCACAGCCTGCCAATCTATTTTTGCCGCCGCCGCTACTTCTAGGCGGCTGATTTTTCCAACAAAGCATCGATCGTGGACCAGCAAGCCAAACCGAGCAGCGCCCAGATCTGAGGGTTAACTCCCAAAACCACATGTTCGCCCACCTGAAGTTCTCACGCGAAAAGAGCTATATGCCGAAAATAACATTTGATAGAGCTATATGGGCTTGGTTCCGCTCTATATATGCATCTTGTGTGCTTTTTATGTCCTAAGTAGGCGACACGTCTTTTACTTGGTCAAATGGTTGCAACCTCCTGGTGATAAGATGAAACTAAGTGTGATTGAGTTTATTGTCCGACGATAACATAATAAGGAAGCTGCATTATTGGACATTAGGATATGTAATCGTGTTACATAGCTAGTGATATTTCAATTATGTCACCGCTGTGACAAAACATATAAAGTCGCCAATAGAGAAGTACTTTGCTAGTTGATGCTTGTTAGAATACATGTACTTTGTAAACATTCTTGAGATTAGTTCGGGAATTCTTCTAGATGTTTATTGTAATTAGGGGTTAGGCTCTATGTTTTACCTTGTATTCAACAGTTTCATTAACGAACGTTTGAGACCAGTTGAACTAACTCTTTTTTGTTTTTTTAAAACATGGATTTTGTTTTACTAAATTTTTAAATCATCTCAGTAATCTAACCTGAAATTAAACCAACGTAACGTTCTTCAGTCATTCGAAATCTATGGCAAGATATGTAATTGTACATGGTATTTGACATCGGAAGTCCAACGTACTATAATTTGGTGAAAATTACAAAATAAGCATGTCCAGTTCTTGAGCTTGATATAAACAGTTCTGATGAACTGGCATGGTGAAGAACTTAGCCGGTTGAGTATCTGGGATTGATATAACATTCTCAAGTGATTTCATATCTACGTTTGCCCTCTCGAATAAGAGTACTATCAAATAAGAAGACTAAAACTTGAGAATTCAACCTAAATCGACTTAAGGCGTAGGACCTATTGGTATACCTTTCGTCGAAACAAGAGAGCGAGTTCCAGGTTAGGGTTTTATATAGGGATTTTCGTGCACTCACTAGGAGAACTACTCTCCTTCAGCCTCGGAGTATTACCCACACTTTGTAAATTAAACAAATTGTTGGTAAATGTTATGGTGTACGTACGTACTACATTGTTATCTTTCAATGCCATCTTTCAAATGTAAATGCTAATGTCAACTGGTAACAGATGAAGCAAGGAATCATGTTATGGTCGTCTGTGGCTTTGGACAAACTTTAATTAACCTGTCATTCAAGTTGCAATCCTCTGTTTATTCTATCACTTTGATGAAGCCGTAAGCCATGCAAATGTGTATAGTGCTATATAGGCAACGTTCACCATCAAACTTGAAGCAATCGAGGAGTTGAAGGTTACAACAGATCTAAAAAAGTCATGTTAGGTCGTCTACCACAGAACTAAAGTACTGGTTATGAAGCTACAACCTCATTAAGTTTGGATCCAAAGCTAATACCGATGCTTTAGGGATCTTAAAAGATTGATTGTTCATCAAGTTTTTTATGGGGGTACAACTAAATTATAGTCAACACGCAATTGGTCAAAAAAAATATGACTCGTAGAAAAATAGCTGCAAGCTGGTCCTAGGCTGTGTTTATTACATGAAGAAGCAATAAGCACAAGGATCAAGCCGAATCCCAAGGCTCGAGTTCCCTTAGAGCTTCCTTATATATCTCTTTTTGCACCATTCGTTATCATATATCCTTCTAGCTCATAATTCAAGTAAATCTACAGAAGGAGAAGAACAAAAGATAGAGAAGAGCTAGCCAGAAATGGCTACAATAAGAATGTCCCATACATTGCTGGCCATCCTTGTAGTGCTCGTTTCCATGGAAGCAATGTCCCTTGTTCTGGGCCAAGGCAATGGAAATGGCAATGGGAACGGGAACGGCAATGGCAATGAATCTGATGACACTGCAGTTTCTCACTACGATGTATTGACACCGTTGGCATCCGGACAGGAAAGAGGCTTCTGCAAAGCAAAGGGTGCCTGCTATTACAAGACCCTTGTGTGTCCATCAGAATGCCCTCAGAGAAAGCCAAAGAAGAACAAGAAACACAAGGGTTGTTTCATCAACTGTGGCAGCAAATGTGAAGTGACTTGCAAGTGTAAGAGCCTCCTTATCTATTCTTGATTAGACCCTTATATTTCCTTTCTACAGTTAAGCGGTTCTCATGTATGTAACATATCAGTATTCAAGAAAAAGAGTATGCAACATGTATAACATGTTAAACTGTATGACAAGAAGTTTAATCTTTCACTAATAATTATATTTTTGGTTTTGACAGATAGGCGAGCCAACTGTAATGGGTATGGTTCTCTCTGTTATGATCCAAGGTTTGTAGGTGGTGATGGTGTAATGTTCTACTTCCATGGAGCCAAGGGAGGAAACTTTGCCATTGTTTCAGATAACAACCTCCAAATCAATGCACACTTCATTGGAACTCGACCAACAGGAAGGACTCGCGATTACACATGGGTTCAAGCTTTCTCAATCATGTTTGATACTCACACCCTTGTAATTGCTGCAAAGAAGATCTCAAAGTGGGATGACAAAGTTGACGCACTAATGGTAAAGTGGGATGGTGAGTCAGTCACCATCCCTACTGATGGTGAAGCCGAATGGAGGATCATGGCTGAAGGAAGAGAAGTAGTAGTTGAGAGAACCGATGATACAAACTACGTAAGAGTTACAGTTTCAGGGCTGGTAGAGATGGACATAAGGGTCAGGCCTATTGGAGCAAAAGAAAACAAGGTTCACAACTACCAAATACCATCCGGTGATTCATTTGCTCACTTAGAGACACAATTCAGGTTTTCCAACTTATCTGATCTTGTGGAAGGAGTGTTGGGAAAGACTTACAGGCCAGGCTATGTTAGTCCAGTTAAGGTTGGAGTTCTAATGCCAATGATTGGTGGAGAGGACAAGTACGAAACTCCATCACTCTTTTCACCTCTCTGCAAGGTTTGCAGGTTCCAAAGGCAATCTGGACTTGCTCAATACTGATAAATTTGATCAAGAGAAATAAAGACTGTTTCTGGTTTTGAACTATCATGTGCTTATTTTATTTGTGTATCTGGGTTTTATGGAACTAGTTTAGCACTGCAGACAAATTAATGAATAACAAATAATGGCTGCAATATAAAACTTGCCAATCCAGATTCTATTTTACTTATTGATCTGTATATTGATCGATCTGTGCTTTGAATGTATCGTGAAAAATCAATAATCTGATGTGTAGCTGCATAGTATTGTTTGTTACTTTGTGAGTTTGTGTCTACATCTTTTGGCCAAAACTTGTGCAACCTTTGCTAGTAGTTTAGTAATCTTAAGTTCTGACTGACCTTTCTAGAGGCACACTATCAATTTTCTTATAGCTCTAAACAGGCACAACTCCAGTGAGATTAGTCATAGACATATGGTAGAAATATTGAGAATATTATTGATATTAATTTCATTCATGAGAATAAGTTTATTCAATGAGAGCTAGACATACTTGGGGATAACGTCTTCCTTATCTCCCACTGTCTATTTACAAGAAGCTGCTACTGCTAAACTCTTTGCTAGTCCTTTACATGGGTCACCAAATGTATTAGTTGAGACTTCGATGCTACAACTCTTTGATCCAACGCATGCCTGTAACAATACCACTCGTCCGTAAACCAATACAAATTAATCAAAGAGAAGAAAAAACCTAGATTTGCACTGAATTTTATAAATATAGCAAGCTAGATCTCACCTTCTGTACAATGGATAGAGCCCTACTGCTCCTACACGAGCCATGGCTAAAGCTCCCGCAAGTCCCACTAGGCCTTCCATAACTTGCAAACTTGATTGAAGAAATGACTTGATTAGGAAATGGGCACTCAAGTGATAGCCTAGGCCGTGCCTTGCTTCCTGCTTTGGAATCTGAACTCCACATATCTACAGGTGATGGGTGAGACTCTGATACATGAGAGCACAAACTTTCTACCTGTCTTGTGGCAAAAGATAACTGTGTCGGATCACCCCCAACTTCCTCAAATAATACAAGAGTATTGCCACTGGATTTCATCCATGAATGAGGAACGTGGTACCTGTAGGAATAATGATATCAGAATCAAAGTTTCAATTCGAGTTTATCCTTACATTATCTAGCACTTACAATTTCTGAGATGGCATGCCACAGTTCTTTCGGCATTTGTCTGCACTATAAGCTCCTCTGTAGTTGCAATCAGTGCAACCAGTTTTCGGAGCAACATTAGTGGGCCAGTAACGTCCAATGCTTTGTCCATTCACCCATACCTCACCCTTCCCCATTCCTGTGAAGTCTATTGCAACAGGGTTACTGCCACCAGGGGCATCAAATTGGGTCTGAAAAATATTACTTCCCCTCATTAGTATATGAAAGCATTTTATCAAATCACTCTAGTTATCAGTTCCATAAATTGTGATTAGCCTAGGGTATGACAGATGCTCTACAAAGCATGTGCAAATGGCTTGCAGTATATAGAGGGGATTAGATGCACTTTTTATGCCTGTATTTCACCGGAACTTCACATTTATTAAAACGATGGACAGAAAATGCACAGCTAAGACACATCACTGGTGCTTTGAACTTTATAAACCGAAGTAAAGCTAGAATATTATAATAAATTACCTTGTACCACGTCAAGGGCTGATTCTTGGGCAAGGTAGGTTGTGAGATCCATTGAGAACTCCCACTCGGAAGATCTTCGTCTTCACCTTTAAGTCCAATCTGCAGCCACAATAATGAAGTTAGTTTTATCCACATGAAGGTACCTATTGTTTATTCATAATGAGTATTTGGATTTCTTTTTGGCAATCAGCACCCATCTTCCCTTGGATTTATATAAAATGACCAAATCTACTGACCTGATATGTCCAATGCTGAGAAGAGAGATCAATAGTGGTGCCATTTGCTGAGCCTTTCAGTTGTACAGGACCGGTGATCCCAGCACCCACTAAGTCAAAGAAAGCTCCATAATTCTGATTGGAAAATTATTGGTTTTGAAATATAAGTTGAGAACTACCATACAGAATAACATATGTGGGTTCCTTTTAAATACATGCATAAAGAAAGATATCAATTTATGCAAACCTGAAGCCCAACAGTCAGACTCAGAAGATCAATTGTGTTCTTCCCAGATGCAAATTCGACAGGGATCTCCACAGAAACCTTGGCATTGCCACTGTTGCCTGTTCCACTCCCTGAAAATGATTAAATCAGAAGATAAGTATGATATAGAACAGTTAAAATAGTACCAAGTGACAGCAGTAGTAGCTAGTCAAGAATTCTCTAACTCTGAAATTCATGACTGTAAGTATCTAACCATTGGACCAGTAATTTAGAGATGAAGGCCTCAGTTTACTTGGTGATTCATTAGAGGGACAATTTTGAAGATCTGTTGCACTGTAGTTACAAGATTTAATGGTTTACACTTCATAAGAATTAAAACTAACTTAAAAGATGGTAATAGTCAATCCTCAATACTGCTCAGAAAATTCCTATCTTAGGAATGATCTCTCAAGATAATATAGATGTATTAGCAAAAGTAACCAAAGCAGCCAACAGAATGACACCAAGGACCTCAAGCAAATACTAAAAATGTATACAGTTGAAATTTGAAACTTTGAAAGAGCGGGATGGGTATAACCAAATAACATGCAAGTCAAGGTACTTGATTTATAGATCACCTGCAAGCTTTCCATTGACAAAAGCATGAAGAGCATGACCAAGCGATTGCACATGAAGATCAGCTTTATATGCACCTTTCACATCAATGCTGCCAAATTGATGTAGAAAGGAAATTTAAATGTTGAAAGAAATCAAGACAACTAGCTAGGGAAATTAATACATCTTGAGAAGCAATTGCACAAACAATAAGCTTCCATACCTGGTAGAGTACCACAAATAGTCACTTTTATCAGCTGTAGTGTTTATCTGCTCCAATAATCCCACTCTGGTAAATGCATCACCCTTTGAGATACCCACTGGTTCATTTATCCAACTCCAGCCTGAGCCGATAGCTTCAGTGGGCTCAACATCAGCTGAAATTGATTGACGTGTGAAGCTTGGAATCATAGTGGCAGTGTTAATCTGTCATGGTAATATTATTTAGCTTGCTTCTGGAACGAGCATACACTTTTCTGAACACCTCTGAAGGAAATCATGCGCATATAAGCTAAGGGGGCAAACCTTTGCAGTGTTAAGCACTACATTTTTGCAGTCAGGTAAGATGCTCACAGACCATGCAGGCAATTGATATGAATTGCCATTGAAAGTCACAGTGGCATCAGATTTGGTGTCAACATTGGCAAGAAATGCAGAACATACTGATCCTGTCTTGTAAACAGCTGCCTGCATGTACAAATAAATTAAAAAGTATTACATTTTAATGATATGCTAAGCATAAAGGTAAAGGCTAGAAGCTGTAAGATCAGTAGAACATTATGATAAAATTTTGGAGCTCTCCAACGATGAGTCTTGGAAGCAACAACCATACAACTTTTTGCTTGGGAAGTTTTCATTTCAGGTTCCCCATATAGCAGTTCTCAGATATTCTAACTTGTGTAAGTTATAAGCTCTATTGCTCTGTTTGGCTGGTAAACAGTAAATTGGTTGTGCCAAATCCAAACTACATTTTTCCATTTGGAGCCATTCACCTAGGCTGGGATCTCGAAGACCAGAAGTTCAGCTACATATTCTTATGATAGCCACAAATCAGTCTAACAAGAATAAAGGATTCTACCTCAATGTTTTGACCGAGAGAAGAAATTCTTGGATCAGTGGCCACCATTGCAGCTTCACAAAGCTTTATAGCCTTATGCACATCTTTTAGATGACCCCATTTTGGCTGCCTAAGAAGTCCTGAAATATAAATGAATTGTTAAGTTGATACTCCATGGTATTTGTAATGCTGACAGCAACTTATATAAATTTTCTGAAGTGAAGCAGGTATATTGTGTTAATGGCTTAATAAATTTGTCTTTTCATAATAAAAACAGCATTTTAACATTAAAATATAGCCCATCCTCTTGAAGTCTTGATTTCGAAGCACCAGGTTGACAGCAAATATCAGTTCATGCACACACCACTAATGACGAAGACTTATATATAGATAGCTAGCAAAATGGCCAACACCATCACCAGCAATAAAGCATTAATACAGAGATACTACATACCATACTCATCAAGTGGAGCATCATAGTCATAACTTGTAGCAATAAAAGGTCCTCCACTAGACCGCCCAAAGTTGGTTCCACCATGGTACTGTTGAAGATCAACAAAGAACAAATCACTTCATGTTTTCTTCCTGGTTTAAGACGCTATATTGAATTTTGTCCTAAAGCATCGAAACATTCCTATATGAAATAAGAATAAGCTCCATATACAACTGCAGTACCACTGTACCATATAATAATTTTGGAAAGTTCCACCTCGCTGGTAGAAGCGTGCTACAGCAAATGCAAGGTCTTCCACCGGCCTCTGAGGTACAGCACCACCAAAGGAAAGAAACCTAGTGATGACAAACAATTTGAAGATTACTTCAAGTTTAAACAAAACTTCTTTTGAAGTACCAACAATTAAACACCCATTGTCCAGGCCCCTTACCATCCACTCCAATTCTCAGTCCAAATTTTGGGTGTACTGTTAGAATTAGGGGAAAATTGATCACAGTAAAATCCATTGCAAGTGTTGATCTGTAAAGAAAGCATGATGAGAATGAACGCTATTTTACACAAGGCAATGCAATACAAATGAAAAGTGAACAACAGTCTTACCACTGAAGAAGGAGCATCTGCTTGCTGGCACATGACCCAGGGCACCCCTGTATCCAAAGACACAGCCATGTTTGCTGCCCAATCAATGTAGGTTTTGGCAGCAGGCCCATATCCTTTATCAATGTTTCCATACTCGTTTTCGATCTGAGATATTTGACAGCCAACAATCAATCTCCTCTAGAAAATAGCAAAATTTCAAAGGACCAATATTGGGTAAGGTAACAAATTCAGATAGATAATCCAACCTGAGATAGAATGATAGGTCCTCCCTGAGATGCATAAAGCTTCTCATTCTTCATCGTTTCAACGATTTTGGCCGTGAACCGCTGCATTTCTGCCTGAAAACCACAGATTTTCAATCAAACTAATGAAGTAGAGAAAATAGCAAAAACACACAAGAGTGAGCAAATTGGGATAAAGGGATTATAAACCTTGTAGGGCTCATTATCAGTCCGCAACTTAATTCCGGGTATGAAATGCAGCCACAGAGGAAAGCCACTGTTCAAAAATGGAACACAAACACAATTGCATGAAAACTCTTTATTCCCAAAATGAGGAAAAAGAGAAAAAAAGGAAAGACCAGTCAGAGCAATTGAGCAAGAACTGGAAAGTTTAATAATGAAAATTTCATACCCGTAATTCCATTCTGCGCACACATAAGGCCCAATTCGAAGATGCAAATAGAGCCCTGCTTCTGCCACTGCCTTCACAAATCCAACCAAATCGTTCCTTCCCTCAAAGTTGTACTGCAAAATTCACATACAGTGAGTCACTATCATCAAAAATCCAACAAGAAAAAGAAAGAAGAAAAATTAAAAGACTTTTTTTTTTGGTTGCTAAGAAAACAAACCCAAAGTATAAATACTAAAACCAAAGACAAAGATTCTTGCTTTTTGATTACTTTACCGACAATTGTACAGTAAACCAAACCCCAAATCGAAAAAACACATGAACAACCCGTAAAGCTTCAATCTTGATTGATTCCCACATTCATGAAACACAAGTAAAAACAGACCTGGCCTCGAACTGGCTCATGTAAGTTCCAAAACACATAGGTCTCGATCACATCCAACCCTCCGTCCTTGGATTTCTGAATAAGGTCCGGCCACATCTGCACCCAAAAACAAAACACTAAACTTCAACATGCATTGATTCAAAAGCAAACCAAAAACAGAGAAAAAACAGAGAGAAATGAACCTCTGGAGTGCTACGAGGGTAGTGAATCGAGCCAGAGACTAACACTCTGCGCTTTCCATCGATCACAAGCGCCCTGTGGTCGTAACTAACCGTCGTGCAATACGACGTCGTTGCCAAGACTCCAACCACCAAAAGCACCACTAGCTTAAACTCAACTCCTCTCATTGCCACAGCCATGGCCTCAACACAGGAATATGCTGAAAACCCAGTTTGTGGTTCAGCTACTATTTAAACACAGCAGAGTTTTTGGTTTTCCGGAAACAGTTTGGTTTCTTGGAGTGATGGTTAATTAATGGAGAGTTATTAAGAGACGGTTTCTTGCAGCATTTGGTTTGCTTCTGATGCTCTTTGCTGTGTTGTGTTGAAAAAACAAACACTAAAACAATCACTACGCACTGTTTTGATTTGCTTGGCCGCTTCCTGAAAGCCAAGGCTTGGAAACGAAGAGGGTGACGATCGGAGAGGCGTCAACAGGGTCAGCAATACCGTCGTGTTCTTGACCTGGTTGGTGTTTCTTGCGCTTCCTGTGGCGCTTAGCTACTCTATCAGTAGTGCTCACCTAATTCGAGAAGGGGAGTAATGAGCGCCTGAAATATAAAGGAGGAGGATTGGTTTGTTTTGCCTGCCATGTCATTAGTGTACTCTCTGAAACTCGCAGTAATTATTTGACTGCAAGTTTCCGTTTCATTTCATGCCATTTTTTCTTTTCTAGATATTTTCCGTTTTTGTTTTCTTTCTGGGTCAGAATTATATGGTAACTCACAGTATAGAGCAAATCTAACGAACATGACGTTGGATTATATCTTGAATTTGAAAAACTTTATCCTTTATTCCACTATCTGAAATTTGAAAATCTTTATCCCATTGCAATTTTGGTAACAATATAAATTATTTAAGGTAGTTAATAGTAAAACTTAAAATTCATCCCTATCAAGAAAAAAAAAAAAACATGACTAGCTCAGCTCATTTTACGATTCTTGATAGTGTTTTAATTGACTCATACGTTTGTATTGTTTCATCTTTCACAGTGACTGATCTAGGATTCAAATATAATCTAGGCTAATTTATTTTCCTGATTTCTTTTTTTAGAATGATATTGCAAGGATTATATAATTTCCTCATCAAACCCATATTTCTGAAGATGGAGAAAAAAATGGGGAAGAAACGAAGAAGGAAAGTAATAAATACAGATAGAAAATAGGAAATCTTGTATCAAACAAGGAAAATAAACAAAGAAGAAAATGAAAAAAGAGGAGAAATGGAGAGCAGGATCGAACCCAGGTCATTTGATGGGGTTTAATACTTTTAACATTCACTAGACATCAATAAAATGGTAACATGTATGAATATAATTTCAAATTTTTGTCTGGGCTGCAGCCTATGCAGCATTTCAAGTAGATCCGCCCTGATCCTTCATCGTGTCCGATATGAAGTTCATCACTAAAGAGGATACAAGAGAAATGAGCTATATATGCAACGGGGACGGCCTTTTGCATGTGAAAGTGTCCTCGATCTTTATATAATGGTGGAGGACCCGATCGATTATAAGTGAGCTAGTAAGTTCGTACTTGTTACATTTGCAATTTTTCAGTAACACATAAACACAGGCGTCATATAATGGGGTGTGGATCGAGCTCCTTACATATGTAGATAGAGCTCTCTTGTTGCTATGTAGCTAGCTAGGTCAAGGTAGGTGCCAGACACACATAACAACTTCGAAATTGTGACGTTTTGATGCTCGTAAAATTCAAAGATTTTATGCGGCATTGGAGGTTGGCTCATCATATTCCAGGTTGACTGGTTGAGTGAGTTAGCGTGCTGCTTTTAGTTCTTGCGGGGACTTGGCATGGGATCGAGTTCTTCTCGATCAGTTTAGCCCTGAGATATATAGAAGCAGCTTGTAGGTTATACGTACCAACTTTCTGAAATCCACTTCTTATGGAAGCAGTATTCACCGTTCTGAAGTATTCTAGCATATATATATGCATCTTGTAAATTATATTTAGGGAAGTGGGAACTTCAACTATAAGCGGATGGTTGTTGCTTCTGAAGTTCTGATCATTATAACAAGTTAACAAACATCTTGTATATTATACCAACCCCATTAATGATATGATGTTGATGATCATTGATCAATATAAGAAGATGATCGATAGTTTAGTTCTAAGAGTGCTCGATCAATAGTTCCTATACCTAGCTATAGTAATACTTAGGGCTGGGCACGAGACGGGATGGGCCGGGATTTGGTGAATCCCGTCCCGTCCCGAAAATAAAAGAACAAGACGAGACGGGAATGCGTTTTTAAAAATCTGTCTCATACGTCCCAATCCTGATCGGGACCGGGACGGGATCGGGATCCCGAAAAATTAACCCTCAAACAACATTAATGAAATTAATGAAAAAAAAAAATCTAAAATCACACAAGTAAAAAAAAAAAACATTAATGAAATTAAAAGTGCTAAAATCAACAAGAACATAAGTGCATAGGTGCTAAATTACATCCCACTTTAAAAGTACTAAACATCCCACATTAAAAATTAACCATCAAACAACAACTGAAAATATCCAAAATCACACAAGTATTTGGGGATCGAATTTGGTTGAGAGGCTGGAGGGAGTGGAGGCGTATCATTTGGTTAAGAGTGAGATCGAATTTTCTAGTGTTTAGGTTTTACTGTTTTAGACCAAATTGAGTGTGGTTGAGTGTATTGTAACAACATGCAACCTAAAAAATAAAATATAAAATGATTAAAATAAGGTATTCTAATATTCACTACTAGAAGAAAGGCTTTAGCCGACGAAAATAAAAAAACCAGGCCGACGAATTATTTTTTCGTCGGCTAATTTAAATTTTCGTCGGCTATGATCAACTTTAGCCGACGAAATTAAAAATTCGTCGGCTAAAGAATTTTTTCGTCGGCTATAGTGCACAGACTATAGCCGACGACTTTTAAAAATACTTTACCCGACGAATTTTTTCGTCGGCTAAAACCTAAGTAATAATTCGTCGGCTAACCGCATCTTAGCCGACGAATACCCTAATATTTCGTCGGCTAAACCCTAAACCCTAATGGTGATATATTTTTTATACGACTTGTTGCATCTCATCGATTTGAAACTATTTTCAGTTGAAGGTCCGGCCGAAATACGTAATTTAGACGGTCCAATGACCTTTTCGGTGCGTTTAGGGGTTTGACTTACTGGATTGACCGTCCAGATCGAGCCCTTAACCTTGTCGGATCAAGTTGAATTTTTTCCCATACATGTAGTTTATCATGATGGTCAGATCTGGCGGTCGGATTTTTGTTTCTCAAGTTTGATCATCACAATCACAACATGCCTATTAATGTTGTATAACTTGTTTACCAAGTGTTAAGTAAATGTTCCGTTTCAAAAACAAACTATACGTAGATCCTTCAAACGTAAAAAAGTCGTGAAATAAGATATGACCCGAATGGTGAAATACGTCTACGGTTGAAAAATCACGGTATTCCGGCAAATTCTCGGTGCCGATAGTTGCGGTCAATGTAATTTTCTCTTATTATTCACTATGCTGCAGATTTGGCGTTCAGTGTCTGATTGACTATTGTAATACCTTTCTGGAAGCGTAACGGCCCTACGAGTCAAACTCATCGCTATTGCCATGACATATGGGCCTTTTCGGCCATCCAAGTCCGTTTAGGGCTTCAAAATGTAGATTTCTTATTTCTAATTAGAGTTGACCGTTTCGATCGAGCCTTTAACGTTGTCGAATCCAGTTGAATTTTTTACCATAGACATATTTCGTCATAATGATCATATCTGACGCTCGAATTTTGGTTTGTAAATTTTAGTCATCGAAATCACAACGTGTCTACTATTTACCGTTATTATTCAATATGGGGAGCCCTATCGTCGGAAGGTAAATGTCCCAAAATTTTTATATGGGTGGTTGCGTCTCATCTACGTGAGAGTTTTTCGTGTGGAAGGTTTGATCAAACTACCTAATATAGAGGGAGATATGAGCATTTTCATGTGATAAGTAACGATAGATTATGGTTGACCGTTTCGATCGAGCCCTTAACGTTGTCGGATCCAGTTGAATTTTTTACCATATACATCTTTCGTCATAATGATTATATCTGACGCTCGAATTTTGGTTTGTGAATTTTAGTCATCGGAATCACAACGTGTCTACTAATGTTGTATAACTTGTTTAGTAGGTTATACAACTTTGTGAACCAACTCTACATAGGAAGCAAAATTATTAAAAATCTCGTGAAATAAGATGTGTTCATAATGGTGAAATACGGCTATGGTTCAAAAATCACGTAAATCGGGTAACGTCTCGGTGCCGATAGTAGCGGTCAACCTTATTTACCGTTATTATTCCCTACGGGGAGCCCTATCGTCGGAAGGTAAATGTCTCAAAATTTTTATATAGGCGGTTGCGTCTCATCTACATGAGAGTTTTTCGTGTGGAAGGTTTGACCAAACTACCTAATATAGAGGGAGATATAAGCGTTTTCGTGAATTTATAGACTTTAGCCGACGAGATATTAAAAAAGTCGACGAAAATATATGAAAAGTCGTCGGCTAAAGTTCAAAATTTTCAAAAAACATTTGGCGGCAAACAAATTTGAGGGAAAATTTTCAAATGACTTTAGCCGACGAAAATATATGAAAAGTCGTCGGCTAAAGTTTAAAATTTTCAAAAAACATTTGGCGGGCAAACCAAATTTGGGGGAAAATTTTTAAAATTTTCAAAGGAGTTTAGCCGACGAAAATAAAGAATTTCGTCGGGTAAAGTTCTTTATATAGGGTTAAGAACTCAGAAAATCAGAAATGCTTTCGCGTGCCGAATTTTCTTCTCGGCCTAGCTCCGCCGTCAAGCCACCGGAGACCGCCACACTTGTCCCAAAAGCTTTGCCGTCGTCTCTACTTCATTGCTGGACAAGTGGTGCATCGAGTGGCGCCGCCGTGAGGGATAAATCAAGCTCCAAAACTCCGCCGGTTCGGATTCGGTGTCGATCGAATTTCTCCTTTCTCAGGTCACCATTTGGTGAGTTCTATATATGGATAAGTTGAGTTTGATTAGTACTACATTCCCCTAGAACTTGGTAGCTCGATTCGGTATGTGTGAGGAGAATCGAAGATTTGAAGTTTTTAGGGTTTAAAATTGGGGATTTTTATATTTTGATTCAATTGACCTGTTTAGGTTTAGAATTGGGGTTCGACTTCTTCTAGAAAGTTGTTCGAAATGTTGAGAGGATGATTCTATCAAATTTTGGTGGTGATTGGAGGTGGCCGAAAGTTTCTGCAGTTTTTTTTTTCAAAAACCAGCAACTTTAGCCGACGATGTTCAAATACTATATTCGTCGGCTATATTTTTTTTAATTTTTTTTATAAGGTTTAGCCGACGAATTATGGCGTGTTTCGTCGGCTAAACCCCTCTAAAGCCGACGAAACAGACTATAGTTCGTCGGCTATAATGATTTTTTTAATTTTTTATTACATACTTTAGCCGACGAATATATGTTTCGTCGGCTAAGTCTCAGACTAGGCCGACGAAACATTTTAAGATATTCGTCGGCTAAATTTTAGGACAAAAGCCGACGACTTTTTTTTCGTCGGCTAATTATGGACTATAGCCGACGAGGACTTTTTTTTCGTCGGCTAAAGTCATTGCCGACGACCCTTTCTCGACGAAACTATAGCCGACGAGTCTTCGTCGGCTAAGATCTTAGCCGACGAATTAAGTTAACAGGCCGACGAAAATTTTTCGTCGGCTAAAGTGCTTGTCCTGGTAGTGATTACGGGACGGGACGGAACGAGATTTTTCGGGATAGTCCCGTCTCGTCCCGTCCCGTTTCAACATTACTATAACGGGACGGGACGGGATTGCCATTTTCAAAACCTATCCCATCCCGTTCCGCTAACTTTCGGGACGAGACCGGTACGGGATTGGGATTCCGGTACTAAGTGCCCAGCCCTAGTAATACTCCAATAATTGAATGTGTAATATTATGAATATAGTTTACACATTATACTTAAAAGAAAAGGTAGTGATTTATATTTGGTCTAGGCGTACAATTATTCGGACAAAATATTTGTAGATGTCCCGAGTTGAACATTCGTTTTTATGTTCAAATAATATCAAACAAAAACATAATGTCTATATATGTTGACCATAGTTCTTTCCCCCCATCCTAAACTGCAAGTCTGCAACCCAATAGCCTATCGACCCTGATCGACCAACTTACCAAGCAAATGGATTACGTTACAAATTAAACTATTCTGTTACAAAAATATAAATCAGGGCCTTGCAACTAGTATAACGTCAATTATATGATGTAGTCTCAGTGAGCGGTTATGTCCTTGTTGTGTGTGAAAATGGTGACCCGAGAAAAAACCCGTGAAGGAGAAAACAAGAGGGAGCAGAATCACTCGCATGAAGATCTCTATAGATGACTCATGACTGACTGGTGGAGCTAGCCGACGTCTGTGTCTGCGTCTGCGTGTGTGGATTAAATTAATTATATACAGCAGGCACTAGAGCACAAGTGCAGAGATCGGTATCGATGGTGTTGTGTAGAGGAGACTTGCTACTGTAGATTCTGCTGAAAAAGAATTCCCCACCGTCACCGGCCCACTTTCTTGACCTTTGTTGTTGTTCAGTTTTCGTTGTAGTCATACTCATAGTCATATACATGCATGCATGGCTGGACTTTGATAGCAACAAACCCAGAAACAGACAGCAGAATATAATGATAGTATATCACTCATTATCTTCTCTGAAAGAGACGCCCTCTTTTAGCTATATCTATATATTACGAATTATATACAATATATACGATTTATATATAATCTGTTACGTATTGATTGGTGTGATAATTGCAGATCGAATATATAGATATACATAACACGTACGTACGTCTAGCAGCTATCTAGGGTTTAATATTTTGGATTACATAGGACCAGAATTTAAGAATTAGTGCTATTTCCTGTGATTGAACGAGAATTTGGATAAGTCCTGCTGGTTTATTAATAGGATCATCATTGAAATCGTCACGATCATATGGCACTATATTAATTATTCCATGCTATTCTGAACCAAAAATAAATAAATACAGGAAAAATTAAGCCAAACAATTTAGCTAATATTGTTTTCCAAATATGTATATATATATGACAAGAAATATTTGTCCAATTTGATTGTATGTGGTATAGCGTCTAATTCAGAATTGCGTGTCGGAGAAAAATGCATTTCGCTCATCTCCGATCCTCGTTTGTTTCTTGTTTTTTGGATTAGGTTTCAAGCTTTTTGCAGTGTAGTATATTTGGACCGGTAATCCACCAGGGTTGCATGACTGCTCGATCGTGTCAACTGTGGGAAATGGCTGATTATTTTGCCATGGAAAGTTGAAGTATTGAAAGCAAAAACAAGCACGAAATTGGTAGTTTCATCATATGGACTGTGATCGATAAAGCTTCAAGTATTGAGGGGGGTGTTAATATATGTATATATGTATTGAAACAGAGTCTCTTCTTGTAGAAACTAGCTAGGAAGTTCAAATTAACCCAAAAGTAGTAATTTTATCATTCAAATCGTGATGAATCAAGCTTACTCAATTCTAGTTAGCAATTCAATGTGTAAGTATGTCACACCCCTAATGAATTCTACATGTTCTGAACACATATATCTTCGTCGTTCTTACATAGATATTTGATATAGTAGTTTACAAGCTTGAATGCATCATATGATTATCAATATTACCATTCCTTTCCAATTAGTTTCTTTGCTTCTATTCGTAATTAATAATCTTCCCAATGTTAATGTCTTCCTACTGGATGTGCGTCCCTTAGCTTAAAATGCAGAACCACTAATTTTAGAGCGTACGGAGTCAATTGATCTTGACAAATATAAAGCTGAAAACCTTTGGTTTGATGACATATATAACCAACAAATTAAAGTTTTAGTATTGTATATATCTAAGTAGAAGATCATGTTGATCTTAATTCCTTTGTTTATTCACATCACTGTTGGGAGTTTGGTAGAAATGATCAACAGCATAATGGATGCTCATAGCTCATAGTGGAAATTAAATTATGTTTTGGGCGGTGCAGGCGTGTAAGGGTTAATTAGGAACATAAAATGGTCCAACCCAACTGGCAAAATTAAACCACCACACTAGCCAGTCATATTGGTGGCTCATATGTATCAACGTTACACACCATTAGACAAGTGATTCTTCCACGCTATAGAGGACAATTGGAACCACATACATTAGTCATTGAAGGCACACTTTTACAAAATATTAATCAATTAGAGCAAGTCGATTCTCATAAACATTAATTTAGCTCTATCCCACAAACTATATTTTCCTGGTATAAAAATACGTTAATCGATCTTCCAACGACGCTTGTTGCTTGTCTGAATGGCTAATTTCTATAATTTTCCATGTGTAACTATAGACATCAATCAAATTAGTTCTCACCAAGCTAAATTCGATTATTCATGCAGGGCCAAAACCAATTGCTAACCACTTTTAGCAAAATAGTGTCCTAAATATTTCATTACTAAACTGAGAAAGTTGACTTCACTCATAAATCAATTTGGCTACATCAGGCACTATGATGATCCAATCGTCCTTGTTGTAAAAGTAATGGTGATTAAGAATACATTTGCATTCGAGTAGTGCATAATGATAAGTTGGTGCAAAGTTAGAAGTGGTAAAGATTTCGATTTGAGTGGTAGGTATGTATTCATTAGATCCTTTTACAAATTTGGCGAATGAATTGGGTTATAACGACATTAATGACGTTTTGGTGCCACATTATGGAAACTTTAGAGATTTTCATTGTGGTCACAGGCCTCATGGGGCCTAATATTGCATAGGTAACCATCTAACTCAAGAATAAAACTCAAACTGAAAGAAATTTTCAGTTTCATCACACTCGGCTGGTGTGGTGTTTCGGACTTCCGGTTAGTTTTTGCGTCTGTTATCTGTTCCTACTGTGTTCACGTTTGTGTCTATGTTGAGTTTCGACCATGTCTGACGGTGTCCCAACAACATGGATGTCGTTGTCATGCTTCAGACTAACCTGTTTCAGGTTCATCAATTTGCCCATATTAGTTTTTCTTAACTGTGTTTTGACTCGAATCCACATTAAACGTTATCGCTTCATACTTTTGGAATCACATAATTACTTACATTTTTATAGGTCTGTTTTCTATGAACAATATGATTTCTTCTGTGAAATCCTGTGAACATGGTTTTCTGATTACTAGTCCGGTGTCATCAGATTGCTCTAAGTTTTTAATTCTATGTAATCTTCGTATTCATTAATGAAGATCTTTTGATAAAAAAATAATAATAGAAAAAAATAAAACTTCGGGTGTCTAGATATTGGGGTTGTCCCGTAATATTCCTTGGGCTGTTGTGAATATGAACGTATGAAACTTAAAGCTAAAAGCCCAAAACCACAGCATCAATCATTTCTCAGGCCAAACCTGTCGATTAAAAACACTTTCGAGGAAGCTCAGTTCAGCTCCCAAACAATGGCGACCCCAAAGAAAGCCACACCCCCGAAGAAAACCAAAGAAACCAAGAAGCCAAGCGCCAAAATCAGTAAACCCAGCAGCACCCAGAAGAAAGAAGACAACAAAACCAAAAAGAAAACCAGCAATGGCACCGCCGCGGCTGCGAAATCCCCGAGCTCAAAGTCTCAGAAGAGCAGAGCGCAAAATGGGGCCAAAACTACGAAACCACCCACCCCGAAATCCAAGCAGAACGGAAAGCGAGTCAAAGAGGAAGAGGTCGACGAGAAAGAGGATGTGAAGTCTTATACTTTTCCGATGGAGCGGGTTAAGAGGATTATAAGGGAAGATGCTTCCGACTTGCGCATTAGCTCTGACGCCGTTTTTCTAATCAACAAAGCCACCGTAATGCTCCGCCTCTTTGTTCTCGAATTGGGTTCTCTAAGCTTTGTTTTGTTTTGGGCTGTTTTCTTATAATTGGTTTTGATCTTTTGTTGCAGGAGAAGTTTCTGGAGAAGTTTTCTGAAGATGCGCATAAATGTTGTGTTAGGGATCGCAAGAAGGCTCTTGCTTACAAGCACCTATGTGAGTTTTCTTTAACTTTTATGTGTTCGGAATCAATGTACATTGTCCAGGGTGATTGTATTTTCATATGTACTGAGCATTTGGAGCAAATGGCATCGATTTTAGGTCTGTGGTTGATGAAGATCAGCTTTCATAGGATTGTGGAATTGATTTTAGGTGTATTGTTAGTTTTGGTACTTTTATGATTGGTTAAACACTATATTATGCAGATCAATGGTACATCATTCAAATGTTTTCAGGGAATATATGTGATAAGAAATTGGTTTTGTATCCTTGTGCTCTTGGTTCATTGTGAAGACTAATTTCATTCTTAAAACAGTTGCCAATGATTTAAGGGTCTGTTTCAGAAAATAATTGAAGTTTGAGTTCTCAGCTAGAAACTGAAAGGGGGTTTAGGCCTTACGGTGTATCCCCTTGTCGAGATTAAAGTCTTTCATAAAAGAGTTACCCATTATTTAGGGCTTTGTTTCAGAAAACTTGAAGTACATTATCAGCTAGAAACGGAGGGGCGCCTTACTATCTAATTCGTTTTTGAAATGAAGAGATCCTGTTTGTAAATCTTCATTTTGCTATGAATATAGGATTATTGGTAATGTTTAAAAATGAACTGCCAGCTGAGACTCATTTCCTTTGTCTATTATTAAATGGAGTTAGATTTTATCCAAACAGTGTACGGAATAGGATCTCTCCATTTGAAAAGGAATGAAAGTACTGAGTAGTTAATTGGACTTCAAAATGGCCTCTGACTATATATAATTATCATGGTATATGCCCTTTGTATAGCTGTAGCATTTGTTTCCCTTGTGAGAAAAATGGAAGTTACCATGCAGCATTATATGCATCTATGTCTCCCAGTAAAGCAAGTATTTGGCAGACCATATCAGAACCAAGTCTTTGGAAGTTATTTGTTTCCACCTAGCTCTTACTAATACTTTCTTTCTAAAATATCAATGTCCAGAACTTATTAACAGATGAGTTCTCATCTCAGAGTACTAGACTGGATTTTCACACAGTATTTGCCTACTACTGATATCAATTTCCTTTCCTTTTTCTGATCTCTAATTTACATGAAGTTATGGTAATTTCTGTCGTATAATGTCTTTTCTTCGTGTTTCAGCCTCAGTCGTTAGCAAAATGAAGAGATATGAGTTTCTTTCAGGTATCTTTTAGTCTTCCACTGACTGCTTATGTAACTCATATATATATTTACCCTGTCTTAGTTTATGCGTTTATGCTGTCTGATGCAAACGACTATCTATGCAGATTTTGTTCCTGAGAAAATAAAAGCCGGGAATGCATTGGCAAAGAGAAAACAAGTTCAAGACGGAACAAGCTAGGAGTTGCAGAACATGACGAGTGGAGACTACTGACAAGTTGAAAATTTTCACCTGTGTTGTATGCATTTGTTGTATACATGTTCAAATGCATTAAGCTTGCATAGGTTCATATCTTGAATCATGCACCTTTTTGGTTGGAAGATCAAAATTTGCTCTACTACAGAAAGTTCGGTTTTAGGATGTTTTCAGTTAGATGGATCATAGTAGATGCTGGTGGAAGAGCAGTCGATGTGTAACTGTAGGCGGTTGATTGTGGAACCAGCTCATTTCTCTTGTGCACTCTCCAGCACCCGTTTCTTGGGGCCATGGTTGGTGTTTTTCCAGAGACCACTATGTAGTTGTTTTCATGTTTGCTTTGCCATGTATGCCTGGTCTTTTAAATCCAGACATAGTAACAGAGTGCTTCAACATCACTTGGGCATAACCTGGTTGACTAGGCGGACAAGCCTGCCATTGCTATGCCATTGTGCAAAGTCGGCCTCCTGAGTTTGATCACAAAGTAGTGTATCATATATTTCCGATTTCCCTATTTTCGTATCGATTTTTGTAATATTATGGTGTAGTATATAATTGGGTAGCCCTTAGCCCCTTACTGTTTGATCTATATCCATATCAATTGAATCATCCGGTTTGCGAATTTTCAGTAGTCTGGGTTCTCAAATTTGACATCTTTTACTTCCTAATCTATTAGACAATAAGCATAAGATGTGTCGGATTGAATTAGCTTTAGTCCCTAGATGCTAAGGAGTTCCAAATCCTAATTGGACATGCTCGAGATTCTTTCTTTCCCAAATAAAATGAGAATTGGATGGTTGATGGTTCAGGAAGACCGGAAGTTCTAAACCAGATTACCAAATCCTAGCTGTTCCAGTCAAAGGCACCAAATGCATGAATGAAAACTTGAGCTCTCTTTGAGATCTGAACTTGCCTATAAATACATGGTGGCTCCTCAGTCTTCAACACCCTCCACAGAACACCCACCTTTACACCAGCGCCCATCTCTGTCTTTTAGAAGCTGTAGGTGAGAATTGGAGTGAACTAAACAAAATCACCCATAAATGGGCAATAATTTGTTTAGTTTCTTCCAATATCTCATCTCCAACATCTAAACTAAAATCCTCAATTATTTTTCTATTTAGAACTCGTGAGAATGGGAGACTAAACCAATATAACCTTTGGAGAGGGAGTAATTAGTTTAGTCCCAAAATATTATCTCCGACATCTAAACTAAAACTCTCAAAATATTCTTTTCTTTCTTTAAGTCGTATGTGAGAATTGGAGGGAATTAAACAAAATTAATATTGAATAAGAAGTATTCTGTTTAATTTCCTCCAATATCTCACCTCCGACATCTAAAGTAATACAACAGGTTACTTGTTCAAGCTCTTTTAGAAACCGTATGTAAGAATTGGAGGAAACTAAACAAAACTTTACCTCAAGATAAAATATATTTGTTTAGTTTCCTCCAATATCTTATTTCCGGCATCTAAAGTTAAATTTGTAGTTAGATATTTGTAGGTATTTGGAAGTCGTACATAAGAGTTGGAAGAAGCTAAATAAAATTATGCATTTGAATCTTAATTTGCTTAGTTTCCTCCAATATCTTATTTCTGGCATTCAAATCTAAATAATTTGGGATTCATAAGCATTTCGAAGTCGTAAGTAAGAATTGGAGGAAACTAAACATATTTACCTTGAATGAATAGTAAATTCACTAAATTGTTTAGTTTCCTCCAATAACTTATCTCCCACTTCATGCTCATCTAGAACTGCCAAGTACCAAAATTTAAAGTCCCTATTTGTTCCTTCATCTAGAAGTTGTATGCAAGAGTTGGTGGGTACCAAACAAATTGGCACATTACCAACTTCTTTGGTTTCCTCCAATGTCTCGTCTCCAACTTCTAGAGTTCACTCTCAGTGACACAAATGCTCTGCATTCTAATATCAAGTAATCTATTTGAGTGATTGTTTATAGTACAATACAATCGAATATCACACCATTGTTCCTCTCATTTTATGATCAGACAATAATTCCAAAAGAGAAAGAAAACAGTAACAGCAGTAGCAAACGCTACACAAAAACTGATTCTCAAACTTGTTCAAAGAAAAAAAAGCTGATTCTCAGAAATGAATTTGAAAACATTTCGGCCCTGCAGGCACAAAATAACGGCCCTTTATGTGCATGTATTTTCCTTTCGTCATATAGATTATTCTCAGTCACCATTATCCGAAAAATATGTGAGTTGGAAGTTGTGAACCTACCCTTCAAAGTTCCTAGAACCACTTCACCAGTCCCCATATATATATGGTTACTACAATTATAACATGTGCATCTCTCTCTCACTCTCTACAGTTGTTATCATTGAGCTAGATTAATACCTATGTGCATAGTCATCGGCTGAAACAAACTCTGACCTGGCATATGCATACATATCACAATCTGAAGGAAACAAGTGAGTTGAAGTGCCGTAATTACAGGTTGAAACTGTGATTCAGCTCTACGGAAGGTATCGATTGCTTTTTGAGAAGTCTTTATAACTATAGGCACCACCTTTGCCTGTCGATGGCTGTTGCTCCTTTGAAGAAGCACCTAGAAGCGCTTGTGAGTTGTTTGACTTACTTTCAGGCAATGGGTAACCCCTCAATGATTCTGAGTAACCTTTTCCTGTTGGTGCTAGTTGCTCCCTAGAACTAGCACCTGGCAGAGCTTCTGAGTTGTTGGATTTACTTTCGGGTTCGCCTGGTCTCATCCAAATTTTTACATGCCCTTCCCAAGATGCAGTAAGAATAGCTTCCTGGGTAAAAGCTAAGCTAGACAAGGGCTCGGTATGAACACAGTGAGCCACTAGTGGGGAGAGCTTGGGAACATCCCGGATGCTTGGAGCAGGTTGGAGAGTGCCAACCGGGTAAGTGCTGTCCCAATGGGATGACTGGCTACCAGTGCTGAATGTTGGCGACCCACCAACTGAACACCGGCGAAGTGGCACTACGATCTCATCCATGGAGAGGTCCCAGAGAAGCAACTTCGTGTCCTGTGAATATGCATATAAGTAGGGAAGTAGCAAAAACGAAAACAACACAATATTTCATGGAAAGATTTAACATGCATAAAAGTAAATTATCAACCAGTCACTTTATGCTACAAGTGCTGATCAAATAATTTCTTCTACAAATTTCAAGTCTTGCCATCACTCACCAGTCTTGCAAGGGAAAAATAAGAGAATAAGCAGCTTAGGTGTGTGAAAGAATGGAAGTTAGTTAACATCCAGAAGGCTGATTAACATAAATCTTTCCATGGTTTAATTTGCTATATCTGTCATTGATCTTATCTTTTGAGAGAGGATCTCGGGAAAAAGAAAATACCTGACCAACAGAGCCAAAACGATAAACAAGATTTTCTTCTGTGCCATCTGAAGTTGGTGATGACCAATGCAAGTCAAAAGCCACACCACTAACCTGCATACATCAAAGCTAACAGGTGTAAATCTCCTTGACTTATGCTAAATCAAAGCTTAAACGTACTCATACAGTTCTAATGAAACTGTACCCATGAGTTATGTCCTTCACCCCAAGCTACCACCTTCCTATCTTCCATACTCCATACTGTAACAAGATCATCTTCCCCTCCGGTTAAAACATATTTTCCATCCGGACTGAGAAGAAACACATAAACATTCATTATGAAGAATAGTGGTATGATACACTGCACGACATGCAAGGCTTGACCAAGCAATAAGCATATAGCAATGGGAGAGAAGTATTATAAAAAAAAAAAAAAAAAAATTTACCTCCAAGCACAACACAGAAGAGAACCATAATAACTCTTGCCACCACCTATCAGTTGTTCTTTTGAGTAGTCAAATACTCGTAAGTACCCTACATATAAGACCTACTATCAGCATGATCTAACAAATGCACTGACCCACAAGCCAAACAGTTTGACAATTACCGTCTCTACCAACTGTCGCCAAATACATCCCATCTGGAGAGTAAACAATGCTGTTTATTGAACCTTCACAAATATGCCATCTGGAAATTGGATTACTCTGCAGGTAAAACATACAAACACTACTATAAGTAAGGCATACGTTTGTATTTTTGAAAATAAGATTTAGGAAATAACAAGCGTTCCTATAGTGACCAGCCAACTTGCAGAATCTACATCAGGGTATTGCAGAAGCAGTCAAAACAAGAATGTAACTAATGTTATTCTCAATCAGCAGCAGCATTATTAATATGAAGTGAGATTTTTGAACTTGGTTGTGTGTAACAACGAAATACTTCATACATGCAAAGAAATATGGAAGTAGTGATATTACCTTACTGGATCTTGCATGATACACTGAAAACTGAGTAGGATCCTTTATAACTGGGAAAGAAGTATCAGCGGTACTATCCTTGCCCTAAAACAGATTAAATAGACTTCAGTACATGTAGTAGAGCAAGAAAGCAGGAAAACCAGGCATAAAAGGGGTGAAAAAATATATTACCAAAGCACAGAACAATAAGGCTCACCTTCTCATACTCATAAAAGTTTCCATCAGCATGAGCAGCAATAAAAGTACCATTGCCTTTAGGTACCCATGCAATACTGGTACAACGACTGTTAAAAACAAATAGTTAGTTTTCATATTGGCAACACAATTCTTTGCATTACTTCCCCTAATTACATCGGGAAATGATCAGTTCTCCTAGATTGTTTGAATCTAAGGTACGAAATGACACTGCACAACATGGTTACATGGAACTTCCACTCCACTTATGGAACAAGTTGTAACATTTGCATTACCCTTGTGCCATAGATATTACAATTCATTTGTAACACTATCAAGACTATAACTACCAGACTGCAGCATAGTTGATACACTCGATTCTCTATACAAAGGAACAACAATAAGCTTATAGAAGGAAAGAACTTGCCTGGTATTCACAGAACCCTCTTTGTTATAATGCAGGGCACCAACAAGCTTCTTCCCAGAATCTTGCAATTGCTGTCTCAAAGACGCCGAATAAACTACAAACCCACACCACACAGTTAGTTAACCAAACAACCCACACCACACAGTTAGTTAAACTACAAACAACCCACACCACACAGTTAGTTAACCACGTCAAGAACAAAGCCTCATCTTCCAATACAATTCATATCACACATAAAACTGCAAAGAAACTCTTACTGTCTCCAGAGCTCAATCCAATAAGCAAGTCATGCCCATCCTTGGCTTCCGAATCAAACGCGTGACACACCGGATTTGAATTGCTAAAATGCAACATTTTAATAGGATCCTTCACACGAAATTCACCCAAATTACACAAACCTCCTAATTCAAACACACAAACTCTTTAAAAAAAGACATCGAAACTTTTACCTTATCAGGCGAATTGAGATCACAGATGTAGATACTATCTCCAACATTGAACACCAAAAACGATCCTTTACCGCCGTGGCTGGAACTCGGCGACGAGTGGGCCCCATACCCATTAGACCCAAGTCCTCCAAAATGAGAACTCCTACTACTCCCATTACTCGCTCTACTACTACTCCCACCGCTCAGATAACTCAACGCCTTGCTCCCATTCCCGGCAAGCAGCCTCGCCGCCGCGTGGCGCACACTGCCGCTGGCGATGTTTCCGGGAACGGGCCCCACCGCCGCGGAGTTGGGCCTGTCCTTGAGCTGGGCCAGCGTCACCTAAAAATCCACGACCAAACACTGATACTAATTCCGAGTCAACAGATAGGGGTCGAAACCTTAAAGAATCGAGAAAAAACTGGAGAAAAACGCGGTTACCTGGGAGATTGTCTTGGCGTAGGAATAGGGGAGGAGATTCGCCGGCCGGGTCTTCTCGGAGTGGAGCTTGTACCGGCCCTCCGGGGTCTTGAAATACGCCTTTATGAGGGACTGGGTCGATGAAGACGACGTAGTTGCGCCGCCGCCGCCGCCCGACGATGTCGTGACGGCGGACGAGGACGACGTTAGATTGACGCCGTTTTTGGTGCTGGCGCTGCTGTAGCCGTTGTTCATGTACATGGTTTTTGTCGGGGACTGTGTTTCTTTTTGACTGTTTTTTTTTTTTTTTTCAGTTTCTCGGAGCGGGGCTTTTTGTTCGTGTGGGAGGAGATGTGGGGGGGAGAGAGAGAAATCGGGTGTGACACGGTGTATTGGGGGCTCCGGTGGGAGTTTGGAAGTGTTTGGGGTAGTGTGGGGTCCAGGGACTTGGTCTTTGGGTTCTGGAAGAAGGGAGTTGACTCTGGAGGTTGGACTTTTGGGAGGGTAATGGTCAGCATTGCCGACGGTAGGGGTGGGGCCACGTGTGCGCTTGTGAAAAAGTGAAAAACATCGAGCTGAGTTCGACTTCAACAGACTAGCTGTAACATTTAAATTATTTACCGGGTTAAAAAATAAATATATCTGGAACAAAAAATAAAAGTTCCAAAATGAAGGATCCAAAATCACAATTTAATAGGTTTTGTGTCTTTCGGATGATGAAAAAATGAAAAAGCTACAAGAACGAATGAAAAAAAATTCAAATTTAGTAGGCTTTGGACCCAAAAATATGAGTGGATGCATTCTTTGTTCATTATTTATTATAATAATAAAGATTGAGTTTGGATCGATGCAGCCATTCAAACTAGTTTGGATGCCTGATTTTCATCCGGTGTATAGTATACTTGATCATCTCATTGTGTGAGATACTTTTCTTTCTTGCTGTTTCGTCACTAGAATCCCCATGGTATAGCTTCTTCGCTAATACTATTGGTACCTTTCAGCATATAGATAAGGCTATTCTCAATCGTAAAGCCTTTGTCTTATCAAGAGTTTGTGTCCAAAATGTGTGTGTTGTGTTCGTGGCCTCGTGTTATTCATGTTTTGCCTGATCCTCGGGCTGATGTTAATGATCTTATCTTTCTGCATTACGAAACTATTCTGGGCTACTCTTGCTTTTATTGTGGTCATGTCGAACATCCTCTTGGTTTCCTAGAACATGTTGAAGATCAATGTTTTATTCGTTTCAAGAAATATTTAGAAAGGGGTAAAATGAGGCCAGCTAATCCAGAGTATGATGAAAGAAAATATGAATTTGTTTTCGAAGGAAAGATGTTAGTTTTCCCTGGTGCTTGTGCTATGACATGTCAACAAGTTGGCAAATTTGAAGAACCCTAATCGCACTTTTGTGCACCAAACAGGGCTATAATTTGGCTGATTCACAGAACGAGGGTGTTGGCAGCCAGCATTGAAAAGACGTAATCAGCATTCTCTGAGAGGACGCAAACGTCCTGGACCTATTCCAAATGTGTCTTATACTGAGTCTAGTCTCTTTCATAATAGAGATTATCTTCTTCGCGATCGTGAGCGTGCTGATCCTCATGTGACTACTCCAGGCGCTTCAGACCTTGCTTCTCCTTTTTGTAGTGAGCTTAACATGAAAAATGAGAATACTGAACCTGTTTTCCAGATGGGACCTTCGAAAGATGTTCATTCCTTAATTAAGGTAGTGTTCATTCATTCAAAGGATGCACATGATGGTCTCCAAAAGCTCCCAACACTGGCTGGATAGAGTTGAGGTGTTGTGAAAACAATGTTGGATATTCTTCCAAGGTGATTTCACATAACTACCATTTTTCGTCTCCTCCAGATTCTATTGATAATACGAATGGCTCTAATTGTTCAAAGGCTCTAGAATTGCTGAATGAAACTTTATAACTTTTGGTCACAAGCTCTGATCTTACGACTCTGATTAATTTTGATATTATTTGGCCTATAATCCCTTTTATCTTGGCCAGTATATTCTGAATGATTTTTTATGGAACTCTTGTTAAGGTTGTGTGTAATTAATGTGGTTGATATAATGTCTGATCGCAACCGCAACCTTACTTCTAAAGATGATTTCAGTTTGCGCTTTCTGATCCCATGCTACCTAGTCAAGAGGAACTGAACCAAGCTGTCACCAGTCCTTACCGTAGTCCCAAAAAGAGGACTCAAGATGTGGATATGATGTTATCATGACTGGTACTCATGACTCGAGCTCTCCTTAAAACTCCAAAAATAGAGCGGGGATCATGGAATTGTTGAGGGGCCTCTAAGGATGGTTTTTGAGTCAGGCACTACATTTTGTTTAGTTGCATAAGTTAGATATTTTCTTTTTGTGACATACAAGACTTTCTAAAGACGTACGTAGATGCTAATCTTGTACCTCTCTTTCATTTTAATCAGCATGCATGCAGTAATTGGCAATCTTGGTCAATACGGAGGTCTGATCCTTTTATGGATAATGATTTTGTTCTGTGGCAGCCCGGAAGGGGTCACTCACACGGACTGGGATCCTCTCCTCGTGAAATCCTCCTCATATTGCCTCATAACTACATTTGGACCATCCATTCTTAGCGGATGGCTAAGATTACTCAAACATTATTTTAGTTGTTATTTTCGTCTATCTCTTTCCCCAAATTCTCGTCTTCTCATCTTTTGTAAATTTCGGACTCACGATCATCTCTCTCTCGTCGGTGGGAGTCCGGCCGCGCCGACTTTTGCAGAAAAGAAGTTCCAGTATATACCATTTTACTAGAATAAGCTTCTAAACTTGGACCCTCGTGTTTTGGAGAACAACCAGTGTTTACTATCAACCTTACAAAGCACTGATTCGACGAATCATCTATATATCCCAGTACTAAGGCCTTGACCCATCAAATTCCTACTCCATGTGGGAGTAATCAAGCAAGACCGAATGTGCATCCGACATTGATGGATACAAGTAACCAAATTATGAGCAGCCCCTAGTATTATAATTATTCAACGAAGAAGAATCAGCAACTCGAAACCCATTTTCACCAAAACAAGATGGGAAATTCCTCATATTCAAGGCAAATGCTTCACCGAAAGAATTTTCACAAAGTGATTGAGCTCCTTATTCAACCAAAGCAAACAGAAGACAAAAGCACTCAGATTACAGATTCAAGGATCCCATAAATTGTAATCAACCCATCTTCATAATTACAGATTTGAGGGATTAAGGATTGAAGGAAAAGAAATTAATGAAGAAAATCAAGAAACTTGGGAGATAGAGAACGCGAGCAGCGGTCACCGGAAAGTCGAGCATAAGAGGATCTTGCACCAGGTAGCAGAGGCAAAGGGCTCGACCAGACTCCATCGCCAACGAGAGAGATTTAGAGAAAGATGAGAAGACGAGAATTTGGGGGAGAGATGGGCGAAAATATCAACTAAAACAATGTTAGAGAAATCTTGGCCATCCATTAAGAATGGATGGTCTAGATGTACTTATGAGGCAATATGAGGAGGATTTCATGGGGAGAGGATCCCAGTCCCATTCACAAAGCAGTGACCCTAAGCTAATGATAAACTAACACGTTAGAATGACGTCTTGCTAACCTAAAACCAAGGCATTTTAAAATATATTTTTGTTCTACAAAAAACACTTTTAATGCCTAATACTATTTGGTCTAACATCATATATAGTCTCCATTTTATAAGTGAGATGTCGTGAAATTTGCTCAGTATACCTCTCATTCTTTCTACACCTTAATTTTACTTTTAAATACAAACATTTGCTCATTAGATCTCTTTCAAATTTCTAAAATAGCTTTGTTTATATAATTCACATATATTTTAATATATTACTCATTACACCTCTTATTCACTCATTATAACTCCAAATTTTTTTTCTTTTTTCTTTTGGAAAAAAATACAAACGGTATCTCACATTTGCTCTGTTAATCACTTTGGTATCTCACTTTACAAAAATATCAGTTTAGTATCCTACATTCACACATGTACCCAACATAAGTATCCGAAACGAATTTGACTGTTAACTCAACTAACCTTAGTTAAAGTTTAAGGGGTGTTTTCGTCATGCCTTAATCTGGCAACAATGGAAAATGTTCCATTCTTCCTAAAAAAAAATCGGATAACGATCCATTGATTTCAATTTGGTATCAAATCAGTATCAAATGATCAAATCCCAGCAGAGCCACCTTAACTTCTTCTTCCAACACCTCCCAGACCCTCGCCTTCACCACCACCTCCTCCAGCACCATCTTCTTCTCCACTCCTCAACATATTACCTATTTTGATATATGGTTGGAAGAAATATCAAATGATCACAAGAAGAAGCTAGATTGGAAATGGGTTCTTATATTGATTAGTTGCCTTTGTGGGGTGATACGGAATAGTCCTTGTGCTTGGGTGTGTAGACAGAAACCTTTGTCGGCATATGAGGTCATCTCAACTGGGACTTGCTTGGCACAGGAAGTTTGTAAATCCAATGAACTTGTATCTTGTGAGCGACCCCAAATTTCTACCTCACCGGATCGATGGAATCCTCCAATGAGATCTATTACTGTTGTTAAGTGAGATGCAGCTTGGAAAGATTATGTTCATGGCCTAGGAGTTGTGATCCGGTGGTAACTTTATTCCTGGTGCATCAAAATATGGGACCACCGCTTTTGCGGTGATGGCGGAAGCCCATGCGATTGAATTAGGCATTGACTTGGTATTGGGGCTCAATTGCATTCGGGTTAGGGTCCAATTCGACTTTCTAGAGATTATTAATTCTCTTAGCACTAATACTGGATGTATCAATTAGAAGATATTACCCTTTTTGAAAGCCACCAGAAAGAAGAGCACCCAGTTTGAAAACACCCAGTGTGAGGAAGAAGAAGAGTTTGAGTGAAGAGACGAAAACACCCCTAAAAGTTTAACGAAGGTTAGTCGAGTTAACGATCAAATTTATTTCAGGTACTTATGTTGGGTACGGGTGTAAATGTGGGATACCAAACTGATATTTTTGTAAAGTAAGATACCAAAGTGATTAATGGAGGAAATGTGAGATACCGTTTGCATTTTTTTCCCTTTTCTTTTTGCATGCGAACATCCATTCCCGACTTTTATTCATAATTTTTTTTCTTTTTTCTTTTTAACGCAAGCCTCCATTCCCGACCTTGATTTCTTGAACTTTTTTTTGTATTTTTTTTTTTACATAAAATGTCACTAAACATTTATTTTATGATCAAATTGTAAGAAACGATTTACAATGACATCAATTTTTGAGAAAAGTTATTTCAAATCGTGAAGAATATTTTTATCTTAAAAATTAAAAAAAACAAGGATTGTCGATCATCAAAAGAATGTTCTTACATGAACTATTATATATATATATATTTTATTTTTTTTACTTTTGTATTTCTATTCGACATAGACTATTTTTTTTCTCTAAGTTTATACTTTTTGTTTTTATGTCTCACATTTTTTTTTGATCAGGTAAACAACTTAACTATTATAACTTCGTAAGTCAAATTCACAACTACCCACTTACTAAGGAGACTATGCCGTTAGACTAAATGATACTAGGCTTTTATACCTCATGTTGATAAATTATTTTAATACTGTTCTAGGATATTCTGTATCTTTCTAGATATTCTTTATGTGTGTCTTGACCTTATGCCAATAGGATATGTAGTTTGATTAGATCTATGTATTCTTTATCCTTACCATATTGGTATTCTGTAATTCCCTATATAAAGAGCTCATATCAATGAATAAGATATCCATCTTTCACGATTCTCTATTCTCAAATCTCTTTCACTTCATCACGTTATCATGCACTTTATTCTAACCCTAAAGCCAATAGCCCAAAATTTTTTTTCAAAACCCTAAAAGCCAAAAGAGTCTCTCAGATCCTCTGTCTGACTGCCACCGCAGTCAGCTTGCTTCCCCGGCCTCTGTTGTCCGACAACCTCCGACAGCAAATCTTCCTGCCATCTGCCATTGATTCTTGGCTTCCTTCGGCTTAAATTTTCAACTTTTTCTTTCAAATTTTGAAAGTTTTTATGGTTTATATCTATATGGTGAATATGGCTAACCATATATTTTATTTTTCATGACATAATTGCGTGACGAATCACAACGGAATTACGCGAGCAAGTTCGCCGCACGCACGTGGAATTAAGCTTGAAAAATTACAAGGCAACTCCTATAAACACAATTTATTTGGCAAACTAGAAAGTAAGCTTTAGTATTACAATTATTTACTTTGGAATAACTCGGAGGGATAAAATCATTTCTTCCTTCTCCATTTTCATTCTATGCTTGGGATTTTGTGTGTACAGGTACCAAAAATCCCAGAATTTTATTCGCGGGTCAAGAGTATGTTTGATCACTCTTGTTTCCTTGTCAGGGTTGTGTATGATCAACCCCGACCTTTCTCCGGATTGTGTTTGATCAATCCGAGGCCTTTTACGAATTGTGTTTGATCAATTCGCGGCTTTTTCAGATTGTGTGTGATCAATCCGAAGGACAAACCATTAAAAACATTGTTTGTGACCTCTATCGAGTCTTATAACAACTTGGTTTTGTATGTAAGAGCAATATAACATTCTGCTCCTTTGAGTTTTGACGTACTCGATGCCTAAGGCGAATCTTCGCTTGGTATATGTGGAACCTTTTATTGGAAAGGATTAAACCACATGTTTTGACCCCCAGACTAACAAGCCTAGATGCCGAGATTTCACATCTCATGCGTTCAAAGTCTTTGACGCGTCACATCGACAAAAGCCTTTAATGACAATCTGTGCAAAAAGTAATGACCACAAAATACTGTGGAATGCATTCATGGAGCGTTTCTTGAAACGTTCAGATAACTCTACTTATTGAGTTATTAGTCAAGTGGATTGCTTACCACCTTAATTGACTACATATTATCGATGATCTTTTATGATATCATGATCCATAATCTTTAGCGGATTCGATCATCATCAAGTTCTCTAGGTCTTTCAAGTTGGTTTGGAATTACCAACGAGACTTGATTTTGATCATACAATTACAAATGAGAATTGTATATACGCTAATGTGATAAACGTATTTGGGATTATCCCCTAATGTGGGGACAACAATATGGGTCACGGCAACGGCAGAAAACGTCATGCCGATGTCTAGAAAAGAGGGGGAGGTGTCGCCGGCCCTAATGGCGACACTCTTGATCTAGACACCAATTTGTCAAAACTACTTATGTCAGCTCATGACAATATAACTGTTGTGGATCTCCGGATCATTGGTTCAAGAGTTGTCGAGCTCTCCTTCAAATTATGAATGCATACAAAAAGGTATGAAAAATCAATATGAGGACAATAATGTCATCCTCATGATCACGGATTTCAAAGATTCAGATTCAGCTCTAGCTACCCCTGACTTTAACGTCATCGGCTAGATCGACTTTGATTTTCTTTCCAAGCTATATGAAATACGGCGTCGTATCGACGTCCTTCGTTTATTTGAGACCTCGATGTACTCAAATTAGCAATAATGAATGCCTTGAGAATTTTTTTTCCAAGTGAAACTATTCTCCTCTTATGGTTCGTATTGATTTACAATCAAGATGTACACCTACATCGTCCTTAGAACATGGCATATTGTGCCGATTATGGTCCCTTTCTTTGAAGGTGACTCATGGCACTGCATCCTCAAGGAGGATCGCCCACGTTTTTTCCAGTTAAGTCTTCTACCTATAGCGGATTTTCCATCATCAATTGTTCAACTAGGCTCATCCAAGCTCAGTGTAATGTCTTAGAATTGTCCGAAATTAAGGAGATAGTGGTTTTAAGTGTGCCTCGCACTACCGACCCTCCACGGACATGCCTGGTCATACTGACTTGGAGTTACCGAAAGCTTTTGATTTTGGATCCCCCTACGCTATTAAACCAATTATTGTCTTGCAAAAGACGTTGAAGACTTATCAAAACCGAACAATCATCATCATGATCGAATCCTCTAGGTATTCTGAGTTAGTTTATGTCCATGTCAGGGAGCTTTTGCTAACTAGTCATAGAGTTTACGACCTTGGAACGACCAAAAGAATTTGTTTTGGATCATATATAAGTCATTTTGGCTTCGGCTTATGCCCACATGTCATCCGCAAGCTTCAAAGCTTTGCCAATGCCAAATCTGCGAAAAACAACAATCTGTCTCTTCTGGATAGTTAACTTCGTTCAAGCTTTATAAACAGCTCCGGATGAACCAGATAGTGAGCTTTATATCATTGGAAAGCTCTACAAGTGTAGTTTTCAAAACTGTTCGCGGTTCATCCATATCTATTTTAACGAAGAAGTTATGGCTGTTTTAGCGCACAAATATCATTCTGCGCGGACATTTTTATGCACTCTCGGGATTGCAGCTTTTTGTAGATTTTATCAATCCTTCTAAATGGTTCAAGTGGAACTATTTACTCGTCTATCTACTCCTTCTTGTAGATATGTCTTATAGAGACATTGAGTGCATCGCATATAGTGAAATTATTCACAACATTCTAAGGAACCACCAACTATTTCTGGATTTTGTGCCTTGTAAATCTTATGTGACTACAATAATTGAATCATGTACTGGTCATTTAGGGATGCGGTTTAGCTTGCATCTTGATGCCTTATGGCACCATGATCAATGTTATAGATGCCCTCTATGCATTGAGAGGCAACCGAACCATGTTGAGCTTTAAAGACATTCATGCAAATCGTTTTCATTTGAAAACACATTGTGAGAATGAATAAGAATTCTTTTGTGTATACCTTCTCATAAATGCGGACTGAAATGCATCTTAGAGAAGTTTATGAGTCAATATAGTAGACTGTATGTCCCTATGATTCGAATATCGAATCACATGTTGTCGCCAAACATGATATTTGGGACACCGACTCATATAGGCTTTGTTTTGATAAATTCAAGTCATCCTGGAAGAGATATAATGGTCCAAATTTTGAGAAATTCTCATGGACATCCATGCTTCCACTCAGAACGAAGACTTTCGGGATCTAGCTTCATCATGAAGCATGATGGTGACGCCATGGTTGTAAATGGCGGCACCCTGGGGACATTGACGTCACCTGAACACGGCTCCACCTGCCCGGAGGCCGTTCGGTCAATTTCTCAAGCAATTGAGATGCACCGGCCTTCCCTCGATGTCTCATTGGCGCCCGCAATGCTCATTGCTCGTTTTGAAAGCCTATTCATTAGTTAAATTAGGAGTGAGACCCTCCTACGCTAAATGACACAAAAGTGAACATTCCATTCTTACATCAAATTATGTAGATAGATACAACCAACTTACGGACGCCTTTTTATGCTTTATGATATTGGTTGAAGTGTTAACACACTGGTCATGTGTTACACTATTATCTACTGCTTATGCTGCTTATACTTCTACGGGCTCACTACCCATTCATTAAAGAAGTTTATCGGGATATAAGTTGAAGTGTCATGTACCCTATGTTCACACGCAATATGGTCTCACCGAGGCTACGACCAAGTAACTTTAGCTTGTCGTTCGAATATTATTGATGCACACCAATTTTTCTACTACATCTTGGGGCCATGCAATATTTGCATGCAGCTTTACTATTCATCTACGACCCACCATTATTGAATATTATTATACTACAGCTTGTGACTGTGTACGAGGATTGACACGAAATTGCAATCCTTGAGCTCAAACAAGATTGAAATGGATCTCCAATCTTTGAGCTTGGCTAGATGTTATTTCTAGGTGCCAAATTGTAATGCCACTGCGCACAATGATGGGTCATTTGAGATGAATAAGTATTTAGGTTGGATATGAACCTCCATCTATAATCCGCATATGTAGAAACCTTGTCAGGCAATCTCATTCACCGCTAAATTACGGATTGTCACTTTGATGAGACAATATTTCCGCCATTAGGGGGAGATAAGAACACAAGTGTTCAAGTGGGACGACGTGAATTGTCATGGTTTGTTCTCACTAAGTCTCATCTTGATCTCAAATGCTTAAAGTGTTAAAGTGACAAGATCACATGCTGCAAATATGTCTACAAGGATTGATGTCCTATCAAGAGGACATGGCGCGACCAAAAGTTGGTCTTGGCGCCATCACCATAGATGGTGATATGGTGACGCCATATAGTGGCAAAATTGGTGTCACAAAGCCACGTGGCTCCCTAAAAGGAGGGAGGCCCTTAGGTTCGATACTTTCTCGCATTAGGAAGAAAGCGAGCTTGGCACAACCTGATCCATTGATCAGTGATACTCAAATCCGTCTCATGAAGTCTGAATTGTGATTATCGTTGGGGGACGCCTCAATGTCAAATTCAATCCATATAGAGATCTCTACAAGTATTACACTAGTGTACATGAGGATGTGGGATAATGAGTCTCATGAAGTCTGAATTGTGATTATTGAACCACCCTTCATTGATGGATATCAACTTAGTTGATTGGCTTAATGGAAAGATACGATCCAGCATTAACAAAGAGATAGGTCTTTGGACAGGTGATGCCGACACTGCAAGTTAAACCCTATCAACTATGTCTTTGTTAGATAGTGTAGTGAGAACAAGAGTTTAGACTCACCTTATGGCCAAGGTCTCTCACTAACACGCACTGGGATTGACTACGATGAGATTACACTCCACTACTTTGTCAGTTTGGTAGTTTCTGAATAACTGAACATGCAGCCTATGAATGTGGTCATAATAAGATCTCTACGGGATCAGAGATATACATGAAGATCTTAAACGGACTTTATTCATCCAAATCAAGTTGCTCCAGACCACAGGAGCTCGCGTTTGCTAAAGGTATTGAAACGCACATGGACTCTACTTGATTTGGAAGAGATATGGTGAATTATGTCTTTGTGTGTTCATTCCGGATTTACATGGACTCTTGATGGATCAAGAGATGCCAATATGTATCAAACATCCGAAGTTAGAATGAAAAAGATCTTGGGAAGACACGGTCTCGAAAATGCACTCGATGACTGTATTGATGATGATTTTCCATCAATCGGCTTAGGCGCTCTAACAAAAGTGAGGCCTACATATACTCCCATGATTAGTCAAAGTCTTTACTCTAAAGAGAAATCAATTGTTTTGTCTAAGAAAGATGACAAATATGTGTTAAGAGATGAAGTTCTCATCTAAGTACAATAAGACGCATCAATGTACTCAACACAATACAAAAGACTTGACATCTCATTCGCTATGAAAAGTGGTAAAGCTAAGTGGAGCTTAATGGTATGAAAGGTTGAGGCTTATTCTATGCCTACATAAGAAAGACACATCAAAAGCAAAATCAGAATCTGCCAACTTGTGTAGGTCAACTTCCACGGGACCTATAGGAAACCTTACTCACTAAAAAATGGTGAAATTGATACCATTGGAAAGTTCTATGTGTCTACTTTCCAGAGACACCAACCATTTGATCATACCTATCATATTGAGTGAGTTATGGCCGTTTTCGTAAAATAAGACGATTCTGTCCGAGAATCTGATTTTGACAAAACAGTTAACTTAGATGGGACTTTGTGAACAGCTTCTGATGAATCAGAATGTGTGTAATATATGGTTTAAAAGATACATGAGTCTAGTTTCCAAAACCGTTTACGGTTTATTCATATGTATTTCCTAGAGGAAGTTACGGCTGTTCTAGTAACTGAAGGTCATGCTGCGCGAAAATCTGATTTCCTATACGAACTTATATTTTGAGTTCACAAGCGGCCTTCTCCTTAAGATCTAAGTGTAAAAGATCATTTGAGAACAATACGGCATGATTTAGTTAATCATTGCCTAATGCTACATTTGAAGACATGTTAAAGGGCATTGACATGTTAAGTTATTAAAATTTCCGTGATTAGTAAGAATCAGGAAAAGCCCTATGATTGATGTAAATGTCAGGGGGAGGTGAGAACTTCAGGGGGAGTCTGGCACATACATACATGTCACTATCAAATGTGAAGGGTGCGTTGTACTCTTTTTCTCCTACGATCAAGGTTAAGTTTTTCTCCTTCAGGGTTTTTGTGACTTGACAAGGTTTTTCACGAGGCAACATATCAGCATCATCGGCATAGCAGCGCGTGGCACAAGGGGGAGTGTTCTAGGATATTATGTATCTTTCTAGATATTTTTTATGTGTGCCTTGGCCTTATGCCAATATGATATGTAATTTGACTAGATCTATGTATTCCTTATCCTTACCATATTGGTATTATGTAATTCCCTATATAAATGACTCCTATCAATGAATAAGATATACATCTTTCACGATTCTCTATTCTCAAATCTCTTTCACTTCATCAAATACTTATTTATTTATTTTTTAATAATTGATAGATCATAATTTTTGTAAAAATATTTTTTCACCTCATATATGCATGTGACATGTATGATAACCTAAATTTTTCCGTCACATGCATGATCGATATTACTCATAGTATTTCACTTTTTTTTTTTAAATAATTTTAGTCCTGAATATAAATGCTTTAATAAGTACGTAAGTGGTAAAACTAGAAAATAAAAATTAATAAGGAGAATAATAAAATGCAATCCATTATTATTAAATTAGAAAGTTTAAAGAAAATAAATGCAATAATACTTTTTGTTTAATTAGTGTCCTTACATTTTTAGTGCGGTCCTAATAGCCGCACTAAAAAAAACACTTTTAATTTTTACAAAACAAAACAAAGTTGGAAGACGAAAGATGATACCTAAAGGACCAACATTAAAATAGCACGACACTATCAAAGACATTTCAAGTAACGAGAAATGCTCTGATACTTAACAATTTAACAAACAAGTGCAATGTGACCTAACAAACACACACAAGGACAAGTTTCAAAATGAAACAAGGAAGCGAACTCGAAATGAAACAAAGAAGTCACCTCAATCAAATATAAGACTTGATATTAACAATCACGCCCTAATCTCCCATCTTATATGTGCCGTATCGGTACATAACACATGCATCATAAACTGTTGTAAGAGTGAGAGTTTGTCCTTACTTTGCCCAATAGGGTCCAACCCAACCAAGCTAGGGTTGAATACCTATGCTTACGATAACATAATAATAAGCCGAAGAACATGCCAAAACATTTTCAGGATCCTTCATTAAAATGGTTTCAAAAGATGAACTTGGCATAAACTTGCATTTGAGATCTTATCAAACAACGCAACATGCAATGCAAAAGTCTGAGCTGAGAAATACTTAGTTGCTGGATTTCCACTCAATTTCGTGACCACACCCTCGGTTTGTCTTACATGGCGAACCCGGCATAACTACCACTCATGTAAACATGGGTAGCGCGAGTGTCATTTTAATTACTGGCTACAATAATAATAATTTAGTATGACATCACTGCCAATACCTCCGTATCCTAACAAGGTACCACGGGCTTGACACAACATATGGTCAAATAGCCCGTTCGGAGGGTTTATGAATTCGAGACTGAGGGACAACGTCCCACCACTCTTAGGTCACTAAACTATCACATATCTCTCACATAAACAATGCCTAGCCTCGGGTTTTATTCAAATTCAACATTTATCAGCTCATTTAATAAAAACCACCGAGGCATCGGCCATGATAAGTAAAATGAGCATGACTTTTCCAAGGTAATAATTAGATATATATGAACCATAAGACAAGCCTCTAATAAGGAAGTGTTAGCTCTCCATACCTGGAATGCTGTTCCACGTTACCTCGTACTTCGAAGCTCAATTTACATGCTCCTTGTTTCTACCTTTCCCGAGATCACGGGACGGAAGGTCGAACCCTTGGCTCCGGGTCCTGTAACTGTACAAGTAACAATACGTCAGGAGTCGGGACTAGGGTGGCCTAGTCTTCGACTCTCCGATGCTTAAGTTAGCGTTGAGTTGCTACTTGTATAGTACGAGAGTATGGGAGGAGTAATTAACTTACCTCTTTTGGGAATTCGTGCCTGTTTTATAGGCTAGTATTAGAGGTTCTGTCGTTGGTTTTCGATGTGGGACTGCACTCATGGTATTGCTCAGTCATCCCCTTTCGGGGGTGTTTAGTAATTGTTGGTTGAGTCTGGCGTGTGCATTGTTGTTGTGCCTTTACTCTGTGGGCGCCTGCGACGGTTCTGCCGGTGGTGTTTCGGCCGAAATGATCTCCGGCGACCGGGTAATGACGCTACATTCTCGGTATGGCCAAGTGTTTTGGCTATGTATTAACAAGTCCCCAAGTCCCCAATCCGAGAGAGCTCTTGGGTGGGGAGTTACTCTCAAGTTGTGTCGAGAATGTGTTTTACCCGGGAGTTGGAGGCATGGTGCTGAGTCCCCAAGTCCCCACGCGAGGGTCGCGAGGTGGCTGGGGTTGAGTTCCAATAACTCGGTACGAACCTTTGCGTTATATCTCATGTGTGTCATAAATGACCACGTGTTCCAGTTTATGAGGAACACGTGGTCATTTATAGCGGATTTTAAGGACGTAACAGTTCTGTTTGCTTGAGAATTTTTTTTATTGGCGCGTATCTGACGCCCGTGCGTGGGATCGTGGGGCGCGTCTTAAATGGTTTGCACGATCGTGGTCGACGTGGCAGTTCCCTGACCATTGAGCTGGGCAGGAATCTGGACGGTCGAGGTCCACTTGAATGCTCTATAAATAGACCTAGAGAGGGCAGAGGGAGGGAGTTTGCATTTCGAAAACAGAGAGGCTAGGGCGAAAAGAGTGGTGTTCAATTTTCTGGAGAGGCTTCGACGAACTGAGGAATCGAACCTGGGGAACGTCCAATTTCACCCTCGATCGATTGGGTGTGAGCGCTCGGCTGTTTGCACCCAGCTTCACTGCCACTACACAAATCCGATTTTCGAGGTATGAACTTGTCCATCCTTGTTCTGGTTTTTGTTTTGTTCTGACTTGGTAAGGATTGCGTTGTGGTTTTCGTATCAGTTGCGATTTTGTTAGGAGGGTCTAGAATGACGGGATTGGTTTGGTTTTCTGTTGGGTTAGTTAAGGTTAAGGTAGCAAGAGCCTAACATGTGAGGATGTAGGGTATGACAGATCCGGTGTGGGTGTCCAGTGAGGAGATCGTGGTTGTCTCTAGCTCGACTGATCCTGATTCGGACACCTGGCACCAGTGGGAAGAGAAAATGAATTATCTTATGGCGGAGGTTGCCATTGACTTAGGGGAGGGCATTTCTGTTACGGATGAAGGGTCTCACGTGTCCTCGTCTGACCTTTTATTGTTGGAGGTAGAAGAGTTTAGCATGGCGAGATCTCGGAAGGAAGATGATTCGTTCTGGGACTCTCCTGGCGAGAGTATGATGTCGGCAGAGCTAAAAGCTCTTAGGCAGAACTGGAGTATTTCCAATGAGGTGTTGTTGCGACCTCTTGGTAAGGGAATTAACTTTTGGGATCCTCCGGACAACTTCACACTGGTGTACGAGTACCAGTTAAAATGCGGGCTGACGTTCCCGCTACCCCCCTTTGTGCAGTACACTTTGGCAAATCACCCCGAATATGCTAAGGCAAATTTTGGGGACGGGGATATTATTTCGTTTATTGGGACAAGAGTTCCCAAATTGTGAGGAGTTCAACGCCTGTTGGCATATGGCGTACTGCGCGAAGAAGGGCAGCCGGGGTTGTGTGACGTTGAAGTCCCGGGGTAAATTCAAGATTTCGGTGGAAGACTTGCCCACCTTTACGAACGAGGGTTGACGGCGGAAGTGCTTCCTTGTTGGGGGGCAGTGGCAAGAGTGGCACAGACATCCCTTCCGAGTACCCGGGGCCTTTCAGAAAATAGGTATCGTGTTTTGTGTCTCGTGTTTTCTTACTGTTTGTACAGTGCTCTGATGAGCACATTTTATATCATATTATTATCCCTGATTTATATGTGTTAGTTACTTGTTTTAATTAGTTTGAGTTATTTAATTTGTTTTTATGTTCTTATAGATGTTAGGTCTAAATAAATAAAATGTTAAAGTTATAGAAGCAATTTATCTATTTTTATAGTAAATTGAGTCCTTGTTTTTAACACGAGTCTTTTTCCCTTAATTTAGATGAATAATTGCAACACATGTTCTTCTTATTCTAGTAGCATGTATGCATATATGCATGTGTTAAATTGGTGGATTATTTTCTCATGCATTAAGTGTGATGTGTGAAAATATTACCATGACATCCATTGTTGAATTCACTTTTGCTTGTTTGATTCATAGCTATATAGATGCATTGATACAAACGGAAGAGAGTATGAAGAATTTCCAAGGACATATACCATGAAACAAGGAGGCAAGAAGCAAGCAAGCATGATTCTAGGAGCTAAATCTTCAATTGTTTAAAGATTGTGTACGTATCTTCTCTTCATTCACATAAAAAATGAGAGAAGGAAGCTATGTATGGAAGCATTTATGGATGGAGACTTTAGCTATCAAGCTTGAGAAGTTTGAAAGATGGAGAGTCATTTTCATATGGAGTTGAAGTTGAATGAAGATCATTGTTGCCCTATAAATAGATGTTGCTTCAAGTGAATAAGAGAAAGGGGGAAGAGAGTAGAGAATTAGAGACACATTGTTGCTCTTAGTTCTTCCCTTTCTTTAGCTATTTTTCCTATGATGTTTTATATGGTTTTAAGCATGTTTTCAATTTGTACTATGTGTTGCTAATTTCCTTAACTAAGGTTAAGGAGGAAACCACATTATGAAATAAGTTTCTCTTAATTATCTATCGATTCCCATAATTATGTTATCCATGCCTATGACTCTTGCTTCAAAATGCATTAATAAAATCCTTGTTCCTTTCACCTCTAATGTCATGCATTTTTGGTAGTTTGGAAGTCACTTTTATTAATCCATGCTTGGCTTTGTAAAATATTTAATATGAAATCCTTTGATCTCTTGTCATTCAAATGAGCTTGTTTCACATTTGATGCTTTGTAAACGCTTTGATCTTTTGTAGTTTCAATAAGTTTGTGTGCATGTGATGCTTTGGTGTTCATAATTAAGAAGCGAAGAAGAGTCTACTTTAGATATATTTCATGTGTGCTTCATTGTTAAATCTTGAGAAAGCAGTAGATTGATTTTTAGATTGCTACTCCTAATTCGGGAATTAGTAGATAATATTTAGAGACTTATCAAGTAATGTGGTGGAATCCGATACCTTAGTTACTTCGTCTTCAAGGTAATCTTTATCTCTGAACTTTGTCTTAATATTTAGCTCTACATCTCAATCAACTTTCATTCAACTAGGTTAGTATTAAATTAATTTAGAGTGATTAGTTTTTCCTATTTTCATACATTCTCTGTGGGTTCGACCTCGCTCTTGCATCTCTGTACTATAACTGATTCGTGCGCTTGCGAGTAACATTTTAAAACACATCATGCTCCTCCTGCTGACTGCTAACTTTGTGTAGTGCCCCAAGAGTATAAGTTAACCGAGCTGATGGAGCGTCGGATACGCCGGGTGTTGTAGGCATTCGAGTTTAGGAGCTCGTATCAGATATGCCGGCTTGGCGTATATAGTCATTTCGGCTATGCCCGAGTCCCGGGTTTGTATTTTTGTTTTGGAATGTTCTTTCCTTTTACATTTTCTGGATTGCTTGATGCTGATCTTTTTTTTGGTGCAGCGACGATGCCTCGAAATGGTGGCTCACGGAAGAACGAAGGGCCCTATGACAAGGTGTCGGATGAAGATGTTCTGGAGGGGTTACGGGCTGAGGCTGACACGCCAAGCGGTATGACATCGACTTGGAGACTGGGGAAGGGAAGGAGGTGGAGTTAGAGGAATGTGAGGATGATTTTTTAAGGCTTAACTTGGCAGATGAGGACTATGCTTATGTGACTCCCTTAGTGGCAGAGGTCATGGGCTTAGGTGACCAAGAGGTAAATGACGAGGTCATCGAGATGGAGGGTGGCGACCCTGAGGGCTACAAGGAGCAAGTTCCAGTGGAGGAGGAGCCTGTCTTAGAGCCAGTGGAGGTGGAGGATGTGGAAGAGCCTCAAACTGGCAGTGAGGATTTGGGGATTGAAGAGGCGGAACCCTCTGTGCAAGTGTCAGAGGAGGTGGTTGTGACCAGGACTCGGAAGAGGAAAGAGAGGGTGGAGTCATCTCGTGAGGGCCAACCAAAGAAGTCCCGGAAGGAAGGGCGTTCCGGGAGTTCCGGGAGTTTGGATGAGATCACCCAGGCTTTGGAGGGGACAGGGGAGGAGCAGCCATACTTGGCGCAAATGGCGTTCGACATGCGTCACCGCTCTCGGGACATCAATGCTTTGGAAGAGGTTGATCCCTTAACTGGAGTGACTCTCGCCAGGGAAAAGCTGACCCGGGTAAGTGTTCGTTATGTTCCGGTTGCCTCCTGTCTTTTGTTTTTTTAATGTTGTTAGCTTGTTTATAGGCGACTCTGCTTATGTATGCGGCAAGCGAGAGGGCTGTGACCCACTTGCAGGAAGATGCTGAGGCCAAGTGTCAGCAACTAAGGGAGGCAGAGAAGAACAACCACGCCCTCTCGCAACGTCTGGAGCAGCTGGAGCACGATGCTGTTATCTTCCGAGACCAGGCCGCTGCCGCTGGGAAGTAGGTGGCTGAGCTAAAAGAGGTTATTCAAGAGAAGGACAAGCAGGTAGAAGCTGGGGAGGTGGCTGCTGCTAAGGTTGTTTCTCTGGAGGCGGAGGTGGCGAAACTGAACCATGCCTTGGCGGAGTAGGAGAAGGCGTGGAAGTTGAAGTGTGCCAGGGCTGCCGGGGCTGGGGAGAAGGTGTTCCGAGAGAGTGACATGTATAAGTAGCAGCTGAAGAGTGCTTATAACCGGGGGCAGGATGAGCTTAGCAAGACTGGGTGCCAAGCTGGCTGGATTAACAAGACTGCTATGCGCAAGTTTTATGCCGAGAGGGATGCTGTGAAGAAGGCCTGGGAGCTGATGATGCCCGAGCAGAGAAAGCAGGCCGAGATCTCGCGGTCCCTGGCTAAGCAACACGAGGCCTAGCGCGCTACCTCCTTTGCCGTGCCGAAGGAAGGTCCTGCTCTGAGGTCTCCTCGTCTTGAAGGGTCCCAGGCCACTCAAGTGGTAGCATCTCAGGTGGCGTCGTCTGTTGCTGAACCTCCAAACCCTCGAGCCCCCGGACTTGTGTCACCGCCACGTGCTGAAGTGCCAAAGGTTCCAGCGAGTAAGTCCCCTGTCACTGGAGTGCTACAAGTGAGTTCCCTGGTGTGCCCTAATTTTTCTATGAGGCCGCCACCAGGGTCGCGTGACCTCGCGAAACACACTTATGGGCAGAGGGTTTCTGTGAACATCAGCCAGTCTCGCAGATGAGGTAGCGGGTCAAAGAGTGGCTGGAGTGTGAACAAGTCCAGTGGCATGTCTTCCGGGGAGAAGTGATTATTTTGATGTACTTTGTTGTTTTGTTAGGTTTTAATTTTTGTTTGCTGTTGAAACAATATTGATGGCGTGGTTAGCTAGTTGAACATGTTATTTATGGATTGTCTGAGAGTCCAGGTTGATACTTGTACTTCTCCGGGGACATGCTTGGAGAGAAGAAGAACTACTACAAGGTAAGCTTTGATATTGTTGAAGACATCGTCATGTTCTGGGCCCCATGCCACATTCTCTTTATATTGGGCTTTGAGCAGTTGAAAGAATGGGTTGCATTTGTCTGGGAGGCGAGAGATGAACCAGGCTAGAGCTACCAAGCGTCCCGTGAGGCACTGGACCTCGTTCCGGGTTCTCGGAACAGCCATGTCGAGTATGGCTTGTACTTTTTTCGGGTTGGCCTCAATGCCTCTTTCACTGACCATGAACCCTAGAAACTTTCCTCCGCCCACAACCAAAATACACTTATGTGGGTTGAGGCGCATCCCATGAGCTAGGAGCTTAGTGAAGACTTTGTTTAGGTTGGCAATGTGGTCATCCTCTGTCTTGCTTTTGACCAGCATGTCATCCACATATACTTCCATGACCTCCCCAATTTCTTCTTCAAACATTGCATTGACTAACCTTTGATAGGTTGCTCCTGCATTCTTAAGGCCAAAGGGCATGACCCCGTAACAGTACAGTCCCTTGTTTGTAACAAAAGTAGTGTGCTCCTGAACCGCAGGGTGCATCTTGATCTGGTTATATCCCGAGTAGGTGTCTAGAAAGCTGAGCATCTTATAGCCAGCTGTGGAGTCAACCAACTGGTTAATCCGATGCAAGGGGAAGCTATCCATGGGACATGCTTTGTTGAGGTTAGTGTAATCAACACACATTCGCCATTTCCCATTGGGCTTAGGAACCATGACAACATTGGAAACCCAGACTGGGTAGGAGACCTCTCGGATGAACTTGATCTTCTTCAACCTCTAAACCTCGGCTTGTATAGCCCGGTACTTCTCCGGGTTAAAGGCGCGCCTTTTTTGCTTGACAGGGGGATAGTCCTTGAGGATGTTGAGTTTGTGTGTGATGACATCAGGGGAGATGCCTGGCATGTCAGCATAGGACCAAGCAAAGATTGCTTGCTTATCCTGGAGAAAGGCAACGAGCTTCTGGCGGAGTTCCGGGTTAAGGTTCGTGCCTATGTGGTCCTTCCTCTTGGGAGCACTAGGTGATAGGGAGACCCATCCTGTCTCTTCTGTCGGGTTAGGTCTTGGGATCTGCTTCTTCTTTTCTTTCCCATCAGGGTCATCCCTAAGGTCATCAATGGGCTCAGAGGGGCTGAGTGGCAACATCTCATAGACACCACGCCCCTGTTGAATGGCATTAAGATGACAGTGTTCAATGATTGCCCTATCTCCTTGGATTGTAAGTATGCCCCCCCTGGGGTAGGCACTTTCATGAGTAGCATGTGACCTGCAATGAAGCATTGTAGTCCCCAAATGATGTCGTGATCCAAGATGATGTTATAGGATGAGGGGCAATCGACTGTGAGAAAACGTGTCGTGATAGAAGCACGACAAGGGCTGGTCCTTACTGAAATGTCTAGCGGTCCGAGCCTAAGGGCTGTACAATCTCTCTTGAGAAGCTGACAAGAGGATCGTGGTTGTTGTACACTTTAGCTCGGTCACGCCGGAGCCCTCTATAGCAATCAGCAAACATTACACTAACTGCAGCTCCTGTGTCCACAAGAGCTCTGTGACACCTGTAGTGATCCACTTGGACATTGATTATGAATGGCTCATTATGATGGCAATTTATCGTGTCTTCCCTCTTGTAAAATGACACCTGGTCTCATGCTGATGGGGTAGCGGTGACACCTCTTTGTAATTCGATAATCTCCAAAGGAGTTGTACATTGCCTTTTGGCAGAGGGTTGACGAGGGGAAGTCGCGGGGCTCCGCCATGCAGAGTTAGGATCTGGCCATGAACCTCAATGGTGTTGGCTCTTGTTGCGGGAGTGCAATACTGGTGGAGTTGCCCGTTCCGGATCAAATGGTCGATTGCATTGCGAAGGCCATGACACATCTCAGTGGTGTGGTCATTGTCGTCATGATAAGTACAATATTTGTTCCCTGTGGCCCGCTGGGGCTTCTTGGGGTACTTACTCTTGGATGGCGGGGGAATGAGGTCTTTGTGCTTGGCCTAGATGTCTTCATATGTAGTGGTCAGGGTAGTGTGAACTTCGTAATGGGGTGGCGGGGAAGAGCGACGCTGCTGCTGGGGGCTCTGCTCCCGGGACCGATAAGGGTGGTTCCGTCCACGCTGCCCATTACGGCGGCGGTCTGAACCACGCCCCTGGTTGTTATCTTGGGAGTTGACATGCTGCTTGCCTATGTCATAATGGTCATATTTCTGCTGGGATAGTTGCTTGGGGGGTGGGGTTGGAAGAGCTAATGTGGTGGTTTGATTGGAATGCCTAAATGTGGCAAACTCGGCACGTGCCTATCGGACAACAAGGTCCATCAAGGCATCGTATGACCCTAGAGGGTTCCTATTAATCTCCATTAGGAAACTGCCGGGAAGCAAGGCTTGGCGAAAAGCTTGTTCTGCGACTTGGGGTTCTAGGTTGTGGCAGCGTGCTGTGGCTGATTGTCACCTGGATAGTAATGCATGAAGTCGTTCACCCTCTTTTTGCTTGATGTTAAACAAGGCATCCACACTTCGGTAAATGCTGACATGGAGTATGAAACGATTGAGGAAGCGCTCCGAGAGTTGGTCAAAATTGTCAATGGAGTTGGGGGGCAAGTTGAGGAACCAACTAAGTGCTTCATCTGAAAGGGTTTCGTGGAAGGCGTGACAGGTCATAGCATCTGTGTACCTAGTGGAGCTGCATAACGAGAGGAATGTTTCAAGGTGGAGGTGAGGGTCTTCGGTACCCTTATATTTGTTTATCTTGAAAGGTTTGGCCTCGGGTGGTCTCTTATCCAGCTGAACTCGTGGCGTGAAGGGACTTAGGTGGTGTCCGTACCCCGAGAATAGAGGTCGCTGGCTTCTACGACTCTCGACGCTCTCAATTCGTGAGACCAACTGAATGATAGAATTGCTGAGCTGGAGGAGAAGTCGGGTTTGCATGTCGAGAGGTGGGTTGACAGAGTTGGCAGAGTTGGGATTAAGGTTGGGAGTATCAGATTGCTCGGGTTGGTTTATCGGGGGAATAGATTCACTATTGAGTGCAGATGGTTGAGGGGCTGGGAGTGGAAAGGATGGATGGGTGAGTGGATGAGTGACATAAATGATCTGGTTGGGGCCTCCCGAGAGCACGGAACTATTCTGTCCTTGGTTAGGAAAAAGAGATGTCAGGGTGGGATCTGGGGTAGGAGTGACTCTTGCTGCTCGATGTAAGGTTTCATTGTAGTTGTTACGGTGATCCAGAGTGGCGTGGAGTAGGAATTGTTCCTTTTCCAGCTCAGCGATGCGTACCCGGTATGCCTCGGCCTCTGCTTTATCCTTAGCTGCTTGCTCCCGGAACAAATGGAAGTCCTTTTTTAAAATTTCAAGGGCTGTAGCACCATCAGGGTGGCTAACGTTGGCCGTAGATGCGGTGGCTTGGTTAAGGGATGTGTCTCCATATTGGAATAGTTCCTTTTCTATTTGGGTCTCGGGTTCGTTTGGGTCATCCATAATTTCCACCATCTTTCCAAGTTAAAAATGGGAGTTCCACAAGAAGAGGCCCCTCCTTCTAGCGCCAATTGTTTCTACCTCTCCCGAGATCACGGGACGGAAGGTCGAATCCTTGGCTCCGGGTTCTGTAACTGCACAAATAACAATACGTCAGGAATTGAGACTGGGGTGGCCCAGTCTTCGACTCTCCGATGCTTAAGTTAGCGTTGAGTTGCTACCTGTATAGTACGGGAGTATGGGAGGAGTAATTAACTTACCTCTTTTGGGAATTTGTGCCTGTTTTATAGGCTAGTATCAGAGGTTCTGTCATTGATTTTCGATGTGGGACTGCACTCATGGTATTGCTCAGTCCTCCCCTTTTCGGGGGTGTTTAGTAGTTGTTGGGTGAGTCTGGCGTGTGCATTGTTGTTGTGCCTTTACTCTGTGGGTGCCTGCGGCGGTTCTGCCAGTGGTGTTTCAACCGAAATGATCTCCGGCGACTGGGTAATGACGCTACATTTTCGGTATGGCCAAGTGTTTTGGCTATGTATTAACACTCCTCGTGAATGAAGTTTGGATTCTGTATAAAATACGTCAACGAAATTACACAGCTTAAGGATTAGACCTTGACGATTATTTGAATGGTCATACTACCCTTGTCTAGTTTGACCAAGAATTGACCATGTTAACTGAGTTGACTAGATTTGACTAGTTCTCATAAAACTCAAATATCGTCGGCTTATGACCACATGCTTTTAAAACTACTACTACGTTGAAAGAGTATGCAATGTCGACTTTTATTTCTCGTTTTCAGTGTTAAGAATACTTAAAAAGTTAAAGTCTCTTGACATCAAAGCAATACTAACTTGAACACTTTCGGAAATAGGAATAATGACTTAATAATTAACGATTTGCGATCTGCGAAACTAAACTTTAAGTGTATCGAGTCTCAATTTCGTTTTGAAAGAATTTAGCCGAAACGACTAAACTGAAACTCGACTTCCATTTGAAAAAAATAATTATAAAATTAGAAAGTTTCTAAAAATAGAAAGCTTTTGAAAATTGAAAGTTTCCACAAATAGAAATTTTGCAACAAAGTCAGTCTGGCTTTGTGCCATAATACGACCTCAACAAAGTTAATCAGAGGGAGATCTGTTTGAACATATAAGGCACATCACTTCCCTTCCTCGGACGATGTGGGATCTCAGTATATGATACCTCATAAAAATTTGGGAAAATGTCCATTTGGTCAGAAACAAGGATTTAAAAGCCTATTTCAATAAAAATAATAGTCAAACGCTCATTCCAATGAATTATAAACAAAAGATGAAATTAACCTTTACATATTATCTAGAAAGAAAAAAACGTAGCCATGTCTCTGGATCATAACTTCTCTCTCTCTCCTTCCTTCACCATCCTCACCTCCGTCGTCCTGCACCATCTCTCTCTCTCTCCTTCCTTCACCATCCTCGCCTCCGCCGTGCTGCACCATCTCTCCTCCGCCTGCGACGCCGGAAACACTATCCAGAGCCCTCGTCGTTTGATTCCTTCCTGGAGACCGAGCCCTCGTCGTTGCTCTGGAGCTCGTCACCCTTCGCTCGGTACTCTGCGCTCGTCAATCACCCCTCATACAACAGCCTCGGCAGCCGATCAAACTCCGCCGCCTCGATCCTCGGCGGCCACACCACCGGGTTCTTGTTGCACAGAAACACATGCCTCTAGTAAAACTCCACCGTCCCGGCGAGTTGACTTGTCCAGAACTCGGCTCTTAAGAACCCGAACTCCGCCTCTCCGCCGCCGCCGCCTCTGTTGTCCGCCAGGAGGCCCTCATTCTGGAAGCTCCCTGAGGCGCTGTTGCCGAAGGCGTGGTGTGGGTTCGGGTTAGAAGAGAGCGGGTCAAATATGACAATCGGGGAGGAGGACGACGGGGCGGCGAATAATGAGAGGGAGGAAGACGACGCGTCGTAGGTTCGGTCTCTAGCCGCCGTAGCCATTAGAGAGAGAGAGAGAGTTTTGAGTTGAGAGATTTGTTGTTGTTTATTCCAGTGGTATGGGAAGTGGAGAATGGGGATGGGCTTTTCTCTCTTCTCTTTCTCTATTACTACTAGTAAGAGACTTTGGTCACCCAATTTGGGGAATTATGACACATGCTTTTATGGGTGTATTGCACCGCACACACTACTCAGTATTTTTGACTCTGCTCTTTTTGTTTTTTGGTCTGAGACTCTGCTCTCTTTCTCAGTTGTTCTACTGGGTTCAGTAACTGGTTACTAGGTGTCAGTAACTGGTCAGTAACCGATTACTGGGGGTCAGTAATTGGTTACTAGGTGTCAGTAACTGGTCAGTATCTGGTTACTGGGTGTTAGTAACTGGTTACTGGGGGTCAGTAACTGGTTACTGGGTGTCAGTAACTGGTTACAGGGAAATTCCGGTGACCGGAGTCCGACGGTCGGGAAAATTCCGGTGACTGGAGTCCAACAGCCGGTGACCGGAGTCCGGTGGCCGGTGACAGGAATTGGAGTCCGGTGAGATTCCGACCAAATATTCTCTCTTTCATTTTCTCTCTCTTTCTATGCATGTTTAAGGGATGAGGGCAAAATAGTCTTAAAATAATATGGTTTGTTAAGACTTTACTAAAGATTTGTGCATTTGGGCATAAAAAATGTTACCTTATATTGAAATGGGCTAATGAAAAAGATTGTCATTGGAATGGGAAATAAAGGGTTTAAATTAGTATTAAATAGGCATTTTTTCTAAAAATTTACAATGTCAATTTGTGACCTACTACATATAGCCTCAATAAACCCTAATGCTGATCCTTGGATTTTACTAGGTGATTTTGATTGCATTTTATCTGTTCATGGAAAGTTTGGAGGTGTAAGAACATTTGATCGACACATGATCAAGTTTATGAAATATTTAATAATTTAAATGACCTGGACGTACTTAGTGTCTCTGCAAGTTTCTGGTCCTTATACTTGGTCTAATAATATTTTTTCACAAACTTGTAATAAGGTTGTATCTTGTAAGTGGGAGCAATGAACTTTGATTGAGCTAAGAATTAAGATAATACATAAGAAAAAAGAAAACTCCTGTAATTACAAGGACATATGGACAATGAATTCATTTTCACATTTGCATATGTGTAACAAACGTCTATAGTAGGATTTCACTTAACTTTGTCTTTTCAACAAATTGTTAGGCATCTTCGACTCCTCCATCTTAATTATGGAAAAAATAAATAAAAAATTGCAAGGTCCACTCATGGGGGTTTAAATCCCAGCACCTAAAACAACCAAAATTTGGTTTGTGAAGGGCAGGTGACCCGGCCACTTGAACCATTGATGTTTCATCTAAATTGGGTCATGCCAAATTGCCAATAGCTCTTGTACCCTCGTATGCTCTTGTACCCTTGACCCTTCTTCCTTACGATTGTGGCAAGCAAATTATGCATTGGGGTTCTCTGGCTTCTCTCATGGAGTCATGGCATGGGTGTAATTACTCATTTATGTTATTCCTAAAGTGGGAGTGCATAACATAAGTGAAAACAAAGCAATCATGCACTTCTTTATTTACCCACAACCACTTAATCAAATCGATCACGTCTGTTTTTCCTGCTTTCCCAAGCAAACTTGTAGCTCTGACACCATAATCTACCTCTCCATTCATTTCCACCAATGACAGACATGTTAATTGCACTCTTTCACCTAATGCATTATCATCCTTCCCACCTCTAATAAAAACCCTCTTCTTCCCCAAGAAAATACATCAAACACATTCAGATAGAACACTTGAATCGATCTTCCCACCTCTAATATCCAACACGTACTTGGTGTTCAAGATCATGAAGCAGCAGCTACAACCTCTTCTCTCACTCCCATTGCTACTGATCCTCCTCTCCCACTGCACCGGAATCTCAGCTCAAGTCGCCCCAGCTGCGAGCCCAGATGCAGGTCCAGTAGCCGACGCCCCGGCACCGCCGGGACCAACCAACGTCACCAAAATCCTTGAAAAATCCGGCAACTTCAACCTCCTCATCCGCCTGTTGAAAACCACCCAAGTTGACACCCAACTCTACAGCCAGCTAAACGACTCCTACAGCAAACTGACCATCTTGGCTCCAACTGACGCTGCCTTCTCGAAACTCAAATCAGGGTCTCTCAACTCCCTCAGTGAATCTCAGAAGGATCAGCTCTTGCAGTTCCATCTCATCCCAGATTTCCTCACCATCTCAAACTTCCAAACTCTCAGCAACCCGGTTCGGACCCAAGCCGGAGACCAGTTTGAGTACCCGCTAAACATCACCACATCTGGAAACTCAGTTAACATTACCACTGGTCTTGTCAACACTTCAATATCAGGCACTGTGTACACGGATAACCAACTGGCGGTTTATCAGGTCGACAGTGTGCTACAGCCTTATGGGATTTTTGCTCCCAAGCCTCTGCCCCCTGCTCCAGCACCGGCACCGGAAAAGGCAAAGCATAAAAAGAAGGCTTCGGACGATAGCCCAGTTGCCGCAGTGAAATCTGCTGCAGGGTCAGTAATCTGTGATCTCTCCAGGAATGGGTTGGTCTCCATTGGAGTTGCTGTGGTTTTCGCAGCGGCAATGTTTTTGTGACAATGAGATTGATTGAAGAAGAGGGTGAGCATGGTTTGAAATAATTCGTCTCTGGTTTTGACCTTTTATCAATGTACAAGATTGTGATCATGTACGTTCGTAGGTTCTTTTTCTGGGGGTTGTGTTTTTGTTGGTTGCTTTGTATTCGTATGGTATGTATTTGCGTTAATTTAGCTATTTCTTCTGGATATTTTGAACCTTCGTACAATTCTTGGATATCAACTACGAGTTTTATTTTAAGAATTGAAATTTGTTTAGTCTTTTTGGTCTGAAGTCAACATCTGTTTAGTCCTTATGGTTTTATTTCAATCTAAATAGTCCTTAAAGTCACAATTTTTAATCCAAATAGTCATTATAATTTTATTTTAATCTGAATAGTCTTTATGGCTTTTAACTGGAAAATCATAACTTTAAAGACTATTCAGATTAAAATAAAACCAGAAGAATTATTTGGATGAAAAATTCTAACTTTAAGGACTATTCAGATTAAAATAAACTCATAAGGACTAAACAGATGTCGACTTCAAACCACAAGGACTATACAATATTTTACCCTTATTTTAATTTTTTTACGGAATAAGAACACTAAAATTAAGTTGCCATGCGCATAAGTGTCTTAAACACAGGAGGGGAGATTTTTTATTTTGTCAAAAACCCTATGCTCTCTCTCTTTGGCCTCTCGCTCGAGAGGAAATTTGGTGGCGGCGGTGGTTCTCCTCTGGTGGCTTCCTTGCTTTTTCAATTGAGAGGGGGATTTATTTACTCTCTCTCTCGTCAAATCGATGGTGATGACGGCGGGCTTGCACGACGCCATTCCATAAACAAGACTCAATCAGAATCGGGTAATTTCTTTGACCGATTTCTCTTTAACAAGATGGATGGTGAAAGCTCTATGGTGTCGACAGAGCTAGTCTCTTCTGGTGGCTGTAACAATGGAGATGGGGGATGGATGGCGGCTTCTAGGGATCCATTGGCTGGTATTCGGATTGGAATCTCTGAGCAGATCATGGCGGACTCTTCCTGGTCTCTGCCCGGTATCCAATGGGTTGCTGGTGAAGGATTGAAGCATGGCCGTAGGAGTGCCGGAGAAGGTGAGTCGTCGATTGGTGTTGACGGCGGCGGAAAACTAGCTTCGGTGGAGGCTGCTGGTGATTCAACCATGGTTGCTCATAGGTTTGGGCCATTTTAGGCTTGGGATGCATCAGCTAGGGTTTCCCTTTATTGGGCCTGGGCTTGTTTGAATTGGGTTAAGTGGGAGGTTTCTACTCTCACTATAATTACAGTTTAAATTTAGTTTGGTCTAGGTAAACTAGTTTGCATTCGTAGAGTATTTGATAGACGATATTTTTTGACGACCCCACAGGGGTACGTCATCTTTGTACTGCTTGCTCTGATTTAAATGGAATGACCTTTTGATAAAAAAATAAAAAAAACTTTAAAATTAAGAATCCAAATATATTAGAGTTTAATTAAGTGTTGCTTGTAAACCAATGTACAACAATTGGTTAGCAAAGAGTGTTTTACCGGTTACTCTATTTATTTTGACAAAACAGTGACATAACGAAAAGATAATTGTACTAATGATAAACTTAATAACTAATAGAAAAATTGTCCAAACAGTGTCTGACTTTTTAGAGAAGAAAAACTTTAGTATCTCAACTTTGAAAAACTTCATAACAGTATCTCACGTTCTTAATCCGACCGAATATCAATATCTGGAGCCGTTAGCTCCGCTAAAAAACCTAACGGTAGTCATATTTTTGTCAAAATGATAAATGTAACCTTTAGTTTTTATTTTATTGTTTATATATAATTAGAAATCATATTAGATGTAATACAAAAGAAAAGGAAACCGAAGGCAAGAACACACCCCACACGCAGACTAGCTTTCGCCAAAGTCTGCGTCCATTCTTGTCCTGCTGCGCTGCGGCTCTGGCGCAGGCCTATGGCCTCACCAACGATTGTCGAGGGCGGCCGAACGAAACGATAATGTAGGAACATGCTCTTGTTGGTGGAGGGGGCTGAGAGGATGTTTGAATTCTTGGTTTCTGTCCAAGACGATGTGTACGCAAGCGGGGATGTCGCTGAGGTTTCGATCGGACCTTGTTGCAAGCTTAGATCTTGAGAGCCGATTTGGACTATGGGTATGTGGGTGGATCCATCCGGATCTCACCAGGGGTGCGCACACATATGTTGGATTAGCGTTCATAACCGAAGTATGTAGTAAAGGGCGGTGGAGGGCTTCTTCGTGGGTTCAGGCAGATTGGGTCTGTGGTTGTGGCTTTGTTACCACGGAGCTTGGTCAATGACGAAGCGTTGTTAGTAGTCGGGCTTTGAACGCGGCGGCGTAGCAGTCTTGTAGGTTTGCTGGTGGTGATCTGGCTGCTTGTTCGACATCTGTTTTGGGCCTGGATAAAGGGTTGGGCCCGCTTGGGCTTCCTTCACCCATGGCTTTGTTCTGGGCCAATTGCATCTTGGGCTTAGGGTTTTACTTAAATTAGGTCCAAGTTTGTTTAATTTTTCAATTTGTAATTTCTATTATGTTTTATTATTATTAGTTTTACTAAAAATTAGCTACCTTTTACGGGTAGAACTAAAAGGGCTATGTCCCGGTCTAAGCATCTCGTGTGCCTTATCTATTCTAGGTGTGCGACGACCTTTTTGTTTTGTCAAATGATTGTTGTCTCCTACTGACATGATGCAACTAAGTGTCGTTGGGTTTATTGTCCGACGCGCGACAACATAGTAAGAAAGTTGATTTATTAGACATCAGGATATGTTATTGAGTTACATATCAAACGATATTTCTATTATGTCACCATTATGTAAAAGCAAATAGAGTAGTCATTAGAGCACTCTTTGCTGGTTGGTGCATATTTGAGTACATGTACGTATTATAGAGATTTCTGATATTATTTCAGGTCTTTGTAATCAGGGGTTTAGGCTCAATGTCCCTCCTTGTATTCAACAGTTTCATTAATCGAGGCTTGAGGGCGACCGCACCAGCCTTTTATTTCAAAAAATAAAAAATAAAAAAAATCATCCAAACAATGTTTGACCTTTTAGCCATTTAAACTTTTGGTATCTCAACTTTCAAACACATCAAAATAATATCTTACATTCTTACCCAGATAGAAGATTGGTATCTAATCGTTAGCTTTTTTCCAAGTCAAACTACTCTATTGAGAAAACTAACCATGAGGATAGTATCTATCAATGGAAATTCAGAAGACTCTTTATAGTATCAAACAAAAAGAAAACTCTGAGATTTGGGGGATATGTATTATCAAACAAAAAGGACAATTCAAGGATGGCAGCTAGCTTCCCTATGGTTGTGACAATCATTCATTGGATTGTCCAGAAAAGAGGTGACATATTTGGTTAATCTAATTGGGTAAGAGATTGGGCAATTCAAAAACTTGTGCAGACATCAATGTTTAAAATAGCGTGCCTTGGGGCTTAAGGCGAGGCGTGGCTTCTCCATTTCACCTCAAGGCTCCCCCTGAAAGGATTTTGTCACAAAAGACGAGGTAAAGGCGTGCCTTGCCACCGCGAGGCGAAAAAGGTGACTTGAGACCCTCCAAGGCGCCGTAAGGTGTCGCTATTTGTGTGTGTGTGTGTGTTTTTTTTTTCTCTACCCTAAAACAGAAAAACTACTTCGTTTTGGTAAAAATCCGAAGAGAAAGTAGGGTTCATTGACTTCTTTCAGTTCATTCATGAGAGTTTTCTCTCACCTTCTCTTTTAGTTCATGAGTGAATGATTTTATGTTGTTATGGATTTTTCAAAAATCTTACACATTATGTGACACGACCCGCCCCGAATTTCACCCTAAATCCGGAATAAATCGTGCAAGGACCACCTCCAAGGAAAGATTTACCGCAAAATTCGGTACAACCTCCCTTGAAAATGGATAACCATTCCAATAGAAACCTGCAAACACGTCTAAAGGTTCCAAATCCAACCTTAACTTCTGGAGCCTTTGTGATCCCCAAAAACAATCACCACCAACAGGATAATAAACATTATCTAAGATAATATACATCATCCGTCAAATATTCTAAAATATCAACAAGCCTTCACCCACAACCAAAAATATATACATTAAACCCAAGTATTCAGAGCTACTAGACACTAGCGGAAGTAAGAAAACACAGGTAGGCTAAACAGGTAACCTACTGGTGAAAGGTGGTGGAAATACGGGTGACTATGCCTCGTCTCCTACTAGATCCAATCCGAACTCTGCAGACTGGGCATTTTAAAACGAAGGGCCCAGGGGAAGACATTTAATAACGTTAGAGTGAGTGGAAAAAAATAATTTACTAACAAAATAATTATGCATTCTCATTTTAATTTCATAGAAAAATATACCGCATGCGGCAACTCAAAAGCGCTCAATTCATAATCTGACAATTTCACGACTACCACTGGCTAGTCACAAACTCAAATAAAATGGAGCCTCTCTGGCTGAACTATATATAAACATATATTCGTATGTATCTACACTCGTCAGACTCCTTGTATGAATCCTAGAAACAATTTTGAAAAATAGAAATTCATACAAGGCTACAACGCTGGCGTCTAACGCTCACGTTGCGCCATAATAGTATATTTCCTCATTATGACCGAAAAGGACGGTGTATATATACGTGTGGACTCTCTATATGAAAACCTAAATAAACCGAAAAAGAAAGTAGTTTTCATATAGGGCTATGACGCTTGTGTCTAACACTCACGACACGCCATAATGGTATTTTACCTCATTATGACGGACCAAGCATGTATGGCTAGCTAGCATTTATATACATACTATTTTCATAAAATTCAAAACATATATATCCACCGAAAATCTCATTTTCGGGATCTCTCCAAAGGAGGAAAAATTGTCAAATAGGCGAGAAATCAATAAATCTCAACAGAAGAAATAAATGATTAATAAAATCATTCATCGCATGCTTTTTATTTAAAACAAAGGTCTACTCACAAATTAGGCCTAAGCCTGATGACGTTCCGAGGCTTCTTCTGCACGGGCCTCCTCACGTCCTGTTTCAAATATATAATTAATTTACCAACTAAATTCCAGTATTTGATAAAATAGGCAAAATTAATCGAGAGCCATAAATACGCTCATCATTGCCTAACTTCGATATTCTTAAATCCAAATGATCCAAACTTTTATATCATACTCGGCAGTCGTAGAATACAACCTTTTTCCAGAAATTGATTTAAATCCTACGGTCGGATTTTACATTATTTAACCGTCAAAATACCAAACTTCGGAAATTCACAAACCTATTCAAAACTCATCCGAAAATTCCACAATTCACTCCATTAAATTCCTCTAATTATTACACAATTAAAATTATACAAAACCCCAAAACGGCAACGGCGGCGGCGGCGCCGGTGGCGGCTCCGCCGACAGCGACGGCCGGAGGCCGATTCCGGCGACGTCCAAATTCTATCATATTTTAACAGTAGCTTCCTCTCAACATCCCAAACAACTTTTATAACTATCACTAAGTCCAATTTCAAGCCTAACTAGGTCAATCGAACGAAAACATCCTAAAAGCCTTAGAATTTCAACTTTGAATTTCTCCTTACCGAGCTCAAGAGGGAGTGAGCCTTTTGGAGGGGTTGTTGCACGGGAGGAGAGCTACAAAACCGTACCAAGCTTGCCCGGATTGGTGGCCGGAGGAGGGAGTTTCGGCGACGGAGGGCTCTAGGCAGCCGCGCCTTTCGGGCGACACTACTCCTTCACGGCGAAGCTAGGGCGGCTGCCACCGGTCTAGAATGGAAGCTGGGTTGATGGCCGACCTTTTGGGACCGGTTTGGCAGCGAACGGTGGCCGGACGACGGCGGACGGGCGGCCGGAAAATCGGGCAACGGAAAGAGAGAGAGAGAAGGCGTCGGGAGAGAAAGAGAGAGAAGAGAGAGAAAGAAAAGAGTTTTGGGCCTCACCCATCCGGCCCAACTCTTCTATACACAACCCAAATCTAAAATTTACTAGCTAAAATTTACCATTTTTACCGTCGTTACATTTTTCTCCTACGAATAACTCTCCGAAATAATCGTCCCTCAAAACCCTCTAGGGACCAATTAAACTATAACTCAATATCAAAGATGGTAAAAATTCTTATTATAATCAAGCTAGTAAATAAAATAAAATTTTATGGGTCGGGATGTGACATTATGTATGTGATGTAGCTACTTAAATTTCAATTTTATGTGTATGAATGTATTTGTAATGATTTTATATCTATAATTTATTTATTTCTATTTAAAAACTTCAAAATTTAGAGGCTTTTAAGGCTTGACGCTTCGACTCGACGCCTCACCTCACGCTTTCGCTATTTTAAACATTGGCAGACATAAGGTACGTGGGAACCAAAATACCCCAGTTTTACTTAATTCCTCTACATGACCTCTTCCTCAGTTCCAGGCATCAAGCTTGCCCTTCTTAACAGTGGTCAATACCATTTCACCAACGCAAGCATACAACGGTAGAGCTAACAGTACTAGCTATAGATACACTACTAGAAAAATATTCTTAAGCGACGAAAACAAACAAGCAAATTAATTTTTGTCTCCTAAGTGATCACCTAAGCGACGAAACATATTGTTTTGTCGCTTAAGTGGTCTTAGACGACGAACACCTATGTGTTCGTCGTCTAAGTAATCATTTATGTGACGAAATAAATTTTGTCGCTTAAGTAATTACTTAGATGACGAACAATGTTTTACTTAAGCGATAAAATTTTACCATGTAATTTTTAAAAAATTACAAATAAAAACTGAAGAACTTAGGCGACGAAACCAAACACTTTTGTCGCCCAAGTGTCAATGCATAATTTTTTTTTCCAAAGAGCAAGAGTATATAAATTGACATTTTTTGTTTGCTAAGCTTAATAGAGTAAACAATTTTAAGATTGTGAGCGTTGACGGTTCTAAAAACGGAGCTTCGAAGAATCGTTAATTAACGTTTTTGTTTTGTAAGAATTTCGGTTCTATAGTTGACTGACGTGATCAAAACCCTACCGAACTTCAAACTAGTCAATATTTTTTCTACATACATATTTTCTTATACTAATTATATCTAACGGTCAATTTTTTCAAATTCAATTTCGCTACTATACTTTTTTCATGAACTTAAAGATACGAAACTTAAGCTATACCACTTTAGTCCACATAGAACAAGTTTTGCACTTCTATTATTTTTCAATTTCAAGCTTCAATATTTTTAGTTCACATACCACTTTAGTCCACAATATTTTTTGCTATTTAAAAAAAAATTAATGCAATAAAGCACATGTTAATAAGGTAAAAAACCTCTTAACACGATTTGTATTCATTGGATTAACATTTTAATAGTATAAATATTTATTTCATCCCATTAATGTTAATATTTAAGACTAATCAAGTTAATTTTTTACAGTCAACACTCGATTTAAATTTTATGCTAAAAATATTCTATGATAATCAAGGCTAATTAATTAATTTATTTTTGTTAAAGAAGGCTAATTAAACTAAAAAATTAAAAGATTTAAGGGATATAAATTTATGATGACTGGATTTATTGAAACATTATGTGATTTCCTACTTTGCCGTAATTAGCTACCAATTTTGGAAAATTTTCAACCCTTCCGCCAAAAATTTGGAAACTTTTGAAACCAAATTTTTTGAAAATTTCAAAACCTCCGTTTTATCTTTTTATACCCTCACCCTAGCCTCTCTCTCTTCCACTTCATGTTCCTCCCTCTTCCTCCCTCTTCCTCGTTTTATCTTTTTATACCCTCACCCTCTCTCTCTTCCACTTCATGTTCCTCCCTCTTCCTCGTTTTCTCTCTACCTGACTTCTTCTTACCGGCCACCTCAACCACTTCTTATTTTCCCTCACTCTCTTCCTCTCCACCAGATCCGGCCTCCTCCCTCTCTGAATTGCCCAACCCCTCCGTCCAACTCTTTCAACTCGCCGCCGCCGCCTGCTAGAGTTGAACCCGCCACCAAATCATTCTCTACTCCCTCGACGTCGTCGATGAACGAGGTAATGTACGGATCCGCGTTTAGAATTGTGAGAGGGATAAATGAAATTTTGAGGAGATGTGAATGAAATTAAGGAGTTGTGGAGGGAATTGTGAATCTAATTGTGGGTTTATTTTGTGACGGAGGGGCGCTGGCAATGGTTGTTTTGGTGGGAGAGCTCGGTGGTGGGTTTTGTGGGTAGAGGTCGGTGGTGGTGGCGCGGGGTCTTGGCGGGGCGTGCTGGTGTTGGTGTGGGAATAAAAGAACTGAAAAAGAAAAAAGAAACTCAAAAAAGAAAATAAAAATGAAACTGAAATGTTTTAATTAATTTTATTTCATTTAATGTTTATTAAATAAACTTTAAATGAAATTAAATTAATTAAAATATTTTTTCTTAAATATTGTAAACACCATACCGACGAAATGTTTTGTCGCCCTAGAGAACTATGTTTGTTGCTTAAGTATTAAGGCGATGACATGGTTTTTGTCGTCTAAGCGGGTACTTATGCGACGAATTTGAAATTTTTGTCACCTAAGAACCAATGAGACGCGTCATATGCGACGAATCTTAAGCGACTAATTGTTAGTTGCTTAAGAGCTTAGATGACAAATTTTAGGGTTTAGGCTACAAAAAGTACCCGTTGCTTAAGTAATTTTTTCTACTAGTAATCTTCTAGCGAGGTATGAATGTGAGATATTGTTTTGAAATTTTTGAAAGTTGAGAAACCAAAAATTAGAATAGCTGAAAGGTGAGACACTGTTTGGGCGATTTTTTATTATACATAAAATAAAAATAAAGGTTAAATTGGTCATTTTAGATAAAATATGATTGGCTAAGGACTCCAAATATCGATATTCGGTCGGGTTAAAAAAAAGATACTGTTTTAAAGTTTTTCAAAGTTGAGATACAAAAATTTTGCTTCTCTAAAAAGTCAAATGCAGTTTGGACCATTTTTCCCAATAAATAATGCAACTCTACTACTATGTTGTTCGCGGAATCATATTAAACGATTCTTTGTACCATCCTGTTTAAAAAAAGAAAAATTTATTAATAACTCACACACCCTACATATGTCGTGAGGTTTGAATTCATGACCTTAAAGTTGTTAGTTAAATACTTTAACCAACCAAGCTATAACTCACCATCCTGCCACTAGGATGAGTCGTCCATTTTATTCTTTATATTACTTTTAAACTTTCTTAATCTGTCACATGCTTCCAATCCCGAATCGACACAACCAAACATAAAAATTGCAATTAACAGAATTTCAATTGATGGAAATCTAAATTCCATCATTTCAGAATTTCTCAAGAATCTAAAAAAGTTTCATCCAAACACACAGTAAGGCTTAGTAGGTGGCGGCTGCTTTCCTTTCGCGTCGCGTGAGGAAAGGGGGGTGTTTGTGCAGCTTGAGAGGTGGTGAGGGCAGACGTATGTGCAGCTTCGCATTCCAGACACTATGGTTCGTGCTTCTTTGGGCTTGACGTCCACTTTGTGTGGTTAGAGGTTTGGATTTTGGTTTGGTTTAACGTTGGTCTGCTGGTTCAGTGGGAAAAAAATTCCCCACACATCTCCCTACCCGAAACACTAGCGATTATAGTGAAGAAGAACCGATAGGGGTTCAACTGTAACCTAATATATTCCAGAAGTTTCGATATATCAGTACAATCAACCTCAAGAAGAAACAACATTTTCAAACACTATATGTCAAAACTCACTACCAGAAGAAAGACGTTAGCTGACGAAAATAAAAAGACCAGGCCAACGTTAACCGACGAAATTTTCCTTCGTCGGCTAATCTAAATTTTCGTCGGCCATGGTCAACTTTAGCCGACGACATTTTAATTTCGTCGGGGAAAGTATTGTTTTCGTCGGCTATAGTCTGTGGACTTTAGCCGACGACTTTAAAAATTCTTTAGCCGACGAAATTAAAATGTCGTCTGTTAAAGTTCACTATATTTGCAGATCTGGACAACAGCACATCTGGGAAAAAAAAACGGGAGAAAAAGTTTGGGTGTTGTCGAAATCTGTCCATAATTAGTTTGTGGAGCTATATATAGATACGTATATGTGTATATATGTTGATTTTGAGTTTTATTTGAGTTGATCGATTTTGAGTGTGATTGAGTTGATCGATTTTGAGTACGTTGGATGTATATATATATATATATATATATATATATATATATATATGTTGATCGATTTGGTTGATGATTTGATAATATATATGAAGTTGTTGTTAATAAGTAGTGTATATATATATATATATATGTTAATTAATTTATAATATTGTGTTGATGGTATGAAGTTGTTGATGATATGAGTTGATGATTGATAGGAACATAAAATACGACATTCTTAATGTGTTATTACCTCCATTAATACTTTGATTATCTCTTATTGTCGTAAAATAGAGTCATAATGTAGAATCGAAAGTTTTTGGTAGAGTTGTGTATAAAACGTGTTAAACATAAATGAATGATGTAGAAAATTGTCACAAATCGATTTAACTTTTCTGATACTTAGGTGACATATAGAAGACTGCCGAGAGAAGTGTTCCTGATGGACCTAGGGAGGCAAAGCAGCTGATCCAGGAAGCCTAGTCCATGAAGGAGAGGTCCAAACCAAGTCCAATATGGAGAAGAAGATCTAAATTTGGCAGAATATCAAGGAATATCCAAGTCTTGAAATCCCTGATTGAATCGGGAAAATTCCTGTGCACGTCTCTCAATTTCAACGGACTCTCTAGGACAGCTCACAATGAATCAGAAAACGTACTAGGTATGGATAGAGAGCTACGGGAGTCTAGTTTCCAAATCAATTGGAATCACCTCAATATCTATTTTCTAGAGAGAGTTATGACGTAATCATCAGACGGAGGTCATTCTGCCGAAATTGAGAAGAACTAGGAAACCTAAAACAACTTGGTTTCAACTTTGTGGCCGGCTTCTCTAGGGTTTTTTCCTCTATATAAAGCACGACTTCAAGTACAGAAGATCATCATCAACCCGTGCAAAATTACACCAAAGCTTTGCCGAAACTTCATCATTCTCCAAACACCATAATCCGAACTCACCATAATCCTTGATCCAAAGCAAGTAGCCCAGGGTTCCGCTCACTCGAAGAATAGAACAAGTAGGGATATTTTGAGAGTATATTCCATCTTTTACTTTCGGATTAGAATGTGTTTGTTCTTGTTGATGTTTGTTTTAGGTTTTTGCTTAAGTATGTTTCGATTCTTGTCTATGAGGTAGAAGTACTTTTGAGCCATGTATTGAATTGAAATTTACGATTTATGATCGATGATTTTAGGTTTTATGCCGTGAGTTTTATGTCCATGTACTTTAAGATTTTCGGTGTATTCTTCTATTTTCATGTGTAATTGATACAAGTAGTTGATGTTGAATGTGTTAATCATCCAAGGTTCGACTTTGATACAAGTAGTTGATAAGTTGCATTGTCTTTGTTATTTCACCGATTTTCTACCTATGTTTGATTTGGACTTGTGCTTAAACACATCGATTCTTTATGTGATACGTAATTGCATGATTAGTTTATGTGTGTGACCTATAAGTAGAGCACATAGCCGAGCTTGTTTGTGTCACGATGTTGAATGAAACCCGTAGTCTAATTCAAAGTATGTCTATGTCATAGGAACCACGTAGGAACGTATGTGCATATCGAATTTAGGTTGTGTATTTGCTCACGGTGTGGACTTAAATGAGATTAGAGATTGTCTTCTTTGTTCTTGCATGGTTGTTTGGTTGTGTTTGCATGATTGTTGGTTGATCACATGTAAATATGTATAGAGGTAATTTAGGATTTATTTCCAATGTCTATTCCGAAATCATCAAACCCTTAAACCCTATATGTATATTTTGACATTTATATTAGGTTAGGTGGATCTACCCTGTAGTTGGATCCCCGGTTTAGAACGATCCCTGCTTGCTTTATACTATGATTGATTTGTTGACAGCGTTAATTGATGCGTGTGCAAATACGTTATATCAATGATGATTTTATGATGATGTTGATATATAATATTGTTATGAGTTGATCGATTTTGAGTACGTTGGATGTATATATATGTGTGTTGATCGATTTGGTTGATGGTTTGATAATATATATGAAGTTGTTCATAAGTAGTAGATATATATATATATATATATGTTAATTAATTTATAATATTGTGTTGATGGTATGAAGTTGTTGATGATGATTTTGTGATGATGTAGATATATATATATCTATATAATATTGTTATGTAGATATATATATATGTGTATGTTAATTAATTTGTTATTAATTAGTTGTAGTACGTAGAATATATACTAAATGAATTGAGATTTTATATATGGCATGTAATTTAATTAATAATTAGCTAGTGTTATATATATATATTTTGTTATATTTTCAAGATATGGATAAGAGTTTGATTTCGCTTCCAAAATGGGACAAAAGATATGATAAAAGAGTTATGAGTTTTCTAGAATATGCGCTGGCTAATGCTAACGAGAATACAATTTTCTATTACCCGTGCACGAAATGTCAGTGTCACAGCGATATGCATCGATTTGCGATTGACAAAGTATGGCAGCACCTGAAGAGTAACGGGTTTTGGGAGAAGTACACATGTTGGTTATATCACGGTGAAACATCATCAGGGGGTCCGTATGACCATGGGCAATTTTCTAAGATGGGCAGTACATCCAACGATCCAACAACGGCCTTCATCAACGACATGTTTCCTTATGAGAGCGGTGTATGCGCTCAAGGACAGTATATGCCTGATCCGGTGCAGCCCTTCCCTAGAGCTGTCAACACTGCTGGTATTGACAAGTACAACAAACTGCTTGCTTTCCAACAGACCCCTGTGTACCCCGGTTGTCAGAAGACCGTTCTTGAAAGTATGATGGACGTAATGAAGGTTAAAGTTGAGACAAAATCGACCGTGAAGACTGTTGATGATTATCTACAGTACACTGCTTCGATGCTGCCCCACGGTCATCGTCTTCCTACCACTCATCATAAGGTCCGATGTATCCTGAAAGATCTTGGGCTTTCCTACATCAAGATCCATGCATGTAGATATGATTGCGTTCTCTTCTGGGGTAAAGATCCAGAAGGGAATGACCTTGGTGGCCTTGACGCATGTTCGGTATGTCACACTGACAAGTATAAGCTGACTTTTGCAGACAATAAGAAACCTGTGAAGGTACTTCGGTATTTCCCGTTAGGGGATACGCTGGAGCGGTTGTACATGTCTTCACACACGGACAAAGCTATGAGATGGCACGCTAATAGGGAATTGCATGACGAAGATACCCTTATACACCCTGCTGACGGGGAGGCTTGGAAGCATATAGACAGGGAGTTTCCTCATTTTGTGTCAAAGGTCCGAAATGTGAGGCTCATGCTCTCATCCGACGGGTTCAACCCTTTTGGCAACATGAGTCTTCAATACAGTGTATGGCCGGTGATTTTGGTACCGTACAACCTTCCTCCATGGATGTGCATGAAGAAGGAATACAATATGTTGAGTTTGTTGATTCCGGGCCCCGGTTATCTAGGGAAGTGTCTCGATGTGTATTTGAGACATTTGATTGAAGAGCTTAAGTTTTTGTGGGACGTTGGTCATCCCACTTATGATAAGTACATGCACGAGATGTTCCAGATGCATGTCATGGTTGTTGGTACCATCAGTGATTTTCCTGCCCGTGGGATGTTATCGGGCAACGCTGTTACGGGATACAAGGCTTGTCCAGAGTGCCTTAGCGATGAGGGTTGCAGCAGTCATTGCAACAAGATATGCAAATTGGGTCACCGTACTTTTCTTCCATATAATCACGAATGGCGGTTCGATGACAAGGCATTTGATGGGACCGTAGAACACGGTGTGCCTCCCAGAAGATGGACGGGGGAAGAAATTTTAGCAGTGCTTAATGAGTACGATTTTGGGCAGCTCAGCAATCATCCCAATATTATGGCGGCAATACCTGAAAGACCCGACAGGTACAAATTCTGGACACATAAGAGCATATTCTGGGAACTCCCATACTGGAGTAAGTTGTTGATCAGGCACTACCTAGATGTGATACACATAGAAAAGAATGTTTACGACAATGTGGTGGTCACAGTGCTGAACTTGGAGGGGAAGACGAAAGACGGTCCTAAGGCACGCATTGATCTAAAAAAAAATACAATTAAGAAGACATCTGTGGTTGAAAGAAAGGAAGAAAAAAATGCCTCAAGCTCCTTACACCGTGAAGCCTGACCAGAAGAACGTAATTTTCAGGTGGATGAGTTGTGTGAAGTATCCTTCAGGCTATGCAGGAAATATAGCCTGGTGTGTGAACTTCCGGGATAATAAGATGTACGGGTTGAAGAGTCATGACTGTCATATCCTGCTACAACGTCTCTTCCCTATTTTCATTCGACCGTTCCTTCCCCGTCAGGTGGTGGAGCCGTTAGTAGCGTTGACGAGGTCCCGCAGGAGGTTAAGGACATGGTCCACAACGCGATGTTGGTGAGTTTACAAAATGCCTCAATAATATTATGTATTACATTGTTGATTTATCGAAAAACTAAACTAATAAACGGTTAAATGCAGGTGTGGTTTGTCGTTCCCGAGCACCTGAAGAATAGTTGAGCGGACGTTGTGCATGGGGGAAGGTACGTTGGGAAGTTAATGAAAGAACAAAATTGTATGTGATATTAATAATATTTTTAATATTTTTGTTGTATCTGTAGGTACAAGGAGTAGAAGAACGAGTTGCGGACCCACTGGACTACGCACGGGAACGCACGTTCTGGTACCCCTGCTGAGTTTCAGTACAGGGAGTACGAGTGGCGTTGGCTTCTAACATCAGAATTCAACAACCCTCGTAAACAGGTATTTAAAAAAATTAATTAGTTAATTTGTTATTAAGTACGTGCGTTTTTAAATATTTTACTAATAGTTTATTTTTTGAAGGCCGTTTCCCGGGCGAACGCTCAGAACCGGCAACGCAACACAAAGAACCATCATGCCGGTTCTAGACCGTTCGCTGTCTTCATGGACGAGGCGGTCAGGGAACATCCAGAAGTCAACCGGTACGTCTATACGTACGAGAAGGCATATCCTGACGCCCAGGAGGATATTGTAAGTCATCTTACGTTTTTAAATTTTTAATTTTACTTATATATATATATGTCAAAATGTTAATTAATAATTTTTTTCCTATCTAATTAGACGAAGGTGAGGGAGGCTAGTGACGAGTGCTATAGTGAGGGAGACATGGCCGGACACGCAGGAGGAAGAGATGTCCGAAGCCAAGTCCCGGATCGACACTTCGGATCCGACGGTTGGGGCGAGGATCATGGGCACAGCCTTCCCACCGCGAGCAAACAATTTCTACTGCCGGGGTTTAGGAAAGAATGGCGAGGGGGTCCTGAAGACCACTCCAGGATTTCAACGAAAGGCAGCTTCGACCAGCAACAGGACCACGACCAGCAGGACGACTCAGTTAGAGTCGGAAGTTCAGAGACTACGGGAACAACAAGCTGCTCAGGTTGCCTATAATGCTGCGCAGGCAGCCTATAATGCCGCGCAGGCAGCTTATAATGCCGCGCAGGCAGCCTATAATGCCACGCAGGCAGCCTATGCTGCCGAGATATATGCCATCCAACAGGCCCAGCAGCGGCAGATGTTCTAGTACATGCAGTACTTTACAGCTGCCCAGCTTCAGGGACTTCCGGCTCCGCCCATGCCTCTGGCTATACCGCTACCCCAGCCGCCGCAACCTCCGCAGCAGCCCCTAGAAGCGGATATTAATTTAGACGATCTAGATTTTGTGTAGTTGATGAATTATATGATTTTATATGCTTGTTGTTGGTTATATGAAATTGTTTTGGTGTATTTTGCAACTTGCTTGGAATGGTAATTTAGAAATTTCGGGTTTTTTTTTTTTACAGGAATGGACTTATAGCCGACGAAATACATCATAATTCGTCGGCTCTAGTATTTTTAATTTTTTTTTATAAGGTTTAGCCGACGAATTATGGTATGTTTCGTCGGCTGTTTAGCCGACGAAACAGACTATATTTCATCGGCTTTAGTTATTTTTATTTTTTTTATTATATACTAAAGCCCACGAAACATTTTAAGATATTCGTCGGCTATAGTCTGGGACAAAAGCCGACGACTTGTTTTTCGTCGGCTAAATTCTGGGAAAAAAGCCGACGACTTGTTTTTCGTCGGCTAAATTCTGGACAATAGCCGACGACGTTTTCTAGTATCGTCGGCTAAAGTAATCACCGACGACCTTTCCCGACAAAACTATAGCCAACGAAGGCTCGTCGGCTAAGATCTTAGCCGACGAATTAAGCTAACAGGTCGACGAAACTTTTTCGTCGGCTAAAGTGCTTGTCCTGGTAGTGAATACCAGCATATATGCATGTTTAACCTCCCCATTACATTGACGAAAAAACTACTAACCGACGTTAAATAGTCTCTGAAAACGACACTCTAACCATGGCTCACCCCGCGATACTACCAATAACACCAAACCTACCGGACAAAGCAAGACAAAGAGGAGGGACAACAAAAACTAACCTAAACTAAGCAAGACTAACCAAACAAAGCTAAAAAACAAAACAAAAGCCTAGACCTGGCCCATTCAAAGCCCAGGCCCTTCCTAACCCTCAGTGGACCTTAAAATACATGCCACATAGAAAGCTCGGCCCATAGAGCCTGCAACACATCTGCTCACAGCTCTGCCGCCTCGCCACCAACGACGGTAGCTGCCAAAGAACCTACCGTCTGGACGCAGGTCATCATTCTGTAAGATCCACCACAACATATAGCAGATGGACCCAACTTGACAAATCGAAAAGTACAGGTTAATACCGCCATGTCTTCCCCGTCGTCGCACCACATCGTCGCTGCAATTCCTCCAGACTCATCCAGCTACTCCTCGCCGACGACTTAACATCAAACCGAAACAACATCGCTGCACGCAGACCCACCAACAAGCCCTCAAACCGTCTTCCATGAAATAACCAGCCTCTCTCCTTCCACCACCACCACAAATCTCCAACCTACGGCCACCAAAAGCGACCACCCATACCTCCCGTTCGACGACAACGTCAACAGATGCGCCGTCAGACGGAAACAACCCCAAATTTCTGAACCCTAGAGACTCCTGGTTTCTCAGAGCAAAAGGAGAGGAGAGTTACAGTATACCGAATTGTATGAGCTACTTTGTAACTAAAAAAAGATTCAATGAAATAAAGAAGAATATGATCAGAGGTTATTATGATGTATGAGCTGCTTAGTAACTAAAAAAAGATTCAATGAAATAAAGAAGAATATGATTAGAGGTTATTATGATGGGTGGTTTTAGCTATTCACACCCTATTTTGTTATTCACACACCTTCTATATATATATATATATATATATATATATATATATAGTTTCTATCCAGAGCGAAGTTTCACTTTGAAATTAAAGTGTGAAGTTCCTTATTTAACTCACTTATCGGTCATATTTTCACATCTTCACCGTTCAGTTTGTAGAACCTAATGCATAGATTACTTATGCTAAGTTTCATCCAAATTGGTCATCGTTAAGGTACCGAATTAGATTAAATCAACGAATGGACAATAAATCAGTTTATTCAGAACTGTTTGTGTAAATAATGATTATGAAAACCCAAACGATCATCAAATTAAGTGAAACTTGGCAGAAGTGATCTATGCATTAGGTTCTACAAACTGAACGGTGAAGATGTGGAAATATGACCGAAAAATGAGTCAAATAAGGAACTTCACACTTTAATTTCAAAATGAAGCTTCGCTCTGGATAGAAACTATATATATATATATATATATATATATATATATATTTCCTATCCAGAGCGAAGCTTCACTTTAAAATTAAAGTGTGAAGTTCCTTATTTAACTCGCTTTTCGGTCATATTTCCACATCTCCACCGTTCAGTTTGTAGAACCTAATACATAGATCACTCATGCCAAGTTTCATTGAATTTGATGATCGTTAAGGTTCCGAATTAGATTAAATCGACGAACGGACCATAAATCTATCTATTCAGAACTATTTGTGTAAATAACGATTATGAAAACTCAAATGATCATCAAATTCAATGAAACTTGGCAGGAGTGATCTATGCATTAGGTTCTACAAACTGAACAGTGGAGAAGTAGAAATATGACCGAAAAGTGAGTCAAATAAGGAACTTCACACTTTAATTTCAAAGTGAAGCTTCGCTCTGGATAGAAACTATATATATATATATATATATATATATATATATATATATATATATACGGGAGTCATGAAACAAATTTTAGTAATTTTATAAATAAAAATGAATTGTAATGATAGTAAAAATAGATGTGTTTAATGACATCAAGGTGTGTTAATACTTAATAGCATCACCTAATCAGTGACAGATCCGGCCATTGGCTCATCTGGGCTTAATTCTTTGAGGAAAAATAAAATAAAATACTTCATGTATGGCTGGTGAGCTACCTCACTTCATATATGGCTCAAGGTGTTTTACTTAAGCACTCTCCTTTGATTAGTGAGCAAACTTCATATACTACTTGTACAACCATTAGCACTCTCACATCATAATTAAAACTAACTCCTTGTAACTTGCATGTGCACGTCTATCTCACTACAATATATATGCACAACAAGTGTGCTTGACAGACATGAAGTTATCGAGTCTGTGTTTGTTTCCTTGATCAGTCTCTCTTCTTCGTTTCAATAAAGCGAGCGCAAAACTGTTAACAGGGGTTGAAATCGTGACGGTTAAGAAGCTTTACTCGGACTATTATGTAATAGAAAAGAAGAGCCACTACCAGGACAAGCACTTTAGCCGACGAAAATTTTTCGTCGGCCTGTTAGCTTAATTCGTCGGCTAATATCTTACCCGACGAGACTTCGTCGGCTATAGTGTCGTCGGTAAAGAGTCGTCAGTACTTACTTTAGCCGACGAAACAATGTCCCGTCGTCGGCTATTGTCCCATAGATAGCCGACCACAGTCGACGTCGTCGGTTAGTCTCTCAAACTTTAGCCGACGAAACAACTCGTCGGCTTAAACTAATAAATAGCCGACGAAATTACTCGTCGGCTTAAGCTAAGGAAAAAGCCGACGAGTTGTTTCGTCGGCTGTAGTAAGGGACTAGCTGACGAGTTATTTCGTCGGCTTGTCTCTTACTATAGCCGACGAAAAAACTCGTCGGCTTTTTTCCTTTAGCCGACGAAAAGCTTAATATATTCGTCGGCTATAGTATGTAATAAAAAAATAAAAATAACTAAAGCCGACGAAAACGACCGTATTTCGTCGGCTTTTGATGGTTTAGCCGACGAAACAGTCCATAACTCGTCGGTTTACCCTATTAAAAAAATAATTAAAAATACTAGCCGACGAATTATGGCGTATTTCGTCAGCTATAAGTCCATTTCAGTATAAAAAAAAACTCGAAATTTCTAAATTACCATTCCAAGCAAGCTGCAAAAAACACAAAAAACAATTCCATATAACCAACAACAAGCACATAAAAGTATATAATTCATCAACTACACAAAATCTAGATCGTCTAAATTAATATCCGGTTCTGGGGGATGCTGCGGAGCTTGTGGCGGCTGGAGTAACGGTATGGGCGGAGCCGGAAGTCTCTGGAGCTGGGCAGCTGTAAAGTCCTGCATGTACTGGAACATCTGCCGCTGCTGGGCCTGCTGGATGGCATGTACCTCGACATAATGGGCTGCCTGCACGGCATTATAGGTTGCATGCGCGGCATTATAGGCAACATGAGCAGCTTGCTGTTCCCGTAGTCTCTGAAATCCCGACTGTAGCAGCTGAGTCGTCCTGGTGGTCGTGGTCCTGCTGCTGGTCGAGGCTGCCTTTCGTTGAAATCCTGGAGTGGTCTTCAGGACCCCCTCGCCCTTCTTTCCTAGACCCCGGCAGTAGAAGTTGTTTGCTCGCGGTGGGAAGGCTGTGCCCATGATCCTCGCCCCAACCGTCGGATCCGAAGTGTCGATCCGGGACATGGCTTCAGACATCTCTTCCTCCTGCGTGTCCGGCCATGTCTCCCTCACTATAGCACTCATCACCTCGTCACTAGCCTCCCTCACCTTCGCCTAATTGGATAGGAAAAAAATTATTAATTAACATTTTAACATATATATAAGTAAAATTAAAAATTTAAAAACGTAAGATGACTTACAATATCCTCTTGGGCGTCAGGATATGCTTTCTCGTACGTATAGACGTACGGGTTGACCTCTGGATGTTCCCTGGCCACCTCGTCCATGAAGACAGCGAACGGTCTAGAACCGGTATGATGGTTCCTTGAGTTGCGTTGTCGGTTCTGAGCGTTCGCCCGGGAAACCGCCTTCAAAGAAAAAACTAAACTATTAGTAAAATATTTTAAAACGCACGTACTTAATGACAAATTAACTAATTAATTTATTTAAATACCTGTTTACGAGGGTTGTTGAATTCTGATGTCAGAAGCCAACGCCACTCGTACTCTCTGTACTGGAACTCAGCAGGGGTACCAGAACGTGCGTTCCCGTGCGTAGTCCAATGAGTCCGCAACTCGTTCTTCCACTCCTTGTACCTACAGATACAACAAAAATATTAGAAATATTTTTAATATCACATATAAGTCATTTTTTTTCATTAACTTCCCAACGTACCTTCCCCCATGCACAACGTCCGCCCAGCTGCTCTTCAAGGGCTCAGGAACCTCAAACCACACCTGCATTTAACCGTTTATTAGTTTAGTTTTTCGAGAAATCTACAATGTAATACATAATATTATTGAGGCATTTTGTAAACTCACCGACATCGCGTTGTGGACCATGTCCTTGACCTCCTGCGGGACATCGCCCCAGTCTGACCACAACATAGGGACTCTATCCCTAATGAGCGCTCCCATGCGGCCGGAGTACGTCTTCGACTTCCCGCCCGATACTATGTCGCCATCCCCGTCAGTACCGATGACAATCCTCCCTGAGGTACCGACGATCTTCTCGAGAGCCTTCCCTGTGACGGGGCCTCTCTTCTTTTTTGCCGACTTCGCTCCGACGGTGCCTATCACATGATAAACCAAATTGATTATTAAAATTCGACCATTATAATGTAGTAAATCATTCATCTTTCATTACCTGAGGGCGATGCGGCGGACGCGACGGATTCCGTCTCCAATGATGATACCCTCGCGGAAATAAGAGGCGTATCAAAAGGCACGAACCGATACGCCGCTGATGGAGCCACTGGCGGGGGCAGTGGATAAATCGGCGTCCCTAAGTCATCGACTGCAGGTATGGCCGGTATCATCCGCGGAAGGAATAGGTGAGGCGGCAGCATCTGTACCCTAGATGACCCACTATCCGAAGATGCATGTACTGGAGTGCGCGCCCGGTGTATCTCAGGCATACGGGGTGCAGGCACCTCCGTCTGGGGCTGAGCAAACAACTGCCTCGAGGATTGAGGGAAGCCCCGCTGCCTCGATGAAGGGGGCACCTCCGGCTGCCTCTGCGCCGTCTGCATAAGGCTCGCATGTCTAGCTGTCATGCGGCCCTGAAACAACGTCTGAGGGTTGCTAGAGGTTCCCTCAGACGATTCAGACCTTTGGCCCTTCGAACCCTTCATCGATCTAATATTACCGATCATCCTGTTTAAAATATTAATTTGAATCAAGGCCACAAAATCAAAAAATAACCACTCATTCAATTAGTTAACAAAAAAATATATATACACTTCCTAAATATAAATTTTCACTTCCTAAATACAAATATACACTTCATAAATAAAAATATATACTTCCTAACAACACCACAACATTGCAATTGACCGGAAAATCAAAACAAACACAAAATACAAAACAAATATATATATTTCCTAAATACTAAATACAAATATACACTTATTAAATAAAAATATACACTTCCTAAATACAAATATACACTTCCTAACAACACCATAATATTGCAATTAACCGGAAAATAAAAGCAAACACAAAATAAAACTAAAGCTCAGAAATGTACTCGAGGAGGAGGAGGGAGGACCGGAGCAGCAGGAGGAGGCCGGAGCAGGAGAAGGTGCACTGTCAATCCGTAGGAGGAGGAGGCCGGAGCAGCAGGAGGAGGCCGGCCGGACAGGGAGAGGGAGCGGAGGCGGAGGCGGAGACCGGGAGAGGGAGAGGAGGCGGAGACCGGGAGAGGGAGAGGGAGAGGGCGGCGACCGGGAGAGGTACCGACGACGGAGGAGGGGAAATTCAGAGAGGGAGAGGAGGCGGAGGCGGAGGCTAGGGCTTTCAACCAGACGAGTGCTGGGTTATACCCGAAAACTTTAGCCGACGAAATAATAATTTCGTCGGCTAACATAATAATATCGTCGGCTAAACATTTTCACTCGTCAGCTAAACCTTTGAAACTCGTCAGCTAAACCTATGAAATTCGTCGGGTAAACAATAAATTCGTCGGTTTAACCTTTGAAATTCGTCGGCTATATAACTTTTTATACATTCATCAAACTGTGATTGTGATTATGATGATCAAACTTGAGAAACGGAAATCCGACGGTCAGATCTGACAATCATGTTAAAATACATGTATGGGAAAAAATTCAACTTGATCCAACAAGGTTAAGTGCTCGATCCGAACGGTCAATCCGTTAAGTCAAACCCCTAAACGCACGGAAAATGTCGTTGGACCGTCTAAATTTCGTATTTTGGCCGGACCTTCAACTGAAAATATTTTCAAACCGATGAGACGCAATAAGTCGTATAAAAATTTTACGCAAAATAACCACCGAAGATACAGCTACTCATAGGGAGAAAGAATGAAAAATTCCATTGACCGCAACTATCGGCACCGACACTTTACACCGGAATACTGTGATTTTTCAACCGTGGACGTATTTTACCATTCTGGTCATATCTTATTTCACGACTTTTTTGCGTTTGAAGGATTTACGTATAGTTTGTTTTTGAAACGCAACATTTACTTAACACTTAGTAATTAAGTTATACAACATTAGTAGGCATGTTGTGGTTATGATGATCAAACTTGAGAAACGGAAATCCGACGGTCAGATCTGACAATCATGATAAAATACATGTATGGGAAAAAATTCAACTTGATCCAACAAGGTTAAGTGCTCGATCCGAACGGTCAATCCGTTAAGTCAAACCCCTAAACGCACGGAAAATGTCGTTGAACCGTCTAAATTTCGTATTTTGGCCGGACCTTCAACTGAAAATATTTTCAAACCGGTGAAACGCAACAAGTCGTATAAAAATTTTATGCAAAATAACCACCGAAGATACGGCTATAGTATGTAACAGAAAAAGTTTAGGGTTTAGCCGACGAATACCCTAATACATTCATCGACTATAATATGTAATAAAAAATTAAAAATTCATAAAGCCGACGAAATATTAGGGTATTCGTCGGCTTAGATGGTTTTAGCCGACGAATTACATTAGAAATCATCCACCTGGCTATATTTATTGTCCCGGAAGTTCACACACCGGGCTATATTTCCTGCATAGCCTGAAGGATACTTCACACAACTCATCCACCTGAAAATTACGTTCTTCTGGTCAGGCTTCACAGTGTAAGGAGCTTGAGGCATTTTTTTCTTCCCTTCTTTCAACTACAGATGTCTTCTTAATTGCATTTTTTTTAGATTAATGCGTGCCTTAGGACCGTCTTTCGTCTTCCCCTCCAAGTTCAGCACTATGCCCACCACACTGTCGCAAACATTCTTTTCTATGTGCATCACATCTAGGTAGTGCCTGATCAACAACTTACTCCAGTATGGGAGTTCCTAGAATATGCTCTTATGTGTCCAGAATTTTTACCTGTCGGGTTTTTCAGGTATTGCCGCAACAATATTGGGATGATTGCTGAGCTGCCCAAAATCGTACTCATTAAGCACTGCTAAAATTTCTTCTCCCGTCCATCTTCTGGGAGGCACACCGTGTTCTACGGTCCCATCAAATGCCTTGTCATCGAACCGCCATTCGTGATTATATGGAAGGAAAGCACGGTGGCCCAATCTGCATATCTTGTTGCAATGACTGCTGCTCCCCTCATCGCTAAGGCACTCTGGACAAGCATTGTATCCCCTAACAATGTTGCCCGACAACATCCCACGGGCAGGAAAATCACTGATGGTACCAACAACCATGACATGCATTTGGAACATCTCGTGCATGTACTTGTCATAAGTGGGATGACCAACTTCCCACAAAAACTGAAGCTCTTCAATCAAATGTCTCAAATACACATCGAGACACTTCCCTGGATAACCGGGCCCCGGAATCAACAAACTCAACATATTGTATTCCTTCTTCATGCACATCCATGGAGGAAGGTTGTACGGTACCAAAATCACCGGCCATACACTGTATTGAAGACTCATGTTGCAAAAAGGGTTGAACCCGTCGGATGAGAGCCCCAGCCTCACATTTCGGACCTCTGACACAAAATGAGGAAACTCACTGTCTATATGCTTCCAAGCCTCTCCGTCAGCAGGGTGTATAAGGGTATCTTCGTCATGCAATTCTCTATCAGCGTGCCATCTCATAGCTTTGGTCGTGTGTGAAGACATGTACAACCGCTCCAGCCTATCCCTCAACGGGAAATACCGAAGTACCTTCACAGGTTTCCTATTGCCTACAGGAGTCAGCTTATACCTGTCGGTGTGACATACCAGACATGTGTCAAGGCCACCAAGGTCATTCCCTTCTAGATCTTTACCCCAGAAGAGAACGCAGTCATATCTGCATGCATGGATCTTGATGTAGGAAAGCCCAAGATCTTTCAAGATACATCGGACCTTACGATGAGTGGTAGGAAGACGATGACCGTGGGGCAGCATCGAAGCAGTGTACTGTAGATAATTATCAACAGCCTTCATGGTCGATTTTGTCTCAACCTTAATCTTCATTACGTCCATCACACTTTCAAGAACGGTCTTCTGACAACCGGGGTACACAGGGGTCTGTTGGAAAGCAAGCAGTTTGTTGTATTTTTCAATACCAGCAGTGTTGACAGCTCTAGGGAAGGGCTGCACCGGGTCAGGCATATACTGTCCTTGAGCGCATACACCGCTCTCATAAGAAAACGTGTCGTTGATGAATGCCGTTGTTGGATCGTTGGATGTACTGCCTGTCTCATAAAATTGGCCATGATCATGCGGACCCCCTGATGATGTTTCACTGTGATATAACCAACATGTGTACTTCTCCCAAACCCGTTACTCCTCAGGTGCTGCCATACTTTGTCAATGAGAAATCGATACATATCGCTGCGACACTGACATTTCGTGCACGGGCAATAGAAAATTGTATTCCCGTTAGCATTAGCCAGCGCATATTCCATAAAACTCATAACTCCTGCACCATATCTTTTGTCCCATTTTGGAAGCGAAATCCAACTCTTATCCATATCCTGAAAATATAACAAAATATATATGTATAACGCTAGCTAATTATTAATGAAATTTCATGTCATATATAAAATCTCAATTCATTTAGTATATATTCTATGTACGTACTACAACTAATTAATAACAAATTAATTAACACACACACACATATATATGTACTTAATAATTACATAACAATATTATATATATATATATATATATAGATATATATATCTACATCATCACAAAATCATCATTGACATATAGACCATCAACACAATATTATAAATTAATTAACATATATATATATATATATCTACTACTTATAAACAACTTTCATATATATTATATCAAATCATCAACCAAATCTATCTATCAACATATATATATATATATATATATATATATATATATACATATACATCCAACATACTCAAAATCAATCAACTCATTACAATATTATATATCAACATCATCACAAAATCATCATCAACTCAAACAAATGCATCAACAACTTCATACCATATATATCAACATAATATTATAAATTAATTAACATATATATATATATATATCTACTATTTATTAACAACAAATTAATTCATATATATTATCAATTCAAATCATCAACCAAATCGATCAACATATATATACATCCAACGTACTCAAAATCAATCAACTAAATCACACTCAAAATCAATCAACTAAATCACACTCAAAATATTGATCAACTCAAATAAAACTCAATTAATCAATATATATATACATATACGTACCTATATATAGCTCCACAAGCTAATTATGAACAGATTTCGACAACACTCAAACTTTTTCTCCTATTTTTTCTTCTCCCGTTTTTTTTCCCAGATGAGCTGCTGCTGTCCAGATCTGCAAATATAAAGAACTTTAGCCGACGACATATTAATTTCGTCGGCTAAACTTTTAAAAATTTCGTCGGCCATAGTCTGTGAACTTTAGCCGACGAAATAAATTTTTTAGCCGACGACATTTTAATTTCGTCGGCTAAAGTTTACCATAGCCGACGAAAATTTAAATCAGCCGACGAATAAAATGTTCGTCGTCTAAAGTCCATTTTAGCCGACGAAAAAATGATTCGTCGGTCTGGTTTTTTAATTTTCGTCGGCTAAAGCCTTTCTTCTGGTAGTGAGCTTTGGTTGAGGTGATTTGATTTGCACCAACGGGAACCACACATTTGATACTCCAATTATGTGTTCAGCCACTAGGCTTTAATCTACTTAAATTCTAAATTTTTCAAGAAGTCACTTCGAGGATGCTGATCCATAATTTCTTTTAAGTCTTGTAGCACCAAAACATTCACCATTGCATCACAAAAATCTAAAGAACCAAGCATGTCGCCAGTCATTTCTAGCTCGGTCTCATTTCGTAAGATATGATTATTAGTTTTCGTAAAAATTTCTCACATAGTCAAGACTCGTTAAAATATTTTTTACGCTACATGTATAATTAGGCTGGGTGACAATTTTATCATGAACCCGCCACTACACCTAGTTATCATTTAGAAACTATTAGGAAGAAGATCTTCATCCCTATATATTCCCGCCACTACACCTAGTTATCATTTAGAAACTATTAGGAAGAAGATCTTCATCCCTATATATTATAAACCATAAGGATATTTGTCGCATGGGTTGAAAGTCAAAAACAGAATACAAACAGAATACAATAGCCTAGGACATATTAGGTGTGACTAACACTTGACATATGACAACAATATTCTTTAGTTAATTCAATAGTTAACACCATCTTGGCACCCTACATTACTTGGGAATGCAAATTACTTCACATCTATAGCAATTAATTAAAGATTTGGCCAAAAACAGAATGAGGACGAGCTAGTGTTAGTAATATGGTCCACATATATAAGAGGCCTTTATAAAAATGGATGGTCGAAAATGTAGTTGACGGTGAGAAGGAGAAAGCTTTCTTAGGCAGTGATGAAATTCGGGACTACTCTTACCCAACGATGACAATCAATATTTAAGGCTTTAGCCTTTATCAATGCGAAAAAGAACTTCAAAAGAACAATGAAAATTATACAACATTGCATGGAGGGCCCGATAATTCACCTTCCCTGTTTAGCCAAAACATGCACTGGCCCCTCTCTTTCTCCTTCTCTGCTAAACTCTAATTCCCATAATTGGTATAATCAAGTGTTTCATCTAATTAACAGTAGCTTATAGTACAACAAAAATTAAGGCTAAATTAAGGGTACAACACTACCTTGTAATGAAAGGTTTCTCATTGCTGAGTAGCACCACTAGTACTGCTACTGTACTGGGTCAAGTGATCCATAGCTGAACCCATTGAAGCTAAACTTGCTGCACCTAGCTCTTGTTGAAAGAAGGGTACACCATTAACTCCACCTACTCCGAGAAAATCCCTCGTTAAGCTACTCTTCTCGGTCTCATTCACTCTAGAAGTAGAACTACCAGTTCCTAGAGGCAGGTTGATCATCTGATTCAGATGATTAATCTTGTTGCTCAGGAATGAAGTCGAAAACAATGACGGAGACCCGTCTCCCATTTGAGTTGAAGAAGATAGAGAGTTGAGCAAGACATTGAAGTTCTCATTGTTTTTGTTGTGGCTGTACGGTGAAGAGTTCATGAAGCCGAAGGCAGCCGGAATGTCGACGTCGTTGTTGTTGCTTGTTGTAGATCCCATTTGAGCTGCTTTTTGCAAGAGTGCTGTGGCTGACATGTGACCCGGACTCTGATTATTGTTATAGAAAGAGCCCGAACTCATCGTTCCGGACAAATTTAAATTTGCTTTGGAGTCTTCCTCCTCCTTGAGTCCTCGTGTCATCAATGACGAGACAGAGAGATTCCCATTCGTAAACGACGCCTCGGGGAACTTGTTGAGCCACTGGTTCTGTGAGGGAGAGGGTCCAAACATATCCATCGACGACGACGCCGGCTGCACCATTTCAGACAAGCCTAGATTTGCTGCAGAGAGGTGATCTGAGCCCGGGAATTCGGGCTGCTGCTGATGTTGGAAGATTGGTAAGAATTGGGGGATGTTCCTCGCTTGTTGCTGTTGTTGATGATGATGAGGTTGATTAGAGGTAATAGATCCATTCATGAAGCTCGGAATGTTAATGTTGGTGGCTGTTGAAGTAGAACCAAACCTTGCGCTTTCTTCTGCCGCCAATGCATCACAGAAAGCTCTATGAGTTATGAAGCTATCTTTCCTGTTTTGGAAAATATTCCACTCAGTCATACAACATTAAATTCAGATATTGCATATTTGCATGCATTTAATGTATATTCTCCATCAAAATTAATCTTAAGCAAGAGAATCTCTTCCAAAAAGAAAAAGAAATAAGAATCTAAATCATCGTCTCACTCACAAAGAAGACTAATGACATGACTGGCTCAGAGAATAGTGTTTTCTCGAAAAGGGAGAGACGGGGGTTACCTGGAAAAGAGTGTGCCACAGTCACATCTATACTCTCTAGTCCCGCAAATCTTGCTATGTGCTTTCCAATCTGACTGGACTGCGTACTTCTTCGAGCACTTCTCACACTTCCACTTTTTCTCACCGTGCTTTCTGCTGAAGTGCTTCTTGATTCCGGTCAGGTCTCCGAGTGCCCGTGAAGGCTCGTGATGCACGCAGCTCTTCTCCGGGCAGACGTAGACCTTCTTTCGAATCACTTCGAGCTTCGATCTTTGTTTCAGCTTCCATGGAAGGTTGTGGCCGCGTCGGTGAAGTTGCAAGTTCTGGTCCCTCTGGAAGCCCTTGTTGCAGATTTCGCAGAGGAATCGGTTTGTGGCCATTAGAGATTTTGGGGACAAAGCTATAACTTCTGCATCCGGATCTGGAAATAATTGAAAAAACTAAAATAAAAATAAATCCTTGATGATTAGTGAAGCTAGCTAATAATTGAAATTAAATACATGCAATATACATGCCTGGAGTTCCGGGTAAGTTTCGCTTCCTCTTGAGGGCCGGATTAACCGTACTAGGGTTAGGGTTAGGGCTCGGATTTGACTCCTGGAGAAGAAACCCTCCACTAATGGTCGAGGGAACTGAAAGCCCATCTTCAGATGACATCATCTTGAGGCTGGAACTTGCTCAAAACAAAGGAGTAAAACAAAAGCTAGCTCGAACTATCAACAAAATTAAGAAAAGACAAAAGCTTTTAGGTGGTGTAGAAGACAATATACAACTAAAATCTGAGAACCAAGCTAAGCTTTTGGTTCTTGGATCGATCCCCAAGCTGAGAGAGAAGTAGCTAGAAATTAAGAAACCCAGAATTAAACAAGGTTTTTGTTTGAAGCTTGGAAATGAAAAACACCAAACAGAAAATAAACGAGGAGAGAATATTTCTTCTCTCTTTCTCTCTGTATGTCTATCTCTTTCTGTCTCTCCTCCTTATCTAATACGGCTGCTGCTCTCTCTCTCTCTCTCAAAGTCGGCCAGCCATAGACTCAACTGGACCATTCTCTCCTCTCCTATTCAATATAATATCAAATAATTTACACGATGAAATGAAGGTCGAGTCTGAAAGGGCCAAAAAAGGAAATGAGAGTCTGAGACTAATGAGTGAAAAAAGAGTTGCCTTTACAGCCAGCAATTGACGTGAGGTGAAAAAATCATTACGCCATAATTGTGTTAGGACCAAGAATGAACAGAGAGAGAGAGAGGTGCCGTCCGTGAGAGGTGAGGGTTGGTAGGGGCCCAGCAGGGGAGACTGTCAGTAGTGACAGTGAGAAGAGAAAGATGATAATACAAAGACAGAGATGACTGGTACCGCTTGACATGTCGACCAAAACCCACGGGACACCAAAACTCTCTCTCTTTCTCTCTTTCTCTCTTTCTCCATAGAGTCAGGCAGTGAGTCTCTCCCTACACACACGTACCTGTACCTCCAACACTGATATCTAGAAATTCGATCCCTTCTGGTGGCTACTGAGGAGGTGGAGAATCTTTCACGAGTTTAATGCTCATCGACGTCTTACTCTTACCTGGGTTAATAATTTATGTGGTAAATCTCATTTTTAGTTCACATGTTTGCTGGTGAAATTTTAATTTGGCTGGCTAGGGTTCTGGGAAAGCAAGAAAAAACAGTGTTTGTAATCCATTTTTGATTGTCATTGTTATCGACTAGGAAGAATAGTCTCGAAAATGGTAAGTAAGCATAGGAGACTCATGACCCGAGTCCCATTGAAACTAGTGTAGCTAAATAGTAATCGGATACAGAAATATATACAATATATAGAAACTATTTTATGGCTTAATTAGTTGTGACCTGTGTGTGACACCTCGATTTGAGCTTGGAGACCTTGGATTAATGTTTCCCTCTACCCTCTTCTTCATCATCTTCATCTTCAGCCAATTAAGGTGTTCACGTCAGCCTTATTTGTATTACATGCATGTGCGCCTAGCGTCCCCAAACCTTCTGCAGTAAAAAAACATCTTCATCAGTTTCGACAGCAATCTTCAAGCCATGGAAACATAATACAACCCAAAAGGATCATCACGAAGTCCAAATTTGTCCCACCCTTGTCATGAAGAATTTCCCTTTTATCCTCAGGGAAAAGAAGAAGAAGATATTTTCATCAATCCTTGTGGGTTGTGGCCACTGTCCCAAACGAACCTGGCCACTATCACCATATTATCAAATCTACGTTTTTTGTCAAATTTTATCAAAATTTATGTCTACAAAGTCTCAATTCTTTTGTTTTTTTGTTTTTAAATGCTCTGTAATTACTATAATATTTTTTTTTGAAAGTGAAATGATTATCATTATTGAGTCTTGAGAAGTAATGCTGGAGAAGATCCAGGATACAATCTGGTGAATGATCCAATTCCAACCGTGTAGAGGCATCATTGTTCTCAAAGGCTATGACAGCGAGTATATGAGCTATATATCCCATAACCTGATCTTGATGTGTACATAATTTGAACATGTACAAGTTTACTACTCACACGTTGAATCACTTGAATGTCATGGTCATGCCAGAGCTTTTGAACCAGGCCGCCATTTGCTAGCAAGTTGAAGTCCAGAGGCTTTATTTCAAATACAACCTCCATACAGTCACTAAGTACAGTCACATCTTTTGCTTGCAGCGAATACAGTAAATCCATACCTTCACGAATGGCTAGGAGTTCACATTGTTAAGAAGAAGTTGTATATGGGTCGAGTAAAAGCAGCTATGAAGTTACCTACATTGTCTCGTAGTTATTTACCTCCAATTCCTCCATGATGTTGATTAGGAAGAAAGGCTGCATCAAGATTTAGGGTCATGTCACCATTTGCAGCTGATTTTCTACACCTGTTTTGTGACTCGGGTTGTTTGTGTGTTCCATTGTCTTTTTTGTAGTCCTCCAACCATGCAAAATTGCTCAACAAGAGGTTTGGTGCAGTCTGCCTTTTATTGTTCAACAAAACACTGTTTATGTTTTTTCATATACACTGCTTTTATCACCATAAGAAGCTGATCAAAGATTTCGGTATTCATGTGCATGCATAGCTCTCGATCTCAAGCATCCACTCTTTAAACACAATATTTGGTAAAATATTTTGTTGTAAATTAAAAGGTGGTAAAATATTAGTAGCAAAAGAGCACTTACAAAAAATAAGAAAAATGTCCATTTACACAAAAATCCAATGAAAAAAAAAAATCAAAAGCCCAATTCAATGTTTTCTGATGAAATGTCGATGGTGTCCTTCCCAATATATCAAACACAAACCTAGCCCTTCTCACTACTAAGACAAACACTTTAGCCGACGAAAAAGTTTTGTCAGCCTATTAGCTTAATTCGTCGGCTAAGATCTTAGCCGATGAAGACTCGTTGGCTATAGTTTCGTTGGAAAAGAGTCGTCGGCAATGACTTTAGCAGACGAAACTAGAAACCGTCGTCGGCTATTGTCTGAGACTTTAGCCGACAAATATCTTAAATGTTTCGTCGACCATAGTCTGAGACTTTAGCCAACGAAACAGATATTCGTCGACTAAAGTATGTATAAAAAAATTAAAAAAATAACTATAGCCGACGAAATATAGTAATAATTCGTTGGCTAAAGTATTTAAATATCGTCAGCTTAAGTATTTAAATATCGTCGGCTAAAGTTGCTGGTTTTTGAAAAAGAAAACTGCAGAAACTTTCGGCCACCTCCAATCACCACCAAAATTTGACAGAATCTTCCTCTCAACATTTCGAACAACCTTCTAGAAGAAGTCGAAGCCCGGTGGCTTGACGGCAGAGCTAGGCCGAGAAGAAAATCCGGTAGGCGAAACAGTAACTTTTTCTGATTTTCTGACTTCTTACCATCCACTTCTGGTAAAACTCCTATATAAAGAACTTTACCCGACGAAATTCTTAATTTTCGTCGGCTAAACTCCTTTGAAAATTTTGAAAATTTTGGTTAACCGCCAAAATTTTTTGACAATAACCGACGGAATCATATATTTTCGTCGGTTTAAGTCCTTTGAAAATTTTGAAAATTTTCCCTCAAATTTGATTTGCCGCCAAATTTTTTTCGACTTTAGCCGACGACTTTTCATATATTTTCGTCGAGTAAAGTCATCTGAAAATTTTCCTCCAAATTTGTTTACCGCCAAACAATTTTGACCTTAGCCGACGACTTTTTTAATATCTCGTCGGCTAAAGTATATAAATTCACAAAAACGCTTATATCTCCATCTATATTACGTAGTTTGGTCAAACCTTCCACACGAAAAACTTTCACGTAGATGAGATGTAACCGCCTATATAAAAATTTTGAGACATTTACCTTCCGACGATAGGGCTCCCCAAAGGGAATAATAACGGTAAATAGGTTTGACCGCTACTATCGGCACCGAGTCGTTACCCGATTTACGTGATTTTTAAACCATAGCCATATTTCATCATTCTGAACACATCTTATTTCATGAGATTTTTGATAATTTTGCCTCCTATGTAGAGTTGGTTCACAAAGTTGTATAACCTACTAAACAAGTTATACAACATTAGTAGACACGTTGTGATTCCGATGACTAAAATTCACAAACCAAAATTCGACCGTCAGATATGATCATTATGACGAAAGATATCTATGGTAAAAAATTCAACTGGATCCGACAACGTTAAGGGCTCGATCGAAACGGTCAACCATAATCCATCGTCACTTATCACATGAAAACGCTTATATCTCCCTATATATTACGTAGTTTGGTCAAACCTTCTACACAAAAAACTCTCACGTAGATGAGACGCAACTGCCCATATAAAAATTTTGAGACATTTACCTTCCGACGATAGGGCTCACCATAGGGAATAATAACAGTAAATAGTAGACACGTTGTGATTCCGATGACTAAAATTTACAAACCAAAATTCGACCGTCAGATATGATCATTATGACGAAAGATGACTATGGTAAAAAATTCAACTGGATTCGACAACGTTAAGGGCTTGATCGAAACGGTCAACTCTAATCGGAAATAAGAAAACTACATTTTGAAGCCCTAAACGGACTCGGATGGCCAAAAAGGCCCATATGTCAATACTAAATGGACTCGGATGCCGTTATGCTTCCGGAAAGGTATCACAATAGTCAATCGGACACCGAATGCCAAATCTACAGCATAGTGAATAATAAGGGTAAATTGCATTGACCGTAACTATCGGCACCGAGACTTTACCGGAATACCGTGATTTTTCAACCGTAGGCGTATTTCAACATTCTGGTCATATCTTATTTCAAACTTTTTTGCGTTTGAAGGTTCTACGTATAGTTTTTTTTTTCCTAGATGAGTTGTTGTCCAGATTTGCAAATATAAGGCATTTTAGCCAACGAAATTATATTTTTCGTCGGCTAAACTTTTAAAAATTTCGTCGGCTTAAGTTCACATACTATAGCCGACGAAAAAAATTATTCAGACATTTCGTCGTCTAAAGTTAACCAAAGCCGACGAAAATTTAAATTAGCCGACGAAGAAAAATTTCGTCGGCTAAAGTCCACGTTAGCCGACGAAAAAATAATTCGTCGGCCTGATTTTTTTATTTTCGTCGGCTAAAGCCTTTTTTCTGGTAGTGTCTCTCTCTCTAGCCGCCGCCAAGTGAGATCTCTTCGGCGACGACGACAACGACGACCTCAGAACTCACGGCATCGACAACGACGACAACCACTCCACCTCTCTCTCTCTCTCTCTCATCTCTCGATCTATCTCTCACCGATGTTTCTCCCCTCGTCGGAATTGACTAGATCTCCTAGTCTTCAACCTCCGACGTCGGCAAGTCGAGCTCGAATGCCAACGACCGGTGGACGACGACAGAAGACTTGGTCGACACTTCTTCTCCGACATCTTCATTCTTCCCGACCAATCTCAACTCAAGCTCCTTAGATATTCAGGTCTGTACTTCTCAATATTTCATCGTTTTGGTCTTTAAATACATTGATATATGTTTTTCTCTAGTTCCGGATCTGTAATTGAGTCGTTGAACTTCAATTTCTCTATTGAAATGCTAGGTCAAACACGGTGGGAACATGTCTTGCAGATCAACTTGGACTGAATCTCGATGGCGGTGACCTGAAAGGTATAGGAGACCTTGGCTGGCATTCGGAGTCTCTGGTCAGGTGGAGGAGCAACAGAGGTGGAGGAAGATGGAATTCTCAGCGTTTTTGGTCCCAGAACATGTTACTAGGGGTAATAAATTTATTACTAAGGGTAATAAATTTATTATTAAGGGTTAATACACTTCCTTTTTTTTTTCTTTCATTTGGAGATTCATCTTCTGAAAACTGAACGTCGAAGTGGGAATAGACATTATATTAGGGGTAGTAAAATATCAGTCAACATTTATTACCCCCAATATATTGTTTATTAACTTATGTAAATCACTTAAAACCTTCTATATATTAGATTTGTGGATGTTATGATGATATTAAGTGTGGTGAGGTAGACACTTAGGCGATGAAACCTAAAATTTCATCTCTTAAGTGGTTCTTAGGAGATGAAATACTTTCGTCTTTTAAGCACTTAGGCGACGAATTTTATTTTCTAATAAAAAAAAGAAAAAATTTCAGTTTACCCCCAAATCTTTGGTAACAAAATCAGTTCAGTCCTGCAACTTTTTTTTAAATTAGTTTCCCCCTTCAACTTTCATAAACACATCAGTTAGGTCCAATTTTTTAATTCCTCTCATCACCAAAGTTGTTGGAACTGACAAGGGAACTCATAATTCAGCTTTATCCCCTCATTTTCAAAGAAATGTCTGAAATTATGGGCCCCTTTGTCAGTTCCAATAGCTTTGGTGACGTCATATTTCAAGGGGAATTCAAAAATTGGACATAATTGATGTGTTTACGAAAGTTAAAGGGGCGAACTGATTTTAAAAAAAATTGCAAGACTAAACTGATTTTGCCACCAAAGATTTGGGGGGTAAACTGAATTTAATTCTAAAAAAATTATCCACTTAGGAGACGGAATAGTTGAATTCCGTCGCTAAAGGCTGAAAAAAATTATAAAAAAATAAAAACGCCACCGTAGATTTTTTATCCACTCACTCCGATCGCCCCAAATACCACCACCACCGCAGGTTTCAGAAGTCACAACTAAATGTCTTGAACTTCTTCTCATCCTGCATATAAGTAGTAAAAACTTGCATTTATAAACTGCATATGGAAAAAATAAAGTTTATTGCCCCCCAGTAAACTTCTACTGGGGATCAATAAAATTTAATACAGTATCTCCGTTTCAATTTCATGTCAATTATACACAAAAAATACCCATTCTTACCCTAATAAAAAATTCATTGCCCCCTAGTAAACCCAGTGGAAGTTTACTGCCCCCCAGTAAACTTCTACTGGGGGTCAGTAAACTTCAATACAATATCTCCCTTTCAATTTCATGCCAACAATTTGCCCCAAATATACCACCACCACCACCGTACGAAATAACCACCATGCCACCACCATCATACCAATCACATCCTAATCAGAATCAAATTAAACAAAAACAGATAAATGTATCACCAAAGCTAATTAAACCAGAAAAATTGAAGAACTTACCTTGATTTCTTACCCCTTCGAAATTTCGAGGGACGGTGGTGGGTCGGCGGGAAGGCTTGGTAGAGAGAGAAAGGTGGCGGCAACGGCGTCTGTGGTGGCGAAGATCGGACCCAGATCTGAGGCTCGGTGCAAAAGAAGGGTACGAGGAGCTTGCTAGCGGCTGGGACAGGTGAGTCGGGTCGGGTCGAGAGGGGGAGGTTGTTGGCTCCGAGGAGGGTGTGGAGGTGGCCGGATGATGTTGAAGAGGGTCTTGATGGCGTTGAGAGTGGTGGCGTTTGTGGGGACGAAGTCGATGAGTGCATGGCAGTTGGAGGTGGCGTTGGTGGGGGTGGTGCAGTGGAAGGTGGCGGCGGAGGAAGGAGCGGTGAGAATGGAGAGAGAGGTCGATATGAGAGTGATGGTCTGTGGAGAGAGAGAGAGAGAGAGAGAGAGAGAGAGAGAGAGAGAGAGCTCTAAGAGAAGATGAGTTTCCTTCTATTGATAAGGTTGATGAGTGTGTGATTTAAAAGAATTGATATGTTTTGAAAAATTTTGGTTTGAATTTTCATGAAATTTTACGCGGGAAGATGAGCGCTTAAATTTTTAGAACTTAAGCGACATAATGCTCTATTTCCGTCGTCTAAGTGATTCATAATTTTTTTTTTTTAAAAAATATTCCGTCTCTTATGTAAACATTTCCGTCGCCTAAGTTCTACTTAGGCTACGAAATGTAGTTCCGTCTCTTAAGTGATTTATATAAATTTTTTAATTTTAATTTTTCAAAATGCCGTCGTCTAAGTAAAAATATTCCGTCTCCTAAGTCGTTCTTAGAAGAAGAAATCAAAATATTTTGTCTCTTAAGAACAACTTAGGAGACGAAAACTATTTCGTCTCCTAAGTAGAAAATTCCGTCGCTTAAGTACCACTTAGGAGACGTAAATTTTTAATTCTGTTGCCTAAGTGCTATTTACCAGTAGTGGAATGACCTTATATTGAAATGGGCTTTTAAAAATGATTGTCATTGGAATAAGTAACGAGGGGTTAAAATTAGTATTAAATGGGCATTTTCTATGAGTTGTGTCTTTTAAGGTATGGTTGCACAGTAAGCAACCATAAGGCCAAAAAGGATCACCATATATTTAAAGTGGTAGTAAGAACATGAGACACTTGTTCTCTTGATATCCAATATGCAGTCTTCATAGAGAAAAAGTATTTTTTTTTCCCCCTAATTAATATTAACTTCATACAATCCCCGATGGCCTGTTGTGAGGTGTTTTTATGCTTGTTGGATTTAGAATAGCAAAACCCTCAATGCTTAAGTGAGACCATGCCCAAAATCGATCGAGGAATGGATCCGGAAATGATTTTGTTGTGATACGCTTGATAATAACGACAACAACTTGCCTGACAATAACGACAACGATTTTTCCATCTACAAAAAATAGCAAAGCTTGCAGGTGGATATGGCGGGGAGCTAGAAACCTGTGAGTTTAGTGAGAGAGAGCATGGTTTAATTTTAATTCATGGAGGTTTATGGAGTGGGGTTGGTTGGGAATACGTGATTGGAATTGTAGAGATAATGCTTGATCTCTATTGCCTAAGGTTTTCTGGGTTGCCGATGGCTCCCTCCCAGCAGCAATGAGTTGTCCTTTTTATAGCCGAGATGAGGGAGGTGAGTTACTACTAGAAACCAGAGGATTTGAGAGAAGCCTCTCAATTTTGGACAAGTGGTTTCCAAGTTTTGGAGTATGGTTTCTCCTATGGAAGCAAGTTGGTGAAGAGGCTATGGATTATCGTCTCAGCTTAGGGGCTAAAGGGTGGCAATGGCAGGTATAGGGCAGTGCCTTACTGTGATAGGTGCATAATTATACATTATTTGTATCAAAATCCTCTATACTTTCTTTGTTGTTTGTTTGTTGTGTGTTTGGTGCATAATATACATTATTTGTATCAAAATCCTCTATACTTTCTTTGTTATCCTCTATACTTGTTTATTTGTTTTCTAGGTGTTTCGAAGCAAATAAGAAGAAAAGAAGGAAAAGAGGGAGTGGAAGACAAAAATCAGAAATCTGCCTAGAAAAGTCATCCAACTTTGACAAGACACAGAGGGCAGCTCGAGAAGAACCAGATGATGAGTCTTATATCAACGGAAAGCTACGGATGTCAGCTTTCAATAGAATTTTACGGTTCATGAAAGTTATGGCCAATTTAGTACCAGAAGGTCAATCTGCGCGGGAATCTGACTCTTGACTGGAATTTGTGTTTTGAGACCCAAATCACACCAGGAGGCCCATGGACGAGTTTGCACTTCATATTACAACTTATAACCTCGAGGTGAAGCTAATTTTGGTGAATTTAATGAGTTGACATACTTTCATTGATCCTATACAGGTGCCCAATAAGAATATCTAAGGAAACCTAAGTTAAGAAGGATTGGTTGAAAGAGGCAATATAAAAGCCTGTGCTATCAACTTTTGCGTCTTCTTTGTCTCCTCTTCTTCAGCTCTTCTCCTCCTTCCCAATCTGTTGCGTTATCTTTTTATTATGTTTATTTAGTTATTTTTAGTTAGGGGCTGCTTGAAGCCCTAGACATGAACAACAAGATTATTTGAGTTTTGGTTTTAGTTTCTTTTAATCCAAGATGAGATTTGGTTTACTTTTATTGCATTGATGAATTCTTTTCTTGTATGCTTTGAGTGCACGCTTAGTATACATGTTAGGGTTTTATAGCTTTGATTGTTTGATGCCAGTGTCAATATCAGACTCCTCAAACTATCTAGAGAAGTTGTTAGTTTTCGCTAGCAAGTAAACTAAATCCTAGGTTTAGCAAGGCGCTAAGTTTATTGCGATGCCTTGTGATATCTCAAACCCTTTATAATGATCTATGCATGTTTAACCTAATAAGCGTACATTTAGGTTGCATTGCTTGAGAATAGTTTAGGTGTAGACATTTCTTGCCTAGTGTACGAAGTAAGAAAGGGTAATAGGTTGTGTTTCAAGCGTACCGAACCAACCTGAGCATCTTCATTTAGATTAATTGAACTATAACTGAACAAATTGTCTTGTGTGTGATTCTCATGGTGGATTGCATCTTCCCTAGCTAGTTTTATTTCATTGTTTCCCAAAACAGTTTTCGTCACTTTATGTCTTATGTTTTCCAGTATTTATTTGACATAGCAAACGAACTCCAATTCATCTGAATTTTTGGTGTATGTCCATCTATGTGTTTCGTTTGTGTCTGTAATGTTTCGTATTTTTTTGACTTGATTAGGTTAGTCAACTAGTTAGGTTTTCGACTGCTGGTCGTTAGGATCAGTAGTCGCTTTTGTGACATTTTTGAGTAGTTAGATTCATTTAGTCCTCTACGGGAATGACCTTTATTTGCCCATACTATAAACGACGATCTAGTAGTAAATAAGGAAAATAAAATTAGTTTATAAATAACCGATCAATCTGGTATACATACAATTTTAGAGATTAATGTGTTCTTCTCTTGGACGCCAAGTTTTATCCCCTTTTTAAACCCTATAAATAGATAGAACATTCTACATTTTGAGATAGGTTTTCAGCAGCTATTCATACTTACAGAGAGACTTTGGTGTCAGGTGTGATTCTTTTTACATTCTGACCAATTGGTTTGTTTATATGTTCTTAGTTTGTGAAACTAGATTTTGAATTCATGTTGGAATTCTTGTATGATTGTTTATTTGATTGGACCAGTTCCTATTAAGAATTGGTTTTGTTGTTGTTATTGAATTCTGTGGCAAGTAGGATTACTAATCCTTTGGTTTTGGTTATCTTTGATTTGATTTCTTGGTTAGCCAAATCAGTTCTCTATTGTAGAAAGTCAAGTTATGTAGTGGTTGTTGTTGTTAGGATCCCAGGTCTTGGAAACTTGCCTTAAAATTTGAGATAGACTTATATCAGTAAATTTTTTTAAAACAAAAACTAGAGCTGTATCTGAAATTCGAAATTCCATAAGTAATTGAAGAAAAATCGTTTTTGTGTGATTCTAGTTCCAGATTGTTCCTTGGGATGTCTATTTCAAATGTTGTGAAGATACCATCTTTAAATTCCCAGCCAAACTGTGTCGTTTTTAGCCTGAAAGTTTACTGAACAGAAAGTCAAGAAGTTATCTTGTGATATCAGAATTTTGTTGTTTTCAGTTGCACTTTTGTTTCTTTGTAATCTTTGTTGTTATGCAATCATAGATGTATTGAATTTAGAATATCATGTTTGTGATTTGAAATCAAAGGTAAAAACTAAAGGTTGAGGATGCTTAAAACTAGCTATAAGATTTAGAACTACTTGTTTTGCTTCTTTGAGTAATAGTTTGTGTGATGCTTGAGTAGGTTCCTTTCATAGATGTTTGTGATTTCTGTTTGTTTAATACCAAAATATCTATAATATGTATCTAGAAGTTTAGTTATAGTCCATGGTTTTACTTTTAGATAATTTAAATAGTCTTCTAGCAGAAATTTTCCAGAAAAACTCAAAAACTGAAGCTGAACTTTGGAAATTCATAACTAACTCTAGAAAAATCGTTTTGGCGAGATTCCAACTCTCATAGTTATTTCTTTTTGTCTGCTATAAGTCATTAGAAGACCTCGAAGTCAAATTATGAATAGTTTTGTACTGTTTTCAGTCTGTTTGTAACTGGTACAGAAAATCATGTTTAAGTACAGAAAAACATGTTTTTGTAAAATACTGTTTTGGTACTTTATTTCTTGTTTCAGCAGTTTAGCTTAGACTTTTTAACTAATGATTCATCTTTTATTAGGAGCTTGAAACTTGAAGTGAGATCCGGCAAAGGTAGGAGGAAACTTGGGGAGCGTCAATACTTGTTTTATATTTTGTTATGTGAATTACTTCTTTTTGTGAAATCGTTGCTTTCTTGCTGTATTCTGTTCATAATGTGGAGTGGCTTTTCATTTGTGGCATAAGGAAGTATTAGTGCTATGCATAAAGCACTTTGGGTAAATAAGTTAGAAATTTTACTTTTGTGTAGTTGAGTCCATACCCTTAGCAGGAACCATATCCCAGGTATGCCCATGTTGATGCGCAAGTAGTATAGGTTATGAAAAAGGGTAATTCGGGATTGGCAAAAGGGGAATGGGCAAGAGGACTAGTAAAAATGGGTTATGTGAGTGAGTGGGAGATAGTTCATGTAATTAAATACTCCAAGCCACCCTTGTGGTAAAATACATGGTATGAGACATGTAGGCTTGAAGTATTTTGTTACATGAACTGTATGGGGCAGATTATACATATACATACATGTTGTCTATTTTGACTGGTATTGTATTGTTTGAAGAGGTTTTGCCTCCTATTGGGCTATTTATGCTCACCCCTTTAAATATTTTGCAGGTAATAAACAAGTTTTTTGAAGTTAGTTTCTTACAAGGATGTTTCTTTTTAATTTCCTGTAAAATATGTGTGCTGTTTGCTTTCTCTTAGAATAAGATGTAGACTTTCTTAAGTCTATCTTTGTAAGTTACTTTTTATAATGAAGAATAAAATTTCAGTTAGTTGCTGTTGAGTTGTTCTTTTCTAATTTTTTTCATATTTTGATTATGGAAATTATATTCTATAATTGAAATATGAGTTACACATTAAAAAAAAAAAATTAGGTGTGACAGATCCTGACCAAACATGCAGCCCTAGTTGTATGCACCTTTGACCTTAACTTTGACTCTATTATATATCACCCTAAGACTGCTGAATAAAATTTTAGAATCACCTAGTTATATTACAATTTTCACTAATAATTGAATATACTCCTCTAGGCGCGGAATTTCAAATTATTTCACTAGAATGGAAAAATCTATTTGATATTGAACTGTTGGTTCTAAGTCATCTTTGACGATAAATCAACAATTCAAACAGTAATGAATTCTTACTCCTTATTTAGGCTTTATTTGTTAAGTTTCTTTTCTTCAATATACGATCGAAACCCAATGTTTCGTAGATTTTTTCTGTATCAAACCCACCTAAGGGCATATTGACAGGTTAAAACATAAAATGGATGTACTTATCAAAGACCGAAACCCTAGGTCCCCTAGGATTCGAGAGCGGGGCAGCGGTGTTCCATTTTGGATCTCCGTCTATTGTAGGACGCCTTTGGCGTAGTTCTGGTTGTCGAACGAAGGTGAGGAGTCTGTGTTTGCATCGGTGTGTGGGCTTTGTGATTTATTTTTGTTTTGGTGAGATTTTTTGGTGGGGACGATGGGTCTAGGGCAGAGTTCATTGAGGTTTATCTTCGCGGTAGCAGATTGAGACTTGAATTGGCAGATTGAGGCTTGTAAGAGGCGGCGACTGAAATCTGATTTCAGTGACTGATTTGCAGGCGGGCGACTTGATTTTGCAGGTGTAAGCATACAATCATGATGTGGAGGTCAAGGAGACCGCTGGATTGATTAGGCAGTGGGCGGCTCCGGCGGATTTAGGTTGGGCTAGTGCAATCGAATATGGCACTACTAAAACAGAGGACTTATGTGACAAAATGGTTTCGTCGCTTAAGTGAGAAATTTTGTCACATAAGAACTAAAGAGACGAAAATTCGTTGCATAGGAATCGTCGCATAGGTGGTGTTGCATAGGTACTGAAGCGACGAAAATACTAATTTCGTCACTTAGGTCGCACTTAAGCGACGAACTGTGTTTCTTCGCCAAAGTTCTAATGCGACAAAAGGTTACCACTTAAACAACAAAAATTTTCGTCGCCTAAGAGTTATAAATATGTAAAAAAAAAAAATCTTTTTTCTTTTTCAGTTCTGTGTACTTTATATTAAATTCTGAATTTCAATTCTTTTTCTTTTTCTATTTTTTTCTTTTCTTTTTAATTTAGTTTAGTTTTATTTAATTTTGTTCTCTTCTCACCCAAAAGACCACCACGCGCGCCACCATCTCAACCACACACCTCTACCCTCTCCCCACCAAAACAACCACCACCGCGTGGTAGATGTTTGTTGCCGGATTGCTTGAGGGAGAGGACTTCCCAAATCTAATAGGGGAGATCAGAGAGGAGGATGCAAATCCGATGGAGAGGAGAGGACGATCCAGATTTGAGGGGGCAGTGGGAGTGGAGAGGAGAGAAGAGAAGAGAAGGACTAGCACTACAGGAAATATCGACTTAGCCGACGGAATCTTATTAATTCCGTCGGCTAAGAGACTCTTCACCGACGGAATAAGAACCGTCGCATAGGGCACCACATCTGTCGCCTAAGATTTCTTAGGCGACGGAAAATAACAGTTGACATCTTCCGTCGACTAAGCTATTCATAATCGACGAAACACTATTCGTTGTCCAGGTTCCGTCGGCTTAGTAAACCCTAGGCGACGGATATCTTCCGTTCGTCGGGTTAGATCTTCTTAGTCGACGGAAATTGACTGTCGACATAGTCTGTCGTCTAAGATTGTCTAGGGCGACGAATAATGTTCCGTTGGTATTACCAGTTTTAGACGACGAATAATGTTCCGTCGTCTGAAATTTTTTTGGGCGACGAAGTCGATTTCGTCGGGTAAGAACGACTTGGGCGACAAATATTTTTTCTTAGCAGACGAATTGTTCCGTCGATTAAGAATTTGAATTATTGTCTGACACAAAGCAGAACGAATATTTTTTCCGACGCCTTTTGTCCTAGGCAACGGAATATTTCATCCGCTAAGTTTACACATCATTCATTCATACACCTTTTGCCCAAAAGAGAACGCAGAAGAAATGCATGGTCCAACTTTCGGCGACTTGCTGGTCCAATTTTGATGGATTATTGTTGCTTACTTGTATGCTTAATATAATTACTGAATATGTGTGTATAATATGTTTGTACGTATGTATAATATTATATATGCATGAACGACTATATAATATTATGTTTGTATATATATCTAACTTTTGTGTGTATAATTTTTAAAGATATATATATATATCTTTAGCTTTTGTATGTATGATTAATAATTATGTGAATAATATGTTTATCAAATTTTTGTTTTCATTCAAATCGAATTGTGTATTCATATGATAAAAAATAAAATTATGAATCATGTAATTAAGAATTATAATATTCTTTTACATTCGTCAATATATATTGTTACCCTTAGAAATCCCGTTCGAGAACTATTATGTTACGACTGTGTCTAACAAAATGGTTTTCGAATTGTCCCATATTTGGACTGTTTGGGAGCATATGACATTGAGATTCCGTTTGTTGTTGGTGCGTTTCGTTTTCGGTTGTGGGTATATATATTTCAACAAGATGTTCCTTTATTGTTTCTCGAGTGCATTCTAGGTATAGATATTAGTGCACTTGGGGAACTGTAGAGAGATGCTGCCGAAATTTTCTCACATATGCGAATTCGAAACCCCCCAACAACAAACGAAATCACAATGTCATATGCTCTCAAACGAGATTAGGGCCCTAAGCGGAGGTATAATGTGGAGAATATTATTGGGGTAGTAATTAAGCTCTCAAGTATGGAAAATGATTGGAAAATTATGCTCATATATATGTAAAGTGTGGAAAATTATTGGGGGTCAGTAATTTTCTATATTTCTTGATACAACACATCCGCCTTCCTTTATTTTCTTCCAGTTTGATACTTGGATGTTTGTTTTACTCTTTTCCAGGTCTTTTCTTTGATCTGGAATGCTTCCAGTTTTTGTTATGCTCATATGTTCAAGTGTGGAAAATTATTGGGGGTCAGTAATTTTCCTGACCAGAGCAACCAAAGTTTCTGGATGATTGTTATTACTTAGATTCCTTTCAACCATCCTCTAATGACATAATGGGGTAGTAAACTCTCAAGTAGGGAAAATTATTGGGGGTCAGTAATTTTCTTGAACAAAGCAACCAAAGTTTACTGACCCCCAATAACCACCCTGTAACAAAAAAAACTGAAACTGACAACCAAAGATAAATGAAACTGACAGAAAGATCAAATGAATAGACCAAAATTACTAAAAGAACAAGTTCTGGCATTGAAATTCAAGATCATTCATATGTTTTTGCAACACTGACAAAATACTACATATTTTCACATTTTGATATTCCTACATCTAAACTGGCACTAATCTTTTTTCTATATTTATGTCCATGAACTTTAACAAGATCTTCTTCCTCATTTTATTGCCACCATCTTCTGTCGGTTTTTTCCCATGACATAGGCTCTCTATAAAGTGGAGCAAAAATGGTCCACAGTCTGACCTGCAATGTATTAAGAAACAGTGTTACTAAATTTTTCACCCCAATAAAACAGACAAGTAATTTCTGACCCCAATAAAACTTTTTAAAGGAAGTTTAAAGGTACTTACGATGTTTTCTTTTGCTGCGGGCATGATAAGATATCAGTTAGCTTGTATCTTTCTTGATAAACGTTTTGGTCCAGCATCCATCTTCTTGTTCTTTTCTCTTCAGCACTCATCATCGAGTAACCATCAACCACTATTCTTTGGCTGTCCTGCTTGTCATAGCTTTCCCTTCATTCCTCAGGGTCCATGTCTTGGCTGAGAGGGTATTTGGTGGAATCATATACGCGCTTGATGAACACCATAATGTGCTTCACCTGTTGGTTCCAACACACAAGTAAATTACAACTCAAATAAACTAAGAGAACAAGCAACAAACAAAAACCAGTAGAAGTTTACTGCCCCCTAGTAAACTTCTTACCCTAATAAATCAGTTACAACTCAACACTGCCATTGCATTCTGAAAGTGGTTGTTGGTGTCGGCAGAGTAATTTTTCCTTCGTGATAGCATTGAGTTCAGGTGATAGAAGCATCGAGCTTTGTTGTCAATCAGGACCAAGGTATAGTGTTGGCTGACCCCGTGATGTACCGGAATGAAAACCAAATCTTTACTGAAGATGGACCACAGAGGATTAATAATGGAAAACTCTATATCCAATTCATTACATTTGAATTCCCCCCTGTTTTCCTCCTCCAGCTAGGAACTCCTTCAGTTTTTGTTCATGTACCACCGCTGCGCGCTGTATTTATAAAAGCAAGTAGTAAGATTGTGTTAACTGAAAAAAAGTAACAGAGGAGAGCACGGTGCTGCGGCACGCTGCTATTTCAGGTTAGACTACTTACCGCTGCCTCTATGTCTAGGAATCCGACCGAGACCTTCTTCTTTTCTATTTTCTCTTTCAACATTGCGAGGTACACCCTGATGGTCTGCATGTACAACAATTATAAGTCACAAATAATTACAACAAAGAATACATCTTAGGTTACTCAAACATCAACTTTATTACGGTTAGTAAGACCAGTAATTTTTTCTCACATTAGATGTAATCTCTCCTTCTTCAATTATTTTCTTCAAGTCATATTTGGTAATGCCAATGATACCATCACAACACTCCCAATACCGGAAACTGTGCAGACACAAATAAGTCATAAGCAAGTCAAACCAGGGAACTAATTGTAATGTTATATATATATATATATATATATATATATATATATATACTGGGGAAGAATAAACTTACTCATCATTCTCGTCCTTGTTCAAATCAAACCAGCTCTTATAGTGATTCGCCACCTTTTCATCCAAGAGCTTCCATGTTGGAGTGTTGCAGTTCACTCCATCAATAACAATACGATTTTGGACTTTATGCTCCACCTCTTTTGTTCTTTTTACTGGCTTTAGCAAAAAGAACAAGTTTGAGCAACAAGTTTGTCTAGTTTAGACAGGTTGACATTGGTCGGAACAAGTTCATCATCTTCTGGAAATATCTTAGTAACGGAACTAGTTTTGCTACTTGTTCAAAAAACTACACAAAAGAAAACACACAAGTTATTCTCAAAAAAATGAAGAAAACACAATATTTATTGGGGGTCAGTAAATTGATTTCTACTCTTACCTCTTCAGTTCCTGGTTGCTCTTTTCTGCAGTTATATTCTTCCTATTCAATCGGCTTTGACCTATCCTCCTCCTCCTCCTTCTCCTCAGTTACACATATTATCTGCTTTGTCTGAGCATGTTTTGCCCCCTTGTGCAACTGTTTCTTGAGAGCGTTTATTTCATTTTTGTCTGCCCTCCTTTCTTTCTCTAGCTCAATGATTTGGTTGTCCGCTTTCTTTAACTTGCCGAGCAATTCAGTGTTTTTATTCACCAGTTCTTCATTTGCTTTGGCAAGTTCTGTCAGCTTCTTCTTCATATCTTCCATCGGCAGCTCCTGTACACGTTATAGCAACAAAATCGTTATTGTTAAACAATTATATATAAATAACCAAGTTTACTGCCCCCTAGTAAACTTCTACTGGGGGTCAGTAAACAACAATACATTATCTCCCTTTCAATTTCATGACAACTACACACTTAATATACCCAAATAAACAACTTTATTGCCCCGTAGTAAAACCAGTAGAAGTTTACTGCCCCCAGTAAACTTCAATACATTATCTCCTTTTTAATTTCATGACAATTACACACTTAATATACCCTAATAAACAACTTTATTACCCCCTAGTAAACTCTGTATAAGTTTACTGCCTCCCAGTAAACTTCTACTGGGGGTCAGTAAACTTTAATACATTATCTCTCTTTCAATTTCATGACAATTACACACTTAATATACCCTAATAAACAAATTTCTTGCCCCCTAGTAAACTCAGTATAAGTTTACTGCCCCCCAGTAAACTTTTACTGGGGGTCAGTAAACTTCAATACATTATCTCCCTTTCAATTTTATGACAGTTACACGCTTAATATACCCTAATAAACAACTTTATTGCCTCCTAGTAAACTCAGTATAAGTTTACTGCCCCCCAGTAAACTTCTACTAGGGGTCAGTAAACTTCTGCTGGGGGTCAGTAAACTTCAATACATTATCTCCCTTTCAATTTCATGACAATTACACACTTAATATACTCTAATAAACAACTTTATTGCCCCCTAGTAAACTCAGTACAAGTTTACTGCCCCTCAGTAAACTGGGGGTCAGTAAACTTCAATACATTATCTCCATTTGAATTTCTGTACAATTACACACTTAATATACCCTAATAAACAACTTTATTGTCTCCTAGTAAACTCAGTATAAGTTTACTGCCCCCCAGTAAACTTCTACTGGGGGTCAGTAAACTTCAATACATTATCTCTCTTTTAATTTCATGACAATTACACACTTAATATACCCTAATATACAACTTTATTGCCCCATAGTAAACTCAGTATAAGTTTATTGCCCCCTAGTAAACTTCTATTGGGGGTCAGTAAACTTAAATACATTATTTCCCTTTCAATTTCATGACAGTTACACAATTAATATACCCTAATAAACAACTGTATTGCCCCCTAGTAAACTCAGTATAAGTTTACTGCCCCCCAGTAAACTTTTACTGCGGGTCAGTAAACTTGCAATTGAAGTTCCATTTTCATTGGCAATAGTTTTACTGGGTGTTAGTCCCAATCAGTTGTCCTTGGTGTTTCATTGTCATCTTGCTGCCGCTCAAGTTTGCCGGAACTCGTTTCCTCCTCATCCATTCATGGACCTTCTATTATGAGTTTCTGTTTTTACATTTATAAGACACAAATCAGTTTAATTTAGTTTTTCAAAAAACAAAAATACAATGCAATAATTTTTTTTTTAAAATGGCTATATAAATAAAATATCATTACCTCTAGCAATTCAGGTCTTCTCAAATACTCCTTTTCTTTGATAATCTCTTATATTGACCATCTTATAAATCTGGGAGTCTCCTTCTCTTTCCCGATAATCCGCTTCTTTATTTTTGTTTTCTCAAGGAACCAGTATAGAACCAGAAGGAGGCATCCGTTCAAAACTCTCGGCTCCCCCCTTACGTGCTTGTGAAGTCCTTGGTGCAAGAATTCTAATACCTTATGTGACCAGTTGTATTTGTCGATGTCTTCAAGGTCTTCACACTTGAGTATCCATTCAATATGGTTCCTGCTTCTGCTGAAAAATAAAAAGGTACATTATAACCAAAGAGGCTATCTTCCTTGGATCCCCCTTCTTCATCAATAACCTTTATTGGTGATTGTTCTTCTTGTTTTCTTTCCAAAGACAGCAGAATCTGCCACATTCTTCTTACTGCCCTTGCAGTATTTCTGGTCTATTGTGATATCCACAACCGAGCCTTTTTGGTTATTCCAAAAATTGAATGCACGTCATGCTCCGTAATTTCAATCTTCGTGTTCCTAAATATGAAGTTTTTATTGTCACTGTTGTAGTGCCTCATTAGGATCTCAATATCAGATTCAAGTTTCTTCACTTGATCCTCCTCAACCTTGTCCAATCTGAATGCTTCAATTATTCCCCGAAAACAAGTGCTGTTTATCAACTCCCATGATTCTTCTGGGATGCTCTCCTTGTATCTATACATTAACATATAAAATAATGTCAGTGAGCACTTTTAATGCACGTGTTTGATCTTGGTCAAGTCACCTTCTCCTCCTTTTTCCTTCTTCTTTCTTCCCTTTTCTTCCTCCTCCTCCCCTGAATCTATCTCCGCTTGTTTTCTTTTTCTGCCTGTTGATCTTCTCTGAAAAAGATACTTTTCTGTTTCCCCCTCTTCATCTTCAGTGTAATCATCATCTTCTTCTTCTTCAGTAGCGGCACCCTTCTGGACATCTTTTCTCTTTTTCTTCGACTTCATCTTCTGTAAAACTTCTCATATATTTTGTTCTGTCCTCATAGAAGCTACAGATTCTTGAACCGAATCCTCTTCGGTATCAGAATTCACAACTAAAGGCCTTGAACTTCTTCTCATCCTGCATATAAGTAGTAAAAACTTGCATTTATAAACTACATATGCAAAAAATAAAGTTTACTGCCTCCCAGTAAACTTCAACTAGGGATAAGTAAACTTGCAAAAATGAACTCCCTTTCAATTTCAAGGGCACAACACACAACATATACCCATTATTATCCTAATAAACAACTTCATTGCCCCATAGTGAACCCAGTGAAAGTTTACTGCCCTCCCAGTAAACTTCTACTGGGGGTCAGTAAACTTCAATACAGTATCTCCTTTTCATAATCATGCCAATTATACACAAGATATACCCATTCTTACCCTAATAAACAACTTCATTGCCCCCTAAAGAACCCAGTGGAAGTTTACTGCCCCCCAGCAAACTTCTACTGGGGGTCAGTAAACTTCAATACAGTATCTCCCTTTCATAATCATGTCAATTATACACAACATATACCCATTCTTACCCTAATAAACAACTTCATTGCCCCCTAGTGAACCCAGTGGAAGTTTACTGCCCCCCAGAAAACTTCTACTGGGGGTCAGTAAACTTCAATACAGTATCTCCTTTTCATAATCATGCCAATTATACACAACATATACCTATTCTTACCCTAATAAACAACTTCATTGCTCCCTAGTGAACCCAGTAAAAGTTTACTGCCCCCTAGTAAACTTCTACTGTGGGTCAGTAAACTACAATACAGTTTCTCCCTTTCAATTTCATGTCAATTATACACAACAAATACCCAGTAAATCAGAGAATGGAGCTTCAATATCATCAGTTAAGTCCAAAATAAGCCTAAATTCAATAAAATTTAAAATGTACCTGTTTTTATGGTTTTCTCGAGCGAGGTCGAGTGAGAGCGATTGAAGCAGATATCGATGCCGATATTCAACTAGAGAGTGACGCCGAGCGTGAGCGATTTAACGTGACAGCGACGCCGAGATTGAACCACAGATCAACTTGGATCGACTGAGATTAGGGCAGAGAGCGATTTTCTGCTCAACTGGGATTTATCTGTGGAGAGCGACGGAGTCGATAGATATTTAACGAGAGAGCGACGTGGCCTGATCGATGGAATCACGGAGATCATGAAGAACCCTAAACCAGAGATCGTTATCGAGTGTTAGAGAGAGATAGAGAGAGTGGGAGAGCTGAGAGTTCGGTTGATCGTGGAGAGTGAGAGTCTGGGAGAACATGTTAATTTTTTATTTTTTTGAACATGAGAGAGAACGTGTAATTAATTAATGCAATAAGGGTATAATATTAATTGTTAGAGGCGTTAAAACATTAATATGGGTTACTCAACAGTTTTTTCATTGAAATGGGCTTTAAAATCCTTGTTTTTGAGTAAATGTTTATTTTCCCAACAAAGTATATATATATATATATATATATATATACAGTCCCTATCCAGAGCGAAGCTTCGCTCTGGAATTAACTTGCGAAAGTCCTTATTTGACTCACTTTTCGGTCATATTTTTTGATCATACCCGGTCAGTGTCTAGATCCATATCGTATGATCATCCTTACAAAGTTTCATCCAGTTTGGTGATCGTTTGCACACCGAATCAGATAAAATAAATCAATAGAACAAAATCTGTCCAAGTAGAACCGTTGGAGTAAATCATGATTATGGAGGCTTAAACGGTCACCAAATTAGATGAAATTTTGTAAGAATGATCATACGATATGTATCTAGACACTGACCGGATATGATCAAAAAATATGACCGAAAAGTGAGTCAAATAAGGACCTTCGCACGTTAATTCCAGAGCGAAGCTTCGCTCTGGATAGGGACTGTATATATATATATATATATATATTTATGTACATTTCCCGTTTATGTTATTCACGATTTTTTGATTATATATTTTTGTTTACTGTTATTATAGTGTACAACATGGACAAGAGCTGGATGCAATTAGGGAGGGGGTCCCCTGTTTATATGAGAGGCATTTTTGATTTTCTTGAGTTCGTGCGTCTACATAGTCCTCCAGACAACGTTATTCACATATGTCCGTGCAACAAATGTCTCAATCGGAAATTAGTAACATATGAAGACATGTATTCTCACTTGACACTAAACGGTATTTGTCCTAGTTATACCACATGGACATGGCACGGCGAAAATCAAGTTCAAATGCCTACACTTGTAGAAATTCAAGCACAACATAATCAACAGGCATGATCTTCCAATGCTAGTTACAGGGACCCTGCTGTGATGAACCTCTTAAATGATGCCTTCCTGTTCGCCGCCTCAGGATATCAGCAAAATGTTGTTTATGACAACGCCCCTGACACCTTCCCTAATGTCTCCCACGTTGACCACAACAATGATTATGATAAGTACAACAAGTTTGTACGGGAAGTACAAACCCCATTGTATCCTAGTAGTGAGCATACTGTGTTGGGTACTGTCATGGAGCACATGCAGATAAAAAACAAGCGGGGAAAGACTAACATATGTTTTGATGATGATATTGCACTTATAAAGAAAGTGCTTCCCAAATGTAACAGTTGTCCGGCAAATTTCGACCAGGTAAAAAGGATGTTGGCTGACCTCGGTTTTGATCACCAGAAGATAGACGCTTGCGTCAATAACTGCATCTTGTATTACAAAGACAACAAGGATGAAGTTGAGTGCCCACACTGCTACGAGCCAAGGTATGTAGCTTCCACTTCATCTAAACAGAAAAACTGGCCCATTCCTAGGAAGGTTCTTCGTTACTTCCCGTTGGGTCCTCGTCTGCAGCGTTTGTACATGTCTTCACATACGGCCAAACATATGAGATGGCACCAGGCAAGGCACCAGGGAGAGGAGAGGATAGATCCAGATAATCTCACACACCCCGCAGATGGGGAGGCTTGGAAGCACTTTGACCGTTCTTTTCCCGAATTTGCTGGAGACTGTCGAAATGTCAGACTCAGACTTGCAACAGACGGATTCAATCCTACTAGAAACATGAATTTTTCTTACAACATTTGGCCTGTGATAGTATTTTTGTACAATCTACCTCCCAACATGTGTATGAGGAATGAGTACAATTTTCTTACGCTTATGGTACCTGGGCCGAATTCTTCAGGAAAGTGTTTGGATGTGTACATGAGACCATTAATTAACGAGCTACAGGAGTTATGGGAAAATGGACTTCCAACCTTTGACAGGCATGGTCAATCTTCATTCATGATGAAAGCAGCTGTTATTTAGACCATCCGTGATTTTCCAGCTTACGGGATGTTGTTTGGCCAACAAACTAAGGGGTACAAGGCTTGCCCGGTATGCATAGATGACGTCAATTCTACATGGCACACCGACAAAATTTGTTTCATGGGATCTCGTACACATCTTGACAAGGATCATGAGTGGCGGTGGGATGCTGAGGCATTTGATGAGACTGAGGAGCATAATCTGAAAACCCTAGGGAGGTCTGGTGAGTGGATTTTGGAGAGGCTTAACCAGCACTGTTTCGGATATTTAAGCACCAGTAAAGAAGTAACGGACTTGAATCCTCCCACGCCTGATGAGTTTAAGTATTGGACGCACAAAAGTGTATTCTTTGAATTGCCTTACTGGTCGACCTTGAAAATCAGACACAACTTGGACGTCATGCACATAGAGAAGAATGTTTGTGATAGCGTTCTTGGAACAATTCTGAATCTCAAACATAAGAATAAGGACACCCCCAAAGCCCGTGTTGATCTTAAGATGATGGGTATACGCCCCCAGCTATGGCTAGTAGAGAACAAAAAACCAAAAAAGGCATAATACCGAAAGCAGGCTACACAGTCCATCCTCAAAAGAAGGCGGAAGTGTTTCAGTGGTTTGGAAACGTTAAGTATCCTCACGGGTATGCAGGGAATATCGCTCGATGTGTTAAGATGGGAGAAAATAAGATTACTGGGTTGAAGACTCATGATGTCATGTTTTGCTACAACGTCTTCTTCCCGTGGTCATTAGACCGTATTTGCAGAGTGATGTGGTTGACACGTTAGTGGCTTTGTCCAAGTTCTTTCAGAGGATATGCGCTAAAGAGCTTAAAAAGTCTGATGTTCGGTCATTGCAAGAAGACATTGTGTACATCATGTGCAAGCTAGAGATGATCTTTCCCCCGACTTTCTTTGACATCATGATTCACCTCATGATCCACCTTCCCGAACAAGTGTTGCTTACTGGTCCGGTATAGTATACCTGGTGCTATCCAAATGAGAGGTATGCACTCATATTTATTCTAATTAATCATCCTTTCAAATTAAGATAAATGGTATTTTAAATATTTATTGTAAGAATTGCATATTTGTTTTGCAGGCAACTGGGGGATTTCAAGAAGAAGAACAAAAACAAACGTTTCCCTGAAGGGTCGATCACGGCGGCATACATTCAGGTTGAGTGCGTAACTTACTGCAGCGCATATCTCAATGATGAAGACACAATGGGGGAATCATCTGGAGTGGGTAGTAGCCAGCAATTCAAGCTATCAGTTGTTTCAAATGATGTTGAACCGTACGGCAGGTTAAGTAATTCTGAAAGATTAAGTAATGATGAGATCAAAGAGGCTCATTGGTCTGTCCTTCAACATTGCGAAGAAGCCGAGCGATACTTCAAGAGGCATTTGGAAATGCAGTATGGTAATGAAGTCATACACAAGAGAGATTTTTCTGATTACTTCCCTATTTGGGTACGTACCTTTGTATCGATCTATATATATATATATATATGATGTTACATAAATTAAATATATGTTGCTTTTTGATGTTACATAATGTAACAACGTTGCTCTTAAAATTGTTACAGATGATGCACATTCAACAGGAGTTTCCTGCTTCTTACGACCCGGAGTTGCACTTGTTGGCTGGAGGACCCCAAAACCACAGAGTTCATGCTGGATGTTTTGTGAACGGTGTTAAGTTTGTGACGTCAGAACAAGATAAAGGCCATGTCACCCAAAACAATGGAGTCATGGTTGAGGGTTTGGGTTTCAACTACTACGGGGTTCTTGTTAGTGTCATCGAACTAATCTACGGCAACCGTATGCCAGTTGTGTTGTTCAAGTGCAAATGGTTCAATAATGACCCAACCAGACGAAGGAGTACAATTCTGGATCGTGGCTTGTTAAACCAATGCGACGGAAAATGTATTTGCCGTCGTGTAGGATCCTGAAATATTAGGCGGGTGAATTTTACGCTTTTTTTTTCCCCAAAATTTCGTATTACATAGGACATGAATATTTGTCTTAATTTAAAACCTATACTAACTCCCTCGCGCAATCCACAATCCCTAAATTCACACCCACAATTCTCAAATCCCACCAGAGTCGCGCCACCAGAGCTGCATTCGCCACCAGACCCCATCCACGCATCGGCAACCGATTAAAGTGCGCGCATCCACCCACCTCCTCCACTCATTGCCACCGCATCCACCCACCTCCTCCGATCTCTCTGCTTTCACCTTCTCACCGCCACTACGATCTCTCTACTCTCACCTTCTCACCGCCGCTCCTTTTGCAGGTCCGTATTCTCTCTCTTCTCAGATTGATCTTGTTGTTACTTCTGAATCGTAAACGAATTTGTTGATCGTGTTTCATTATTATTATTATTATTTTTTAATTATCCCAAAAAAAAAAAACCAATATCACATTGTATCTTCTGCTTAAGTGGCTCACAGCTTTTGTTAGTGTTTTCTGTATCACCAATGCATCAAGTCTAAAAAAAAATTAAAAAAAGTGAAGAAATACAAGTGGTTTGATCAACCTATATGCTTTTCTATGGACTATTTTCATAATATTTATCTATTACTCACTCATTTATTAAGAATTGTGTGTTATTCATGTGCAAGATATGGTGATCATGAGGAAGAGGAAGGGCCGAGCCACTCAGGCCAGTGCTTTGATGGAGTCAATACGGCAGAGCGTCGGTTCAGCTAGCAGTAGCAGCCACCCTAACCCTATGCCGGCTGAGACAGTACCACCAGGGGCTCCGCCCTTGATCGTGCGGCGCCTTACAGTTGATAGTTGTTCAACGGGATCTCAATCGGCATCTGTAACCGCACCCGAGACTGCAACCGCACCCGAATCTGTAAGACGTATCGTCGGCAGCGCTCGAATCAAAGTTAGAAGCCCAACAGGTAATAAGTGTATTAATTTACTGCCCCCAGTAAACTTCTACTGGGGGTAAGTAAACTTCTACTGCCCCCAGTAAACTTCTACTGGGGGTCAGTAAACTCATACTGGGGGTCAGTAAACTTTCAGTACAATATGTCTCTTTCATTTTCATGCCACTTACACACAACATATATCCTCTTGTATATTAAGTATATATCATAATGTATTTTCACATGTTAATTGTAGCTTCGGCCCCGAAAAAGAAGCGGGGTTTTTGTTCTGGAAAGAAGGCGGAGGATATCGTTCAACAAACGGGGTAGAAGATCAAGCTGGAGTATTTCCCCCGTGTAAAATGCCCTAGCGTGAGAGGGATAAACAACTTGGTGGCACATGATATCGGTTGCGCCATACGGAGTCTGGTGGGAATGAGGGCAAGCACGTTCTACGACCTTGATCAGACTGAGAAGTGGAAGGTGTGGAATGCAATGTCGGTAAGTAACTGAAAAGTATATGAAAAGTAAATTTACTTAATTACATTTGTTTGATAACATATATATGATTGCTTATAATTGGAAGACATGAATTGACTGAATTGACATCTCTCTGTTGATAAAATTTCATGTCTAAGGATATGTTTGCATAAGACTGAGTTTTCTTATAAAGTGAAAATGTTATGGATATGTGTAAAGTATGATTGAATGTGTGTAAGTATTGTGTGTTGATATGAATTGAAAGATGTGTTTTGTGATAGTAATTGGGTGTATTAGTATATTTTATTTTATTTTTCAGTGCTTAACATGGGAATTTTTTTTTTATTTCTTACTTAGCCGAAGTATGAGTGGGGTGAAAATGATGAGCCAATGTTTAATTGGATATTGAAGAGGGCACATGAGAGGTATAAGGACTGGAAGTACTAGTGTCACAAAGCTTATCTGAAGGAAGGGCCCTTTGGCATGCCAGTAGATTTCATTGGGAGAGAGGACTAGCGGGAGTTTCTATGCGAGCACTTCGAGTCAGATGCTTTCAAGGTGATTTTTTTTAATTACCTTCATTGTTTCCCTTGTATTTTATTATTAGCCCATGCATGTATAGTTATGTATTTATAACTTGAAATTTGAAATGTGCAAGATGTTAGAACTAATCTATTTAATGTTTTTCGTGTATATATTAGAGACTCTCCTTGGCAAACAAGCGGAACAGTGGGGAGAAGACTATGCACCACCACACGGGGTTTTCTCCTATCATCTACACAATGGAGGAACTCAGAATACAAGGCGAGCAGCTTCCAATTATCAAAGGTTTTGAGAAGACCTATGTCAGGGCCGGTGATGAAGATACAACCAAGAAATATGTAAGTGTCTTTCCTTTTACTAGAATGTAAGCTTAGAAAATGGTTCAAGCATGTGTAAATCCGGCTATTGGTATATATATGAGACCATTAAGTTGAATGTAGGCACTGTCCAATTAGAATGTCATGTTTTCCTGCTTCTTCCAAAACAAAAAAAAAGTGTTATTATCATTGTCATTAATTAAGATGTATAGTTTTAGGGAGCAATAAAGTTGTTTACTAGGGAGCAATAAAGTTGTTTATTAGGGTATCTGTTGTGTGTTGTGGCCATGAAACTGAAAGGGAGATAACGAATTGCAAGTTTACTGACCCCCAGTAGAAGTTTACTGGGGGTTTACGAGGGAGCACTAAAGTTGTTTATTAGGGTATCTGTTGTGTGTTGTGGCCATGAAATTGAAAGGGAGATAATGAATTGCAAGTTTATTGACCCCGAGTACAAGTTTACTGGGGGATAGTAAACTTCTACTTGGCTTAATGAGTTTACTGACCCCCAGTAGCTTATTCCCTGTTTATTATGCAACCAGTAAACTTTATTATGGAAATATTGAGCTGCATGTTTTGTTTATTAATTGATGTATTTTAAATGCAGAATGACAAGGTTGATGAGGTCAATAAACGAAATGATGCATTTATGGAACAACATCCTGACGCGACGGAGGAGGAGATTATGGAAAGTGTTAAGTCCCAACAAATTGAGGTGTTGGGTAAGGTGCTCAAAACTCGGAAAGGAAAGGAGATCAGAGGGAGGCGAGCGAGACTTGAGCCTTTCTTCAAATGGTTCCACTTCACGTAGTCGTCCTCCTAGAGTTGATGAGCAGCAACTCTAAGAGGTGTAGGAGCGCTATGAGCAGAGACTAAAGGAATCAGAGGAGCGTGCCCAACAGCAGTTCCAAGAGGTCCAGCAGCGTGCCTAACAGTAATTCCAAGAGGTCCAACAGCGTGCCGAGTCTATGTATAGTGCTGTGCAGTCCCAAGTTGCAGCCATATATGCTCACCTAGGTATGCCGCCTCCTCCTCCTCCACAATTTCCTCCTCCTCAATCTTCTCCTCCTCGACAAGTTTTCCCACAAAACAGTGATGATAGAGGCGACAACATGTAAGATCGGACAACAGTGCCCCTTGACATTATTCATAGTTTAGCTAGATTGTATGAACAATTTTCTACCTAGTTAATTCATTAATTATTTTGTATGTATATATGAATAATATTTGTCCATCTATCATCAATATATGAAAAATGGTCCAAATCCATTGCTTCCGGTATATATTGTTACTGTATAATGATTAATATATTTGTATGTATGTGTTTGATTATTGTTAATAATTTGTAATTTTTAGAAACAGTTAATAAGGTAAAAAAAAAAAGAAAAAAAATTTCAGTGTCTTTTCACCATAAATAAAATAACTTAGTCGACGGAAACAGTTACCTTCGTCGCCCAAGGCAAATATCTTGAGCGACGGAAAAAATAATATTCGTCGCAAAAGATATTTTTCTTCAGCGACGGAACTGAAACCTTCGTCGCGCAAGATAAACAACCCAAGCGACGGAAATAGTAACATTTATCTACCAAGATGAAATATCTACGCGACGGAAATAGTAACTTCTGTCGCTTAAGAACAACAACCTATCCGACGAATACAAAGATCAATCGTCGACTAAGAACTGTTTGGTATTCGTCGGATTACAACTTTACCGACGACTTTTCCGTCGCCTAAGAACGACGCAGTATTCGTCGGCAAACATATATACCGACGTAGTTCTGTCGGGTAAGAATATTTCCGACAAAAATTTTTGGTCGACAAAGAAATTTATCGACGAATGAGTTTGTCGACAAGGCATGTTAGAGTTCGTCGGGTTGGATGGTTCTTAGTGGACGAAAAATTTCAATTCCGTCGCGTAAGTGTCTACCTCACGACACTTACGCGACGTAACTTAAACGACGGATAATTCGTCTCTTAGGATCTGTGGTGACGAATATTTCTTCTTAAGTGACTGGTTTATTCCGTCTCCTAGGACGAGATTTCCTGTAGTGTAGATCGATGATGTTGACGAAGAAACCCAGATTGCTTAATTAAGGAGGCCAGTGGTGAGGACGAAGTCGTAGACGATTTGTGGAGCTAGCTTGATCAGCTGTAGGCTTTCGTAATTGACAACGTAGAGGGGTCGCTTGGTGCGGCGAGGAAGGACTGGATTCTTGGCGCGGCAGAGATGGGTGCTTTACGGAGATGGTTTCTCTTGATATGGTTGCCGAGGGGCGGAGGAGAGGTGAAGAGTGGGGTTTGAGGGTGGACTAGGTATTTAAGTAGAGAGGTGAAATTGCCCCAAAATATTTCATGAAAATTTTGAAAATTTCATTTGAAATTGTTCCAAATTTTTAGAAGGAGACTGCCAAAACTTTAACAACTTATGCGACGAGACTTACTTATTTCGTCGCCATGTTTTTTTTAAATCCTATTATTTATGAGAAATCACTCATGTTTACATGTTTAGTAATTAAAAAAAAAAACCCATCAAAACTGAATAGGAATGGAAAGAATAAGGATGTAGAATAATCATCTGAAATCACTCATATTTAATTAATAACAAATCTTTATTAATTAAGAAATAAAAGTTTACAACGTTACTGTATAATTAAATACAATTAATACAAGGATCTTTTTAGATGGTATTCATGCCTCCTCTAAATGACAATAATTCTGTTAGTTGACTCACTAACCCCACTGTGTCACTCCGTTACTCTGTTAAAATTAATCCTCAGATAAATGTTTTAATATCTCAATCCCTCTCTCGACTAACCAACCCAAAAATCCAAAATCACAACTCAGTCTCTCTCTCGCCTCAACAATCCATATTTTCAAAACCCAGATTTCTCAGATGGATTTTGTGTTTTGCTATTCGATAATAGCGTACTACAATCTCAAGGGTCTGAATAAACATCAACATCATGATTCGGCGTTCGATTTCAAAGCCTCAATCGAGCAACGCAGCTTCGCAATTTGACTCAGGTTGAGAGAGCGGTGGTGAAGAGGATCGTGTTTGTTGTCGGGTAGTGTTTCGATTCTTGTCGGCGAGATTGGAGGCTGTGTGCGTTGTCGAGGGGATGGCCGAAGGTCGCCGTTTCGGTTTTGTGATCTGCTTTCGTTGGAGTGGTGGAGTGTGGGCCGTGGAAGGCTGGCATTGGAGCGACGTTGGTCCACTGGTTGCGGCGCATGGTGTTTCGACCTGGAGAGATTGTCAGCCAAATCTTGACTGTAAGTTTTCAATCCATTACCCAATTTAAATTCATTTTATTTTTATCCCCAATCTGTTTTGCAAGACTAGACCAATTAAATTCATTAACTGGAGGTTTTAGGATGATGACTTTACTATTCTGAAATTGAAAATGAAATTGGCTTTTTTGAATTGTACTTGTGAAATGATATTGCTGCAGAAGGAGAAATATGTTGCTGATAAACATCAGTGTATTATTGCCTAGTTTTGCTTAAGAAGACTAGAAACACTTGCATTTGCATATTTTTGATAAACCCAAGATACAAAACACTATAACTAAGAAGCAAAGTTTCACTTCCTGCATGTAGATGCTTTGTTTAATAATCTCGGTGACCCTTCAAATAGATCAAGAAGATGCTCCTCCAGGTCATCAACAGTGTACTTCATGTACTTGTCGGTGATCTTATATTTTACAGAAACCCTGTCTACAAAATTCCGATAAGCATGGATTACATTCTGTGAAGTTGAAATTTGTAGGTCTTCCCGAAGCTCATGATCTGGTACATACCATCCTGTCTGTATCTTGTATACCTCCTCAAAAGCAACAGTGAAAGCCTTGAGCCTATTTTTAGAACTTTTCTTTGAGCGAGAGATGATTCAAAGAGGATCTGTATGAGAAGGTTATAATGCAGGTAATTGTGGACAGTGACAGGACAATATTTTATTGTGGGGAAACAGTTGGAATGTATTTCCAATGGCTGCCTATTTTTTGTTTTGTTTTGAATGGTCTGTTTCATTGTATCATGATAATTAGATGAACATGTTTGTTCAATAGATGTAGTTTTTGAGAATCGTACAGATGAGAGTCTGCATGATGAATTCTCTCTATGTAGATTAGGATGTTAGCATGCAATTCAGTCACTAAAGGATAACGCAGTGGCATGGAGTTTTTATTGTTTGGACCACTGAGTTTACGGTCTAAGAAGCTCCAGCAATGTGTTTGGGTGATTGGATTATACAGAAAATGGAGCAGCTACCTCGGGAGCAATTTGAACTCTTCATTATCCTACTTTGGGCGCTGTGGACTGCTAGAAAGCGGAAGTGACTATATTTGAAGTTATGTGCAAGATTGTTGGGGTGCTGGTTCCTCATTAACATAGAACATTTTGTTCTCATTAAAAATATGTTCTGGTGTACCTACCATATTGCACATCGGTCTTTTTGCTACATAACCAATAATGAACGAAATCTGGGTATATTTGTTATTTCGTGAGCAATGAAGATTATCTTGTTGCTATGCACCACTTGTTTGATGATATGTGTTGTATAAACATAGATGTGATAGTTTTGCATGAACAACTGTCTAGTGAAGCAGGCACACTTCTCTTATAGAATTAGTACTTTCCTCATAAAATGCGTACAGTTAATATGTAAAAGGTGTTATAAATATTATAATCTATGTGGCTGTCCACGTAATTACTCAATAATTATGTACTTTGATGTAAACTCTTTCTCTATATAAAGAGGCTAATGAGAATGAATGAGTAGACTTTTACCTCCTCTCAACTATTCTCTCTGTGTTTTCTCTATCTTTTTTTTACTTTACAACATGTTATCAGCACGACGTGCTCTAAAAAAAATTTCTTCTTTAATTCTAAAACTCTATGATGATTCAAGTCATACGGTGCAACTTGTTGCTTTTGACCAATGTTCTTGATCTATGGGTTTCTTTTTAATTTACCAGTGGATGTTAATAGGTTCTATTGCTATAATTGGCAGCACTTTGATCTTCGATCTTCTCTGTCCTCATGATTATGATCCTTTATGTGTTTTCGTTAAGTATAATTATGGGCATGACTCCCACAAATAGAGGGAATCTCGATCAGCCTCTATATTGCCACAGTTCTATACTTCTATATGATCAGGCAGATCAACCCATAGTGATCTATATATACATCTCTTATCCTTCTTCTCTTGATATATATGCACTCTTATCTAACCCTTTTACTTTGGAAATTTATGGCTTCAATATATTTTGATTTTGTTAGTCAATATGTTTGTTATTGTTTGCCAGATATTTAGGAAATCATGTTTATCTGTTAATTTCTTTGCACTGTGGAATATGATCTATATTTGCACATCGATTATATCTTGTAGTTTATTTGTCTTTTGAATTCAATTGTGAATTAGATCGAGCTTGAAGTCTCTTGATTGAAATATAGAGGGCTTGAAGTTCCTCATCAGTAATATAATCGAAATTGCGATATGTTGCAAAACTTATGCAGTTAACAAGAGTCAGAAGTTTCTTGTAGTTATGAAATATTCATTGAAACCACATCATGTGATTCCTAGTTATATGAGGGCCTGAAGTTCCTCGCCTTATATGATATTAAGTTCTTATGTAACTAAAAGAGATAGGGAAATCAAGATTATTATATTTGATAAAGTTAACCAGACCTGAAGATCTGTGTAGTTTATTAATTTATGGAACCAGAAGTTTCATGTGTACAATTTATTTACTTTTTTTTCTCTTTACAGTTTTCTTATTTTGTCATGCACTTTCTTTTCAGTACTTATCTTTTAAATTTTATTGTTACTGATATGGGCCAGCAGTCCCATATCTCAAAAATATGAATTTCGTATAGTAGAACCCGAAATTCTAATAGTAAAAATTCGAACCTGAAGCTTCGAGTACAAAGTACTATTTAGTGTCTAGAAGTACACTCCATCTTAGAACTTGGAGTCTTAGCTGTGCAGACTCAAGCCTTAAGTTTCGAATATATATATATGAACAAATTATCCTAAAGTTTTAGTATTGGCCAACCTCAAACCCGAAGTTTTGAGGGGGAGTCATATTGGCATCAAATATAGATAAACGATATCTAACAATTGGTCTAAATTTATGATGCGCGAGTACGAGTATACTCTTTGCAATTATGTTGCCACCTTAATGAGACACTCCTCTTGTATTGAGGGGGAGTAAGAATGTTCCTGAAGAACAATGGAAATTGGTGTGAGTTTGGTCTCCACTGTCTCATTTTGATTTTGAGAAATATCTCAGCAAATAAGTTGATCTTGACAAAAATATATGCAAAAGCACATATGCTTGTTTTAAAGTCCTCGAGAACAACCATATTGATCCCATTTGATTTGTGGGATGTATGTGCATCCAAGTAACATGGTTCTCCTGAAGAGAATATCATTAAAGAATGTCATAGTTTCTAATATGGCTACGACGCTTAATGTACGCCATTAAAGAACGATTCCTTGGTGATACAACAAAACATCAATATGGTTGATACTCAAAAATATTAATGTTTTTTGATCTCATTCTTGGTTTAGGTTCGCCACCAGCCAATGAACATCTCACTTGAAAGAAAGTGATAGAGCTTTAAACGCATATTTGCGGATGGTCATAAAATGACAGTCTTCCTGTCGTTAAGAGGAGAATAAGACTACTGTCATTTGAATAACGGCGTGAATTTGAGTGGAATGTATCCACTAGGTCTAAAGTTTTAAGCTCCTGAAAATGGAAGATTATACAGGTCCTCTAATGGTCTACATGATATTACAAGTAAAAGATCCACATTCGCTAGATAATATTTGTCCTAGAAGTGGCATGGGTACCCAATATCAAAAATGCATGCATATAAGAATGTGTGGGATCTATGAATGATGATCATCTATGACAAATTACAAATGGTAGCTACCAAAGACCATTAAGGATTGTATTAATCGATGATATGCCACGTTTCATTATGTATGTCGACAAAGCATATTATTAGTCAAATTGGAAAGAGGCAATTCCAATGAAACTAAATATTTGAAACGTGATGAGATACTTTGACCTTTAACCCTATAGATACAAAAAAGGTATTTATCACAGTGAAAATTTATCACTATGGTGCAATGTCTACAAAGGACATGAGATTATGAATCTGCCCTTATACGAATGATATTTTTCTATAAATATAGTGTTACATGTAATTGTTACATGGACGAGAGACTTATGGCATGCTGTCATTGTATATTATGAGGGCCTTTAAAAACATATTGATAAACCAAATTCGCAGAAGTGAAGTGTCATACGTTTGTCAAATCCTCAAAGGATTCAAGTATATGAATGATTCTAATGTAATTCAATCCATGAACACTTGAGAAAGCCTGAAGCTAATTCATGAAATCAAATAGTCTAAAGCTAGCTCATATATACTCATTCCGTTATAATTAACGTGATCAAAATTGTCTCAATAAATACTATGATTGGACTACAAAATCGAATTCGAATTATGATCATTATGTTGCTACATATTCTAACTTTCAAAGTTATGAATTACTTAGAACTCTTGAAGAGCTTATATGAGACGTATCACTACACAAAGATATTGATGTGTATGGCTGGATACGCTATGCTGATATTGCAGTGCTTTAATGTCAATTAACTTATGTTGATTAGCTATTACTTAGTGTATAAATTAGGTCATACGACTTAATGAGGTAAGACCCACTTATAATAACGTTTAGCTCTGTTAGTATTGTTTCAATTTTGCAGGTTTAAAATTTCATGATGAGCCCTTATATGCAAAGCACGCATGGTCTCACTTTAGTGATGGACAAATCAAACAGTTATTTACGGTGCATGAAGCTTGCAACGTTCAGGGGGAGATTCTCATCACGGGGAGCATCCAGAAGTATGCTACCTAAGACATATGCGAGTTGTACTCTTTTTTCTCCTTCGACCAAGGTTATTTTTCTCCCACTGGGTTTTTCTTACCTGGCAAGGTTTTTAACGAGACAACATTATGCGCGTCTAATTTCATCATTCATTGGTGGACATCTAAAGGGAGTGTTATAAATATTATAATCTGTGTGGCTGTCCACGTAATTACTCAATAGTTATGTACTCTGATGTAAACCCTACCTCTATATAAAGAGGCTAATAAGAATAAATGAGTAGACTTTTACCTCCTCCCAACTATTCTCTCTGTGTCTTCTCTATCTTTTCTTTACTTTACAACAAAAGGATCAATTGAAGAATTTTTGAGATGTCTACCTGTTTACGAACCCTAGTTTGTTTTTTTATCAGTGAAGGTCTACTTTTTTTTGTGAGACAAAATGGTCTATCTGTTTACAAAGACTAACTTACCTGTTTTATCAACATGGTGTACAAGGTGTTCGATCCTTGACTCATGATACGCGTAGACCAACTCTTAAGTGTCGAGAATTCACAGACACTTGAAGAATTCTTGAGAGGTCTACCTGTTTACGAACCCTAGTCTACTTATTTCCAAGTGAGGGTTTACTTTTTTGTGAGACAAAATAGTCTACCTGTTTATGAAGACTAACCTACATGTTTTGTGAACATGGTGTACAAGGTGTTCGATCCTTGACTCATGATACGCGTAGACCAACTCTTAAGTGTCGAGAATTCATAGACACTTGAAGAATTCTTGAGAGGTCTACCTGTTTACGAACCTTAGTCTGCTTATTTCCGAGTGATGGTCTACTTTTTTTGTGAGACAAAATGGTCTACCTGTTTACGAAGACTAACCTACATGTTTTGTGAACATGGTGTACAAGATTTTCGATCCTTGACTCATGATACGCGTAGACCAACTCTTAAGTGTCGAGAATTTACAGACACTTGAAGAATTCTTGAGAGGTCTACCTGTTTACGAACCCTAATATGCTTATTTACAAGTAAGGGTCTACTTTTTTTGTGAGACAAATTGTCTACCTGTTTACGAAGACTAACCTACCTGTTTTGTGAACATAATGTACAAGGTGTTCGATCCTTGACTCATGATACGCGTAGACCAACTCTTAAGTGTCGAGAATTCACACACACTTGAAGAATTCTTTAGAGGTCTACCTGTTTACGAAGACTAACCTACCTGTTTTGTTTACATGGTGTACAATATGTTCAATCCTTGACTCTTGATACGCGTAGACCAACTCGATAGTGTCCAGAATTCACAGAGACTTGGAAAAATTCTACTTGTTTACATGGAGTACGTGTTCGATCCTTTACTCATTCGTTAAGTCTACTTGTTTACTAAGAGTTTACTTTCTTATGAACTAAAGTGTACTAATTTGCAATTCAATTTCATGAGAAAAGTAGACATTTCCAATTGTGTTGTTGGAAATTTCTGATTCAAGAGTAAACTTTTGTCAAGAAAGAGTAATGAATCATTGTATTTTGGGAAGTAATTTCATACATTCCTTTATTCCAACCTAGCACTAATGATATAACAAACTAAAAATCATTGCTAACTATTTACCTACTGCATACATTAGCATATAAACACACAAATCCAACCAGCAACACTTTATCCAATAGCACTGTCTGGGCCTCTCTTTCCTTTCCTCTTCTCAACTACCCCCTCAGCCTCCTTTTGAGTCATTCTCACCTATACCATTCTCTATGCTAACAAGATAAAACATAAAGCATATCAGATGCTATTAAAAGTAGAACAACCTAGTTTATTGCAAAATGAAGTTACCATTAATAATACTAGTTGTATATTCCCTGAGCAATAAGAGGTCACAGATATAAAAGGTGTAAACTATGAATTAAATGGGCAGAATGAGGTTGCATAGAAATTAAACAAAGGTTTATGCCACACAAAATTTCTCGTAAGATGGCTCACACACAGTGAGAAGAAAATGAATATCATACTCGTGATTTCAAATAGTTTCTCACCGTGCTCTAAACCGAAGCTCCAAATATAAATCAAATTGTCCAACTGAATTTGTGGAACAAGGAAGACTTCTGACTCGGATTTAGTTTTGATAATTAATCAAAATCGAAACTTTACCTTAAATAAAAATACAAGCACTGAATGCAGTCAAGACAAAAATCAGAAATCTAAACTTTACTTCCAAGGCTCTCATCTGCAACAAATGCAGCCCAAAGCAAAATTAATCGATCCTAATATGAAAAGCTTGCATACGATTATAATATGAATTTTATAATTCAGAGGCTAATGTTGAAACATCACAATTATCACTGTGAGAATTAGGAAGGCATACCAGAAACCAAGTTGATATATAAAAACAAGAATAACTCACTGATTGTTGAGGCAGTCATGGAATAAGGAGTTCTAAACTCCTAGCACACAAGAGAAAGGTAAGGAAATGGCAAGAGCACACGGGCCATAACCTCCCCGTATTCTTCAAAACACTAAGTTCTCGACATACAACTATACAAGCAACCAAAACACTCACTCAAACCAGCCATCAATAACAAAACCAAGAAAACAACGACACTGCAACAAAAAAAGGGAAATCCTTACCCTTGTGAACCAACATAGTAGCTTTGCTTCATTGCTTCAATTCCAAATCCGCCATGGTACCAACGTGAAATCCAAAACCAACAATTCAACAACAACTCAACACATAACAACCAACATAGTAATTCCACAACAACAAGAGAGGTCGAGACTTACCATCTGTTTCTCCAAATCAATGAACCAGACAAAGTCTGAACCTCCTCCTTGCTTAACCAAGACCAAATCAGAGAATCAACATAAGAACATGGATCCTCCCCTTGCTAGAAAGCCACTACCTCAACCCAAAACCGTAGCTGGCCAGCCGCTACTTCCACAACGCCACCTAAATGTACTTCGGCTCCATTAGAACATGATAGGACTCCCTAGAAGTCGACGAGGTCGCCGGAAAAATTTGACCAAAACCCAGAAATACAAAAGAAAAGAAAATCATATTAAGGCTTTATTTAGGGAAATCAAAGTTCAAGGAGGAGTGAAAACGAGAGAGAAGTGATGAGTTTACCTTCACGGAGCACAAGTTTGCCGAAGAGGGAGAGATTCGGCCGGAAATTGGATTAGTGGATTTAGGGTTTGGATTTCAATCTTGAGAAGACGGTGGATGCATATCAATCGGTGATTATGAGGAGGTAGAGGAGAGGGAGAAGAGCTAAATGGTGGTACAGAGAGAGAGAGAGAGAGGCAAAGAGGAACGTGCTTGGGTTTCATTCCTTTATATACATAGTTTCATACTTATGCGGCAAAATGACGTGTTTATCCCTACGGTTTAGGGTATAGCGTTTGAGGTTAAGGGTTTAGGGTTTTGAGTTCTCTTTTATGAAAATTGATTGTAGATGCGATCATGGAACTTTAATTTCGGTTACCATATAATTGATCCATCATCACAAACCTTGAACCATGTATACACTAGATGTGACTATTGCTAGATCATCATAAACCCTAAACCATATATACATGAGAGGTGATTTGTACTCGATCACCATAAACCATCAAAACCATGTCAACGTTAAGACATTAAGGGTTATTGATGGCTGATCATCATAAACCTTATATACATCAAAGGTGACTAGTGCTTGATTATCATATACCAAGTATACACTAGAGGTGATCGACTATTGATCGATTTTCACAAACCTTGAATCATGCATACACTAGAGGTGACTATTACTCAATCATCATAGACCTTAAAGTATATATACATTAGAGGTTATTTGTACTCGATCATCATAAACCGTTAATTATGCCAACATTAGGGTGACTATGCTCAATCATCATAAACCCTATATACACTAGAGGTGAATCACTACAGGAAATCTCGTCCTAGGCGACGGAATCAACCCGTCGCTTAAGAAGAAATATTCGTCGCCTCAGATCCTAGGAGACGAATTATCCGTCGTTTAAGTTCAGTCGCCTAAGTGGCGTGAGGTAGACACTTACGCAACGGAACTGAAGTTAGTCGTCGACTAAGAGCGATCAAACCTGAAGAACTCTTACATGCCTTGTCGACAAACTGATTCGTCGACAATTATCTCTGTCGACGAAAATTTTTTGTCGGAAATGTTCTTAGCCGACGAATACAAAATTTTTCTAAGCCGATGGAACTACGTCGGTATATATAATTACCGACGAATATTACGTCATTCTGAGGCAACGGAAAAGTCGTCGGTAAAGTTGTAATCTGACGAATGCCTAACAGTTCTTAGTCGACGATTGATCTTTGTATTCGTTAGATAGGTTGTGATAGGAGCACAAAGTGTGACGTTCTTAATATGTTTATACCCTTTATTTACCTTTTGTTAACTCCTATTTAGTTGTTTTAGCTTTATATTTGTGTTTAGTGTAGAATAATTGCTTAATTTAGAAATATGTAGTTTTTAGTGTTAGAATACATAGTAATTTCGGAATTGAAGAATTTGGTGTTGAAATTGTGTTAAGTGTTGGAAATCCTTGTTTACTCAGGATTCCTGTCTTGATCAGGATTTCATCTTTCCTCTTTCCTAGTTTCTATTTTCTTATTTCTATTTCAGGAAAGTCTAAACCCGTGTTGACTAGGAAATATTTTCCTGACTCATGAGGGAAAGGTGGCCGGCAGCTAGGAGTTCCTGCTTGAGCTAGGAGAAGTACAATCCGAGATATGTATGGAGATGCCGTGAAGATTTCCCAAGAAGCTAAGGAGAGAGAATCCGTGCGGCATAAAGGGAGAAGGTTTTCCAAGTTCAAGATGGTTTTGTCATTCCTTAATGCATAAGGATTCCTTGAAGAACAAGAGAAGAAATTAAATCCAACTTGGACTTGGTTTTGCCGATTCAATAAGATTCCTTGTGCTAGAAGAATTCTTGGAGATGAAGACTTGTTACTCTATAAATAGGGCATGGCATGACAGCAATAATCATCATCAACCCGTGCAAATAACACCAAAGCCTTTGCCGAAACTCCATCAACCTCCAAACACCACAATCCGATCCCACCTTCAGCATTTGTCCAAAGCAAGTAGGCTAGGATTCCGCTCACTCAAAGAATAAAACAAGTAGGGATATTCTGAGAGTGTATTCCATCTTCTATTTTCGGATTGCTATGTGTTTGTTCTTGTTTATGTTTGTTTTAGGTTTTTGCTTAAGTATGTTTCGATTCTTGTCTATGAGATAGAAGTACTTTTGAACCATGTTTTGAATTAAAGTTTTCAATTTTTAATCAATGATTTTAGGTTTTATGCCGTGAGTTTTATATCTATATACTTTAAGATTTTCGGTGTGTTTTTCCATTATCATGTGTAGTTGATACAAGTAGTTGATATTGCATGTGTTAATCATCCAAATTTCGACTTTGATACACGTAGTTGATAAGTTGCATTGTCTTTGTTTTTCACTGATTTTCTACCTATGTTTGATTTGGACTTGTGCTTAAACACATCGATTCTTTATGTGATACGTAATTGCATGATTAGTTTATGTGTGTGACCTATAAGTAGAGCACGTAGCCAAGCTTGTTTGTGTCACGATGTTGAATGAAACCCGTAGTCTAATTCAAAGTATGTCTATGTCATAGGAACCACGTAGGAACTTATGTGCATATCAAATTTAGGTTGTATATTTGCTCACGGTGTAGACTTAAATGAGATTAGAAATCGTCTTCTTTATTCTTGCATGGTTGTTTGGTTGAGTTTGCATGATTGTTGGTTGATCACATGTAAATATGTATAGAAGTAATTTAGGATTTATTTTCAATATTTGTTCCGAAATCATAAAACCTTTAAACCCTATATGCTTATTTCGACATTTTTAATAGATTAGATGGGTCTACCCTGTAGTTGGATCCCCGGTTTAGAACGATCCCTGCTTGCTTTATACTACGATTGATTTGTTGACAGGGTTAATTGATGCGTGTGCAAATACGTCTTATCAAATGGCGCCATTGCCGGGGATCCTTCGGGATCCTCGATCTTTTTAATTGTCAAAATTTGCATAGTATATATGTCTATATGTTTATATTTGTAAAGTTAAAACCATAAATTTGTATATGATGTAATTATGTTTTATTTTTGTTTTTCTACTTTAATACTTGTATGAATAATATTGTAGGTTGTAATGCACAGGAATAGGTAGGATCCCTTTTGTTAATTCTAGCCTTAACCCTTCTTGTTTACTCTCGGGTTTGCATGAGGTTGTGGGCGGCTTTTATTAACACTTGGAGTCATGTTTGGTTCATAAGTTTGTTGCTAGCTGAGTACATTGGTACGCTCCTTCTATTACTCTGGTGCATGAGACCAAAATTGGATCTCAAGAGCCTTGAAAACATACATCGATCTCGGTGATGGAGTTCTCATTACTCACTAAACGAGTCCTACCATGTTCACTATCTCTGGATTGAGCTATTGACCTTTAGAAACAACGCTTCAAACTTGTGATCGAAACATCAATATCCAGGCCACACGTCCACCGTGTCTTACCATCTAGAATCATTATTTATTTAAGTATTTTAGTAGCAACTCGAAAATAAGCTTGTATGACGTTGTAATCTTAAAAGATTGGTGCCATGTATGATTTTTGTATTTAATTTATTTCGAAATTTATCTCTTGATTTTCGAATTTCTTTTGTTTTCTTTTGATTTGTTTTTCTTAGCTTAATCTAGTTTATTGCTTTTAATTTCATTTTATACTCATGCATTCTAACTTGATCTTGGCCGATTGGTTTTTCAGGTGCTAGACGTGCATGCAACCTCGACTCACTCGTTCGTCTTCACAAGGAGCTCTTGTTCCATTGAATCCGGAGATTGACCGTGCTTGCAAAGAACAAAGAAAGAAGCAAAAAGAAGTATCAAGTAGCACGGTTGGACCTTTGGAATTTGAAGATCAAGATCCTCCTTCTCCATTTCGGATCCAGTCCGAATCTTCATCTTCATCCGAATCCGACATTGATTGTGAGGAAGAAAAGTCCGACATCGACATGGCTGATTCACCACTCAAATATGCTTTCATTCCCACAGCCCCGGAATCACCTTCATGCATTGCTTTCACTATGCCTAATGAAGCCAACTTCTCCATACCAGTTCAGTTGCTTGGGCAATTGCCTAAGTACTCGGGTTCTTCAATGGAGGACCCTAATGTTCACCTTAGAGAGTTTCTCGATATCTGCAGATTGTAATCAATCAATCATCTTACTCCAGAAGGCCTAAAGTTGCTTTTATTTCCTTTTACTCTTAAAGATGATGCTAAGAGTTAGTTGTATTCTTTGCCTGCAGGAATCATCACCAATTGGAATGAGATGACCTCGAAGTTCTTGAAACAATTCTTCCTTGCGCAACTCACGAAGAAGCTAAGGAGGGAGATTCAGAACTTCACTCAAAAGGATGGTGACACTCTCTATGAGGCATGGGAAGAGTTTCAGGAACTTCAGAGGAAATGCCCACATCATGGAATTCCTTTGGACGAGTTAGTTCAAGCTTTTTATGAGGGACTTGACAACACCAACAAGGGTATGGTGGACTCTGCATGTGGATGCACATTTATGAACAAGACCGGACGACAAGCATATAACTTGATTGAGGACTTGGCGGATAACAATCGTCAATTCAGCACCAAGAACTCAAGGAAGTCGGCAGGAGGCCGTGGTGGTGTCTATGACATTGAAGCTCGAAATCAAATGATCACGTTGGATAGGAAGCTTGATGTCTTGGTCAAGGCTTTCAATGGTTCGAATCTTGGCAACCAAGCTTGTGGAATCTGCTCACTTTCGGATCACTCTACAGATTCATGTCCGAATGGTGCTTTGAGTGAGGAGGAGTTGAACTTTATGGGACAACAGAGGCAACGTTATGATCCATATTCGAACACTTACAATCCTGGAACTAGAGATCATCCAAATTTTCGGTGGAGTAACAACAATGCTCAACCGGCCAATACTCAGGGTCAAGGACCTCGTCCTTCAGGTTTGTTTGTGAGGCCTCAAGTACCTCAAGGTTTTGCTCCTAACTCTTCTAATTTTGTGCCTAATAATGCCAATGTTCAAGGTTCAAATAATAATGCTAGTTCTTCTACTCCTAATTATGATGAAATCTTGAAGTCCCTTGCTCAAGGGCAACAGAACTTAACATCTGCAACTCAAGCTTTAGTGACAGGTCAACAGGCTAATTCTAAAGAGATCACGGAGCTCAAGAAACAGATGGGACAGGTTATCGATTTCATGGGTAAAATTCATGAAAGTGGTAAGTTGCCGGGCCAAACCTTGCCAAACCCGAATACCGGACAATTCAAGATCGTTACAACTAGGAGTGGTCGAGTTTTTGAGGAGCCTTTGTTGAAGAAGTCGAAGCCTTCTAAGGAAGGTGAAGCCGAGAGCATATTGATGCAAGATGACAAAGATATTGAAGAGGTTTATGCCGAGAAGCAGCCGGACAAAGAGGCCGTGCCTCAGTCCGAGAGAGAGAGTGACCATGCGGCAGTTCCTGCCAAGAAGAAGGTGCAAGAGGCCGAGCCTCTTGCAGTCCCTGCTGATCCGAAATCCACTCAAGCCGTGCTTGAGAAAGGTAAATCTTCTAGCTCTAATGGTTTAGTTTCTACTAATGTCCATGCTCGTGCCCCTTTCCCCAACAGGTTTGCTAAATCAAAGCACGATGAAGCTGATCATGCAATGATTGAGTTATTCAAAAAGGTGGAAGTAAACATGCCATTGCTTGAGTGCATTCAACAAAATCCAAAGTATGCGAAATTCTTGAAAGAGTTGTGCACCAACAAGAGGCTACCACGAGAGAAGGATGTAGCGGTAATGAATGAAACCATCTCTGCGGTTTTTCAAAGGAAACTACCACCTAAGCTCAAGGATCCAGGGAGTTTTTCGATTCCATGCACCATTGGTACTCATAGTTTTGATAAGATCATGTTAGATCTAGGTGCTTCGATTAATGTTATGCCCTCTTATCTTTATGCAGACTTAGGTCTAGGTGAGTTGAAAAAGGATAACATTATCATTAGATTAGCTGACCGCTCCAACAAGATCCCTCTGGGTTATGTTGAGGATGTTTTAGTGCAGGTTGCAAGTTTAACATTTCCTGCAGATTTCTATGTCATTGACATGGAACCGGCGGATGCAGATGACAAAGAAATTCCCATTCTGTTGGGAAGACCATTCATGAGAACCGCCAGGACCAAAACTGATGTCTACTCAGGGGAACTAACTTTCGAAATAGATGGAGACATCATTAGTTACAATGTTTTTGATGCTATGAGGTATCCACTTCCTGAACTTTTTCGAGATTCTTTTTCTATTGATGTTGTGGATGATCTTGCAGATGAATATGTGGAGACAATAGCTCAAGACACCTTGGCACTCACCTTGGCAAAAGGAATCGGATTTGATGCCATGGGGAACAAAATCACCTTAGCTCAAGATGCCGTGCCTCTACCCGTGCTTGAAACCGTGCAGTCCCTTGAGGTGGCTGCCGAGGTATGCTACTCCTCCCCTAGTCCAATTCTCTTTCCATCTAACAAGTTTCTTCCTTCCATTGTCCAAGCTCCAAAATTAGATCTCAAGGTTCTTCCGGAACATTTGAAGTATGTGTATTTGGGAGAGAATGAAACGTTGTTGGTTATCATATCATCATCACTAGAGAAGGAGCAAGAGGCGAGATTGATCGAAGTTTTAAAGAGACACAAGGGAATTAGCCCTACAATGTGTGTTCATCGAATTTTGCTTGAAGATGGAGCAAAACCGACCAAGGAGGGTCAACGACGTCTTCATCCACCTATGATGCAAGTTGTGAAGGATGAGGTGACAAAGTTGCTCGATTGTGGAGTCATCTACCCAATTTCGGATTCAAGGTGGATTTCACCGGTTCAAGTTGTGCCAAAGAAGAGCGGAATCACGGTGGTGAAGAATGATGAAAACGAGCTTGTGCCGCAAAGGACCGTAACCGGCCACCGAGTGTGTATCGATTATAGGAGGCTCAATGCAACAACAAGGAAGGATCACATGCCGCTACCATTCATTGATCAAATGCTTGAGAGGTTAGCCAGTCATTCCTTCTACTGTTTTCTTGACGGTTATAGTGGTTACAATCAAATAAGTGTTGCGGAAGAGGATCAAGAGAAGATAACGTTTACATGTCCCTTTGGCACTTTTGCCTACCGCCGCATGCCTTTTGGCTTATGCAATGCTCCAGGTACGTTTTAAAGATGCATGTACCACATATTTTCTGAGTTCATAGGTTCTAAGATTGAAGTCTTTATGGATGATTTTTCTGTTTATGGTGGAGATTTCGATACATGCTTAGAAAATGTAGAATTTGTGCTTAGGAGATGTGAGGAAACTAATCTTGTGCTTAATTGGGAAAAATGTCACTTCATGGTTAATCAGGGTATAGTGCTCGGCCACATTGTTAGTTCTAGGGGTATAGAAGTTGATAAATCTAAGATAGATCTTGTGCGTCACTTACCCATCCCCACAAGTGTGAGGGATGTTCGAAGCTTTCTTGGACATGCAGGTTTTTATCGTCGATTTATCAAAGATTTCTCCAAGATAGCTCGGCCCTTGAGTTCTTTGTTGTAAAAAGATGTGCCCTTCCACTTTGATGCCGAATGCAATGAGGCTTTTGAGCGGTTGAAGACCATGTTGACATCGGCACCAATCATGGCGCCACCGGATTGGTCCTTGCCCTTCGAGTTGATGTGTGACGCCTCAGACTATGCCGTGGGGGCTGTGCTCGGACAGAGAAAAGACAAGCAGCCGTATGCCATATATTATGCCTCTCGGACGCTCAATGATGCGCAACAGAACTACACCACCACCGAGAAAGAACTTCTTGCCGTGATCTTTGCTTTGGATAAGTTTTGTTCTTACTTACTTCAATCTAAAGTTATTGTTTATACTGACCATGCGGCTTTGAAGTATTTGTTGACAAAGAAGGATGCCAAGCCGAGATTGATAAGGTGGATATTGCTTCTCCAAGAATTCGATTTGGAAATCAAAGACAAGAAGGGGTCGGACAACGTTGTTGCCGACCACCTTAGCCGATTGGTGCGTGACTCGGACCCCGTGGCCATCCAAGAATGCTTCCCGGACGAGCAACTCTTCAAGGTCAGCAAGGTAAGTGAGGTAAGTGAGCCTTGGTATGCCGATAGTGTGAATTACCTTGTTACAAAGCAATTTCCGAATTCTATGTCCTACCATGCTAGAAATAGACTTAAGGCATTAGCTAGACATTATGTGTGGGATGAACCTTATTTATGGAAACATTGTGTTGATCAAGTTATTAGGAGATGTGTCCCGGAGAATGAGCATAGGTCTATTCTTAGTTTTTGCCATGATCAAATTTGTGGAGGTCACTTTGGTTCTCGTAGGAGTGCTTTGAAAGTTTTAGAATGTGGTTTTTTTGGCCTACTATTTTTCGAGATGCCTATATGTATTGTGCTTCATGTGATAGATGTCAAAGGACAGGGAATTTAGGACCTAGGGATGAAATGCCTATGCAACCTATTATACATGTTGAAATATTTGATTGTTGGGGTATTGATTTCATGGGGCCTTTTCCGAGTTCTCAGGGATATTTGTACATTCTCGTATGTGTGGATTATGTTTCTAAATGGGTGGAAGCAAAAGCCACCCGGACTAATGATTCTCGAGTTGTTGCAGATTTCCTACGCTCTAATATTTTCTCCAGGTTTGGAATGCCGAAATTTGTAATAAGTGATGGAGGTTCCCACTTTTGCAATCGGACAATTGAAGCTCTAATGAAGAAGTATGGAATCAAGCATAAGGTTGCTACACCTTATCACCCGGCCCCCAGACAAGTGGACAAGTGGAGCTTAGTAACCGAGAGATCAAGCGGATACTGGAGAAGAGTGTGAAGCCGTCACGTAAGGATTGGAGCCAACGACTTGATGATGCACTATGGGATATCGACTACATTCAAAAATCCTTTGGGGATGTCACCGTTTCGTATGGTGTACGGCAAAGCTTGTCACTTGCCTGTGGAGTTGGAACATCGAGCTTGGTGGGCAGTTCAGACTTTTAATATGGATATTGATGAGGTCGGATTACACAGGAGGTTGCAGTTGTGTGAACTTGAAGAAATCAGGAATGAGGCTTATGATTCTGCCGTGATCTATAAAGAGAAAACCAAGGCATTCCACGACAGGATGATTCGAAAGGCTTATGATTCTGCAAGAATAAACGGCTCATTATCATACCATACACTGTTTGAGTCCACTGATAACAAGCCACGATCCAGAATTGTACTTCTCCGTCTGGTTGGGTCAGTATTGAATCATTTGCACTTGAACAACACGACTGGCATTCGGTTGCTGTAGATTAGTTCGATGATACTAATCTACACAGTAGTAGTTGAAACCTAGACCCTTAACCATGACTCCATTGTTTTGGGTGACATGGCCTTCATCTCGTTCTGATGTCAGAAACTAAACACCGTTCACAAAACATCGAGCACAAACTCTGTGGCTTTGGGGTCCTCCAGCCAACAAGTGTAACTCCAGGTCGTAAAAAGCAGGAAACTGCTGTTGAATGTGCATCATCTGTAACAATTTTAAGAGCAACGTTGTTACACTATGTAACATCAAAAAGCAATATATATTTAATTTATGTAACATCATATATAGAGATCGATAGAGAGGTACATACCCAAATAGGAAAGTAATCAGGAAAATCTCTCTTGGTTTAGGGTTCTTCACGATCTTTGTGATTCCATCGATCAGGCCACGTCGCTCTCTCGTTAAATATCTGTAGACTCCGTCGCTCTCCGCAGATAAATCCCAGTTGAGCAGGAAGTCGCTATCTGCCCTAATCTCAGTCGATCGAAGTTGATCTGTGGTTCAATCTCGGCGTCGCTGTCACGTTAAATCGCTCACGCTCGGCGTCACTCTCTAGTTGAATATCAGCGTCGATATCTGCTTCAATCGCTCTCACTCGACCTCGCTCAGGAAAACCATAAAAACAGGTACATTTTGAATTTTATTGAATTTAGGCTTATTTTGGAGTTATCTGATGATATTGAAGCTCCATTCTCTAATTTAAAGCGATTAAAGGCCATGAATATGAAAACATGAAAATTATAGGGTTTCTCTAATGATAACTGTTACAGATTGAGATTAATTTTGTTTCAGATTTTTTTTTCAAAGATTTACTAGGGGGCAATGAAGTTGTTTATCAGGATAAGAATGAGTATATGTTATGTATAATTGGCATGACAATGAAAAAGAGATACTGTATTGTTGTTTACTCTTGTCAAGTAGAAATTTACTGGGGGGCAGTAAACTTCTACTGGATTTACTAGGAGGCAATAAAGTTGTTTATTAGGGTAAGAATGTGTATCTGTTGTGTATAATTAGCATGAAATTGAAAGGGAGAAACTGTATTGAAGTTTACTGACCCCCAGTAGAAGTTTACTGGGGGGCAGTAAACTTTCACTGGTTTCACTAGGGGGCAATAAAGTTGTTTATTAGGGTAAGAATGGGTATATGTTGTGTATAATTTGTATGATTATGAAAGGGAGATACTGTATTAAAGTTTACTAAATGCCAGTAGAAGTTTACTAGGGGGCAGTAAACTTCCACTAGGTTTACTATGGGGCAATAAAGTTGTTTATTAGGGTAATAATGGGTATCTGTTGTGTGCTGTGCCCCTGAAATTGAAAGAGAGTTAATTTTTGCAAGTTTATTTATCCCTAGTTGAAGTTTACTGGGGGCAGTAAACTTTATTTTTTGCATATGCAGTTTATAAATGTAAGTTTTTACTACTTATATGCAGGATGAGAAGAAGTTCAAGGTCTTTAGTTGTGAATTCTGATACCGAAGAGGATTCGGTTCAAGAATTTGTAGCTTCTATGAGGACAAACAAAATATAGGAGAAGTTTTACAGAAGATGAAGTCGAAGAAAAAGAGAAAAGAGGTCCAGAAGGGTGCCGCTACTGAAGAAGAAGAAGATGATGATTACACTTAAGATGAAGAGGAGGAAACAGAAAAGTATCTTTTCAGAGAAGATCAACAGGCAGAAAAAGAATACAAGCGGAGACAGATTCAGGGGAGGAGGGGGACGAGGAAGAAAAGGGAAGAAAGAAGAAGGAAAAAGAAGGAGAAGGTGACTTGACCAAGATCAAACACGTGCAGCAAAAGTGCTCACTGACATCATTTTATATGTTAATGTATAGATACAAGGAGAGCATCCCAGAAGAATCATGGGAGTTGATAAAGAAAACTTATTTTCGGGGAATAATTGAAGCATTCAGATTGGTTAGGTTGAGGAGGATCAAGTGAAGAAGCTTGAATCTGATTTTGAGATCCTAATGAGGCACTACAACAGTGACAACAAAAAGACATTATGGTGTTCATCAAACGTGTATATGATTCCACCATATACCCTCTCAGCCAATGCTTTGACCCTGAGGAATGGAGAGAAAACTATGACAAGCAAGACAGCCAAGAAATAGTGATTGACGGTTACTCGATGATGAGTGCTGAAGAGAAAAGAACAAGAAGATCGATGCACGCCGTAAAAATGGGTCATTTACGGCGTGCATTTATAACATGCCGTAAATATAATGTTATGTAGAGTTATTTACGGCGTGCTTTTTAAGTGCGCCGTAAATGAGAAGTATTTACGGCATTCATTCATTGTGCGCCATGAATAAGTATAAGGTATTTACTGCGTGCAATAGTTGCACGCCGTATTAGGGTTTTAACCTTCGACTCAGGTGTAAAAGAGAAGAGACATGTTGATTTTGGTCAAAACCCAAACTCGTGTTGACCCAAGCCTAGATGACACGACCCACCCCGAATTTCACCCTGAACCCGGAGTAAATCGTGCGGGGACCACCTCCAAGGAAAGATTTACTGCAAAATTCGGTACAACCTCCTTTGGAAATGGACAACCCTTCCAAATCAAAAACCTGCAAACACTCCTAAAATTCTCAATCCACCTTTAACTTCTGGAGCCTTCGTGCTCCCCACAAATCACAACATCTATCAATAATAGATTTAACAAAGATCTTATCACCAACAACCACATATTCAGAGCAACTCTATTTAAGAGGAAATGAACTAGAAATAAATAGAAATGAGCGGAAGCTATACCATTGACTATGCCTCTTCTCCATGTACGCCCGACCTCAACTATGCAATCCTGCAGACAGGGCATTTTAAAACGAAGGGCCCAGGGGAAGACATTTAATAACGTTAGAGTGAGTGGACAAAAATAATTTAATAACAAAATATTTATACATTCCCATTTTAATTTCATAGAAAAATATACTGCATGCGGCAGCTCAAAAGCGCTCAACTCAAAAACTGACAATTTCACGACGAGCTCCGGCTAGTCACCAACTCAAATAAAATGAAGCCTCTCAGGCTAACTATATATAAACATATATGCGTATGAATCCTAAGAATAATTTAGAAAAAAAAATAGAAAATCATACAAGGCTACAACGCTGGTGTCTAACGCTCACGTTGCGCCATAATGGTATTTTTCCTCATTATGACCGAAAAGACGGTGTGTATATATATATATACGCGCATATCCCCTATATAAATTATTATATTTATATAGGGCTACAACGATTGCGTCTAACGCTCACGTCGCACCATAATAGAATTTTACCTCAGTATGGTGGAAAAGCCCGTATAGCTAGCTAGCATTTATTTATATACATACTATCCTCATAAACATCCAAAATACCTATCCACCGAAAATGTCATTTTCGGGATTTCTCCAAATGAGGAAAAATTGTCAAATAGCCGAGAAATCAATAAGTCTCATCAGAAGAAATAAATGATCAATAAAATCATTCATCGCATGTTTTTCAATTAAAACAAAGGTCCACTCAGAAATAGGCCTAACCCTGATGACGCTCCGAGGCTTCTTCTGCTTGGGCCTCCTCACGTCCTGTTCCAAATATATAATTAATTTCCCACTAAAAATCCAATATTTATTCAAACTGACAAAATTAACCGAGAGCCATGACCACGCTCAATATTGCCTGACTTCGATAATCTTAAATCGAAACGACCCAAACTTTAATACCATTCTCGGCAGCCGTAAATACAACATTTCTCAGAAATTGACTTAAATCCTATGGCCGGATTTTACATTATTTAACCGCCAAAATACCAAACATTAGAAATTCCCAAACCTATTCAAATCTCATCAAAAAATTCAACAATTCACTTCATTAAACTCCTCTAATTATTATACATTTAAAACCATCCAAAACTCCAACACAGCAGCGGTGCCGGCGGCGGCTCCGGCGGCCGGAGACCGATTCCGGTGACCTCCAAATCTTATAAAATTTTAACGGCATAATCCTCTCATCATGCTCTACAACTTTCCTAACTAGCACAAATCCAAAATCCAAGCCTATCTAGGTCAATCGAATCAAAACTTCCATAAATCCCTAAAACTTCAATTATACATTTCTCCATAACAAGACCGAATTAAATCGTTTTCTTTTGAGGGATCATTAACCTTGAAGAGAGCTACAAGATGAGCCAAAGATTTCGACCTACGGCGGCCGGAGGTGGGATTTCCGGCAAAAATACTTCTCGGCGTTTCCGGCAAGTTTCTCCTCTTCCGGTGGGTTATTGGCTCGGGTGCTAGGCCGGGGAGGGAGAGGAGGTGGCGGGGCTCCGAAGTGGGCTGGAGCGGCGGCCGGTGGCTGGCCTGACGGCGGCAGATGGCCAAGAAGAAATCTGGCAGCGGGAGAGAGAGAGAGGGCTCGGGAGGGAAAAGAAAAGAGAGAAGAAGAAAAAGAGGAGAAGGAGAAAAGAAAAAGAGAGGAGATGGGTTTGGGCCTCACACCAACCTGGCCCAACACCACTAAAATACCTAACTCCACCAATTTAACACCCCAAAATAAAATACCCTATTAAAAATTACCTTTTACTAGCTAAAATTCACCATTTTTACCGTCAACACATTTTTCTCCTACGAATAACTCTCCAAAATAATCGTCCCCCAAAACCCCTGTAGGGACCAATAAAACTATATCTCAATGCCGGAGACGGTAAAAATTCTTATTATAACCAAGCTAGTAAATAAGGTAAAAATTTAAGGGTCGGGATGTGACAATTCTCCCCTCCTTAAAAAAATTTCGTCCTCGAAATTTACATACCTGACAATCAAAGAGATTGTGATACTGCTGCCTCAGTTGCTCCTCTGATTCCCAAGTAGCTTCCTCTACTTGGTGTCTCCTCCACAGAACTTTAACAAGAGGAAAAATGATTTGCTTTTTAAGCACTTGCTCCTTTCGGTCGGGAATCTAAACCGGTTCCTCTTCATAGGTCAAATCTTTCGTCAAACTGATCGGCTGCTCTTGTAACACATGAGAGGGATCGGCAATAGACTTACGAAGCATGGATACATGAAACACATTATGTATCCTAGCTAAATCTGGAGGCAAAGCTAACTGATACGCAAGAGAGCCAACTTGATCTAAAAACCTATAAGGACCAAAAAAATCTCGGACCAAGCTTCCACGTTACCAAAATGTATCCCCCCTTTCCAAGAAGACAATTTCGAAAACACCCAAACCTTCACTTGAAACTCATGGTCCTTCCTACGGACATCTTTATAATTCTTCTGGCTACTAAGAGCTATTTTGAGTCTAACTCTGACTCCTTTAACCTTTTCATTTGAATTCTAAATTATTTTAAATCTTCTCAAAGACTCTAAATCCTTCGTTGAACTACCACTAACGTTTACACGTAAGTGAGTTCAGTGATACATGTTCCAAAGTACGAGTACCCGTAGGTATGTACACTCTTTCCTAAGCAAAGGAAATAGTTAACCAAATAAAGCGCATACATTTGTTATTACCATCGGGCTCAAATCTCCTAACGTCACGCAACAACCTCGTCATTACGTTGCTCACAATTTGACAATGAAGCCCACTTGCTAGGAAACTAGGGTTCACGTATTCCCACATGCTCATATGGGTCAAAAATTAAGACCCGCTAATTGAACAAATATAAGGATGCAAACACTACAGAACTGCAATAATCACTTCTAATACCGAGACACTTTACGGAGTCAAAGCCCTCGCAAGTCCACAAGACAATTTCGCTCTGCCTAAGCGACCAGTCCACCAACATATGATAACCTCGATTCTCGAAATGACATTATGTAGAGATTAATACTATGTCACTTAGGTCTCTCCACCAAAACTATTACATTACCATTTTGAGCACCACAAACTAGCAGCTTATGAGAGTTCCAACTCTCATGATTCTGCTATCTCCACTAATTTCTTTACCACAAACCAGAAGATAATCTGCAGCATGACTATCATGTAGAAACTAGAAATTCCCCCATGCTCGTCATAAACAAAACTGACTAATAATGCCCACGAAAAATTGGCACAGTCAATCCGTGATGCTAAACTTGACGTTGAAATCCACGTAATTAGAACACATTCTTTAAGCATTGACAAAATTTACATCTCCAGCCATGCTACCTATTCGGGTGCAACCGCGACCCCAAGAGTAACAATTAAAATCACACGGCTCACTCTAGCCATTCCACAAGAATGATTCTAAATGTCAAAACCCTTGGACCCGACAAACACACTTCTTTTTCTACCTCTAATAACAATTAATCTGGTAGCAGAATACGATCTGAGAATCAGATATGCTCAAGTCTCCTACACCTCCCAGGGCGACGGCTTTCCACCAAAAAGATTCTCTGATAAACCGAGCTCGCAGCAACAAGTTAACCACAACATTGAAACTCTTAACAAACCTTGACTCAAAAGCTTCTTGAGTCAACAGGAGAAAAAACCCTCTTCCATAAGGCTACATCAAATTTAAAACGACACAAACCATCTAATAAAATGCTCTAAGGATAAAAACATATCCATAATTAGCACTGTAGAAACCAGAACATATAGCGCCACAACCAAAATTATCCCAACATGTTCCCAATTGATTTATGTTGCGGATAAAATTGTCGGTAAAATGGCCTTCAATCAAGACTTGTCTAAAATGACATTGATCTTTTTATGTAGCAACTTCTTGCAACCCAATCCTAGTCACAAATCCCATGTGACTAATTCGCTCAGGATTAGGGTCCTCAACAACTCGTATAGGTACCTCTTCGAATTACTATAGGTACCTCACCATATCACTTCAACCAACCTTTACATCTATAGAGTACATCACTACTTCGAACTTTCCTTCCAACTCTTTGCTCCCAGAAGTCACGATCTCGATACCAAGATATTCCACCGGATTACTAAAACTCCATACTTGCCCACTATAATTAGGGAACTCCAAGACATGCATCGAATCAAACGTTTCCCTACTACAGATTCACATAAGATTTTCACCCTAACATCTTAATCAAAACCCAATCAATCATTGATCAAATGAAAGGAATGATACTACGCATATGAGTTCCCAACTGGAGTTCTCAACTCGCAGTTGAACACTCAACAATTTAAGATATCAACTTGATAACTCTTGGAAAAGGCATAATCCATACATCTTCTCATTACTCAAAGCATAATGATTACCCAAGAGGTCGGCGTAGGGAGACATAGTCTTGAAGATATAAACATTTATGCCACAATATTGTCCATAAATAAGACAAGAATAACTACATCACATACTTAATCAACACATAGTGTCTAAAGCATATAATGCTAATAGATCCGCCGCGGTCGGACCATCACTCTATAGACACTAAGTATGACCAAGCATAGCAACCTATCTCTCCCAGGCGATGTGGGACGGATGCACCTACTAGCTTGCCAGCCTAGTCAGGTCATCACAATCCACCCACCTTTAGGCCCGACGTCCGCGTCGGCACACTTCCGGCCGGGGACAGGCTCTGATAGCAACTGTAACAGCCCGGCCCAGTCCATTGAGATATTGTCCGCTTTGGGCCCAACGACCCTCACGGTTTTGCTCTTAAGATTTCACCCCAAAACGCGTCTCAATGTAAGGTGCTAGCTCTGCGCATATAAGTATAGCAACCTATCTCTCCCGGGCGATGTGGGATGGATGCACCTACTAGTTGCTTGCCTAGTCAGGTCATCACAATCCAACCACCTTTGGGCCCGACGTCCGCGTCAGCACACTTTCGGTCGGGGACAGGCTCTGATACCAACTGTAATAGCCCAGCCCAGTCCAATGTGGCCCAGTCCAATGAGATATTGTCCGCTTTGGGCCCAACGACCCTCACGGTTTTGCTCTTGAGGTTTCACCCCAAAATGTATCTCAATGTAAGGACTCGCTCTGCACACCTGTCATGAGAGACGCGTTTTGGGGTGAAACCTCAAGAGCAAAACCGTGAGGGTTGTTGGGCCCAAAGCGGACAATATCTCAATGGACTGGGCCGGGCTGTTACAGTTGGTATCAGAGCCTGTCCCCGGCCGAAAGTGTGCCGACGCGGACGTTGGGGCCAAAGGTGGGTGGATTGTGATGACCTGACTAGGCTGGCAAGCTAGTAGGTGCATCCGTCCCACATCGCCCGGGGGAGAGAGACACGTTTTGGGGTGAACCTCAAGAGCAAAACCGTGAGGGTCGTTGGGCCCAAAGCAGACAATATCTCAATGGATTGGGCCGGGCTGTTACAGTTGGTATCAGAGCCTGTCCCCGGCCGGAAGTGTGCCGACGCGGACGTCGGGCCCAAAGGTGGGTGGATTGTGATGACCTGACTAGGCAAGCAAGCTAGTAGGTGCATCCGTCCCACATCGCCCGGGGGAGAGAGACGCGTTTTGGGGTGAAACCTCAAGAGAAAAACCGATAGGGTCGTTGGGCCCAAAGCGGAAAATATCTCAATGGACTGGGTCGGGCTGTTACAGTTGGTATCAGAGTCTATCCCCGGCCGGAAGTGTGCCGACGTGGACGTCGGGCCCAAAGGTGGGTGGATTGTGATGACATTACTAGGCAAGCAAGCTAGTAGGTGCATCCATCCCACATCGCCCGGGGGAGATAGGTTGCTAGGCTTATATGTGTAGAGCTAGCACCTTACATTGAGACGCGTTTTGGGGTGAAACCTCAAGAGCAAAACCGTGAGGGTCGTTAGACCCAAAGCGGAAAATATCTCAATGGATTGGGCCGGGCTGTTACAGTTATAGCAACTTATCTCCCCGGGCGATGTGGGATGGATGCACCTACTAGCTTGCTTGCCTAGTCAGGTCATCACAATCCACCCACCTTTGGGCCCGACGTCCGCGTCGGCACACTTCCGGCCGGGGATAGACTCTGATACCAACTGTAACAGCCTGGCCCAGTCCATTGAGATATTTTCCGCTTTGGGCCCAACGACCCTCTCGGTTTTGCTCTTGAGGTTTCACCCCAAAACACGTCTCTCTCCCCCGGGCGATGTGGGACAGATGCACCTACTAACTTGCTTGCCTAGTCAGGTCATCACAATCCACCCACCTTTGGGCCCGACGTCCGCGTCGGCACACTTCCGGCCGAGGACAGGCTCTGATACCAACTGTAACAGCCCGGCCCAGTCCATTGAGATATTGTCCGCTTTGGGCCCAACGACCCTCACGGTTTCGCTCTTGAGGTATTGACCCCAAAACGCGTCTCAATGTAAGGTGCTAGCTCTGCACATATCAGTATAGCAACCTTTCTCCCCGGGCGATGTGGGACGGATGCACCTACTAGCTTGTCAGCCTAGTCAGGTCATCACAATCCACCCACCTTTGGGCCCGACGTCCGCGTAAGCACACTTCCGGCTAGGGACAGGCTCTGATACCAATTGTAACAGTCCGGCCCAGTCCATTGAGATATTGTCCGCTTTGGGCCCAACCCTCACGGTTTTGCTCTTGAGGTTTCACCCCAAAATATATCTCAATGTAAGGACTGGCTCTGCACACCTGTCATGAGAGACGCGTTTTGGGGTGAAACCTCAAGAGCAAAACCGTGAGGGTCGTTGGGCTCAAAGCGGAAAATATCTCAATGGATTGGGCCGGGCTATTACAGTTTTGGTATCAGAGCCTGTCCCCGGTCGGAAGTGTGCTGACGCGGACGTCGGGCCCAAAGGTGGGTGGATTGTAATGACCTGACTAGGCTGGCAAGCTAGTAGGTGCATCCGTCCCACATCGCCCGGGGGAGAGAGATGCGTTTTGGGGTGAAACCTTAAGAGCAAAACCGTGAGGGTTGTTGGGCCCAAAGCGGACAATATCTCAATGGATTGAGCCGGGCTGTTACAGTTTTGGATATTGTGATGACCTGACTAGGCTGGCAAGCTAGTAGGTGCATCCGTCCCACATCGCCTAGGGGAGAGAGACGCGTTTTGGGGTGAAACCTCAAGAGCAAAACCGTGAGGGTCGTTGGGCCCAAAGCGGACAATATCTCAATGGACTGGGCCGGGCTGTTACAGTTGGTATCAGAGCCTGTCCCCGGCCAAAAGTGTGCCGATGCGGACGTCGGGCCCAAAGGTAGGTGGATTGTGATGACCTGACTAGGCTGGCAAGCTAGTAGGTGCATCCGTCCCACATCGCCCGGGGGAGATAGGTTGCTATGCTTATATGTGCAGAGCTAGCACCTTACATTGAGACGCGTTTTGGGGTGAAACCTCAAGAGCAAAACCGTGAGGGTCGTTGGACCCAAAGCGGACAATATCTCAATGGACTGGGCCGGGCTGTTACAGTTGGTATCAGAGCCTGTCCCCGGCCAAAAGTGTGCCGATGCGGACGTCGGGCCCAAAGGTAGGTGGATTGTGATGACCTGACTAGGCTGGCAAGCTAGTAGGTGCATCCGTCCTACATCGCCCGGGGAGATAGGTTGCTATGCTTATATGTGTAGAGCTAGCACCTTACATTGAGACGCGTTTTGGGACGAAACCTCAAGAGCAAAACCGTGAGGGTCGTTTGGCCCAAAGCGGACAATATCTCAATGGACTGGGCCGGGCTGTTACACTAGACCTCTCTCTCTCCCCCTCTCCGCCTGCCTCCGCCATCTCCGTAGTGGTGTAGCCGATTCCGGCCGACGCATGCCGCAAGACCACCACCAAAATGTTTGTCTTCCTCTTATCCACCTTTCCCTACCCACCAATTTGACTTAGAACCATAGACTTTTCAGATTGAAGTCCAAACCCTAACCCCCAAATCTGATTTCTGGCCGAATCTCTTTCTCGCTGGCGAGCCCGTGCTTTGTGAAGGTAAATCCATCACTTTTCTCTCGTTTTCACTCTTCCTTGAGCTTTAATTTCCAGATTAGAGCCCTAATCCTATTTCTCTATTTTTCTGCATATTTTTGGGTTCCCGTCGAAGTTTTTCGGCGATAGTGTTCTTGAGCTTCCGACGACCTCGTCGAGTTCAGGTGGAGCCCAAAAGCGTTTTGGTGACACCTTTGGAAGCAGTAATGGTGGTTAGGAAGGAAGGTACGTGGATTCTCATTGGCTCTTCTCTAGATGAAAGTGACTAAGCATTGATCAAAACACTAACAGCAAGCTAAGAATAGATGAGCTAGCCTTAGGGGCATAAAGCAAAAATTTTCATTATTGATGATTCATTAAGCCCAAGTACAGTGAAAATAATCAGATAATCTATGTTAATTTTCAGGAAACAATTTATCACAATTGAAGGTTTATTCAGTACTTGGTATACAAACATAGGCCGACTATTGGAGACAAGTTTGTGAGCTTTACATAACTTCTTTGACTGAGGCAATCTTACTTCAAAATAAATAGACAACATACAGTTGAGCTCTTTCAGCTATGAACCTTGCTATATATGGATGTCAGATCCAACTACTTCATATTTGAATGATCTTCTCGTTGTTATCACAAGACATTGACATTGCATTTGTTTCCGGACAAAATTGGCATGTAGATGGTAGTGTTCTTCGCAGTACTCAGGCAAGTTTGCCTTCAGAAACTATTTGCCTTAAGTAGTCAATTTGAATATTCCCTGCATTTTAATTGCTGAAATTTAAGGTACGCCAGCCAAAGGAGTACTTAACTACATGAGGCACCAACCATAAATTCCACTCTTGTTCACTTTCTTCTTTCATGAGCAATTAGTATTTGTGCTTCCTGTAATTGTTTGTGTTCATTTTAGTTTGATATTTGCTTTGTTGAATGATCTTAATTTGCTAGTTTGGGTGTTGTAGGTGATTCATGTCCATCTTGTGGTTGATGACTTTATACTTGAAGGTCTTATCATCAATGGCAAGCTGTTCAAGTATCCCATGATATTTGGTATCTTTCAACTTGTTATGCCTTCCAATCAGATGATAAATCATAATTGTTAACCATGTCAATATGGCCAAAGGGTAAGTTGAAGTTCATAGATGTACAATTACAACATTGTTTAGCTGAATTAGATGCAGTTGTTGCCGACTTGACTTTTGCTTGGCTTAGACAATGTATACTACTCGGTTATAGAGATTATTTTTGGGTTGTCTAATTTTATATACATATCTCTTATTTTAAATTCATCAGTTTCAGATTTGTGTTTCACTGGAGTAAACTACGATATGAAATTTCTGCGTTAAGCAAGTAGGACCCAGATTCCCCTTAATTGCTTAAGGTTGCGGATACAAAGAACAAGTGGGAGCAGTGATCGACCACAGGCTCTTCAAGGGAGACCTCTTTGGAGAAGCATATTAAAAGGAACCTAAACTAAGTGTCTGCTGTAGCATAGGTAATTAACTTCAATGTGCTTTAAGTTTTGTTTGGTCATTTGCTTACTAGCTTGGTGTAATGAGTTATATTAATACATTCTAAATTGTTACTTTGTAAATGACATTAGTTGTATTGATGGTAATTTGAGTATGACATTTGAGTAAGAAGATTATTATTTTTATTTGAACATACCATATTTACGGCCTGCAGTGTGTGCCTTAAAAGAGGGTCGTAAATGACCTAAATGACATTTATGGAATTACTTTTACGGCGTGTTAATTATTTTTTATGACGTATTTTTGCACGCCGTAAAAGATATTAGTCCTTTACGGCTCAAGCTTTTACTGCCTACTTTTGTACGCCGTAAAAAGACTTTTACGGCGTGCATTGCGGGCCGTAAAAGCTCATTTTTGGCGTAGTGAGATGGATGCTGGACCAAAACGTTTATCAAGCAAGATACAAGCTGACTGATATCTTATCCTGCCCGCAGCAAAAGAAAACATTGTAAGTACTTTTAAACTTCTTATAAAGAGTTTTATTGGGGTCAGAAATTACTTGTCTGTTTTATTGGGGTGAAAAATTTTGTAACACTGTTTCTTAATACATTGCAGGTCAGACTGTGGACCATTTTTGCTCCACTTTATAGAGAGACCTATGTTATAGGAAAAAACCGACAAAAGATGGTGGTAATGAAATGAGGAAGAAGATCCTGCTAAAGTTCATGGACATCAATATAGAAAAAAGATTAGTGGCACTTTAGATGTAGTATCTTTAAAATGTGAAAATATGTAGTATTTTGGTAGTGTTGCAAGAACATATGAATGATCTTGAATTTCAGTGTAGGAACTTGTTCTTTTAGTAATTTTGGTCTATTCCTTTAATCTTTCTGTCAGTTTCATTTATCTTTAGTTGTCAGTTTCAGTTTTTTTTTGTTACAGGGTGGTTATTGGGGGTCAGTAAACTTTGGTTGCTCTGTTCAGGAAAATTACTGACCCCCAATAATTTTCCCTACTTGAGAGTTTACTACCCCATTATGTCATTAGAGGATGGTTGAAAGGAATCTAAGTAATAACAATCATCCAGAAACTTTGGTTGCTCTGGTCAGGAAAATTACTGACTCCCAATAATTTTTCACTTGAACATATGAGCATAACAAAACTAGAAGCATTCCAGATTAAACAAAAGACCTGAAAAAGAGTAAAACAAACATCCAAGTATCAAATTGGAACAAAATAAAGGAAGGCGGATGTGTTATATCAAGAAATACAGAAAATTACTCACCCCCAATAATTTTCCACACTTTACATATATATGAGCATAATTTTCCAATCATTTTTCATACTTGAGAGTTTAATTACTACCCCAATAATATTCTTCACCTTATACCTCCGGTTAGGGCTCTAATCCCGTTTGAGAACATATGACATTGTGATTTCGTTTGTTGTTGGGGGCTTTCGAATTCGTATATGTGAGAAAATTTCGGCAGCATCTCCCTACAGTTTCCCAAGTGCACTAATATCTATACCTAGAATGCACTCGAGGAACAATAAAGGAACATCTTGTCGAAATATATATACCCACAACCGAAAACGAAACGCACCAACAAAAAACAGAATCTCAATGTCATATGCTCCCAAACTGTCCAAATATGAGACAATTCGAAAACCATTTTGTTAGACACAGTCATAACATAATGGTTCTCGAACGGGATTTCTAAGGATAACAATATATAATGATGAATGTATAAGAATATTATAATTCTTAGTTACATGATTCATCATTTTATTTTTTATCATATGAATACACAGATCGATTTTAATGAAAACAAAAATTTGATAAACATATTATTCACATAATTATTAATCATACATACAAAAGCTAAAGATATATATATATATATCTTTAAAAATTATATACACAAAAGTTAGATATATATACAAACATAATATTATATAGTTTTCATGCATATATAATATTATATGTACGTACAAACATATTATACACACATATCCAGTAATTATATTAAGCATACAAGTAAGCAACAATAATCCATCAAAATTGGACTAGCAAGTCGCCGAAAGTTTGCAGGAAAATATGCCTAAAAGAAGAAAGTAGATTAATTAATTAAAGTAGTTACATATATACCAATTAGGAGATCGAGATCGAAGCGCGCAGCTCTTAAAGATCGATCAAATTCATGAAGAAAAGCTTCCAAAACTACATTTGGATCGGATGAATATTCCGATGAAGGGGGGCGGGGGAGCTAGACCATGCCTTTCTTCTGCGTTCTCTTCTAGGCAAAAGGTGTATAAATGGATGATGTGTAAACTTAGCGGACGAAATATTCCGTCGCCTAGGACAAAAGGCGTCGGAAAAAATATTCGTTCTGCTTTGTGTCAAGCAATAATTCAAATTCTTAATCGACGGAACAGTTCGTTGGCTAAGAAAGGAATATTCGTCGCCCAAGTGGTTCGTACCCAACGGAATCGACTTCGTCGCCCAAGAAAAGTTCAGACGACGGAACCTTATTCGTCGTCTAAGACTGATTATACCGACGGAATATTATTCGTCGCCCTACAAAATCTTAGACGACGGACTATGTCGACAGTCAATTTATGTCGACTAAGAAGATCTAAGCCGACGAAACCATACCGACGGAAGATATCCGTCGCCTAGGGTTTACTAAGCCGACGGAACCTGGACGACGAATAGTGTTTCGTCGATTATGAATAGCTTAGTCGACGGAAGACGTCAACAGTTATTTTCCGTCGCCTAAGAAATCTTAGGCGACGGATGTGGTGTCCTATACGACGATTCTTATTCCGTCGGTGAAGAGTCTCTTAGCCGATAGAATTAATAAGATTTCGTCGGCTAAGTCGATATTTCCTGTAGTGAATTGTAACATCCTGAATTTTGAAATTTCTCAAAATGTGTTTTTCTTTTTAGAATTAGAAACTAGATGTCTCCACGAGTTCGCCGTATTTTTCGGTGAATTTTTCGGATTCCCGGGCTATTTTTTATGATTTTGCAAAGATAATGATGACTTTTGGATCGGACCACCATGTGGCGAGTTTCTATTGATGTACTTCATTCATTCCTAAAGATAAAGTCAGCTGCTCCCCCATGAAGAAGCAATCTCTTACATGTTGACACATGTGACTTTGTCATTGCCCGAAAACCTTAGACTGACCCTTCATTGTCAGTTATTACCCATATATATAGCTGACCCATCAGCTCTCATTGCTTGAATTTCGGAGAGAATTTTCTCTCTCTTGTTTCTCTCTCCTCATTTCTTCATTTTTCTAGATTTACGACTTAAAGTTCGACGGATCATAACTAACTTTTGATCCGTAACTCCGATTCTGAATCCGCGAATGGCTACAAGTTTGTCTCGATGTCCTATTTCTATCTTTGACACTAGATATGACTAGTACCCGATTATCATATATCATGTGCATACATACTAAAGTTGATTATTCGATTATCATAAATTATAGACCTCGCATACAATAGAAGTAGCATTAGTTCGATCATCATAAATCATAAATCATATATACACGAAAAGTGATTATTGCTCATTCTTCATCATAAACCATACATCCTATATACACAAAGGGTGACTATTGGTCGATCGTCATTAACCCTAAATCAGATATACACATGAGGTATGTGCTTCATTAAATGCGCTAGATAATCCTAAATGGTTATTATGGCCTAAAATGAACCATGTACTTCACAACTCTAAACATAATAAAGATTAGTGAATGTAGAGGCGATAACCATACAAGTAAGATGTCACATGTGCTTGAGAATGGGGCTATTTCTCGTAACACGCTCGATCTTGGTTGTTCATTAGAGTGAGGCTATTTCTCTTACATGCAAGGTTTACCTATTTTGTAATAAAAGTCTACTCATTTCATAATCAAAGTCTACCAGCATATTGAAATGAACATAATTAGCCTAAATTCAATGTTGTAGCATAGGTAATCAACTTCAATGTGCTTTAAGTTCTATTTGGTCATTTGCAGTAAGCTTGATGTAATGAGTTATACTAATATATTCTGAATTGTTACTTTGTAAATGACATTAGTTATATTGATGGTAATTTGAGTAAGAAGATTTTTTTTTATTTGAACATATACGGCATGCAGTGTGCGCCTTAAAAGAGGGTCGTAAATGACCTAAATGACATTTATGGAATTATTTTTACGGCGTGTTAATTGTTTTTTTATGATGTATTTTTGCACGTCATAAAAGATATTAGTATTTTACGGTCCAAGTTTTTACTGCCTACTTTTGTACGCCGTAAAAAGGCTTTTACGGCGTGCATTACGGGCCGTAAAAGCTCATTTTTGACGTAGTAATTAGAAGTAAACTTTTCTACGCAAAGTCTAATCATTTTTTATTTGCTAAGTCTACTATTTTCATGAGACACTTGCTCATATAAAAGTAGACATTCTGGACAGTTGTTCTTGAGAGTATCACCTATTGAGACCACGATTTGGAGTGGAATTTGAACTCTGTAATCGAGGTATGGGAGTTGTTGACTTACCATCGATGAAATCTTTCATCTTTCATTGATTATAATGGTGGGGTGGCTATCTTTGATGATACAATAATATTGAGGTTTATGGTAATTAGGAATTTTGGGATGGAGATCAATGAACCACTCTTAACCAAGAATTTTGAGGGTATCAAAGGAATTCGATTTTTAGGTGTTGTTTATCCCTTGTTTGTTTTGGGCTAATTCATTGTGTGATTCTTGGGTTTATGAATTTGTTTCATACCGCAAGAGGTTGAAGAAGAAAGAGGGGGGGGGAGAGAGAGAGAGAGAGAGAGGAGAGAGAGAGAGAGAGAGAGAGAGAGAGAGAGAGAGAGAGAGAGAGAGAGAGAGAGAGAGAGAGAGAGTTTTTTCGTTAGGGTTTTTTTTTTAACAGTTTCAAAAATCCGTTAGAATAGTTACAAAAATCCGTTAAGACAATTACAAAAATCTGTTAAATTTTTAAGCTGTTATCATATGTGGACCTACGTGGACCAATAAAACAATGACATCTTATAAGGTATGAATATCCCAAGGCACCTAAGTCTTTTTCTTAATACAAACCTTTTGTAAATAGTTTGAATGTTTTCCTTTAATCGGTTATTATAATTAATGACGCTATGCATACTTTGTTTTCCTTGTAAATTTATGGAATATGTTATTTATTGTGCTTTTGGAAATTTTTAAAATTTATCCAAGATGAGTTAATTAACTTTTCTGGAAAATTGTTCATTTTACTAATTTGTATGTGGACTAAATTAAATGGTATGTGGACTCAAATATTGAAGCTTGAAATTGAAAAATAATAGATGTTCAAAACTTGTTGTATGTGAACTAAATTGATATAGCTTAAGCGTTCGTATCTTTATGTTCATGAAACAAGTGTCGTAATGAATTTGACCGCTTTTATCATAGGCTTAACATTACTGGAAATACGTGATTTTTTAACCCTAATCATATTTCATTATACTGATCACATCTTATTTCACTAAATTTTTGAAAATTTTGCTATCTTTGTATAGTTGGTTCACAATACTATACATTTACATATAATGTATTAAATAAGTTATACTACATTAGTAAGCACATTATGATTTCAATAACTAAAAGCAAAATTTTTAAAAATCTCGTGAAATAGGATGTGATCAGTATAATAAAATACAACTATGGAAGAAAATTCACTGGTTTTCGATAATGTTTGAATCTCGATAGACGCGATCAACCCTATATCAACGTCACTTATCATAGGAAAACGCTATTACCTACCCCCCCTCTGTGACCTAGTTTTGTTGATTCTTCTATACACATATTACTCTCACATAGATGAGATGTAACCACCCATGTAAAAAAATTTAGGACGTTTACCTCCCGATAATAGAGCTTCTCATAAGGAAGCATAAGCCTAAAGAGGGTTGACCATTTTTATTGGGGCATAAACGTTACCGGAAATAAATGATTTTTTTAACCATAGCCGTATCGCTATATCGAACACATCTTATTTCATAAAATTTTCTAAAATTTTGTTTCCTTTGTACAGTTAGTTCACAAACATATACACTTGTATATAACCTACTAAAAATAAACTTAACTAGCCTTAAATATCCATGTACATTAATGGAATGAAATATATATAAATTGAACGTTGACTTTGAAAAATTAATTTTAATATGAATTGAAAATTAACTTTGATATATGAATATTTTTATGCTATAAATAATTAAGCTACATGAAAGAAACACATTCTTTTTAAATTTTATTCAAGATGATTTAGTGAATTTTCCCGAGAAAATGTTCGTTTTACTACTTTTGTATTGATTAAATTAAGTGGGTATGTATGAAATGCTAATATTTAATAAATTAATTTTTTTTATAATAATCTGTTGCTTAAGTCATTTAATTTCGTCTCTTAAGTGAGCACTTATGAGACGAAACAATTTTCGTTTCATAAGTGCTCACTTAAGAGATGAAAAAAATTTCAATTTCGTCACTTAAATTCTCACTTAAGAGAGGAAACTAGATTTGTCGCGTAAGTAGGTACCTAAGAGACGAAAGAAAATTTCGTCTCTTAGGTACCTACTTACGCGACAAATCTGGTTTCGTCTCTTAAGTGGTTACTTATGCTACAAAATTAAAAAAATTCGTCTCTTAAGCCCTTTTTTCTAGTAGTGGCAAAGAGAAATGAGCCATATATGTGGCTTGGCTTTGTCTTTTTCTTTGTCGGGTTTGATTTTGGACTGGGTTTTAGTTAGATTTGACGTGGGTCTGCTATGGACAAGATCCTTTTGAAGGTGTTAACTAACAATTTTGAGGTCACAGGTTCAAATCTCATTGACATATGTAAGATGCGTGAGTTATTTAATAAAAAAGTTTTTGGTTTTTTTTAAAAGATCTTTTTTAACGTTTTACAACTCCTCTCTTTCTTTTCAACTCGATGAAAGGCACACCATTGTCACTTAGGCCTGATTCGATTGAAAGTAGGAGTCATTGTTAGAGGTTGGAAGGTTATATATTTTCTAGTTTGTTATATCCTCTACTTTTTTTGATGTAGTTTTGAGGTTGTTTTTAATTCTTAGATGTAGGTCGATTTAGCTTTGATATATATTTGTAGGTTTTTCGGACTATTCATGGTTGATCTTTTGCTCGTCATGATCTTTGATCAATGCAACTTTTTTTTTCCTTTTCCCTAAAGAAAAAAATATATGATCGGAACCCAAAAGAGACTTTTGAACAAGAATTCTAGCTATAAGACGGCAGAGAAAGAGAGTAATATAACATATTCATTTGACCTAAGTGTTTGAGCACAATGGATATTTTGGTCCAAGACTACGTGATAGGTTTTGGATAACATTTGAGCCAATTTCTGTGGCCCTTTTAAATATAAAGTCTGTTAAGAATCGCGAGTTTCGGAGGCGCGCGAGATAGGTTTCTACGAGGACTGTAGCACCCCGCGAGATAAGGATGCTCATTGTTTGAGTTCGCATAGGAGACTACAGTTGGATAGCGCGGGACAGTGATTGTAACCTAGGCGAAGTTTGTGGCTGGACACGTGTCGTCTGGATAATGTAGTTCGCGAGCAAGGCGTGTCCTTGTGGTATTCTAATTGTTGAGTCCGAATCGGTTTGTGATTGCATCTCTATTAGCTAGCTGTGAGTCGCTATATAAGGGAGGGTCGATGATCATTCAAAACACAATAAAATCTTACAAACTACAACAAAACTCTTTGAGCCTCTCGAAACCCTAGTTCTAAGCGCATCTTGCCTTAGCTCTCAGAGCCCGTTCGGACTCGCCTTCGAATACTTTTTCAGTAGATTGCTCTGCTCGCTTCCTACAGTGAGTATCGATCACAAGTGAATAAGTGAGCTACTCGTAATCCCTCGTCCGCGAGGTGGCACCAGAGCCCTTTTCGCTTGTTTAGAAGCCAAGCACGCGCACAGTTTACATTCCGCGTCTGCGCGATGGCACGCCCGCAACCCTTGTCTACTTTTGGTATCGCAAAGTTACCTCTCTACCCCAGCGATCGTGGCCAAAACAAGGGTTGGAAGTGAATGCCAGATTGTCGGTTGTCATCATTCAAATTTAAATTTGATCCAACTATTTAAATGTTTCTATTAAAGGGGTTTGTCTATCATACCATATGATATGATATATCTATTGCAAATGTGTCTAATTGTATGACACATGAGGGTTTTTGAAGAGATAAATAGTTATTACATTGTCATTTAGTTATTTATTCAATCAATGATAGCCACATATTTTGTGAGGCATGCTATACCATATGGTATACTAAAATTTTGATGTTTTTATGAACGTTGAAGATAGTATATTCCACGAAGTTACACTTGCATATTTAGTATCTGGCCAATAATGTGATATATTTATCATTTACAGTCTCCACGTTCACCTAGCTTCATAACAAACAACAGAGCGTTGACCTTGTTTCAGACATAGAAAGACAAAAACCCATATGCACCTAGGATTCGATCTCTATCAATCTTCACGTAACATGACATAACTGAGTCGATTGTAACAAGGTTCATCATCAACTCTATATAACAGCAGATCGATAGAGTTCGAGTAGAAAGCTAGAGTATGCCGGAACAAAGCACGACCTTGGGTTTCATCGGGGATGTTTACATCGAAGATAATGAAACCTAGCTAGCTCTTCAATATAATTATACATCTTGCACACATAAGTTAATTAGCCCTCTTAATTTAACTAATAGCTAGCTTCTACTAACCGGCCAAAGGAAAATTAAAAGCTTTGGATTAAATAGAATAAACACAAGTTTTTGTTGCTTAGTTACCTCAAATCACAAGTTCCAGTCAATATGGATGTCGATAAGTTTGATTTCCCAAGTAATTAAGTATTACGAAGTACCTCTGCACGTAGACCAGTCTGAGTATTAATTTTTGCATGCATGCAAAATCATATATATAAATCCTCATTAGTTGGTTTTGGGTACTCTCTTCATTCGCAAACGATCGATCGTGTATGCTAGCTTGTATAATTGACTCAAATTAACATGCTTTTGAGAGTAGTGTCTCATGTATTGGAAATATGAGACATCGATCGCTAACAAAGTATTGCACCACAGCACCAGACAACCTTTACCCAGTTAATAATTTCTTAATCAAATGGCAAATTCTAGTTTCTTCAACTGTTGTTGGGACATAGATCAATCTTTACATAAGAAAGGGAAAAAGGGAAAACTTACGTTATGGTGTACATTACAATAGGGTAAAATGATCTTTAGTAAGTCTGTAATTTACGGTTAATTTGGCCGGAACTCTTGAACGCTGATCGTCCGTACAACAACTGTAGTTATTTTCAACATCGTTATCATTGGTAGTATGCTCATATATGATCATCGCATCCTCAATGGAAAATGCTGTATTAAATCACTTGTTTAACTCAACGAGCTGAGTATGTAGTTTTGGAACATGCTGCAAATTAGAGACAGCGACCAATCTGCAAACAAGGAAAATTTTACTGCTGGCAGCAAGGATTAAGATACTGTTAATTAGTGTTTATGTTGGTAAGCTGGGGACACGTGTACAGCTTCTCCATTAAGCTTGGTTCGTACGTGGAAAACTATGTGGCTGAAAGCATTGATGTGTTATATATGAGATCCTCTTCACAATCCAATTGAAGATTTAGAACCATCAAGTACAATGATGCATGCAGTGACAATCGAAATGTCTGTCATATTCCGACTCATTACAGGCAGTGTCCAGCCAAATTTGAGCACCAATGCTGGGTCGCAGTAAAACATCTAATGTTTTTACAGCCATTCTGCATCATGCTGAATGCTTCGATATATTGCTGCTGTACGTATATATGTTGATACAGAAAATTACGTCGAGTCGGTAGAATCGAAGAGAACTGTTCTTACAGCATGCAAGATAAAGAGATATCCTCACGAGATTCTGTTCAATTGCCAGTTCAAGCATTACCTCCCCATCTGTAATACCGTTTGCTATATCCATAATGCACATTATTAACCACACGCTAATTACATATAAAAACATTACATTGTTGTAAAAAATCCATTTTGAATTATTATAAGGGATAAATTACATCGAATTCAGACCCTACTCACAAATGCTTTGTTTTAAAATAAGTATTGGCAGAGAATCACTCAATCCAAACAGGTTGGTTCGAAGAATGTAATTCCAATATGAAAATCCAAATAGGTTGCTGTCCCTCGGTCCTTTTCTTTCAAGAGTTGAAGAATTTACGTGAGAGAGTGATCAACACTTTGTTAACTATCTTACCTAATGTCGGTATCTGCATGAAAATTCACGTATATATAGTGCCTCTTCCACAGGTATTGCTTTACATTTCCAACTGTTTTGCTTGATATTATCGTTTGCTTCTTTTATATTCCCCCAATCTCCAATAACACTTTTCTGTTTCGATGGAAATGGAACCAGCCTTTAGTGCTTCACCCAATTTCCAATTACCTCCTGGTTTCAGATTTCATCCATCTGATGAAGAACTCATTGTTCACTACCTACAAAGAAAAGTCACTTCGCGGCCACTTCCAGCACACTTGATCACAGAAATCGATCTCTATAAGTATAATCCATGGGAGCTACCAAGTCAGTTCTGCAGCATTCACTCCTTTCCTTCGTGGTTGCTTATATTCAGATCAAACAATAATATCTGAATGTATTTTCGCTTGTTTCATGATCACTTGGCTTGTGCAGAGATGGCTTTGTTTGGGGAAGATGAATGGTACTTCTTCAGCCCGAGGGAAAGGAAGTATCCGAATGGGGAGAGACCTAATAGAGCAGCAGCTTCTGGTTATTGGAAGGCTGCTGGAAGTGACAAGCCAATTCTCACCTCTTGTGGAATATCGAAGCGCATAGGAGTCAAGAAGGCTTTGGTCTTTTACACTGGTCGAGCTCCAACAGGATCTAAAACTGAATGGATCATGATCGAATATAGACTCCTCGACAGTTCAATCAAACCCTCGAGATCAAAAGGGTCTATGAAAGTAAGTGTAATTTTGAATGCACTATTGAAATTGCGTTTATGTGTATCTCCAAAACATGGAGCAAACTAGTAGAAACATAAACTCTTACATATACTTTTCAGTCGCTCATGTATGCATGGGTGACTGATAGAAGTGATCAGGACTAAAGGGCCGGTGAGAAGGCTCTCATGCTAGGCTAGCTAAGTTACTCAAAGGAAATAGGTTAAAATAAACTTTAGGTTCAGCAACTTGACATCCCTATGAAGATCAAAGAAGCAGCATATTCTTGGGAACATCCAGTTAGACAAAAAGAATTGAAATCTTCTCATCTATCCAACATTTTCATCTTCTATATATTCCAGACGTCAACAGTCGTCCCTATTGAGTGAAAGAGGCCACAAAACAATTCTCGTGCCGAAAAGGCCATATAGTTAGTAGTGAGTTATGAAAGCTTGATAAATATTGCATCTATAATTCTACATACGCATGGATGCATTGAGAACAAGATTTTCGTATAAATATTTTTCTTTTCTTCCCTTTAACAATCTTCTAAACGGTTGACAACATAACACAACACAAACCCTGATCCACCACTATCAGATTTATAGCCAAAGTACGTGGGATATATGAATATAACTTGTGTGTGTGTATATTAGCTCGTTAATTATTCCTCAAGATTCACGATGTTCAATTTTGTGCAGACATTGTGTATCTAAAACTAGTTAAACAGCTGTAATGTCTTTAGGATATACAACTTTACATCAAATCATGATTCAATATAAGTACTTCTATTTTCAATGTATTACAGATATTTTCTTGGACAAGAACAGTGTTATTAAATCAATGAGAAATATAAAAATGTGATCGAATGCATGAATTACAAATGTTGTTCTTTATCTCACAGTTGGATGATTGGGTACTATGCCGGGTTCAACAGAAGGGAAACACATCAAAGAACAAATGTAACAGTCAAGGCTCTAGCCCTGAATATTGGAGTGGCCTACAGAAAGTTGAGCAGACACAGCAAACATATGCCAACCCTAATTCTGAGATGATCACTGATTTCCTTTACAAGGACTGTACACTATTAGCTTCCATCCTTGCTGGTCAAGCTCCACCTATTTCAAGTGTGAGCTTCCAACGGACCAACAATGGCTATGGAGTTGGTCCTAACTATAAGGTAAATTCCACAATATCCATTTCTTCTCCGGGCCTTATTTCTGATACGCTAAAAAGGAAAAGTACAGAAGAAATTACAAAAGAAAATCCCTTTCGAATCGACAACACCCTAGCCAGCAAGAGCAACAATGAGGATCTTCTTCCCAGAAAGAGAATGGAAGAAAACTATATCAGCAGCTACAATCACAGCCACTCTCCAAATGATATACTCAAAGCTAATCCAATAGATACTAGTCATACCACTGACTATGAAGAACTCGATGAAATGGCCATTCTTGGTAGATACTTTTCAGAAATTTGAGTGTCATCACAAGGAAAGCTGGCGAATTTTCAAGCTGTACAGCGTGAAATGTAATCAAGGTGTATAGTACATGGATGGGCGTCTAGAACTGGACAATGAATATAACCAGAAATAATAATTTAGAGTTTGGTAACTCCATATCTGTTTGGAGCAGGTTCTCCTGGTTGTGTATATTTGCTATTGTCTTTGCAAGACTACAATAATCATAGTCTCATGGCTATGAAAGCATGAATTGAACTAGAAAAACTACAGATGCATAATGCTATTTGATAAATGGCAACTATTCCCCAATAGTTTTTTTTTTTTTGAATAAAACCCCAATAGTTCATTAGTATTAATTTGATTTCCTTTCATGAGGTTATCAATTTTTTTTATATAGATGCAAACTTACGTACTATCCTACATTTCGATGGGTTATAACATACTTGTTTTTCCAAGAAATATTTTTTTAACTACATACTGTGAAAAATTAGGAGAATGGATGCTCCATCGATCAAAAACAATTAACTTTTATTAAACTTTATGTATAAAAAGAGAATGGGAAATTCAACGGTGTCAACTGATAAAGTAGTCTGTGGTTCACATCTTAAACCAATTGGCAATAGATGGAGTGATCCAAACCCTTATAAACCCACATGCAAGGTCTCATATTCCCGATATGAGATTGATATCTCAACACGCCCCTGGAGTTTACACCCCTTGAAAAGAAGTTTGCTCCATAGTAATAAAGCTATGTTGCACGGACACTTTACACCCCTGGAGTGTCGGAGTGTCCGACACGGTGACACGGCCCGACAAGTGTCTGACACGCCACCTCAGCCTCTGATATGCCACGTCATCAATTTTTAATATATATATGACTCACATTTTCATCACACTTCCACATCTCGATCGTTTAGATTATTGATACTAATGTATAGATCATTCCTATAAAATTTCATCAAGATTGATGATCGTTTGGATACTGAATTAGATCAAATCAATCAACGGACCATAAATTTGTCTAACTATAACTGTTTGTGTAAATAACGATTACAAAAACTTAAACGATCATCAAATTCGATGAAACTTTGCAAAAGTGATCTATTCATTAGGTTCTACAAACTGAACGGTAGAGATATGAAAATATGACGAAAAAGTGAGCCAAATAAGAAACTTCACACTTTAATTTTAGAGCGAAGCTTCGCTCTGGATAGGAACTGTATATATACAGCGCTTCTCAGCTGCGGACGTCCCCATTTATTCTTACGGTGCAGATTTCCATTTTACACTCACTTTTCAATCGAATTTTCACATCTCTACCGTCTAGTATTTAGATAATAATGTATAAATCATCTCTGCAAAATTTCAGCCAATTTGGTTATCACTAAGGCACTCAAAACAATGTTTTTCTGTTATAAACATGAACGGTTCAAGTTCGACAGAATTATGTTCATCCACAGAAAAACGTAGTTTGAGTGCCTTAATGTTAACTAAATTGGCTAAAATTTTACAGAGATGATCTATACATTAGTATCTAAATACTAGACGGTGGAGATGTGAAAATTCGATTGAAAAGTGAGTGTAAAGTGGAAATCAGCACCGTAAAAATAAATGCGGACATCCGCACCTGAGAATATATATATATATATATATATATATATATATATATATATATAGTTCCTATCCAGAGTGAAGCTTCACTTTGAAATTAAAGTGTGAAGTTCCTTATTTGACTCACTTTTCGGTTATATTTCCATATCTCTACCGTTCAGTTTGTAGAACCTAATGCATAGATCACTCTTGTCAAGTTTCATCCAAATTAGTAATCGTTAAGGTACCGAATTAGATTAAATTAATCAACGCATGGACCATAAATCTGTCTATTCAGAACTGTTTGCGTAAATAACGATTATGAAAACCCAAACGATCATCAAATTCAATGAAACTTGGCAGAAGTGATCTATATATTAGGTTCTACAAACTGAATGGTGGAGATGTGGAAATATGACCGAAAAATAAGTGAAATAAAGAACTTCACACTTTAATTTCAAAGTGAAACTTCGCTCTGGATATGAACTGTATATATATATATATGGGTCCGGTTCAAAGGACATTACTTTTGACACAATTTTCAACACTCATTTGTAACCATCAGATTTTAAAATATTTAACGGTCTAGATTAGGTGTTAATACCATGTCAACAAATAAAAAGGTGATGTGGCATTACATATTAGCATAACAAATTATTTTACTTTTCTTTATTTAAAAACAAAATCAAATCCAACTGGAAAATCAAAATCAATACACAATAATAAAGAGAGAAAAAAATACGAAGAAGAAGATGAACGATGCAGAAGAACAAAGCATCAGAAGCATCATCGATCTCTAACTTGAATATCTCATCTATCTACTTAAAACAAGGATACAGATATGTACGAACAAATTTATCTGTTATCTTTGTCGACATAGTATTACAGACATAACTAGATTCAGGGTTTACTAACTGAATTGAAGTTTATGGTATTTGATAATTTATTTTGTAGCAAATTAAATTTGTTCCTCAGTACCGTCATAGTGTATGATTGGTTCCATACTGTAAACGAGTTTCTACTTGAGCGTAATACGTAGGTGAGGTTCATTCATTTCTTGTTCTTTTTCTGATAAATATTGTGTTTCTTGTGTATCGATCAGACTGAAATCCAAGTTCATGATTATGAAACTGCATATTCATATATAGGTTCCTGGTGCCAGTTTGAACTTATACTTGCAAGTAAACAACCAATATTTATACAGACAAACAAACAAAAATAGAATGGCTTATAATTTGAACACTGAAGGTATTATTAAACATACCCAATACAATTTCAATGATCAAAAATGTTTTTTTTTCTCTTGGTGATGGGTCAGACGATGGGGAAGGTAATTAATGCTTTGGATGTTGCTGGGTTTCAAGAAACTTATATATGTTTTGTTTATGACGTTCTTCCTTTTTCTTTTTTCTTTGTTTTTGTTGTGTTCGATTTGATTTTGATTTTCCAAGTTAGAATTAGAATTTGTTTTGTTCTTTTAACAAAGAAAAATAAAATAATTTGTAATGCAAATATGTAATGCCACATCACCTGCCACGTCACCTTTTTATGTGTTGACATGGTATTAACACCTAATCTAGACCGTTAAATATTTTAAAATCTGATGGTTACGAAGCAGTGTCAAAAATTATGTCAAAAATGATGTCCCTTGAACCGGACCCTATATATATATATATATAAAGAGGTTTAGATGGATTATTGAATGATTGAAATTTTCTTGTCTATTAGCTAGGTGTTAGAGGGTTGTTGTGTTACTAAGTTGATGCCTACACTACAGGAAATATACACTTAGCCGACGGAATCTTATTAATTCCGTCGGCTAAGACACACTTCACCGACGGAAACAAAAACCGTCATATAGGACACCACATCCGTCGCCTAAGATTTCATAGGCGATGAAAAATAACTGTCGACAACTTCCGTCGACTAAGAGAATCCTAATCGACGAAATACTATTCGTCGTCCTATTTCCGTCGGCTTAGTAAATCCTAGACGACGGATATCTTCCGTCGGTAAGGTTTCGTCGCCTTAGATCTTTCTAGTCGACAGAAATTGACTGTCGACATAGTCCGTCGTCTAAGATTGTCTAGGGCGACGAATAATGTTCCGTTGGTAGAACTTGACTTAGACGACGAATAATTTTCCGTCGCTTAAACTTTTCTTGGGCGACGAATTCAGTTCCGTCGGCTAAGAACATCTTGGGCGACGAATAACTATTTCTTAGCCGACGAACGTTTCCGTCGCCTAAGAATTTGAATTATTGCCTGACACAAAGCAGAGCGAATATTTTTTCCGACGCCTTTTGTCCTAGCCGACGGAATATTCCGTCCGCTAAGTTTACACATCATCATTTATACAACTTTTGCCCAGAAGAGAACGCAGATCAATAAAAGCATGGTCTAGCTCCCCCCCCCCTCCCCTTCATCAGAATATTCATCCGATCCAAATATAGTTAATTTAGAAGCTTTTCGTCGACATGAATTTGATCGATCTTTAAGAGGTACGCGCTTCGATCTCGATCTCCTAATTGGTAACTATTTTAATTAATTAATCTACTTTCTTTTTTTAGGCATATTTTCCTGCGAACTTTCGGCAACTTGCCGGTCCAATTTTGATGGATTATTAATTGTTGCTTATTACTTGTATGCTTAATATAATTACTAGATATGTGTGTATAATATGTTTGTACGTACATATAATATTATATATGCATGAAAACTATATAATATTATGTTTGTATATATATATATATATATATATATATATCTAACTTTTGTGTGTATAATTTTTAAAGATATATATATATATATCTTTAGCTTTTGTATGTATGATTAATTAATAATTATGTACTTACGTTTATCAAATTTTTGTTTTCATTCAAATCGTTTTGTTCATGCGATTTGAATGATAAAAAATAAAATGATGAATCATGTAATTAAGAATTATAAGATTCTTATACATTCATCAATATATATTGTTACCCTTAGAAATCTCGTTCGAGAACCATTATGTTACGACTGTGTCTAACAAAATGGATTTCGAATTGTCCCATATTTGGACAGTTTGGGAGCATATGACATTAAGATTCCGTTTGTTGTTGGTGCGTTTCGTTTTCGGTTGTGGGTATATATATTTCGACAAGATCTTCCTTTATTGTTCCTCGAGTGCATTCTAGGTATAGATATTAGTGCACTTGGGGAACTGTAGGGAGATGCTGCCGAAATTTTCTCACATATGCGAATTCGAAACCCCCCAACAACAAACGAAATCACAATGTCATATGCTCTCAAACGGGATTAGGGCCCTAACCGGAGGTATAAGGTGAAGAATATTATTGGGGTAGTAATTAAACTCTCAAGTATGGAAAATGATTGAAAATTATGCTCATGTACGTAAAGTGAGGAAAATTATTGGGGGTCAGTAATTTTCTGTATTTCTTGATACAACACATCCGCCTTCCTTTATTTTCTTCCAGTTTGATATTTGGATGTTTGTTTTACTCTTTTCCAGGTCTTTCTTTAATCTGGAATGCTTCTAGTTTTTGTTATGCTCATATGTTCAAGTGTGGAAAATTATTGAGGGTCAGTAATTTTCCTGACCAGAGCAACCAAAGTTTATGGATGATTGTTATTACTAAGATTCATTTCAACCATCCTCTAATGACATAATAGGGTAGTAAACTCTCAAGTAGGAAAAATTATTGGGGGTCAGTAATTTTCCTGAACAGAGCAACCAAAGTTTACTGACCCCCAATAACCACCCTGTAACAAAAAAAAACTGAAACTGACAACCAAAGATAAATGAAACTGATAGAAATATCAAAGGAATAGACCAAAATTACTAAAAGAACAAGTTCCTTTACTGAAATTCAAGATCATTCATATGTTCTTGCAACACTATAAAAAACACTACATTTATTTTGAAGATCCTACATCTAAAGTGTCACTAATCTTTTTTCTATATTGATGTCCATGAACTTTAGCAGGATCTTCTTCCTCATTTCATTACCACCATCTTTTGTCGGTTTTTTACTATGACATAGGCTCTCTATAAAGTGGAGCAAAAACGGTCCACAGTCTGACCTGCAATGCATTAAGAAACAGTGTTACTAAATTTTTCACCCCAATAAAACAGACAAGTAATTTCTGACCCCAATAAAACTCTTTAAAAGAAGTTTAAAGGTACTTACGATGTTTTCTTTTGCTGCGGGCAGGATAAGATATCAGTCAGCTTGTATCTTGCTTGATAAACGTTTTGGTCCAGCATCCATCTTCTTGTTCTTTTCTCTTCAGCACTCATCATCGAGTAACCGTCAACCACTATTCCTTGGCTGTCCTGCTTGTCATAGTTTTCCCTCCATTCCTCAGGGTCCATGCCTTGGCTAAGAGGGTATTTGGTGGAATCATATACGCGTTTGATGAACACCATAATGTGCTTCACCTGTTGGTTCCAACACACAAGTAAATTATAACTCAAACAAACTAAGAGAACAAGCAACAAACAAAAACCAGTAGAAGTTTACTGCCCCCTAGTAAACTTCTTACCCTAATAAATCAGTTACAACTCACCACTGCCATTGCATTCTGAAAGTGGTTGTTGGTGTCGGCAGAGTAATCTTTCGTTGGCGGTAGCATTGAGTTCACGTGATAGAAGCATCGAGCTTTGTTGTCAATCAGGACCAAGGTATAGTGGTGGCTGACCCCGTGATGTACCGGAATGAAAACCAGGTCCTTACTGAAGATGGACCACAGAGGATTAATAATGGAAAGCTCTATATCCAATTCATTACATTTGAATTCCCCCTGCTTTCCTCCTCCAGCTAGGAACTCCTTCAGTTTTTGTTCATGTACCACCGCCGCGCGCTGTATTTATAAAAGCAAGTAGTAAGATTGTGTTAACTGAAAAAAGTAACGGAGGAGACCGCGGTGCTGCGGCACGCTGTTATTTCAGGTTAAACTACTTACCGCTGCCTCTATGTCTAGGAATCCGACCGAGACCTTCTTCTTTTCCATTTCCTCCTTCAACATTGCGAGGTACACCCTGATGGTCTGCATGTACAACATATATAAGTCACAAATTATTACAACAAAGAATACATCTTAGGTTACTCAAACATCAACTTTATTGCGGTTAGTAAGACCAGTAAGTTTTTCTCACATTAGATGTAATCTCTCCTTATTGAATTATTCTCTTCAAGTCATCTTTGGTAATGTCAATGATACCATCACAACACTCCCAATACCGGAAACTGTGCAGACACAAATAAGTCATAAGCAAGTCAAACCAGGGAACTAATTGTAATGTTATATATATATACTAGGGAAGAATAAACTTACTCATCATTCTTGTCCTTGTTCAAATCAAACCAGTTCTTATAGTGATTCGCCACTTTTCATCCAAGAGCTTCCATGTTGGAGTGTTGCAGTTCACTCCATCAATAACAATACGATTCTGGACTTTACGCTCCACCTCCTTTGTTCTTTTTGCTGGCTTTAGCCCTAATGGGGTGTCATACTCCCATTCTTCTTCTTTCCTCTTTTGTGCCCCACGCTTCTTCAGGTTGACGTCTCTTTCAATCGAACCAGTCTCCACAGTTTGTTTTGAGCCCTTCTGCTTGACATATTTCTTGAGCCCTCCTGCTTGCTGTTCTTCATTCTTCAAGCTGGTTGTTTCATTCATTTTTTTTAAGGCCATTTCCACAGCTTGATCAACAAGTTTGTCCAGTTTAGACAGCTTGACATCGGTCGTCACAGGTTCATCGTCTTCTGGAAATATCTTTCGTAACGGAACTGGTTCTGCTACTTGTTCAAAAAACTACACAAAAGAAAACACACAAGTTATCCTCAAAAAATTGAACCAAACACAATATTTATTGGGGGTCAGTAAACTTATTTCTACTCTAACCTCTTCAGTTCCTGGTTGCTCCTCTCTGCAGTTATATTCTTCCTCTTCAACCGGCTTTGACCTACCCTCCTCCTCCTCCTCCTTCTCCTCAGTTACACATATTATCTGTTTTGTCTGAGCATGTTTTGCCCCCTTGTGCAACTGTTTCTTGAGAGCGTTGATTTCATTTTTGTCTGCCCTCCTTTCTTTCTCTAGCTCAATGATTTGGCTGTCCGCTTTCTTTAACTTGCCGAGCAATTCAGTGTTTTTGTTCACCAGTTCTTCATTTGCTTTGGCAAGTTCTGTCAGCTTCTTCTTCATATCTTCCATCGGCAGCTCCTGTACACGTTATAACAACGAAATCGTTACTGTTAAACAATTATATACAAATAAACAAGTTTACTGCCCCCCAGTAAACTTCTACTGGGGGTCAGTAAACAACAATACATTATCTCCCTTCAATTTCATGACAATTACATACTTAATATACACTAATAAACAACTTTATTGCCCCCTAGTGTGTAAAGAAAAGTTTACTGCCCCCTAGTAAACTTCTACTGGGGGTCAGTAAACTTTTATACATTATCTCCCATTCAATTTCATGACAATAACACACTTAATATACCCTAATAAACAACTTTATTGCCCCCTAGTAAACTTTTACTGGGGGTCAGTAAACTTCTATACTTATCTCCCATTCAATTTCATGACAATTACACACTTAATATACCCTAATAAGCAACTTTATTGCCCCCTAGTAAACCCAGTAGAAGTTTACTGCCCCCCAGTAAACTTCTACTGGGGGTCAGTAAACTTCTATACTTATCTCTCATTCAATTTCATGACAATTACACACTTAATATACCCTAATAAGCAACTTTATTGCCCCCTAGTAAACCCAGTAGAAGTTTACTGCCCCCCAGTAAACTTCTACTGGGGGTCAGTAAACTTCTATACTTATCTCCCATTCAATTTCATGACAATTACACACTTAATATACCCTAATAAGCAACTTTATTAGGTGTTCCATTGTCATCTTGCAGCCGCTTATCATTGCCGGAACTCGTTTCCTCCTCATCCATCATGGATCTTCTATTATGAGTTCCTGTTTTTACATTTATAAGACACAAATCAGTTTAATTTAGTTTTTCAAAAAACAAACAATACAATGCAATATATTTTTTTTAATTATAAAAATGGCTATATAAATAAAATACCATTACCTCTAGCAATTCAGGTCTTCTCAAATACTCCTTTTCTTTGATGATCTCTTGTATTGACCATCTTAGAAATCTGGGAGTCTCCTTCTCTTTCCCGATAATCCGCTTCTTTATTTTTGTTTTCTCAAGGAACCAGTATAGAACCAGAAGGAGGCATCCGTTCAAAACTCTTGGCTCCCCCCTTACGTGCTTGTGAAGTCCTTGGTGCAAGAATTCTAATACCTTATGTGACCAGTGGTATTTGTCGATGCCTTCAAGGTCTTCACACTTGAGTATCAGTTTCCATTCAATGTGGTTCCCGCTTCTACTGAAAAATAAAGCTGCCATAAGGTACATTATAACCAAAGAGGCTATCTTCCTTGGATCCCCCTTCTTCTTCTGAAGCTTCCTAAGCTCTTCCATTAATGTGTCATCAATAACCTTTCTGGTGATTGTTCTTCTTGTTTGCTTTCCAAAGACAGCAGAATCTGCCACATTCTTCTTACTGCCCTTGCAGTATTTCTGGTCTATTGTGATATCCACATCCGAGCCTTCTTTGGTTATTCCAAAAATTGAATGCACGTCATGCTCCGTAATTTCAATCTCCGTGTTCCCAAATATGAAGTTTTTATTGTCACTGTTGTAGTGCCTCATTAGGATCTCAAAATCAGATTCAAGCTTCTTCACTTGATCCTCCTCAACCTTGTCCAATCTGAATGCTTCAATTATTCCCTGAAAACAAGTGCTGTTTATCAACTCCCATGATTCTTCTGGGATGCTCTCCTTGTATCTATACATTAACATATAAAATGATGTCAGTGAGCACTTTTGCTGCATGTGTTTGATCTTGGTCAAGTCACCTTCTCCTCCTTTTTCCTTCTTCTTTCTTCCCTTTTCTTCCTCCTCCTCCTCCTCCCCTGAATCTGTCTCCGCTTGTTTTCTTTTTCTGCCTGTTGATCTTCTCTGAAAAAGATACTTTTTTTTCCCCCTCTTCATCTTCAGTGTAATCATCATCTTCTTTTTCTTCAGCAACGGCACCCTTCTGGACCTCTTTTCTCTTTTTCTTCGACTTCATCTTCTGTAAAACTTCTCCTATATTTTGTTCTGTCCTCATAGAAGCTACAGATTCTTGAAACCAATCATCTTCGGTATCAGAATCCACACCTAAAGGCCTTGAACTGCTTCTCATCCTGTATATAAGTAGTAAAAACTTGCATTTATAAACTGCATATGCAAAAAATAAAGTTTACTGCCCCCTAGTAAACTTCAACTGGGGATCAGAAACTTGCAAAAATGAACTCCCTTTCAATTTCAGGGGCACAACACACAACAGATACCCATTATTACCCTAATAAACAACTTCATTGCCCCATAGTGAACACAGTGGAAGTTTACTGCCCCCCAGTAAACTTCTACTGGGGATCAGTAAACTTCAATACATTATCTCTCTTTCATAATCATGCTAGTTATACACAACATATACACATTCTTACCCTAATAAACAACTTTATTGCCCCCTAGTAAACCAGTGGAAGTTTACTGCCCCCCAGTAAACTTCTACTGGGAGTCAGTAAACTTCAATACATTATCTCCCTTTCATAATCATGCCAGTTATACACAACATATACCCATTATTACCCTAATAAACAACTTCATTGCCCCATAGTGAACACAGTGGAAGTTTACTGCCACCCAGTAAACTTCTACTGGGGGTCAGTAAACTTCAATACCTTATCTCCCTTTCATAATCATGCCAGTTATACACAACAAATACACATTCTTACCCTAATAAACAACTTTATTGCCCTAGTAAACCAGTGGAAGTTTACTGCCCCCAGTAAACTTCTACTTCACAACAGTAAATAACAATACAGTATCTCCCTTTCATTGTCATTCCAATTATACGCAGTAAATCAGTGAATGGAGCTTCAATATCATCAGATAAGTCCAAAATAAGCCTAAATGCAATAAAATTCAAAATGTACCTGTTTTTATGGTTTTCCCGAGCGAGGTCGAGTGAGAGCGATTAAAGCAGATATCGACGCCGATATATTCAACGCCAATGCATAGACCACAGATCAACTTCGATCGACTGAGAGTAGGGCAGAGAGCGATTTCCTGCTCAACTGGGATTTATCTGCGGAGAGCGACGGAGTGGACAGATATTTAATGAGAGAGCGACGTGGCCTGATCGATGGAATCACGGAGATCGTGAAGAACCCTAAACCAGAGATCGTTATCGAGTGTTAGAGAGAGATAGAGAGAGTGGGAGAACTGAGAGTTCGGTTGATCGTGGAGAGTGGAGAGTGGGAGTCTGGGAGAACATGTGTATTTAATTCATGCAATAATTAAGGGTATAATATTAATTGTTAGAGGCGTTAAAACATTAATATGGGTTACTCAATAGTTTTTCATTGAAATGGGCTTTAAAATCCTTGTTTACTGAGTAAATGTTTATTTTCCCAACAAAGTATATATATATATATATTTATATATATTTCCGGTTGATTTTATTCACGATTTTTTATTATATATTTTTGTTTATTGTTATTATAGTGTACAACATGGACAAGAGCTGGATGCAATTAGGGAGGGGGTCCCCAGTTTATATGAGAGGCATTTTTGATTTTCTTGAGTTCGTGCGTCTACATAGTCCTCCAGACAACGTTATTCACATATGTCCGTGCAACAAATGTCTCAATCGGAAATCAGTAACATATGAAGACATGTATTCTCACTTGGCACTAAACGGTATTTGTCCTAGTTATACCACATGGACATGGCACGGCGAAAATCAAGTTCAAATGCCCACACTTGCAGAAATTCAAGCATCACATAATCCGCAGGCAGGATCTTCCAATGTAGTTACGGGGACCCTGCTGTGATGAACCTCTTAAACGATGCCTTCCCGTTCGCCGCCTCAGGATATCAGCAAAATGTTGTTTATGACAACAACCCTGACACCTTCCCTAATGTCTCCCACGTTGACCAGAACAGTGATTATGATAAGTACAACAGGCTTGTACGGGAAGTACAAACCCCATTGTATCCTGGTAGTGAACATACTGTGTTGGTACCGTCATGGAGCACATGCAGATAAAAAACAAGCGGGGAAAGAGTAACATATGTTTTGATGAGGATATTGCACTTATGAAGAAAGTGCTTCCCAAAGGTAACAGTTGTCCGGCAAATTTCGACCAGGTAAAAAGGATGTTGGCTGACCTCGGTCTTGATCACCAGAAGATAGATGCTTGCGTCAATAACTGCATCTTGTATTACAAAGACAACAAGGATGAAGTTGAGTGCCCACACTGCTACGAGCCAAGGTATGAAGCTTCCACTTCATCTAAGCAGAAAAAGCCCATTCCTAGGAAGGTTCTTCGTTACTTCCCGTTGGGTCCTCGTCTGCAGCATCTGTACATGTCTTCACATACGGCCAAGCATATGAGATGGCACCAGGCAAGGCACCAGGGACAGCAGAGGATAGATCCGAATAATCTCACACACCCTGCAGACGGGGAGGCTTGGCAGCACTTTGACCGTTCTTTTCCCGAATTTGCTGGAGACTGTCGAAATGTCAGACTCGGACTTGCAACAGACGGATTCAATCCTACTGGAAACATGAATTTGTCTTACAGCATTTGGCCTGTGATAGTATTTCCGTACAATCTACCTCCAAACATGTGTATGAGAAAGGAGTACAATTTTCTTACGCTTATGGTTCCAGGGCCGTGTTCTCCAGAAAGTGTTTGGATGTGTACATGAGACCATTAATTGACGAGCTGCAAGAGTTATGGGAAAATGGACTTCCTACTTTTGACAAGCATGGTCAAACTTCATTCATGATGAAAGCAGCTATTATTTGGACCATCAGTGATTTTCCAGCTTACGGGATGTTGTCTGGCCAACAAACTAAGGGGTACAAGGCTTGCCCGGTTTGCATAGATGACGTCAATTCTAGTTGGCACGCCGACAAAATTTGTTTCTTGGAATCTCGTAGACATCTTCCCGAGGATCACGAGTGGCGGTGGGATGCTGATGCATTTGATGGGACTGAGGAGCACAATCCAAAACCCCCAGGGAGGTCTGGTGAGTGGATTTTGGAGAGGCTTAACCAGCATTGGTTCGGATATTTGAGCACCAGTAAAGAAGTAACGAACTTGAATCCTCCCACGCCTGATGAGTTTAAGTATTGGACGCACAAAAGTGTATTCTTTGAATTGCCTTACTGGTCGACCTTGAAAATCAGACACAACTTGGACATCATGCACATAGAAAAGAATGTTTGTGATAGCGTTCTTGGAACAATTATGAATCTCAAACATAAGAACAAGGACACCCCCAAAGCCCGTGTTGATCTTAAGATGATGGGTATACGCCCCCAGCTATGGCTAGTAGAGAACAAAAAAAAAAAAAACCATAATACCGAAAGCAGGCTACACAGTCCATCCTCAAAAGAAGGCGGAAGTGTTTCAGTGGTTTGGAAACGTTAAGTATCCTCATGGGTATGCAGGAATATCGCTCGATGTGTTAAGATGAGGGACAATAAGATTAGTGGGTTGAAGACTCATGACTGTCATGTTTTGCTGCAACGTCTTCTTCCCGTGGTCATTAGACCGTATTTGCAGAGTGATGTGGTTGACACGTTAGTGGCTTTGTCCAAGTTCTTTCAGAGGATATGCGCTAAAGAGCTTAAAAAGTCTGATGTTCGGTCATTGCAAGAGACATTGTGTACATCATGTGCAAGCTAGAGAGGATCTTTCCCCCGACTTTCTTTGACATCATGATTCACCTCATGATCCACCTTCCCGAACAAGTGTTGCTTACTGGTCCGGTACAGTATACCTGGTGCTATCCAAATGAGAGGTATGCACTCATATTTATTCTAATTAATTAATCATCCTTTCAAATTAAGATAAATGGTATTTTAAATATGTATTGTAAGAATTGCATATTTGTTTTGCAGGCAACTGGGGGATTTCAAGAAGAAGAACAAAAACAAACGTTTCCCTGAAGGGTCGATCACGGCGGCATACATTCAGGCTGAGAGCGTAACTTACTGCAGCGCCTATCTCAATGATGAAGACACAGTGGGGGAATCATCTGGAGCGGGTAGTAGCCAACAATTCAAGCTATCAGTTGTTTCAAACGATGTTGAACCGTACGGCAGGTTAAGTAATTCTGAAAGATTAAGTAATGATGAGATCAAAGAGGCTCATTGGTCTGTCCTTCAACATTGCGAAGAAGCCGAGCGATACTTCAAGAGGCATTTGGAAATGCAGTATGGTAATGAAGTCATACACAAGAGAGATTTTCCTGGATTACTTCCCTATTTGGGTACGTACCTTTCTATCGATCTCTATATATGATGTTACATAATGTAACAATGTTGCTCTTAAAATTGTTACAGATGATGCACATTCAACAGGAGTTTCCTGCTTCTTACGACCCGGAGTTGCACTTGTTGGCTGGAGGACCCCAAAGCCACAGAGTTCGTGCTAGATGTTTTGTGAACGGTGTTAAGTTTGTCACGTCAGAACGAGATGAAGGCCATGTCACCCAAAACAATGGAGTCATGGTTGAGGGTCTGGGTTTCAACTACTACGGGGTTCTTGTTAGTGTCATCGAACTAATCTACGGCAACCGTATGCCAGTCGTGTTGTTCAAGTGCAAATGGTTCAATACTGACCCAACCAGACGAAGGAGTACAATTCTGGATCGTGGCTTGTTATCAGTGGACTCAAACAGTGTATGGTATGATAATGAGCCGTTTATTCTTGCCACCATGGCGAAACAAGTGTTTTATCTTGATGATCCGGCTATGGGTGAGGGTTGGAAAGTGGTGCAGGTGATGTCACATAGGAATATTTGGAGTGCAGCTACACTGGGAGGGGATGATGAGAGTGGGCCCAGTGAACCAATAACAACTGATCAACCGAATGAAACATATCAAGAGGATTCTCCACATGTAGTCCCTGATACTGAGGATATTCGTGTCATCAACCAACACGTTCCGGATATCATAGGTTATCTTCCAATTACACCATCTGAACTGATCTCACTACAACATCGCCACTCCCAGTCATGATGACGACGGCTTCATAGATGACGAATACATAGAGGATGATGAGTATTCTGACCAAACTGAGGAGGATGATGATTCAAACGACTCAGATTATCATGAGTACGATTAATATATATTACGATTATTCGGACGACTCTAAATATCATCTTTATTTTTTAATTTATAATTAACTACGTACGTACGTCAAACCATTAATTATATAATATATTCATGCAAATTTCCATTGTAATTTTTAAAATGCATATATATATATATATATGTATGCTTTTTTAAGTACGAATACTTACGTGGAGTTATAAAAATTTTATGTTACTTAGGCGACGGAAATTGTATAAGTCGTCGGCTTGGTTAACCAATGCCACGGAAAATGTATTTTCCGTCGTGTAGGATCCCCAAATATTAGGCGGGTAAATTTTGCGCCTTTGTTTTTCCCCGAAATTTCGTATTACGACACGAATATTTGTCTTAGTGAGTTTAATTTAAAACCTATACTAACTCCCTCGCGCAATCCACAATCCCTAATTCACACCCACAATTCCCAATTCCAAATCCCACCAGAGTCGCGCCACCAGAGCTGCGCCACCAGACCCCATCCACGCATCGGCAACCGATTAAAGTGCGGGCATCCACCCACCTCCTCCACTCATCGCCACCGCATCCACCCGCCGCTCCGATCTCTCTGCTCTCATTTTCTCACCGCCGCTACGATCTCTCTGCTCTCACCTTCTCACCGCCGCTCCTTTTGCAGGTCCATATTCTCTCTCTTCTCAGTGTATGAATCGTAAACGAATTCGTTGATCGTGTTTCATTATTATTATTATTGGGATTTTTTTAATTATCCGAAAAAAAAAAACCCAATATCACATTGTATCTTCTGCTTAAGTGGCTCACAGTTTTCTGTATCACCAATGCATCAATTCTATAAAAAAATAAAATAAAGTGAACAAATTCAAGTGGTTTGATCAACCTGTATGCTTTTCTATGGACTATTTTTCGTAATCTTTATCTATTACTCACTCATTTACTAACAATTGTGTGTTATTTATGTGCAAGATATGGTGATCATGGGGAAGAGGAAGGGCCGAGCCACTCAGGCCAGTGCTTTGATGGACTCAATACGGCAGAGCGTCGGTTCAGCTAGCAGTAGCAGCCATCCTAACCCCATGCCGGCTGAGACAGTACCACCAGGGGCTCCCCCCTTGATCGTGCGGCGCCCTACAGTTGACAGTTGTTCAACGGGATCTCAATCGGCGTCTGTAACCGCAACCGAGACTGCAACCGCACCCGAATCTGCAAGACGCATCGTCGGCAGCGCTCGAATCAAAGTTAGAAGCCCAACAGGTAAGTGTATTAATTTACTACCCCCAGTAAACTTCTACTGGGGGTCAGTAAACTTCTACTGCCCCCCAGTAAACTTCTACTGGGGGTCAGTAAACTTCTACTGCCCCAGTAAACTTCTACTAGGGGGTCAGTAAACTTCTACTGCCCCCCAGTAAACTTCTACTGCCCCTAGTAAACTTCTATTGGGGGGTCAGTAAACTTCTACTGCCCCCAGTAAACTTCTACTGGGGGTCAGTAAACTTCTACTGGGGGTCAGTAAACTTTTTCTGGGGATCAGTAAACTTATAGTGGGAGGGAAGTTAAGTTGTTGGGGTAGGGGAGGTTATTATGCTTTCTAGTATTCATATATATATATGTAGTTTTGTGGTTGTTATTTTAATTATTAGATGTAGTTTTGATTCAAGTTTGAACTTTGTTGGCTTGAGTGGTTTTCGGACCCTCTTGTTTGATCGTTTCGGTCATTATGATCAATGATCATGGGGGTCAGTAAACTTCTACTGGGGTTAGTAAACTTCTTCTGCCCCCTAGTAAACTTCTACTGGGGGTCAGTAAACTTCTACTGCCCCCAGTAAACTTCTACTGGGGGTCAGTAAACTTCTACTGGGGGTCAGTAAACTTCTACTTCAGTGGGGTCAGTAAAGGTTAGTAAACTTCTTCTGTGGATCAGTAAACTTCTTCTGTGGATCAGTAAACTTATTCTGGGGGTCAGTAAACTTATAATGGGGTCAGTAAACTATCAGTACAATATGTCTCTTTCATTTTCATGCCACTTACACACAACATATATCCTCTTGTATATTAAGTATATATCATAATGTAATAATGTATTTTCACATGTTAATTGTAGCTCCGGCCCCGAAAAAGAAGCGGGGTTTTTGTTCTGAAAGAAGGCGGAGGAATCGTTCAACAAACGGGGCAGAAGATCAAGCTGGAGTATTGCCCCCGTGTAAAAGGCCCTAGCGTGAGGGGGATAAACAGCTTGGTGGCACATGATATCGGTTGCGCCATACGGAGTCTGGTGGGAATGAGGGCAAGCACGTTCTACGACCTTGATCAGACTGAGAAGTGGAAGGTGTGGAATGCAATGTCGGTAAGTAACTGAAAAGTATATGAAAAGTAAATTTACTTAATTACATTTGTTTGATAACATATATATGATTGCTTATAATTGGAAGGCATGAACTGACTGAATTGACATCTCTCTGTTGATAAAATTTCATGTCTAAGGATATGTTTGCATAAGACTGAGTTGTCTTATAAAGTGAAAATGTTATGGATATGTGTAAAGTATGATTGAATGTGTGTAAAGTATTGTGTGTTGATATGAATTGAAAGATGTCTTTTGTGATAGTAATTGGCTGTATTAATTTATTTTATTTTATTTTTCAGTGCTTAACATGGGATTTTTTATTCATTTCTTACTTAGCCGAAGTACGAGTGGGATGAAAATGATGAGCCAATGTTCAATTGGATACTGAAGAGGGCACAGGAGAGGTACAAGGACTGGAAGTACCAGTGTCACAAAGCTTATCTGAAGGAAGGGCCCTCTGGCATGCCAGTAGATTTCATTGGGAGAGAGGACCAGTGGGAGTTTCTATGCGAGCACTTTGAGTCAGATGCTTTCAAGGTGATTTTTTTTAATTACCTTCATTGTTTCCCTTGTATTTTATTATTAGCCCATTCATGTATAGTTATGTATTTATAACCTGAAATGTGAAATGTGCAAGATGTTAGAACTAATCTATTTAATGTTTTTCGTGTATATATTAGAGACTCTCCTTGGCAAACAAGCGGAACCGTGGGGAGAAGACTATGCACCACCACACGGGGTCTTCTCCTATCATCTACACAATGGAGGAACTCAGAATACAAGGCGAGCAGCTTCCAATTATCAAAGGTTTTGAGAAGACCTATGTCAGGGCCGATGATGAAGATGTCTTTCCTTTTACTAGAATGTAAGCTTAGCAAATGGTTCAAGCATGTGTAAATCCGGCTATTGGTATATATATGAGACCATTAAGTTGAATGTAGGCACTGTCCAATTAGAATGTTATGTTTTCCTGCTTCTTCCAAAACAAAAAAAAAGTGTTATTATCATTGTCATTAATTAAGATGTATAGTTTTAGGGAGCAATAAAGTTGTTTACTAGGGAGTAATAAAGTTGTTTATTAGGGTATCTGTTGTGGCCATGCAACTGAATTGCAAGTTTACTGACCCCAGTAGAAGTTTACTGGGGGCAGTAAACTTCTACTGGGTTTACTAGGGAGATAATGAATTGCAAGTTTACTGACCCCCAGTAGAAGTTTACTGGGGGCAGTAAACTTTTACAGGGTTTTCTAGGAAGCAATAAAGTTGTTTATTAGGGTATCTGTTGTGTGTTGTGGCCATGAAACTGAAAGGGAGATAATGAATTGCATGTTTACTGACCCCCAGTAGAAGTTTACTAGGGGGCAATAAACTTATACTGGGTTTACTAGGGAGCAGTAAAGTTGTTTATTAGAGTATCTGTTGTGTGTTCTGGCCATGAAACTGAAAGGGAGATAATGAATTGGAAGTTTACTGACCCCCAGTAGAAGTTTACTGGGGGCCAGTAAACTTTAACTGGGTTTATGAGGGAGCACTAAAGTTGTTTATTAGGATCTGTTGTGTGTTGTGGCCATGAAATTGAAATGGAGATAATGAATTGCAAGTTTACTGACCCCCAGTACAAGTTTACTGGGGGACAGTAAACTTCTACTTGGCTTAATGAGTTTACTGACCCCCAGTAGCTTATTCCCTGTTTATTATGCAACCAGTAAACTTTATTATGGAAATGTTGAGCTGCATGTTTTGTTTATTAATTGATGTATTTTAAATGCAGAATGACATGGTTGATGAGGTTAATAAACGAAAGGATGCATTTAAGGAACAACATCCTGACGCGACGGAGGAGGAGATTATGGAAAGTGTTCAGTCCCAACAAATTGAGGTGTTGGGTAAGGTGCTCAAAACTCAAAAAGGAAAGGAGATCAAGGGATGGGAAGAGGAGGCGAGCGAGACTTGAGCCTTTCTTCAAATGGTTCCACTTCACGTAGTCGTCCTCCTAGAGTTGATGAGCAGCAACTCCAAGAGGTGCAGGAGCGCTATGAGCAGAGACTAAAGGAATCAGAGGAGCGTGCCCAGCAGCAGTTCCAAGAGGTCCAGCAGTTGCCCGACAGCAATACCAAGAGGTCCAGCAGCGTGCCCTGCGTGCCGAGTTTATGTATAGTGCTGTGCAGTCCCAAGTTGCAGCCATATATGCGCACCTAGGTATGCCACCTCCTCCTCCTCCACAATTCCTCCTCCAATTTCCTCCTCCTCAATCTTCTCCTCCTCGACAAGTTTCCCCACAAAACAGTGATGATAGAGGCGACAACGTGTAGGATTGGACAACAGTGCCCCTTGGCATTATTCATAGTTTAGCTAGATTGTATGAACAATTTTCTACCTAGTTAATTAATTCATTAATTATTTTGTACGTATATATATATATATGAATAATATTTGTCCATCGATCTATCATCAATATATGAAAAATGGTCCAAATCCATTGCTATCAATATATCTGTGTTTGATTATTGTTACTAATTTGTAATAAAAAATAAAAAATAAAAAATAAAAAATTCAGTGTCTTTTCACCATAAATAAAATAACTTAGTCGACTGAAACAGTAATCTTCGTCGCCCAAGGTAAATATCATGAGCGACGGAAACAGCAATATTTGTCGCAATTGATATTTACATCAGCGACGGAAATCAACCCTTCGTCGCGCATGAGAAACAACCCAAGCGACGGAAATAGTAAGTAACTTCCGCGCTTAAGAGAAACCACCTAACCGACGAATTCAAAGAACAATCGTCGACTAAGAACTGTTTCGTATTCGTCGGATTACAACTTTACCGACGACATTTCCGTCGCCTAAGAACGACTCAGTATTCGTCGACAAACATATACCGACGTAGTTCCGTCGGTTAAGAAGACTTTTTTATTCGTCGCGTAGGAATTTTTCCGACAAAAATTGTTCGTCCATAGGGACACTTATCGACGAATAAATTTGTCGACAAGGCATGTCAGAGTTCGTCGGGTTGGATCGTTTTTAATCGACGAAAAACTTCAATTCTGTCGCGTAAGTGTCTACCTCACGCCACTTACGTGACGGAACTTAAACGACGAATAATCGGTCTCCTAGGATCTTAGGCGACGGATATTGCTTCTTAAGCGACGGATTGATTCCGTCGCCTATGACGAGATTTCCTGTAGTGCTAACTTTTTTTACAACCTATATCAGAACTGCTCATTTGATTCTCTTTAATGACTTGCATTTACTTCTCTTTAATGTTATTTTAATATGCTTATACAATTGATTGGAGTTAGACAAAAAAGAAAGAAAAAAGGATTGAATTTAGAACATGATTTTAGTAATGTAATGAACTTATTTCATATTTTAGTATATTTTTTATGTATTAAAAATACATAAATATATTAATTATTCTATTTGCCGTGTCCAAGAAGTGTCGGAAACTCAATTTTTAAGCTTTATCGTGTCGCCATATCGCGCCGTGTCGTGTCACCATGTCCGTGCAACATAGTAATAAAGTTTGCCAGCTAGCTTCAAAAAAAAATAAAAAATAAAAAATAAAACTCTAGTTGTGACATTTTTACAAGTTTCTAAACAAATTGTTGTCAATTTGGTAACTTTATTAAATCATTTGTAAATAGTGTAAAAAGGATGCTGTAGCTTTGTTGGCATTGTTGTGATTTCAGTTTCAACTAAATTGTAATTTTTCTTCAATTAAATGCACAATATGAATGTATGTGTGGGTAAAGCTATAATACAGTAACATGTCTAATTTTATGTAATATTTATCACATTGAGGGCTAATGCAACGTAGTTGAACGCATACGGTAACCTCAGAAAAAAGTCCTCATTAGGGTAGATAAATTCGTCATCTATAGAGTGTTAAACATATATATGTTATACGGTAACATACTGTAGAATTTTCATGTATGTAAAACATTGTAGTGTATATATATATAGTCAGTCCTTCTCAGCTGCGGACGTCCGCATTTATTCTTACGGTGTAAATTTTCACTTTACACTCACTTTTCAATCGAATTTTCACATCTCCACCGTCTAGTATTTAGATACTAATGCATAGATCATCTTTGCAAAATTTCAGCCAATTTGGTTATTATTAAGGCACTCAAAATTGCGTTTTTCTGTTATAAACATAAACGGTTCAAGTTCGACAGAATTATGTTCATTCATTAGTTTAATTAAGTTTGAGTGCATTAATGATAACCAAATTGGCTGAAATTTTGCAGAGATGGTCTATACATGCATTAGTATCTAAAGATTAGACGGTGGAGATGTGAAAATTCGATTGAAAAGTGAGTGTAAAGTGGAAATCCGCACCGTAAGAATAAATGCGGACATGTACACCTGAGAATATATATATATATATATATCACGGAAGCAGTAAATAAAACATTTGATTAATGTTGTAATAAAAGAGTTACAAACTTACAAAATTAAATTAATGCATGAGTGAGAGCTAGGGCTCTTGGTAATTCTAAGCTAACTGAAGCTAACTGGTAGAGAGGAAGAGAGGAAAGAAGATGGAGAGAAAGGGAGAAAAGAAGAAGAGAGGAAAAAATGAAGCATGCCTACTCTGAAGCCAGAGGCGACTATGAATAGAAATTACAAAGTGATGAATAGTAAAAAGTGAATAGTGTGAATAATAACTTGTCGGCCACAGATTTACTGTTGGTGAATAGGAGTTTGTCTGCCACTGAAGACTGTTGATGCTTTCGGTGGAAATACTGACTGGGGCAGTTTGACTGGAATTACTCATATTCTGCATATGGATCCTGACTATCTTCATAATCGGCCCATCTTTTTGGTGGTTGACTGGGGGAACTTTGATGACTGTGAGTTGATGATGACTCTGAGGAAGAGTGTTCTTCTTCATCATCTGTGGATAGTCTGGCCGCCTGTTGTAGTAATTGTTTGGCTAATTCTTTTAATTCTTCTCCTTTGGAGGATGATGATGGACTGGAGGCTTTTTTCTTTTTAGAAGAAGATGGTGACTCAATTTTCTTCGTAGAAGAAGATGGTGACTGAGGAATCTGAGGTGACTGAGAAACTGGCTGAATGGAAGCCGGAGTTTTTGAACTCGAAGGAGTAATTGAAAATTCTTCACTGAATTGGGTAAGGACTCTTTCAGTATTGAATTTGTCCCACCATTTGACTAAGAGTTGTCTTAGAACCATGTGATTTTCAAGTTTATACTGCCATTTGAAAATCCAAGGGATTTTATATTTGGCCATGAATTGGAGAGTAACTGGAAATCTTTTCTCATATTCTGAGAAAGTCATGACTGAATCAAATTTTTTGACTGCATTTTGGAGGTCAATAGGGAGAAGATCATAAGGGCAACCATGGTTTTCCCACCAATCACCAAACCACATAGGAAATTGGCGATTGAATCTCCTATCAAAATTTAGGAACCATGAATGACTGAAATCTTTTGACTGGTGGAGGAGAATTCTACTCCATGCTGCAATATAATCATGATAAGTGAACGTGATGGTGTCTAATTTGTGGGGAGTAAAGGGGGAATCAACTCATTGGGATAATGAAATAATACGGATTATGTAGAGGGAATGGTATAATATTTTGGTTGGATCTTTTGGGTCATAGATTGGTTTAATAGATAATGACTCGGATTTGTATAAGATATCTTTATAGAATGCTAAAGTTTTTCCTGGAAGGTAATGAGAATTTGGACCGAAGTAATATTTGACTAAGGAAATGGGATTTTTTATATGACTCATGGAAGGTTCTACATGAAATAAGAAATGCTCATCTCTGTCAAAATAAGGGGATGATTTTTTATAATTGACTGGAGGTTTTGATGATGGGTCTGTTTTGTAAGGGTCATATTGGTTTACTAGGGCTGACTAATAATTGGGTTTTATTTGACTGAGGGTGCTTCCGAGAGAAGTATACGGAGCGAGGGGGGTGCTACCAAGAGCACTATAGTGGTTAACTAAATCAATAGGAGAATGACCTGTATAAGGAACTATGTTTGATTTTGACTCGGGTGATTCTGGCTTGACTGGAGAGGATGACGTTTGAATTGATTTTCTGGGATTTCTCCCTTTGGATGAGCTGGGCTTCATGGTTTGGTACCCTGTAGAAATTCACGAGTTAGGAAATCGGGGACATGATTGTCACTGTCTTTAATGAATGCAATTTCGAAATCAAAGATACTTAAAATTGCTTCCCAACAGGCAAAGATTTGTTTACTGGTAATGTTTTGAACATCCTGTTCTAAAACATCTTTAGCACTTTTACAATCGACACGGACTAAAAATTTTGATTTAATAAATCATCTTGAAATTTACTGATACATAAAACAATTGATAAAATTTCTTTTTTAATAATACTGTAATTTGACTGAGCGGGGTTCCAAATTCCAGAATGGAAACGAACAATTTGTTCTGGATGATTGGGAGAAAGCTGTTGTTTGAGAATACCTCCATAACCTATGTCAGATGCATTAGTTTCTACTATTTTATAGGAATCGGGAAGAGGGATTCCTAGACATGGTAGGGTTTTGACATGACTCTTAATTTCTTTGACTAAGGATGTATGTACTGATGTCCAAGGGGGGATTTTTTTGTAATCTATCAAATAAGGGTTTACAGTGTTTTCTGAGGTTTTTGTAAAATTCTGCTACATAGTTTAAAGATCCTAGGAACCTATGTAATTGATTTTTATCTAAAATGACATCCGGGAATTTGTCAGCGAATTGTATCGCTCTATCAATGGGTTTAATTTGGAGTTGGTGAATGTTAAATCTAAGAAAACGAATATTAGTTTGGAATAATTTGATTTTTGAGGCAGAAACAACTAGACCATTATTCTTTATTATGGAAAAGAATTGGTGAAGATGTTTCCAGTGTTGATCAATTGATTGAGAAAAGATCAAAACATCATCAATGTAGACAATGGAGAAGTGACTATATGGATTGAATATGTCGTTCATTATGTTTTGGAATTCGCTAGGGGCATTTTTTAATCCGAATGGCATAACATTCCATTCATAATGACCGAATGGTGTGACAAATGCAGTTTTGTATTTGTCAGTTTCACTGATTTGAATTTGCCAAAATCCTGACTTCATATCAAATTTACTAAAGATAACAGATTTGTTTAATCTGTTAATAAGGTCTCGTTTGTTGGGAATAAGATACATGATCCATTCTAAGACTGTGTTAAGAGGTTTATAATTAATGACTAGGCGGGGAGTCCCTCTTTCGAGTTCAGCATTTTTCTGAACATAGAAAGCTGGGCAAGACCAAGGGGATTTACTAGGGTGAATAATATCTTTGTGGAGTAAATCATTAATTTCGTTTTTACAAAAATCCATAATCTCATGACTCATTTGGATTGGGCGAGCTTTAGTAGGGATATTTTTCTCATCGAATTCTTTGACGTAAGGGAGTGAAACAATATGTTTTTTCCTGTGCCAAAAGGCTGTAGGAATATCAGAACATATTTTTGTGATTATTTTTGCTTCAAAAGTTTTGATTTTTTGTTGAAGGGAAGGGTTTTGAAGTTGATTTTCTATTCTCTTGAAATTAATTTCTTCTTGGAGAAAGATTATCTGCTTATTTTTTGCTTGAATGCAACTGAGAGTTTTTGAAATATTATTTTCTTGAAAAGCTCTTAGGGTATGGATTTCGGGGTTTGAAAGAAAAGTAAATTTTACTGGTTCATCAAAAGGGTAGGTAATAATACCATCATATTCAGTTTTAAAGGGGTAAATTAAAGTAATGAAAGGTAGTCCTAAAATTATTTTATCAGTTAAATTTTTAACCAAGACAAACGAAGTTTTGAAACAGACATTGTTTTGGCAGATATGGGCTTTAGGGATTTCGTATTTAATATCCATTTTTGTTCCATTGGCTGATCGTAAAGATTCTTTTGTTTTTTCAAAGTATTTTGAAGGTATTAAGCCTTCTTGGATGCAGTTAAGGTCTGCTCCGGAATCAATAAGTGTTGTTATTGTTATTTGGAAATCTTTTATTTGAGTTGGACGGTAGTGTACTATTTTTTAAGTTGAATTTGGCGTATGGTGCTAACAGTATTGTTTTCAGAGGTTTCAGCTTCAGTATTTTCCTGGAAAGGATTCGGAAATGGATTTTCAGGAGGATCCTGTATTTTAAGAAATTGATTATTTATTTTTAGTAAGTTTAATTCTTGTTTAATTTCTTTATTGTCATTCATAAGTTCTGAATGTGTTTGTTGTAAAGCATGTATTTGACTCTTGATTGTTTTTACTTCATGTTGTAGATCTTGGATTGTTATTTCCTTTTTACTAGTAGAAAATTTGTCGAAAGTTGTAGTAAGGCTAATTTTTTGTGAGGGAGGATTAATGATATTTTCTTGGGTAATTAGTTTTTTTAATTTTTTGAGGTATTCTGCTTTAAGTTCAGGGTTGTCTATTTTACCTATTAAATCAATTAATAGTTCTTCTTGTTCTTCTTGTTTGGAAAAGACATTTATTGTTTTACAATTGCATGCATCCTTACACCCAAAAGTAATATCTGGGGAAGAATGTTCATTGGATTCAGAGGAAGAAGATTCCATCAATGAGATGTCATCTTCACTTACTTCGTCTTCTGAATTAGTATTTCGTATTTCTAAAGTTTGTATGAGTTTTTCTTTTTCTTCCTCACTGATTTTTAGTTGATTAATAGTACTTTTAACTGGACAGTTATTTGCAAAATGACCAGTCTTATGGCATTTAAAACATTTAGTTTTACTTTTATCAAAAGGTTTACTCTTTTGTTGGTGATTTGGTTTTTTGGACCAATTTTTTCGGAATTTGTTTTTTGAATAAAATTTGTTTAGTTCAAAGTTATTTTTATGCGGTGTAAATTTTCTTTTTGAATGATAAGGAATAAACTTATTGCTTGCCTTTTTCTCCTTGAAGGAGGTAAAGGAGGTAAGCCATATTGTTTACAAAAATTTCCTAATTCATATTTAGCTGTTCTCTTATCTGATTTCATTTGAGCGTTTAGTTTCATATCTATACACATTTTTAATCCTTCTTTTTGAATAACTGTAATTATATTTCCATAGGTTAAGGAATCGTAGTTAATATGACCTATTTCATTACTATGGACTTGTCTAATTTTATGAGCAAATAATTTTGGAAGACCATTTATGAATTTTTCTTTCCAAAAAGGTTGGTTACTGTCGTCTCTAAGCATGACTCGGAAAATAAAAACATCTTTGTACCATTTGAAATCACTTAAGGTAGGACACCTAAGGTTACTGAGTTAGTCATGAATTCTGGATGTAATATGACTAGGAGTTCCTATGAAATGTTGGATGATTGTGTAGAATAAGGTATTAACGGCATCAGAAATTCTCATTCCTATGCGATCGTCAAAGATAGGCGTTCCATCTTCATCACGTTTGATTGCATGTTTAATAGATGATCTAGAATCAGGAGTGAGATGCTTTTCCCACCAGGAATGAAGCATTTCTGTAAATCCTGTGGAGAGTATGTCAATAATTTCAGGCTGGCTGAAATTATGATTAGTGACATAACTATTGGCTGCCATAGACATGTGATGTAATTTATTTAGAATTTCTTGTTCTGATAGGTTATCAATGTTCCATTCGTAAGTTTTGTCTGAAGAAACGGAAAATTGATTATTAAGATGATTGGTAGGTTGTATATCTAAGGGGAGAGAACGTTCTGTCCAAGTTCTAAAAGGTCTTTTCTTTGGATGAATTATTCTGTCTAGTTTTAAAGTTTGAAACATTTGGTCTAATTCTGGAATTTGGCTAGTATTACTAGAATCGCTATCAGAAGAAATGGATGAAGAGTGTTGTTAGGTATGGATTACTGCAATTCTACTAGGTTCTGCTGTTTCAGTTTTTAATTTTTCTAACATTTGTTCTATCTTTTGAATTGATGAAGTAGGCTTTAGGGAAGGTTTATTTAATTCACTAAAATGAACTAAAGGAGTTTTTGTTTTAGGTTGTGGTAGAATGTTAACTTTGGAAGATATGTTGTCAACTTTTGTTTCTATTTTATCTAATTGGGCTCCTATGGTTACCAGACTTTGGTTTGTGTAATTGTTTTGTTCAATAATTTTTTTAGTTTCTGGGTTAATTTTTTTAGAATCTGGATCTTCTACAACAATTTTGAAGGGTGAGGCTATGATTGAACTGTTAAGGTGATCAATTATTATTGTTTCAACAGGAGGATGACTGGAAAGGACTGACTTAGTTGAGGTTTTCCATCTTGCTTTTGTTAAAGTTTGAATTTTTTGGTTGTTTAATTGATCTATGAAATCAAGAAAGAATATTTCAGATTTTGTTTCAAGCATAAACGCTTGCCAATCTCGAAATAATTGTTTTCTTTGATCTATGAAAGGGAACTTCATTCTATAAAGATTTCTTTTAAGGATATTTTCTTCTAATTCAAGGTGTTTATCTAATCTAGAATAGTTGATTACAAAAGGTTGAGTAAGTGTACTTAATTGAGGATTTAGTGGGGGAGTAACTAGAAAATCAGAAGCAGTAGGAGAAGTTTGATCTTCATCTATGGTTGATATATTTTGAGACTCATTTTCTATGTAATTTGGGTAACTGACTTGGGAAGTAGTTCTGATGTTTTTAATTTTGAGCTTTTGCAATTCTTCTTCTAATTCTCTAATCCTAATATTTTTAATTTCTTTATCTAGATCAGAATCTCGTCTAGACATTGTTTCAACTGTGGTGAAACCAGCAAATGAATGTCTAGCTGTAGCAAAAGAATGCCTAGAGAAGTTTCCTACCTCTTGAATTCTTGGGTTTTGACTTATCCTAGAATTTTGAAAATTAATTCTTACCGTGCCATCATTAAATTGTTGAATACAGTCTAAATCAGAAAGACTATGTTGTGCATTAGATGGTTGATTCTCACTAGTGAGAGACCATTCAGAAGGAAGATGGACATCTGACCATCGGATTGTGTGAAGGACACTAATGTTAGCGTTTTGTTGACTACTTTGAATTAAGAGAGTATGGTTTTTGAGACTTTTGCTAATGGCTTGGAAATTCATATTTGTACCAGTGACTTTGTAATGGATTCTATAAATCAAGGCTAAAGGTTGGGTTCCTTCAAGAACATGGTAACCCGAAGTTTTAATATTAAGAGTTAAGACTTTTAGGATATGAGGGTCACTAAGGCTAATGGTGAAGTCTGGGTAACAATTAAATTGAACTGGACCATTAAACAGGCTTGACTCAATTAAACCAAGGATACTGTCATTAAAATCTGTAAATCTTGCATCTCGTAAACATAGAAGAATAGAGGCATTAAGACCTTTTCTAGTTAAAGGCTTGACACCGATTTGAACTAATCCAATATGGAGGAAATTATGTCCATCTTTTTTATGTTTCTTAATTGATTCTGGACTAAAAAGTTGGCAAGTTTCATGTTGTTTACTAAGGGCATAGACTTGTTCTACTGATTTAATATGGTGTTCACTTTTGAATGAAGCTAGACTCCATTTTTTCTTATAAATTTCATGACTAGGAACTCTGGGAATATTCTAGTCATTCATATCTATGTTATCATTTGATTGATACTCTATCTGTTCTTCATTGACTATGTCTGGGACTTTATTGAGGGAGGACATAGACGAACTAGAAATGACTGAGCTTGATCTAAACAGTCGACTCATTTTTGGGTAGAGAAGAGAAAACTAGACCGAAAGTAAAAGGATAGTAGGATTTAAGATCCTTGGCTTATGATCCTAAAGACCACTATTCACTCGACTCCACTCATGCCGCATCCGCTCATGCCTCACCTGGGACTTATTGTTTGGACCTGGACTTATTGTTTGGTTGGAGAAAATAATAGACTTAATAGAAAATAAGGAAAAGAAAACAAATCTGTAATCCTTAAAATTCAGGGATAGTAAACAATCACTTCATAAAATAAGTAAAGCAAATAGATCAACTCAAGAACCACTCCTAGGCGGTAGTGCGCCACCTGGGGATTGAGAAGCTAATTAGCGATAAAACTCCAGAGCCACTCCTGGGCGGTAGTCCGCCTCCTGGGGTTGGAGGTTTTAATGATTAACTATATCAGGCTTTTGGCTCTAATACCAAAACACGACGGAAGCCTGAAGCCTGATATAGGTTTTTGTATGTACTGATGTCAGAGCCATTAGCAAAAGTCCCAAAAACCATACTCTCCTAATTCAAAGTAGTCAACAAAACGCCAACATTAGTGTCCCTCACACAATCCCATGGTCAGATGTCCATCTTCCTTCTGAATGGTCTCTCACTAGTGAGAATCAACCATCTAATGCACAACATAGTCTTTCTGATTTAGACTATATTCAACAATTTAATGATGGCACAGTAAGAATTAATTTTCAAAATTCTAGGATAAGTCAAAACCCAAGAATTCAAGAGGTAGGAAACTCCATATATATATATATATATAGTCTCTATCCAGAGCGAAGCTTCGCTCTGGAATTAAAGTGCGAAGGTCCTTATTTGACTCACTTTTCGGTCATATTTTTCGATCATACCCGGTCAGTGTCTAGATACATATCGTAGGATCATCCTTACAAAGTTTCATCCAGTTTGGTGATCGTTTGCACACCGAATCAGATAAAATAAATCAATAAAACAAAATCTGTCCAAGTAGAACCGTTGGAATAAATCATGATTATGGAGGCTTAAACGGTCACCAAACTGGATGAAACTTTGTAAGGATGATCATACGATATGTATCTAGACACTGACCGGGTATGATCGAAAAATATGACTGAAAAATGAGTCAAATAAGGACCTTCACACTTTAATTCCAGAGCGAAGCTTCGTTCTGGATAGGGACTATATATATATATATATATATATATATATATATATATATATATATATACAGTTCCTATCCAGAGCGAAGCTTCGCTCTGAAATTAAAGTGTGAAGGGGACCATTTGTCTCCTCTTCTTTTCTGCCTAGCGGAGGAAGTTCTAAGCCGAGGTATTTCTAAGTTTTTAAATAATGGCAGACTGAAACCTATCTCTTCCCCGCAGGGAGTTATGGCACCTTCACATGTTTTATTTGCAGATGATGTGATTGTTTTCTGTCGAGGGGATCAACGTAACTTGGCTTTGGTTATGTCTCTATTTGATGAGTATGGGCAGAATTCAGGGCAAATAATTAACAAGCACTACCAGGATAAGCATTTTAGTCGACGAAAAAGTTTCGTCGGCCTGTTAACTTAATTCATCGGCTAAGATCTTAGCCAACGAGCCATCGTCGGCTAAGATTTCTTCCGGTAAAGGTCGTCGGCGATGACTTTAGCTGACGAAAAAAGAAGACGTTGTCCGCTATAGTCCCACAGTTTAGCCGATGAAAAACATGTCGTCGGTTTTTTTCCTAGACTTTAGCCGATGAAACAATTAAGATATTCGTCGGCTAAAGTGTGTAATAAAAAATTAAAAAAATAACTATAGCCGACGAAATATAGTCTGTTTCGTCGGCTAAACCTTATAAAAAAAAATTAAAAAATAACTATAGCCGACGAAACATGCCATAATTCGTCGGCTAAACATTCTAAAAAAATTTATAAAATAGTATAGCCGACGAATATAGTATTTAAATATCGTCGGCTAAAGTTGCTGGTTTTTGAAAAAGAAAACTGCAGAAACTTTCGGCCACCTCCAATCACCACCAAAATTTGACAGAATCTTCCTCTCAACATTTCGAACAACTTTCTAGAAGAAGTCGAAGCCCACTTCTAAGCCTAAACAGGTCAATTGAATCAAAATATAAAAATCCCCAATTTTAAACCCTAAAAACTTCAAATCTTCGATTCTCCTCACACACACCGAATCGAGCTACCAAATTCTAGGGGAATGTAGTACTAATCAAACTCAACTTATCCAAGAATCCAAACCAAACCGTTCTCAATGAATCATAAGCCAAAAACTTCACACCACCCCACTTTCTTGAACTCAAAGAAAAGTTCCCAAGTCCTCACCATAACCAAAGTAATCATATCTCTTCAACTGAAACTCCGGCCGGTTATCTTCATCAGCATTAACAGACCCAGTAACTTCAGCCGGCATCAACATTCAATCACACTCAACAAACCCCACACCAAAAACTCACAACTTTCCAAAACCCAATATTCAAAACTCAAAAAAGCACAAAACTTTAACCTCAAGAAAACTAACCTCTTCTTGAGGGAGGAGCTGGGTAGGCGCTGGAGCAGACTACTTACCATCCACCTCTGGTAAAACTTATATATAAAGAACTTTTCCGACGAAATTCTTTATTTTCGTCGGCTAAACTCCTTTGAAAATTTTGAAAATTTTCCCCCAAATTTGGTTTGCCGCCAATTTTTTTTTCGACTTTAGCTGACGACGTTTCATATATTTTCGTCGGCTAAAGTCCTTTCAAAATTTTCCTCCGAATTTGTTTTACCGCCAAACAATTTTGACCTTAGCCGACGACTTTTTTAATATCTCGTCGGCTAAGCTATAAATTCATGAAAACGCTCATATCTCCCTCTATATTACGTAGTTTGGTCAAACCTTCCACACGAAAAACTCTCATGTAGATGAGACGCAACCGCCTATATAAAAATTTTGAGACATTTACCTTCCGACGATAAGGCTCCCCATATGGAATAATAACGGTAAATAGGGTTGACCGCTACTATCGGCACCGAGACGTTACCCGATTTACGTGATTTTTGAACCATAGCTGTATTTCACCATTTTGAACACATCTTATTTAACGAGATTTTTGATAATTTTGCTTCCTATGTAGAGTTGGTTCACAAAGTTGTATAACCTACTAAACAAGTTATACAACATTAGTAGACACGTGATTCCGATGACTAAAATTCTCAAACTAAAATTCGACCGTCAGATATGATCATTATGACGAAATATGTCTATGGTAAAAAATTCAACTGGATCCGACAACGTTAAGGGCTCGATCGAAATGGTCAACCCTAATCCATCGTTACTTATCACACGAAAACACTCATATCTCTCTCTATATTACGTAGTTTGGTCAAACCTTCCACACGAAAAACTCTCATGTAGATGAGACGCAACAGCCCATATAAAAATTTTGAGACATTTACCTTCCGACGATAGGGCTCCCCATAAAGAATAATAACGGTAAATAATAGACACGTTATGATTCCGATGACTAAAATTTACAAACCAAAATTCGACCGTCAGATATGATCATTATGACGAAATATTTCTATGGTAAAAAATTCAACTGGATTCGACAACGTTAAGGGCTCGATCAAAACGGTCAACTCTAATCGGAAATAAGAAAACTACATTTTGAAGCCCTAAACGGACTCGGATGGTCAAAAAGGCCCATGTTTCATGACAAAGCAATGAGTTTGACTCGTAGGGCCGTTACACTTCCGGAAATGTATCACAATAGTCAATCGGACACCGAATGCCAAATCTGCAGCATAGTGAATAATAAGGGTAAATTGCATTGACCGCAACTATCGGCACCGAGACTTTACCAGAATACCGTGATTTTTCAACTGTAGACGTATTTCACCATTCTGGTCATATCTTATTTCACGACTTTTTTGCGTTTGAAGGTTCTACGTATAGTTTTTTTTCCTAGATGAGTTGTTGTCCAGATCTGTAAATATAAGACACTTTAGCCGAAAAAATTATATTTTTCATCCGCTAAACTTTTAAAAATTTCGTCGGCTAAAGTTCACAGACTATAGCTGACGAAAAAAATTATTCAGACGACGAAATTTTAATTTTGTCGTCTAAAGTTAACCAAAGCCGACGAAAATTTAAATTAGCCGACGAAGAAAAATTTCGTCAGCTAAAGTCGACGTTAGCCGACGAAAAAATAATTTGTCGGCCTGATCTTTTTATTTTCGTCGGCTAAAGCTTTTCTTCTGGTAGTGAAAGCCAAGTCACAGGTATTTGTCAGTAAACATATTTATTACCGCCGGCAGTCCATTGCAAACTCTTTGGGTATTCCCATTAGAGGAATTCCATTTACTTACTTGGGTGTGCCAATTTTTCGTGGGAAGCCTCGAGCATCTTACTTTCAGCCGATTGTTGATAAAATTCGAGTTCGTCTATCTAGTTGGATGGGTTCTATTCTTTCCATGGCTGGCAGGCTTCAATTGCTCAAGTCTGTTTTTAATAGCATGCTGGTATATAGGTTTCAATTTTATGAATGGCCTATTTATCTGCTGTGGCGTTTGGAGGTTTGGTGTAGGAACTACTTGTGGTCTGGCTCCATTGATAAGAGAGGTGTTCCTTTGGTAGCATGGAAGAATTGTTGCACTTCATTGGAGGAGGGTGGGCTAGGCTTAAAGCAACTTGCTCTCCAAAATAAGTCTCTTCTTCTAAAGAGGAGCTGGGAAGTTTTTTCTTCTTCTTCAGTTGGTAGCTCTTTCCTTCAAGCTCGCTTTTGGCGTAATGGGGTCTTGCGTCGTTCGTATGCAAGCTCTTCTATTTGGCCAGGGGTGAAACGTTTTTGGGCTCAAGTTCAAGAAAACTCAAGGTGGCTCATTGGTTGTGGGAGATCAGTACATTTCTAGAGAGATAATTTCTTGGGTAGGCCACTTCTCGAATTTTTTGGGAATGATAATGCAGGTTCGGCTGCTCTCATGGATGGGTTGGTAGCTGACTGCATTCTTAACGGTGCTTGGAATTTTCCCTCATTGTTTCAACTACATTTTCCAGGCCTCTGTGATTTAATTAGTGGTGTTCCTATTGCTCTGTCCCCAAATATGCCTGATAAATTGATATGGGTTCCATCTGCATCTGGTGAGCTAATTGCAAGGGATGCTTTTCACTTTCTACGTCCGCGACTTCCTCAGACAAATTGGGGTAAGCTTATATGGTCTATATATATTATTCCTCGTATCTCTATTCATTCATGAAAAGTGTTACGAGGTAAGATATTGTCGGAAGATGTGTTGCAACGACAGGGATTTTCCTTGGCATCTCGTTGTGTCCTTTGTGGCTTGGAGGGTGAATCATTGCTTCATATTTTTTTCTCATGCTCTTATGCTTATTCCTTGTGGGGATGCTGGGTATCTTGGTTTCAGTTGGGTGTTATGCCATCGACTATTATGGATTTGTTATTCTATGGTTTGAATGGCTGTAGCCAACAACTTAGAGAATTGTGGCTGCTTTGTTTTACTACTACCCTATGGTTTATTTGGAAGGCAAGGAACATAATGAAGCATAATGGTCGTTTCATTGGTGTGGATGCTTTACATAGGCTTATTTTGGGGCACATACAAGCTGCTAGTAGATTAGCTACGGGTTGTATGTTCAACTCTTTGGAGGAGTTACGAATCCTGAAAAATTATAATATTTCATGTCGCCCACGTAGAGCTCCTCGTATTATTGAGGTTAATTGGCATCCTCCAATCCTTGGGTGGGTGAAAATTAATACTGATGGTGCGTGGCAGCGTGCATCAGGACGAGCCGGTTATGGTGGTATTTTTCGTGACTTCCGTGGTTCTTTTCTTGGTGCTTTTGCGTCTAGTCTTGATATTCCTAGCTCCATTGAGGCTGAGGTCATGGCAGTAATCCAAGCTATTGAGTTAGCTTGGGTTAGAGAATGGAAACATATATGGCTTGAGGTGGACTCGACCCTTGTCCTTCATTATCTTCGGGATCCTCATCTTGTTCCTTGGCGGTTACGGGTGGCATGGAGTAATTGCTTGCACCATATATCACATATGCATTTTCGGTCCTCTCATATTTTCAGCGAAGATAATCAAGTGGCGAATGCACTTGCTAATATTGGGTTGACATTGACTGGCATGTCATGGTGGGATGATCATCCTCCTTCCATCGTTGATCATTGCCGGCGAGATGCACTTGGTCTCCCGAATTTTTGTATTTGTTAATGTCTTTGACATGTGTTCATTGATGTTTTTTATGTAATTACTTGTTTCTCTACATAAGAGTTTATTTGTAGGTTGACATTGGTCTAATCCTCCAGCTTCTTGTACCTTTTTTTATCAATAAATTTTCGTGGAGGGACGGTGAGTTAGTCCATCTACGCTTACCTAAAAAAAAGTGTGAAGTTCTTTATTTGACACACTTTTCGGTTATATTTCAATATCTCCACCGTTCTGTTTATTGATATTAATGTATAGATCATTCATGCAAAATTTCATTCAAACTGATGATCGTTTATGTACCGAATTAATTTAAATTAATGAACGGACCATAAATATATCTAACCAGAACTGTTTGTATAAATCACGATTATGAACACCCAAACGATCATCAAATTCGATGAAACTTAAACTTTGCAGAAGTGATCTATGCATTTGGTTCTACAACTGAACGGTGGAGATATGAAAATATGATCGAAATGTGTCAAAGAATGAACTTCACACTTTAGTTTCAGAGCGAAGCTTCGCTCTGGATAAGAACTATATATATAATATATATATATATATATATATAGTTCTTATCCAGAGCGAAGCTTCGCTCTGAAACTAAAGTGTGAAGTTCATTCTTTGACACATTTCGATCATATTTTCATATCTCTATCGTTCAGTTTGTAGAACCTATTGCATAGATCACTCTTGCTAAGTTTCATCCAAATTGGTAATCGTTAAGGTACCGAATTAGATTAAATCAACGAACGAACCATAAATATGTCTATTCAGAACTGTTTGTGTAAATAACGATTATGAAAACCCAAACGATCATCAAATTCAATGAAACTTGGTAAGAGTGATCTATGCATTAGGTTCTACAAATTGAACAGTAGAGATATGGAAATATGACCGAAAAGTGAGTCAAATAAAGAACTTCACACTTTAATTTCAAAGTAAAGCTTCGCTCTATATATATATATATATATATATATATATATATATATATATATATATATATATTCCTCACTCGTCAAAAACCCTAGACTAGAATTTGATAACCCTTGAAAAAACTTGCATAAAATAAGAAATTATATTATAGTTATCTTCAAGTCGTCATAGTAATTTGGTGTTCAGGGACCACATATAAACTAAAGTTGATAAAAAGATACAAAGTGGAGGGTTTGGCTGCTATATCGAAAGGTATAGTATGCCTTACTATACCTTTCACTAAGGAGGGGAGGTGCAGCGGGGGGTGGTTTTGACTGTGTTTTTCGTCAGGCATGCTATGTCTTCCGACACAGCATAATTTTCCCAAAGAGGACCCTTAAAAATGGAAAAATATTGTACCAAACCAGATATGGTGCAAGAAGCTGCTGAAAGAGTAACTTCATCTCAGTATACTGCAAAAATGAAAGAAAAAAAATTAAAAATCTACTAATAGATAGAGAAAACGTACATACATCAAAAAAAGAAATGTGTCATGACTTTATTAATAAGAGCGCCATGTTTTATGGTCATATCAATAAATGTATGTATCACATACATATAGGTACCTAGGAAAATTTCAGCTATATATGTCATAGAAAACAACACATGCACTTGTAGAATTCAGTTCATTTTAGTATGCAAACATATAGATCGAGATACTCACTTGTATAGATACAAGGCAATCCCCAGAATTATACACAGCAAAGTAATGTCAATGCAGAAATTTCGGCTCGATCTCATCTGCAAGTAAATCAATGTTCTTAATATTGGAGATACATCAGCAGCTAGCTAGCTTCAAGAGAATCATAATACCGTGTAGTGTGAAACTATAATTGATCAGTAAAATAAGCTTATAGCTACCTTGTAAAGATTTTCCTTAAGCCTCACATTATTATTTTTTATGTCAGATGTCACCTTATCCACCTGTAAAAGCATCAAACCATCACTAAGAATGAACTTATAATTAAAGTGTAAGTGTACAACATATCACTCGTCTCAAGGTGTGATTTAAAAGATAAATTTTTGAGTAAGGTTCACCTTCGTATCTATCTCATCAATTAACGGTACCTGTCGATCCATTTCCTGAACATAATGAAACAATGATCAATCTCTCATTCTTCTAATATCAAAAGGAAACAGAGTTATGTGCATCTCTACCAACCTCATTCATATCTAGGGCCAAATCTTTCAGCGTACCCAATCCTTCTGATATGATATCTAGACCTTGATCCTGCACGAAAGAACAACTAAATCAAATTATTCAAAGTTTCATGACACAAGAAAAAATAGCAACTGCCTCTTTTGATTATAGAGAAAGCATAAAAGCGACTAAATTAACTAGGAGCTGTATATGCCTGTCTCTTCTTCCGCATTTCATACTCTTGCCGAAATTGATTCGACTCTTCAGTTTGTTGAAAAAACTCATTCCCAAAATTTCCATCTGATCAGTAAGGAAACAGGCGAGCGTTAAAAGTAGATCAAAATGTGAATATCCAATGAATTAAACCCTACAAAAGCATAATATACATTGATTACCTGATGAGTCAAACTTTATATTTTTATGAGATGCTGAAGGTGCCCAAGTTCCAGCTTTAGTGGCAGGAGTTTCTGTCCCATCTGGTATTTCTTGAATCCTCTCAGGCAATGTAAAAACCAGATCAATGCGTGTTTCTAGATCTTCTTTGGACAACCCATTTACCTGCATATATGAACTTATGAAATAGAAATGGAAAAGATGTAAATTCTGAATCCCAAACCCTTTTTTCTCACCTTCTTCTGAGCCAATTTACGAAGCTTAGGAAGTTCTTCCATCAATCGGGCCTTAGTGCGACGAATCTCCACATTAGTGGCCACCGCGACAGCCCTATTACTTTCCATCGCAGACTTCTCCGCTTTCTGCATAATCCCAAGAACTCAAACATCACATTTCCATTTCCCCCCAACTCATTCCTAAACACATAAAATTTATCTCTTAGAAAGCATTTCAATACAATAGAGATGGAGACGAACCAGGTGAAGGTCTTGGATTTCGTCTTCGACATGGGCGTAGTGGCGAGCGAAGACATCGTCGCCGAAGCCATTGAGCTCGCGCTGCTTCTCGATGTCATACCTGTCGTACTTCCTGCAAATTGTTTCCACTCGGGAGAGGATGTCGATGACGCTCATTTTTCCTCGCCAAAAGAGAAAACTGATGTCGGAGGACGAGGAGGAGGAGGCTTTTGCTTTCTCTCTACTTTTCCGGTCATTCTGTTCCCTTAAGTTTCGGAGGCCTTGTAACGAAGTGGTGGCGAATTGGATGGTAGAGGCAAAGACTGAGTTTATTAATTCTTGTCGAAAAAAAAAGACCGAGTTTATGAGCCAGGGAAAGGAGGACAATTGTTTGCATGCATGATACGGTAAAACAAGGCTATTAACCACGTGGCAGCTAAGACCATGCCAGGACAACTGCTCGTTTTGCTTCAACATTCCATGTAATTGGTGGGTGGAACTGGAACACGAGCTCTACGTACCACTGGTGATGACTTAGAGAGAGTTGGCTAGATTTATGCAGAAAACAAATGAAGATTCCAATCAGAAAGCTGTTTTCAAATAGCTAGGGTTAAGCGTCTCAGATCGATCTTCATGTTATTTCCATTTTTCATCCATGTTAGGATATAGGTACACAGTTTTCTTGCTTCCCGTTAAAGCTATTGAGAGCACGCGAAATCAAGACTAAATTATATATAGTCAAGATCAGGTTTATCATTTAGAGTAAATCTCGACTCTAGCTAATTTTCAGGAACCAGTATATAAATGCATCTTTTATATATTGCACGACTATTGCTAAATAACTAGGCATTGATGATGAGCACGTTTAGAATGGGAGATGGAAAGAATCGATATGTAAATACTTTATTCTCATTGTTTACTTACCAGTTACCATACATAATCAAAATAAGAATGCAACTAAATCGGTATACGTACCATGATAAACAACAGTACTTTCAGAGATAGTTACTAGAAAGTTGAGCTTAATAATTTAATAAAATATTATTTTAGTACTATTAGCAACAGATCGCCATTTTCTCCCTTTGAAAACAATGCAAGTATGCAACACACACATGCAAAACCTATACACAATTTTGTGTTTGGACTACTCAATTATATGAGATGGAACTCTCGGAGTCCATGTTGTAGGATGGTTGTTTTACGTGGATTTGGATTTTCATCCATGCATTGCCAATCATAAGCGATCCTAAAAATCACTCATTCTATTCTACATGGAAATCATTTCATTTCCCATCAGCATCTGATACATTTGTCATCACAAGAATTTTGAGCTTTCATTTGTAAAAACCTAAGGTATGCAAAGAGATACTGAATATAGAGCCATGGGAAATGGACTCGTATGCTAAAACAACTGAAGGTAAAAACAAAAATAAGGAACAAAATGAGAAAAGCGGCAGACTATATATAGCTAGGCCAACTCTCCCTTCCATGGAGGGAGCTTGTATGCAAGTGATTACTAGTTCTTACAACAGAGTCAGTCTTGCAACTGAAGTTACTTACAGAACTCCCAAAGAAGCTACTTACAGAACTCCCAAAGGAGGATAGTGATCAGCCGTTGCTCTAATTATGACAGTTACTAAAGATCGATCGCGAATATGCATCAAGTTCCAGACCAAATGGAAAGAAAACAAATGCATCAGGTTAAAAAGTCACCTGATTATTTTTTTTCTCTTGGAAAGGGACTAGAGAGTACAGAAATGTAATATATAGTTTAGGGCCGGTCAAATTCATGAGATATATCATTGAGATGTGAACCAGATGGCATCTTTTTTTGTCTTAGAGTCCATTGCCTTGAGTATTAAAAATTTATAATTATTAGTTAAGAGAAAGGAAGTTAAAATAGTGGGACAGAGCCAGAGGAAAAAGAAAGTTTAATCAACTGGCCAGAATAATGATTTTAAGCTTTCTGTGTGTGTTGCTTCTCTTAGCTCTGATCAAAGCATTTCACCAACTATGGTGGACGCCGATTCGAATTCAGAATCTTATGCGGCTACAGGGAATCAAAGGTCCTTCTTACAGACTTCACTATGGCAACACCAAAGAAATCAGCAAAATGCAAAATGAAGCGCTGAGCAGGCCCATAGATGTATCAGATGATGATATATATTCTCATGTTCAACCTCATATTCATGCATGGACCAAGACTTATGGTATTATAACATATCAAAATCTTAACTCAAGTATGGTTTAATTACACCAAAGATTAAATTTGGTCACTGGTGCTACACAGGGAGGAATTTTCTTCAATGGATTGGTGTTCAGCCTGTTCTGGTCATTACAGAACCCGAGTTGTGCAAAGAGATCCTCAACAACAAAGATGGTGTTTATACGAAGCAGAAGCCAAAAAAGATGGTGAAGAAGCTATTAGGAGATAGCATTTCCATGACAGATGGTGAAAAATGGGTTAAGTTGAGAAAAGTGTCTAACCATGCCTTCCATGGAGACAGCTTAAAAGTAAGTACTAACCGCATCCAGTTTAGTAATTATTTTTCTTACAGAATTAGCATTTTTTTTTGGGTGACAATTACAGAATTTGCATAATTAAACTTGCTAATAATTGCATGATTGGTACTGTTCTACTAGAATATGTTTAAAGAAATGAAAGCTAGTGCTGAAACGATGGTAGAAAGTTGGAAGTTTCATGAAGGAAAAGAGATTGATGTGTTTGAAGAATTTAGTTTGTACACTTCAGAAGTGATCTCAAGGACAGCATTTGGCAGCAGCTACTTAGAAGGCAAATCCATTTTTGACAAGTTGTCAAAGTTATACAGCATCATATTCAGAAATCGTTACACAGTCTGGATTCCTGGCATAAGGTGGTTAGCTAGCTCTATGAATTTTAACCAAGAACAGATCTTTGTGTTTAGTTATTCATTCTACATTGATACTTGATTACAGTTACATGTCTGGGGTCATAAGTCATGAGCAGTCTTATGTATAGTTTCTGACTCAAAAATTGCAGCAAAGTTTTTAGGAAGAGTGATGACATTGAATCAGACGAGCTTGAGAAAGGAATACGCGACTCCATATTGGAGATTGTTAAGAAAAGAGAAATGGAGGCAATCATTGGAGAAGACAAGCATTTTGGCAATGATTTTCTTGTCTGTATTCGTTTTCGGTAGGGTGTTTTTTGTTGCATATTAGTTTTTGTTTATGTGTCTGTTCGAGCTTCTTTTCTTTTTGGTAACTTTTCTTATTAATTAAGGAGTTAGGCTTAATGTCCCCTCCTTACTTTTGTTTTCTTTTATTTTTCCTTTTAAATAAAACTCAATAGAGGTTTGGGTATCTAACCCGTCCTCTGTTAAAAAAAAAAAAAAAAAAAAAAAGACAAGCATTTTGGCAATGATTTTCTTGGATTGCTTTTAGAGGCTCATCACGCTTCGGATGATAAGCAGAAGATTTCGATTGATGAGTTGGTTGAGGAATGCAGGACTTTTTACTTTTCTGGACAAGAGACTACTAATTCTGTACTTTCTTGGATCCTTCTTCTGGCACAGCACCCCTATTGGCAAGAGGAAGCAAGAAAAGAGGTGCTGCAGTTGTTTGGCAATCAGACTCCAAATTACGAAGGCCTTGCCAAACTCAAAACAGTAAGAACGTCTCTAACTCAATTAATATATGCTTGTCAAATTTGTAGAAACCAGACAATAATGTTCAATTAAGTTTAGAAAATCTTCATTTTTATGGATGCAGATGAGTATTATTATGAATGAGACCCTAAGGTTATATCCTCCTGCTATTTTGAGTTCAAAGAAGGTTGCAAGGGAAACTAGACTGGGAAAACTCCTACTTCCGGCTAATATGGAGCTGATTGTCCCACCTATGGCACTTCAACATGATGCTCAGCTCTGGGGACAAGATGTGGGTTTGTTCAAACCAGAGCGATTCTCTGAAGGAGTTGCGAAAGCAACTAACGATAACATGGCTGCATTCATGGCCTTTGGAATGGGGCCTAGAATGTGTGTGGGATTCAACTTTGCAGCCATTGAAATAAAGATTGCTCTGTCAATGATTCTGCAAGGCTATTCATTTACCCTTTCTCCAGGTTATGTCCATGCGCCTTATCCGCTGATTACCATTCGGCCACAACATGGAGTTCAAGTAATACTACACTCACTCTGATCTGGTGAACAGGCTCCCCATAAAATCAAATCTTGCAGTTAATTTGTTGGATATGCTTGCTTGTGACACTGCGACTGCTAAAATGATTGTGAAGAATCAAAATTGTGCTTCAGAACCACCTTTGAATCTAAATGACTAGATCATTACATGTATTAGTTACTGTATGTAATCCAAAAGTAGTTTCACTGCCAAAGTGCCAATACATGCATGTTTTCCTAGTTCCTGGTTTGCTTGCAGATTTTAAGCCTTTGCTTCCAAGCCAAGAGTTGTCGAGGTGACTGCAATTCATCTTGTTGTGTCACATATTGGTACATGTTCTTTAAAGACTTTGAAACAGTTACTGATCCATCAAGCTCACTATAATAAGCTCAATTAAAAGGCTGTACAGAACCATACCAGTATCGGTGAAGGGAGATCTTTTTCTTGTATATAATGTTATACATGAAAAGTGAAACCTCTTTTTCTTGTTGCTTGATGATCGTTGGTCCTTTTCTCCTAGAATTATTCATCCCTTAAGGCCTTAATAATAGCATAGCTATTCAGAAGAGACTATTCTGTACATTGGCACTAAAAAAGCACTAGCAGGCTAAACAATGGATCTTAGAGCAAGTCCACCTTTGGAGCAAAAAGAAGACCCGAGCCTTAAGCCGGCTCAAAAGAAGACCCAGGAAAAAAACCCAAGTCCACCCATGAAAAAAATGATAACCCAACCTTCATTAGGTCAAGACCTGGGTCAGACCCATGACCCAAGCAAAGAAAAATAAAGGCCCGGGCCTTTGTTGACACATGAGCCCAACAGCTGGGCCCCCCATGCAGAATCCCACGTGAAGAGACAGAACATATGCAAGAGAGACGCGCGTTACGGACCAATGGGAACACGTGTGAAAGCGCGTTTCTCTCTCCTTTTTCAAACCCAACGGTCGTCCAATCTGGACCATTGGTTCACTTAAAAAAATTCACAATCAACTCAACATGAAGAAGTTGATGAACCTCCTATTAACTTGGCCCAAGATAGTGATGAGGTACCCCCGAATTCAAATGTGAGGCCTATTGGAAGAAAGACAACAAAAGAAGCCACCCGGAAAGGAAAGAAGGCGGCCAAAGATGCGTGTCCCATGACATCCGTTGTTGTCATGATTGCAACCAACCAATCATCAATATTGCAATTGAGGGAGAAACGGGACGAGGCATACGCAAAACAATTGCAAGAGCAACAACAACGAGAATATATGCGATTACAAATGGATCTTCAAAATGAGCACTTTAAACTCCAAGAGAGGGAAGATCGTATCAAAGAGAGAGAAGAAAAGATTATGGAGGTAAATCTAAGTACTATGTCACCGGGGCCTAAAAAAGATTATTGACTGTTAAAACAAAAAGAGATAGCGGATAGGCAAGAAAACACCACTAGTGGATATCCTCACACATCCTTCCCCGGTGGATATCTCCAAACACCTTTTCCTGGTGGATTTCCTCAAACACTTTTCCCCGGTGGATATCCACAACCACCTTTTCCCGGTTATTACTTTCCTTAACCACATTCGGCCGGCGACTCGACCAACCCGGTAAATCTCAATGACCCCTCAAACACAGATTTCTTTTGTAACGAGGATGTTGATAATTAGAGTTAGAAATTTATATTATTGTATTTTTTTTCCTAGATTTGACCTGTCAATTTAAGTCATGTAATAAATAAATTAATTTTAATATGTCATTTTTTTAAATTTATTTATTACTTTTTGTATAATTTCAATATGTTATGCATAATTTTATTAACATATAAAATCATTATTCATAATCAAAATACCTATTATAAAATTAAATAAACAGTCACTGCCACATAGCGACTCAGAAACAGAAATCGTGGGTGGAAACTACAGCTCAAAATCACTGCCACGTGACGACCCATGTCTCGCCCATGACCCAGGCCTTCCCAATGAAGACCCAGAAGGTAGACTTGTTCTTACTAGTTATGGCTGCTTTTTTTATATTTGAAAATAGTTATGGCTGCTAAAGTAATCATGTTGGTTTCTCTAGAATGGATTCCAGATGTATAATGTATTAGTGGATGATGTTCTAGGTTTTAAAAAAAATTGCAGGAATGCCACTAAAGAAAGTTGTGACAATCTTCTCCACAGCTTCAACCAATAACTCATACTTCGCTTCACAAGGATATTGTTAGGAATATAGGGATAATTAATATTATAGAAGGGTATTTCTGTCTTTCTTTCATTAAATTAATTCTCCTATGTTTAGCAATAGTTGTACATTGTTGCTTGTATCAGAATATTCAAAATGTAGTTCATTCGGTTCTCTGTGTTTCCTTTCTTTTCAGTCTTCTTCTTTCTTCCTTTCCTTTCAATAAATCCATGAATGTTATCATGGTATCAAAGCTACGGCTCTTGATCCTGTTGACCTCTTCATGTTTGTAATTGCTTCCGCTTTTATCAGTTACAATAGATTCGATTTATCCCCAATTTCTAACCATAACCCCCAAATTCGTTATCTCCTGAATCGTGAAGCCTCTGTCATGAATTATCGCTCAAAGCTTGAGCTTCATCTCTCATCATCCTTCATCTATGATTCAGAGTTATTGCCGCAGTGTATCATTTGCTCCAGTTTTCTTCGTCGGGAGTCCAATATTTGGTTGGTTCACTCATCGGACACTAGGGATCTGCGTTTTGAATGGAAGTTGCTTCGGTGATCCACTCGGTATTACAAAATCACTCTCTCATGTCTGTGTCATTTCATCAAACACTTGGTGTGCATTCTTTCGGCAAAGTCTCATTGGGATTTGGTAATTCTAAATCGTTTGCACTGTACTTAGTCGATATGATTTAGTACTCGAGTTTTTCCTGTGCTGATATGGATAGTTGATGGAATTGACTGTGATTTAATGGTAATTGTTTGCTATGAGAGTTGTGTGCTGAAGATGATGATGAGTTATATCTGAGAGTTCTTGTTATCTTGTATTTTCTACTTGGATGATTGATCTTTATGATTAAGCCTGTGCAACTCAACCTTTGGTGATATATGGCTGGAAGGTTATGATATCAATATGGAATATATGAGAGAGAAGAAAGATGTCTAGTTTGTTATGCTGCTTCAGTGCTTCCTATGATCATGTCTTCTTCATTGAGTTTCTGAATTGTCTCATCTACCTAAGTGATAAATTGTTTAGTGATATAAGGTTGATGGTTGTTGTTTAGTGTTCTCCTACGGTAAAATGTTTAAGATACCGACCCTGCAACAAAAAGAATTGTATGTGGAATTGTAGATAACTTTTGGAGGTAGTAGCCTTCATAGTTATGTGGAATTGTAGATAACTTTGGAGGTTAGCCTTCATAGTTATGTGGATTATAGACAACTTTGGAGGTAGTAGCCTTTATAGTTGTGTGGATTGTAGACAACTTTAGAGGTAGTAGCCTTTATAATTGTGTGGATTGTAGACAACTTTGGAGGTAGTAGCCTTCATAGTGTTTTTGGTATTGTAGAATTGTAATAGAGGTGGTGGCCTCTGTATAACTTACTTTGAAGAAAATATTGCAGTAAGTAAAATTTGAATTGAGATGTGGAGGGAAACATTATTATGCAGCAGCTTATATGTTGGGACAATGCATAAGAGAGTTGAAAGATAAGAGTAGAGCTATGGTGAAGGATTGTGAGCTATATATGGTTAGTTTTGACAATAGTATTGTTCTGCTCTTTTGATTGTGGGTGGATGATATCGAATTAGTGTCGTGTACATTGGTCTCTAACTTGTTCATATTCAGCAAGGTTGCTTCCACAAGTGTCAGAGGCAAATTATATGATTGGGATTATAATTTGCTTATTTGTTAGCAATGAGGCTATTTTATCCTAAATTGAATCTGCTACAATAAGAGAATGGCCATGTTGTGAAAATTGTTATTAGAATCAGCCAGCAAGGGTGTTTCTTTAAGTGGAGAGAATATGATAGATGCACATGCCGAGTTGAACTCTTCTACTTATATTAATATTAGACCAGGCTTTGAGGATAAGGATTAAGATTTCTCTTCTGCATACTCCTTGGATATATATATATATATATGGTAATACTGGTGTGTTATTCATTGATCATTGTGCTCCAGCAACTTCATTGGTGCTAGACACTTGTTTTGATTAAATTGCATATCACTTATCAACTGCTTGTGCATTTAAAGGTCAATTTGAAGACATCCACTTAGAATGTTATGAGCTCTGCATTAATTGTTAAGGCTTTCAGTTTTGCTACAGCTTTTTCTTCTCAACCTGAAGCTTCTGTTACTATTGCTGGAATGCCTTGGCTGATGTTGAATATGGTGCGCATTAAAGAAGACCATGTTCTAATGCAAGAATTCATGTGTTCCAACCATTATGCTTTGGTATCCAAGCATATGGTCAAGGGGAAGTGTTAGGAATATAGGGATAATTAATATTATAGAAGGGTATTTCTGTCTTTCTGTCATTAGATTAATTCTCCTATATTTAGCAATAATTGTACTGTGTTACTTGTATCAGAATATTCAAAATGTAGTTCATTCGGTTCTCTGTGTTTCCTTTCTTTTCAGTCTTCTTCTTTCTTCCGTTCCTTTCAGTAAATCCATGAATGTTATCAGATATTTTACGTGGCAGAATATTTCATTTCAAAGTTACAGAAAATGAACAATAATCTATAATCTATCATAAACTTATCCGACTAATGGTCATGCCAGAGATCCCAAAACCAACCAAAGGTCGACAGGAGACGCTACTAATTGTTAAAGTTAATGCTTTACTCTTAACCTTATGCTAGTTGGTTTAATTCTAGTTAAAATAAGCTTTAGTTAATCCTTGACTTTTTTATACAAGGTAGTGTGTCTAAGAAGACATAGACAATGGACTGATATAACAGTATCAGATCTGTTATCTTTGTATCAGATGCACATTATCAGTTTATGAAACAAGAGGTCTGAGAGTAATAGCTCCAGCCCATTTCATAATCACATCATGTCTGTATCAAATATATATTGGTGTGTTTGTGTGTAATTGAGTGCAGAAGATAATAGAAGAAGATCAAGGCAACGTATCTGATCAAGGTGTGAAGAGCAGTTGCATAAATCGCAGCGAGCTTGGATCAGAGGAGGTGAGTTTTTAGCTCAACCCCAACACTAATGTTACTCATTTTCAAAACTAAACACTGAGATAAACATAAGGCTCACCGCTCACTCACACTGATCTTGCCAAACTAGGCTTTGGAGATGCACAACCCGTTAAACTGACCAATTCTGTAGCCAGTAGACAAACTCTATTCCATACTTCCTCTGCTCACCCAAGTAACCCACCATTCTTATGCTTGTTGTCAAGCGAAGGTAAAAAGGATTCATGAAGACGCATCAGTTTTGCTGAATCTACAAACTAAGCTACTGCACATTGATTAGTGCTCCTAAATGGATAAATCTAGCTAAACTCAGCTGCATTTCTAAAACTTATGATCCTGCATTCCGTCGAATAGAACTTGATATAGATATCAATGAAACCTCATGAACAAGGTGTATAGACAGTCTTACAAGAGGATAAAGGACGTACATGATTATCTGATAATACATCAGAGGAAAAAGCTATTGCTAACTTATGTTCTTAACAGGTAAAATAGCAGATAAATGGTTATTGGAATTTGGAAAGGGTAAGATGATAAGAGTTATTTTTATCTTTCTTGTAAAATAAAGTCAAAACTTCCATCAACGAATGAAAACTTCTATGATGGATGTTCAAATAACTCAAATGTTGTTTCACCATATATATGCAATTAGAAGACTTATATACAATCAAAGATCAGTTTGATGCAGCAAATTACAGAGATTATGCTAACCCTTTTGTTTTGTGGACAAAAATTTCTTTGAACTGTAAAAATGTATGAGCGAGAATTCTACAACGCACCCGGATACTTCACCGTCAGATTCTGACACGTGGACAAGTCAATTATTGACATCGTTAAGTGGCTGTTAGGATCTGTTTGGGTAAAAATACAAGGGGTGAAAAAGAGTAGAAAAGGTTAAGGGAGACTCTTATTTCGAGCAGCAGCCCCCTTCCTTCCAAGTTTCATCAGATCATCTAAACAGCACTAAAGATTGAGCAGCGATTGGTGTTGGTGCTAAACCGATTGGAAGATATGGAGTTGTAGAGTGGGGGAGATTGGTGTTTTGACGAATAAACCGGTTGAGCAGCTCTGAAGTAAGAACAAAGCATCAAGGAGACGGACAATCGTTGTAAGTTCTTGAATTGATATCATTATTCGTTTTGGATTAAATATCTATGTTGTTTGGGATTTCCATGTCTAGTTCGGGTTCGGCCAATAGATTGAATCTTATTGTTCTTATGTTCTATCTCCGGAATCCCAGATTTCTATGGATGATTCCAAATTACTGAGATTGATGATTGATTATTGTGTGTTACTTGAATGAGCCACTTCGAAATTTCTCCCACGAGCTTTATGATATGAACTAAATTGTTTCAGGTTTCTATTGATTACCTGAGCGAGCTTGTTTGCCATTAATTGATTTCCATCTTATTATATTGTGATAAGTTATCCTTATTTACATGTTTGTGCACAGGTGTGCTATGGAGGGAATTGATTTGAGTACCACCCAGACTGAAAACAATGATGGTTCAGATGAGGCAAAGACCGGGGATAGTTTTGGGAATGCTAATGATAATGGGATGGAAGAAAGCGAGAGTCAAGACGGGTCAGACGATGAGCAATGCACAATGTTCAATGGGAAGCCTTACAAGGACCTGGAGCTTGATGACTTGTCTAATGTGGTGTTCAAGAGTGTGGAGGAAGCGGAGATGTTCTACCTACACTATTCAGTTGCAAAGGGTTTCAGCATAAGAACAGTGAGAATACAGTAATTATCAGAAGAGAAATGGTCTGTGCAAGGGAAGGGGTGCGCAATAAGGGTAAGAAAAGCAGGGTGTGTGAGGAAGATGTTGACGCAGGTTTGGAGGATAGGTTGATTCAGAAAACTAAGAAAGAGAATAAGCAAAAAGTGTTCCACAGATCAGATGTGAAGGATAGTGAGAGGAGTTGTAGGGGGAAGAAAATGGTGAAGCCAGTTAGTTCAAGGTCGTGGCGACTGTCAAGGCAGAAATGCCTTGCACAATTGACTGTGAAATATGATAGAAAAAAGGAGGGATATTATGTGTGTCGTCGTTTAGGACGGAACATAATCATCCACTGACCCGACTTGTGCATAGGCAGTTTATGAGAACAAATCGCTTGGTTAAGGAGCACGACATTGCTCAAGTAAATGCACTTAGGAAGGTTTTTGTTGGCACAGCTCGTGCTTACGAGTTCCTTGTTCATCAGGCAGGAGGCCATGAGTTTGTTGGATTTACTATAAAAGATTTGTACAACAGAGTTCAGGAGGAGAATAACAAGTTGTTGCTGGATGGTGATGCACAATGTTCGATTACGTGGATGAATATGAAAGCAATTCGAGACCCCATGTTCTACTGTTTGTTTAGTGCAGATGTGAAGGGTAGGTTGGCGAACATGTTTTGGCGTGACGGGCAGTCCTACACGGATTATTGTTCATACGGGGATGTTTTGATATTTGACAGTACTTACAAAACCAACATGTATAGGAAGCCTCTGGTAGTTTTTGTGGGAACGAACAACCACAGAGGTACTGTTATATTCGGTTCTGCACTTCTTGTTGACAAAACAGAAGAAACATACAATTGGGTGTTAACTGCATTTTTAGCATCAATGAAACAGAAGAAACATGTTTCTGTTATAACTGACAGCGATGAAGCAATGAGAAAAGCATTGGGAAATGTAATGCCCGAGGCAAGACACCGGCTATGTGCATGGCATGTTGGGAAAAATGTAGTGTCGCACTTGAAGGACGCAGGCACACGTGGTCATTTCTTTCATCTAATATTTGCTGGTTTGAGCATAAAGGATTGGGAAACTTCTTGGGAGTACTTTGTTACAATGAATAAGTTAGAGGATAACTCATGGATTAGTGGGATGTATAACAAAAGACAAAGGTGGGCGGAAGCATTCTTTAGAGACAACTTCTATGCGGGAATAAGCAGCACGCAAAGGTGTGAGGGAATGCATAGAATTCTGAAATTTGGGCTTGGGAGCTGCATTACGATGTCTGAGATGATGCCTCGATATGAAAAATCTGTTGGTCGGATAAATCGTGATCTTTATGATGATTACATGTCAGATCAGTTTTCACCGGTCCTGAAATCTCATCTGCTTGTTCTGGAAGAGGAGATTGGCAAAATATTTACTCATGACATATATTTGTTAATTAGGGATCAGATAATGTTTGAGTCCAAGTTTTCGGTAGCTGGGAGGGCTGTAAATGATCCTAGCGGTGGTAGTGTGGTCACTATCACCCAATACGGTAAACCGGAGCGGAAATGGATCGTGGTATACCAGCCTGATAGAGTGAATCCAACTTTTTCATGTTCATGCAAGTTGTTCGAGTCAGATGGGATACCTTGTTGTCATATATTCGATGTCATGAAAGCAGAGAACGTGACAAAATTTCCTACATCTTTGGTAAGTAGGAGATGGACTAAAGAAGGGCCAGTGACCGTAGAATCGGAGACAAGGGTAGATGGGAAGTCTGTTCAGCTAGCAAGATATGGAGAGTTGATGTCAATGTGTGCCAACATCTGCCACATTTCCTCGCACAGTGAGGAGGGATATGATGGGGTGAAGGAAGTGCTCAGCCGGCTTACCATTGAGCCACGCAACTTACCTCAACCAACAAATATAGATCCAAAAGATGTAGAACATGGTATTGACAGTTCAACCGGGCTGCATAGAAATGTGATAAGAGATCCGGTCCCTTGCAGGAGTAAAGGAACGAAAAGGAAGAGTGGCAGTGGGAAGGGAAGCAAGAAAAAGAAAAGGCCAAAGTGTGGTAAATGTAAACAGTATGGGCACAACAAAAGAAGTTGTCAAATAAAAGGCACGAAGGGGAAAGGGAATGTATCGTCTAAATCAGACACGGATGACATGGGTCAGCAGTCAAGCAGCATTGAAGGTGATTCGAGCATGGGTGAATCAAGCGATAGCTCTGGTTCATTGGATGTTGATGTGGGGGATGAGGAGACATTGAAGAAGTGTGTGGGTAAGTTGTTTCATCACATGGAGGAAGCTAGGACCTTTGAATTTATTTCAGGGGAAGACAATATAGGCGCACCTTCCACGTCAAGCAACAATGGTGGGGAAGATTACTTCCGTCACTTCAGACCTTTTAGCGGTTCAGCATAATGTTACTGTGGCACTGAAATTTTGATTGCAGGTTTGACAACTTGTCTACATATTCTATTTTGTTGATGTTGTCCCTATACACTGTATAATGTGTATTTGTTGGCTTAGTAGGTTTGTTATTATGTTGACATTGGTTATGGTATGTTGATGTGCTTTGAAAGTATGTTTATAAAAGTGAAGATAAGATAGTATGGACTATTACTGGTAATTCCCTTGTGTACAAAAAGCAGTGCGGAAATTGAAACTGTTATATGTTTATTTTGATTTTGATTTTTTCACTGTTTACGGCAGGAGGTCACTACGATTTGTTAGTTCACCCTTCTTTTTTTTACATTGATTTTTTTCGCTTTTTATGGTGGTTTTGTTGATTTGTTCACTGAAGTTAATTTTGGTTTGTTAAGCATCAGCTTATGCTTTGTTTACGTTGTGCAGTGCATAGAAGGCACCTAGGCGTAGTTAAATTGCGTCGGACTTAATATTTTTTTCCTGTCAAATTATCTGATTTGTTCCCAATATAAATTTTTCATGGTCAGTATCTCTTTGTTTCTTTTTATGTGTTGTCTGAGAGACGTTGAATTAAGTTGAGAAAACAATGACAACACCTGAGCTTGTTTCTGCATATGCAATAAAAACTGTATAATCTTGTCATTTATTATTACTTTACAGTACCTACTCACTGATGTTTATTTTGAAAACAAGGGTTGATGGTGTTATAGTTTAGTTAGGTTTTACAAGTAGCTACTCCCTGATGTTCAAATCCTTGTGTATATATATGTTTTGTAATGGAGGTCCTTTGGGATACATAGTTTGGGGTTTTAGTGAAAAATTAGGCAACCTTGTTGTTTTACAGGGGTATGTTTGGCTTATACGATCTGTTCTAACTATAGGGTATTGGCTTATGTAAGTTTTTGTTGAAATGAACTATGTAAGGTTATGCAAGTCTGGGACCTTGAGTGTTTATAGATTTGAACCTTGCTTGAATAATAAGTGTGGTAATAGTTTAAAGTTTTCCAATGAATGACCTTATTTAGTTGTTTCATTGGTGTCTTGTTCTTTTCTTTTCCCTTTTGATCAGCCTGTTTGTTGATGTTGTCGTTCTTACCTTATATGTCTGACACTTTAGGAGATTTGTGCAAATTTCCTCTTGTATCTGTATTCCTTTAGTGCTAACCTTTGAAAATGTGATTACAGATGCACGGGAACTACGTTCACATAGCCGAAGGAGACGCCTTTATCACTTGTGTCTGGAAGGGGACAAAAAATTTACTTGGAGCACCAGATTTGTAGTGCGTGCTCTGGATTGATCACGCATATCTCATTCTACATACCAGTTTGAATTAAAGTGAATGTTGTGATCTTGTATGTATATTTTGAATCCTATCAGACTATGTTATATTGTACGGCGGCAGGCTTTTGATGACATGTTAGTCAGAAGTCGTTAAGTGTAACTCGTTTTGAATGGAATGTTATGTTTGAAGGTTATTTGATATGAAATATATATTTTGGCATTATATCTGTTTTTGTGTTGTTCTGTTGGTAGACAATGAGTGGGTTTTGTCAGAGTTACTAAGTATGAGTTTCTCTCTTACGCCTCCAGATTCTGTAACCAGCTCCATCTCTCTCTGTGTATCTAGATTCTGTAACCAGCTCTATCCGGCTTCTCTGGCTTTCTGTGTTCTGCCCAGTTCAGTTTGGGGACAATGAGTGGGATTGTTTGGTTAAGTGCTGAATTTTGTGTCAACCTCACCTTCTTAAACCCGTCCAAAAAAAATAAATATATAATAAGATCTGAATCTAAAGGTGTAGCTCCCCTTCTTAAATCCACTCTCTTTTAATTAGGAACTGGACTTTTAAAACAAACTCGATCTTCATTGCAGTTCACACTTCTTAACAAATCATGAATTACACGTCCATAACATATTGGGAAATCAAACAAAATAATTTAGATACATAAGGATTTTGATGCTGAACACATCAGATATGTCTGGAGTAGAGTTTGGCGCAGACTGATTTGCAAGAAGGTCGTTATCTTTACAAAACGAGTCAAATAGTAGTGCACAATGTTGTTTCTCGGATGTTGACAGTTAAGTAAACCTTTTGTGAGACTGTTTTCGTCAATCAGATCGCGTTCTCTTGGCATTCCATATATAATATCCAATGACTTCTCAGAACACGCGGTGTAGTTTTTGAAATGTGCAACAACGTCCGTGGACCTATATGGGAACTGTGATTTACCGCTTTGATCATCATTGTCACGACTCCGGTGTAATAGGCTTATGAGAGGAATATCTACATCCGATGAAGAAGTAGTGGTATTAGTTTGGTCTTCACTGTCAGAAGTGAATCCCGTTTTCTCATCCAATACCCCATCTTTTGGTCTTGACAAGACTGCATCTTCATGTTTGACGTTGGGATCTCCTGTCTTTGCTTCCTGCATTAATGAAAGTTGTAGACAGTGACCTTAACAGTTGAACGTGTCCAAAGTGATGAAATATGCATATGTCAGCATAATTGTTAATAAATTCATGATATTTAAGTGTCAAATAATATGTTAATGGAGAGATTACCTTCATAACCCACTCAAGACAGTTCATGTAAGCTTGAAATTTCCTTTTCCTTGGCCATAATATCAATTTCCTGCCACAAATCATTAACACACATGTTGACTAATAAAAGAGAGGAGTAGTTTGAGCTTTTACTTTAAATATGTAACAACTCATCATTTATTCAATTAAGTGAAAATTTTGGAGCTAACATGAAGTCGTTTGATGGTTGTCAGCGTATCATGTGCTTCTAGAGAACGGTTTTGCGTTATAGCAGTCAACCCTGCAATTTGTCGTAAGAGGGCATCTGCTGTATGTCCGGAAACCTGCAACATTATCATAATTATGTCCATGGAAAGTAGGAATATAAAGCACGGTACCAGTGAAGGTTACCTATGAGTAAAGACTACGGGCTTACATCTGTTATTGACTGGTTCTCATTTATGTAGTCCATGACAACATTGTCCGGTATAGTGATAGTGTCAAACCTGCATTCAACCCCAAGTGGTACCAGACTAATAGTTGAAGGAGGCATGATGAACTCAAGTTCTGCTGTGTTTGTTCTGATACGCCTTTTCTTCTGTAATGCTTGAATTTTGGGTTCATCCCTTTTTGTGTCGGCATGTCGGGTACGACCTTGTATAAGCGCATCTGAGTCTGAAGACACTCTTTTGATCCCCTTCCATCCATCTTTCCCTCTACTCTCCCCTGCCATTCTTTAATCTGTCAAGTCATGAACAAAACTGTTGTAATCCGCAGCTCCGCCGTAAGTAAATTTGTAGTAATAAACTTCTGAGTCGCATTACAAACTCGCAAAGTCACAGTAAAATGACAACGCTGCAAAGTATCCATTTGTGCAGAAACATAGTATGTGATTAATACAATACTGTGATGGCAATTCTCTCAGTGATCATACAAGTAAAAAGTTATATGACAATACTGTGCTGCCAATATAGTACGACACAAATGACAAATATTCAAAGAAGCAATACATGCAAAACTGTCACACAATACTGTTTCAACCACCCACAGTTATTCAATAAATCAGTTTGTGAATCAGCAAACACAAACAATTAAATCAACAGTGTGGTGATGCTAGTTCATATGATATCGCGAATAGTTAATCGGTAGTGACACCCAAGAAGTGGTGAAGCATTTCGAAACTAAGCATACTCGAATTGCATAAATGAATGAAAGTTATCTCACCCAATACGTATAGGAGTGAATCGGCGATGTTGTCTGAACCCCTATTTGGTGCCCAGTTTGGTACCGAAACTGCTAGGTAAATGTCCACCTATGAGCATCTGTAGCATTATGTAAAGAAACCTTTGCCTCTGACTTGATGTAAATACATTTTATGTCTCTAGCTGATGCACATGTTCAAATAACCCTAATGGTTTATTTCATTCTATAGTTCTATTGTACATATTTTGTCTAACATTGCAGGGTAGACTTAGTTTAATCGATTGAAGAAAAGAATAAACGATTTCTTCATATTAATCTAATCTGCAAACATTAATCTATCAGATTAGAGAATAAGATATTACCTTGAGTTATGCCTTGAGTTATGAGACTGAAAGTGGAAGGCTGAGTAGTAGGAGGATGGGACCTGGGTTTATGAGTATTGAGTTGGTGGAGTTATGAGGGTCATTGCTGGGTTTTTTGTCGCTGAATAAAAAGAGAAGAGAGGCAGAAGAATGAGAAATGAGAATAGAAGAAGAGGATCAAAAGGTTTTAGGTTTATAGATTTAGGTTAGAGAAGAGAGTCCTGTGTGTGCAGCCCTATGGTACGCATATTCCAACCATTTACAGTATGACACGTATATATTGCAATCGTCTATTTAAATTAATGAAATAAAGTCAGTCCGGTTCAGAAATATCGGTTTTCTGGGTACACTAAACGCAGACCCTTCATTTATCGGTTTTCCTCTTGGACGCTTTCATCCCCATCCACCGACCCTCCCCCCATATTGTCTTGCAAGTAGCAGCGACTGAACAAAGAAGCATAAATTAATCTTCAATTCATGTTAATTTTTATATGCTGTGCAGTCTTACTAATCAGTATTCAATGACCATCGGATATAATACATACGAGATTAATGAGCTCAGATTACATACATACCGTGTTAACAAAAGGTTGAACTGACCAATACTGCAGTAACTGTTAATCTGCCAATATAACAAATTTGTATCAGTAATTTTAACTGATCGCCAATATATACCGAGTCCGTAACACTAAAAACCAACCGTTCAACACCCCAAGACTCATAAATGAAGTTTCTGTAAATGATAATTGTGCGAAACCAACACATCCATATCCATATCAAAAAACATACAAGTACAACTAACGAATTTTGGTTGTATGCGTTTAGTATGAAATTTAAGTTGAAAGGCATAGTACATATCACAAGAAATAAATATAAGAACCTAGCAACATAAACGAAATTCAGGCCGTTCATACCTCTCAGTAACAATATGCTCCTCAGAGGCTCAGACCCCTAATTTATTCACACCAACAAACAGAATATCTGTGGAAGAGTCGGTCGCACCCAGGCTTCAGTCAGTCTTGCGAGAAGTTCATATTTTGTTGTATCAGTGAACTGTGATTGTAGAGATCCGATTCCATTGCTGTACTGGACGGAGTAGATGTAGATTCTGGAACAAATCGGTTGTGCCTTATATCGAATTAAGTATTAATCTGGACTCGATTGGAAAATAAATGCGTTGGGTGAACCTCACCAACATGACTTTGGAAGGCTCATCAACATTTACTTTTTACATTAACTTCCCTAGGCCGTATTATTTTTTATTGTTTTTTTAGAGGCCCCTAGGCCATATTTACAAGAAATTTGTATGCATCTCTCTGTAATTTATTTATCTATAAACTGAATAAACTAGAAAGTGTTTTGAATTGTTTTAAAGTGTAATAGGAAATTATATGCAAGTATAATTTTGTGAACCAAATATATAAATGAAGAAGAATTGTTGAAATCCTTGTGAAATAAGATCTTATCGTTATAATGAAATACGGTCATGGTTGAAATTTCATTTTAAACCAACAACATATCATTCCCGATCAAAGCGGTCAACCATTTCTATGCTTATGCATCTTTATGGGCAGCCCTATCATCTAGAGGTAAATGTCCATAAATTTTTACATGGGTAGTTACATCTCATGTATGTGAGAGTGTAATGTGTGGAAGAGTCGACCAAACTAGGCCATATATGGGTAGGTAAAAGCGTTTTCGTGTGATAAGTGACGTGAAAATAGTGTTACCGCTTCGATCGAGACCTCAACGTTAACGAAAATAAGTGAATTTTTTTTCATAGTCATATTTAAGTATACTCATCACATCGGAAGGTTGAATTTTTGTTTTGTGAATTTTAGTCATTAGAACCGCAACGTGCCTAATATTGTGGTATAACTTGTTTAATGTTATATGCAAAGGTACATCATTTTGAATCAACTATATATAACAAATAAAATTTTGAAAAACCAGCCATTGGATGTGATCAGTATACTGAACAACGGTTACGGTAGAAAAATCACATATTTTCGATAATTTTTAGATCCCGATCGACGTAGTCAACCCTATTTACGCTTATGCTTCCCTATAGAGCCTTATCTTGAAGAGGTAAACTTTCCCAAATTTTTATAGGGGCTGCTACATGTCATCTATGTGAAAGTGTGTGGGTGAAAGAATCAACCAAAATAAGTCACATAGGGGTAGATAAGAGCGTTTTTATGTAATAAGTGTTATTTATTTAGGGTTGACCGCGTCGATCGAGACCCAGACTTTAACGAAAATAAGTGCATTTTTTTCTATAGATATATTTAAGTATATTTATCACATCATACGGTCGAATTTTTATTTTGTTAATTTTAGTCATTAGAATACAATATGTCTATCAATGTGGTATAACTTTATTAGTCAGTTATAAGCAAATGTACATCCTTATGAACTAACTATATCTAGCAAATAAATTTTGAAAAATCAGCCGTTGGATATGATCGGTATAATAAAATATGGTTACGGTAGAAAATTTACATATTTTCGATAATATTTGGACACCGATCAAGACGGTCAACTATTTTTAAATTTGTAAATTATATTGGACAAGTAATTTTAATGGGTTCGCCGGCAGTATTTTTTCATCCCGGAAAACTAGAGGTGTTTCACCGGTGTGGATCTTGCCCTGATTTAAAGTTACCCTTGTCAACGATGCATTGTCCCTATTGGTAAAATTCCTCTTTTTCACCCAAACAGTCTGTTTGCGCGTGAGATCCACGCACTGTTAATGAACCGTTTGTGACCTTTCACTATGGAGGGAAGAACTTCTGATGGTTGATTTTGCTGAACTATGTCCAACTTTGTTTAATAAATTCTTCCTTTTTGAATACATTTGTATGGAAAGATATATGGCACGTTTACTAATTTGAAATGAAAATTATCATGAATTGATATCAACAATAATCGGGGTATCAACAAGAGTCGGTATAAGAACATTTCATATCATTCTACTGTTTACTTAACATAAGGAATCAAAACATTAATGAAAGTAATTACGATTGATGTTGTTTGCTTACCATATGGAATCATAATTAAAACTAGTTTGATTACTAAAATACCCTTATTAAAAATGAAAATACCCTTAATTTAGAAATAGTTGTCATTATGTGAGGATATTTTGAGGAGGAAAATTGATTCTATTACCTTGATTTTGATACACATCTCCCCCTTTGAGTATCGAATAAGGGGTTTCGTCAAGAATGGATTCCTGATAAACAAGTAGGATCCACATTTATTCTAATAACCGGCCACATGTTAGTAAACGTCGAAATTCACTCATTTCGAAATCAATAACACTACTCTCAATTCCGTCCAGGTTTATGAACATGCCCATAGTGTCCACAATTAATAATTAGGCCCAATGGGCATGGGAATGCACTGCACAAATCGAATCAATACTGTTGCCCTTGTCATTTTTCCCATTATATCACATGACGGGCGTAGTTATTTTTTTAAAGGTGGTGCACAGTTGCAGGCTCAGTGGGCAAATGATGTACTTTGTGTGGAGATGGCGCAGAGGTCATAGACGTAGGCGTCTATGACGACGCAGGGATATGGTATACTCCAGCATCACAACTTGTCTGCCCTAGATCTCTCCATAGAGAACATAAATAACTTTTGCCTGCATCTGTTGAAATCTTACACGTGGAGCAATGATCCTCGATTAAGAGATTCTGACAGGCCACTGGCTTGATTTTGGTTATAAGTCTACTAAATTCAAATTCATTTTAGAGTGCCCTTCAAAATTAATATATATATATATATATATATATATATATATATATACAGTCCCTATCCAGAGCGAAGCTTCGCTCTGGAATTAACGTGCGAAGGTCCTTATTTGACTCACTTTTCGGTCATATTTTTCGATCATACCCGGTCAGTGTCTAGATACATATCGTATGATCATTCTTACAAAGTTTCATCTAATTTGGTGACCGTTTAAGCTTCCATAATCATGATTTACTCCAACGGTTCTACTTGGACAGATTTTGTTCTATTGATTTATTTTATCTGATTCGGTGAGCAAACGATCACCAAACTGGATGAAACTTTGTAAGGATGATCATACGATATGTATCTAGACACTGACCGGGTATGATCGAAAAATATGACCGAAAAGTGAGTCAAATAAGGACCTTCGCACATTAATTCCAGAGCGAAGCTTCGCTCTAGATAGAGACTGTATATATATATAAACATTATTTTATTTTGAACTTATCTTTTTAAATTGTCAAATTTGATAAACTATAATAATAAAATGCTCATGTGTTTTGTTAAACAATCCCTTAAAAATTCTTACACAAAATTTGGAAGTCAAGATTTTCTCAGGTAAAAGTTGTACAAGTATGATAAATACGATAAGTTTTTTTTTTTTTGGCGAAGACAAGATACTTTTTTTTATTTCTTGAACAAGCAGATTTATAAATCAAAAAACAAATTAAATTACAAGATAAGACCTAATACAGGTCTAAGAAACAAACAGTAAAGTAAAACCAAGCCTTTCAAGTTGAACAAGCCTTATCGTAGGTACAGATTGAGCAACGAGTTTCGTCGGCGTCGCCGTCGCAACCCAGAGTTGATTGTGACACAGAGACGTCACAGAATCTATCGTAGAAAGCTTGAAAGCTAGCCAAATCTTTGTGTAGCTGGATATGCTGGACGTTCTCCTAGGGGACGACATTCGTAAGCTTTTAGAACCACTTTGCAATCTCTCAAGTCTCCCTTGGGCATACAAGGCAACAATAAGGCAGCCCAATTGCACTGACTGTGGAATATTTGTTATAAGAAATATGGAGGATCCTACATCAAAATGGGCACAACAGGTAATACAACATTTACGAGAAATTTTGATCATAAATTTTTGTTAGGTGTTAAAATTGATTTTTAACCATGCTTTTATAAAGAGTTGAAAATAACCATATAAATAGTTCAAAATTCTCAACTACCCTTATTTGAATTTCTGTAACTCATAACCATTTGTGCTCTTCTCCATTTTTATTTTTGTCTGCTCCCTTCTTATTTCAAAAAAGTCCAAACCTTTGCCTAATATGCTGCATCAAATAGTTGCTGGATGAATTGAAGGTCAACGATAAAGTAATTAAACTGATATACATTTTGAGCTTGCCATTGAACATGATGTCAGATTGCAGCAGATAGAAATCTGACATTATTATAGTTTAGGTATCAATATATGAAGCGTCAGGTTTACTCTTTGTACAAAGAAACCAAAAGTATATCAGAAGCTCATACCATTCTATTATTCTTACTATTGATTATATTTAAGTAATTACAAGTTAGAAGCCATATATTATAAAACCAAGTGTACATGTTAAACTTTCAAATCAAGAGAAACGTTTGGACATAATTGCTGAATTGAACAAAAGGCTTTTCAGACCAAAAATAAAATTATTCTGTGTGTATCAATTTATAGATTTATGAAAGTTATATGAAGTTAGCCGTGATAATGGAGCCATGGAGGTATGGAAGTTAAAATAGTTAAATAGATACCAGCCATATAAATGATTGATGATGGAGCCATAGAGGTAGGGAAATAAGAGAAATTTAAATAAGGGTAGTTAAGGCTTTTAATCTTTTGATAGAATCATTTTTCAACTGTTTATGAAAGCATGGTTCTTAAATTGTAACACCCAAATCAATTTTAACACATAAAAGAGGTTATTTATCAAAACTTGTCAACATTTAACAGTGTTTCTCAATGTTACTAAAGCTGATGTCAGATATTACTTGGTTTGGTTGATGATAAATTTCATTATTACAAAATTGCAGTATGATTCTGAGACCGAGAGACTGAGGTTGCTGCTGGAATGTGTTAGACATGAAAAAAATGAGGTGACCGATGTACAAGTGACGATCGAGCAGTCCCTGCTTAGTTGGAAGGAGGGGAAGGGAAACACAAAGGTTTCTAAGAAGAAGGCTGCCCAGGTTATCGTCAATCTCATATCAGGAGAGACATAAATTGTAGCTGTGCTGGAGGTAATGAAGTCAAAATTGGATTTTGCTTTTTGCTCTATGACGCCTCCGGACCATGAAGATTTTATTGGGCGCTTTTGTACATTGTAAGTGTACACCAAGCCGATAAAATGGGGCGACTTTTGTTCATATTTCTGTTCTGATGGAAAAGTAGCTCATAATGTTGTAATTTATGTCACACTAGTAGGAGATGTAATATGTTCATAAAACTAATCGACTCCAAGTGTCGTTTTGGTGTTGCAGTGGAAAAACATTCTTGTAATGCTTTTTTTCACCGCAACACGCTAGTGTCATTTTGGTGTTATATGAATTCAGTTACTATTTCAAAATGTTGGTGTGATTTTGTTAGTTGCTACTACCTTTGCTGTTCATATACATCCCTATCCATGAAAATGGCATCTCTGACTGGAGTTGGACATATATTTCCACTGAACTGCTATTTCAGGCTTATGCTGTAATCCAAATTAGTTACAGTTGCTGCCAAAACGGGTCGTGAACCAAAATATTGCGCACAAAAATTATGTGTAATTCATTCCCGCACAAAAATCATCCTTACAGGTGCCTTAAAATTTATGCACTTATCAGCAAAAACTACAACCATAGGGTTCAGTTGGGGAAGGACTGCAGATGAAGCCGGATTCAATTGGGGACGAACGAAGACCACATCATGATGCCGCACAACTCTTACTCGCATGCATGATGACTTATTGGCAGTATGGGGTCGGTGTCATAACGGTCTGGATAATGAATTTGATGAATCCTGGAAAGCATCTCCCAAAAAAAACGTTCATCTTTCAGACACATAAATCAAATGCATCACCCAGACAGTCCAATAAAAATTATGTAAATACTACAACATCGCATAATTATTACATGTTCAAACAGACCTTGTTGCTGCTTAGAGAAGATACAATTTACTCTAATCAAGTTCTTACATACGGGTAACAAAAGCATCAACGAGAGCTCGGGCATTCAAACTAAGTTCTTTCAGTTGCCCAAAAGGAAGAGAAGAGGACATTCTCTAACATACAGGGCAGCATGTAGTGTATCGTCAATTCATCATGCAAGATCCTTTCTCTTCCGGTGGGACCTCATCTTTCGCCCAGTAGGATTATTGTCATTATCAACCGGCCTAGCTCCCTCGTCCTTCATGTCACCTTCAACATCAAGGCTGGTTAGCTTACAAGCTTTCTTATTACCGATCACACTCAAACCGGCTGCTGCTCTAAGGCTCTTCAGATCCTCTTTCTTCGAGTTCTTCACAATGAATAATGCTATTTCAGTCCTCTCCTTGCTAGACTCAAACTGAAATGATGACAACAAGGTTAAAATAATGAAGGTCAAGCATTGTAAACATAAACATTATCGTGTCAGCAACATCACCTACCCCATCATACCAAGGTTCACCGTAGAATTGCATGTGCCTCATCATATATATGCCACTTTCATAACCATTCATATCCCATCGGTTGCCCGTCGGAACAGTTACTTCAAATGAGGGAAAATTGTAATATATGTCACCCGGTTTTTTCATATCACTAGCAAACACTTTCTGTACCAGCAATATCTGCATGGACCAAAATACACCTTATCCATATGTACTTGTATTCATATAGTGCAATCACAATAATATAGTCACATAAACAATAATTACCACAGATGTTGCTTTCTCGCGCCTCCTCCTTAATGACGCCATGTCAGCTTTGCTGTCCCAAATCTCAACAACTTTATCGCGTACTTTTATTACAACTAGAAACCAATGATCCAATGTCTCGTCCTTTACTGGGATAAAAATCTGTCACACATTCAAAATTTATTAATAACACCTCCAAAATCATGAATAACACACCCTTCTTTCACAGTAGTTGGCATTACCTTACAACAGCGTTTCAACCGCCTGTTAAACTTGTGAAGCCCGCAATCGGTTATGATGGAAGCCAAAGATTCGACTCTTCCACCTTGCTTGTCTGAACCCAGACATCGTTCCTAACACATCATAACACAGTAATGTATTATTCTCAACCGTCTAACCTACTGATATAAAGAACATTGATGCATGTATTTATATGCATACTGAAACAACCCGGTCCCGAAATGGACCAACATATAATCAACTTCTGAAATCAAAATATAATAGAGACACCAAATCATAGCATATTAAAATCAATAAACCCAAATACTAAGAGAATAGAAGACACACTAATCACAAGCAAAGACGAACATAACAGAAGCATACACAAGTATAAATACACTCAGTCTCAACCCAATCCTCTTCTGACCATCTCAACCCAAATCCTCTTACGTGCAATGACCAAAATCATTTCAAGCTTCCTTCTCTCCTTTATTATTATTATAATTATTATTTAAACCAAACTCATCAAGACAAGAACATCCAGTCGTCTCTATCTGCCTTCAATCAAATCTAATTCTCCACTAAACTACATACCTCTCTCTCTCTCTCGATTTCTTTTCTTCTTCTCTTCTCCACCCTCTGTTTCTTTTCCTTCCATCAAACTCCCCCCCCCCCCCCCCCCCCCCCCCCCTCTTTCTTTCTGTTCTCTTCTTCTTCTTCTTCATTTTTTTTGTTCTCTTTCTATCCTTCCTTCCACCGCCAATACCAAAACAGTCATCCTTATCACTTCCCAACAGTTAACGAAGTTACAATAATATTAACCAGAGAGAAAATTACCACAAAGTAAGAAAAAGTAAACAAAATAAATTTACCTTAAAGACAATGTAATAAAAATTAAAACTGCAACTTAGAGTGGGATATCACACATACACCAAATTTGGTTGGAAGAAACCACGTGGTTGACTCCGCTTCACACAAGTAAGCGGCGAATAGGTTTATCACCTAACAGTATTCAAAATCGTGCAATATTAATAACATTTCAAATTTTATACTTAAGGGTACATATTGGCAATAAATTGTTCAATTAAAATGAATACTTCAAATTGTGCGTATATCACATCACCTTGCTTGTTATTGTGTTTCCAGGCCGCATGCATTCAATTTCAGCTTTACTAAACACAAGTTCACCATATCGGGCTACTACTTCGCTGCACACATGTTTTCAAATCATGTCAACCACAAGTCATTAGACCTAACACATAACCGACCACCCTCATTACAACACCCTAAAAAGTTAATCGATGAATGAACCCAAATTACAAACCTGTTCATGTTTAATTCAACCCCCTTAATGAACTATAAATATCTTGTAATAGCTTATTGCAGTAACCATTACATGCATCTTACAACTATTCACACATCTTTCATCCATACTTGGAATATTAACTTACCTTGACTTGTCTGCTCCAATATGAGGTTCGTCAAACACAAACTTCAACAATTTAAAATCCCCGGGTGACATTTTCCCCTTTAACGGGAAACCAATTTTATCATTTCCTACCGGGTCGTCATCCCTCTCAATGCCAAATCCATTATCACCAGCATCAACGGCCACATCCTGCAAAAAGTGTCATAATGTCACCGACGCAAAACATACGCTTACCATATACATTTCATACACATGTAATTACATATTCACAATCTAGAAGGGCTTTGTTTTACCGAAATGTATAACATGTGACGACATTGTAAAAAAACATAAAACAAATCATTAAGACTAAATTATCATCAACGCAATGTTCAACTTAAAATTACAGTATACACACCTCTTCACCTGGATACTCACACCATTCAGTTTCATTAGGTCCATCATCGAATATTGGGGATAGTGGGCGTCGTCGCAGTCGCAACATTTCAGTATCCATACCTATACCGTCGTTCAGGTTCACTTCCACATCGTTATCCAAATTCAAAGAACTTTTCACACCGCTCCCAAACACATTTCTCACCGCAAACAAAAAACGCCGTCGTAGGCCAACTTCGGTCATGTCATGGGATATCATCTCTATTTCAGTGAACATGCTGTTAAACTTCTCCATGTTAGCTTCCATGATATCCATCAATGAATTTAACCTATCAACCTCGTTTTGAAGACCATCTATTTCATGCATGGCCCTCAACATATCATCCGACGGAGTCACATCAACAGAATTGGAAAAAACCGCTGCTGCTTCACTTCCACCAAATTCAGCGGCTACAATATTGCCAACATTAACAAATATGGAGTGGAAGCCCGCTTCTCCAATTACCCATTCTGTCATTTGCTTACACTTTTTTGACGTCCATGCAACAACTGGGAGAACTGATTTACAAACAATAGACGAGCTATATCCAACTGCATCAAAATAAAATAATTGTAAAAACACCATGCATCCACTCATGTAACCAGTCCGGTTATTCTTATAGGCAACAACACCATCTAATAGATGTCTGAAACACAATGATGCCCAATTCTTGCTACCAATGGATGAGGCGTCACTCAATGCAACAAGGAACCTCATGTCAACCGTGTAGGGGGGTGCTGGGGCACAACAGTACAACTAGAGTATACATTACAAAGAAACTTTTGAAAACATCATCCGCCTCCTCCCTTGCAACAATGATTTGTTTCATACTGTCTACACTTATATCTTCATTCTGTTAAGAACAGAACACAATGACACAAAACTCAACTGTATCTGGGAATGATCTACTCAATCTTATTGAACAAACTTAGGCTTTAAATAGCCTTTACAACCTTAACAGAAAGAGATAATTCAGCTTACGTTATCCACTAACATCCGTAAGCAAAGCAACTAACTAAGAATTCAAATGTAAGCAACAAGTACCCTAAAGACTAGGACTTATTAAAACAGAAACCAAAGCTCTAACAGAAAAGATTGACTTTCTCTTCATTCCCTCCCTTAAACTAGTCTCCAGCTAGTTTAATTTAGGAACTTGACAAACTCCCAGCTGACTTCTAAACGTCTTAAACGCATCCAAGGTAAGTGGTTTTGTCATCACATCTGCCAACTGATCCTCACTTCCACAGTACACCAGCTCAACAACTCCTTCCCGAGTAAGATCACGAAGAAAATGAAACCGCACATCAATGTGCTTACTCCGTCCATGCAGCACTGGATTTTTTGAAAGTTTAATGGTGGAACTATTATCACAATAAATAGTGATGCACTTACTTTGCTCCAGTCCCAGCTTCTCAAGTATTCTCCTCATCCATACAGCTTGGCTAGCACACGCTGCTGCAGCTACAAATTCTGCTTCAGTAGTTGAGAGTGTGACAATCGGCTGTTTCTTTGAAGACCAAGCAACAGCTCCAGACCCTAACATGAACACATACCCTGAAGTACTCTTACGGTCATCCAAATCTCCAGCATAGTTGCTATCCGCAAAGCCAATTAACCCTTCACACCCTCCCTTCTTGTAGAAAATCCCAAACTCAGTGGTTCCACTCACATATCTCAAAATTTTCTTGGCTGCCATCATATGTAACTCAGTGGGTTTGGCCATGTACCTGCTGATTAAACTCGCTGCATACATTAAGTCCGGCCTTGTTGTCGTTAAATACATGAGACAACCTACCATCTGCTTGAACAAAGTCTCGTCCACTCGGACTCCTTTTTCATCTTTATGAAGCTTACAACCTGGAACAATGGGATTATGAACCAGATTGCAGTTCTCCATCTTAAATCTCTTCAAAATCTCCAGAGCATACTTCTTTTGACTAATGTATATCCCATCTGATCTCTGTAACACTTCTATGCCCAGAAAAAATCTCATTTTTCCCAAATCACTCATATCAAACTCTCTCAACATGGAACTTTTAAACTCAGCAAACATTAATTCATCATTGCCAGTGAATATTAAATCATCAACATATAAACTGACAATGAGAATCTTACCTCCCTCCTTCATCTTAATGAACAAAGTGTGCTCACTATAATACTTCTCGAACCCCTGTTTGATAAAATGTTCTTCAATTCGACTAAACCAAGCTCGTGGAGCTTGTTTCAGTCCATAGAGTGCTTTCCTCAATTTGTATACTTTCTGAGCACTGTTCTTCACTTCATAACCCTTAGGCTGCTCCACGTACACTTCTTCTTTTAGCTCCCCATACAAGAAGGCCGACTTAACATCAAGCTGATAAAGAGTCCAACCCTTTTGAGCTGCCAAGGCCACAATCATTCTCACTGTATCCATTCTCGCAACTGGTGCAAATACCTCGGTGTAGTCGACTCCTTGCTGTTGCACATAGCCCTTTGCCACCAAGCGTGCTTTGAACTTATCCACCTCTCCATTTTCCTTCAATTTGGTCTTATAAACCCATTTCACTCCAATTTTCTTTGCACCCTGAGGCAAGTCAGTGAGCTCCCATGTGTTATTTCGCTCAATTGCTTTTATTTCCATATCCATAGCAGTCCTCCATTTTTCATGTCTTACTGCTTCCTCAAACTGTAATGGATCTGATGAAGCAAATAAAGCTTGGTTGACATTATCTTCTTCCTCTGAGAGCCTAGTATCTTCTTCCCCTGAGAGCCCCAGCCCCTCACCACTAACATAATCATTCATCCAATCGGGAGGTCTTCTGTTTCTTCCTTCTTCTGAATTTGATGACTCTCCTCCACTCTCATCATTTAAAGGGCTATCTGGTTCTTCTATGTGAGCTTCTTCTTCTTCCCCATCAACTGCTTCATCTACTTCTTCATTGCCATTCACTGCCCCATTGTCTTCTTCATCATTCCATTCCAGATCTGCAATGACATGCTCTTCATAGCTTCTATCCCAGCTCCACGACTTGTCTTCCTCAAAAACTACATCTCTGCTTATAACCACCTTCTTTGCCTTAGGATCGTAGAGCCTATATGCTTTAGACTCTTCACTCATTCCCAGCAACACACATGTAAAGCTTTTTGCATCCAATTTCTTTCTTTTCACATCCGGGACATGCACATGTGCTACACACCCAAAAACCCTAAAATGTTCCACTGAGGGTTTGCTTCCACTCCAAGCTTCCTCGGGTGTCTGATCTTTCACTGCTAGTGTAGGACTCCGATTCAACACATACGTCGTCCAATTTACTGCTTCCGGCCAAAAAGTCTTGGGAATTTCCTTTTCAGATAGCATGCATCGAACCATGTTCATCACTGTTCGATTTTTCCGTTCAGCTACTCCGTTCTGCTGTGGAGTATATGCCGCCGTTAATTGCCTCTTGATTCCGTGCTCAACACAGAAGTCACTGAACTCAGTAGATGTGAACTCTCCTCCTCAATCTGTTCTCAAACACTTAATAAACCCTCCTACTTCCTTCTCCACACAGCTCTTAAAACGTTTAAACATACTCAATGCCTCTGATTTTTCTACCAGAAAATAAATCCAAGCTTTTCTAGTAAAATCATCAATGAAACATATAAGATACCTCTTGTTGCTGTTGGAGCTAGGAGAAATTGGTCCGCACAAATCTGCATGAATGAGTTGAAGTTTCTCTGTGGCCCTCCAATTGCTTTGCTTTGGGATTGGATCCCTGTGTTGCTTCCCAATCAAGCAGTTTTCACACACCTTTGATGAAGGCTTAAACTGAGGCATCCCATCCACCATCTTTCTGTATTGAAGAGTGCGCAACCCCTTGTAGCTCAAGTGACCGTAACGACAGTGCCATAGATGTGCCAAATCTTGTGTTGATGTGTAGAGACAAGTTGGCTTTTGAGAAAGAGTATTTGCTAACAATACAAACATTCGATTTGTTGTCATATCGGTTTGTATTATGAGCCCCTTATTTGGATGATAGATTCTGAGCTTTCCACCCTTAATGAGAATTGCCAGTCCTCTCTCTTGTAGTTGTCCAATACTCAGAAGATTATTTTTGAGCTCTGGCACATAATAAACTTCTTGAACAATATGAGTAAAGCCACTTACTTTCAACCTTACGTTGCCTTTGCCTATCACATCCATCCTTGTGTTGTTTCCCAGCTTCACCTTGTGCCTGAAGCCTTCATTTAAATCACAGAATAAACTCTTGTCACCACACATGTGATTGCTGCACCCAGAGTCCAGAAACCAAACATCTTCCCTTTGTGCTTCATTCAACTCTACATAAGCCATGAGCAACATCTCTTCTTCTTCTCCTAATTCAGCATAATTTGCTTCCTTATCCCAACTTGGACACTCATATTGAAAGTGACCAAGCTTGTGACATTTATAACACTCCACTATGGCCTTGTTGTAGATCTGCCTGCCTCTTCCTCTTCCTCTTCCTCTTCCTCTATAAGAACCTCGACCTCTTTCACCTCTGCCTCTTCCTTCTTCAATTGTGATTTTCAAGGCCTGTTCTTCAGAACTAGTCCTTCGAAACTTCTGCTCATGTACAATTAAAGAGCTTTGCAGCTCATCCACAGAGAGGCTATCAATATCCTTTGATTCTTCAATGGAGCAGACAATATAGTTAAATTTCTCTGTGAGAGTGCGCAAGATTTTCTCCACAATCTTCACATCCTGCATATTCTCTCCATAGTTGCGCATGTCATTGGCCACCACCATGACTCTCGAGATATAGTCTGTGACTGATTCTCCAACCTTCATCTCTAACACCTCAATGTTTCTGCGCAATGCCTGAAGTTGGGCTCGCTTAACTCTCACATTCCCTTGATATTTTCTTTTCATAGAGTCCCATAGCTGCTTGGAGGTATCTTTCTGAAGAATGGTCTTCAAGATAGACTTGTCGATTGACTGAAAGAGGTAGTTTTTCGTCTTTAAATCTTTCAGTTTCAACTCCTCCAAAGTCTTTTTTTGTGCAGTAGTCACCGCCTCTCCAGCAGCAGGTTCAAGATAACCAGTTTCGATAAGACTCCAATATTCCTTCGATCTCAGAAGGTTCTCCATTAACATTGACCAATGATCATAATCTCCATCAAATTTGGGAATGCTAGGTTGAGCGAAATTGCTTCCTTCAGCTGCCATCTCCCTTTCACTCGATCTCACCAAGTGTTTCACTCTTTCTCTCTTGTTAGGATACTGCGGTTCCTAACCTCTCAAAATCAGGCCCCTTGTGGGGCTCTGATACCACAATGTTAAGAACAGAACACAATGACACAAAACTCAACTGTATCTGAGAATGATCTACTCAATCTTATTGAACAAACTTAGGCTTTAAATAGCCTTTACAACCTTAACAGAAAGAGATAATTCAGCTTACGTTATCCACTAACATCCGTAAGCAAAGCAACTAACTAAGAATTCAAATGTAAGCAACAAGTACCCTAAAGACTAGGACTTATTAAAACAGAAACCAAAGCTCTAAGAGAAAAGATTGACTTTCTCTTCACATTCTCACCACACAACTTCCTTCTCAGCTCCTTCGTGTCATCAACATCGAAACACCCCAACTCAACTCGTGTCCCGGTGTTCCTAACCCCCATCACACGTTCGAATACAGAGGCATTTATGGACAAATATCTCCCCTGAATCTGAATAGAGCACCTCCCCTGTTGCACATCCAAGTTGTCGACAACCATTTGACATAAGTCCCGGTTCAGTTTTATGCATCCCATCTCCATTAATGGGCCGAATCCCATTTGCACCACAGCATTTCTCTTACTACTTGATAGGGCTTCACAAGTTAATTTGAAATCCTTTGGGTAACAGGCGGTTTTAATCACAACATCTTCTTCCTACAAAAAGGTCATTAACTATACTATTGCAGTTCAGCCCATTATTCAAATTCATAAATACATCAGGTCACAAGGACTCACCGCTTTTCCGGCCTCCAACCTTCTCTGTTGTGAGTCATTTAGTTGACACCGCGCCCTTAGCTTTACAAAGGACACCCTGACCTATTTTGGACCATCGCCAGCTGTATTTGCTCTCTCATTTCCTTGAAGTACCGTAACCTTTGCCCTTTAGAGGCCATCAATGAAAAATCAGTAATTTCAATTTCTTAGTTTTCTTAACATTTTAGTAGCTTTCTCTCTGTTAGGGTTAGAACCCTAACAACCGGTATCAGAGCCCCAAATCTATGGGGCCGAGTGCAGGAAATCCACCACCGTTCTCACCTGCTCCGCCACGCCCACCTGACCCAGATGATTTGAGGAGGAGGCTCCAAATCGAGAGAGAAGAGAGGCTGCGAGTCTCGAGAGAGGAGACAGACGCGTTTTGCCATAATCTTCGGCAAAACACGGCGGCCTTCAAGGCCGAAATGGCGGCATTCAAGTCAGAAATGCTAACTGAGTTCAGGAAACTATTGCGGTACTCAACTCAGTCGAGGCAGCCACCATCGTCGCCCCTACTCGCCATGGCGGACACTTATCCCTACCGATGCCAGCAGCATCAACAACCATCTCCGTCGTCGCCTACACTTCCAACCCTCAACAGCACCCCTACCAAGGCTACTGTCAGCCGCCTCCACCACCGCCAAATCCTCACCCACCACAGCCACAAACTCCTTCAATGATTATCAACAGCCACCCACTGCCTCACCAATTTCCAGGTGTCTCTCAGACCCACTCACCGCCGCATCCCCAATATATTGCTTCGCATCCACAGCAGTACCATCCACCAACATCTCCGACCAATTATCAGTCAGCTCAGCCTCTTGTTCCGAACCCCCAAAGCGTATCGCATCACGCCCAATACTTTGCTTCAGTTCCACAACAACCACCATATCAGCACCCACCTTCTATCATAATTGGACAGACCACGGTGCCTCTCTCACCTCTGCCCCCTTTTCCCACCGTTCACACAGTGGTTGAGTCGCCGTCTCCGGCCCATATGAGGTACAACCACCACTCCCTTTCAACTGGTGATTATTCTCAAAATATGAAGCATGACCAACAACATTTCTGTTTGAATCATGATTGTGATGGTGTGGGTTCTAAATTTGGCACCGAGTCAAGTGGTATTGATACAAATTTTGCAAATGGAAAGGGAGAGAGTGGTGGTAAGAAGGTTGGGATTGATAGTAGGAAGAGAACAGAGCTCAGACAACAGGAGAACATCAGTGTTGAGAAGGATGGTCATGGACCGAGTTTGTTTGTGAAGAGAAGGGAATATCATGGCCCCCACCTGTTTGAGAAAATGCCAAAGTCAGATGAATTGTGCAATACAGGGAGGATAAATTATGCTCTTAGGAGAAAGCATGACAAAGATGGAAGAACTGAAGAAGTGAATGTCGAATCTTGCTTGGGTGCAGAGAATTATTTCAATTGAACAGCGACTTAATCAGCTTATTTCCTCCCTTACCCGTACCAAATTACCCATACAAACATATACAACTATTACCTTCATATTGCAAGACCAGATCCGAAACACACTCGCTAATCACCCAAAATCAACAATTGTGCTGCGTCTTCAATAACCCGGTCCTCTTCTTCGGGCGACTTCGTCTCTCAACATGAAACGACTTCTATGAACGCGAATAGCATATGAGAGAGGTAGAGGGAGGGAGGTATGCTGTGCGGAGAAGAAGAAGAATATGAGAGAGGGAGGTATGGTGTGTGGAGAAGAAGAAGAATATGAGAGAGGGAGGTATGCTGTGCGGAGAAGAAGAATATGAAAGAGAGGAGGTATGCGGCAAATTTTTCAGCTAGGTTGATATTTAAATTGCACGTGAAGAATGGTAAATAATATTTTAACCCCGCCCTCACATAACGGAACCCTTCATCACCGTCTACCAATTAACAGCCACGTCATTTTTTTTTTCCGGGTGCGCGGTGCGCTCAATACGCTCTCATGTATGAGACATTAAGAAGAAAACGTACAAGAACAGGAATATTTCAGAAAAGGTGGATTAGTCGAAAGACTAAACACAGTTTATTGGGGGTGTGCTTACTTGTATCTTTAATTAGGAGATTTCTTGTATCTCTTTGTATCCATAGTTTATTGGTGTTTGCTTCAACTGCACTCACCATATCTGTATATAATTCTTCTTCATAATCATTCCGTATTTGATGCATCAAGTCCTTTCAAAAAGAAGAAAAGAATATGCATCCAGTTTCAGATAATGTTAGAGTTAATAATTCTTCTCCTCCTATCATGCCCCAATCTCTTCCTCATAATGTTAGAGTTAATAATTATTGCTGTAGTGCATATATAATGTAAAGGTTGTATCAATAATGATTCAATGAAATCAATAGTGCATATATAATGTAAAGGTTGTATCGATAATGATTCAATGAAATCAATTAGGCAGATAATGAGGAAGAGATTGGGGCATGATAGGAGGAGAAGAATTATTAACTCTAACAGATAAAAAAAGAACAAATGCATCGATCAAGTTAAAAAGTCAACTAATCAAGTTAATATATTTGCTTAGGATCATATTCGTGAGATCAATGATATGTGAAGTTGCGAAACCACATTCCTCGAGAAAGAAAGTAAAATAGTCGACGACTGAGCTACAGAAAAAGAAATAGACAGTTCAATTGACCGGCAAGAATCATGATGATATTAAGCTTTCTCTGTGTGTTGCTTCTCTTAGCTCTGATCAAATCATTCCATCAACTATGGTGGACGCCGACTCGAGTTCAGAATCTGATGCGCTTGCAGGGAATCAAAGGTCCTTCTTACAGACTTCACAACGGGAATACCAAAGAAATCAGTAACATGCAAAATGAAGCGCTGAGCAGGCCCATAGATGTATCAGATGATGATATCTATTCTCATGTTCAACCTCATATTCATGCATGGAGCAAGACTTATGGTATTACAAACTCTTCACTCGAGTTTGGTTTAATCAAACTTTGGTCAAAGATGTAATTTAGTCATTGGTGCTACACAGGGAGAAATTTTCTTCAATGGTATTGTGTTCAACCTGTTTTGGTAGTTACAGAACCTGAGTTGTGCAAGGAGATCCTCAACAACAAAGAAGGAGTTTATCCGAAATAGAAGATGAAAAAACTTGGGAAGAAGCTATTAGGAGATAGCATTTCCATGGCAGATGGTGAAAAATGGGTTAAGTTGAGAAAGGTGTCTAACCATGCCTTCCATGGAGACAGCTTAAAAGTAAGTACTACTAACGGCATGCAGTTTGTTATTTTTCTTTTTTTTACCAAATTAGCGTAATTAAACTTACTAATTTTTGCACGATGGTACTGCATGCGCTACTAGAATATGTTTGCAGACATGAAAGCTAGTGCTGAAACGATGGTAGAAAGTTGGAAAATTCATAAAGGAAAAGAAATTGATGTGTTTGAAGAATTTAGGATGTACACTTCAGAAGTGATTTCAAGGACAGCATTTGGCAGCAGCTACTTAGAAGACCAGACCATTTTTGAGAAACTGTCGAAGTTATACGGCTTGATTATCAGAACTTATCTCATAGTCAGGATTCCTGGCATAAGGTGGATAGCTAGCTCTATGAATTTTAACCAAGAACCAATCTTTGTGTTTAGTTATTCAATCTACTAACTGATTACAATTTTATGTCCGGGGTCACAAGTCATGACCAGTCTTATGTACAGTTTCTGACTCAAAAATTGGAGCAAAGTTTTTAGGAACAGTGATGACATTGAATCAGACGAGCTTGAGAAAGGAATACGCGACTCCATATTGAAGATTGTTAAGAAAAGAGAAATGGAGGCAATCCTTGGAGAAGACAAGAGTATTGGGAAAGATTTTCTAGGATTGCTTTTAGAGGCTCATCATGGTTCTAATGACAAACAGCGGATTTCGATTGATGAGTTGGTTGAGGAATGGAGGACATTTCACTTTGCTGGACAAGAGACTACTAATTCTGTACTTTCTTGGATTATCCTTCTTCTGGCACAACACCCCTATTGGCAAGAGGAAGCAAGAAAAGAGGTGCTGCAGTTGTTTGGCAAACAGACTCCAAACTACGATGGCCTTGCCAAACTCAAAACAGTAAGAACGTCTCTAACTTAATTATTATATGCTTGTCAAATTTGCAGAAACCAGAAAGTAATGGTTGATTAAGTTTAATACTGATCTTAATTTTTATGGATGCAGATGAGTATGATCATGAATGAGACCCTAAGGTTATATCCACCTGCTGTTTTGATTGTAAGAAAAGTTGAAAGGGAAGTTAGACTGGGAAATCTCCTATTTCCTGCTAATATGGAGTTGCTTGTCCCACCTCTGGCACTTCACCATGAAGCTCAGTTCTGGGGACAAGATGCCGGCTTGTTCAAACCAGATCGATTTTCGGAAGGGGTTGCGAAAGCCACTAACGATAACATGGCTGCGTTCATGCCCTTTGGAATGGGACCTAGAATGTGTGTGGGATTCAACTTTGCAACCACTGAAATAGAGATTGCTCTGTCAATGATTCTGCAACGCTACTCATTTACACCGTCTCCGGGTTATGTCCACTCGCCTTTTCAGTTTATGACCCTTCGGCCACAACACGGAGTTCAAATAATACTACTCACTCTGCTGTGAACAGACTCCCCTTAAGGCCGCAGCATAGAGTTAATGAAAAGTGAAACCTCTTTTCTTGTTGCTTGAACATTGATATTTCTTGTTTTCTCCTAGAACTATTCATCCCTTAAGGCCTTAATAAATAATAATAATAATTGTATATCTATTCAGAAGACCCGATACTTCACTAAAGCACAGATGATGTCCTCTCTTCAAACTCATCACAATTCCAAACGCACTCCAGAGTGATAAAATACGTTAAAACTCGCTAAAGTCCTATAATCCTGTATTACAAATGGTCCCTATAGCTTGAGATAATCCCAACACTAGTCCATAGTTTATAGTCTAGCTGTAGATGTTTCTGGAATGAAAAAGTAGATGTTTCAGAGGAAGCGAGTATAAGAAACTAGCAGACGCTTTACCAACGCCCCCTTCGGCTGGTTGGATATACCAAATGTTAGTGTGTTTATTAAAGGGTGATCGAGCCCGATGTTCAAACCTTGATGGTTGGATACTCCTTGAGCTTCAATCTCGTACTTTCTTATTGCTTTTCCATTACAGTATAATGGACACACTGTAGGATGTATTTATCGAGGAATTACAGTGTTTCAGTGTTCATTGTCATACTCATAGGAAGATAGGTCTGGAAAAAGGTTTTTAGGACGTATATCGAAAGTCTTTGTGAAGCTATTCAGATCTGGGCATCAACCTATTTAGGCAAAAGATGTACTATCTTAGTACCGAACAGATAATTGCTGAAAAACCTGCAACTATCCCTCTCTTAATGTGGCTCCAGTTGCTACAGAAAGCCACAGGTACTGTTTCCCGCAGCAAATGGAATCTGATGGCTTTGAAACTCAAGAAGTGTAACCTAACAAGGAAATACTAATGCCAGAGTTGCTAGACGACCAACAAACGACACATAATAAGCAGAACTTAACAACACATACAAATGTTTTGCCATGAGGAATTGACAGACAACTACGCTCTGATAACTTGTGATCCCAAAGGCATATGTTTAGAACAATACACCACATGCGCACAACCTATACAGTATACACCAGTTTGAAAACTAAGCTAAACAAGCTGATACTCTGTAAGTCCATGTTGCAAAATCTTCTGAAAAATTGGGTTCTGATGAGTATTGGTATATTCATAAATGCAATGCTGATCAACGAGCCGTACTCACTGCATCCTACCAATCACTCACACTTTGCTTCACAAGATTATTCTACAGGGCAAAAATATTTCATTTCAAAGTTCTAGAAAAAGAGCAAGAATCTTTCTAATCTCTACAAACTGTCCCAAACTTATCCCACTAACGATCATACCAGATATCCTAAAACCAATTAAAGGTCCACAGAAGACATTTCTAATGTTACTCGTTGTCAATACTTAGCTCTTGGATAAACATAAGGCTGACTCATTTTTGAGGCTAGTGGAGAGGTTCAAAACATGCAAACACCAATTCTGTAGACACTAGACAGACACAATTACATATATCCTCATCTCACCCAGCATTGCCGAACCTAAAATCTAAGCTACTGCACGTATATAAGTACTCCCAAATGGAAAATTCAGCTGCATTTCTAAAACTAATGATCCTGCATTCTCTCCAGTACAATATGTAGTTTTGTACTAATTATCAATACAACCTTCATGAGCAAGGTGCAGTTATAAACTTATAATATTTGAAGAACCCACAGGCCAAGTGGCACTTTATGAACACTCTTACAAAAGGATCAAGGACATGATTATCTGATACTTGCTAACTTAAGTTCTGAACAGGTGATATCGCAGATAACTGGTCATTTGCAAGGGTAAGATGAAAATAATTATTTTATCTTGCTTATACGATGAGGTCAAAACTTCCATGAACAAATCATAAAACGAAAACTTCCTTGATCAATGCTCAAACAACTAAAATGTAGTTTCATCATATGCAAGTAGAAGACTAATTTACTAATCACATATCAGTTTCATGCCGTAAATCACATTGATACTGCTAACCCTTTATGAGATAGTAAGAACAGAAAGTACAAAAACAGGAATATTTCAGAAAAGGCAGACTAATCAAAAGATCAAACATCTTATCCAAGGCTGTATTCCTTTTTCTGGATTCACTTTCCCAATTTTTAGCCAAAAAGCTACTCACTATCTATAACTACATACCATTCCAAATCGAGTTAGCATTCACTTCCATCCTCAATTCATAACCAAAGGATCAATTAATGATAAGTAGGTCAATTCACCCAACCACGTTGATCCTTTCATTTCAATAGTCAATACTCATTTTCAAACAAATCCGATAGGATCTTTCAGAAGCTAAAACGAATTATGAAAACTGAGATAAACAAGATCATAGCAAAATTCATAACGGTGTATAAAGTCACTCGTCTCCATTCAAATTAAGATCAAACCCGATCCAACATTAAACAACACTGAAACCCTAGAAAAGGTTAACCCTGCGCAAATCTACAGAGCAAAAGCAAAACAAAAACAAAAAAGGACCGTAGCATTGAAATTTTACCGATTACTCCGCCACCAGAAAGCTCCGGATCTACGCCGATCTGAGTTAGGATCCCGGAATTTAAGCTCCGCCGGTAGATCGGTGGAGGTAGAGCTTGCCGAACACGTGGAGGGCGGTGACGAAGCCGATGAAGCAGAGGCTCATGACGAGCACGACGGTGGGGGTGATCTTCAGGCCTGGAGCGTCGTCGGTGTAGAACCTGAGCATGTTGTTTCCGGCGCCAGAGCCGCCGCCGCCGCCGCTCATGCCTCCGGAGCTGGAGCTGCCGCCTCCGCCGAGACGACGGCGGCGCATTCCAGCTGTGGCGGCAGCTGAACCGCGAGGAGCCACGACGCCGGGGCGAGAGGCCGTGGAAGACGACGTCGCTTGGGACTGGGATGAGCCGCGAGCCATTGTTGGAAACAAGACGAGCAGAGAGAGAGAGAGAGAGAGAGAGAGAGAGAGAGAGAGGAGAGGAGAGGGTAGACCGTTGACGAAGCAGTGTAGAAGTGTGATTAATGTGGAAATTAAATGAATATTGGGTTTATATAATAAAACTTTTACTACTGGATTTTACTTTTTTAATTTTGATAACTATGGTTAGGTGCTACGAAAAGAAAAGAAATGACTGGTTAGTTTAACTGTGTGACCAATCGTACATATATAATGATGGGAAATTTATACAGTTACATGGGTGTCACCGTAACTTTTGTTATGTAACAAAATTTCAATGGTATAACATAAGAGTTCAAAGTATATGTAACTTTCAGATATCATGATCACATTAACTTTAGTAAATACTAAAGTGGTGACAAAATTATGAGATTGTGTGCATAATAGCATTGTTAGCAAGACATATATAGAGTTAAGGGCACCCATCAATCACAAACTTGCCTTTGAAGATAAGTGAATTGCTTGTAGCAATAGAAATATATATATGTGTGGCAAAATGCCAAACATATTTGTAATATATGACAATTTATGCAATTATTAAATAATAAGAGAAAATCAAAATAAAGTTGTCAAACTCATGAAAATGCATACCTAGAGGCTGGAGTTGGAGCAAGATTTGAGTCAAGGCGGATCGTGCTTTATTATAGTCTCTTAGGTTAAGTTGCTCTTAGGTTGGTGAGCCGTGACTTGGTTGGTTAAGGTGTTTAACTGACAACTTTGAAGTTATAGGTTCAAATCTCATTAATATATACAATGTGTAGGGTGTGTGAGTTATTAATAAATTTTTTTATTTTTTTTTAAAAAAAGAAGGTTAAGTTGCTCTAGTATCGGTGGCACGGTATAGAAATGAAGCTATGGCATGTGCGCTGTGATCCATGGCTGAATACCGGTGTGCCTTGCCGGCGGTGGATAAGTTCTTGTTATGTATCGGGTATCAAGAAATCCTTCTTTTGGGCCTGGGGCATCCTCCTTAGGAATGATGGGCCATGTATGGAATACTATTGTTAAGCTCATTCACTTTTGAGCCTGTATTTGAGATCGTAATATTACAATATGGAATCTAGTTCCTTTCAGCTTCAATTTAGGCATTTCTTGTTTTAGGAATACCCCTCATTTATAGGGTAGTCCTAGAGCTATTGGAGATCGAGGGACCTTGTCCTGGTCCGGGTCCGGGTCCTACCCTGTTAGTGTCATAGTTTTGGTTACTTGGTCTCAATTGCTATTTAAGGCAATTTTATGTAAGGCTTGAAATTTCTAATTTTAGAGCTCTTAACATTACTTGTTTTCTGTTCATATGTGTCTTTCATAATAAAGCGGGTTATGCCGTAATGTTTCTTCCCCTATCTGTAACACCACAATTATTTGTTCAACATACTTTTGGATCTCTGCAATTCGAAGCAGGTTAGCCATGAAATCAGGGATCAAAAACCTACTTTTAGCCGGCCTTAGGGTTAAAGCCAACGAATTGATGAAAAAGTGAAAGGCCCAAAAGTTAATTTTGAGAAAAGTACACATTTAATAACTATATACATTTGTTGGTGGACTATTCATAAGCATGTGAACAGTGTAAACACTGTTCATTAACAACAGTGAACAGTTTTTTTTTTTTTTTTTTTTCCTTCTGAAACAGGTAATTTAAATTTTTCTAGATAGGCTCTCTCTTGGCAAAGATTTTTTTGCCCTCTATTTTTAACTTTTCTTCTGCCTCCTGAATCTTCCATATCGATCTTGCCTCTTCAGACTTCTTTTATTTTTATTTCTCCCGTCTCTCTGTCTTTGCATTTCAGAGAATATCGCCGCTTTGTTTCATCTCTTTCACTATTGTTCCGTTTTGTGCCTATATACTATTGTTTGGTTAACTGTTCATAAGCACTGTGAACAGTGTGTTGACCTTTTTATCCTACTGATGGGCTGTGTAATTCTGTATTTATCCTTCATTTCAACTCTAGGTATAATTTTTTATTTTTTTCCGCCGCCTCTCTCTCTCTTTCTCTCGCCCAACATTTCTCCATCTTTCTCACACTCTTTAGACTTTTCTCGAAATAGCTCCAACATTTCTCACAAAGCAGAAGAGTCTAGAGATATTATATATTACTGTGATAATTTATTACCCCGTTGTTTACGAAACTATTTTTGTCATTTTCTCTTCTGTTTTATATACGTACAAATCAAAACAATTGGAGCATTTATATTTTGGTTAGACACTACAGGAGAAAACCCCTTTAGTGACAAAAGTTTAGGTGACCCAACTTATTTACGTCACTAATACCCATTATGAGTGACAAAAAATTTCAGTTTGTCGCTAAAAAATTGTCATCGTAAATTAGATTTGTATAAAGTTTGCGAGACAAAATAATAATTAAAGGTGACAAAATTTTTCTGTCGCAGTTTTTTATCGGTATTAAAATTATTATTTTGTCCCTAATTTTTTCTCTAATTTTTTTTTTTGTGTTTTGGTTATTTTGTTCATCAGTCGCAACCCATCCCAACTTCAATTCGACAAACCACTTCTCCATCTATGCTCGCCACAACGTATTCATATTCTCTTCCTAATCTCTAATCTTCACTACGTCTCCACCCCAGTAGCTGCTCTAACACTCATGCTGATCACATACCAACGCCTAACCCCGTTTGTTATTTGATCGATCAGGTAAAATTAGTTTTATATTTTGATTCGTTTATTTCAATCGGACGATGGGTTCTTATAGTTGTGTTCGATCCTCTATTTTATCAGGTTTATTCCTCTATATGTTGTTGTTGGACGCTTTGGATTTTCTTTTCCAAAAAAGGTTCTTTTTTCTTTCCCTCATTCACTGTCTCGATTAATCTTAGAGTTGTTGGTTTGCCATCGAGCTTTCCACTTTCTATTGATAAGAATTCAAATCCTAGGAAAGCTTAATTAGTTGGATGAAATATGGGAAAATACTACCGGAATGCTTGGTTGTGATCTGACAATGATCAGTTTTATGAATATCTGGGCTTCTGTCTTGATTTCTTTTCAGGTTTTGCTGAGCTCACTTCATTCCAGAAATTGCTTTACTAATACACACAAAGTGTCCAGGTATGCTCTAAATTTCCGTGTAGTCTTTTCTATCTTCCTATCTTTTCAATGTTCATGGTTATGGAAACTAGGACCAGACTTATGACATGATGGTAATGGGCATGATATAACAGAAGAACAAAGAGTATTATATGATTAAGGATATATAAATTGTTAATATTACTGCATACTTAGTTGAATAAGGATTATTTTGCTAATATATATTCATCAAGAGACAAGAACATACATTATTGTTATGATTCTTTACAACTATTTATAGTTGATATGATTGCCTTGGGTTGTTTATTGTTTAGCTAAAGGTTGTCCATTGTTTGCTTAACAGAATATCATCAATGGATAGAAAATGGATTCGTGATAGACGTCGTAGGTACAAACAAGAATATATAGATGGGGTTGAATCATTCCTTCAAGTTGCAGAAAAACAATTGAATCGTAATAACAAGACACCCTGCCCATGCATTAACTGTTAGAATAAAAAAGACCAGATCATACCTGTTATCCGGATGCATTTAGCTGCTGTTGGTATGTTAGAGACTTATGAAATATGGCATAGACATGGTGAAAAAGTTGGAGCTCCACCTCCTCCTATCGTTCAAGATGAACCTGAACCCGATGATTTCGTTCATAATATGTTGAATGATATATTCCCAATTTTTGAAGAGGCTGAGGATGATGATATGAGCATGGGGGATGATACAAGTGAGATGGGAGATGCTATGGAAAATCAGGGTGCTAATGTACATAGGCTACAAGCTGATACATATGAGGATTTGCTTGCTGAAGCAAATCGGGAGTTTTTCCCTGGTTGTGATCAACATAGTGCTTTGACAGCGATGATCAAACTAATGCATTGCAAAGTCGACAATCATTGGTCAAATAAGTCTTTTACTACATTGATGGAGACATTGTATGCGTTTTGTCCTAAGCCTAACAACATTCCCAAGTCATTCGATGAAGCTAAAAAGATGCTGAAAAAATTGGGTCTGGGGTATGAAAAGATCGATGTGTGTAAGAATGACTGTGCTCTATTTTACAAGGACAATGCAAGGGAAGTGAAATGTCCAGAGTGTGGTGCGGATAGATATAAACCTAGCCCTAGTTCTGAAGATGGTAAGAAGGGAAAAATATTCCACATAAAGTCTTGCGTTATTTTCCATTGAAGCCGAGATTGGAGAGACTGTTTATGTCAAGGCATACTGCTACTGAAATGAGGTGGCATAAAAGGAAACGTGCTGATCAGAACGGTGTCATGAGGCATCCAGCTGACTCTATTGCATGGAAGGAATTTGACAAAATGTACCCTGATTTTGCAATGGACCCACGGAATGTTCGACTAGGGCTTGCAACTGACAGATTTACTCCTTTTGGGAACCTGAATCCTCCTTACAGTATGTGGCCTGTCATGGTGTTCCCTTACAACTTGCCTCCTTGGATGTGTATGAAGAAACCATACACATTTTTGACTTTATTAATACCTGGGCCAACTGCACCAGGTAAAGATCTTGATGTGTTTCTGCGACCGTTGATTGATGAACTTAAGGAGTTGTGGGAAACTGGTGTTCGAACGTATGATAAGTCGACTGATTCTGTGTTTGATATGAAAGCTGTTGTATTATGGACAGTCAATGATTTTCCAGCTTATGGAAATCTATCTGGGTGGAGTACTAAGGGTTACTTGGCATGTCCAGTATGCAATGCGGATGCGTGCTCTTATAAACTAAGGAGGAAGATTGGTTATTTGGCCAGTCGTCGCTGGTTGAGGAAAAATCATCCATGGCGAAAGCAAAAAGAACTGTTCAATAATGAAGAAGAGAAGAGGAGTGCTCCGAAACACTTGTCTGGCGAAGATATTCTACGCCAAGTCAATACACTCAGACCTACTAAGCCTGGAAAACACAAAGATAATCCAGACTTGAAAAGGAAACGGATGGAGAGTGAATTAAACTGGACGAAGAAGAGTATCTTTTTTGAGTTGGAGTACTGGTCCAAGTTGAAAATTCGACATAACCTAGATGTAATGCACATTGAGAAGAATATATGTGACAATATTGTGGGGACATTGTTGTGCATGGACAAGTCCAAAGACACGGTCAAGGCTCGGTTAGATCTGGAAGACATGGGTATACGTGAGGAGTTGCATCTTGAAAGACATGGAACACAGGTTAAAAAGCACCTTGCACATTATTCTCTATCGCCACCTGAATGTAAATGTTTCTGTCATTTCATAAAGAATCAGAAATTTCCTGATGGGTTAGCATCCAATATATCAAGATGTGTTAAAGATGGGAAGATTTCTGGTCTAAAAACACATGATTGTCACGTGTTACTGCAACGACTTCTGCCAGTTGGGATTCGACCGTATTTGTCTAAGGAAGTTTGTGATGCCATCATTGGATTGTCAAGCTTTTTTGAACAAATTTGTGCAAAGACATTGAATGTTGAAGACTTGGATAGACTACAACAAGAGATTGTGGTGATTTTATGTAAGCTTGAGCAAATATTTCCACCGGCATTCTTCACAGTTATGGTGCATTTGGCTGTGCATTTACCACTCGAGGCGAAACTTGCTGGACCAGTAATGTATCGTTGGATGTACCCGATAGAGAGGTAGGATATATATATATATATATATATATATATATATATATTTTTTAAATATGATTCTTGGCTTCTTGCAATTTCCCTTGTGAACTAGATCAATTTTGTATTTGGTAGGAGGCTAGGAGACTTAAAACGTTATGTACGTAACAGAGCCCATCTTGAAGGTTCCATTGCAGAGGGATACATTGCGGAGGAGTCTTTGATGTTTTGTTCTTTATATCTTCATGATATTGAGACTGCATTCTCGACCTGAGAGGAACTATGATGCAGAAGAACCAGATGCACAACTCTCTGTTTTTGCACAAAACGTACGTGCTTGTGGTGGACGCAAAATGAGGAAGTGGTTTGATGCTGAATTGGAGCCAGCTAAATGGTATATCTTGGACAATTGTGTGAAGGTCGAACCCTATAAAATGTAAGTAAGTTTGTGCTACGTGGTGTCTTTTACACAATTAAAACATGTTTTCGAATTTAACCTTTACATTCTAACTTTGCAGCAAGCATCGTAAAATTTTAGAAAGGGAAAGCCCTCTTAATTTAGATGAGAGACAAAGGAAATCATTCCCACAGTGGTTCAAGAATCATATTAAGGAATTATATATTGAAGGATCAGATGACGTGACTAAAGAGTTATATGTACCATCACATGGTCCAGATGCGAGAGTTGCTACCTATACCATATGTACGTTGAACGGCGTTAAATGGCATGTTAAGCAGATTGAAAACAATAGATCTGTGCAAAATAGTGGGATTATGGTGCCGGGGTCGCACGGTCAACGCGAATCTGATTTTTATGGTCAGTTGGTGAGCATTGTTGAAATCCACTATGCACAAGGCTATTCTATTTTCCTTTTTAAAGGTGACTGGTTTGATACAGACTCTAAGAAGAGAAACAGGATTGTTCGAGACTACCATCTCAAGTCAGTGAACACAAACACTTTGTGGTACAAAAATGATCCTTATGTCTTAGCTACGCAAACACAACAAGTTTTTTATTTTGATGATCCAAAGCTTGGTTCTGGATGGAAAGTTATTCAGAAAATTCGACATAGACATGTTTGGGATGTTCCTGAAAATGAAGATGATCATGACATGGAAACATAGTATGTTGATGAGGAAGACCAAGTTGAAGACTTTGTTGAGCTTATTGAAGATGAGAATGTGAATCCAGGTAGAGCATTACGTCGAGACAATGTAGAACCTGAAATCCATGTGCTTAGTGACAAGGATTTAGAACAGAGTAGTTCTCATGATGTCAATATAATCGATGATGATCCCGAAGATGAAGAAATGTTGTCCGCGGATGAGGAAAATGCTGAGAATAATGAGGATGATTATGATAGTGATCTAGATTAGTTTGATATTTGCATCTAAGGTACTTTTTTTTTTCCTGTTATTAAACTATGCAATGTGTTGTTAATCAAATTTATTTGATAATGTTAGTATGTGTGTATATATTTGGGACTATTGTTAATATTTGACATACTCTCTTCTGAATAATCCCGAATTGATGTGATTTTTTAGCTGTTAATAAAATTTCACTCCAATAAAAAAATATCAAGGAACTGAAATTTGGAAGAATCGACCTTAAAATGTGACTAGTATAGTCAAATATGATTATATATAGTAGAAATTCATCAATTTTTGATAATGTTTGGGTATCAATCTTCAAGCGGTTAATCCTTGTTACGTTAAGCTTCTCTGGGAGAGATTCCAAAGACGACTTTTCTATTAAGGACTAAGTGAAGACTTTCAAATAAATGGTTAGATGGCATGCACATTTGAATTTGGATATATCAATCAAAATTTAAACACTCATACAACCGTTCATTTGAAAATCTTCACTTGGTCCTCATTATAAGGTCCTAATTGGAACCTCTCCTATGCTTCCCTATGAGAACATAAATCATCGGGAGATAAACATCTCTACCTTGTTACATGTTCTGATGTTCATATTGCTCACCTCTGAGCGTGTGAGTGCTCACGAGTCAGAAAAATAAGTTATTACGACGGAGTAGCTAAGAGCGTTTCCGTATAAGTCTTTCTTTGTAGGAGAGAGGTCGTGAGTTCGACTTACAACATAGTAGTTGTGCAATAAGTTGATTTAGAATTGCTGGCGTGGATCCAAACTAACGTTACCGAAGAAAGAGAAATTATGTATCGTATTCATAATTCACCAAATTGATATATAGTTGAATTGTATGAGTTTTAGATATATACCTTTCTAAACAAACTATATCGAGGAAGCGAAATTTGGAAAAATTCGGAGATATACATATCATTCTGCCTCCCTAAGGGTAGCCGTGCGAAGCGGAGATAATTATTTTCAAATTTTTACTCGGGTGGACAAAGCGCATCACTATGCAAGTGCAATATTTTTAAAGGAATTTTACAAACACCCGAGCTATTTATTATAATTTACAGAAGATATTAAAATTTTAAACGAGATAGAGAATTGCTTTTTTGTAAGAACATGATAAATAGTGTGGGTGTTAAATATAATTTTATTTATTTAATTTGTCTGAAAAATGCTTTTTTGTATAGATCCTTGTCTGAAAAACGCTTTTCAATTCTTTTCAAATTCACCAAAAGAAATTTCGTTTTGAATTTGACAGTTTTGCCTTAATTTTTTCAGCAGGAACTACTTGGCGGTATCCGGACCTCAAAGCATCAAGATAAGTCGGATGAGATATCTAAAAAGAATACATTAGTATTAGCAGTTTTTTTTTACCTGAAACTCCACCTTCGGCCAACCACTACCACTCCATCTCCCCTCTCCCTAATCTTTTCTCTTCCCATTTCTCCCAACTACCCAAGTAGCTAGTCTCTAAATAATCTTGAATCACCAACGCCTAACCCCCTCTGTAATTTGATCCATCAGGTAAAGTTGTAGGTTGTGCTTCTTCTCTTTATATTTTGATTTGTTATTTCAATTGCACGATGGGTTCTTATACTAGTGTGGTTTGACCCTTGTTTTCCTAGGTTTCTTCCTCTCTTTCTTTTTGTTGTATTATTGTTTATTGGAGAAATCCTAGCTCGTTGTTGTTGGATTCTTTCCGAAAAGGTATGCTATTTTTCCTTCTCATTACAATTCTATACTTTAAATTGATAATTTTGGGTGCTAGCTATTAAATTTTAACAGAATTTGGGTTAAGATTGATACTCAGGGATGGATTCAAGGGTGGTCGAGAGATAAACAATTATAGAAGATAAAGATTTATACTTAGCTGAGTTCTAATGTTCAATTTATTTTTGTTTTTGTCTTGATTTCTTTTCAGGTTTTGCTGAGCTCCCTTCAATCCAAAAATTGCTTTAGTAATACACAAAGATGTCTGGGTATGCTCTAAATTTCCACGCAATATATTCTACCTTCCTGTTTTTTTTTCATGGCTTACGGGGTCTAGGACCAGACTTGAAACATGACGGTATTAGACATGATATAACAAAAAGAAGAGTATTATACAATTAGGGCTTAAATATTTATGTGCCGGATGTTTAAAGCAACACTGAACAAGACCAAGGACAACAATAACCGTGTGTACCATCCACCAAACCATCCTCTATCACGCCCTCATCCTCAACCATCTGGACAACCGCCATTATCAACTCAAAATAGGGAGAGCCAGTTTGCAGGTAAGTGTTCAGTTCGGAACATGGTACAATGTGTCATCTAATTGTGCTTCATATCTGGCAGATGGAGGAATATAAGCTCTCAAAATAGTTAAGACAGTAATGACATTTTTAGGTCTCAAATGTCATCATTTCAGTTATCATAGAATAAAAAACTGAAAATGGGTTTCATAAACTTCAAAAAGCCTCTGAATTCAATAAACCAATTCACTTAAATTTGTGTTCAATGGTAACTGTTTGTAAGAGGGGTTCAGGATATTTAAAATGTCCTCAAATGAATCACATTGACATAAATCTGTATCGAATCTTTTAACGGATATTATGTTGTTTACAGCTTTGATAAAGTCAAAAAATTTAGAGTGCAGTGAAAACTCTTTTATTTACTTTGAATTGTGCTTTGCAGGTAACACCAGTAGCACATTTAAGCCAACGGGTAAAATTGTCTTGTATCTTTTGCTTTGTTCTTTCAAATAAGGATTTATATTCTCTTTCTATTTGTATTATCTTGGATTTATCTCTTTGTTAACGTTCAAGTCCTTAATTAAGTATGTGTTTCTATTCTGAGAAATAACAGCCATTAAAATATAAAGCCTGAGATTGAAACAAATATCTTCTTATAAACCAATAATCCCATATAATTTTCATATACATTTCATTGTATAAAAGACCATCAGTGTTTCATTGTATTTTTTGTTTTCAGTCGTTAACCTATTTAGTCTCATTCATGGAGTATGCAAGAAACTCATTATCAGTACTTCGTTTTAATTCTTACATCTATGTTTAGAATTTTAATGATACATATTTAAATTGAACGTTTTATGAATTTGGGGCTAAAAGTTTAGCCCAGTCTAGGAGAGTAGTCTTGGCTCCGTCCCTTAACATCGTTATTGCTAATTACTGTACAGATTATAGATTATAGATACTTTTATCTCGTATTGTAACAGTTTTTTTTATTTTTATTTTTTTTAATATAGGTGGAGTTGCCCGTTCTGCGCCTAAGTTCATATCTCAGGGACATATAAAGAAAACTTATGGCAATATGCTAAGGTCAAGAAGTCATGCTGCATCCAATTCCACAAATAAGAGAACTCAATTTGAGATGGATGATGAGCAAATTAATCCAACTGGAAATTGTCGCGAGCCTGTGAAGAAAGGGCGTGGCATTACAAAGGAGCCGGGAACTTCTACTGTGATCAATCCAAAAAAGAAGAGAGTTGAAATCCAAATGGATTTTGAGCACTATACTCCAGATGGGAATTCTGACCCTCCTTTAGTTCCAGATCAACCCCTGAAGAAGACCCGTGGCATTACAATAGGATTGAAAGCGTCTAATATTGTCAGTGCGACCAAACAGAGAATTCCAATCAAGATGGACAAGGATCAAAAGCTCCCTGAGACCGTTCAAGCTAATGCTATGTTTGTTAATGAAATTGGGTCCTTCACACGCAAATTAGCTCCACTCAAGGTCAAATGGTGGAAGGACGTAACTGAGGAAGAGAAGAATGATATCAAACAAGCATTGACGATGAGTTATAAAATGTCTTTTTTCGTATAGTGTTCGTCTAATTTGCTAATTTATTTGTTTCTTTGATTGTAGACTAACTTTGACTTCGATTGGACTGACTTGGAGCTGAGGAGATTTGTTGAGAAGAAAATGGGAAAGGCGTATGGATCTTGGAGAAACAAATTGCATGGGCATTTTAAAAAGTATGCTGGTGATGTAGAATATGCTCGAGCACACCCGCCCGAAGAAAAACTTTTTGGTGAAAGATCACTAAATGAATGGGAGTGGCGAGGTGTTCATGGATTAATATCAAAATAACTCTAAATTCTGAATTGATTGATTGCAATTGAAAGAGTAGATTCAACCGTTTTTTCTAACAGCATATGTCATTCATGAGAAGTATTAAAGGTCCGCATACATGCCTTTAGATATGTAGGGTGAGTGTAATACTGCACTCTGCTTCTTGCTGCACTAACATGTCATTTAGAGTTTAATTTTTATTTGATGCTATGTGTTTTTACTTAAAGTTTGTATCAGTAAATCTACTCATGTTTTTAGTTATTTATTGACATACATTTGTGTGTTTGGAATAAGCGAGTTGTGATTGATTTAACTGTTTATTTTGAGCAAAAACAGAAAGGTAAAAAGGTGACTTTTGTTGAGAATTGGACCGCTGTGCATCAACATCAGGATGGTCAATGGATCAACGAAGCAGCTGAACAAAGAGGGGTTAGCTTTTGTTAAAAATATTTTCAATTTCTAAGTTATTCTTTTCACCTTTCAGTCAATAACTTTGTCATTTTTCAATTATGTAGAACAAAATGTTAGCAGAATTGAATCAAACCAAGGAGAAGCTAGCTAAAGTTCTTGGGGCAGCCTCACTTGACGAGATAGAAGTTCCAGTTTCAATGCAGCTAAATATCTTGGAAAAAGGTGTTGGAAAAGCAAAGGGTAGAGGCATTCGTGGTCTGGGTTATGGTCCACGAAAAGAATGCAACTCTTCTTTTGAGAGTGGTAAATCTAGTGCCTCCATGACAGAACAAAATGTTGTTAAGCTAACAGCTACAGTGCAAAGGCTATTGAGGCACCTCAGGCACATCGAAGCGCAACTTGTTACTGTTGAAGGTTATGATGTTTATGATAATGAAGATGATGATGATGTTTATGATAATGAGGATGATGATGTGAATATGTATGGGGATGGAGAAGGGGAAGAAGATGAGGGTGCAGACTAGATGGAAGAAACTTTGGTTTTCTATTTTTTATCTTAAACCAAGAAACTTGTTTTCGCTAGCTACTGTTTGTGTAAAACTATGAATGTTACGATGACTTTTTTGGGTTTGCAGTTTTTTCATTTATTTAGTACAACTAACTATTTCAATGTATTTTTATTTAATTTCATTCAATAATGTTGGTAATCTAATTATATGAAATTAAAAAAAACTATCAAAATAGGAAAATAACATTAAATAGGAAAATAAAAAATATTATTAAATAAAAAATATTATTTCTAAGTATTGGTGACAAACCTGTTTTGTCACTCATTCTAAACTATTTGTCATCAACTTACAACAGTCTCGCCATTTTATTTAAAATTTCCGCCAATTTTTTTAAAATTCCCACCATTCATGGAATTATGGCAATTGTTGGAATGTTATTGGTGACAAAATATAATTGTATAGGTGACAAATAATATTTTATCCCCTTTATTTTTGAGTGACAAAATTTAGCATTCGTCACTAAAAACAATCTGTCACGTGTTATTAGCGACAAACTTAGCGACAAAAGTATTTTGTCACCCATAGTATTGGGCGGCAAAAATAATATAATTGGAGACAAAACAAGTTTGTCGCTAAAGGGGTTTTCTCCTGTAGTGAGAAGACAAGACTAAATATTTTGTTGTATAAAGATTGTTTTTGTGATAGCTCTTATATATATGTGGAATATGCATAATGTGGATATTACACAGCTCTTATCAACTCTAGTATATCAAGGCTATTGCTCTCATGAAATCGACTCAAAAGAACAGTATACGTAACTCAAACATCTACACTGCCGGTGGCCGCAGCCACTAAACCTCATGATCTCTTACATGCATAACAAATTTCAGCGAGAACTTAATTTACAATTTTCTCTTTAGAAAAAAACAAGAACAAGTTACAGAAATATGACTGCATCCCAATTTGCCCAAAGATGCACTGCAACAGTGAGATCAAGCACAAGCAAAGTCAGCTGATTAGTAGCTAGCCTCGACTGGTACGAAGAGCTGACCCTGCAAAGCTCGAAGACGGCGCCGGCTGCTCTCTCTAGGTTGAGTCGGTTCCTCGAGAGGAGTCGTCTGCTTTACACCGGTAGTAATCTACACTGGGAGGCTTAGGCGGTGCGCTGCCGACGTAGCAGATCGTGATCCACAGATCGAAGCTCCAGACAGATGGTGTGAGTTTGCCGTCAAATGCCCAAACAAAGGTAACAAAAACGTAGGCGTCTGAGTGAAAATGGTAGGACGGGTGTTTGCAAGGTTGGCAGCCCTAAAATCGTTGGTTTTTGAGATGTTTCAATCCGCGAATTTTAGGGCAGTCGATTTCTTCCTTGTTCTCCCTTGGTCATTCCAGTTAGAGAAGAGAAGAAACTCAGACCGGCGGAGGCCGCGTCAGAAGACTGATGGGTTGTGGAATCGTATTTTGGGGGCGAGCGTTAGATAGCAGAGGCTGGATATGAAAGCTTCCAGACCGGGAAGTATGAATTCGCCGACGATGAAATCGAATCCGGATTAGGGTAAGTTTCGCAGAAATGAATGCGATGCCAGAAATCCAGTTTGTGATATAGGTTGCAAACTTCAATTCAGCCTATGGAGTTGTGTTCCTGGGTTTCAACCCTAAACGACTCTTCTCTCTCACTCCTTGTTTGGATATGATTTTGTGGCTGAAAACCCAAATTTGAATACGAAAACTCAACCCTCTCACCCCCTTTCATCTCTTATTTCTCCGTTGCATTATTGAGGAATTGTCAGCTCTGCCCCTCCAGTAAACTTCATTTTTACTCAGCTAGAAGTTGGCTCGAAGTCGGCTTGGCGGAGGCTTAACTCCCGTTTCAAAGTGTAAACTACTCCGGTGTAAAGCAGACGACTCCTCCGGGAGATCCATAGTTCCTTTGATGAAGTGAGCCACCGTCACCGACACAACCAGCACCCCAGACACAACGCCGCATAGCACCGACGAGCCAGCTTCCCCAACAATCCTTCCACTATCACCATGGCTTCACTCTCTGACCTGTTTTCTTTTTCGCCTCTGTGAAAGACTTGGTGATTGCATGTGAAGTCGTATGGGGTGTTACATAAATGCGCCCCATGAAGGGTACATGGAATTTGGATCAGTGAGACGAAAAACAAGGGGCATGTATATAGGAGGAAGAAGCCACTGGAAATCAGAATAAAACCAGGGATTGAAGGCAGCAGTTATTGTCGTTTTGCAGCAAACTTTAAGTCTGAAATAGAAAGCTACGGTTTTCCAGAGTCTAATTACGACAGAAAAATTGGTTTCTTGGGGTGTCAACACACTCAGACTTCGATGTTGAGGATGAGCCATATCTATCTGCTAGTAACCATATTGTTGATCGATGGTCTGTGCTGGAGTTCAAGCAGTGGTTTGGTGTATGCATCAACAAAACAGGGCAAATGGAACAAGGACGGGAACCGGAATTGAAACGTGGTAAATTCGTTTTAGCTTTGGAGAGTGACTTCTGGTAAGTAGGGTTTAGAGGCATTTTTTACAGAACAAATGATCAAAGTAGTGGTAGTAAAATAACGTTCACTATAGTATACATCTCCATTTCCTGCCAAATTTTGAAGCGCATAAAGAAGAAAAGAAGTAAATGTAAATATACAAGGTATTGCAAAATCTATGACCACTAAGTGTCTTCAACTATGGCATCGCCGTCGTGGTTGTAATCATCATCGTCATGGTCGCTGTAACCATCAACCTCTAATGGCAATCAGGCAATGCAACTCAATGTCCAACTTGTAAGTCCAGATATTTATACAGTACCTTGTCTCTTATCAAATGAAAAGTCCTTGGGCGGTCCGATATTAATTTCGTGTTGTTCGCGAGTCGATTGAGAACCTCTAATTGTGGCATGACCGGAGTTGGGTTCATTGACCTCCATCCGATCATGTTCCACATTCCCAAACTCAACTTGGTCTTGGTGTTGGTGTTGGTGAGAAAACGAACCATCTATGTGGAGGTGGTGGGAGGGGGAGGGGGAGTCGGTTTCATAACGTTGTTCGACGTCGAAGTTTGATCTCCTCGGTGATGTGTGGAAGCTATCCACCTCGCTGCGGTAGTGCCTTAGGAGGTGGATGGGGGATGCGTGGTGGGATGGAGTGCCTGGTCGGCTAGACATTGGGGTGACGGAGCCTTTGTTCTGTTTGATGTGCTTCTTAGCCGTGTGATGCCAGTTGCGTAGAGCTGTGGCTACTCTCTCGTTGAATATTGTTGGTTTCATAGTAGAACCCATCTGCTAATGTCAAAGCACACAAAATGGTCAATTTCTATATATAGGATTCATATTGATTAATAATTGAGATCATAGTTTAATAACACAAGTGTTAAGCTTTTGACTAGCGAATCGAACCTTCTTCGTGCAAATATATACTATTGAAACATGTATTATATTTTATGATTATAACATATGTAATATAAATAAAATCTGACCTGTGTGACAAGGGCATAAAGGGGGAGAGTGACATAACTGCAAAGAATCTGTATGAGGACCCTGAAATATCCACAATTATATATAGTTTGTGTTAGAACGTACACATTTCAATGTTAAAGGCTAGGAAATCAAAAATGCTTAGAAGGCCAAGTAAGTGAGACTCACCCCATTGAAACTCTGATGATGATATCCTCAATATGCTCATGAAAGCAAGATTTCAAACTAAATTCATACTGCAAATAAGGAAAAACAAGAAACAAATTACTATACCATTCTCTTTCATTTAAATGCTTAAATAACGTATGCGTCGAGCAAATTAAAAGACCAAAGAAATTTAGCTTACCCAACTCCATGCAAAGAAAGCAAGTTGGAAGGCATTCTGCAATTGACAGAAACAAAAAACCAAGTTAATGACACATGATTAATTTTTAACTGTAATCTCACAACTATTGATAATCAAGTTCACATTTTCGAAGTTCAATTTATCGGCATTGGATTAGTTGTTATTAAGGTACCTGAAAGAGAACGAAGTTGATGAGGTAGAGAATGAGGCGAGGGCGATTGAACCAGAAGAGGTCATCACCAGGTTGAACAACTGGTGTACCCTTCACAACTTCTCCTCTTTCCTGAATTCTAAGACCCATCTTGGTTATGATCACTTGTAGCTTGGTTCCCACCAATAGAATAATCTGCATTAGTTCAAGTACATCGATCATCAACCAGTTAGATCTATCTATATATTGTAATGGTTTGAATTCACTGAAATCAGTAAGATATTTGAGAAGGAAGTGTGTTTGCTTACAATGAGTGGGATAAAGGGTAACCAAAGATACGAATACCAGCCTGCAAAACAAATTCAAGGTAAGCTTGCAATACTATCGAGAATTACTACCGGCCACCATATAATTACGTTCTTGTCTAAATGCATGTAATACTGATTCATCAAAGATCGAGTAGAAATGTATATCTTTTATAGATTTACTCACCATGAGTATTAAAGAGTAGAAAGATCACGGCAAAACACCAAATTGGAGGGCTGAAAGGTGAAGAACAAAAATGTTATCGATCACTTAAAATACTACTAACCCAAATTGGAGGACTGATTTAACAACTGATACAACTAAGTTCTATTGCAAGAAAAGAAAAGAACAAAAGTACTACTAACCTGATTCCCACAACAACTTTGAAATCCTCTTCGAGTGATCTGTTTATGTACTTCTGGAAATTGAATTGCTGATGGCTTTGAGGTGCCAAATGTGCCTGAAATATTGTTTTACAAACTCATATGTATCATGCATATATCTCAATCACATATATGCATCTTTATATTATCAGTCAATTCTCGTGACTCACCATCTCTAAGTTATATGATTACACATAGATTTTCATACACCAAAAAAAAAAAAAAAAAAAAAAAAAAAAAACTTCGTAAAGTGCATACATACCATGATAAATCCATGCCGCAAGGTCAAGTAATCAACTTTGGGAACTGATCTAACAAATTGTCTGAAAAAACAAACCTGCAATCACAAATAAAACAAAAATAAATAACTGAAATAAATCAAAATAATATGAATACGCTAGGTCATACATATAAAACGAAACAAAAGTCAACTGTATGAAAGAGATCGAAGTATCAGAAAATGAAACACAACAACTCGTGAAATTAAAATAGAAAATCAAACAAGGTGTCCCAATAGGAGAAAGTCAGACTAATAGAAAAGGGGAGGGAGGATTAATTTGTCCCGGGTTACGATCCTTTCCTTATCACAAGTGCCATTCCTGTACCGTCACTGTCCTCTTCGGTCAATCACTGGTACAAAATTAATATTGTTCGGGGAATTATAATATAGACCAGTTGATATCACATCTGGGTCTTTAACTCTTTATTAGGTCTTTAGGTCCTTAACCTCTTGACCGACTCAAACAATGGAGCTAGGTTTTAACCAGGTTTTAACCAGTGGAGGTTGTATTGAGAAATCCAGCTATCTCGTCGTTCTGTTTTCCTTAATTCAAAGCTTCTTGGAAGAATTAGGGTTTTGTTTTTCTGGGAATGTCTAGAAGAGTCTTGGGAGTCTTGTGTTGAATTCAAAAGCCAGAGCCAGAGAAGTTCATATGATAATTTGGGACATGCAGCATGAATAAAATTCAGATTCATGCTGACCGGCCCAGTTTTAATTTGTTCCCACCCCGCAAATGGGGCAGAAAGCGCTTTCCCACTACTGCCAAGAAAATCACTTTTCAAACAGATTGCTTTTGTACGTAGCCGATCGAATCTTCGTCTTCTACGTCCATTCTGATGATTGCTTGCACACCAATTATACTTAATTATCGTGATTAGAATAGGTAATACAAAACATCTAACCAAATTAATTAAGCCGTCACTGTCGTGAACTAAAATGGCATCGGATAATATAATAATCTCCTAATGTTTCAATTATAGAATTAACCTTTCACTCTCATGGGAACCTTTGATTTATTTGTGTTACAATTAAGTAGGAAGGTTGAGCCATTTTGATAGGCTAAAGAGCTGTGGATAGAGTACTCTACCATGGGAGATATATATAAACCCTAACATCTTAATCAAACGCTTACTTTAATGTAAAATGAACAACTATTTGTGTCCTACTACTTGGAAGAATTTTATCATTTTGTGTTAATTGGTTGAATGAAAGCTTAATTTGGGTCTATTGTGTTTATCTATATATATGTGTGAAAAGGATTCATTTCCTTGAGACTATCTAGCTACAGCACTGAAATCATGATTAGTTTACTTTAGAGTAAAATGACTGCCACACTTGACCCAAACTAACACTTATTAAAGTTGTTTGACAAGGAGATGGAGACACTTAACAAACATATGGTGATTAGAATTTATTTAAGAGACGTATTGATAATCTAATAATATAACAAAGGATACAGACTATATGTCGCAAAATATTGAAAGTTGAAAGGAGGAAGAAGTTCTTACAATCCACATAAGGAAAGGTGTTTTGGTCCAGTAGCTTAAATGCCTCCTTCCAAAAGAAGTATCCCTTGCAAATCTAAATCGCTCTGGGTCTATCGATCATACACAAAATTAAGCTCAAAATGAATTCACATTGTTCATAATCAAATTACGGTCAGATTTGTACATGACTCTACATGTTATTTTCAACCATTTATATCGTTTTCCACTACTGTACGTAAACTAAAACAAAGTTAGTGATGAACTTCAACTCTAGTTGATTTATAAGTTTATACCTTAAAGAATTAGCTATTGGAGATTGATAATTGTAACTTTGTAAGATGTAGTACTAACCGTGTGAGAATTGATATTCAGCCGTTCTTGTTTCCTTTTCCCACCTTTTCCAACTTCTCATCTGAACTCATCACCAAACAATCATTATTTAACCGTATATATCACTCCATTAGTTAACTAATTCGAAGTAATGAAATGAATGGATTTGAAGTTCGTAGCAAATTACGTACCTTGGCTCTTCCTAAAGCCATAGTGAGGATGCAATAGAGTACGTGGAAAATAGCCAAGACGAATATAAATATATGCAGCTGATGAATACCATCGGCAGATATGAATGGAACTTTTCCCTGCAAGTTTCAAACAAGAATGATCATCATTGAAGCTTTTTGTGTCAAAAGAAGCCTGCTTTCAATTAGATAGAAAAGAAGATTTAAACAAAAGTATAAATTGACCTATAAATTGACATATCTAAACATACAGTATACAAGAAAATGTACATAAAATTACAGAAATTAAGAGAGAATAACCAAAGTAATGAAATCTTAAACTTATATGCACATTACTTTACATGTTACTAACTTACTAAATGGAATAACCAACTCGGGAATCATGGAAGTGGGAAAAACCAAGTTTGATTATGTTCCCTGATAATTACAAGTTGTTTATTTGCATGCAAGAATCCATGGTTTTGTCTAATTCCTCTATGAATCTAATGACACATATAATGCATACGGTAGATGACAATTGCTATCTCTATAATCAGGTGTATTCACGAAAAAGGTTGCAGGGAAAAGTTCCATTCATATCTTCCTCTATGAATCTATTATGGAATTATTTGCTATTTGTTCATGTAGAAACAAATAAAAGAGAACGAAAACAACATGGGTATACGTATACTTAGATATTTCTATCTTTTCTAAAAAATACCAGATATTTATTTTAAGTGGTCGACATGCATTCATACCTTGGCTGCACACTTGTCGGTGCCAGCAGCCGCCAAAACGCGGCGTACGCTTCCACCTCCATAACCAGATTCAAACGCCGCCAGCAGTCTCCTACTCGGGCTTTCAACCTCTTCTTCTTCCTCAATCTTAACCTCCTGCTTCTTGCTACACGGATGCCACGTGTTCCCCACTTTCTCCGATATGCATATGTTCGATATCGGACCCTGCCCGACGGTCAGCAGCAGCGATATGAACCCCAGTAGCATAAGCTCTGCATCCACCAAATCATAAACTCAATTTTTGATAACAGTTTAAGGTTGAATCCGAAGTACGTATGATGAAATTAAAGGGTCTTCTCTTACCTGATTTCACCTTTTCTAGTGCTTCAAATAGAGCTCGTTTGTGTTTATTCTTCAGCCACTGCAAATATTTGGTACAAGATTTTAGTTTCCAGACCAGAGAAAGACGTACCCATAAATTTGGAGATTTGAACTGTTCTGGATACGGTTCACTAGCTCATTACGTACCTTTCCTATAAGTTCAAGTATGTGCTCGATGATGATTGAGATAAGAACCAAGACAAAACAGACGACGGCGACGGCCCATGTGGGCGTTTGCTCCAGCGATCTTCCGGAGGTTGATGCCGCCATTTTTGGTAATTCCGATCAACTTTCCCAATTGAAATGAAACAGCCTCAACATATGAATGAAAGAACTCTAGCTAGCAGAGCGAAATAGAGAAAGAAAGAGAAAGAGAGAGAAAGAGAGAGCGAGAGAAGGGTGGTGAAAGATGAAGGTGTGAGTTGAGGTTGCGGAAGCTATAAGGGAGTTTAAGATGAACTCCAGGAACGAAAAACGGGAAGGGACTTGAGTGGAATATTTTGACTTTTGGGACGCGGTAAGGGGACTTGAAGAGAGAGACAGGCCGGTAAAGAGAGAGAGGCTAGCTAGCCAAGGATTTGAACGAGTCCTTGACTACTTGATCAAATTTTCAAACAAAGTTTTCTTTGACTGAATAATAATTGTTATCGACTCATTAACCCTGGCTTTCTTCATTCGAGTATATAGTGCAAGAAACTACACTGTTATTAATTAGCTTTAGTCAAAGAAATATTTCAGCGACGGGAGCACAGGTCATACATTTTAATTAAATATTAACATTTTAATTTTATTAAAAAAAAAATTACATAAAAAGTAAAAAATCTTAGTTTATATTTTAGTTTTAATAAATCAACGTGTCAATATTTGATTAGATTCACTATTTTATCAAAGACAATTTTAGGTTTATTGTTGCTTTTTAAACCCTAAACTATAAACTCTAAACCCTAGACCCTAAACCTTAAACCCTAAACCCTAAACCCTAAGCCCTAAACCCTAAACCCTAAACCCTAAACCCTAACCCCAAACCCCAAACCCCAAACCCTAAACCCTAGTCCAAACTCAACAAAGACCCATGAAGGTCTTTTCATAAAAAATAGAAAACCTTAGTTTATATTTTAGTTGTAATAAATCCACTTGTCAATATTTGATTAGAATGTAGGACCACGTCATACTGCTACGTGACGTGGTCCTCCTGTAGCATCTAAAAATTTCTCTCTGGCCTTCTTCATTCGAGTATGTAGTGCAAGAAACTACACTGTTATTAATTAGCTTTAGTCCACTAAATGATGCAAAGGTGTTCTTGTTCGTGTTGATATAACGTACAGTATTTTCGAGCATTTTAATCTAGTGAGGGATTCGACCTTAACAGTACTACGTTTAGTCTATGAAACCCTAAACAGTTAGTTAAGTGATAGAGTAATGCTTCGTGAACTATGTACCAGTAGAACGTCTGAACTATATAAAAATCTTATTAAAAATATGTTTGTGCCACATCAGTTACACATACGGTGAGATACAAATTATACCCGAGAAGAAAATGTTTCACTCTTTAAAATTTTTAGCAAATTCTCAAGTTTGACACTTTTTATCATATTTATCAAAAAGTAAAATAAACAAAAAATATTCTACCTAGCTTGTATGGTTTTGCAATATCATCAGATGATGAGTGTAATATAACAAACAGAGCTAATCTGACTAGGTATTATTGTATTCAAAATTAGCTCGCTGTTAATCACATCTTGAGTCAACCCTTTGCTTCAATACTTTCCTTGAGCTCAAAGAATGCAAAAGTCATAATTCATTCTTGTTCTCTCCCAGCCCTTGATTGGTAAGTGAAGCTGATCATGTCCCAATTCGATACGGTAATATTAAGTATCCACATAAACCTAACAATAAACAGAAATATGACTCTCCTAAAACTACCCAGAAAGCTCCCATATCAGATGGAGCCAATTCATTAGAGATATGCATTTGACTGAATGAGGGTGACAAGGGATTTAACTATTTATAAGAAGAAGTACCACTTCAATAATGCACACGTAAAAATAATATTTATACGCAACTATTGACTAATTGGTTTGTTATGTCCTACATAGAATTTGAACGATTCTCTTTGGGAATTTTAGAATTATAAACCTTGAACTGCAAAAATTAGTTAACAATCGAGGGAAAACGTATCTCACAATTTTCTACGATGTGGATACATTTTATTTTTTTATTCAAAAGACAGTTTTATTATTAAGTAATAAATGCTCAAGGAGCGTGCTTACCAAATAGAGCTTGAAAACAAGCATATCGTCCAGTACCATTTGGTCTAGCGGCATAATCTCCCCTTAGTAAGTGAGAGAACTCACGTAATATTTACGTGATAAAAAAAAGGCATATCGAAACACATTCAGAAATAGCGTAATCGAATTTGCAAAAAAATTTTCTAACCTAAGGCCAGAGTGGCCATTAAATACCCGTCCGCTGCCATCTATAGACAAAACAAGACGTTGTGGTAGTACCCACAGTGGTAAATGTCTTGTGGTCCACTCATTTGATATTTCATGCTCTGCATAATATCTTGAATCATCCTTCAGTACTACTCTAGACGATTCAATAGTCTTATTTGTTCCAAAGTATCCATCTTTCAGCCGATCAAAACCTCCGGGATCCCAAATATGGAACCCCAGCAGACCAGGGCTCATCAACGTGGCTCATAAGTGAGCCAGAATCCAAAACAAGGCTGTAAAAGGAATCCATATTAAAGCCCATCCCCATTTAGATTCCAAACTTCCATTGGGCCCCAAAGTAGAAGACCCATCAGACATCCATCCGGAATTGGGTTTGTAATACCCTGAAAATTTGATATTAGTTTCTAATATTATTTAGAAATTTTTGAGTTAGAAGTTTGTGTGTTTTGAGGTTCGAAGAAAGAGCGGAAGTTTCGGATGCATAAATTACCCGAAACGATTTTATTATTTTGAAGGGTCAAGAGTTGATTTCTATTATGTTAGGTTTCTCGAGAAACTTCCTTCACAAAAGTTGTAGAGCACGACGATACGAGTTAGTAGACATATGACACATGTAAAACGGACTTCGTATGTAAAAGTTATGGTCAACAGAAGTTCGTGGCTTTACGGGGTTTTGGGTTAAATAAGAAAAAGTTAGGGTTTCCATTTCATTTTTCCGGAAACCATCTTTTTCTCTCTTCCTTCTCTCTCGCGCCTCACCCTCACTATTCGAGTCTTCCTTCCGATCCGACTCAGACCCGGGCCGGCTTTTCCGACCGACTCCGACAGACTCAGACAGTGGCACCGGTCAGGTTTTCTTCCTCTCCTCGGCGTGATCCTCTCTGTGTAGGTGGATGAGGACGACTCGAGTGGGATTGAGAGAATCGAACGCCGTAGCGGAGGGTGGCGGACCCGACTCCAAACCGAGAGCTTTCTGGCCGTGTACGGCGACGACTAGAGGTGAGGTTGCCCATTTCTTGAAACATTCTTCCCTCTAAGCACGTTTCAAGCTGCCATTCACCTCGTTTTGAGGTCTAGAAGTCGGATTGAGACCGCGTTGGCAGCCGGTTTTCTTTTGGACGATTCCGGCCGTTTCTGGCCAAATGGGTTCAATCTTCAGGTATTAAAGATGCTTCCCTTGCTTTAATTTACAAGTTTTGTCTTGTGAGTTTGCCCTAATTTGAAGGTTGGTAGGGTGGCGCGTGGGGCCCACTCGTCGCCGTCTGTAGTGGTGCGTGGCGGCACGTCCGGCAGGGGTTGGGAGGTTAGGAGTAACTGTTAGCTTGTGCTCGTCGATACAAGCATGTTGACATGTCATGAGGTTATGTTATAATCAAGTTTTGCATCCTAGGTTTAAGGCTAAGTTGAGAATCTAGTGAGGTTGTTAAGCTTGGTGTTTGAGCTTTGAAAATCTTGATAACTATTTCAATAGATTGGTTGAGGGTTCCTATGACCTTGGGAGGTCTCGGAAGAAGGGTTCTCAAGGGTAGAGTCTTGGTTCAAGGGGGAAGTGTTTTGGTCTTGTTGATTACTAAAGTGAACATTTTATTAATAGGTGGTTATCGGGAGCTTGGTTTGAGCTTTCCTTTGTGTTTGTGTGAAAACGCAGCGGAAGTTAAGGTGAGTAAAATCTCACCAAGGTTCACTTTGTGACCTATTTATTTATGGTGATTATGATGATGATTATGATTATGATAATGTTGATGATAATGTTAGTGAAAATGTTGATGATAATGATTATGATGATTATGATGATGATAATATTGATGAAGATGATGATGATGATGATTTAAAAAAAATTATGTTTTTATTTTTGTTTGTTTTAAAATATATGAGCTTGATCGCTAACAGCTCATAGGTAAGAAAACAAGTTTTCCTATTTAAATGATTATTTTTAAAGTTCTTATGACCATAATATTTTTAGTTCTTGGTAGTTTATTCTTGTGAGGATATCTATGTTTGTTCATATAAATATATCTATGTGGAAAAATATAATTTTTATGATGTGCTCCTTGTGTGGATTGATGATGATAGTTTTATATTGTGAATTGTTGTTTAAATAGTCAAACTCGGTTCCAAGCCCTTAATCGGGTGGTTGGTTACGGTTATGATGATATTATTATTTTATGATTTGATAAGTGTTATGATAGGAGAGTAATTGAATGTGTGCCTTAGTGGTGATTGTGTGCATTAGTTGTGGATGTTTGCTTTAGTGGTGATTGTTGTGCATTAGATTAGGAGTTTTCGTGGTGGACGGGGAACCAAGCCTTGGCTAAGTGATTGATTATGGTCAGTATAGAACTCTAGTCTGTCTGTCGGTACTTCATGGGGGATGACTAAGTGTTGACGAACTCATAAGTAATAATAGAGAAATGATTGTGTGAAGTTCTTGTGTTGTCATTTAATTTCCTTGCTTTGAGTGTGTCATGAACTATGCTTATCCGCAGGAGATTCTTAATCTTAATTTTGTGATTTTTAGTGAATTCCTGAACTACATTTTTGCAGCATTCACTTAAGATTTTAATTGTTTGTGAATTGTTGTGTTTTCTTATTTACTCTATTTTGAATTCTCCTGCTTTAGGCGATTCCTGAAATAAGTTACTAATGCAGGAATTATCGGTTTTTATCTTATGTGATGTTGGGTTGAGTTCTTTAATGTAGATTTACTCATACGAGCTATTAAAGCTTACCGGGTTTGTTGTTTACAACCCGGTGCACCATTCCATGTTGTAGAGGTTGATTTTGCAGGTGAGGAATTTCAAGATTGAGACGTAGAGGTCTAGAAGCTGCTTGTTAGGAGTTAAATATTTTTATTATTGATTTTCAATTTGTAAGTGAGCTCTTTAGAGCGTGACATTTACTTGACTTCTCAAGGAACAAAGAACAAAGAACAAAGAATCATCCGTGAATAGGAGATGAGAAAGACCAAGACATCCCGTACTCAATTTGATTTGCTGGAGTTGATTGGAGCAAGTGGCTGCAGTGATGAATTTGGAAAGGACTTCCCCTACAATAAGGAAAAGGTAGGGAGAGAGAGGGTCTCCTTGCTTGAGTCCTCTTGTGGGAGTGAAGGATTGACCCTGCTTTCCATTAATTAGAATCGAGAAAGACACAGAAGAGAGAACTCTCATAACTAGACGAACCCAGTCGGAACAGAAACCAAATTTCAACAAAGCAACCTCAAGAAAGTCCCATTCTACCCTATCATAAGCTTTGTTTATATCCAACTTTAAAGCAAACTCATGATCAACCTTGGACTTCTTCAACTTCAAATAATGGTAGGCTTCGTGAGCAAGAATTAGGTTGTCCTGGATTTGGCGCCCTGGCACGAACCCTTTCTGATGCTCAGAGATCAACTGAGGGATAAGTGGCTTAAGTCTATTCGCTAGCAGCTTGGAAATAATCTTGATGGAGCTGTTACATAAGCTGATAGGCCTGAATTAGGAGACACTCTCCGGATGAGGAACCTTGGGGATTAAGACAATATTTGTCTTGCTAATGTTATTCACTGAGAACTTACCCCTGTAAAAGCAATTTACAGCAGAGTTGACATTATCACACACAATTTCCCAATATTTTGAGTAAAAGAAACCTGAAAAGAAATCTGGTTCCGGAGCCTTGAAAGTCCCCAATTGAGTAACAGCTTTTTGAACCTCATCAATCAAAAAAGGTCGAGAGAGATCCAAATTTTGTTCGTCAGATACAGAGGAATGAACATTATCCAGAGCATTTCCCCAACACCTAGGCCCAAAAGTATTATATAAATCACCAAAAAACTTAGTGAAGACATTTCTGATCTCCAAGTCACCACTGATCCAAATATCAGCACCCAAACACAGGCTGCTAATTCTATTCATCTGCCTCCTGAAAGTTGTAGACATGTGAAAGAACTTTGAATTATGATCACCCTCTAGCAGCCAAATTATCCTGGATCTCTGCTTCCAAAAAGATTCCTCAAGGTTCCAAGTGTGGTTTATCTTCTGAAGCAAAGCCTGCTCCTTTTCTTTTGAGTCACCCAAGACTGGACCCTCTTATAAAGATAGAAGGTCATTTTGGAGCCTCTCAACACGAAGCTTGTTATTTAGAAACATGGCCTTGCTCCACCTAGCTAAACTAGATTTGCAAGATTCCAGATTCTCACTCCATCTCCGAAAAGGATCAGAGCACTCCAACTTCCAACAAGCAGCCACTACTTCATCACAATCCAGATCCTTCACCCAACTGGCCTTAAAGCGGAAAGGCCTCTCAAATCTCTCTACTTTTGTCTGGAAGTATAGAATCACAAGGCAATGATTCTCGGTTCATGTTTGACAAAAGACTCCGGCCAATCATGAAGCCATTCAACATTCCCAATTGCTCGGTCCAGACGCTCCCTGATAATCTCATTAACATCTTCTCGCCTGTTTTCCCATGAACACACTAGCTTGTTTGTTTGTCGATCTTTCACACTAGGCCTTGATTCTAAATTTCAGCTTTGCATGATTTCCAAGACCGCCTTTAGAACACCCTTTTATTTTCACAATCGAACAAGTTTACTAAATAAAAAAGATTGTATCTAAAAGAAGGACATGAAACCAAATCCTCTCAGAAAAACAATAGAACCAAAAGAACCGAATCATGAGTAAGAATAATCCAAGGGAACCATGATGAATTAAAAGACAATTTCCATAATTATTTCTTGTTTAAAACTTAATACTGACGGTCTTGTAAATGAAATCCAGACCCTGCTGCTTGTGGTGGTGTTTTTAGAGATAGTTCTAGGAAATTCATTAGAGGTTATTGTCAAGGACTAGATCAACAAAGTACATTTTTCTCTGAGTTAATGGCGGTTATTATTGGGATTGAATTTGCCTACCAACTAGGGTGGCACATTATATTTGGCTTGAGAGTGATTCAATAAGTGTCATGGCTTGTCTTTCTTCCTCTTCTTTTAATTCACCATGATCACCACTATGAATCCTTTGGGTGAATTGCCTCGAACGAATTTGTGTCATGCACTTTTTATACTCACATATTCTTCGGGAGGGTAACACAGTTGCTGATAAAATAACGAGTTTGGGTTTGACATCCACATCTTTGGTTTGGTATGATTCTCCCCTGCCTGAAATTCTCTCATTTTATATATTGATGCCATGGGTTTCTCATCTCATAGGGCATGTTGATTTTGGAGCTGCTCATGTTCTTTGCCATGTTATTGGGAGATGTATTTGGTTATCAGGGCATTCACATCTCATTGCATGTTGGCGTATTAATATTGGGGAATGAGGATATCCAAGATTGGTGTTCACAGTTGCTTTGATGTTTCTAATTATATGGACTACTTGTATATTTTATCTACCATCTTTCTTTTTGGTTTCTACAAGAGATGAGAATACCTTATTCTCATTTCTTATTTTTTGTCTTGTATTTTTCTTATTCGAACTATGTAATTTTTCTTGTTATTTAAATAAAATAGGGGGCAGGTGCTTCTAATTATATGGACTACTTGTATATTTTATCTACCATCTTTCATTTTGCTTTGTACAAGAGATGAGAATACCTTATTCTCTTTTCTTATTTTCTGTCTTGTATTTTTCTTATTCGAACTATGTAATGTTTTTTGTTATTTAAATAAAATAAGGGGATGGGGGGTGGGCAACCAGAGTGCGGTGGACCCTTCACCTTCAGATTTGAGGGTGAAACTTGTTCTCAACATCGTCCACCTCCGAGGAGCTAATATTGTCTAATCTCTTAAAGCCATACCAGCAAACTGCAACTCTCTTAAAGCCATTCTTCACTCCTATTGCGCAGCTTCATGGCAATTGGTCAATCTTGGAAAATCCTCTATTTTCTTCTCAGCTTTCACTCCTTTGCAGCTTAAGGAATCAATAGCATCCAAACATCCCTATTTCAGATAAGCCAGGTATTTATCTTGGTCTCCCTACTCATTGGGGAAACTCAAAGAAGAGTGCTTTGGCCTACATCCGTGAAAGAATTAAGCAGAGATTAGAGGGTTGGAAAGATAATGTTATCTCACAAGCTGGAAGGGAAGTGCTCATCAAGGCGGTGGCTATGGCAGTCCCGGCCTACCCTATGTCTATTTTTCTTTTACCAGTTACTTTGTGCAAAGCTCTTAATTCTGACATCTCAAATTTCTGGTGGGGTTTCTCGGGCTCAAAGGACAAGCTTCATTGGAAGGCTTAGGACTCGTTGTGCAAAAGCAAGTTAGAGGCTGGCATTGGCTATTAAGATCTTCACACTTACAATAAGGCTTTGTTGACTAAACAGTGTTGGAGACTGATCAACAGACCGAATTCTCTGTGGGGTAAAGTCATGAAAGCAAGATACTTCCCAAACTCTAATTTCTTGAAAGCAAAGAAAGGTTCTCGACCCTCTTGGGTATGGAACAACCTCTTAGAAGGTCGTGAGACGATAAGTGAGCATGCTCTGTAGCAGATTAATAGTGGAAGAAGTGTGGATGTTTGGATCGATAGATGGGTTCCGAATTGTAATCGGGGACTGATCAAACCTATTATTACCTCTAATCGCTTCACTGCCTTGGTTGTGCCTGATGTAATTGATGAGGATAGAAATTGAAATATTTCTCACATTGAGCCATTTTTAGAGGAAAATGATGATGATGCATTGGTGTGGCCTCATACGAAGCCGGGAAACTATTATGTAAAAAGTGGCTATCATAAGCTTTCCGAACTCCAGAAGAAACCGCATGTAAGTAAGCCTTCCTCTTCCCACTCTTTTGATGTCAGAATATGGAAATTGATTTGGAAGCCAAGCTTGGCTCCCAAGATTGCTAACTTCTTGTGGAGAGCATTGTCAAATGCCCTGCCTTCTATGTGGTGTCTCTTCCGAAGGAAAATTGTGAAAACTCCAATGTGTGCTATCTGTGGCGATCAAGTAGAGACGATTGAGGATTGTTTGTTTTATTGTCCCTGGACTTTAGCTGTGTGGTTCGGGTGCTCCCTAGGCTACACTCCTGACAGGGGAAGGAGTTCTTATCTTGAGGAGTGGTTGTTGGAGATTCATAGGAATGCTAGTATGCTTTCTTGTGAAAGAGAAGATGTGCTTAATCTTGTCTGTTTGCATTTGTGGGAGATTTGGAAGCACAAGTGTTCAGTGGTTCTGAGAAATGGTACACCAAACCCAGACTTGTCATTGAAAATATTCAAAGAGGTATCTTGAAATGTGAAGAAGCTAGGCTGTCTATGGTTCAACCCTCTTAGTCTATTCCAAGACCCATTTCTTTGTGGGTTCCCCCTCTTGTAAATGTGGTGAAAATCAATTTTGATGGTGCCTGGAAGGAGTCAAATCATAACAGTGGCTTGGGAGTTATTATTTGCAGCCATATGGGTGTGTCTATTGCAGGGGCTAGCCTCTTTCGGTCTCACAATTTGGCTGTAGAAGCTGAGGCTGAGGCGCTTCTTTGTGGTGTCAAAATGGCTCTGGTTCTGAAATTGGAGCATATTATTGTCGAAGGGGATTGTCAAGAGGTGATCAAAGGCTCTAAATGAGTCTTCAGCTTCTCCAAGTTGGAGAATCTCCCCTATCCTGAAGAAGGTCGCTCACTTGGTGCCACTATTCAGAAGGATTCATTGAAACTGGGATCCACGAGAAGCTAACCACCTTGCAAATGCAGCGGCTAAGCTTGCCATCTAGAGTTTGTGCTTTCAAGAATAGGCCAGCAGGCCTCCAAACTCTCTAATCAATGTCTTAAGTTATGATGGATTGGCTGGTCCTCCTTATTCTGGCTTTGGAGAGATAGTTATTAGTGCTTCAAGTTTTCTGGCGACTTTCTTTCTTTCATTATTGTTGTTTGTTTGTTCTCTTTCTGTTCTCTTTGCTTTGCTTTCAGTTGTAATGTGTTGCCTCCTGGCTTTGTTTTAATGCATTAATCTCTTTTGACCAAAAAACAAGCTAGTGTGGACTGGGCACACATAAAGGGCATCGGTTTTCTTACTCCCATTGACTCGTTAGACTTGAATCATGACTATATCAACATTATTCCAAATAACCACATTTTCTGGAAATATATATATAGCGCTTCTCAGCTGCGGACGTCCGCATTTATTCTTACGGTGCGGATTTCCACTTTACACTCACTTTTCAATCGAATTTTCACATCTCCATCGTCTAGTATTTAGATACTAATGTATAAATCATCTCTGCAAAATTTCAGCCAATTTGATTATCATTAAGGCACTTAAAACTGCGTTTTTCTGTTATAAACATATGGTTCAAGTTCGCCAGAATTATGTTAATCCACAAAAATTGGCTGAAATTTTGCAGAGATGATCTATACATTAGTATCTAAATACTAGACGGTGGAGATGTGAAAATTCGATTGAAAAGTGAGTGTAAAGTGGAAATCCACACTGTAAGAATAAATGCGGACATCTGCACCTGAGAAAATCTGTATATATATATATATCAGTTCTTATCTAGAGCGAAGCTTCACTTTGAAATTAAAGTGTGAAGTTCCTTATTTGACTTACTTTTCGGTCATATTTCCACATCTCCACCATTCAGTTTGTAGAACCTAATGCATAGATTACTTATGCCAAGTTTCATTGAATTTGATGATCGTTTGAGTTTTCATAATCGTTATTTACACAAACAGTTCTGAATAGACAGATTTATGGTCCGTTCGTTGATTTAATCTAATTCGGTATCTTAACGATTACCAATTTGGATGAAACTTGGCAAGAGTGATCTATGCATTAGGTTCTACAAACTGATAGAGATATGAAAATATGATCAAAAAGTAAGTCAAATAATGAACTTCACACTTTAATTTCAAAATGAAGCTTCGCTCTGGATAGAAACTATATATATATATATATATGCGCGTGTGATGTTGAGAATACTGAAATACAACATTCGATTCAGACATCAATATGTTGGGAAAGAAATAATGACATGATGTTAGAGGGACTAGTTTTAAGAGGCCAGGCTCGCAACTTTCATGTATATTAATGTGCATGGTCCTATTAGAAGGTCGAGTAGTTTTCATCTCAATGAATTGCCCTTAATGCTAAATTTAGGTCGATATTGAATGGTTCTTAACTTCATTGATGAGATTCATGAGAACCAGTTGGAAAAGAGAAATCTTCAGTTTGAAAGCTCAAGATCAAGGTCCCTCTAACAGATATATATATATATATATATATATATATATATATGTATATATGTTCATTATGAAACAGAATTCTTCTAAAACTTATTTCACATTGAAAACAGCTCAAGTTAATTTGAGTACTCTATCTGCAAAGTTAGCTGGAGTCACTGGCGACCTCAATAGAAACTATGAAACAGAAATAGAAAAAAGAAAACGAGTGAAGACTCATGCCAACATGAGGCTTTCTGGAAAGATAGAGCTCAGGTGAAATGGTCAACATGGGTGATGAATGTACTGCATTTGTTCATGCTTATGCCCGAAACAAAAGTGCAAAGACTCGAATTAATTAATTACAAGACGGGCATACACCTCTCACTGAATCTCAAGATACTAGCAAGACGCCGTTGCTGTGGGTACATCACCATTGTTACAAAAATCTATTAGGTACTTGAGCCAGATTTCAAATCTCAAACATGTTAAGTAAAATAGTTCATATTACATAAGTTTTAAAACTCTGGAGCGAAACTTGCAGTTCAGACTCTGCATCTTTAGCTGGTTCATTGTTCACGATACTTGTTGGTTTTGACTCCACAGCCTTAAATATGTTGCTTTCAACTGCTCTCTATCTGCTCTCTATCAAAACCTACACCAAAGGTTAGTCATTAGAAGACTCAATGCGCAGAGCAGCAATTGAACTTATACATTCAAGTGTATCCAGCAAGTATCAAACAACAGTAGTCAACAACTTTTCCAAAGAATATAAGAAACCAATAGTGCAAGGTAGTATCAGCAGGGAACGAAAATTGAAATGTTTAAACAAATGCAGTATTTAAACTTAAAAGACAGGATAATAAAACAGAGTAACTAATTTTCATTCACAGAATGAAATGGCTTGGAGAAGCTCAAATCATAATAAAATGTATTAGAAAGCGAATTACTAAATGGCAACATAAGAATTACTAAATGATTTTGATTCCCATTTATGTACCTTGTCTTGTATTGAGTGAGTAACACTTGTTTCCTAGAAAGAGCAATAGATAGATCTGCGGTGATTTATAATTGTATTATTTTACATCTGAAGCTATTGTAAATTAACCATTGTCGTTACTACAATGCATACGATAAACAGAGTATTTGAAATGGGGTCATATAGTGATATGCATTGACAGAAGAAACTAAGACACAACTAATACATACATAACAATTACCATGAGATTTCCTATGCTCAAATAGTAAGGAAAGAATGGAGCATAAAGAACCCGATTCGAGTATGGAGTAAAGACCAAATGGAATCCTGTACTCGAACTCCTTGTCTTCATACAGTCGATGTGAATGCAAGGGCAATCTCCTGCTGGCAATCATTAACTAAGCAACTAAATTTAAAAAAAAGTGCCCTGAATATAGGATGCTTTTTATTATGTCATAACAATATAATAAAAGAGGGTCCATCAGTTTAAATGTGTCAATCCTTTAGACAACTATACTCTCTCCTGACTTTCTTTCTACAACACCTTGCATATAAAACTTTCATTACTTTTTTGAACAAACTATAAAACTTTCCTACAAACTTATTACACTTAATAAACGTAAAGATGGGGTGGCCTTTATACTAAATGTCCAATTCAAACATTCAACGGATAGTATTTAGAATATGTATCAATCACAAATACCAGTAACCCCACAATAGTAAATTTAGCTTCACTAAAACAAAGAAATGTAGCAAACCTTGGTTCTTGGGATGATCTGACAGCAGCATGGCGGCCCTTAAGCTCTCCCTTCTTAAAAGCAGCTATGCAAGTTAAGGAAAAACTTCCTCTCCCAACCTCCTCTCAAAGCTCATACATTTCACTTCAATTCTTTAAGAACCCAAAACTCTTATCTAGCCTCATTCCGCCCTCAACTTGATCTCCAAGCTCCTTAATCTGTTCTCTAGGCTTTGGATGACCAAAGGAAAAACCTGTACATAATTAATCGACACCAAAAAAAGACCTTAGGGCATGAGGAAGGGCCTCAGAACTTTCATATTTGCATTTTATTATTTCAATAATTAATTTGATTACAAAAACAAAAGAACACAGGTATTGTATGGATACACCAGTACATTTCTCTAACCAACATGATTCTAGTACTTCTCTATAGAAATGGAAGTTCCATTGCTATTCGAGTGTCATGATTACATAAGCTGACGATATATGTTATATTGGTCTGAATATCCTATATTGCTTGCCTTTTCTTGGGCAAAACTGCTCTACCTTGTTGACACATTTTGATTTTGTGCAGAGTGGAAAAATCAGTGAGCTATAATTTTCTGATAGCCGTTGCTATTTGTTTGTTCAGCTAATCGAGTGTAAAGGAATGTTATTGATAAGAATAGACAACATGTGGATAATAGGGTAACAAATTCAATGGTTATATTTCTTTGAAAATGACCAAGATCATATGTAGAAGCAACTTCACTAAACACATGCTTCAGTCAACTCAAAAAAGGTATAATGCAGATATAAACAAAGGCTTGGTTTCCGCTTTGTAGCATATTCCTACACTTTGCTTTGCTAATCAAATATCCTTTTTCTGCCGAATTTCAATGTAGAACTGTTCCCAAAATCATAAATGGCATCAACTTACTGCTAATTCTTCTTAAACGAATTGATCAAACCTAGCAACTTTAGTATGTTATTACTAATTATAACAATTCCACCATGAGCTTATTTATCTATGGAAAAGTACATCTTTAGTTGTTCTTCAATAATACTAAAGATGTCCACTGATTCAGATATGTTAGTGTTCTTCAACTACATATTGACTACCCTACATACCTGAAAGCATAATTTAGCATTGATAACATGAACTAAAATCACAAAACCGAATCAGGTATACCAATCATACTTCAATACGGTAAGCAGGTCCAAATTCTTAAAAGAAAAGAAAAAAACCCAAAGAAATTGACAATTTCTATAAGATCCTATAATCTGAAAATCGATTACCCAGAGCAGAAGAAGCACCTTTCTTGGTGTTGATAAAATCTCCCTTCAGAGCTTTGTTGGGTACTCGACCGAAAGCACCACCTCTGCCCTCCCTCTCTCCATCTTTCTTTGATCTGGCATGCGATGAAACCAAAACGGAAGGAACTCATAAGCCCAGAAGAAGAATCCCACATAGAAAAAACAAAATTTCAGAGAAGAGGAAGCTTACCCAAACCTGAATTCATCAAAAACCCAGGATACTTGGCCAAACTCTCTCTTTCAGTCTCTGGTCTCCCTCTCTCTTTCAGTCCGCTTTGTCCGAGAGATGAAAGAAGTGACGAAAGAGAGGGAAGGAGAGCTTGAGATCGAGAGAGAGAGGAAGAAAGACGGAAGTGGCTGAATGAGATCGAGAGACATCAAGAAAAAGATATACAAAGCGGCGAGAAAGATCGAGAGAGACCGAGAGAGATATACAAAGCGACGAAATGCAGCCCGAGCCGAACACTGTTTTCGAAACAGTGCTTATGAACAGTGATCAACAAATAGATATATAGTAAATTGCCGGGGGTTGACATACTGTTAGGCCTGAAGCGGTCCAAACCCCCTTGCATTTTAGAAAGTTTGAAGTTTAGTTCATTAATTAGTTTCTTTTAACTAATGAGACGTCAAGCATATATTAATCAAACAAGTAGAAGTAATCCGCCTTCGTAACTACGAAAGAATTGAACCACGTAAAACTAGCTAAACATACCCTAAGAAATTTCTATTGCAAACCCTAGTGTGCAACGCCAAAGTAATAAACTATCCAAGTAACCTTGACGTTAATCGAGAGCTAGAGCCATAGAACCAACATTGGATAAAAACCCAATTCAGCTCTACCCGACCTCCTCGATCCCATATCTTTTAACTAACTCAGTGGGCCTAAAGCTGAAAGCCCAGCAGACTAAAAGCCAAAGCCCAGCTGACCAAATCCATGCCCACAGCCGGTCAGGCCGCAAATGATAAGCCTAACCCTCTCTAGACACCCATTTTTACAGTTTCTTTGTACATTTTTAATAAACAAAATGTGTAAATTTCCCTTATTTAATTTCAACCGGATTCATATACGTACAAATTCTGAGTATTGAGGATTAAATTGACTATGATCTCCGGATTGACGAACTTGGTAAGAAATGAAGGGATTATGAACTGAGACTGAACTGCAAATCTACTCGAAACATAAAGATTTCCCCCCTCGTTTAAACATTAAATTTTCTTATAATTTTTAAATTTAAACTAGATATTAGTTCTTTCACATTAATCTAAAAAACTATTATGGAGTTTAACATTTTAAAAATAAAAGTTTTCACATGTCGAGTGAAGAACTGCCAAATGAACAAAATATATATAAAAAAAAAATCACGAATCAAGGGTAATTAATTAGCTAGCTAGCCGTACGTGAATCCTAACCTAACTGGCGGATTAACCAGCCTTAATACAACAACCCACATATATCATTAATGCAACGTAACCTAAACCCACCAAGCTAGTCCCTTGCTTATATATCATTCCTACTTTACTCTTTAGCCGTGATATCTTCTCCCATCATATTTAGGCTTCCAAAGTCCAAACCAACAGATCGAGCCCGATCATCAACCGCAAAAATGTTCAAGAACAAATGGAAGTCCAGAGTAGGAGAGGGAAAGGGATTGAAGGTGATCAGTCCACCGAGGAACAACGTTCGGCAGCAGGAGGGCCCACTGAGCTCATGTACGCCGTCGTTACTACTACCAACGGTCCACAAGAGGTTCTCCAGGTTAAGCTTGTGCCTAAACCCAAACCGAAAGCAAATGAGGTGCTCCTGAGAGTGCCGTACGCCGGTGTGAACCGACCCGACATCCACCAGAGAAGCGTTGCGTATGCACCCAACATTCCGGGTAGAAGTCCTTATCTTGGACTCGAGTGTTCAGGTACCATCGTTGAGCATGGGGTGGGGATGTCTGAGACCGACAAGAAAATCTGGAAAAAACACACTAAGGTAATTTTGAAGCAAGAAATTGAACAATATTTGCATCAAAATTTGTTGATCTAACGCGTGTTTGTTTTAATCTGAAGGTTTGTGCTATTACCGATTGTGGAAGCTATGCAGAGTTCGTGGCAGTTCCAGTTGCGGAGTTGCTTCCGATTCCACGAAATACGAGTCTAGAGGACGCTGCTACTTTTCCTCAAGCTGCCTGCACCGTGTGGTCAGAGCTATTCATGAAAGAAAGGCTATCTGAGGCGCTGGACAAGTATGAGAAAAAGGGTGCTCGGCTTTCTCGTGGCGAAACACTCTTGGTAATTTACCTTTCCAAATACTCTGATTATGCTCCACTTCCATGAAACTAAAATATATTCATGATACACAAGGTATGGAATATGTTTAGAAGCAGAATTTCTACGATATATGTTTAGGCTGTTATGAGTGTTATCGTTACACATTTTTGCTGGATCATAAACTCTCTAGCTAGCTAGGCTTGCATTGTATGACTTGAAAAAAGTCTTGCTTCTTTATTATTAATATATATATATTTTTTGAATATGTGCTAATGCATAGCTTTTCATACATCATTTCAGATCCATAGGGCCTCTGGTGGCATTGGAACATTTGCCGTTCAGATTGCTAGACATCGAGGGGTAACTGTATATGTCACAGCAGGTAATATAAACTCAAGAGTTTTTCATTTACATCATATTTTTTTATATATTTAGGTCATTTACTGATCGATCTAAATCATGATCGATTGCCGCCAAGGTAATGATGAAAAGTTAAAGGCATGTGAGGATCTTGGAGCTGAATTATGCATCAATCATAACACAGAGGACTTTGCTGAACTGGTAATGGAGAAGACTTTTGGCAAAGGTTATTTGTTCTAGCTCAAGTCACATTATTTTTCAATGATTAAATATGCAAGTTTGCAAAAATTCATGTTTTATTCAATTTCACCACCTTGTGTAAGCTTCTCGATCTGCTACATTTCTTGAGATTTTAGGTAAAAGACATTATGTGTATTTGGGGTTAAGGTGAGAGTCAAACACATAGTTGGAAGCTGATAAGGAGGAGCCACTGCCTGCAGTTCGAAATTGACATATATAATTGCCTATCTCTGTACAATGTTCGAATGAAATCTGGTTTTACCTGTTTCAAGAGGAGGCAGGTGTCAAGTTTAAAGTTCTTTTTGGAAGCTGAAAAAGTTAAGTATGTTGGTTATGTTGTAGACATGTATTTAATGTTTGTTAGTTTCTAAGTTGTACTAGCTGGAGGTCTCTAGAATCTTTGTGTGTCTAGAACTCTCTTTAGTCCTTATTTAAGTATTTTAGTCTGTTGGAGAACACGAGGAGAGTCCAGGCAGTATGACTTTTGTATTCAGTTTTTGTCTCCAGTAAAAGTCTCCATTCAGTCTCCATTTCTCTAGTGTGTGTTTTCTGGTTTGTTCTTCTTCTTGTTGGTTCTATTGATCTTGGGCAAGAGAAGGTTTCTATGCTGTGTTTTCTTTATGGTATCAGAGCCACAAGGGTGGTGGCGGCTGTGTTAATCCCTTGGTGAAGAAGATCAACTAGTGTTGCTAAAGAGATGGAGTCGTCGGGTCGGAGTGTCGGCCTTGGCATAGAGCTGCTCAACCAATCAAATTACAAGATGTGGAAATCTTGTATGAAGTCTTATTTGGTTGGTGAAGAGCTGTGGGATGTTGTTGGTGGAGCAAATACAGCGAGGCCAGAAAACAATGCAGAAAATGCTGAAGCCTTGAAGAAGTGGACGACTGTGAATGCAAAGGCAGAATTTGTGCTAAAGAAATCCATTTCGCCTACATTGTTCGATCATATTATGAAGTGCACCTTAGCTAAATGATATATGGGAGACTCTTAACATGTTATTTAACAAGAAAGATATTGGTCGCCTACAAATGTTAGAGAACGAGCTAGCAAATTCAAGCCAAGGTGATCTTTCAATCTCTCAGTTCTTTTTAAAGATTAAAAATTTGTGTTCGGAGATTTCTGTCTTGGATCCAGATGAACCTATTTCTGAAGCTCGTGTTCGAAGGCATATTATTCGAGGGCTAAGAAATGAGTACACTCCTTTTGTTACTTCAATTCAAGGATGGGATCGGCAACCCTCATTGGAAGAGTTTGAGAATCTCTTGTCTTCTCAAGAATCTCTAGCACGTCAAATGGCTGGCATGTCCTTATCCAATGATTCTAATAATGCTGGAGAGGCACTATTCACTCATGGGAAGAAGAATTTCCGATTTGAAAAGAAAAAGGAGTTCAAATGGAATGATGGTGTTGGACCCGGAGAAGCTTCCCCTCACCATAAGAAGAAATTGATCAAGTGCCATCGATGTGGTACCCCTGGCCATATCAAAAAGTTATGCCGTGTCAAGATGAACTCCGGAAATTATGCAATACAAAATGAAGGCTCTCATGATTCAAATGTTGCTGAAGGAGAAGAAAACTGGGGAAATTGTTTCATGGTTGAGAAGTCATCACACAATGCCTTGGCTTCTATCAATTTTCAGAATGATTGGATCGTTGATTCCGGATGTGGTCATCACTTGACAGGTGATCAATCCAAGTTCTCAAGTTTGCAGCCGCACAAAGGCAATGAAGCCATGGTAACAGCAGACAACTCCATCCACAAAGTTGAGAATGAAGGCACTGTCATTATTAATGGTGGAGGTAACGATTCTATCACCTTGAGCAATGTTTTTCATGTTCCCGGTATGAAGAAGAATTTATTTTCAGTATCAAATGCTGTGGATGCTGGCTATGGAGTTTTGTTTGGGTCACATGATGTCAAATTTCTCCGCAATATTAAATGCTTGATGGCTGATGTTGTGCACACCGGCAAGAGGGTAAAAGACACATTTGTGTTATCTGCGTCTTCTTCCTATATTGACAAGCTGAGCTACAATGAGAATGCTTCCTTATGGCACGTAATGAGAATGCTTCCTTATGAGAATGCTTCCTTATGGCACGTCGTTTCAGGGCCACATGACAGCCAGACATGCGACCGTTTTGGAGACGGTGCAGAGGCAGCCGCCGAGCGTTTCCCATTCCTCTAGGTAACCTTCGGTGCCCCCTTTATCGAGGCAGCGGGGCGTCTCTCATTCCTCGAGAGAGTTGTGGCCTCAGACCCAGACGGAGGTGTCTGCACCCCGTATGCCTGAGATACACCGGCCGCCCACTCCGGGTCCTACTGCTTCAGATGGAGGGTCATCTGGGGTACATATGCCGCCGCCTCATCTGTTCCTTCCGCGGATGATACCGGCCTTACCTGCAGTCGATGGCTCAGGGACGCCGATTTATCCATTGCCCCCTCCAGTGGCTCCATCAACGGCGTACCGGTTCGTGCCTTTTGATACGCCTCTTATTTCCGCGAGGGTATCATCATCGGCGACAGAGACGGAATCCGTCGCGTCCGCCGCCTCGCCCTCAGGTAATGAAAGATGAATGATTTGCTTTCTTATAATTAATAATAAAGGGTCTCCGATTTTAATAATCAATTTGATTTATCATGTGATAGGCACAGTCGGAGTGAAGCCGACAAAGAAGAAGAGAGGCCCCGTCACAGGAAAGGCTCCCGAGAAGACCGTCACTACCACAGGGAGGATCGTCATCGATACTGAGGGGGATGGCCACATAGTATCGGGCGGGAAGTCGAGGACGTACTCCGGCCGCTTGGGAGCGCTCATTAGGGATAGAGTCCCTATGTTGTGGTCAGACTGGGGCGAGGTCCCGCAGGAGGTTAAGGACATGGTCCACAACGCGATGTCAGTGAGTTTACAAAATGTCTCAATAATATTATGTATTACATTGTTGATTTCTCGAAAAACTAAATTAATTCTTGATTTAAATGCAGGTGTGGTTTGACGTTCCTGAGCACCTGAGGAACAGCTGGGCGGACTTTGTGCATGGGGGAAGGTACGTTTGGAAGTTAATGAAAAAAAAAAAAATTGTATGTGATATTAATAATATTTCTAATATTTTTGTTGTATCTGCAGGTACAAGGAGTGGAAGAACGAGTTGCGGACCCACTGGACTACGCACGGGAACGCACGTTCTGGTACCCCTGCTGAGTTCCAGTACAGGGAGTACGAGTGACGTTGGCTTCTGACATTAGAATTCAACAACCCTCGTAAACAAGTATTTAAAAAAATTGATTAGTTAATTTGTCATTAAGTACGTGCGTTTTTAAATATTTTACTAATAGTTTATTTTTTTCTTTGAAGGCCGTTTCTCGGGCGAACAGGCAACGCAACACAAGGAACCATCATGCTGGTTCTAGACCGTTCCCTGTCTTCATGGACGAGGCGGCCAGGGAATATAAGTCAACTGGTACGTCTATACGTACGATAAGACATATCCTGACTCCCAGGAGGATATTGTAAGTCATCTTACGTTTTTAAATTTTTAATTTTACTTATATATATGTCAAAATATTAATTAATCATTTTTTTCCTATCCAATTAGGCGAAGGTGAGGGAGGCTAGTGACAAGGTGATGAGTGCTATTGTGAGGGAGACATGGCCGGACACGCAGGAGGAAGAGATGTCTGAAGCCATGTCTCGGATCGACACTTCGGATCTGAGGGTTGGGGCAAGGATCATGGGCACAGCCTTCCCACCGCGAGAAAACAACTTCCACTGCCGGGGTCTAGGAAAGAAGGGCGAGGGGGTCCTGAAGACCACTCCAAGATTTCAACGAAAGGTAGCCTCGACTAGCAGCAGGACGACTCAGCTAAAGTCGGAAGTTGAGAGACTACGGGAACAACAACCTGCTCAGGCTGCCGCTCATGCCGCCCAAATGGCCGACCAAAGAGCCTATATTGCCGCGGTATATGCCGCTCAGCAGGCCCAGCAACAGTAGATATTCCAGTACATGCTGGAGTTTATAGCTGCCCAGCGTTTGGGACTTCCAGCTCCGCCCATGCCTACGCCTATACCGCTACCTCAGCCGCCGCAATCTCCTCAGCAGCAGGCCCCATAATCGGATATTGATTTAGACAATCTAGATTTAGTGTAGTTGATAAATTATATAGTTTTATGTGCTTCTTGTTGGTTATATATATGGAATTGTTTTGGTGAAATTTGCAGCTTGCTTGGAATGGTAATTTAGAAATTTCGTGTATTTTTTTTTTACTAGAATGGACTTATAGCCGACAAATTCATCGGCTATAGCATTTTTAATTTTTTTTTCACAAGGTTTAGCCGACGAATTATGGCGTGTTTCGTCGGGTAAACCCTACTAAAGCCGACGAAACAATATTTCGTCGGCTATAGTTATTTTTAGTTTTTTTATTACATATTCTAGCCGACGAATATCTTAAAATGTTTCGTCGGCTATAGTCTCAGAAAATAGCCGACGACGTTTTTTGTCCTCGGCTAAATACTGGAACAATAGCCGACTTCTATCTTTCGTCAGCGAAATACATGAACAAAAGCCGACGACAAAATAGTTCGTCGGCTAAATAGTGGACAATAACCGACGACGGTATCTAGTTTTTTCGGCTAAAGTCATCGCCGACGACGCTTTCCCGATGAAACTATAGCCGACGATCCTTCGTCGGCTAAGATCTAAGCCGACAAATTAAGCTAACAGACCGACGAAACTTTTTCGTCGGCTAAAGTGCTTGTCCTGGTAGTGGTATTTCTTATCCTTACCATTTTGGTATTGTGTAATTCCTTATATAAAGGGCTCCTATCAATGAATAAGATGATGATTCTCTTGCTATATCTTTGTCTCTACACTTTATCCTTCATCACGTTATCATGCACTTTGTTCTAACCCTAGAGCCAATAGCCTACCATTTGTTTTTCAAACCCTAAAAAATAAATTTTTTTTTCAAACCAGAAGTTCTCTGCCCCAACGCCGTCGCTGCTCCCGACCGCTGCTTCCCGGCCGTTAGCTCTGCCTTCTTTTCTGGTTTCGCCGATGAAGGTTTAGATTAAGAAATCCGAGTTTTTTTTTCGAAGAAACTTTACGGTATGTTTTAAACCCTAAACTTTTCAAAGTTCAATAAACTCGGGGGAGATAAAATGTTTTCTCCCCTTCTCCATCTCCATTCTATGCTTGAGATTTTGTGCGTGCAGGTACCAAAATCCTGGAATTTTATTCGCGGGTTAAGAGTGTGTTTGATCACTCTTGCTTCCTTGTCCGGGTTGTGTTTGATCAACCCCGACCTTTTTTCGGATTGTGTTTGATCAATCCGAGGCTTTTTTCGAATTGTGTTTGATCAATTTGAGGCTTTTCCGGATTGTGTATGATCAATCTGAAGGACAAACCATTAAAGCATCGTTTGTGACCTCTATCGAGTCTCATAACAGCTTGGTTTTGTATGCAAGAGCAATATAACATTCTGCTCCTTTGAGTTTTGACGTACTCGATGCCTAAGGCAAATCTTCGCTTGGTATCTGTGGAACCTTTCATTAGAAATGATTAAACCACATGTTTTGACCCCCATGCTAACAAGCCTAGATGTCGAGATTTCACATCTCATGCGCTCAAAGTCTCTGACGCACCACATCGGCAATCTGTGCAAAAAGTAATGACCACAAAGTACTGTGGAATGCACTCATAGAGCGTTTCTTGAAACATTCATATAACTCTACTTGTTGAGTTATTAGTCAAGTGGATTGCTTACCACCTTAATTGACTACATATTGTTGATGATCTTTTGTGGCATCATGATCCATAATCTTTAGCGGATTCGATCATCATCAAGTTCTCTAGGTCCTCCAAGTTGGTTTGGAATTACCAACGAGACTTGATTTTGATCATACAATTGCAACGGGAATTGTATATACGCTAATGGGATAAACGTATTTGGGATTGTCCCCTAATGTGGGGACAACAATATGGGTCACGGCAACGACAGAAAACGTCGTGCCGATGTCTAGAAAAGAGGAGGAGGTGTCGCCGGCCCTAATGACGACACTCCCGATCTAGACACCAATTTGTCAAAACTACTTATCCTTCAAATTATGAATGAATACAAAAAGGTACGGAAAATCAATATGAGGACAATAATGTCTTCCTCATGATCACAGATTTGAAAGATTCAGATCCTGCTCTAGCTACCCATGACTATAACATCATCGGCTAGATCGACTTTGATTTTTTTTCCAAGCTATATGTAATAAGACATCGTATCGATGTCCTTTATTTATTCGAGACCTCGATATATACTCACATTAGCAATAATGAATGCCTTGAGAATTTTTTCGAACTGAAACTATTCTCCTCTTATGGTTCGTATTGATTTAAAAAAAAGATGTACATTCTTACATCTTCTTTAGAAACATGGCATATTTTGCCAATTTTGGTCCCTTCCTTTAAAGGTGACTCATGACACTGCATCCTCAAGTAGGATCACTCACGTATTTTCCGGTTAAGTCTTCTACCCTATAACGGATTTCCCATCATCAATTGTTCAACTAGGCTCATCTAAGCTCAGTGTGATGTCTTAGAATTGTCCAAAATTAAGAAGATAGTGGTTTCAAGTGTGCCTCGCACTACCGACCCTCCACGGACATGCTTGGTCATACTGACTTGGAGTTACCGAAAGCTCACTACCAGAAGAAAGTCTTTAGCCGACGGAAAAAAAAAACCAGGCCGACGAAGACGAAATTTTCTTTCGTCGGCTAAGTTAAATTTTCGTCGGCTATGGTAAACTTTAGCCGACGAAATTAAAACGTCGTCGGCTAAAGAATTTATTTCGTCGGTCATAGTCTGTGAACTTTAACCGATGAAATATTAAAAAGTTTAGCCGATGACATATTAATTTCGTCGGCTAAAGTACTTTATATTTGCAGATCTGGACAGCAGCAGCTCATCTGGGAAAAAAAAACGGGAGAAAAAGTTTGGGTGTTGTCGAAATCTGTCCATAATTAGTTTGTTGAGCTACATATAGGTACGTATATGTATATATATGTTGATTAATTGAGTTTTATTTGAGTTGATCGATATTTGAGTGTGATTGAGTTGACTGATTTTGAGTGTGATTGAGTTGATTAATTTTGAGTACGTTGGATGTATATATATATGTGTTGATCGATTTGGTTGATGATTTGAATTGATAATATATATGAATTAATTTGTTGTTAATAAATAGTAGATATATATATATATATATATGTTAATTAATTTATAATATTATGTTGATATATATGGTATGAAGTTGTTGATGATATATATGAGTTGATGATGATTTTGTGATGATGTTGATATATAATATTGTTATGAGTTGATTGATTTTGAGTATGTTGGATGTGTATATATATATATATATATATGTTGATAGATTTGGTTGATGATTTGATATAATATATATGAAGTTGTTTATAAGTAGTAGATATATCTATATATATATATATATATATATGTTAATTAATTTATAATATTGTGTTGATGGTATATATGTCAATGATGATTTTGTGATGATGTAGATATATATATATATAATATTATTATGTAATTATTAAGTATATATATATATGTGTGTGTGTGTGTTAATTAATTTGTTATTAATTAGTTGTAGTACGTAGAATATATACTAAATGAATTGAGATTTTATATATGACATGGAATTTCATTAATAATTAGCTAGCGTTATACATATATATTTTGTTATATTTTCAGGATATGGATAAGAGTTGGATTTCGTTTCCAAAATGGGACAAAAGATATGGTGCAGGAGTTATGAGTTTTATGGAATATGCGCTGGCTAATGCTAACGGGAATACAATTTTCTATTGCCCGTGCACGAAATGTCAGTGTCGCAGTGATATGTATCGATTTCCTATTGACAAAGTATGGAAGCACCTGAAGAGTAACGGGTTTTGAGAGAAGTACACATGTTGGTTATATCACGGTGAAACATCATCAGGGGGTCCGCATGATCATGGCCAATTTTATGAGACAGACAGTACATCCAACGATCCAACAATGACATTCATCAACGACATGTTTCCTTATGAGAGCGGTGTATGCGCTCAAGGACAGTATATGCCTGACTCGGTGCAGTCTTTCCCTAGAGCTGTCAACACTGCTGGTATTGAAAAATACAACAAACTACTTGCTTTCCAACAGACCCTTGTGTACCCCGGTTGTCAGAACACCGTTCTTGAAAGTGTGATGGACGTAATGAAGATTAAGGTTGAGACAAAATCGACCGTGAAGGCTGTTGATAATTATCTACAGTACACTGCTTCGATACTGCCCCACGGTCATCGTCTTCCTACCACTCATCGTAAGGTCCGATGTATCCTGAAAGATCTTGGGCTTTCCTACATCAAGATCCATGCATGCAGATATGACTGCGTTCTCTTCTGGGGTAAAGATCCAGAAGGGAATGACTTTGGTGAGCTTGACGCATGTCCGGTATGTCACACTGACAGGTATAAGCTGACTCCTGCAGGCAATAGGAAACCTGTTAAGGTACTTCGGTATTTCCCGTTGAGGGATAGGCTGGAGCGGTTGTACATGTCTTCACACACGGCCAAAGCTATGAGATGGCATGCTGATAGAGAATTGCATGACGAAGATACCCTTATACACCCTGCTGATGGAGAGGCTTGGAAGCATATAGACAGTGAGTTTCCTCATTTTGCGTCAGAGGTCCGAAATGTGAGGCTCGGGCTCTCATCCGACGGGTTCAACCCTTTTGGCAACATGAGTCTTCAATACAGTGTATGGCTGGTGATTTTGGTACCGTACAACCTTCCTCCATGGATGTGCATGAAGAAGGAATACAATATGTTGAGTTTGTTGATTCCGAGGCCCGGTTATCCAGAGAAGTGTCTCGATGTGTATTTGAGACATTTGATTGAAGAGCTTCAGTTTTTGTAGGAAGTTGGTCATCCCACTTATGACAAGTACATGCACGAGATGTTCCAGATGCATGTCATGGTTGTTGGTACCATCAGTGATTTTCCTGCCTGTGGGATGTTATCGGGCAACGTTGTTAGGGGATACAAGGCTTGTCCAGAGTGCCTTAGCGATGAGGGGAGCAGCAGTCATTGTAACAAGATACGCAGATTGGGTCACCGTGCTTTCCTTCCATATAAGCACGAATGGCGGTTCGATGACAAGGCATTTGATGGGACCGTAGAACACGGTGTGCCTCCCAGAAGATGGACGGGAGAAGAAATTTTAGCAGTGCTTAATGAGTACGATTTTAGGCAGCTCAGCAATCATCCCAATATTGTTGCGGCAATACCTGAAAGACCCGATATGTACAAATTCTGGACACATAAGAGCATATTCTGGGAACTCCCATACTGGAGTAAGTTGTTGATCAGACACTACCTAGATGTGATGCACATAGAAAAGAATGTTTGCGACAGTGTGGTGGGCACAGTGCTGAACTTGGAGGGGAAGACGAAAGACGGTCCTAAGGCACGCATTGATTTAAAAAAAATGCAATTAAGAAGACATCTGTGGTTGAAAGAAGGGAAGAAAAAAATGCCTCAAGCTCCTTACACCATGAAGCCTGACCAGAAGAACGTAATTTTCATGTGGATGAGTTGTGTGAAGTATCCTTCAGGCTATGCAGGAAATATAACCCGGTGTGTTAACTTCCGGGACAATAAGATGTACTGGTTGAAGAGTCATGACTGTCATATCCTTCTACAACGTCTCTTCCCTGTTTTCATTCGACCGTTCCTTCCCCGTCAGGTTGTGGAGCCATTAGTAGCGTTGGCAAGATTCTTCCAGAAGCTATGCACACGGGAAGTGAAAAAATCTAACCTCCGGGAAATGCAAGAGGACATCATTTATATCATGTGTAAATTTGAGAGGATATTTCCTCCAAATTTTTTTGACATCATGCCTCACCTGATGATCCATCTTCCCGAGCAATTGTTGCTTACCGGTCCAGTACACTACACTTGGATGTATCCCATGGAAAAATACGTTTTTTACACCTGAATTCCTCAATATATATACATGTTCAATAATCATAACACTTTGCAACTTGATTTATAGGCAACTTGGAGAATACAAAGATTATGTGGCTAATAAATCCGCGCGTGAAGGATGTATAGCTGAAGCATATATTGCGCACGAGTGCGTCACCTACATGAAGTTGTATTTAGGCGCGTTGAAGGAAACAGACGAAGCCATGCCGGTAGATGTACCGAAGTTCAATCTTTCCATACTCTCCAGTGATGTTGAAGTTTATGGAATTTTGCCAGACTCCTACAAGTTACAACCACATGAGCTAGTCATTGCCCACTGGTGGGTATTGATTAACTGTCCATAAGTTGAATACTGGAAAGACATCCATCTATATTGTCCAGACATTCAAGGTGATCTCGAGTACCACAACATGGAGTTCGCAAACTATTTTGGCGGCTGGGTACGTAATTCAATATTTCTGTACGTATTTATGTTTATTGCATAATTATCCATATTTACAGTTGAATGGTTGGTTGCAGATGAACCATATTCAATTTGATGGTCACTCAAATTGGTCGCACGAACTAAGACTTCTAGCGATGAAGCCGATCAAGAGTTTATCCGATGTGCAAGGTGAATGACGTGCAATTTATATGTGAACAGAGAGACAGCAGACGGAGAACACAGAATTCTGGGTGATGGCGCATGGTGGGCGGAATGGAGGTTACTATTACGGTGTTCTCCATTCAATGGTGGAACTCGTTTACGGTGAAGGCATGACAGTGCACCTCTTCAAGTGTAGATGGTTTGATACTAGCCCGCAGAGCATGAAGACCGATCAGTACAGAATATTATCGGTGAACACTGCTACAAGTTGTTACGAAGATGACCCGTTTGTTTTTGCCACATCGGTGAAACAAGTGTTTTATCTTGATGACCTTGCTAAGGGTGACGCGTGGAAAGTAGTCAACCTTGTGCACCCTCGAAAAATTTATCGGGCGGCTACACTTGGAGAGGCCGAAGACCAGGAAGAAGATGTTGCGTATCAAGAGCCCAACGCAATAGGTATTCCTAACTCCTCTACCGTTCGCCTTAATAATTTTAAAGCGGGTCGTTCGGTGCGAATTCGTGGTGAAGAGCCAAGGCTTATTGATGTTGATCCAAATCAAGAAACAGACGAAGACTCTAGCGATGAGGAAATGCATAGATTACCAGAAATTAATTCTGACACCGAAGAAGACTCATCAGATGATTCCGATTACGAGCCTTAATTTTAATTTAGAGGACGTAATACATTAATTTGTAATAAAAAAGATTGTATTACCTTAATTTATAGTTTACATATGTTGAATTCATATTTCTGTTATTTTATATGAATTTTAGTGATATATGAACAGAAATTAGTATGGTTTAAACCTTCTGTTTAAGGGTTTGTATTTTTTACTTAAGCCGATGAAATACAACATAATTCGTCGGCCTAAACCATCTTAGCCGACGAATTATATTAGAAGTCGTCGGCTAAAACCATCTTAGCCGACGAATTATATCAGAAATCGTCGGCTAAAACTATCTTAGCCGACGAATACCCTAGTATTTCGTCGAATTTATGAATTTTTTTATTTTTTTATTACATACTATAGCCGACGAATGTATTAGGGTATTCGTCGGCTAAACCCTAAACTTTTTCTGTTACATACTATAGCCCTATCTGCGGTGGTTATTTTGCGTAAAATTTTTATACGACTTGTTGCGTCTCATCGATTTGAAAATATTTTCAGTTGAAGGTCCGGCCAAAATACGAAATTTAGACGGTCAAACGACCTTTTTCGTGCATTTAGGGGTTTGACTTAAGGGATTGACTGTCCGGATCGAACACTTAACCTTGTTGGATCAAGTTGAATTTTTTCCCATACATGTATTTTATCATGATTGTCAGATCTGACCGTCGGATTTTCGTTTCTTAAGTTTGATCATCATAACCACAACATGCTTACTAATGTTGTATAACTTATTTCCGTCGGATTTCCGTGTTAAGTAAATGTTCCATTTCAAAAACAAACTATACGTAAATCCTTCAAACGCAAAAAAGTCGTAAAATAAGATATGACCAGAATGGTAAAATACATCCATGGTTGAAAAATCACAGTATTCCGGTACAGTGTCGGTGCCGATAGTTACGGTCAATGAAATTTTTCATTCTTTCTCCCTGTGAGTAGCCGTATCTTCGGTGGTTATTTTACGTAAAATTTTTATGTGACTTGTTGCGTCTCATCGGTTTGAAACTATTTTTAGTTGAAGGTCCGGCCAAAATACGAAATTTAGACGGTCCAACGACCTTTTCCGTGCGTTTAGGGGTTTGACTTAACGGATTGACCGTCCGGATCGAGCCCTTCAGCTTGTCGAATTAAGTTGAATTTTTTCCCATACATGTATTTTATCATGATGGTCAGATCTGACGGTCGGATTTTCGTTTCTCAAGTTTGATCATCACAATCACAATCACAGTTTGACGAATGTATAAAAAGTTATATAGCCGACGAATTTCATAGGTTAAGCCGACGAATGTCAAATGTTTAGCCGACGAGATTATTATTTTAGCCGACGAAATTATTATCTTTAGCCGACGAAATAATAATTTCGTCGGCTAAAGTTTTCGGGTATAACCCAGCGCTCGACTGGTTGAAAGCCCTAGCCTCCGCCTCCTCTCCCTCTCCGAATTTCCCCTCCTCCGCCTCCGCTCCCTCTCCCGGTCGCCGCCCTCTCCCTCTCCCTCTCCCGGTCTCCGCCTCCGCTCCCTCTCCCTCACCCGGTCTCCGCCTCCGCTCCCCTCTCCCGGTCTCCGCCTCCTCTCCCTCTCCCGGTCTCCGCCTCCGCTCCCTCTCCCTCTCCTGGTCTCCGCCTCCTCTCCCTCTCCCTCTCCCGGTCTCCGCCTCCTCTCCCTCTCCCGGTCTCCGCCTCCTCTCCCTCTCCCGGTCTCCGCCTCCACTCCCTCTCCCTATCCGGCCGGCCTCCTCCTCCTGCTCCGGCCGGCCAGCCTCCTCCTGCTGCTCCGGTCCTCCTCCTCCTCCTCGAGTACATTTTTGAGCTTTAGTTTTATTTTGTGTTTGCTTTTATTTTCCGGTCAATTGCAATGTTGTGGTGTTGTTAGGAAGTGTATATTTGTATTTAGGAAGTGTATATTTTTATTTAATAAGTGTATATTTGTATTTAGGAAGTGTATATTTTTATTTATAAGTGTATATTTGTATTTAGTATTTAGAAAATGTATATATTTGTTTTGTATTTTGTGTTTGCTTTGATTTTCCAGTCAATTGCAATGTTGTGGTGTTGTTAGGAAGTGTATATTTTTTTATGAAGTGTATATTTAGGAAGTGTATATTTAGGAAGTGTATATTTGTATTTAGGAAGTGTATATATATATTTTTTTTGTTGACTAATTGAATGAGTTTACATTTTTTGATTTTGTGGCCTTGATTCAAATTAATATTTTAAACAGGATGAGCGGTAATATTAGATCGACGAAGGGTTCGAAGGGCCAAAGGTCTGAATCATCTGAGGGAACCTCTAGCAACCCTCAGACGTTGTTTCAGGGCCGCATGACAGCTAGACATGCGAGCCTTCTGCAGACGGCGCAGAGACAGCCGGAGGTGCCCCCTTCATCGAGGCAGCGGGGCTTCCCTCATTCCTCGAGGCAGTTGTTTGCTCAGCCCCAGACGGAGGTGTCTGCACCCCGTATGCCTGAGATACACCGGGCGCCCACTCCAGTACATGCATCTTCGGATAGTGGGTCATCTGGGGTACAGATGCCGCCGCCTCAGCTATTCCTTCCGCGGATGATACCGGCCATACCTGCAGTCGATGACTCAGGGACGCCGATTTATCCACTGCCCCCGCCAGTGGCTCCATCAGCGGCGTACCGGTTCGTGCCTTTTGATACGTCTCTTATTTCTGCGAGGATATCATCATCGGAGACGGAATCCGTCGCGTCCGCCGCATCGCCCTCAGGTAATGAAAGATGAATGATTTACTACATTATAATTCTCTGATTTTAATAATCAATTTGGTTTATCATGTGATAGGCACCGTCGGAGCAAAGCCGGCAAAAAAGAAGAGAGGCCCCGTCACAGGAAGGCTCTCGAGAAGATCGTCGGTACCTCAGGGAAGATTGTCATCGGTACTGACAGGGATGGCGACATAGTATCGGGCGGGAAGTCGAGGATGTACTCCGGCCGCGTGGGAGCGCTCATTAGGGATAGAGTCCCTATGTTGTGGTCAGACTGGGGTGAGGTCCCGCAGGAGGTTAAGGACATGGTCCACAACGCGATGTCGGTGAGTTTACAAAATGCCTCAATAATATTATGTATTACATTGTAGATTTCTCGAAAAACTAAACTAATAAACGGTTAAATGCAGGTGTGGTTTGAGGTTCCCGAGCCCTTGAAGAGCAGCTGGGCGGACGTTGTGCATAGGGGAAGGTACGTTGGGAAGTTAATGAAAAAACAAAATTGTATGTGATATTAATAATATTTCTAATATTTTTGTTGTATCTGTAGGTACAAGGAGTGGAAGAACGAGTTGCGGACCCATTAGACTACGCACGGGAACGCACGTTTTGGTACCCCTGCTGAGTTCCAGTACAGAGAGTACGAGTGGCATTGGCTTCTGACATCAGAATTCAACAACCCTCGTAAACAGGTATTTAAATAAATTAATTAGTTAATTTGTCATTAAGTACGTGCGTTTTTAAATATTTTACTAATAGTTTAGTTTTTTCTTTGAAGGCGGTTTCCCGGGCGAACGCTTAGAACCGGCAACGCAACACAAGGAACCATCATGCTATAATAATAGCTATCATTCTAGCATTGGTATAATAATAGCTATCATTCTAGCATTGGTATGGCTCCATTTGAGGCGCTTTATGGGAAACAGTGTCGTACGCCTTTATGTTGGAATGAAGTGGGGGAAAAAGAGCTTTGTGGCCCAGAGTTAATCCATGAGACAAATGAAAAGATTAAAGTGGTTAGAGATAGACTCAAGGCCGCTCAAAGTAGGCAGAAGAGTTATGCAGATGTCCGTAGGAAAGATCTTGAATTTCAAGTGGGTGATTGGGTGTTCTTGAAACTATCTCCTTGGAAAGGGGTAGTACGTTTCGGTAAACGTGGGAAGCTTAGTCCGAGGTATATCGGCCCTTATGAGATTATAGAGCGAGTTGGCTCACTTGCTTATCGGTTAGTTTTGCCTTCAGAATTAGCCAGGATACATAATGTGTTTCATGTATCCATGCTTCGCAAGTATATTGCCGATCCTTCTCATGTGCTGCAAGAGCAACCGATCAGTTTGACGAGAGATTTGTCCTATGAAGAGGAACCGGTTCAGATTCTCGACCGAAAGGAGCAAGTGCTTAGGAACAAGACAATCTCACTTGTCAAGGTGCTTTGGAGAAGTCATCAAGTAGAAGAAGCTACTTGGGAATTAGAGGAGCAAATGATGCAGCAGTATCCCTACCTCTTCGAATGACAGGTATGTAAATTTCGAGGACGAAATTTTTATAAGGAGGGGAGAATTGTCACATCCCGACCCGTAAGATTTTATCTTATTTACTAGCTAGCTTGATTATAATAAGAATTTTACCGTCTCCGACATTGTCATATAGTTTAATTGGTCCCTAGAGGGGTTTTGAGGGACGATTATTTCAGAGAGTTATTCGTAGGAGAAAAATGTAACGACGGTAAAAATGGTAAATTTAGCTAGTAAAAGGTAATTATTATTAGGGTATTATTTTTTGGGGGTGTTAAATTTTTGGATTGGGTTTATATTGGGTTGGAACCAGTTGGGCCAAGCCCAACCGATTTTCTCTCTCTTCCCTCCCGATTCTCTCTCTTCTCTCTCTTTCTCTCCCGATTCTTCCCCCCTGCCGGATTTTCTTCTCCGCCGTCCGCCGCCGTCCGGCCACCGTTCGCCGCCGCACCGGTCCCAAAAGGTCGGCCATCAACCCAGCTTCCATTCTAGACCGGTCACAGCCTCCCTAGCGCCGCCGTGAAGGAGAAACGCCGCCCGAAAGGCGCGGCTGCCTTAGGCTTTCCGTCGCCGGAACTCCCTCCTCCGGCCACCAATCCGGGCAAACTTGGTACGGTTTTGAAGCTCTCCTCCCGTGCATCAACCCCTCCAAAAGGCTCGATCCCTCTTGAGCTCGGTAAGGAGAAATTCGAAGTTGAAATTCTAGGGCTTATTGTGTGTTTGCGTTCGATTGACCTAGTTAGGCTTGAAATTAGACTTAGTGATAGTTATGAAAGTTGTTTGGAATGATGAGAGGAAGCTGCTGTTAAAATTTGGTAGAATTTGGACGTCGCCAAAGCTGGTCGCCGGCCGCCGCTGCCGGCGCCGCCGCTGGAAAAATTGTTTTAGGTGGAGATTTTTATGAGGAATTTAATGGAATGAGTTTTAGAATTTTCGGACGAGTTTCGAATAGGTTTGTGAATTTCCGAAGTTTGGCATTTAAGCGGTTAAATAATGTAAAATCCGACCGTAGGATTTAAATCAATTTCTGGGAAAGGTTGTTTATACGACTGCCGAGTATGATATAAAAGTTTGGATCGTTCCGATTTAAGAATATCGAACTTAGGCAATGATGAGCGTAATTATGGCTCTCGATTAATTTTGCCTATTTTATAAATACTGGAATTCAATTAGTAAATTAATTATATATTTGGAACAGGACGTGAGGAGGCCCGAGCAGAAGAAGCCTCGGAGCGTCATCAGGCTTAGGCCTAATTTGTGAGTGGACCTTTGTTTTAAATAAAAAGCATGCGATGAATGATTTTATTAATCATTTGTTTATTTTGATGAGATTATTGAATTCTCGCCCATTTGATAATTTTTCCTCCTTTGGAGAGATCCCGAAAATGAGATTTTCGGTGGATATATATGTTTTTGGATTTTATGAGAATAATATGTATATAAATGCTAGCTAGCCATACGTGCTTGGTCCGTCATAATGAGGTAAATACCATTATGACGTGTCGTGCGTGTTAGACACAAGCGTCATAGCCCTATATGAAAACTTCTTTCTTTTTTAGTTTATTTAGGTTTTCATATAGGGAGTCCACACGTATATGTACACCGTCCCTTTTCGGTCATAATGAGGAAAAATACCATTATGGCGCAACGTGAGTGTTAGACGCCAGCGTTGTAGCCTTGTATGAATTTCTATTTTTCTGAATTGTTTCTAGGATTCATACAAGGAGTCTGACGAGTGTAGATACATACGAATATATGAATATATATGGTTTAGCCTGAGAGGCTCCATTTTATTTGAGTTTGTGACTAGCCAGTGCTAGTCGTAAAATTGCCAGTTTATGAGTTGAACACTTTTAAGCTGCCGCATGCAGTATATTTTTCTATGAAATTAAAATGGGAATGCATAATAGTTTATTATTAAATTATTTTTGTCCACTCACTCTAATATTTTTAAATGTCTTTCCCTGGGCCATTCGTTTTAAAATGCCCAGTCTGCAGAGTTCAGATTGGATCTAGTAGGAGACGAGGCATAGTCACCCGTATTTCCACCACCTTTCACCAGTAGGTTACCTGTTTAGCCTACTTGTCTTTTTCTTGCTTCCGCTAGTGTCTAGTAGCTCTGAATACTTGGGTTTAATGTATATATTTTTGGTTGTGGGTGAAGGCTTGTTTATATTTTAGAATATTTTCGGATAATGTATATTATCTTAGATAATGTTTATTATCCTGTTGGTGATGATTGTTTTTGAGGAGCACGAAAGCTCCAGAAGTTAATGTTGGATTTGGAACCTTTAGAAGTGTTTGCAGGTTTTTATTGAAAGGGTTGTCCATTTTCAAGGGAGGTTGTACCGAATTTTGCGGTAAATCTTTCTTGGAGGTGGTCCCCGCACGATTTACTCCGGGTTTAGGGTGAAATTCGGGGCGGGTCGTGTCACTTTCCCCGTATCATCTTGTCATGATAAGCCTTTGTTTTCTCCTTATAAATCATAGCCGAATCGTAAGCTTCGTTCCTAATCTCCTTAAGCTCACAAAGTTGTAGTTTCCTATGCAAACCGGCCGAATCTAGATCCATGTTGAATTGCTTCACTGCCCACCATGCTCTATGTTCAAGCTCAACCGGCAAATGACATGTTTTCCCATAGATGAGCCGAAAAGGGGACATCCCAATAGGCGTCTTGTATGCTGTCTTATAGGCCCACAATGCGTCGTCTAGACAATCGCTCCAATCCTTCCTTGTTGGACCTACAGTTTTCTCCAAAATCTGCTTGATCTCTCGGTTTGATACTTCGGCCATTCCACTAGTCTGAGGATGATATGGCGTTAATATCTTATGAGTGACTCCATACTTCTTGAGCAAAGCCTCTATGGTGCGGTTGCAAAAGTGAGAACCTCCATCACTTATCAAAACTCTTGGAACTCCAAACCTAGAATATATGTTAGTTCTCAAAAATTCTGCAACAACTTTAGAATCATTAGCCTTGGTGGCTTTCGCCTCCACCCACTTAGAAACATAATCAACAGCCAATAAAATGTAAAGGAATCCCTTAGAAGAAGGAAAAGGTCCCATGAAATCAATTCCCCAAACATCAAAAATTTCAACAACAATGATAGGGTTTAGGGGCATTTGATCTCGCTTACCTAAATTACCTGTTCGTTGGCAACGATCACACGTCAAGCAAGTCGTATATGCATCTTTGAAAATCGTTGGCCAAAACAAACCAGCCTCAAGTACCTTCATGGCTGTCCTCTTTGGTCCAAAATGTCCTCCACACACCTCCTTGTGACAAAAATCAAGGATGAACTTATGCTCGTCTTCAGGAACACACCGTCGAATGACTTGGTCCCCACATTGTCTCCACAAGTATGGTGCGTCCCATATGTAATGTCGAGCCTCCTTCTTGAGTCGAACCTTGGTTGCATACGGCATGGTGCTAGGAAGCTTCCTAGACACAAGATAATTCACTACATCGGCATACCAAGGCTCCTTCACATCCAACCGAAATAGTTGCTCATCCAGAAACGTCTCCAAGAATGGAATCGGCTCCTCCTCTTGCACAATTCGGCTCAAGTGATCCGCCACCACGTTTTCGGTTCCCTTCTTATCCTTGATCTCGATATCAAACTCTTGAAGCAAGAGAATCCATCGAATGAGCCTCGGCTTCGCATCTTTCTTTGTCATTAAGTACCTTAATGCTGCATGATCACTATACACAACAACTTTAGAATTCAAAAGATAAGATCGAAATTTTTCTAAAGCAAAAATAACCGCTAAGAGTTCTTTTTCCGTTGTCGAGTAATTCAGTTGAGCATCATTCAATGTCCGCGAAGCATAGTAAATGGCGCATGGTTTCTTCTCCTTCCTTTGGCCGAGCACTGCTCCGACCGCATAGTCTGAGGTGTCACACATGAGCTCGAATGGCAAGCTCCAATCCGGCGGAATCATGATCGGTGCCGACGTCAATAAATCCTTAAGTCGAACAAACGCATCCTCACACTCCTTTGTCCACTCGAACGGCACGTCCTTTTGTAGAAGGGAAGTAAGTGGTTTTGCCACCAACAAAAAATCCTTGATGAACCTCCTATAAAATCCTGCATGGCCAAGAAACGAACGAACCTCTCTCACCGTTTAAGGTGAGGGTAAGTGATGCATAATATCAATCTTAGCTCTATCAACTTCTATTCCCTTTCCCGAAACAATATGTCCCAAAACTATCCCTTGATTAACCATGAAATGACACTTCTCCCAATTAAGTACAAGGTTAGTTTCTACACACCGTTCTAAAATCAATTCTAAATTCCTCAGACATGCTTCAAAGTCTTTACCATAGACACTAAAGTCATCCATAAAAACCTCAATGATATTCTCAATATAATCAGAGAAAATAGAATACATACAACGTTGAAACGTACCTGGCGCATTGCACAAACCGAACGGCATACATCTATATGCAAATGTGCCAAAAGGGCACGTGAACGTTGTCTTCTCTTGATCGTCCTAGTGTATCATGATCTGATTGTAGCCGCTATAACCATCAAGAAAGCAATAGAATGCGTGGCTGGCTAACCTCTCAAGCATTTGGTCCATGAATGGTAACGGCATGTGATCTTTCCTCATTGTTGCATTGAGTCTTCGATAGTCGATGCACATCCGAAACCCCATCACTAACCTTTGTGGTACAAGCTCGTTCTTCTCATTCTCTACGACGGTGACTCCACTCTTCTTTGGAACCACTTGGACGGGTGAAATCCATTGACTATCCGAGATCGGATATATCACTCCACAATCTAATAACTTGATCACCTCGTCCTTCACAACTTTCATCATCGGAGGATGCAGTCGTCGTTGTCCCTCTCTTGTTGGTTTCGCACCTTCCTCTAATAGTATCCTATGAACACACTTAGTAGGGCTTATTCCCTTGATGTCTGCCAAAGTCCAACCTATGGCAGCCGTGTTCCTCTTCAAAACGTCAACTAGCTTGATCTCTTGTTGCTCACTCAACGATGAAGACACAATAACGGGTAAAGTGTCCTCGTTTCCTAGAAATACATACTTCAAGTGTTTGGGAAGAGCTTTTAGCTCTAACTTTGGGGCCTGCTCCACAGATGGTAAAATTTTGTTAGTGGTAATGGGAATTGACAAAGGAGAATCGTACCTCTTGGTGTAAGGTTGTGCCTCTAGCTCAGCAACAACCTCACGTATTCTTGGCTCAAGATTACGCCGAGCCTCCTCATCCCATTCTCCATTTTTGTCAAATCCAGCCCATTGCTCGATAGCTAATTGCTATGCTTCAAGTGGAGACGTCACACATTGCGCAACGACCTCCACAACGTCTTCAATTTCTCCCTCCTTGAGATCGGCAATGGGGTATCTCACGGCGTCAAAAACGTTGAACTTAGTCACCTCACCATCGAACTCCATTGTCAAGTTGCCCTCGGCAACATCGATCTGTGTTCTTGCTGTCCTCATGAAGGGTCGTCCATCTCTAGCACATAGAAATCTGCAGGAAATATTAGTTGATTTACCTGCATAAGAACATCTTCAATATATCCCTTAGGATACTTGTTAGAATGATCCGCCAATTGGATCACAACATTGTCAGTTTTAAGAGGTCCTAAACCAAGGGATTGATAAACATTGTAAGGCATAACATTAATAGAAGCCCCTAAGTCTAGCATAACTTTCTCAAACCGTGTAGAACCAATAACACATGGAATGTTGAAGCTTCCCGGATCCTTCATCTTTGGCGGCATCTTCCTTTGGAGTACGGCCGACATTGTCTCACTCATCTTAACAACTTGAGTCTCCCTTGTATGCCTCCTTGTCGTGCAAAGCTCTTTCAAGAACTTAGCATACTTTGGAATTTGTCGAATGCACTCTAACAAGGGCAAGTTCACGTTTACCTTTCTGAAAATCTCCAACACTTCCTCGTCGGATTTCTCTTTCTTGCTCTTGGAAAACCTTGAAGGAAAAGGTAAACACGAAGAATGATTAGTTGTAATTAATTCATTAGAGTTAGAATTTTTACCTTTTTGTGCTTTAGAGATCGGCACACTCTCCTTCTTTGAAGTAGCGGGATCTTTTTCTAGGTTTCTCTTTATCATTGCCTCCAAGTCTTCCTTGCTTGGCTCGGTTCCTTGTTTTCCTTAGAAACGTGCTCCGCTCCATCTTGATCAACACTATGCTCGGCATCACCTTGACTCTTGGTAGCAGCCCTAGGCTCGGCTGCCTTGCTTCCGACGTCACCAAAGTACACATTATTGTCCTCCAAGTCAAGAACTCCAAGGCCCTTTGTCTTCTTTCCTTTAGGGGATGCCGGTGGCACAAGTGTCTTCCCACTCCTTGTAACGATAGCTTGAACTTGTTCGTTCCTTGGATTCCTTATAACTCCACTTGGCAACTTCCCTTGCTCGTTGAATTTTCCCATGAAGTCCACAACTTGCCCCATTTGAGTCTTTAACTCGGTAATGTCCTTTGACATCAAAGCAATATCCTTCGTGTTGGTTTGAGTTGTGGCCAACAAAGATTGAGTTGAAGTGGCAATGTTCTTAAAAATCTCATCATAATTGCTAGGTCCACTCGGCTGCCCTCCTTGTGGGTTGTAGGGTACATACGGCCTTGTCACAAATTGCCCTTGAGGCCGAGCTGCATACTGTCCTCCACTCGGCTGCTGTCCTTGTTGTGTACTTTGTTGAGGGTTAAGCATGTTATTGTTGCTCCAACGAAAGTTTGGATCGTTGAACCTTGGATTGAAGTTTTGAAAACGTTGCTGTCCTCCTTGTCCTTGAAATCCACCTTGCTGTCCACCGAAACCGACGGCATTAACTTCCTCAAAGCTGCCACCGATCACTTGGTTGCATTGATCGGTGGGGTGCCCTTCCATGCTACACACTCCACAAACTTGAGCTCCTCTGCCCTTTGCCAGGTTTGACACCATAAGAGTCAACTTTCCCAGATCTTCCTTAAGTTCCAAAATAACACTCAACTCTCCAAGGATACTTGTCTCATTAACACGCCTAGTTGAAGATGATCCAAATTGTTGATTGTTTGTAGCTCTCATCTCCAACAAGTTGCTAGCATCCTCTCGGCTCTTCTCCATCAAAGAACCTCCAGCCGCTGAATCCAAGAATTGCCTCTCCATAGGACGAAGTCCTTCATAAAAGTATTAAAGCAGAAGCCCCTCATGTATCCCATGATTTGGACATGAAGCAACTAAGGCTTTATACCTTTCATAGTAACCATCAAAAGGCTCATCAACATCTTGCTTGATCGATGTTATCTCCTTCCTTATTTGCGTCACCTTCGACGATGGAAAGTACTTTAGGAGAAACTCGCTCATCATTGTTTCCCATGATGTGATACGACCGGCCGGAACCGCAAAGAACCATCCCCTAGCTCGATCCTCAAGTGAAAATGGAAATGCCTTCATCTTCACAAGTTGTAAATCCGCTCCTCTAGGACACATGGTGTCGCAACAAAACTCAAATTACTGTAAATGTCGGTTCGGATCCTCCCCACTAAGTCCATGAAACTTTGGCAATTGGTGGAAGAAACCACCTCTCATCTCAAAATCAGCCGACTTACCCTCCGCAGCAGCCGGATAGGTGATGTTGGTCGGCCTTGGTGCCCTTGTGTTCCATTGACTTGTCCATTCTCTTCTCTAAGTGAAGGCATCCTTACTTCTTGAGTTGGTGAAGTAAAAAGATCAAAATCTAAAGTTGCAAACTCAGGATTCTCGTGAACCAAAGGCGAAGATTCACAAGAAGAAGTAATTAACGAAGGTGAACTTGGTGGTGAAAAACTTGGTAATGAAACTGATTGTAAGCTCGGATGAGATGTTGATGGAACCTCAAGATCGTACTCTTCTCTAACACGCTTCAATCGGTTTTACTATCTCTTGTCCATGTATCAGAACTAGTCATTCATGGCAACCTGCAAAACCAATCTGGCACATTTGAACAAGATCAAGTTAGCATCATCGTAAATGAAAAAAAAAAAATAAAATAAAAATAAAAAAATATTTCAAGCTTTACAAAATCATACAATCGGTAATACAAGGGTTATACACGAAATCTTCAGATTTTTATACAATAGACACTCAAAGTTTTTAAGACAATATACACAAACAAAATCTCCAAAGCTTCACACAAATCGTCATTCATACAAAGCATCGAAAATTACTACAAGTATGTGAACAACTTTCAAGCATCGAAATCAACATTATGTTCAAATACATGGCGTCACAACCTAGTTCTTTCTAGTTGATTTTATTCAAATTGGTTTGAAGAAAATAGATTACATATGCCAAGTTATTTTCTAGCGTCTAAAGTGAGGTGATGCTTCGGCCCAAGCTCTTGGCTAGTTCGAGCGTGTTCCGTGTTTTCAGAAGGCAGTGTCGTTAAGATTCACGAAGGGTTAACCCCCTACAGGAACCAGGCAGGACTCGTTTAGTGGTCACGGAGAGCGAACTCCCTATCGACCCCTTCATTGAGAAGAGATATCAGTCTATGACCTTGAGATCCAGTTAAACAAACCTGAGAACCATATCTATGAAAATAACTCGCCCCTTACTCAGTTGAGAACAAACTCAGGTCACTAGACCGATCTACAAGTGTTAATCAAAGCCGCCCTCAACCTCATGAGATCATAAGATAACATGAAGGGTTAAGGCTAAGATTAACAAAAGTGGCTTCCCCCTACATGTTTCACTTTAGAAACTACAATAAACTCAAGCATACATAAAACTATAAACTTCCTAGAAATTCAACTAAGTTATTACAACATGCATTCGAGCACACAAATCAAAACCGAAACTTCCAAAAATTAAAAATACAAATCGGCCAAAATTAATTACAAGCCGAAAACTAATAAATAAAAACTATATAACATCTTCTTCGATTCTTCTTGGCGTCCCCGGCAACGGCGCCAAAAATTGACGTGTCGCGTAACCGGGGTCAAACAACTTAAATTTAATTACCCTGCAATCGTAGTAGTATGGACAAGTAGGGATCATTCTAGCCGGGGAAACCAAAGGGCGATCGAAAGAAGAAAAACCAAACAACTTATAAACAAGTATTCACATATATACATCGAAATATTGGGGATTTAAGATTGATTAATTCTAACAAATAACCTACTGAAAATTAAACCTAAGATTATTATATACAAGTGATCAACATACTCATGCAACACCTAACACGAAAAACCATTAAGAACACATAACAACTTCATGCAAGGCCGGGCAGCAACGTTCAAATTGTCCTAGACTCTAACCAATTCCAATTCTAATTAGAGCCTTTGCGATTATCTAATTGTTAAGACTTCTCAAGTATTTAGATCCATCTTTTCACCGTATGAGATTGTGGAGCTCGATCCATGACATCCCTCAGCAAATTTCCAATATCATCAACCAATCCCCTGACCTCATGGCCCTCATTGGCATTGGTCGAAGTAGCCACACGGGGTTGCCGTGGGCGCCTAGGAGGCATAGTACCTGAGGAAGAAAATATTTAGCAGTCCATAAACAAGACTAACTCAACTATCACACATACCCAATAACACATAGCACCAAAAGCATAAAATGCCAATGAATCCGCCGCGGACGGATCATCACTCTATAGACACTATGTGGTACTTAGACAAATATGATAGTGACAAGGAAGCAGGAAAAGGAAACCTAAAGCTCTGATACCAACTGACACGACCCGCCCCGAATTTCACCCTAAACCCGGAGTAAATCGTGCGGGGACCACCTCCAAGGAAAGATTTACCGCAAAATTCGGTACAACCTCCCTTGAAAATGGACAACCCTTCCAATAAAAACCTGCAAACACTTCTAAAGGCTCCAAATCCAACCTTAACTTCTAGAGCCTTCGTGCTTCTCAAAAACAATCATCACCAACAGGATAATAAACATTATCTAAGATAATATACATCATCCGTCAAATATTCTAAAATATAAACAAGCCTTCACCCACAACCAAAAATATATACATTAAACCCAAGTATTCAGAGCTACTAGAAACTAGCGGAAGTAAGAAAAAGACAAGTAGGCTAAACAGGTAACCTACTGGTGGATGGTGGTGGAAATACGGGTGACTATGCCTCGTCTCCTACTAGATCCAATTCGAATTCTACAGATTGGGCATTTTAAAACGAAGGGCCCAGGGGAAGACATTTAATAACGTTAGAGTGAGTGGACAAAAATAATTTAATAACAATATATTTATGCATTCCCATTTTAATTTCATAGAAAAATATACTGCATGCGGCAGCTCAAAAGTGCTCAACTCATAATCTGACAATTTTACGACTAGCACTGGCTAGTCACAAACTCAAATAAAATGGAGCCTCTCAGGCTAAACTATATATAATCATATATTCGTATGTATCTACACTCGTCAGACTCCTTGTATGAATCCTAGAAACAATTTAGAAAAATAGAAATTCATACAAGGCTACAACGCTGGCGTCTAACGCTCACGTTGCGCCATAATGGTATTTTTCCTCATTATGACCGAAAAGGACGGTGTATATATACGTGTGGACTCCCTATATGAAAACCTAAATAAACCGAAAAAGAAAGAAGTTTTCATATAGGGCTATGACGCTTGTGTCTAACACTCACGACACGCCATAATGGTATTTTACCTCATTATGATGGACCAAGCACGTATGGCTAGCTAGCATTTATATACATACTATTCTCATAAAATCCAAAACATATATATCCACCGAAAATCTCATTTTCGGGATCTCTCCAAAGGAGGAAAAATTATCAAATAAGCGAGAAATCAATAAATCTCGTCAAAAGAAATAAATGATTAATAAAATCATTCATCGCATGCTTTTTATTTAAAACAAAGGTCTACTCACAAATTAGGCCTAAGCCTGATGACGCTCCGAGGCTTCTTCTGCTCGGGCCTCCTCACGTCCTGTTCCAAATATATAATTAATTTACCAACTAAATTCCAGTATTTATAAAATAGGCAAAATTAATCGAGAGCCATAATTACGCTCATCATTGCCTAAGTTCGATATTCTTAAATCGGAACGATCCAAACTTTTATATCATATTCGGCAGTCGTATAAACAACCTTTCCTAGAAATTGATTTAAATCCTACGGTCGGATTTTACATTATTTAACCGCCTAAATACCAAACTTCGGAAATTCACAAACCTATTCAAAACTCGTCCGAAAATTCTAAAACTCATTCCATTAAATTCCTCATAAAAATCTCCACCAAAAACAATTTTTCAGCGGTGGCGGCTCCGCCGGCAGCGGCGGCCGGCGACCTCCAATGTCCACCAAAATTTGACAGCATCTTCCTCTCAACCTCCTCTACAATATTCCTAACTACCACAAACTCCAATTCTAAGCCTAACCATGTCAATCGAACGCAAACACACAATAAAGCCCTAGAATTTCAAATACCGATTTCTCTTTACCTAGCTGAAGATGGATGGAGCCCTTTGGAGGGATTGAAGCACGGGAGGAGAGCTTTCTTTTGAGCCAAGGCTCGCCAGCTATGGCGGCTGGAGGAGGGAGTTCCGGCGAGAAAACCGATTCGGCAGTCGGAACTTCCGGGCGGCGTCTCTCCCTCACGGCGGCGCTAGAAAGGGTGTCACCGGTCTAGAACGGTAGCTGGGTTGGAGACCGATCGATTGGGACCGGTGCGGCGGTCTGGGGCGGCCGGACGGCGGAGAAGAAATTCCGGCAGGGGGAGAGTTGGGTGCGGGAGCGGGAGAGGAGAGAGAGAATCGGGAGGGAAGAGAGAGAAATATTTTGGGCTTGGCCCAACCGGTTCCAACCCACATATACCTAATCCAAAAATTTAACACCCCCAAAAACAATACCCTAATAAAAATTACCTTTTACTAGCTAAATTTACCATTTTTTACCGTCGTTACATTTTTCTCCTACGAATAACTCTTCGAAATAATCGTCCCTCAAAACCCTGATAGGAGCACAAAGTGTGACGTTCTTAATATGTTTATACCCTTTATTTACCCTTTGTTAACTCCTATTTAGTTATTTTAGCTTTATATTTGTGTTTAGTATAGAATAATTGCTTAATTTAGAAATATGTAGGTTTTGGTGTTAGAATACATAGTATTTTCGGATTTGAATAATTTGGCGTTGAAATTGTGCTAAGTATTAGAAATCCTTGTTTACTCAGGATTCATGTCTTGATCAGGATTCCATCTTTCCTCAAAGCCGAGTCCATGAAGGAGAGGTCTAAACCAAGTCCAATATGGAGAAGAAGATCTAAAGTCGGCAGAATTTCAAGAATATCCAAGCCTTGAAAATCCGGATCAAATCGGGAGAATTCCTGTGCACGTCTGCCAACTTCAACGGACTCTCCAGGACAGCTCACAATGAATCAGAAAACGTGCCAGATATGGATAGAAAGCTACGGGAGTCTAGTTTCCAAATCAATTGGAATCACCTCAATATCTGTTTCTAGAGGAAGTTATGACGTAATCATCAGATGAGGTCATTCTGCCGAAATTGAGAAGAACTAGGAATCCTAAACCAACTTGGTTTAGGCTTTGTGGCTGACTTCTCTAGGGTTTTTCCTCTATATAAAGCACGACTTTAAGGACAGAAAATTATCATCAACCCGTGCAAATAACACCAAAGCCTTTGCCAAAACTCCATCAACCTCCAAACACTACAATCCGATCCCACCTTCAGCATTTGTCCGAAGTACGGAGCCTAGGATTCCGCTCACTCGAAGAATAGAACACGTAGGGATATTTTGAGAGTGAATTCCATCTTCTATTTTCGGATTGCTATGTGTTTGTTCTTGTTTTTGTTTGTTTTAGGTTTTTGCTTAAGTAAACTTCGATTCTTGTCTATGAGATAGAAGTACTTTTGAACCATGTTTTGAATTAAAGTTTTCAATTTTTAATCAATGATTTTAGGTTTTATACCGTGAGTTTTATGTCTAAAATACTTCAAGATTTTCGGTGCTACATTCCATTATCATGTGTAGTTGATACAAGTAGTTGATATTGCATGTGTTAATCATCCAAAGTTCGACTTTGATACACGTAGTTGATAAGTTGCATTGTCTTTGTTTTTCACCGATTTTCTATCTATGTTTGATTTGGACTTGTGCTTAAACACATCGATTCTTTATGTGATACGTAATTGCATGATTAGTTTATGTGTGTGACCGATAAGTAGAGCACGTAGCCGAGCTTGTTGTGTCGCGATGTTGAATGAAACCCGTAGTCTAATTCTAAGTTGGTCTGTGTCATAGGAACCACGTAGGAACTTATGTGCATATCAAATTTAGGTTGTATATTTGCTCACGATGTAGATTTAAATGAGATTAGAGATTGTCTTCTTTATTTTTACATGGTTGTTTGGTTGAGTTTGCATGATTGTTGGTTGATCACATGTATATATGTATAGAAGTAATTTAGGATTTATTATTCTTGTCTTTTCTGAAATCGCAAAAACCTTTAAACCTTATATGCTTATTTCGATATTTACATTAGATTAGATGGATCTACCCTGTAGTTGGATCCCCGGTTTAAAACGATCCCTGCTTGCTTTATACTACAACTGATTTGTTGACAGGGTTAATTGATGCGTGTGCAAATACGTCTTATCAAATGGCGCCGTTGCCGGGGATCCTTCGGGATCCTCGATCTTTTTAATTGTCGAAATTTGCATTGTATATATGTCTATATGTGTATAATTGTTACAACCATAAATTTGTATATGATGTAATTGTGTTTTATTTTTGTTTTTCTACTTTAATACTTGTATGAATAATGTTGTAGGTTGTAATGCGCAGGAATAGGTAGGATCCCTTTTGTTAATTCTAGCCTTAACCCTTCTTGTTTACTCTCGGGTTTGCATGAGGTTGTGGGCGGCTTTTATTAACACTTGGAGTCATGTTTGGTTCATAAGTTTGTTGCTAGCTGAGTACATTGGTACGCTCCTTCTATTACTCTGGTGCATGGGACCAAAATTGGATCTCAAGAGCCTTGAAAACATACATCTCGGTGATGGAGTTTTCATTGCTCACTAAACTAGTCCTACCATGTTCACTATCTCTGGATTGAGCTATTGACCTTTAGAAACAACCCTTCAAGCTTGTGATCGAAACATCAATATCCAGGCCGCACGTCCACCGTGTCTTACCATCAAGAATCATTATTTATTTAAGTGTTTTAGTAGCAACTCGAAAATAAACTTGTATGACTTTGTAATCTTAAAGATTGGTGCCATGTATGATTTTGTATTTCATTTGTTTCAAAATTTATCTCTTGATTTTGAATTTCTTTTGTTTTTCCTTTGTTTTGTTTTCCTTTGATTGATTTTTGGAACCCTTGATTCCTTTCTCTTATTTATAAGAACCCTTGGTTCTTAGCTTAGTCTAGTTTATTGCTTTTGATTTCGTTTTATACGAGAACATATTGCTGCAAGATGACGAAGATATTGAAGAGGTTTATGCCGAGAAGCAGCCGGACAAAGAGGCCGTGCCTCAGTCCAAGAGAGAGAGTGCGGCAGTTCCTGCCGGGAAGAAGGTACAAGAGGCCATGCCTCTTGCAGTCCCTGCTGATCCGAAATCCACTCAAGCCGTGCTTGAGAAAGGTAAGTCTTCTAGTTCTAATGGTTTAGTTTCTACTAATATCCATGCTCGTGCCCCTTTCCCCATCAGGTTTACTAAATCAAAGCACGATGAAGCTGATCATGCAATGATTGAGTTATTCAAGAAGGTGGAAGTAAACATGCCATTGCTTGAGTGCATTCAACAAAATCCAAAGTATGCGAAATTCTTGAAAGAGTTGTGCACCAACAAAAGGCTACCACGAGAGAAGGATGTAGCGGTAATGAATGAAACCATCTCTGCGGTTTTTCAAAGGAAACTACCAGCTAAGCTCAAGGATCCAGGGAGTTTTTCGATTCCATGCACCATTGGTACTCATAGTTTTGATAAGATCATGTTAGATCTAGGTGCTTCGATTAATGTTATGCCCTCTTATCTTTATGCAGACTTAGGTCTAGGTGAGTTGAAAAAGGATAACATTATCATTAGATTAGCTGACCGCTCCAACAAGATCCCTCTGGGATATGTTGAGGATGTTTTAGTGCAGGTTGCAAGTTTAACATTTCCTGCAGATTTCTATGTCATTGACATGGAACCGGCGGATGCAGATGACAAAGAAATTCCCATTCTGTTGGGAAGACCATTCATGAGAACCGCCAGGACCAAAATTGATGTCTACTCAGGGGAACTAACTTTCGAAATAGATGGAGACATCATCAGTTACAATATTTTTGATGCAATGAGGTATCCACTTCCTGAACTTTTTCGAGATTCTTTTTCTATTGATGTTGTGGATGCTCTTGCAGATGAATATGTGGAGACAATAGCTCATGGGGAACAAAATTGCAGTTTCTGCCGAGGCCGTGCCTATTCCTTTGCTTGAAACCGTATACTCCCTTGAGGTGGCTGCCGAGGTATGCTACTCTTCCCCGAGTCCTATTCTCTTTCCATCTAACAAGTTTCTTCCTTCCATTGTCCAAGCTCCAAAATTAGATCTCAAGGTTCTTCCGGAACATTTGAAGTATGTGTACTTGGGAGAGAATGAAACGTTGCCGGTTATCATATCATCATCATTAGAGAAGGAGCAAGAGGAGAGACTGATCGAAGTTTTGAAGAGACACAAGACGGCCATAAGGTGGACCTTAGCCGACATCAAGGGAATTAGTCCTACAATGTGTGTTCACCGAATTTTGCTTGAAGATGGAGCAAAGCCGACCAAGGAAGGTCAACGACGTCTTCATCCACCTATGATGCAAGTTGTGAAGGATGAGGTGACAAAATTGCTCGATTGTGGAGTCATCTACCCAATTTCGGATTCCAGATGGATTTCACCGGTTCAAGTTGTGCCAAAGAAGAGCGGAATCACGGTGGTGAAGAATGATGAAAACGAGCTTGTGCCGCAAAGGACCGTAACCGGCCACCGAGTGTGTATCGATTATAGGAGGCTCAATGCAACAACAAGGAAGGATCACATGCCATTGCCATTCATTGATCAAATGCTTGAGAGGTTAGCCGGTCATGCATTCTACTGTTTTCTTGACGGTTATAGTGGTTACAATCAAATAAGTGTTGCGGAAGAGGATCAAGAGAAGACAACGTTCACATGTCCCTTTGGCACTTTTGCCTACCGCCGCATGCCTTTTGGCTTATGCAATGCTCCAGGTACGTTTCAAAGATGCATGTACCACATATTTTCTGAGTTCATAGGTTCTAAGATTGAAGTCTTTATGGATGATTTTTCTGTTTATGGTGGAGATTTCGATACATGCTTAGAAAATGTAGAATTTGTGCTTAGGAGATGTGAGGAAACTAATCTTGTGCTTAATTGGGAAAAATGTCACTTCATGGTTAATCAGGGTATAGTGCTTGGTCACATTGTTAGTTCTAGGGGTATTGAAGTTGATAAATCTAAGATAGATATTGTGCGTCACTTACCCATCCCCACAAGTGTGAGGGATGTTCGAAGCTTTCTTGGACATGCAGGTTTTTATCGTCGATTTATCAAAGATTTCTCCAAGATAGCTCGGCCCTTGAGTTCTTTGTTGCAAAAAGATGTGCCCTTCCACTTTGATGCCGAATGCAAGGAAGCTTTTGAGCGATTAAAGACCATGTTGACATCGGCACCAATCATGGCGCCATCGGATTGGTCCTTGCCTTTCGAGTTGATGTGTGACGCCTCAGACTATGTAGTGGGGGCTGTGCTCGGACAGAGAAAAGACAAGCAGCCGTATGCCATATACTATGCCTCTCGGACGCTCAATGATGCGCAACAGAACTACACCACCACCGAGAAAGAACTTCTTGCCGTCATCTTTGCTTTGGATAAGTTTCGTTCTTACTTACTTCAATCTAAAGTTATTGCTTATACTGACCATGCGGCTTTGAAGTATTTGTTGACAAAGAAGGATGCCAAGCCGAGATTGATAAGGTGGATATTGCTTCTCCAAGAGTTTGATTTGGAAATCAAAGACAAGAAGGGGTCGGACAACGTTGTTGCCGATCACCTTAGCCGATTGGTACGTGACTCGGATCCCGTGGCCATCCAAGAATGCTTCCCGGACGAGCAACTTTTCAAGGTCAGCAAGGTAAGTGAGGTAAGTGAGCCTTGGTATGCCGATATTGTGAATTACCTTGTTACAAAGCAATTTCCGAATTCTATGTCATACCATGCTAAAAATAGACTTAAGGCATTAGCTAGACATTATGTGTGGGATGAACCTTATTTATGGAAACATTGTGTTGATCAAGTTATTAGGAGGTGTGTCCCGGAGAATGAGCATAGGTCTATTCTTAGTTTTTGCCATGATCAAATTTGTGGAGGACACTTTGGTTCTCGTAGGACTGCTTTGAAAGTTTTAGAATGTGGTTTCTTTTGGCCTACTATTTTTCGAGATGCATATATGTATTGTGCTTCATGTGATAGATGTCAAAGGACAGGGAATTTAGGACCTAGGGATGAGATGCCTATGCAACCTATTATACATGTTGAAATATTTGATTGTTGGGGTATTGATTTCATGGGGCCTTTTCCGAATTCTCAGGGAAATTTATACATTCTCGTATGTGTGGATTATGTTTCTAAATGGGTGGAAGCAAAAGCCACCCGGACTAATGATTCTCGAGTTGTTGCAGATTTTCTACGCTCTAATATTTTCTCTAGGTTTGGAATGCCGAAATTTGTAATAAGTGATGGAGGTTCCCACTTTTGCAATCGGACAATTGAAGCTCTAATGAAGAAGTATGGAATCAAGCATAAGGTTGCTACACCTTATCACCCCCAAACAAGTGGGCAAGTGGAGCTTAGTAATCAAGAGATCAAGCGGATATTGGAGAAGAGTGTGAAGCCGTCACGCAAGGATTGGAGCCAACGCCTTGATGATGCACTATGGGCATATCGGACTGCATTCAAAAATCCCTTGGGGATGTCACCGTTTCGAATGGTGTACGGCAAAGCTTGTCACTTGCCTGTGGAGTTGGAACATAGGGCTTGGTGGGCAGTTCAGACTTTTAATATGGATATTGATGAGGCCGGACTACACAGAAAGTTGCAGTTGTGTGAACTTGAAGAAATCAGGAATGAGGCTTATGATTCTGCCGTGATCTATAAGGAGAAAACCAAGGCATTCCACGACAGGATGATTCGAAAGAAAGACTTTGTTATTGGCCAGAAAGTTCTCTTATTTAATTCTAGACTTAGGTTGTTTCCAGGCAAGCTACGTTCTAGGTGGATAGGACCTTTTGTTATCACTAATGTCTTTCCTTCTGGTGCAGTCATGATTAAAAGCATGGTCAAAGGAGCCGAATTTCAGGTTAATGGTCATCGATTAAAGCCTTACATGGAGAACATGGTGGACCAAACGATGGAGGAAGTTTCTCTCCTAGATGCTACGGCATGAGCAAGAGGAGATGATAGTCTAGGCTAAAGGACTATAAACACTTAAGCGCTGCATGGGAGGCAACCCATAGAAGGAGCCATCAACGAGAGTTTGCAAATTTCTTTATCCCTCCTCTTTTCTTTTCGAATTGCTCTTAGTTTTCTTACATTGAGGACAATGTTGATTTTAAGTGTGGGGTGGATGTCATTACTTATTGATTTGCTATGCTTTGATATGATTTGAGTTGTTTTTAATTTTTAGGATTAATTTTAAATTTTTTGTTTATGTTTTCCGATTTTTAGATGAACTTTATTTCTTTATCTTGTGTTTTGCTTTTATTTTGTTGAGTCTTAGGTGCCTTCTAACGTGTCTAGGATGATTATATGATCTTTGATTGATTAGTTATTGAGATGAGCATGATTTCGAATATTTGAGCTTATATGTTATTTGATGGTTAATAGATATGTTGAAATTGTACGAACTTGTAGTAGATGAGGACCATTGAAACTTAGGTACAGAATGAGCATGTTCCTTACTTGTTTGATTTCATGTTACCTTTGTGCGATTTTCGAGCCATATATATGTGCCTATTCTTTGGAGAGTTTACTCTATCTATTCTTTGATATATATGACCTCATTTTACATTACTTGATCGATTTATATGCCATAGATTTAATGAACTAGAGATTGCTAGAACTTACTTGTGAAACTTTCAAAACTTTTATCATAACTTGCTTTGATTTTGAAAAGGATTGTGGATCTTTCTTAGGACTATCACCACTTATTCTAAATAGCCATATTTCCCTATTTTGAGCCCTGTTTGGGACCCCTTAGTCTAAACCCCCTAGAGCCTACGTTATGCCTTTCTTGTTCACCTAAATTATCCCTTGCCTAGTATAGAATTCCTCTACCTTGTCTTGAGCTTGGCAGAGCTATCTTTTTGTGGTAATTTGAGGTGATGATTCAATACAAGTGTGGGGTTGTTCTAAGGAGGTTGTTGCCGAGATACACATGATAAAAAATTGCTCTCGTAGAAAATAGAAATGAAAAGCATGATCCGAGAGAACAAAAGAAAAAAAAAAAAAAGAAGTTTCGAATTGATTAAAGATGTCTCGGCCTAGATGTAGTTTTTGTGAACTTGGAGTTGTGATTTGTTTGTTGAAGGCTCAATATGTTATACTTTTAGCCTTTGTTCATTTTCACAATGTTTAAAGTGAAGGATGGGTCCAACATGATGATATTTGGCCCTTGATGGCGTTTGGTGACATAAGGTGGATGTTTTTGCTCTGCTAAGTCTTGAGGATGACCTTTGTGATTCCTTTACTTTGAAAATTTTTCCATGCCGAGCTTAGCCAACCTATTTTCTAAAAGATCCGCATGATTCTTAAGATAAGTAACCTTTGATCTGTGGAGTTTGTTTTCATGAGTAAGCGTATGGTTATGGTTCATTTGTGCATATGATTGGTATCTTTCATGAGGTTTTTAAATTCACTATGTTCTTTATAACTCTTGTGTGTGAAAAGCTTTTAAGCATATGCCATGTTCTTGAGAGAAAAAAATTCGGAGTGCATATCCTTGTGAGTTGAATTTGAACTTGTTTGTAACATGTCGAGCTTAATTTCACCTTTGTTTCTGCCATGTCTTACTTGTTACATCGAAATCTCATGTTTATTAACCATTGAATTCATCTTTCAATTTCGATTCTTGTGCTATTCTTGATGCTATGATGTTGAAGATCTCTGAGACAATTTCGTTGAAGGCATTAGATTGAGTCATTGTAGTATTTTCAATATTAATTTTGTTGTTTTTAGTAGTTTGCTAAGGGACTAGCAAAGGTTAAGTGTGGGGTTGTTGATAGGAGCACAAAGTGTGACGTTCTTAATATGTTTATACCCTTTATTTACCCTTTGTTAACTCCTATTTAGTTATTTTAGCTTTATATTTGTGTTTAGTATAGAATAATTGCTTAATTTAGAAATATGTAGGTTTTGGTGTTAGAATACATAGTATTTTCGGATTTGAATAATTTGGCGTTGAAATTGTGCTAAGTATTGGAAATCCTTGTTTACTCAGGATTCATGTCTTGATCAGGATTCCATCTTTCCTCGAAGCCGAGTCCATGAAGGAGAGGTCTAAACCAAGTCCAATATGGAGAAGAAGATCTAAAGTCGGCAGAATTTCAAGAATATCCAAGCCTTGAAAATCCGGATCAAATCGGGAGAATTCCTGTGCACGTCTGCCAACTTCAACGGACTCTCCAGGACAGCTCACAATGAATCAGAAAACGTGCCAGATATGGATAGAAAGCTACGGGAGTCTAGTTTCCAAATCAATTGGAATCACCTCAATATCTGTTTTCTAGAGGAAGTTATGACGTAATCATCAGATGGAGGTCATTCCATTAGTTGATAAGTTGCATTGTCTTTGTTTTTCACCGATTTTCTATCTATGTTTGATTTGGACTTGTGCTTAAACACATCGATTCTTTATGTGATACGTAATTGCATGATTAGTTTATGTGTGTGACCGATAAGTAGAGCACGTAGCCGAGCTTGTTGTGTCGCGATGTTGAATGAAACCCGTAGTCTAATTCTAAGTTGGTCTGTGTCATAGGAACCACGTAGGAACTTATGTGCATATCAAATTTAGGTTGTATATTTGCTCACGATGTAGATTTAAATGAGATTAGAGATTGTAACATGGTTGTTTGGTTGAGTTTGCATGATTGTTGGTTGATCACATGTATATATGTATAGAAGTAATTTAGGATTTATTATTCTTGTCTTTTCTGAAATCGCAAAAACCTTTAAACCTTATATGCTTATTTCGATATTTACATTAGATTAGATGGATCTACCCTGTAGTTGGATCCCCGGTTTAGAACGATCCCTGCTTGCTTTACACTACAACTGATTTGTTGACAGGGTTAATTGATGCGTGTGCAAATACGTCTTATCAAACCCCTCTAGGGACCAATTAAACTATAACTCAATGTCGAAGACGGTAAAATTCTTATTACAATCAAGCTAGTAAATAAGATAAAATTTTACGGGTCGAGATGTGACAATTCTCCCCTCCTTAGAAAAATTTCGTCCTCGAAATTTACATACCTGTCATTCGAAGAGGTAGGGATACTGCTGCATCATTTGCTCCTCTAATTCCCAAGTAGCTTCTTCTACTTGATGACTTCTCCAAAGCACCTTGACAAGTGAGATTGTCTTGTTCCTGAGCACTTGCTCCTTTCGGTCGAGAATCTGAACCGATTCCTCTTCATAGGACAAATCTCTCGTCAAACTGATCGGTTGTTCTTGCAGCACATGAGAAAGATCGGCAATATACTTGCGAAGCATGGATACATGAAACACATTATGTATCCTGGCTAATTCTAGAGGCAAAGCTAACCGATAAGCAAGTGAGCCAACTCGCTTCATAATCTCATAAGGGCCGATATACCTCGGACTAAGCTTCCCACGCTTACCGAAACGTACAACCCCTTTCCCAGGAGATAATTTCAAGAACACCCAATCACCCACTTGAAACTCAAGATCTTTCCTACGGACATCTGCATAACTCTTCTACCTACTTTGAGCGGCCTTGAGTCTATCTCTAACCACTTTAATCTTCTCATTTGTCTCATGGATTAACTCTGCGCCACAAAGCTCTTTTTCCCCCACTTCATTCCAACATAAAGGCGTACGACACTGTTTCCCATAAAGCGCCTCAAAGGGAGCCATACCAATGCTATAAAGATAACTATTATTATAAGCAAATTCCATCAAGGATAAGTTCTTATCCCAACTCCCTCTGAACTGCAAGGCACAAGCTCTCAACATATCCTCCAAAGTCTGAATAGTCCTCTCGGACTGCCCATCAGTCTGAGGATGAAAAACAGTGTTGAAATGTAATCGGGTACCTAAAGCTGCTTGAAGAGCTCTCCAGAATTTAGAAGCAAATCTAGAATCCCGATCTGACACTATTGATTCAGGCACACCATGAAGCCTCACAATTTCATTTACATAAAGTTCCGCCAATTTATCCAATTTATACTTTTTTCCCACTGGCAAGAAATGTGCAGACTTGGTGAGTCTATCCACAATCACCCAAACACCGTCATGCCCTTCACGGGTACGAGGTAAACTGAAAACAAAATCCATGGTGATGTGGTCCCACTTCCACACTGGAATAGGCAACGGCTCAAGCAATCCAGAAGGCTTCTGCCTTTCAGCTTTTACTTGCTGGCAAATCAGACATCTACTCACATAAGCTGCAATTTCCCTCTTCATGTTTGGCCACCAATAATAATCCTTTAAAATCCGATACATTTGTGCTACCCGGATGAGCTGCATAAGCGGAACTATGAGCTTCCTCTAATATCTCACTCTTCAACTCTTCATTTCTTTTTGGAACACAAAGCCGATTCTTAAACAATAAAGTCCCATCCCTTCTAACTGAAAAATGATCGGCTGCGGCTCCGCTCAAAGCTCTTTCTATCAACCGAACTATGGAAGGATTATTATTCTGTGCTTCCCGTACTCTATCAACCAAAACTGGTCTCACATGAAAACTAGCTACCAAGGCACCAACCTCATCTACTGCCAAATCCACTCCTGTAGCTCGCAACTCACTAAGAAGTGGAACACGAACTGTCCTCAAGTGAGATAAGGATATGGAGGGATTTCGACTAAGAGCATCAGCTACCACATTAGCTTTTCCAGGATGATACTTGATAGTGCAATCATAATCACTAATCAACTCCATCCACCTTCTCTGTCTCAAGTTTAGCTCTCTTTGAGTGAACACATACCGAAGACTCTTGTGATCGGTAAAAATCTGACACTTGGCTCCATAAAGATAATGTCTCCACAACTTGAGAGCAAAAACTACTGCTGCAAGCTCCAAATCATGAGTAGGATAATTCCCCTCGTGCGGCTTTAATTGCCTGGAAGCATAGGCAATAACTCGCTCATGCTGCATCAATACCCCATCTAGACCACGTCCAGAAGCATCACAAAATACCACATACTCCCCACTATCATCAGGAAGTGCCAAAACAGGAGCACTAATCAAACGATTCTTCAATTCTTGAAAACTTTTCTCACACTCATCTGACCATTCAAATTTAACACTCCTCTTGGTCAACCTTGTAAGAGGAGCAGCAATCCTTGAAAAATCTTGCACAAAGCGCCGATAATAACCTGCTAATCCCAAGAAACTACGGATCTCCGTCACAGTGGTAGGTCTTCTCCAATTTGACACCGCTTCCACTTTTTGGGAATCTATATTTTGAGGACAATATAGCATGATTTAGTTAATCATTGCCTAATGCCACATTTGAAGACATGATTAAAGAGCACTGACATGCTAAGTTATTGAAATTTTCGTGATTAGTAAGAGTCAGGAAGAGCCCTATGATTGATGTAAAGATCAGGAGGAGGTGCAAATTTCAGGAGGAGTCTAGCACATGCATACATATCACTATCAGATGTGAAGGGTGCGTTGTACTTTTTTTCTCCTACGATCAAGGTTCAGTTTTTCTCCCACAGGGTTTTTGTGACTTGACGAGGTTTTTGACGAGGCAACAGATTAGCACCATCGGCATATCAGCGCGTGGCACAAGGGGGAGTGTTCTAGGATATTCTGTATCTTTCTAGATATTCTTTATGTATGCCTTGACTTTATGCTAATATGATATGTCTAGATCTATGTATTCCTTACCCTTACCATATTGGTATTGTGTAATTCCCTATATAAAGGGCTCCTATCAATGAATAAGATGATGATTCTCTTGCTATATTTTTGTCTCTACACTTTATCCTTCATCACGTCTATATATATTATGTTTTTCTTTTTTATAAAACACAAAAACGCATGTATACTATGAGAGAACAACGTTGAGTTATCATATATATACCAGAAGTGTTGTACAAGGTCGTTTGCAGAAATAGGTCCCATCGTCGCATCCACAGCCAACAACAATGTTTTCTCTTCATCATGTTTGCTATCCTCGTAATATTTTACGGAAGTTTCCATAGCATTCATTATAGGTCTCTCTTCCCATCCATGTTTCTCAGTAATTTGATAAACTAGTAAAACGTACACAAATAAATAAAAACTAGAATCAGACGTGAAGGACAAAGACAGTACTAGTGTTGTTTATTAGTTAAAGATATATAGGATTGGAGATATATATATTATTACCTCTTACTTCTCCACCACAATGCTTATTACGGTAGGTTGCACTGTATAAAGCTTTCCGGGCCAAATCCATGGCAGCAGCAAAGGACATATTGTAGTTGTGCCTATCATACACAGCTCAGGTTAATTAGTAGAATGATAATTTGATACACATGCAATAATACACTCAATAAAAAAAAAAATTAACACTTCAATACATACCCTGCTTCAATAACACTTCGAGCATAAGTTTGACCGCTTCCAAGTGCTGCTATTTCCGTACGAGGTTTGTCTTTCACAACCTCTCCATCTTTTATGAAAATACGATGAATTTGAGGTCGACCCTGTACGTGACCACCAAAAATTAGAAGCCATAAATCATTAAACCAAAGAAAAATCTTAAAAATTATGAGTAAAAGGATTTTCATTACCGAAGCATCCAGTCCAGCAATGATGGCTCCGCAAACTTTCTTCTTGTCATGGAGACTTTTCATATACTCATGCATCGTTTCTACTAGAGTTGAAATTGTAGGTGCATTGCGAGCATACACATACCCATCCTGTCAAACAGAGCTGTTAGCTAGTCTGTTTCTTTTCCAAATTCAAGTCGAGAGAGCAAATTGGAGTATTGGGTTATAGAAGCACTTACGATGATGCCTAACTTCTGTCTTACATGCTCGTTCATCTCCACACAATCATTATACAACCCTTGAACTACATAAATTATTTTGGAAGATACTGCAACCATTTTGAAAGTAAAAAAAAAAAAATGGAAATCAACAACAACAATAATAATTCAAAGGAAATTCTAGTATGCCGAACGGCATGCTATGCCCATCCTACTAGAAGCCAAAATAGATGAGGTCATCAAGAGCCTTTCAAAAAATACAACCGGAAAACCTTCTCAACCAGTTTTTACCTTTAACAATTATAGTTTTATCCTGTTTTTACTTTTAGTAAAAATAAATAAATAAATATTTTGACGGGGCATGGTGGGCCTATAAGTTTGAATTTATTTATTTACCTTAATACACATATAAATATATCCTCTCTACTCGAAGGTAAACCGTTAATCTTTCATCATTGGAGAATATATTGCTACAAGATTAGAATATTTAGTAGAAGCTAAACAATCATATAAAGAATTGCAAGAAGAAAGATAAAAAAAAGATAAGCTCCCTAAAAGTACTAAAAATTACTGGGAGATTATTTTTCAGTTACAAAGAAGGATATACGAATCAAGAGAAGAAATTGAAGTTCTTCGAGAAACGTTTGAACAAGACCAAAAATCTCTTGATATTTTGAGCATCGATTAGATCCGCCATAGCTGGTATCAGAGCCTGCTTGGCTCAAAAGCAGGTGAGAAAAAAGCTTATGCCACAAAGTTGGCTTCTCTTGACTAACAAGAGAGAATCCAAACTTAAGAATTATCAGTTTTTTTGTACTACAAAAGGAACTGATAAGTGACAAGTGTGTTTTCATACAAGGTATATTCAAGAAAATCAATACTCCATTGAATACGTTTGTAGAGTATTAAATACTTTTTACGACCAACATATTCATCTCCAAAGAGAAATCGGAGTAGAAGAGCTTGATCCATTAAGACCAAGCTTAATCGAGTTCCTAGATCATTTATCTAGGGATAAAACCTCTGAAAATGTTACAGAACAACTCGAGAGATTTGATCTTATGATTAATCAACTTGAGGAAATAAATTCAAAAATTGCTAGGCTTGAAATCAAGTTAGATTATCTCAAAGAAAAGCAATATCTAATAGATATTGAAAAGAAGTTAGTTCGCACTGAAAATTTTGCAAACAATATTCACCAGCAAGCAGTAGAACTAAGAGATACTCAAGAAAACTTGAAAAAGCTTTTAGAAACTCTAATCTCCAGAATATGATGAATCAAAGAGTAGACCTAAAAGTAAAACATGAAGATGTTAAAGCTATTGGCTTTCATCGTTCTACTGAGAAACTTGCTGAAAATGTGGAAGTAATAGTTCATCAGCAGAATTATAATATCGCTTATCTCTAAGAGATAGGTATTGATCTCGAAATTCAATTTCAAGAATTACATAGCAAGATCTCTAGTCTACAAAAAAATGGTAGAAAAAATGAAGGAAGGAGAAAGTTATGAAAAAATAGATGAAGAATCACTAGCTCAAAATGTAGCTAGTAAAATCATCATACATTCGTCACCCCCACCAACGGGAGAAAGTAGACTAAAGTTTAGTGAACCAAAGCTACTTGAATGCAAATCATCAAAAACATCAAAGTCTTCAACAAAAAGAGATATGAAGATGCTAAGTAGAATCCTCAGTAAAAGAAACACAGTTACGTTACAGTTAATAAATGCTCAAGAATTTGAGTATAATAAAATCGAATCTAGCGTACGAGAAACATCTGCTCCTAGATTTAAATTCAATGAAATCTATAAGAAATGATCTTTCATTATGGATTCGCATAGATTCAAAATACTTGAATTAACTGTTCCAGCTACAGGTGGAGAAACAAATATCATACTGATAACTCCAAAAGAAGTAAGTGAAGCTTTCCAGAGAAAATATTCCTATATGCATAGTGGAGCAGTCCAAGTAGGGATAAACTCCTAGCCAGAGATGATATTGACTGTTCTGTTCTATGTGTCTTACAAGACGATAGAATAACATGTTTTAAGAAAAGTCTGTTAGGAACAGTAGAAGCTTCTTTGTGCAACCAAGTTGCATATTTCAATGTGTTTCCAAATCACAACACATCTCAGAGATGCTGCTCACTGTCTAAGACTGAGAATCAAGACAGATGGGATTTCTATGAAAAAAAGAATGATGGAACTTGCAATAGATTATCGAATCTATTATAAGTTGATGAGCTCAAATATAACTCCTAATACCAGGTTTCTAAACAGCTCTGGGATTACTACATCTGTTCTCACCAACCCAAAAAATAATTCTCAGCAAAAACATGTCACAAAATGACATGAAGTAACATTCTCAAGAGAATGGAATTTAACCCCTCATGTTAAACAGCTTGAAAGTACCAATGCTTCAATCTCTGAAGATATGGGAGGAAAGATAAGCTTACAATTTCATAGGCATTCATTTGCTAATTATGAAGAAGCTAGTTCTTCTGGAACTAAGTCAATCTTTCATGAAGAGGTCTTTGAGGAAGAAGATACTAAAAGACATATGAAAATGCTTAGAGCAGAAAAATTGAAAGGATTGTATGCACAAGCTGAGACTTGTCAATCTATAGAAGAATTGGAGGAAATCATGACTAAGATTTCTCAAATTCAGCTTGAAAAAAAATAAGAGGAAGATTCTTCCTTATCAAGCAACAAAAGAAGAGCCGCCAAGCTCGTCTTCTATGGAAACAGATGATGAGAGGCAAGCTCCTCCAGAAGGAGGTCATACAATAGTTCTGAATTTTACAAACAATCCAACTAAGATCATTAGAGAAAAGAATATCAAACTTCCAAAAGGACAAACTCCTACAGGAAGGAATGGAGAACGAAGTTCTCAGAAGTATATTCCTACAGAACCCAAATGGGGACAGTCAGTGTCCGAAAGTGGGGTTTATCTAGATTTAGATCAGGTAGGAGATAAAAGAAAGACAATAGATAACTGGGTTGTTAGTTTAAAGTTAACCCAGACTCTAGTGTTATCAAAATATGCCTACGAGGATACTCATGCATATTATGAGTCAACCTTAACTAGAATAGTCTAGAAATGGTATCAGTCCTTTAAGAGAAGTTCTAAATGGGCTGATTGGGCAATCAAATTAGCTCAGACTAATAGTCATTTAGATTTTACAGTGTCTATCTATGCACAATTCTGCGGAGATGTAGCTGGGCATAGTGAGCAATCTAAAGAAAGAGCTAAAGCAAATATTCAAAAGTTGAGTATTTGTAACATGAGGTATTTTGAGGAATATACCAATGAATTCCAAAACTACTACTGCACTATTAGAGACATTGAAAATGACGATCTCGTCAGAACGTATTATAGAAAATTGCCAGAACCCTGGAATGACGCAGTGGTACAGTCTTTGGAAGAAAACCACTTTCAGTACTTTACTGTAGGAGGAATAGTAGAGAGAGTTAGGGATCTCCTAAGAAAGCAATGCATGGAGAACAGAAAATCTAAAACTGCAAAGAAACAACTCAGAGGAGTTGAAAACATGTGTCCCAAGATATTGGATACTTCGACACAATGGGGATGTCATATTCTTAAAGAAAGAAAAAAGTTCTCTGGTAGTAAACATGATAAAAAATTCGCTTCTAATAAGAAGTATAAGTTCAGGAAAAGGCCTGAATATAAAAAAGGGCAATCTTCTCAAACTTCTCTTAGAAAGAGATTTTTCAAAAGAAAGAAGAAAACAAATTCTTCCTCCGGAGAAGTAAAGAAGTGCAGATGTTGGCTTTGCAAAGCAGAGGGACATTATGCAAATGAGTGTCCTAAAAAGGACAAGAGGTCTTCTAAAGCCTGAATTGCTGAATATGATGAAGCAATAGAGTATGCTAATCTAAAAGGCTTTGAAATCGCATATTCTGATGAAGAGAATGAATCAATATATTCTCTTGAGTTCCCATCAGAAAGCGAGACATAAAGCTCTGAAGAAGAAGAAGAAGAAGATATAGGATATTGTCCTATATTTTTATTACATATACAAAATTGGAAGGATGAAGCCTCTGATATTAGCAATATCTTCCATCCCAATCCGGAAAAATTTAATTGTGACTATTGCAAATGCGATGATAATAATACAATTCCCATGTACTGTGAAAGTACAGGAGAAACTTGTCATCGAGAATGCTTTATTGCAGAACTCAGAAGGAAAACTAAGGATAATGATGCACATATCTTGGTAGAAGAGGAATATAATGTATTCCACAAAAAAGAACAAGAGAAAAATATTGAAGAGGATATAAAAACGATAAAGTTTGTAACTTCATTGAGCCAGAACAAAGAAATAAAAGAGTCTCTTGATTCTCTTAATTCCACAACTGCTATGACAAGTACCAATCCAATAATTGGTATGACAAGTGTCAATCAGGCTGAATCCGTAACTGCTGTAAGAATGGTCAACCCTTTTACAGAATTACTTGATGCTCCAAGAGAGCAAGAACGAGTAATGCCAGTCCAGACAAGCATATATAGTAATTATATTACTATAGGACTGAAGTTTCCCAATTACAAGAAGTATCATCTACATGCATTTGTAGATAACGGTTCAGGGTACTCTCTTGCTAAAAGATATGCAATCCCTGAAAATATTAGGAAAAATCTCCAAGAACAGTTACCGAAATTGCAATGGAAGAAAATAAGATAGTCATGGATACTATGGCCCGAAATGTAAAAGTTTCCCTAGGAGGAGGAAACTTTATCATCAAGATTCTCTGGCAGTGTGAATGCCAGACAACTGATTTGTTAATTGGAAATGATTTCCTTCTTCAACAAACGGTAGTTCAAACACCAGAAATGATTGGGTTTGAGAAAAATCGAAAATTCTATTGGGAATCTCGATTAACAGACACGGTGAGCGTTACAAGTAAAGAATTTACATACAGTTATTAGAAGTTGCCAGCGAACAGTGGTGAATATAAGTCAATTTTAAAGCCAGTTTTGTTGCTACAAGAACAGATTAAAGGTCATAGTGAGATATTGGTAAATGAAGCAACAAGTTCAGACGACTCTGAATCAGAGGAAAATTCTGAATATCAAATTTTGGACAATGAGAGTTCTTATGGAGAAGAAGAATACATCAAAGAGCATAACATAAAAATATATGCAAAGAAGGTAGAACAAAAGAAAATACTGACTCTCACAAAAATAGAAAATTTGCTGAAACCAGTAATCAGTGAAGATCCTCAGCTGTATTGGGAAAGAGACCCAATATATTGTCAGCTAAAAATGCATGACGCAAATGTTATTTGCCATGTTAAGACCATCCCTCACTATAGGGAAGAAGATAGGAAAGAAATGGAAAGTCAGATCCAAGAGTTTTTTGAAAAGAAGTTGATCAAACCTTCAAATAGTCCTCATCATGCTCCAGCATTCTTGGTAAGGAATCATGCAGAATAATTAAGAGGAAAGGCCAGAATGGTGATTGATTACAGGGATGTGAATAAAGAGACCGTTAAAGACGGTTATCAGATAGCTCAGGTGAGAGTTCTCATCAACAGGCTTAAAAGAGCAAAAATCTTCTCAAAGTTTGATGTAAAATCAGGCTTTTGGCAGGTAAGAATGCATCCTGATTCCATAGCTTTAACAGCTTTTGGAACTCCTCAGGGGCATTATGAATGGTTAATTATGCCATTTCGTCTTAAGCAAACCCCGTCTATTTTTCAAAGAAAAATAGATAATATTTTCAAGCCCTACTCAGATTTTTGCATAGTTTATATAGATGACATCCTTGTCTTCTCTAGAACTATGAATGAGCATCTAAAACACCTAGAACAGGTGTGTAAACTTATTGTCCAGAAAGGAATTATTCTTGGACAAAAGAAAATTCACCTCATAAAGGGTGAAATTGATTTCCTTGGCATTCATGTTAAGGATGGAGAGATTCGTCTCTAGGAACACATTGTCAAGAAAATCAGCCAATTTCCAGACAATATCCCAGATGCAAAATCTCTACAAAGATTTTTAGGAGTTATTAATTTTGCGAGAGACTTTATTCCTCAAGTCAGTGGTCTCACTGCACTTCTCTCTCCAAAAACAAGTTCTAAAAAAAAATGGTCTTTCACAGAAGATGACAGCAATAGTGTCAGAAAAATTAAAGAATTAACAAAAAACCTTCCTCCTTTACAGTTACCTGAAGAAGGAGATTTGATCATCTAGCAAACTGACGCAAATGATTATTACTGGGCAGGAGTTGTTTAAGCTATTGCTCCAGATACAAATCAGGAAAACATTAAGGGTTAAACTATCAGGAAAGTTTAACGCAGCAAAGTTAAACTATTCTACCGAAGACAAGGAAGTCTTTGCCTTAATTAAAAGCATTAAGGGTGTTGAGGCATTCTTAGGAAATAAATTTGTAGTAAAAACTGATAACAAGAGAGTTAAAAATTTCAAAAACTACAAATTAACAGATGCTGCTGATAGAGGAAGAGTTTTGAGATGACAAATGTTTTTAACTCAATACGAATATGATGTTGAAATGGTTGCAGGTGACAAGAACTATTTGCTTGACGCTCTCACAAGAGAAATGGCGATGTTTGAAAGAGAAGGTTGCAATCCTAGAAGCCGGAAACCAGTATCAGAGGAGAAGAAGCTCTGGGAAAGATACAAGAGCGGTGATAAAACCGAAGGACCTCTCCATGACGGACCAGGTTATCAATACATTGTTTCCTATGGAACTGCTGAGTCAAGCCAACCTTCGGAAAGAATTAAGCCGAAACCAGATCGTGAATGGGATAAACTTTCTAACCATTCGAAAAAAAGATGCAGGTCAATTTGTTAATTCTGATGAAGAAAAACTCGCAAACGAGTTCTTGCTGTGTCCGAAAGGAACAGCCTCAACTGATTGGTCTCAAGAAAAAAGACCGGTTAGCCCGTCTCAAACGGCAGATGGTAAAGGCATATCAAGTCTGTTGATGGCTGCTACTTTACCAGAAAGCATAAGAGACCCTTTTAGGGAAAATAAGCTACCTTTAGTTACTGGAAAGAAGGTCATTCATGATCAGCCTTTGAAGATTTTTCAAAAGCCAGTATTCAGGACAGAAAAGCTATTGGCCTTTAAACAGAAGATTATTATTGATAATATCCTGCATGCATTCTATGAAGAGAATGAAGCTCACTTGCTTCAAACACTTAAAGCCTTAACAGAAGAATTGTATGAATTCCATACAAAGGACATAAGTGTACAAGCAGAAATTCTAAGACTGTCTACCTTGAAAATTCTGAAAGTGCTAAAATTCAAATTCTAGCGCTAAAAAAATCTGAATGGTATAGCTTTCATAACCTCTTAGGTGAAGGAAAAGATGTTCTTCCAAGAACATTATCTATAGTCCCTGGCCCATATTATGGGAGATATTTGGTGGATGTTCAAGCAGAGCATCCTTAGAAACACAAGTTATGGCTTGTGGAAAATGGTTTTGTTCATAATCTGTGGACAAAAACCAATGAAGATTTGAAAGGTTTTCCTGAAATAATATCTGAAGCAGTCAAGAATATTAGACCTAATGGATGTATCCTAAGGTTAAAATTCATTTCTACTCCTCCAGAATGGACAGTGGTAGATGGTCAGATAAATTATATCTCTCCATATCATCATGTCAGGTTAATCCAAAGTCCAGTTCAAAAATCAGCCGTTGCAGGTGGCAATGGTAGACCAAATCAAAGCATCCAATGGATGAAGGCTATGACTATAGCTATTATCAAAGAAGTGGTTCTAAGAGACTATGATTCGAGTCTTTTAGCAAGTAGAGAAAAAATAATGGTCACTTGCTATAATCACCCTCCACTAGAGAACTGTGATTTTTTCACAGCTCTTATGAGGAAAGAAGTGGATTGCACTCTGGCTACCACTGTATGGCTAGAGAAAGTTGAGAATGATGAAAAGTATAAGATTTCTTATCCTTTTGATTCAGATCTTGAAAATGAAGAAGATGACACTACACGAGAGTGGGAATACAGTGGTCCCAACTCCTTAGTAGGATATGATGAAGATCCAGAAGCATATCACAACATAGTAAATATGTTGGAAAAATGAATGATTGTCGACGTATCAAGATAAACAACTTTTCTTTCTGATAGAGTAAAGTTGTTGCCGACACGTGAAGACATAAGACTTTATTTTTTCAAAAGTAAAGTTATCAAGATAAGGATTCTTCATGTCCTCCACTAAGTATAGGTGTGTTTTATTTCTAGGTCGGAGTCCGCTCCCTATATAAGGAGCCTTAGACGTCAGTAGGAAGGCATCAAAAAACTGGGGATAGAAGTTTGAAGCTCTCTCTACCTTCCTCAAGAAATAAGATAGCCAAAATACAGTCATTGTAGTATAGTAATGTGAGAATAAGAGAGTGTGTGTGCTGTAGTCATTTGGTGTGGAGCAATATATTCACAAGTAAGTGTTTTATCTTGTAATTATAAGTATGAATAATTAAATAGCTTTTAGCTTTTTACCTAAGTGCGAGGCTTTAGGTTTTGTATTTGAATTTATGGTTGAATAAATAAATTCTACTTGATGCCCAATATCCCGTCACAAAAAAAAAAATATATATATATATATATATAATATGTTATATTTCTATTTTCTGTCAAGTTACATTATCTCTCTGCATTATAAATATTAGAACATTCTCTATTTAGGCAACAGTGATTCCGCCGTACTCAATAACCAGGTCGACCATGCGTCTTTAGATGAATCTTCGGCATGTTGAAGGCTAGTCCTTTTAGGAGTGTTTTTAGTTATTTACAGTAATTGTAACCTTGTGGTAAAAAAAACAGGTTGTACAAAGGTAATCATTTGTCCACTTGTTATATATATATTATAAAATAATAGAAAAACAATATGCATGCCATACCGAACGGTACAGCAGCCAATCCCATAAATTCAAACCCCAGTTACTAAAACTCTCATGCATGCAAAACGTACGTACGTACACGTCAATGTGCTATAAGCTCGATCTATATATACCTAATTGTTTAAAAAAACAAAAAAAAAAAAAAACCAAGAGGAAGGAAGATCAAATTGATGTTTACTTGCAAGCGGACAGTTTGGCTGATCTTCACTGGAACCCCTAGATTCAGCTGCAACTATGATGCCTCCGTTGTAACTAAAGGCAACAAGAGCCGTCCCTTTGAGTTTCGGGTCCAAAGCTGAAGAGTGTTTTGAACTACCGCAAACCTTGATGTATAGTTTGAGATGCACAAAGTCAAGAGCAAGTTAAAGGAAGACAATGTGCGAGTTTGATTAAGGCAGTGCCCGGTAGCTGATCATAGAGAATTCTTGAACTGAGTACGCACTTAGGTTCAAGGTGGTGCTAGCTATATAAGTATATATAGTGCACTAACATCGGTCACATTCTCGGAATGAAAACCAAATAGGAATCTTTGTATAGTCTGGGACAAGAAAGAAAAATCTGTTGAGAAATATTTTTTCCTTATATTGCGAAATCTTTTCTTTTGAGAAATGTATTGAGAAATCTTAAACTAGGAGTACTAGGAAATCAAAGTACAAAAAGGGATATTAAACATGAAAAAGATTTCCCAATAATTCAGCAGATCATAATTCCCTGATTCCTCATCGTATTAGTTAATGATCTCTCAGCATTGTCCAATGAAAAACTTATTTCTAAAGATAATATATTACAACTTTAATTATCCCTGATTTGATTCAGTTTCATATTCCTAGTTTGATTAGAAACAATTTGTTTTCCTAGCTATATATAAACCTAGCTACCTCACACCCATCCCTTAACCTACAACCCGTCTGTAATCTTTCTTCTTTCTTTTCTCTCTCAGTCTTTCAAACACAAAGCAGCCATCATTTAATTAAAACAAAACAAAAAAACACAGCCATGAGAACCATATCTGAGATTATCCGCAACATCCTACACCCTATGGATCCCGGTACACGTTTAATCATTTCAGGGTTCGTGAAGGAGAATATCTCCAAATTTTGTGGATTTCTCCATGCGTTCAGACGACCAAAAGTAGCAATGGAGCAGCGAACCGAGGAAGAAGAACCCAAGTCTAGCTGCTGAGGACTCTTTGACTAGAACGGAGGTAAAAGAAACTGATGAAGATGAAGATGACTACGTTTATTGTCGGACTTGTTGTACAAGTGGTGAACATTATACTGAAGTGTGCCCCAACAAATCGAAGAACCGAGTAATGGTTTGTGGCGTTTGCAGCAACCTGTATCCGTGTGTAAATCAGAAAGAACATGGTGAAAAAGGAATCGAAGTAGTCAAGTACGTATTGTTCTTTATGTTTTATATATGGTCACTGGACTCAAGACTGCGAGGCTGGTCACGATTTGAATTAAGGAATCATGATCTGAAGGCAGATGTCGTAGTTAGATTCTAGAACTTTTCCTGTTTCAGATCTGCAATTGTTTTGTAGGCGTTTTCTTTGTTTTGAATGTGTACTCAAGTGATTTCAACTGGAATGAAGATTTTGTCAATAATTGCAAATTGATGAAGGATAAAGTGTAGAGACAAAGAGATAACAACAGAATCATCATCTTATTCATTGATAGGAACCCTTTATATAAGGAATTACACAATACCAATATGGTAAGGATATGAATACATAGATTTAGTCTAACTACATATCCTATTGGCATAAGACCAAGACACACATAAAGAATATCTAGAAAGATACAGAATATCCTAAAACACTTCCCCTTGTGCCACGCGCTGATATGCCGATGGTACTGATCTGTTGCCTCGTCAAAAACCTCGTCAAATCACAAAAACCCTGTGGGAGAAAAACTGAACCTTGATCGTAGGAGAAAAATAGTACAACGCACCCTTCACATCTGATAGTGACATGTATGCATGTGCTAGACTCCCCTTCAAGTTTGCACATCCGCCTGATCTTTACATCAATCATAGGGCTCTTTAACATGTCTTCAAATATGGCATTGGGTAATGATTAACTAAATCATGCCGTATTGTCCTCAAATGATCTTTTACACTTAGATCTTGAGGAGAAGGCCGCTATTGAACTCAAAACATAAGTTCGTGCAGAAAATCAGATTTCGCGCAGCATGACCTTCAGTTACTAGAACATTCGTAACTTCCTCTACGAAATACATATGAACAAATCGTAAATGGTTTTGGAAACTAGACTCATTTAGCTTTCCAACTGTATATTACATATATTCTAGTTCGTCAGGAGTTATTCACAAAGTCCTGTCGAAGTTGACTGTTTTGCCAAAATCAGATTCTCAGACAGATTCGTCCTACTTTACGAAAATGGCCATAACTCACTCAATATGATAGGTATGATCAAATTGTTGGTGTCCCTGGAAAGTAGACACATAGACATTTCCAATGGTACTAATATCACTATTTTCCAGTGAGTGAGATTTCCTGTAGGTCCCGTGGAATTTGACCTACGAAACATGGCAGATTCTGATTTCGTTATTGATGTGTCTTTTTTATGTAGGGATAGAATAAGCCTCAACCGTTCATACCATTAAGTATTAAAAAGGAGTTACTGCCATTATATTAGCATTGCGTGGGTGCATAGCTACACTTAGCTTTACAACTTTTCATAGCGAATGAGATGTCAAGTCTTTCGTATTGTGTTGAGTACATTGATGCGTCTTATTGTACTTAGATGTGAACTCCATCTCTTAACACATATTTGTCATCTTGTTTTAGACAAAACAACGGATCTCTCTTTAGAGCAAAGACCTTGACTAATCATGGTAGTATATGTAGGCCTCACTAGTTATAAAGTGTCTAAGCCGATTGATGGAAAATCATCATTAATACAGTCATCGAGTGCCTTATCGAGACCGTGTCTTCCCAAGATCTTTTTTTTCAGATGTTGATACATATTGGCATCTTTTGATCCATCAAGAGTCCATGTAAATTCGGAATGAACACGCAAAGGCATAATTCACCATATCCCTTCCAAATCAAGTAGAGTTCATGTGCGTTTCAATACCTTTAGCAAACGCGTGCTCCTGTGGTCTAGAGCAACTTGATTTGGATGAATGAAGTCCGTTTAAGATCTTCATGTATATCTCTGATCCCATAGAGATGTTAGTGAGATACCTTGCGTTATAAGGTGAGTCTAAGCTCTTGTTCTCACTACGGTATCTAACAAAGACATAGTTGATAGGGTTTACCTTGTGGTGTCGACATCACCTGCCCAAGGACCTATCTCTTTGTTAATGCTGGATCGCATCTTTCCATTAGGCCAATCAACTAAGTTGATATCCATCAACGAAGGGTGGTTCGATAGTAGACTCATTATCTCACGTCCTCATGTACACTAGTGTAATACTTGTAGAGATCTCTATATGGATTGGATTTGACATTGAGGCATCCCCCAATGATAATCACAATTTAGACTTCATGAGACGGATTTGAGTATCACTGATCAATTGATCAAGTTGTACCAAGCTCGCTTTCTTCCTAGTGCGAGAAAGTATCGAACCTAAGGGCCTCCCTCCTTTTGGGGAGCCACACGGCCTTGTGACACTAATTTTGCCACTATATGGCGTCACCATATCATCATCCATGGTGATGGCGCCAAGACCAACTTCTTTTGGTCGCGCCATGTCCTTTTGTACATAGGACATCAATCCTTGCAGACATATTTACAGCATGTGATCTAGTCACTTTAACACTTTAAGTATTTGAGATCAAGATAAGACTTAGTGGGGACAAACCACGACAATTCACGTCGTTCCACTTGAACACTTGTGTTCTTATCTCCCCCTAACGGCGGGAATATTGTCTCATCAAAGTGACAATCCGTAATTTAGCGGTGAATGAGATCGCCTGACAAGGTTTCTACATATGTGGATTATAGGTGGAGGTTCATATCCAACCTAAACTTATTCATCTTAAATGACCCATCATTGTATGCAGTGGCAATACGATTTGGCACCTAGAAATAACATCTAGCCGAACTCAAGGATTGGAGATCCGTTTCAATCCTGCCGAGCTCAAGGATTGCAATTTCGTGTCAATCCTGGTACACAGTCACGAGCTGTAGTACAACAAAATTCAATGATGTGGGTCGTACATGAATAGTAAAGTTGCATGCCAATATTGCAAAGCCCCAAAGCCTCGGATTGATCAAACACAATCCGGTGATAGGTCGGGGTTGATCATACACAATCCGGACAAGGAAACAAGAGTGATCAAACATACTCTTGACCCGCGAATAAAATTCTGGGATTTTCGGTACCTGCAAATACACCGACCCAAGCATAGAATGGAGTAGAAGAAGGGGAGAAAACACTTTATCTTCCCCGAGGTTATTGAACTTGGAAGAGTTTTAGGGTTGTAAAATAAACATACCGTAAACATTTGGATGCTTGATCGGATGAAAAGAAAGCAGTGGAGCGGATGGCTGAGAGGAGAAACAATGTTTCGCCTACTTTTACTTCGAATTTGGCGCTGAAAATTTGACAAGAGGAGCAGCTCTGGATGAGGAAGCTGCTGTCAAAAATTCATGTTGATCGGAGCAAGGGAAGGTGGTGAACCGGTGGTCGGTAGGGGTGGCGGTCTGGAATCCTCCGACGGCCGGTTCGGAGACTTTTTGGCCGGTTCTCAGGGTGAGGCCAGCGGCGTTGCATCCAGAACGGAGAGATCTTTCTCAGGATATAAAATTCTGGTGGAGAACAGTCGAAATTTTGGTCGGAAATCAAGAAAAATAAGGCTGCCCGATTTTAGGGTTTTGGTTTTTAGGGTTTGGAAAAGAAAAATGGTGGGCTATTGGCTCTAGGGTTAGAACAAAGTACATGATAACGTGATGAAGGATAAAGTGTAGAGACAAAGAGATAACAAGAGAATCATCATGTTATTTATTGATAGGAGCCCTTTATATAGGGAATTACACAATACCAATATGGTAAGGATATGAATACATAGATCTAGTCTAACTACATATCCTATTGGCATAAGGTCAAGGCCCACATAAAGAATATCTAGAAAGATACAGAAGATCCTAGAACACAAATTGACTTCTCACATATTTTTTTTCCGGAAGTAAATCACCTCTGCCTAAAGACCCAATGCCAATTATGTGCCACGACTAATATTATGCCATGTGTCTTTCCACTAACTGATATTTAACGTTGTTATCTTATATTATTTTTAATTTAAAACTAACAAATAAATATATATCTAGAAGAACTTTGTGTTGCCGAAAACTACTTCTGATCATGTTCTTGATAGAAAAGGGAAACTCATCGTGTTCTTCATATAAAGTAAAACGTTTGGGGCTTCAATCATCTTTTTTCAAGGAATCCAAATTTCTTTTAGTCCATTATTTTTGCTCTCATCAAACCGATGACAGATTTTCTTTACTCAATCCATGAACCCATCAGTGATAAAAATCTGGTTTTATTTGATTATGAAATTTGATAACACAATTGTAGTGGGGAGATCATGGGTTACGGTGGTCATGGGTGGATTAGAAAGATCAATGAAAGAATCTGAGGTGGCTCAAAACACAAAAAGCAAAGATGGTAGAAAGAGTGGTGGACTGGGTATTTCAGCGGAGCAGACGGTGGTGGCTGATGGAGGCTTTAAGCATGGCAAATTGAGTCACCACCTCGATCCTTCCTCACCATCAAACCCCTATCATATTTCCAACATTTATAATTGGTTCTATCATCATGCGAAAGGAAAAAAGAAGATTAAGAAAGAAGATGGTGTGTATGATTCTAGATCTGGAAAAAATGAGACGAAGAGATTGTTATGAAACGCTAAAATATGAAATATTAAAAAAGTTTCAACAAAAAAAAAACATTAAAAAAGTAATAGATTTAACAGAGTTAACTTCTGTTAAGTGAGAAAACACTTGGCATAACATTACCGGTGACACATAATTGGCACAGGGCTTTTTCGGCACAGGTGATTTCTTTCTTTTTTTTCCTACGAGATCGAACTGATTTCATATATTGAGCAAATTTATGTTTACATAAGCAGTAGGTACATCCTTACTTCCTCAGAGTGTTTAGGGCAACTCCAACCATAAAGGCTTTTTTTTAGAAGAAGCCATAAAAGTGTTTAAGTGCGTTCAAAAAAATAAAAATAAAAAATTTCTGGAAACAAATTAATCTTGTTTTGCTTATATATATAGTGTCGATCTAAAACCCTAAATCGGGGAAACTCCAGAGTCCTTCAACCAAATAATGAAACCCTAGTGATGATGGCGGACCAGTTACACGAAGATCTGATAGTTAAAATCCTGGTGAGGTTGCCGATCAAATCCTTAATCCGGTTTACCTGCGTTTCAAAGCGGTGGCGTTCCATCATAGTGTCCGACCACCAGTTCGCCAGATCTCAGTTCCAAATAGCTTGTGATCAGCCGAGTCGAACCAGACTCCTCCTCCCCACAGCCGCATCTGAATCTGATTATGAATCCCTAGACTTGGAGAAGCCATTAGACGCAGACATAATGAGTTCTTCAGTTATAAACTGAGTTGCCCATTCAAGCAACCGAACGACGCCGTCAGCATACACTCCTCCTGCAATGGTCTGGTATTGGCTTCTACAGATTTCTTCAACTTGTTTATCTTCAACTGGATTCTTCAAAAAACTACCTCAATATTTCTTAAACACTTTGGCTCCCGACTATTTTGGTTTCGGATACTTATGGGCCACTGACGACTACAAAGTTATCCTCAATGACGAACATACTTACATGAGGAATGGGCAGGCCGAGAATTCTCATGGAGAGCTAACACTTGGAAAACGATCAAAGTCCCTTCCGATCTCCACTTCTTTGGTGATGGGTTTCTTTTGAATGGGGCATTTCATTGGTGCAGTTATGAAATGCGATCTGCTTCTCTCACCAATATAAGTAATATCGTTGGTTTTAAATGGCAACGGAAGAGTTCTGAATAATTCCTCTGCCAATTACTCTTAAAGATGCAACGACCCGTTCGTTTAGAAAATGCTTGTGTGTTCTTGATAATGCATATGGTAAAAGTGGCTCTATTGGTTTGTGCACAACAACAATATAGAGCAAATGTCACACAATGAGTGTGGCCTTTAGAGGTGTTGCATTCTTCGTTATGTGTGGCAAGTGTGGGTATTAGTGGAGATGAGGGAAAATTATCACACAAGTGTGGATTGCAACACTTCTAAACGCCACACTCTTTGTGTGGCCTTTGCTCCATTTTGTTGTTGTGAGCGCTATGAACCTTGTCTTTCACGACATCCTAGGGAAGTTGATTGAAGTCTATATACACGACGTGGTGGTCAAAACCAAGACACGAGCGAACCACGTTGAAGACCTCCAACAGGTTTTCAAACGGATGCGCCTACACAACCTGAAGATCAACCCCGCAAGTGTGTGTTTTTCGCAAAAGCTGGTGATTTTATAGGTTTTCTGGTACATCAGAGGGGCATCGAAATCCCAAAAGATAAGGCGCAGGCGGTCATAAATGCCTCGCCCCCTACAACCAAAAAGGAACTCCAACAGTTGCTTGGGCGAATCAACTTTCTCCGCCATTTCATCTCCAACGCGGCAGGGAAAGTCCAGCCTTTTTCACCCCTACTCAAGCTTCAGTGGGCAACCGAGTTCGTATTGGAGCCACAACACCAGCATTCATTCGATCGTATCAAGGACTACCTTACGAACCCACCAGTCATGATCCCACCTCACGAGGGTAGTTCACTTAAACTCTACATCGCAGCCACCGACCTGTCCATTGGCGGACTCTTGGCATAAGATGATGAAAACGGGGTGGAGCACACCATTTATTACCTCAGCAGGGTTTTAACTGACTGTGAGACACGATACTCCTCAATGAAAAAGTTGTGTCTCGCTTTATTTTTTACGGGTTGCAAGCTACGTCACTACATCCTCGCCTTTACAACTGTGGTGATCACTCAGTCCGACGTAGTCAAATACATGCTCTCTCGCCCTATCCTTAGGGGGAGCATTGGCAAGTGGATATTAGTCCTGTCTGAATTCTTGTTGCAATATGTTCCGCAAAAGGCAGTCAAAAGACATGCAATAGCAGACTTCGCGAGCTGGAATTCGCCGTTGTTACACTCACCCCGTGGACCCTCTATTTTGATGGTTTGCGGATTGATGTCGCAGCCGGCGCCGGGATCGCCTTCCAAAATCCTGTCGTAGACTGCTTCTCATACTCGTTTCAGCTCGATTTCAAATGTAGTAACAACCAAGCCGAGTACGAGGCACTCATAATAGGACTGAAAATTTTATTGGACTTAGGTGTCAGCGAAGTTCAAATGCTTAAGCTCGTCCATTGAGCCATACTTGCGCAAAGCATTCGACGTATTGGACCAGTTCGACGATGTTTACATAGAGCACATTCCACGCGAGTTTAATTTTGCAGCCAACGAACTCGCCTAGATAGCATCTGGACTCAGCCTACAAGATGGAGTGCGCGAACGACTACTTAAGGTCGAGCGCCGCACCCTTCCTTCTTTTATTGCTAGGGGCAATATCAGGCCGACCCCCCTCCCTCTCGAGGTCACAGCCTTAGACCTTATCGACAAGGACTAGTAGCTACCATTCATCGCCTACCTCCAAAACCCCCATGACGCCACTCACTCAAGGCAGACACGTTTCCTCGCCCTCAACTTTGTGCTACGCAACGGCAAACTCCGTCGGAGCGTCGAGGATGGGAATGACTTCCGCTGTGTGTATGGGAACGAAGCCAAGCATCTCATTCGTGAAGTACACTGTGGGGTTTGTGGCTCGCACCAAGTAGGGCCTAACAAGCGTTGGTTAATTCGCCGCCATAGGTACTACTGGCCCACCATTCTAAAGGATTGTATTGCCTTTGCCAAGGGTTGTCAAGACTGTCAGACTCACGGTCCAGTGCAACATATCCCCAATATTCCGTTACAGCCTATAATTAAACCATGGCCAGCTCACGGATGGGTAATGGGCTTCATTGGCATCATCCACCCGTATTCCTCTGAGCAGCATAAGTTCATTATATTGGCTACTGATTTCTTTACCAAGTGGTTTGAGGTGGAGCCGCTCAAAGTCGCTTCGGCAAATGCAGTCCGCAACTTTATCTTTCGAAACATCATCTCTCGCTTCAGTATTCCGGAGTGTATCGTAACGGACCGGGGAGCAGCTTTCATGGCAGATTTCGTGGTCAAATACCTCAACGACTATTGTGTCAACCTCCTGCATTCAACACCATATTATGCACAGTTCAATGGCTAGGCCGAGGCAAGCAACAAGGTTATACTTGGTATTTTGTGAAAGATGCTAGAGTTGAACCCGCGCGTCTAGCATGAGGAACTTTACCACACACTGTGGGTTACCGCACTTCAAAGTGCAGACCGACAAACACCACCCCATATGCCCTTATGTATGGTCACTACGTCGTCCTTCCCCTAGAGATTAATATTGCTTCGCTTCGCGTACAGGAACAGCACCAACTACTTGGCGATGATTACGTTCAGGCTATGTGGCAGGAACTAGAAGACCTCGACGAACACCGCATCACTGCTTTCAACAATCTAGTCTCGAGAAGCAGCGCATTGCGCGATCCTATGATAAAGTTACCAGAGGTCAAAGTTATGCCGAAGGCCAAAAAGTGTGGTGCGCAGTGTTACCACTCGGAGAAAAAACCGAGGGACAGGGCAAGTTGTCAGGGCCCACCCCGAATTTCACCTTGAAACTCGAGGTAAATCCTGCGGGGTCCACCTTCAAGAAAAATTTACTGAAAATTCGGCATAATCTACCTTGAAAATGGACAACCCTTACCTGAAAAATCCAACTTACACTTCTATAACCAAACAAACTAGCCTCAACACATGGAGCCTTCTTGCTCCCTAAGTTCATCACATCTCCCAAAATATCAAATTCTAAACTTCTGGAATTCCACAACCAACAACAAAGACAACATCTAATCACTAACTGGTTATTAGAGCATATCTAATACTGAAAGAATAACAATAAATAAAGATTAAGCGGAAGTAGCCTCTGACTATTCCTCGACTCCATGTACGCTCGACTTCAATTAAACTTAACCTGCAAACTGGCCATTTAAAACCAAAGGCCCTAAGGGAAAGTAATTTAAAAACGTTAAAGTGAGTGGACAAAAATAAATTAAATAATTTATCAAATACATAATTTAAATATTTTCTCTCGTTTCAACTTTTAAAACATAGCTGCACGCAACATTGATAATCCAAATAACTTTAAATCCAGAATTCCATAATAATAGATAAACCAGCCCCGCTGTTAAACAAATACAGAAATCTCGAAAAAGAGACGAACCAGCCTCGCTGGTTAATCAATTGTATATCTGAGAAAATAAAATAAGAGGAAGAGTTATCACCATGTAAAAGGAGCCTCCAAGGCTCGGGTCGGTGCCTCCTAGGCTATAGCAGCGTCTCACGCTAAGTGCTCTACTCACCTATAGTGAGGACCGCTAATAATGGCTAGCTAACAAATAAATATAAATACCGATCGGTTGCCTCCCAGACTATAATAGCGTCCCACGCTAAGCGCTCTACTTACCAATAGTGAGGACCGCTAATAATGGTTAGCTAGCAATAATCAATATAAGCGACCATATATTATGGTGACTAAAAACATACGAAATCACTTAAATCCATTAAACTTTCCCAAGATCATACGAATTGTACGGTTCTCAACCGTACTTGAAAATCATCATAAGAAATTATAGTGAAACTCAATGATGTGTCTCACACGTCAAAAATATTCTCAAGTCCATAAATTATAAGCGAGATTTAATTATCAAATATAAATTGTAAATAATTTCTTAATCAGAAAATAAAATGATAAATTACAAAATCTTGCATGCATATTTATTTAAAACCAAAATGTCCACTCACAAATTTAGGCATAAGCCCGACGATATCCGCATCGCCACTCAAGCGAGGTTCCCTTTGCATCCTGGCATAATAAATATGTTTAGAACCACTCTTTGATTTAGGAAATTAAATGCTTTAACTTAAGCACCAAAATCCTTTCAATTAACCCACTAATAAGCTAATTAGATTTTCACCAAATTTCATCTACAACCTCACTTCATCGATTCTAGCACTTTAGGACCATAACCATGAAAATCCAATGGTTGAATTTATTTTATCAACCGACAATCTCTCAAATCTCCGTAAAATTCCAAACCTAACTAAAACTCCTCAAAAAATTTCAAACTTAACATCAACGAACTCCTCACAGCGTAACACATTAATTAACATGAAAAACTACCCAAAAGTGGCAGCAGTGGTGGCCGACAACCCTTACTCCGGCCACCTCTGATGATCACCAAATTTTAGCACGATCATCCTCTCAACATTCTAAACAACTTTCATAACTAGCACAAAGTCCAATTTCAAGCCTAACTAAGGTAATCAAAGTCAAACACTAAAAATCCCAATTTAAAACCCTAGAATTTCAAATCTTCATATCTCCTTACCTAGATCGAGATAGGTTGAATCATTTTAAGGGTTTGCTGTACGAGAGGAGAGCTTCCAAATGAGACCAGCAGCTCCGGTTATGGTGGCCGAAAAAAGAAGTTTCCGACGAAACTCCACCACGCATAGTCGTGGCTTTCAGGACTGATTTCTCCTTCATGGTGGCGCAACACAACCAGCCACCTACCTAGACTTGAAGAGGATGCTCCAAGCTTCAATTTGATACCTAGCTCATCTCCTAACTCGACCGGACGGCGGCGGACAGAGGCGATGAAGTTCTGGCAAAAATTCTGGAATTTTTGGGTAAATTCTGGAATTATCCCAAAATGGGGGGTCTGATTTGCTATTTATAGAACTTGAGTTTCCTACGAAATTACCAATCTGCCCCTAAATTTAAACCTTTATAACTTTTTCGTAAAAACTTGATTAAAACGTACCACATATCCACAAACTCGACTTAACATCCTCTACGACTTTCATGAAGAAAGTTTTCTAAAATTTCGAACGAAGAAAAAAAAATCAAATTTTAGAGCCACTAAAAGCTTGAATACAAAGGTAAAAGTAAAAACATGATGCTTATTTACGGTCCAAGTAACGGTAAATGGTCAAACAAGATCCGGGGCGTTACACAAATGGTCAGCTTGCTGGGAAGGCCTTTTTATCATTCATCGCATACTACCCAAGGGGGCATACCACCTGCACGACCTTGACGGCACCCTTCATCGCAATCCTATTAATGGTCGTTTCCTAAAGCGCCATATCGCTAGAGTTTGGGAGCGCGAGGATCCTCCACTTCCTCCAGACCCCGCGACAACTGTTAATAGTGCTATGCGCCATCGCGTTAGCGCTCCGTCACCTAGCACTAGGGGCAACCCGAGATAGAAGAGTGAAGATTTCTTTAAGACTAGTGTAACGTACCAACCTAGAAAGGCTAGTGCTAGATTGGGGCCTATACCTGAGGCCCTGATTATTTACAGTAATTAGTTGTTCTCATTTCTTCATTCTTTGTAAACGTGCAAAGTCTAAACTGAATACAAGTACAAGATTGGGGCCTATTCCTGAAAAAATAAAATCATTTATTTCTCCCTTTATGGTATTATGATACAGGTTTCATAAGCGGCTTTGCGGCCGAAGCAAATACATTAGCAAAACAATGCTTGAAATGAAATATGACTACACCTACGCTTAAAAGCATAAGATCTGGGGATTTTGGAAACTTCAAACCTACACATATTGTAGGAATGAAGAAGAGGCCGCCGCCGCATCCTTCAGTTTAAGCTAGTGTAGATCCCGCCTCTTCAGATCGGCACAAGCCTGAACACTAAACTAGACCCAAAACGAAGCGCTGGGAAGCTAGAGGTCCACTAGATTGGGGTCCCTCATGCTACTAGCCAAGCTTCAAAAGTGCTTCAAGGACACTGGCCAAGGCCTGAAGTGCGTGCGGGCGCGAGGCCTCAAAAACCTCACGTCTGGACAGAACAGTAGGCGCAAGGCAGAAGGTACCCAGACTACTTGTTCGTCCAAACGAAGGTTTGGCCTAAGAGCGGATTTCGAAACGCACCACCGACCTAAGAGCAGATTTTGAAACTCAATAGGAACAAACGAGGAGGGTGAGAAATGGTGGTTTTGCTTTAAGTAAGGATAAAAGGATGAACATAAGGGAAGAAGAGTCCATGGCAAGGGGGCAAAGACTTAGTTGATGCGATGCTTCAGCCCGGCCAAGAGGTTCCTTTTTGTAGGTAGGAGGGACTAACTTCCTTTGACATGTATCTTCCATGCATAATTGCTCCGAGATATGGGCCTTAGAGATAAGGACGAACCTGTGAATCTATGGTGACTTCCCGCGGTTCAAGCGAACAGTTGCATGGAGATCTCCACCGAATCTCATTGGAAGATTGTTCTGACCGCATTAGCTATGTTAGGAATAAGGAAAATTCGACAAGCGCGGGAAAGAATTGATTAGCAGTAAATAGTATAATATTAGTATTGATTGCAAAGGTTCATACAGAGGGGGCAACAAAATGCAGAAATTGATCTAAACCTTCCTAGAGGCCCTATACAAATCTAAGAGAAGGCCTTCTAAGGCCAACTCCTCAGCATCCGCCTGGGCTTGGGCTTCGTCCGTAGCAGTAGTGGCTGAGTTCAAAGCTTCCTGAGTCTCCTCTGCAGCTTGCACGTAGGCCTCCGCACCTTCAGCCTGCGCGAGGTTGTGGCGAGCTTGGGCAAGCTGAGTTTGCAGTTTCGCTATTTGAACCTCCAAAGTCATCACTTGCCGAGTATAGAAGGCACATGGGTTTTCTGAGGATGCCTCAAGGACCTCCATGTCTTCAAGTTGGCCCAAGAGGGCCACCATCTGGTTGTCCAGGGCCTGGCGAACTCTTTCCTGAGCAGCTGACTGAGCCTCCGCATCATTGACGCGGCGGGCCTGCAACTCGACAACATTGATCAGCTCCAAGGCGCGGTCCAACGCGGGGTTGCTGCAGGCGAGGTGGCGGACCAGGGCACCATGAGCCTCGCGGACGCGCCGCACCAACTTGAAAACATCCATGTTGGGGCCTTGTCTCATCAGGCCAGGAAAGAAGTCTTGAGCCAGGCGAACAGGTTCTGGATCAGCAGGCGGAGTTACCTGAGCTCGGAGACGAGCGGTTCGGGTGGCCAGAGAGGAAGGTGCTTCACTGGTTGGCTTCACCGGGGTAGGGGTGACTGGTTTGACCTCTGGGACAGACTCCGCTAACACCTCTTGTTCTTCAACCACTTGGGTGGCCGGGTCTGGCCTCGGTGGAGAAGGCACCACTTCCAGCTGAGATTTCACCGGCGAAACTGCCGAGGAGACAGTGAGGATTGGAGTTGGGACTGTTTGGTAAATCCCTTGGTCTTGAATAGGCCTGGGAGAAGACACTGGCATCGAACTCGCATCATCTAGCACGCCGGTTGGTGAAATGGGGTGTATTTCACCTTCCTCAAGAACAGCGGTCCGCTCTTCAGCCGTGACCATGACAGGCTTGGGAATGTGGGCCTCGGGCGCCCCAATGTCTTCTTCGACATCGTCAAGTCGGGGGCGGATGTGGCGGTGCCGGACCTGCTAAACGAAAGTTAGTAAGTCATTGCTAACTTGGGGAAGACGAGTTTAAGGGAAGGTTGCTTACCAAGCCATACTCTCGCTCATAGCGCAAGTCTTCTATTACTTCCTCTTCGTCCTCAATAGGACGCTTGCGCAAGCTCTCGCCACCTGTTGACTGAGGGATGGTTGGGACGGTCTCATCGTCAAAGTCTGTCGCGGGCTCCTCTTGAGCAGATGTTTTCCCTCTATCCGCTGCAGCCTCAAGCCTCCTGGAGGATCTCCGGCGAGGTGCAATCTGTAAAAGAAAGACAAACAAATTAAAAGGGAAGGTACTTCGCATGAAATGGACAAAGTGGTGTGAAAATCACAAGATCACCAACATACCTCAGGTGCGGAATCGCGTTCCCTAATGACGATGTCAGTTGGCCGGCGAGCCACTTGGGCGGCAGGGGACACTGCTGGCCTGGGCCTTGCCGCTGCTCTTCGTGGACTCCTTGCTTTTCCGCGTAGGGTGTCAAGGACGGCGCGGTCTGATTCTCCCAAGGTATCATATAAGGGGGAGAAGATGGCGGCGAAGACGGCGTCATCTGCATACTCCCAATGATTATCAGAGAGGGAGTGCCACCAAGAGAGGTAGGCGGGGTTGACACCCAGCGAAGGCTCAATCTCGAGCACAGCTGGAGTGAAAGGAAAAATGTTCACCAACGGGGTAACGCGGTTCGCCTCGCCAATCTTGCGCCAAGAGGTATACTTGTTCACTGAAGGAAGGAGTGGAAAAGGAACCCCTTGAACGAAGCCGAGCTGTCTGGCGAAATGATTGTGGGCGTACAACTCGAAGTCTTGCTCCTCTTCAGCCAGTTGGAGGTCGTAACATGGGACCGCCCTTATGAAGCTTGTTTTGACATCAAAATCAGAGTCGGGGTCGAGGGAATAAGCCATCTGCTAAGACTTCAGGGTGATACCGGCGGACCATCATGTCGATAGTAGGAGTAGGCTCCAGCTGATTGTAAAGGATAGAGAGGCTGGCGAAGAAGGACAGAGGAGTCCAATTCACCGGGTTCCTGCACACTACGAACCCAAGTAGCTGATCCTCTAGCAGGAAATCAGGCAGCGAGCGCCGGAAGAGAGGGAAGTACAGCTGCAACCATAAGTCCAGGATCCATAGTGGGCCGACAAGCAGATGGAAAGGCTTCAAAGAGAGGGTGTAGAGGGCCTGGTAAAGTGCACCCAACACGGGCTGTCCTAGCCCAACTTCGATCACATTGTAAAGCGCTTCGGTTAGTTTTGTCCACTTGTCCGTAAGTTTGTGGGCGCTACCACAAAATTTAAATTTATTAAGTTAATACTTAAGGAAAACAATACCTCCTTTGTGTCGCTTTGCATGCTTGATAAAATAGTTCCTCCATACTGGGAACGAAGCCTTTAGGGCACGGCGTGCTCCTAAGTTGCAGGTGTAGGTGAATTCAATCGTCGTAAAGTCACCCAGAACGTATGGTTTAGCATGGATCGGCAGCCCCGTAATGGTAAGGATGTCTAACAGGGAGATGCTCATCTTCCCGAAAGGAAAGTCGAAGGTATTGGTGGCACTGTTCTACAAGCACGCCGCTGCAGCGATCGGCGCCCTGTCAGTGGAGGTGGACAGTGAGAAATTCAAGGCAATAGCCTTAGCGATACTCGCCGCCTCACAAATCGGCTGATCACTCTAGAGGCAAGCCTCATACCATGCCTGATCTTCGTTGGTGGTGTTAGGCCATTCTCCCACTCGAATGTTCAAGTGAGAGCGAGCTTGCTAAGCCTAGGTCACAAAGTCGTCGGGTTCACAATGGTGGGCAAGGATGGGGCAGCGTACGGAGGTGGTGTAGTGGTTGAGATAGGCGGCCGAGAGAGACTGAGAGGGAGTCGGGGCATGATAGGAGCACAAAGTGCTACATTCATAATGTATTTCCGACCCTATTTTGCTATGTAATTCCTTTAACAATATTCATATTAACTAAGTTTATGTTTTTAGGTCATAAATAAAGCCAAGGAGCCCAAAATAGATGAAAGAGGATAAATCTTGAAGGAAAAGGAATTCATGTCGTGCAAGGAAAAAAATCAGAAAATCTGTCAGAAATTATTAGTTAACTTTGACAGAAGATTGTGATCAGCTCAAATGATCCAGGAGATGTTTCATATATCAATGGAAAACTACAAGAGTCTACTTTCCATAACTTTTTACGGATCGTCACTACCTATTTTGGAAAAGCTGTTATGACCGTTTGAGTGACCGAATGTCAGTCTGCCCGAATTTCTAATTTGGACCAAAACTTCTATTTCGAGGCTCAGGCCACATTGGCAAGCCCATGGACGAGTTTTGAGGGTTTCTTAACCCTAATCACAGCAGAAAAGAAGAGGAGGCGGACGAGAAGATTAGAGGAGGTCAACGATCTCACATCATCAGAACCTCCATAGTTGCAGACTCGTACAAGGAAGCCGCCAAGCCATCATTGATCTCTCCATCATCCACGGTTTACCTTTCCTTTGTCATCTTTTATTCTCCTTGTGTGATTTTGCAGTCATGTGTGGCTGAATTCTCTTAGTTAGGGGCAAGGTTTGAAGCTCCAAGAATGTTTTAAATATTGTTATGAACTTTCGTTTCAAATTATTGAGTCTTTCAAATTGTTTATTTAGTTTTGGTTTATGGAGAACTCTTGCTTGTTTAAGTTTATGTATGCGCAACACAGAACATTATAAATGACGGAGGCAAAACCTGCATCAAATAAACCCTTATCGTTAGCAGCATTGAGTAAGTAGAGTATCGTATATGGCCGGGGATTGAGGGTACCTTGCAAAAGAATGCGTTATTAAAACACAAAAAATACTAACAAGTAATAAAACCTTTAAACAATTTACAAAACTAACCATTATTCCTAACGAACAGCAGTCGAAAAACTAATTAAAAACCTAACCTAAATTACTCAGAAAAATACGAAAATTTACAGAAATATAGTAAACAGACATATGAACAACTGTACAAATTTTCAGGGGATTCGGAGATCGTTTGATACAGAAATAAAATAAAAGAAAACATGGGATAGAAGAATGACGAGAATCCTAAACTAAAAAGAAACAAAAACCTAAGCTACTATATACATGTGATCAACTTCAAACACAACCAAGAGTCATACCACCAAGTATCCAAGCTATTTCAATTCATAAAACCTAAAGCCATGCCAACTAAGTGCAAGAAACGAATTCGAAACACAAGCCGAAAGAGGTCATGCATCCCATATAATCTTCTCAAGTCTCCTACGCTGGAAAAGTCCTAACACATAGAATATTTCATGCAATGTATCATGTTAATACGAAGCGCATCCATACAACACACTACATGAATCATTAGGCATAAAAGATGAACTCGAACATATTAGATTTGTTTACCGGAAGAGGCTTAACAACCTAACATGCAATCTATGTTCTTAATCGAAACCCATATCACATGAATCCTAATTTTTACCACTTGTTAATCTACACTTACCGGAAGAGGCTTAGCATAAATTATGGCTTTACTAACTTGGCCGAATTAGCATATTGAATTAAACCGGAATCATAGACTTCCTAACACAATAGTAGACATGATCTAGGTTAAACAAATATCAAAAACAACTCAAACACTCAATCATAACAATCTGAAAATTTCATAACAATAATTCAAAATCATCCCATACATCAAATCCAAACATCAGAAAGATGAAAGAGAAAATACTAAAACTAAAACTAAATCGAAATACAGAAGTAGAAGTCATGTTTTACACTTTTTGATTTTCGAAGAAAGCTTCAAAGCACGCCAAGAGTAGCACACGGAAGAGATGAACTGCCAAGCTTCGGAAAAGTCCTAATCTTGGCAGAAACTAAAGCTAAAACTAGGACATATGGGAGGACTAGAGCTACGGTTATGGAGAGCAGAAGAACCGCAATTTCTGAATTTTGGTGCATAAGAAGTGATGCATTTTCCGTCTCTAACTCCTCCTATATATATGAGCAGCTACTATTAGGGTTAGAGAACCCTAATTTTCGTCTATGGGCTTGCCAATGTGGTTTGGGCCTTGAAATTTAAGTTTCGGTCCAATCCAGAAATTCAGGCAGACTGACCTTTGGTCATTCAAAGGGTCATAACTTCTTCTCCAAAATAGCTATTGATGATCCGCGAGAAGTTCTAGAAATTAGACTCTTCTAGCTTTCCGTTGATATACAGTTCATCTCCTGGATCATTGTGAGCTGGTCACAATCCTCTGTCGAATTTGACTGACAATTCCTGGCAGATTTTCTGATTTCTTTCCTTATGCCATATGGATTCCTCTTCCTTCAGGATTTCTTCTCCTCTTTTGCTTCTTTTGTGCTCTTTGGCTTTATTTGCAACCTAACAACACAAACTAAGTTAAAATCAATATTGATAAAGGAATTACATAACTAAATAGGGTCGGAAATACATTAAGAACGTTGCATAAAATACACCTATCAAATTCCCCCACACTTAGCTTTTGCTAGTCCCTTAGCAAAATCAACCAAAAGACTCAATACGCACAATCTAAAAATTACACAACTACAAAACTCAACAAACAAACAACTCTATTGCCCATAACATATTGTCTCAAAATCTCCAATCTCACGGCATCAAAATTAGCACTCAATCAAGAATCATTCCATGAAGTTTCAGAAGCTAATTACCATGCATAGATCACATATTTACATGTAGGGCCTGATAGAACGATGGTGATATTTAAGCTCAGCATGTTTCAAACGAGTATGATTCATTCTCAGAGGGTATGCACTCATTTTTCACTCAGATTTTCTGGCTAAATCACTTAATAAGTATGCAAGATAGAATCATAAAGCTTGCATTTATATGAACAAAAGCACAATAGAACCGATATAAACCTCATAAAAGAATCAATTACTCACACAAATGAACCATACCATAGGCTCAACTCTTGGAACAAACTCCACAGATCAAGTTTACTCATCTTTTAGATCAAAATTAACTTTACAAGGTATTAATGGGGCTGGGCTAGGGGTATGAATTGAAGGATAAGGAATTGCAAAATTCCTAAGGACCTAGCAGAGCATTCTCCAACGCCTTATGTCGCCAAAACAAAGGCCAAATGTCATCTTGTTGGGCCCTTCGTCATTCTAAACACCTTCCAACATTATGAAAAAGAACAAAGGCCAAATATTTTGTTTTTAGGCCTTCCATTTACAACCAAAACTCCCACTCCACAACATAAAGACAATGTCTTTTCTTTTTTTACCGAAATTTTATTCTTTATTTTCTTTTTATTTTTCTCACGGCATTTTTTTCCTTTTTATACAACAAGGACATTATAGAAGCTCCTTCCCCCACACTTGATCTTCATTGTCACCTCAAGTAGTCTTCACCTAAAATGCTCTACTAGGCCCAAAGGACAAGGGTAAAAATATCACTGTACTAAGCTCAAGGTAAAAATTACATGGGTGATGAAAGAAAGGCTTAACGTAGGCTCAAAATGGTTCAAACTAAGGGGTGTGCAGCGCACATAAATAAAGACACAAGCTTGTTTGGCAATGGTGATCATCTTAAAAGTTTCATTTATCCTTTCCAAAATCAGAGCGTTTTATGATTAAAAGTTTTGAAAGTCCACAAAAGTGAGTTCTAGTCATCTAGAGTTCATTAAAAGCTATGGTAAGCAATCAATCAAACTAAAACCATAATGAGGTTTTCAACAATTTTTTAGCCAAGAAAACGAATTAGAATAATTCAATATCAGCACTCAGAAAGAATAGCATATATAAAGGCCCAAAAGCTCACATTTAGGGTCATATGAATCAAAACTTGTCTTAGCATGCTCATTTCTGTACCAGAGATTCAAATCATATCCACTACGTTTCACATGATTTCCATTCATTTCAATTAACTTCAGAATATCAGTTAGAAATCATCTTGCAATCTTATCCATAATTTCAGAGATTATCAATCATCATAGACAGTTAAGGGCTCCTAAGACTCAAACAAAACAAAAGACTAAAACAAAAAACGAAAATTATTTATTTATTTATTTCTTTTTCATTTTTATTTTTCAATAAAAGACACAAAAAGATGTAAATCCTTCCCCCACACTTAAACCCTACATTGCCCTCAATGTAGAACAAGATATAGCATACAACATAGAGTCTAAGTATGGAAACATGGATTCACGACAAAACAGACAAACAAAAAACAAGGAAGAAAATATAAAACAAAAGATATAGCAAGAAAGAATCAAGAAAGCTCCCTTTGTAGACCTCCCATGCTCGCGACCTTTGGAGGTGATTGAAATTCAGGCACCAACCTCAAGACACAAGGCCTTGACTTCCTTACGAAAGCTCCTTGCAAGACATTCTCCAAAAGAGAAGAAATTGAGGTGAAACAAGAGAAATGATGAAAATCACGCCATAGGGCTAACTTCCAACCCTTATAACTCTCTGATGCCTCCACCAATGCTCGAGATTCAAGTTGGAAGTGCAAGATGGCGTTGCAGGCTTTCCATGCATATGTTGTATATCTCTTAAGTCCAAGTAGTTTGGAGATGGTAGCCCTGCAAAGTTAGAGAAAAACAGGAACTTGACAGAAAACACTGGCAGATTGACATTTACCTATTCAAACCTGTGTGTAGAGAGCTTCGTTGGTCCAATGGATCTGAAACATCACAGGTATGTATTACACACCGAGAGCTTTCCATCCATATACTATATGCATGATTTAGACAATGGAAAGTATACCTGGTTTTGACATTTATGCAATATAACTGAACAGTTTTCTGATCTGACCTTGCTTCCTTCAAACCTTGATTCCGGGTGCAGCTATATTCAGAATCCAATCTTGTAAAAAGCTACAGAAACTAGACTCAGTGACCTTTCTGTGCATATATGGCACGCTGTTCCATTCCAAGGGAGCTGAAAACTGTGCATGTTTAAAGTTGACTGAACTCATGGTCTGCATTCTGTTTTGTGTACAACTTCGCATCCTTCTTCCCTTTTCCTTCCAGCTGACCACCATTTAGCTCTGTGTGAGTGGCATATCTTGGAGGGGTATTTCCTCCACATTGTGTTCCTTAAAAGCCTCAAAGCAAGGCTTCAAACTATGGCCAATCACCTTGAATTCCTTGCTGGTCACTTCATCTTTCAATCTGTAAAGCATCTCAAGGGAAATCATTAGTGAAGGTTGGAACTGCCAAGCATATTGAAGGATGTGAGGCCCTTGATCGACTAAGTTCCTTTAGCCATATGATGTTCGTGGAATTCAAATACAAAATGCATGGAATGTAACTGAATGACATGCAAGATGAATGCAAGGAATAAGAGAATGCAACCATGGTGACGACGCTTAACATTTAGAAAGTCCTATGTCGAAAACAACCTAATTATCTACCAAATCTAAAGATTTATAATTTAAAATTCACAACAAAAATTGAACGCTTATTTAGCAAAGGATTTTTCAATCCCCGGCAACGGCGCCATTTTGACGGAGGCAAAACCTGCATCAAATAAACCCTTATCGTTAGCAGCATTGAGTAAGTAGGGTATCGTATAGGGCCGGGGATTGAGGGTACCTTGCAAAACAATGCGTTGTTTAAACACAAAAAATACTAACAAGTAATAAAACCTTTAAACAATTTACAAAACTAACCATTATTCCTAACGAACAGCAGTCAAAAACCTAATTAAAAACCTAAACAAAACTACTCAGAAAAATACGAAAATTTACATAAGTATAGCAAACAAACATACGAACAACTGTACAAATTTTCAGGGGATTCAGAGATTGTTTGGTACAGAAATAAAATAAAAGAAAACAGGGGACAGAAGAATGACGAGAATCCTAAACTAAAAAGAAACAAAGACCTAAGCTACTATATACATGTGATCAACTTCAAACACAACCAAGAGTCATACCACCAAGTATCCAAGCTATTTCAATTCATAAAACCTAAAGCCATGCCAACTAAGTGCAAGAAACGAATTCGAAACACAAGCCGAAAGAGGTCATGCATCCCATATAATCTTCTCAAGTCTCCTACGCTGGAAAAGTCCTAACACATAGAATATTTCATGCAATGTATCATGTTAATACGAAGCGCATCCATACAACACACTACATGAATCATTAGGCATAAAAGATGAAATCGAACATATTAGATTTGTTTACCGGAAGAGGCTTAACAACCTAACATGCAATCTATGTTCTTAATCGAAACTCATATCACATGAATCCTAATTTTTACCACTTGTTAATCTACACTTACCGGAAGAGGCTTAGCATAAATTATGGCTTTACTAACTTGGCCGAATTAGCATATTGAATTAAACCGGAATCATAGACTTCCTAACACAATAGTAGGCATGATCTAGGTTAAACAAATATCAAAAACAACTCAAACACTCAATCATAACAATCTGAAAATTTCATAACAATAATTCAAAATCATCCCATACATCAAATCCAAACATCACAAAGATGAAAGAGAAACTACTAAAACTAAAACTAAATCGAAATACAGAAGTAGAAGTCATGTTTTACACTTTTTGATTTTCGAAGAAAGCTTCAAAGCACGCCAAGAGTAGCACACGGAAGAGATGAACTGCCAAGCTTCGGAAAAGTCCTAATCTTGGCAGAAACTAAAGCTAAAACTAGGACATATGGGAGGACTAGAGCTACGGTTATGGAGAGCAGAAGAACCGCAATTTCTGAATTTTGGTGCATAAGAAGTGATGCATTTTCCGTCTCTAACTCCTCCTATATATATGAGCAGCTACTATTAGGGTTAGAGAACCCTAATTTTCGTCTATGGGCTTACCAATGTGGTTTGGGCCTTGAAATTTAAGTTTCGGTCCAATCCAGAAATTCGGGCAGACTGACCTTTGGTCACTCAAAGGGTCATAACTTCTTCTCCAAAATAGCTATTGATGATCCGCGAAAAGTTCTAGAAACTAGACTCTTCTAGCTTTTCGTTGATATACAGTTCATCTCCTGGATCATTGTGAGCTGGTCACAATTCTCTGTCAAAGTTGACTGACAATTCTTGGCAGATTTTCTGATTTCTTTCCTTGTGCCATATGGATTCCTCTTCCTTCAGGATTTCTCCTCTTTTGCTTCTTTTGTGCTCCTTGGCTTTATTTGCAACCTAAAAATACAAACTAAGTTAAAATCAATATTGTTAAAGGAATTACATAACTAAATAGGGTCGGAAATACATTAACAACGTTGCAGAAAATGCACCTATCAATGAACTTGTGAGTGGGGCTAGAAATAGGTTGATTAATCTTCTAAACTGTTAAAAGACCTGTTTCAAAGTAGTGAAACCTATAGGACAATAGGTGAAACCAAAATAAAAAAGATTGCATACTAGGTAGGCGTTCCACACTAGTTTTGCATACTTGTTCAATCAAACTTTCATTGATCTTAATGCTTAGAATAATTTATTGATAGGATAGCATCTATACCTTGATTGGTTTTTCTAAAGGCTTAGTAATGATGCGTTCATCTTGCTTAAGTATTCAAGGGAAGTAATAAGGACTTACGCAGTGCGTTCACGGTTTGTTCTTGATTGATACCGATTTGCGACTTAATGATTAAAGCTTTGGTTGTTAACTTGTCTTGAAACATACTTGGTGGTGGATTTCCAAGTCTCTAACGTCTCATCCATCTGATCTTTTCTGATTTATTTTTTTCTTTGTTTTCTTTTGTTCATAATCACAAAACCCCATATCTCTAGTACTATAATATTTTGTTTCCTCTTGTTTTGTAAATAAGGTAATTGTAAAGGTACCCTCAATCCCTGGCTTTTATAACGATACCCTTATTTGCTATATACTACAATTGACACAAAAGAGTTTTTAATTGAAACGCTCGGTTTTGATCGCTATCAGGCCGAGCAGGGCTTCCCTGGTCTCAAGAAAATAGATGGGTGCTCCCTGTGGGGGCTTCTCAGTCAAGCGCCGACTGAAATCCGTAGACCAATCGATCGTCGCCGTAATACTATGGTTCGGGTCTCGGACGATTGGCTTGGGAGGCATGTTTTCTGGGCTGAGTTTGTAAAGGAGACGGCGGCGAGGGTTTGTGTCTGCAGAAAGGAAAGAAAGGGATGAGTGAAGGTGACGAAATGTAGGGACCCGCGTCGCATTTTTCAAAGGGGACGGACTGTAACGTCCTTTCAATTAATAGTCATGATGAAAGGAGGCGACGACGCCGAAACGTCAGCACCTTTTTGAATTTTGAATTACCGAAACGTACTCATTAAGGCCTCTTCACTTAGCCGTTATGGATAATCCAAAACTCAAGGTGATAGGAGCACAAAGTGTTACGTTTATAATGTATTTTCGACCATATTTAGCTATGTAATTCCTTTAACAATATTCATATTAACTAAGTTTGTATTTTTAGGTCATAAATAAAGCTGAGGAGCCCAAAAGAGACGAAAGAGGAGAAATCTTGAAGGAAAAGGAATCCATTTTGTGCAAAGAAAGAAATCAGAAAATATGCCAGAAATCGTCAGTCAACTTCGATAGAAGATTGTGATTAGCTCATAATGATTTAGGAGATGTTCCATATATCAGCGGAAAGCTACAAGAGTCTACTTTGCAGAACCTTTTACGGATCATCAATACATATTTTGAAGAAGAAGTTATGACCATTTTAGTGACTAAAGGTCAATCTGCCCGAATTTCTGATGTGGACCGAAACTCCTATATATTTTGAGGCCCAGACCACATTGGCAAGCCCATGGACAAGTTTTGAGGGTTTCATAACCCTAATTACAGCAGAAAAGAAGAGGAGGATGTGAAGAAAAGAAGGGGAGGACGTTAAGAAAAGAAGGGGAGGACGTGAAGATTAGGAGAGGCCAACGATCTCATCATCATCAGAACCTCCATAGTTGCGGACTCACACAAGGAAGCCGCCAAGCTATTATTGATCTCTCCATCATCCACGATTTATCTTTTCTTTGTCATCTTTTATTCTTCTTGTGTGATTTTGCAGCCATGTGTGGCTGAATTCTCTTAGTTAGAGGCAAGTTTTGAAGCCCTAAGAATGTTTGAGATATTGTTTTGAACATTGGTTTCGAATTTGATAGCTAAATTAAAAGCTATTTATTTTTCTTATTCTCCTGCAAATTTGTTGATTGTAATATAGAGAAATAAGGGTCTCCCGTAGAGAATTAAATTAAACTAAAAGCTTCAACAAATGTCACAAAACGTGACTGCAGCTTCTGTTGAACAGCAGTCGAAAAACAAAAGAAAAACCTAACCTAGATTGCTCAGGAAAACACGAAAATTTACAGAAGCCTACTAGACACCCAGAGGGTCTAGCACACAAAATTTGAGATGATTTGGAGTTGATTTGATAGGGAAATAAAATACGAGAAGATGACGGACAGAAGATAAGAAAACTGAAAACTGAAAACTGATTTCAAATTAGTTGAGAATCAAGATGATGAGACTAGCTAGGGAGGAAGTATCCATCCCCGACAATGATATACAACACACTTTGTCTAATTTGTGACCAACTAACTCAATTGAAGATGCTCAGATTGACTCGGTACGCTTGAGCACAATCTATTACTCTTTCTTACTGTGTACGTTAGGCAGGAAATGCTCTACACCTAAACTATTCTCAAACATTATAACCTAAAGGTACGTTTATTAGGTCAAACAAGCAGAGATCAATGAGCATGAAAAGAGTTTGAGCAATCACTAGGCGTCGCAATAAACTTAGCGCCTTCCTAAACCTAGGGTTTCGTCTACTCACTAGTGAAAACTACCGATTACTTCTCTAGACAGTTTGAGGGATCCGATATTGACCCAGGCATCAAATAATCAAAGTATTAGAACCCTAGCATGTATACTAAGTAGGCCTCCAAAGCACACACACAAAGAATTCATCGATGAACAATCGGTAAACAAAACCTCAATCTTATTAATTACAAAAACAAATTGAAAATCAAAGCATGTAATGAATCATGTCTAAGGGGCTTCAACAGCCCCCTAGCTACTATGAGTTTAGTCACACATAATGAAAATTGAAAACACAAAAGAGTTCATGGAAGAGGAAGACATCAATAACCGAGCTTGGAGAATCCTTGAGAAGAGAGATCGATCGTCTGATTCTTGCGTTCTTTTTCTTCCCCACTTCTTCCTCTCTCCTCCTTGTCTTGTGTATCAGATGATATTAGGGTTAGAGAACCCTCAATTTCCGTCCATAGGCCAGCTGATTTGGATTGGGCCTTGAAATTGAAGTTTCGGTCCAAATCAGAAATTCGGGCAGACTGACCTTCAGCCACTAAAATGATCATAACTTCTTCTTCAAAATAGGTATTGACGATCCGTAAAAATTTCTAGAAAGTAGACTCTTGTAGCTTTCTATTGATAAATAATTCGTCATCTGGATCATTGTGAGCTGATCACAATCCTCTGTCGAAGTTAGATGCTAATTTCTGGTAGATCTTATAATTCTTTCCTTCCACGACATTCCTTTTCTTTCAAGATTTCTCCTCTTTTTCTTCATATTCCTTTCTTTTCTCCGAAACACTTAATAAACATAAAAATAACTAAATCAAATAGAAAATACGATAAACTAATATGTAAAGAGGAGAATTAACCATCATATCGTCGCATATTTATGCTCCTATTAGAATTATTGAGTCTTTCAAATGGTTTATTTGATTTTGGTTTATGAGAACTCTTGCTTATTTATGTTCATGTATGCGCAACACAAAACATTATAAATTTGTGAGTGGGGCTAGAAATAGGTTGATTAATCTCCTAAACGGTTAAAAGGCTTGTTTCAAAGTAGTAAAACCTATAGGACAATAGGTGAAACCAAATAAAAAGGATTGCATGCTAGGTAGGCGTTCCACACTAGTTTTGCATAGTTGTTCAATCAAACTTTCATTGATCTTAATGCTTAGAATAATTTGTTGATAGATAGCGTCTATACCTTGATTGGTTTTTCTAAAGGCTTAGTAATGGTGTGTTCATCTTGCTTAAGTATTCAAGGAAAGTAATAAGGACTTACACAGTGCGTTCACGGTTTATTCTTGATTGATACCGATTTGCGACTTAATGATTGAAGTTTTGGTTGGTAACATGTCTTGAAACATACGTGGTGGTGGATTTCCAAGTCTCTAACGTCTCATTCATGTGATCTTTTCTGCTTTATTTTGTTTCTTTGTTTTCTCTTGTTTATAATCACAAAACTCCATATCTCTAGTACTATCAACTTTTGTTTTCTTTTGTTTTCTTTTGTTTTATAATTAACGTAAATTGTAAATGTACCCTCAATCCCCAGCTTTTATAACGATACCCTTATTTTCTATATACTACAATTGACACAAAAATGTTTTTAATTGAAACGTCCGGTTTCGGTCGCTATCACAAGGCCTAGGGGCAATGTTTGAGCCCCGTTGATATTTCGGTCCAAAACTACATAATAAGTCTTGGATAGCATTTGGGCCAATCACTACCAGAAGAAAGGCTTTAGCCGACGAAAATAAAAAAACCAGGCCAACGAACTATTGTTTTAGTCGGCTAAAGTCTACATTAGCCGACGAAATTTTCCTTCATCAGCTAATTTAAATTTTCGTCAGCTATGGTCAACTTTAGCCGACGAAATTTTATTTCGTCGGCTTTAGTCTGTGAACTAGCCGACGAAATTTTAAAAGTTTAGCCGACGAAATTAAAATGTCGTCGGCTAAAGTGCTTTATATTTGCAGATCTGGACAGCAGCTCATCTGGGAAAAAAAACGGGAGAAAAAGTTTGGGTGTTGTCGAAATCTGTCCATAATTAGTTTGTGGAGTTATATATAGGTACGTATATGTGTATATATGTTGATTTTGAGTTTTATTTGAGTTGATCGATTTTGAGTGTGATTGAGTTGATCGATTTTGAGTACGTTGGATGTATATATATATGTGTTGATCGATTTGGTTGATGATTTGATAATATATATGAAGTTGTTGTTAATAAGTAGTAGATATATATATATATATGTTAATTAATTTATAATATTGTGTTGATGGTATGAAGTTGTTGATGATATGAGTTGATGATGATTTTGTGATGATGTTGATATATAATATTGTTATGAGTTGATCGATTTTGTGATGAAACTTTTTCGTCGGCTAAAGTGTTTATCCTGGTAGTGAATGCCTGTGGCCCTTTTAAAATAAAGCCTGTTAAGGACCGCAAGCTTCGGAGCACGCGAGATAGGTTGTACAAGGACTGTAGCACCCCGCGAGATAAAATCGTTTGTTGTTTGAGTTCGCGTAGGAGTCTACAATGTTTTTGGATAACGCGGAGCCAGATCGTTGTGACCTAAGTGGAGTCTGGCTATGCAATTGGACACGTGTCATCTAGTTGTTTAGTTCGCAAGCGAGATGTGTCCTTGTGTTACTCTAATTGTTGAGTCCGAATTAGATTGTGGTTACATCTCTTCTGACCAGTTGTGACTCGCTATATAAGGAGAGCTCGAGGATCGTCTACACACACAATCAAATCATATACAACTCAACAAATCTTCGAGCTTCTTGAAACTCTAATTCTAAGCACATCTCGTCTTAGTTTCCAGAGCCATTTCGTTCTTGCCCTCGGTTACTTTTCCAATAGATTGCTATGCTCGCTTCCTATAGTGAGTATCGATTGCAAGTGAATAAGCGAGCTACTCATAATCCCTCATCCGCGAGGTGGCACCGGAGCCCTTTTCTCTTGATTAGAAGCCAAGCACACGCGCAACTCACATTCAGCGTCCGCGCGGGCGTGCTCGTTTACTTTTGGTATCGCTAAGTTACATCTCTGCCCATGCTGAGGATCGTGGCCGAAACAACTTTATGAACAAGTAACTCGATCGAGTATCAGACATCATCAGAGTGATCAGACACTAACTATAGTACGTGCAACACACTACTCAAACTTCAAATTTCCCTCCACTAGTGCAACATGTTGATCCTTACTCTTTTAGTGTGACCAAGTCAACTATGCACCATTTATATAATGTGTTATCTTTGTTCTCTCTGTTAAAGAAGCTTCTGGTTGCGAAAGAAGACAATATCGAGGCCGGAAGGACCTCACAACAAGCAAGAAATGAGCTTCCTGTTCCTACCAACGATTAAATCCGTCTCTCTTTCGACTACAAGTTTCGTTGGATTGCTTCTATTCGGACTTTCTTGCACAAGCTTCATTTCTACAGGTCAACTCATTCTTCTTCCTCGTAGATCTGATCCGAAAACATGAATGTCCTTCATATGACCTAAATGTATCTCAGTTTAATGATTGGAGTAATTGTTGTGAGATTTTGCATGTTTTCTGTATATAGGGTGAAATCGGTTTTCCTTGCCCTTATTCAACATCTAATAATGGCTAATTTGGTGGATAATAATCATATGGACCTCGATCCGGTTCTTGTTTAATTTTCACAAACTCGGGAAAGAGTATAGAAAGCTTTTTGGAAATTTGAGTTCTATATTTATTCTTGTAAAGAGTCGTGGGATAATACCTAAAGCTCTACTTAATCTAGGTTTGATTCAAAGGAAAGAAAGTATGTAGCCGAAATGTTTCAGATTCAAACTTTTTGATCATAATGTCAGAGTCAAGAATTGGAGAAAAGCAGACTTGGTCACACAGATCTCATAGGTATTCAGCTTTTAAGTATTTCTCATTTCTTTTGCCATTGTTTCGTTATAGAAGCATAAGATCCAGTCGATCCAACAGGAAATATAACAATCACATGGGATATCATGAACTGGATTCCTGACGGTTATTATGTAAGTATTGTCTAAATTTTAAGAGTAATGCTAGGTGAACCACCTTTTAGTGAACCATCTAGAGCCCACCTTATGTGGCAAGCTAACGTGACATATCCATGTCATCAATATAAGATTTCTAATACTTTAAATTTCTGTTTTTTATTATTAATTACAAAATCTCATTTTTCATTTTGTATTCTTTAAACCCTATCATATTATCTATTTATCTTCTAATCGTTTAAAACAAAATCCTAAAAAAAATCCTTATAATACGTCTTCAAACAGACGTAATTCTATCGTATCTTCCTCTCATCTCTCTCATCCTCCCACCTCCTCTTCAATTCAATTGATTAGGAATTCTCAGTCTGATTTTGGCTATGTCAATCACAAACATTCTCTACCTATTCTAGTCGTGGTTAGTTTTTTTTTTTTTCCCTTTTCATAACATATTTCACTACGTCACAAAACGTTTCAGACGACAGACATTCACTGTCGTCTGATAGCGTAAAAATCTGTAGCGTAAGTGGCTGCCGTCTCTATACAACTCAGACGACTGATAAAAACCGTGGACTATCATGCACTCAGACGACAGATGAACTTAAAGTGTGTCTCGTCTGAGTTACTCAAAATTAAAGGATCCAGGATATTCTGTCGTCTGTTTTAGAATTGCACTACAGAACAATGTTGTTGATGTTGCACTGTAACTACAGATTAATGTACTTGAAATGTGCAAACACTACATATATATGTCGTTGAATACTGTATAGGGACCACAAAGACATCACTTTCTGTAGTATGAAGTTGTTTGTTATGACACATTTATGTCGTCTCTTGTTGCATTAGACTGCAGATTTTTGATTTCATTTGAACAATATGTAGTCTAAGGTTGTTTTCAACAACAATTTTCTATCGTCTGAAAGAATTCTAGTCACCATATACTAGGAGACATGTTGTTCATAGAGAAGTGATACTACATTAGATTGATTGATATAGCAAGAACATCTAGTGAGAAAACACCAAAATCATAAGATTTTAATATATATCATCAAAACCAAAAGGCTTGAATCTCAGTACATACATTACAAAGCAAAGCTATACTATTTCTAACAAAAAAGTAACAACTTAAAACTAATATAACAATGAGAGAGCTTGGACTGCCTTATCCCTTGTCAGCTCCCTTTGCTGACAAAACTGATTTCATATCAACCCATATCTAGAGCTGCCTGAAATGGTTAACCAAGACAAAGATGAAATTAGTAGAGGCAGATATAGGTATGACTCCAAAACTATAAAATGACACTGCATTTTACATAAGGATGATAGGAAACAAAATTGCAATTATAAAAATTCACACATCAATAAAGCATCCATCATGCCAATCTCCTGTGATCTAAAATCCACATTCTTAATGTAATATATGCTAAAGATGACATACATCTGCAATGTGAGAAGAATTCTATAATGATACCCTAAAACCAACTTAATATTCTTTAGATCAAGCTGAAATTATATCCAGTTGCATTGGAAATTATAACATAAATATCTTGTCAATATATACCTCTGGTACAAATTAACAGACTTTGTGGTTACCTGTAAAAGAGCAGGCTTACGCACTCAAATAGAAGCATGCACAAGAGCCTGCAGAAAGGTATAAATAAGGTACATCAAAACAATGTACTAATAACCAACACACTGAAAACAGGCACAAGGCTGACATGAACTAAGCAAAAATTATCAGCTCCTAATATCAAAATTATAAACAAAGGGTCAAGTGAGTAACTAGAGATCAGAATCAGTTAATTAACAGTCACGATGTAAGGATGTGAAGTTGGTATTGAATATGCTTACCTACACGATATGAGAATTGTCCTAATGCCTTCAATAAACGACATGATTCAGTATCATGGTTATCACCTAATCAAATCCCAGAAAGCCTATGCCATTGAAACAACTCAAATCAATCTGCAATATATATCTACCTAAAGTTCCATCCAACTCTATGACACAAACATTAGCATGGCCTGAATTTCCATCAAATGGTATATATTGTAACGCCCCAAAAGATAACGTCACAGCGCCGTGCATCTTAAGAAGCTTAAGCATCATCAAGTAATACTTAAACAACTTAACATGCCCAAGGCCTTTAAAGGATTAAGATGTGAAGTATACGACACAACATAATGGAAACTACTAGAGACATAGACCAGTTCATCCTGATAGCAAACATAACCAGTTAAACTATTTCAAACATATTTACAGCCCCTTTTGAGTTTAATACTCAGAAGCAAAAGAGTGGACAACTTGATTACAACACAAGATTATAACTTAGTATAAAGCTAAGGCTGGTCACAGGGAAATTTAGATAAACATAGTTATAATATACATCTGTACTGATGGTACCATATTAGTCAAGACTAATGTAGGTACCAAACACCAAAAATGAGCCTTTGATGTCATATATACAACTAACTGATGTTAGTTTCCAAAGGCTAAATTATAAAGACAAGTAGACTATATATATAGCAAAAGACCTCAGAACACCATAACAGGAACTAGACCTCAAAAGAAGGAGTTGACAAGCTGCAAAATGCCAAGGCCACTACTTTAGTTCCACTTCTATTCAGTCTCGTGCACAGTACCTGAAAAAGTAGGGGTGAGCATCACTCACGTTCATATGCTCAATAGGAAGTAACGCTAGCTAGGTTTGAAAACTATGGGAGTTTAGTTTTAATAAAACTAAAAACCATCAGAAGCATCAATAGAGATTTGTTATGAGAAATTTCAGTGAAACACATGCTCAGGGTACCCATTTTCTAAATACTGATGACCGGTCTTAATGCCAACTACTTGCTAAAATAAACATTGCTGAAATAATTAATTAAACCACAAGCAAGAAGTAGCAAGAGTGGCCGTTTACGTCATACCATGTAGGAGTGACGCCACACCTCAAAGGATGTTAGACGTCCTCCAGTCCGTATAGCCCCTCCGGAGGTTTAGGGGATCAAAACCCAAGGTAGTCATATTGCTCCCTTCACTCTCAAGTCATCACATAAAATTTCAATGCAATATGATGCATAAAAATATGAAAAGCATTTTTCAAAAATTACTAACTAGTGAAGACCCCCTACCTGGAATCTCTTATGTACAACTCCCAGCAAGTACCTCTTGACCACTCACTTCACTTACTCCACTTGAGCCTTCAATCCTATATGACAAGTAGCAATTTACTATCAGTCCTAGCCTAACTTTTCTCTTAAAACTGAGCAGTGAGTAGAGCTACCATGTGTGGGCTTATTCCAAAAAGAAAACATTGATAAGAACACACAAAGATAATACATGTTAAGAACGTAACCTATCTTGCCTCTCCAGAACTTAAAGTTAAGTTGAAAGCATAAAATTTATACTTAAATAAACTTGTTAAAGATCAGTGATAGAAAGAAGAGAGTAAAGGATCCCAAATCCATTGTTTTGTAACGATAGGTTGCAAATCTGAAAAACTTTTCAGGAACAGGCAGTAAGAAAGAAAAATTCACCAACAATTGATCGTTCAATATTTTCAAGTGAAAATCTCCGGAATTAAAGTAGACAAGCAAAGCTAAAATTTGGCAAAATTTCAAGTTAAACGGAGTCCAAATGCATAGTCAAACAAAGATCCAAAGTGACTGAAAATACAGTTTCTGCATAAATCCTGCAGCACTGTGCAAACTTTGAAATAGCACAAGTTTCTCATATCAACTCCGTTTTGTATGAAACCAAGTCTAAAACGATCATTGAAGAGTCTATTTTTAACTTTTAAGAACTGAGATTAAAACAAGTAGGATAGGTATTTCGAAAATCATGGAAAAGCCCACTGGTTCAGCTGTGTCTGTGAGGCATTTTATCAAACATGTGGTGTGCACTACGTGAAACCCAATCTACTTCAGTTCTAGGCATGTGTATAGAGTTACCAAACCTATCAAATAGTCAAAAGTGCATCCCAACAACAACCTTAAACACAACTTGATAGAAAACTTGATAACTGGGAGAACATAATACCAAAAGGAATTGAGTTCTGATGTTATGCAAAATAAGGAGCAGCTCAGCAATTTGAAGGTCCAAAATCCTCTAATTTCTCTGTCAAAGTATGGTCAATTTCCTAAATGAAAAGGCATTAGATACCTGAGGATTCAAGGCATGGAATCTTTCATTCCATGATAGGATGACATCGTCTTTGATGGTACCAAACAAAGGCTCCTCACATACAAACTGCAACATCCCATCTTCACCAAACACAGGCCTTCATATCTACCGATCATGACTGTTATATATTCAAACCAAGATCAAAAATTGAAAATGGGTAAAGAAAAAGAACAAAATTGAAGATAGAAAAAGATGCGACTTCTATTGGAGAAGGAATTCGTAGTTGGAGGAAGAAGAAAGGAGAAAGGAGAATGTGGTTGTAGTTTGATGAAAACCAAATCTTCAATCTTTCTCTATCAATTCCCATATGCAAAACCCAATTAGTCAAACCCCCAAATCAAACCATGAAACCCAAAGTAAACCCAAACTAGCATCGATTTGCAAGGAGGAACAATTCGTAAACCAAACAACCCAAATCGAATACCAAAAACCCCCAATTCGAAAACCCTAGATCCCAAAAAAATCCTCATCGATTGATAAAGAGGCTTACCAGTTAGTCACTTGGAGTTGCAACTAAACAAAAAACCTTTTCTGACGACCTTTCTCTGAGAAAGCCAAGAAGATGAGAAGGAGAGCTCCTGAATCAGAGGATTTACTGGTCAATGAGAGCTTCGAATCGCAGTTTTGAGAAATAGATCTCGGTTTCATTGCGAAGAGGGAAATAGAGAGAGGGGAAAGAGTTCCTCGTGTTTTGAGAACTCTGTTTTGAGAGCTAGGTTTTGAGTTTCGCTAAGTGTCCTTAAAGGTAGGTCAATTTGAGTTGTCTTTGTTTTCCAAAGCATTCAGACGACATAAAAATGTAGTCAAAGTATGACAAAATTATTGAGACTGTTATATTTTTTCAACTGAAATTGTGCTGTTTGTAGACAACAGTTTTCTGTCGTTTGAGTTTTTTAACTTGCAAAAAAATTGTAACACCTTCAAATTCATGAGTTTTCATTATTTTCACACGACATAAGTTTAATTTTCTGTCGTCTGTGTTTATTGAAATGTTTCAAACGACAGAATCAAAAATTATGTCTTTTGAAACCTGACGTCGTCTATAGACTATTGTGACGTAGTGTTTGGAATTAAGGGTTTGGGGAGTGGATTCAAATTGGGGTTTATATTATAGCTATGATTTTGAATTAGGGTTCATACTCACACCTGTGATTTTGAATTCGGGTTCATACCCAAACCCTTAATTCCAAACATGTTATGAAAAGAAAAGAAAGAAGAAGAAAAATTAATCACGATTAGAACAGGCAGAGGATGTTTGCGAGAAAGTCGATATCAAACTGAGAATTCCTTAATCAATTGAATTAAAGAAGAGATAGGAGGATATGGGGTGAGATGACATGATCGATAGGTTTGAAGATGTATATATGTACGTAGACAATGAGAACAATTTTTTTTTGGTAAGGATTAGAAAGATAAAGGATATAGGGTTTAAAAAATAAAATCAAAAAATCAAAAAAAATTGTAATTAATAATAAAAAAAAGAAATTTAAAATATTAGAAATCTTATATTGATGACATGGATATACCACATCAGCTTGTCATGTAAGGTGGGCTCTAGGTGGTTCATCAAAAAGTGGTTCATCTAACATTACTCAAATTTTAAGCCATTGATAGTGCAGTACGTGTTGTGCATATGATTCATAAATCAGTTGCATGTAGTAAAATAGTTGACTTCAAAGAAAGAAAATACGCAGTGATTAATGGAAGATCATGTGGTTCTGAAAACTAAATCTCGATACTCATTTTGAAATGCAGCAGCTAGTCAAATCCGTCAAGAAATCTATATATTTTCTTACAAACTTGAGAATAATATATAGGGTAACAATTAAGTAGTAGATTTTCTAGTTTTTTTTTTTAAAATAAGATTGTGTTAGGGTAACCGAAGGCTTTCTAGACCCAGGATGTACTACTTCATTCGGCGCATGTGAAATGCTCCAATATGTATTGTAGCATAATGTTTGCCCACTTTGACAGCTCGGTGAAACCGAACTCGGGTTGGGGGTTCCTACCTGATGCTCAACCATTTGTGGTGGTAACAGACTAACAGGCAATATATCTAACCAGCTTTCTCTTAAACTAGGCTGTTGTGAAAATTTTCAACTACCAAAAATATCGTCACTTTCAAGCACCAGGCTGGTCATTGAGATGGACATGGGCGAAAGAGGAAGTAATATGGAGCATGCAGGGAGCAAAAGCCACAGAAAAAGGAGATTGTTCAAGATTCGAATTCGGAGGAATTATCCCTCACTCTTGTAAAAAGAACCCAACAATCGTCGATGCAACACCATCAACTCCTTACAGCAAGCGAATTACTGATTGCTGCAGAGGTGGAGTACTTGGTTCATTGTTGCCGGATCCAGCCAATTCCATAGTTGCTTTTCAGCTTTCTGTTGGTGAAGCTGGAATGAATAATGGAACACAATCAGACTTCCTAAAAACTTCACCCTGAGTGTACCTGGTTATTCATGTGGCCGTGCAAAGATCGTTAAGCCGACTAAATTTTATACCCCAGATGGAAGGAGAGTCTTTGCTCAAGCTTTCAGTAAGTTGAAATCTTTTTTACAAATGTATTTCGATAAAAATACTGAATTCCAGTCTTAAGGAGAATATTTTGCTGGTCCTAATATCCTTGACCATTGTTGGTGATAGTTACACGGAAAGTTGAATGTACATATTCTCATTTCTTCGCTCAGAAGTTTCCCTCCTGTTGTATCTCACTATCTTCTTTCTACAATAACACAACCGTGCCCTGCAATACATGTTCATGTGGCTGCCAAAACGAAACCAGCAATTGTGTGGAGTGAGTGACCTTCTTCAACTAGAAACATGATTTAGAGATAAAATATGTGTAATTTACTTAGTTTTTTTGTTTCGAATTTGCAGGCCGAATTCATCTTCAGTTGTCCCAGCCTCAGACAAGAGCTATGCATGGCTTGTTCAGTGTACGAACCATATGTGCCCCATCCAAATTAGTTGGCAGGTTACAGAAGACCACCCGAAGTATTGGCTAGTGAAACTCAAGATTACAAACTTGAATTACAAGATGAACTATTCAGACTGGAACTTAGTCATCCAGAACTCAAACTATGACAACTTGACCCAAATTTTTCAATTTAACTACAAGTCATTGACTCCGTATGCAGGAATAAGTATGTTAATCCCTAGTTATTAATTGGTATCTGTTGTTTTTCGATTGGAAAAAATCGATTACAATGTATTAGTTTCTGATATTGTTATTTTGTTACCTATAGATGATACTGCAATTTTATGGGGAGTTCAGTTCTACAACAATATTCTGATGCAAGCTGGGCCTCTTGGTACTGTCGAGTCGGAACTCGTTTTCCGGAAGCATGATACAAATTCTTATTCATCGAAGGGTTGGGGATTCCCTCAAAGGGTCTATTTCAATGGTGGTATCTGTATCACGCCACCCCCTGATGCATACCCATTGTTCCAGAATTAGTACAACTATGACTTCTCTGTCCACTATTTTGATTCATTTTTTATGCTCTTGCAGTAGCCTAGCTTTGACTATATGGTCACAAAGGGTTATCGGTGTTAGAAGATAATCAAAGGTCATGCTTATGACTTGATCAAGGGCAATCTCCTCCGGCTAGTAGCTTCTAGCTGCTGTCAAACTTGTTGTGGTTCCTCCGTGCTTATGTGGCTTTTCCAACAGATATTCCCTCTAATATGAATACGTTTGCGTTGTAATAGTTCTTTACTGTTTTGCATTTTATCAAAAAAAAACTTAAAGAAAATTGCTTCATCTTTTCTTTCTCTCTCTCTCTCTCTCTTGCTGTTCTTCATTTTCATAGCTAGCTAGGATCTTGCTAGTGTGATTATGAATGCCATGTTATCAATCGGCTTATCGATCGACATTATGCATTCACCTCGTGTTTCTCTCTACTGTGTTGAACACTTTGAAACGCTAAGTTTTAAGAACGTACTGGTCGGTGATTTCGATTTTAGGAGGAAAACTTGCATTTATACGAAATGAAGAAATTTTGTACTTCAGTGAAATGACTAAATTTGAATTTAATCACATACCACAAGTTTACCAATCTATTGCAACCTTGACTAAATATACATAGTACAGATACACGTACACATACTTACAATGACAACTGCAGGTGAGTAGCCATGGAATCATGGATTTGAAGTCGGAAGGACGCTTGGGTCTCGCCTGTGAGAATATTACCCACCGGTTTGTGACCCAGTCCCTCCGTATTTCTGGGAGGACCTTGCCTTCCATGGAATTTACTCAATTACACTTGTTTCGGAACGCTGCAATTTACTGGAGTGGAAAGTCTTAATTTCCGGGGATCTTGTTTCAGAACCAAGATTTGATTCCAATCTACATCATCCGAATTTGAACTCACTTCTCTTCCAAAATCAATCAAATATTTAATCACACTTATGATAATTTAGGCACTAATTAGGCCATAAATCACATTTGTTTCGGAACCGAGATTTGATTCCAATCTACATCATCGGAATTTCAACTTATTTCTCTTCTAAATCAATCAAGGATTTATTCACAATTACGATTTAATGGGCTCATACTGAGAACCTATTCCTTGCACCACTGGGACAGCTGCACCAGGCAGATTTAACGGGGCGTGGTTGCACGCGCTGTTAGTGCAATTGTGAATTTGTACCGCCCCTCTTTCTCTTCTTCCTAACTCCTCTCAAAACTAACTGAATCGTATCAGACGCTGACTTGGGACACCTGGGTCCTCCTCCACGACATCGGTTGCTGCCGGAACTTGAATTGTGGTTTCAATTTAGCTCCATTGACCAACTTCGTTCGACGACCTGTACGGGGTTTCGTTATTTGGCTATGCTTGTTTCTCAGATACGATGGAGATGTCGAGGGGCACCATTTTGGTGGCGGCCGCCTTCTTTAAGCGAAATCACCACTGGGTTGAGATTGCATAACCCATTGCCACGGTGGCCTTTAGAAAACGAACCTATGACCTCTCCATCGCCAACCCATCTGTGTTCTTCGGGAGATTTTGATTCACACGTTATTTTCAGGCTGAGTTTGATTTGATTGTGAGGGAGATTCGATGCAATTTGGATATGTCGACGAGCTGCACGGATTCGAGTGGTGGGAAAGGGAATAGAATGTTGCTGGCGCCGCTGCAGGGTTGAACAAGTTGGGGTGTATGAGATTAGTGGTAGAAGCAACAACACCAAAATTGGTAAGAGAGAAGTGGACTGATGAACCCAGAAATTCTTATAGCCATGAAACGAATCTAATGATCAGCTTGAATTGGTTTTGGACTTTGGTGATAGATGATGTGTTCATGGATTTTTTTTTTTTTTTTTTTGAAATTGGTGTTCATGGCTGATTGAAATTTGAAAGTGATGTAGTGGTTTTGGTAGATACGAGAGAGAAGTGGACCAGGAGGAATTAAAATACGAGACTGATGTAGGACTATCATGCGCAGAGATGTCTATGATAACTAGGATATCTTTGACTTAATATTAACCGTCCATCGGCACTATTTTTCAAAGATTTTTTGGCATTTTAAAAAATGTAAATTACATTATTAAAAACAAATGTAAATTATTATGATACAATTTTCACATTTCATAAAAAATAGATTCGGTACTCAAAAAATTCTATGAACATTCCAACGCACTCAAGACAACGCGCTCTGTCCATCTACGTAAAAAATTTAATATATTTATATCCCTTTAATGCAGCTGCTTTTAAGAAGGTATAAATTTATATAAGGTTGACTGAACTGATCGAGATCCGAACAATAACGAAAATAGGTAAATTTTGTATCGTATCTGTATTTCATTATGTTGATCATCTTATTTTCGTTATCGTTTGAGCATCGGTCAACTCAATCAATCTTATAAATCATTCTACCTCCTTGTGGGCAACTGTGTCAAATGGATATAAATTTCTTAAAATTTTAACATAGATGGACAAAGCGTGTCACCGTGAGAGTATATAAATTTTCATTTAATTGTTTGAGTACTGTAGTATTTTTTATGATTTTCTGAGTTTCATAAATAGTATAATTATTACGGTTTAATATATATAACTTCATAAAATCATAACAAATAGCTCCGGCGGTAAAATAATTATTCGAAAATTCATACAACGTCGCGGTGACGCGCTCTGTCCATCATGTAAAAGTCTAGGGACGTTTACCTCCCGAAGATAGGATTCTCATAGGGAAGCATAAACGTAAATAGAGTTGATTGCATCTATCGGGGCTCAAACATTAACGGAAATATGTGATTTTTTAACCCTAGCTTTATTTCACTATAACGATCACATCTTATTTCACAAGATTTTCAAAAATATCGCTTCCTCTGTATAGTTGATTCACAGAAATGTACATTTTCATATAACCTACTAAACAAGTTATACCACATTAGTAGGCATATTGTGATTCCAATGACTAAATCTCACAAAATGAAAATTCGACCGTCTGATATGATCATTATAGTGAAATATGGCTATGGTATAAAATCCAACTAGATTCAGCATCGTTTGGGGCTCGATCGAAACAGTCAACCATAATTCATCGTCACTTATCACACAGAAACGCTCTTACCTATCTCTATGTGACCAATTTTGGTTGACTCTTCCACACATTAAACTCTCACATAGATAAGACGTAACCACCCATGTAAAAATGTGCAGACGTTTACGTCTCGACGTTCATCTTTTCTATTGATACTCCGAAGCTTATTTCTGGTTAAAGCAGCTTCAGAATCTAGAGCTTGTTTTACTTTATACATGGTCGTATCAAAGCCACTGCACTCTCCAGAAGTCTTAGAAGCTATTAACACTGAACAATTTCATAGCAGTTCATGCAGGCAAGGCTGTGAACAAGAAGAATTTAAAGAAGGTTTAACAGTTAAAACCAAGTCACTGATGAAAGTGAAGCATGTCGCTGGAGATGAGAAATTAACATCTACATAACCCAAAGAACCATAAACAATCACCAGTACTCGCAAGATTCACTACTTATGCATTTGTGTCAAATCTCTACTCATTATAGCTAGCTAGTGATACATTTGCAGCTAAGCGTTTGGTCTTGGGATTAAACCATCACTTATCATGTTAATCTAGTAGGAGGTCATATTGCCTCCAGTAGGTGGTCCTACTGACCCCAGTACGAGGTCCTACTGCCCCCAGTAGATGGTCCTACTGCCCGTAGTAGGACCTCCTACTAGGGTTCTACTGCCCCCAGTAGATGGTCATACTGCCCGCAGTAGGAGGTCCTACTGCCCCCAGTAGGAGGTCCTACTGCCCCCAGTAGGTGGTCATACTACTGCCCCCAGTAGGTGGTCATACTGCCCCCAGTAGGAGGTCATACTGCCCCTAGTACATGGGTTGTTACATTTCATCAATGTGAGAGTTTTGTGTGTGGAAGAATCAACCAAACAAGGTCATATAGGGGTAGGTAAGAGCGTTTTCGTGTGGTAAGTGGCGTTGAATTAGGGTTGACCGCTTTGATAGATCCCCAAACATTATCGAATACATTTGAATTTTCTATCACTGATGTATTTCACTATGGTCACATCAGACGGCTGAATTTTTATTTTATGAATTTTAGTCATCGGAATCACAATGTGTTTACCAATGTGGTATAACTTATTTAGTAGGTTATATGTAAGTGTACATCTTTTGAACCAACTATACAGAAGAAGCAAATTTTTTTTTTCAGTAGACCTATTTAATTACCATGCCTACATCAGACGGTAGAATTTTTATTTTCACGTATTTATGACCTCAGATCGTCACGTGTCTACTAAAGCGGTATAACTTGTTTAGTAGATTATATTCAAATGAATATCATTATGAACCAACTATACAGAGGAAGAAAAATTTTTGAAAATTTTGTGAAATAGGATGTGATCGAAATAATGAAATACGGGTAGAGATGAAAAATCACAAACTTCCGGTAACGTTTAGGCCCCGATAAAAGCAGTCAATCCTAATTACGCTTAGGCGCTCCTAAGGGGAGCCTAACCACCGGAGGGTCAATTTGACAAAAAAAAATCATGGGATCCTAAATCTCATATATATGAGCTTCTTGTTTGAAAACGAGGGAAAATAGGTTCTCGCACGATGTCAATCAACCGCGTTTCGTGTAAAAAACGGGTATATTTAAGGTTGACTGATTCGATGGGGGACGTAAATAATCCGAAACGGGGTGAATATTTTTCAGTAGACCTATTTAATTACCATGCCTACATCAGACGGTGAAATTTTTATTTTCACCTAATTATGACCTCGGATCACAGCGTGACTACTAAAACGGTATAATTTGTTTAGTAGGTTATGTTCAAATGTATATTATTGTGAACCAACTATACAGAAAAAGAAAAATTTTCAAAAATCTTGTGAAATAGGATGTGATCAAAATAGTGAAATACGGCTAAAGATGAAAAATCACAAACTTTCAGTAACGTTTAGGCCCTGATAAAAGTGGTCAACCTTAATTACGCTAAGGCACTCCTAAGCAGAGCCTAACCACCGGAGAGTCAATTTAACAAAAAAAATTCATGGGTTCCTAGATCTCATTTATGCGAGCTTCTTGTTTGAAAACAGGGAAAAATAGGATCACGCACAATGTCAATCAACCGCGTTTCGTGTAAAAACAAGGTATATTTAAGGTTGACTGATTCGATGGGGACGGTAAATAATCCGAAACGGGGTGATTTTTTTTCAGTAGACCTATTTAATTACCATGCCTATATTAGACGGTGAAATTTTTATTTTCACGTAATTATGACATCAGATCGCAGCATGACTACTAAAACTGTATAACTTGTTTAGTAAGTTATGTTCAAATGTACATCATTGTGAACCAACTATATAGACAAAACAAATTTTTTAGAAATCTTGTGAAATAAGATGTGCTCGAAATAGTGAAATACGGATAGGGATGAAAATCACAAACTTCCGGTAACGTTTAGGTCTCGATAAAAGCAGTCAACCCTAATTACACTTGGGCACTCCTAAGGGGAGCCTAACCACCGGAGAGTCAATTTAACAAAAAAAATTCATGGGATCCTAAATCTCATATATGTGAGCTTCTTGTTCGAAACCGGAGAAAAATAGGATCTTGCACGATGTCAATCAACCGCGTTTCGTGTAAGAAACGAGGTATATTTAAGGTTAACTGATTCGATAGGCGGCATAAATAATCCGAAACGGGGTGAATTTTTTTCAGTAGATCTATTTAATTACCATGCCTACATCAGACGGTAAAATTTTTATTTTCACGTAATTATGACCTCGGATCGTAGCGTGACTACTAAAACGGTATAACTTGTTTAGTAGGTTATGTTCAAATGTATATCATTGTGAACCAACTATACAGACAAAACAAAAATTTCGAAAATCTTGTGAAATAGGATGTGATTGAAATAGTGTAATACGGCTAGGGATGAAAAATTACAAACTTCCGGTAACGTTTAGGTCTCGATAAAAGCAGTCAACCCTAATTACGCTTAGGCACTCGTAAGGGGAGCCTAACCACCGAAGAGTCGATTTAATAAAAAAATTCATGGAATCTTAGATCTCATATATGCGAGCTTCTTGTTCGAAAACGGGAAAAAATAGGATCACGCACGATGTCAATCAACCGCGTTTCGTGTAAAAAACGAGGTACATTTAAGGTTGACCGATTCGATGGAGGGCGTAAATAATCTGAAACAGGGTGAATTTTTTTCCAGTAGACCTATTTAATTGCCATGCGTATATCAGACGGTGAAGTTTTTATTTTCACGTAATTATGACCTCATATCGCAGCGTGACTAATAAAACGGTATAACTTATTTAGTAGGTTATGTTCAAATGTATATCATTGTGAACCAACTATACATACAAAGAAAAATTTTCGAAAATCTTATGAAATAGGATGTTATCAAAATAGTGAAATATGGCTAGGGATGAAAAATCACAAACTTCCGGTAACGTTTAGGTCTCGATAAAAGCGGTCAACCCTAATTACGCTTAGGCACTCGTAAGAGGAGCCTAACCACCAGAGAGTCAATTTAACAAAAAAAATTCATGGAATCCTAGATCTCATATATGCGAGCTTCTTGTTCATAAACGAGAAAAAATAGGATCACGCACGATGTCAATCAACCGCGTTTCGTGTAAAAAACGAGGTACATTTAAGGTTGACCAATTCGATGGGAGGCGTAAATAATCCGAAACGGGGTGAATTTTTTTTTAATTACCATGCCTACATCAGACGGTGAAATTTTTATTTTCACGTAATTATGACTTCGGATCGCAACATGACTAATAAAACAGTATAACTTGTTTAGTAGGTTATGTTCAAATGTATATCATTGTGAACCAACTATACATACAAAGCAAAATTTTTGAAAATCTTTTGAAATAGGATGTGATCAAAATAGTGAAATACGGCTAGGGATGAAAATCACAAACTTCCGATAACATTTAGGTTTCGATAAAAACAGTCAACCCTAATTACGCTTAGGCACTCCTAAGGGGAGCCTAACCACTAGAGGGTCAATTTAACAAAAAAAATCATGAGATCCTAAATCTTATATATACGAGCTTCTTGTTTGAAAACGGGAAAAAAATAAGATCTTGCACATCTAATTTACATTTCGCGTGATGTATTATTTAACGAAAATAGTTTTCCTTATCAAAATTTACAGGTTACACCTCTGACAAGCTTGAAATACATGGAATTCACCCCTTTCAGACCATCAAGTCATGTTCCTCCTCCGCAGGCCCAACTGCTGAGCCCACACCAGATGCCCTACTTGATTCTTCTTCATCAACGACGCCAACAGTCTCAGTTTCCCAATCCCTCCCACTGGACGCACCTCCGGCGCACCCAACCTCGCCTCCGGTCGTACCGGCGTCACCTTCGGTCATCTCGGCGATGCTCCCGACCTCACCTCCGGCACCAACACCGCCTCCCACTCTCAACCTCTCATCGGACCCAGTCATCACCTACACATGCCGAACCCGATCCGATTCAACTCACTCTGCCTTTGCCGTCGCACCGCTGGAAACCGCCACTGTTCCACCTTCCTCGGTCACCATTGCCACGATTCCTTCATCGGCCACCACCACTCCACCATCCGCATCAGTCATCCCCAACACTGACCCCTTCCCTCCCTCCACTCCTGGCTCCGCCTCTCACACCGCCGTCGACTCTGTTCCGACATCGTCGGGTTTGTAATGTGGCTCTCGTCCATGAGAAGATGAGGATCGCTTCCATCGTCTTGGTGGATGAGAAAGAAAATGAAATGGGAGATGAATGGTGTGCAGCGCAGCCGGCGCTCGTCTAAGGAAAAAGGGTGCAAGAATGGTTGATGAGGCCGGTCTATGCTTTTTTTAGAGAAGAGAGTAGACTCAGTAGAGGGAGGAGCTAAGAAAAAGGTGATGATTGATACATCCCCTTTCTGCACTCTCACTAGCCCACCTAAAAATCTCCAAACGGCAACTAACGTCCTTATTAGAAAAATGGTCCACGTTTCAAATTGGATGATTCTGATGCCTGGTGCAGCTGTCCCAGTGGTGCAGGGAATAATTTTCGCTCATATTAGGCCCGAAATCAAAAGTAATAAAGAGAGAAGTGTACTATATATAAACATAGTTTGTTTGCTTCTCTAACCAAAGCAAATCCTTGTGCCCCTCCATCTAAATTACAGTATTGTAGTGATGATAAAGACGAAGAAGAAGAGAAAGAAGAGCAACACAGCAGATCCCCTTCCTTGGTGGGATTCGATGATGAGTACGAGTGTGAAGTCAATGCTGATTATCTTCTAAAAGAAAAACACAGAGGCCTACTAGTTCTATGCTAGAAACATGGATTATTGAAAGATAAAATGCAGAAAACGAAAAGAAAACGTTGAGAGAGCTTTGGACTACATCTTGACTTTCATTGATAGATTGTGAACAGCCGGCAAATTACATGATGTAAAACAATACAAAGATTAACATCCCAAATACAAAACCCAATAGCCATATTGCGGTATGAGAGCATCATCCACAGTAAGAGGACAAGATTTGTAGGTTGCGGTAGAGCATTGAAGCAACAGAGAAGATAAAATCCATGGAAGCAGGGAAACAACAATCCAATGAAGAAACTGAAAATTCTGAAATTCTGAAATTTGTATCTATATTTGTAAACTGAAAAATCTGAAAACTGCTTCACACTGCATATCCACATCTATTCTTTTACAAATTTGTGACCTAAACACTTCTTCCAATCACCCAAATAACTCCAGCAACCCACAACAATGTATAACCAGCAAACCATCATCATATAACCAATACGATATAATTCAGCAGTCCTTAATCTCCTCAATTCGCAGCAAGTAAAGAGCTATCTCCCAACATAAACATAACTCCCACACAAGCCATACATTCAATCCATAATCTAACCCATCAAGCCAATTCACCACTCCAAAAAAGAAAATATAAAACTGCTTCGTCACCTTTTTCTTTTGGTTAACGGCAGACACAGATTTTGATAAAAGCTACTGGAAAACTGATGATATCGATCATAACAGCCGAGATTAGAGAGAAAATCCATGATTTGAATGAAAGAGATGCCAAAACTGAGAGATTATACCAACATTGCAGAAGAATCTAATGCTAACTGAGTGGGGGCAGGAGACTTTGACAAGCCGATGCACAAATCGAAACCCACGGGATCTAAAACGAATATCAGACAGTGAAACTGATGCAACCATTGGCAGATGAAGCACTTATTACCAGTATAGACTACTGCAGAATCAAATGAGGCAAATCACAATTGATTGCAACAACTTCCAAATAACACAGGAACCAGAAACTAATTCACCGAATTCATTCATAAACTGCACACTAGAGCCAGAGAACCAATCCATAATCCAAAATTATCATGCCACAATCACCAGTCCAAAAAGAAAAAGAAAATTCTTCAATCTCAAACTTCAACTTCAACTTTGATAAAAATAAAAAGCTGGAAAACTGATAATCGGAGCACAACATCTGAGACCATAAAGAGATTCCATAATTCAAGTGAGAAAGGAGACTGAATCGGAAAGGAATTACCAAGTCCTACTGCATCTGAGAGATAGCCACATATCACCATCAAAATAAAAGCTCAGAATACTCAACCTCATCATACCCATCTCATATCACCTTCAAATCAATCACCTTTTGTGTCCCCATCTCCCAAAAAACATTCGGCCAAATCACAAAATGCTCAAAGAAGAATAAAGGCTAGAGATTACCCAATCACGCACGGCACTGAACTACCAAATATGATCGGTCGCTAACATCCACACCTCCGACAGCACCCGAAGAGGCCACTGGTGGCAGCGGCTAGGCTTGCGAACTGAACCCAAGAGAGCGACTGCAACCGCGTCTGAGAAAGAGTCTCAGATCGGGAACCAGATATGGGAACGAAGGCGAACAGATGAAGCCGCCGTACTGGGCATTGCTGATGGGAGGACTGACCGGCGTCGATTTGACAAATTTGAAGGCTAGGGTTTAGAAATTGGGGAAAACAGAAATTAAAACTATCTGAAACAAAATTGCAGAAGCTAAGCTAATCACAGAAGCCACAAGGCCATAAAATCGCGACCATGGGCTCTGATACCATGCTAGAAACATGGATTATTGAAAGATAAAATGCAGAAAACGAAAAGAAAACGTTGAGAGAGCTTTGGACTACATCTTGACTTTCAATTGATAGATTGTGAACAGAACATTTGGTCAAATATATAGGGTAGGGATTATAACCAAAGACCTAATTACCCTTATACACTTGAGCAAAACAGGGATACGAAGAAGATCAAGTCATCCGTGACACCACGATTATGGGATGAGGAGGAGGAAATCACCCTATTAGAATCTGTCATTTCAAAATGCCCCAAAGATGAAATCGACAACTTAATATTCTCCGACAAGAAAAAAGAGATAAAGGATAAACTCAGAAATGTGAGTAAAAATTTTCAAAAATATGAGTACGGTAATTTCATAAATCTCCATCTAAATCGCATAACGTCTTCTGATAGAGATTTGTGAACTTGTTTCCGCCCTTTATGCTTTTGAAATTTTTCTTTCATCATTGGGGCGTTTTGATATGACAGATTCTAATAGGGTGATTTCCGGCCTCGTCCTCATCTCATACTCATGGTGGCACGGAAGACTTGATCTTCTTCGTGTCCTTGTTTACCTTAACACTAGTAGGCATGGATGTTTTTCTTTTAGAGGAAGAATCAACATTGGCTTCACACTCGTACTCCTCGTCGGATCCCACCAAGGAAGGGGATCTGAGACAAGAAGGACATCAACAAGCAAGAAATGAGCTTCTTGTTCCTACCTATGATTAAATCCATCTCTCTTTCAACTACAAGTTTTGTTGTATTGCTTCTGTCTGGACTTTCTTTCACTAGCGTCAGTTCTACAGGTTAGCTCATCTTCTTCTTGGATTTGATCCAAAAGCATAAATGTCATTAATGGCCTAAATGTATCTCATTTTAGTGAATTTTATTTCCATATTTGTGTGAGGTTTGGCAATTTTCCATATGTATTGCGGATCGGAAATCGGGTTGTGCTGATTAACAAAAAGTTTCATCTTTACTATCTAATACCGTCATTTTTCAGGTACTAGAGGATTTGGTGGAAATTATGGACCTCGATCCTGTTATTGTTTGCTTTCCACCAAATCGGAAAAGAGTAGAACACTTCCGGAAGTTGGAGTTATGTTTGATTGGAACTTTTTGTTTTTCACAACATCAGTAAAGAATGGGATGTGATTGGATAAATCAAAGAAATTTGGCCACATAAAGCTCCTAGGTATTCAGCTTACCAGTATTTTTTTCACTCTTTCTCTTGTTTTTGTTGCAGAAGCATATGATCCAGTTGATCCCATCAGACATATCACAATCAAATGGGATATCATGAACTGGACTCCTGATGGTTATGTTGTAAGTTGTGTTTTCATTTTAAATAGTGAAGTCGTGCATATGTTTCTTTATCAAATGGTTGACTGTATAGAAAGAAATGCGCAATGAATAAAGGAAAACATGTGTTTCTGAAGAATCTGAATTTCAAAGAATCAGCTTTAATCTCATATCACAAGTTTACATAGCTCCAATCTCTTGCAACCTTTCAAGACTATCACTAACCAATTTTATAGACTTTTATCTATATGAATATTGTACAATCGAAGAAGAGAAATGGGTAACACTTCAATTTTAAGTGTTTTACCCTGAGTGCACCAGGGCCTGACTATAGTTGTGGCCGTGCTACAATTGTTAAGCCGACTAGATTTTTTACCCCAGATTTAAGGAGAATGACTACAGCTTTCAGCAAGTAGAAAAGCTTTCTAAATTATGTCTTTTGATACCACTAATTCGAGTCTAATGCGAATTTTTCAGTAGAGTTTTTCGGTTAACCTTAGACCTTATTTGTGATAGTGACATGGAACGTTACATGTACACGCTCACAATATGTGGTTCAGCAGGTTCCCACCTGTTGCGTATCACTATCTTCTTTCTACAAAAACACAACCGTTCCCTGCAGTACATGTTCATGTAGCTGCCAAAACAACACCAGCAAATGTGTAGAGTGAGTGAATTTCTTCAACTAGAAACATGATTTGAAGATGAAATGTAAGGTTGAATTTGCTTTGTATTTTTGAATTTGCAGGCTGCATTCGTCTTCAGTTGTCCCGGCTTCAGACAAGAGCTATGCGCCTCTTGTTCAATGTACAAGCCATATGTGCCCCATTCAAATTAGTTGGCAGGTTACAAAAGACCACAAGCAGTATTGGCTAGTGAAGCTCAAAATTACAAACTTCAATTACATGATGAACTATTCAGATTGGAACTTAGTTATCCAGCACCCAAACTTTGACAATTTGACCCGGATTTTACGATTTAACTACAAGTCCTTGACTCCTTATGCAGGAATGAGTATGTTAATCCCCATGCCACTTATTGGTTTATGTTGTTTGTCGATTATTGCTATTTAGCTTCTGATGTTCTGTTTCGTTGCAGATGATACTGCAATGCTATGGGGAGTTAAGTTCTACAACAATATACTGACAAAGGGTCTATTTCAATGGCGATAACTGTATAATGCCAAGTGCTGATGCATACCCAGTGTTGCCGAAGTAGTATAACTATCACCGTTTTTATTCACTTACGCTCTTGCTTGAACTATTTGACACAGAGGTTGTGGTTATCAGATTATTCATTCATCATATATTTTTCTGAACTGCATGTGTTGACAACTTCAACTGCTATACTTTATAAAGGAAAATTCTACAACGTGTTAATTAATGTATGACATGCATCAACTTAATACGATATTGTGAAGAGAACCAAGTAGATACTTGCATTTATATGAAAATATGAAACATGCATTGATGCACGATGAAACATGTTGAAGAGTCACTGCTTCAAGTTTCAAACTATGGTGTCGAAGAAAGAGATAGGAGAATAGAACGAAGACCGAAGTTCTGGAGCAGAACAATTTGGGAGAAGATGAAGCTAGTGGACATGTGACCTTGGTGTTAGGAAAGTGACACTTATTTGAACTGAAATAGGCATAAATATGAGATTAACTTGAGAAAATCATCACAAGGCAGAAACCACTATAAGAGTGAAGAATCACCACAAGGGTGAGGAAAAACAAGTGCTCTCAAAACAGTAGGAATTTTCTACTCATATAATTCTCATTCATCAAAGAGTGAGGTTAATGGGCGAATGGGAGATCAGTGAGGTACCATAGCTTTACCCATTCCTCTATAGGTATTGCCTTACTTCCTCATTCTTAATTTTCTTTGACTCAGCCAAACCCAACAAGCGCAACAAGTATTAGTGTTATAAGTTGATATACCAGACTTCCAGTACATAAATTTATAAACGTTGCGGCAAAGACATTGCGGCAAAGAAATGATCAACACAAATAACATAATCAAAGTTTTACTCGATCTTCCCTGCCTTGCCGATTTCTGTCGAGAAATTTCCTTTTTGGAATTTGGTCTATTGTAGGTACAGAAAAAGTACTATCAGACATGGTCAAACTTCAAACTTCCTTCCATACCAGTGCAAGAGCTAGAGCATGCGTAGGCCAAAGCTTGTTCCTCACTCTTTTAGTTTTACATAGTCAATTTTCTCCCACTATTTATATACTGAGATCTCTTTGTTCTCTCTTTTAAAGAAGCTTCAGGTTGTGTCTTGTGTCACAAGAAATAATTGAGACCAAGGACCTCAAGAATCAAGATCGGAGCTTCCTGTTACTACCAAGTACCAATGATTAAATCCATCTACCATTCAACAAGCTTCACTTTATTGCTTCTATTTGGACTTTCTTGCTGTAGCTTCACTCCAACAGGTAAGCTCATTCTTCTTCCTTAGTTCATTTTGATCCTAAAGCATGAGTGTTATGGCCTAATTGCATGCTTCACAATTTTAGTGAATTTTGATTCTTGATTGGAGAGATATATAGTTATGAGATTTGGCAAGTCTTGTGTAAGTAGTGCGGAAATGAGTTTTCCTTAAATAACAAGATGTTCCATCTTTTTCGACTGCCATTATTGGCAGTTTCGGACATATGGATTTTGGTGGAAAGTAGGCCGGGGTCATATGAGCTTCTAGTTCTTGTTTAATTTTCACTGAGTACTGCTGAAATGAAATAGAGTAAAAACTTTTGAAAATCCATGTTCTGATTCAGATTTTAGTCATTCTTATCAAATTGTGAGATCACAAGTTAGAGAAGAAATTCTTATCATATTGGTTTGCTCCTTTTTCTATGCAGAAGCATATGATGCACTTGATCCCACCGCAAATATCACGATCAGATGGGACGTCATTACCTGGACTCCTGATGGTTATATTGTAAGTATTATTTCAATCTTAAACCACTGAGATGGTGAAGATTTGCAACGGTTGCCTGAGTTCTAGTAATCAAATAGTTGACGAAGAAAGAAATATATGCGCGGTTAATAATCGATGTGGTTCTGAAATCTGTACTTCAAATGTTCAACTGTGAGCTGCTGCAGATCACTTTCATTTTTCTTTCCACCTAATAAGCTAATAATTATAAGGGTAAGGGTGTGAGTATGACAAGTATTTCATTCTCTTTTAAAAAATAGGCCCTTGTTACAATTAACAACCTCCAAAAATATCGTCACATTCAAGCACCAGGCTGGTCACTGGGATGGACATGGGCAGAGGAGTTTATATGGAGCATGGTTGGAGGAAAAGCCACAGAGAAGGGAAATTGTTCAAGATTCAATGGAACTTCACCACATTCGTGTCAAAAGACCCCATTGATTGTCGATTTAATGCCTTCAGCTCCTTACAACATGCAGATTAAAAAATGCTGCCGAGGGGGAGTGTTGGGTTCTTTGCTGCAGGATCCAGCTAACTCTGAAGCTGCTTTTCAGCTTTCCGTTGGTGAAGCAGGAACCAATAACAAAACAGTCAGGCTTCCAAAGAACTTCACCCTGAGTGCACCGGGGAATGGCTATACTTGTGGCTCGGCAAGAATCGTTAAGCCAACTAAATTTATCACGGCAAAGAGATTCACTCAAGCTTTCAATAAGTTGTAAAATGTTATAAATATGTTTCATCAGTATTAATTAGAATCTAGTGATCATTTGAATAGAGAATATTTGGCTTAACCTCAACCTTTGCTGGTTACAGTGACATGGAACGTTACATGTACGTATTCACAATTCTTGGGTCAGAAGGTTCCCAACTGTTGTGTCTCACTATCTTCCTTCTACAATAACACAAGCGTTCCTTGCAATACATGTTCATGTGGCTGCAAAAACAACACCAGCAAATGCGTAGAGTGAGTGAACTTCATCAACTAGAAACATGATTTAAAGTTGAAATACATCTTATACTTTTGTGTTTTTGAATTTGCAGGCCGCATTCATCTTCAGTTGTCCCGGCCTCAGACATGAGCTATGTACCTCTTGTTCAATGTACGAGCCATATCTGTCCCATCCAAATTAGTTGGCAGGTTACAGAAAACCACAAGCGTTATTGGCTAGTGAAACTCAAAATTACAAACTTCAATTACAGGATGAACTATTCAGATTGGAACTTGGTCATCCAGCACCCAAACTTTGACAAACTGACCCAGATTTTTCGAATTAACTACAAGTCATTGACTCCTTATGCAGGAATTAGTATGTTCATCCCCACATATCGGTTTCTGTTGTTTTTCTTTGTGAATTATAATTTATAAACATATGAGTTCTGATGTTTTGTTTAGTTACAGATGATACTGCAATGCTATGGGGACTCAAGTTCTACAACAATATATTGATGCAAGCTGGGCCTCTTGGTACTGTCGAGTCTGAACTCCTTTTCCAGAAGCATGGTACCAATTCTAATTCATCGATGGGTTAGGCGTTCCCTCGAAGGGTCTATTTCAATGGTGATAACTGTTACATGCCACCCCCTGATGCATACCCAGTGCCGCCGAATTAGTATAACTATGACTTCTTTGTCAAGCGTTTTTATGGATTAATTACAAATGATGTTTTGATCAACTGAAGTATAAGAACAGATGAGAAACACAACAAACTTTTGGACTTCATTTTCAGATCTCAAAATTATTTTTTTTCAACAACCTTAACTATATAGTCAAGGAGTTTAAACAACTATCTAACCTTCTTGTGGGCTGCGGCTGAAAAGAAAAGAGCCGATTGACTAGATTATAATAGTACTTTACCCCAAAAAAACAAAAATCTAGCCAATCTTGAGTGGCCGCAGAGGCACAGCAACTTGAGCTTTCCTAGTTGAAGCAGGAAAGCTAAATTCAAGAAAGGATGGCATTTTCAGTGTGTGTTTAATCACCATGCCATCCAGACTAGTAGCTGAAATAATTAGGAAAAAAAAAAAAAAAACCCAAGTACATTTTTATAAGAAATAGATACTGTACCATTAAGGCATCTGAAAAGAAAGAGATAGCAGATTGGTTCATAGAAGATATAACAATGGAGATCTTTACTTAAGCGAATTACAAATTATATTTTGCGTACCATGAATTGATTTTAACCGTTTCTTTTTCCAAAAAGAAAAAAAACTAAATTCTTTACAAACAACGTTGCAATATTTAAAGGATGTGAATCAAGACTAAAAGCAAAGAGAAGCGACTAATCTTAGGAATTCAAATCAACCTAGTAGAAAATTATAAGGTCATCTAAATTCTATCTTAAACAGAAAGAAATTTAAAAGTGTTCTTCTTTCTCTTTCTCTAAATTTTTTTGGTTTCTTTCGAGTCTGTAATCGGTAGTCGATAAATATCCCCTGGTCCATGATGCTACCGAAAGCCCAGCATGAGGTAGGCCGAGCAGGCCTCATCTTGGAAGCTAGAGCAGTCTGGGCCAAGCAGGAGACACACCACAGAAGGCCAAATAAACAGACCTCAATAGCATATTTGTCCCACATCGAATAGCAGGCAAGATATAAGTCAACGCGGGGCTATAAAATATATATATATATATATATATATATTTTCATTTCTAATATGAAGATAACATATTTATAAATAATAAACTTAGTTTTGAGTGTGAACAATATACTTTTATATTATAATTATTTATTTGAGTATGAATTTAGAAGTTTTTGCCTAAAAATTTATTAATTGTGAACAATAAACATTTATCACTTATTTCTTTAGTTTGTTAACAAAAAAAAAATTATTGATAGATTGTGTAAATTAGTTTTGGTTTGTAATCGTATCATGTATAATTAAAAGTTGAGATTATAAGAGTAGAAGCGGTGGTATAAGACATTCACCTCGACAATTTTCAATTTTCGGCACAAAATGGGCCTGATGCGGCCCGTTCATGGGCCCGGCCGGCCCGGCCTGAGCACGGCCCACCACGTATGGGCTTGGACCGTGGGTGACACGACCCACCCAAATTTCACCCTAAACCCGGAGTAAATCGTGCGGGGACCACCTCTAAGGAAAGATTTACCGCTAACTTCGGTACAACCTCCTTGGAAATTGACAACCCTTCCAAACCAAAACCTACAAACACGTCTAAAGGTTCTAAATCCAACCTTATAGACTCTTGGAGCCTTCGTGCTCCCCACAAATCACAACCTCTCCCAATATAGATTTACTAATCTAACAAAGATCCTATAATAAACAACCACATATTCAGAGCAACTCTATTTGAGAGGAAATGAACTATAAATAAATAGAAAAGAGCGGAAGCTATACTATTGACTATGCCTCTTCTCCATGTACGTCCGATCTCAACTATGCAATCCTGCAGACTGGGCATTTTAAAACGAAGGGCCCAGGGGAAGACATTTAATAACGTTAGAGTGAGTGGACAAAAATAATTTAATAACAAAATATTATGCATTCCCATTTTAATTTCAAAGAAAATATACTGCATGCGGGCAGCTCAAAATGGCTCAATTCATAATCTGACATTTCACGACTAGCACTGGCTAGTCACAAACTCAAATAAAATGAAGCCTCTCAGGCTAAAACTATATATAATCATATATTCGTATGTATCTACACTCGTCAGACTCCTTGTATGAATCCTAGAAACAATTCAGAAAAATAGAAATTCATACAAGGCTACAACGCTGGCGTCTAACGCTCACGTTGCGCCATAATAGTATTTTTCCTCATTATGACCGAAAAGGAATGGTGTATATATACGTGTGGACTCCCTATATGAAAACCTAAATAAACCGAAAAAGAAAGAAGTTTTCATATAGGGCTATGACGCTTGTGTCTAACACTCACGACACGCCATAATGGTATTTTACCTTATTATGACGGACCAATGACGGACCAAGCACGTATGGCTAGCTAGCATTTATATACATACTATACTCATAAAATTCAAAATATATATATCCACCGAAAATCTCATTTTCGGGATCTCTCCAAAGGAGGAAAAATTGTCAAATAGACGAGAAATCAATAAATCTCATCAGAAAAAATAAATGATTAATAAAATCATTCATCGCATGTTTTTTATTTAAAACAAAGGTCTACTCATAACTTTAGGCCTAAGCCTGACGTCGATCCGAGGTCTCTCCAATTGAGTCTCCTCACGTCCTGTTCCAAATATATAATTAATTTCCCACTAACCAGTATTGATAAAATAGGCAAAATTAATCGAGAGCCATAAATACGCTCATCATTGCCTAACTTCGATATTCTTAAATCGAAACGATCCAAACTTTAATATCATACTGGCAGCCGTAAATACAACCTTCCCCAGAAATTGATTTAAATCCTACGATCGGATTTTTACATTATTTAACTGCTAAAATACCAAACTTCGGAAATTCACAAACCTATTCAAAACTCGTCCGAAAATTCCACAATTCACTTCATTAAACTCCTCTTATTACACATTTAAAATTATACAAAACCCCAAAACGGCGGCGGCTCCGCCGGTAGCGGCGGCCGGAGGTCGATTCCGGCGACGTCCAAATTCTACCAAATTTTAACAGAATCTTCCTCTCATCATCCCAAACAACTTTCATAACTATCACTAAGTCCAATTTCAAGCCTAACTAGGTCAATCGAACGAAAACATCCTAAAAGCCCTAGAATTTCAACTTCGAATTTCTCCTTACCGAGCTCAGAGGGATCAAGCTTTTTGAGGGAGGGGGTTGTGCACGGGAGGAGAGCTACAAAACGAGCAAAGATCACCGGCTTTGGTGGCCGGAGGAGGGAGCTCCGGCGAAAGAGGCAACCGGTGCTAGGGGAGTTTCCTCCCCGTTCGGCGGCGCAACCGGCCCGGTCACGGTCCAGGCGAGGAGGGAGGCGGCGGGGGGTCCGAACGGGAGTGCGTGCGGCGGCCTGGCTTGGCCGGACGGCGACGAACGGCGGAGAAGAAATCCGGCAGCGGGAAGAGGAAGGAAGGGAGAGGCGGGAGAGAGAAAGAGAGAGGAAGAGAGAGACGGAGAGAAGAGAAAAAAAAAAAAAAGGGTTTTAGGCCTTACACCAACCCGGCCCAATATCAAAAAAAAATACCCAACTTCACCAATTTATCACCCAAAAAAAGGCTGATAATGCCAACTCTAGGTGAAGAAACAAGTATTGAGGGGATAAAATGTCTTGCAGAACATTAAAATTAGTAATCGAGTCTTTCAGGTTAATGTATTACAATACGTACTGATACTATATATCTTTGTTTCTTGCTTGAGGCTCTTCACAGTCGACTCAATTATGTCTTGTCGATCACTCGGTACCCAAAAGCTTAGCTTAGTTAAACCTAATATCAAAGTCTTTGAGAAGAAAATCTAAGAGTGAGGTATACTGAGCAAATTTGGTGGTCCTAATAGTCGCATTTTTTTTTTTTTTTTTTTTTAAACCTAATATCAAAGTCAGATTTTGCAGTGTATCCAAAAACATAAGTCAGATTTGCAGTCATTAGACTCGTTACCAAAAAAATGTAGATTCGGAGTCCAGCTTGTTTTGGGCCGGGTTGGGCCGAAGGGAAAAAGTCTAAAAAAAAAAAAAAGAGTTGGGAAAAGGTTAGAAGAAAGGGGCATTCCGAGAATTGAACTCGGGACCTCTCGCACCCTAAGCGAGAATAACATCACTAGACCAAATGCCCATGTTGCTGTCAATTTGCTGTGCATCTCCTAGTATTGAATTATACTCGAGCTGTTCTTACACATGGTTTTTGATAACCAACCTAAGAGCATACTTGATTCAAATTTACAAGAAAATTAGCAATAACTAGACGTAGTATGGATTAGTACTTGTATAATATATGAAAATGTCATTCGAGTAATAATGTAATATAACATTCCACCCCCTCTATATATAATTATATGCACGCACACACTTTTGCTATTTTGGAATAATTCAACTCATGTCACACCCCCATCCTAGATACAATAAAATGAGAAACGATGATGTGACATTAATTCAAACATTCTTATTTCCATATACACACACACATAAACATTTTAGCTTCTTCATGATCTTGTATTACATGAACATTTCAACTCTTGAGCATATTCAAACTTTCAAACACTGACTTCCAATCAGTCTTCACAATTGGTAAGAGCTTAATCACAAAATATATGAGCTAATTCTTTAGAGGTCTTGCCTCTCTTGAAGGAGTGTGCCTGCACATAATAAACAGTATGTTTAAGACTTGATTAGCATAGAAAAGTAATTGACTGTTGTTTATGGAGCCACAAAGTTGAAAGTCCATACTTTTCAAGTGCTAACTTCCCCAAGTAAACCCAAATCCACAAAACCCAGTCCAATATTGTTGGCTGGGCTATAGACTGTATGGAATTGGCAACTCTTAAACGGTTGTCAAGGTCTCATAACCTTGTGTCACTAATAATATCATACACTTTGATCATACTTTCCATTCTTTTATGATATTGTATTTCTGATTAAGACATTTATGTTACTTGTGAATTATCCATGTCCATTATTAGTTGATGTGTCTCTCATTTTAAATCATATTATTTCATAATCGGATAGTGATCGATTATTACGGAAAGAAAAACGATCAATAAAAGAAAAAAAGTAATACATGCACGTATCACAAATTCACAAGTGATCGGTCTATGTGATTCAATGGCAACTCTAATCTACCCACTATGATCAACTGCTCATAAATATATAATTGTCCCTGAAGTCTATAGTTACATGCATATTTCATAAGGACCAAAGTCTGATGACTTTCTACTTCTAGTAGAACTCCAATTACTTCATTAGATAAAATGTTAAATGTGCAAAATATGCCACTAGCTATCAAATGTTCCTTTTCTTATTTTTTCATATATAACTAACTTTGCAAAGAATCCTTAGACAAGAAGTAATTTATAGTCTATTGTTATTGAGAAGTCATCCGGTGAAAGACTTTCAGAAAACTGAGAAAATAAGATATTACTTCGGAATAAGAATGTTCGATCAAAGTATAGAATGGTCCTGTGATGACTATATTACCAATTGTGATGCAAAGTATGCAACGGCCAAAATTGGTTAAGAGAAAACAATATACTTGCATATGTAATTGAAAAAAGGGAATGCCAACGCAGAGAATCGAATATTTTGAAAGAGAATATGGTCCAATCGATATATTTCATGGTTGATTTCCATTCTCAATCAATCTATCCTTTAATTTAATTTCATTTAATTTCATGGTCGAAATTGTTCAATTCTTACGTCCTGTAAAATAAGTTTACGACATACAACCCAATACCGTAGACAACCCGTCGTTTATATATATTTAGTCTTTCTATGTATGCTTGAATGGATACCAATTACCAAGTTGGTCTTTCTCTAGCTTGTAATGTAGAAGTTTCTTGTAGGACTGGACAATCAAACCAAGCATTCCAGAAATGAATTGTAACGAACCGTAGTTGATACAATAAAACAAAAACTGCAGACTATATATGAAAGTACGTACGTAGCTGGTGAAGGGTCTATGTGAATGTGATCGATAAGTATCCACAGAATATTTTGATGCAGAATATATAAACTGACCGAGTACACGTACTCTTATTAGAAATGAAGAATGACGACCTGCAGATTATTAGGGAGATATTAAGAATCTTATTGGGTGCTGAGACTCGTGCATGGAAGTCGGAGAACGCTACGAAGGTTCAAAGCTAGAGATGCGTAATGGAAAACTAACAGAAAGCTGGTGATTCAGAGATATGCATGAGACACGTCGTAGATATAATAATAAGATCTATCAATTTCATGGCACTTTTTGACATATATAAACTGCATGCCCCAAAATTCAAAACAAATTTTGCAATGGGAATACGATGACTTATATATGGAGGTCACAATCAAGGCAAAAGGCCAAAGAGAGAGATGATGAGGGAACATAGAGATGGACGGTACTATATATACGCGGATTTTTTTATTATATATATATATATGTTATATAACTGTGAATTGTCTCATCGTCTTGAATTTTTAGTTGTTAAAGGATTGGACGGTTCACAATATATAACAGCAAACCTATTATATGCAATCAATGTGTAATATATAACAGCAAACCTATTATATGCAATATAAACTGTATACAGCTAATATACAAGCCCATCATCTGATATCGATCGCAATATTAGAGCAAGAGGCATGACAAATTATATATAGATCGAAGTGCTATTCTCTTGTCGGTGCAAGGAAATTTGATTTCGAGAAGGCACATGAATTGACTTGTGGAGTTCTTAAAGTCTTTGTGTAAGCCAAATTTAAGTCCCCATCTCCTTAATATATAAGTTAATTACATGATGATAACATTCAATAAGTCTCGATCTCCTTTACGGCTAGTGCGCACTTACAAAGAAGCAAAGCAGCTTTTTCTTCTTCATCATCGTATCCACATATGGCAACCATTTTTCTTTTTTACTGAAAGAGCTAGGGCCGGTCGGTTGTTCTTAAGCCTTTATCATTAATGAAATAATAGAATACTTTGCGGGGAGAAGGAAGGGAGAGGGCATTTATGGATGGAATCAAATATTGGAGAATAAGCTAAACCTCTCTTAATATCTTTTTGAGCAAGTATTGATTGTTAGGTGCATAGAGGAAAAATCGAATTGAAAATCTTATATATTAATGAAGTAAGGAACTCGCCGTCTAGTCAAAACACACAAGAAATGAGAGATAGTTTTGTATAGTTGCTTTGTTATTTCATTTCAGCAATTAGTTTTATATAACTGCTCACATAAGAGATCGATAGTTCATCAGAGAGGGTATAGTCTAGAAAACATAACGAAATTTTTTGACGGTCAACTGGCGAAATGGACAAAACTATCGACAAATGAAAGATTAGGAATGTACCGATTAAATTTGAAAACTGAGGGACAAAAATGTTTTTAAGGGTAAATTATAGGGTTCCACTTGTGTGCCTTAAGGTATGGATACCCAACATGTTTTGACTTGCTATAGCAGGTTAAAGCAAACTAACACCGTTAACTTTCCGTTAAGTCTCTCTATATCTACAGTTTTAATTAGAAATATCTACCATTCAGATGAGCAAAATCACACAAAAGTAGACTTTCTAGAAATCAAAATGATTCTTGAGACTGTCTACAACTATCATAAGAAACATCTACTACTGTCATGAAAAATATCACAGAAAATGTTGCAAGTCGGAAAGACACATTTAACATAAGACACATCTACTGTTTTCATTAGAAAAGTAGACTTTCTACAAATCAAAATTGTTCATGAGATTGAATCAACCCAAGGAAAAATTTGCAACTCTACATTTAACATAAGATACATCTACTGTTTTATTAAAAATCTCTACCATTAACATAAACGAAATCAAAGAAAAGTAGACTTTCTAGAAATCAAAATTGTGAGAATGAGATTGAACCAACCGAAAGTAAAATTTTCAAGTCTACATTTAACATAAGACACGTCTACTATTTTCATTAGAAACGTATACTATTAACATAAGAGAAATCAAAGAAAAGTAGACTTTCTGGAAATCTAAATTGTTCTTCAGATTGAACCAAACCAAGGTAAAAGATGCAAAGTCTACATTTAACATAAGACACAACTACTTTTTTCATAAGAAATGTCTACCATTAACATGAGAGAAATCAAAGAAAAGTAGACTTTCTGAAAATCTAAATTGTTCTTGATATTGAAGCAAATCAAGGTAAAAGATGCAAAGTCTACATTTAACATAAGACACAACTACTTTTTTCATAAGAAATGTCTACCATTAACATAATAGAAATCAAAGAAAAGTAGACTTTCTGGAAATCAAAATTGTTCTTGAGATTGAATCAATAATGGAAGGTGAAAGTTGCAAAGTCTACATTTAACATAAGACACATCTACTATTTTATTAGAAACATCTACCATTAACATAAGGGAAATAAAAAAAAAAAGACTTTCTGTAAAATTAAATTGTTCTTGAGATTGAAGCAAATTAACCAAGGTAAAAAATGCAAAGTCTACATTTAACATAAGACACATCTACTATTTTCATTAGAAACGTCTACCATTAACATAAGAGAAATCAAAGAAAAGTAGACTTTCTGGAAAATTAAATTGTTTTGAGATTGAAGCAAATTAACCAAGGTAAAAAATGTAAAGTCTACATTTAACATAAGACACATCTACTATTTTCATTAGAAAAGTCTACCATTAACATAAGAGAAATCAAAGAAAGTAGACATTCTGGAAAATTAAATTGTTCTTGAGATTGAAGCAAATTAACCAAGGTAAAAGATGAAAAGTCTACATTTAACATAAGACACATACTATTTTCATTAGAAACGTCTACTATTAACATAAGAGAAATCAAAGACAAGTAGACTTTCTGGAAAATTAAATTGTTCTTGAGATTGAAGCAAATTAACCAAGGTAAAAAATACAAAGTCTACATTTCACATAAGACATAACAACTTTTTTCATAAGAAATGGCTACCATTAACATAAGAGAAATCAAAGAAAAGTAGACTTTCTGGAAATCAAAATTGTTCTTGAGATTGAAGCAAACAAAGGTAAAAGATGAAAAGTCTACATTTAACATAAGACACAACTACTTTTTTCATAAGAAATGCTACCATTAACATAAGAGAAATCAAAGAAAAGTAGACTTTCTGGAAATCTAAATTGTTCTTGAGATTGAAGCAAATCAAGGTAAAAGATGCAAAGTCTACATTTAACATAAGACACAACTACTTTTTTAATAAGAAATGTCTACCATTAACATAAGAGAAATCAAAGAAAAGTAGACTTTCTGGAGATCAAAATTGTTCTTGAGATTGAATCAAATCAAGGTAAAAGATGCAAAGTCTACATTTAACATAAGACACAACTATTTTTCATAAGAAATGTCTACCATTAACATAATAGAAATCAAAGAAAAGTAGACTTTCTGGAAATCAAAATTGTTCTTGAGATTGAATCAATAATGGAAGGTGAAAGTTGCAAAGTCTACATTTAACATAAGACACATCTACTATTTTCATTAGAAACATACCATTAACATAAGGGAAATAAAAAAAAAAAAGACTTTCTGAAATTAAATTGTTCTTGAGATTGAAGCAAATTAACCAAGGTAAAAATGCAAAGTCTACATTTAACATAAGACACATCTACTATTTTCATTAGAAACGTCTACCATTAACATAAGAGAAATCAAAGAAAAGTAGACTTTCTGGAAAATTAAATTGTTTTTGAGATTGAAGCAAATTAACCAAGGTAAAAAATGTAAAGTCTACATTTAACATAAGACACATATACTATTTTCATTAGAAAAGTCTACCATTAACATAAGAGAAATCAAAGAAAAGTAGACATTCTGGAAAATTAAATTGTTCTTGAGATTGAAGCAAATTAACCAAGGTAAAAGATGAAAAGTCTACATTTAACATAAGACACATCTACTATTTTTCATTAGAAACGTCTACTATTAACATAAGAGAAATCAAAGACAAGTAGACTTTCTGGAAAATTAAATTGTTCTTGAGATTGAAGCAAATTAACCAAGGTAAAAAATACAAAGTCTACATTTCACATAAGACATAACAACTTTTTTCATAAGAAATGGTTACCATTAACATAGAGAAATCAAAGAAAAGTAGACTTTCTGGAAATCAAAATTGTTCTTGAGATTGAAGCAACAAAGGAAAAGATGAAAAGTCTACATTTAACATAAGACACAACTACTTTTTCATAAGAAATGCCTACCATTAACATAAGAGAAATCAAAGAAAAGTAGACTTTCTGGAAATCTAAATTGTTCTTGAGATTGAAGCAAATCAAGGTAAAAGATGCAAAGTCTAAATTTAACATAAGACACAACTACTTTTTAATAAGAAATGCTACCATTAACATAAGAGAAATCAAAGAAAAGTAGACTTTCTGGAAATCAAAATTGTTCTTGAGATTGAATCAATAATGGAAGGTAAAAGTTGCAAAGTCTACATTTAACATAAGACACATCTACTATTTTCATTAGAAACATCTACCATAACATAAGAAATCAAAGAAAAGTAGACTGTCTGAAAATTAAATGTTCTTGAGATTGAAGCAAATTACAAGGTAAAAAATGCAAAGTCTACATTTAACATAAGACACAACTACTATTTTCATAAGAACGTCTACCATTAACATAAGAGAAATCAAAGAAAAGTAGACTTTTTGGAAAATTAAATTGTTCTTGAGATTGAAGCAAATTAACCAAGGTAAAAAATACAAAGTCTACATTTAACATAAGACACAACTACTTTTTGATAAGAAATGTCTACCATTAACATAAGAGAAATCAAAGAAAAGTAGACTTTCTGGAAATCTAAATTGTTCTTGAGATTGAATCAATAATGGAAGGTGAAAAGTTGCAAATTCTAGATTTAACATAAGACACATTACTATTTTCATTAAAAAATGTCTACCATTAACATAAGAGAAATCAAAGAAAAGTAGACTTTCTGGAAAATTAAATTGTTCTTGAGATTGAAGCAAATTAACAAAGGTATAAAAATGCAAAGTCTACATTTAACATAAGACACAACTATTTTTCATAAGAAATCTCTACCATTAACATAAGAGAAATGAAAGAAAAGTAGACTTTCTGGAAATTAAAATGTTCTTGAGATTGAAGCAAATCAAGGTAAAAATGCAAAGTCTACATTTAACATAAGACACATCTACTTTTTTCATTAGAAACGTCTACTCATTAACATAAGAGAAATCAAAGAAAAGTAGACTTTCTGGAAAATTAATTGTTCTTGAGATTGAAGCAAATTAACAAGGTAAAAAATGCAAAGTCTACATTTAACATAAGACACAACTACTTTTCATAAGAAATGTCTACCATTAACATAAGAGAAATCAAAGAAAAGTAGACTTTCTGGAAATTAAATTGTTCTTGAGATTGAAGCAAATCAAGGTAAAAGATGCAAAGTCTACATTTAACATAAGACACAACTACTTTTTCATTAGAAACGTCTACCATTAACATAAGAGAAATCAAAGAAAAGTAGACTTTCTGGAAAATTAAATTGTTCTTGAGATTGAAGCAAATTAACCAAGGTAAAAGATGCAAAGTCTACATTAACATAAGACACAACTACTTTTTTTAAAAATGTCTACCATTAACATAAGAGAAATCAAAGAAAAGTAGACTTTCTGAAAATTAAATTGTTCTTGAGATTGAAGCAATTAACCAAGGTAAAAAATGCAAAGTCTACATTAACATAAGACACATCTACTATTTCATTAGAAACGTCTACCATTAACATAAGAGAAATCAAAGAAAAGTAGACTTTCTGGAAAATTAAATTGTTCTTGAGATTGAAGCAATTAACCAAGGTAAAAAATGCAAAGTCTACATTTAACATAAGACACAACTACTTTTTCATAAGAAATGTCTACCATTAACATAAGAGAAATCAAAGAAAAGTAGACTTTCTGGAAATCTAATTGTTCTTGAGATTGAAGCAAATCAAGGTAAAAGATGCAAAGTCTACATTTAACATAAGACACAACTACTTTTTCATAAGAAATGTCTACCATTAACATAAGAGAAATCAAAGAAAAGTAGACTTTCTGGAAATCAAAATTGTTCTTGAGATTGAAGAAAATGGAAGGTAAAAGTTGCAAAGTCTACATTTAACATAAGACACAACTACTTTTTCATAAGAAATCTCTACCATTAACATAAGAGAAATCAAAGAAAAGTAGACTTTCTGGAAATTAAATTGTTCTTGAGATTGAAGCAAATCAAGGTAAAAGATGCAAAGTCTACATTTAACATAAGACACAACTACTTTTTCATTAGAAACGTCTACCATTAACATAAGAGAAATCAAAGAAAGAAAAGTACTTTCTGGAAAATTAAATTGTTCTTGAGATTGAAGCAAATTAACCAAGGTAAAAGATGCAAAGTCTACATTTAACATAAGACACAACTACTTTTTCATAAGAAATGTCTACCATTAACATAAGAGAAATCAAAGAAAAGTAGACTTTCTGAAATCTAAATTGTTCTTGAGATTGAAGCAATTAACCAAGGTAAAAAATGCAAAGTCTACATTTAACATAAGACACATCTACTATTTTCATTAGAAACGTCTACCATTAACATAAGAGAAATCAAAGAAAAGTAGACTTTCTGGAAAATTAAATTGTTCTTGAGATGAAGCAAATTAACCAAGGTAAAAGATGCAAAGTCTACATTTAACATAAGACACATCTACTTTTTTCATTAGAAACGTCTACCATTAACATAAGAGAAATCAAAGAAAAGTAGACTTTCTGGAAAATAAATTGTTCTTGAGATTGAAGCAAATTAACCAAGGTAAAAAATGCAAAGTCTACATTTAACATAAGACACAACTACTTTTTCATAAGAAATGTCTACCATTAACATAAGAGAAATCAAAGAAAAGTAGACTTTCTGGAAATCAAAATTGTTCTTGAGATTGAAGCAAAACAAAGGTAAAAGATGCAAAGTCTACATTTAACATAAGACACAACTACTTTTTCATAAGAAATCTACCATTAACATAAGAGAAATCAAAGAAAAGTAGACTTTCTGGAAATCTAAATTGTTCTTGAGATTGAAGCAAATCAAGGTAAAAGATGCAAAGTCTACATTTAACATAAGACACAACTACTTTTTTCATAAGAAATGTCTACCATTAACATAAGAGAAATCAAAGAAAAGTAGACTTTCTGGAAATCAAATTGTTCTTGAGATTGAATCAATAACCAAGGTAAAAGTTGCAAAGTCTACATTTAACATAAGACACATCTACTATTTTCATTAGAAACATCTACCATTAACATAAGAGAAATCAAAGAAAAGTAGACTTTCTGAAAATTAAATTGTTCTTGAGATTGAAGCAAATTAACCAAGGTAAAAAATGCAAAGTCTACATTTAACATAAGACACAACTACTTTTTCATAAGAAACAGTCTACCATTAACATAAGAGAAATCAAAGAAAAGTAGACTTTTGGAAAATTAAATTGTTCTTGAGATTGAAGCAAATTAACCAAGGTAAAAATACAAAGTCTACATTTAACATAAGACACAACTACTTTTTCATAAGAAATGTCTACCATTAACATAAGAGAAATCAAAGAAAAGTAGACTTTCTGGAAATCTAAATTGTTCTTGAGATTGAATCAATAATGGAAGGTGAAAGTGCAAAGTTACATTTAACATAAGACACATTTACTATTTTCATTAAAAATGTCTACCATTAACATAAGAGAAATCAAAGAAAAGTAGACTTTCTGGAAAATTAAATTGTTCTTGAGATTGAAGCAAATTAACAAAGGTAAAAAATGCAAAGTCTACATTTAACATAAGACACAACTACTTTTTCATAAAATCTCTACCATTAATATAAGAGAAATGAAAGAAAAGTAGACTTTCAGGAAATGAAATTGTTCTTGAGATTGAAGCAAATCAAGGTAAAAGATGCAAAGTCTACATTTAACATAAGACACAACTACTTTTTTCATAGAAACGTCTACTATTAACATAAGAGAAATCAAAGAAAATAGACTTTCTGGAAAATTAAATTGTTCTTGAGATTGAAGCAAATTAACCAAGGTAAAAGATGCAAAGTCTACATTTAACATAAGACACAACTACTTTTTGATAAGAAATGTCTACCATTAACATAAGAGAAATCAAAGAAAAGTAGACTTTCTGAAAATCTAAATTGTTCTTGAGATTGAAGCAAATTAACCAAGGTAAAAATGTAAAGTCTACATTTAACATAAGACACATCTACTATTTTCATTAGAAACGTCTACCTAACATAAGAGAAATCAAAGAAAAGTAACTTTCTGGAAAATTAAATTGTTTTTGAGATTGAAGCAAATTAACCAAGGTAAAAATGTAAAGTCTACATTTAACATAAGACACAACTACTTTTTTGATAAGAAATGTCTACCATTAACATAAGAGAAATCAAAGAAAAGTAGACTTTCTGGAAATCTAAATTGTTCTTAGATTGAAGCAAATCAAGGAAAAAGATGCAAAGTCTACATTTAACATAAGACACACTTACTTTTTTCATAAGAAATATCTACCATTAACATAAGAGAAATCAAAGAAAAATAGACTTTCTAGAAATCAAAATTGTTCTTGAGATTGAATGAATAATGGAAGGTGAAAGTTGTAAAGTCTACATTTAACATAAGACACACATCTACTATTTTCATTGAAACATCTACCATTAACATAAGAGAAATCAAAGAAAAGTAGACTTTCTGGAAAATAAATTGTTCTTGAGATTGAAGCAAATTAACCAAGGTAAAAATGCAAAGTCTACATTTAACATAAGACACATCTACTATTTTCATTAGAAACGTCTACCATTAACATAAGAGAAATAAAAGAAAAGTAGACTGTCTGAAAATTAAATTGTTCTTGAGATTGAAGCAAATAACCAAGGTAAAAAATGCAAAGTCTACATTTAACATAAGACACAACTACTTTTTCATAAGAAACGTCTACCATTAACATAAGAGAAATCAAAGAAAAGTAGACTTTTGGAAAATTAAATTGTTCTTGAGATTGAAGCAAATTAACCAAGGTAAAAAATACAAAGTCTACATTTAACATAAGACACAACTACTTTTTTGATAAGAAATGTCTACCATTAACATAAGAGAAATCAAAGAAAGTAGACTTTCTGGAAATCTAAATTGTTCTTGAGATTGAATCAATAATGGAAGGTGAAAGTTGCAAATTCTAGATTTAACATAAGACACATTTACTATTTTCATTAAAAATGTCTACCATTAACATAAGAGAAATCAAAGAAAAGTAGACTTTCTGGAAATTAAATTGTTCTTGAGATTGAAGCAAATTAACAAAGGTAAAAAATGCAAAGTCTACATTTAACATAAGACACAACTACTTTTTTGATAAGAAATGTCTACCATTAACATAAGAGAAATCAAAGAAAAGTAGACTTTCTGGAAATCTAAATTGTTCTTGAGATTGAAGCAAATCAAGGAAAAAGATGCAAAGTCTACATTTAACATAAGACACAACTACTTTTTTCATAAGAAATATCTACCATTAACATAAGAGAAATCAAAGAAAAATAGACTTTCTAGAAATCAAAATTGTTCTTGAGATTGAATCAATAATGGAAGGTGAAAGTTGTAAAGTCTACATTTAACATAAGAAGACACATCTACTATTTTCATTAGAAACATCTACCATTAACATAAGAGAAATCAAAGAAAAGTAGACTTTCTGGAAAATTAAATTGTTCTTGAGATTGAAGCAAATTAACCAAGGTAAAAAATGCAAAGTCTACATTTAACATAAGACACATCTACTATTTTCATTAGAAACGTCTACCATTAACATAAGAGAAATAAAAGAAAAGTAGACTTTCTGGAAAATTAAATTGTTCTTGAGATTGAAGCAAATTAACCAAGGTAAAAAATGCAAAGTCTACATTTAACATAAGACACAACTACTTTTTGATAAGAAATGTCTACCATTAACATAAGAGAAATCAAAGAAAAAAGTAGACTTTCTGGAAATCTAAATTGTTCTTGAGATTGAATCAATAATGGAAGGTGAAAGTTGCAAATTCTAGATTTAACATAAGACACATATACTATTTCATTAAAAATGTCTACCATTAACATAAGAGAAATCAAAGAAAAGTAGACTTTCTGGAAAATTAAATTGTTCTTGAGATTGAAGCAAATTAACCAAGATAAAAAATGCAAAGTTTACATTTAACATAAGAAACATCTACTATTTTCATTAGAAACGTGTACGATTAACATAAGAGAAATCAAAGAAAAGTAGACTTTCTGGAAAATTAAATTGTTCTTGAGATTGAAGCAAATAACAAAGGTAAAAAATGCAAAGTCTACATTTAACATAAGACACAACTACTTTTTTCATAACAAATCTCTACCATTAATATAAGAGAAATGAAAGAAAAGTAGACTTTCTGGAAATGAAAATTGTTCTTGAGATTGAAGCAAATCATGGTAAAAGATGCAAAGTCTACATTTAACATAAGACAACCTAATTTTTTCATTAGAAACGTCTACTTTAACATAAGAGAAATCAAAGAAAAATAGACTTTCTGGAAAATAAATTGTTCTTGAGATTGAAGCAAATTAACCAAGTAAAAGATGCAAAGTCTACATTTAACATAAGACACAACTACTTTTTTGATAAGAAATGTCTACCATTAACATAAGAGAAATCAAAGAAAAGTAGACTTTCTAGAAATCTAAATTGTTATTGAGATTGAAGCAAATTAACCAAGGTAAAAAATGCAAAGTCTACATTTAACATAAGACACATCTACTATTTTCATTAGAAACGTCTACCATTAACATAAGAGAAATCAAAGAAAAGTAAACTTTCTGGAAAATTAAATTGTTTTTGAGATTGAAGCAAATTAACCAAGGTAAAAAAATGCAAAGTCTACATTTAACATAAGACACAACTACTTTTTTCATAAGAAATGTCTACCATTAACATAAGAGAAATCAAAGAAAAGTAGACTTTCTGGAAATCTAAATTGTTCTTGAGATTGAAGCAAATTAAGGTAAAAGATGTAAAGTCTACATTTAACAGAAGACACAACTACTTTTTTCATAAGAAATGTCTACCATTAACATAAGAGAAATCAAAGAAAAATAGACTTTCTGAAATCAAAATTGTTCTTGAGATTAAATCAATAATGAAAGGTGAAAGTTGCAAAGTCTACATTAACATAAGACACATCTACTATTTTCATTAGAAACATCTACCATTAACATAAGAGAAATCAAAGAAAAGTAGACTTTCTGGAAAATTAAATTGTTCTTGAGATTGAAGCAAATTAACCAAGGTAAAAAATGCAAAGTCTACATTTAACATAAGACACATCTACTATTTTCATTAGAAACGTCTACCATTAACATAAGAGAAATAAAAGAAAAGTAGACTTTCTGGAAAATTAAATTGTTCTTGAGATTGAACCAAATTAACCAAGGTAAAAATGCAAAGTCTACATTAACATAAGACATATCTACTATTTTCATTAGAAACGTCTACCATTAACATAAGAGAAATCAAAGAAAAGTAGACTTTCTGGAAAATTAAATTGTTCTTGAGATTGAAGCAAATTAACAAAGGTAAAAAATGCAAAGTCTACATTTCACATAAGACACAACAACTTTTTTCAAAAGAAATGGCTACCATTAACATAAGAAAAATCAAAGAAAGTAGACTTTCTGGAAATCAAAATTGTTCTTGAGATTGAAGCAAACCAAGGTAAAAGATGCAAAGTCTACATTTAACATAAGACACAACTATTTTTTCATAAGAAATGGCTACCATTAATATAAGAGAAATCAAAGAAAAGTAGACTTTCTGGAAATCTAAATTGTTCTTAAGATTGAATCAATAATGGAATGTGAAAGTTGCAAAGTCTACATTTAACTTAAGACACAACTACTTTTTTCATAAGAAATGGCTACCATTAACATAAGAGAAATCAAAGAAAGCAGACTTTCTGGAAATCAAAATTATTCCTGAGATTGAATCAATAATATAAGGTGAAAGTTGCAAAGTCTACATTTAACATAAGACACATCTACTATTTTCATTAGAAACGTCTACCATTAACATAAGAGAAATCAAAGAAATGTAGACTTTCTGGAAAATTAAATTGTTCTTGAGATTGAAGCAAATTAACCAAGGTAAAAAATGTAAAGTCTACATTTAACATAAGACACAACTACTTTTTTCATAAGAAATGTCTACTATGAAAAGAATGTCATGACAACAGCCCAAGACTGGGATACCAACCTAGCATAATAAGCCTTCTACAATTCCCATAATAAGCTTCCATAGTTCCCAACTAGCAGCATTTAGATTGAAAGAGAAGACAAAAGAACATATTCTTTAAATTATATGAGGCTGGTGAGCTATTAAAAGACCTAAACTTCAACAGTTCATAATCCTACCAACATTTACACCAATCAGGGAGAATAATTGCAAATAACAAATCACAAAAAAAAGCTATAATAAGAACAAGCAATCCATAATATATATATATGATTAACGCTTCAGCATCATAAGATCCATGAAAACTAGTTCAATGGAAACTAATAGAAAAGTAGATCGAAACACATAATACATTGTTCATACATAAACTACATTGTTCTTAAACCAAAAAAATAAAACATTACATCATTAAGTTCGAAACCATTTATGTACTTTCAGAAGAAGAAGATGGATGAGGATCAAGGCTTGGCACAGGTGCTTGAATGGCAGCATGGCGGACCCTATCTGCCCAACGAAATGCCATCACAACAATGCTGCGAATTTCTGGAACGAATCTCAGATGAACCCAATCGTGGGATGGATTTCATAGGCCTCCACAAACTCCTGCCAACCAGCGCCAAATATGATGTAGTTCCGATTGTTGCATGTTAGCTCGACGTCATCCCTGATCCACGGGTACGACTTCAGGCGAAACTGAAATTGACCCATTCCTGCTTCTACAAGTCTTCTATAGAATGGTCCGTGAGCATTGATCTATAGAAATCACCAAACAAGGAATAAGAACACGCAGAAAACTCAGAAGAAAAACCACAAAGAAAAGGCAAGTGAAAGTGTTTGGAAAAATTACCATTGGGCGCCCCGCAACAGATGTGATGGGCATCAAGAATTCAGGGCGGGTCCGCTGAAACCTCCCAAGCATTCTTGTGAGAGATGACTCATGTTGAGGGGAACGTCCACGATAATGTTTCCATCATCGTAAAATGCCCTAACAGTGAAGGACATATATCCCTTGTACTCAAACACAATGCAAGCCTTTTCATAGTCTTGGATGACATCTCTCACAAATTTCTTCCTCCTCTGCCCAAACACAACGAAATCATGACGTCGTCGCACAGAAACTTCCCAGCTTCGGTTATAACCGTCCAAGTGAACCGAACCATGTTTTTCGTTGTCTTCTACCATGTATTTGTTAGAAAATGACAATGGTATCTCCTGCAACGTCAAAGAAATGATTAGGACTGATAGATGCAACGGGAGTATATAAAATTTCATGAAATAACTCATACCAATTCAGTGTCGTTAATCCCCGCCTTGTCAAACTTGGCAAGGAAGAAAGGAAGATCGTTCGGGCTGAGTTTTTCCATTGATAACAGTAAAAACTTGAAAGGGATTGAAACTGGTCGGTGCGTGTAAACTGGGGAAGCCTTTTGTTGAAGAAAGTGGTTTTCAGAAAAGTAACACACCTTTCAGATTATAAAGCAAGCCAAAGGGTAAGCACGCAAGCCAAGGGGTAAGCACGCAAGCCAAAGGGTAAGCACGCTGCTGGTCAATTGCATTAACTGTCCACTTGTTTCATGATGTCAGCCACACTCAATTGTCTAAATCATGACATAAACTTACAAGTATCAAGAGTCGAGCGAAATCATGACCTATAAGTGTAGCCAAATCATGACCATGTGTACCCAAAATGACCTAAGTCTACTACTCATATGAGCTAAGTTTACTAGTAATTTGTGACAACTCGCACATATAAGTAGACTTTCTGGAAAACTGTTCTTCATGTACCCAAAATGACCCAAGTCTACAAGTACTAATAACACAAGTAGACTTTCTGAAAATCTGTTCATCATAAAGATACAGGGAAGATACAATTACTGGGCCTATGAATTGCGTTTATGAATCCACATTTGTTGGCCCAAATACGGTAAGTGTGTTGGCCCAAGAAACAGAATAATGTGAATCGAAAGTAGTTGGGGAGCGAAACCCAAATCCTGTCAGGTTGTTGTCTCTTGATGTATGAGCTGCAACCCTAAAACTATTACATCAATGAAATATGATTGTGATCCCTTCACGGCTCGAATGGTCATAATAACGTTTGCCTCTTTGTTTTTCTTTTAATTTTCTTTGAGTGAATATTTGAGGATTGAATAAACCCTATATTTGGTATTTTGTATCAAGTTAATTACATTAATTATGGTCATTACTTGCAGTGTAGTAGTGTCATCATTACTTGCTGCAGAGTTGTAGTACACTTGCTTCATGATGTAAGCCACACTCAATAGTCTAAATCATGACATAAGTCTACCTGAATCATCATGACCTAAAAATGTAGCCAAATCATGAGATATGTGTACCCAAAATCACCAAATTCTACTACTCACATGAGCTAAGTTTACTAGAAATTTGCAAAGTCTACATTTCACATAAGACACAACAACTTTTTTCATAAGAAATGGCTACCATTAACATAAGAGAAATCAAAGAAAAGTAGACTTTCTGGAAATCTAAATTGTTCTTCAGATTGAAGCAAATCAAGGTAAAAGTTGCAAAGTCTACATTTAACATAAGACACGTCTACTATTTTCATTAGAAACGCCTACCATTAACATAACTGAAATCAAAGAAATTAAATTGTTCTTGAGATTGAATCAATAATGGAAGGTGAAAGTTGCAAAGTCTACATTTAACATTAGACACGTCTACTAGTTTCATAAGAAATGTCTACTATTAACATAAGAGAAATCAAAGAAAAGTAGACTTTCTGGAAAATTAAATTGTTCTTGAGATTGAATCAATAATGGAAGGTGAAAGTTGCAAAGTCTACATTTAACATTAGACACGTCTACTAGTTTCATAAGAAATTTCTACTATTAACATAAGAGAAAACAAAGAAAAGTAGACTTTCTGGAAATCTAAATTGTTCTTGAGATTGAAGCAACCCAAGGTAAAAGATGCAAAATCTACATTTAACATAAGACACAACTACTTTTTTCATGAGAAATGTCTACGATTAACATAAGACATGTCTATCTTGGATCGCCAGCGTGTCATCTCTCCTGCTCTCCATTGGCCGAACCCTACAGCACTTGGATCGCCACGTGTCATGCTCCCAGCCGTCCGCTCTATACCCTAATTCAAATCTCAATCGCACAATCATGTAAACCCCGAAGGCAACAGTTGCAAATCCGTATTAAAAAAAAAAAATATTATTCACACCCTTTAACACCGTTAACCCCTAACTCTTGTATCGTTTTGTTTGTGGTTGAAATTCGTATCCAAAAAAACATAAGTTGTTTGAAATTGATTGACACCCTTTAACACCGTTAAGTCACCCTGTTAAAATCCAATTGAATCCTCAACACTCTTGCGCATAACTCTCTCTTTCTATCCTTACTCTCTTCCCACCAGCCCTAGGGCATTCTAATTGATTTTGAAGTTTTGAATGCCCTAGATGCCGCCGAAGAAGAAACCCCCGGTGAAAAAACAAAAAAAAAAGTCGCCGCCGAAGAAGGCCTCGACGAAGAAGCCCAAGGCTGTCCAAGAGAGGAAAAGGGCTAATGCCTCGGACGTAGATGGAAGGGCGAGGAAGAGTTCCCGATTGTTGGGTATCGATCCACCAAGCAGCAGCCTACACTGTCTCTGATCCCAAGTGCGATTAGTGGAGCAAGACAAAAAGAAACCGGCAACTAAGAAGTTGTCGAATTCGGCTCCTGACTCTAGTGCCCCATGCTCTATGTTAGTTATTGCGAATGAAGCTGCGGCGGAGGCGTCGAAACCCGAAATGGCCGGTGAGGAGGCAAAATCTAGTAAAGTTGCAAAGATGAGGTCTCCACTAAAGCCCAAGCTAAAGAAAAACTAAAAACAAAGGGGGATATTTTAAATTACCTGTAAGTTTGTTCAATGTTTGTTTCGACTGTATGAATTCTGTGGAACTGTGTTTGTTTACTGTTTCGATTGTATGGTTACGGACTGCATGTTTTGATTGTATGAATTCTGCAGTCATATCAGGCACAAGACCATCAATCCCCCACAGGAGATGAATAACACTGTGAGTACCGTCTTCGGATTGCATTGTATCTTGATTTGTGGGTTGTTAGTTGCCTTATATGTGTGGGTTCCTAGATCTATTTCGTATGTTGATGCTTGTGAAGTGATTGTGTATTGATTTTGTTTCAGTTCCGCTTGGAGTCTTCACAGAATGGAGGACGTTTCCTCCAGAGAAAAAACAAAAGGACATTCCAGAGCCATCACATACCGCAAATGATGCTTCTGATGAGTCTTTGGAATTGGTAACACTTGACAGTAGATGCTCTCCAAAGTCCTTCAGGAGGTGGTTTCTCAGTTTAGTGATGTGAAGAAGGCAGCATGTGAAGAGCTCGGTTTTGGTGTGTTGTTGAAGATTGCTGGGACGAGACTGCGCCACTCGATGGTGCGCGCTCTTGTGGATTTGGTAAACCCCGAAAAAGGAACCATTCAGCTGCATGGGAAGTTGATTGAAATTTTTGCGTCTGATGTGCTCAGGTGATGGGGCTGCAGAATGGTGGGGAGGAGGTCATTCAGGCTGGTTCGTTCAAGGATCACCTGAGTTGATGGATATAGTCAGTCAGTTCTCTCAGTCTGATGGGAAGATCTATTCGAAGGAGCTGGTGAGGTATTTGGTGGATCCTCAAACGGTAGCCGACGACAAATTCAAGCGAGTGTTTGTTTGGTTCACACTGACCACTATCCTCAGGCCCACTGCCTCACTCTCCCTTCCGAAGAAGTGGTTGGTACTCCTCAAGGACACTAGCCGCATCTCATCATGAACTGGGCTGCTTACTCTTTCCTGTGGTTGATGAATGGAATCAAGGAGTTCAAGGGTGATAAGACCTACTGTAGCGGAAAACCTCCTTTTTCTCCAGCTTTTCTACATGGATTGTGTCAAGAGCGGCCCAACCATCGTGGACAAGTCACTGCACCCGGTTGAAATTTGGGGCGACCGAGAAGCAGATAAGCTGCTGGGATGGGTATACAATCAGGGTGGTTTGATGTCGGAGAGTGTTGATGTATCAAAGACCAAGGATCGTACATGGAGGGGGAGGGGACGTGCGGCCAGCAGCAAGGTCTCGGCAGACAAGTATGAGGAATTGGCTGGTAAAGTGGCTTCGCTGCAAGATGGCCTCGCTGAGTGAGGTATCGGGGAAGCTGCAAGATATGATGGACATGATGCAGACTTTAGTTTCCGCTCATAACAAGGCCAAGGAAGCTAATACAGAAGCAGCTGGGTGTGTTGCCATTGTACCAATTAAGCAAGTAAGCCCCTCCAAGGCCCCCGACCCTATAGCTTCAGTGGTGGCAGACCAATACAACCCTTGCAAATCTGTAGCTTCTTCAAGATGGAAAGCCAGAGGTAAAAAGAAAGAGAAGGAAGTGAAACTGGAAACGGCCGAAGTCATGTTTGCTTTTTTTACATCATGTTTGTTTCATGTTGTTGGTTGCTGAATAAAGGACCAAGGAATGCACTTGATGCATTTCCTTTTAGTTGTTGTAATATATAACAATAAGGAATGCATTGAGTGCATTTCTTTCTTGTGTTGTAATCGACAGCTATAGTTACGCGGCTGTGCCTTTTGAATAAATGTGTGGAATTTCTATTGTGTCCATATGATTTTTTTCTTGTATAACTTGGGCTTCTGTTTCTCTATCCTTTTAGGTGTCACTTGTGGAAAAGAAGAAGAGCGTGTCATTGTGGATGTAGAATCTGACTCTTCTTTTTGAGTCCTATAAGATCTGTAAAGAAGCCTTATGCAGTCATCAACAGTGAAATCTCCTTTGAACGATGTTGTGGAAGAGCATGACATGAACAAGGCGAAGACCAAAGTTGTTAGGAAAGAGAGAATGGACCTTTTAGGGTGGACACCGGCATGGATGAGGCTGACAAGGGTATCCTTAAATTGTCTTTGAAAGTGAATTTCCACTTAAAGAAAACATTGTGGACACTGGTTCCGCTGGTAGTTGTACTCGGGATGGAGCTCAAAAATTCCAACCTAACGGATGGCTCGGGACATTTGCCTTGAACTGCTTCACTGACATATTAGATCTAGAAAGGGGTGAGGACCATACTAGTGTGTTCTTCCCTACCTTCTTGGCGGAAAAGGTTTTTCCGAAAATGCCAAGCCGAAAACTTCTTGGGTCTGCTATCAAAAGACTTATGTGTGAGGAGATTTGATCATCTTATCCATACTTGCGAGAAGGTAAGTCAAATACACTTGAACATATTTTTAGTCTTACCCTGTCCACATTATTCTATGAGATGTTCAACAAACACTACATTCATACCGTTCGAACAGATTTTCATACCAGTCCATGATTCGGATCACTATTTCTTGTTAGTTGTGCGGTTGGATACTGAAGAAGCAGAATATTGGGATAGCATGCATGGCACAAATAGTAGGAGGAACAAGTGCAAGGCAATTGTAAGTCAGATTCTCTAGGTCAGCAACTATGTATGTTGATGTAATCTTTTGTGTTCTAAGCAAAACATGATATGTTTTTTGTTATGCAGCTGCAAGCACTGGACCATATTTACCGCGACAATGTATTTGTGACATCAAGAAGAAGAAGTTTACAGAATTCAGGTTGGTGGACCGGATGGAGGCCAAACAATCCGATGCTGATTGTGCTATTTTTGTGATCCGACACATGCAGCGTTATGGTGAGGAGTGGTGGCGTAATGTAAGTAATCTGAAGGACTAATCAATTCATCTCTTGTTTCATGAAATCACTCGAGACATTGACACATATACATGTTTAAATATTGCCGTTCAAATCAGAAGAGACTCGTATGAACTGCTGCTTTATATGATAAAGAGCAAGTACAATAGCCTCTTGAGAATGGTTTTACAAGAGACAGTGAAGAAGGAGGATACAAAGGAGGATAACTTGGAAAAGGCGGCAAGAATGAGGAAGGTTGAAGGAAAACAAAACACCAGGGCTCGGTCTAAAGGGTGTGAACAAAGATGTACGTCGCAGCCATTAGTGAAGTTACTGTGATGGTTTTTGGTGATGAGGGAAGTTATTTTGACACATCTACTATTTTCTGTAGAAATGTCTACCATTTACTTAAACAAAATCACAAAGAAGTAGACTTTCTAGAAATCAAAATGGTACTTGTGTTCGTTCCATTTAGATGGCAAAGTTGCAAAGTCTACAACTAACATAAGCAACATCTACTGGTTTAATGAGAAACATCTACCATTTACATAAACAAAATCACAAAGAAGTAGACTTTCTGGAAATAAAAATGGTACTTGTGTTCGAACCATTTTGATGGCAAAAGTTAAAAGTTACAACTAACATAAGACACATCTACTGTTTTCATAGAATGTCTAACATCTACATAAACAAAAGCACAAAGAAGTAGACTTTCGGGAAATCAAAATCCTACTTCAGCATCAGAAACAGATTGCTGAACAGATTACTATTTTCATTACTTCTTCGACATCCACCCTGGGGTTTCTTCTGTACAACTTCATGCTCCACATCTGATTTGTGACTCCAATTCTGGAAAATTAATTGTTCTTGAGATTGAAGCAAATTAACCAAGGTAAAAAAATGCAAAGTCTACATTTAACAATTGACAAACTACTTTTTTCATGAGAAATGTCTACCATTAACATAAGAGAAATCAAAGAAAAGTAGACTTTCTGGAAATCTAAATTGTTCTTGAGATTGAATCAACCGAAGGCAAACGTTGCAAAGTCTACATTAACATAAGACGAGTCTACTATTTTCATAAGAAATGTCTACCTTTACATAAGCGAAATAAAAGAAAAGTAGACTTTCTGGAAATCAAAAATTGTTCTTGAGATTGAATCAACCGAAGGTGAAAGTTGCAAGTCTACATTTAACATAAGAAATGTCTACTACTTTCATAATAAATGTCTACATTTAACTAAGACATGTCTACCTTGGATCGCCAGCGTGTCATCTCTCCTGCTCTCCATTGGCCGAACCCCACATCACTTGGATCGCCACGTGTCATGCTCCAAGTCGTCCGCTCTATACCCTAATTCAAATCTCAACCGCACATCATGTAAACCCTAAACCCTAAACCCTAAACATTAAACCCTACTTCCGATCTACCTTTAACTCGATTATTATGAAACAAGTAGCCCCGTATACACAATACGTATTATATTAGATCTATCATTACATACAAGCACCCATATAGGGAAGATAATCACGTTATGAAAATCGTTAGGAACAAATAACCTTTATACATGGTGGTGTCACATTAGATCGATCATTACATACAAGCGCCCCTATAGACAAGATAATCACGTTAGCTCGATCATTAGGAACAACTAGCCTTACATACACGAGATGTATTGTTAGCTCGATTATTAAAAACGAGTAGCCCTATATACACGAGATTTCACATTTGCTCGATCATTAGGAACAAATAGCTCTATATACACGAGAAGTACTACATTAGGTCGATAATTAGGAACAAGTAGCTCTATATACACAAGATGTCACCTTTGTGCGTTCATTAAGAACAAGTAGCTCTATATACTCTTCAAGAGATGTCACATATTTCTAGTAGAAGCAGCCTCCCAAGAACAAAGATAACATACTAGACTCAACTCATGTAAATAGTAGACATGACTTATGATAATAGTAGACTTACTCATGTAAATAGTAGACATCACTCATGATAACAGTAGCTCTTAAAGAACCACTCCATCGGCCTAACCTTTATTCCCTTGGATCGCCAGCGTGTCATCTCTCTTGGCCGTCGATTCTAAACCCAACCTTAAAATCTCGACCCCGCATTCATTTTCACACAAAGCACCACTCTCCATTGGCCGAACCCCCACATCACTTGGATCGCCACGTATTATTCTCCCAGCCGTCCACTCTATACCCTAGCTAATTCAAATCTCACCGATCATTCTTTCACACAAAACACTACACTCCGATTGGCCGAACCACACATGCCCCGGATCGCCAGCGTGTCATCAACACATTTATCATTAGAAACGTCTACTGTTTTCATGAGAACTGTCTACCAATTACATGAGCAAAAATACCAAGAGGTAGACTTTCTGGAAAGCAAAAAGGAACTTGTGTTCGAACTATTTAGATGGCAAAAGTTGCAAGGTCTACAACCACCATAAGACACATCTACTGTTTTCATTAGAAACATTTACCATTTACATAAACAAAATCACAAAGAAGTAGACTTTCTGAAATCAAAATGTACATATGTTCGAACAATTTAGATGCAAAAGTGGCAAAGTCTACAACTAACATAAGAAACGTCTACTAGTTTCATGAGAAACATCTACTATTTACATAAACAAATCACAAAGAAGTAGACTTTCTGGAAATCAAAATGGTACTTTGTGTCATTCCATTTAGATGGCAAAAGTTGAAACGTCTACATTTAACATAAGAAACATCTATTGTTTTGATTAGAAACATCTACCATTTACTTAAACAAGATCATAAAGAAGTAGACTTTCTACAAATCAAAATGGTACTTGTGTTCGAACCATATAGATGGCAAAAGTTGCATTACAACTTACATAATACCATCACTACAGAATCACTACTCCGTGCGGGTGTTTTTTTTGCACGTAACGTATGTGTACCCAGCCTGTTTGCAGTTACGGCAGTGTACAACTCTCTTTGCAGGTGTTGCTACTGAAGAGGGTCATCGCTTCCTAACTCTGCTTCCGCTTTTTCATGCTCTTTTCTTACCAGACATGTTTGAATATTGTGTCCACCGCCTTTGCAATAACCAAGGTAACCGTCCGTCTCAATGGCTCATTCTTTTTGTCGCTCTTCTCTGCCTTTGGTCTTAGATGGGACAGGGTCTCTCACAATAGAACCTTCATCGTGGGTGTAGCCGTACCTTGCACTTTTTCTTGATCACTCGCCAAACCTTCCATAATTGCTGCTAGTCTATCGATCTCCATCTTCAACATGTTGTAGCCTTCTTGCGTCTTTGAAGCATAAAAGCACAACCGATTGCAATCAGCATCAAAGCACATACTGCTACGACGAAAGAAAAGAAAACAAATGTGTTCACAGACTAACATTACAGGTACCCATATTATCTGACGAACCCTTACATGTGTCCGTAATTAAAATAACTAAAATTCAAGCCATGAACATACCTGCTCACTTGCACGGCTTCTTGGGGCATTTCTTTGTCTAGATATGGGATTTCACAAACACTTCTTGCGTCCCTCGACCACCTCTTCACTATCAGTGACTTGTGAAGATGAAAGATGTTTTCGTTTTTCATCACCGAGAACATGTGACGACACGGCACTCCCCTATACTCAAACATTTCGCAAGAGCACAACATAATCGGGTCGCTGCACTTTCAGTCTCTCCGAGGGTAGTAGGTAACAGTGTGTTCAAAATTAGGACGCTTGTAACTGATACCTTAAACCCGGGAACCATCTTCATGACATTCTGTTCCTTGCTTTAGTGTGATATGAGCCTCTTTCATGATCTCCCTAAAAATCCACTAAACACGTCGTGTGTGAATACAGAAGATGCTTGTTTCTCCAAATCATCCAGTGAGTTTTCGCACTATGAAATGAATTCATAGTGTTGAAATCATCCCTTCTTGATTGTTTCTAATTCTCATAAGTGTTCGTCCACAACGAAACAACCTGCACAAGGGTTTTGCTTTTCGATAGGACAAGCTTGAAGTCTTTATTCATTCCCTCACACCTTTTGTGCTTTCATGCCGGCCATAAATATATCACGGAGAATGCTTGACAAAACTTGTCTCTCTTTCATACATACTGTTGATCTAATCATTGTCGTGGAGATCAAATTCGTCTAGCATATCCTGCCACAACCTATCAAATTGCTCAACCGTTTGATACTTCCTAATGCACCTGTTGAAAGCCTTCAACTTTTCCACTGACTTTAAATGGCCATTAGCATTTTGACCTATGTGCCAAATACAGAGACGGTGCCTTGCTTCTGGCATCACGATTCGAATTGCAGTACGCATGGCCTCGTCTCCGTCTGTGATTACAGTCTTTGGCATTTTCCCGTTCATCGAATCCAGGAATTTTCTAAGCAACCAAGTGTAAGTCTCCACGGTCTCATCTGAAAGAAGAGCAGCACCAAACACAATACTACCCGATGATTATTCGTCCCACAAACAAAACCAATGGCCTGTTGTAGACATTGGTTTTGTAAGTTGTCGAATATCAACACATCCCCATAACACTGATAGTCAACAAATGAATGCCCATCTCGCCAAAACATTCCACCATCCTATCTTTTGAATCTGCCGTGAATCGGCGAAGAAGTGAGGGTCTTTTGCCGCCAGTGCATTCATGTACGAAAGTGCGCCTTCAGAATCACTCTCAAATGGGCGGTCCTTCGTGCTGGTCGATCTTGTTGTAGAGGTCCTTCACGGTAAATCCCACTCTCCTATTCCCCCGCTCTGTTCGACATATACTCATAGGCGTGACAAGGTCTAATTGACCCCTTGTCATCGTATTTGTTAGAGCCAAAGATTCCTCGCCAACATGTCGATTAGTACGAATGAAGGGATTTGGTTGCTAGTTGCCAGCATGTGATTATGCTGAGGAATGAATGCCTTCACCACATAACTTTGGTTGCCTCACTGTATCCAATCCTCAGTTTAGCTCCGCATAATGTTCTTGTCTCTCTCCGAGCATAGCGACTGCTTTCTCCTTGTTCCAAGGACTTGGTTGCTTTTCGGGTTCCTTCCTTGTTGCAGACCCACTCCCTCCTCCGAATCAAACCATTAGACTCACCCTTGTCACTCTTCCTTATACCAAACCCACTGCCACAGAATAGGCAGCGTAGAAACTTTCTGCCTCATCAACTGTATTGAATGCATGGCTTCAATATCAGAAACTGAAAAGCTTCCATGTCTTGGGACATGTACCTTTGCATCCTCAAAACCCGAAGAAGGTTTTCTTCATTCTCCGATGGATCCATGGTTGGTTGTTCTTCATTCCCAGATGCATCCATACCTGTGTTCAATCAATATTTGCTTAACAACTAATCCAACAACAAACATAAAGAGATACTGGATCCATGGCTGGCTGTTCTTAATTCGAGATACTTAGACCGAATTAGAAGAGTAGACCGAATTGAAATGCAATACTCACCTACAAGAGACGTGAGAGTCCGAGTTTGATAGATCGATTTGGAGTCTGACAGACCGAATTGAAGAGTTTGACAGATCGATTTGGAGTTTGACAGACCGAATTGAAGAGTTTGACAGACCGAATTGAAGAGTTTGACAGATCGATTTGGAGTTTGACAGACCGAATTGAAGAGTTTGACAGATCGATTTGGATTGCAGATAGAGAGAGAGAGAGAGGAGAGTTCAAATCGGAGAGAGAAAGAGAAGGAACAGAAAGAGAGAGGAGGGTAAGAGTCCGAGTTCAAATCGAAGAGAACAGGAGAGGTGAGTGGATGTAGTCACTCCATCAGTTTAGATGCTTTAAATCTTCAAACGGTCATATGACCGGCTAAAGAGTAGCAGGTCATCCTTTTAAGCAATGAACCAATCACAAACACCTATGTGGTTAAGGTATCCATACCTTAAGGCACACAAGTATTTGCCTAAATTATAAGGTGTCACAAGTATTTAATGTTTTTTTTACAAGTCACTGAAATTCACTTGTTTTTCACAATCTCTTAAATTGTATCTTTTTTGAGTAAAATGTTATCAATTATCATTGGTAGCAGAACTGAGGCTAGCAATAGTACAATGCATCGTCCATAACTATGAGTACCATTACAGTTGTCAATTTGGCTCACTATTAAGCGTATAACACTCAGAAGCTTATTTGAAATATGTGGATAGCAACTTTTTTTTAAGACGCTCATTTACGGTACTTCACCATCATTAAAGTATTGTCTTTCTTCACTCGATAACATCACGTTTGCTGGTGAACTAAAAAAGAAGTGATTGCCTTTGACTTGAACTTCTACAGAATGCCACATAGAGTGCACGGGGCTCCCGAATACATCAAACGTCACTGCCCTGGCGGTGTTAATAAGTCGTCCGACTAGGTAGAACCAGGAGCCACGAATCCTTTTTTCGAGCATCTAAGATCGCCTAGGTCAACAGGTTCTTCTTGATGTGAGAAAGAGAGCTTGGAGATTAATCTCGTTGTTAGAGATGTGAGAAAGAGAGCAAGGAGATTAATCTCGTTGTTAGAGAAGCAGTGGATGACGCCATGGTTGCCATGGATGGTGGAGCGACGCTTCACAGCAGAAAAACCCTAACCAGAACAGGAGGAGAGAGAGAGGAGAGAGAGAGAGAGAGAGAGAGTTTAAGCCGCGGTACCGGAATGTTTTTCTGAATTGATCAAATATGATTAGGATTCGTCTCTTAATGATATTGATTAGTTTTTTTTTTTTTTGAAGAAATGATATTGACTAGTTACAATGTGTGTTTTATATACACGAAAAATCATATACGTTGAAGCGGTCAACATGTGTGGATGCCCATCATACTAATTGATCTCCAACTGCCACGGCCTTCTTGTAGTAAAAAGCCAGAAAGGGGGGGGCTTCCCAAATAAATGGAGCTAACCCTGTCCTAACTACCCCTTTGGATGTTTCTTCCCCAAATGAGCGAAAAGAAAATTAATTAATTTTTACACATACCGTGTCAAACTGTATATAATGGGAGTTGCTTGGACTCAAATAATCCACCCCCACAAAGTGACTGCAGCTAGCTAGCATAGAAGATTTGAACATTCCCATCTTCTTCTTCAGTCTTTTTCTTCTTCAATTTGGCTAGTCGCATAATTTCGAGCTAGCTAGCTATTTAAACATACCCATCCTCTCTCTGTGGTTCTTAATTATCTTCATCAATTGGTTCCTCATTGATGCTGATCATCGATTCTTGCCAAGAAAGCATCACCAATATGGCTTCGAAGGAACAAGTCGCTCTCTGCAAGACACACCACTGGGCTCTGGCAACAGTTTGCTTCGTCTTCATCTTCTCTCTATTTTCATAGAGCACTTGATCCATCTCCTTTCCCAAGTATGTCTTCAATTTTGAAGAAATAGTCATCGGCGGTTTCTGAAAATGATTAATTAGTACACCCATTTATAATTTGGTCATGAATCTTCTGCAGTTTCTCAAACGACATAGAAAGACTGCATGTTCGAGGCCGTAGAGAAGCTCAAATCAGGTACTCGATCGAGATCAAACCCATGACCTATCCTAATTCTAACCATTGAGGCTTAACTAACTCATTTCTTATACAATTTAAAAGATAATGCAGAATCATTATATAGTATATACCAATTACGTACGCTGATACAATCTTGCTAAATCATCGTTGTGTTCTTCTTTTTGGTTGGGTGCAGTGCTTATGCTTCTGGGTTTCATGTCACTAATACTGACAGTAACACAGAGATGGATATCCAAAATTTGCATACCCACGAAAGCTGCAGAAACTATGCTTCCCTGCAGAAAATCAGCATCAACTAAAACTACCAAAGCACTTGGTTTCGATCGCATGTGGAGCACCGGCGCATCTACAGCTTTCGAAGTAATACACAGAAGGCTAGCGGACACAGAAGATACTACTAGCACCAGTTCTACCACTTCGTCTGAGGATCAGTGCGAATCCCAGGTAACAGATAGATTATGATTTTATTTCATTTGCACACAAAAAAGGGGTAATTCTTTGTTTAACTTCATCATGGATTTGCAGGGGAAGACATCTTTTATATCCCAAGGAGGACTAAATCAGCTCAACAACTTCATCTTTGTTCTGGCAATTATGCAGATTGTGTATAGTGTTCTTACAATGGCTTTAGGAAGAGCCAAGGTATGTGCATAATTGCTTAGACTCCTCCTTTTTCCCACCACATAGTCCATGGTTGTCTATTCTTAGTAGTAGTCAATTCCATCTTTGATGCTTTAACTGCTTTTTGTTGTGTTGGGATAGAGTCTTCATGGCTTTCATGCACCCCATAACAGAAAGTTACAAGTAGCCGCCTATAAGGGGGGAAATGTGAGACTATATATGGTATATGGTACAAACTCGTTAAAACTTTCTTTCAACGGTTAAAACTTTCTATTGCTGACATAAACGAAATAGATAGGATGTTTCCTACTAAATATTTTTATTTAAAAGTAAATGTTTAAACAATCAACAACTATCGATCACTTCTTATAAAAAAAAACAACTATCGATCACTTCTTATCGAAAAAAAACAACTATCAATCATCCGAAAAATTATAAGGTGTGCACAAGTAGACGCGACATATATATTTAATCTTCTATCACCTCACGTCCTCAATATGCCCATGGTCATAACCCCACACACCATCAATGCACTCTCTTGACCCTTCCCTCCATATCAATTATCAACAACCTCTCAATCAAGCTTCAAAAAAGAAAAAAAACAACCTCTCAAGTCTCAACCATAATTGCAGCTGATGAAGTTATACATTCTTGCTTAAATAGAAGAAGCCCCTATAAAATTTGAGTTTATATTTCTAGATTTGACCTTTTGGGCTTCTAAAGATTCATTCCCACCTTGACTTCATAGTAAGAGTCGGTGTGACATGGCCTCTTGTCTACTTTGCTTTCAAGGTTTTTACATGGAAAATGTTGCACTTGGCGGGTCAATATGTGCACCAAGATTTGGGCAGTGGAAACATGGGACTTATTAGGAACCTCTCCTGAATTGCCTCTAGTAATATTGCGTCAAGATTCTGATCACACATTGTCATATTCCACAGTGATATTTCTATTTAACGTAATACAATTGAGTAATACTAGGTAAACCACCTTTTGGTGAACCACCTAGAGCCCACCTTAGATGACAGCTAAGGTGACACAGCCACGTCATCAGAGCATAATTTCTAGTTTTAATGTTTATATTTTCCTTAATTACATAAATTCTTTGGAATAAATCCTATTTTGGTTTTATCTTTCTTGAATTACTTTGGAATATTTTCTTTTTGTTAAATCTAATTTGTTTAGGGTTTTCTTCATTGAGGTTTTCTTCATCTTCTTTTCTTCTTCGATCTCCTCCTCCGTCCTCTCTAATTTGCAAGTCTCAACCATATATAGTTCTCACCTCCTCTTCAATTCAACAAACATCTTTTCAATCTTCTCTTCTCCCCCCTATTTTTACATGACCGCAACAATTTCTATGAATCAAATTCACTCCCCCTTAAACCCTAATCCAAATTTCATGATTTCATACAAAAGAAAAAAAAAGAACTGATGACGGATATTGTCGACGTTCTAAGAAAAAACAAAATATGATTGAGAAGGTGTACCGATTAAACAATTGAACAAGGATTTAATAAAACGCCAAAATGACCTAACCCTATGCTTATATAAGCTAGCGTGCTTCACTACTTCAACTAGGTTTATAATACATAGATCCGGGGTACCTACCATAACTCTTGCTTTCTCTATAATTTGGTCATCTTATGGATTAATTCTGAGCAGTGCGGAGCCTGGATTTTCACTTAAGGGGGGTCCGAGTTCGAAAATAAAAGACTCGATTTAGATTTATTTTAGTTATATGGTACATGTTGCGACACTCATATAAAAACTCAATTTAGATGACAATAATTCAGACTATTAAACCTAAAAATCTTATAAAACCAAATTTATTTTTATCAACTATTAAGAGATTATGAATGATAATTTAGTTTCGAACCATTGCACCATTGCAGTTCATACTCATAGAAACCAGAGAAGCAGAGGCACAAAATTGATTGATGTAAAGTTTCTTATGTACATGAAAAAAAGGGTTGAAAATAATTTTCCTACTTAGTAGCATTATTATACATTTAAAAGTAACCAAACGTTTTTTTTTTGGGAGAAACCAACCATTAGTATTTGTGGTTTCCCAATTCACTATAATAAAATATCAATTATAGTCATGTTTGATCTCTCTGTTCTGTTTAGTTTTGTTTTTCTTAACTATAAGTGGGACACGTGGTGTTGTGGAAATGGCTGGGGGGTTCACATTATGAAATAAACTCATATATTGAATGACTGATCCCTGCAAGTAGTCTGCAACACATCAGATCAAAGAGATCTGTCGGAAACCTAAGGGGGGGTCGGGATCCCGTCGGGCCTGGACGTAGTTCCGCCCCTGATTCTAAGGATGAGATGTAGTGCTATAACTCCATATGGAGGCGATTTCTTCAAGGAGGATGATGATGATGAGATCTCTAAGACGAATAGCTATAAGGTGTTGAATGATTTGATCACTTAGATATAAAGGACCGCCAGGAAGATTATATCACAAGCTATTATAACCTCCTTGCTTTCTCTATCAAGAGCTGCCTGAGAATGTTGAGAGAAGGATAAGATCAAGGAGAAGGGAACAACTTCTGATTGCGCAGAGATAAGAAAGAAAACGGTGATAGATAAAATCACAAACTCAAATAAATAGAAAATAATCTTCTTCATTTTTAGAATAAAATAGAAAATAATCAAGAATATAGAAATATAAAATAAAACATAAATTATACTCTGATGACATGGCTGTGTCACCTCAACTGTCACCTAAGGTAGGTTCTAGGTGGTTTACCAAAAGGTGGTTCATCTAGTATTACTCAATACAATTTCAAAAGAATTTATATATATATATATATATATCTCTCAAAAAGTAATGTTTACCCATGTATAAATTTTTTATTTTTTTTACTTTGATTACGTAAGAAGCATGCATATGGGAAGCATATTAGGATCACCAGCAAATTGTTTTACTTTAGTTTGTATGATTATTACTTACTTTGTTCCAAATTAATCAATAGATGAAGCGTTGGGAAGCATGGGAAAGAGAAACGCAGACGGTGGAATACCAAGTTGCAAATGGTAAGATTTTTGACATTTGAGCTGAAAAACCACAGGTTCTTCGATCAGCTTCAAAAATTAGAAACTAAATCAACCTTCGTTCTCACTTTTGCGTGTAGATCCTAATCGATTCAGGTTTACAAGGCAAACAACATTTGCTCGTAGACACATGAACTCTTGTACAGGAACACCTATTCAACTTTGGATTGTGAGTCGATTTTCTTTCCTTATTGTTGTGTTCTCTACTAGTTTTCTTCTTATGATTGATTACTTACATTTTGAAATGTTATTTATGTGCAGAAATGCTTCTTCAGACAATTCTTTCATTCAGTTGAAAGAGTTGATTATCTCACATTACGCCACGGCTTCATTTCTGTGAGTATTTACACTGATACATTTACGAAATTCTTTCTCATCTAATTCGTCTCATTTTAGCTATTATGATTATTATTGGTTTAGATTATTAGTCCTCCTCATAATCAAAATCCAAAGGACATATTGCAAAGTGACGACCAACATTTGAGTATATATGTCTTCTTTGAAAAACCTGCATGCAGACTCATTTGTCAACAAACAACGCATTCAATTTCCAGAAGTACATAGAACGGTCGCTGGAGGATGATTTCAGAGAAGTAGTTGGCATAAGGTTATCGATCAATCATATTAATATTTATACTTCTGTTTATTAGTGTAAGACCGATTAGAAATGTTATGTAGATTGTTAATTAATTAAAACCGCGTAACATGCATTGTGCTAATTGTGTGTTTTTTTCTGCATTAATCGACAGCCCCTTCATGTGGTTTATCGTCGTAATCTTCATTCTCGTGGACGTGCATGGTAATTACTTGATTAAGCACCAATATTTTCTTTATGATCAATTCTTCATATGTATGTATCTGCACTGGTTGAATTTAAGTTCTAACTGATCATGTGTTAAACTTTTGACTTGAACAGGTTGGCAGGTGTATCTCTGGGTATCATTTGTGCCACTAATTGTATGTACTCTTTCTGAGATGGATTTTTAACTTTGGTATATATACTTGTGGAACTGTTTTACTAATTAGTAATTACAGCTTCGGCTTAATTGGAAGCTAATTAACTAGTTCTATACATGCTTATAGATTGTGCTGGTTCTCGGAACAAAACTGGAAGTGGTGGTAGCCAGAATGGCTCACCAACTCGGTGACCAGCATAATGTGATCAAAGGAACTCCTCTGGTTCAGCCAAAGGACAGTCACTTCTGGTTCAATAAACCGCGATTCGTCTTGAGTCTCGTACATCTCACTCTGTTCATGGTAATTACCTGATCTTGGACTAATTTGGTAACAATGCTTAGTTACTATCAGTTATACATTTGCTATATATGCTCAAACTGACTTGTACACTTATACATCTATTTTCCAGAATGCGTTTGAACTTGCTTTCTTCATTTGGGTCACGGTACGTATCTCCTTGTTTCAACTTGGATCAATTTGCAAAAATGTTTACTCCTCAACCAGTCTGTTTTATTATAAAATCGACTCATATTTTAATCTAGAGTATTGATGACTCATGTTTAAAAAATGTAGTAGTCTATGTGTCATGACCCATCCCGAATTTTACCCTAAAACTCGGAGTAAATCTTGCGGGGTCCACCTCCAAGAAAAATTTACTGAAGAACTCGGTAAAAGCACGTATAGCTAGCTAGCATTTCTTTATATACATATTATTCTCATAATCATCCAAATATGGATACATATATATACTCACCGAAATTCTCAATTTCGGTTCTTCTCTAACAACATAAATTATTTCGTATGCACATTATTTAAAACAAAAGTCCACTCACAAATTAGGCCTAAGCCTGAGGTCGATCTGGGGCCTCATCTGCTCGAGCCTCCTCACGTCTTGTTCCAAATATAATATTAATTTCCCAGCCGAAATTCTAATATTTACACAAAATAGGCAGAAATTAACCGAGAGCCATAAACACGTTCATCATTGCCTAACTTCGAAATGGTCCCACACCTCAACCCTAGAACCAGCAGTCGTAACTACACATTCCCACAGTTTAAACAACTTTAATCCAACGGCCGGATTCTACATTAATAAACTGTCAAAAATACCAAACTTCGGAAAATCACAAACCTATCCAAAACTCATCCAAAAATTTCATAATTTACTTCAATAAACACCCTATAATATTCCACATTTAAAACCATAAAAATCTCCCAACCAGCGGTGGCCGGAGGCCGACTCTGGCGACCTCCAATGCCTAAGAAATTTTAACAGAAGCTTCCTCTGAACCTACTCTACAACGTTTTTAACTAGCACAACACCCAATTTCAAGCCTAACTATGCCAATCGAACGAAAACATCATAAAAGCCCTAGAACTTCCACCTCAAATTTCTCCTTACCTAGCTCAAGAGAGAGTGAGACCTTTGGAGGGGTTGCTACACGGGAGGAGGGCTACAAAACGAGCCAAGGATCGCCGGCTTTGGCGGCCGGAGGAGGGAGTTCCGGCGACAACACAGTCGGCCCTTCGGGATGAATTTTCTCCTATTCGGCGGCGTTGTGGCAATGCTCACCGGCCTAGGGTAGGAGAGGAGGAGACGCCGGTCCTAACAGGACCGGTGCGGCATCCTTGCTGTTAGGACCGGTGCGGCAGCCTTGCTCGGCCAGACGACGACGGCGGGCGCTGGTCTTCCGGCGAAAGGAGAGAGAGCTCGGGAGGGAGAACCGGGAAAAGAGAGAGAGAGAAGAGAAAAGGAGAGAGATGGTTTGGGCCTCCCCAAATCGGTCCAACACTAATATAAACACACCAAAAAAAATAAACCCAACTCTCAAAAATTTACACCCCAAAATAATACCATAATAAAAATTACCCTTTACTAGCTAAAATTTACCATTTTTACCGTCGTCATATTTTTCTCCTACGAATAATTCTCCATAAATAACCGTCCCCAAACCCCTCTAGGGACCAATTAAACTATAACCTCAATGACGGAGACGGTAAAATTTTTATTATAACTAAGCTAGTAAATAAGGTAAAAATTTAAGGGTCAGGATGTGACACTATCTGATGAGAGTAAATATTTTTCATCTAGTTTAGCTACATTTGATTCTATCTGTCTTAAACCTAAACAAAAGTTAACATTCTTCTAAATTCTAATGAAAGCTATATAATTGCCTTCTTCCATTCTCTTCATTTCAGTTGCAGTTTGGGATACACTCTTGCTACCATGAACACATTGAGATTATCATTATAAGAGTGGTCTTAGCGTAAGTTCCAATATCATCCCCCTCCATTTTCTTGAACCATGTATATAGTTATGGTTATAAAATTAACATGCATGCATTAGATCAATGAGTCTAATGCTGGTTGATAATGTTCGCTAAAAATCAATGGTGGTAATTTCTGTAGGGTTGTCGTTCAAGTTATGTGCAGTTACATTACTCTTCCCCTCTATGCTCTAGTGACCCAGGTATGAATACATACATCAATTTATATGTATCTAATTTCAGCTACCGTCCCTGCATGTTGAAGTCTATATTACCAAAAAAATATAAACTGGATTGGTGATACATTGTACTATATGCAGATGGGGTCAAATTTCAAGAGTACCCAAGTGCTTGAAGAGCAAACAACAAAAGTTATGAAGCAGTGGCATGCCGACGTGAAGAAAAAGAGGAAAAAGAATAGGCAGGACAATTCAGAATCCGGCCACGATTATTCCTCTACTATAGGAAGCAGCAGTAGGAGAACCATGAATTCCCCAGATTTCTCTTCCCATCGCCGGCAACCAACTTTTGCTGCAATGTCCCAGACGGAGATTGTCGAAGATGGTCAAGAAATTGTTGAAGAACATCAAGCAACAAAGGGTGGCCAAACTGAAATTGAACTAGCTAGTGAGGTACACATAGAAATTTCGGAGGTGAACAGAAGCCAAACGTGAACTAAAAGGATTTTTGATAGATAGAACTAGGTAATCAAAGGAATCATTTCCTAAATACGCTATTCCGATCTCCTTGTATATTTTTTGTTGATGAGCCAAGAGATTATTTGTCTAGATCGATGTTTTGAATGAGAAGGCCAGGCTTTGAGGACAAGGGAACTATCAGAGCTTATAGATTAAGCAGTATAGAGCATTTAGCTTCGAACTCTCCTTAATTTGTGCTTCCCTACAATCAACAAAGAAAACAGAAATTAAACCGTGGACTAGCAAAAGTAACATGTGAATCCGCATGCAGCTTCATTGATAGAAGAACGAAGGTATACTCCTGGTGATTCTAGGAGAACTACGTACATTCTGCAGATTTATGAATGTTCTTGATCTTGTTGTTAAGTGTTTATGATGATGTGAATAGATCTTAATCTTGAGTATATATGATGGTGTGTGTTGTTATATGAACTTATATGATTCTGCATACCATCTAATAGTCACTTGCCCAGATCATTCGTATAGTTATCAAATCAATATTTCCAAACATCCGTAGTATTAAATCCACAGGCTTTCTTGGTTAAGGAGGTCCTTATTTATTCTTACGGTGTAGATTTTCACTTTAGACTCACTTTTCAATCGAATTTTTACATCTCAACCGTCTAGTCTTTAGATACTAATGTATAGATCATCTCTACAAAATTTCAGCCAATTTGGTTATCATTAAGACACTCAAACTCATTAAATCAATGGATGAACATAATTCTGTCGAACTTGAACCGTTCATGTTTATAACAGAAAAACGCAGTTTTGAGTGCCTTAATGATAACCAAATTGACTGAAATTTTGTAAAAATGATCTATACATTATCTAAAGATTAGATTATGGAGATGTGAAAATTCAAACGAAAAGTTGGTCTAAACTGAAAATTCACACCATAAAAATAAATAAGTACATCCTTACCCGAGAAAGCCTAATTAAATCCATATATATGTCCGTATGGAACCTCTTCTACTATGAGCCTTTCCTAAACAATATCAACAACTTGAACTCTGTGGGAAGGTCAACTTTGCAAAACGCAAGTAACATCAATCAACTCGAAGGTGTCGTCTGAATGAAGCTCACTTGTGACAACAAAGGAATATGTTTAGAAGAATCAAGAAGCAGAGCGAGATATGAGACAAGCTGACAAGGGCAACACCCATGCAAACCCACCTACGAATATTGTTGAAGACAACGACCCACAGGCCCAAAGACAGATCGAAAACATCAACAATTCAATTTTGCTGGTGGGAAAAGATCAACCAATATCATTTGGTGCGACAAAACATAGTTATAGTTGGAGACCCACAATTATTAAAAACATGTTGGAACTTAGTTTTCAGACTTATTTGACTGGGATTGTTCCTCTTAGGGCACCTCTGGTCCCTGAAAGCCTGTAAATCAACTATGTCATGTTGCAGTCACAAGCCTACCTCAACATTGATAGCAAGAAAAATGCATGCAATGGGTGATGCCAAATAGTTACTGTGCATGCAGTAAAAGAGTATATATACTGATCGATCGATATGACTACCCCGTAAAAGAGTTGCTTAAGCCTAAAGATATCTAGATGGTTCTCTAAAATGCGGTCCACTTAACATAATTCCATACTAATCGATGTACGAGTAGTATATGAGATTTCAAATTTGGGTAATTCTACTGAAGAGAGACGTACTAGAGATTGTGAGTTTGTATCCAATGACCTTATTAAGATCTAAAGCATCTATCACTCATAATATGTCATAATACTCATATTAAGCTTATATAATTACTTAGAGATGTCTGGTAGTTTGTTCACTAATTTTTGTGGTTATAATCGCTAGCTCTCCATTAGGGTTCATAGTTTTTGTTAATATTTTCTTTCTTTTTTCGGATCGAAAGAACCCTTGTTTGATAATGACTGAATACCTTACAAAATGAAATGAAAACCTGGCTCGATCTAACAAGGGCCCTAATGCATTATCTAGGATGAGTGATCGCAGTAAAACTCACACGAACATATCAACACTTTGTAGCCAAAGTCGTATTACTAACACTCCTTCACCACAAGGCTTTTTGTTAATTTGTCGCAAGTCTGTGCAAGTTTGATTAGATTTTTGGATCGTTTCAGCTTTCAAATAAGACTTTATTTTACTGTGTACATGATTAATCATCGGTCTTCCTCACCCATGCGTGTCCTAAATAATGGTCGCATAAAAAGGGATCACAGGTTCCTACATGTCTGATGTATGAACACCGAAACATCAGTCTAATGACTTCATTTGACAACTGAGAACCATCATAAACAATGTTAGCTAGATTTGATTGAGTACCATGTAAAGTGACTAAAACGTATCCTGGTTTCCTAACTATATATATACATGATGGAACAACATACCAAATATTTGTAGCTGTTGGTTGCAGCAAACCAGACCAAAATGGTCCCTTGATCAATTCAACTACAAAGTCATCCACTAATCAAAATGATCAAGAGATTGTTCACCAAACATGATAAAGGATTTAGACAACAGCTCGGAGAAGTAAATATCTTTAGAATTGAAATTTGTTTAGTCTTTATGGTTTGAAGTCGACATATGTTTAGTCCTTGTGGTTTTATTTTAATCTGAATAGTCATTAAAGTCACAATTTTTCATCCAAATAGTTCTTATGATTTTATTTTAATTTGAATAGTCCTTAAAGTCATGATTTTTCATTCAAATAGTCATTCCAACAATTTTCTCAGTTAAAGGTCATAAGGACTATTTGGATGAAAAATCATGACTTTAAGGAATATTCAGATTAAAATAAAACCCTAAGGACTATTTGGATGAAAAATAGTGATTTTAAGGACTATTAAGATTAAAATAAAACCATAAGGACTAAACAAATGTCGACTTCAAACCACAAAGACTATACTGTTGAAGGAGAAAAGATAACGAGAATAACGGTCTACTCATTCATTGATAGAAAGGCTTGTTTACTACCAGGACAAGCACTTTAGCCGACAAAAAATTTTCGTCGGCCTGTTAGCTTAATTCGTCGGCTAAGATATTAGCCGACGAGACTTCGTCGGCTATAGTGTCGTCGGGAAATGGTCGTCGGTAATTACTTTAGCCGACGAAACCATGTCCCGTCGTCGGCTATTGTCCCATAGCTAGCCGACCACAGAAGACGTCGTCGGCTAGTCTCTCAGACTTTAGCCGACGAGTCTTACTGACTTTAGCCGACGACGAGTTGTTTCGTCGGCTATAGATAAGAGAGTAGCCGACGAAACAACTCGTCGGCTTAAACTAAGGAATAGCGGACGAAATAACTTGTCGGCTTAAGCTAAGGGAAAAGCCGATGAGTTGTTTCGTCGGCTATAGTAAGAGACAAGCCGACGAAATAACTCGTCGGCTTTTCCCCTTAAGCCGACGAAAAGCTTAATATATTCGTCGGCTATAATATGTAATAAAAAAATAAAAATAACTAAAGCCGACTAAAAAGACCGTATTTCGTCGGCTTTTAATGGTTTAGCCGACAAAAAATTTCATAATTCGTCGGCTTAACCCTATTAAAAAAATAATTAAAAATACTATAGCCGACGAATTATGGAATGTTTCGTCGGCTATAAGTCCATTTCAGTATAAAAAAAAAACTCAAAATTTCTAAATTACTATTCCAAGCAAGCTGCAAAAAACACAAAAACAATTCCATATAACCAACAACAAGCACATAAAAGTATATAATTCATCAACTACACAAAATCTAGATCGTCTAAATTAATATCCGGTTCTAGGGGCTGCTGCGGAGCTTGCGGCGGCTGGGGTAGCGGTATGGGCGGAGGCGTGGGCCGAGGCGGAAGTCCCTAGAGTTGGGCAGCTGTAAAGTCCTGCATGTACTAGAACATCTGCCGCTGTTGGGCCTGCTGGATGGCATGTACCTCGGCATAATGGGCTGCCTGCGCGGCATTATAGGCAACATGAGCAGCTTGCTGTTCCCGTAGTCTCTGAAGTCCCGACTGTAGCAGCTGAGTCGTCCTGGTGGTCGTGGTCTTGCTGCTGGTCGAGGCTGCCTTTCGTTGAAATCCTGGAGTGGTCTTCAGGACCCCCTCGCCCTTCTTTCCTAGACCCCGGCAGTAGAAGTTGTTTGCTCGCGGTGGGAAGGCTGTGCCCATGATCCTCGCCCCAACCGTCGGATCCAAAGTGTCGATCCGGGACATGGCTTCCTCCTGCGTGTCCGGCCATGTCTCCCTCACTATAGCACTCATCATCTCGTCACTAGCCTCCCTCACCTTCGCCTAATTGGATAGGAAAAAATTATTAATTAACATTTCGACATATATATAAGTAAAATTAAAAATTTAAAAACGTAAGATGACTTACAATATCCTCTTGGGCGTCAGGATATGCCTTCTCGTACGTATAGACGTACGAGTTGACCTTGGATGTTCCTTGGCCTCCTCGTCCATGAAGACAGTGAACAGTCTAGAACTGGCATGATGGTTTCTTGTGTTGCGTTGCCGGTTCTGAGCGTTCGCCCGGAAAACCGCCTTCAAATAAAAAACTAAACTATTACTAAAATATTTAAAAACGCACGTACTTAATGACAAATTAACTAATTAATTTATTTAAATACCTGTTTACGAGGGTTGTTGAATTTTGATGTCAGAAGCCAACGCCACTCGTATTCTCTATACTGGAACTCAGCAGGGGTACCAGAACGTGCGTTCCCGTGCGTAGTCCAATGGGTCCGCAACTCGTTCTTCCTTTCCTTGTACCTACAGATACAACAAAAATATTAGAAATATTATTAATATCACATACAATTTTGTTTTTTCATTAACTTCCCAACGTACCTTCCCTCATGCACAATGTCCGTCCAGCTGCTCTTCAAGGGCTCAGGAACCTCAAACCACACCTGTATTTAACCGTTTATTAGTTTAGTTTTTCGAGAAATCTACAATGTAATACATAATATTATTGAGGCATTTTGTAAACTCACCGACATCGCGTTGTGGACCATGTCCTTAACCTCCTGCGGGACCTCGCCCCAGTCTGACCACAACATAGGGACTCTATCCCTAATGAGCGCTCCCACGCGGCCGGAGTACGTCCTCGACTTCCTGCCTAATACTATGTCGCCATCCCCGTCAGTACGGATGACAATCCTCCCTGAGGTACCGACGATCTTCTCGAGAGCCTTCCCTGTGACGGGGCCTCTCTTCTTTTTTGCCGGCTTCGCTCCGACGGTGCCTATCACATGATAAACCAAATTGATTATTAAAATCAGAGAATTATAATGTAGTAAATCATTCATCTTTCATTACCTGAGGGCGATGCGGCGGAAGCGACGGATTCCGTCTTCGATGACGATACCCTCGTGGAAATAAGAGGCGTATCAAAAGGCACGAACCGGTACGCCGCTGATGGAGCCACTGGCGGGGGCAGTGGATAAATCAGCGTCCCTGAGTCATCGACAGCAGGTATGGCCGGTATCATCCGTGGAAGGAATAGGTGAGGCGGCGGCATCTGTACCCCAGATGACCCACTATCCGAAGATGCATGTACTGGAGTGGGCGCCCGGTGTATCTCAGGCATATGGGGTGCAGACACCTCCGTCTGGGGCTGAGCAAACAACTGCCTCGAGGAATGAGGGAAGCCCCGCTGCCTCGATGAAGGGGGCACCTCCGGCTGCCTCTGCGCCGTCTGCAGAAGGCTCGCATGTCTAGCTGTCATGCGGCCCTGAAACAACGTCTGAGGGTTGCTAGAGGTTTCCTCAGACGATTCAGACCTTTGGCCTTTCGAACCCTTCATGGATCTAATATTACCGCTCATCCTGTTTAAAATATTAATTTGAATCAAAGTCACAAAATCAAAAAATGTAAACTCATTCAATTAGTCAACAACAAAAAATATATACACTTCCTAAATACAAATTTTCACTTCCTAAATACAAATATACACTTCCTAAATATACACTTTATAAATAAAAATATACACTTCCTAACAACACCACAACATTGCAATTGATCGGAAAATCAAAGCAAACACAAAATACAAAACAAATATATACATTTCTTAAATACTAAATACAAATATATACTTATTAAATAAAAATATACACTTCCTAAATACAAATATACACTTATTAAATAAAAATATACACTTCCTAAATACAAATATACACTTTCTAACAACACCACAACATTGCAATTGACCGAAAAATAAAAGCAAACACAAAATAAAACTAAAGCTCAGAAATGTACTCGAGGAGGAGGAGGGAGGACCGGAGCAGCAGGAGGAGGAGGCCGGAGCAGCAGCAGGAGGAGGCCGGCCGGCCGGAGCAGGAGGAGGAGGAGGCCGGAGAAGGAGGAGGAGACCGGGAGAGGGAGAGGGAGCGGAGGCGGAGACCGGGAGAGGGAGAGGAGGCGGAGACCGGGAGAGGGAGAGGAGGCGGAGACCGGGAGAGGGAGAGGGAGAGGAGGCGGAGACCGGGAGAGGGAGAGGGAGAGGGCGGCGACCGGGAGAGGGAGCGGAGGCGGAGGAGGGGAAATTCGGAGAGGGAGAGGAGGCGGAGGCTAGGGCTTTCAACCAGACGAGCGCTGGGTTATACCCGAAAACTTTAGCCGACGAAATTATTATTTCGTCGGCTAAAATAATAATCTCGTCGGCTAAACATTTGCATTCGTCGGCTAAACATTTGACATTCGTCGGCTTAACCTATGAAATTCGTCGGGTAAACCTTTGAAATTCGTTGGCTGTATAACTTTTTATACATTCGTCAAACTGTGATTGTGATTGTGATGATCAAACTTGAGAAACGAAAATCCGACCGTCAGATCTGACCATCATGAAAAAATACATGTATGGGAAAAATTTCAACTTGATCAGACAAGCTGAAGGGCTCGATCCGAACGGTCAATCCGTTAAGTCAAACCCCTAAACGCACGGAAAAGGTCGTTGGACCGTCTAAATTTTGTATTTTGGCCGGACCTTCAACTGAAAATAGTTTCAAACCGATGAGACGCAACAAGTCGTATAAATTTTACGCAAAATAACCACCGAAGATACGGCTACTCATAGGGAGAAAGAATGAAAAATTCCATTGACCGCAACTATCGGCACCGACACTTTACCGGAATACTGTGATTTTTCCATTGTGGACGTATTTTACCATTCTGGTCATATCTTATTTCACGACTTTTTTGCGTTTGAAGGATTTACGTATAGTTTGTTTTTGAAACGGAACATTTACTTAACACTTAGTAAATAAGTTATACAACATTAATAGGCATGTTGTGGTTATGATGATCAAACTTGAGAAACGGAAATCCGACGGTCAGATCTGACAATCATGATAAAATACATGTATGGGAAAAAATTCAACTTGATCCAACAAGGTTAAGTGCTCGATCCGAACGGTCAATCCGTTAAGTCAAACCCCTAAACACACGGAAAAGGTCGTTGGACCGTCTAAATTTCGTATTTTGGCCGGACCTTCAACTGAAAATAGTTTCAAACCGATGAGACGCAACAAGTCATATAAAAATTTTACGCAAAATAACCACCGAAGATACGGCTATAGTATGTAACAGAAAAAGTTAAGGGTTTAGCCGACGAATACCCTAATACATTCGTCGGCTATAGTATGTAATAAAAAAATAAAAAAATTCATAAAGCCGATGAAATATTAGGGTATTCGTCGGCTAAGATAGTTTTAGCTGACGATTTCTAATATAATTCGTTGGCTAAGATGGTTTTAGCCGACGACTTCTAATATACTTCGTCAGCTAAGATGGTTTTAGCCAACGACTTCCATTTCAATTCGTCGGCTATAAGTCCTTTTAGCCGATGACTTCTAATATTCTTCGTCGGCTAAGACGGTTTTAGCCGACGACTTCTAATATAATTCGTCGGCTAAGATGGTTTAGGCCGACGAATTATGTTGTATTTCGTCGGCTTAAGTAAAAAAATATAAACCCTAAAACAGAAGGTTTAAACCATACTAATTTTCTGTTCATATATCACCAAAATTCATATAAAATAACAGAAATATGAATTCAACATATGTAAACTATAAATTAAGGTAATACAATCTTTTTTATTACAAATTAATGTATTACATCCGAAGAAATTAAAACTAAGGCTCGTAATCGGAATCATCCGATGAGTCTTCTTCGGTGTCAGAATTAATTTCTGGTAATCTATGTATTTCCTCATCGCCAGAGTCTTCGTATGTTTCTTGATTTGGATCAACATCAATAAGCCTTGGCTCTTCATCACGAATTCGCACCAAACGACCCGCTTTCAAATTATTAAGACGAACGGTAGAGGAGTTAGGAATACTTATTGCGTTGGGCTCTTGATACGCAACATCTTCTTCCTGGTCTTCGGCCTCTCCAAGTGTAGTCGCCCGATAAATATTTTGAGGGTGCACAAGGTTGACTACTTTCCACGCGTCACCCTTAGTAAGGTCATCAAGATAAAACACTTGTTTTACCGATGTGGCAAAAACGAACGGGTTATCTTCGTAACAACTTGTAGCAGTGTTCACCGATAATATTTCGTACTGATTGGTCTTCATGCTCTGCGGGCTAGTATCAAACCATCTACACTTGAAGAGGTGCACTGTCATGCCTTCACCGTAAACGAGTTCCACCACTGAATGGAGAACACCGTAATAGTTAACTCCATTCCGCCCACCATGCGCCATCACCCCAGAATTCTGTGTTCTCCGTCTGCTGTCTCTCTGTTCACATATAAATTGCACGCCATTCACCTTGCACATCGGATAAACTCTTGACATTATCGGCTTCATCGCTAGAAGTCTTAGTTCGTGAGACCAATTCGAGTGACCATTAAATTGAATATGGTTCATCTGCAACCAACCATTCAACTGTAAATATGGATAATTATGCAATAAACATAAATACGTACAGAAATATTAATTACGTACCCAGTCGCCAAAATAGTTTGCGAACTCCATGTTGTGGTACTCGAGATCACCTTGAATGTCTGGACAATATAGATGGATGTCTTTCCAGTATTCAACTTCTGGACAGTTAATCAATACCTACCAGTGGGCAATGACTAGCTCATGTGGTTGCAACTTGTAGGAGTCTGGCAAAATTCCATAAACTTCAACATCACTGGAGAGTATGGAAAGATTGAACTTCGGTACATCTACCGGCATGGCTTCGTCTGTTTCCTTCAATGCTCCTAAATACAACTTCATGTAGGTGACGCACTCGTGCGCAATATATGCTTCAGCTATACATCATTCAGGCACGGATTTATTAGCCACATAATCTTTGTAGTCTCCAAGTTGCCTATAAATCAAGTTGCAAAGTGTTATGATTATTGAACATGTATATATATTGAGGAATTTAGGTGTAAAAAACGTACATTTCCATGGGATACATCCAAGTGTAGTGTGCAACAATTGCTCGGGAAGATGGATCATCAGGTGAGGCATGATGTTAAAAAAATTTGGAGGAAATATCCTCTCAAATTTACACATGATATAAATGATGTCCTCTTGCATTTCCCGGAGGTTTGATTTTTTCACTTCCCGTGTGCATAACTTCTGGAAGAATCTTGCCAACGCTACTAACGGCTCCACAACCTGACGGGGAAGGAACGGTCGAATGAAAACAGGGAAGAGACATTGTAGCAGGATATGACAGTCATGACTCTTCAACCCGTACTTCTTATTGTCCCGGAAGTTCACACACCGGGCTATATTTCCTGCATAGCCTAAAGGATACTTCACACAACTCATCCACCTGAAAATTACGTTCTTCTGGTCAGGCTTCACAGTGTAAGGAGCCTGAGGCATTTTTTTCTTCCCTTCTTTCAACCACAGATGTCTTCTTAATTGCATTTTTTTAAATCAATGCGTGCCTTAGGACCGTCTTTCGTCTTCCCCTCCAAGTATCAGCACTGTGCCCACCACACTGTCGCAAACATTCTTTTCTATGTGCATCACATCTAGGTAGTGCCTGATCAACAACTTACTCCAGTATGGGAGTTCCCAGAATATGCTCTTATGTGTCCAGAATTTATACCTGTCGGGTCTTTCAGGTATTGCCGCAACAATATTGGGATGATTGCTGAGCTGCCCAAAATCGTACTCATTAAGCACTGCTAAAATTTCTTCTCCCCTCCATCTTCTGAGAGGCACACCGTATTCTACGGTCCCATCAAATGCCTTGTCATCGAACCGTCATTCGTGCTTATATGGAAGGAAAGCACGGTGACCCAATCTGCATATCTTGTTGCAATGACTGCTGCTCCCCTCATCGCTAAGGCACTCTGGACAAATCTTGTATCCCCTAACAACGTTGCCCGACAACATCCCACGGGCAGGAAAATCACTGATGGTACCAACAACCATGACATGCATCTGGAACATCTCGTGCATGTACTTATCATAAGTGGGATGACCAACTTCCCACAAAAAATGAAGCTCTTCAATCAAAGGTCTCAAATACACATCGAGACACTTCCCTGGATAACCGGGCCCCGGAATCAACAAACTCAACATATTGTATTCCTTCTTCATGCACATCCATGGAGGAAGGTTGTACGGTACCAAAATCACCGGCCATACATTGTATTGAAGACTCATGTTGCCAAAAGGGTTGAACCCGTCGGATGAGAGCCCGAGCCTCATATTTCGGACCTCTGACGCAAAATGAGGAAACTCACTGTCTATATGCTTCCAACCTCTCCGTCAGCAGGGAGTATAAGGGTATCTTCGTCATGCGATTCCCTATCAGCGTGCCATCTCATAGCTTTGGCCGTGTGTGAAGACATGTACAACCGCTCCAGCCTATCCCTCAACGGGAAATACCGAAGTACCTTCACAGGTTTCCTATTGCATGCAGGAGTCAGCTTATACCTGTCAGTGTGACATACCAGACATGCGTCAAGCTCACCAAGGTCATTCCCTTCTGGATCTTTACCCCAGAAGAGAACGCAGTCATATCTGCATGCATGGATCTTGATGTAGGAAAGCCCAAGATCTTTCAGGATACATCAGACCTTACGATGAGTGGTAGAAAGACGATGACCGTAGGGCAGCATCGAAGCAGTGTACTGTAGATAATTATCAACAGCCTTCACGGTCGATTTTGTCTCAACCTTAATCTTTATTACGTCCATCACACTTTCAAGAATGGTCTTCTGACAACCGGGGTACACAGGGGTCTGTTGGAAAGCAAACAGTTTGTTGTATTTTTCAATACCAGCAGTGTTGACAGCTCTAGGGAAGGGCTGCACCGGGTCAGGCATATACTGTCCTTGAGCGCATACACCGCTCTCATAAGAAAACATGTCGTTGATGAATGTCGTTGTTGGATCGTTGGATGTACTGCCTGTCTCATAAAATTGGCCATGATCATGCGGACCCCTTGAAGATGTTTCACCGTGATATAACCAACATGTGTACTTCTCTCAAAACCCGTTACTCCTCAGGTGCTGCCATACTTTGTCAATAGGAAATCGATACATATCGCTGCGACACTGACATTTCGTGCACGGGTAATAGAAAATTGTATTCCTGTTAGCATTAGCCAGCGCATATTCCATAAAACTCATAACTCTTGCACCATATCTTTTGTCCCATTTTAGAAGCGAAATTCAACTCTTATCCATATCTTGAAAATATAACAAAATATATATGTATAACGCTAGCAAATTATTAATGAAATTTCATGTCATATATAAAATCTCAATTCATTTAGTATATATTCTACGTACTACAACTAATTAATAACAAATTAATTAACACACACACACATATATATATATACTTAATAATTACATAACAATATATATATATATTTATATATCTACATCATCACAAAATCATCATTGACATATATACCATCAACACAATATTAGAAATCTACTACTTATAAACAACTTCATATATATTATATCAAATCATCAACCAAATCTATCAACATATATATATATATATATATATATATATATATATATATATATACATCCAACATACTCAAAATCAATCAACTCATAACAATATTAATATATATCAACATTATCACAAAATCATCATCAACTCAAACAAATACATCAACAACTTCATACCATATATATCAACATAATATTATAAATTAATTAACATATATATATATCTACTATTTATTAACAACAAATTAATTCATATATATTATCAATTCAAATCATCAACCAAATCGATCAACACATATATATATACATCCAACGTACTCAAAATCAATCAACTCAATCACACTCAAAATCAATCAACTCAATCACACTCAAAATATCGATCAACTCAAATAAAACTCAATTAATCAACATATATATACATATACGTACCTATATATAGCTCAACAAACTAATTATGGACAGATTTCGACAACACCCAAACTTTTTCTCCCGTTTTTTCTTCTCCCGTTTTTTTTCCCAGATGAGCTGCTGCTGTCCAGATCTGCAAATATAAAGAACTTTAGCCGACGACATATTAATTTCGTTGGCTAAAATTTTAAATATTTCGTCGGCTAAAGTTCACAGACTATGGCCGACGAAATAAATTCTTTAGCCGACGACGTTTTAACTTCGTCGACTAAAGTTTACCAAAGTCGACGAAAGTTTAACTTAGCCGACGAAAGAAAATTTCGTCGGCTAAAGTTCACTTTAGCCGATGAAAAAATGTTTCGTCGGCCTGGTTTTTTTTTTTTTCGTCGGCTAAAGCATTTCTTCTGGTAGTCTCCCAAAAGATCTAGAACATCTATCAACTGTAATCTATTCTAATAAGAAAACTGGATTAACCAATCCTATATGTATTAGGGTAAGACACATAACAGAAGGACGAAAATATAATTTCCTTAAACACTCCCCCTTGTGTTGCGTCCCTAATACATTACGGTGCTTATGGTGTTACCTCGGTAAAAACATTGCCAAGTAAAACAAAAACCTCTTGGGTAAAACTAAAGACTTGGACGAAGGCACCAACTACAATTGAAGATAATATGTGATGCATGTAGACTCCCCCTGATGTCTACACAATGACTCCCCCTGATTGGTAACTCAATCTCGGAGTACAGATAAACGGCACAAGCCAATGCACTTCATATACTTCAAAAGTAGAGTTGGGCAACGATTTAGTCATTAAATCCAGCCACATTAGCCTTAGATCAGACTTGCTATATTTAGCATTATTTTGATCTGTAAGGAGAAGGTTGCCTAACAACTCAAAACATGAGTTCGCGTTAAAAAACAGATTCACGTGTGGCATGACCTTCGTATACTTAAACAGTCATAACGTCTTCGATACAATAGGTATGGATAAACTGTATAAAGTTCTGGAAACTAGATACACGTAGCTTTCCAACCATATAAGGTCCATAACCTGGTTCATCTTGAGCTGATCACAAAGCTCTGTAGAAGTTGACTGTTCTGTCAAAGCAGATTCTCAGACAGATCCGTCCTACTTTACGAAAATAGTCATAACTCACTCAATATAATAGGTGTAATCAAATGGTTGGTGTTCTTGGAAAGTAAACACATAGACCTTTCTAATGGTACTAATTTCACGATTTTCTAACAAGTGAACTATCATGTAGGTCCCGTGAAAGTTGACCTACAAAACTGGGCAGATTCTAATTTCGTTGTTAATGTGTCTTTCTGTATGGATGAATAAGCCTGAACCTTTCATAGAAGGAATCACTACCATTACATTGGCGTTGCATGGACGCATCCGGCCACTACCTTGATGTCCCTTCACACTCATCTAAGAGGGAGCGAAAATGCTCGACCGCTAGAAAGAAAGTTGAAAGACTAAGGAGAACTTGGCCTTACAAGTTTATAGTGAATGAGATGTCGAGTTGAGCATATTGTAACAAGTACATGATGTGCTACCGTACTTAGATGTAGGATTTCTCCTAAGACTTCTTCGTCATATGGACGAAACAGGTCTTCTCAACACTTCGACCGATCAAGGGATACATATAGGCATAACTTCATCGTCCTTTATATTGCCTTAAGCCGACAAATGAATAAGCATCATCAATAACGGTCCTCACTTTTGAGACCAAGTATTCCCAAGATCCTTTCATTCATAATTTTGGAACAGTGACATCTCTTAGTTTAACAAGAGTTAATCACAATCAATCCAGAATTTACACGCAAATAGGCATAATTCTTTATATCCCTTCCCTAATCAAGTAGATACTTAGCAAATACCATGCAAACGCGCTCCGTGGTCAGGAGCCACTTGATTTGGGTGAAAACCAATCTATTCAAGATCTTTATGTACATCTCTTAGTTCTCAACAGAGATAAGTTGTGACACAAGCTACATATTCAGTTTTTCAGAAATTACCTAACTGACAAGGGCAAGTATTCCCAAGATCCTTTCATTCATAATTTTGGAACAGTGACATCTCTTAGTTTAACAAGAGTTCATCACAATCAATCCAGAATTTACACGCAAATAGGCATAATTCTTTATATCCCTTCCGTAATCAAGTAGATACTTAGCAAATACCATGCAAACGCGCTCCGTGGTCAGGAGCCACTTGATTTGGGTGAAAACTGATCTATTCAAGATCTTTATGTACATCTCTTAGTTCTCAACAGAGATAAGTTGTGACCACAAGCTACATGTTCAGTTTTTCAGAAACTACCTAACTGACAAGGTAGTGGAGTGCAATGACATCCATTACGAGAGTATATCTTATCGTAGTCGATTTCAATGCGTTTGTGAGAGACCTTACGCCAGAAGGTGAGTCTAAACTCTTTTTCTCACTACATTTTCTAACAAAGACATAACTGATAGAGTTTACACTTGGGGTGTCGGCGTCACCTAACCAAAGCACTATCTCTTTGTTTAAACTAGATCGCATCTTTCTATTTAGGCCAATCTACAACGTTGATATTTTCTCAACGAAGTATGGTTCGATATCAAACTCATTAACCACGTCATCATGTACACCGGTGTAATTTCTAAGTGTAAAGATCTCTATATGGATTGATATTGACTTTGAGGCATCCTCCAATGATAACCATAATCTAGAAATAACTGACGAATGAGTATCATCGATCAAATGATCAAGTTGTGCCAAACTCGCATTCTTCCTTTGCGAGTATGTATCGAACCAAGTGGCCTTCCCCTAAACCATGGGAGCCACGGCCTAGCGACACCATCTACCCCATTTGTGGTGTCACCATGTCACCATCTATGGGTGACGACATGTCCTCTTATCCGGACATCAACATGTCTTTATCCAGACATCAATCCTTGTAGGCATGTTTGCAGCATGTATATGTGATCTCGTCACTTTAGAGAACTTAATCAGACACAGTAGGGACAAACCATGACAACTCCAAGTCGTTCTACTTGAACATTCTTGTTCTTATCTCCCTCTAACGACGGAAAGACCGGCTCATTAAAGTGACATAAAAGAGATCGTCTGTCAAGGTCCTTATATAAGCGGACTATAGTTGGAAACTCATGTCTTATTCAAAGACAATATTCATCGTAAATAACCCATCATTATATGCTTGTGGAGGCACAATTTGACACATACAACATGTGAACGATATAGATTATAGAACGTTAACTTAATCTGTTAACAAATATGCATACCGTTACAACCGTAACATAAAGATTTGAATGATGGTGGGCAAAGATGAATAAGTAAAACTATGACCCTGCTACAACCCGTAGTCATTGGTCTTACAAGTCCAAAAAAAAACCGCTGGCCTCACCGTCGGGACTGGTTAAACTGACCGCCAGCATGATCGGACCTCTATTTTACGCTTCCTTTAACGGTTAACTATTTTTCAAAGCTCCAAACACTACCAAATTTTGTAAGCAGGTAGATATGGGAGTTAGAATTCGGAAACCGCTAGCCTCGATGACAGAACCGGCCGAAAAAGTACCGAACCGTCTATCAGAGTCGCCAGACATCCGTGAACACTTATATCAAGCGGTTCACCACCTTTTAGGTCTCCAAATGCCACCAAATTTTGTGAATAGGTAGACTCGGATGTTAGAAACCAATGGCCAAAAACAGAACCTCAAGAACTAGTCTAAAAGTTGTTGAACCGGTCACACAATGACTGGTCCGCAAGCTGAAAAACCGAAAATTCTAGGTTTTTCAACTTTTCAATCATTGTTAAGGTTCCCCATAACATCTAATTGTCATAGCTTGAGTTAAACCATTATGAACATTACCATAGCATTATTATGCCTCAAAGTGAATAATGAGAAGTCATCTAGGCCAACATCTTATGTATTATTCTTGTATAATCACGCATAAACATTGTAGTTAATGTCTTACTTAGTGAACAACGACTGAGCATCTTGTGTATGCTAGTTTCTTTATTTCGTTGTCTTTAGCGTAGGAGAATGTCACTCCTAATCTTTGCTAAAGAATAGGCTTTACAAAACAAGTAACGAGCATGGCCAATGTGAGATCATAGGGAGTTCTTTTGCGTCATATTTGCTTATGAAAGTATGAGTAGTGCCTCCATTGTATAGGAGGATGACGCGAATTGCTTTAATTCCATCCATATGCCGTGAGCATTGCTCATAGCTCTACCAAGTTGTATTTTGGTGATCTTTGATCTCAATGGTTACTTTGCTCAAAAAAAAGGATGTCCGTGAGAGTCTTAACTCTTTAGTATACGGATCATCAAAACACGTCCAAAATTGTCCCGAACGATTTATGTTAAAGCCTACATAAGTCGATATCTCCATTCTTATCATTGATGACAATAACAGATTCAATTAACCGAATCTTAGTGACCCATGAATGTTGCGCATTCATTATAGTGATACATTAGAAATTCTCATCATTTCTCACAATGTGTTTACAGGTTATAAACATTGACGTGAATATCATTAAGTCATAACACGGTTCGATTGCTTTCTTATGTATAAATAACATATGTGACTTGAATCATAACGCCATTAGGCATTGAAACTGGAGCATTAATCTGCTCTGATTATTTGTGATGATCTAATCATCATAGTCACAACGGATTTATAAAGAACTAAAGCCATGAATAGTTGTCTATTCCTTGCAATAAACTAGGCACTCAATCTCTCTACAACACATTCGTATACAAGAATGTAGAAACAACAATCTTATGTCAAAACATAGAAACCGAAATATGTTAGACATTTCGATGGAGATTGAAAAAAGGTATTAGAATCCTTTAGAGTACATTATATGACGTGTAATACTACATAGATGGACGAAACAAGGCTTAAAACATGCTAAAACTTGGCAAAATTGGTCTTGAGCACCCATGACCCACTATTAGATCTTGTAAAGAAAGAAGAAGATTTTTCAACATCCAATTTTGGATGACTTTTAGCGTAACACAATTTTCTTTTTGCAATTATGAATCCGCTCAAGAGTGTAAAAGACTACTCTTGTTTGTAATGTCTTTGCAATTGTATAAGTGTGCATTGTGCCACACTTAACTAATGCGATATATTGCATTATCATATAGCTTATGTAGATCGAACTATATGTGCGAGACAAAATTCGAATATATATGTCAATCTTGCATCGAGGTCTTGACCATGAATGTAATTCAAAATATAACGACTAAGTAAGTTTAGTCAAATATGTGAGGTGTATGTCTTCACAAAACTTAGAAAAATAAACGGATTTGTAGTCACTTAGACTAATAAACCGAAGTCATATGCTTCATATCTTCCGCAATATAACTTTTGCTTTTAAAATTCATAACTGTGAGAATAATATTCTCATCTTCTTCCATACATATAGTGAGCTTCTTGTTGCAAGAACTCCATATATTTTGTATACATTGACCAGAATATTGCTTTCTTTGCATTTAATGAACAGATGTAGAACCACATCAATAAAAGATTTTTCTTTTACTAGCCCAATCTTTATATGACATGTGGGGTTCGAGGTGTTGCCTCTCCCACTTTTCAGAATTCGTGACATGAAATTTGTCACTTTTTTTATGTCAAATTTAGGGCGTATGTTTCGGTCAATTATATCAAAACAACAAGATGGAAGAGTAACTATTATGGGTATACGATAATTAATTCCAATTATTGAATTAGGTCAAGACCAAGGTTTATGGTAACTCAATTCGATATGAACCGTGACAAATTCCGTCACAAATCGATATTAACCGTGATAATTTTCGTTACTAATCGATGTTAACCGCGACAATTTCCGTCGCAAATCGATGTTTGTCCATTTATTAACCACGACAATATTTCGTCGTAATACCGTGACTTGTCAAACCGTCACAAATTTCAACTTTGATATGAGAGGTCTCAATCCCTCAATATCGTCTCACGTTATAAAGAAAGGTGAGATGTAGAAAAAGGCTACGAAGCCCGGCTATGAAATTAAAATTCAAAAACGGCAACTTTTATAAAAGCTTACGTGCTAGTTTGCCGTGTAAGGGAAGTTGCCTTTGTAATTTTCATGTTTACTTCCATGCTGCGAAGTAACTCTCACAATTCCATCGCGATCCGTCGCGCGAAAAATTTCATGAAAAATAAAAACATATAGATAGTCATATTCACTATATAATATAAACAGTAAAACTAATTAAAGAATTACTGTGGTAAAAACTTGTTTTATCCATGGGTAAAAAAATTACCTGGAGGGGAAAATTTACTGTTTTGCCCCCCTTACAATCAGTTTCTCTCCTCTGCCTTCGGATCCGAGTATTGATTCGGGTCCTAGGTTGTGTAGAGGTTGTCGTCGGAGGAGAAGGCGTGCGAGCGTCGTGCCAGGGCAACACTAGGTTGTCAGTGATCGGCGGTCGACAACGAAGGGGCGACGATGATGTCGGGTAGGAGGTCCGATCAGAGTTGCTGTGAGGGAGGGGCGTCGTTCGGAGCTGGGCGGGGACTAGGTGGGCCGAAGAGAGCTCGCGTGTGCAGCGCTAGGGCGGTGGTGCAAGTCTGGGGGCTGGCGTTGGAGGCTGAAGGTCGCCGGGGCACGCAGTAGGTCCTCGGGCCCGCTCGGGCTGGATTTTGGTTAGAGATCAGCTCGGATGGTTGCCGGCATTGTTGAGAAGCTAGGGTGCCCACAGTAGTTTAGTGGGTTGATAGGAGCATAAAATGCGACATTCTTAATGTGTTATTACCTCCATTTGTATTTTGATTATCTCTTATTGTCGTAGAATAGAGTCATAATGTAGAGTCAAAAGTTTTTGGTAGAGTTGTGTGTAAAACGTGTTAAACATAAAGGAATGATGTAGAAAATTGTCACAAATTGATTTAACTTCTCTGATACTTAGGTGACATGTAGAAGACTGCCAAGAGAAGTGTTCCTGATGGACCTAGGGAAGCAAAGCATGAAAGGAGAGGTCCAAACCAAGTCCAATATGGAGAAGAAGATCTAAATTCGGCAGAATATCAAGAATATCCAAGCCTTGACCTAGAGAAGTGTTCCTGATGGATCCAGGAAGCCTAGTCCATGAAAGGAGAGGTCCAAACCAAGTCCAATATGGAGAAGAAGATCTAAATTCGGCAGAATATCAAGAATATCCAAGCCTTGAAAATCCTGATTTAATCGGGAGAATTCCTGTGCATGTCTCTCAACTTCAACAGACTCTCCAGGACAGCTCAAAATGAATCAGAAAACGTGCTAGATATGGATAGAGAGCTACGGGAGTCTAGTTTCCAAATCAATTGGAATCACCTCAATATCTATTTTCTAGAGGGAGTTATGACGTAATCATCAGACGGAGGTCATTCTGTCGAAATTGAGAAGAACTAGGAAACCTAAACCGACTTGGTTTAGGCTTTGTGGCCGACTTCTCTAGGGTTTTTCCTCTATATAAAGTACGACTTCAAGTACAGAAAATCATTATCACTACCCTTGCAATTGCATAGCCGAAACTCTACCAAACCCTATACAGAAAATTACTTAGCCGATTCATCCACCACAAACCATAAGAATCATTCCATCCTTCCACCGATTTTCCCCACACTTGCCGAATCTTTCAAGGTTGCAAAAGTGTGATTTTCTCATGACTTCTTATATTATTTTCTGTATAGTTTTGAACTCTATTGTAATATACTTTTCGATTTTGGTTTTATTTATCAAACATGGTTTTCGGATTTCTTTGTGATCTTTGATTGTTCTATGTTTTGATTTGTAACTTCTTGAATATATGATGATTTCGTGATTTAGGCTTTGGGGCAGTAGCATGTTCTTATGTGTTTTTGATTTCTAATTGATTAATTGTCATGAATTCGTGCATCTAAATCAATCATTGAGGCTGCCTTGGCCATGGTTGTCCTTAAGGTGCGGTTTCATCTACCATAATAATTTTGGATCGATTCATACGCAAAGTTATCTTGGTCTTTGTTATTAACTTAGGGCGGATATAATTCTGATAATTTGCATGCTAATAGGATGAGTGACGCCATGCCTTAGATCATGTTTCTGATTGACTCGTGTGCTAAAGTGTTTTCTTTGTTTAATCTCTACACAACGTGTCTTTAAATGAGTTAGCATTCATGTTTAGGATCAAGCGCAAAGATGGTTATAAATACTTGAGGAGTCTTAACAATTAGATAACCACAAAGGCTCTAATTAGAATCAGAATTGGTTAGAGTCTAGGACAATTTGAACGTTGCTGCCCGGCCTTGCATGAAGTTGTTATATGTTCTTTATGGTTTTTCGTGTTAGGTGTTGCATGAGTATGTTGATCACTTGTATATAATAATCTTAGGTTTAATTTTCAGTAGGTTATTTGTTAGAATTAATCAATCTTAAACCCTTAATATTTCGATGTATATTTGTGAATACTTGTTTATAAGTTGTTTGGTTTTTCTTCTTTCGATCGCCCTTTGGTTTGCCCGGCTAGAACGATCCCTACTTGTCCATACTACTACGATTGTAGAGTAATTAAATTGAAGTTGTTTGACCCCAGTTACGTGACACGTCATGGGTGCCCAGAGTAAAAACGGTGGGGGGGGGAAGGCGGCAGAAAACCTACGGGTTTGTAGGTTTTTTTTTTTTTTTTAGGTTTTGTTATCAAGCTCGGATTAGAGCGCGGTGCTGATAACGTGTTGAAGGAGAAAATATAACGAGAATAACGGTCTACTCATTCATTGATAGAAAGGCCTATTTATAGGCATTACATAGTGTTTCCCGAATGATCGATCTAAAACATCTATCAATTGTAATCTATTCTAATAAGAAAACTGGATTAACCAATCCTATATGTATTAAGACAAGACACATAACAGAAGGACGGAAATATAATTTTCTTAAATTTTACTCATATTTTTATTTCTTGATTACACAGTACTTCAGGATTTAGGGTTTACAGTTTGGTTTAGGGTTTCATATATACATATTTGCTTGTAAAGAAGTAAAGAACAGACAGGCTGATACACCTGGTATCAGTAATCGGGCCATAGTCAAGAACTCTATTACTCGCACCAGTTTGCTATCTTAATTCCTCATTTCATAATACAATGGAGACTCTAGCAGGCTAGCAATTTTTTTTTTTTCCGATAGACATAAAGAAAAACAGAACTACAAGGTAAAACCGTAAAACCACCATCAACACTCCATTCTCAGCTGATCTAACTGGAACGCCGAGGACACAGAAAAAGGTAACTAGTGAAACCAAACAGCAGGAGACTAAAAGAGATCTTATATATCCTAGCCTCAAACAAACAAGATCTTCAAATCGATAAATACGTTTTCAAATTTAGCATTATCCTATCGATGAAATATGATGAATCGGTGACCCCAGTTGCTGCAAGCTTGTAATCATGGGGATACCATTTGCCCCCTAAAAATGGACCCGCCATGCAAAGCTTTCATTGAATAGTAACCAAGGTTCCCAGCAGCATCAGCTCAGCTGGTAATTATCGTGTTTGTGACTCTCGCCTTGCAAAGTCTTGAGCTCCTTTTGATAAAGATTCCTTGCAGCTGGTATTCGAGTGTGTGGCTTTGCAAAGTGTTGAGCTCCTTTTAATAAAGATTTCACAAGCTAAGGGAAAAGGGGCACTCCCGTACGTGTGGTATCAAAGTCATTAAGTGCTTCAACACAAAAGGTTAGATTTATCCTCAAAATCTTACCGTCCTATAAACTATGGTTGATTCTTGGTTTCGGTTTTCACTAAAGATGGTCTATATATGTTTAAATCCTGTATAGATAGTTGTTTGCAGCTTCACAGTTGGAACTGTTTGGTTTTTGGTGCTTGGCTTTGGGTTTTCTTGCATGCGCTAGATCTTGGAGTCTTCTTGATAAATTTTTGCTGCAAATACTTCATTCAAGAGAAATGTAAAATGTCGGTAGAAAGAAGATACCACAAAAGTAACCTCTACATGTATTCATTGATTCCTTCATTGATTCCCAGTAGGGCACTATTTCTACGATTCGAATTTTTCCCCAAGAGGAAAACTCCATCACGTTTGAGTGGGGATGCATGTCAAGCAACAGTGGTGCATGGTGGCTATCTTTGGCAAAGTAGGGTCGTTTTGTGATTATAGAAAACAAAAGCCTTGGGCATAGGGAGTGACTGAGAGAGGGAGACATATGTGGACGTGTGAGCCTGATAAAAGGGTACGATGAATGCGGGAAACAAAGAAGAAAGAGATGATTGATCATGATGAACATGATGAGAATTTCGAAACTACTCTATCTATAAACAAGATTAAAGTTAGAAAAAAGAGAAAGAACAACAAAGATGACCTATCACCAGACAAACGAAGATTGATTAAAGCAAAGCTGGAAACAACGACTGCAGAATAAAGATAAAGATGAATTACTGTTATGTGTTTGTCAAGCTGTGAGTGGAAATACTGGAAAGGATCACGTAAAGTTTTACCGGCATGACTCTCGAGGGTTTCTCTTCTCTCTGATCTGATAATTGCAGATGCAACTGGGGAGCCCTGCTGAATCGATCTGATCTCTTATGCATGCTGTGTTCTTAAGCACGCAGCAGATGTGTAAAGTCACTGAGTCGGGCACTAATCAAGCACACATACGATGCATCTCTTATTTTTAACTTAAAGGAATTGACACTTGGGTTGTGCTTTTGTTTTGACAGTACTCTCTAATTATATTAAGCGACAAAACATTGTTGTGACACTTCAGTATCTAAATGATTATCTTCCACCTGCTGGCTCTGTTTGTTATATCTAACTCCCACTAACATATTCTCATCATTTATATATCTAACTTACAAGTTAAATCAAACTTACTTTCTCAAAATGAATATCATGTAGATCGACAACTAGACATTTAATTTCTCTTGGGGTTAGTATGAGGGAGAGAGGTGAAACTTGGGTTAAAACTAGAATTTATTTTTTATTTTTTATTTTTTTAGTGAAAATACAACGAAAAAAGTATTTGAACAAACGCTTGTAGTTAAAGAAAGACGGTGCAAGCAAAATTAGCGTTTGAACTTTACACGAATGAAAGTCAGTCTAGAGAATTCTTTTCTGCCAAGCTGAAAAGCTAGAATATAGTTACATTATTTCTCCTTTTCTATAGTTTGGTGCCTCCTGATTTGTACGAGACCAATTGACCCTGGTATTGAGATATTCCTAGCCCAAACAGGGAGACAAGTATGTATGTGATGTCCATTTCAAAATTGTCTTTTATAGCATGTGAGCTTTTGAAAGCATCTTCTTACCAGTCGAAAGGAATTAGGGAAAACGAAAACAAAGAAAGAGGTGGAAACAATCTGCCAAAGCATTTGAAAGAACAAAATAAATAAATAAACACAAGTTTGATGCATAATGAGTTAATGACAACTATATATCAGATCGAGTCATAAATATCAAGAACAGTTACAATCAAAATCCTAATTCACTAACTTCAATCTCATAATTTCAATTATTATACAGTACTCATACTCATTTGCATGTCGCGTATTTCCTTCTATCACCATGGAATAGTATTTTATGCTAAAACAATAACTCCATTTAAGAGTTCACCAATATAACTAAGGGGGCATTTACTAAACTTGAATGAGATTAAGAAAAAAATGTGGATGAATGAGAGAGTGAAGGAATATGAGAGTGAATGAGTCATTCCCATTGTACTTGTTCAAGGAATGATAAATAAAAATCATAATAAAAACAAAGTTGATTACAAAAATATCCTTGTGATACTAATGTCATATGGTTTTTGTGTTCGGAAGTTTTAGGTTTTCATAAAACTATGAGGTCATTTTTGAAAGATTGTTAGTTCACCAATAAATGAAAATCAATATCAATCCCCAAAAAATGAAAATGAAGGAATGATTCATGACTTTGTTGTGAGCCCTGCACGACATTGAATCATAGATTCATTCTCTTTCCTTTTTAATAAACACACCCTAAGGTTAGTGTGTTTGATGAAATGGTGAGACATTCATTTCTCACTTGAGAGGTCATGTGTGCCATGTAGCTACCTTAAAAATTTGGATGGACCGATGTCAGTTCTCAATTATTTTGAGCAATTTAGTTCTTAATTTCCTTAAAATTAATGATTCTATTTCTAGTTTGGGTAAAAATTAAATCAAACCGAACCGAACCCACCTTTCTTTTCATCAAGAAGTAACTAAATCTAACATAAATGAATAGGGAGCCCTTCTAGTGAGGACCCTTAAGTTGAAGACTTTTCGGTTTATGGTTTAAAAAACCTATTTTTCGATCGTATCTTGGCATCTCATCCATTCAGTTTTTAGGTCTATATGTGTAGATCAACCCCACAAATTTTCAGCTAAATCGGTTAAGGTAACAAACTAGATTAAATTAATGAACGAACCAAATCTGTTAAACATGAACCGTTCAAGTTCATAATTAGTAAGTCACACTTATGAATGTAACGATTTTTAATATTGCTGAAAATTTACAGAAATGATCTACTTATAAATACCTATAAACTGGTCAAGATATGAATATAAGATCAAAAAATAAAATAAATCAAAAAATTATAAACTAGTCTTAAACTTGAAAACCATCATTAAAAGCATTAAAAGCATTAAAAGCGCTTCCTAAATTAATATATCCAGGAAAAAACATGCATGAAGTGCAGAGGGCGCGTGATAAGGGGAGAGGGGACAACTCGTAAATACCCCTGCGGACCTTGCCTGTCTCTCAGACGACCACTAGGTCATCTCTGTAAATGTAACAAACCACGAGGGCAGAAACGTCACAAAAAGAAATCGAGGCGCAACTCTCGAATGTATCATGTATGTGCGGGCCGGGGCTAAAAGAAGCAGCAGCGCCAAAGGCGCAAGCCTCCTGCATCATCTTTTTCCCTCTGAAAGTATCCTCAGGACCGCACTCGCTCTTCCCTCTCCGTCACCCACAAGCCTACAATCTACACAGCATTTTCTGTCACGCGCAGTAAATGGAGGGTGGGAAACCCGTGGGGGGTTGTTAATGATAAAAGAGGTTGATTAGACGTGAGAGATAGTTATGGGGAAGAGAGAGAGAGAGGTGGTGGTGGAGGACTGCTGGTTGTGGTGGGTGGTGGTGGTGGTCTGAATCACTGAGACTCTTTCTTCATTAACAACTAGGACAAGAAGGAACAAACGATTCACTCCCACGATAGTTGCTGCTGCTACTGCCAAAAGGGAGAAGGGGTCCCTTTTCCTTGTTAACGGTGACAACTCCATGTCTCTCAGTTTTGGCTTTGTTAATGGCCTCCGACTTGACTGTCTCCAAACCCTAACTGTATCCTTTACCATATTCCTAGTTAGACTCAACCTTGTTGATGGTAAATTACGATTTAAGGTAATTTAAAAAAAAAAAAATAAACCACCCCAAATTCTGGCTAACAACATCCAAGTCAGATAGTTTTTTTTTACATTATGGTACTTTAAAGACTCTTGGTGCGTTTACTAACGGGGAAAAGAAATAAATATTAAGGGATAGAGAGTCATACTTATTCTTCTCTAATAAATATGTGTTTACTTACACTATAAGGAATCAATTTTGTACGAGCCCCATGACAAAATCTGAAATCATTCCCTCATTTTCATTCCTTAGGAGGGAGTTGGTATTGAAATCCATTCATGAGTAAATCAAAACTTTTTTCTCAAAACTAACCTCATAGTTTTATGTAAACTCTAAACTACCAAATACAAAAGCTCTATGACATTTCTACATACTAAAAATGTTATTTCTATAAACAGCTTCATTTCTATTATGATTCCTTATTTCTCATTCTTTCAACAAGTAAACGTACAAATGAAATGACTTTTTATCTCCCTCATTCTTTATCTCTCCCATTCAAGTTTAGTAAACGCCCCTCTATGTCTAGTAGTTAATCCATTAACTATATATGCATTGCATAAAAATACATGATTACTTAAACGTACGGCTTCAAGGTTAAGTTAAATAGTTAAGTAAAAGACAATATGGATGCCATATAATACCTAATGAGTCTTAAAGATTTGGTTGCATAATAATTGATACTAATTGCTATGGTTTTTTAGCTAAATTGTTACCATAGCTTTTACTTTGATGTCAATTTGCTATCATAACTTTCAATTCAACCAATTTGATACTCTAGGTTTTCATAATTAGCCAATTTGCTACCCTATGTATTATTTCTGCCAATTTACTACCTTATGTTATGAAAATTAGCCAATTTGCTACATTTTTGTCATTTTAATTTATTCATTTTTTCATCTAAACATGAATTTATTATGAAAATCGAAGCTTAAAGTTGATCAATATTGAAATTTCAATAAATAAATTGGTTAATCTTAAAACTCTAAAGTAGCAAATTTGATGGAAGGGTAGCAAATTGGCTGAAATAAAACCTAAGGTAGCAAATTGGCTAATTTATAAAAGTTAAGGTAGCAAATTGACACCAAGACGTAAAAACTAGGGTAACAAATTAGCAATTATGCCAATTGATATCAGAGATAGGTTGACGGTGACACATCATCTAAGGTGGAGTCAAATGAATGTTGAAGGTGGAGGAGTGGGTGAGAGAAGACAGTCTTGATTAAATAAGTTTCGTAGTTGTGCAAGATAGAATAAAAAGAAAAAGAAAATCTTGATCAAATGTGGATCGAGTATGGGATTGATATATGACTTGAGGGATGATGGTTATAGAGAAAGGTTGTATCTGGCCATGATAAAAATTGTTATGTGTGTGTTGACCAAAAAATTCAAAAGAAAAAAGTTTTTATAAGTGGATGGCTAATTCCGATGACATGAGCGTTTTGTGCCAAATTTATTCGTAAAAAACAAAACTAATGTTCTAAAGAAAATCGTTGGATTTTGCACACTATTTGAGTTATTCAAGTATGAAATACGAGTCTTAACATGTTTAGAGCCTAATTTATTTTCTCATCGAAACTTGATTCTTCTTTTTTATGCCGTATTGTTGATGTTATTCCTAGCTCCTAACCCCACTTCTATTATTCATACTCCATAGGCAAGTTAAAGGGTGGCTCATTGGTTAGGTAGAGTTCTGTTTCTTACCATAATGTGATACAAACTTGGTTTAAATCTGTTCCTGAAAATAGATGAAAAGAAAAACGAATATTGCTCTTACTGTCTTGCCTTTCTTAGCTCTTGTTGTGTTGAATGAACCCCCCTTCTGTGGAGGGAAACCGGTTGAGATGACAGTTTTCTTTAATAACTTCATAAATACTCAGTCGGGAAGAAGAAGATGACAATTTTCCATTTTATTGAAATTTTTTCTTTGAAGAAAAATAAAGGCAATGGAAACCCCTTTTTTGTCTTTTCATTCTTGCCCAGACCTTCCTTTTGTCTTGGTGGAGGGCCTTCACCTACAGTTGATTAGTGTGAACTGATGAGATGGAAAATTGGAGTAATTTAAAAGCTTTAAAGAGATAAAGAGGGCAAAGGCAAAAGCAGAGAGAGAGAGAGAGAGTGGGGGAGAGTCTGGGCAATGTACTGTCTTAGCCTGTCCCCTCCACCCAACACAGTCCCTGACTTTCTCTCTCTATCCATCTCTTCTTCTTCTTCTTCCTCTGTCTAACAGTCTTAGTCGAAAAGCCATCACCACATTGGCTATTTTCTTTTGCCTTTTGTTTTCCTATATTGGAATTCTCTATGTCTGCTGCTCCCTCTTCTCACTACCTGCAAATGGGTGTGGAGGATTCCTACTTTGAATTTCTTGATATTATTTGATACCCTTCTTTTCCTTCCTCAACTCCCACCCTTCTGGTTAGTGTAATTGGGTTGGTGGGTTTGCCTCAAAATATGATCTTGCTGTAGTTTTCTCACTCCTCTTCTGTTTTAGCTTTCTGGGTACCCCTCAAAATTTGAGTTTCTTGAAATAATTTGACCACATTTCCAAATTTCCACTTGGTTACTGATACCCAACTTTCTATATATCTCAATTGTTGCTGGTGGGATTGTGTAATTTCTGTTTGAGCAACTCTTGGAACAATTCATGGAATTTGATCTGAACCATGCAGTAGTGGGTGATGTGGTGGAGAAGAATGCATACTGTAATGGGGATTGTGACAAGGGTGGTTGTGCTCATTGTTTATCCTCTTCAACTTCTTCATGTTCTTCAAATTCATCATCACCTCCTGTGGTTTCTTCAATGTATTTGGAGCTTTGGCATGCTTGTGCTGGTCCACTCATTTCACTGCCCAAGAAAGGAAATGTGGTTGTCTACTTCCCACAAGGTCACTTGGAACAAGTTGCTTCATCATATCCTCCTCTCTCATCCATGGACGTGCCTCACTTTGATCTCCAGCCTCAGATAATCTGCAAGGTTGTGAATGTCCAGCTACTTGTGAGTAACAGTTCTGGCCTTCTGAGTTCTGTTTACTTTATGCATATACTTCCATATCAGTTTTAAGCATTCTGAGTCTTATACACATGGTTTGGTTGTCTCTTGAATTTTTGAGACAGGCTAACAAGGAGAATGATGAGGTCTATACACATGTTACTTTGCTTCCTCGGACAGAGGTATGATGCTTGGTTTTAAGCAAAAGTAATTTTGTTGGAACTGCTGTACTCTATTTGACTTCTCTTTATTGTTTTGGGATTAAAGGGTTTATGTTAGAATACCATTCTATTTTTTGTTTGGGTATGTTGATGTTGAATTTTGGGTATTCAATAGTTGGTAGGACAGAATTTGGGAGGCAAAGAGCTTGAAGAGTTAGGAATGGATGAGGGCGATGGGGGATCACCTACAAGATCAACCCCTCACATGTTTTGCAAAACACTTACAGCTTCTGATACCAGTACCCATGGAGGGTTCTCTGTTCCTCGCAGAGCTGCTGAAGACTGTTTCCCTCCTCTGGTGAGGATTAATGAATCTAAGTTTCTTGCATTCACATTTCCTTTGTTATCTGGAAACTATGACTTTTGATGTAGCGTGTTCTAAGTAAAGTAAAAGAATCAGTTTATCTTTTTCAATTTTTAGGATTATAAGCAGCAAAGGCCCTCTCAAGAGCTTGTTGCAAAGGACCTACATGGTGTAGAATGGAGGTTTCGACATATTTATAGAGGTAAATAGTTTTCTCATCACTCTGTGTGGTTTGTTTGATGCTTAAATTTATACAATTTGTTTTGTAATATTCATCAGGTCAGCCCCGGCGGCATCTGCTCACCACAGGGTGGAGTATTTTTATAAGCCAAAAGAATCTCGTCTCAGGGGATGCTGTGCTATTTCTGAGGTAATTACTTTTAATTGTTGCAATTTTGATCACAGCTTTGTAATTAGTCGCATTTGTTTCCTGACCAATTTGAGCTCCTTTTGTTTTTTTTAAATGGTGTGAAAACAATCATGTTATGTATGGAGAGGATGTTTGCCCGTTTTGAGGGGCTATTAGTATCACAACGGATTGTAAAAGCACTGCTTTTCACTTATAGTACTTAATTGTATTTCCAAAATTTATTTTCTTGAAATCTTGTTCTGCCGGAATACTCATCAATGTCCCTGAGGCCAGAATTGGTTTTCCTACATAATTAGCTGTAAACTTGTGCGTTGTTAATATAAATTTATTTGATGACATAAACGAGCACGAAGCGAATGTATGTCCTAGAATTTTATTTTATTTTATTTTTTCTCCCGTTCATTGTCTGATGCCTTTGATATCTTAAGTCAGTTTTGATAAATGATGTTTGTAGGGGTGAAAATGGAGAGCTTAGGTTGGGCATTAGAAGAGCTGTTCGGCCTAGAAATGGCCTTCCTGATTCAGTTGTTGGCAACCAGAATTCTTATTCTAGTGTTGTTTCCCTTATTGCTAATGCAGTATCCACCAAGAGCATGTTCCATGTATTCTACAGTCCGAGGTACTATTAAGGTCACTTGAGAAATTGACTAGTGTCTCTTTATGTTATTGTTCGACTCAATTCTTTGCCAATAATAGTATTTGATTTTCTGGTGGTAATTTGATAAAAATCAATAGAATATGAGTTCCAGTGCAATTTTGCTTGTATTTCTTTTCCTAAGACCATATGCATCTTTCTCTTCAAACATTTTCATTACAACTCATATATTGTGTGTCGGTCATATCTTCTTCTAAAACAAATTACCTAGTTTTCAATCTCTGCAGTGCATACTTTTCTTGTTCCCTCTAAATAATTTTTGCTGAGTGGATCTTACAGCAGTAGTTAGGTCACATGACAAACTGCCAATACATAATATTCACTTTAAAACCCATAAAAATTCTTCTGATGGTTTTAAACATCTGTTATCTAAAAGATGCTTCACTCTTTAGATGAGACTTAGTATTATATCCTCAATTGTGAGGACCTCTCTATCTATTGCTCAAATTTACTAATCAACAATATCCTCTTCTTTCTCTAAATGTGAAACAGGGGATATATTTCCACAACTAATCAACTAATCATCTCATGATATGAAGCCTATCATGTGTATGAGATGCATATAGATTAGCTTGACTCCTAGGAAATTTCTTAAGTGCTTGGTTACAGTTATGCATTTTTTATTGCTGAAATGCAGGGCAAGCCATGCGGAGTTTGTCATTCCCTACCAAAAATATATCAGAAGCATTGCTAATCCAGTGACCATGGGGACAAGATTCAAAATGCGATTTGATAGGGATGATTCACCAGAAAGAAGGTCTCTTATATTTATAATAATTAGCTTTACTACATTCCTATCACATTTATTGATGTTGATTCGTGTTTCTTGTAGGTGCAGTGGTGTAGTGACTGGCATCAGTGACTTGGATCCCTATCGATGGCCGAACTCAAAGTGGAGATGCTTGATGGTATGCTATGTACTTTATTTTACTTATGCATGTTATTAATTCATCTGTCATTAAATTTGCTTGGACGATTGTCATCATAGCCGCCACTTGAAGTTCCTATTTGCATGAAAATTTTATTTTCTATATATGAGAGAGAGAGAGAGAGAGAGAGAAAGAGAGAGAGAGAGAGAGAGAGAGAGAGAGAGAGAGAGAGAGAGAGAGAGAGAGCAAATATTGCAATTGGGAAGATTTAAAATGCAAGATTGTTTGCTTTTTAGGGTCGCAATTGGGAACATTTAAAATGCAAGATTGTTTGTCGTTATATGTGTCTACACATGCACTACATCTGCACCTTGCCAAATTCAGGAACTCTAGTTCTTTTATTGCAGTGGTAAAATTTCTATATTTACGCCCTTTGATTGATGTTTATCAGGTGAGGTGGGATGAAGATATAGGAAATGATCATCAAGAACGAGTCTCTCTGTGGGAGATTGATCCTTCTGTTTCTCTCCCACCTTTGAGCATTCAGTCTTCTCCAAGACTGAAGAAACTGCGGACAAGTCTGCAGGCATTCCCACCTAACCCCTCCATTCCTGGTAGACTTCTCGAGTCAGAAAGCAACCTTATTTTTTCTACTTTTTTTTTTTTTTTCCAAATTGGTGGTCTCTGAATCTGATTTTTCTTGCAGCTGGAAGTTGTGGGTTTATGGACTTTGAGGAGACAGTTAAGTCCTCTAAGGTCTTGCAAGGTCAAGAAAATATGGGTTTCATATCACCCCACTATGGATGTGATACATTGAAGAGCCCTGTGGATTTTGAGATGCAGCCTTCAGCACATCAAAATCTTGCATCACATATAACGCAGAAGGCTACTATTGGTGAGTTCATGAGAGCTCACCGCACCAGTTATACAGGATTTGTGGAATCTGATAGATTTCCGAAAGTCTTGCAAGGTCAAGAAATATGCCCATTGAGATCCTTGTCAGGAAAAGCAAATTTTAATCTGGGTGATTGGGAGTCCAATCGTGGTAGCACATCTTTCAACAGTTACCAGGCACCCAAACCAAATTTGTTCACTCTGGGTTCTGAATCGCTTCTAAACATGTATTTTCCTTATGGTGACATTCACAAGGTTGGCCAAGATCCCATGATGTGCTCTAATACTACCAATTTAGCCAGAGAAAATATCAAAGCAAACACTTATCCTGTTAAGATGGGAGTTGCAAGAAATGAAGTTGGAAGGCCAAAAACCCTTAGTGAGCATCGGCCACAGGAAATTTCCTCTGCTCTTCCTACTTCATTGACAAATGTAAAAAGTCCAAAAGAGGTCAACGCTGATGGAACTGCCAGTGGATGTAAACTTTTCGGGTTTTCCTTATCGGGGGAAACTCCCACTCTGAGTCAGAGTTCCAGCAAGAGGAGCTGTACAAAGGTATTGCTATAATTACCACCAAACTTTGGTTGCTATTTGCCATGTCTTGGATATGTTTGCCAACTGATGTTACATATATTAACTGAAGGTTCACAAGCAGGGCAGCTTAGTGGGAAGAGCCATTGATCTGTCGAAACTGAATGGCTATGGTGACTTGCTGAGCGAACTGGAGCGACTATTTAGCATGGAAGGCCTTCTACGAGATCCTGATAAAGGATGGCGGATCTTGTATACTGACAGCGAGAATGATGTCATGGTTGTTGGGGATGACCCATGGCAGTGAGTCTCTAATCTCAGTTGCTTTCTGTTTTCTAATGACCACAGCCCCCTCCATCCAATGGATATAATGAACTTTCTATATCGGAAGTTGCTTGTGTTAAGTCTTATAAATATATTTTCTTATTGTTTGTTTGAACATTCAATTCTTATATACAACTTTCCTGGAAATGTTGGGTTCTTGGTGTAGTGAGTTCTGCGACGTGGTATCCAAAATTCACATATACACCCAGGAAGAAGTGGAGAAGATGACAATTGGAATGATCAGTGATGATACCCAAAGTTGTTTGGAGCAAGCTCCACCTATGCTGGAAGTATCAAAGTCCTCATCAGTTGGGCAGCCGGATTCTTCACCAACAGCAATTAGGGTCTGAGAAAGTTTTAATGCTGTAATTATGTTATAATTTAACGTCTGAACTTATGTTAATGGCATGTAGGTAGCGTGCATGCCAGAACTTATGTTGTTGCCGGTTTCTGGATTTTAAGATGGAAGTTAGTAGTCGCCAACTCGCCATTACCATAGTCGCTGAAAACGAGATGTGTTTGGCGTTCTGTCGATTGACCTCTGTCATTATGTGTTGTATGCTGCCGACTATTTAATTTTAATGAAGTATAATTTGTTGGAAGTGGTGTTATTCTCTAGGTTCCCAGCAGTAGTGTAGAAAAGAACAGAATTTCGGAATTTGTTTGGAACCTGAAAAGGTGATGATCTCGGAGAAGATGATATTTGTGGAATGAAATAATAACCTGCGAAAGTTTAGCTATAAATCACTACATATGTTGCTGCTACTGAAAGTTAGCTATAATTCCTATAAATGTAGTGCAACTACAGTACGCTGTTTGATTCTCTACAATATGATGTAAACCTCCACAATTACAAGTGAACTTCGAAATTAGTATTGTGCATGTTTGAGGTTATCTCGGATTTACTTGTCATTTGTCAATCTGAGATAAAACAACTTAGCAAGTAATGTTTCGAGTCCCAGTTATATGTATCATTTCCTTTTCAGTGCTCCATAAACTCCTAGTTTCTAATTTTCTATCATATATAACCACTGTTTTAAAAATGCGCATTGAGGCATAGCCAATAGATGATCCTGATCGATCAAGACATGTTCATATATTGGGGTTGGTAAAACTCGTTATTTTCTATCACAACCATTAGAAGAATGATAGGGAAGACGAATGCATATATTGGAGTTGGTAAAACTCAGTATGGTTAAAAAGGAACAAAAGGAAAATATCTTAATTTATTTGCTTAGTAAATAGAACAGCAAGTCCACAACGAGATAATGTCATGACTCATGAGAGAACAATAACTAAACTAGAACTATAATCCAGACTACAAAAGTAGGAAACACAATGAAAACCTAAGAAATTAACTTGCTTACAAAGAATATCTTCCAACAATATAATGGTAATTAACCCGCAAGAGGATTGAGGACCTGCCCCATGAAGACTGAAGAGCACTTTTCCCGTCATGTCTTCCCTTATCAGAAACATGAAGGGGTGATCAGCCACAAAGTCTAACTTTTCATCCGGTTCTGAGGCTTTGCCTGCGCTACAAGTTCTTATTACAGCGCAAGTCGCAGCTGCAGCTGTTGTGCCATTTTCATCAACCTCTATTACAGATTCTGAACAATCTCCATCAAATCCAAAACATCCCCCAGCCACATTTTGTTCAGAACACCCGAAGCTTCAAACCTGGAAGACATTTTATACTTTGGGAACAAGAATTCCCCAACCCTAACATATCTAAGGTCTGTATGGCGATCTAGAAACCCAGACTCGGTACAAACTCTTTCAACCAGAGCCGGCAGCCCATCTCTTGCATCCGGAAGCAACCAAAAAATAGAGAACTTCCGGTAGTCGTCGTACTTACGGTTGCCAGTACGAGACAAATGAGACAAGTCCTCAAATAACTCACCATCCTCATACTTCCTGAAAAAAAGTCTCAAGACTTTGAAGCCGTCAAAGGCACCGATGTAGTGGCAATCATTGCTGGTCATGAAAGACACTTTCATAACCGAGTCTCCGTTCATTAGGTGAAACTCATGCTCTTTTGTCTTTGGTTCTGTGAAGTACGGCTTCCTCCAAGTTGCTTTGAAGTATAAGGCGTTTGCACAGATGAGACTCGTCTCAGTTTTGATCTACCCGGGAGGAAGAATCTGAGGGATGAGGCCTTTGGTTTATTTCTTTACCCATTCATTCACTTGGGATCTCACTTGTTCCGGATTGGTTTTGAAATCGACATGGTTCAGAGCCGCCTTGTAGGAATCCAACACCACCTTTTTGTAAGATTCGTCGAGAGGTTCAGACTCGTCGACCCAGACGCCATTTGTGAAGTTCAAACGTGGCCCTCCTCTGGTGGGTGAATCAACCAAAACGGAAGCGACGAGATCGCCGGCAGGGAGTTGAGTTCGGCGATGGACTTGGAGTTGAGAAATGAAAGAAGCTGGGGACAGTTGTTCCTGGCGGCTATTAAGCTGAGGACGATATGGATGGATTGCGGGGAGTAGATCATGTTCTTGCCATGGAATTCTGGGAGTTGCTTTGTTATTTGCAATGCGACGTTGGTTTGGTTGATGATGGGTTCTTTGAGATGTTGTAAATCAGCCATTGTTGGTGCTTGTTGATTCCTTCCACGATATTTTTGAGAGATCGCGTTGTTGTGATAGGGAAAGAAGGGAAATGCTGATCACTCCTACTTTTATCAGATCAAACTCTCATACCCTAAACTCTGTATGGAAGTTATGTTTGGATAAGCACATCAGAATAATGTTATCCGTGAAGACTTCAACTCCTAGCCTTGATCTATTTTGCCCTAAACCTTTTTTTCTTTTTGTGAGAAGATACCCTAAACCCTTTGAATTGCTTAAGAGGACATAATATATGTGCTTCCTTGACGAAATTATGTCTCAGGTCAAGGATAAACAACGTTGATCTATTGTTCGGTCCATCTAATGGCCGGTGATAATGTAAAGCTAATACAGAATTCTTTCTAGAGAAACTGACATGATTAGCCGTAACAAGGATCCATTGTTTAGGCGGTTAGTGCCTTTTAGTGCCAATGTAAAAATTAGTCTCTTCTTTTAATATCAGTATTATTATTTAATATTAAGGTCTAGTCTTAAGGGATCGATGAATATTTCTCGGAGGGAAGAAGAAACAATCATCACGCAAAAGAAGAAATAGAGGTTTCACTTTTCATGTCTAAGCATTATAGTTGAAATCTCCCTTCCCCGAATCTGGTATGGCTCTGTACAGCCTGTTAATTGAGCTTGATGGATCACTTATAAATTCTTTACAGAAAACAATCAAACCATATACCATTATTTTGATATATGGTTTGATTCTTGACAATCATTATATCAGTTGCAGTGTCATAAGCTAGCATATCCAATACGTAGACCGCAAGATATGACTTTATTGGGAGCCTGTTCAACAGCTCAGAGTGAGTGCAGTATTACTTGAAGTCCATGCTGTGGCCGAACGGTAAGAAACGGATAAGGCGAGTGAAGCCCGGGGAAAGAGTAGATGAGTAGCGTTGCAGAATCATTGACAGAGCAATCTTTGTTTCAATGGCTGCAAAGTTTGATCCCACACACATTCTAGGTCCCACTCCAAAGAGCATGAATGCGGCCATGTTATCGTTAGTGGCTTTAGCAACCCCTTCAGAGAATCGCTCTGGCTTGAACAATCTCACATCTTCTCCCCAGAACTGAGATTCATGGTGAAGTGCTAGAAGTGGGATACGCAACTCCATATTAGCCGGAAATAGGAGTTTTCCCAGTCTAACTTCCCTTGCAACGTTTCTTATTATCAGAAGACCTGGAGGATATAACCTTAGGGTCTCATTTATAATCATAGTCATCTGCATCCATAGAATATAATCATATATAGAAGATTAGATCAAAGATAAAAAATTAGATATATTAAATAATTAATCGGGTTACAGACGTTCTTACTGTTTTGAGTTTAGCAAGGCTTGTAAGGAAATTAATCTTTCATATCTCTCTGTATTATAACTGTATATTCTCTTTCCTTTCTTGTAATACTAGATCATAGTAAATTCCTGACTTGTAGGAATAAGGATAGAGCAATCTCCCTGTATAAAGATGTGATTGAATATCAGTAATATACATTATTCCATTCTATCATCTTTTCATGGTATCAGAGCAGAATAAGATCCTGATCTGTCGTTGTTCCCATCTCCCTCAATCATCATGTCTGACACCAATATTCCTATCCCTCCATCGAAATCAAGCGGTGATGTCCCTCCACCAAAATCAAACAGTTCCGGTTCATCTGCCGATTCCTCCAAGGCAGAACCTTCCAATCCTTATTTCATTCATCATTCAGATCATCCCGGATTGGTCCTCGTCTCCAAACTTCTAAATGGAGATAATTTTTCTGGTTGGAAAAGGGCTATGGTCAGAGCCTTAAACTCCAAGAACAAGCTCGGATTCGTCAATGGTTCCATCAATACTCCCTCAGAAGAAACCGATCCAGAAGGCTATGCGGCTTGGTCGCGATGTAACGATATGGTCCATTCCTGGATCGTCAATTCTTGCGATCCAAAAATTGCTGATAGTGTGAATTATTATCCTAATGCTTACGAGGTTTGGGAGGATCTACATGAGCGTTTTTCTCAATCAAATGCCACTCGTATCTTTGAAATACAGCGAGATATTGCTTCTCTCAGGCAAGACCAACTCCCCGTTTCTACCTTCTATACTAAGTTGAAAAACTTATGGGATGAATTGGCCACATATTCAGATCCGATCCATGGAGCACAATCAGACCAACAAAAACTGATGCAATTTCTAATGGGTCTGAATGAGACTTATAGTGCAATTCGTGGGCAAATCCTCCTGATGAATGCCCTTCCAACAGTTCGTCAAGCCTATGCCGCTGTCTCTCAAGAAGAAAAGCAGCGCCTCCTCAGCGCCTCATAAATCACAACCGATTCTACCTCCAGTGCAGCCATGGCGGTATGAAACAGTAGCAGACCCAATCAGAACTTGGCTAGAGGAGGAAGATTTGAGCGATCTGACCGCTCTTCTTCTCACCAAAGTCACCCAGAAGGCAATTCTTTTGCGTCTCAAGAAGGACGTGGTCGAGGCATAGGTAGAGGCAGGCCTCAGTGTGATTATTATGGGGATATGGGCCACTGGGTCCAAACCTGTTATAAACTGATTGGGTATCCACCAGGCCATCCCAAGGGAAAACAGAATTATGCCCCAATTCAAACAGTTTTAGAGGTGCTTCTTCGGCTAATCAAGTATATGAAGTAACAGGCCAAGATGAGGAGAGCCCTTTGGTTACGTTGTCGGAAGCCCAATTCAAGCAATTTTTGTCCATCCTCAACAGTAAAAATGAAGCTTCTGGTTCCAAAGCTAATGCGGTGAAAAAACCAGGTTTGTCTAAAGTCGCTTCCCGCAATTGGATTATTGATAGCGGGGCGACTGATCATATTACTTCATCCTCTCAATTGCTACATAAGAATGAAAATTGCTCGTTACCACAAATATTGTTGCCTAGTGGAGAAAAAGTAAACATTGCTGCGAAAGGATCTTTACCTTTGAATACCACTTATTATCTGCATGATGTGCTATCTGTGCCTAAATTTAGAGTTGATTTGCTGTCAGTTAGTCGCCTAACGAAAGGTCTGAATTGTTCAGTGACTTTTTTTCTCTATTAGTGTATTTTGCAGGATCTGGCTACGAGGAGGCCGATTGGTTTGGGTAAACAACGTGATGGTCTTTATTATTTGGCGGCGTTAGCGACGAAGAAGCTTGAGACCAGACCTTCCTCAATCCAACCAGCCTGCAACTTCAGCACCTCATCCACCGACCTCTGGCATAGTCGCTTAGGCCATGTCTCATCCTCCTGTTTAAGTTTCATTGCCAAGAACTTTTTACATTTTTCCATTCAGTCTAATACTGCTTGTCCCATATGTCCTTTGGCTAAGTAGAGTCGTTTGCCTTTTGGTGTCAGTACTATTTCTTCTACAAGACCTTTTGAGATTATTCATTGTGATATTTGGGGTCGTTATCGATATTCCTCTCTTTCTGGTGCGCATTATTTTCTCACTATTGTTGATGATTATACACGTTTCACTTGGATTTTTTTGATGCGACACAAAAATGAAGCACAACCACTTTTAAAACGTTTCTTTAGCTACGCTCTCACTCAATTTGATTCTCGCATCAAAACTTTTCGCAGTGATAATGGCGGTGAATTTATCTCACTTTGTTCTTTTTTCCATGATAATGGTGTTGTTTTTCAGCATTCTTGTGTTTACACGCCCCAACAAAATTGGGTTGTGGAACGCAAACATCGTCACATTATCCAAGTGGCTCGCGCTTTAAAATTTCAAGCTCACCTCCCCACTCAATTTTGGGGGGAGTGTGCTCTTACTGCTGTTCACATCATCAATCGTCTACCTTCCCCAGTTCTTTCCTTCAAAACTCCATTCGAACTTCTTTATTCCAAACCGCCTTCTTTCTCTCATCTCCGCGTGTTTGGATGTTTAACTTATGCCACCAATGTTCATCCTTCTCACAAATTCGATCAACGTGCCATCCGTTCCATCTTCATTGGTTATCCCGTCGGTCAAAAAGCTTTTAAGTTATATGATTTGTCGACTAAAAAGATTTTTACAAGTAAGGATGTCCAATTTCATGAAAATGTCTTTCCTTATGCTTCTGTCCAACCCATCTCCACCAATCCGGCCCACCAATCAGGCCCAATTCCCTTGATCCATTCCTTATCTTTTGATTCCATATTTGACACATATCCCTATTCGTCTCCTCCTCCTCCACAAACTCCAAACCCCGATCTGCTTTCTTCTCCTCCTACTACTTCTACGCCACCACCTCCTTCTCTCCCTTCCACGCCTCACCCTCCTCCTCTCCGCACCTATTCCCGTCGTCCTCCAACCCAAGCACCATCACCCGAAACCGCTACTTCTCCATTTGCCCCGGATTCATCCTCTCTTTCCCCTGTCGACAATCCAGCCGGATCCGCCTCTCCGGAGCCGGCGTCTTCCTCGGAGCTGATACTACCATCACCACCCTCAGTTGAACCAGCACCCTTAGTTTCCGACCCAGAACCGGAACCCCAATCTCCTGTTCTTCGTCGTTCCAGTCGCCAGACCGCTCCGCCGGCCAAGTTGAATGATTACGTTTGTTCTGCCGTTTACTTCGACCAATCGCCCTCTGTCACGCCAGGTCCGACCAAAGGTACGCGTTATCCATTGGCCAATTATGTCTCCTATCACAGATACAAGCCTGAGTATCGTTCTTTCATTGCTCAAGTTAGTGCTGTCACAGAACCCAACTCTTATTCCGAAGCTGCTGCTATTCCGGAATGGCAAGAGGCAATGCAATCGGAGTTGGCGGCACTCCAAGCCAATGGTACTTGGACTCTTACATCTCTCCCTGCTGGCAAGATACCCATTGGTTGTCGATGGGTCTATAAAGTCAAGCATAAGTCTGATGGCTCTATTAAATGGTATAAGGCGCGGTTGGTGGCCAAGGGCTTCACCCAATTAGAAGGTATCGACTATCAAGACACCTTCTCCCCAACTGCCAAAATCATTTCAGTCTGTTGCCTGCTTGCTTTAGCTGCTGCTCGTGGTTGGTCACTTCACCAATTAGATGTCAACAATGCTTTCCTCCATGGCGATCTCGTGGAAGAGATTTATATGTCTCCGCCGCCGGGTCTTCAGAGACAGGGGGAGGAGCACTTGGTTTGCCGTTTACATAAGTCATTATACGGGTTGAAACAAGCTTCGCGTAAGTGGTTTTCTAAATTCTCAGAAGCTATCCGTTCAGCTGGTTTTGTACAGTCCCGAGCTGATTACTCTCTCTTCACCAAAAAACAAGGCAAGTCTTTTACTGCTCTGTTAATATATATATGTTGATGATATTCTAATTACTGGCAATGATCATGTTAGTATTGCTGAGATTAAGAAGTTTTTACATAGCAGTTTTCGCCTTAAAGATCTTGGGGATTTGAAATACTTTCTGGGAATTGAAATTTCTGCTTCAAGACATGGAATTTTTATCTCTCAGAGTAAGTATGCATTAGAAATTATTAAAGATGCGGGATTGTTGGGCGCAGCCCTTGTTGATACCCCAATGGAGAGAAACATGAAGTTGTCGGCCAAGAGTGATTTACTCAAGGATCCAGGTCGTTATAGGAGATTAGTTGGGAGGTTAATATATTTGACTGTTTCAAGGCCTGATATCACATATTCTGTACATGTCTTGAGTAGATTCATGCATCAACCTCGAAAGCTTCATATGGAAGCGGCTCTTCGGGTTGTCTGATATTTGAAGGGTGCACCTGAACATGGTTTATTTTTCTCATCAACCAGTGACTTCAGGTTGAGAGCATATTGTGATTCTGACTGGGCAGGTTGTCCACTTACTAAGAGGTCCACTACAGGTTATTGTGTCTTTCTTGGACCTTCATTAATTTCTTGGAGGTCGAAACGACAGAAAACAGTTTCACTCTCATCTGCTAAGGCAGAATATCGTGCAATAACAAGAGCCTGCTGTGAGTTGACATGGCTTCGATGTTTGTTGAAAGACTTAGGACTTCCACATCATGAATCTGCCTTATTGTTCTGTGACAACAAGGCTGCTTTACATATTGCAGCCAACCCAGTTTTCCATGAGAGAACCAGGCACATCGAGATGGATTGCCATTACATTAGAGATAAAATTCAAGATGGTTCTGTGACTACAAGATATGTGAACTCTGCGCATCAGTTAGCAGATATCTTGACAAAGCCTTTGGGAAAGGAAATCTTCATTCCTATGGTTCGCAAGTTGGGAGTGCAGGATATCCACTCTCCAACTTGAGGGGGAGTGTAAGGAAATTAATCTTCCATATCTCTCTCTATTATAGCTGTATATTCTCTTTCCTTTCTTGTAATACTAGATCATAGTAAATTCCTGACTTGTAGAAATAAGGAGCAATCTCCCTGTATAAAGATGTGATTGAATATCAGTAATATACATTATTCCATTCTATCATCTTTTCATCGTAATTTGGAGTTTGTTTGCCAAACAACTACAGCACCTCTTTTCTTGCATCCTCTTGCCAATCAGGGTGCTGTGCCAGAAGAAGGATAATCCAAGACAGTAGAGAATTAGTAGTCTCTAGTCCAGCAAAGTAAAAAGTCCTGCATTGCTGAATCAACTCATCAATCGAAATCCGTTGCTTGTCATTGGAACTATGATGAGCCTGTAAAAGCAATCCTAGAAAATCATTCCCAAAGCTATTTTCTTCTCCAGTGATTGCCTCCATTTCTCTTTTCTTGACAATTTCCAATATGGAGTCGCGTATTCTTCTCTTAAACTCGTCTGATTCAATGTCATCACTGTTCCTATAAAACTTGCTGCAAGTTAAAAAATCTAAACACATGAGCAGTCGTGACCCTTGACATGTATTGCAGTCAAAGTAGATTAAATAACTAAACACATGCAAATTAAGATCGATTGTTGATTAAAATTCACAGAGCTAGCTAGCCACCTTATGCCAGGAATCCTGATTTTGATATGAATATTATGCTGTATAACTTCGACAAGTTGTCGAAAATGGTCTGGCCTTCTAAGTAGCTGCCGCCAAATGCTGTCCTTAACATCACTTCTGAAGTGTACAACCTAAATTCTTCAAACATGTCAATCTCTTTCCCTTCATGATTTTTCCAACTTTCTACCATCGTTTCAGCACTAGCTTTCATCTCTGCAAACATATTCTATTATCACAGTATCAAATGCAATTAGTAGCCACTTTAATTAGTTTCTTTCTTGAAAAAAATTCCTAGTAAACTCACTAAACTGCATGCGGTTATCTCTTACTTTTAAGCTGTCGCCATGGAAGGCATGATCAGAGACCTTTCTCAACCTGATTGATTGTTCCTCATCTGTGTTATCTCCTAATAGCTTCTTCGCAAGTTCAGGCAGCTTCTGTTTCTGATAAACTCCGTCTTTGTTGTTGAGGATCTCTTTGCACAACTCAGGTTCTGTTACAACCAAAACAGGCCGAACACCATTCCATTGAAGAAATATCTTCCCAGTGTAGCACCAATGACTAAATTAAATCTTTGGCCAAATGTATTAAACCATACATGAGTTAAGAGTCTGTAATACGGTAATACCATAAGTCTTGGTCCATGCATGAAAATGAGGTTGAACATGAGAATAGATATCATCTGATACATCTATGGGTCTGCTCCACGCTTCAATTAGCATGTTACTGATTTCTTTGGAGTTCCCATAGTGAAGTCTGTAAGAAGGACCTTTAATTTCCTGGAGACGCATCAGATTCTGAATTCGAGTCGGAGTCCACCATAATTTCTGAAATGCCTGAATCAGAGCTAAGAGAAGCAACACACACAGAAAGCTTACAATCATGATTCTGGCAAGTCAAATGATTCTTCTTTGGCTTCAAATCAATTCACTAGTTTTGGTAAACTGTGTTAATGATTCTTTTGCTTAACAATTCGTCATCATTTCACTAGTTTTGTGGGCAAGCGACCATAACAAACATGATGCGATCTGGTTCACATCTCAATGATCTCCGCCCTAAAACTAGAAGTAGTCCTTAATCAAAGCACAGTCAAGGATGATTGATGTAACCTTCTTGAATTGTATCACATCCACCTTATCCGGATTGCATGCCGCATGGTTCACGTTGCATTCCTTCTTCAATGCATAACTTTGTAGACAAGCAAATCACCTCTAAGTCATATATTTCGAGCTATCGACAATACACGGCACGCTTGGACCACGAATTTGGCTCGTATTCACTCGAGACACTTGCTGCCTGATGAAATAATGCTAATTTTGGGTTCAAACAGCTGCAAACCCTCTCTCTCTCTCTCTCTCTCTCTCTCTCTCTCTCTCTCTCTCTCTCTCTCTCTCTCTCTCTCTCTCTGCAGAAAAAAATATATATGAAGTTTCTTCTGTATAGGATAGGACAGCTTATGTCTTAGTAAAAACTAAAAACACATATAGCACATACCTCTATGAAATTCCAAAGTAAACCATGTGACTTTACTTGTAAAGAACACCACGCGCATGTGCAACTAACTGTAGATTTCTCAGAGCAGCTCAGCTATAAAGACAAGTGCTAGGGCAGGCATGGAAATGCACACCAAGAGTTAATACCATGCCATTAATCCTCTCTTTCAAATATAATTTTTCATCGATCACAAAACAAAAGCAGGTATTTGGGCGTCATGTCTGACTTTGCCGGAAACTTGGGTGTCCCGCTGATCTGGTTTGGCATATTTGATTGGGTCCGTGCGACGGAGGGAATTTGAAGACCATGACATGCATGTTTATTAATAAAGCACTGTTCCTCAAGGCTAGCTAGCTCTCTGGTATTTAGAACAAGACCTTCTTCGATCAATGATCCTCTGGCTTAGCTTTCCTTTCCTTTGCTTTGGTATTGTATGTGTTTCTTGGGATAGGGGTCTTAATTATTTGCTACAGCCTCTACTCTACTCTCATCTCTTCTTTTTCTTTTCTTTTGTTGCTTGGAGTGTCATGATAATTATGTATTCAACTCCTTTCAATTCAATAAACTTCAGTTTATTTCCTCCTCGCGCTTGGTATCTCTGTGTGCGCGACGTATAGTATGTATAATAATGACATACGTACAATCGATCAGTTATAAAGTCGTAGCTAAGTACTGTAACACATTGCATATATCTAAGTCAAAAGCGACATATTAATACCTATCGATCAGTTTGGTACAGCTTCGTTTTAAAAAAAATCAGCTTCTATCCGAATTTTTAGATTTTATAGTGTTTGGTAAATGAAAAAAAAACAGATTTTTTTTTAAAATTATAGGTCACTGGCAACAGCTTTTAGAAGCAACCTAAATGTTACTTTTGAAAGCAGCTATCACTAAAAACACTAGAAATTAATAAATTTTATCTTGGCAGCACTTTTAAAACTAATATTTACCAAACACAAAACTGTTCTAATTCACAGCTGATTATTTTCGCAGTATAGCAGCAGTAGTTTTTTTTAAAGTCACAGCAATACCAAACCCTAAATATGAACAACTTTTTCTAGGATTAATTACATTTTACCCTCGAACTATGATGCTTCTTCATATTGATACCTAACTATAAAAGGTTTGCATTTTCATAGCTTAAGTTTCAATCGGTTAACATTTTGATATTTTACCCATTAACGCTGTTAAAATTTGCTAAAATTTAGGAGCATTTCTATCAATTCATTATCTTTTTTAATTAAAATTAAAACTTCTACATTAAAATTGTTATTAGAATTAAGTCTTTCATTAAAATTGTTCAAACTAGAGAACACCCCTTTTCATCAACGCACACCCACACCCCAACCAATTGTTATCGGCTTCTAATTTATGAAGTTAATTTAGCCTTGGTATTTTTTTTTTTTTTTTAACACATATATAATTATATACACACACATATATGGCGAATCTAATTTTTATCCACAATAATATATGTTTTAAGAAATTATAGTATATTCTATTTCATGTTTTGTTTGAATATTTTGGCAAACTATTTATATTGGGTAACTTCAAAAAAAAAAAAAAAAATTGTTAAGTAAAATGTCAAAAATAATATACTGAAGTGACAAAAATACCCTCAAAATCTAACGGTGTTAATGAACAAGGTATTAAAATGCTAATAGAATAAAATATGAGGTATGAAAATGCAAGTTTTTTATAGTTAGGTATGAAAATAAAAGTAACATCATAGTTTGGGGTTTGTTTTGTAATTAATCCATTTTTCTACGTAGGTTCCATTTATATAGTTACACACAAACAACTACTTCTAAGGTAAATTAATAAGACATCAACATATTCAAATATATATGAATGTACTAGGAACTTTTCTGTAATAAGAACATCTTTAGCCATGCTAGCCATATTTGAGTTAAATTTTTGTCAAATTAGCTAAAATGTTATTTTGGCTAGCCACTTTAGAAATGTGTATGCATCAATGCTCTCTATTTTAGCTAACATTACATTAGTATTATTCTTCAAATAAAGATTAAATTGTTTAAATGTATTTATAAATCACCTAAAATATCTTAAAAGTAATATAATAAATTATAGATAGCCTCATTGGAGTTATCTCGCTAGCTAAATATAGCTAGCGAGATAGATAAAAGTTATAATAGAATGAGTTTGGCTAGTCTGCTGAAGCTCATAAAACATCTAGAAAAGCTAAACACGCTCTTTAAAATAGCTAAAGAGTTAAAGTAGAGAGTCTTATTTAGCTAGCGAGATAGCTAAAAGTTATAATAGAATGAGTTTGGCTAGTCTGCTGAAACTCATAAAACATCTAGAAAAGCTAAACACGCTCTTTAAAATAGCTAAAGAGTTAAAGTAGAGAGTCTACTAAAAATGCTCTAATACAGCCAAGTCAAAATTCCTGAACTTTATGCCTTTATGGTGCATATTACAAAATAATCGAGTTCCATCTGTATTCATATATCATAACAAATCAAACATTTTCATCAGTGAAAGATTTCCCCTCTTAGAATTCTATCAATATTTCGTATTTGTTAATGTCTTTGTCATGTGTTCAGTTCAGTGATGTTTTTTATGTGATTACTTGTTCATTTACAAAATATGTTATTTGTACTATATGGCTGGCATTGACTTTGTTCTCCAGCTTCTTGTACCTTTTTTTTTATCAATAAATTTTTATGGGGGGACATTGGCATTGGCCTAGTCCTCCACTTTCTTGCCATGGAATTCTGTTTCAAGGAGTTTCTTAGTTATCTGCAATGCGATGTTGGTTTGCTTGATGATGGGTTCTTTGAGTTGTTTAAAATAAGCCATTGGTGCCTGATCATTGTAATAGCGAAGAAAGAATACCGACTGCTAGGGTTTTCTCTTGATGCGACTACTAGGGTTTCTTCTTGTTTTTCTTTTCCGATAATGTCTGATAGCAAAGATATATAATGAAATAAAAAAGAAAAACCTTACTTGTGGGTTAAGTAACACAAAATAGAGGTGTTAAAGTAGCTCGAAGAATCAAAATAGCTTGATAGAATCAGATGTCTCCCAGTAGATCTTCAGGATTTGGCTCCTAGACTAAGAAGTGGAAATTGGAGATCGAGAAAAAGTAAAACTATTTAAGGGTGAATTATTTGAGAGAAGGAGGGGAGAAATTTTTAGATGCTACGGGAGGACCACGTGGCAGTATGACGTGGTCCTACATTCCAATCAAATATTGACACTTGGATTTATTACAATTAACACTACCAGAAGAAAGGCTTTAGCCGACGAAAATAAAAAAACCAGGCCGACGAATTTTTTTTTCGTCGGCTAAAGTTCCTTCGTCGGCTATGGTCAACTTTAGCCGACGAAATTTTTATTTCGTTGGCTAAATAATTTTTTTCGTCGGCTATAGTCTGTGAACTTTAGCCGACGAAATTTTCAAAAGTTTAGCCGACGAAATTTTCAAAAGTTTAGCCGACGAAATTTTTAAGAGTTTAGCCGACAAAATTTTCAAAAGTTTAGCCGACGAAAAATATAATTTCGTCGACTAAAGTGCCTTATATTTGCAGATTTGGACAACAACTCATCTGGAAAAAAAAAACTATACGTAGATCCTTCAAACGCAAAAAAGTTGTGAAATAAGATATGACCAGAATGGTGAAATACGTCTATGGTTGAAAAATTACGGTATTCCGGTAAAGTCTCGGTGCCGATAGTTGACTTACCCTTATTATTCACTATGCTGCAGATTTGGCATTTGGTGTCTGATTGACTATTGTGATACCTTTCCGGAAGCGTAACGGCGCTACAAGTCAGACTCATCGCTAATGCCATGATGTATAGGCTTTTTTGGCCATCTGAGTCCGTTTAGGGCTTCAAAATGCAGTTTTCTTATTTTCGATTAGAGTTGACCGTTTCGATCGAGCCCTTAACGTTGTCGGATCCAGTTGAATTTTTTACCATAGGCATCTTTCGTCATAATGATCATATCTGATGGTCAAATTTTGGTTTGTGAATTTTAGTCATCGGAATCACAACGTATCTACTATTTACCGTTATTCGGGTTTATGGGGAGCCCTATCGTCGGAAGGTAAATGTCTCAAAAATTTTATATGGGCAGTTGCGTCTCATCTACGTGAGAGTTTTTTGTGTGAAAGGTTTGACCAAACTACGTAATATAGAGGGAGATATGAGCGTTTTCGTGTGATAAGTAACGATGGATTAGGGTTGATCGTTTCGATCTAGCCCTTAACGTTGTCGGATCCAGTTCAATTTTTTACCACAAACATCTTTCGTCATAATGATCATATCTGACGGTCGAATTTTGGTTTGTGAATTTTAGTCATCAAAATCACAACGTGTCTACTAATGTTGTATAACTTGTTTAATAGGTTATACAACTTTGTAAACCAACTCTACATAGGAAGCAAAATTATCAAAAATCTCGTGAAATAAGATGTGTTCATAATGGTGAAATACGGCTATGGTTCAAAAATCATGTAAATCGGGTAAAGTCTCGGTGCCGATAGTAGCGGTCAACCCTATTTACCGTTATTATTCCCTATGGGGAGCCCTATCGTCGGAAGGTAAATGTCTCAAATTTTTTATATAGGCGGTTGCGTCTCATCTACGTGAGAGTTTTTCGTGTGGAAGGTTTGACCAAACTACGTAATATAGGGGGAGATATGAGCGTTTTCGTGAATTTATAGACTTTAGCCGACGAGATATTAAAAAAGTCGTCGGCTAAGGTCAAAAACTTTCAAAAATTTTTTGGCGGTAAACCAAAGTTGGAGGAAAATTTTCAAAGGACTTTAGCCGACGAAATATATGAAAAGTCGTCGGCTAAAGTCGAAAAATTTCAAAATTTTCAACCGAAATTTTTGGCGGTCAACCAAAATTTTCAAAAGAGTTTAGCCGACGAAAATAAAGAATTTCGTCGGCTAAAGTTCTTTATATAGCCGAAGATGAATGGTAAGAAGTCTATTATCTGCCAGCCTAGCTCCGCCGTCAAGCCACCGGAGACCGCCACACTTGTCCCAAAAGCTTCGCCGTCGTCTCTACTTCATTGCTGGATAGGTGGTGCATCGAGTGGCGCCGCCGTGAGGGATAAATCGAGCTCCAAAACTCTGTCGGTTCGGATTCGGTGTCGATCGAATTTCTCCTTCCTTAGGTCACCATTTGGTGAGTTCTATATATGGATAAGTTGAGTTTGATTAGTACTACATTCCCCTAGAATTTGGTAGCTCGATTCGGTGTGTGTGAAGAGAATCGAAGATTTGAAGTTTTTAGGGTTTAAAATTGGGGATTTTTATATTTTCAGTCGATTGACCTGTTTAGGCTTAGAATCGAGCTTCGACTTCTTCTAGAAAGTTGTTCGAAATGTTGAGAAGAAGATTCTGTCAAATTTTGGTCGTGATTGGAGGTGGCCGAAAGTTTCTGCAGTTTTTTTTTTCAAAACCCAGCAACTTTAGCCGACGATATTTAAACACTATATTCGTCGGCAATAGTATTTTTTAATTTTTTTTATAAGGTTTAGCCGACGAATTATGCCATATTTCGTCGGCTATAGTTATTTTAATAAGGTTTAGCCGACGAAATATACTAAATTTTGTCGGCTATAGTTATTTTTAATTATTTATTACACACTTTAGCCGACGAATATCTTAATTTTTTCGTCGGCTAAAGTCTGGGAAAAAAACCGACGACATGTTTTTCGTCGGCTAACTGTGGGACTATAGCCGACGAAAAAAAAATTTCGTCGGCTAAAGTCATCACCGAGGACCTTTTCCCGACGACACTATAACCGACGAAGGCTCGTCGGCTAAGATCTTAGCCGACGAATTAAGATAACAGGCCGACGAAAATTTTTCGTCGGCTAAAGTGCTTGTTCTGGTAGTGTAAAATATAAACTTGTTTAAGGAAATTATATTTTCGTCCTTCTGTTATGTGTCTTGCCCTAATATACGTATGATTGGTTAATCCGGTTTTCTTATTAGAATAGATTACAGTTGATAGATCTTCTAAATCATTCGGGAGACTCTATGTAATGCCTATAAATAGGCCTTTCTATCAATGAATGAGTAGACTGTTATTCTCGTTATCTTTTTTCCTTCAACACGTTATTAGCAATGTGCTCTAACCCGAGCTTGATAACAAAACCCTAGACACTTAGCTCTAAACCTGAATTCATAGCCGAAAACCTTAAAAAAAAAACCCTCAAATTTTCTCCTGCCGTACCTAATGGATATTGATTTGGGCACCCACCTTCACTGATCCGGCAGCCCCCTGCCTTGCGCCACCCCGGCAACGAGTGCACCAGGCCTCCCTGACCTTGGACCCATATCCTTCCCTCCACCAGACCAGCTCCAACGCACGAAGCTGGTGACCCTAGATGGAGCTAAGTCGAACCCCAGCCGATCTCCAGTCCAGCGTCGCCTTTGCTCCTCCGCAGCGCAGCGCCGATCCGACAGCACCTCGACGACCCAACCTCAGCCCCCTCGATCTCGGAGCTCCACCGGCGCCGACTCTCAGCCTAGCGCGCGCACGTCCGTCGCCCTACCATCACCGGCGCCCACCCTCACCACCCTGAGCGCCGCTACACGCACGGCCGGCAGCCGCAGCAGCCCAGTTTCGATCGGGTCTTGCTCGACCCGAATCCGGCGACAGAGCCCTACCCGGTTTACCTCACTGAATATACAAGGGGCAAAACGGTAAATTTGCCCCTCCGGGTAAAAAGTTTTTATCTAACGAGTAAAAACAGTTTATTTACAGTAGTAACTATTTAATTAGTTTTACTGTTTATATTATATGGTGAATATGACTAACCATATGTTTTTATTTTTCATGAAATTTATCGCGCGACGGATTGCGATGAAATCCCGAGAGTAACTTCTGCACGCACGTGGAAATACATATGAAAATGACAAGGGCAACTTCTGTTAAACCCAGTTTATTTGGCAAACTACCAAGTAAGCTTTTATAACAGTTGCCGCTTTTGAAATTTAATTTCATAGCTAGGCTTAGTTGCCTTCTTCTACCCCCACCTCTCTTATAACGTGGGTTGATATTAAGGGATTGGGACCCTTCATATCAAAGTTGAAATTTGTGACAGTTTGACAAGTCACGGTATTACGACGAAATTTTGTTGTGATTAATGGGATACACATCGAATTGCGACGGAAATTGTCGTGGTTAACATCGATTTGTGACGGAAATTGTCACGGTTAACATTGATTTGTGACAGAAATTGTCGCGGTTAATATCGATTTGTAATGGAATTTGTCACGGTTTATATTGAATTGAGTTACCATAAACCTTGGTCTTGACCAAATTCAATACTTGGAATTAATTATCGTATATCGATAATAGTCAATCTTCCATCTTGTTGTTTGAAATAATTGACCGAAACATGAGTCCTGAATTTGACATAAAAAAAAAGTGACGAATTTTGTGTCACGAGTTCTGAAAAGAGGGAGAGGCAACGCCTCGAACCCTATATGTCATAAAAAGATTGGGCCAATAAATGAAAGAAAAATCATGTTATTGATGTGGTTCTACATCGGTTCATTAATTGCAAAGAAAGCAATATTATGGTCAATGTATACAAAATATATGGAGTTCTTGCAACAAGAAACTCACTATATGGAAGAAGATGAGAACATTATTCTCACAGTTACAGATTTTAAAAGCAAAATGTATATTGCGGAAGATATGAAGCATATGACTTCGGTTTATTAGTCTAAGTGACTACAAATCCGTTTATTTTTCTAAGTTTTGTGAAGGCTTACACCTCACATATTTGACTAAAGTTACTTAGTCGTTATATTTTGAATTAAATTCATGGTCAAGACCTCGTTATAATTATTGGCATATATATTCAGATTTTGTCTGACACATATGGTTCGATCTACATAAGCTATATGCTAATACAATATATCGCATTACAACATGACACTACATTAGACTACAAAAGACCACCAGTTACTATAAGGTGGTGTTTATAAAGGCTGAAATCACACTAAGTATGACGCAATGCATACTTGGGCATCATAATTAAACTAAGTGTGGCGCAATGCACACTTGGTATATCATGATGTTGCACAATGCACATCGGTTTTGAATCAAAAGAGGATTTGTAATGTCAAGTGTGGCACAATGCATACTTATACAATTGCAAAGACATTACAAACAAAAGTAGTCTTCTACACTCTTGAGCGGATTCATAATTGTAAAAAGAAAATTGTGTTACGTTATATGTCATCCAAAATTGGATGTTGAAAAATCCTCTTCTTTCTTTACAAGATCCAATAGTGAGCCGTTGGCGGTGGCGCCGCCCTATGTATAATGCTCACGATCAATTTTGCCAAGTTTTGACATGTTTTAAGCCTTGTTTCATCCATCTTTGTAGTATTACATGTCATGGAATGCACTCTAAAGGGTTCCAATACCAATCTCCAGCGAAATTGTTGACATATTTCGGTTTCTATGTCTTGACATAAGACTGTTGCCTCTACATTCTGGTATATGAATGTGTTGTAGAGAGATTGAGTGCTTAGCTTATTGCAAGGAATAGACAACTATTCATGGATCACTACCAGAAGAAAGGCTTTAGCCGACGAAAATAAAAAAACCAGGCCGACAAATTTTTTTTTCGATTAAAATTTCGTTGGCTGAATAATTTTTTTCGTCAGCTATAGTTTGTGAACTTTAGCCGACGAAATTTTTAAAAGTTTAGCCGACGAAAGTTTTAAAAGTTAGGCGACGAAATTTTTAAAACTTTAGCCGACGAAATTTGAAAAGTTTTGCCGACGAAAAATATAATTTCGTCGGCTAAAGTGCCTTATATTTGCATCTGGACAACAACTCATCTGGAAAAAAAAAAAAACTATACGTAGAACCTTCAAACGCAAAAAAAATCGTGAAATAAGATATGACCAGAATGGTGAAATACGTCTACAGTTGAAAAATCACGGTATTCCGGTAAAGTCTCGGTGCCGGTAGTTGCGGTCAATGCAATTTACCTTTATTATTCACTACGCTGCAGATTTGGTGTTTGGTGTCCGATTGACTATTGTGATATCTTTCCGGAAGCGTAACGGCCATACGATTCAAACTCATTGCTATTGCCATGACATATGGGTCTTTTCGGCCATCCGAGTCCATTTAGGGCTTCAAGATGCAGTTTTCTTATTTCCGATTAGAGTTGATCGTTTCGATCGAGCCCTTAACGTTGTCGAATCCAGTTGAATTTTTTTACCATAGACATATTTCGTCATAATGATCATATCTGAGGGTCGAATTTTGGTTTGTAAATTTTAGTCATCGGAATCACAACGTGTCTTACTATTTACCGTTATTATTCCCTATGGGGAGCCCTATCGTCGGAAGGTAAATGTCTCAAATTTTTATATGGACAGTTGCGTCTCATCTACATGAGAGTTTTTCATGTGGAAGGTTTGACCAAACTACGTAATATAGAGGGAGATATGAGCGTTTTCGTGTGATAAGTGACGATGGAATATGGTTGACCGTTTCGATCGAGCCCTTAACGTTGTCGGATCCAGTTGAATTTTTTACCATAGAAATATTTCGTCATAATGATCATATCTGACGGTTGAATTTTGGTTTGTGAATTTGAGTCATTGGAATCACAACGTGTCTACTAATGTTGTATAACTTGTTCAGTAGGTTATACAACTTTGTGAACCAACTCTATATAAGAAGCAAAATTATCAAAAATCTCGTGAAATAAGATGTGTTCATAATGGTGAAATACGGCTATGGTTCAAAAATCAAATAAATCGGGTAACGTCTCTGTGCCGATAGTAGCAGTCAACTCTATTTACCGTTATTATTCCCTATGGGGAGCCCTATCGTCGGAAGATAAATGTCTCAAAATTTTTATATAGGCGGTTGCGTCTCATCTACGTGAGAGTTTTTCGTGTGGAAGGTTTGACCAAATTAAACTACGTAATATAGGGGGAGATATGAGCGTTTTCGTGAATTTATAGACTTTAGCCGACGAGATATTAAAAAAGTCGTCGACTAAGGTCAAAAAATTTCAAAATTTTTTGGGCGTTAAACCAAAGTTGGAGGAAAATTTTCAAAGGACTTTAGCCGACGAAAATATATGAAAAGTTGTCGGCTAAAGTCGAAAAATTTTCAAAATTTTCAACCAAAATTTTTTGGCGGTCAACCAAAATTTTCAAAAGAGTTTAGCCGACGAAATTCTTTATTTTCGTCAGCTAAAGTTCTTTATATAGGAGTTGTACCGAAGATGGATGGTAAGAAGTCTATTATCTGCCAGATTTTCTTCTCGGCCTAGCTCTGCCGTCAAGCCACCGGAGACCTCCACACTTGTCCCAAAAGCTTGGCCGTCGTCTCTACTTCATTGTTGGATAGGTGGTGCATCGAGTGGCGCCACCGTGAGGGATAAATCGAGCTCCAAAACTCCGCCGGTTCGGATTCGGTGTCGATCGAATTTCTCCTTCCTTAGGTCACCATTTGGTGAGTTCAATATATGGATAAGTTGAGTTTGATTAGTACTACATTCCCCTAGAATTTGGTAGCTCGATTCGGTGTGTGTGAAGAGAATCAAAGATTTGAAGCTTTTAGGGTTTGAAATTGGGGATTTTTATATTTTGATTCAATTGACCTGTTTAGGCTTAGAATTGGGTTTCGACTTCTTCTAGAAAGTTGTTCGAAATGTTGAGAGGAAGATTCTGTCAAATTTTGGTCATGATTGGAGGTGGCCGAAAGTTTCTGCAGTTTTTTTTTTCAAAATCCAGCAACTTTAGCCGACGATATTTAAATACTATATTCGTCGGCTATAGTATTTTTTAATTTTTTTTTACAAGGTTTAGCCGACGAATTATAGCATGTTTCGTCGGCTATAGTTCTTTTTTTAATTTTTTTATAAGGCTTAGCCGACGAAATATAGTATATTTTGTCGGCTATAGTTATTTTTTAAAATTTTATAAGGTTTAGCCGACGAAATATAGTATATTTCATCGGCTATAGTTATTTTTTAAAAATTTTTTATAAGGTTTAGCCGACGAAATATACTATTTTTCGTCGGCTATAGTTATTTTTTTAATTGTTTAGTACACACTTTAGCCGACGAATATCTTAATTGTTTCGTCGGCTAAAGTCTGGGAAAAAAACCGACGACATGTTTTTCGTCGGCTAACTGTGGGACTATAGCCGACGAAAAAAAAAATTTCGTCGACGAAATCTTAGCCGACGAGTCATCATCGGCTATGATTTTAGCCGACGAATTAAGCTAACAGGCCGAAAAAACTTTTTCGTCGGCTAAAGTGCTTGTCCTGGTAGTGGATGTAGTTCTTTATAAATCTGTTCTGACTACGATGACTAGATCATTAGAAATAACCAAAGAGCGGATTAATGCTCAAGTTTCAATACCTAATGGCGTTATGATTCAAGTCACACATGCTCTTTATACATAAGAAAGCAATCGAACTGTGCTATGACTTAATGATATTCACGCCAACGTTTATCACCTGGAAACACATTGTGAGAATTGATGAGAATTTCTTATGTATCACTATAATGAATGTGCAACATTAATAAGTCACTAAGATTCGGTTAATTGAATCGGTTATTGTCACCAATGATGAGAATGGAGACATCGACTCATGTAAGTTTTAACATAAATCGTCCGGGAATTTGTTTTGATGATCCGTATACTAAAGAGTAAAGACTCTCACGGACATCCTTTGTTTTGAGCAAAGTAACCATTGAGATCAAAAATCACCAAACTACAACTTGGTGGAGCCATGAGCAATGCTCACGGCCTATATATGGCATTAAAGCCGTCCGCGTCATAATCATGCTTTCACAAGCAAATTTGACGCAAAAGAACCCCTTTATATATGATCTCACATTGGCCATGCTCGTTACTTGTTTTGTAAAGCCTATTTTTTAGCAAAGATTAGGAGCGACGCCCTCCTACGCTAAAGAAAATATATAGAGACTAGCATACACAAGATGCTCAGTCGTTGTTCACTAAGTAAGGCATTTCAATGTCTGTGAGTGATTATACAAGAATGATACATAAGATGTTAGCCTAGATGGCTTCTCATTGTTCACTTTGAGGCATAATGATGCTATGGTGATGTTCACACTGGTTTAACTCAAGCCATAACAATTAGATGTTATGGGGAACCTTAACAATGATTGAAAAGTTGAAAAAACCTAGAATTTCCGGTTTTTCAGCCTGCGGACCAGTCATTGTGAGGACCGGTTCAACAACTTTTAGACCGGTTCTTGAGGTTCTGTTTGTGGCCACTTATTCCTAACATCCGAGCCTACCTATTTACAAAATTTAGTGGCATTTGGAGACCTAGAAGGTGGTGAACCGCTCAATATAAGTGTTTACGGATGTCTGGAGACTCTGACGGACGGTTCGGTACATTTTCGGCCGGTTCTGTAGTCAAGGTTGGCGGTTTCCGAATTCAAACTCCCATGTCTACCTTCTTACAAAATTTGGTAGCGTTTGGAGCTTTGGAGAATAGTGAACCGTTAAAGGAAGCGTAAACAAAGGTCCGGTGATGCCGGTGGTCGGTTCAACCGGTTTCTTTTTGACCGGTCCCGGCGGTGAGGCCAGCAGTTTGTTTTTGGACCTATAAGACCAACGACTATGGATTGTAGCAGGGTCATAGTTTTACTTATTCATCTTTACCCACCATCATTCAAATCTTTATGTTACGGTTGTAACAGTATGCATATTTGTTAACGGATTGAGTTAACGTTCTATAATCTATATCGTCCACATATTGTATGTGCCAAATTACGCCTCCACCAGCGCACAATGATGGGTTATTTGATGAATATTGTCTTTGAATAAGACATGAGCTTCCGATTATCGTCCGCTTATATAAGGACCTTGACAGGCGATCTCTTTTATGTCACTTTGATGAGCCAGTCTTCCCGTCATTAGAGGGAGATAATAACAAGAATGTTCAAGTAGAACGACTTGGAGTTGTCATGGTTTGTCCCTACTTTGTTTGATTAAGTTCTCTAAAGGGACGAAATCACATATACATGCTGCAAACATGCCTACAAGGATTGATGTCTGGATAAGGACATGTTGATGTCCGGATAAGGACATGTTGATGTCCGGATAAGAGGACATGTCATCACCCATAGATGGTGGCATGGTGACACCACAAATGTGGTAGATGGTGTCGCTAGGCCATGGCTCCCATGGTTTAGGGGGAGGCCACTTGGTTCGATACATACTCGCCAAGGAAGAATGCGAGTTTGACACAACTTGATCATTTGATCAATGATACTCATTCGTCAGTTATTTCTGGATTATGGTTATCATTGGGGGACACCTCAATATCAATACCAATCCATATAGAGATCTCTACATTTAGAAATTACACTGGTGTACATGATGACGTGGTTTAATGAGTTTGATATTGAACCATACTTCGTTGAGAAAATACCAACGTTGTAGATTGCCCTAAATGGAAAGATGCGATCCAGTTTAAACAAAGAGATAGTGTTTTGGTTAGGTGACGTCGACACCCCAAGTGTAAACTCTATCAGTTATGTGTTTGTTAGAAAGCGTAGTGAGAAAAAGAGTTTAGACTCACCTTCTAGCGTAAAGTCTCTCACAAACGCACTGAAATCGACTACGATGAGATTTACTCTCGTAATGGATGTCATTGCACTCCACTACCTTGTTAGTTTGGTAGTTTCCGAAAAACTGAATAAGCAGCTTATGGTCATAACTTATCTCTATTGGGAACTAAGAGATGTACATAAAAATCTTGAATAGATCGGTTTTCACCTAAATCAAGTGGCTCCTGACCACAAAGCGCATTTACAAGATATTTGCTGAGTATCTACTTGATTAGGGAATGGATATGAAGAATTATGCCTATTTGCGTGTAAATTATTGATGAATCGTGATGAACTCTTGTTAAGTAAGAGATGCCACTGATCCAAAATTAAGAATGAAAGGATCTTGGGAATACTTGGTCTCGAAAATGAGGACCGTTATTGATGATGCTTATTCATTTGTCGACTTAAGGCAAGCTAAAGGACGATGAAGTTATGCCTATATGTATCCCTTGATCGGTCGAAGTGTTGAGAAGACCTGTTTCGTCCATATGACGAAGAAGTCTTAGGAGAAATCCTACATCTAAGTACGGTAGCACATTCATGTACTTGTTATAATATGCTTGACTCGACATCTCATTCACTATAAACTTGTAAGGCCAAGTTCTCCTTAGTCTTTCAACTCTCTTCCTAACGGTCGAGCATCTTCGCTCCCTCTTAGATGAGTGAAGAAATATCAAGGTAGTGGCCGGATGCACCCACTCAACGTCAATGTAATGACAGTGATTTCTTCTATGAAAGGTTCAGGCTTATTCATCCTTACAGAAAGACACATTAACAATGAAATTAGAATCTGCCCAGTTTGGTAGGTCAACTTTCACGGGACCTACATGATAGCTCACTCGTTAGAAAATGGTGAAATTGGTACCATTGGAAAGGTCTATGTGTCTACTTTCCAGAAACACTAACCATTTGATCACACCTATCATTTTGAGTGAGTTATGGCTATTTTCATAAAGTAGGACGGATCTGTCCGAGAATCTGCTTTGGCAGAACAGTCAATTTCGACAAAGTTTTGTGATCAGCTCAAGATGAACTAGGTTATGGAACTTATATGGTTGGAAAGCTACGTGCATCTAGTTTCCAGAACTTTGTACAGTTCGTCCATACCTATTGTATCAAAGAGGTTATGACTGTTTAAGTACACGAAGGTCATGCCATGCGTGAATTTGATTTTCAACGCAAACTTATGTTTTGAGTTGTTTGGCAACCTTCTCCTTCAAGATCAAAATAATGCTAAGTATAGCAGGTCTGATCTAAGGATAATGTGGCTGGATTTAATGACTAATCGTTACCCAAGTCTACTTTTAAAGTATGTGAAATGCATTGGCTTGCGCCGTTTATCTGTACTCCGAGATTGAGTTACCAATCAGGGGGAGTCGTTGTGTAGACATCATGGGGAGTCTACATGCATCACATGTTATCTTCAATTGTAGTTGGTGCGTTGTGCTCTCTTTCCTTTCGACCAAGTCTTTTGTTTTACCCACGAGGTTTTTGTTTTACTTGGCAAAGTTTTTACCAAGGCAACACCATAAGCACCATGACGTATTAGGGACGCAACACAAGGGCGAGTGTTTAAGAAAATTATATTTCTGTCTTTTTGTTATGTGTCTTGCCCTGATACACGTATGATTTGGTTAATCCGGTTTCCTTATTATAATAGATTACAGTTGATAGATCTTCTAAATCCTTCGGGAGACTCTATGTAATGCCTATAAATAGGTCTTTCTATCAATGAATGAGTAGACTGCTATTCTCGTTATCTTTTCTACTTCTGTTCCTTGTGTATATATCAGTACATGTACATGTATGTTGCTATATGTCTAATGCCATGATCTGATGCTTGTATCTGTGATCTTGTTTATGTACATGTGTTGATAAGTGTTTTGTTTTTGTGGTTTTAGTCTAAGATGTAGGTTTTCTATTTTTTATGAAAAGACCTTCATGGGTCTTTGTTGAGTTCGGACTCGGGTTTAGGGTTTAGGGTTTGGGTTAGGGTTTAGGGGTTAGGGGTTAGGGGTTAGGGTTTTGGGTCTAGGGTTTAGGGTTTAGGGTTTAGGGTCTAGGGTTTAGAGTTTATAGTTTAGGGTTTAAAAAGCAACAATAAACCCAAAATTATCTTTGACAAAATACCTTATGTAATTTTTCCTTAGTAAAATCCAAGTGTCAATAATTGATCGGATTGTAGGACCACGTCATACTGCCACGTGGTCCTCCCGTAACGATGAAAAATTTCTCGAAGGGGGGATAGCAAGAGAATAGAGATTGACATATGTATGATATTTATTGATAACAGGCTTTTATATAGAAGATTACAAAGTATAGATAAAGAAATCATAATCTTATTCTAACCTGTAAACTTATTACTATGTATAATATAGATTCCTTATTGTAGTTGCATAAGGGCAAGACACACATCACACAATATCCTATAACAAAAACTAAATTTTCATTCATTTCAAGCTTGAGCAGAATGAGGTTCCGAGCAACAAACAATCGACTCCTCTCTAGACCGAAACGACACCGTTGGCTAAAACGGGTCGCAAGCATGGGCTGGGTAATGATAACAAGCCTAACAGATTTTTTTTTGTTGGACGTGAAGCCTAATAGAAAGTTGGGGTCCTAACAACTCTACCCTTCTTCAATTGAAGGAACTCGGTCTTAAAGTTCAGAGATTGGTTGAATATCAAACTCGGAGGCCACGAATGGAATAATTTAGACAAAGCTCCTCTACATCATCACTTCGACCAAAGTTTGATTCTTTTGAACACTCTCGACACTGGCAACGAGAGCAAGTGCTCAAGTTACTGCAGGACTCGCGGTTATAAGAAGGGCAAGTGCAAAGGATTATTTCTGGCCGACTAGCTCCCTATGTGATTGCTATAAAGACATTTCTTGTCCATTTTCTGTTACAAAAATGTGAAGTAATCGTAAGTTACACAGAGGTTAGTAAGGGCGGTCTTTTATTGTCATATAGTCGTTTTTCACCTCCTTATAAAAACATGGTTAAAAATCCAATTCAAACACCTATATAATGTCATTTATCAAAACTACTCCTACTCTTGACTCAAGTACAAGGCAGGATTGGGAGGAAGACCAGAGTTTCCTTGTAAACTAATTGCTCATATTTGAAAATGGCAGGAAGACGATTGCAGAGTATGTGGATCAAAGGAAAATCAAAGAACTCCCATCATAAAAGTTACCGGACACCAACCAAACAAAGTATCTCTTCTATTTATTTGTACCATGGAAAGGAGTCCTACAGATAAGTATTGCCTTTTACCAAATTTACAAGGGAATATAAGTGTCACCTTTAGAAACTCATTTGACATCAGTTGACAATATACTTGAAAGATGATCAAACGAAGATGGAGCCACCTTTTGTTATACTAATGGATATGGCAGTTTCCATATAGATGACGATACTGATGGTGTGATCCCTTGATTCTGTGTTCCGGATCATGTGAGAAGAGTATAGTCAGAAAGGCTGAACTCTAACACCAGCAGTGTCCTGGAAAGGTACGGGGTTCTGCAGATATTTTAATCCAGCAACTGAAAATGTACATCATGCCCTCTTATTTCTCCTTAAATAGTCCACGACCAATGATCATTCTTCTGATCTCACTGGTCCCTGCTCCAATCTCATAGAGTTTGGCATCTCGAAGGAGACGGCCAGTTGAGTACTCATTTACATAGCCATTACCACCTAAGCATTGTATAGCCTGAACGGTTCAAACTTGTCATGGCAAAATCATTGTAATGTAAAGATAACAAATCTTCCTCCTAGGCTTTTCTTTTTTCTCTTCCAAAATCAAGCATAAGGATATACGTATTCCTAAATCTAATTATATAAACCTCAGAAAAATCATGCAAATGGAGATTATGAACTTCAATATGGGGGCATTCAAGCAATATGCAATTTGCAAGCTAAGTTGATTTACCTGAATGAGGTTTGCCATTTGAATAGACAAATTACATAGTTGCAAGACAAAATGGAGTTAGAGAAGATAATTTACCTGCAAAGCAACCTGCGTGGCTCTTTCAGCCGTAAATAGTATAACTCCAGCACAGTCCTGCAAATTGTATCCACAGAGATTATGGTCTGCAAAGAATTTATTTTGCTAAATGCTAAGACAGATGAGAAAAAACAGAATCAGAAAACGAAGAACCTTTGGGTCAACTCTTCCATTGTCACATTCCCTTGCAACAGAATACACATAGGCCCTGGAAATGAAATGAAGTAGAGAGAACCAGAGACAGTTATCAGTGTTACCATGTAAACATCAGCAGATGAGCAGTGCACAAAGGAATCAAAATCCTTTACCTTGAAGATTGTAAAGAAGTATACATGTCAGCAATTTTCCCCTGTTATTGTAGTCCATTAAGGTTAAAGTTCACATAGAAGGAGCTCAAAGATGAGAAAGAAATACAAGTGTCTAGACACAAAAATAAACCTGTATAAGCTGAAACTCTCCAATCGGACGGCCAAACTGCTCTCGCTGTCGAACATATGGAAGGACAACATCCATACATGCCTGCATAATACCTAGGGGCCCACCTGCTAGCACAAGCCTCTCTAAATCTAACCCTGACATCATGACATAGACTCCTGAAAGAAACAAAATATAACAGAGTTATGGCAGTTGAAGCAGTTTATTTCTCAAGTGAATTACAATCGTGAAAACACAGATTTTAACAGCATTAAATGCCTACGGTAAATCACCAAAAGGTCCTATATTACCTAAACAAGAATTGTCATGGGGTTCCAAATGTTTTTCATCCTTCATCAAACAGTTATTATTCATATTAGGGGTAGAAAGTCATAAACTCATAACTGCTTCATTGGATACTATCAAGATGAGTGATGTTATGGACAAACAGGAATCCATGTCTGATTGAGTTGTTGCAGTGCGACAAGAATAACTCAGGAGTCCCATTGCAATTGTCAGCTTCAAAGTAAAGTTCTGACCATCTTTATATACCAGCATGAAAAGTTTATCAAGTCATAGGAGGCCTAAGCAACCAGGTTCTAACTAAAAAACAGTAACATTACTTGCTTATGTAATTGACGCCTGCAACATATTCCACAGATCTCCTTCTAGTCACGAAAATAGAAAAAGAGTGAAAAATCATCAACCTTTTCCTTCCTGACCAAGAACATTTTCATCTGGAACAAAGCAATTCTCGAAGACAAGCTCACATCTGGTCAGTACATTGCCACTGTTAGTGGAAAATCGAAAGGGAACAGAATCCGATATAGATAATTTCAATTAAAGCATTGCAGACGTACGTATCGCTTCCTCGCATGCCGAGTTTGTCTAATTTTTGGGCAGTACTGAACCTGCATGGAGGTATAATTGACTCAATAAACATGAAAAATTTCAAGAAATTCCATTTATCGTTTGTTATTACGTTTTTATATTTTAGTAAAATGCACAAGTCCTAGTAGCAAAGGAATAATAGTAATTATACTCGATAAAAGATAGAACTAGATAGTTTATGATCAAAAATCTAAGCTATTTTGGCCACATGTAGACTGGGTACCGCATAACCTAATTTGACACTCTTGCGCACAGATGCCCAAGTTTTTAAACAGAAAATAGCTGTGTGATTATGCAATTACCCGGGCATCCCCTTCTCAATGATGAATGCTGTTATTCCCTTTGAGCCCGCAGTTATGTCCGTTTTTGCGTAAACAACCTGATCCATATAAATGTTAGTCACAGCCAATTCATAAATGTGAATTAAATCTTATGGCAAAGTTATGGCAAAGTTACATGCATACATAGAGACAAATGTACGAACTGATCAATATGCATTGATAATAGAAATATATATACATGCAGATTGCAGTGCCCTTCACTTAATTCAAACAGTATCCTAAGATATCACTTTACCACCAGTGATACATAATCCCAAATGGATATAGGTCTGACATAAGTTTTAAAGATTACACAGTGACAAAAGGTAGGTCTGCATCTGCTGCAGTTCAATAATGAGGCATATCTTGAGACAAGCTATGGAATTCACTTCTGGAATGCTATCCAGCATCATGAAACATCTTCTGTGTAAGCCTATTCTATTGTTCCTACAGTAAGTGGTGGGAAAGCTCAAACTCCTCACATTCAATGGAAAAATATGGTGAAGCACAAAGTAAACCGAAGAAAAATAGTGTTTGTTGGTTGTCTATTAGTGTTGAAAAAATTATAGTAATGTATGTGTGTGTGTCTATTAGTGTTGCAAGTAAATTACTTTTTATGTATATAGGACTGACCATGAACTTATCCCATTGCTTGGGCCTTATGATATACACAAAAGATGCACATAGAGCAACAGTATAGGGCCGAGAGAGAGAGAGAGAGAGAGAGAGAGAGAGAGAGTTATTCTGAAACAAAAAAAAAATATCATTACCAATGTTTGAGCAACTGGGCCATTGGTGCACCACATCTTGTTCCCATTTAAGATATAACCCCCATCTGCTTGATCAGCTTTGCACTTCATGCTAACAACATCAGAACCAGCTAGAAGAAGGGGGAGAGACAGAGAGAGATCAGAATCTCAATGAATAAAAAATTAAATAAGTAAAATAGTACAGGTAACTTACAATTGGGCTCGCTCATTGCAAGGGCCCCTACATGCTCTCCACTAATAAGCTTCATAAAAAAGATAGATTTTCTTAAGGACAAAAAAATGAAGATGAACTAAATGATTGAACATAAGAAAGATTATCCCATGCAACATGATACTTCATTGGTCTGGAAATAAAAGAGGCAGGAGAAGGAAGAATGGAACAATGGAAGTCAAGCTAGCCATGAGTTTTCTGATCAGTATTTAGTTCAATAGTATCACCATGATATGTAATCTCAGCAGTTTGGCAATAAAATAAAATAACACTACTGATTAATATAAAACCGAAATGAATAAGATGATGATCCTATTAGTTGTGATCCCTCAAGTGATCTACTCTTTTTCTTCTTCATTTCTTCTTTACATAGACACATATTTACATTTTCCCAGCTATAGACTAGCCATCTGTACTAAAATCACTAGATCGGCTCCACACCTCCCTCCCTTTCGCAATCAACAACTCGAGAGCACAAAGAAAAGCTATACTAAGAGGCAATGAAGAAAAATTGTATGTACTACATGGTATAAACAGTGATTCAAATGAAAGTAAAACCTTTGGCAAATACTTCTCTTTCTGAGTAGGATTTCCATGCCTCACCTACAAAACAAACAATTCAAATAAAAAATTTAACATTTATCATATCCATGCAAGTATTGGCACAAATGTACTCATTTATTTTGTTACCAATTGATTAATGCACAGGTTGGAATGGGCACCATAAGATAGACCGACAGATCCTGAAGCCCGGCTTATTTCTTCCATAGCTATGCAGTGATACAAATAGCCAAGACCCAAGCCTCCATATTCCTCTACAAGAAAACCAATAGTCAATTTTCAATTATTTGAAATGTACTTCTACCAAAAACACGGTGAGTAGAACATTGTCATTTCTCCCTTTTTTAAGGTTCCTTACAAACTCATTGCCCACCCTACCAGACAAAATTCAAATGAATTCCTCATACATTTACTACCGGTTGAGGATGAATATCCAACTCACTTCGTATTCAGTAGTGACTACCAACATGCAACATACATAGCATAATGAGATAATTTTTTTTTTTGGAAGATTATTTTGCCTATTAAACTGCATCCTGGATTACAAATTCATATAACCAAAAACTCAGCACGGAAACTAAACCCTCAACAACTGAAGAGCAAACATAAGTTCATAGCATCGCGTACACACCCAAAAACTGATACATTTTCAGAGACCAGCCAAATCTCTAAGATACATAGTTCTAAGTTATGATAAGAACATCAGTTAAAATGTTACCTGGGGCAGTAATTCCATGAAGATTAAACCCCCCCATAAGCTTCCACAAGTTGACCTCCTTGGGAAAATTATTGGTGTGGTCTATTTTTGAAGCATGTGGGGCAATGTGTTCTTGTGCAAACTGACCCACACTTTCCTTAAACTGCATCAAAATCCAACACCATTCTACTTAACGGTATTAAAAAAAAAAAAAAAAAAACAGCAGTGCCCAAATGATCAACAATTGCATTTGGGTCCAATCAGTTGAATACAAAGATTGCAGCTTTTTTTGAGAATCTGGGTAAAGAAATGAAATTTACATAATAAAGACATGTGAACATTTGAATTGATTGATGGGGGAGGGACCTGAATCTGAGTGTCATCGAAGAGTAGAGCGGTGGAGAACAACGCAGAGCATCTCTCTTTTCTGAGAAGACTTGTGAGCCCAGACCTCGCTGAAACCAGTCTTTGCATATTCACACCTTCGTTTTTGAGAGAGAGAGAGAGAGAGAGAGAGAGAGAGAGAGAGAGAGAGAGAAGAAGAAACTGGGGAGGTTTTCGGGGAAGTTGAGTTTCCTGGTGACGTGTACGCTGGTGATGGTGGGGGCTGGAGTTCGGGTTGGGCACACATGATATGGTTGGTCTGTTGTGCTGAGCTGAGGTGATTATCTCTAGTTAGTCTAGTATCTATCAAATCAGTGTGACACATGACAGCGTGTACGGATAAGCACTGCGCTCTTAGTTGTTCTTGATAACACCTTCAGGAGGCGACTTTCCCCTCTGCGTTCTCTTGTTCTCTTTTCTCTTTTACATTTCGGATGTTTTTTCCTTTTTTATGTCTTTCTAAATAAAAATTAAGGGACCTCTCTTTCAGAATCGAGGGTAGGACTTATTCTCTGTATAATTTGCTTCCGAATAGCTAATATGGTTTAATCTCTTATTTCAATAAAAAAGAAAAAGAGAATAAGCTGAGGACAGTGCGCAAACTTTCATAAAACCTTAAACAGTGAAACTCATCGGTCTGATGCATTCCAGATATAGAGTACAGGCAGAGACTCGCTGAACACAGGAGAACGAAATACCTCATGTTATCCAATTAGTCAAACACTTGCACCTTATAGGCAGAGCATAAAGAATGGTCTGATAGAGCAATTTATACACATGATGCTCAGAAACATAGTACAAAATAGACCTTGGAAGAAGGCAATATAATACTTTTACCACAGACCTTCCAGGCATCTTTTATACATTCTAGATGCTGTTGTGTGGATTCTACGGCTTTATATATGCTTTCCCTCCAGTAGAATCAGATTTTTCTTGTGATGCTGCTATTGCTACAGCTTCTCCAGGAGGTGGGTGGTCAAATCTGCAGGATGCACCATACTTACATGTGCCAGTTTTAAGGCACAGATAACAGCACCCTGTAAAAAAGTTCCACCCAAATTAATGATCTTACATGTATAGGATAGACAATACATAGATAGAAACAGAAAATAAGATTTCAACATACAAGAATATAGTTAAATGCAACAGAAAATCCAGTCACTTCTCACTGAAAATAAAATAAAATTAACATGTCCAATTTTCCAATCCTTATTGAGCAAACAGTATAATATGCATAGCTTTACGAGATAAGCGGCAATATGAAACTACAATGCAAAGACTTCGCATGATGTAATCATTCTTATGAAGATTAGCCATATGCTTTCAAAGTTTTATGGAATATGCTGGTACCCTGCATAAAACAAGGACAGGTGAACCCTACTGATAGATGACTTGGGATAATCCTAATAAAGAATAAAGAAATAGCTCCACCATTCATACCTCTCACCCTTACCTAGGTAGTCCAGTAAGTGATAGCTTCAGATTTTCTTGTTGAGATGGCTTTGTTATTGACAATGGCACTGCTGGCCTTATCAACCAGGTGATGGAATCTGCATTCTGCACCATACTTACATTCCCCAGTCTTCATAAACATGAAAACAATCATCATTAAGTGTTGAATGATTCAGAAATATGAATATGTAACCAACCACTACTAGCCAAATGTCTACCATCAGATTAACTAATGTGGATAGATTAAGCAACAATTCATGTTTGAGAGTTTCATGAATAATATGATGAGTACTATAAAGTATTGAAACTCAAATTCAGTATACTTTCTCATAGGATCACTTTCACAGTAGATTGTAAATACAACTCAGATCTGGAAGGCCAATCATATACAATTGGAATCAAACTCATTCAACAAACAAATAAGTTGCTTACTTCAGACTGTCCAAAGTGCTGAGGATAGACAATACCAATATTTCAAGGTGCTAAGCTTGATAATAGCTGGCTAGCTAGCAGCTATCTGATTATAGCAAGGTTGTCACATCCCGACCTGTAAAATTTTTATCTTATTTACTAGCTAGCTTGGTTATAATAAGAATTTTTACTGTCTCCGACATTGAGATATAGTTTAATTGGTCCCTAGAGGAGTTTTGAGGGACGATTATTTCAGAGAGTTATTCGTAGGAGAAAAATGTAACGACGGTAAAAATAGTAAATTTTAGCTAGTAAAAGGTAATTTTTTAATAGGGTATTTTATTTTGAGGTGTTAAATTGGTGGAGTTGGGTATTTTTGTGGTGTTGGGCCGGGTTGGTGTGAGGCCCAAACCCATCTCCTTTCTTTTTCTTTTCTTCTTCTCCTCTTTTTCTTTTTCTCTCTCTCTTCTCTCTCTTCCTCCCGAGCTCTCTCTCCCCGCCGGACTCCAGCCGCCGTCCGGCCAAGCTAAGCTGCCGCACCAGTCCCGTTTGGACCCCTGCCACCTCCTCTCCCTCCCCGGCCTAGCACCCGAGCCTCTAACCTGCCGGAGAGAAGGAAAACCCGCCGGAGATGCCGGGAAGCTTTTCGCCGGAACTCCCTCCTCCGGCCACCAATCCGGGCAAGCTTGGTACAGTTTTGTAGCTCTCCTCCCGTGCAGTAACCCCTCCAAAAGGCTCACTCCCTCTTGAGCTAGGTAAGGAGAAATTAAAGGAGGAAATTCTAGGGATTTTAAGATGTTTTCGTTCGATTGACCTAGTTAGGCTTGAAATTGGACTTAGTGATAGTTATGAAAGTTGTTTGGGATGTTGAGAGGAATATGCTGTTAAAATTTGGTAGAATTTGGAGGTTTCCGGAATCGGCCTCCGGCCGCCGCCGCCATTTTGGGGTTTTGTATAATTTTAAATGTGTAATAATTAGAGGAGTTTAATGAAGTGAATTGTGGAATTTTCGGATGAGTTTTGAATAGGTTTGTGAATTTCTGAAGTTTGGTATTTTGACGGTTAAATAATGTAAAATCCGGCCGTAGGATTTAAGTCAATTTCTGAGAAATGTCGTATTTACGGCTGCCGAGTATGGTATTAAGTTTGGGTCATTCCGATTTAAGAATATCGAAGTTAGGCAATGATGAGCGTGTTTATGGCTCTTAGTTATTTTGCCTATTTTGAATAAAATTGGATTTTTAGTTGAGAAATTAATTATATATTTGGAACAGGACGTGAGGAGACTCAATTGGAGAGACCTCGGATCGACGTCAGGCTTAAGCCTAAAGTTGTGAGTGGACCTTTGTTTTAATTGAAAAACATGCGATGAATGATTTTATTAATCATTTATTTCTTCTGATGAGATTTATTGATTCTCGGCTATTTGACAATTTTTCCTCCTTTGGAGAGATCCTGAAAATGAGATTTTCGGTGGATATATATATTTTGGATTTTATGAGTATAATATGTATATAAATGCTAGCTGACCATACGTGTTTGGTCCGTCATAATGAGGTAAAATATCATTATGGCGTGGCGTGAGTGTTAGACACAAGCGTCATAGCCCTATATGAAAACTACTTTCTTTTTCGGTTTATTTAGGTTTTCATATAGGGAGTCCACACGTAAATACACCGTCCTTTTCGGTCATAATGAGGAAAAATACCATTATGGCGCAACGTGAGCGTTACACGCCAGCGTTGTAGCCTTGTATGAATATCTATTTTTCTAAATTATTTCTAGGATTCATACAAGGAGTCTGACAAGTGTAAATATATACGAATATATGATTATATATAGTTAGCCTGAGAGGCTTCATTTTATTTGAGTTGGTGACTAGCCGGAGCTAGTCGTGAAATTGTCAGTTTATGAGTTGAGCACTTTTAAGCTGCCGCATGCAGTATATTTTTCTATGAAATTAAATGGGAATGCATAAATATTTTGTTATTAAGTTATTTTTGTCCACTCACTCTAACGTTATTAAATGTCTTCCCCTGGGCCCTTCGTTTTAAAATACCCAGTCTGCAGGATTGCATAGTTGAGATCGGGCGTACATGGAGAAGAGGCATAGTCAATAGTATACCTTCCGCTCTTTTCTATTTATTTTTAGTTCATTTCCTCTCAAATAGAGTTGCTCTGAATATGTGGTTGTTTGTTATAGGATCTTTGTTAGATTAGTAAATCTATATTGGGAGATGTTGTGATTTGTGGGGAGCACGAAGGCTCCAGGAGTTGAAACCTTTAGAAGTGTTTGCATGTTTTGATTTGGAAGGGTTGTCCATTTTCAAGGGAGGTTGTACCGAATTTAGCGGTAAATCTTTCCTTGGAGGTGGTCCCCGTACGATTTACTCCGGATTCAGGGTGAAATTCGGGATGGGTCGTGTCAAAGATTCTCTTACAAGGAGTTGGGAATGGTTCAAGCACAAGCTGCACAACATTATAATTCATGGATTGATTGTGTCAGATTATATACTGAAATCAATAGAAACTCCAAGTCGTTTAACCAGTTTTCAAATGCATTTATCGAATTTGAATATACACTTTCAGTATCAAAGTTGCTTGAATCATCTAATGCATGATAACGCTTAACTGATAATTACATGGCAATACCAAACATAGAGTATATATGGCTCACAACAATATAGAGAATTTGAAATTTAAAGACACCAGCAAACCCAAGAACAATAATACTGGGTCTTCATCTACACCACTGCCACAATCAGAACCAAAGGGTAGTCACATCGAGATAGAGCACCTGAATCAAAGGAGAAACAACACACCCCATCAAGAAAGCCCTTCGATCACTGCATTTCATTCTTTCATTTCTTTTTTCCAATCAAGTCTTCTTTTTCCAACGAGCCACTCTCGAAACGATTGCAAATGCCGCCCTCTCTTGTATGTTATCAAAGAAACGGAAATAGGCATACCTCCATGATTTCTTCATAACCAATGTGCCACAAACACTCCAAAAGCCTATGATGAAGCCGAGTGCAGCGCTCACATACATACCAAACTTCCCATTCTCATCATTATGATGATCATCGTCAGGGTCAGCTGGTGCCACTGCACCATCTCCCGGGCAGAGAGTTGAAAGAGGAACCCCACACAAGAATGGATTGTCAACATAAATGGATGAATCCTCGAGTGTTCGAAGTTGGTTGCCTGAAGGAATTCTTCCGGACAAGTTGTTGAAAGACAAGTTTAGATGAGACAAAAAGTTTAATGAAGAGAGACTTTGTGGAATCTGCCCGAAGAGGTGATTGTGTGAGAGATCAAGAGTTTCCAACAACCGCAAGTTTCCAATCTTTGAGGGAATGATTCCGGTGAGTTGATTTCTGGACAAGTTCAACGTCCCCAAGTTAATGAGGCTGCTTATTCCTTCAGGATTACACCTTCCAAGTTATTTGATGTGAAGTCGATGCTATTTACGAAATCCAGAGTCGTGTCATATTCAAGGTCTTGTCCCTTCAATGTTAAGCTGGCCATCTTCTGATAACTAGACAAAAAAGATGTACTACTGTCATAAGTCATAACCATAGGCCAAATCAGTCAAATTATACAAACACTGGGGAATTGTTCCTGAAAAGTTGTTGTGGCTAAGGCCTATGATATGCAGAGATGGAACAGAGCACAGTCGCCGAGGGATTTGTCCGCTTAAAGAGTTGGATCGCAACCGTAGCATATACAATTCAGATGATACAAATGAACTTAAGGTATGCTTCCAGTCAATCTATTGCCTCCAAGATCGATAATTTGCAACTCAGTGCAGTTTTGGAATAGGGAAGAAGGAATTTGACCCGTGAAATTGTTGTTGCTCAGATTCAATACGTTTAGTGAGCTGGGGACACCCATTGAACTGGTGATTTTGCCGGTCAAATTGTTGTTTGACACATCTACAACTATTATCTCTGGCCCTAGACTCCATGCACGAGCAAATTCACTAGATAGGTGATTGTTTCTTAACATTAGGATTGACAAACCTGACATGTTGCACAAAGAGGGTGGTATACTACCATTTAGGTGATTGCCAGATAGATACAATTCTAGCAAGTCAGGCATAAGCTGATCATAATTGGAGGGAATTGGCCCAGAAAAATTGTTGCTTCGGAGATCGAGATAGGCAGCAGCAGCACTAGACCATTGTGGCAGAGGGCCTTCAAATTGATTACGGCTCAGGTCTATATACTCCAAAGATGGGGAGTTCATGTGAATTGGAAGCTTTCCTTGGATTTGGTTGTAAGATAAATCCAACGATGTGAGTTGGAAAGATATCTTCAACAACCATTCCTCTGGTATGGAGTCTGATATTCCAGTATTTCTGAGCCTGAGATACGTCAATTCAGTTTGAGATTGAAGCCACAACACAAATGCAGGACCTACTGTGCAGTCGACAATGTCGACTGAATCAAGTTGGAAAGGAGGAATCCAATCATGAGACACGTTAAAAATGAGGACCAAAGGTCGGTCTGTGAGAGACCTATCTCGGGCGTCGGTGCCGACTGCCAAAGACTTCAACTTTTTGAGAGTTCGGAAATGGACTTCAGTTATATTGCCTTCCCATAAGTTCCAAGACAGATCTAGGTGAACTAGATGAGAGAGTTCTCCCAAGCTTTCAGGAATGGACATATTCAAAGAATTACCAGAGATATCCAGAGTTTCCAAGGATGATAAATTCCCAATGGATGGTGGAAGTGAACCAAAAAATTGGTTTGAACTGAGGACAAGTTCCTTCAGGGTTTGTAGCATTCCTAAGGTGGCAGGCAGTTCACCTTCCACCATATTGTAGGACAAAGAAAGTAATTCTAATTTATAACTTGTGCAATTTGAGAAACCATTTAAAACCTCTTCCAAACCACCATTGAACTGGTTGTAGGAAAGATATAATAACCTTAGGCTGCACAAAGTACCCAAGACTTTGGAAATTTGACCTTGGAGATAATTACTACTTAAATCAAGGTCTTCCAAAGACTTGAAGTTTGCAAATTCAACAGGGAAGGGCCCGAACAAATTGGAAGATGCATAAAAATTTTGGAGGTTGGTAAGGTTAAAAAACCAGCTGGGAAATGAAGAGTTAATAGAATTCATTGATATATCAAGAGCCAATAGGGATGTTAAGTTCACTGACCGGAGCTGGGAGTGTGGAAGGTTTTGAATTTGGCAACCAGACAAATGCAACTCTAAGAGTGAAGGAAGCATGTTGACATCATTTAGCCAACTTACTCCTGTGCTGCTAAGGTTCACACCTCCAAGATTAAGGTACTTTAGGGAAGAGATATGAGAAAGCCAATTTAAGTTGTTGGAAAAATATGGATCAGAAAAGTAATCATTTTCAGAACCAAGGTCAAGATATATCAACTTTGAGAGGTTACCAAGAGCTGGGGGAATCTCTCCGACGAATGAAACATGGGAGAGATTGAGATACCTCAAACTTGTAAGCTTCCCAAAGAAACTAGGAATTCGAAGTCCTTGAAAATCATTTCCGCTTAGGTCAAGGTGATATAAGTTTTTCAAGCTAAGCAAAGAAGGATTGATCTTACCCCCTAAAAAAGTCTCCCCGTGGTAGCCTTGATCGTAATTCGGGTTCCGGAGGTCCATCTTTGCAACGTGACCTGTACGGTTGTTGCATGAAATCCCTTTCCATCAGCAGCAATCCAAACCCACCCAAGATGAAAGTCTGCCGGAACTATCAGTAACTTCTCTTTTAAAGCTGAGAAGCACTTCTCTCTCTTCATCAAAGCATGATGATGAACTCACTCCACTCGGAAGTCTATCACCGAAACACAGTTGAGTATTGTGCAGGTGTGAAGATACGAGGAAAAGAAAGAGCAAGTAATGAGCAGCATTTTTCATGGTAGGCTTGAATAGGTTTCCACAGAAACTATCGATGATTATACTGACCTTTCTTTCAACTTGTGGAAATGTATAGAATTCTAAAACCCAACTGACTAAATGAACGGGGTCCAGGTATTATGAAGTCATTAACAAGAAGTTTCCAAGTCCTCTCAAAGTCTAAATTTAAGTCACCATTGGCGGCAGTTGACTCTAATTGTGAGTTTGTGACTATGGCCATTTCACTTGAATGAAGTATTTCACCCAAAAAAGAAAAGAAAAAAGCAGCGATGATACCTAATGAACTGCTCTTGGTCCTTATCTTCACATCACCATCCACAATTTCACCCAAAAAAATCCACAAGAAAAATTAGTAAAAAAAGTTTCCTACTCCGTCACAATTTCACACAGCAGTAAAAAAAAGTAGAGGAGAAAGAGAAGGAGAGAGACTGACTGGCGAGGGCGTTGTGGAAGCCACGGCCGAGGAAATTGAAGCCGACGCTGATTCTGGTGGGAGTGGTGGGTGGAGTAGGCGAGTAGCCATGAGCCAATTTCATTGCTTCTTCTTATTGGTTGTATACTTGTATTCTTTCTGGAGGATGCGCCGCTAGGCTATTGGTTTTTTTTTTTTTTGTTATCGAGAGAAAATATGAATTATCTTTATGGATGACCCAATGATGTCACATTGTCACGCAACAATTTCTGACTTTTTTTTTTAGAAGTGCCACACTCTTAAATTATAACCCACACTTTTACTTACTATTTTTTGTAACTTAAATTTCATTGAATGAAACAAGAATTACATGAGGAACAACACGGATGCTACCAACATGGTGTACAAAAAGACAAGAAGTATTGGCCAATTTAATTAGCTAGTTCTAAGAAGAGCGGTCTATTGTTCTTGCTTTTAAGGGGATGTTATTTTTCAAAATCTCGTTCTTGCCTTGATGGTGATGAACAAGATCGAATCCACGTGTTGCTTTGACTCGCCTAAATCAGTAGCCAAGATCTGTCTAGGCCGTCGATTTTCAAGGTATCATCTAGCTTGACCGATTTAAGCTTAATCAGAATAGAGAGATGATTTTCAATGTTTAGACGACTTTGGGCTTTGATTTGTAAAACGTTGCTTCTCAAGGAAATAGATAATTGTAAAAGGTTAACAGTACTACTAACCTCCTTTTTGTTAATAAAAAAATGTTTATACTTCTAATTTTCTAAGCCAATATCTTTAAAGAAATTTTATTCACATACGCTTATTTTTTTTAATACACACCCATGTGAAACTTTTTGCCATTTTTCTTCTCATTTGTTCCTATTTTACCCCTTTGGCCTTTTCCGTTCTTCCTCACTCCCCCTCTCACTACCCCATTGCAACCCTTCTCGATCTCTCTGCCCTTACTTGCCATGTTTATATATGAGTCTGGGCACCTCAAATCAATGGGATATTGATTCAAATTGTCTCTCCTAGTTATACTTCTTAATGGAAGCATTGTTAGAATACAAACATACGTACAGTTCTAGAATCGAATCAAATGCATTATATATTATATAGGAATATAATCATAGCAATTTGAATGCAAAACTTCAGTTCTTCAGTTTGTTTACGTTGCTGCAATCTGATGTGATATACAAACACAAATATTGAAGAATAATTATCTGTAAGAAAAAAGGAGGTCGGGATCCCTTCTCTAGCTTTCTCTATTTGCTTGGGTTTGTCATACCTAGCTAGTGAACAAGATTATGAATAAATTATTTTCATCCAATATCAACGTTCAAGACCTAGCTACAAAGCTTCATGGGGAGACCATTGTTGTCGTCGAGTTGAACAGAAAAGAAGGCATTTCTTCAGATTTTCTAGAAAGGAAAAAAAGGGGTAAAATAGGCTTTTAAAGTTGTGTGAATAAAATTACTCATTGTTGAAGGAGAAAAGATAACGAGAATAACGGTCTACTCATTCATTGATAGAAAGGCCTATTTATAGGCATTACATAGAGTCTCCCGAATGATCTAGAAGTTCTATCAACTGTAATCTATTCTAATAAGGAAACCGAATTAACCAATCCTACGTGTATTAGGGCAAGACACATAACAGAAGGACGGAAACATAATTTCCTTAAACACTCCCCCTTGTGTTAAGTCCCTAATACGTCACGGTGCTTATGATGTTGCCTCGGTAAAAACATTGCCAAGTAAAACAAAAACCTCATAGGTAAAACAAAAGACTTGGTCGAAGGGAAAAAGAGCACAACGCACAAACTACAATTGAAGATAACATGTGATGCATGTAGACTCCCCCTGATGTCTACACAACGACTCCCCTTAATTGGTAACTCAATCTCGGAGTACAGATAAACGGCGCAAGCCAATGCACTTCACATACTTCAAAAGTAGAGTTGGGCAACGATTTCGTCATTAAATCCAACCACAACATCCTTAGATCATACTTGCTATGCTTAGCATTACTTTGATCTTCAAGGAGAAGGTTGCCTAACAACTCAAAACATAAGTTCGTGTTGAAAATCAGATTCATGCGTGGCATAACCTTCGTGTACTTAAACAGTCATAATGTCTTCGATACAATAGGTATGGACGAACCGTGTAAAGTTCTAGAAACTAGACACACGTAGTTTTCCAACCATACAAGATCCATAACCTAGTTCATCTTGAGCTGATCACAAAACTTTGTCGAAGTTGACTGTTCTGCAAAAGCAGATTCTCGGACAGATCCGTCCTACTTTACGAAAATAGCCATAACTCACTCAATATGATAGGTGTGATCAAATGGTTGGTGTCCCTAGAAAGTAGACACATAGACTTTCCAATGGTACCAATTTCACCATTTTCCAATGAGTGGGCTATCTTGTAGGTCTTGTGGAAGTTGACCTATAAAACTGGGCAGATTCTGATTTCGTTGTTAATGTGTCTTTCTTTAGGGATGAATAAGCCTAAACATTTCATAGAAGAAATCAATGCCATTACATTGGCGTTGCGTGGGCGCATCCGTCCACTACCTTGATGTTCCTTCACACTCATCTAAAAGGAAGGGAAAATGCTCGAACGTTAGGAAGAGAGTTGAAAGACTAAGGAGAACTTGGCCTTACAAGTTTATAGTGAATGAGATGTCGAGTCGAGCATATTGTAACAAGTACATGAATGTGTTACCGTACTTAGATGGAGAATTTCTCCTAAGACTTCTTCGTCATACGGACAAAACGAGTCTTCTCAAGACTTCGACCAATCAAGGGATACATATAGGCATAACTTCATCGTCCTTTAGATTGTCTTAAGCCGACAGATGAATAAGCATCATCAATAACGGTCCTCACTCTTGAGACCAAGTATAACCAAGATCCTTGCATTCTTAATTTTGGATCAGTGGTATCTCTTAGTTTAACAAGAGTTCATCACAATTCATCCAGATTTTACACGCAAAGAGGCATAATTCGTCATGTCTCTTCCCTAATCAAGTAGATACTTAGCAAATACCTTGCAAACGTGCTCCGTGGTCAGGAGCCACTTGATTTGGGTGAAAACCAATCTATTCAAGATTTTGATGTACATCTCTTAGTTCCCAACAGAGATAAGTTGTGACCACAAGCTGCTTGTTCAGTTTTTCAGAAACTACCAAACTGACAAGGTAGTGGAGTGCAATGACATCTATTACGAGAGTATATCTCATCGTAGTCGATTCCAAGACGTTTGTAAGAGACCTTGCGCTAGAAGGTGTGTCACATCCCGACCCGTAAATTTTATCTTATTTACTAGCTTGGTTATAATAAGAATTTTACCGTCTTCGACATGGAGTTATAGTTTAATTGGTCCCTAGAGGGGTTTTGATGGACGATTATTTCGGAGAGTTATTCGTAGGAGAAAAATGTAACGACGGTAAAATAATAAATTTTAGCTAGTAAAAATAATAAATTTTAGCTAGTAAAAGGTAATTTTTATTAGGGTATTTTATTTTGGGGTGTTAAATTGGTGAAGTTGGGTATTTTTATGATATTGGGCCGGGTTGGTGTGAAGCCCAAACCCCTTTTTTTCTCTCTTTTCTCTTCTCTCTTTCTCTCTCTTTCTCCCCCGATGCTCTCCCTCTCTTCTTCCCGCTGCCGGATTTCTTCCAACGCCGTCCGCCGCCGTCCGGCCACCAACGACCGCCGGACTGGTCCCGTTCGGACCCCCACCGTCCCCTCTCTCTTTCTGGGCCGGTGACCGGCCGTGTAGCGCCGCCGTGAAGGAGTAACGCCGCCCGAAAGGCGCGGCTGCCTTGGACTTTCCGTCGCCGGAACTCCCTCCTCCGGCCACCAATCCGGGCAAGCTTGGTACGGTTTTGAAGCTCTCCTCCCGTGCAACAACCCCTCCAAAAGGCTCGATCCCTCTTGAGCTCGGTAAGGAGAAATTTGAAGTTGAAATTCTAGGGCTTTTAGGATTTTTTCGTTCGATTGACCTAGTTAGGCTTGAAATTGGACTTAGTGATAGTTATGAAAGTTGTTTGGGATGATGAGAGGAAGATTCTGTTAAAATTTGGTAGAAATTGGACGTCGCCGGAATCGACCTCCGGCCGCCGCCGCCGTTTTGGGGTTTTGTATAATTTTAAATGTGTAATAATTAGAGGAATTTAATGAAGTGAATTGTGGAATTTTCGGACGAGTTTTGAATAGGTTTGTGAATTTCCGAAGTTTGGTATTTAAGCGGTTAAATAATGTAAAATCCGACCGTAGGATTTAAATCAATTTCTGGGAAAGGTTGCTTATACGACTGCTGAGTATGATATAAAAGTTTGGATCATTTCGATTTAAGAATATCGAACTTAGGCAATGATGAGCGTATTTATGGCTCTCGATTAATTTTGCCTATTTTATCAATATTGGATTTTTAGTGGAAAATTAATTATACATTTGGAACAGGACGTGAGGAGACTCAAATTGGAGAGACCTCGGATCGACGTCAGGCTTAGGCCTAAAGTTGTGAGTGGACCTTTGTTTTAAATAAAAAGCATGCGATGAATGATTTTATTAATCATTTGTTTATTTTGATGAGATTATTGATTTCTCGCCCATTTGATAATTTTTCCTCCTTTGGAGAGATCCCGAAAATGAGATTTTCGGTGGATATATATGTTTTGGATTTTATGAGAATAGTATGTATATAAATGCTAGCTAGCCATACGTGCTTGGTCCGTCATAATGAGGTAAAATACCATTATGGCGTGTCGTGCGTGTTAGACACAAGCGTCATAGCCCTATATGAAAACTTCTTTCTTTTTCGGTTTATTTAGGTTTTCATATAGGGAGTCCACACGTATATGTACACCGTCTATTTTCGGTCATAATGAGGAAAAATACCATTATGGCGCAACGTGAGCGTTAGACGCCAGCGTTGTAGCCTTGTATGAATTTCTATTTTTCTGAATTGTTTCTAGGATTCATACAAGGAGTCTGACGAGTGTAGATACATACGAATATATGAATATATATGGTTTAGCCTGAGAGGCTCCATTTTATTTGAGTTTGTGACTAGCCAGTGCTAGTCGTGAAATTGTCAGATTATGAATTGAGCGCTTTTGAGCTGCCGCATGCAGTATATTTTCTTTGAAATTAAAATGGGAATACATAAATATTTTGTTATTAAATTATTTATGTCCACTCACTCTAACGTTATTAAATGTCTTCCCCTGGGCCATTCGTTTTAAAATGCCCAGTCTGCAGGATTGCATAGTTGAGATCGGGCGTACATGGAGAAGAGGCATAATCAATAGTATAGCTTCCGCTCTTTTCTATTTATTTCTAATTCATTTCCTCTCAAATAGAGTTTCTCTGAATATGTTGGTTATAGGATCTTTGTTAAATCTATATTGGGAGAGGTTGTGATTTGTGGGGAGCACGAAGGCTCCAGGAGTCTATAAGGTTGGATTTGGAACCTTTAGACGTGTTTGCAGGTTTCTATTAGAAGGGTTGTCCATTTTCAAGGGAGGTTGTACCAAAGTTGGCGGTAAATCTTTCTTTGGAGGTGGTCCCCGCACGATTTACTCCGGGTTTAGGGTGAAATTCGGGGTGGGTCGTGTCAAGGTGAGTCTAAACTCTTTTTCTCACTACGCTTTCTAACAAAGACATAACTGATAGAGTTTACACTTGGGGTGTCGGCGTCACCTAACCAAAGCATTATCTCTTTGTTTAAACTGGATCGCATCTTTCCATTTAGGTTAATCTACAACGTTGGTATTTTCTCAACGAAGTATAGTTCGATATCAAACTCTTTAAACAACGTCATCATGTACACCGGTGTAATTTCTAAGTGTAGAGATCTCTATATAGATTGGTATTGAGATTGAGGCGTCCCCCAATGATGACCATAATCCAGAAATAACAGACGAATGAGTATCATTGATCAAATGATCAAGTTGTGCCAAACTCGTATTCTTCCTTGGCAAGTATGTATCGAACCAAGTGGCCTTCCCCTAAACCGTGAGAGCCACGGCCTAGCGACACCATCTACCACATTTGTGGCGTCACCATGCCACCATCTATAGGCGATGACATGTCCTCTTATCCAGAAATCAACATGTCCTTATCCAGACATCAATCGTTGCAGGCATGTTTGCAACATGTATATGTGATCTCGTCACTTTAGGAAACTTGATGAGACACAATAGGGACAAACCATGACAATTCCAAGTCGTTCTACTTGAACATTCTTGTTCTTATCTCCCCCTAACGACGGGAAGACTGGCTCATCAAAGTGACATAAAAGAGATCGCCTGTCAAAGTCCTTATATAAGCGCATGATAGTCGGAAGCTCATGTCTTATTCAAAGACAATATTCATCAAATAACCCATCATTATGCGCTTGTGGAGGTGCAATTTGGCACATACAACATGTGGACGATATAGATTATAGAACGTTAACTCAATCCGTTAACAAATATGTATACCGTTACAACCGTAACATAAAGATTTGAATGATGGTGGACAAAGATGAATAAGTAAAACTATGACCCTGCGACAACCCGTAGTAGTTGGTCTTACAAGTCTAAAAAAAACTGTTGGCCTCATCGTCGGGACTGGTCAAAAAGAAACCAGTTGAACCGACCGCCAGCATGACCGGACCTCTGTTTTACGCTTCCTTTAACGGTTCACTATTTTTCAGAGCTCCAAACACTACCAAATGTTGTAAGTAGGTAGATATGAGAGTTAGAATTCAGAAACCGCCAGCCTCGACGACAGAACTGGCAGAAAAAGTACAGAACCGTCTGTCGGAGTCGCCGGACATCTGTGAACACTTATATTGAGCGGTTCACCACCTTTCACATCTCCAAATGCCATCAAATTTTGTAAATAGGTAGGCTTGGATGTTAGGAATCAGTGGCCGCAAACAAAACCTTAAGAACCGGTATAAAAGTTGATGAACCGGTTCACACAATGACTGGTCCGCAAGCTGAAAAACCGAAAATTCTAGGTTTTTTCAACTTTTCAATCATTGTTAAGGTTCCTCATAACATCTAATTGTTATGGCTTGAGTTAAACCATTGTGAACATCACCATAGCATTATTATGCCTCAAAGTGAATAATGAGAAGCCATCTAGGCCAACATCTTATGTATCATTCTTGTATAATCACTCACAGATTGCAATTAATGTCTTACTTAGTGAACAACGACTGAACATCTTGTGTATGCTAGTCTCTTTATTTCATTGTCTTTAGCGTAGAAGAGTGTCGTTTCTAATCTTTGCTAAAGAATAGGTTTTACAAAACAAGTAACGAACATGGCCAATGTGGGATCATAAGGGGTTCTTTTGCGTCATATTTGCTTATGAAAGCAATGAGTAGTGAAAGCATGAGTAGTGCCTCCATTATATAGGAGGATGACGCGAATGACTTTAATGCCATCCATAGGCCGTGAGCATTGTTCATAGCTCCACCAAGTTGTATTTTGGTGATCTTTGATCTCAATTGTTACTTTGCTCAAAAGAAAGGATGTTGTGAGAGTCTTTACTCTTTAGTATACGGATCATCAAAACACGTCCAAAATTATCCCGGACGATTTATGTTAAAGCCTACATGAGTCGATGTCTCAATTCTCATCATTGGTGACAATAACCGATTCAATTAACCGAATCTTAGTGACTCATGAATGTTGCGCATTCATTATAGTGATACATAAGAAATTCTCATCAATTCTCACAATGTGTTTCCTGGTGATAAACGTTGGCGTGAATATCATTAAGTCATAACACGGTTCGATTGCTTTCTTATGCATAAATAACATATGTGACTTGAATCATAACGCCATTAGGCATTAAAACTTGAGCATTAATCCGCTCTGATTATTTGTGATGATATAGTCATCGTAGTCACAACGGATTTATAAAACACAAAATCCATGAATAGTTGTCTATTCCTTGCAATAAGTTAAGCACTCAATCTCTATACAACACATTCATATGCAAGAATATAGAGACAACAGTCTTATGTCAAGACATAGAAACTAATATATGTTAACAATTTCGATAGAGATTGAAAAAAAAGATATTAGAATCTTTTAGAGTGCATTACATGACGTGTAATATTACATAGATAGACGAAATAAGGCTTAGAACATGCCAAAACTTGGCAAAATTGGTCGTGAGCACCCACGGCCCGCTGTTGGATCTTGTAGAGAAAGAAAAAGATTTTGCAACATCCAATTTTGGATGACATTTAGCGTAACGCAATTTTCTTTTTGAGCGGTTCACCTACTACTGGACTGGTTCTTGCGGTGAAATTTTGATACGAGAACCCTGACAACGACGCGCTACTGGTGAAAAAATTTGAAGGCGATCAGACTCCGGGAAGGGCGTGAACTGGCGGAGTTAGTGAGACAGAAGATTCGGGTATTCCGGTGACCAGTTCGGTACTTTTCCGGCCGGTTCATGGGGTGAGGCCGGCGGCTTTAGAATCTTGGGAACAAGGGCTATATGATGGGTTTCGGGTCCGGCCAAGTACTGAAAGTTTTGTTGGCCGATATTGGGATTTGGTTTTCTAGGGTTAGGTTTGCTTTTGGCTATGAACTCAGGGTTTGAATAACGGGCTGATAACGTGTTGAAGGAGAAAAAATAACGAGAATAACGGTCTACTTATTCATTGATAGAAATGCCTATTTATAGGCATTACATAGAGTCTCCCGAAGAATCTAGAAGTTCTATCAACTGTAATATATTCTAATAAGGAAACCGGCACTACTACAATTTTAAAAATAGAAAACGTTACTTAGATAGCGGTTTAACAAAAACCGTTGTTGTTTCTTTTACAACGGTTTAGTCAGAACAGTTATCTATAAATATCTAAAAAGTGTTGGTTCCTTGAATATGAGTTTTCTCATTTAATTTACACAACGGTGTGGTTGAAACCGTTATTTATAGATAACAACAGTGTTGTTCCTTTGTCAAGTTCGGGGGCAAGATTGTCTTTTAAGCAATAGGCACTATCAATAATGAGAACCCTCGACAAAGGGAAGTTTTCATTTTTTTCTGGTTAGCCCTCGAAGAGAAAGATAGAGAGGGGGAGTGTGTGCAAGATTGAGCCGACCCAAACTCAGAGACTGGCGGATTCTCCGCCTTCAAATCGCCGCCCCGGTGGTGTTGGGGATCGTTTCGTTCTCCCCTTTTGATCCCTGATCTTGTTTGCCCTCAATTCCAACCTAGAGAAGAAGAATGAACGAAGACGCTTGGAAGACAGTCGCAAGGTCGACTGGGATCTTCGATTCCGGCAATCCCAGTTGGGTTTTCACCCAGAGCACGAAGCTCCATCCTCCCGGACACAAACCCACACAAGGACCAGCTTCGATTTACCCGAAAAAGAAGAAAAACGACAATCGGAAGAGGGAGTGAGAGATTGGGGTTCGAGGTAATTTCTGAACCTTACACTCAAAAATAAAAAATTGTGGCTAGGAAGGATTTTTCAGAATATGTTCATAAATTCATTACTGCTCTAGTGAGATTGAAGTTCTTATCTTGGTTGATCTCAATAAGAGGTCGTGTTATATGTTTTTGTCGTCCATGATTAGTCTAGCAACTGAGATAACTTCGTTGTGCACGTGATATTCTGAAATGAGCAAAACCTAATTGGTAGTTGTTGTATTGAAATGTTAAGTGATTGGTATGCAATCTTGATATATATAGTATCTCCCTGATTGATGTCTATTAGTTTTGAGTGTGATAGGATGCGAAAACCCATAGACCCAATAGTGGTTTACGTAACCTGGCAATCGACTGGGGCAGAGTACCTTCCTTTCATCACTTAAAGGTAACACCGAAATTAATTGAAAGTTTCTTTTGTAGGTATAACATTATCTTTCTGAAGTTTACGTTTTGAGGATGCCAATGGGTTAGTAGTTTAGGATTCTGGAATCACTATTTAGATTTTGCTTCAGGTATAATTTTCTCTACCCCAGAATTTATGCGTTTGACTTTGTATTTTGTTAGTTCTCTGTTTCTATTTAACGGTGTGGATAATGAGGATGCCAATGAGTTGGTATTTTTTATGATATTCATATTCTTTTTCCAGAAATCTATTCATATTATTGGTAAATATTTTCTCAGAAATTTAGGGGTGTTGTTGACTGACTATCTAGGCAAACCATAATGATGTCATTAGTTTATTGGAGCATAATAGACAGTGAATTGAAACATGTTATGAAGGAGTAAGTCATTTCTGATTTCACAAGAGAAACTTATTTACTGTGTTCACCTTCAAGTTATATCTTACTCACCACTTCTAATAGTTTACATTAATTTGTTGATGCAATAGCTTCAAAAGTTTATGTTATGGATTTTGTTTTGTTTTGGTTCATCTCGTTTGATTGTTTGCAGCTATGAATCTCATGTTAGTAGTTCTTGTAATCCTTAGTGATGTACAGCTCATGTTTTTGTGGGATATTATTTCTAAAAACTTACATAAGCATATTGATGACTACCGCATATGCATTTTAATATGATCAAATGAATATTAATTTTTCTTTCTCTTATTTGTTTCTCAGTGGGGAAAAAATGTGGAGACCACATATCTTCAAGAGGAAATCGATGAAGTCTGTGATGCATGGGTGTAATTCGTTAGCGACGAGTATCTTTAGACTTTTGCAATGTGGAACTCTTTGGCTTAATTAAGTGTCTAGTGAACTTATTTAATTTCTAGTAATTTCCTTTATAGGAGAGTTAAATCTTTATGACAGCCAGTACTCTTAAAAAGTTACAATTGTTGGATGTAATTACTTTTAGTAGGTTCTCTATACATTAATATATTGCATTTTGATTTCAGTTTCCTGATTATATTTATGTACTAGATCATGGTTGAATAAATCGGTTGTCTCTTTAAATAGTAGACAATGGATTCATTCTAAAAACCGTTGTAATTTACCGTCTTCATAGTCACCAACAACGCTGTCACTTTAAAAGCCGATGTACCAGTTTTATAAAGACAATGTTTTTGATGAGAAGCTGTTGTGGAATGAAGTTGGACAACATTTTTCAATTAAAAACCGTTATGGAAGAAGTACATACACAACGGTGTACTTAGAGCTAACGGTATGTGCAAAGTATAACTACAACGATTTATGACTAAAAACCGTTATCCTTAATTATGTGCAACAACGGTGATATACTGTTGTAGAGTGTATCATTAAAAGACAACACTCACCTAGACAACGAAAATAAATTTTTTTAGACAACAGTGTAGAACCGTTATCTAGTTACAATTTTGTACTAGTGCGGATTAACTAATCCTACATGTATTAGGGCAAGACACATAACAGAAGGACGGAAACATAATTTCCTTAACCGTGTGTTTGGATAGACCCAAATACCATGGAATTTAAAAGAAATTGGGTATTTCCGGATTCCTTTCCTCAAAGTCTCCTGTTTGGATAACTCTTTCGTGAAATCTGCAATTCTTGAGGGAAAAAATCGGGGGAATTAGAGGTGGAGATTCCCGACTTCAATTCCATCAAAAATAGGCGTTTTTTCTCACTTCCTTCCAAACGGGAGATCGGCTTTTCCATCGCGCAAAAACCCTCAAACATGGCGGTAAAATTTCATCCCATATCAGTACATACAGAGTTGCAACTATAAGAGAGCCTTCCAATTTTGAACCCTAAAAATTGTTCTCTTCTGTTATGTGAATATCACTGGTAAGTCGAATGATTTGCTTGATTATCATTAGTTTTTTGTCTCCCAGAGTATTCTGCCACGTTTTAAGATCTGCCATTGTTTCTTACAAGGTAGTTCCTTGACAATTCTTTGTCTACTCAGAGAAGCTCGTTTCTGCAGTTTTCTTTAAGGTTAGATTTCAACAGTTTTTTTTTTTGGATACAAGATTTCAACAACTTTGTGATCTTCTATATATATATTACGATTTAATTATATAAGTCTGTATTAGTTGAGAATGAATATTGTTATGCAATGCTATTATGATTTTGATGATACTACAATTGCGTTTTGTGATTTTGATGCTATCAAGAATGTATTATGTAATAATGTTGCGATTAGGAATGGCTTTTGTGATTTTGATGCTTGTTTGAATGAGAAACATAAAGTTTTGGTTGTAACTGAACAGAAGAAGAAACAAATGAAAGTGGATCGTTGTATTAAAAACAAAAACATGGGGGGATTTGCTTGTATTTCTTTGCTGAGGCTAAAACAAGGAGTGGACAAAATCTTACTTGGGTTAGTTTTTATGGTAGGGCACTTGACAGGTTATGATTAGGTCCCTTATTATTATTTAGCAGATGTAGCTGCATTTATAATATTGGTAATTCAATCTGGTCCTTAAATAAAAGGGTGATATCATGGTTATTAGATTTTAGTGATTGTGTGGTAGATGACATCTCGCAAATGAATCATAATATTCAGGTTAATTATGCAAAGAGAGAGCAGTTGCGTATTTGTTTGAATCTGCAGATAAACTTTCTTCTTCAACTTACAGTTTATCTGCAAATTTTTTGATGACATACTAATACAGCAAGTTGAAGAAGAAAGATTATAGGATATATACTGATCAAAGGAAAAGATTATAGAATATATAATGATATAAGAGCTTTTCATTGATTAATTTGACAACTGGGTTTGCTTTGCATCTTTGATATTGTATTAATTCAAGATATTGGTGTTTATAACTTAGTATTGAATCTAGATGGCCTCATTTATATGGACTTATTGGCTATTGTGACTCAAGTGTTAATAATCAATAGCTAGCTTCATTGGCAGGTTACTGAAACTGGATGCCAGTGCAAATTGGCTATATCATTTTTCTTTCATTTAGGAATTGGAAATGGATATGTGTCTTCTCTGTTCTTCTGCCAAAAGATGATGTTTTTTGTTTCTTTTATAAAGATCCACATGTCATGTATTATAACAAAAGAGGAACTGACACAGGGATGTTGGTGATTGTTGTATTAATATATGATTATTTTCTTTTTGCAATTGTGACTATTTGTTTTGCAGAAATGAGTAATCCCAGAGGAAATGGGATCAAAGATCGAAAACTACCCAATGTCAAGAGTGAAGGAAGTGACAAAGGAAAGACTGAAGGCAAGAACTATTTGCAGTGGAATTTAGCTATGGAGCGTGCTTTGGCTGAAGTACTTCGTGAGGAGCGCAGTTTGGGACATAAAGGAGATAACGGTTGGAAATGTGTAGCTTATACTACAGTTGCTAATATTTTATTTGCACAATTTGCAATTCAAATAACTGCAGATAATATAAAAAATCGGGTCAAGTCGTGGAAAAAGTATTATGGAGTCGTGAGTGATATCTTGAGCCAAAGTGGATTTAGTTGGGATTCCACGACACAGATGATAAACGTTGATGAAAATAGTGTATGGGAAGAATATGTAAAGGTACGAAATTTTTATTAACTTTTTTTTTCCATCATTGCTTGTCTATTCTACTAAAATTTTCTTATACGACTTTAATTTGTTTGCAATCCCATAATGATGTTGTAAGCTTTCGATATAAGAGAATCCCAAATTGGGATGATATAGTTGATCTGTGTGGCAAAGATAGAGCCACTGGAGAGGGCGCTGAAACTGGTTTTGAAGCCACTGAGGTAATGACTCCTCCTGCTAGTGAGCATAATCATATTGATTTGGAAAATGATGACCAAGTTTTTGGAGATATTCACATTATTGAAGACAATTCACCTGGCCAAGCAATTGCAAAGAAAAAGAGAAATGAAACAACACCTTCTTCTAGCATCCCTCCTCAAAAGAAAAGAGTTACAACTAAAGATGTTTTGGGTACTTCGGTGGATAGAATGACTTCGTCATTTGAAGAATTTATTCGTACAACTACTAAAAGTCTTGCACCGAAAGATGTATGGAAGGAAATTATGACAATACCAGATCTCTCCAGAGAAGAACAAATAAAAGCATGTGCTTAGTTCATAGAGAACGACAAACAATTTCTCATGTTGAAGGAAGTTCCAATGGAGATGAAAAAAGACATAACATTGATGTTTATTTCAAATGTATCTGCATAGGATTTCTTCTTAGTTTGGTAGGAGTTGGTATTTTTCTTTGTTTGGTTTAGACTTATGATTTTGGTCACTAGTTTTGAGTTTTAATTATTTACAGTATTGAATTTGATTTGAATTTCATTAAATAAAAAGTTATCTAAACAATAGAATTCGTAATTCTAGTCATTTTAAAAATTTTATATTATTTCATCCAAACATGTGAATTCTTAATTAATAGAATTTAAAATCAAGATATTGTAATTCCATTGATTTCAAGATTTATATGAAAACTTAAAATAGTTCGTCCAAACGCACCGTAAAATGTTTCTTATTATACCGCCGAAACGTGGCCGTTTCCTTGAGCTTCCATGTCATAAATTACAGAGACTCGAACCCTCTCACTACCGGCGACATTGGTGACCGGAGAACAAAGCTAATCACACCCACCGGCATGGACGGCAGAGACACCAAGGGCTCCTCGCCCCCACTGAAGCCCTCCAAGTTCTCGGTCTACCAGAACCCAACCCTTTCCGCCGCCCTCACCGCCAACAGCCTCCGTCCTCCAAAACAAGCCCTCCTCGTCATCTTCTCTCTCTCCTCCCTCTCCGCCGTCGCCTTCCTCCTCATTCTCTCCAGGTGCCCCTCTTCCCACTCCACTAGGGTTTTTCCAGGGTTTAACCCCATCTTAATTTCTCTAGTTTCAAATTTCAAATTTAAGAATGCGGATTAGGGTTTTGAGACGGCATTGTTTGTTATTTGAATGAGAAATGTGATGTGAGATTTTGGCTTATGTGAATGAATCCGATTCGGCTTTGTGTTTGTTCTATGTGGCTAACATAATGTTACTGTGTTTAATTTTCGAAGGGAGAATGAGTTTGTTAACACTATGAAGCTCAATGTTCTTTCGCAAGAGGCAGCCTGTAAGTTGTTTGAATCGAGATCTACGTCATTTAATGGTTCGATCCATGTGGCTTGTTTTTGAATGTTCTGTTTTGTGTTGCAGATTTGTTTGTCAAAGTGGTGCATACGGTTGTGGGATTAGTGTTTTTGGCTACCCTAGTTGCACTCTTTAGAGTCATTTTGTTGAGAAATGCCGCTGTTGTGCCGACTGTATCTTCCTCTAAAGGAACTAAGGATAATATGGGGTTGACGAGTCGACAGCTAGGACTACTAGGAATTAAGCCGAAGGTTGAACAAGTTGCATCTGAGTCTGCAAAGAAACCTCCCAAGTCCAAACCCTACTCGTCTTCCCCTTCAGATGTCCTTGTTCCACTTCATCCGTCAATTAGCGGTTCAAATCGTTTGTCTCGAATTGGCTCAGATAAGTATAACACCAGTGGGATCAGCAGTCCTTCTAAATCACCCAGTTCAGCATCTTCTCTGTATCTTGTCCCAGGGGCAGTTTCACCAATGTCTTCCGTTCAGAATTCACCTGGAGTGGATTCGGTGGTGTCTTCTCCTTGGTCAAGTAAGCGAATCCCTGGAAGAGAGATGATGTCAGAAGAAAAGTTTGAACAGTTCTTGGCAGATGTTGATGAGAAAATCACACAATCAGCAGGGAAACTGGCAACTCCACCACCCACTATCAGAGGCTTTGCTGTACCTAGTCCCAGTTCAGCTAATACATCTGGAACTACAAGGAGTACACCACTGAGGGCTGTGAGAATGTCTCCAGGTTCCCAGAAGTTCACCACTCCCCCAAAGAAAGGGGAAGGTGAGCTTCCTCCACCTATGTCCATGGAAGAATCTATTAATGCATTTGATCGTTTGGGCATCTATCCTCAAATTGAGCAGTGGCGTGACAGCCTCAGGCAATGGTTTTCTTCAGTTTTGCTTAATCCCCTACTCCAGAAGATTGAGAGCAGTCATATTCAGGTTTGTATTCATCCTTAATCTCCTGCACTATCATCCTTAGCTTCATATATGCAGTGAGCTATTTGATTTGTGGTTGGTAAATGGAGCGTTAGCTTTCAACTGCAAAATCTGATAGCATAATTGATACTGCTTTTATGTTAGATTAACTCTATCAAATACTGCAAAGTATTTCACTAATCATTATAAACTTTTCTGATTTACAGGTAATGGAAGCAGCTTCCAAGCTTGGGATAACACTCACAATTAGTCAAATTGGAAGTGATTTACCGACTACTGGAACTACTTCAGTGTCTTCAACTGACAGGACTAAGGAATGGCAACAAACATTAACTCTTGATGAAGATGGAGTTATGCATCAAGTACGAGCTACTCTTCTCCAATGTATCAATGCTTCCACCTGTAAGTTGGTTTCCAATTATTGTCGCAGATTAATAATTCCTTTTGAAGTTTCAGTATGCACAGTTCTTTTTTTTTATTGTTTTTTTTTTATGTGATTTTTCCCACCATATGCAGCACAGCTGCCTCAAGCAAATCTTCAACAAACTCCACAGCAGAACATGGTGCCTATTATGCAGGAGTGTGTTGATGCGATCACTGAACACCAGAGGCTGCATGCATTGATGAAGGGAGAGTTAATCAAAGGTTTGCTACCACAAAGTAGCATTCGAGCAGAATACACAGTACAAAGGATTCAAGGTACTTAAATCTTGGTTGTTCACTATATATGTGAGGGAGTGTCTACTGTCTAGTATGGGATGGCTAAAGACTGAAAGACTCCGAACTTGGAGATGTTTAGGCCTACTTAAAAATGGAATTGGTGAAACTAAAAAAATACTGGTCCAAGTACAAATCTTTGTTAGATATTACATTTTAACTAGCTCACAAACTTGCCCTAGCTTGAGGTAGAGTTTCAAGATCTGACTTCTAGAAATTTTCTAATTCTATGACTTCAGTTATGGTAATTTGAAATAAACGTTATGTACATTTATTTACCTCTTTGGAATTTTGTGCCTTTCCTGGGGTGTTTTGCAGAGCTTGCTGAAGGAACCTGTGTGAGGAACTATGAATACCTTGGAAGTGGGGAGGTATACGATAAAAAGAACAAGAAGTGGACTGTTGAACTCCCAACCGATTCTCACTTGCTCTTGTATTTGTTCTGTGCTTTCCTCGAGTACCCAAAGTGGATGCTACATGGGGATTCTATATCTCATGCTGGAGCTCGGTCTAGCAAAAATCCCCTCTTCCTGGGACTCCTACCACAAAAAGAAAGTATTCCTGAGAAGTACATAGCAGTTGTATCAGGTGTCCCTTCTGCTCTCCACCCAGGGGGTTGTGTTCTTATTGTTGGACGGAAGAGCCCCCCAGTTTTCGCCTTGTGTTTGGATAAGAAGTTGTTATTTTCTCTTCAGGTTAGTGTTTAAAAGTCGATGCTAGCTTATAAAACATCATCAGCTGGGAGAAAATGAAACTACCAATCATGGTTAATGGCTTAATGCCACATTCTTGCCAAAGTGATTTTCTATACCGTTTTTTATTTTTTAGTTATTATTTTTTTGTATAGTTTTTTTTCCTCTGTTGTTGCTCATCTAATCTTTCAATTGTTTCAACCGTTCAGTCTTTCTCAATTCTGCATTTGTGAATGTCTTTACTTCGCTAATAATATGCAAAAATCCCAGGAAATGCTACAATTCTACATTAATTTGACAAAAATGTATCATCTTTATTTCAGGGAATGACTGCACTGTGGGATTCTATATTGCTTCTTTGCCACAGCATTAGGACTGGGTATGGGGGAATTGTCCGTGGCATGCATCTCAGTTCTTCATCCCTAAGGATCCTCCCTGTTCTTGATTCGGAAACTGAAGGCTGACGGAACCAAATATCTTTGCAATTTTCTTACATCACCAACAGGATTCACGGATCATGTTTTGATCAGCTCATCAAGGCATCCATTTCAAAGCGGAACTAGCCAGTTGGAAAATTTCTTCCCAGAAACAAGTCCCTATTCCGTGTTGTTCTTATAATGCTGGTCTCTGCTGGCGATGCCTCCTTCAGACTTGGGTAGAGTTGGAATCAAGTTTTTCTCATAACTATAGGGTATTCCTGAGAAGTACATAGCTGTTGAGATATCTGTTGCCATCTTGCAGTTCATCTGCATAGTATGTGTATTTCCCAGAGGATTTTTTTAATAATTTGATTTTCTAGACTAGGCTGGCTAGCCTTTAGACAATACTTTTGCCTTCTGGTAGTGGAAGCATTTTGGTTACCAAGTTTTTCATGATCTCACATTTTGCATACCACTTTACTTTTTATTTTCTTTCTTTTGATTTTAGCAATGTGGGAGGGATAGTTCGGGTCCTCGAACCGTCACAGGTGTTCGAGTTGGTAAGATCTTAGGTGTAGAACCTTCATACTCAACTCGGTACAACTTATTCTTTGGATTTAGAAAACTTTGAGATAACAACCGTTTGATCTCGAGAAAAGGTTATTTAATGGTATTTTTGTAAATTACATGAAACCTTAACCTAGTTTAGCTACATTCCCTCTTCCTCTCTATTTTAGGCGTCAAGTTCACAACTACTGAACAACGTGAAGGCAGACCTTGAGTTGTTCTAGTCTCGCAGATTACAGGATCTCAATTAATTCCAGGTAAATTTTCCTCGTTTGCGAACTCTGTTTAAGAGTCCCCTTACTCCCCTCTCAAGGGTACACTTGTCTCTCAAACCCCTTTTTGAGAGCTATTTCTAGACATAAATTTGATCTTGATGTTGATTATGATTTATGACTATGTTATATATTGATACTGATAGGGTAGAGATGAGTTCGATGGTGCCGAAACACCAAACAAGAATCAGAGATAGGATTAGTGCATTACCAGATGAACTTATATGTCACATACTTTCCTCACTTCGTACCGTCGAGGTTTTACAGACCATGGTTTTGTCTAAAAGATGGAAGAACATTTGGGTCTCTGTTCCCAGTTTAGACTTCGACTACAAAAGGGATATCCACAAAAGGGATTTTGGAAGAGATGACGGTCTTCAAGATTTTCAAATGGTTGTGAGTCGTGTACTCTACTTGCGTGACTCATCAGACATACCAAAGCTTCGTCTCGTAATTTCCTCTATTCCGAAAGTTCAAGCCTTTGATGATTGGATTTACATTGCAGTTAGGCGTAATGTTGTTGAGATTGATCTTCATATGGTAAATGATAATAACGCGAACACAGGCTTTGAGTTGCCTCGGTGGATTTTTATGTGCAAAACCTTAAGGGTTTTGAGACTCAATCTTGGGCGCTTGGTCGGGACTGAACCTCCTACATCTGGCAGTTGTTTCCCAAGTCTCAAGTTACTGCATCTTACAGTTTTTAATCCTTACAGGACAACAATGCAGGACCTTCTCTCTAGCTGCCCTGTGCTTGAAGATTTGACCATAGATGGCACCATTGATGTAATATTTACTGCAGTCAGAGACCATTTGAAGATCTTCGCTCCAGAACTGAAGAGGTTGAGAATAAATTTGGAAATTAATCGTCATCCTATGTATGTATACATCGATTCCCCAAAGCTTGAGAACATTGATCTAAAGATGGTTGGTTTGACTAATTTTTCTCTCATGGGGAGTGCAAAATCCCTGGTCAATGCCAATATTGTGTTCAGAGAATGGTCTGATCATGAACTTGATGCGAAACGACAGCAGGTAGTATCCAAGTGTGCAGTGGTGCTTCTGGATCAAGTTTCTAATGTTAAATCTCTATCTCTTTCGGCTCATTGCTTGGAGGTGAGTATATTCCAACTATTGTTTTGAATATTATAGCCTTATAGGATGAAAGAAACAAGCTTTTATAACTTTAAAGCAAGGCACAGCTAAGGAATGAATGGGAGAAATCAACATTTTAATGACTGATTGTGTTTTGGTTTGGGATGAAGTGCCATGCATATAAGAACATTTTGAGCTTTCATTCACTTCAATATGCACATTAGGACAATCTGTTTAAAAAGGGAAAGACACATCCATATGTGTACCTCAGTATTATTCATTTTAGTTTGTTGCTCTTATTTGATGCTTTATTTGTACTTGTTTGTTAGTCCCCTAGGAATTTATGATTTAACTAGTATATTTGCTACTTTCAAATCCTGCACCAGATTTTGTCTAATCAATATTTGTTTCTTTCCCCAAGAATTGGCATCTTCCTAAGGATTGGCATCCCCCGGAATTTCGTAATGTCAACCAATTGAGGCTAACTGTAGGGGATTGCAGTTGCTGGGAATTGTTACCAGGGTTTCTCAAGAATTCACCTAATCTTGAAGATTTTGTCTTCGAAGATGTAAGTACATTATGTTTCCATTAAATGCTAATTTACAATGTGCAGCTCCTATAACATTTCATTTCAAACAGAGAACTGAAGGTTGTGAGGAACTTTCAGAGCTGCACTGGAGTCCACCAGAGGATATGCCTCTCTGTTTCTTTTCACACCTGAAGACTATCTCCTTGAAGGGATTCAAAGGATGGCAGGTTGAGATGGAAATGGTAAAGTTTCTGTTGAACAATGGTCATCTGTTGAAGAAAATGACTATTGCTACATATCCTTGTCTTTCATATTCCAAACAAGAGGAGTTATACAAGGAGTTCATGATGTTCCATAAGGCAACAGCTTGTCATATCGAGTTTATGCATGCAGATGCAAGTTTAGACTCTACTAGGTAGGCGGTGGACACTACAACTAGGTTCTACAGCAGTATTTTGAAGCTGTTGTATGAGTGTTACCAATTAGAGATCTCACCATACTTTTGAGTAAGAGCTAGAAATAAAAGCGGTTCTTATTGTAATGATAGTCAATTCAATCCGCATTTTCATTTTGGTTGAGCTAACTAACAAACCTTTCAAAGAATTAGGAGAAGTCTCTTTCCTATACTACTGAGGAATGAAGTGAAACCTATAAATACACATAGAAAACCTTCTTGGCCAGTTTAGTTTCAGTATTCATAACTTGGTATATAATTCAAGGTGCGAAGCCATCCTCAAAAATATTCACCAAGTCAGATTTTGTATTGTTCCACAAGAAAGATGCATAGGCACAAGTAATTAATGAAGTTTGTGATCCCCCTGCATCAGGCTGTTTCCAAGTCTCAAGTTTCTCCATGTATCAGTTTCAAATCCTTGGGGAAAACAATAATGGGATTGTGCTCTCCTATTGCTTCTCTATAGGCCTCGTTTGGTTCAGGCAAAGTAACCATTAGGAACAGAACGATTTTCCTTTCCTGTGTTTGGGGTAGCCGAAGGAAACAAAATACTCAGGAAAGTGAAACAGTTGGGGAAGTTGTTCATTCCAAACTTCAAATGAATCACTTTCCCTCTTTCTTTCCTTGCATTTATAACCCACAACACATTATTTTATTGCATTAATTACAAGCTTTGTTTACGTTACCAAACATCAGAGTGGACAGTTTTTGGTAAACTTCACTTCCCTTCTCTTTTCCTTCCTATGGAAAAGATAAAGAAACCACTTTCATTTCCTTGAACCAAACAAGGCCTTGATAGTATCAAGGTCTGTGGACTGGAACTGGAGACATTGAGTAAAAGTTTAGCAAATATATATGGAGCCTGTATAGAAGTTTCAAAACCTTGATTTGAAGCTGCTTTGTTTGGACTAATTTTCTAATGGGATCTCCAAATGTCTAGAGGATTTGCAATTCATCCTTTCTAATAAATTTCTGTTACTTCTATAACTTCTACAAATCATTACAAACAAGCCCGTCTAGCTCAGTTGGTAGAGCGCAAGGCTCTTAACCTTGTGGTCGAGGGTTCGAGCCCCTCGGTGGGCGTAATAATATTTTTTTGTTCTTTTGTTCGAGCCTCTCTTGTTTGCATCCCTGTACTTTTCTTTCATGCACTTCTGGTTCTGGGACTAGACTTGGCTCCGCCGCCTCGAAGAAGGAGGACTACGGCCAATTAGTTCAAAAAACTTCGCCTAAGCTTTATGATATGAGTTTTACAAACCATCAAGTAGATAACTTCAAACTAAAGTTAGCAATTACTTGTGCACCACCTTCAGTCCATCCGATCTTGCGAGAGGAACAATGTTGGAAACTACAGGAGTAGGACGAAGTAATTACATAGCTGACTAAACCAACCATTTGCGACCACCCTTCATAGAAGGGTGTGTTTCAAGTTTAAATAACGAACTTAAATTTTGTCATAGGACACCAGTATTATATTATTTAAATTTCCGTTTTTACCTCTGTTGTTTACTTCAAATCAAATTTCCGTTTTTTATAAATATCGATATTAGTTTTCATATTTTTCTGATATTTTATATTTAGTTTATTTTTAGTCATATACAATTTTTAGATAAAATTTGGTAAAATTATCTTAATATTCGATATTATCTCGATATATCCATCGAGATTTCTTTTTTTTCGAACTACCGATATTTCCCTATATGAATTTATGATGTTAGCAATCCTATGATCTACCCGAGTCGATCTTCTGAATAATATTGGGAACTTAGTTACAATCTTGTGCTTGTGGACTATGGTTGTTTAACTCGTGAGAGGTCCATCTAATGTAATATGTGTCGTGGCATGCCACATGATAGACTATTACCTGGTTTAGTGATATCTATCTTTCTGATCGACTATTGGTAAAGTGTTTGAAATTGTCATATTTTCTATAGCATTGTATTGTATTACCTTGTTTAGTGATATATCTTTGTGATTGATTCTTGGTGGAGTGTTTGAAACTGCCATATCTTATGTAGCCTCTCTAACGTCAAAACATATATGTTTGATATTACACACAATGTGACACTACATATACCATGATTAGAACCTGTATGTAGTCATCTTCGAGGAAAAGATAGACGATCAAAGGCCAAAGCCATACAAACTCAGTTGTGAAATTGTTAATCGATCATTGAGTACTGATGGATTGGCAAAGGTCACATTCACCGAGACTGGTGTTTCTGGCAGCTAACTTAAAAAGGGGGCGCAGATTACAATCCCCATGACATATTTCTTTCCGCCATTAAAAGCGATACTTCTTTCAATAAGTGATCTTAATTTCCTACCAAATATAATGTGGAAAAGAATCTTCAAAAGGACGGGTTATAAGAACTGACAACTGGTACCCTGCATCAGAAACTCCACAAGTACAAATAACTTGGGATGCCTAAGTTTTGCACCTTCAGGTACAACCCCTTAAGTCAGCCAGCCAGCCAGCCAGCACCCAGACTTTGGAGACAGCATGGAACCAGTGAGAAACCCTGGACGCCAAACCCGTTCGCTGATGCAGGAATGCCTTCTTGGGACCATCTGGGCATGTATCCCCCAGCCAGCACCAGCTCTAAGTCCACTTTTGCTCCATGGAATATCATAGAAATTCCTCTTGCCCAGCGCATTCCATATTCATGCTTGATAATTCCTGAAGAAAGTGAGAAGGGCAGTTACAAAAAGACAAAGATAACTAAACACCAACGCGCCACAGACAAACTTTCCGAGGGTGTTGATCCACCCACAATGTTGTGGTTGATCAGAACCTGGTATAAGGGTATAACTAACAAGCCCATGTTACACCACCTTGCACACATGGTGCTTAAAAAGTGAGAATAACTGAAACACGCATATACGATGAAAGTACAAAGAAGTAAAATCTGACCTTTAGAAATTCTCCTGATAGTCTGTCTACTTAAGTTGCTTTGGCAGCTGCTGGATTACGGCCAAACTGGATGATCATTGGTTTTCCTTTGAACACATACCCATTTACTAGATTCTGCAACCAATGTTTATGATTCAAATTAGTACTATCCCTGCTTCAATTCAACATCAAGATTAAAATAGATCTGCTTCAATTTAAAATTTATACACTGACTAAATTCCCTGAAAAACCTATGAGAACACGGAAGTTAGGAGACAGGGCTCCAAAACCAATTCAACTGTTTGAGCAAGAGACAATCAGCGAAGATGCTGGCATAAAGTAAAGTGTCTGCCATGCAAAAAGAAGCAGGGCCTAGCTCAGACTGGGAAGTCTATCCAATATCAAAAACCAATTATGTAAAATACAGACATCGCTCTGTAACTTTTGATACTTTGTTTGGAGCTAAAAGGTGCAGCTGCTTTATATTTTGTTTTAACTTACAATGCAGACAAGAGATGAACCATTTATATTTTAATTTCAAATACATAACAAATGACAAAATGAGATTGGAAGATGCATACCAAAGCATATTGGCTTTGCTCAACTGAAGGAAATGTCACGAAAGCTTGGCCCCTCATTCTCCCTTCCTGAAATCCAAAATATTGATCAGCTTGTGGAAGTAGGAAACAGTCTCCGATATTCCAATACTATATAACATCTTATGCCAGGTACAATCTTTAAAGAATGGCATCATCTTCAGGGCAAAGTTGGCAAGGAATTCAAATCTAGCTATGGTCTATCATATAACTCAGTAAGACCCATTCTTAACAACTCAAGGTTAAAGGTTCATCCAGACCCCATAGCCGTCACTTCCCTCTTAAACTATGGTCATAACTGCTAAAAGTTTTCTCTTTTTCCACCTCTTTTGTCTGGCCAAATTCCAAAGGATTACAACAATAGTACAGGGAGATTTTCTGCAAATTCATTTACAGCTCTGTTGCAGCTTCTTTTTCTAGGAGTACGAGTGATCTACCAACATGCTGCTACTTTCATTAAAAAGACTTTCCGATGTGGTCTGTACTAAAAAAAAACTTGAGACGCTATATTTTGTCAAAAGCATAGAAGTTACCAAGATAATTTACCTGCATTAGCTTCACACTGAGACCAGATTTGGCTGCATCAGCGCTTCCAAATAATGACCCTACAGCATTGTTATCAAAGGGAGAAATGGTAGTCAGTTTGAAAGTGCTTGGACTGGGAATACCAGATAATTGTTTCTCCTTTGACACCAAAAACAAAGGACATGTGAAGAGAATGTACATCCAAGATACGGTCTACTCTCAGAATATAAATATCTCCAACCAAATATTAGTATAGAACACTAATCAAGTTTGCGAGCTCACCAAATATGTAGTAGAAGTCATCAACAACAATGTCCTTTGCCAAGTTCTTTATATACAACACGGGGGCAGGAGTCCCAGCGGTATAGTTCTGCATATACCAAGTGAAATTGTAATACCAAATTATGTTATTCTGTTTTCTGAAGTCAGCTAAATCTTAATTTGCAAAAGAATATTTTCATGGAAACTGTTCTTCCTCAAAGTTCACATATTTTTTCCCTGGCTAAACTTCTCTCAGACAGTGGCCTGATCCAAACCGTTTAGAAAATATAACAGGGAGACAGCAATTGAAATCCAGAAAGGATAGCTAATGCAGATTGAAATATTATTTAAATAGACAATAAGAAGATTGACTGCAGACATGAAAATCCTTGTGTCCACTGGCATGAACCTCCTAAAAGCTAATAATGGTTCCCATGTAACCAATGATCACACATTTCAGTAATAAAGTCAAACTTTTAAATTGACTTTTATTTGCCTGAAACAAGACCAAAATACTGTATATATGTCTATACCTATATTGCATTCCTGACTAGCACAAGGCAATACGTTATGACAATGAATAAATTTGAAAAACAACATCGAATTTTCTCTATATTAAAAGACTGTCACATTATATGATAAAATGCAATGATTTCATAAAGATCATATCAAAATGGAACTGTTCTTGCCAGCTGGGGAAGCTAAGGTGTAAATATTAGAAAAGGTCATCATTGTGCCATGCTCATGTTACCAGAATATAACCAAAACTTGGAGTTGGTACCTTAAACATTGGAAGCGATAATATTTCTTCTGGAGGCAACTTCCCTCTTTCTAGTTCTTCATGAGTTGCAAAAGGGTTGATGACTGAACTCTCAGTTTCTGGAAGCTCTTCTTCTTTGGTGGTGCTATCATCTTTATGCTCATTGTTAACAACTTTCTGGGTAATTGCTATCTGTAACAATCCAAGAAAATTAAATAAATAACAAGAAGGTAAGCCAATATGTATGATCATTAATCTTCAAAAGTATCTTACATGTAGCAGAGGATTCTTCTTCTTTATCATCGGCATCTCTTTTGGGACTAGAATAGCTTGTTTCAATCCAACATCTTCATGTGCTACACCTTTATCAACTGCAGGACCAAGAATAGATTCCCGTCTGGCACACTTCTTTCCTCTTGAAGCTCCTCTAGACGCCTCCTAATAACATTGAAAGTCCAGTCACAAAAAATAATATATAAAGCGAGTAGAGTTAACAAGCAATCAATTTTACTACTTTTGTTTGATTATGAACTTATCAAATTGAAGAATCATGAAAATAATTTCCCCGCGTGTTTTGTTAAATGTATACTAAAGAAATTAAAGATTACCGACTTTTAGCTTTTAGTTTTTTGGTTTTTATCCTTAAAGAGGGTAGACAATACCAGCCTTTATAAATCTAAATATTTTTTTTTTTTTATCTTTTATTGTAGAAAACCACTCCACCTCTAGATTCTCCCTAACTTCTCTCATATCTCTCTCAACTAATAAATAAATCAAGTAAAAAAAAAACCAAGAAACAAGAACATCATTATCAAACTAATACTTCTCAATCTAGAGGGAAGAAGTTACCTCATCTGAAGACTCCATTTCAGACTCGTCACTTGATATATCTGCTAATGGAGGCTTTTCAGCAAGAGGAGGGGCAGGTGGGGGCACAGGAGCTGCAGGTGGTAGAGGTGGAGAGGGAAGAGCCATGCGAAATGGAGCTGGAATATTCATTTTGTTCATCAAGTGCAAAACCTAAAATACATTGCTGATGTGTGTTAACAAAGTAGATATTCAAACTGTGGGAGCTGAAAGACACTGTTACAATAGCGATGCATGAGATTGGAGAGAACCTGAGTATAAAACCGAGGAACAGCAATAAGAGCATTTACAATGTTGGTCAGGATATTCCCATCTGGTGGTGGGTAAGCATACCTGTAACAGAACATTTATTTATGTATAAGCAAAGCAGTTTGTCAGTCATAGACACAACCATAAACTAAAATGCAAAACCAAAACCTAACTTTCATGACATGAGATAATATGTTCAGGAAGAAAAATATTAGGTAACTGGTTATTGTCTGATACTAACAAGATGATCGATCTTTAAACAAGTAGGGTTTCTCTGTTGCCTCATTATTTCTAAAACCATATATAATCATAGATAAGTTGAAGTAGCAACACTCGTGTCTAATGGCCACAAGAGCAAAACACATACAATCAATATCTCCATATACCAAACACCATCATAAACAATATACATACTCAAGGTGAGGAGGAAAGCAGTAATCCACCCCAAGCCTCGGGGCAATAGGCTCCGCTCTCGCAACATCAGCTTCTCCACTCTCTTTTTTCGCTGTAGGATTGCACCCGGAAGACAATGTGGAAGCGAGTGTCTCCTTCTTGCCATCCGGCAATGTCTTCTCATTCTCACTATTGCTAGTAGCCCTCTCCACTTTCAACACCTTCCCAAGAAACCTCAGCCTAAACCCAAACAAACAAAACCACACCAACCCAATTAGCAACATTAATTCACATTATCACTATCACAACATATTCTTTCGAGAATGTGTGACAGTTGGGTATACCCATTCAGTTGGCGAAGTGCTTGGTAAGCCAGGCCTTGGTTCTGGAAATCGACAAAGGCGCAGTTTCTGAGCCTGTAGGTAATAATCAATGACTAGAAAAAGAAAAAGATTCGGATAAACAACAAGGAGAGAAGGAGAGAGAAGTAAGGACCGGGCGGTGGGAGAGCAAGAGCGGACGGAAGAAGCGCCGTAGTGGGAGAGTAAGCGGAAGAGGGTCTCTTCAGGAATGGCCTCTGGGAGGTGACGAATCAAGAGACTCGCTTTACTGCTGCTTGATGCTTCTTCAATGCCCATTTGTTGTTGTTGTTGGTGATGCAGCATCGTTTTTGGGTTTGGAAAATTGGGATGTGGGTTTGGTGGAACACAGAGATTGGAATATACTACACAGCTGAAATTTGCTTGGTTCCGGGTGGTAGCTATTCGCGATTTTGGGATATTCAATCAGGGATTGAAAAGCCCATTCGGAAATTTGATGATGTAAACTCCGGTGAAGTTGGACGCTTGGTGAAATTAGAGGGCGTGAAACTGGAGATTCAAAGACTGCTTTTACTGGGGTTTGAGTTTTGGCCCGAGGTTTGAATTTCGAATTTGGCATAAAGATGACAGTGGTCTCTTATCGGACTCGACGCAACGGTTAGAGCACATCCAAACAACTTAAATCTAATTAAAAAAATCAGATTCATAAATTTCTTTGAAAATAATTCATTAAATTTCTGTTTCTACAATGTCTTCAAATATAATACTCTTGTTTATTATAAGATAGAGAAAAGAAGTAGAGAGAATTATGGCTGGTAATTTAGGCCATGTCGATACCGTACCAGTCTTGGTAACATGGTTGGTACTTGGTATTAGTCTTAGTAACATGGTTGGTACGTCTTGGTAACATGGTTGGTACTTGGTATTAGTCTTAGTAACATGGTTGGTACTTGGTAACATGGTTGGTACTTGGTATTAGTCTTGGTAACATGGTTGATACTTGGTATTGAGATTTCGGTATACTGTAACAACCATATATATGTACTTATACAAAAATACAACCATATCTATGTAGGAAACGAGAATTGAACCTCCAACCTCTTGGTAACATGGTTGGTACTTGGTATTAGTCTTGGTAACATGGTCGGTACTTGGTATTGAGATTTCAATACCATCGGTATACCGTAACAACCATATATATGTGTACTTATACAAAAATACAACTATATCTATGTAGGAAACGAGAATTGAACCTCCAACCTCTTACAAACAACCTTCGCTCCGAACCACTGAAGCATAAGGCGTTTTCGTTATAGTACATGCATATTTTATATTTATAACATCCTACATATATAAATAATACAAAATGTTAAGAATCCGTTGCAGATGTGAGAATCGAACTTTAAACCTTTTCCAAACAACTCTCACTCCCAACCATTAAAACACAAGACGTCATTATTATAATATATGTATAGTTTTATGTTTATAACATCCTATAGATATAAATACAATTAAAATATAAAATGTTTAAATTTTGGTAAGAGATATGTTTCGAAACCATGACTGCTCTAGTGGAAAATATGATCACATACCACTAGACCAAAGTTATCATTGCATTATATTTGTGCATAAATTATATTTATCACTTTAGTTTTTGGGTCACAATCTAAATTTGATACAGGCCTATTACCAATCGTACTAACTAAGTCGGTATACCAACTTCGACGGTTGGTTTTGATAGAGGATTTTGCCTACCAATCATAAGTTGGTTGGTATATGGTATTGATAAACAAAGTCGGTATACCTACCAATGCCAGCCCTGAAGAGAATAGTTTGAGGAAGTAGAAATGTTCTCATTCAGTCTCATTAGCCTCCTTAATTATATAAGAGAAAATGCCCATTTCATCTTAATTTTGTCCCCTCTTAGCCCATTTAAATGATTCAAATTATAGTTTGCCTATTCCAATATAAAGTAATCTTACATGTGCCCTAATAAATAAATTTTAAGTGTATGGGCCCACTTTTTATAATTTTAAGGACGAAAATGCCCTTCTGAGCATCCTCATATAACCGAATTTCAGATCTCATATTTTCAAAGGAAAAATGGTACAAACAATGTCTCACTTTCTAGAGAAGCTAACTTTTAGTATCTCACGTTCTTACCCCGACTGAAGAATGAGAAGGAAAATCGGAAAGGAAATCGACCTGAGATTGGGGGTTAGTAATTTTTGTGAACTGTCTTTTTTTACGCTGCAATGTGATATTGTTGTTTTGCAGTGCTTTTGTTTGTTTTACAAGCATCTTGTTTAGGCTTTCAAGCTGTTTTGTTGTTGTGATATAATTTATATTGGGGGTTAGTAATTTTTGTGAACTGTCTTTTTTTATGTTGCAGTGTGATATTGTTGTTTTGCAGTGCTTTTGTTTGTTTTTCAAACATTTTGTTTAGGTTTTCAAGCATCTTGTTTAGGCTTTCAAGCTGTTTTGTTGTTGTGATATAATTTATTGAGGGTTAGTAATTTTTGTGAACTGTTTTTTTTTTTATTTTGCAATGTGATATTGTTGTTTTGCAATGTTTTTGATTTTTTTTTCAAGCATTTTGTTTATGTTTTCAAGCTGTTTTGTTGTTGTGATATAATTTATTGGGAGTCAGTAATTTTTATGAACTGTCATTATATGTTTGTAGTGTAATTAATTGTTGTTTGCAGTGCTTTTGTTTGTTTTCTAAATATTTTATTTAGGTTTTCAAGTTGTTTTGTTGTGAAATTGTGATATAATTTAAGGAAAATTCTCACTAGCCCTAAATTTAGAAAAAAATTTCCCACTAACAAAAGCAGATTCTAAAATTCCCATCAACCCTTAAAACTCTTAATGCATGTTTGGTACCAAGGACTCTCTTAGCCAGGACTAATTCCTTAAGTAGTCCAGGACTATTGATCCTTGACTTATGCTAGCTAATACTTGACCCATGTTTGGTGCAGCTCAGGACTAAAGAGCAGAATAGTCCAAACAATGATATCTCATGTTTGATGATGTTTAAGACTAAATTTTATAGATTTAAAAACATCTTATAATCTTACTTTCTAAGAAACAAATGGATTTGAAACAATTGTTCATAGACTTTCTATGTTGCAAAATACAGAATTAACAACAAATTGTCTCTATCTTCAAATGCAAGGGCTCATGTTCTGCTTCTTCTTTCGCTCTTCCTATGAAAGTTGTGCTTGATGAGACTTGAAAATCATCCTTCAGCAAGATTTAGAGCTGGTTTTTAAGTTTCTTTTACATCAACTGTGCCAACAACAGGAACTGACATATCTTGCTGCACAGAAAGCCATCTCAACTAAATAAAGTTCCTGAAAAAAACTTAAAAGCTCAAGTCATAAACCCCAAAACCAAATTTGACATCACACAGATACTCATATACAATATAAAGCCAAGTAGGTCATGTTATTCACCCTCTAGTTACCTTATATATGTAGAAGCAGAAACATAGCCTGTGCAGAAGCATATGCACAGCCTAAAACAAGTGAACAACAACAACAAAAAGCTCATTTCATGTAACAACATACCAGATTTAAGACCATCTATCAAAAGTTCAAGATAATTAACCTCTGATGCACAATTACATAAAAGTATTGAGTAAAGACTCAAAGATAGAAGTAACAAGTCTTTCAGAACAAGAAAAGATAGTTGATGGAAAAATTTAGTATAAAAGATTATCAGCAGCAAAACTAAAACAGTCCAGGATCAATAGTATCCCCAACTCAAATTCAGACCACAATCTACATTGATATTCCCTCTGCTTAGCATATCCAAGTTTATCCTCAACTTTGTTAACTAAGCTGGTGAAGTAAGATTCATCCCAGAAAGAAAAAAGAAAAAAAACACACACACAATGGTTTGCAGAAGAAGAAGAAGACCCACCATGAAATTGATCAATTCTTAGCAGATCAAGTTACCCAGACACCTGAATCCTTAATCAATCAATCAAATGACTACAACCCATAAACAATTTCAAAATATAATCGATCCTAATCAATTCCAAGTCAAATACATATACAAAAAAATATATAAAAAAAAGTAGAGAAGGGTTGAAGATGAGAGACAAAGAGAGAAAGAGTATGAGAAAAGAGAGAAATCGGACCTGAAGCAGGCGAGTTGAACCAAAACGAGTGAGAGAGACGACGAGCAGTGATTGTGAGCGTTCTCTAACGCTTCTTACAGAGTCTACCCAATATTGGGGCCGCTCTGTAAGAAGGTGCGGAGGGGGATGCGGGGACTCTCTATGCTCATTTAATTGAGTCCCTGATTCATCCAAACACGAGATTAGCACTATTTTTTTAGATAAGAAGTCCAATCCAGTCTAGTCCCGTGAAACAAACGTGCTCTTATAGATCTATTCCCACTAACAAAATTTTTAACTTTTAGTGTTTTTTTAGACCAAACTTCTCTCATCTAATATCTCCCTCTCCACATTGTCGTCTGGTATTCTGAGTTTCACCTCTCTCTCTCTCCGTCCACTTCTGGCTCCGGCCGCCGACGACCTCTCTCTCTCAAATCTAGGCCATAGAAGCCTCCGACCGCCGTCGACGATCTCAGATCTGGTAACTCGGAGACGATTCAAGCCTTGCCATCCTCGATCCGCCGACGACGACGACAACCTCTGGCTTGACATCGACATGCGTCTTTGTTGTCTATATGATCTCGATCTCTAGTTTCGAGCATCTCCTCCATGGATTTTCAAAAATCCAAGTAAGGATTCGAGGAGTATTTGCAAAAGTAACACCTTTGGTGACGAAAGGAATAATCGTTGCAGTTGGGTTATATGTCCGGGGACTTGACGGTGGAGTTGGAGAGACCGGGGGAGGTGAAGACGGTGGCAACGTCAGGTGGGGAGTCGGAGGAGGAAGAGTACAAGAAATCGTCGAAGGCGGTGAGGGACTTGGAGGTGGATTGATCTGAGGAGTTGTAGTCGCGATGATAGAGGGGGTGTTGATGTTGTTGGTGATGATGGGTGGGTGGGTTTGTGTGAGGGTGGTCTTGGTCGGAGGGTCGAGGTGGGTTTTGGGTAATTAGGGGTAGGCATTTGAAATTCGGGACACAAAGGGTCAATGCCCAACGCAAAGGCGGAAGGATTCTAGTAATGCGAATATGAGAGGTGTTCTTGTGGATTGGTTTGTGGAGGTTGCAGATGAATATGAGCTCCTACCAGAGACTCTTCATCTTGCTGTGTCTTATGTTGATAAGTATCTCTCCATGAATGTGGTGCCAAGGAGTGAGCTTCAGCTAGTCGAAGTGGCTTCGATTTTTATTCCCTCGTATGTTTGTGATTACTCGATCTAATTCTGTTTATGAGCTGGTGTTGTCTAATAACTTGTAGAATTACACTGATTGTTTCTTGATTGATTAATAGGAAGTATGAAGAGATTGATCCTCCAAATGTGGATGAGCTTTATGAGATAACTGAAAATACATTCACTAAACAACAGGTACTTGATTTTTTCTTGGTGGTTGAATTTATGTGAATCAATTAGTATGTCCTTTTGGACTTGTTATGGAGTATTCATACTAATTGTTATCTTCTGGTAATTGTATAGGACTATAGGTGATCAAGATGCAGGCTAATATACTCCTCTCTCTTAAGGGTTCCGATGGAGGTTTAGATTATGTTCTTTCTCTAAATGAGAATTATAATTACAAGTTATAATGCCATGTCCTATGAACTGCTGATTTAGTTTAATGCTTACACTCCCTTACATTTATATAAACCATTTCATGGTATGAGGTATCACAGTGCAAATGGCAAGTCTAAGAGTCTTGTTTCTATTCGACTTGGATATTGCTGGTATGGTACTTTGATGTTTTAATTGGCAAGCTGCAATGTCTTCTGATTCAGAGGGTGATAATATGTTATACACTCGACAACAAATGAACTAGAAATGAATTATATTACTAGCTTTTAAATCAATTTGTGGTTCATGCATAGAATCAAAACAAGTTACCCGAGAATCTTAAACAATTGTCGGTTATATAAATAGAAGATCCATTTGCATAATATTTTGTTGTTTTGAACATACTCGTAATTACATCAAAAGTTATTTTGTGATTGTTTGCCTTGCACTTTACACCCTCTGGTTTGTTTGGGTGGAGGAATATTATGCTCTTTGTGTATGTCCTATTGTCCTTCAATTAGGGCGTCAAGAGTCACTTGCTTTCATTCTTTTGGTGTAGATTTGGATAGAAGTTATCTTCTCAATCTTACATCTTATAGAATATTATAGAGACTCCACTTCTTCCATTTCAAAACTTTTCTTGATACATGTATATCTTATATCTTAAATTCAAGGGTCATACTGACCCCAATAGGAGGTCTTACTGACTCCAATAGGAGGTCATACTGCCTCCAACAAGAGGTCCTACTGACCTTAGTAGGAGATCATACTGCTCCTATTGACCCCAGTAGGAGGTCCTACTGGGGGCACCTACTGCCCCCAGTATGTGGTCCTATTGTCCCCAGTAGGTGGTCCTACTGACCCCAATAGGTGGTCCTACTGCCCCCAATAGGGACTGCCCTCAGTAGGAGGTCCTACTGACCCCAATATGTGGTCATACTGCTCTCAGTATGAACATGTTATAAGTGACTAAAGCACAACAGCCCCCCGGAGTCCCGTCAATGGCCTCCAGAGTCTGGTCAACGGCCTTCGGAGTCCGGTCAACGATCCCCGGAACCCGGTCAACGGTTGTCGGAGTCTGATCAACATCATTGGTCGTGGGAATCCGGTCATAAAAACTTTATTTTGTAGTACTCTTATAATGGTCTATTGTAGTTTATTTAATTCATTAAGGATATAATTGGCTTTCTGCTCTTATAATGGTCTATTGTAGTTTATTTAATTCATTAAGGGTATAATTGTCTTTCTGCTGTTTAAGTTGGCTCTTGGGAATTTTAAAATCTAATTTTGTTAGTGAGAATAAAATTCTTAAAATTAAGGCTAGTGGACATTGTCCCTATAATTTATTGGGGGTTAGTAATTTTTATAAAATATCTTTTTTTATTTTTGTTTTGTGATTAATTGTTGTTTGCAGTGCTTTTGTTTGTTTTCTAAGCATTTTGTTTAGGTTTTTAAGCTGTTTTGTTGTTGTGATATAATTTATTGAGGTCAGTAATTTTTGTGAAACCGTCTTTTTTTATGTAGGAACATGGTTGATTCTTCGGTTGCTCAATTTATCTATTCTGGAAATGGATTTATTGTTCAACTTAATGCACTTATGAACTTTTCTGACTTGATTGACTCCATTCGTCGAAGATTTAGATTTTTGGCCAGTGATTCTTTTCATCTTCAATATTCATCCCCTGCTTGTGTTGTCGTTTATGTCAATAATGAACTTGATTTTAAGATGTTGTTCTGTTGTGCAAGTAAATATCACTTGGATCATGTTGATGTGTCTGCTGTGAAGTATGTCGGATTTAGCGGCTCAATAGCAAGTGTTATAGTGGATGAGTGTTCTGATAATTTTGATGAAAATGACTACCTAGATGATGCGTTTAAGGATGGAGTTAAGACGTTTTATTTGTCAAATCAATGAGGTTCTTTTTTGTCACATGAGAGGCATAAATTTGTGAGTACTGAAGATTTTAGAGATAAATTGAAGAAATATGCCGTTCAGATTGGTTTTTATTATGTGCTTGTTAGGAATGATTCACTCTAAGTTCATGTCGTTTGTGAAAATCATGGAGCTGAACAATGTGGCTAGGAAAAACTTGGATCTGTGGCTCCTATTAATTAGTGCTTTTATATTAGGCGGTTTAATAACATACATACATGTAGAGGTGTGATTAGGAATCAAATTCATCGGCAGTTAGGATCTAAAATTGTTAGGACCTGCATTGAGCCGAATGTGTGTTTAAATCTTGGTTTAAAGCTTGCTGAGATCATGAACAATTTCAAGTCTAATTATGGTTTTGAAATTAGTTATAAGGTTGCTTCCAGAGCAAAGAGGAGTATAAAATTGTGGAAAAGATTTATGGCTCTGATTCTGATTCCTTTTCTATGTTAAGTTTGTATAAGGATGTTGTTTCAAAGACTCATCCATGGTCTTCCTTTGTCCTTGAAGTTGATGAGATAATAGGTTTCAAAACGTTTTCTAGCTTACGGAGGCCAAGTTGAGAGTTTGTAAGTTTAGTCTCCCTGTTTTATATGTTGACGGTGCATTTTGAAAGAGCATAAAAAAAGGTCAGATTCTTTCTGCCACTGGAACAGATGGAAACAAAGGTACCCCTAATAAATTATTACCCCTCAGTAATTTTTGTTCAGCTTTAGGTTTGTGTTGAAATTATTAGTTTTGTTTGTTAAATTCACATTTTGGAGTGGAACGCTCCCGTTTTCCTTATAAGTTATTGACCCGTAGTAATTTTTTTTTTTTGCAGGTTTCTTCCCTTTAGCCTTGTGTATCTGAGACTAAAGAAAACTAGTTTTTTTTTTCTTCAAGCACTTGAAGGGTTTGTTGGAACCACAAAGAAGGGTTATTACGTTGATTAGTGATCATGGTGTTGGTTTGTTAAAGGCATTCGATCAAATTTTTCCTAGTAATCCTCATCTCTTCTGTTATCATCATTTGAGATACAATCTTAGTCAAAAGTATAGGAATAAAGGGGGTATTTATGTGGTTGCTGATGTGTTACAAAAGTTTTGGAAGGTGGCGTATGCGTCGACCGAGAGGTCTTACTATCATCATTTACAAGAGTTGAGAGATGAGGGTCAGGCTGATATTATTGATAAATTCATAGCAGAGATTCCTTTGGAGCATTGGTGCTGGGCATTTTATAAAGGTTGCCGGTATGAGATTATGACAAATGGAATTGCTAAGTCCTTTAATAATTGGATAGTTGTTGAGCGTTCACTCCACCCTTTTGCTATATTAGACTAGACTAGGATGAAGTAAATGAAGATGATGTCGGATAGGAGGGTTGAGTCCTGATCTTGGACTACTCAGCTTACTCCTAAAATGGAGAAGAGGTTGGATGAGTCGCGTGTTTTCAAGGTTATTGCCTCCCAGTAAAGTGTTTATGAGGTTAGAGATGATCAGTACTCATATTTCGTAAACCTTTCTACTTGTACTTGCTCTTATGTGAAGTGTCAAATCAATTGCTTCTCAGGCCTTGCTGCTATACAAGGTGTATACAAGGTGTAAGATTAAATGTTTATGATTTTATTGACCCGTATTTTAGTGCTTAGTACTTTCGGATGTGTTATAGTTTCCCTATTCAACCTGTGAGTAATGTGGAAGCTTCTTTTATGTTTCCACTTAGGAGTCTATATTATCTCCTATTACAAAGAGGCCGACTGGGAGGCCTAAAGTGAAAATGATTAAATCTGCTGGTGAGAAGAAACTGATTCAGTGTGATCGATGTCTTAAGATGGACCATCATAACATGAAGAGTTGTACAGAACCTTTGAATGGGCAGCCATAGTTCATGTTACATCCTTTTGTTGGTTACTGGGTGTTAGGAATGTTTCGTTTCGACTGTCTTCTGAAGATTCAGATATTACTGGGTGTTAGTAATATTTCTTAGTTTGATATTGTAATTACTCTGACTCAAGATTGTATTTTTCATTACTCTGGAATGCTTCCAATTTTTGTTATGTTCATATATGTCCAAACATGAAAAATTGTTGGGGGCAGTAATTTTCTGTATTACTTGATACAACACATCCCTTTATTGATTTTCTTCCAGTTTGATACTTGATTGTTTGTTTTACTCATTTTTAGGTCTTTTCTTTACTTTGCAATGCTTCCATTCTTGTTATCACTATGCCAAAAACAGCATCAAACGACAGTTGAGCACTGTTGTCTGAAGAAAAAACATATGTCGTCTGAGGCCCTGCCGTCTGAGTGCAAGTCAGATGACGTATAATATGTCATTTGATATTTGATAAGTTTGGAAGGTTTCCGAAATTTATGTCATCTGGATGACATAACCTATAACAACAAATGCATTCACATGATGTGGTTAGATGAGGTTTATAATAACAATTTAATATCGCCTGATGTTATCAAATTTAGAAAATTATTTGACTTTATATCGTCTGAATGAAAAACCAACGACATATATATGTCGTCTGATGAGGCACTTATATCGCCTGATAATTCGTTTAACTTCACTTTTATGTTGTTGGGTAAGATGACTTATGTCGTTTGATTATCCATTAGACTACATATTTTTGTTACTTGTTAGAAGTGCTTATGTCGTTTGATTGTCTATTGAACTACACATTCTTGTTGCTTGTTATACGCAATTATGTCGTTTAATTGCAAATTAAACTTCACATTTAACAAGAAAAGTAACTCTTCATTAAATGTCAATAATCCACTTCAATTTAGGGCTGACAATTTGGGTAATATCAAAACCAACCAACCGAGTATCAACCGTATCAACCTAGTTGGTATACCAAAGACTTGGTAACCGACTTACTTGGTAACATGGTTGGTACTTGGTATTAAAATTTACATACCATCGGTATACCGTACCAACTATGTATGTGTAATTATGCAAAAATACACTCATATCTATGTAGGAAACAAGAATTAAACCTCTAACCTCTAACCTCTTACAAACAACCTATAAAATGTATAATATATGTAAAGACAATTAAAATATATGTATTGTTTTATATTTATAACATACTATAGATATAAATACAATTAAAATATAAAATGTTTAAATTTTAGCAAGAGGTATGTTTCGATACCATAACTGCTCTGATAGAAAATATGACCACATACTATCAGACCAAAGCTATCATTGCATTATATTTATGAAAAAATTATATTTATCACTTCATTTTTTGGGCCACAATCTAAACTTGGTAGATGTCTATTACCAACCGAGTACTACTCGTACCAACTAAGTCAGTATACCAACTTCAGTGGTTGGTTTTGGTAGAGGATTTTACCTACCAATCATAAGTTAGTTGGTACATGATATTGGTAAACAAAGTCGGTATACCTACCAATGCCAGCCTTACTTCAATTACAAGATCAATTGAAGTGTAAGAATAAAAGTATATAATAAATGAGCGCAGAGTTCTCGACACTGCAGCAAGATAAGAATCATGCCATCTACATCCTCCAATCTTTTTCCTGCTATGTGCAGCCACAAACAAAGCTTACTGCATTCAGAAATTGTAAAAAGAATAACTACAACATTGTTAAATTAGTCGCAATAGAGATTGAAAAATGGACATTATTAAACCAATCGCAACATAGATTGGAATAACTACAAACAAACCTACACAACATATAGTTATATATGAATAAAGATATACTTTTAGATATAACCTAGTTGACATGTTGTAGCACTTTAGTAGGCACGTTGTGATTCAAATGACTAAAATTTTCAAACAAATATGGAGTTAAACGTATATCTAAACGTATTTCTTTACAAACAAACATATATCTTTGTAAACCAATTTGGACAGCCTTCCTCGCACAACATATATATGAGGTCTCAATTTTCAGTTAAAAGTGAGAATTTCTAGGTTTTTTGACACCACACCTATATGTCGTATGATTTTTCCAAACCTAGAAAAAATGAAGTAGCATCTAAAAGTATTGAAGTAGCATGTCATTAAGACGACTTTTACATTTTATATGTCGTCTAAAAAACCACAAAAACCATCAGACGACACTGTTTTGAAATACAGCTTTATATGTCGTGCCTCTTGTGTCGTCTGATGATGTTATTGGCATAGTGAATGCCTATATAATCAAGTATGAAAAATTATTGGGGGGCACTAAACTTATGTATTACTTGGATACATGCACAACACATCCCTTCATCTTTCCAAATTAACTTGGTCATATATGATGATTTTTTTTCCTTCTGATTTTTTCCAGGTGTTTGTTTTGTTCATAGATGATGAACCAAAGTCTGAAAAATTATTGGAGGGTAGTAATTTTCCTGACCAGCGCAACCAAAGCTTCTTGTCGATTGTTATTACTTAGATTCATATCAAGCATCTTCTAATGACATAATGGTAGACTTCAGGTTTAATTTCCCATTTGTATCAAAAGTTACTAGGGGATAGTAAACTCTCAAGTATGAAAATTATTGGGGTTAGTAATTTTCCTGACCAGAGCAATCAAAGTTTACTAACCCCAATAACTACCTAGAACTTCATCACTTCAGTAAGTCTACTATGCAAGATAACTGAAACTGACAGAAAGATCAAAATAGACCAGAATAAAAGAACAAGTTCTTGCACTAAACATCTACCAAAATACTACATATTTTCACATTTTTCAAGATCCTACATCTAATGTGGCATGGTTCTATTTTCTATATTGATATCCATGAACTTTAGTAGCATCTTCTTTCTCATTTCCTCGCCACCAACTTTTGTCGGTTTTTCCCATGACAAAGGCTCTCTACAATTTCCACAACCAACTACATGTATGACTAAACTCTTTCAATTTGACAATGCTATGCCAAAGATCGAACCGTTAAATAAACATTGTTCATTCTTAAGCAAAATCTACATTGAAAGCTGAGAATTCTAATCACTAGTCTTTCATTAATCGAGGTCACGACATTCTATTTTAGCAGAGACCTGTGACTATTTCTTTTCGATTAAGGGAGACTTATGACTATGCTAAATGGTACTAGGCTCCATACAATTATTTTAGGGTCAATGCCCTAATTTTAAGAATTTTAAGAATTAGCCTTAATTTTAAGAATTTTATTCTCATTAATAAAATCAGATTTTTGAATTTGCAAGAACCAACTTAAACAACAAAAGACAATTATACATTTAATGAATTAAATAACCTACACTAGACCATTATAAAAGTCTATTATGAAATAAGGCTTCTATGACCGGATTCCCACGGCCGATGACATTGACCGGGCTCCGGCGACTGTAGACTGGACTCCGACAAGCGTTGACCAAAATCCGGCGACAGTTGACCGGAATTTGGCGACAGTTAAAAGGAATCTGCGCGACCGTTAACCAGAATCCGGCGATGGTTGACTGGAATTTGGCCAGTTAAGGAGTCTATTGGGAGCAGTAAGGAGTCTATTGGGAGCACTAGGAGGGTCTATTGAGAGCAGTAGGGATCTATCAGGGGGTTTATTGGAGGCAGTAGGAGGGTCTTTCAGAAGGTTTATTTATTAGGGGCAGTAAGAGGGTCCATTAAGGGTAGTATGAGGTATATTAGGGGCAATAAGGGGTCTGTCGGAAGGTCTATTAGGGATAATAGAGGGGGTTTATTGGGGGCAGTAAGGTCTATTGGGGGCAGTATGCGAGTCTATTGAGGGCTATAGGGGGTTTGTCGTCTATTAGAGGCAGTAGGGGTTCTATTGGGGGCAATAGAGAGTTTGTTAGAAGGTCTATTGGGGGCAGTTTAGGGTCTATTGGAGGCAGTATGAGGTTTGTGACGGGGTCTATTGGGGTAGTAGGAGGTCTGTCGAAAGGTCTATCGAGGGCACTAAGGGTAATAAGGGTAATAAGGAGTATATCAAGGTATTGAAGGTGTATTGATCGAGTAACATAAACAAAACTGACAAAAAAATAATCATAATTAAGGATTTCAACAAGTCTATGTACTATGCTTTCTTAATCGGCGTATGACACGTACAAGAATTAACGAAAACAACACATAAAGGAGCCAATTTCCATTGATAATCAAAGTGTGTTTCTCTATTCCACTTGTTGATAATTGATGCGTGGCTAATGAATCAAAAATGTAATACAGACCTGTGACAAAACAAACAAAGATGTTTCTCTCACAAGTCTCACCCACCAAATGGGAGATCAACCATCTTTCGAAAAAAAATGGCAGATCAACCATCATCAACTGACCCTTACAAGCTCCTCAATATCATTTCCCACCAGACCACCCACCTTGCCAACCTTCCCAACCGCACCCACAACCAAGTCAGTCCCTGCTGTGTAACGACCCGACCCCAAAACTATAACAAGTAAATCTAAATATTTCTCAAAATAGGAATTCAAAACTTGAACAATATTTATGAGTATCCAATGCTTAATCTAGCTACAGAAGAGCAATACAAAGATTCACTTAAGAGATTGAACAAAGGATTCACTCTTAGCAAGAAAACAAACCTAAAATCTTTATTCCAATCCTATTCCAAACATGAACACCTTACCCGATCGACTCCAACAAAAAACTAAGCATTGAGTGATGATTTTTAACCAATGGCTTGAGTTGAAAACCATTGTTGTCGCCCTTTGAATCACTTACTTCTCTATTGGAAACGAAGAGTGATCGATTACTGGATAAGATCGGCGTGAGAGGTAGAGTTGAGGTCAGGGTCGATGTTTCTCCCTCTCTTTCTTCCCATGCCCCGTCTAGGAGGACAGTGAGAGATTAGAGATCTCCCCCCTAGTCAAGGTCAGTGGGAGATATAATTGTTAGAGGTCGGTGTCATCTTCTCCCTTCCTCTCCCCTCTTCTCAACCCTTCTTTTTTTCTATTTCTCTTCTTTCTTTTTCTTTTTTTTCTATGTCGGTTCAAAACCAACCTTTCTAGATCCTCTTCTCTCTTTTTCAATTATACATTTACTATTCTATTTATTTATTCAATTTTCATGAATGATTTACATAATGCATGAATCCCGACATACACATAGTAACGGACATCTAATTGATATTACCGAAACTTTAATCTCAACTCCCGCCTCGATATAAATCGTATATATATTCATATAAACATTTATTTATTTGCTTCGTTTTACTTTTAAAATGTTCTATTACACGTTGGCTCCGATCCCAACTCACCCCAAATCAAATCACATACATATCCAATTGGTGAAAGTACATCCATACAAATCAATCATACATAATTAACCATTAGTCACCATCTTTATCAATCCAATTCAACATTAGATAACTTCCAGGAAAATCAGAACTCACTGACTAGAACATACATGCACACCTCCATCAACTCACCTATATGGCGGAGGCGGATCTGAGGATTCAAAAGCCCAAGCGCCACACTGATGCTGATCAAAACGACATGTTTTAGGGCTTCAGGCAGAGCAACGCATTTCCTGAGAATGACGCCGCGCTTCTATGTTAACCGAGGAATTTTTTCTGGCGAGATTTGACACATTGAAATCCGCAAACAGAGCAGACGACGCGTCGCCGAATCCAGTGAGAAGACCTTGAAGAGCTCAACGTTGATCAGTAACTGTTCAATTTAGATCGAGACAACAAGGACGAAATCGAAGCGTAGGGTAGCACAGAGGACATCAGCAACGTCATTCAATTTCGCTAATCAGTGTTATCACTACCACAAAAACAGCATCAGACAATGCCTATCAGACGATGTATAGTGACAACACGTTGTGTGATTGATTTTTAAATTTTTAGATGTCAGTTTTTAAAAAATCGTGGTGTGAATGTGTAAAAATTTGAGCACCAGTCTTCTTAAGTTGTAAGGTGCCCAACACATAAGAATAATACGACGTTTCATATAAAACTGTGGTGTGAGTGTGTGTATTTTCAACAAAACCATGTCCGCTAATATTTCCCTCCGATATTCTCTAAAATTCAACTCCAAACTTGTAAGGAGGAACATGAAATGTGATGGAAGGAATACTGAAACCTAAAATTTTAGCCATCAGACCACGTTATAGTTGTTACGTCATTTGATTGCTTGCCGAAATGAATGCCAATTAATTGGCGCTTGTCCAAAATATCAATGTGCTCAAACCTTCCCTCCTATATTTCAGCCCAAAATTAAATTCTCCCCAACACTTAAACTAAAAAAAACAAACAACCCAACCAAAACCTCGACAAAACAACCAAAACATATCTCTCTCTCAACACCACTCTCTCAGCTCTCTCTTCGGTCTCTCCCAAAAAACACCCAGCCTTTTTTTCCCAATAAACTTCTTAGCCTTCAGCTCTCTCTCCTTAACACCCGCACGAGCCCTCCCTTCTCTCTCACTCAGCCCTCGACCTATCACCTTCTCATCCATCTCCCCCAATTTTTATTGCAGATCAATTCTTTCCCCGGAGATGACGATATCGCTAATGTTGTCGCGACAATCTTGGATCTGGAAATTTCAGCACTCTCCTCGTTGTATTTGTCATCGTTAGAGTATCTGGTAATCTTCCTATCATCGTCTCCTCTTTGCCCTAGCATTTTGGGATTTCAATTTTTGGTCGAAGATGGAGGAATCAGAAGGTGCAGTGCAAGCGGAGCCCTAAATTGAAAAAGGGAAATACGGAGAAGGTGAGGTTGATACCATGGTACCCTTCTCTCTCTCTCTCACACACACACACACTCAATGTTCTTGTTCTTAATATCATGTCAATTTTTAAGTGTTTGTTTGTTTTCTCTGTGTTTTGTTTATGACATTCTGCAGGCCATTGATGGGGAATATCAATATGAAGAGGTTAACCCAACTTCTAAGTTGGATTTTTTTTTTTTTTTTTTTACAGAATTGCTCTTTGTGTGATTCTAATTGTTCATCATTGTTTCTGCTATGTTGTCCGATGAAACCAATTCTGTTGTTATATGTATGCATCAGTACCCTATTCTGTTATGAAAAATAATAATGGAATTATGTGCAGGCAATGAAGTCTTTAAGCAGTAGACTTATCTGGAGGCTATTGGGAATTATACTGAAGCTTTGACAAGGATCCAAGGGATCCAAAGGTGAGAAATTTTCTAATTCCTTATAAGTTATTCTTCGTCTGATATGTTGTGGATTGACTTGAATTTGGTTATTTGTGTAGGCATATGGACAAGCCCCAAGGTTGTTTGATATATGAAATGGTAATTGTGGAATTTTATTTGATCTCGTAACTTTGATTCATATTTACTGTGTTTTCTTTGCTCAAATTAGCTCTTGGACTACCTTCAGTGTAATATTGAATGACCTATTGTTGTTCCACATGTTCTGTTTTTGAGCAAGAATCTCAAGCTAATTGTGTGCTTCTGCATTATTTGATTGTATGATGAATGAACCATCTTACACACAAGTGATTGACTTGGGTAACTGTTGGTATTGATTTCTTTTTCCTTCTTTTCCCAATCGAATTAGCCTGGTTCAAGATAATAAACCATTTCAATCTGCACTGACTGTTGCCTATTGATATTTGTAGGATCATAAACCTGATATTTGTAACTGGATAGTTAACTAGTTCACACATTTAACTGGATATTTGTTGGTGAGCCGTGGCTTGGTTCGTTAAGGTGTTTAACTGACAACTTTGAGGTCATGGGTTCAAATCTCATTGACATATGTAGGGTGTGTGAGTTATTAATAAAAAGTTTTTTTTAAAAAAAAAAAATAGTTAACTAGTTCACACATTTATATTCTCAGTAGTGTTATATATTATTGGCTTACAAGTGTCCTCAGGTTAGTGCTCAGGTTATTTTGGTGCCAATCTTAGTTGTCTAGTTGTGTTTGTGATTCTTTAGTGATCACTAACCTTGTTCCATTTTTAGGTGCAGGACATTGCTCTCTTGAGTTAGCTCGAACTCATTCATTAACGTTGAGACTTGCTAACTTTGTTTTCCTTCTTTTGAACATTTAATACTTGGTAATCACATAGCCTTCAATTGTTAATTGGTTTTATATGCTTTCTTGAAGTTTGTTAAGGATCATCCCTTACAAATTAAACTGTGTAATTTTAACTCATATTTTTGTAGTATTGGACATGGTATAGTTGAAATTCTATAGGTCTTTACTATTCTATATAAATTATGAATTTTGTACTTTTCTTAGTCCATTGTTTTCAATATGAATTATGTACTTTTCAATTGCCAAATTCCATATATGTGTGTTGTAATTATTGAACTTAACTAGATGTTTCATATTTGTCATGGTTTTGGGATAAAAGTCAGTAAAAGATTGGTGAATTGAGAGAGGTTGCTTCCATGCAGGTGCTCCTCATCAAGAGCAACTAGCTGAAGAGGAAACACGAGGACTACTGCTAGTTGCAAGACCATTTTGAGTGACATTTTAGAGAAGGTCGACAAGATAAAAGAGTAGTTGCAAGAACACCGGAAGTCTCCATTCCATGAACTTATATTTATGAGGAGACTTAATAGATAAAAGAGATGAAGCTTTGAATGGAAGGAACAAATGCACTCTAATCATGTATGAACATTTGAGCCATGTAATAGGTCATCAACTTATTGAAATCATTTTCTATATAGTGGATTGAAATTATTTTTTTATAAATATAAAACTGGATTATAGCAAAATAAATAATAATATATATATAAATGGAAAGAAATTAAATTGAAAAATTCCATTAAAATTGACTTCTGAGTCTATATCATATAACAATTTTAACAATAAACGTTGTATGACTAACAATCACACAACTGTTACACAGAGTAACCGTGGTGTGAGTGTATGTCACATGACAAATAATATGTCGATATGCTGTCGACATATGTCGACATCCCATGGTTGTCGATAGATGTTGACAGATGTCAACAACAATCAAACGACGTTTCTATGAAGTATCAGACGGTACGCACAAAGACAACGGTAGTTTAGACAATCAGACGATGTTTTTTGGCCGTGGTCTGATGCTATTTTTGTAGTAGTGTATATGGTTTTGAGAGAGAGAGGGAGAGAGAGAGAGAGAGAGAGAGAGAGAGAGAGAGAGAGAGAGAGAGAGATTTGAAGAAGACGAAAAAGGAGAATGAGAGAAAAAGGTGAAATTGGAAAGGAAGGTTATTATGGTCAATAAAATAGGTAAAGTGTTGAAAATTTGCTAGTGGGAAGAACACTCTAATAGTATATAAGGCTAGTGGGAATTTTAAAATCTTGTTTTGTTGATGGGAAAAAAGTGTTATGGTTTTGAGAGAGAGAGGAAGAGATAGATCTGAAGAGAGAGAAAGAGAGAGAAAGATTTGAAGAAGACAAAAAGGGAGACAAAGAGAAAAATGAGAAATTGGAAAGGAAGGGTATTATGGTCAGTAAAAATAGGTATAGTGTTGAAAATTTACTAGTGGGAAGAACACGTTAATCGTATATAGGGCTAGTGGGAATTTTGAAATCTTGTTTTGTTGATGAGAAAAAATTCTCATAAATTAGGGCTGATAGGAATTTTCCCATTATTTTATGTGTTGGCTACTTAATTTTCTTACATGTTTTTCAGAGGAAGGATGTACGACCTTGTATTATGTAAAAAAGAAGATTACACATACACGACTTACCCCGGAGGGGCCACATAAGAATCAAGTCATGTCAGCTACCCTAGAGTTACCTAATGCAATCACCAATTGATGAAGCACACTACCACAAAGAACAACATGTATCCAACACTTGCTAACTAACTTATTGGCTTGGATCCACAATGACAGATTATGAACCTAAAAAAACTAGATTAAAAACCCTAAATAGACCAGACCCAACCTAAGTTAGGCACAATCCCATAGCCAACACCATGGAAGCAAAAGAGGACCAACATCACCATTGACAACCACCAAGCCCGATTAACCTTGCCGTCACCAACATCACTGCCCTGCACCAGAGGAGAGAAAGAATGGAGGAACCCTTCCGCCATCTGTTAGGGTTGCAGCTCAAAACTAATTCCTTGTATGTTTTGGATTCTTTACGTCTGAAGGCTTTGGGTAAGTTATTTTAGTATATCTAAGATTCTTGGAGTTTATCTTTAGAAGTGATAGTTTAGGATTCATGCTATGGTTCTAAATCCTATTGTAAGTTGGACTAATTGTGAGTCTATAAATAGGACCTTAGAGGCATAGTTTTAGGTGTGATGTAGATCAATTAGAGTTCTAATCTTGAGTGTTGCAAGCTATGGGAGATCAGATGTATTTGAGAGTTCTCTGCTAAAAGCCTAGAGTGTGAGGAGAGAGGTTATTTGAGGGTGGAAGAACTGAATTGTTCTTCAGTTGTAATTTTCTTCTCGTTTAGTGGATCCATCATCATCACCTGAGGACATAGGTCATGTGGATTTGACTGAACCTCGTTAAATTTCTTGTGTTTGTGTTACATTATTTCTGGTTATTGTCTTCATTCGGTTTCGGTCTTAGGCTAGGGAATTCGGAGGGTGACCCGGATTTCCTAACAAATTGGTATCAGAGCCCGGTTCTATGTGCTAGCTAGTTGAAGCTGGGGATTGAAGACGTTGGAATGGAGCTTTGTTCTAGGTGGAACAGTTGGTTTCGTTGAGAGTTTTGTTTGAGGTGGAAAGATTGGCAATCTTGGTTCCTGTTGGCATTCAAGGGAAATGAGCAATAATAAATGCGGAGGAACGAAATTTGCTTCTAAGAAGGGGAAATTTGAGGAGCAACCAACGTTGTAGCAGTCCTTAAATAGAGGCAGACCCGTAAGGATCTCGACACAAGTTTGTGGTGGAGATATGCTGTCACATCCCGACCCGTAAAATTTTATCTTATTTACTAGCTTGATTATAATAAGAATTTTACCGTCTCCGACATTGAAATATGGTTAATTGGTCCCTAGAGGGGTTTTGAGGGAAGATTATTTCGGAGAGTTATTCGTAGGAGGAAAATGTAACGACGGTAAAAATGGTAAATTTTAGCTAGTAAAAGGTAATTTTTATTAGGGTATTATTTTTGGGGGTGTTAAATTTTGGAATTGGGTTTGATTTAAAAGATGTTGGACCGGGTTTAGAGGCCCAAATCTTTTTCTTCTTCCTTCTCTCTCTTCCCTCCCGATTCTCTCTCTCCTCTCCCGCTCCCGCACCCGACTCTCCCCCTGCCGGAATTCCGACCGCCCGACTGCCGCCGTCCGGCCAAGCCAGGCCGCCGCACCACTCCCGTTCGGACCCCCGCCGTCCCCTCTCTCTTTCTGGGTCGGTGACCGGCCGTGTAACGCCGCCGTTCGAAGGAAAACCCGCCGGAGACGCCGGGAAGTTTTTCGCCGGAACTCCCTCCTCCGGCCACCAATCCGGGCAAGCTTGGTACTGTTTTGAAGCTCTCCTCCCGTGCAACAACCCCTCCAAAAGGCTCGATCCCTCTTGAGCTCGGTAAGGAGAAATTCGAAGTTGAAATTCTAGGGCTTTTAGGATGTTTTCGTTCGATTGACCAAGTTAGGCTTGAAATTGGACTTAGTGATAGTTATGAAAGTTGTTTGGGATGTTGAGAGGAAGCTACTGTTAAAATTTGGTAGATTTTGGACGTCGCCGGAATCGGTCTCCGGCCGCCGCCGCCGGTTTGGGGTTTTGTATAATTTTAAATGTGTAATAATTAGAGGAGTTTAATGAAGTGAATTGTGGAATTTTCGGACGAGTTTTGAATAGGTTTGTGAATTTCCGAAGTTTGGTATTTAAGCGGTTAAATAATGTAAAATCCGATTGTAGGATTTAAATCAATTTCTGGGGAAGGTTGTATTTACGACTGCCGAGTATGATATAAAAGTTTGGATGATCATTTCGATTTAAGAATATCGAAGTTAGGCAATGATAAGCGTATTTATGGCTCACGATTAATTTTGCCTATTTTATCAATACTGGATTTTAGTTAGTAAATTAATTATATATTTGGAACAGGACGTGAGGAGGCCCGAGTAGAAGAAGCCTCGGAGCATCATCAGGCTTAGGCCTAATTTGTGAGTGGACCTTTGTTTTAAATAAAAAGCATGCGATGAATGATTTTATTAATCATTTATTTCTTTTGATGAGATTATTGATTTCTCGCCCATTTGGCAATTTTTCCTCCTTTGGAGAGATCCTGAAAATGAGATTTTCGGTGGATATATATATTTGGATATTATGAATTTAGTATGTATATAAATGCTAGCTAGCCATACGTGCTTGGTCCGTCATAATGAGGTAAAATACCATTATGGCGTGTCATTCGTGTTAGACACGAGCGTCATAGCCCTATATGAAAACTTCTTTCTTTTTCGGTTTATTTAGGTTTTCATATAGGGAGTCCACACGTATATGTACACCGTCCCTTTTCGGTCATAATGAGGAAAAATACCATTATGGCGCAACATGAGCGTTAGACGCCAGCGTTGTAGCCTTGTACGAATTTCTATTTTTCTGAATTGTTTCTAGGATTCATACAAGGAGTCTAACGAGTGTAGATACATACGAATATATGATTATATATAGTTAGCCTGAGAGGCTCCATTTTATTTGAGTTTGTGAATAGCCAGTGCTAGTCGTAAAATTGTCAGATTATGAATTGAGCGTCTTTAAGCTGCCGCATGCAATATATTTTCTTTGAAATTAAAATGGGAATGCATAAATAGTTTTATTATTAATTATTTTTGTCCACTCACTCTAACGTTATTAAATGTCTTCCCCTGGGCCCTTCGTTTTAAAATGCCCAGTCTGCAGAGTTCGGATTTGATCTAGTAGAGGACGAGGCATAGTCACCCGTATCTCCACCACCTTTCACCAGTAGGTTACCTGTTTAGCCTACTTGTCTTTTCTTATTTCCGCTAGTGTCTAGTAGCTCTGAATACTTGGGTTTAATGTATATATTTTTGGTTGTGGGTGAAGGCTTGTTGATATTTTAGAATATTTTCGGATAATGTATATTATCTTAGATAATGTTTATTATCCTGTTGGTGGTGATTGTTTTTGGGGAGCACGAAGGCTCCAGAAGTTAAGGTTGGATTTGGAACCTTTAGACGTGTTTGCAGGTTTCTATTGGAAGGGTTGTCCATTTCCAAGGGAGATTGTACCGAATTTTGCGGTAAATATTTCCTTGGAGGTGGTCCCCGCACGATTTACTCCGGGTTTAGGGTGAAATTTGGGGCGGGTCGTGTCAGTTGGTATCAGAGCTTTAGGTTTCTTTTTCCTGCTTCCTTGTCACTATCATATTTGCCTAAGTACCACATAGTATCTATAGAGTGATGATCCGTCCGCGGCGGATTCATTGACATTTTATGCTTTTGGTGCTATGTGTTATTGGGTATGTGTGATAGTTGAGTTAGTCTTGTTTATGGACTGCTAAATATTTTCTTCCTCAGGTACTATGCCTCCTAGGCGCCCACGGCAAACCCGTGTGGCTACTTCGACCAATGCCAATGAGGGCCATGAGGTCAGGGGATTGGTTGATGATATTGGAAATTTACTGAGGGATGTCATGGATCGAGCTCCATAACCTCATGCGGTGAAAAGGAGAGAAGTTTATGAGGTTGGAGCCAGAGAGTTCAAGGGTGCCAAGGGACCCCTTGATGCTCATAATTGGGTGGACAAGATGGAAAATGCTTTTACGATCACTGAGTTACCAGAAGAAAGAAAGGTGAAGATGGCAGTGACTTTTCTGGACGATTCAGCACATCACTGGTGGTCGCTTGCCAGCAGGAATGTTGAGGATGCTCTGAGTATGTCGTGGGAGCAATTTAAGACTCTCTTCTTGGGGCAGTATTTCAATCATGCCCACTGCAGCAGAATTCAGTCGGATTTCCTGCATATGACGAAGAGGGATAATGAGGGGATCATAGAGTTCCAGGAAAGATTCACTTCCCTGAGCTACCATGTGTCATATCTGGTTCCTGATGAGAAGACCAGGATTGAGATGTTCATTGGAGCACTTGGTGGAGTATATGCAGACAAGATGACGGGGGTAATTTACCCGACTTTTATGGATGCAGTTGTGCAGCCATGGCCATTGAGTCCAGGGGGACATATGGTGTTCGGCTTCGTGATTACAGTGGTCCCAGTCAGGGTCCATCCAAGAAGGCTGCTTCGTCATCCGTTTCTGGGTCTTCTGCTGGTAGTGGCAGTAGTGGGGGATCGACCTCTGGTGCTCGGAACAGAAATAGAGGACGTTTCAGGACACCTTCTCGGAGTTATTTGGGTAGGCAGCAGTCTAGACGGTATGGTACTAGTGGCAGTTTCCTGGGTGGATTATCCGGTAGCCAGCCTTATTCTTATGGGCAGCAGCAGTTTTCTAGGTGCTATGAGTGTGGTAGTCTGGATCACTTCAAGAGAGATTGCCCATTGTTGGCTCAGAGGACCACCCATACCCCTACTCAGTCAGTTGGTCAGTCTTCAGCTAGAGGTTCTAGTAGTAGTGCCCAGGGCAGTGCTACGGTCAGAGGTGGCTCTCAGCGGGGCAGTGGGCAGCGTGGACGTCTCATGACTCGCGCTAGATTGCATGCTATGACCCAGCAGGAAGGACGTACTTCTCCAGATGTCATCATTGGTACGTTATTAATTTTTGGTCAGCCTGCATGTACTTTAATTGATCCTGGAGCCACGCATTCATTCATGTCTAGTAGATTTGCTCTTCATGCCAATGTGCCATCATCGTCTCTTCCAGGCGAGTGGCATGTGTCTCTACCCTCCGGTGAGGTGATGAGAATTAATTGGGTATTTAGTGGATGTGAAGTTTTAGTAGAGGGATTTAATTTCAAGGCCGATTTAATTCCTTTAGAAATAGTGGAGTTTGATGTGATCTTGGGGATGGAATTTTTGGAAGCATATAGAGCTTTGATAGATTGTTTTCAGAAAGAAGTGGTGCTTCGAAGTCCAAGTGGATTTGAGGTTGCTTTTCAAGGGGAAAGAGATGTTATTTCGAGTTGCCTTATTTCCGCTGTTGCTGCAAGGAAATTATTAAATAAAGGTTGTCAGGCGTATTTAGCTCATGTGGTGGATACAAGTATGAGAGTTCTGGGAGTAGAAGATATTCCTATAGTAAGAGAGTTTCCGGATGTTTTTCCTGAGGAGTTGCCTGGTTTGCATCCTGCAAGGGAGATAGACTTCTCTATAGAATTACTTCCCGGAACTATGCCTATCTCTCAGGCACCTTACAGAATGGCTCCAGCGGAGTTGAAAGAGTTAAAGACTCAATTGCAAGAGTTGGTAGACAAGGGTTTTGTTCGGCCTAGCATGTCTCCATGGGGTGCTCCGGTATTGTTTGCTAAGAAGAAAGATGGCACCATGAAACTATGCATTGACTATAGGAAGTTGAATCAGATCACAGTGAAGAATAAATATCCGTTGTCTCGGATCGATGATTTATTTGATCAGTTGAGGGGTGCTTCTGTTTTCTCCAAGATTGACTTGAGATCTAGGTATCATCAATTACGGATCAAGGAGAGTGATATAGTCAAGACCGCCTTTCGATCACGTTATGGTCATTATGAATTTATGGTGATGCCATTTGGACTTACTAACGCACCTGCTGCTTTTATGGATCTCATGAATAGGGTGTTTAGTCCATATCTTGATCGTTTCGTGATCGTATTCATAGATGATATTTTGGTTTACTCAAAAAGTGAGAAGGAGCATGCCAAACATCTAAGAATAATATTACGGACTTTGAGGAATTCCCAGTTATATGCTAAGTTAAGCAAGTGTGAGTTTTGGCTAGATAAAGTGGGATTCTTGGGCCATGTGGTTTCGGCAGAAGGAGTTAGTGTAGATTCCCAAAAGGTGGAAGCGGTGTCAAATTGGAAAAGACCCACCACTGTGACGGAGATCCGTAGTTTCTTGGGATTAGCAGGTTATTATCGGCGCTTTGTGCAAGATTTTTCAAGGATTGTTGCTCCTCTTACAAGGTTGACCAAGAAGAGTGTTAAATTTGAATGGTCAGATGAGTGTGAGCAAAGTTTTCAAGAATTGAAGAATCGTTTGATTAGTGTTCCTGTTTTGGTACTTCCGGATGATAGTGGGGAGTATATGGTATTTTGTGATGCTTCTGGACGTGGTCTAGGTGGGGTATTGATGCAAACTTCTTTCTTTTTCGGTTTATTTAGGTTTTCATATAGGGAGTCCACACGTATATGTACACCGTCCCTTTTCGGTCATAATGAGGAAAAATACCATTATGGCGCAACGTGAGCGTTAGACGCCAGCGTTGTAGCCTTGTATGAATTTCTATTTTTCTGAATTGTTTCTAGGATTCATACAAGGAGTCTGACGAGTGTAGATACATACGAATATATGATTATATATAGTTAGCCTGAGAGGCTCCATTTTATTTGAGTTTGTGAATAGCCAGTGCTAGTCGTAAAATTGTCAGATTATGAATTGAGCGTCTTTAAGCTGCCGCATGCAATATATTTTCTTTGAAATTAAAATGGGAATGCATAAATAGTTTATTATTAAATTATTTTTGTCCACTCACTCTAACGTTATTAAATGTCTTCCCCTGGGCCCTTCGTTTTAAAATGCCCAGTCTGCAGAGTTCGGATTGGATCTAGTAGGAGACGAGGTATAGTCACCCGTATCTCCACCACCTTTCACCAGTAGGTTACTTGTTTAGCCTACTTGTCTTTTCTTATTTCCGCTAGTGTCTAGTAGCTTTGAATACTTGGGTTTAATGTATATATTTTTGGTTGTAGGTGAAGGCTTGTTGATATTTTAGAATATTTTCGGATAATGTATATTATCTTAGATAATGTTTATTATCCTGTTGGTGGTGATTGTTTTTGGGGAGCACGAAGGCTCCAGAAGTTAAGGTTGGATTTGGAACCTTTAGACGTGTTTGCAGGTTTCTATTGGAAGGGTTATCCATTTCCAAGGGAGGTTGTACCAAATTTGCGGTAAATATTTCCTTGGAGGTGGTCCCCGCACGATTTACTCCGGGTTCAGTATGAAATTCGGGGCGGGTCGTGTCATATGCTAGCTCATGCATATTCCACAATTGAGATGTCACCTACTTCGGTAAGTAGTGAGAAAGTTGAGAAGCAAACTTGGTGTTTTAAGAGTGATGCGTCTAGAGAAAGTACCGTTCATGGTGGATATTATGTTTAGAGGAATGTTGCTCGTGGTGAGTTGTGCAAACCATTGAAGATCACTCCCATTAGGTTTGGCAACTTTATTGGAGGCTTGGATTGCATGCAAGTGGCTGCGCTGTGCATGTTTGAGGGAAAAAGTTATTGTCCAAGGGTCAAGTTTGAGTGTTTCTCAAACTTGGCAAACTCGTCTTGCTGTTGAGGGCGCCATGTGGCGCATTGAGGTGCGGTGGTGATCATGGCTCATTGAGAAGATTCAAGAAAGCTTGCGTTTAGAGAAAGTTGGGAGTTTTTTTTAGCCGAGGTGGAAATTGTCAGGGTTGCGGCTCAAAACTGATTTCTTGTCTGTTTTGGATTCTTTACTTCTGAAGGCTTTAGGTAAGTTATTCTAGTGTATCTAGAACTCTTGGAGTTTATCCTTAGAAGTAATGACTTAGGATTCATGCTATGGTTCTAAATCCTATTGTAAGTCGGACTAATTGTGAGTCTATAAATAAGACCTTAGAGGCATAGTTTTAGGTGTGATGTGATGTAGATCAATTGAGAGTTCTAATCTTGAGTGTTGCAAGCTATGGGAGATCAGATGTATTTGAGAGTTTTCTGCTGAGAGTCTAGAGTGTGAGTAGAGAGGTTATTTGAGAGTGGAAGAACCAAATTATTCTTCAATTGTAATCTTCTTCTCGTTTAGTGGATCCATCATCATCACTCGAGGACGTAGGTCATGTGGATTTGACTAAACCTTGTTAAATATCTTGTGTTCGTGTTACATTGTTTCTGATTATTATCTTCATTCGGTTTCGGTCTTGGGCTAAGGAATTCATAGGGTGACATGGATTTCCTAACACCATCAAATAGAACGAATTCAGTGCTGTCTTCATTCGGTTTCGGTCTTGGGCTAAGGAATTCAAAGGGTGACATGGATTTCCTAACACCATCAAATATAACGAATCCAGTGCTCCCAAACGACTGCCGCCGATCGACTTCCTCGTCTTCTTCTCTCCAATCCCCACATGCCCGACCTCAATCACCATCACACAAGCTGAAGAGAAAACTAGAACACTGGTCGCATGCCCAACCCACGAGGGATGGCGAGACCCCATCCGACGACGGCGTAGAAGAACGTCGCCGGACAGGGAGAAGATGTCTCTGTTGTCGCTCTCTCTCGCTAGGATTACAAAGGAGGCTAGAATCTAATAAACTTAAAAAACTTACTTTTCTTACATGTTAATTGAAGGTTGAAAAACATTGAGCTTGTTGGATCGCACATGTTAATCCGGATCCAACTAACAGTTCGGACCAAAAGCCAGGACCAGATTTGAGCCCAACCCGTTTGTCCAATTGAAGTAGGTCCAATCCACAAGTATATATACAACCTAACCGAGACGATTCCCTCTTCCTCTAATTTGCCAACAATTTTCATTTCCCTCGTTCCTGGTTTCCAAAAACAAATCCCAAGCTCTCATAGACCCTCTGTAAAACCCCGGATCAGTTTCAACCAAGAAAGCCCTCATCTTTCTGGGTTTTAGCTTCTTCTTCTTCTTCTTCTTCTTCCCACCGAATCAATCAGCTCTGATAAACCCTCTGTAAAACCCCATACCGATCAGTTTCAATCAAGAAAGCCCTCTTCTTTCTGGGTTCTATCTTCTTATTCTTCTTCCTCCTGATCATTGAAAAGCTTAAACCCCCAAGAAGACGACGATCAAGAAAGCATGGACGGCCGTGATCAGACTCCTTCCAAGAATCCTCATGACAAAACGAAGACAATGGTGGAGATAAGACACAAGACCTACTCGGTGATCGAAAAGGGAAGAAGGCAATGCAGGTGCGGCCGGTACCAGACCAAGGTAACTCCTCACCCAAGAAAGAGAAAGGTACAAGTACTGGTACGGGTCTGGAACTGCGTCTGGGACTTCCGGGTGTTTCTGGTGCTAAGTATGGTGCACAGAGGAATCTTGGGTCTGGTAATGTAGGGAGTACTAGTAGTGTTGAAATAGGTGGATTTGGGTCTGGTGCAAACAATGGTGTACTGAGTTGTCTGAGTAGACAAGCGGGCAATCATCTGTTTGGTCAGAAAATAGGTGAACCTGGGTCTGGTGCCAACAACGGAGCAAAGAGTTGTGTGAGCCGAGAAGCGGACCACAATCTGTTTGGTCAGAAAATAGGTGAACCTTGGTACGATATATTTGGTGCAAGAAAGAGCAATGAGGGTGTGAAAATTGTTGAATCAGGGTCTGGTGCCAACTATGGTGCAATGAGAAATAATTTGGGTGCATCTGGGTATGTGTGTGGATATTGCGGCAAGCCGTGTGAATCTAGTCAAGCTCTTAGAGGCCATATGAGTAGATGTAAGAAACTTCATGAAGCTCAAGGAGGAGAAGCGGGTCTGGATCTTGATCTGGGTCTCGAACCGGATCTCCATCTGGGTCTGGGTCCGGGTCCGGGACGGGACCTGTGTCTGGGACTTACGGGTGGTTATGGTGCTAAGTATGGTGCACAGAGGAATCTTGGGTATGGTAATGTAGGGAGTAGTAGTACTAGTGTGTGGATCTGGGTCTGGTGTACAGAGTTGCCTGAGTAGATTGAGCACAGACAATGGAATATACCTGTTTGGTCAGAAAATAGGTGAACTTGGTGCCAAGGATATAGGTGATGAAAGAGACAGCAAGCTAGATTCTATTGGTGGCTTTAGGGGTCTGGATGTGAACACTGAGAGTGATAGTCTTGAAAGTAGGCAAAAGCTGAATCTGGCTGTGCATGGGTCTGGCGTGAGTAATGTTGGATTAGGTGGACATGGGAGTGGAGAAGGGGGCGCATCAAGACGATATCGGAGCAATGCTGGTGTGAAAATAGTTGACGAGGGGGGTGCTCCGGCTCTTCCAGTTGAGGGTGTCACAGCCCCTGGAGGGTACTTGTGCGAAAATTGCATGAACAGGTTTAAAACACCTCAGGGGCGTTCCAGCCACTGGAAGAAATGTAAAGCAGGAGAGGGCAACAATGTTCAGAAAAGTCTGTCTGCAAAACCTGCAATAAACAGTTTGCAAACCTCAAGGACTAGGGGGACATACAAGTGCATGTAAGAAACGTCATCACAAGGAAGAGGCCAAAGAATCTGGTGAAGATGGTGAGACTGGAGCTGTTTAATGTGGTTGTTCAGTAGGTGGAAGATTTAAGGGAAGCTGAATCAGCAGCTCCTGTTGTTTTCACTTCAAAGATTCTTACATTTTGTTTCTCTCATAGAACAGAGCAGGTTCAGTAGTTCACTGATATGTTGATAAAGGAAAGGAAACTGAAAGTGATGGTGCATCTGTACTCAGTACTGTACATTTCCAAATCAACTGCAGAATAAAGAATCGTATACTATGTTTTTTGTGTATATTAGCTCTTCTGGAAACTGGCATATTTTTCTTTTAGTACTGAGCAGAATTATGAATTAGCCTGAAAATGCAACTGAAAGAAAAGGAATTCTGTATACACAAGTAGGAAATTAAATTTCTGGGTATTTCTTTGATAAAGCTTTCAGGTCATTTACATGTCAACAACAACAACAGTTATCTGATATGCCTGGTGAATGGCGCAGTCTAGTATAAATAGGTGCACTCCATTGTTGTATGATGGATGCGATTTGGCCAGACACAAGTGTAGATAACTTGCTCTCATTTGAATGAAATACCCTGCTGAGGTGTGGGATTTAAGTTGATAGTTGAGTCGAGAGTTGAGACCTCTGGCCATGATAAATGTCTTCACTTTCAGGTGTTATTCTTTGGCCAAAATCGTCCAAGCTCTTCACCAAAGTTGGCATCCCATGTTTCTGCATCTTCACCACCATGAAATAGAAGTCATTATTAATTGATGCATTATTATCAATCTGTGAGGAAGTTGACAGACTACATTTTCATGTATAAGAGATAATATTCACCCCAGAATGAGCAAATAAAAACGTATCTAAACAAATTGGTACTCTGTGTCTAATTAAGTTAACATGATTGGATAGAGGAACTGAATTAATGCAAAGGACTGACATTGTCCGCAATGTGAAAGTTCAAAGTGGTAGTGGTAAAATTGGAAATTATAAGGCCGACAGTATTCACAATGAAACCAGATTGTAATTTTGGTAAATATAAGAGAATACTCTGGCTTTAATTGCAAGATTCTATCACCAACACAGATAAGCCACAAAATAACCAAATACAGTCTCTTGCATAAAATTTCTAGCTATTCAATTATATTTTGATTAAATTCCCTTTTTATCTATTTCTTCTTAGATAGCTGATGCTGACACGACCCACTTTGAATTTCACCCTAAACCCGGAGTAAATCGTGCATGGACCACCTCCAAGGAAAGATTTACCGCTAACTTCGGTACAACCTCCCTTGGAAATGGACAACCCTTCCAAACCAAAACCTGCAAACACGTCTAAAGGTCCCAAATCCAACCTTATATACTCCTGGAGCCTTCGTGCTCCCCACAAATCACAACCTCTCTCAATATAGATTTACTAATCTAACAAAGATCCTATAATAAACAACCACATATTCAGAGAAACTCTATTTGAGAGGAAATAAACTATAAATAAATAAAAAAGAGCGGAAGCTATACTATTGACTATGCCTCTTCTCCATGTACGCCCGATCTCAACTATGCAATCCTGCAGACTGGGCATTTTAAAAAGAAGGGCCCAGGGGAAGACATTTAATAACGTTAGAGTGAGTGGACATAAATAATTTAATAACAAAATATTTATGCATTCCCATTTTAATTTCAAAGAAAATATATTGCATGCGGCAGCTTAAAGACGCTCAATTTATAATCTGACAATTTTACGACTAGCACTGGCTAGTCACCAACTCAAATAAAATGAAGCCTCTCAGGCCAAACTATATATAATCATATATTCGTATATATCTACACTCGTCAGACTCTTTGTATGAATCCTAGAAACAATTCAGAAAAATAGAAATTCATATAAGGCTACAACGCTGGCGTCTAACGCTCACGTTGCGCCATAATGGTATTTTTCCTCATTATGACCGAAAAGGGACGGTGTACATATACGTGTGGACTCCCTATATGAAAACCTAAATAAACCGAAAAAGAAAGAAGTTTTCATATAGGGCTATGACGCTTGTGTCTAACACGCACGACACGCCATAATGATACTTTACCTCATTATGACGGACCAAGCACGTATGGCTAGCTAGCATTTATATACATACTAGACTCATAAAATCCAAAACATATATATCCACCGAAAATCTCATCTTCGGGATCTCTCCAAAGGAGGAAAAATTATCAAATAGGCGAGAAATCAATAAATCTCATCAGAATAAACAAATGATTAATAAAATCATTCATCGCATGCTTTTTATTTAAAACAAAGGTCCACTCACAACTTTAGGCCTAAGCCTGACGTCGATCCGAGGTCTCTCCAATTTGAGTCTCCTCACGTCCTGTTCCAAATGTATAATTAATTTCCCACTAAAAATCCAATATTGATAAAATAGGCAAAATTAATCGAGAGCCATAAATACGCTCATCATTGCCTAAGTTCGATATTCTTAAATCGAAACGATCCAAACTTTTATATCATACTCGGCAGTCGTAAATACAACCTTCCCCAGAAATTGATTTAAATCCTACGATCGGATTTTACATTATTTAACCGCTTAAATACCAAACTTCGGAAATTCACAAACCTATTCAAAACTCGTCCGAAAATTACACAATTCACTTCATTAAATTCCTCTAATTATTACACATTTAAAATTATACAAAATCCCAAAACGGCGGCGGCGGCGGCGGCTCTGCCGGCAGCGGCGCCCGGAGGTCGATTCCGGCGACGTCCAAATTCTACCAAATTTTAACAGAATCTTCCTCTCATCATCCCAAACAACTTTCATAACTATCACTAAGTCCAATTTCAAGCCTAACTAGGTCAATCGAACGAAAACATCCTAAAAGCCCTAGAATTTCAACTTCGAATTTCTCCTTACCGAGCTTAAGAGGGATTGAACCTTTTGGAGGGGTTGTTGCACGGGAGGAGAGCTTCAAAACCGTACCAAGCTTGCCCGGATTTGTAGCCGGAGGAGGGAGTTTCGGCGACGGAAAGCTCAAGGCAGCCGCGCCTTTCGGGCGGCACCACTCCTTCACGGTGGCGCTACACGGCCGGTCACCGGCCCAGAAAGAGAGGGGACGGCGGGGGTCCGAACGGGACCAGTCCGGCGATCGCTGGTGGCCGGATGGCGGCGGACGGGCTGGAAGAAAATCCGGCAGCGGGAGAAGAGAGGGAGAGCATCGGGGGAGAAAGAGAGAGAAAGAGAGAAGAGAAAAGAAAAAGAAACGGGTTTTGGCCTCACACCAACCCGGCCCAATATCATAAAAATACCCAACTTCACCAATTTAACACCCCAAAATAAAATACCCTAATAAAAATTACCTTTTACTAGCTAAAATTTACTATTTTACCGTCGTTACATTTTTCTCCTACCAATAACTCTCCGAAATAATCGTCCCTCAAAACCCCTCTAGGGACCAATTAAACTATATCTCAATTTCGGAGACGGTAAAAATTCTTATTATAACCACGCTAGTAAATAAGATAAAATTTTTCGAGTCGGGATGTGACAGATGCAGTATACATTATACAATATAAGTCGATCATGTCAAGTTCAGAACCAAGAACCAAGGAGTTATCAAGTTTACAAATTTCATACCTCAGCCAAAGAGTCGCTTTCTTGATTATACAATATAAGTCGATCATGTCAAGTTTAGAACCAAGAACCAAGGACTTATCAAGTTTAAAAATTTCATACCTCAGCCAAAGAGTCGCTTTCTTGATCAAGTTCACGTAGCTGTTGCATAGTCATTCCAAACCATTCATCTATCCAAGCAAAACAATTGCCATGGCTTTCAAAGAAAAGAGCCCTTTCATCCTGTATAGAAAGTATAACGAGAAGTAAGCTCCACAAAGATTTGATGACATGAATATGTTTAAGAAAAGTAATGCATTATAAAAAAATAAAAATATTATGGATTTAAAGCATAACAAAGTCCTAACAAATCGTTTTCATTTCCTTTACAATATTACCTTTCATTCCACCTAAAACCGTTTTAGCTACAAGCTATCTATCCCTACGTGATATCTATGTACAATTGTCACCCTTCTATTCCAGGCATGTGATGCAAGACTGATGGACACCAAGGCAAACTAGTAACTTTGCTTCAATCAGAGATGAACCGTTACATATAGAAATGTGAAGTATGCAATTCTCTGTCATACGATAGGCTTTTATAAGCTCTAATATGAAGCATAACATTTTAAGACTTTCAAGCTGTCAGATTTATATGTAAAGAATATTAAATCAAGGTCCAGTTTCTAATTTCTAGTATTACTACAGGATAAATTGCAATTTTAAGCAACACAAATGGATAGAAAAATTTAAGTCAGTTGAAGTTTGACATGCAAGGCAAGCATATCAGAGCACCAACTCTACCAATCGGTTTGCATTTAAATCCCTGGCAACAGATCCTGCCTCGTGTGTGTGCACGCGCGTGTGTGCGCGAAAGAACTATAAATATAGATTGACAGTAACACATTTGCACTAGCTATTATGTGTATGTTGTAAACTTCAATTCTGCAGCTCTTAGACTGTGAATTATTCAGTGGCCAATAAAAACAAAACATGCGAATTATTCTGCTTTCAAATAAACGTTAACATTCAGATAAACAAAATGGTGAAAAATGTTGCATAATGGCATTTTCCTAGCTACTGAATGCAATAAGACCAGAGACATACCCAGAGCAAAGATTGTTCAAGTTATAGCCAAATCGCTAATATGGTGCGCATCTACGGTGACCAACTTGTAGGCTGTCATAACTGGACTCGACATATCCTGACATTTAGGTTACAGTTAATAGGTTAGAAGCTATTTCCCAATAAAAACAGACACAAAAAGCAGAAGGGGCCGAGAATCTATACATGGAAAGTGCAACGTCCAAGCTTATATAAAACAAAAGTTTTATCTCTTGCAAAGAAACTTGTTTTTTTTTTTTTTTTTTTTTTTTTTTTTTCAAGCCAAATCCTTAAAAAGCATCTTTATATGAGAGAAGAATGACCAAATTATCCTATACCTTTTCCTGATGTTATCGCTGTAGGGAAATCCAGCGGTTGTGTCAATCTGTGATGACAAATTGATTTCTGTTATTACCATTGAACCAATAACCCCCAATCTATTAAATAAAACCTGAGGAAACTTGCCTGGGTTACAGATCCAACAATAAATATGGAGAAACCCACAGTTGTCGATGAAGACGACTTGCTTTATGAATGCCGATAATATAAAGGAAAAACCAATCTGCCATCACTGTTAAAGAGAAGTGATCAACTGTGAATACAATATGACAAGGCTTCGTACAGCAACGACAACTGCAAGCCACAGCAAGTAATTGCAAGAAACAGACTTACCATATTGAGTTGAAAAACAAAGAAAATGAGGAAGACGGCCACAAAATTGATTTTCAGGAACATATCAAACTGAATTACCATCCCAAACAGAGTAATGAAAAGTGACGAGAGAAGCGTGATAATTAACCCCACCCTCCCCCTGCCCCTGTGAGCCATGAAAACCAGCATGCAGAGTCATAAAGACCCATCGTTGTCATTGCCTGCAAAACAGTACACATAGAGAGCTAAATAACTAATTGGTTGGTGAATGCAAAGATAGGCATACTTAAGTCCATCGAACCAGACAATGATTCATCAATTGAAGCTGCTTACAGTTATTTCCTGTTGAAGTATTAGTTCTTTTTCTGTGATCAAAGAACTCATTTGAAACACAAAACCAAACATGGAAGCTGCAAGAAAGAAGGTCGCTCGTTGGTTAAGGTTGGTTGGTTAACGTGTTTAACTAACAACTTTGAAGTCATGGGTTCAAACCTCATTGACATATATAGGGTGTGTGAGTTATTAATAAAAAGTTTTTTTTTTTTTGCTCGTACTATCTGAAATACAGAGGGAATCTCCTCGGAAGGGTGTGCAAATTCTTTTAGCGCAACAATCCAGCTGAAGTTTGGAACTGCTCACAAGTCATTCTATGAGTGCTAACATGGTGATAGTCAAGCAGAGTAAAACTTTCTGTAAAATACACTGGGATTATTGGGAATAGAATCTAGTATCTCCAATCAGAGACCTAGCAATCTTACGCTCTGCAGGAATCTGAAGGGGAATTTGAAATTTGAATGTGGGATATTCAAATTGCCCTCGTCTTGCAATAGGAGTAGAGTTGGTCTGTATGCCGTAACTGATAACAATGGCATTTCTTCCACAAAATGCAAAGCCCCAGGGCAGTACATAGGTTTACTAAATAGCCATAGATCTACATCAGCTTTTGTTTCAACTTTCAAATGATTAGACCTGCGCATAAAGCACAAGGATAATAATTACATGACCTTTAATGATCTTTCTAACATGGAATTTTGCTTTAAGAGAATCTTCCTTTCTTCCTTAAAAAGAACATATCGACACACTATTAAAAAATATAAAAAAATAAAATAAAAAAAAACAACTCATCAGTTAAACTTTGTTTGGCTAACCAAGCTACTTATTTCCAAGAAGCCTAAACGATAAACTTTTGCATTTCAGTTTTGGACATCCACCTCTTTTACTTTTGAACCAATATTGCTCACATTTTCTCACTAAATAAAACCTGCGGAAACAACAAAGATTCAACTCCTACATTACATAACACATGCTTCACATACAGTATTCTTTCGCATCCAAAGACGAACTTCACAACACTCGCTCAAAATCAATTTCAAATACACTTGCTGGCTATAAAGTAATACAAATATACAATGCTGCCAATCATTAATTTTTCTTTTTTCACAAGTTTGACTAAATCAAACAAAATCACAGCAAAGACAAAATCATATTCAGCCACACAATCAACGTCACTAACTGCTATGCAATTACAAAATAAATATAAAAAAATTAAATAAACAGTAAAAGGAAATGTTTAATGCCTTTATGGACGGAATCGGACGGCCGGGATTAATAGCCATGACAGCAGCGGCGATGGTCCGAGCCCTAGCCCTGGCATTTCCTCTCCAGACAAAGTCAAAGCAGGGCTTGTGAATGTAGTACTTGTCCTCACACGGCGGGATCGACGACGCGTTATGGCCTTCTGGATGCAGAAGGAGGAGGGTTTTGGGGGTATTTATAGTGTGGGGGTGAGCTGAGGTGGAGTGGTCTTGAGCGCGTTGTTGATTTACGGATTTGCCAATTGAACTAAAATGTGATAGCGGATAAACAAGTATCCATATGTCTACTAATCCCAATTCCCAAACCACCTTTCATCGAAAGCCTTTTCCCAGCGGATGTCCCCGGCCACTGTATATGAAAATTATCATTCAAACACCGATTTGGCGATTTCAATTAGGTTTGGTGTATGTTTATTTGTTTGGACCAAGTGCGATAAATAAGAAGTCTAGTTTGACTTATGCCATTGTGTACAAAACTAAATGGTCTTATCGCTTAGTGATCAGATTAAGCTAAAAAATATAACAACTATTAATGGAGCAACATTATTAAATCGATATTCTTGTAGTTAAATATAACAATTTTTGAAGTTCACTGCTACAGATACTCTTAGATAGTGTGGGTATACTCAAATTGGTTATCCTTAACACAATCATGTTTGGTACTCAAAACTACATTACACCTCCTTATTTTTTAAGACTGTCATGAATTCATGTAGGGTTTCTTAAGTACTAATATTAACCCATATTTAGTGTTGCACGAAATTAAAAAGTAGTTTGTTTGGTTTATGGTTTAGACTTTAGAATGACATTGTTATCTAATGAAAACCTATTTAAGTACCCACAATAACACAATTGAAGAAAACCAAAATAAAAACAAGGTGACTATTACGTAAACTCATTCATACCCAGAAACATGCACTAAATCAAACAAACTACTCTCTAGTTCCATATAACTCTAGAGAGTATAACTTAAGGCTTAAGGCCTTTCAAAAAAACAAAATTACTATAAAGTTCTAATTCAATTTCAGTTTACAAATACATCATTTACACAATATCTTACATATTTAAGGACAAATATTAATAAGAGACAATGCCCACTAGCCCTAATTTTAAGAATTTTATTCCTACTAACAAAATCAGATTTTAATATTCCCAAGAGCCAACTTAAACTGCAGAAAGACAATTATACATTTAATGAATTAAATAAACTACAATAGACCATTACAAGAGTCTATTATAAAATAAAATTTTTATGACCGAATTCCCATGACCAATAACGTTGATCGGGCTCCAGGGGCTTAACCAGACTCCGGAAATTGTTGACCAAGAACCGGCGACCGTTGACCGAACTCCGACGAAAGGTAGGAGGTCTATTGGGGGTAGTAGGGGGTTTGTCGGGAGGTATATTTGAGGCAGTAGGGAGTCTTTTAGAGGCAATATGCATAAGGTCTGTCCGGAGGTCTACTGGGGGTAGTAAGAAGGTCTACTAAGGGCAGTAGGAGGGTCTACTAAAGGTCTATTGTGGGCAATAAGGGGTTTGTCGGGGGGTATATTGGGGCAGTTGCAGGGTCTATTAGGGGTAGTAGAAGGGTCTATTAGGGGTAGTAGGAGGGTCTACTGAGGGGCAGTAGGAGGGTATATTAGGGGCAGTAATGGGTCTCTCGGGGGGTATATTAGGGGCAGTATGAAGTATTTTGGAGGCAATATGCACGGGGTCTGTCAAGGGGTCTACTGGGGGTAGAAGAATGGTAAACTGGGGGAAGTAGGAGTGTCTACTGGGGACAGTAGGGGTTTATTGAGGGCAGTAGGGGGTTTGTTTAAGGGTATATTAGGGGTAGTAGGAAGTCTTTTGGAGGCAATATGCATGTGATCTACTAGGGGTAGTAGAATGGTCTACTTGGGGCAGTAGGAGGTCTATTGAGGGCATAACGAGATCTGTCGAGGTCTATTGCCCTTAGTAGGAGCTAAACTAATGTACAAGCATCAGTACTAACACAAGCACATGAGCAAAACAACATTTTATAGCAAAAAAAACTCCAAAATTAGCACATAAACATTAAGGATAAACAAATATGCTTAGCTTGCCTTTTCAAGTTTACTAAAAAAACTCAAAGAAACATAGAAATACAGCCAAGCACATTAACAAGAACAAAAATATAAGCACTATTTTGTAAACACTGTCATGCTCCTCGTAATTACAATTCTTCGACCACCTTTTCCTTACTGAATTCAGTTTGCGGTCAGACATCATCATAGCAGCTCTGCCTGCCCATACAAACTATATGTTATCTGCATACCAATGAAACCATAAATAGTGCAATAAATATAGTCATTCTCTTAAGGGGTCACTCACTCTATCAAAAACTAAACTGTGACTATCCAATTGTAGAATGATCAAGTTTCCTCGTAACAACTAAAATGCACAAATCCAACTATAATTTTCTTTTGGTTACAAACATAATTTTCTCTTACAAGCTCTACGTGAGAGTGACTCACCATGTGCTGCCGGAGGTGGATGGGATACACTCTTTTAAGAAAATTTTGAACTTCATTTCTCGAAGTTTCATTTGGTAGTTATTATAGGCATAACCTTTGACCTAAGTGCTCAACCACAAGCATAACCTCCAGCAATACATCAACCACTAAAAAAAGGAGCTCAAATATGGTAAAATATAACTCTTACCCGACACGCATGCCTTTTTCAATACTACTAGGAAACCTTATCACCCAGGCCAACTATAAACTGCAGTTTTTGTTAGAAAATATACAGACCATTAAGTAACAGAACATGTTACACGAAAGTAAAAGACTGTACACACAAGTTACACTATTAACCACCTATATGTAATGGAAATGGTCAATTTTGTTGTTCTGTTAAACAGTCCTGGTACATGGGCCTCTATTCTCAGCCTCACACGGACACACAAATATAGCAGTCACCATGCCATCTGCTGTACTAGAAATCACAGGGAAGTTTAGTAAAACAGTCGTATTGTAAGAGAAATTACATAACCTTGGCTACCTCTACTCTCATCCTGACTATTGTTGTCGTAATAATCAAAATCATCATCAAAAACTACATTAACCAAATATCAAACAATCAGAATCAAATTTGACATTACAGAGTCTAACAAGAACGCACAGAATCAGAAAGCGAAAAAGGAGAAGAGAATTGAGGGTCGAACTTTGTCGACTAAGAAGGACAATGCCGGACTGAAACCTTGAGCGGATCTGAAGCGAAAACTAGATTGGGAATGAAGCGAACGCCGGATCGGGCCTCTCCAAGCGTTGACTGCGCCAACGACGGTTTCGGCGCTGATTGAGGCTCCACCAACCTCGTCCTCGTCCTCGCCATCAACGATGACCTCCTCTATCTCTGATTGGATCTTTACAACCGGAGAGAGAGAGAGAGAGAGAGAGAGAGAGAGAGAGAGAGAGAGAGAGAGAGAGAGAGAGAGAGATTAGATATGAAAGAAATCGGATAAGGAGAGATATGAGAGACTAAGAAGAAGGGAGGGTAGTTTTGTCAATAAAAATAGGGAAAAGTTAAATATTTGACAAATTACATATACATCCTACAAAAAGATTTGAAAACACAAATAAATTCACATGTGTTGTTATTAAACAAATAAGGACAGTTTTTAGCAAATAAAGACAAATTATTTTTTGTTTGTCATGTGTCATAATTTGATTTACTAAACTGACCTTATATAAAAGAAATCAAATTAAATCAGACCCCACCATGTATTGTTTTAGCTGCTATTGCACTTATTGGAATGTTGCTGCTACTACACTTCTAATAAATGCAGTAGCAAATTTTTAGTGGTTCATCTAGTGTAGTAGCAGCTTCAGTAACTACAGTAGCAGGTTTTCAGTAGCTCAACTAATGTAGTAGCATGTTAAACTGGAGAGTTAGCTGCTACTATACTTCCAACAAATGTAGTAGCAGAGTTTTAATGATTTATCTAGTGTAGTAGCAGCTTCAATAAGTGCAGTAGCAGGTTTTTAGTGGCTCAGCAAATGTAGTAGCAACTATTTTCAATACGTGATGTAGTAGCAGGTTTTTATTGGTTTAGGTAGTGTAGTAGCAGTTTCAGTAACTACAGTAGCAGGTTTTCAGTGGCTCAACTAATGTAGTAGCATGTTAAACTAGAGAGTTAGCTGCTACTATACTTTTAACAAATGTAGTAGGAGGGTTTTAATGGTTTAGCTAGTGTAGTTGCAGCTTCAGTAAATGCAGTAACATGTTTTAGTGGCTCAGCAAATATAGTAGCAGGTTTTTATTGGTTCAACTAGTGTAGTAGCAGCTTCAATAAATACAGTATTGACAAAAAAAATTCATTTATGACTGTTACTATTGATAGGGAAAGTTCATTTATGAATTATGCTATTGTTCGGTTCTACTATATCACTTGTCATGGTCTTTGCTACTGTGAGCACTTATACTTGTTTTTTTTTTTTTTTGCCACTACACTCGCTGTATTCTTTTTGTAGTTATGCTACTGCACTCATATTTTTCAAGTTTCTGCTACTACATGAAGATTAAGTCTCATCCAATTATATAGTTCTACGCATTCATCCATCCAATGTCATCACCCCATAGACATCAACAACATTTCTAAAAAACTGCTACTACACTAGCTGAATTTTGCATTCTTTCTCACCTCAATTTTGCCCTCATCACCTTTCAAATCCTTAACCCCCAATTGACTCACCTTCCCTTCCAAATCCTAAACCCAGCCCCATACTCGAAAATGAATAGGAGTAGAGCACCACAATTTCTGTAAAACACAAAACATTTTCAAATCCGTTGTAGAGAATGAAGGCATTAGTCTGAGGCTTCGACGTCGAGTTCCAATGTCCGTCATCGAGCCCTATCGAGCCCGATATTATACAGCGACTCATTGGCCTTAGCAACCGGGTCGGCCCGGGAGGAGACCCTGACCCGTTCGATGGTGATACGAATTACTAGGCGGATACTACTAATAGCAGAATTATTAATAGTACTGAAACACACAAGGAATGTAGGTTCGAAGAAATATATCTTCTCTTATTATTGTGCAAAGGTACAATGTTTATTGTCTGAATCCTTCCCTCATAATAACTCTAAACAGGTCTATCTCCTTGTTTCACTCCAGTCTAAAACTAAGCTAGACACCTCTATTTATAGAGTCTAAATCTCTATAAATCTTTATCTAACTTGGAGAGTACTCCCTAACTAAGTTAAACAACTAATCCCAAACTAAGTTGGAAAACTATTCCCTTAACAAGCTAGAAAAGCTATTTCCTTAACTAACTTGGAGAAGGAGGCCTCCTCGGTCTTGGACAGGCTGGAGCGGGATGAGGATCGGTGGAGCTCGGCAAGGTTGGAGGAGGAGAGGGATGGACGATGGCGTTTGAGGTAGAGCTGGAGCAAGTAGAAGAGAGCGCAAGTGATTAGAGAGCCGAGAAGGAGGCCTCCTCGGCCTTGGACGACGCCTTGGAGCGGGACGATGAGTCTCATCCCGGTGGTGGCCGCTGCGGGCTTTTCATCGTCGGAGGAGGTTTCGGGTTTATGGGTTCGGGTCATGCCATCGCCGTAGGGGAGAGAGAGAGAGAGAGAGAGAGAGAGAGAGAGATGAAATATGTCAGATCAGGAGGATTTTTGGTTGAGGCAGGGCAGTTTTATGGCAGTTTTTTTTTTGGGTATTTTGCGTAAAAAATTGTTGACAGGGCATGGTACTATGCATTATAGGCCTGGGCTTATGTCCTTATTTGTTTAAATCTGTTGAAAGGTGGTTTTTTTGTTTTATGCAACTGTTTAGGGTACACTACCAGAAGAAAGGCTTTAGCCAACGTAAATTAAAAAACCAGGCCGACGAATCATTTTTTCGTCGGCTAAATGGACTTTAGCCGACGAAATTTTTCTTCGTCGGCTAATTTATATTTTCGTCGGCTATGGTAAACTTTACCCGACGACATTTTAATTTCGTCGGCTACAAAATTTATTTCGTCGGCTAAAGTTCACAGACTATGGCCGACGAAATATTTAAAAGTTTAGCCGACGAAATTAATATGTTGTCGGCTAAAGTGCTTTATATTTGCAGATCTGGACAGCAGCAGCTCATTTGGGAAAAAAAACGGGAGAAGAAAAAACGGGAGAAAAAGTTTGGGTGTTGTCGAATTCTGTCCATAATTAGTTTGTGGAGCTATATATAGGTACTTATATGTATATATATGTTCATTAATTGAGTTTTATTTGAGTTGATCGATTTTGAGTGTGATTGAGTGGATTGATTTTGAGTGTGATTGAGTTGATTGATTTTGAGTACGTTAGATGTATATATATATATATGTGTTGATCGATTTGGTTGATGATTTGAATTGATAATATATATGAATTAATTTGTTGTTAATAAATAGGAGATATATATATGTTAATCAATTTATAATATTGTGTTGATATGGTATGAAGTTGTTGATGATATATATGAGTTGATGATGATTTTGTGATGATGTTGATATATAATATTGGTATGAGTTGATTGATTTTGAGTACGTTGGATGTATATATATATATATGTGATCGATTTGGTTGATGATTTGATATAATATATATGAAGTTGTTCATAAGTAGTAGACATATATTTATATAAATATGTTAATTAATTTATAATATTGTGTTGATGGTATGAAGTTGTTGATGATGATTTTTTGACGATGTAGATATATATATATATAATATTGTTATGTAATTATTAAGTATATATATATATATATATGTGTGTGTGTGTTAATTAATTTGTTATTAATTAGTTGTAGTACGTAAAATATATACTAAATGAATTGAGATTTATATATGGCATAGAATTTCATTAATAATTAGCTAGCGTTATACATATATATTTTGTTATATTTTCAGGATATGGATAAGAGTTGGATTTCGCTTCCAAAATGGGACAAAAGATATGGTGCAGGAGTTATGAGTTTTATGGAATATGCGCTGGCTAATGCTAACGGGAATACAATTTTCTATTGCCCGTGCACGAAATGTCAGTGTCGCAGCGATATGTATTGATTTCCCATTGATAAAGTATAGCAGCACCTGAGGAGTAACAGGTTTTAGGAGAAGTACACATGTTGGTTATATCACGGTGAAACATCATCAGGGGGTCCGCATGATCATGGCCAATTTTATGAGACGGGCAGTACATCCAACGATCCAACAACGGCATTCATCAACGACATGTTTCCTTATGAGAGCGGTGTATGCGCTCAAGGACAGTATATGTCTGACCCGGTGCAGCCCTTCCCTAGAGCTGTCAACACTGCTGGTATTGAAAAATACAACAAACTGCTTGCTTTCCAACAGACCCTTGTGTACCCCGGTTGTCAGAAGACCGTTCTTAAAAGTGTGATGGACGTAATGAAGATTAAAGTTGAGACCAAATTGACTGTGAAGGCTGTTGATAATTATCTACAGTACACTGCTTCGATGTTGTCATCGTCTTCGCACCACTCATCGTAAGGTCCGATGTATCTTCAAAGATCTTGGGCTTTCCTACATCAAGATCCATGCATGCAGATATGATTGCGTTCTCTTCTGGGGTAAAGATCTAGAAGGGAATGACCTTGGTGGGCTTGATGCATGTCCGGTATGTCACACTGACAGGTATAAGCTGACTCTTGCAGGCAATAGGAAACCTGTGAAGGTACTTCGGTATTTCCTGTTGAGGGATAGGCTGGAGCGGTTATACATGTCTTCACACACGGCTGATAGGAACATAAAATGCGACATTCTTAATGTGTTATTACCTCCATTTGTACTTTGATTATCTCTTATTGTCGTAAAATAGAGTCATAATGTAGAGTCGAAAGTTTTTGGTAGAGTTGTGTATAAAACGTGTTAAACATAAATGGATGATGTAGAAAATTGTCACAAATTGATTTAACTTCTCTGATACTTAGGTGACATATAGAAGACTGCCGAGAGAAGTGTTCTTGATGGACCTAGGGAAGCAAAGCAGCTGATCCGAGAAGCCTAGTCCATGAAGGAGAGGTCCAAACCAAGTCCAATATGGAGAAGAAGATCTAAATTCGGTAGAATATCAAGGAATATCCAAGTTTTGAAATCCCTGATTGAATCGGGAAAATTCCTGTGCACGTCTCTCAACTTCAACGGACTCTCCAGGACAGCTCACAATGAATCAGAAAACGTACTAGATATGGATAGAGAGCTACGGGAGTCTAGTTTTCAAATCAATTGGAATCACCTCAATATCTATTTTCTAGAGAGAGTTATGACGTAATCATCAGACGAAGGTCATTCTGCCGAAATTGAGAAGAACTAGGAAACCTAAACCAACTTGGTTTCAACTTTGTGGCCGGCTTCTCTAGGGTTTTTTTCTCTATATAAAGCACGACTTCAAGTACAGAAGATCATCATCAAACCGTGCAAAATTACGCCAAAGCTTTGCCGAAACTTCATCATTCTCCAAACACCATAATCCGAACTCACCATCATCCTTGATCCGAAGCAAGTAGCCTAGGGTTCCGCTCACTCGAAGAATAGAACAAGTAGGGATATTTTGAGAGTATATTCCATCTTTTACTTTTGGATTAGAATGTGTTTGTTCTTGTTGATGTTTGTTTTAGGTTTTTGCTTAAGTATGTTTCGATTCTTGTCTATGAGATAGAAGTACTTTTGAGCCATGTATTGAATTGCAGTTTACGATTTATGATCGATGATTTTAGGTTTCATGCCGTGAGTTTTATGTCCATGTACTTTAAGATTTTCGGTGTGTTCTTCTATTTTCATGTGTAATTGATACAAGTAGTTGATGTTGCATGTGTTAATCATCCAAGGTTCGACTTTGATACAAGTAGTTGATAAGTTGCATAGTCTTTGTTATTTCACCGATTTTCTACCTATGTTTGATTTGGACTTGTGCTTAAACACATCGATTCTTTATGTGATACGTAATTGCATGATTAGTTTATGTGTGTGACCTATAAGTAGAGCACATAGCCGAGCTTGTTTGTGTCACGATGTTGAATGAAACCCGTAGTCTAATTCAAAGTATGTCTATGTCATAGGAACCACGTAGGAACTTATGTGCATATTGAATTTAGGTTGTGTATTTGCTCACGGTGTGGACTTAAATGAGATTAGAGATTGTCTTCTTTGTTCTTGTATGGTTGTTTGGTTGTGTTTGCATGATTGTTGGTTGATCACATGTAAATATGTATAGAGGTAATTTATGATTTATTTCCAATGTCTATTCCGAAATCATCAAACCCTTAAACCCTATATGCATATTTCGACATTTATATTAGGTTAGGTGGATCTACCCTGTAGTTGGATCCCCGGTTTAGAACGATCCCTGCTTGCTTTATACTATGATTGATTTGTTGACAGGGTTAATTGATGCGTGTGCAAATACGACATATCAACGGCCAAAGCTATGAGATGGCACGCTGATAGGGAATTGCATGACGAAGATACCCTTATACACCCTGCTGACGGGGATGCTTGGAAGCATATAGACAGGGAGTTTCCTCATTTTGAGTCAGAGGTCCGAAATGTGAGGCTCGGGCTCTCATCCGACGGCTTCAACCCTTTTGGCAACATGAGTCTTCAATACAGTGTATGGCCGGTGATTTTGGTACCGTACAACCTTCCTCCATGGATATGCATGAAGAAGGAATACAATATGTTGAGTTTGTTGATTCCGGGGCCCGGTTATCCAGGGAAGTGTCTCGATGTGTATTTGAGACATTTGATTGAAGAACTTCAGTTTTTGTGGGACGTTGGTCATCCCACTTATGACAAGTACATGCACGAGATGTTCTAGATGAATGTCATGGTTGTTGGTACCATCAGTGATTTTCTTGCCCGTGGGATATTGTCGGGCAACGTTGTTAGGGGATATAAGGCTTGTCTAGAGTGCCTTAGCGATGAGGGGAGCAGCAGTCATTGCAACAAGATATGCAGATTGGGTCACCGTGCTTTCCTTCCATATAATCACGAATGGCGGTTCGATGACAAGGCATTTGATGGGACCGTAGAACACGGTGTGCCTCCCAGAAGATGGACGGGAGAAGAAATTTTAGCAGTGCTTAATGAGTACGATTTTGGGCAGCTCAGCAATCATCCCAATATTGTGGCGGCAATACCTGAAAGACCCGACAGGTACAAATTCTGGACACATAAGAGCATATTCTGGGAACTCCCATACTAGAGTAAGCTGTTGATCAGGCACTACCTAGATGTGATGCACGTAGAAAAGAATGTTTGCGACAGTGTGGTGGGCACAATGTTGAACTTGGAGGGGAAGACGAAAGACGGTCCTAAGGCACGCATTGATCTAAAAAAAATGTAATTAAGAAGACATCTGTGGTTGAAAGAAGGGAAGAAGAAAATGCCTCAAACTCCTTACACCATGAAGCCTGACCAGAATAACGTAATTTTCAGGTGGATGAGTTGTGTGAAGTATCCTTCAGGCTATGTAGGAAATATAGCTTAGTGTGTGAACTTCCGGGACAATAAGATGTACAGGTTGAAGAGTCATGACTGTCATATCCTGCTACAACGTCTCTTCCCTGTTTTCATTCGACCGTTCCTTCCCCGTCAGGTGGTGGAGCCGTTAGTAGCATTGGCAAGATTCTTCCAGAAGTTATGCACACGGGAAGTGAAAAAATCTAACCTCCGGGAAATGCAAGAGGACATCATTTATATCATGTGTAAATTTGAGAGGGTATTTCCTCCAAATTTTTTTGACATCATGCCTCACCTAATTATCCATCTTCTCGAGCAATTGTTGCTTACCGGTCCAGTACACTACACTTGGATGTATCCCATGGAAAGGTATGTTTTTTATACCTGAATTCCTCAATATATATACATGTTAAATAATCATAACACTTTGCAACTTGATTTATAGGCAACTTGGAGACTACAAAGATTATGTGGCTAATAAATCCGCGCCTGAAGGATGTATAGCTGAAGCATATATTACTCACGAGTGCGTCACCTACATGAAGTTGTATTTAGGAGTGTTGAAGGAAATAGACGAAGCCATGCCGGTAGATGTACCGAAGTTCAATCTTTCCATACTCTCTAGTGATGTTGAAGTTTATGGAATTTCGCGAGACTCCTACAAGTTGCAACCACATGAGCTAGTCATTGCCCACTGGTGGGTATTGATTAACTGTCCAGAAGTTGAATACTAGAAAGACATTCATCTATATTGTCCAGACATTCATGGTGATCTCGAGTACCACAACAGGGAGTTCGCAAACTATTTTGGCGGCTAGGTACGTAATTCAATATTTATGTACGTATTTATGTTTATTGTATAATTATCCATATTTACAGTTGAATGGTTGGTTGCAGATAAACCATATTCAATTTGATGGTCACCCAAATTGGTCGCACGAACTAAGACTTCTAGCGATGAAGCCGATAATGTCAAGAGTTTATCCGATGTGCAAGGTGAATGGCGTGCAATTTATATGTGAACAGAGAGACAGCAGACGGAGAACACAGAATTCTGGGGTGATGGCGCATGGTGGGCGGAATGGAGTTGACTATTACGGTGTTCTCCATTCAGTGGTGGAACTCATTTACGGTGAAGGCATGACAGTGCACCTATTCAAGTGTAGATGGTTTGATACTAGCCCGCAGAGCATGAAGACCGATCAGTACGGAATATTATCGGTGAACACTGCTACAAGTTCTTACGAAGATGACCCGTTCATTTTTGCCACATATATGTTAATTAATTTAAAGTGTTGTTCGATGACAAGAATGGCGGTTCGATGATAAGACATTTGATGGGACAGTAGAACACGGTGTGCCTCCCAGAAGATGGATGGGGGAAGAAATTTTAGCAGTGCTTAATGAGTACGATTTTGGGCAGCTCAGCAATCATCCTAATATTGTGGTGGCAATACCTGAAAGACCCGACATGTACAAATTCTGGACACATAATTGTATATTCTGGGAACTCCCATACTGGAGTAAGTTGTTGATCAGGCACTACCTAGATGTGATGCACATAGAAAAGAATGTTTGCGACAGTGTGGTGGGCACAATGCTGAACTTGGATGGGAAGACGAAAGACGGTCCTAAGGCACGCATTGATCTAAAAAAAATGCAATTAAGAAGACATCTATGGTTGAAAGAAGTTTTGATACTAGGCCGCAGAGCATGAAGACCGATCAGTACGGAATATTATCGTGAACACTACTACAAGTTCTTACGAAGATGACCTGTTCGTTTTTGCCACATCGGTAAAACAAGTGTTTTATCTTGATGACCTTGCTATGGGTGACGTGTGGAAAGTAGTTAACCTTGTGCACCCTCGAAACATTTACCGGGCGGCTACACTTGGAGAGGCCGAAGACCAGGAAGAATATGTTGCGTATCAAGAGCCCAACGCAATAGGTATTCCTAACTCCTCTACCGTTCGCCTTAATAATTTTAAAGCGGGTCATTCGGTGCGAATTCGTGATGAAGAGCCAAAGCTTATTGATGTTGATCCAAATCAAGAAACACACGAAGACTCTGGCGATGAAGAAATGCATAGATTACCAGAAATTAATTCTAACACCGAAGAAGACTCATCGGATGATTTCGATTACGAGCCTTAGTTTTAATTTAGAGGATGTAATACATTAATTTGTAATAAAAAAGAATGTATTACCTTTATAGTTTACATATGTTGAATTCACTGTTATTTTATATGAATTTTGGTGATATATGAACATGAAGTTAGTATGGTTTAAACCTTCTGTTTTTTTAATATATTTTTTATACTTAAGCCGACGAAATATACCATAATTCGTAGGTTTAAACCATCTTAGCCAACGGAATATATCATAATTCGTTGGCTTAAATCATCTTAGCCGACGAAATAAGTCATAATTCGTCGGCTAAGATGCGCTTAGCCGACGAATACAGTAATATTCCGTCGGCTAAACCCTAAAACCTAGGCCGATGAATACCCTAATATTTTGTCGGCTTAACCCTAAACCCTAAACTCTAAAATTTTTATACGACTTGTTGTGTCTCATCGGTTTGAAATTATTTTCAGTTGAAGGTCCAGGCAAAATACGTAATTTAGACGGTCCAATGGCTTTTTCCGTGCGTTTAGGGGTTTGACTTACGGGATTGACAGTCCGGATCGAGCCCTTAACCTTGTCGGATCAAGTTGAATTTTTTCCTATACATGTATTTTATCATGATGGTCAGATCTGACGGTCGGATTTTCGTTTCTCAAGTTTGATCATCACAATCACAACATGCCTACTAATGTTGTATAACTTGTTTACAAAGTGTTTAAGTAAATGTTCCGTTTCAAAAACAAACTACACGTAGACCCTTCAAACGTAAAAATGCCGTGAAATAAGATATGGCCAGAATGGTGAAATACGTCTACGGTTGAAAAATCATGGTATTCCGGTAAAGTCTCGGTGCCGATAATTACGGTCAATGCAATTTTCCATTCTTTATCCTTATGGGTAGTCCTATCTTCGGTGGTTATTTTCTGTAAAATTTTTATACGACTTGTTGCGTCTAATCGGTTTGAAGGTACGGGCAAAGTACGTAATTTAGACGGTTCAATGGCCTTTTCCGTGTGTTTAGGGGTTTGACTTACGGGATTAACCGTCCGGATCGAGCCCTCAACCTTGTCGGATCAAGTTGAATTTTTTCCTACACTTGTATTTTATCATGATGGTCAGATCTGACGGTAGGATTTTCTTTTCTCAAGTTTGATCATCACAATCACAAGGTGCCGAATGTATAAAAGTACTTTAACCGACGATTTTCAAAGGTTAGCCGTCGAAGTTCAAAGATACGCCGATGAATTTCAAAGGTTAGCCGATGAATTTTAAAGGTTAGCCGACGAATTTCAAAGGTTTAGCCGACGAATTTCAAAGGTTAGCCGACGAATTTCAAATGTTTAGCCGACGAATTTCAAATGTTTAGCCGACGAATTTCAAAGTTTAGCCGACGAAGTAAAAATTTCGTCGGCTAAAGTTACACGGTATACAGACGAAACTCAGCGCTGGACAGCCTCCACAGCGCATTTCAAAACCCTAGCCTCCTCCGCCTCCTCGGCCTCCCTATCCTGGTCTCTCGGTCTCCCGGTCGCCCTCTCCCTCTCCCGGTCTCCCGGCTGCCTCCTCCACCTCCTCTCCCTCTCCCGGTCTCCCGGCTGCCTCCTCCGCCTCCTCTCCCTCACCCGGTCTCCCGGCTGCCTCCTCCGCCTCCTCTCCCTCTCCCGGTCTCCCTCTCCCTCTCCCAAATTCTCTAGCTCCCGATGTGCCTCCAAGGTTAGCGTTTTTCTTCTTTTTTACTTTTGATTTCGAATTGATTTTCACCTCTGCGTTTTGTTACCGTATAATCTCTTATTTTACTGTTATGATCATGAATTTTTTTGGCTAAAGACGTTACATTTTTGTGGTTAATTTATGTTTAGGAGATTAATTGAATTCATATTTTTGAACAAGTATAATTTCAAAAATATATATATTTCACATTATATTCAGTGTTTAAATTTAAGCATGAACATAATGAAAAAAAAATGGTTTCAACAATATTTTTTATAGAATAAAGACAAAATAATCTAGAGCCTTAGATTTGAGAAGGATAATATGGAACTCGTTTACTTTTTCAACGTTGCCTCAACCTTGAATTAACGAGCAACATTGAATGAGTGTATCCGTCCATGCCTCAGCCTTGATTCAAATTAATATTTTAAACAGGATGAGCGGTAATTTTAGATCGACGAAGGGTTCGAAGGGCCAAAGGTCCGAATCGTCTGAGGGAACCTCTAGCAACCCTCAAACGTCGTTTCGGGGCTGTAAGACAGCCAGACGTGCACCCCTTCTGGAGACGGCGCAGAGGCAGCCGGAGGGGCCTCCTTCATCGAGGCAGCCGGGAGTCCCTCGTTCCTTGAGGCAGCTGTGGGCTCAGACCCAGACAGAGGTCTCTGCACCCCGTATGCCTGAGATACACCGGGCGCCCACTCCGAGTCCTACTGCTTCGGATGGTTGGTCATCCAGGGTACAGATGCCGCCTCCTCATCTGTTCCTTCCGCGGATGATACCGGCCTTACCTGCAGTCGATGACTCAGGGACGCCGATTTATCCACTGCCCCCGCCAGTGGCTCCATTAGCGGCGTACCGATTCGTGCCTTTTGATACGGCTCTTATTTCCGCGAGGGTATCATCATCGACGACAGAGATGGAATCCGTCGCGTCCGCCGCATCGCCCTCAGGTAATGAAAGATGAATGATTTGTTTTCTTATAATTAATAATAAAGGGTCTCCGATTTTAATAATCAATTTGGTTTATCATGTGATAGGCACCGTCGGAGCGAAGCCGACAAAGAAGAAGAGAGGCCCCGTCATAGGAAAGGCTCTCGAGAAGACCGTCAGTATCTCAGGGAGGATCGTCATCGATACTGACGGGGATGACCACATAGTATCGGGTGGGAAGTCGAGGACGTACTCCGGCCGTGTGGGAGCGCTCATTAGGGATAGTGTCCCTATGTTGTGGTCTGACTGGGGCGAGGTCCCGCAGGAGATTAAGGACATGGTCCACAACGCGATGTCGGTGAGTTTACAAAATGCCTCAATAATATTATGTATTACATTGTTGATTTATCGAAAAACTAAACTAATAAACGGTTAAATGCAAGTGTGGTTTGACATTCCTGAGCACCTGAAGAACAGCTGGGCGGACGTTGTGCATGGGGGAAGGTACGTTGGGAAGCTAATGAAAAAACAAAATTGTATGTGATATTAATAATATTTCTAATATTTTTGTTGTATCTGTAGGTACAAGGAGTGGAAGAACGAGTTACGGACCCACTAGACTACGCACGGAAACGCACGTTCTGGTACCCCTGCTGAGTTCTAGTACAGGGAGTACGAGTGGCGTTGGCTTCTGACATCAGAATTCAACAACCCTTGTAAACAGTATTTAAAAAAATTAATTAGTTAATTTGTCATTAAGTACGTGCGTTTTTAAATATTTTACTAATAGTTTATTTTTTTCTTTCAAAGCCGTTTCCTGAGCGAACGCTCAGAACCGGCAATGCAACACAAGGAACCATCATGCCGGTTCTAGACCGTTTGCTGTCTTCATGGACGAGGCTGCAAGAGAACATCCAGAAGTCAACCGGTACGTCTATACGTACGAGAAGGCATATCCTGACGCCTAGGAGGATATTGTAAGTCATCTTACGTGTTTAAATTTTTAGTTTTACTTATATATATGTCAAAATGTTAATTAATAAATTTTTTTTCTATCCAATTAGGCGAAGGTGAGGGAGGCTAGTGACGAGGTGATGAGTGTTGTAGTGAGGGAGACATGGCTGGACACGCAGGAGGAAGAGATGTCCGAAGGCATGTCCCAGATCGACACTTCGGATCCGACGATTGGGGCGAGGATCATGGGCACAGCCTTCCCACCGCGAGCAAACAACTTCTACTACCGGGTTCTAGGAAAGAGGGGCGAGGGGTTCCTGAAGACCACTCTAGGATTTCAACGAAATGCAGCCTCGACCAGCAGCAGGACCACGACCACCAGGACGACTCAGCTAGAGTCGGAAGTTCAGAGACTATGGGAACAACAAGCTGCTCAGGTTGCCTATAATGCCGCGCAGGCAGCCTATAATGTCGCGTAGGCATCCTATAATGCCGCACAGGCAGCCTCTGCTGCCGAGATATATGTCATCCAGCAGGCCCAGCAGTGGCAGATGTTCCAGTACATGCAGGACTTTACAGCTGCCCAGCTTCAAGGACTTTCGGCTCCGGCTATACCGCTACCCCAGCCGCCGCAACCTCCACAACAGCTCCTAGAAGCGGATATTAATGTAGACGATCTAGATTTTATGTAGTTGATGAATTATATAGTTTTATGTGTTTGTTGTTGGTTATATGGAATTGTTTTGGTGTATTTTGCAGCTTACTTGGAATGGTAATTTAGAAATTATGGGTTTTTTTTTTATACTGGAATGGATTTATAGCCGACGAATACGCCATAATTCATCGGCTATAATATTTTTAATTTTTTTTTATAAGGTTTAGCCGACGAATTATGGAATGTTTCGTCGGCTAAACCCTTCTACAGCCGACGAAACAGACTATATTTCGTCGGCTTTAGTTATTTTTTTATTTTTTTTATTACATACTATAGCCGACGAATATATTAAAATGTTTCGTCGGCTAAAGTCTCAGACTATGGCCGACGAAAAATTTTAATATATTCGTCGGTTAAAGTCTGGGACAATAGCCGATGACAGAAGATGTCGTCGGCTATTGACGAAACATTTTAATATATTCGTCGGTTAAAGTCTGGGACAATAGCCGATGACAGAAGACGTCGTCGGCTATAGTCTAGGACAATAGCCGATGACGTCTTCTAGTTTCGTCGGCTAAAGTCATTGCCGACGACCCTTTCCCAACGAAACTGTAGCTGACGAGCCTATAAAAAAATTCTCAACATAACGAAAAAATATTCTAATGATCTTCAAGTGTGATAGTCTCGGAAACTGTAGTAACTCTTTCTGGATGGGGTATTTGAGTATAGAGATGCAAACGATTAATATATCTACTGTATAATGATTTTGCTTTGTCATCAGCATGGTGGTACCAATCTGGTGGTAATGGATATCCTGCTACCAACGATACCTATTAAAAAAAGCATATGATTAGTTTAGACTTTATAACTAAGCAAATGCATAAAGATGTAATGATAGTACTTACCTGCACAAAGTGATTTCCATTAACAAAACCAATTCCAAGTTCATGCAGTTCTTGATTTTGAAATCTTCCAATGACATGTTCCAGAACACCTTCTCCCAGAACAAGTGAGGCATACTTTTGAGCTCATTCATTAGGTGAAGTCGCACCCTTCTCCCAGAACACCTACCGAATCCTATAATGGATGCTACAACTCTATAACCACAATTACCATCATCTTCAACATCAAATGAACCTAAGATGTAGGGCCTCATGCCAAAAATGAATTGTGATGTATACTTTTGTGTTAACTTAAATCGTCAAGTGTTTTGACTCATGGAGATAAGCTGCACAAAAATCAATCATATATCACAATTGAAAGACATACTGGATTTGTCTCTGGATGCTTGTCTGATTTTGCTGAAGACAATACAACCGTAGGAGAAGCATTAACCTTTTCTGATAGTACTTGTGACTGACTTTGAATGAGACTAGCTTCAGCAATCTCAAAAGCAGATGGTAGACGACGAGTGCTACTGTCAATCTTAGGACGCCCTTTGGTTTTAATCTTCTCACTTGGTTGTTGAAGCATTGTCGAACTTGGAGTTATAATCTCGTCTATTTTCAACAAGACCTGTCTCTTGGTTTCATCATCCTTTTCTTTGAACCATTTTTGCAATTTTGTCAATCGCAATCTTAGCTGAAGTTTTTCTTGGTGATCAATTTCCTCCTCAAAGTTACCTGCACTTAACCGCCTCCAATGTGAGTGAACAACATTTATTGGAATAGGCTGATAGGAATTCTGATATTCAAAAATCTCATGTGCACATGGTAATTGGTGTGTGCGGCGTATGGCACAACCACATGAGACAAGACTAATTTCAGCTGCATCAACCCTACATTCCATGGTTGAGTTAGTGTGTACCTTATATGAAATAAAAAATGAAGGTAAAGAGTACAAGGAAGAGAATTTATCTTGTTGATTCAAGTACAATTTTGTTTAGAGCAGTAATTGATACACTACCAATCAGTTCTTTCAGGTATGCATGCTTAAAGTGATGTTGTACTAAAGATAGACTCTTTTCAAAGGATGCCTTTATTTCAGTGTGATGTAACTCCATCAAAGAGTGAATATAATCCCATGATACACTGAAGTCGAGTTGACTAGAACCAAGATGTTGCTTAAGTTTTGAATGTGCACTTTCCGCCCTAATACATAATAATAATAATATATAGTTAAAAAAACAATTACTTAGTACAAAATACAAAGACAGAAGCGATTTATAAGATGGAAAGCGCTGGACTACACCGTAGTACTGTACGCCATTAGTGGATCCTAGCACGTGGCGGCTATTCATCGGCGGAGACAAAACTTGAGGGACATCGATGAGATTTCTGAGATGACGCTCGTTCCCGTCATCATCGAAGCTGTCTGGTTAAAAGCCAAGGAACTTTATGGAATCACCGGTGAGGTGAGAAAGGGGGTAAATATGACGCAGGCGAGAGATCTGCCACGTCTCCGCTACCAACAGTGCGAACTAGCGGCAAGCATATTGCAGCCGTGTCTCCGCCATGGAGAGGGTGAATTAGTGGCAAGTAAAGCGTTCTACATAATTAGGCGGAGATGTTGAAATGTTTGAATATCGATTTACTGAAGAACGGCCTACTTGAAGGAGGATACGAAAGAGGCATTTTTGCTCACTAGCTAGAAATCGATGAATTTATGAATGGGTTGAAGCTGGAAACTGCATGCAACCAAATCCTGCGCATTCCCTCATGAGGTAAGAGTTTAAATCCATGGTTTATGTTCATGTTTTTGAGATTTTCTTAACACCCGGATTTGAGTTCATGAGTCAGGAACACATGTTTGCTGAGCCTGTTTCGATTTCATATCGTTCAGTATGTGTCGGGTTTAGTTTAGCGAGAATCGAACCAGAAAGTATTTGCTGTGATGTTCACTCCTTGATCTAGAGTCATAGATGTAAATCCACTAACATTATTGTAATAACAAGCTGCCTATCCAGATGTTAATCCCATGAAGTTTGTAGAGATATCAAGATCTTTGTTCATCCATTTTCATTGGTAGCTAAATTGCAATAGTTCTAGTTTTATTCATGGGCAACAGTCAGAAAAGATTTAGCTGGTGAGGGCTATGTACTGTTTAGGTGTTGGACCGTAGCTTCTACGCATGAGTATCATTTTCACCCATGATCATAGTAAATAGAACCTTGCACATCTTCAATTAGAGGAAAACTGATGCAACAATCATAGCCTGCTATATGGTTCTGGTTTAGTTTATATTTCATTATGTCAACTCCTGTTTTGTTTATATCAATAGGACCCGAGTATGTCATATGAGGTTTGATGTAAACTCCTAGACTATCACAGGATGGACCAATTGCTCCACAACTTTGACTGCTCCGCCACCGCCAGGTATTTACCACAATCACATTTTTATATGACACGACCCGTCCCGAATTTCACCCTGAACCCGGAGTAAATCGTGCGGGGACCACCTCCAAGGAAAGATTTACCGCAAAATTCGGTACAACCTCCCTTGAAAATGGACAACCCTTCCAATAGAAACCTGCAAACACATCTAAAGGTTTCAAATCCAACCTTAACTTCTGGAGCCTTCGTGCTCCCCAAAATCAATCACCACCAACAGGATAATAAACATTATCTAAGATAATATACATCATCCGAAAATATTCTAAAATATCAACAAGCCTTCACCCACAACCAAAAATATATACATTAAACCCAAGTATTCAGAGCTACTAGACACTAGCGAAAGTAAGAAAACACAGGTAGGCTAAACAGGTAACCTGCTGGTGAAATGTGGTGGAAATACGGGTGTATGCCTCGTCTCCTACTAGATCCAATCCGAACTCTGTAGACTGGGCATTTTAAAACGAAGGGCCCAGGGGAAGACATTTAATAACGTTAGAGTGAGTGGACAAAAATAATTTAATAACAAAATATTTATGCATTCCCATTTTAATTTCATAGAAAAATATACTGCATGCGGCAGCTCAAAAGCGCTCAATTTATAATCTGACAATTTCACGACTAGCACTGGCTAGTCACAAACTCAAATAAAATGGAGCCTCTCTGGCTGAACTATATATAAACATATATTCGTATGTATTTACACTCGTCAGACTCCTTGTATGAATCCTAGAAACAATTTAGAAAAATAGAAATTCATACAAGGCTACAACGCTGGCGTCTAACGCTCACATTGCGCCATAATAGTATTTTTCCTCATTATGACCGAAAAGGACGGTGTATATATACGTGTGGACTCCCTATATGAAAACCTAAATAAACCGAAAAAGAAAGAAGTTTTCATATAGGGCTATGACGCTTGTGTCTAACACTCACGACACGCCATAATGGTATTTTACCTCATTATGACGGACCAAGCAGGTATGGCTAGCTAGCATTTATATACATACTAAATTCATAATATCCAAAATATATATATCCACCGAAAATCTCATTTTCGAGATCTCTCCAAAGGAGGAAAAATTGTCAAATAGGCGAGAAATCAATAAATCTCATCAGAAGAAATAAATGAGTAATAAAATCATTCATCGCATGCTTTTTATTTAAAAAAAAGGTCCACTCACAAATTAGGCCTAAGCCTGATGACGCTCCGAGGCTTCTTCTGCTCGAGCCTCCTCACGTCCTGTTCCAAATATATAATTAATTTCCCACTAAAATCCAGTATTGATATAATAGGCAAAATTAATCGTGAGCCATAAATACGCTCATCATTGCCTAACTTCGATATTCTTAAATCGAAACGATCCAAACTTTAATATCATACTCGGCAGTCGTAAATACAACCTTCCCCAGAAATTGATTTAAATCCTACGATCGGATTTTACATTATTTAACCGCCTAAATACCAAACTTCAGAAATTCACAAACCTATTCAAAACTCATCCGAAAATTCCACAATTCACTTCATTCAACTCCTCTAATTATTACACATTTAAAATTATACAAAACCCCAAAACGGCGGCGGCTCCGCCGGCAGCGGAGGCCGGAGGCCAATTCCGGCGACGTCCAAATTCTACCAAATTTTAATAGAATCTTCCTCTCAACATTCCAAACAACTTTCGTAACTATCACTAAGTCCAATTTCAAGCCTAACTAGGTCAATCGAACGAAAACATCCTAAAAGCTCTAGAATTTCAACTTCGAATTTCTCCTTACCGAGCTCAAGAGGGAGTGAGCCTTTTGGAGGGGCTGTTGCACGGGAGGCGAGCTACAAAACCGTACCAAGCTTGCCCAGATTGGTGGCCGGAGGAGGGAGTTCCGGCGAAGGAAAGCTCAAGGCAGCCGCGCCTTTCGGGCGGCACTACTCCTTCACGGCGGCGCTACACGGTCGGTCACCGGCCCAGAAAGAGAGAGGGGACGACGGGGGTCCGAACGGGACCAGTCCGGCGATCTCTGGTGGCCGGACGGCGGCAGGCCACGTCGGGGAAGTTCCGGCAGAAAATGGGGGCTCGGGGAGAGAGAAACAGGGAAGAAGAGAGAGAGAAGAGAGAAAAGAAAGAGAGAAAGAAATGGGTTTTGGGCCTCACCCATCCGGCCCAACTCCTCTATATACAACCCACTTCCAAAATTTAACACCCCCAAAAATAATACCCTAATAAAAAATTACCTTTTATAGCTAAAATTTACTATTTTTACCGTCGTTACATTTTTCTCCTACGAATAACTTTCTGAAATAATCGTCCCTCAAAACCCCTCTCGGGACCAATTAAACTATAACTCAATGTCGGAGACGGTAAAGATTCTTATTATAATCAAGCTAGTAAATAAGATAAAATTTTACAGGTCGGGATGTGACATTATAAGTAAATTATCAGTCTTTTACTTGCCAATTATCTATCAAACTTACCCAATTGTTTCTGTTGCTTCTTGCAGCAATAGTAGACCGAAAACTATTTCTACAAAGTGTCGACAAGATTTCGTTTTTCTTCGAAGGTGAGTGCATATGTTCACTTTAATCTTATATGTTCCGAAACTCTGAGTTGGGCAAGTTTAGCTATATCAGTTTGATAATTATGCTGTTTTTTTTTTTTGATGTATATGGCACTATAAATTTTGGCAAAGAAAGCTTTTGGGGATGATGGAAGCCTAAAGCAGCCAAAGGAACTTTCCATTAATAAAGCTGGACACGGTTAGTTAACCTCGAATCTTATTCCCATAGCTAAAGTGTGTTTTGTATTTTTGATTGACACTAAATTTGTAGAGCATTGTGGGGTATATTGATGCAACATTACATGAGCTTGATCCGGAATTCAAAAAGTTCTCCTATTCTGAGGAAGTCTCGGGTTTGTTATCCTCCTTGGCATACAAAAGCCCCATTCCCCTTCAGTCTATGTATATTTTAATGTATAAGATCTTTTGCGTTTAAGGTTTTCTGGATTGAGACATAATACCTTTGCATTGCTCTCTTAAGATTTTACATCTTTTATGATTATTGATGCTTGAAACGAAGATGGTATTTTACGTCTTTTATGCTCTCTTAAGGTTTTCTAACTTTTCGTGTTGTTCGAATTAGATGTACCTTGTGAATTAGATGTACCTTGGTGTGTGTACATGTATGTTTAGCATTTAGAGACATAATCAGATTGGCAGTGTAAAGAAGGAAAAGTTAAAAAATCCAGTTCACCGGAAATGAGTTCACTAACAACCAAGTCATTTGAATAGGTTTCAATCAACTAATGAACATTAATGAACATTAATGGTTTTGATGAAATCTAATTAGGAATTGGAAGGTTGTGAAACTAAAAAGAGGGCTTTTGAGTATCAAATTTTGAACATCATAGACAGTTGAATGATCCTTTCATGAGAACAGGGCTGCCGGAGTACACTGGATAATTTCGCTGAGGGAGGATAGTATCAGGAACATATGCTGAGGAAATTTGTCCAAGACAAGTCCCCGGAAATCATGCCAGGCATCAACAGCTTCTTCACTGACCCAGCTAAATGACTGAAATCATAAAGAAAAGGGGGAATCATTAGAGATGGTGATTTCAAAATTGCTTTTGGCAACTGGAACTGTTGTGGTTGTGTTAAAAATGAAAATTAACCCCCCGGTTTTCTGGGGTAAACAATGGAAATAAATTCAGTGGATGATGATTATGTACCCTGAATTTGGATTTGAATGGTGGATGTTTCCTTAAGCATCATTTCATATTGTTTTTGGTTGCTGATAGACTTCATATGTTCTTTAGCTATGCTTCTGACCTCTTTTAATAAATCAAGATAAAACTTGGTACTCCTCCGCATTACATGTCCTCTGTAATTATATTCTAGTGTCACCAGCATGCAAATGTTACTAAAGCAACATAAGAAGTTCATGTCTAATATATGTACACCACACAGAAGATAAGCAAAGAATGATCATAATAATACTTTTTGATTACAATTCAGTCAAGCTTGTAAAATCAGCACAAGGCAAGAACACAACTGGGAGTAGGGAATACTTTTCAAATTAAAGTTTTAAACTAGAAGACTAGACAAGACTAGAGTGCTAGAGTTGGATTGAAATTTCTGCAGCAATCACACCGCTAAACCTTCAGCTTAGCAATTACTAAAGAGACAAATGTTTTTCAGCAATGACAAAACCCAAGCTATGCTCAATTGCAACTCTCATTGCTCATGAAGTTTATCCATCCATGAAGTTGATCCATGTAATATATCCTGACAAAAAAAAATTAAGGAAAGAACCAGTTTGTTCCATTCTAATTGCGCGGAGTAAAATTTTTGATCTTTCTTTTTCCTCCAATGATGGACAAAGAAATAACAATTACTTACGACTAACTCATAATTTTGATCGTTATATTGGGGTTAAATATATATTTTGGTTAAGCATATAAGAGAAAGATATACCACTCACCGGACCGGTATAATCCATAAGATGGGTACAGTAGACCTGTGCTTCGTCAAACTTTTTCTGCACTCTGAAGTATTTAGCAAGAAAGAAGAGAGTTTCAACCATATTGGGTCCTTCCCTCTCTTCAACGCTGTAATCCGGTTTGATCTGTAGCCAATCTAGCTACTACATGGTAATTTGTGACCTGAACAGGCAAAGGATTGGCAGCTTTAGTATTAGGAAAGTAGAAGATCATTACAATATACGTACTTATCTGAAAGAGGGTGCATCTATCTAGATATATTAAACTTAGACCAGAATTTGTTACGCAACCCTAAAAGAATGCTGATGCAAGTGTATGTAAATACTACTAGAATATTGTTGTAAGTACTACACAGATGAATAATGAAACTTTTCCGGTACTGAAGTCAACTAAAAGCCACTAAGGTTCATCCCTAACACAAGGCACCATGGGCCTCTAAACATAAAGGCATCCCTATATCAGATTTGTTGTCATCTTGAATTCACTAGTAAATATTAGAAGAGCATTGGTAACACTGAACTTCTAACCAAAGAACACTTTGGACCATACCTTTCACAAAGCACAATGCCCTCAAATAGAAGCTATAAATTATGAAATAACAATTTCATATATCAGACTTGTGGTCATATGATAAAGCTATACATATAGCTATGCTATATCATAATATAAAGATCAGTGTATATTGTGTACAGCAAGCAAGCATAGTGCAGTGTGGTGAGCATGGCAATGGCATGGTGCTACTGTTGTGAATGGCAGTATGGCCTAATTGTACAGCATAGTTACTAATGATTTTACTCTATCAAAGTAAATGATTTGTTTTTAGAGTGAAATTGTCAAATGCACATACACATTGTGTCACATCCCGACATTTAAATTTTTACCTTATTTACCAGCTTGAGTATAATAAGAATTTTACCGTCTCCGTCATTGAATTTATAGTTTAATTGGTCCCCAGAGGGGGTTTGAGAGACGGTTAATTTCAGAGGATTATTCGTCAGAGAAAAATGTAACGACGGTAAAAATGGTAAATTTTAGCTAGTAAAAGGTAAGTTTTATTAGGGTATTATTTTTGGGGGTGTTAATTTTTGGTTTTGGGTTATATAGAGGAATGGACCGGTTTGGACACAAAGGCCCAAACCATTTTCTCTCTCTCTCTTCTCTCTCTCTCTCTCTCTCCCGACTTCTCTCCCGAGCAGCCCGACCCGCCGGATTTCCAGCCGCCGTCCGGCCAAGCCAGGCCGCCGCACCAGTCCCATTTGGACCCCCGCCACCTCCTCTCCCTCCCGGCCTAGCACCCGAGCCATTAAACCGTCGGAGAGAAGGAAAACCCGCTGGAGACGCCGGGAAGCCTTTCGCCGGAACTCCCTCCTCCGGCCACCAATCCGGGCAAGCTTGGTACGGTTTTGTACTTCTCCTCCCGTGCAACAACTCCTCCAAAAGGCTCACTCCCTCTTGAGCTAGGTAAGGAGAAATTCAAGGAGGAAATTCTAGGGCTTTTAGGATGTTTTCGTTCGATTGACCTAGTGAGACTTGGAATTGGTGTTTGTGCTAGTTAGTAAAGTTATAGAGCATGATGAGAGGATTATGCTGTTAAAATTTCATAGGATTTGGAGGTCGTCGGAATCGGTCTCCGGCCGCCGCTGCCTGCGGAGCCGCCGCCGCCGCCGTTTTGGAGTTTTGTATAGTTTTAAATCTGTAATAATAAGAGGAATTTAATGGAGTGAATTGTGGAATTTTCGGATGAGTTTTGAATAGGTTTGTGAATTTCCGTAGTTTGGTATTTTGGCGGTTAAATAATGTAAAATCCGGCCGTAGGATTTAAGTCAATTTTTGGGAAAGGTTGTATTTACGGCTGCCGAGTATGGTATTAAAGTTTGGGTCATTCCGATTTAAGAATATTGAAGTTAGGCAATGATGAGCGTGGTTATGGCTCTCGGTTAATTTTGTCAGTTTGAATAAATATTGGATTTTTAGTGAGAAATTAATTATATATTTGAAACAGGACGTGAGGAGGCCCGAGCAGAAGAAGCCTCAGAGCGTCATCAGGCTTAGGCCTAATTTTTGAGTGGACCTTTGTTTTTAATTGAAAAGCATGTGATGAATGATTTTGTTAATCATTTATTTCTTCTGATGAGACTTATTAATTTCTCGGCTATTTGACAATTTTTCCTCCTTTGGAGAGATCCCGAAAATGAGATTTTCGGTGGATATATATATTTTGGATATTATGAGTATAGTATGTATATAAATGCTAGCTAGCCATACGTGCTTGGTCCGTCATAATGAGGTAAAATACCATTATGGCGTGGCGTGAGTGTTAGACACAAGCGTCATAGCCCTATATGAAAACTACTTTCTTTTTCGGTTTATTTAGGTTTTCATATAGGGAGTACACACATATATATACACCGTCCTTTTCGGTCATAATGAGGAAAAATACCATTATAACGCAACGTGAGCGTTAGACGCCAGCGTTGTAGCCTTGTATGAATCTCTATTTTTCTAAATTGTTTCTAGGATTCATACAAGGAGTCTGACGAGTGTAAATACATACGAATATATGTTTATATATAGTTTAGCCTGAGAGGCTCTATTTCTTTTGAGTTAGTGACTAGCCGGAGCTAGTCGTGAAATCGCTAGTTTATGAGTTGAGCACTCTTGAGCTGCCGCATGCAGTATATTTTTTATGAAATTAAAATGGGAATGCATAAATATTTTGTTATTAAATTATTTTTGTCCACTCACTCTAACGTTATTAAATGTCTTCCCCTGGGCCCTTCGTTTTAAAATGCCCAGTCTGCAGAGTTCGGATTGGATCTAGTAGGAGACGAGGCATAGTCACCCGTATTTCCACCATCTTTCACCAGTAGGTTACCTGTTTAACCTACCTATGTTTTCTTACTTCCGCTAGTGTCTAGTAGCTCTGAATACTTGGGTTTAATGTATATATTTTTGGTTGTGGGTGAAGGCTTGTTGATATTTTAGAATATTTGACGGAGGATGTATATTATCTTAGATAATGTTTATTATCTTGTTGGTGGTGATTGTATTTGGGGAGCACGAAGGCTCCATAAGTTAAAGGTAGATTGAGAATTTTAGGAGTGTTTGCAGGTTTTTGATTTGGAAGGGTTGTCCATTTCCAAGGGAGGTTGTACTGAATTTTGCGGTAAATCTTTCCTTGGAGGTGGTCCCCGCACGATTTACTTCGGGTTTAGGGTGAAATTCGGGGTGGGTCGTGTCACAGTGCTGCGACCAAAGCAACCAGATTTGGTGATCATATTAGATAATCTAATATATATTGGCCATATTGTTTATCTGCTACTTAACAGATCAATCGCCGGTCAGCTAGAGTTAAGCTCCTAAAAGCATGACTCCAAGCAGTATAATCCAAACTGAGTCCCTTTAGGAAGCCTTGAATAGCATGTAAAGTTTAAGCAGATGGAAGTGTACATGGAAAAGATCAAGATATTTGCTTACAATGTGATCCCAAATGAAGCCTTAACCTGTTCCTTCAACTTTGCGTTAGGAGAACCTTGGGGCTTTAGGCTATCTCAATGTCTTCTTGCAAACAAAGCACGTACAAGCGGACTGAGCTTCGACGCTATTCTCTCTAGGTTTCTGATTCCAGATCCAGATTGTATCTTCGAATCCTTTCGAAATCATTCGACTCTTCTCTCCAAGACTATAACTTCGAATCCATCGAACCAAGGCTTGAGACCCGTCTGGGGATCGATGTCTCGCAAATCTCCGTTTTTTCCTTCAGTCTAATAGTAAAATCAAGCACTTACTGATGAGCTGAAGTTACAAAACTGCCTCTCTGTTAACGACTCCGTCTGGAGTACCGTACCACGCGAGTAGTCCAGCTTTTGCCTTATAAGATTACCTGTTATATGTAGTTGTACCAAGATGCATACAATTATCTACCCATGCAGCCACAAATCTGTCTTTATATTGGTTCAACCAAGTGGTTTTCAAATAATTGATGGCAACAGGAAATGAGCTTTTGACTCGAGTACTTTTAAGTTATTCAAGTACTGATCTTCGGTTTCAGAATTCACCACGGACAGCCAATCACTATATGCATTCCACCCCTCTCTCATCTCAAATAGCTTCTTGCAGTGAGTTGCAACTTGCTTGTTGATGTGCCAGCTACACAGTACATGCCTAGTACTGGGAAACACATTACTTATAGAATTCATAAGAGCCAATTCTCTATCAGTTATCACACTTGGAATATACTTATCATCTAAAAAAGTCTTCAATGTAGTCAAGGCCCATGTATAATTGTCTTCTTTCTCTTTGGACATATAACAAAGGGTTCCACTTGTGTGCCTTAAGGTATGGATACCCAACTAGTTTTGACTTGCTATAGCAGGTTAAAGCAAACTAACACCGTTAACTCTTCGTTAAGTCTCTCTATATCTACAGTTTTCATTAGAAATATCTACTATTCAGATGAGCAAAATCACACAAAAGTAGACTTTCTGGAAATCAAAATAATTCTTGAGACTGTCTACAACTATCATAAGAAACATCTACTACTGTCATAAAAAATATCACAGAAAATGTTGCAAGTCGAAAGACACATTTAACAAAAGACACATCTACTGTTTTCATTAGAAAAGTAGACTTTCTACAAATCAAAATTGTTCATGAGATTGAATCAACCCAAGGTAAAATTTGCAACTCTAAATTTAACATAAGATACATCTACTGTTTTTATTATAAATCTCTACCATTAACATAAACGAAATCAAAGAAAAGTAGACTTTTTAGAAATCAAAATTGTGATTGAGATTGAACCAACCGAAAGTAAAATTTTTAAGTCTACATTTAACATAAGACAAAACTACTTTTTTCATTAGAAATGTCTACCATTAACATAAGAGAAATCAAAGAAAAGTAGACTTTCTGGAAATCTAAATTGTTCTTGAGATTGAAGAAACCCAAGGTAAAAGATGCAAAGTCTACATTTAACATAAGACTCATCTACTATTTTCATGAGAAATGTCTACCATTAACATAAGAGAAATCAAAGAAAAATAGACTTTTTGAAAATCTAAATTATTCTTGAGATTGAAGCAACCCTAGATAAAAGATGCAAAGTCTACATTTAACATAAGACACAACTACTTTTTTCATAAGAAATGTCTACCATTAACATAAGAGAAATCAAAGAAAAGTAGACTTTCTGGAAATCTAAATTGTTTTTGAGATTGAATCAATAATGGAAGGTGAAAGTTGCAAAGTCTACATTTAACATAAGACACAACTACTTTGTTCATGAGAAATATCTACGATTAACATGTTAGGAGCATAAAATGCGACATTTTTAATGTGCTATTACCTCCATTTGTACTTTGATTATCTCTTATTGTCGTAGAATAGAGTCATAATGTAGAGTCGAAAGTTTTTGGTAGAGTTATGTGTAAAACGTGTTAAACATAAATGAATGATGTAGAAAATCGTCACAAATTGATTTAACTTCTCTGATACTTAGGTGACATGTAGAAGAGTGCCGAGAGAAGTGTTCCTGATGGACCAAGGGAAGCAAAGCAGCTGATCCACGAAGCCTAGTCCATGAAGGAGAGGTCCAAACCAAGTCCAATATGGAGAAAAAGATCTAAACTCGGCAGAATTTCAAAGAATATCCAAGTCTTGCAAATCCGGATTAAATCTGGAGAATTCCTGTGCACGTCTGTCAACTTCAACGGACTCTCCAAGACAGCTCACAATGAATCAGAAAACGTGCTAGATATGGATAGAGAGCTACGGGAGTCTAGTTTCCAAATCAATTGGAATCACCTCAATATCTATTTTCTAGAGGGAGTTATGACGTAATCATCAGACAGAGGTCATTCTGCCGAAATTGAGGAGAACTAGGAAACCTAAACCGACTTGGTTTAGGCTTTGTGGCCGACTTCTCTAGGGTTTTTCCTCTATATAAAGCACGACTTCAAGTATAGAAAATCATCATCACTACCCTTGCAATTGCATAGCCGAAACTCTACCAAACCCTATACAGAAAATTACTTAGCCGATTCATCCACCACAAACCATAAGAATCATTCCATCCTTCCACCGATTTTCCCCACACTTGCCGAATCTTTCAAGGTTGTAAAAGTGTGATTTTCTCATGGCTTCTTGCATTATTTTCTGTATAGTTTCGAATTCTATTGTAATATACTTTTCGATTTTGGTTTTATTTATCAAACATGGTTTTCGGATTTCTTTGTGATCTTTGATTGTTCTATGTTTTGATTTGTAACTTCTTGAATATATGATGATTTCGTGATTTAGGTTTTGGGGCAGTAGCATGTTCTTATGTGTTTTTGATTTCTAATTGATTAATTGTCATGAATTCGTGCATCTAAATCAATCCTTGAGGTTGCCTTGGCCATGGTTGTCCTTAAGGTGCGGTTTCATCTATCATAATAATTTTGGATCGATTCATACGCAAAGTTGTCTTGGTCTTTGTTATTAACTTAGGGCGGATATAATTCTGATAATTTGCATCCTAATAGGATGAGTGACGCCATGCCTTAGATCATGTTTCTGATTGACTCGTGTGCTAAACTGTTTTCTTGTTTAATCTCTACGCAACGTGTCTTTAAATGAGTTAGCATTCATGTTTAGGATCAAGCGCAAAGATGGTTCTAAATACTTGAGGAGTCTTAACAATTAGATAACCGCAAAGGCTCTAATTAGAATCAGAATTGGTTAGAGTCTAGGACAATTTGAACATTGCTGCCCGGCCTTGCATGAAGTTGTTATGTGTTCTTGATAGTTTTTCGTGTTAGGTGTTGCATGAGTATGTTGATCACTTGTATATAATAATCTTAGGTTTAATTTTCAGTAGATTATTTGTTGGGATTAATCAATCTTAAACCCCCAATATTTCGATGTATATATGTGAATACTTGTTTATAAGTTGTTTTGTTTCTCTTCTTTCGATCGCCCTTTGGTTTCCCCGGCTAGAACGATCCCTACTTGTCTATACTACTACGATTGCAGGGTAATTAAATTGAAGTTGTTTGACCCCTGGTTATGCGACACGTCATAACATAAGAGAAATTAAAGAAAAGTAGACTTTCTGGAAATCAAAATTGTTCTTGAGATTGAATCAACCGAAGGCAAACGTTGCAAAGTCTACATTTAAGATAAGACACATCTACTATTTTCATAAGAAATGTCTACCATTAACATAAGAGAAATAAAATAAAAGTAGACTTTCTGGAAATCTAAATTGCTCTTGAGATTGAAGCAACCCAAGATAAAAGATGCAAATTCTACATTTAACATAAGACACAACTACTATTTTCATAAGAAATGTCTACCATTAACATTAGAGAAATCAAAGAAAAGTAGACTTTCTGGAAATCTAAATTGTTCTTGAGATTGAAGCAAATCAAGGTAAAAGATGCAAAATCTACATTTAACATAAGACACAACTACTTTTTTCAATATAAATGTCTACCATTAACATAAGAGAAATCAAAGAAAAGTAGACTTTCTGGAAATCAAAATTGTTCTTCAGTTTGAATCAATAATAGAAAGTGAAAGTTGCAAAGTCTACATTTAACATAAGACACAACTACTTTGTTCATGAGAAATATCTACGATTAATATAAGAGAAATTAAAGAAAAGTAGACTTTCTGGAAATCAAAATTGTTCTTAAGATTGAATCAACCGAAGGCAAACGTTGCAAAGTCTACATTTAACATAAGACAGATCTATTATTTTCATCAGAAACATCTACCATTAACATAAGGGAAATAAAAAAAAAGTAGACTTTCTGGAAAATTAAATTGTTCTTGAGATTGAAAAACCCAAGGTAAAAGATACAAAGTCTACATTTAACGTAAGACACAACTACTTTTTTGCTGAGAAAAGTCTGCGATTAACATAAGAGAAATTAAAGAAAAGTAGACTTTCTAGAAATCAAAATTGTTCTTGAGATTGAATCAACCGAAGGCAAACGTTATAAAGTCTACATTTAACATAAGACACGTCTACATTCAACCATTAACATAAGAGAAATTAAAGAAAGTAGACTTTCTGGAAATCTAAATTGTTCTTGAGATTGAAGCAAATCAAGGTAAAAGATGCATAGTCTACATTTAACATAAGACACAACTACTTTTTTCATAATAAATGTCTACCATTAACATAAGAGAAATCAAAGAAGAGTTGGCTTTCTGGAAATCAAAATTGTTCTTGAGATTGAACCAATAATGGAAGGTGAAACTTACAAAGTCTACATTTAACATATGACACGTCTACTATTTTCATAAGAAACGTCTACCATTAACATAAGAGAAATCAAAGAAAAGTAGACTTTCTGGAAAATTAAATTGTTCTTGAGATTAAAGCAACCCAAGGTAAAAGATGCAAAGTCTACATTTAACATAAGGCACATCTACTATTTTCATTATAAATGTCTACCATTAACATAAGTAAAATCAAAGAAAAGTAGACTTTCTGGAAATCTAAATTGTTCTTGAGATTGAATCAACCGAAGGCAAACGGTGCAAAGTCTACTTTTAACATAAGACACATTTACTATTTTTATAAGAAATGTCTATCATTAACATAAGAGAAATCAAAGAAAAGTAGACTTTCTGGAAATGTAAATTGTTCTTGAGATTGAAGCAACCCAAGGTAAAAGATGCAAAGTCTACATTTAACATAAGACACAACTACTATTTTCATAAGAAATGTCTACCATTAACATAAGAGAAATCAAAGAAAAGAAGACTTTCTGGAAAATTAAATTGTTCTTGAGATTGAAGGAACCATGGTAAAAGATGCAAATCTACATTTAACATAAGAAAAATCAACTATTTTCGTAAGAAATGTCTACTATTAACATAAGAGAAATCAAAGAAAAGTAGACTTTCAGGAAATCAATATTGTTTTTAAGATTAAATCAACCGAAGGTAAAAGTTGCAAAGTCTACATTTAACATAAGAAATGTCTACTATTTTCATAATAAATGTCAACCATTAAGATAAGAGAAATCAAAGAAAAGTAGACTTTCTGGAAATCTAAATTGTTCTTAAGATTGAATCAACCGAAGGCAAACGTTGCAAAGTCTACATTTAATATAAGACACATCTACTATTTTCATTATAAATGTCTACCAGTAACATAAGCGAAATCAAAGAAAAGTAGACTTTCTGGAAATCAAAATTTTTCTTGAGATTGAATCAACCGAAGGTGAAAGTTCCAAAGTCTACATTTAACATAAGAAAAGTCTACTATTTTCATAAGAAATGTCTACCATTAACATAAGAGAAATCAAAGAAATGTAGACTTTCTGGAAAATTAAATTGTTCTTGAGAGTGAATATTTGAGGATTGAATAAAACCCTATATTTGGTATTTTGTATCAAGTTAATTACATTAATTATGGTCATTACTTGCAGTGTAGTAGTGTCGTCATTACTTGCTGCAGAGTTACAGTACACTTGCTTCATGGTGTAAGCCACACACAATAGTCTAAATGATGACATAAGTCTACCTAAATCATCATGACCTAAAAGTGTAGCCAAATCATGAGATATGTGTACCCAAAATGACCAAATTCTACTACTCACATGAGCTAAGTTTACTAGTAATTTACGCCAACTCACACATTAATAGACTTTCTGGAAAACTGTTCTTCATAAGATGAGATGTCTACAAGTACTAATAACACAAGTAGACTTTCTGGAAAACTGTTCTTCATAAATATACAAGGGAAAAAACAATGGTAATTATTGGGCTATGAATTGTGTTTATTCAGAACCCACATTTGTTGGAATTGCAAGCGAAACCCTAAACCCTAATTTCAAATTTAAAGTTCACCCACCACGAGCAAATACTCTGAGCAGCCTAGCATCACTTCAAACCACTTGGCATAAAAATGTCTACCATTAACATAAAAGAAATTAAAGAAACGTAGACTTTGTGGAAATCAAAATTGTTCTTGAGATAGTATCAACCCAAGATAAAAGATGCAAAGTCTACATTTAACATAACACACATCTACTATTTTCAAAATAAATGTCTACCATTAACATAAGAGAAATCAAAGAAAAGTAGACTTTCTTGAAATAAAAATTGTTCTTGAGATCGAATCAACCCAAGGTAAAAAATGCAAAGTCTACATTTAACATAAGACACAACTACTTTTTCATAAGAAATGTCTACCATTAACATAAGAGAAATCAAAGAAAAGTAGACTTTCTAGAAATCAAAATTGTTCTTGAGATTGAACCAACCCAAGGTAAAAGAAGCAAAGTCTACATTTAACATAAGACACATCTACTATTTTCATAATAAATGACTACCCTTAACATAAGGAAATCAAAGAAAAATAGACTTTCTGGAAATCTAAATTGTTCTTGAGATGAAAGTAGACTTTCTGGAAATCAAAATTGTTTTTGAGATTGAACCAACCCAAGGTAAAAGAAGCAAAGTCTACATTTAACATAAGACACATCTACTATTTTCATAATAAATGACTACCCTTAAAATAAGAGAAATAAAAAAAAATAGACTTTCTGGAAATCTAAATTGTTCTTGAGATGAAAGCAACCCAAGGTAAAAGATGCAAAGTCTACATTTAACATAAGACACATCTACTATTTTCATAAGAAATGTCTACCATTAACATAAGAGAAATCAAGGAAAAGTAGACTTTCTGGAAATCTAAATTGTTCTTAAGATTAAAGCAACCCAAGGTAAAAGATGCAAAGTCTACATTTAACATAACACACATCTACTATGTTCATGAGAAATGTCTACCCTTCATATAAGAGAAATCAAAGAAAAGTAGACTTTCTGGAAATCTAAATTGTTCTTGAGATTGAAGCAAACTAAGGTAAAAGATGCAAAGTCTACATTTAACATAAGACACAACTACTTTTTTCATAAGAAATGTCTATCATTAACATAAGAGAAATCAAAGAAAAGTAGACTTTCTGGAAATCAAATTTGTTCTTGAGATTGAACCAACCCAAGTTAAAAGATGCAAAGTCTACATTTAACATTACAAACATCTACTATTTTCATAGTAAATGACTACCCTTAACATAAGAGAAATCAAAGAAAAGTAGACTTTCTGGAAATCTAAATTGTTCTTGAGATGAAAGCAACCCAAGGTAAAAGATGCAAAGTCTACATTTAACATAAGACACATCTACTATTTTCATAAGAAATGTCTACCATTAACATACGAGAAATCAAAGAAAAGTAGACTTTCTGGAAATCTAAATTGTTCTTGAGATTAAAGCAACCCAAGGTAAAAGATGCAAAGTCTACATTTAACATAAGACACATCTACTATGTTCATGAGAAATGTCTACCCTTCACATAAGAGAAATCAAAGAAAAGTAGACTTTCTGGAAATCTAAATTGTTCTTGAGATTGAAGCAAACTAAGGTAAAAGATGCAAAGTCTACATTTAACATAAGACACAACTACTTTTTTCATAAGAAATGTCTACCATTAACATAAGAGAAATCAAAGAAAAGTAGACTTTCTGGAAATCAAATTTGTTCTTAAGATTGAACCAACCCAAGGTAAAAGATGCAAAGTCTACATTTAACATTACAAACATCTACTATTTTCATAATAAATGACTACCCTTAACATAAGAGAAATTAGAAAAGTAGACTTTCTGGAAATCTAAATTGTTCTTGAGATAAAAGCAACCCAAGGTAAAAGATGCAAAGTCTACATTTAACATAAGACACATCTACTATGTTCATGAGAAATGTCTACCCTTCACATAAGAGAAATCAAAGAAAAGTAGACTTTCTGGAAATCTAAATTGTTCTTGAGATTTAAGCAAAGTAAGGTAAAAGATGCAAAGTCTACATTTAACATAAGACACAACTACTTTTTTCATAAGAAATGTCTACCATTAACATAAGAGAAATCAAAGAAAAGTAGACTTTCTGGAAATCAAATTTGTTCTTAAGATTGAACCAACCCAAGGTAAAAGATGCAAAGTCTACATTTAACATTACAAACATCTACTATTTTCATAGTAAATGACTACCCTTAACATAAGAGAAATCAAAGAAAAGTAGACTTTCTGCAAATCTAAATTGTTCTTGAGATGAAAGCAACCCAAGGTAAAAGATGCAAAGTCTACATTTAACATAAGACACATCTACTATGTTTATAAGAAATGTATACCCTTCACATAAGAGAAATCAATGAAAAGTAGACTTTTTGGAAATCTAAATTGTTCTTGAGATTGATGCAAACTAAGGTAAAAATACAAAGTCTACATTTAACATAAGACACAACTACTTTTTTCATAAGAAATGTCTACCATTAACATAAGAGAAATCAAAGAAAAGTAGATTTTCTGGAAATCAAAATTGTTCTTGAGATTGAACCAACCCAAGGTAAAAGATGCAAAGTCTACATTTAACATTACAAACATCCACTACCAGAAGAAAGGCATTAGCCGACGGAAAAAAAAAAACCAGGCCGACGAAGCATTTTTTCGTCGGCTAAAGTGGACTTTAGCCGATGACATTTTCCTTCGTCGGCTAACTGAAATTTTCGTCGGTTATGGTAAACTTTAGCCGACGAAAAAAAAAACGTCGTCGGCTAAAGAATTTATTTCGTCGGCCATAGTCTGTGAACTTTAGCCGACGAAATATTTAAAAGTTTAGCCGACGAAATTAATATGTCGTCGGCTAAAGTGCTTTATATTTGCGATCTGGACAGCAGCAGCTCATCTGGGAAAAAAAACGGGAGAAGAAAAAACGGGAGAAAACGTTTGGGTGTTGTCGAAATCTGTCCATAATTAGTTTGTGGAGCCATATATAGGTACGTATATGTATATATATGTTGATTAATTGAGTTTTATTTGAGTTTATCGATTTTGATTATGATTGAGTTTATTGATTTTGATTATGATTGAATTGATTAATTTTGAGTACGTTGGATGTATATATATATATATGTGTTGATCGATTTGGTTGATGATTTGAATTGATAATATATATGAATTAATTTGTTGTTAATAAATATTAGTAGATATATATATGTTATTAATTTATAATATATTATTGTGTTGATATGGTATGGTATGAAGTTGTTGTTAATTAATTTGTGTTAATATATATTAATTGTATTAATTGTGTATCTATTGTTGTTAATTAATTTGTGTTAATATATATATTATTGTGTTAATATGATATGTGTGTGTGTTAATTAATTAGTTATTAATTAGTTGTACGTAGTACGTAGAATATATACTAAATGAATTGAGATTTTATATATGGCATGAAATTTCATCATTAATAATTAGCTAGCAGCGTTATAAATATATATTTTGTTATATTTTCAGGATATGGATAAGAGTTGGATTTCGCTTCCAAAATGGGACAAAAGATACGGTGCAGGATTATGAGTTTTATAAAATATGCGCTGGCTAATGCTAACGGGAATACAATTTTCTATTGCCCGTGCACGAAATGTCAGTGTCGCAGCGATATGCATCGATTTCCCATTGACAAAGTATGGCAGCACCTGAGGAGTAACGGGTTTTGGGAGAAGTACACATGTTGGTTATATCACGGTGAAACATCATCAGGGGGTCCGCATGATCATGGCCAATTTTCTGAGACGGGCAGTACATCCAACGATCCAACAACGGCATTCATCAACGACATGTTTCCTTATGAGAGCGGTGTATGCGCTCAAGGACAGTATATGCCTGACCCGGTGCAGCCCTTCCCTAGAGCTGTCAACACTGCTGGTATTGAAAAGTACAACAAACTGCTTGCTTTCCAACAGACCCCTGTGTACCCCGGTTGTCAGAAGACCGTTCTTGAAAGTGTGATGGACGTAATGAAGATTAAAGTTGAGACAAAATCGACCGTGAAGGCTGTTGATGATTATCTACAGTACACTGCTTCGATGCTGCCCCACGGTCATCGTCTTCCTACCACTCATCGTAAGGTCCGATGTATCCTGAAAGATCTTGGCCTTTCCTACATCAAGATCCATGCATGCAGATATGACTGCGTTCTCTTCTGGGGTAAAGATCCAGAAGGGAATGACCTTGGTGGGCTTGACGCATGTCCGGTATGTCACACTGACAGGGATAAGCTGACTCCTGCAGGCAATAGGAAACCTGTGAAGGTACTTCGGTATTTCCCGTTGAGGGATAGGCTTGAGCGGTTGTACATGTCTTCACACACGGCCAAAGCTATGAGATGGCACGTTGATAGGGAAATGCATGACGAAGATACCCTTATACACCCTGCTGACGGGGAGGCTTGGAAGCATATAGATAGGGAGTTTCCTCATTTTGCGTCAGAGGTCCGAAAAGTGAGGCTCGGGCTCTCATCCGACGGGTTCAACCCTTTTGGCAACATGAGTCTTCAATACAGTGTATGGCCGGTGATTTTGGTACCGTACAACCTTCCTCCATGGATGTGCATGAAAAAGGAATACAATATGTTGAGTTTGTTGATTCCAGGGCCCGGTTATCCAGGGAAGTGTCTCGATGTGTATTTGAGACATTTGATTGAAGAGCTTCAGTTTTTGTGGGAAGTTGGTCATCCCACTTATGACAAGTACATGCACGAGATGTTCCAGATGCATGTCATGGTTGTTGGTACCATCAGTGATTTTCCTGCCCGTGGGATGTTGTCGGGCAACGTTGTTAGGGGATACAAGGCTTGTCCAGAGTGCCTTAGCGATGAGGGGAGCAGCAGTCATTGCAACAAGATATGCAGATTGGGTCACCGTGCTTTCCTTCCATATAATCACGATTGGCGGTTCGATGACAAGGCATTTGATGGGACCGTAGAACACGGTGTGCCTCCCAGAAGATGGACGGGAGAAGAAATTTTAGCAGTGCTTAATGAGTACGATTTTGGGCAGCTCAGCAATCATCCAAATATTGTTGCAGCAATACCTGAAAGACCCGACAGGTACAAATTCTGGACACATAAGAGCATATTCTGGGAACTCCCATACTGGAGTAAGTTGTTGATCAGGCACTACCTAGATGTGATGCACATAGAAAAGAATGTTTGCGACAGTGTGGTGGGCACAGTGCTGAACTTGGAGGGGAAGACGAAAGACGGTCCTAAGGCACGCATTGATCTAAAAAAAATGCAGTTAAGAAGACATCTGTGGTTGAAAGAAGGGAAGAAAAAAATGCCTCAAGCTCCTTACACCGTGAAACCTGACCAGAAGAACGTAATTTTCAGGTGGGTGAGTTGTGTGAAGTATCCTTCAGGCTATGCAGGAAATATAGCCCGGTGTGTGAACTTCCGGGACAATAAGATGTACGGGTTGAAGAGTCATGACTGTCATATCCTGCTACAACGTCTCTTCCCTGTTTTCATTCGACCGTTCCTTCCCCGTCAGGTGGTGGAGCCGTTAGTAGCGTTGGCAAGATTCTTCCAGAAGTTATGCACACGGGAAGTGACAAAATCTAACCTCCGGGAAATGCAAGAGGACATCATTTATATCATGTGTAAATTTGAGAGGATATTTCCTCCAAATTTTTTTGACATCATGCCTCACCTGATGATCCATCTTCCCGAGCAATTGTTGCTTACCGGTCCAGTACACTACACTTGGATGTATCCCATGGAAAGGTACGTTTTTTACACCTGAATTCCTCAATCCAATTTTTCTATATACATGTTCAATAATCATAACACTTTGCAACTTGATTTATAGGCAACTTGGAGACTACAAAGATTATGTGGCTAATAAATCCGCGCCTGAAGGATGTATAGCTGAAGCATATATTGCGCACGAGTGCGTCACCTACATGAAGTTGTATTTAGGAGCGTTGAAGGAAACAGACGAAGCCATGCCGGTAGATGTACCGAAGTTCACTCTTTCCATACTCTCCAGTGATGTTGAAGTTTATGGAATTTTGCCAGACTCCTACAAGTTGCAACCACATGAGCTAGTCATTGCCCACTGGTGGGTATTGATTAACTGTCCAGAAGTTGAATACTGGAAAGACATCCATCTATATTGTCCAGACATTCAAGGTGATCTCGAGTACCACAACAGGGAGTTCGCAAATTATTTTGGCAGCTGGGTACGTAATTCAATATTTATGTACGTATTTATGTTTAGTGCATAATTATCTATATTTACAATGTTAAATTGTAAATTGCAGATGAACCATATTCAATTTGATGGTCACCCAAATTGGTCACACGAACTAAGACTTCTAGCGATGAAGCCGATAATGTCAAGAGTTTATCCGATGTGCAAGGTGAATGGCGTGCAATTTATATGTGAACAGAGAGACAGCAGACGGAGAACACAGAATTCTGGGGTGATGGCGCATGGTGGGCGGAATGGAGTTGACTATTACGGTGTTCTTGATTCAGTGGTGGAACTCGTTTACGGTGAAGGCACGACAGTGCACCTCTTCAAGTGTAGATGGTTTGATACTAGCCCGCAGAGCATGAAGACCGATCAGTACGGAATATTATCGGTGAACACTGCTACAAGTTCTTACGAAGATGACCCGTTCGTTTTTGCCACATCGGTAAAACAAGTGTTTTATCTTGATGACCTTGCTAAGGGTGACGCGTGGAAAGTAGTCAACCTTGTGCACCCTCGAAACATTTACCGGGCGGCTACACTTGGAGAGGCCGAAGACGAGGAAGAAGATGTTGCGTATCAAGAGCCCAACGCAATAGGTATTCCTAACTCCTCTACCGTTCGCCTTAATAATTTTAAAGCGGGTCGTTCGGTGCGAATTCGTGATGAAGAGCCAAGACTTATTGATGTTGATCCAAATCAACAGACGAAGACTCTGGCGATGAGGAAAGACATAGATTACCAAAAATTAATTCTGACACCGAAGAAGACTCATCGGATGATTCCGATTACGAGCCTTAGTTTTAATTTCTTCGGATGTAATACATTAATTTGTAATAAAAAAGATTGTATTACCTTCATTTCTAGTTTACATATGTTGAATTCATATTTCTGTTATTTTATATGAATTTTGGTGATATATGAACAGGAAATTTGTATGGTTTAAACCTTCTGTTTTAGGGTTTGTATTTTTTTCCTTCAGCCGACGAAATACAACAGAAGTCGTTGGCCTAAACCCTCTTAGCCGACGAATTATATTAAAAGTCGTCGGCTAAAACCGTCTAAGCCGACGAAAACTACTAGAAGTCGTCGGCTAAAATAACTTATAGCCGACGAATTGAAAAGGAAGTCGTCGGCTAAAATAACTTATAGCCGACGAATTCAAAAGGAAGTCGTCGGCTAAAATAACTTATAGCCGACGAATTGAAAAGGAAGTCGTCGGCTAAAACCATCTTAGCCGACGAAGTATAGTAGAAGTCGCGGGCTAAAACCATCTTAGCCGACGAATACCCTAATATTTCGTCGGCTTTATTAATTTTTATATTTTTTTATTACATAGTATAGCCGACGATGATTTAGGGTATTCGTCGGCTAAACCCTAAACTTTTTCTGTTACATACTATAGCCCTATCTTCGGTGGTTATTTTACGTAAAATTTTTATACCACTTGTTGTGTCTCATCAATTTGAAAATATTTTCAGTTGAAGGTCCGGCCAAACTACGAAATTTAGACGGTCCAACGACCTTTTCCGTGCATTTAGGGGTTTGACTTACGGGATTGACCGTCCGGATCGAGCACTTAACCTGGTCAGATCAAGTTGAATTTTTTCCCATACATGTATTTTATCATGGTGGTCAGATCTGACCGTCGGATTTTATTTTCTCAAGTTTGATCATCACAGTCAGAACATGCCTACTATTGTTGTATAACTTGTTTACTAAGTGTTAGGTAAATGTTCCGTTTCAAAAACAAACTATACGTAGAACCTTCAAACGTGAAAAAGTTGTGAAATAAGACATGACCAGAATGGTGAAATACGTCTACGGTTGAAAAATCAAGGTATTCCGGTCATGTCTCGGTGCCGATAGTTGCGGTCAATCCAATTTTCAATTCTTTCTCCCTATGGGTAGCCCTATCTTCGGTGGTTATTTTGCGTAAAATTATACGACTTGTTGTGTCTCATCAATTTGAAAATATTTTCAGTTGAAGGTCCGGCCAAAATACGAAATTTAGACGGTCCAACGACCTTTTCCGTGCATTTAGGGGTTTGACTTACGGGATTGACCGTCCGGATCGAGCACTTAACCTGGTCAGATCAAGTTGAATTTTTTCCCATACATGTATTTTATCATGATGGTCAGATCTGACGGAAGGATTTCCGTTCTCAAGTTTGATCATCATGAGCAGCAGTCACAGTTTGATGAATGTATAAACAGTTTGTGTTTAGCCGACGAATTTAAAATGTTTAGCCGACGAATTTATTATTTCGTCGGCTAAAGTGTTATGTTAGCCGACGAAATTATTACCTTTAGCCGACGAAATTATTATTTCGTCGGCTAAAGTCTTCGGGTAGTCTTCGGGTATAACCCAGCTCGACTGGTTGTATGCCCTAGCCTCCATCGTTTTCCTCTCCCTCTCCGAAATTCGCCTCCTCTGCCTCCGCTCCCTCTCCCGGTCGCCGCCCTCTCCCTCTGCCTCTCCCTCTCCCTCGCCCTCGCCCTCGACCTCTCCCGCTCCCTCTCCCTCTCCCTCTCCCCGGCCTCCGCTCCCTCTCCCTTCCGGCCGGCCTCCGCTCCCTCTCCCTCTCCCTCTCCCTCCGCTCCCTCTCCCTCTCCCTCGCCCTCGCCCTCGCCCTCGCCCTCGACCTCTCCCGGTCCCTCTCCATCTCCGGCCGGCCTCCGCTCCCTCTCCCTCTCCCTCTCCGGCCGGCCTCCTCCTCCTCCTCCTCCTCCTCCGGCCTCCTCCTCCTCCTCCTCCGGCCGGCCGGCCTCCTCCTGCTCCAGCCTCCTCCTCCTGCTGCTCCGGCCGAATTCTGCTGCTGCTCCGGTCCTCCCTCCTCCTCCTCGAGTACGTTTTTTTGAGCTTCGGTTATTTTTAATGTTGTGGTGTTGTTGTGTATATAATGTTGTTGTGTATATAATGTTGTGGTGTTGTTGTGTATATTTGTATTTAGGAAGTGTATATTGTTATTTAATAAGTGTATATTTGTATTTAGTATTTAGGAAATGTATATATTTGTTTTGTATTTTGTGTTTGTTTTGATTTTCCGGTCAATTGCAATGTTGTGGTGTTATTAGGAAGTGTATATTTTTATTTTTGAAGTGTATATTTAGGAAGTGAAAAATAGTATTTAGGAAGTGAAAATTAGTATTTAGGAAGTGAATATATTTTTTACATTTTTAAAATGAGTTTGCATTTTTTGATTTTGTGGCTTGATTCAAATTAATATTTTAAATAGGATGAGCGGTAATATTAGATCGACGAAGGGTTCGAAGGGCCAAAGGTCCGTATCGTCTGAGGGAACCTCTAGCAACCCTCAGACGTCGTTTCAGGACCCTATGACAGCTAGACATGCGAGCCTTCTGCAGACGGCGTAGAGGCAGCCGGAGGTGCCCCCTTCATCGAGGCAGCGGGGCTTCCTTTATTCCGCGAGGCAATTGTTTGCTCAGCCTCAGATGGAGGTGTCTGCACCCCGTATGCCTGAGATACACCGGGCGCCCACTCCAGCTCCTACTTCTTCGGATAGTGGGTCATCTGGGGTACAGATGCCGCCGCCTCACCTATTCCTTCCGCGGATGATACCGGCCATACCTGTAGTCGATGACTCAGGGACGCCGATTTATCCACTGCCCCCGCCAGTGGCTCCATCAGCGGCGTACCGGTTCGTGCCTTTTGATACGCCTCTTATTTCCGCGAGGGTATCATCATCGGAGGCGAATCCGTCGCGTCCGCGTCCGATCCCTCAGGTAATGAAAGATGAATGATTTGTTTTGTTATAATTCTCTGATTCCGATTTTAATAATCAATTTGGTTTATCATGTCATAGGCACTGTCGGAGCGAAGCCGGCAAAGAAGAAGAGAGGCCCCGTCACAGGGAAGGCTCTGGAGAAGATCGTCGGTACCTCAGGGAGGATTGTCATCGGTCCTGACGGGGATGGCGACGTAGTATCGGGCGGAAAGTCGAGGACGTACTCCGGCCGCGTGGGAGCGCTCATTAGGGATAGAGTCCCTATGTTGTGGTCAGACTGGGGCGAGGTCCCGCAGGAGGTTAAAGACATGGTCCATAACGCGATGTCGGTGAGTTTACAAAATGCCTGAATAATATTATGTATTACATTGTAGATTTCTGGAAAAACTAAACTAATAAACGGTTAAATGCAGGTGTGGTTTGAGGTTCCCGAACCCTTGAAGAGCAGCTGGGCGGACTTTGTGCATGGGGGAAGGTACGTTGGGAAATTAATGAAAAAACAAAACTGTCTGTCATATTAATTATATTTCTAATATTTTTGTTGTATCTATAGGTACAAGGAGTGGAAGAACGAGTTGCGGACCTATTGGACTACGCACGGGAACGCACGTTCTGCTACCCCTGCTGAGTTTCAGTACAGAGAGTACGAGTGGCGTTGGCTTCTGACATCAGAATTCAACAACCCTCGTAAACAGGTATTTAAATAAATTAATTAGTTAATTTATCATTAAGTACGTGCGTTTTAAAATATTTTACTAATAGTTTACTTTTTTCTTTGAAGGCGGTTTCTCGGGCGAACGCTCAGAACCGGCAACGCAACACAAGGAACCATCATGCCGGTTCTAGACCGTTCGCTGTCTTCATGGACGAGGCGGCCAGGGAACATCCAGAGGTCAACCAGTACGTCTATACGTACGAGAAGGCATATCCTGACTCCCAAGAGGATATAGTAAGTAATCTTTCATTTTTACGAAATTTTTAATTTTACTAATATATATGTTAAAATGTTAATTAATAATTTTTTTCCTATCCAATTAGGCAAGGGTGAGGGAGGCTAGTGACGAGGTGATGAGTGCTATAGTGAGGGAGACATGGCCGGACACGCAGGAGGAAGAGATGTCCGAAGCCATTTCCCGGATCGACACTTCAGATCCGAGGGTTGGGGCGAGGATCATGGGCACAGCCTTCCCACCGCGAGAAAACAACTTCTACTGCCGGGGTCTAGGAAAGAAGGGCCAGGGGGTCTTGAAGACCACTCCAGGATTTCAACGAATGGCAGCCTCGACCAGTAGCAGGACGACTCAGCTAGAGTCAGAAGTTGAGAGACTACGGAGAGAGCAAGCCGCTCAGGCTGCTCATGCTGACGCTCAGGCTGCCGCTCATGCCGCCCAGTTCGCCGAATATAGATCCTATACTAGAGCCCTACATGCCGCCCAGCATGCCCAGCAGAAGCAGATGTACCAGTACTTCCAGGATTTAGCAGCTGCCCAGCTTCAGGGACTTCCACCTCCGCCCATGCCTGCGCCTATAGACATACCTGAGCTGCCGGAATCTCCTCACCAGCAGGCCCCAGATCCGGATATTGATTTAGATCATTTAGATTTTGTGTAGTTGATACCTTATATAGTTTTATGTGCTTCTTGTTGGTTATATATATGGAATTGTTTTGGTGTATTTTGCAGCTTGCTTGGAATGGTAATTTAAAAATTTTGTGTATTTTGTTTTATACTGGAATGGAGTTATAGCCGACGAAATACGCCACAATTTGTCGGCTATAGTATTTTTATTTTTATTTTTATATAGTTTAGCCGACGAATTATGGCATGTTTCGTCGGCTAAACTCACTATAGCCGACGAAAGAGGCTCTATTTTTTAATTTTTTAATTATATACTTTAGCCGACGAATATCTCAGTTCCGTCGGCTAAAGGCTTGGAGTATAGCCGACGACGTGTTGTGTCGTCGATTTAAGTCTGGGAGTATAGCCGACGACGGTTTAAGTCGTCGGCTAAAGTCTGGGAGTATAGCCGACGAAAGATAGAGACGAAAGATAGAGTCTGTTTCGTCGGCTTAAATTCATGAACAAAAGCCGACGACCAAATGTTTCGTCGGCTAAAGTATGGACAATAGCCGACGACGGTCTATGGGTTCGTCGGTTAAAGTCAGCGCCGAGGACCCTTTCCCGACGACACTATAGCCGACGAAGCCTCGTCGGCTAAGAGTTTAGCCGACGAGTTAGGGTAACAGGCCGACGAAAATAATTCGTCGGCTAAAGTACTTCTCCTGGTAGTGATCTACTATTTTCAATAGGCCTGTCTACCATTAACATAAGAGAAATCAAAGAAAAGTAGACTTTGTGGAAATCAAAATTTTCATGAGATTGAATCAACCGAAGGTAAAAGATGCAAAGTCCACATTTAACATAACACACATCTTCTATTTTCATTAGAAATGACTACCATTAACATAAGCTAAATCACTGAAAAGGAGATTTTGTGGAAATCAAAACGGTTCTTGAGATTGAATCAACCTTAAGATATGCTAAATCACTGAAAAATGATTTTTTGCAAATCAAAATGGTGGATGAAATTGAACCCACTGAAGGCAACAGTTGCAAATCCGTATAAAAAAAAAACAATTTTTATTCACACCCTTTAACACCGTTAACTCTTGTATCGTTTTGTTTGTGGTTCAAATTCGTATCCAAAAAAACATAAGTTGTTCAAATTGATTGACACCCTTTAACACCGTTAAGTCACCCTGTTAAAATCCAATTGAATCCTCAACACTCTTGCGCATAACTCTCTCTTTCTATCCTTACTCTCTTCCCACCAGCCCTAGGGCATTCTAATTGATTTTGAAGTTTTGAATGCCCTAGATGCCGCCGAAGAAGAAACCCCTGGTGAAAAAACAAACGAAAAAGTCACCATCGAAGAAGGCTCTGACGAAGAAGCCCAAGGCTGTCCAAGAGAGGAAAAGGGCTAATGCCTCGGACGCAGATGGAAGGGCGAGGAAGAGTTTCCGATTGTTGGGTATCGATCCACCAAGCAGCAGCTCCGACACTGTCTTTGATCCCCAAGTGCGATGAGTGGAGCAAGACAAAAAGAAACCGGCAATTGAGAAGTTGTCGAATTCGGCTCCTGACTCCAGTGCCCCATGCTCTATGTTGGTTATTGCGAATGAAGTTGCGGCGGAGGCGTCGAAACCCGAAATGGCCGGTGAGGAGGCAAAATCTAGTAAGGTTGCAAAGATGAGGTCTGCACTAAAGCCCAAGCTGAAGAAAAACTCTAACAAAGGGGGGATATTTTTAAATTACCTATAAGTTTGTTTAATGTTTGTTTCGACTGTATGAATTCTGTGGAACTGTGTTTGTTTACTGTTTCGATTGTATTGTTACAGACTGCATGTTTCGATTGTATGAATTCTGCAGTCATATCAAGCACAAGACCATCAATCCCCCACAGGAGATGAATAACACTGTGAGTACCGTCTTCAGATTGTATTGTATCTTGATTTGTGGGTTCTTAGTTGCCTTATATGTGTGGGTTCCTAGATCTATTTCGTATGTTGATGCTTGTATGAAGTGATTGTGTATTGATTTTGTTTCAGTTCCACTTGGAGTCTTCACAAGAATGGAGTACGTTTCCTCCAGAGAAAAAACAAAAGTACATTCCAGAGCCATCACATACCGCAGATGATGCTTCCGATGAGTCTTTGGAATTGGTAACACTTGACAGTAGATGCTCTCCAAAGTCCTTCAGGAGTGTGGTTTCTCAGTTTAGTGATGTGAAGAAGGCAGCATGTGAAGAGCTCGATTTTGGTGTGTTGTTGAAGATTGCTGGGACGAGACTGCGCCACTCGCTGGTGCGCGCTCTTGTGGATTTGGTAGACCCCGAAAAAGGAACCATTCAGCTACATGGGAAGTTGATTGAAATTTTTGCGTCTGATGTTGCTTAGGTGATGGGGCTGTAGAATGGTGGGGAGGAGGTCATTCAGGCTGGTTCGTTCAAGGATCACCCTGAGTTGATGGATATAGTCAGTCAGTTCTCTCGGTCTGATGGGAAGATCTATTCGAAGGAGCTGGTGAGGTATTTGGTGGATCCTCAAATGGTAGCCGACAACAAATTCAAGCAAGTGTTTGTTTGGTTCACACTGACCACTATCCTCAGGCCCACTGCCTCACTCTCCCTTCCAAAGAAGTGGTTGGTACTCCTCAAGGACACTAGCCGCATCTCATCCATGAACTGGGCTGCTTACTCTTTCCGGTGGTTGATGAATGGAATCAAGGAGTTCAAGGGTGATAAGACCTACTGCAGCGGAAACCTCCTTTTTCTCCAGCTTTTCTACATGGATTTTGTCAAGAGCGGCCCAACCATCGTGGACAAGTCACTGCACCCGGTTGAAAGTTGGGGCGACCGAGAAGCAAATAAGCTGGGGGATGGGTATACAATTAGGGTGGTTTGATGTCGGAGAGTGTTGATGTATCAAAGACCAAGGATCGTACATGGAGGGGGAGGGGATGTGAGGCCAGCAGCAAGGTCTGGGCAGACAAGTATGAGGAATTGGCTGGTAAAGTGGCTTCGCTACAAGATGGCCTCGCTGAGGTATCGGGGAAGCTGCAAGATATGATGGACGTGATGCAGACTTTAGTTTCCGCTCATAACAAGGCCAAGGAAGCTAATACAGAAGCAGCTGGGTGCGTTGCCATTGTACCAATTAAGCAAGTAAGCCCCTCCAAGGCCCCCGATCCTATAGCTTCAGTGGTGGCAGACCAATACAGCCCTTGCAAATCTGCAGCTCCTCAAGATGGAAAGCCAGAGGTAAAAAGAAAGAGAAGGAAGTGACATACTGGAAACGGCTAAAGTCATGTTTGCTTTTTTTACATCATGTTTGTTTCATGTTGTTGGTTTGCTGAATAAAGGACCAAGGAATGCACTTGATGCATTTCCTTTTAGTTGTTGTAATATATAACAATAAGGAATGCATTGAGTGCATTTCTTTCTTGTGTTGTAATCGACAGCTATCTGTACGCAGCTGTGTTTTTTGAATAAATGTGTGGAATTTCTACTGTGTCCATATGATTTTTTTCTTGTATAACTTGGGCTTCGGTTTCTCTATCCTTTTAGGTTTCACCTGTGGAAAAGAAGAAGAGCGTGTCCATTGTGGATGTAGAATCTAACTCTTCTGTTTTGAGTCCTATAAGATCTGTAAAGAAGCCTTATGTAGTCATCAACAGTGTTGAGACAGTGAAATCTCCTTTGAACGATGTTGTGGAAGAGCATGACATGAACAAGGCGAAGACCAAAGTTGTGGAAAGAGAGAATTGGACCTTTTAGGGTGGACGCCGGCATGGATGAGGCTGACAAGGGTATCCTTAAATTTGTCTTTGAAAGTGAATTTCCACTTAAAGAAGACATTGTGGACACTGGTGCCGCTGGTAGTTGTACTCGGGATGGGGCTCAAAAATTCCAACCTAACGGATAGCTCGGGACATTTGCTGTGAACTGCTTCACTGACATATTACATCTAGAAAGGGGTGAGAACCATACTAGTGTGTTCTTCCCTACCTTCTTTGCGGAAAAGTTGTTTCCGGAAAATGCCAAGCCGAAAACTTCTTTGGGTCTGCGATCAAAAGACTTATGTGTGAGGAGATTTGATCATCTTATCCATACTTGCGAGAAGGTAAGTCAAATACACTTGAACATATTTTTAGTCTTACCCTGTCTACATTATTCTATGAGATGTTCAACAAACACTACATTCATACTGTTGGAACAGATTTTCATACCAGTCCATGATTCGGATCACTATTTCTTGTTCGTTGTGCAGTTGGATACTGAAGAGGCAGAATATTGGGATAGCATGCATGGCACAAATAGTAGGAGGAACAAGTGCAAGGCAATTGTAAGTCAGATTCTCTAGGTCAGCAACTATGTATGTTGATGTAATCTTTTGTGTTCTAAGCAAAACATGATATGTTTTTTGTTATGCAGTTGCAAGCACTGGACCATATTTACCGTGACAATGTATTTGTGACATCAAAGAAGAAGAAGTTTACAGAATTCAGGTCGATCGACCGGATGGAGGCCAAACAATTCGATGCTGATTGTGCTATTTTTGTGATCCGACACATGTAGCATTATGGTGAGGAGTGGTGGCGTAATGTAAGTAATCTGAAGGACTAATCAATTCATCTCTTGAGAATGAAATCACTCAAGACATTGACACATAACTATATACATGTTTAAATATTGCAGTTCAAATCAGAAGAGACTCGTATTGAACTGCTGCTTTATATGATAAAGAGCAAGTACAATAACCTCTTGAGAATGGTTTTACAAGAGACAGTGAAGAAGGAGGATACAAAGGAGGATAACTTGGAAAAGGCGGCAAGAATGAGGAAGGTTGAAGGAAAACAAAACACCAGGGCTCGGTCTAAGAAGGGTGTGAACAAAGATGTACGTCGCAGCCATTAGTGAAGTTACTGTGATGGTTTTTGGTGATGAGGGAAGTTATTTTGACACATCTACTATTTTCTTTAGAAATGTCTACCATTTACTTAAACAAAATCACAAAGAAGTAGACTTTCTAGAAATCAAAATGGTACTTGTGTTCGAACCATTTAGATGGCAAAAGTTGCAAAGTCTACAACTAACATAAGCAACATCTACTGGTTTAATGAGAAACAACTACCATTTACATAAACAAAATCACAAAGAAGTAGACTTTCTGGAAATAAAAATGGTACTTGTGTTCGAACCATTTAGATGGCAAAAGTTGCAAAGTCTACAACTAACATAAGACACATCTACTGTTTTCATTAGAAATGTCTACCATCTACATAAACAAAAGCACAAAGAAGTAAACTTTCGGGAAATCAAAATCCTACTTCAGCATCAGAACAGATTGCTGAACAGATTACTATTTTCATTACTTCTTCGACATCCACCATGGGTTTCTTCTGAACAACTTCATGCTCCACATCTGATTTGTGACTCCAAGGTGATTCGGTGAGTGAAGACATCTTTCAATAAACAGGTTGTGGTGTGCAGTGAAATGAAGCCCTCTTTAAATAACGAAGGGACTATAGGAGGGAATTTGGTGATTTCAAATTCATGCCAAATTTCCAAATTTGCCGCCACACACTTAATTGAAATTTCCAAACTTGACCGCCACACACGAAACTGAAAAGGGAATTGGCGCCCAAATCAGTGTAGTTACGTCACTATAGTGTGATGTCAAATTTGCATTTCTAAGAGTAGGGAACATGCTAAGATACAAATTTTCCGATGGTAACATGCACACTGAACAAAAATGGTACGGAACATGCTAAGACACATACATTGCACTTCCAACTATTTTGTGACATTGCTTATAGGGGAAGCAAAATAGGGGAAGCAAAGAAATGAACAAAAATGGTTTGGCAAACAAAATGGGCAACTGGTGGTCCAGCCTAATAGCCAAAGAGCCATGTTAAAGTCAGTTACATTAACTATGGAAACTAACTGCTGGGTGTTTTCCCCTCCTCCCCTCCATCCTTGCGATTGCTTTCTTTTTTTCGGCTCTCTCCTCGTTTTCATATTTGTAATCTTCATGAAGTGCTCGGACAACTCCTGAGAGGGTGTCAATTTGCCGGACTAAAGCTTGGAGGGTACTCCAAACATGAGACAATGTGATGGGGTAAGGGTGGAGGGGTATTAGGCTGAGAGATATGCGAAACCGGTATGTTGTGAGGGTTCCCAAACTCAAAGTCCTATCATAAACAACACAAGAACCAATTCAGGAATACGTGAACTAAACACAATAATTTTCTCTTACGTTGAAGACTCAGGGTGCCAACATAACACAGAAACACATACCTCTACCTCTATAGCTGGGCTCTTCCCTTTGCCTTTAGGGGGCAGAGCGGCATAAGCGGCCTCAGAAAAGGTACGAGGACGCGAGGATGAGTCCTTGGAGTGCCTAGCCCTCTTACAGCTCCTGCATATAGTTGAAGAGGTACGAGGACGTGACGATGAGTCCTTGCAACAAAAATATAGAAACAAAATTAGAGCTCCCACATCCACTTACTAACTAACTTAGTAACAAAATTCATGTACAATTCATAAGAGAGATAAAAACTAAAGCAACAGAAAAGACGAACAAAGAGGCATGTTCATAGAAATTTCCAATTCCAAAATTCACATTCTGGAGTTTAAACACCAGTAATGCAAACCAAACCAAACCAAGTACAGATTTAGATCATAAAAATTCAATGCAGTTACAAACCAAATACAGAAAGCATAACAGGTAAGTTTACAAAAACCCAAAACACATACCACATAACAATATGCAGGAGCAAAATATACCTGGATCTTTCTCAGTAACTTGTCTAGCCTCACAACATTTTTTTCCTGCATCAATTTAACTTGCCAAAAAAACATGTCATCAGCACACAAGATCCACAAAACTTAAACTCAATATGAACTAATCATACAAAATCATTAACTCAGTAGGTACCTCGTTTGACAAATTGTCCAAAACAAGTTCTCCAGAACTCATTGAGTTGTCAGAAGATGCAGAGGTGGAGCGTCTAGCCTTCTTCGAAGAGTGATAGGAGCACAAAGTGTGACATTCTTAATATGTTTATACCCTTTATTTACCTTTTGTTAACTCCTATTTAGTTGTTTTAGCTTTATATTTGTGTTTAGTGTAGAATAATTGCTTAATTTAGAAATATGTAGGTTTTAGTGTTAGAATACATAGTAATTTCAGAATTGAAGAATTTGGAGTTGAAATTGTGCTAAGTGTTGGAAATCCTTGTTTACTCAGGATTCCTGTCTTGATCAAGATTCCATCTTTCCTCTTTCCTAGTTTCTAATTTTCTTATTTCTATTTCAGAAAAGTCTAAACCCGTGTTGACTAGGAAATGTTTTCCTGTACTCATGAGGGAAAGGTGGCCGGCAGCTAGGAGTTCCTGCTTGAGCTAGGAGAAGTACAATCCGAGATATGTATGGAGATGCCGTGAAGATTTCCCAAGTCTACAAGGAGAGAGAAACCGTGCGGCATAAAGAGAGAAGGTTTTCCAAGTTCAAGATGGTTTTGTCATTCCTTTATGCATGAGGATTCCTTGAAGAACAAGAGAAGAAATTAAATCCAACTTGGACTTGGTTTTGCCGATTCAATAGGATTCCTTGTGCTAGAAGAATTCTTGGAGATCAAGACTTGTTACTCTATAAATAGGGCATGGCATGACAACAATAATCATCATCAACCCGTGCAAATAACACCAAAGCCTTTGCCGAAACTCCATCAAACCTCCAAACACCACAATCTGATCCCACCTTCAGCATTTGTCCAAAGCAAGTAGCCTAGGATTCCGCTCACTCAAAGAATAGAACAAGTAGGGATATTCTGAGAGTGTATTTCATCTTCTATTTCGGATTGCTATGTGTTTGTTCTTGTTTTTGTTTGTTTTAGGTTTTTGCTTAAGTATGTTTCGATTCTTGTCTATGAGATAGAAGTACTTTTGAACCATGTTTTGAATTAAAGTTTTCAATTTTTAATCAATGATTTTAGGTTTTATGCCGTGAGTTTTATGTCTAAAATACTTTAAGATTTTCGGTGCTATATTCCATTATCATGTGTAGTTGATACAAGTAGTTGATATTGCATGTGTTAATCATCCAAAGTTCGACTTTGATACACGTAGTTGATAAGTTGCATTGTCTTTGTTATTTCACCGATTTTCTACCTATGTTTGATTTGGACTTGTGCTTAAACACATCGATTCTTTATGTGATACGTAATTGCATGATTAGTTTATGTGTGTGACCTATAAGTAGAGCACGTAGCCGAGCTTGTTTGTGTCGCGATGTTGAATGAAACCCGTAGTCTAATTCTAAGTTGGTCTATGTCATAGGAACCACGTAGGAACTTATGTGCATATCAAATTTAGGTTGTATATTTGCTCACGGTGTAGACTTAAATGAGATTAGAGATCGTCTTCTTTATTCTTACATGGTTGTTTGGTTGAGTTTGCATGATTGTTGGTTGATCACATGTATATATGTATAGAAGTAATTTAGGATTTATTATTCTTGTCTTTTCCGAAATCATAAAACCTTTAAACCCTATATGCTTATTTCGACATTTTTAATAGATTAGATGGATCTACCCTGTAGTTGGATCCCCGGTTTAGAACGATCCCTGCTTGCTTTATACGATTGATTTGTTGACAGAGTTAATTGATGCGTGTGCAAATACGTCTTATCAAAGAGCTAGGAGAACGCCGGGATGAGTCCGAAGACGAAGAGGAGGCGGAGACAACAATATGAACTGAGTGTACCGGATCTGATTGTTCCTGAACAGATCGGTGCCCAAGATTGCGAGGAGCCCCCTCATAGGGCGCAGCCGTTGTCGCCGGTGCATGGTTTCAGTGAAAAAGAAGAAGTTAGGAGTTATGGAGCGGGGAGGGAGAAAACAGCGGGTGTGCGGCTGGAAGGAAGACAAGATTTTAGGGTTTTCCTGACCCAACGTGTCAACCCCACATCACTTGGATCGCCACGTGTCATGCTCCCAGCCGTCCGCTCTATACCCTAATTCAAATCTCAACCGCACAATCATGTAAACCCTAAACCCTAAACATTTAAACCCTACTTCCGATCTACCTTTAACTCGATTATTATGAAACAAGTAGCCCCGTATACACAATACGTATTATATTAGATCTATCATTACATACAAGCACCCCTATAGACAAGATAATCACCTTATGGAAATCATTAGGAACAAATAACCTTTTATACATGGTGGTGTCACATTAGATCGATCATTACATACAAGCGCCCCTATAGACAAGATAATCATGTTAGCTCGATCATTAGGAACAACTAGCCTTACATACACGAGATGTATTGTTAGCTCGATTATTAAAAACGAGTAGCCCTATATACACGAGATTTCACATTTGCTCGATCATTAGGAACAAATAGCTCTATATACACGAGAAGTACTACATTAGGTCGATAATTAGGAACAAGTAGCTCTATATACACAAGATGTCACCTTTGTGCGTTCATTAAGAACAAGTAGCTCTATATACTTTTCAAGAGATGTCACATATGTTCTAGGAGAAAGCAGCCTCCCAAGAACAAAGATAACAATACTAGACTTAACTCATGTAAATAGTAAACATGACTTATGATAACAGTAAACTTAACTCATGTAAATAGTAGACATGACTCATGATAACAGTAGCTCTCAAAGAACCACTCCATCGGCCTGACCTTTATTCCCTTGGATCGCCAGCGTGTCATCTCTCTTGGCCGTCGATTCTAAACCCAACCATAAAATCTTGACCGCTCATTCATTTCACACAAAGCACCACTCTCCATTGGCCGAACCCCACATCACTTGGATCGCCACGTGTCATTCTTCCAACTGTCCACTTTATACCCTAATTCAAATCTCAACCGATCATTCGTTTCACACAAAACACTACACTCCGATTGGCCGAACCACATATGCCCCGGATCGCCAGCATGTCATCAACACATTTATTATTAGAAACATCTATTGTTTTCATGAGAACTGTCTACCAATTACATGAGCAAAAACACCAAGAGGTAGACTTTATGGAAATCAAAAGGGAACTTGTGTTCGAGCCATTTAGATGGCAAAAGTTGCAAAGTCTACAACAACCATAAGACACATCTACTATTTTCATTAGAAACATCTACCATTTACATAAACAAAATCACAAAGAAGTAGACTTTCTGGAAATAAAAATGGTACATGTGTTCGAACCATTTAAATGCAAAAGTGGCAAAGTCTACAACTAACATAAGAAACGTCTACTAGATAGATGAGAAACGTCTTCCAATTACATAAACAAATCACAGAGAAGTAGACTTTCTGAAAATAAAAATGGTACTTGTGTTCGAACCATTTACATGGCAAAAGTTGCAAAGTCTACATTTAACATAAGGCACGTCTACTACCATCATTATAAATGTCTACCATTAACATAAGAGAAATCAAAGAAAATTAGACTTTCTGGAAATCTAAATTGTTCTTGAGATTGAAGCAACCCAAGGCAAACGTTGCAAAGTCTACATTTAACATAAGACACATCTACTATTTTCATTAGAAATATCTACTATTAACATAAGAGAAATCAAAGAAAAGTAGACTTTCTGGAAATCTAAATTGTTCTTGAGATTGAATCAATAATGGAAGGTGAAAGTTGCAAAGTCTACATTTAACATAAGGCACATCTACTATTTTCATTATAAATGTCTACCATTAACATAAGCAAAATCAAAGAAAAGTAGACTTTTTGGAGATCTAAATTGTTCTTGAGATTGAATCAACCGAAGGCAAACGTTGCAAAGTCTACATTTAACATAAGACACATCTACTATTTTCATAAGAAATGTCTACCATTAACATAAGAGAAATGATGGTCACCCAAATTAGTCGCATGAACTAAGACTTCTAGCGATGAAGCAGATAATGTCAAGAGTTTATCCGATGTGCAAGGTGAATGGTGTGCAATTTATATGTGAACAGAGAGACAGCAGACGGAGAACACAGAATTCTGGGGTGATGGCGCATGGTGGGCGAAATGGAGTTGACTATTACGGTTTTCTCCATTCAGTGGTGGAATTCGTTTACGGTGAAGGCATGACAGTGCACCTCTTCAAGTGTAGATGGTTTGATACTAGCCCGCAGAGCATGAAGACCGATCAGTACGGAATATTATCGGTGAACACTGCTACAAGTTCTTACGAAGATGACCCGTTCGTTTTTGCCACATCGGTAAAACAAGTGTTTTATCTTGATGACCTTGCTAAGGGTGACGCGTGGAAAGTAGTCAACCTTGTGCACCCTCGAAACATTTACCGGGCGGCTACACTTGGAGAGGCCGAAGACGAGGAAGAAGATGTTGCGTATCAAGAGCCCAACGCAATAGGTATTTCTAACTCCTCTACCGTTCACCTTAATAATTTTAAAGCGGGTCGTTCGGTGTGAATTCGTGATGAAGAGCCAAGGCTTATTGATGTTGATCCAAATCAAGAAACAGACGAAGACTCTGGCGATGCGGAAAGACATAGGTTACCAGAAATTAATTCTGACACCGAAGAAGACTCATCGGATGATTCCGATTACGAGCCTTAGTTTTAATTTAGAGGACGTAATACATTAATTTGTAATAAAAAAGAATGTATTACCTTTATAGTTTACATATGTTGAATTCATATTTCTATTATTTTATATGAATTTTGGTGATATATGAACAAGAAGTTAGTATGGTTTAAACCTTCTGTTTTTTTAATGTATTTTTTATACTTTAGCCGACGAAATATACCATAATTCGTCGGCTTAAACCATCTACGCCGATGAAATATACCGTAATTCGTCGGCTTAAATAATCTTAGCCAACGAAATCATTCATAATTTGTGGGCTAATTCAAAGGTTAGCCGACGAAATATTACTGTATTCGTCGGCTAAACCCTACAACCTAGGCCGACGAATACCCTAATATTTCGTCGGCTTAACCCTAAACCCTAAACCCTAAAATTTTTATACGACTTGTTAGGTCTCATCGGTTTGAAACTATTTTCAGTTGAAGGTCCAGCCAAAATACGTAATTTAGACGGTCCAATGACCTTTTCCGTGCGTTTAGTGGTTTGATTTACAGGATTGACCGTCCGGATCGAGCCCTTAACCTTGTCGGATCAAGTTGAATTTTTTCCTACACATTTATTTTATCATGATGGTCAAATTTGACAGTAGGATTTTTGTTTCTCAAGTTTGATCATCACAATCACAACATGCCTACTAATGTTGTATAACTTGTTTACCAAGTGTTTAACTAAATGTTCCGTTTCAAAAACAAACTATATGTAGATCCTTCAAACGCAAAAAAGCCGTGAAATAAGATATGGCCAGAATGGTGAAATACGTCTACGATTGAAAAATCACAGTATTCCGGTAAATTCTCAGTGCCGATAGTTACGGTCAATGAAATTTTCTGTTCTTTATCCCTATGGGTAGCTCTATCTTCGGTGGTTATTTTCCGTAAAATTTTTATATGGCTTGTTGGGTCTCATCGGTTTAAAACAATTTTCAGTTGAAGGTCCGGGCAAAATACGTAATTTAGACGGTCCAATGACCTTTTCCGTGCGTTTAGGGGTTTGACTTACGGTATTGACCGTCCGGATCGAGCCCTTAACCTTGTCGGATCAAGTTCAATTTTTTCCCATACATGTATTTTATCATGATGGTCAGATCTTACGGTCGGATTTTTGGTTCTCAAGTTTCATCATCACAATCACAACATGCCTACTAATGTTGTATAACTTTACCAAGTGTTGAGTAAATGTTCCGTTTCAAAAACAAACTATACGTATGACCTTCAAACGCAAAAAAGTCGTGAAATAAGATATGACCAGAATGGTTAAATACGTCCACGGTTGAAAAATCACTATATTCCGGTAAAGTCTCGGTGCCGATAGTTGCGGTCAATGCAATTTTCCAATCTTTATCCCTATGGGTAGCCCTATCATCCGTGGTTATTTTTCGGCAAATTTTTATACGACTTGTTGCGTGTCATCGGTTTGAAACTATTTTCAGTTGAAGGTTCGGCCAAAATACGTAATTTAGACGGTCCAATGACCTTTTCCGTGCGTTTAAGGGTTTGACTTAACAGATTGATCGTTCGGAACGAGCCCTTAACCTTGTCGGATCAAGTTCAATTTATTCCCATACATGTATTTTCTCATGGTGGTCAGATCTGAAGGTCGGATTTTCAGTTCTCAAGTTTCATCATCACAATCACAATGTGCCGAATGTATAAAAAGTAATTTAGCCGACGACATTATTAAAAACCTGTCGGCTATAGTTAATACAATAAAATAAAACAGATAAATTAAAAATATTAAATAAAAATTACTAGTCGACGAATTTCAAGGTTAAGCCGACGAATTTAAAACCTAGGCCGACGAATTTCAAAGGTTTAGCCGACGAAATTCAAGGGTTAGCCGACGAATTTCAAATGTTAGCCGACGAAGAAATTATTTCGTCGGCTAAAGTTATCGGGACGGAGAAAACCCAGCGAAAAAACCCTAACGCCTGGTCCGCCTCCTCCGTGTATAACCAGTTGTGGTCTGCCTCTCCCTCTCCCTCTCCCTCTCCCGGTCTCCCGGTCGCCCGCCCTCCCCCTCTCCCAGTCGCCCGCCCTCCCCCTCTCCCGGTTCCTCGGTCGCCCTCTCCCGGTCTCCCTCTCCGTCGCCCTCTCCCTCTCCCGATTAGTAACTGCTACTTCTTCGTCCTCACCTCCACCGTTAAATTCAGCTCCGCCGTCTCCGCCGCCCAGCCCAGCCCTGCCTCGCCACAGCTGCCACATTATTAAGGTCGGAGGTAAAAGTACAAACCCTAATTTATGTGTTGGTGTGAATTTGTTTGGAATTGGTTGATTTGGTGTGAATTGTTGGTGTGAATTGTTTTGGAATTGGTTTATGCATGTGTTTTTTAGCTGATAGTTACGGTGCTTTTTGACCTTTGGAAATTTGTGGTATTATGGAATTTGGGAATGATTAATGCTCAATTGGGTTAATAATGATTTGGAATATTTGATATGGTGGAAGGGTATAGAATTTGAATTTGAAGTATGAAATCGGAAAAAAAAAATTACAATTTGAAGTCAATTGATTGAACTAGTCTGCTAGTATGTTTATTTAATTGAATTGTTGTCTTGTTAAGTAATGAATTGCTGAAAATTTTAATTGGAATAGAGTACAATTTAGTTAGTATTTTAAACAGCTTTGATTCAAATTAATAATTTAAACAGGATGAGCGGTAATTTTAGATCGACGAAGGGTTCGAAGGGCCAAATGTCCGAATCGTCTGAGGGAACCTCTAGCAACCCTCAAACGTCGTTTCGGGGCCACATGCGACCCTTCTGGAGACGGCGCAGAGGCAGCCGCTGAGCGTTTCCCATTCCTCGAGGCAACCTTCGGTGCCCACTTCATCGAGGCAGCGGGGCGTCCCTCATTCCTCGAGAGAGCTGTGGCCTCAGACCCAGGCGGAGGTGTCTGCACCCCGTATGCCTGAGATACACCGGCCACCCACTCCGGGTCCTACTGCTTTGGATGGTGGGTCATTTGGGGTACAGATGCCGCCGCCTCATCTATTCCTTCCGCGGATGATACCGGCCTTACCTGTAGTCGATGGCTCAGGGATGCTGATTTATCCACTGCCCCCGCCAGTGGCTCCATCAGCGGCGTACCGGTTCGTGCCTTTTGATACGCCTCTTATTTCCACGAGGGTATTATCATCGACTACAGAGACGGAATCCATCGCGTCCGCTGCATCGCCCTCAAGTAATAAAAGATAAATGATTTGTTTTCTTATAATTAATAATAAAGGGTCTCCGATTTTAATAATCAATTTGGTTTATCATGTGATAGGCACCGTCGGAGCGAAGCCGGCAAAGAAGAAGAGAGGCCCCGTCACAGGGAAGGCTCTCGAGAAGACCGTCAGTACCTCAGGGAGGATCGTCATCGGTACTACGGGGATGGCGGCATATTATCGGGCAGGAAGTCGAGGACGTACTCTGATCGCGTGGGAGTGCTCATTAGGGATAGAGTCCCTATGTTGTGGTCAAACTGGGGCGAGGTCCCGCAGGAGGTTAAGGACATGGTCCACAACGCGATGTCGGTGAGTTTACAAAATGCCTCAATAATATTATGTATTACATTGTTGATTTCTCGAAAAACTAAACTAATAAACTGTTAAATGCAGGTGTGGTTTGACGTTCCCGAGCACCTGAAGAACAGCTGGGTGGACGTTGTGCATGGGGGAAGGTACGTTGGGAAGTTAATGAAAAAAAAAATTGTATGTGATATTAATAATATTTCTAATATTTTTGTTGTATTTGTAGGTACAAGGAGTGGAAGAACGAGTTGCGGACCCACTGGACTACGCACGGGAACGCACGTTCTGGTACCCCTGCTGAGTTCCAGTACAGGGAGTACGAGTGGCGTTGGCTTCTGACATCAGAATTCAACAACCCTCGTAAACAGGTATTTAAAAAAATTAATCAGTTAATTTGTCATTAAGTACGTCCGTTTTTAAATATTTTACTAATAGTTTATTTTTTTCTTTCAAAGCCGTTTCCCGGGCGAACGCTCAGAACCGGCAATGCAACACAAGGAACCATCATGCCGGTTCTAGACCGTTCGCTGTCTTCATGGACGAGGCGGCCAGAAAACATCTAGAAGTCAACCGGTACGTCTATACATACGAGAAGGCATATCCTGACGCCCAGGAGGATATTGTAAGTCATCTTACGTTTTTAAATTTTTAATTTTACTTATTTATATGTTAATTAATAATTTTTTTTCTATCCAATTAGGCGAAGGTGAGGGAGGCTAGTGACGAGGTGATGAGTGCTATAGTGAGGGAGACATGGCCGGACACGCAGGAGGAAGAGATATCCGAAACCATGTCCCGGATCGACACTTCGGATCTGACGTTGGGGCGAGGATCATGGGCACAGCCTTCCCACCGTGAGCAAACAACTTCTACTGCCGGGGTCTAGGAAAGAAGGGCGAGGGGGTCCTGAAGACCACTCCAGGATTTCAACGAAAGGCAGCCTCGACCAGCAGCAGGACCATGACCACCAGGACGACTCAGCTGGTAGAGTAGGAACTTCAGAGACTACGGGAACAGCAAGCTGCTCATGTTGCCTATAATGCCGCGCAGGCAGCCCATTATGCTGAGGTACATGCCATCCAGCAGGCCCAGCAGCGGCAGATGTTCTAGTACATGCAGGACTTTACAGCTGCCCAGCTTCAGGGACTTCCGGCTCTGCCCATGCCTCCGCCCATACCACTACCCCAGCCGCCGCAACCTCTGCAGCAGCCCCTAGAAGCGGATATTCATTTAGACGATCTAGATTTTGTGTAGTTGATGAATTATATAGTTGAAATTGTTGGTTATATGAAATTGTTTTGGTGTATTTTGCAGCTTGCGTGGAATGGTAATTTAGAAATTTCGGGTTTTTTTTTTATACTGGAATGGACTTATAGCCGACGAAATACACCATAATTCGTCGGCTATAATAATGTTTAGCCGACGAATTATGGAATGTGTCATCGGCTAAACCCTCTAAAGCCGACGAAGTACGGTCTGTTTCGTCGGCTTTAGTTATTTTTTATTTTTTTATTACATACTAAAGCCGACGAATATATTAAGCGTTTCGTCGGCTAAAGTTTGAGAGACTAACCGACGACAGAAAATGTCGTCAGCTAAAGTCTGAGAGACTAGCCGACGACAAAAGATGTCATCGGCTAAAGTCTGAGAGACTAGCCGACGACGTCTTCTGTCGTCGGCTAGCTATGGGACAATAGCCCACGACGGGTTATAGTTTCGTCGGCTAAAGTCATCGCCGACGATCTATAGCCGATGAAGGCTCGTCGGCTAAGATCTTAGCCGACGAATTAAGCTAACAGGCCGACAAAAATTTTTCGTCGGCTAAAGTGTTTGCCCTGGTAGTGTATGAGGGTTAAAGCCATCTAAGGATAGTGCAAGCCTTAGGTTTCTAGGCTCTGAACCAAACTCAGGCCACTTTTCGTCAACTGATTTCCAAGTCAAGGCATCTGCCGGATGACGGATTAACCCATCCTTCTTTCTGCTAGTGGCATGCCAAGTCAAACTACTAGCTGTAGTTGTAGACTAAAACATTTTCTTGAACCTGGGAATGGGTGGGAAGTACCAGAGTACCTTAGCGGGTACACCTTCTATCGGGTTTCCATTTTTTCCTAGTTTATACCTAGAGATGTTACATGTAGGACACACCACATCTTCTGCATATTTTTTTCTGTACAAAATGCAATCATTAGGGCAAGCATGTATTTTCTTATACTCCATCCCTAACTTCCGTAGAGTCTTCTTTGCCATGTAAAGCGTTTGCGGGATTTCATTACCTTGGGAAAGATACTTCCGAAAGGCCTTCAGCACATTGGGATAAGCAGAATCACTTATTCCATGTTTCGGTTTTATGCTATACAAATCCACAAGACAATCCAACTTTGTGAATTGTACACAATCAAGATACAATGGCTTATTTGCCTCCTCGACAAATACATTAAACTCATTATACTGAGCCTCAAACTCACCCTCATCATCTGAACTATCCGTCTCTATATTAAAATCTACCTCATCATTCAATGATTCATATTCAGATTCAGACGAACCTGAGTATGAATCTTCACTACTATCAAAACTATCATTTGCTTTCTCCCCATGTCACTTCCAAACCTTGTAATTTTCCATAAACTTATTAAAATACAGATGAGTCCTAATAACAGAGACCGAATAGCTATCCATATTCCCACATTTTGTACATGGACAAGGAAGGTTATCATCAGGATGTTTCGCATTATCTAAAGCAAACTTCAAGAACTTTTTCACCCCTAATTCATAAGCTAGAGATCTTTTATCAATATGCATCCAAGACCTATTATCCATCTAAGCACACAAAACAACAACAAAGAGAATATATATCATAATGCTTTTCAACAACACATGCAAACAACAATACATCAACAAAAGCAAAGCATTAACCCAAAACCCAGACAAGAACAAATAAAACCAGAAAACCCAAAACCCAAATCAATAACATAGAACCCAGAAAGCAACAACATAGAACCCGACTCACAGCAAATCAGATATCCAAAACCCAAGACTGAAAACCCCGCAATTACCTTGAGAGAAACAATCTTCAGAAAATCAAAATCAAAATCGTATTGTAGTCCAAGTCACCTGCATCAAAATTGAAACATTCAAAGAGAGGCTAGGGCTTATGAGAGACGAAATCAAAATCAAAATCGATTTATGAGAGACAAATATAAAGAGAGGGTAGGGCTTACCGACTCTGAGATGAATCCAAACAGAGGCTAGGGCTCGACAAGCTTCTTCGTCGTCTCCAACGGTTGAGAGATGTTGAGAGAGCTGTTGAGAGGTGTGTGGGTTTTTGAGAGGTAGACGAGGATGCGAGTGTTTTGGGTTTTTGCTTAAGAGCTGTCAAGCTGTTGGTGTTTGGTTTATGGGTTTTGTGAGTGTGTGCCGGTATTCAGTTTGTCTCTCTTCTTCTTTTTTTGTCTAAGTGTTGGCATATGGGGGGGAGAATTTAATTTTAGGCTTAAAATATGTGGGGGGAAGGTGGCAGATTGAATGCGCCAATCAATGACATTCATTTCGACACCAAATTACACAACGTAAAACCTATAAATGTGGTCTGATGCCTGAAATTTTAAGTTTTGGCATTGCCTCCATCAAAGTTCGTGTTCCCTCTCTAAGTTTGGGGCTAAATTTGGAGAGAAAGTTGGAGGGAAATATTGACTGACATGGTTTTGCTGCAAAAACATACACTCACACCACATTTTTATTACAAAACGTCGTATCATTCTTACATGTTGGGCATCTTGCAATCTGAGCTCAAATTTTTACACATTCACACGACGATTTATTCGAAAACTGACATCTAAAAAGTTAAAAATCAGTCACACGACGAGTTGTAACTATCCATTGTCTGATAGGCATTGTATGATGCAGTTTCTCTAGTAGTGTTGTCTCAAAAATCGTCCCAGCCACGTGTTAATGGACCGAGGGCTTCTTTGGGCCCCACGTGTCCTTCTAGCTTGGTGACGTGTGCAATGGCGTGCCAACTCGTGGCCGAGAGATCAAACGAGGTTTTGTTTTGATCTATAGGTGTTGCGCTGCCCTAACTTCTGATAAGTCAATTGTGGGCCGATGATGGATCGATCTCGACCGTAGGGTTCTCTATGCCTTGGGTGCAAGGACTTTAAAACAGATCGGCTTGTAAGCCGATCTTGGTGATGTGTAACTAGGTGAATGTTGTGATGGTGAAAATGATGCAAATGCAGGAATGTAAAGTGCAGCAAATAAAATGCAGGAAACTTATTAAAGATAACGTAACGAACACAAATGTAAATTGCAGGAAAGATAGTGCAGAAAAGTAACGAACAGTAAGATAAATTGCAAGTATGTAAAGAACAATAATGTAAATCGCGGCAAAGATAGACCAGTACCAGTAAACAAAAACGATAAGATAAACACGAAAGAATTGATATGTGTAATGTTGAGAAGCTAAATTGTATTGAGATAAAAATGTGTAATCGCGTAGAGTGTTTGGTCAAGGACTACTAACAAAGAATCCTAAGGTTCTTTTTATAGTGAAGTAAAATAAATAAAACATAATCCCAGCTTTAAACATAGGGATGGATTACAGGTAAATCATGGATCAAAATTGTAGAAACGTCTAATTCTCGCAATATAACTCATTCAATCTGATTGCAACAAGTTTGGTAACTGTGGTGACATCTACCTTGAAGGCGCCATCTTTGACCGTAATTTTACTTGTAAATATCAATCAATCGACCATGTATGTGTTTGACAGGATACAACATTCATTTTTCTAACTTAGTCGCTGCAACTCACGAATAGCCACGGCTAAATAGGTGTCCACGGCTATTGAGCCGCGGCTTAACAGCCGTAATTGCAACGTCAATAGTCGCGATCATCATCTTAATAGCCATATTTATTCAATAAACTGTTCTAGGATATTCCATATGTGTGCCTTGGCCTTATGCCATCAGGATATGTAGTTAGAATAAGACTATGTATTCCTATCATTACCATATTGGTACTTTGTAATTTTTTATATAAAGGACTCCTATCAATGAATAAGATGATGATTCTCGATCTATTCTCTTACTAGATTTCTTTGTCTCTACTGTTTATACTTCATCACGTTATCATGAACTTTCTTCTAACCTTAGAACTAATAGCCCACCATTTTTTTTTTCGAAATCCTAAAAAGCGTTTTTCGGCTCCTCTGTCCGATCGCTGCCGCTGCCCATTTTCCCGGCCGCCATCCGACATCATCGACTGCCAATCCCTTAGGCGCCATCCGCCGACAATTCTTGGTTTCCTCCGACTACAATTTTTGACTTCTTCAAGTATTTGAAGTTTAAAAATGTATGTTTTGACACCCTAAACTTTCCCAAGTTCAATAACTCAGGGAGGATAAAGTTCTTTCCTCCATTCTCCATCTCCATTCTATACTTGGGATTTTGTGCGTGCAGATAAAATCTCGGAATTTTATTCGCGGGTCAAGAGTGTGGTTGATCACTCTTGTTTCTTTGTCTGGGTTGTGTATGATCAACCCTGACTTTTTTTTGGATTGTGTTTGATAAATCCGAGACATTTTTCCGAATTGTGTTTGATCAGTTCGCGGCTTTTCCGGATTGTCTGTGATCAATCCATAGGACAAACCATTAAAAGCATCGTTTGTGACCTCCATCGAGTCTCATAACAGTTTGGTTTTGTATGAAAGAGCAACGTAATATTCTGCTCTTTTGAGTTTTGATGTACTCGATACCTAAGGCGAATCTTCGCTTGGTATCTGTGGAACCTTTTTATTGAAAAGGATTAAATCACATGTTTTGACCCACATGTTAATAAGCCTAGATGCCGAGATTTCACATCTCATGCGTTCAAAGTTTTGAAGTGCCACATCGACAAAAGCCTTCAATGGTAATCTGTGTAAGAAGTAATGACCACAAAGTATTGTGGAATGCATTTATGGAGCGTTTCTTGAAACGTTCATCTAACTCAACAAGTTGAGTTATTAAGTCAACTTGATTGCTTACCACCTTATTTGACTATATATATATCATCAATGATATTTCGTGGCATCCTGATCCATAATCTTTAGCGGATTCGATCAACATTAAATTCTCTAGACCCTTCAAGTTGGTTTGGAATTACCAACGAGACTTGATTTTGATCATACAATTGTAAAGGGAATTGTATATACGCTAATGCGATAAACGTATTTGAGATTGTCCCCTAATGTGGGGACAACAATATGGGTTATGACAACGGCAGAAAACGCAGCGTCGATGTCTAGAAAAGAGGGGGAGGTGCCGCTAGCCCACTCCCAGTCTAGACACCAATCAGTCAACTACTCATGCCAACTCCAAACAATGCAACCGTGTGGATCTCCATATCACTGGTTGAGGAGTTGTCGAGCTCATTCTCAAATCATGAATGCATACAAAAAAGTACGGAAATCAATATGAGGACAAGAACATCATCCTCATGATCGCGGATTTCAAAAATTCGAATGTAGCTCTACCTACCTCTGACTTTAACGTCATCGGCTAGATCGACTTTGATTTTTTTTCCAAACTATATGTAATATTAAGACGTTGTATCGATGTCCTTTGTTTATTCGAGACCTCGATATATACTCACATTAGCAATAATGAATGCCTTGAGAATTTTTTTGAAGTTATGAAACTATTCTCCTCTTATGGTTCATAATGATTTACAAAAAAGATGTACATTTTTAGATCGTACATCCTTAGAAGCATGGCATATTTACAATCTACATGGTCAGATTGTGCCGTTTTGGTCTCTTCTAAGTGAAGATGACGCACGGGCTTGCATCCTCAAGGAGGATCGCCAACATGTTTCCGGTTAAGTCTTCTACCCTATAGCGTATTTTCCGTCATCTATTGTTCAACTAGGCTCTTCCAAGCTCAGTGTGATGTCTTAGCATTGTCTGAAATTAAGGAGATAGTGGTTTCAAGTGTGCCTTGCACTACCGACCCTCCACGGACATTCCTGGTCATACTAACTTAGAGTTACCGAAAGCTTTTGATTTTGGATCCCCCTACGCTATTAAACCAATTTTCATCTTGCAAACCACGTTGAAGACTTATCAAAACCGAACAATCATCATCATGATCGAATCCTCTAGGTCCTCTGAGTTAGTTTATGTTCATGTCAAGGAGCTTTGGCTAACTAGTCATGGAGTTTATGACCTTGAAATGACCGAAAAGAACTTGATTTTGATCATATACATGTCATTTTGGCTTCATCTTATGCCCACATGCCATCCACAAGCTTCAAAGCTTTGCCAATGCCAAATCTGCGAAAAATAGCAATCTGTCCCTTCTGGACAGTCAACTTCGTTTGAGCTTTATGAATGGCTTCAGATGAACCAGATAGTGAGCTTTATATCATTGGAAAGCACTATGCGTCTAGTTTTCAGAACTTTTCACGGTTTGTCTATATCTATTTTAACTAAGAAGTTATGGTTATTTTAGTGCGCAAAGGTCATTCTGCGAGGAAATTTTTATTCACTCTCTAGATTGCAGCTTTTCGTAGCTTCTAAATGGTTCAAGTGGAACTATTTACTCTCCTATCTACTCCATTTTGTAGATCAGTCTCATAGAGACATTGAGTGCCTCACAGATAGTGAAACTATTCATAACATTCTAAGGAACCGGCAACTATCTTTGGATTTTGTGCTTTTGTAAATCTTCTGTGACTACAATACTTAAATCATACCGGTCATTCAGGGACGTGATTTAACTTGAATCTTGATGCCTCATGGCACCATGATCAACGTCACATATGCCCTCTATGCATTGCGAGCCAACCGGACCATGTTGAGCTTTAAAGACATTCCTGCTAATAGTTTTCATTTGAAAACACATTGTGAGAATGAACAAGAGTTCTTTTGTGTATACTTTCTCATGAATGCGGACTGAAATGCATCTTAGAGAAGTTTATGAGTCAAACTAGTAGATTGTATGTCATTATGATTCGAATATCGAATCACATGTTCTCGCCAAACATGATATTTGAGATATCGACTCATATAGGCTTTGGTATGACCAAATCGGTGGTCCTGGAAGAGATGTAATGATCCAAATTTTGAGAACTTCTCATGGGCATCCATTCTTCTGCTCAAAATGAAGACATTCGGGAGTTAGCTTCTCGATGAAGCATGATGGTGACGCCATAGTTGTAAATGGCGGCACCCTGGGGACATTGACGTCACCCGAACACGGTTCCAACTTCTCGGAGGCCGTCCGGTCAATTCCCAAGCAATTGAGGTGCACTGGCATTCCTTTAATGTGTCATTGGCCCCCTGCAATGCCCATTGCTGGTTTTGAAAGCCTATTTTTGGATAAAACGTATTTGCACACGCATCAATTAACCCTGTTAACAAATAAATCATAGTATAAAGCAAGCAGAGATTGTTCTAAACTGGGGATCCAACTATAGGGTAGATCCATCTAACGTAATATAAATGTCGAGATATGCATATAGAGTTTAAAAGGGTTTGATGATTTTGAAATAGACATTGGAAATAAATCCTAAATTACCTCTATACATATTTACATGTGATCAACCAACAATCATGCAAACACAACCAAACAACCATGCAAGAACAAAGAAGACAATCTCTAATCTCATTTAAGTCCACACCGTGAGCAAATACATAACCTAAATTAGATATGCACATAAGTTCCTACGTGGTTCCTATGACATAGACATACTTTGAATTAGACTACGGGTTTCATTCAACATCGTGACACAAACAAGTTCGGCTACGTGCTCTACTTCTAGGTCACACACATAAACTAATCATGCAATTACGTATCACATAAAGAATCGATATGTTTAAGCACAAGTCCAAATCAAACATAGGTAGAAAATCGGTGAAATAACAAAGACAATGCAACTTATCAACTACTTGTATCAAAGTCGAACCTTGGATGATTAACACATGCAACATCAACTACTTGTATCAATTACACATGAAAATAGAAGAATGCATCGAAAATCTTAAAGTACATGGACATAAAACTCACAGCATAAAACCTAAAATCATTGATCATAAATCGTAAACTTCAATTCAAAACATGGCTCAAAAGTACTTCTATCTCATAGACAAGAATCGAAACATACTTAAGCAAAAACCTAAAACAAACATTAACAAGAACAAACACATTCTAATCCGAAAGTAAAAGATGGAATACACTCTCAAAATATCCCTACTTGTTCTATTCTTCGAGTGAGCGGAACCCTAGGCTACTTGCTTTGGATCAAGGATGATGGTGGGTTCGGATTATAGTGTTTGGAGAATGATGAAGTTTCGGCAAAGCTTTGGTGTATTTTTACACGGGTTGATGATCATTTTCTGTCCTTAAAGTCGTGCTTTATATAGAGGAAAAACCCTAAAGAAGTCGGCCACAAAGCCTAAACCAAGTTGGTTTAGGATTCCTAGTTCTTCTCAATTTCGGCAGAATGACCTCCGTCTGATGATTACATCATAACTCCCTCTAGAAAATAGATATTGAGGTGATTCCAATTGATTTGGAAACTAGACTCCCGTAGCTTTCTATCCATATCTGGAACGTTTTCTAATTCATTGTGAGCTATCCTGGAGAGTCCGTTGAAGTTGATAGACGTGCACAGGAATTCTCCCGATTTAATCCGGATTTTCAAGGCTTGGATATTCTTGAAATTCTGCCAAATTCAGATCTTCTTCTCCATATTGGACTTGGTTTGGACCTCTCCTTCATGGACTAGGCTTCGAGGAAAGATAGAATCTTGATCAAAACAGGAAACCTGAGTAAACAAGGATTTCCAACACTTAGCACAATTTCAACACCAAATTATTCAAATCCGAAAATACTATGTATTCTAACACTAAAACCTACATATTTCTACATTTAGCAATTATACTAAACTAAACACAAATATAAAGCTAAAACAACTAAATAGGAGATAACAAAGGGTAAATAAAGGGTTTAAACATATTAAGAACGTCACACTTTGTGCTCCTATCATTTTTTTAGCTAAATTAGGAGTACTAAGACCCTCCTACGCGAAATGACGCAAAAATGAACATTTTATTCTTACATCAAACTATGTAAATAAATACAACCAACTTACGGACACATTTTTATGTTTTATGGTGTTGGTTGAAGTGTTAACAAACCGGTCACGTGTTACACTATTATCTACTGCTTATGTTGCTTATATTTCTACGGACTTACTACCCATTCTTTAAAGAAGTTTATTAGGATATAAGTTGAAGTGTCATGTACCCCATGTTCACACGCACGGTCTCACCGAGGCTACGACCAAGCAACTTTAGCTTGTCGCTCGAACATTATTGATGCACACTAATCTTTCTATTACGTCTTGGGGCTATGCAATATTTGCATGCAACTTTACTATTCATCTACGACCCACTATCATTGAATATTTTTGTACTACAGCTCGTGACTGTGTATGAGGATTGACATGAAATTGCAATCTTGAGCTCGGCTAGATGTTATTTATAGGTGCCAAATTGCAATGCCACTGCGCACAATGATGGTTATTTGAGATGAATAAGTTTAGGTTGGATATGAACCTCCATTTATAATCCGCTTATGTAGAAACCTTGTTAGGCGATCTCATTCACTGCTAAATTACGGATTGTCACTTTGATGAGACAATATTCTCGTCGTTAGGGGGAGACAAGATCACAAGTGTTCAAGTGGAACGACGTGAATTGTCGTGGTTTGTCCCCACTAAGTATCATTGCCAGGACCCACCCTGAATTTCACCCTAAAATCCGAAATAAATCCTGCAGGGTCCACCTCCAAGGAAAATTTACCGAAAATTCGGCATAATCTACCTTGAAAATGGACAACCCTTACCTGAAAAATTTTAGGTAAACACTTCTATTAACAGTCATCCATTCTCAACTCTTGGAGCCTGCCTGCTCCCCAAGTTCATCACGTCTCCCAATAACAATTTATCACCTAAAATAATTCCACAACCAACAATAGAGAATTAATAAATTTATTACTGGACTTTCAGAGCATATCTAAAGATGAACGAAAAACAATGAATAAAGAATGAGCGGAAACTGCCTCTGACTATGCCTCGACTCCATGTGCGCTTGACCTCATTTAAACTTATCCTGCATACTGGGCATTTAAAACCAAAGGGCCCAGGAGAAAGTAATTTAAAAACGTTAGAGTGAGTGGACAAAATAAATAAATTAATTTAACAAGAAAACGTAATTTTAATACTTTCCCACATTTAAACTTTTAAAACCTCGATGCACGCAACTTTGATAAAACATTTAACTTTAACTCCAGAATCTCATAAAATGAACAAACTAGCCCTGCTGGTTAATTAAATACGAAAATCTCGTCAGAAGAGATAAATCAGCCACGCTGGTTAATCAAATACATATCTGAGAAAAAAAATAAGATAAGGGGAAGAGTTATCACCATGTAAAAGGAGCCTCCCAAGCTATAATAGCGTCTCACGCTAACCGCTCTACTCACCTATAGTGAAAACCGCTAATAATGGCTAGCTAACAAATAAATATAAATACCGATCGGTTGCCTCCTAGGCTATAATAGCGTCTCACGCTAAGCGCTCTACTCACCTATGGTGAGGACCGCTAATAATGGTTAGCTAGCAATAATCAATATAAGTGACCCTATATTATGGTGACTAAAAATATACGAAATCACTTAAATCCAGTAAACTTCCCCAAGATCATACGAATGGTATGGGTTCCCAACCGTACTTGAAAATCATCAAGAAATTATAATAAACTCAATGTCGTGTCTCACACGTCAAAATATTCTCAAATCCATAATTAAAAGCGAGATTTAATTACCAAATATAAATTGTAAATAATTTCATAAACCGAAAATACTCGCTAAAAATATTCTCAATGTTAATACCGATAATCCACAAGTAAACGAGAAAGTTATAAATAGAGAACCACCGAAAATCCTATTTTCGCTAGTCTTTTATAAATCTCATAGTCATCAAAATAAAACAGATAATAATAAAATCCGGAGTCATAAAGAATTCAAAACTCAAATACTAACTTTAAAACCCGAGCTCAAATCCATAAATCATGACCAACACTTAATCAACGCTTCAAACTCAAATAAATTCAAGACCATATCATAAACCGAAATCATAATATAAGCTCGGTAAATAGAACATTAATTTCCAAAATAAATCATGCATGAATATTTCTTTAAAAACAAAGTGTCCACTCACAGTATTAGGCTTAAGCTTTCAATTACTTGGGACACTCGAGCGCCACCTCCAAACATCTAAGTTGCTAAGTCAATCCCACGCCTGACCATAAGTTGTAGAACAAATCGGTCAGACCGAACTTTAAAATAACCATTGCCTCGTCTTCTTTCCTAGTTTGACTAGGGTTTCCTAGGTTGACCAGGATTGACCAACTAACGATGCTCAACGTTTTCCAATCCAACCTTTGACTTAACAATTCCATCCAATTTTCACTATACATCCTACCAAACGTTAGCCACTTAGGCATCACTTAAAATTCGTTTTGGTGAACCTCGATTTTGATTAATCAACTAATGTAATCTCGTTAGCTCAAAAACATACGAACCATAATAATCTGAAAAACCACCAAATTACTAAGGGCACCCAAAAGGGTTTCTATAAATGGAAGGTTTCCAAAAACATGATAATTTTTCCGATTACAACCCAAACTTTCCTATTTCCAAAATGACATACAACGAAAAAGAAACATCGATCACTACCTCCATCGTTTCTGCCACCTCCGCCCCTTGCCGGAATATTCTGCCGGATTTCGGCCTCTTGCCGGAATTTTGCCATGATCTCCCTATAAGCTCTAATTCTCCGAGTTATCGACATACAAGGGTACAACAACACCATTTCAGTTCCAGTTTAATCTCAAACAACCAAGCACGAACAACACAAGAGCAAGACAACAACTAAATCTCAAAGTTTACCTTTACCTTGCCCAAACCGAAGAACCAGCAAAAGAACACGGACTCTACCCTCGTCGGAAAGCTATTGCTAAGCATTGCCTCGACCAGAACAGCACCGGTTGCTAAAATTTTTCGACGCTTTGCCTAACTCAAGCTGGCCACCACGACATCAGAAGAGGAAGGAGGAACTCCAGGACGCTTTGTTGACGCTGAGAAGCCTCGACAGCATCAACGATTATGGCTCGCCGGAAATCCCAAATTAGGCAGAAATTAGGGTTTCAAGTTCGGGCTCGATTAAAGATGAAACAAACCCAGAAAAGAAGAGGAGAGGAAGGAGAACAAGAATATGACCTTGGTCCGTCGATTAGTCGCCGGAACTCACCGAAATTTATGAAGGACAGTCATCGTCCTCCTCTTCCAATCTCCGTCGATAGTGGATGCCTCCCGGATTCAAGAACGGAGCTACGTCGAGATGGAGGAGAGGATCACTTTGGTGGCAGTCTCGTCGCCAGGGGTGGCCGGACGGCGCTGCCGGTGAGGAGACGATGGAGGAAAGAGAGAATGATTAGAGAGACTGGGAGCTCAGGTCAACGCCCGAGTCTGGGTGCTTGACCGAGTCAACCCTCTCTTATCCTTTTATACCCTAACCAATGGTTGAGATCAAAACCCTAAAGATCCGACGGCCAAGATTAATCCACAATTTTCTAATTTCATAACATAAATTTTCTTTTTACCAACCTTCAATAAATCGTAGAAAATAGTTCGACACTCTAAAAATAATCTGAAGACACCGGAGAACCTGTGTTGACACCTACTACTACATCGGGGCCTTAAAAGAGGAATTTAACATTTTGAGAAAAACTCAAAAATGAACTTGAGCGTTAAATTACCAAGTTATCGAGCAGGGTTAAATTTCTCAGTAAAATTGGATACGGGGCGTTACACTCATCTTGATCCCAAATGCTTAAAGTGTAAAGTGACGAGATCACATGCTGCAAATATGTCTGCAAGAATTGATGTCTTATCAAGAGGACATAGCGTGACCAAAAGGAGTTGGTCTTGATGCCATCACCATGGATGGTGATATGGTGACGCCATATAGTGGTAAAATTGGTGTCACAAGGCCGTGTGGCTCCCCAAAAGGAGGGAGGCCCTTAGATTCGATACTTTCTCACACTAGGAAGAAAGCAAGCTTGGCATAACCTGATCCATTGATCAGTGATACTCAAATCTGTGTCATTAAGTCTGAATTGTGATTATCGTTGGGGGACGCCTCAATGTCAAATCCAAACCATATAGAGATATCTACAAGTATTACACTAGTCTACATGAGGATGTGGGATAATGAGGTGATGCCGAAACCGCAAGCTAAACCCTATCAACTATGTCTTTGTTAGATAGTGCAGTGAGAACAAAAGTTTAGACTCACCTTATGGCGCAAGGTCTCTCACTGACACACATTGGGATCGACTACGATTAGATATGCTCTCGTAATGGATGTCATTAAACTCCACTACTTTGTCAGTTTGGTAGTTTCTAAATAACTGAATATGCAGCATATGAATGTGGTCATAATAACATCTCTATGGGATCAGAGATATACATGAAGATCTTAAACAAACTTCATTCATCTGAATCAAATGACTGCAGACCACAGGAGCACGCGTTTGCTAAAGGTATTGAAACACACATGGACTCTACTTGATTTGGAAGGGATATGGTGAATTATGCTTTTGCGTGTTTATTCCAGATTTACATGGACTCTTGATGGATCAAGAGATGCCAATATGTATCAACATCCGAAGTTAAGAATGAAAAAGATCTTGGAAGACACGGTCTCGAAAAGGTACTCGATGACTGTATTGATGATGATTTTACATCAATCGGTTTAGGCGCTCTATAACTAGTGAGGTTTACATAAACTCCCATGATTAGTTAAAGTCTTTGCTCTTTAGAGAGATCGGTTATTTTGTCTAAAGCAAGATGACAAATATGTGTTAAGAGACGGAATTCTCATCTAAATACAATAAGACGCAACAATGTACTCAACACAATACAAAAGACTTGACATCTCATTCGCTATGAAAAGTTGTAAAGCTAAGTGTAACTATGCGCCCACGCAATGCCAATGTAATGGTAGTAACTCCTTTTTCAATACTTAATGGTATGAAAGGTTGAGGCTTATCTATCTCTACATAAGAAAGACACATCAAAAACGAAATCAGAATCTGTCAAGTTTCGTAGGTCAAATTACACGAGACCTACAAGAAATCTCACTCATTGGAAAATGGTGAATTTGGTACCATTGGAAAGGTATATGTGTCTACTTTCCAGGGACATGAACCATTTGATCATACCTGTCATATTGAGTGATTTATAGCCGTTTTCGTAAAGTAGGACGAATCTGTCCGAGAATCTGATTTTGCCAAAACAACCAACTTTGACGGGACTTTGTAAACAGCTCCTGATGAACCAGAATGTGTGTAATATACAATTAGAAAGATAAATGAGTCTCATTTCCAAAACTGTTTACGGTTCCTTCATATGTGCTCCCTAGAGGAAGTTACGGTTGTTCTAGTAACTGAAGGTCATGCTACGCGGAAATCTGATTTCCTGCACGGAACTTATGTTTTGAGTACACAAACGGCCTTCTCCTCAAGATCGAAGTGTAAAAGATCATGTTTGAGGATAATATGGCAAGATCTAGTTAATCATTACCCAATGCCACATTTGAAGACATGTTAAAGAGCATTAACATGCTAAGTTATTGAAATTTCCATGATTAATAAAAATCATGAAAAACCCTATGATTGATGTAAAGACTAGTTAATCATTGCCCAATGCCACATTTGCAGATATGTTAAAGAGCATTGACATGCTAAGTTATTGAAATTTCCGTGATCAGTAAGAATCATGAAAAGCCCTATTGTTAATACATAGCCAAAACACTTGGCCATGCCAAGAATGTAGCATCATTACCCGATCGCCGGAGATCATTCTGGCCAAGACTCCGCCAGTAAGGCCTTCGTAGGCACCCAAAGAGTGGAGGCATAACAACAATACACATGCCAGATCCACTTTGCAACAGCTAAACTCCCCCGAAAGGAGGGAGACTGAACAATGTCATAAAACAGTCCCACATCAAAAACCCCAATATTAGCCTATAAAACAGACACATATTCCCAAATAAGGTAAGTTCATTACTCCTCCCATACTCTCGTACAATACAAGTAACAACTCAACGCTAACTTAAAGTCGAAGACTGGGCCACCCCAGTCCCGACTCCTGACGTATTGTTACTTGTGCAGTTACAGGACCCGGAGCCAAGGATTCGACATCCCGTCCCGTGATCTCGGGAGAGGTAGAAACAATTGGCGCTAGAAGGAGGGCCCCTTCTTGTGGAACTCCCATTTTAACTTAAAAGGATGGTGGAAATTATGGATGACCCAAACGAACCTGAGACCCACATAGAAAAGGAACTTTTCCAATCTAGAGACACTTCTCTTAACTAAGCTACCGCATCCACAGGCCATGTTAACCACCCTGATGCTGCTACAACCCTCGAAATTTTAAAAAATGACTTCCATTCATTCCGAGAGCAAGCGGCTAAGGATAAAACAGAGGCCCAAGCGTACCGAGTACGCATCGTTGAGCTGGAAAATGAACAATTCCTGCTCCGCGCCACCTTAGATCACCGTAACAACTACAATGAAACCTTAGAGCGTGCAGTGAGGGTCACTCCCACCCCGGATCCGACCCTGACATCTCTTTTACCTAACCAAGGATAGAACAGTTCCGTGCTCCCGGGAGGCCCAAATCAGATCATTTATGTCACTCATCCACTCACCCACCCATCATTTCCACTCCTAGCCCCTCAACCATCTGCACTCAATAATGAGTCCATTGCCCCGATAAACCGACCCGAGCAATCTGATACTCCCAACCCTAATCCCAACTCTGCCAACCCACCTCTCGACATGCAATCCGGACTTCTCCTCCAGCTCAGCAATTCTGTCACTCAGTTGGCCTCACGAATTGAGAGCGTCGAGAGTCACGGGAGCCAACGATCTCTATTCTCGGGGTATGGACACCGCCCAAGTCCTTTCACGCCACGAGTTCAGCTGGATAAGAGACCACCCGAGGCCAAACTTTTCAAGAGAGACAAATATAAGGGTACCGGGGACCTCACCTCCACCTTGAAACATTCCTCTCGTTATGCAGCTCCACTGATAGGAGCATAAAGTGTGACGTTCTTAATATGTTTATACCCTTTATTTACCCTTTGTTAATTCCTATTTAGTTGTTTTAGCTTTATATTTGTGTTTAGTGTAGAATAATTGCTTAATGTAGAAATATGTAGGTTTTAGTGTTAGAATGCATAGTATTTTCGGATTTGAATAATTTGGTGTTGAAATTGTGCTAAGTGTTGGAAATCCTTGTTTACTCAGGATTCCTGTCTTGATCAGGATTCCATCTTTCCTCTTTCCTAGTTTCTAATTTTCTTATTTCTAATTTTCTTATTTCTATTTCAGGAAAGTCTAAACCCGTGTTGAATAGGAAATGTTTTCCTAACTCATGAGGAAAAGGTGGCCGGCAGCTAGGAGTTCCTGCTTGAGCTAGGAGAAGTACAATCCGAGATATGTATGGAGATGCCATGAAGATTTCCCAAGTCACCAAGGAGAGAGAAACCGTGTGGCCCAAGAGAGGAAGTTAAATCCAACTTGGACTTGGTTTTGCCGATTCAATAGGATTCCTTGTGCTTGAGGAATACTTGGAGATCAAGACTTGTTACTCTATAAATAGGGCACGACATGGAAGCAATTGAGGATCATCAACCCGTGCAAAATTACACCAAAGCTTTGCTGAAACTTCATCATTCTCCAAACACCATAATCCGAACTCACCATCATCCTTGATCCGAAGCAAGTAGCCTAGGGTTCCGCTCACTCGAAGAATAGAACAAGTAGGGATATTCTGAGAGTGTATTCCATCTTTTACTTTTGGATTAGAATGTGTTTGTTCTTATTGATATTTGTTTTAGGTTTTTGCTTAAGTATGTTTCAATTCTTGTCTATGAGATAGAAGTACTTTTGAGCTATGTTTTGAATTGAAGTTTACGATTTATGATCGATGATTTTAGGTTTTATGCCGTGAGTTTTATGTCCATGTACTTTAAGATTTTCGGTGTTTTCTTCTATTTTCATGTGTAATTGATACAAGTAGTTGATGTTGCATGTGTTAATCATCCAAGGTTCGACTTTGATACAAGTAGTTGATAAGTTGCATTGTCTTTGTTATTTCACCGATTTTCTACCTATGTTTGATTTGGACTTGTGCTTAAACACATCGATTCTTTATGTGATACGTAATTGCATGATTAGTTTATGTGTGTGACCTATAAGTAGAGCACATAGCCGAGCTTGTTTGTGTCACGATGTTGAATGAAACCTGTAGTCTAATTCAAAGTATGTCTATGTCATAGGAACCACGTAGGAACTTATGTGCATATCAAATTTAGGTTGTGTATTTGCTCACGGTGTGGACTTAAATGAGATTAGAGATTGTCTTCTTTGTTCTTGCATGGTTGTTTGGTTGTGTTTGCATGATTGTTGGTTGATCATATGTAAATATGTATAGAGGTAATTTAGGATTTATTTTCAATGTCTATTCCGAAATCATCAAACTCTTAAACCCTATATGCTTATTTCGACATTTATATTAGGTTAGATGGATCTACCCTGTAGTTGGATCCGCGGTTTATAATGATCCCTGCTTGCTTTATACTATGATTGATTTGTTGACAGGGTTAATTGATGCGTGTGCAAATACGTTATATCATCCACTCGATACACAGATGCCATCGCATGTCACGCCTTCCAAGAAATCCTCTCAGATGAGGCACTTAGTTGGTTCCTCAACTTGCCCCCCAACTCCATTGACAATTTTGACCAACTCTCGGAGCGCTTCCTCAACCGTTTCATACTCCATGCCAGTATTTACCGAAGTATGGATGCTTTGTTTAACATCAAGCAAAAAGAAGGTGAAGGACTTCATGCATTGCTATCCAGGTGGCAATCAGCCACAGCACGCTGCCACAACCTGGAACCCCGAGTCGTTGAACAAGATTTTCACCAGGCCCTGCTTCCCTGCAGTTTTCTAATGGAGATTAATATGAACCCTCCAAGGTCATACGATGCCTTGATGGACCTTGCTGTCCGATGGGCACGCGCCGAGTTTGCCACATTTGGGCATTCCGATCAAACCACCACATTAGCTCTTCCAGCCCCCCCCCCCAAGCAACCATCACAGCAAAAATATGACCATTATGATAGAAGCAAGCAGCATGGCAACTCCCGAGATAACAACCATGGGCGTGGTCCAGACCGCCGCTATAATGGGCAGCGTGGACGGGACCATCCTTATCGGTCTCGAGAGCAGAGCCCCCAGCAGCAGCGTCGCTCTTCCCCGCCACCCCGTTACGAAGTCCACACTACCCTGACCACTACATACGAGGACATCTGGGCCAAGCACAAAGACCTCATTCCCCCACCACCCAAGAGTAAGTACCCCAACAAGCCCTGACGGGCCACAGGGAATAAGTATTGTGCTTATCATGATGACAATGGCCACACCACTGAGATGTGCTGTGGCCTCCGCAATGCAATAGAGCACTTGATCCGTAACGGGCAACTCCACCAGTATTGCACTCTCGCAACAGGAGCTAACGCCATTGAGGTTCATGGCCAGATCCTAACCCTGCATGGCGGAGCCCCGCGACTTCCCCATCGTCAACCCTCTGCCAAAAGGCAATGTACAACTCCTTTGGAAATTCTCGAGTTGTAAAGAGGGGTCACCGCTACCCCATCAGCATGGGACCAGGTGTCATTTCACAAAGGGGAAGACACAATAAAATGTCATCACAATGAGCCATTCATAATCAATGTCCAAGTGGATCATTACAGATGTCACAGAGCCCTTGTGGACACAAGAGCTACAGTCAGTGTAATGTTTGTTGATTGTTATAGAGGTCTCCGGCACGACCGAGCTAAACTGTACAACAACCATGATCCTCTTGTCAGCTTCTCGGGAGAGATTGTACAGCCCTTAGGCTCAGATCGGTTGACAGTTTCAGTGGGGACCAACCCCCGTCGTGCTTCTATCACGACACGTTTTCTCATAGTTGATTGTCCCTCATCCTATAACATCATCCTGGGCCGCGACATCATTTGGGGACTACAATGCTTCATTGCAGGTCACATGCTACTCATGAAAGTGCCTACCCCGGGAGGCATACTTACAATCCAAGGAGATAGGGCAGCCATTAAACACTGCCACCTTAATGCCATGCTGCCACTCAGCCCCTCTGATCCCATTGATGACCCCAGGGATGACCCTGACGGGAAAGAAAAGAAGAAGCAGATCCTAAGGCCTAACCCGGCAGAAGACACAGAGTGGGTCTCCCTATCACCCAGTGCTCTCGAGAGGAAAGTCCGCATAGGCACAAACCTTAACCCGGAACTCTGCGAGATGCTCGTTGCCTTTCTCCAAGATAACCAAGCAGTCTTTGCTTGGTCCTATACTGACATGCCAGGCATTTCCCTTGATGTCATCACATACAAACTCAACATCCTCAAGAACTATCCCTCTGTCAGGCAGAAAAGGCGTGTCTTTAACCCGAAAAAGTACCGGGCTATACAAGCCGAGGTTCAAAGGTTGAAGGAGATCAAGTTCATCTAAGAGGTCTGCTACCCAGTCTGAGTTTCCAATGTTGTCATGGTTCCTAAGCCTAATGGGAAATGGCGAATGTGTGTTGATTACACTAACCTCAACAAAGCATGTCCCATGGACAGCTTCCCCTTGCACGGATTGACTAGTTAGTTGACTCCATAGCTGGCTATAAGATGCTCAGCTTTTTGGATGCCTACTCGGGATATAACCAGATTAAGATGCACCCGACAGATCAGGAACACACTACTTTTGTTACTGACAAAGGACTGTACTGCTACGGGGTCATGCCCTTTGGCCTCAAGAATGTAGGCGCAACCTATCAGAGGTTAGTCAATGTAATGTTTGAAGAAGAAATTGGGGAGGTCATGGAAGTATATGTGGATGACATGCTGGTCAAAAGCAAGACAGAGGATGACCACATTGCCAATCTAAACAAAGTCCTCACTAAGCTCCTGACTCACGGGATGCGCCTCAACCTACAGAAGTGTATTTTGGTTGTGGGCGGAGGAAAGTTTCTAGGATTCATGGCCAGCGAAAGAGGCATTGAAGCCAACCCGAAAAAGGTACAAGCCATACTTAACATGGCTGTTCCGAGTACCCGGAACGAGGTCCAGTGCCTCACAAGACGCTTGGTAGCTCTGGCCCGGTTCATCTCCTGCCTCACAGACAAATGTAATCCATTCTTTCAATTGCTCAAAACCCAATATAAAGAGAATGTGGCATGGGGCCCGAATCATGACGATGCCTTCAACAATATCAAAGTTTACCTAGCGGCAGTCCCCCTCCTCTCCAAGCCTGTCTCTAGAGAGGTGCTTTACCTATATTTGGTTGTGTCTGCCACAACCATTAGCGCTGCTCTCACACGCCATGAGCATGACAATGAGCTCCCAGTATATTACTATGGAAGAGGTTTTGCAAACCCCAAGACCTGCTACCCTGATATTGAGAAACTTGCCCTCGCCCTCGTCACTGTAGCACGAAAACTCAGGCAATATTTCCAAGCTCATACAATTCATGTCCTAACTAACCATCCCCTACGCCAGATACTCCAAAAACCTGAAACTTCAGGACGCATGGTAAAATGGGCAATTGAATTGGGCGAGTTTGACCTTCATTTCAAACCAAGAACAGCCATAAAAGGGCAAGCAGCTGCAGATTTTATTGCTGAGTTCATCCCCCTGGACCATAGCAACCCAGACCCAAACGCCCCCTCCTGGGACGCCATCTGGGAAATCCATGTTGATGGATCCTCAAACAACAGGCTCAGTGGAGCAGGCATTATAATCACAGACCCAGAGGGAAATTCCTATGAGTATGCTCTCCGGTTTGAATTCAAAGCATCAAATAACAAAGCTGAGTACGAGGCCTTAATAGCTGGCATTTAGCTCTGTCGGGAACTCGGAGTCCTGCATCTCCACATATTCAGTGATTCCCAACTTGTTGTCAATCAATTGGCAGACGATTTTAAGGCTAACCAGAACAACCTGGGGTCCTAGAAAAGCCTAGCTGGGGCCCTTTTGCAACATTTCACATCTTACAAGCTAACACAAATCCCAAGGGCCAAGAACTCCAAAGCTGATGCCCTTTCGAGACTCGCCACAGCCCCTCCTGAGTCCACACCACCGGATGTGCACATTGAAATCCTAGAAAAGCCTAGTATCTCGAAGGCCTACTCAGAAATCTTTGCCCTCGAGACAACTAGCCAGCCCTTGTGGATGGACTCATATGTAGCCTTCCTTTCTAATGACACCTTGCCCTTGGACAGAAAAGAAGCACAGCGGTTGCACCACAAGGCTTCACTCTACCTACTTAGGGGCGGTAAGCTGTATCGCCGTGGCCAATCATGCCTCTTCCTGAAGTGCTTACCTATAGAAGAGGGACACAAGGTATTAAGGTCCCTCCATAGTGGGGTCTGTGGAAACCATGCGGGGGCCTGGAACCTCATGTTCAAAGCACTCCGAGATGGGTATTACTGGCCCACACTAGAACAAGATGCAAAAGCAATTGTCCGAGCATGCCTCCAATTCTACAAATTTGCTAATTTTGCTCATCACCCCCTAGTGCCACTATCTGTTATCATCTCCCCAGTCCCTTTCACTCAGTGGGGACTCGACTTCGTGGGACGGTTACCAACAGCCCCAGGACAACTCAAGTTTGCAATCGTTCTGGTAGACTACAACACGAAGTGGATAAAGGCAGAACCCCTTGCCACAATCACAACTGAAAAGGTGATCAACTTCCTCTGGCGAAATCTATACCGCCGGTTTGGGGTGCCACAAACCATCATCACCGATAATGGGACATAATTTGACAATGACACATTCAAAGAATTCCTCTCCAAGCAAGGCACCACAATCTTCTATGCCTCCCGAGCACACCCTCAAACCAACGGCCAGGTAGAAGCCATTAACAAGCTCATCTAACAGAACTTGAAGAAACGCTTGAAGGACGCCAAAGGGTTGTGGGTAGCCAAGCTCTTGGAAGTCCTTTGGGCACTGCGTACCACCCCAACAACAGCTATAGGTGAATCCCCATACCTCCTGTCCTATGGCACCGAGGCAGTGATTCTAGTGGAAATGGAGGTTCCGAGTGAACGTGTCACGGCATACGACCCCGAGACAAACGTCACAGGGTTAAAACTTAACATGGACCTCTTGGAGGAACGTCGGGACATGGCACATCTCAGGAATGTCAACAACAAGCAAAAAATTGCTCAACACTACAACAAGAAAGTTGTTTCCCGCCCCCTAAAGGTAGGTGATTGGGTCATGAAAGAAGTCATTCCCCACCCCACGGGACTCAAGGCAAAGTGGGAAGGCCCACTAGAGATAGTCAATGCCCCGGGACCAGCTACATTCTATCTCCGCGACACTGATGGCCGGGTACTACCCCGCCCCTAGAATGCTCGTCATCTCCACCTCTACCCTGTTTAACTCGAATCAACACCCCAAGGCCAACATGGCAACTAGCATTTCATCAGTTGTACTTTAGCCCGGTAGCGGCCCAAGTCAAATGTACACCTTGCCCATTAGCGGCCTATCCTAAATGAAGATGCTATTTTTGTTCTTTTTTTTTTAGCATACCGTGTCACGAACACGGACAACATCACAACAAAAGGGGAAACAAAAACGACAACATTCTTTAATGCAAACAAGTATCAACCTGGACTCCTAGGCAATCTATAAATAACTGGCTAACCACGCCATCAATATTGTTTCAACAGCAAACAAAAATTGAAACCTAACAAAACAACCTAGTACGTCAAAATAATCATTTCTCCCCGGAAGAGGCCTCGCTTGACTTGTTCATGCTCCTGCCACTCTTCGACCCGCTACCACGTCCACGGCTTTGACTAATATTCACCGACACCCTCTAACCATAAGCATGTTTAGACCAGTCACGCGACGTTGGGGGAGGCCTCATGACGACATTGGGGCGCACCAGGGAGCTCACTTGTTGCATCTCACCGACAGGGGACTTGCTCGCTAGAATCTTCTGCACTTCAGCACGAGGTGGCGCCACAGGCCCCGGGACCTGAGGGATAAGGCGTTCGACAACAGACGATGCAACCTGAGACACTACAACTTGGGCAGCAGAGGACCCCTCGGGACACGGAGCCCTCAGCGGTGAAGGAACGATTGTCGCAAGTGGCCGCGGCATGCCCGCCACCGGCACTTCCTTGGGCGCGAGATCTCGGCTTCATGCTGCTTAACCAAAGACCGCGAGAACTTGGCTTGCTTTTTTTTCTCTAGGGACATCTGCTCCAAAGCCTTCCTCGCTGCATCCCTCTAAGCGTAGAACTTACGCATGGCAGCCTCATTAATCCAACCAGCTTGGCACACAGTCTTGCTCAGCTCATCTAGCCCCCGGTTATAAGCACTCTTCAACTGCTGCTTATACAGGTCGCTCTCCCGAAACACCCTCTCCCCAGCCCCGGCAGCCCTAGCACACTTCAACTTCCACACCCTGACACGACCCACCCCGTATTTCACCCTGAACCCAGAGTAAATCGTGCAGAGACCACCTCCAAGGAAAGATTTATCGCAAAAATTCGGTAAAATCTCCCCTGAAAATGGACAACCCTTCCTAACGAAACCTGCAAACACTCCTAAAGGTTCGAACTCCAACCTTATATACTCCTGGAGCCTTCGTGCTCCCCACAAATCACAACATCTCCCAATATAGATTTACTAATCTAACAAAGATCCTATAAGACAACCACATATTCAAAACAACTCTATTTGAGAGGAAAGAAACTAGAAATAAATAAAAATGAGCGGAAGCTATACTATTGACTATGCCTCTTCTCCATGTACGCCCGACCTCAACTATGCAATCCTGCAGACTGGACATTTTAAAACGAAGGACCCAGGGGAAGACATTTAATAACGTTAGAGTGAGTGGACAAAAATAATTTAATAACAAAATATTTATGCATTCCCATTTTAATTTCATAGAAAAATATACTGCATGCGGCAGCTCAAAAGTGCTCAACTCATAAATTGACAATTTCACGACTAGCACCGGCTAGTCACCAACTCAAATAAAATGGAGCCTCTTAGGCTAAACTATATATAAACATATATTCGTATGTATTTACACTCGTCAGACTCCTTATATGAATCCTAGAAACAAATTAAAAAATAGAAATTCATACAAGGCTACGACGCTTGCGTCTAACGCTCATGTCGCACCAAAATAGAATTTTTCCTCATTATGACCGAAGAGGACGGGTGTATATACGTGTGGACTCCCTATATGAAAACCTATATGAACAAAATAAGAAAGTAGTTTTCATATAGGGCTACGACGCTTGTGTCCAACATTCACTTCGCGCCATAATGAAATTTTACCTCATTATGACGGACCAAGCACGTATGGCTAGCTAACATTTATATACATACTATACTCATCAACATCCAATATAAATATCCACCGAAAATCTCATTTTTAGTAACTCTCCAAAAGATGAAAATTGCCAAATAACAGAGAAAGCAATAAATTTCAGCAGAAGAATAATTGATCAACAATATAATACATCGCATGCTTTTAATTAAAACAAAAGTCCACTCACAACTTTAGGCCTAAGACTGACGTCGATCCGAGGTCTCTCCAATTTGAGTCTCCTCACGTCCTGTTCCAAATATATAATTAATTTCTCAACTAAAATCCAATATTTATACAAAATAGGCAAAATTAACCGAGAGCCATAAACATGCTCATCATTGCCTAACTTCGATATTCTTAAATCGAAACGACCTAAACTTTAATACCATACTCGGTAGCCGTAAATACAACCTTTCTTAGAAATTGACTTAAATCTTACGGCCGGATTTTACATTATTCAACCGCCAAAATACCAAACTTCGGAAATTCTCAAACCTATCCAAATCTCATCCAAAAATTCCATAATTCATATTAATATACTCCTCTAATTATTACACATTTAAAACCATCAAAAACTCCAAAACAGCGCCGGCGCCGGCGCCGGCTCCGCAGGCAGCGGTGGCTAGAGGCCGATTTTGGCGACCTCCAAATCCTACCAAATTTTAACAGTAGCTTCCTCTCCACTCCCTCTACAACTTTCCTAACTAACACAAACCCAAAATCTGAGCCTAGCTATGCTAATCAAACGGAAACATCCTAAAAGCCTTAGAATTTCAACTTCGAATTTCTCCTTACCTAAAGTGAACCGGAGTGAGTCCTTTTAGGGCAAGGCAGCTGGGTTGGAGACCTACAAAATCGTATATGGCTTGCCCGGTTTGGTGGCCAGAGGTGGGAGCTCCGGCGAGAAGACAACCGGTCCTTCGGGACGAGTTTCCTTCCGCTCGGCTGTGAAGTGGCAGCGCTCACCGGCCAATGATGAGACAGGATGAGACGCCGGTCCAGACGGGACCGTGCGGCAGCCTGGCTTGGCCGGACGACAGCGGCGGGCGGAGGATTTCTGGTAGAGAAAGAGAGATCTCGGGAGAGGAAAAGAAAAGAGAGAAGAAGAAAAAGAGGAGAAGAAGAAAAGAAAAAGAGAGGAGATAATGGGTTTGGGTCTCACACCAACCCGGCCCAACACCACACAAATACCCAACTTCACCAATTTAACACCCCAAAATAAAATACCCTATTAAAAATTACCTTTTACTAGCTAAAATTCACCATTTTTACCGTCGACACATTTTTCTCCTACGAATAACTCTCTGAAATAATCGCCCCCCAAAACCCTTCTAGGGACCAATAAACTATATCTCAATGCCGGAGACGGTAAAAATTCTTATTATAATCAAGCTGGTAAATAAGGTAAAAATTTAAAGGCCGGGATGTGACAATTCTCCCCTCCTTATAAAAATTTCGTCCTCGAAATTTACATACCTGTCATTCGAAGAGATAGGGATATTGTTGCATCATTTGCTCCTCTGATTCCCAAGTAGCTTCTTCTACTTGATGACTTCTCCAAAGCACCTTGATAAGTGAGATTGTCTTGTTCCTAAGCACTTGCTCCTTTCGGTTGAGAATTTGAACCGGTTCCTCTTCATAGGACAAATCTCTCGTCAAACTGATCGGGTGCTCTTGCAGCACATGAGAGGGATCGGCAATATACTTGCAAAGCATGGATACATGAAACATGATAGGAGCACAAAGTGTGACGTTCTTAATATGTTTATACCCTTAATTTATCCTTTGTTAACTCTTGTTTTGTTGTTTTAGCTTTATATTTGTGTTTAGTATAGAATAATTGCTTAATTTAGAAATATGTAGGTTTTAGTGTCAAAATACATAGTATTTTCGGAATTGAAGAATTTGGTGTTGAATTGTGCTAAGTATTGGAAATCCTTGTTTACTCAGGATTCATGTCTTGATCAGGATTCCATCTTTCCTCGAAGCCGAGTCCATGAAGGAGAGGTCTAAACCAAGTCCAATATGTAGAAGAATATCTAAATTCGGCAGAATTTCAAGAATGTCCAAGCCTTGAAAATCCGGATCAAATCGGGAGAATTCCTGTGCACGTCTGCCAACTTCAACGGACTCTCCAGGACAGCTCACAATGAGTCAGAAAACGTACCAGATATGGATAGAAAGCTACGGGAGTCTAGTTTCCAAATCAATTGGAATCACCTCAATATCTATTTTCTAGAGGAAGTTATGACGTAATCATCAGAAGGAGGTCATTCTGCCGAAATTGAGAAGAACTAGGAATCCTAAACCAACTTGGTTTAGGCTTTGTGGCTGACTTCTCTAGGGTTTTTCCTCTATATAAAGCACGACTTCAAGGACAGAAGATCATCATCAACCCGTGCAAATAACACCAAAGCCTTTGCCGAAACTCCATCAACCTCCAAACACTACAATCCGATCCCACCTTCAGCATTTGTCCAAAGCACGGAGCCTAGGACTCCGCTCACTCGAAGAATAGAACACGTAGGGATATTTTGAGAGTGAATTCCATCTTCTATTTTCGGATTGCTATGTGTTTGTTCTTGTTTTTGTTTGTTTTAGGTTTTTGCTTAAGTAAACTTCGATTCTTGTCTATGAGATAGAAGTACTTTTGAACCATGTTTTAGATTAAAGTTTTTCAATTTTTAATCAATGATTTTAGGTTTTATGCCGTGAGTTTTATGTCTAAATACTTTAAGATTTTCGGTGCTACATTCCATTATCATGTGTAGTTGATACAAGTAGTTGATATTGCATATGTTAATCATCCAAAGTTCGACTTTGATACACGTAGTTGATAAGTTGCATTGTCTTTGTTTTTCACTGATTTTCTACCTATGTTTGATTTGGACTAGTGCTTAAACACATCGATTCTTTATGTGATACGTAATTGCATGATTAGTTTATGTGTGTGACCGATAAGTAGAGCACGTAGCCGAGCTTGTTTGTGTCGCGATGTTGAATGAAACCCGTAGTCTAATTCTAAGTTGGTCTATGTCATAGGAACCACGTAGGAACTTATGTGCATATCAAATTTAGGTTGTATAATTGCTCACGGTGTAGACTTAAATGAGATTAGAGATTGTTTTCTTTATTCTTACATGGTTGTTTGGTTGAGTTTGCATGATTGTTGGTTGATCACATGTATATATGTATATAAGTAATTTAGGATTTATTTTCATTGTTTATTCCAAAATTATCAAACCTTTAAACCCTTTATGCTTATTTTGACATTATTAATAGATTAGATGGATCTACCCTGTAGTTGGATCCCCGGTTTAGAACGATCCCTGCTTGCTTTATACTACGATTGATTTGTTGACAGGGTTAATTGATGCGTGTGCAAATACGTCTTATCAAATGGCGCCGTTGCCGGGGATCCTTCGGGATCCTCGATCTTTTTAATTGTTGAAATTTGCATTGTATATATGTCTATATGTTTATATTTGTAAAGTTAAAACCATAAATTTGTATATGATGTAATTATGTTTTATTTTTGTCTTTCTACTTTAATACTTGTATGAATAATGTTGTAGGTTGTAATGCGCAGGAATAGGTAAGATCCCTTTTGTTAATTCTAGCCTTAACCCTTCTTGTTTACTCTCGGGTTTGCATGAGGTTGTGGGCGGCTTTTATTAACACTTGGAGTCATGTTTGGTTCATAAGTTTGTTGCTAGCTGAGTACATTGGTACGCTCCTTCTATCGCTCTGGTGCATGGGACCAAAATTGGATCTCAAGAGCCTTGAAAACATACATCTCGGTGATGGAGTTTTTATTGCTCACTAAACGAGTCCTATCATGTTCACTATCTCTGGATTGAGCTATTGACCTTTAGAAACAACGCTTCAAGCTTGTGATCGAAACATCAATATCCAGGCCGCACGTCCACAGTGTCTTACCATCAAGAATCATTATTTATTTAAGTGTTTTAGTAGCAACTCGAAAATAAACTTGTATGACTTTGTAATCTTAAAGATTGGTGCCATGTATGATTTTGTATTTCATTTGTTTCAAAATTTATCTCTTGATTTTTGAATTTCTTTTGTTTTTCCTTTGTTTTGTTTTCCTTTGATTGATTTTTGGAACCCTTGATTCCTTTCTCTTATTTATAAGAACCCTTGGTTCTTAGCTTAGTCTAGTTTATTGCTTTTGATTTCGTTTTATACAAGAGCATATTGCTGCATGATGACGAAGATATTGAAGAGGTTTATGCCGAGAAGCAGCCGGACAAAGAGGCCGTGCCTCAGTCCAAGAGAGAGAGTACGGCAGTTCCTGCCGAGAAGAAGAAGGTGCAAGAGGCCGTGCCTCTTGCAGTCCCTGCTGATCCGAAATCCACTCAAGCCGTGCTTGAGAAAGGTTTACTAAATCAAAGCACGATGAAGCTGATCATGCAATGATTGAGTTATTCAAGAAGGTGGAAGTAAACATGCCATTGCTTGAGTGCATTCAACAAAATCCAAAGTATGCGAAATTCTTGAAAGAGTTGTGCACCAACAAGAGGCTACCACGAGAGAAGGATGTAGCGGTAATGAATGAAACCATCTCTGCGGTTTTTCAAAGGAAACTACCACCTAAGCTCAAGGATCCAGGGAGTTTTTCGATTCCATGCACCATTGGTACTCATAGTTTTGATAAGATCATGTTAGATCTAGGTGCTTCGATTAATGTTATGCCCTCTTATCTTTATGCAGACTTAGGTCTAGGTGAGTTGAAAAAGGATAATATTATCATTAGATTAGTTGACCGCTCCAACAAGATCCCTCTGGGATATGTTGAGGATGTTTTAGTGCAGGTTGCAAGTTTAACATTTCCTGCAGATTTCTATGTCATTGACATGGAACCGGCGGATGCAGATGACAAAGAAATTCCCATTCTGTTGGGAAGACCATTCATGAGAACCGCCAGGACCAAAATTGATGTCTACTCAGGGGAACTAACTTTCGAAATAGATGGAGACATCATCAGTTACAATATTTTTGACGCAATGAGGTATCCACTTCCTGAACTGTTTCGAGATTCTTTTTCTATTGATGTTGTGGATGCTCTTGCAGATGAATATGTGGAGACAATAGCTCAAGACACATTGGCACTCACCTTGGCAAAAGGAATCGGATTTGATGCCATGGGGAACAAAATCACATTAACTCAAGATGCCGTGCCTATTCCCTTGTTTGAAACCGTGCAGTCACTAGAGGTGGCTGCCGAGGTATGCTACTCCTCCCCTAGTCCAATTCTCTTTCATCTAACAAGTTTCTTCCTTCCATTGTCCAAGCTCCAAAATTAGATCTCAAGGTTCTTCCGGAACATTTGAAGTATGTGTACTTGGGAGAGAATGAAACGTTGCCGGTTATCATATCATCATCATTAGAGAAGGCGCAAGAGGAGAGACTGATCGAAGTTTTGAAGAGACACAAGACGGCCATAGGGTGGACCTTAGCCGACATCAAGGGAATTAGTCCTACAATGTGTGTTCACCGAATTTTGCTTGAAGATGGAGCAAAGCCGACCAAGGAAGGTCAACGAAGTCTTCATCCACCTATGATGCAAGTTGTGAAGGATGAGGTGACAAAATTGCTCGATTGTGGAGTCATCTACCCAATTTCGGATTCAAGGTGGATTTCACCGGTTCAAGTTGTGCCAAAGAAGAGCGGAATCACGGTGGTGAAGAATGATGAAAACGAGCTTGTGCCGCAAAGGACTGTAACCGGCCACCGAGTGTGTATCGATTATAGGAGGCTCAATGCAACAACAAGGAAGGATCACATGCCATTGCCATTCATTGATCAAATGCTTGAGAGGTTAGCTGGTCATTCCTTCTATTGTTTTCTTGACGGTTATAGTGGTTACAATCAAATAAGTGTTGCGGAAGAGGATCAAGAGAAGACAACGTTCACATGTCCCTTTGGCACTTTTGCCTACCGCCGCATGCCTTTTGGCTTATGCAATGCTCCAGGTACGTTTCAAAGATGCATGTATCATATATTTTCTGAGTTCATAGGTTCTAAAATTGAAGTCTTTATGGATGATTTTTCTGTTTATGGTGAAGATTTCGATGCATGTTTAGAAAATGTAGAATTTGTGCTTAGGAGATGTGAGGAAACTAATCTTGTGCTTAATTGGGAAAAATGTCACTTCATGGTTAATCAGGGTATAGTGCTTGGTCACATTGTTAGTTCTAGGGGTATTGAAGTTGATAAATCTAAGATAGATATTGTGCGTCACTTACCCATCCCCACAAGTGTGAGGGATGTTCGAAGCTTTCTTGGACATGCAGGTTTTTATCGTCGATTTATCAAAGATTTCTCCAAGATAGCTCGGCCCTTGAGTTCTTTGTTGCAAAAAGATGTGCCCTTCCACTTTGATGTCGAATGTAAGGAAGCTTTTGAGCGATTAAAGACCTTGTTGACATTGGCACCAATCATGGCGCCACCAGATTGGTCCTTGCCTTTCGAGTTGATGTGTGACGCCTCAGACTATGCCGTGGGGGCTGTGCTCGGACAGCGAAAAGACAAGCAGCCGTATGCCATATACTATGCCTCTCGAACGCTCAATGATGCGCAACAGAACTACACCACCACCGAGAAAGAACTTCTTGCCGTAATCTTTGCTTTGGATAAGTTTCGTTCTTACTTACTTCAATCTAAAGTTATTGTTTACACTGACCATGTGGCTTTGAAGTATTTGTTGACAAAGAAGGATGCCAAGCCGAGATTGATAAGGTGGATATTGCTTCTCCAAGAGTTCGACTTGGAAATCAAAGACAAAAAGGGGTCGGACAACGTTGTTGCCGACCACCTTAGCCGATTGGTACGTGACTCGGATCCCGTGGCCATCCAAGAATGCTTCCCGGACGAGCAACTCTTCAAGGTAAGCAAGGTAAGTGAGGTAAGTGAGCCTTGGTATGCCGATATTGTGAATTATCTTGTGACAAAGCAATTTCCGAACTCTATGTCCTATCATGCTAGAAATAGACTTAAGGCATTAGCTAGACATTATGTGTGGGATGAACCTTATTTGTGGAAGCATTGTGTTGATCAAGTTATTAGGAGGTGTGTCCCGGAGAATGAGCATAGGTCTATTCTTAGTTTTTGCCATGATCAAATTTGTGGAGGACACTTTGGTTCTCGTAGGACTGCTTTGAAAGTTTTAGAATATGGATTCTTTAGGCCTACTATTTTTCGAGATGCCTATAAGTATTGTGCTTCATGTGATAGATGTCAAAGGACAGGGAATTTAGGACCTAGGGATGAAATGCCTATGCAACCTATTATACATGTTGAAATATTTGATTGTTGGGGTATTGATTTCATGGGGCCTTTTCCGAATTCTCAGGGAAATTTATACATTCTTGTATGTGTGGATTATGTTTCTAAATGGGTGGAAGCAAAAGCCACCCGGACTAATGATTCTCGAGTTGTTGCAGATTTTCTACGCTCTAATATTTTCTCCAGGTTTGGAATGCCGAAATTTGTAATAAGTGATGGAGGTTCCCACTTTTGCAATCGGACAATTGAAGCTCTAATGAAGAAGTATGGAATCAAGCATAAGGTTGCTACACCTTATCACCCCCAAACAAGTGGGCAAGTGGAGCTTAGTAATCGAGAGATCAAGCGGATATTGGAGAAGAGTGTGAAGCCGTCACGCAAGGATTGGAGCCAACGACTTGATGATGCACTATGGGCATATCGGACTGCATTCAAAAATCCCTTGGGGATGTCACCGTTTCGTATGGTGTACGGCAAAGCTTGTCACTTGCCTGTGGAGTTGGAACATCGAGCTTGGTGGGCGGTTCAGACTTTTAATATGGATATTGATGAGGCCGGACTACATAGAAAGTTGCAGTTGTGTGAACTTGAAGAAATCAGGAATGAGGCTTATGATTCTACCGTGATCTATAAGGAGAAAACCAAGGCATTCCACGACCGGATGATTCGAAAGAAAGACTTTGTTATTGGCCAGAAAGTTCTCTTATTTAATTCTAGACTTAGGTTGTTTCCAGGCAAGCTACGTTCTAGGTGGATAGGACCTTTTGTTATCACTAATGTCTTTCCTTCTGGTGCAGTCATGATTAAAAGCATGGTCAAAGGAGCCGAATTTCAGGTTAATGGTCATCGATTAAAGCCTAACATGGAGAACATGGTGGACCAAACGATGGAGGAAGTTTCTCTCCTAGAGGCTACGGCATGAGCAAGAGGAGATGATAGTCTAGGCTAAAAGACTATAAACACTTAAGTGCTGCATGGGAGGCAACCCATAGAAGGAGCCATCAACGAGAGTTTGCAAATTTCTTTATCCCTCCTCTTTTATTTTCGAATTGCTCTTAATTTTCTTACATTGAGGACAATGTTGATTTTAAGTGTGGGGTGGATGTCATTACTCGTTGATTTGCTATGCTTTGATTTGATTTAAGTTATTTTTAATTTTTTTTAGGTTAAATTTTGAATTTTGCCGATTCTTAGATAAACTTTGTTTCGTTATTTTTTTGTTGTGCTTTTCTTTTGTTAAGTCTTAGGTGCCTTCTAACGTGTCTAGGATGAATATATGATCTTTGATTGATTAGTTTTTGAGATGAGCATGATTTCAAATATTTGAGCTTATATGCTATTTGATGGTTAATAGATATGTTAAAATTGTACGAACTTGTAGTAGATGAGGACCATTGAAACTTAGGTACAGAATGAGCATGTTCCTTACTTGTTTAACTTCATGTTACCTTTGTGAGATTTTCGAGCCATATATGTGCCTATTCTTTGGAGAGTTTACTCTATCTATTCTTTGATATATATGACCTCATTATACATTACTTGATCGATTCATATGCCATAGATATTGAATGAACTAGAGATTGCTAGAACTTACTTATGAAACTTTCAAAACTTTTATCATAACTTGCTTTGATTTTGAATATGATTGTGGATCTTTCTTAGGACTATCACCACTTTATCCAAATAGCCATATATCCCTATTTTGAGCCCTGTTTGGGACCCCTTAGTCTAAACCCCCTAGAGCCTACGTTATGCCTTTCTTGTTCACCTAAATTATTCCTTGCCTAGTATAGAATTCCTCTACCTTGTCTCGAGCTTGGCAGAGCTATCTTTTTGTGGTGATTTGAGGTGATGATTCAATACAAGTGTGGGGTTGTTCTAAGGAGGTTGTTGCCGAGATACACATGATAAAAAATTGCTCTCGTAGAAAATAGAAAAGAAAAGCATGATCCGAGAGAACAAAGAAAAAAAAAAAAAAGAAGTTTCGAATTGATGAAATTGATCTCGGCCTAGATGAAATTTTTGTGAAATTGGAGTTGTGATTTGTTTGTTGAAGGCTCAATATGTTATACTTTTAGCCTTTGTTCGTTTTTACAATGTTTTAAGAATGATGGGTCCAACATGATAATATTTGGCCCTTGATGGTGTTTGGTGACATAAGGTGGATGTTCTTGCTCTGCTAAGTCTTGAGGATGACCTTTGTGATTCCTTTACTTTGAAAAATTTTCCATGCCGAGCCTAGCCAACCTATTTTCTAAAAGATCCGCATGATTCTTAAGATAAGTATACTTTGATCTGGAGTCTGTTTCATGAGTAAGCATATGGTTGTGGTTCATTTGTGCATATGATTGATATCTTTCATGAGGTTTTCGAATTCACTATGTTCTTTATAACTCTTGTGTGTGAAAAAGCTTTTAAGCATATGCCATGATTCTTGAGAGAAAAAAATTCAGAGTGCATATCCTTTGTGAGTTGAATTTGAACTTGTTTGGAACATGTCGAGCTTAATTTCACATTTGTTTCTGCCATGTCTTACTTGTTACATCGAAATCTCATGTTTATTAACCATTGAATTCATCTTTCAATTTTGATTCTTGTGCTATTCTTGATGCTATGATTTTGAAGGTCTATGAGACAATTTCGTTGAAGGCATTAGATTGAGTCATTGTAGTATTTTCGATTTTAATTGTGTTGTTTTTGTTTTAGTAGTTGCTAAGGGACTAGCAAAGATTAAGTGTGGGGTTGTTGATAGGAGCACAAAGTGTGACGTTCTTAATATGTTTATACCCTTAATTTATCCTTTGTTAACTCTTGTTTTGTTGTTTTAGCTTTATATTTGTGTTTAGTATAGAATAATTGCTTAATTTAGAAATATGTAGGTTTTAGTGTCAAAATACATAGTATTTTCGGAATTGAAGAATTTGGTGTTGAATTGTGCTAAGTATTGGAAATCCTTGTTTACTCAGGATTCATGTCTTGATCAGGATTCCATCTTTCCTCGAAGCCGAGTCCATGAAGGAGAGGTCTAAACCAAGTCCAATATGTAGAAGAATATCTAAATTCGGCAGAATTTCAAGAATGTCCAAGCCTTGAAAATCCGGATCAAATCGGGAGAATTCCTGTGCACGTCTGCCAACTTCAACGGACTCTCCAGGACAGCTCACAATGAGTCAGAAAACGTACCAGATATGGATAGAAAGCTACGGGAGTCTAGTTTCCAAATCAATTGGAATCACCTCAATATCTATTTTCTAGAGGAAGTTATGACGTAATCATCAGAAGGAGGTCATTCTGCCGAAATTGAGAAGAACTAGGAATCCTAAACCAACTTGGTTTAGGCTTTGTGGCTGACTTCTCTAGGGTTTTTCCTCTATATAAAGCACGACTTCAAGGACAGAAGATCATCATCAACCCGTGCAAATAACACCAAAGCCTTTGCCGAAACTCCATCAACCTCCAAACACTACAATCCGATCCCACCTTCAGCATTTGTCCAAAGCACGGAGCCTAGGACTCCGCTCACTCGAAGAATAGAACACGTAGGGATATTTTGAGAGTGAATTCCATCTTCTATTTTCGGATTGCTATGTGTTTGTTCTTGTTTTTGTTTGTTTTAGGTTTTTGCTTAAGTAAACTTCGATTCTTGTCTATGAGATAGAAGTACTTTTGAACCATGTTTTAGATTAAAGTTTTTCAATTTTTAATCAATGATTTTAGGTTTTATGCCGTGAGTTTTATGTCTAAATACTTTAAGATTTTCGGTGCTACATTCCATTATCATGTGTAGTTGATACAAGTAGTTGATATTGCATATGTTAATCATCCAAAGTTCGACTTTGATACACGTAGTTGATAAGTTGCATTGTCTTTGTTTTTCACTGATTTTCTACCTATGTTTGATTTGGACTAGTGCTTAAACACATCGATTCTTTATGTGATACGTAATTGCATGATTAGTTTATGTGTGTGACCGATAAGTAGAGCACGTAGCCGAGCTTGTTTGTGTCGCGATGTTGAATGAAACCCGTAGTCTAATTCTAAGTTGGTCTATGTCATAGGAACCACGTAGGAACTTATGTGCATATCAAATTTAGGTTGTATAATTGCTCACGGTGTAGACTTAAATGAGATTAGAGATTGTTTTCTTTATTCTTACATGGTTGTTTGGTTGAGTTTGCATGATTGTTGGTTGATCACATGTATATATGTATATAAGTAATTTAGGATTTATTTTCATTGTTTATTCCAAAATTATCAAACCTTTAAACCCTTTATGCTTATTTTGACATTATTAATAGATTAGATGGATCTACCCTGTAGTTGGATCCCCGGTTTAGAACGATCCCTGCTTGCTTTATACTACGATTGATTTGTTGACAGGGTTAATTGATGCGTGTGCAAATACGTCTTATCAAAACACATTATATATCATGGCTAATTCTGGAGGCAAAGCTAACCGATAAGCAAGTGAGCAAACTTGCTCTATTATCTCATATGGGCCAATATCTCGGACTAAGCTTTATACGTTACCAAAACGTACCACCCATTTCCAAGGAGGTAGTTTCAAGATCGCCTAATCACCTACTTGAAACTCATGGTCCTTCCTACGGACATCTTTATAACTCTTTTGACCACTTTGTGCTGCTTTAAGTCTATCTCTGACTGTTTTAACCTTCCCATTTATCCTGAATTATTTCAATCTTCTCAAGAACTCTAAATCCTTCATTGAACCACTAACGTTTACACGTAAGTGGGTTCAGTGATACTTGCTCCAAAGTACGAGTACCCGTAGGTATGCACACTCTTTCCTGAGCAATGGAAATAGCTAACCCAAATAAAACGCATAATTTGCTATCACCATCGGGCTCAAATCTCCTAACGTCACGCAACAACCTCGTCATTACGCTGCTCACAAATTGACAATGAAGCCCACTTGCTAGGAAACTAGAGTTCACGTATTCCCACATGCTCATAGTGTCAAAATTAAGACCCGCTAAATGAACAGATTTAAGGATGCACACACTGCAGAACTGCAACAATCATTTCTAATACTGAGACACTTTGCAGAGTCTTTCGCGGAGTCAAAGCTCTCGCAAGTCCACAAGAAAATCTTGCTCTGCCTAAGTGACCAGTCCACTAACATATGATAACCTCGATTCTCGAAACGACATTATGTAGAGATCAATACTACGTCACTTAGGACTCTACACCAAAACTACAGTAGGAATGATTTAACTATTCCCACACACACCACAACCAAAAACTCTGCTCCATCTCACCGAATTATAATTAAGGTGAGTGAACGTATTTTCCTATCGATGTGTCGTAGCTAGTCACCAAATGCTAACGAAGTGATGACAATGAACCATCTTCGATCACAAATTCAAGACTTATTTCAACTATTCAGAACGACACTGCTTAAAATTACAATGGACACCCACGCCCTTTTGATCCATGATTCAATGGGCTTTAATCCATAGCTGCCACTTCCACCAACTCCAAGAAACTGAATTATAATAAACATGACAATGCAAAATAATTTCACCATCGGTTGTCGTAAAGCCGGAGTGACCACAACTATCCCGCTCTCATTCCACCATTACACTCTAATGCCATTTTCTTTTATCGCATTCTCAAAACACTCAACCCTTCAAAGCTTGCTTGTAATTCAAAATATTTAATGCCACCAATCAATTTCTAAAATTCCCCGACTGCGGACAACAACAAGTTGCCACAACGCACTGACCAATGACTTTTGTAAGGCCAACAATCCAAAGAATTTTAATCTTAGAGTCAATATGTTGAACAACTCAACCACCCCCAACTAATCCATCTTTTAGATGAAAGTCATCAAAAATCTTACTATTTCTCGACTGCTAATAACCTCCTTCTCTAAAAATGCTCTGATTATATTCTTTAATATGATGATTCCAAGGATAATAACATATCCTTAATTAGAGTTGTACGGCCAGAACATGAGCCACCATACCATAACAAGCATTAACCAAAATAATCCCAACTGACTTTCTCTATGGACAAGGCAGTTGGAAATTTGGTCATCAATCAAGACTTCTCTAAATTGATAACCTTTTCATTAGCCACAAATTCCCTGTGACTAATTAGCCCAAAATTGAGTCCTTAACAACTCACATAGGTACCTCTTTGAATTACCATCGGTACTCCACCATAACACTTAACTAACTTTAACATCAAAAGAGAACATCACTACTTTGAACTTTCCTTCAAACTCTTTGCTCCCAGAAGTCACGATCTCGATACCGAGATCTTCCACCGGATTACTACAACTCTATACTTGCCCACCATAAATAGGAAACTCCAAGAAATGAAAACCCAATCAATCATTTGTCAAAAGAAATGAATGCTACTACGCATAAGAGTTCCCAACTGGAGTTCTCAACTCGCAATTGAACACTTAACAATTTAAGATATCAACTTGATAACCTTTGAAAAATGCATAATCCATACACCTTTCCATTACTCAAAGCATAATGATTACCTAAGAGGTCGGCGTACGGAGGCATAGTCTTGAAGATATAAACATTTATGGCAAAATATTGTCCATAAATAAGATAAGAACAACTACATCACAAACTTAATCAACACATAGTGTCTAAAGCATATAATGCTAATAGATCCGCCGCGGTCGGACCATCACTTTATAGACACTAAATATGACCAAGAATATGAGGTAGTACTAAAAAGAGACAGGAATCAAATAACCTAATGCTCTGATACCAACTGACACGACCCACCCCGAATTTCACCATGAACCCGGAGTAAATCGTGCAGGGACCACCTCCAAGGAAAGATTTATCGCAAAAATTCGGTAAAACCTCCCCTGAAAATGGATAACTCTTCCTAACGAAACCTGCAAACACTTCTAAAGATTCCAACTTCAACCGTATAGACTCCTGGAGCCTTCGTGCTCCCCACAAATCACAACATCTCCCAATATAGATTTACTAATCTAACAAAGATCCTATAAGACAACCACATATTCATAGCAACTCTATTTGAGAGGAAAGAAACTAGAAATAAATAAAAATGAGCGGAAGCTATACTATTGACTATGCCTCTTCTCCATGTACGCCCGACCTCAACTACGCAATCCTGCAGACTGGGCATTTTAAAACGAAGGACCCAAAGGAAGACATTTAATAATGTTAGAGTGAGTGGACAAAAATAATTTAATAACAAAATATTTATGCATTCCCATTTTAATTTCATAGAAAAATATACTGCATGCGGCAGCTCAAAAGTGCTCAACTCATAAATTGACAATTTCACGACTAGCACCGGCTAGTCACCAACTCAAATAAAATGGAGCCTCTTAGGCTAAACTATATATAAACATATATTCGTATGTATTTACACTCGTCAGACTCCTTGTATGAATCCTAGAAACAAATTAAAAAATAGAAATTCATAGAAGGCTACGACGCTTGCGTCTAACGCTCATGTCGCGCCAAAATAGAATTTTTCCTCATTATGACCGAAGAGGACGGGTGTATATACGTGTGGACTCCCTATATGAAAACCTATATGAACAAAATAAGAAAGTAGTTTTCATATAGGGCTACGACGCTTGTGTCCAACACTCACTTCGCGCTATAATGAAATTTTACCTCATTATGACGGACCAAGCACGTATGGCTAGCTAGCATTTATATACATACTATACTCATCAACATCCAATATAAATATCCACCGAAAATCTCATTTTTGGTAACTCTCCAAAAGATGAAAATTGCCAAATAACAGAGAAAGCAATAAATTTCAGCAGAAGAATAATTGATCAACAATATAATACATCGCATGCTTTTAATTAAAACAAAAGTCCACTCACAACTTTAGGCCTAAGACTGACGTCGATCCGAGGTCTCTCCAATTTGAGTCTCCTCACGTCCTGTTCCAAATATATAATTAATTTCTCAACTAAAATCCAATATTTATACAAAATAGGCAAAATTAACCGAGAGCCATAAACATGCTCATCATTACCTAACTTCGATATTCTTAAATCGAAACGACCTAAACTTTAATACCATACTCGGTAGCCGTAAATACAACCTTTCTTAGAAATTGACTTAAATCTTACGGCCGGATTTTACATTATTCAACTGCCAAAATACCAAACTTCGGAAATTCCCAAACCTATCCAAATCTCATCCAAAAATTTCATAATTCATATCAATATACTCCTCTAATTATTACACATTTAAAACCATCAAAAACTCCAAAACAGCGCCGGGGCCGGCGCCGGCTCCGCCGGTAGCGGTGGCCGGAGGCCGATCCGGCGACCTCCAAATCCTACCAAATTTTAACAGTAGCTTCCTCTGCACTCCCTCTACAACTTTTCTAACTAACACAAACCCAAAATCCAAGCCTAGCTATGCTAATCAAACGGAAACATCCTAAAAGCCCTAGAATTTCAACTTCGAATTTCTCCTTACCTAAAGCGAACCGGAGTGAGTCCTTTTAGGGCAAGGCAGCTGGGTTGGAGACCTACAAAACCGTATATGGCTTGCCCGGTTTGGTGGCCGAAGGAGGGAGCTCCGGCGAGAAGACAACCGGTCCTTCGGGACGAGTTTCCTTCCGCTCGGCCGTGAAGTGGCAGCGCTCACCGGCCAAGGATAAGAGAGGAGGAGACGCCGGTCCAGACGGGACCGTGCTGTAGCCTGGCTCGGTCGGACGACGTCGGCGGGCGGAGGATTTCCGGTAGAGAAAGAGAGAGCTCGGGAGAGGAAAAGAAAAGAGAGAAGAAGAAAAAGAGGAGAAGAAGAAAAGAAAAAGAGAGGAGATAATGGGTTTGGGTCTCACACCAACCCGGCCCAACACCACAAAAATACCTAACACCAATTTAACACCCCAAAATAAAATACCCTATTAAAAATTACCTTTTACTAGCTAAAATTCATCATTTTTACCGTCGACACATTTTTCTCCTACGAATAACTCTCCGAAATAATCGCCCCCCAAAACCCCTCTAGGGACCAATAAACTATATCTCAATGCTGGAGACAGTCAAAATTCTTATTATAATCAAGCTGGTAAATAAGGTAAAAATTTAAGGGTCGGGATGTGACACACCCTCTCTTGCTCTGCCAAGGCGTGGTTCAGTCTCGCCACCTCCGCCTCCAGAGAAACAACCTTGGCAGCAGCCACCTCCCCGGCTTCCCCCTGCTTATCTTTCTCCTGCATAACTTCCTTCAGCTCAACCACCTCCTTCCCAGCGGTAGCGGCCTGGTCTCGAAAGACAGCAGCATCTTGCTCCAGCTGCTCCAGGCGTTGCGAGAGGGCACGGTTATTCTCTTCTGCCTCCCTCAGTTGCTGACACTTGGCCTCAGAATCTTCCTGCAGGTGGGACACCACCCTCTCACTTGCCGCGTACATAAGCAGGGTTGCCTATAAACAAGCTAACAACATTAAAAAAATAAAAAAAACAAGAGCAGCAGAATAGAAGAGCAAAACGTACACCATGTACAGTTACCCAAGTCAACTTCTCCTTGGCGAGAGCCATGCCAACCAAAGGCTCGACCTCCTCCAAGGCGTTCATGTCACGAGACCGATGACGCATGTCATACACCATTTGTGCCAAGTAAGGCCGCACCTCCCCGGTCCCCTCCAATGCGTGAGTGATCTCGGCAAGGCTCCCAAAACTCCCAGAACGCCCCTCCTTCTGGGATCTTTTTGCTTGGCCACCACGTGACGACTCAACCCTCTCCTTCCTCATCCGAGTATTTGTCACAACGACCTCCTAGGATTCTTGCCCAAGAGGTTCCACCTCCTCTGTCACGAGATCCTCGTCACCAGTTTGGGGCTCCCCAACATTTCCCAACGGTGCATGTCCCATTCCAACTGGCTCCAGGACACGCTCTTCCCCCACTGAAACTTACTCCTAATCGCCCTCAGGGTCACCACCCTCCGTCTCAGTGACCTCATCATCTACCAAGGGAGGCACATAGGCATAGTCTTCGTCTGCCAGGTTCAGCCTCAAAAAGTCATCCTCGCATTCCTCCAGCTCCACCTCCTTCCCTTCCCCAGTCTCCAAGCCAATGTCAAACCGCTTGGCATGAGTAGCCTCGGCAAGCAACCCATCCAGCACATCCTCATCAGAGACCTTGTCGTAAGGCCCTTCTTTCTTTCGCGACCCACCGTCCCGAGCCATCGTTACTACACCAAACAAAAGATCAATCAAGCACAGCTCAGAAAGTATAAAAAGGGAAAACGTTCAGAAACAACAATACAGGCCCGGGACTTGGGCATAGCCGAAATGACTATATACGCCAAGCCGGCATATCCGGTATGAACTCCTACACTCGAATGCCCACAGCACCCGACGTATTCGACGCTCCATCAGCTCGGTTAATTTATACTCTTGGGGCACTACACAAAGTTAGCAGTCAGTAAGAGCAGCACAGTACAAACAGTAAGAAAACACGAGACACAGAACACGGTACCTATTTTCTGAAAGGCCCCGGGTACTCGGAAGGGATGTCTATGCCACTCTTGCCACTACCCCCCGACAAGGAAGCACTTCCGCCGCCAACCCTCGTTCGTAGAGGTGGGCAAGTCTTCCACCAAAATCTTGAACTTGCCCCGGGATTTCAACGTCACGCAACCCTGGCTGCCCTTCTTCGCACAATACACCATATGCCAACAGGTGTTGAACTCCTCAAAATTTGGGAACTCTTGCCCCAATAAGCGAAATAATACCTCCGTCCCTAAATTTGCCTTAGCATATTCGGGGTGACTTGCCCCGGGGCGACATGCAGACACGCCAAGGTGTACTGCACAAAGGGGGTAGCGAGAACATCAGCCCGCACTTCAACTGATACTCGTACACCAGAGTAAAGTTGTCCGAGGGGTCCCAAAAGTTAACTCCCTTGCCAAGAGGCCGCAACAAGACCTCCTTGGGGATACTCCAATTTTGCCTAAGAGCTTTTAGCTCTGCCGACGTCATACTCTCGCTAGGAGGATCCCAGAACGAATCGTCATCCTCCCGAGATCTCGCCAAGCTAAACTCTTCTACCTCCTGCAATAGAGGGTCAGACGAGGACACATGAGACCCTTCATCCATAACAGGAATGCCCTCCCCAAAGTCAAGGGCAACCTCTGCTATAAGGTAATTCATTTCCTCTTTCTACCGGTGCCAGGCGTCCGAATCAGGATCGGTCGAGTTAGAGACAACCACGATCTCCTCGCTGGACACCCACACCTGATCTGTCATACCCTACATCCTCACATGGTTAGACTCTCGCAACCTTAACCCTAGCTAACTGATAAGACGTATTTGCACACGCATCAATTAACCCTGTCAACAAATCAATCGTAGTATAAAGCAAGCAGGGATCGTTCTAAACCGGGGATCCAACTACAGGGTAGATCCATCTAATCTAATAAAAATATCGAAATAAGCATATAGGGTTTAAAAGTTTGATAATTTCAGAATAAACATTGAAAATAAATCCTAAATTACTTCTATACATATTTACATGTGATCAACCAACAATCATGCAAACTCAACCAAACAACCATGTAAGAATAAAGAAGACAATCTCTAATCTCATTTAAGTCTACACCGTGAGCAAATATACAACCTAAATTTGATACGCACATAAGTTCCTACGTGGTTCCTATGACATAGACCAACTTAGAATTAGACTACGGGTTTCATTCAACATCGCGACAGAACAAGCTCGGCTACGTGCTCTACTTATAGGTCACACACATAAACTAATCATGCAATTACGTATCACATAAAGAATCGATGTGTTTAAGCACAAGTCCAAATCAAACATAGGTAGAAAATTAGTGAAAAACAAAGACAATGCAACTTATCAACTACGTGTATCAAAGTCGAACTTTGGATGATTAACACATGCAATATCAACTACTTGTATCAACTACACATGATAATGGAATATAGCACCGAAAATCTTAAAGTATTTAGACATAAAACTCACGGCATAAAACCTAAAATCATTGATTAAAAATTGAAAACTTTGATTCAAAACATGGTTCAAAAGTACTTCTATCTCATAGACAAGAATCGAAATATACTTAAGCAAAAACCTAAAACAAACATCAATAAGAACAAACACATAGCAATCCGAAAATAGAAGATGGAATTCACTCTCAAAATATCCCTACGTGTTCTATTCTTCGAGTGAGCGGAATCCTAGGCTCCGTGCTTCGGACAAATGCTGAAGGTGGGATCGGATTGTAGTGTTTGGAGGTTGATGGAGTTTCGGCAAAGGCTTTGGTGTTATTTGCACGGGTTGATGATGATCTTCTGTCCTTGAAGTCGTGCTTTATATAGAGGAAAAACCCTAGAGAAGTCAGCCACAAAGCCTAAACCAAGTTGGTTTAGGATTCCTAGTTCTTCTCAATTTCGGCAGAATGACCTCCTTCTGATGATTACGTCATAACTTCCTCTAGAAAATAGATATTGAGGTGATTCCAATTGATTTGGAAACTAGACTCCCGTAGCTTTCTATCCATATCTAGCACGTTTTCTGATTCATTGTGAGCTGTCCTGGAGAATCCGTTGAAGTTGGCAGACGTGCACAGGAATTCTCCCGATTTGATCCAGATTTTCAAGGCTTGGATATTCTTGAAATTCTGCCGAATTTAGATATTCTTCTACATATTGGACTTGGTTTAGACCTCTCCTTCATGGACTCGGCTTCGAGGAAAGATGGAATCCTGATCAAGACATGAATCCTGAGTAAACAAGGATTTCCAATACTTAGCACAATTTCAACACCAAATTCTTCAATTCCGAAATTACTATGTATTTTAACACTAAAACCTACATATTTCTAAATTAAGCAATTATTCTACACTAAACATAAATATAAAGCTAAAACAACTAAATAGGAGTTAACAAAGGGTAAATAAAGGGTATAAACATATTAAGAACGTCACACTTTGTGCTCCTATCAACAACCCCACACTTAACCTTTGCTAGTCCCTTAGCAAACCACTAAAACAAAAACAACAAAACTAATATTGCAAATACTACAATGACTCAATCTAATGCCTTCAACGAAATTGTCTCAGAGACCTTCAAAATCATAGCATCAAGAATAGTACAAGAATCGAAATTGAAAGATGAATTCAATGGTTAATAAACATGAGATTTCGATATAACAAGTAAGACATGGCAGAAACAAAGGTGAAATTAAGCTCGACATGTTCCAAACAAGTTAAAATTCAACTCGCAAAGGATATGCACTCCGAATTTTTTCTCTCAAGAACATGGCATATGCTTAAAAGCTTTTCACACACAAGAGTTAAAAAGGACCTAATAAATTCAAAAACCTCATGAAAGATATCAATCATATGCACAAATGAACCACAACCATACGCTTACTCATGAAACAGACTCCACAGATCAAAGTTTACTTATCTCAAGAATCATGCGGATCTTTTAGAAAATAGGTTGGCTAGGCTCGGCATGGAAAAATTTTCAAAGTAAAGGAATCACAAAGGTCATCCTCAAGACTTAGCAGAGCAAGAACATCCACCTTATGTCACCAAACACCATCAAGGGCTAAATATCATCATGTTGGACCCATCCTTCACTTTAAACATTGTGAAAACAAACAAAGGCTAAAAGTATAACATATTGAGCCTTCAACAAACAAATCACAACTCCAAATTCACAAAAAACTTCATCTAGGCCGAGACATCTTCATCAATTCGAAACTTTTTTTTTTTTTTCTTTGTATTACTTCTCTCGGATCATGCTTTTTTTTTATTCCGAGAGCAAATTTTTTTTCTTCTTTTCTCATATGTATCTCGGCAACAACTCCTTAGAACAACCCCACACTTGTATTGAATCATCACCTCAAATCACCACAAAAAGATAGCTCTGCCAAGCTCGAGACAAGGTAGAGGAATTCTATACTAGGCAAGGGATAATTTAGGTGAACAAGAAAGGCATAACGTAGGCTCTAGGGGGTTTAGACTAAAGGGTCCCAAACAGGGCTCAAAATAGGGAAATATGGCTATTTAGAATAAGTGGTGATAGTCCTAAGAAAGATCCACAATCCTTTTCAAAATCAAAGCAAGTTATGATAAAAGTTTTGAAAGTTTCACAAGTAAGTTCTAGCAATCTCTAGTTCATTAAATCTATGGCATATAAATCGATCAAGTAATGTATAATGAGGTCATATATATCAAAGAATAGATAGAGTAAACTCTCCAAAGAATAGGCACATATATATGGCTCGAAAATCTCACAAGGGTAACATGAAATCAAACAAGTGAGGAACATGCTCATTCTGTACCTAAGTTTCAATGGTCCTCATCTACTACAAGTTCGTACAATTTCAACATATCTATTAACCATCAAATAACATATAAGCTCAAATATTCGAAATCATGCTCATCTCAAAAACTAATCAATCAAAGATCATATATTCATCCTAGACACGCTAGAAGGCACCTAAGACTCAACAAAATAAAAACAAAACACAAGATAAAGAAATAAAGTTCATCTAAGAATCGGCAAAATTCAAAATTCAACCTAAAAAAAAAAAAAAAATAACTCAAATCAAATCAAAGCATAGCAAATCAACGAGTAATGACATCCACCCCACACTTAAAATCAACATTGTCCTCAATGTAAGAAAACTAAGAGCAATTCGAAAATAAAAGAGGAGGGATAAAGAAATTTGCAAACTCTCGTTGATGGCTCCTTCTATGGGTTGCCTCCCATGCAGCGCTTAAGTGTTTATAGTCCTTTAGCCTAGACTATCATCTCCTCTTGCTCATGCCGTAGCATCTAGGAGAGAGACTTCCTCCACCGTGTGGTTCACCATGTTCTCCATGTACGGCTTTAATCGATGACCATTAACCTGAAATTCAACTCCTTTGACCATGCTTTTAATCATGACTGCACCAGAAGGAAAGACATTAGTGATAACAAAAGGTCCTATCCACCTAGAACGTAGCTTACCTGGAAACAACCTAAGTCTAGAATTAAATAAGAGAACTTTCTGGCCAATAACAAAGTCTTTCTTTCGAATCATCCGGTCGTGGAATGCCTTGGTTTTCTCCTTATAGATCACGGCAGAATCATAAGCCTCATTCCTGATTTCTTCATGTTCACACAACTGCAACTTTCTGTGTAGTCCGGCCTCATCAATATCCATATTAAAAGTCTGAACCGCCCACCAAGCTCGATGTTCCAACTCCACAGGCAAGTGACAAGCTTTGCCGTACACCATTCGAAACGGTGACATCCCAAAGGATTTTTGAATGCTGTCCGATATGCCCATAGTGCATCATCAAGTCGTTGGCTCCAATCCTTGCGTGACGGCTTCACACTCTTCTCCAATATCCGCTTGATTTCTCGGTTACTAAGCTCCACTTGCCCACTTGTTTGGGGGTGATAAGGTGTAGCAACCTTATGCTTGATTCCATACTTCTTCATTAGAGCTTCAATTGTCCGATTGCAAAAGTGGGAACCTCCATCACTTATTACAAATTTCGGCATTCCAAACCTGGAGAAAATATTAGAGCGTAGGAAATCTGCAACAACTCGAGAATCATTAGTCCGGGTGGCTTTTGCTTCCACCCATTTAGAAACATAATCCACACATACGAGAATGTATAAATTTCCCTGAGAATTCGGAAAAGGCCCCATGAAATCAATACCCCAACAATCAAATATTTCAACATGTATAATAGGTTGCATAGGCATCTCATCCCTAGGTCCTAAATTCTCTGTCCTTTGACATCTATCACATGAAGCACAATACTTATAGGCATCTCGAAAAATAGTAGGCCAAAAGAATCCACATTCTAAAACTTTCAAAGCAGTCCTACGAGAACCAAAGTGTCCTCCACAAATTTGATCATGGCAAAAACTAAGAATAGACCTATGCTCATTTTCCGGGACACACCTCCTAATAACTTGATCAACATAATGCTTCCACAAATAAGGTTCATCCCACACATAATGTCTAGCTAATGCCTTAAGTCTATTTCTAGCATGGTAGGACATAGAATTCGGAAATTGCTTTGTAACAAGGTAATTCACAATATCGGCATACCAAGGCTCACTTACCTCACTCACCTTGCTTACCTTGAAGAGTTGCTCGTCCGGGAAGCATTCTTGGATGGCCACGGGGTCCGAGTCACGCACCAACCGGCTAAGGTGGTCGGCAACAACGTTGTCCGACCCCTTCTTGTCTTTGATTTCCAAGTCGAACTCTTGGAGAAGCAATATCCACCTTATCAATCTCGGCTTGGCATCCTTCTTTGTCAACAAATACTTCAAAGCCGCATGGTCAGTATAAACAATAACTTTAGATTGAAGTAAGTAAGAACGAAACTTATCCAAAGCAAAGATGACGGCAAGAAGTTCTTTCTCGGTGGTGGTGTAGTTCTGTTGCGCATCATTGAGCGTCCGAGAGGCATAATATATGGCATACGGCTGCTTGTCTTTTCTCTGGCCGAGCACAGCCCCCACTGCATAGTCTGAGGCGTCACACATCAACTCGAATGGCAAGGACCAATCTGGTGGCGCCATGATTGGTGCCGTTGTCAACACGGTCTTTAATCGCTCAAAAGCTTCCTTGCATTCGGCATCAAAGTGGAAGGGCACATCTTTTTGCAACAAAGAACTCAAGGGCCGAGCTATCTTGGAGAAATCTTTGATAAATCGACGATAAAAACCTACATGTCCAAGAAAGCTTCGAACATCCCTCACACTTGTGGGGATGGGTAAGTGACGCACAAGATCAAACGAAATCAAAAGCAATAAACTAGACTAAGCTAAGAACCAAGGGTTCTTATAAATAAGAGAAAGGAATCAAGGGTTCCAAAAATCAATCAAAGGAAAACAAAACAAAGGAAAAACAAAAGAAATTCAAAAATGAAGAGATAAATTTTGAAACAAATGAAATACAAAATCATACATGGCACCAATCTTTAAGATTACAAAGTCATACAAGTTTATTTTCGAGTTGCTACTAAAACACTTAAATAAATAATGATTCTTGATGGTAAGACACGGTGGACGTGCGGCCTGGATATTGATGTTTCAATCATAAGCTTGAAGCGTTGTTTCTAAAGGTCAATAGCTCAATCCAGAGATAGTGAACATGGTAGGACTCGTTTAGTGAGCAATGAAAACTCCATCACCGAGATGTATGTTTTCAAGGCTCTTGAGATCCAATTTTGGTCCCATGCACAAGAGCAATAGAAGGAGCGTACCAATGTACTCAGCTAGCAACAAACTTATGAACCAAACATGACTCCAAGTGTTAATAAAAGCCGCCCACAACCTCATGCAAACCCGAGAATAAACAAGAAGGGTTAAGGCTAGAATTAACAAAAGGGATCCTACCTATTCCTGTGCATTACAACCTACAACATTATTCATACAAATATTAAAGTAGAAAGACAAAAATAAAACACAATTACATCATATACAAATTCATGGTTTTAACTTTACAAATATAAACATATAGACATATATACAATGCAAATTTCGACAATTAAAAAGATCGAGGATCCCGAAGGATCCCCGGCAACGGCGCCATTTGATAAGACGTATTTGCACACGCATCAATTAACCCTGTCAACAAATCAATCGTAGTATAAAGCAAGCAGGGATCGTTCTAAACTGGGGATCCAACTACATGGTAGATCCATCTAATCTAATAAAAATATCGAAATAAGCATATATGGTTTAAAAATTTGATAATTTCGGAATAAACATTGAAAATAAATCCTAAATTACTTCTATACATATTTACATGTGATCAACCAACAATCATGCAAACTCAACCAAACAACCATGTAAGAATAAAGAAGACAATCTCTAATCTCATTTAAGTCTACACCGTGAGCAAATATACAACCTAAATTTGATACGCACATAAGTTCCTACGTGGTTCCTATGACATAGACCATCTTAGAATTAGACTACGGGTTTCATTCAACATCGCGACAGAACAAGCTCGGCTACGTGCTCTACTTATAGGTCACACACATAAACTAATCATGCAATTACGTATCACATAAAGAATCGATGTGTTTAAGCACAAGTCCAAATCAAACATAGGTAGAAAATTAGTGAAAAACAAAGACAATGCAACTTATCAACTACGTGTATCAAAGTCGAACTTTGGATGATTAACACATGCAATATCAACTACTTGTATCAACTACACATGATAATGGAATATAGCACCGAAAATCTTAAAGTATTTAGACATAAAACTCACGGCATAAAACCTAAAATCATTGATTAAAAATTGAAAACTTTGATTCAAAACATGGTTCAAAAGTACTTCTATCTCATAGACAAGAATCGAAATATACTTAAGCAAAAACCTAAAACAAACATCAACAAGAACAAACACATAGCAATCCGAAAATAGAAGATGGAATTCACTCTCAAAATATCCCTACGTGTTCTATTCTTCGAGTGAGCGGAATCCTAGGCTCCGTGCTTCGGACAAATGCTGAAGGTGGGATCGGATTGTAGTGTTTGGAGGTTGATGGAGTTTCGGCAAAGGCTTTGGTGTTATTTGCACGGGTTGATGATGATCTTCTGTCCTTGAAGTCGTGCTTTATATAGAGGAAAAACCCTAGAGAAGTCAGCCACAAAGCCTAAACCAAGTTGGTTTAGGATTCCTAGTTCTTCTCAATTTCGGCAGAATGACCTCCTTCTGATGATTACGTCATAACTTCCTCTAGAAAATAGATATTGAGGTGATTCCAATTGATTTGGAAACTAGACTCCCGTAGCTTTCTATCCATATCTAGCACGTTTTCTGATTCATTGTGAGCTGTCCTGGAGAATCCGTTGAAGTTGGCAGACGTGCACAGGAATTCTCCCGATTTGATCCGGATTTTCAAGGCTTGGATATTCTTGAAATTCTGCCGAATTTAGATATTCTTCTACATATTGGACTTGGTTTAGACCTCTCCTTCATGGACTCGGCTTCGAGGAAAGATGGAATCCTGATCAAGACATGAATCCTGAGTAAACAAGGATTTCCAATACTTAGCACAATTTCAACACCAAATTCTTCAATTCCGAAATTACTATGTATTTTAACACTAAAACCTACATATTTCTAAATTAAGCAATTATTCTACACTAAACATAAATATAAAGCTAAAACAACTAAATAGGAGTTAACAAAGGGTAAATAAAGGGTATAAACATATTAAGAACGTCACACTTTGTGGTCCTATCACTAACTCGATAGCAAACCATTCAATCCCTTACTCTAGACTCTCCTAGCTGATAGGAAATCCGGGTCACCTTTCGAATTCCTAGCCCAAGATAGTAATTGAATGAACACAGTAACCAAAACCAATGCAAGCGAACACAAGATATTAACGAGGTTCGGTCAAAACAGTTGACCTACGTCCTCCGGTGATGGTGATGGTGGATCCACTAAACGAGAAGAAGATTACAACTGAAGAACAATACGGTTCTTCCACCCTCAAATAACCTATTTCCTCACACTCTAGATTCTCAACAGAGAACTCTTAAATCACCCAAACTCTCAATGCTTGGAACTCTTGAATACTCTAAACTCTCAATTGATCCACACCTAAAACTATGTCTCTAAGGTCCTATTTATAGACTCTCAACTAGTCCGACTTACAATAGGATTTAGAACCATAGCAGGAATCCTAAACCTTTACTCCTAAGGATAAACTCTAAGAATCCTAGATACACTAGAATAACTTACCCAAAACCTTCAGAAGTAAAGAATCCAAAACAGACAAGGAATTAGTTTTGAGCCGCAATCCTAACAATTTCCACCTCGGCTCAAAATCTCCAACCTTCCTCTAAACGCAAGCTTCCTTGGGTCTTCTCAACGAGCCACGATCACCACCACATCTCAATGCGCCACATGGCGCCCTCAACAGCAAGACGAGTTAGCCAAGTTTGAGAAACACTCAAACTTGACCCTTGGACACGAACTTTTTCCCTCAAACATGCACAGCGCAGCCACTTGCATACAATCCAAGTCTCCACTAAAGTTGCCAAACCTAATGGGAGCGATCTTCAATGGTTTGCACAACTCACCATGAGCAACATTCCTCTGAACATATTCTCCACCATGAACGATATCTTCTCCAGACGCATCACTCTTAAAACACCAAGTTTGCTTCTCAACTTTCTCACTGCTCTCTGAAGTCGGTGACACCTCAATTGTGGAATATGCATGAGCTAGCATATCTCCACCACAAACTTGTGTCGGGATCCTTATGGGTCTGCCTCCCTTTAAGGACTGCTGCAGTGTTGGTTGCTCCTCAAATTTCACCTTCTTAGAAGCTGATTTCGTTCCTCCGCATTTACTATTGCTCATCTCCCTTGAATGCCAATAGGAACCAAGATTGCCAATCTTTCCACCTCAAACAAAACTCTTAACGGAACCATATGTTCCACCTCGAACAAAGCTCCCTTCTAAATGATAGAGACCATTTACCTTCTTACCTTTCATTACTACGAGTGCCCTTCAAAAATTTCATATTTCCATCTTGACCAACAATCTTGTGGCCTTCCGAATCTAAAGTTCCCAAAGATATCATATTCTTATCGAACTTAGGAACATGGAGAACATTCTCTAAACTCATCACCGATCCATCATGTACCATAATTTTGATTGTTCCAACACCAGCAACTTTGTAAGTTTGTGCACCAACCGACCTCACTAGACCTCCCTTCACAGACTTGTAGGAAGAAAACCAATCCCTATTGGGACACATGTGTTCAGAACAACCAGTATCTAAAATCCACTCATCATGTGGCGTCTCTAAACATGACGTGACAATGAGCGCATCTCCATAACATTCTCCATCATCTTCACTTGCTACCATTGCAGTAGTAGCTCTCTTCAACTTCAGTTTTGGACAATTATACCTAATATACCCAAAATCATGACAGTAAAAACACTCCTTATCTTTGTCTCTATCTTGATCTCTAAAACTCCTCGACTTTGATCTACCACGATTCGTACCCTCCTTTACACTAGATCTTCCTCTTACAAGCGAAGCAGATGTAGTCGCAGACGACTCTTCATCATCATTCTTCTTCCTCCTAGTTTCCTCACTCAACAGGGTATCCCGAACTTCGTTGTAGACCAAACTGAACTGCAAATAGAGTTGACAGTAACATCCCAAGTATCTGGCATGGAGGTCAGCAACACCAACACCTTAAGGTGTTCTCCAATTATGATATCGACAGTAGCCAATTGTTTGACAATATCGCAAACCGTTGCTTGTTGTCTTCGCAAAGAGCCACCTTTGGCCATCTTCATTGAAAACAACTTCTTCAATAAGTGCACCTGCTCAACGGCGCTTGTCTTCTCAAACATCTCTGACAGGGTATCCATTAACCCTTTAGTAGTTTTCTCATGTATCACATCGCGCCGAACTTCGTTTGATAACGATAGTCGAATAGCTCCTAAAGCTTGAGTGTCAAGGTCCTCCCAATCCACATTTTTCATGCCCTGTGGCTTAACTCCAAGCAAAGGCTTGGACAACTTCTTGACATTCAAATAGTCAGTTATCTGAGACCTCCACATAACAAAATCATGTCCATCAAACTTGTCAACCCTTTTCTCGACGTCTTCAATCCCCGTCATCCTTCCGCTTAGCTCACGGAACACATGCTCTAGATACCACTTTGATAGAAAATCCGAGTCACCTTCTGAATTCCCTAATCCAAGATCGTAATTGAATGAAGACAGTAACCAAAACCAATACAAGCAAACACAAGATATTAACGAGGTTCGGTCAAAACAGTTGACCTACGTCCTCCGGTGATGGTGATGGTGGATCCACTAAACGAGAAGAAGATTACAACTGAAGAACAATACGGTTCTTCCACCCTCAAATAACCTATCTCCTCACACTCTAGATTCTCAACAGAGAACTCTTAAATCACCCAAACTCTCAATGCTTGCAACTCTTGAATACTCTAAACTCTCAATTGATCCACACCTAAAACTATGTCTCTAAGGTCCTATTTATAGACTCTCAACTAGTCCGACTTACAATAGGATTTATAACCATAGCAGGAATCCTAAACCTTTACTCCTAAGGATAAACTCTAAGAATCCTAGATACACTAAAATAACTTACCCAAAACCTTCAGAAGTAAAGAATCCAAAACAGACACGGAATTAGTTTTGAGCCGCAATCCTAACGCTAGCAAAGTCACAACTGAAGCGAAATCCACAAACACTATCCCCATCGATTTGAAATAAAGCAAAAACAGAACCCAGAACAGGAATTGACAAGTTCATACCTTGGAAGATTGGATTTGTGTAGTGGCAGTGAAGCTGGTTGAAAACAGCCGAGCGCTCACACCCAATCGATCGAGTGTGAAATTGGACGTTCCCCAGGTTCGATTCCTCAGTTCGTCGAAGCCTCTCCAAAAAATTGAACACCACTCTTTTTGCCCTAGTCCCTCTGTTTTCGAAATACAAACTCCCTCCCTCTGCCTTCTGTAGGTCTATTTATAGAGCATTCAAGTGGACCTCGACCGTTCAGATCCCTACTAATCCCAACGGTCAAGGAACTGCCACGTCAACCACAATCCAACCCATGTGCGTCAGTTACGCGTCAATCAAAAAAAAAAAAAAAACAAAACGCTCAAACGACAGAACCGTTACGTCCTTAAACTCCGCTAAAAATGACCACGTGCTCCTCATAAACTGGTCATTTATGACACACGTGAGATATAACGCAAAGGTTCGTATCGAGTTCTCGGAACTCAACCCCAGCCACCTCGCGACCCTCGCGTGGGGATTTGGGGACTCGACACCATGCCTCCAACTCCCGGGTAAAACACATTCTCGGCACAACTTGGGAATAACTCCCCACCCAAGAGCTCTCTCGGACTGGGGACTTGGGGACTTGTTAATACATAGCCAAAACACTTGGCCATGCCAAGAATGTAGCGTCATTACCCGATCGCCGGAGATCATTCTGGCCAAGACTCCGCCAGCAAGGCCTTCGTAGGCACCCAAAGAGTGGAGGCATAACAACAATACACATGCCAGATCCACTCTACAACAGCTAAACTCCCCCGAAAGGAGGGAGACTGAACAATGTCATAAAACAATCCCACATCGGGAACTAATGACAAAACCCCTAATACTAGCCTATAAAACAGGCACATATTCTAAAATAAGGTAAGTTCATTACTCCTCCCATACTCCCGTACAATACAAGTAACAACTCAACGCTAACTTAAGCATCGGAGAGTCGAAGACTGGGCCACCCCAGTCCTGACTCCTAACGTATTGTTACTTGTGCAGTTATAGGACCCGGAGCCAAGGATTCAACCTCCCGTCCCGTGATCTCGGGAGAGGTAGAAACACCTATGATTGATGTAAAGATCAGGGGGAGTCTAGCACATACATGTCACTATCAAATGTGAATGGTGCGTTGTACTCTTTTTCTCTTACGATCAAGGTTTAGTTTTTCTCCCACAGGGTTTTTATTCCTTGACGAGGTTTTTAACGAGATGACATATCAGCACCACCGGCATACCAGCGCGCGGCACAAGGGGGAGTATTTGAGGATATTTCATATGTGTGCCTTGGCCTTATGCCATCAGAATATGTAGTTAGAATAAGACTATGTATTTCTATCATTACCATATTGGTATTTTGTAATTCCCTATATAAATGGCTCCTATCAATGAATAAGATAATGATTATCTATTCTCTTACTAGATTTCTTTGTCTCTAGTGTTTATACTGACGTGTCGCATAACCAGGGGTCAAACAACTTCAATTTAATTACCCTGCAATCGTAGTAGTATAGACAAGTAGGGATCGTTCTAGCCGGGGAAACCAAAGGGCGATCGAAAAAAGAGAAACAAAACAACTTATAAACAAGTATTCACATATATACATCGAAATATTGGGGGTTTAAGATTGATTAATCCCAACAAATAATCTACTGAAAATTAAACCTAAGATTATTATATACAAGTGATCAACATACTCATGCAACACCTAACACGAAAAACTATCAAGAACACATAACAACTTCATGCAAGGCCGGGCAGCAATGTTCAAATTGTCCTAGACTCTAACCAATTCTGATTCTAACTAGAGCCTTTGCGGTTATCTAATTGTTAAGACTCCTCAAGTATTTAGAACCATCTTTGCGTTTGATCCTAAACATGAATGCTAACTCATTTAAAGACACGTTGCGTAGAGATTAAACAAGAAAACACTTTAGCACACGAGTCAATCGGAAACATGATCTAAGGCATGGCGTCACTCATCCTATTAGCATGCAAATTATCAGAATTATATCCGCCCTAAGTTAATAACAAAGACCAAGACAACTTTGCGTATGAATCGATCCAAAATTATTATGATAGATGAAACCGCACCTTAAGGACAACCATGGCCAAGGCAACCTCAAGGATTGATTTAGATGCACGAATTCATGACAATTAATCAATTAGAAATCAAAAACACATAAGAACATGCTACTGCCCCAAAACCTAAATCACGAAATCATCATATATTCAAGAAGTTACAAATCAAAACATAGAACAATCAAAGATCACAAAGAAATCCGAAAACCATGTTTGATAAATAAAACCAAAATCGAAAAGTATATTACAATAGAATTCGAAACTATACAGAAAATAATACAATAAGCCATGAGAAAATCACACTTTTACAACCTTGAAAGATTCGGCAAGTGTGGGGAAAATCGGTGGAAGGATGGAATGATTCTTATGGTTTGTGGTGGATGAATCGGCTAAGTAATTTTCTGTATAGGGTTTGGTAGAGTTTCGGCTATGCAATTGCAAGGGTAGTGATGATGATTTTCTATACTTGAAGTCGTGCTTTATATAGAGGAAAAACCCTAGAGAAGTCGGCCAAAAAGCCTAAACCAAGTCGGTTTAGGTTTCCTAGTTCTCCTCAATTTCGGCAGAATGACCTCCGTCTGATGATTACGTCATAACTCCCTCTAGAAAATAGATATTGAGGTGATTCCAATTGATTTGGAAACTAGACTCCCGTAGCTCTCTATCCATGTCTAGCACGTTTTCTGATTCATTGTGAGCTGTCTTGGAGAGTCCGTTGAAGTTGACAGACGTGCACAGGAATTCTCCAGATTTAATCCGGATTTGCAAGACTTGGATATTCTTTGAAATTCTGCCGAGTTTAGATCTTCTTCTCCATATTGGACTTGGTTTGGACCTCTCCTTCATGGACTAGGCTTCGTGGATCAGCTGCTTTGCTTCCCTTGGTCCATCAGGAACACTTCTCTCGGCACTCTTCTACATGTCACCTAAGTATCAGAGAAGTTAAATCAATTTGTGACGATTTTCTACATCATTCATTTATGTTTAACACGTTTTACACATAACTCTACCAAAAACTTTCGACTCTACATTATGACTCTATTCTACGACAATAAGAGATAATCAAAGTACAAATGGAGGTAATAGCACATTAAAAATGTCGCATTTTATGCTCCTAACATATACTTTCTCATAAACTGCATTGTTGTGCACTGCGGCTTAACAAGATGAATCACAATATTTACTCATTAATGGTCATGGTCATTGATGGACCTGTGGGTGGTGCCAAATATTGATTCAAACATGTCTAGCCTCGGGTTTTGAGCATGTCAAACATGTCTTACATTCCAGCATGTCTAGCCTCGGGTTTTGAGTATTAAAACATTTCCTTTATACTACATAATACGAAAACTCGCGAAGCATCGACTTATGATCGCATACAAAGACAATGCACTTTTTATATAGCAGAAAGCCACTAACAAATGGGGTCAGTTCACCCTACCTGGAATTGCTGCTCCATAACGTAAGCTCCAAGCTGCACTCCTCTAAGCGTCTGAAATCCCAAGTCGCACTTCGAGTTCGTCAATAAGCTATACAAACGATCCGTCAAATTGGACTCTAAAACAAACGTTTGACTCGACCTTTCCTGAGTTGACAGGATTGACCAAAGGTCGACTAAGTTTGACCAGTTAACAAACTTTCCAAAAATGGAAAGTTTTCCAAAATAAAAAATTTCTAAAAATTGAAGGTTTCCTAAACGACAACCCAAACTACGACTAAACGGAAAAAAGACTCGAAACTAAGGATCGACGACTACCCTCAATGCTTCTGCCGGATTCTGCTGTCTTTGCCGGAGTCTCGCCAGATCCCGGCGACTTGCCGAAAAACTTCGCCGGGTCCCCGCGACTTGCCTGAATTCTGGAAACAAGCTCGAAACCCAGAAAAAACAGAGAAAGGGGTTTTCGATTCGAACATGCAAGACCACATAACAGAAGAGAAGAGAAAAAGGAACCAGGATATACCAATCGGAGATCGAATCGTGGCCAGATTCGCCGTGGGTCGCCGGAAAACAGGAGACGCTTCCTCTATCCGATTTGTCGTCTTTGATGGACGCATGTCCGATTCTCGGACTGGGTTTTGAAGAGAAGAGGAAGAGGAGTGATTTAGTAGTGCTTTTTCCGCCTGGAGTGGCCGGACGGCGGAGATGCCAGTCGAAGACGGCGGAGGAGACAGAGACGAGAGAGAGAGGTCAGGAAGAGAAGAGGGAGATCTAAAAGATGGATGGATGACGGTCAACCTTCTCTCCTCTATTTATAGATGGATGATGGCCCAAATCTAAAAAGAGAAGATCCAACGGTCCAGATTAAAAGGTGGAATTTGAAAATCTGAACAGTAATTTTAAATTATCCGGAACTTAAAAATTCGTAGAAAATAGCTCGATGCTCCGAAAAGTAATCTGAAAACATCGGTGAACTCGTGTCGACACGTACTTTGAAATCGGGGACTCAAAAGAAGAATTTGATATTTTGAGAAAAAATCGAAAATGAACTTGAGCGTTAACTTGCTAATAAGTCACCGAACACGGTTAAAACCCTCAGTAACTCAACGAAAAACCCAGTAAAAACTTACGAAGTTTCAAAAACTTGTTGAGTATGATAATGGGTTCTCTTTCAAGTTTCTAGACTTTTGAGTCTTTCTATTTTAAATGAAGAGCTCTTTAGAAAATGACATATGCATAGTTCTATTCCCGATACCAATTGTAGCATATCGACTAGTGGAGATGTAGAAGATGCTAGGAACTTTTTGGATCTTGCATTGTTGTTACTAATTGAATACTATGGTTGTTTGGTTTGATTAGCTTTCGTTTTAGGTATTCTTCTTTCAAGGTTTAACCTATGTTTTAACATGTGTTTTAGCATATTTCCTCCCGGATTCAGATTTTTGATGAGAGGGACATAATAGTAATATAAATTTTACCAAGACCTATGGAGGTGTATTTAACAAATTTTAAAGACTGAATATAACCAACCTATAATAAAAGACTTTGAATTAGAGACAATAAAGTCAATCATCTGACAATAAAATACGATACAGGCAATGATAATAATTGTAAAGGGAATTCGAATGAGCTAAACATCTCCACTCATATAATGGGAAGCATTTTAAAGTATCCAAATCCATCCCCCCCCCCCCCCCGGCGGTTTTATTACATTTCAATAACACTCAGGGTTTTTTAGCCAAATTGCTACCCTACCTTCACTTTAGTGTCAATTTGCTACCGTAGCTTTCATTTTAACCAATTTGCTACCCTAATTATTATTTCTACCAATTTATTACCTTATGTTTTTAAAATTAGCCAACTTGCTACCTTTTTATCATTTTATTTTGTTCATTTCTTTATCCAAACATGAATTCATTTTGAAAATCGAACGTTAAAGTTGGTCGATATTGAAATTTTGATAAGTAAATTGGTTAATCTTGAAACCCTATAGTAGTAAATTTGATGAAAAGGTAGCAAATTGACAGATTTAATAGTTTTGGTAGAAAATTGGCTAATTATGAAAACCTAGGGTAGCAAATTGGCTGAAATGAAAGCTAGGGTAGCAAATTGACACCAAGGTGAAAGTTAGGGTAGCAAATTGGCTGAAATGCCTAAAATTTAATATCTAAATATTTTTGTTGTAATTTGATATATATATATATATAAACACACACGAAAACGATATGAAACGCACGTGCGCACTATCCTTAAAGTGCACACGTCCCTCCATTCGCCACCGTCCGACGCCGACGACGATGCGCCTCCACCCCAGAAGACTCCAACAGCGTCCCCGACCACTTTCTCTCCCCGGCGAGTCCATTCTTTTCCAGTTTTCCAGCGAGATCACCCAAACTTCAAATAAAATCGATCTCGTTAGAAACTGGAATTCGGCGGACTCGCCGGAGAGGGAAAGTGATCAGGGACGCTGTTGGAGTCCGCTGGGGTCGAGGCGCGCCGTCGTCGGCGTCGGACGGTGGCGAACGGAGGGACGTGCGCTCTGTGACCCAGTGCGGACGTGCGCTCCACATCCGGCCTATATATATATATATATAAACAGAAAATAGAAGAAAAAGAGCCAGCAAATGTGGAGCAGTTTATGGGCTTCCTACAATAGTAATTGCTTACTTACGATCCACTTCATCGAAAGAAAACGATTAGAGAAATTTTAAATACACACTCTCTAATCTCTTAATACACACCACTATTATTTTATATTTCACATTAGATTAGATTTTATAGGTATGTTTAATTACAAAAACATCCATCAATTATTAGGGGGAAAAAAAAACTTAATCTTCCTTAAAACTTAAAAAAACTTAATCTTCTTTAAAACTTAACTCTTCTCCACTATTACTACACATCTGTTCTACAATATTCTGCATCCTTCTAGGATACTCCTTATGTGTGCTTTGGCATTATGCCAAAAGGATATGTACTTAGATTATGACTATGTATTCCTTATCATTACTATATTGATACTTTGTAATTCCTTATATATATAAATGACTCCTATCAATGAATAAGATACATCTCTTTGATGATTCTCTTGTTATCTCTCATTCTCTACATTTTATTCTTGTTCAGCATCATAATAAAAGAAATAAAAACCTCCTCTCTAAAATTCATCACCTGAATTTCGACTACTGTCGTAATCACATGTACTATTTACTGATGCGTTTGGTTTTTTTTTTTATCAACTTTAGCTTTTATCTTGCAGACTAAAAACTAGTTTTTATGCTATTGTACTTCTATTAGTTTCTTAACTTTGAAAAATTATTTATGTTCAATATTTTTTGTTTCTTCAAATTCTAGCCGATTGATGTCATATTGGAGATTTAGAGTTCGAATATAATATTACTATTTTGATTATAAATTAAAAAATATCAAGAAAAAATTTCTAACCCACTAAAAAAAATCTAACGGAAAATAAAAGAGAATACATAAAGAGAGTTGTGAAATAGTAAATATATAATAATTATATTAAATAACAAATTATTATTAGTTTTAGATATTGAGGGTATTTTAGGCAGTTTGGGATGTGTATTTAGTATAATATTAAAATGAAAAAATAGATGGGTAGTGTATTAAGTAAGGGGTGTGTATTAAGTAGACCTGCAAAATGGACCGGATTTAGAGCGGATCAATCTAGATCCGCATCCGGATCTGTAATAGAAATTTTGGATCCGGATCCGACCTGTTACCCGCCGGATATTTCATAGCTAGATCCAAATCCGGATCCGGCGGGTTAACGGATATCTGACCCGTTAATCCGATCTATTTATAATAATAAATATTTTTAAATTTTAAATAATAATTTCTTAATTTTATCATAAATTTTCATAAAACACTAATGAAATATTATAACAAAATAAAGGTTTACATTAAAAATTAAATTACATGGCCAAAATACTCCTTAACAATAAACTAATATATTCAAAATATCAGACCTCACCACAGAAAATAACGACTTAGCTAACGGAATTAAAAAAATTTTGTCGCCTAAGTTAGTCTTCATCGACGGAAACACAACTGTCGTATAGGACACCACACTACATGAAATATAGAATTAGCCGACGAAATCTTATTAATTCCGTCGGCTAAGAGACACATCACCGACGGAAAAATAACCGTCGTATAGGACACCACATCCGTCGCTAAGAAATCTTAGGCGACGGAAAATAACTGTCGACAACTTCCGTCGACTAAGCTATTCCTAATCGACGAAACACTATTCGTCGTCCTATTTCTGTCGGCTTAGTAAATCCTAGACGACGGATATCTTCCGTCGGTAAGGTTTCATCACCTTAGTTCTTTTTAGTCGACCGAAATCGACATAGTCCGTCGTCTAAGATTTTTTAGGACGACGAATCATGTTCCGTCGGTAGAACTTTTCTTAGACGATAAATAATTTTCCGTCATTTGAACTTTTCTTGGGCGATGAAGTCAATTCCATCGGTTAAAAATGACTTGAGCGACGAATAACCCTTTCTTAGCCGGCGAACTGTTCCGTCGACTAAGAATTTGAATTATTGCCTGACACAAAGTAGAACGAATATTTTTTTCGACGCCTTCTTTCTTAGGCGACGGAATATTCCGTCCGCTAAGTTTACACTCATCCATTTATACACCTTTTTCCCAGAAGAGAACGCAGATCGAATAAAGGCATGGTCTAGCTCCCCCCCCCCCCTCCCCTTCATCGGAATATTCATCCGATCCAAATATAGTTAATTTAGAAGTTTTTCGTCATGAATTTGATCGATCTTTAACAGCTGCGCGCTTCGATCTCGATCTCCTAATTGGTAACTACTTTAATTAATTAATCTACTTTCTTCTTTTAGGCATATTTTCCTGCGAACTTTCGGCGACTTACCGGTCCAATTTTGATGGATTATTGTTGCTTACTTGTATGCTTAATATAATTACTGGATATGTGTGTATAATATGTTTGTACGTACATATAATATTATATATGCATGAAAACTATATAATATTATGTTTGTATATATATCTAACTTTTGTGTGTATAATTTTCAAAGATATATATATATATATATATATATATATATCTTTAGCTTTTGTATGTATGATTAATTAATAATTATGTGAATAATATGTTTATCAAATTTTTGTTTTCATTCAAATCGTTTTGTGTATTCGATCATATGATAAAAAATAAAATGATGAATCATGTAATTAAGAATTATATGAATTCATCAATATATATTCTTACCCTTAGAAATCCCGTTCGAGAACCATTATGTTACGACTGTGTCTAACAAAATGGGTTTCGAATTGTCCCATATTTGGACAATTTGGGAGCATATGATATTGAGATTCTGTTTGTTGTTGGTGCGTTTCGTTTTCGGTTGTGGGTATATATATTTCGACAAGATCTTCCTTTATTGTTCTTCGAGTGCATTCTAGGTATAGATATTAGTGCACTTGAGGAACTGTAGGGAGATGCTGCCGAAATTTTCTCACATATGCGAATTCGAAACCCCCCAACAATAAACGAAATCACAATGTCATATGCTCTCAAACGGGATTAGGGCCCTAACCGGAGGTATAAGGTGAAGAATATTATTGGGGTAGTAATTAAACTCTCAAGTATGGAAAATGATTGGAAAATTATGCTCATGTAAAGTGTGGAAAATTATTGGGGGTCAGTAATTTTCTGTATTTCTTGATACAACACATCCGCCTTCCTTTATTTTCTTCCAGTTTGATACTTGGATGTTTGTTTTACTCTTTTCCAGGCTAGGTCTTTTCTTTAATCTGGAATGCTTCCAGTTTTTGTTATGCTCATATGTTTAAGTGTGGAAAATTATTGGGGGTCAGTAATTTTCCTGACCAGAGCAACCAAAGTTTATGGATAATTGTTATTACTTAGATTCCTTTCAACCATCCTCTAATGACATAATGGGGTAGTAAACTCTCAAGTAGGGAAAATTATTGGGGGTCAGTAATTTTTCTAAACAGAGCAACCAAAGTTTACTGACCCCTAATAACCACCCTGTAACAAAAATAAACTGAAACTGACAACCAAAGATAAATGAAACTGACAGAAATATCAAAGGAATAGACCAAAGTTACTAAAAGAACAAGTTCCTTTACTGAAATTCAAGATCATTCATATGTTCTTGCAACACTACCAGAATACTACATATTTTCACATTTTGAAGATCCTACATCTAAAGTGCCACTAATCTTTTTTCTATATTGATGTCCATGAACTTTAGCAGGATCTTCTTCCTCATTTCATTACCACCATCTTCTGTCGGTTTTTTACTATGACATAGGCTCTCTATAAAGTGGAGCAAAAATGGTCCACAGTCTGACCTGCAATGTATTAAGAAACAGTGTTACTAAATTTTTCACCCCAATAAAACAGACAAGTAATTTCTGACCCCAATAAAACTCTTTAAAGGAAGTTTAAAGGTACTTACGATGTTTTCTTTTGCTGTGGGTAGGATAAGATATCAGTCAGCTTGTATCTTTCTTGATAAACGTTTTGGTCCAGCATCCATCTTCTTGTTCTTTTCTCTTTAACACTCATCATCGAGTAACCATCAACCACTATTCCTTGGCTGTCTTGCTTGTCATAGTTTTCCCTCCATTCCTCAGGGTCTATGCCTTGGCTGAGAGGGTATTTGGTGGAATCATATACGCGTTTGATGAACATCATAATGTGTTTCACCTGTTGGTTCCAACACACAAGTAAATTACAACTCAAACAAACTAAGAGAACAAGCAACAAACAAAAACCAGTAGAAGTTTACTGCCCCCCAGTAAACTTCTTACCCTAATAAATCAGTTACAACTCACCACTGCCATTGCATTCTGAAAGTGGTTGTTGGTGTCGGCAGAGTAATATTTCGTTGGCGGTAGCATTGAGTTCAAGTGATAGAAGCATCGAGCTTTGTTGTCAATCAGGACCAAGGTATAGTGGTGGCTGACCCCGTGATGTACCGGAATGAAAACCAGGTCCTTACTGAAGATGGACCACAGAGGATTAATAATGGAAAGCTCTATATCCAATTCATTACATTTGAATTCCCCATGTTTTCCTCCTCCAGCTAGGAACTCCTTCAGTTTTTGTTCATGTACCACCGCCGCGCGCTATATTTATAAAAGCAAGTAGTAAGATTGTGTTAACTGAAAAAAGTAACGGAGGAGACCGCGGTGCTGCGGCACGCTGTTATTTCAGGTTAGACTACTTACCGCTGCCTCTATGTCTAGGAATCCGACCGAGACCTTCTTCTTTTCCATTTTCTCCTTCAGCATTGCGAGGTACACCCTGATGGTCTGCATGTACAGCATATATAAGTCACAAATAATTACAACAAAGAATACATCTTAGGTTACTCAAACATCAACTTTATTGCGGTTAGTAAGACCAGTAATTTTTTCTCACATTAGATGTAATCTCTCCTTCTTGAATTATTCTCTTCAAGTCATCTTTGGTAATGTCAATGGTACCATCACAACACTCCCAATACCGGAAACTGTGCAGACACAAATAAGTCATAAGCAAGTATCACCAGGGAAATAATTGTAATGTCATATATATATATATATATATATATATATATATATATATATATATATATATATATATACTAGGGAAGAATAAACTTACTCATCATTCTTGTCCTTGTTCAAATCAAATCAGTTCTTATAGTGATTCGCCACCTTTTCATCCAACAGCTTCCATGTTGGAGTGTTGCAGTTCACTCCATCAATAACAATACGATTTTGGACTTTATGCTCCACCTCCTTTGTTCTTTTTGCTGGCTTTAGCCCTTCAGGGGTGTCATACTTTCATTCTTCTTCTTTCCTCGTTTGTGCCCCACGCTTCTTCAGGTTGACGTCTCTTTCAATCGAACCAGTCTCCACAGTTTGTTTTGAGCCCTTCTGCTTGACATATTTCTTGAGCCCTCCTACTGCTTGCTGTTCTTTATTCTTCAACAAACTTGCTTCATTCATTTTTTTAAGGTCATTTCCACAGCTTGATCAACAAGTTTGTCTAGTTTAGACAGCTTGACATTGGTCGTCACAGGTTCATCGTCTTCTGAAAATATCTTTCACAACGGAACTGGTTCTGCTACTTGTTTAAAAAACTACACAAAAGAAAACACACAAGTTATCCTCAAAAAAATGAAGAAAACACAATATTTATTGGGGATCAGTCAACTGATTTCTACTCTTACCTCTTCAGTTCCTGGTTGCTCCTCTCTGCAGTTATATTCTTCCTCTTCAACCGGCTTTGACCTATCCTCCTCCTCCTCCTTCTCCTCAGTTACACATATTATCTGCTTTGTCTGAGCATGTTTTGTCCCCTTGTGCAACTGTTTCTTGAGAGCGTTAATTTCATTTTTGTCTACCCTCATTTCTTTCTCTAGCTCAATGATTTGGCTGTCCGCTTTCTTTAACTTGCCGAGCAATTCAGTGTTTTTGTTCACCAGTTCTTCATTTGCTTTGGCAAGTTCTGTCAGCTTCTTCTTCATATCTTCCATCGGCAGCTCCTGTACACGTTATAACAACGAAATCGTTACTGTTAAACAATTATATACAAATAAACAAGTTTACTGCCCCCCAGTAAACTTCTTCTAGGGGTCAGTAAACAACAATACATTATCTCCCTTTCAATTTCATGACAATTACACACTTAATATACCCTAATAAACAACGTTATTGCCCCCTAGTGTGTAAAGTAAAAGTTTACTGCCCCCCAGTAAACTTCTACTGGGGGTCTGTAAACTTCTATACATTATCTCACATTCAATTTCATGACAATTACACACTTAATATACCTTAATAAACAACTTTATTACCCTCTAGTAAACCCAGTAGAAGTTTATTGCCCCCCAGTAAACTTCTACTAGGGGTCAGTAAACTTCTATACATGTTCCATTTTCATTGCTAATAGTTTTACTGGGTGTTAGTAACCATTCAAACTTACCCAATCAATTGTCCTTGGTGTTCCATTGTCATCTTGCAGCCGCATCATTGCCGGAACTCGTTTCCTCCTCATCCATCCATAGACCTTCTATTATGAGTTCATGTTTTTACATTTATAAGACACACATCAGTTTAATTTAGTTTTTCAAAAAACAAACAATACAATGTAATTTTTTTTTTAATTATAAAAATGGCTATATAAATAAAATACCATTACCTCTAGCAATTCAGGTCTTCTCAAATACTCCTTTTCTTTGATGATCTCTTGTATTGACCATCTTAGAAATCTGGGAGTCTCCTTCTCTTTCCTGATAATCCGCTTCTTTATTTTTGTTTTCTCAAGGAACCAGTATAGAACCAGAAGGAGACATCATTTCAAAACTCTTGGCTCCCCCCTTACGTGCTTGTGAAGTCCTTGGTGCAAGAATTCTAATACCTTATGTGACCAGTTGTATTTATCGATGCCTTCAAGGTCTTCACAATTGAGTATCAGTTTCCATTCAATGTGGTTCCCGCTTCTGCTGAAAATAAAGCTGCCATAAGGTACATTATTACCAAAGAGGCTATCTTCCTTGGATCCCCCTTCTTCTTCTGAATCTTCCTAAGCTCTTCCATTAATGTGTCATCAATAACCTTTCTGGTGATTGTTCTTCTTGTTAGCTTTCCAAAGACATCAGAATTTGCCACATTCTTCTTACTGCCCTTGCAGTATTTCTGGTCTATTGTGATATCCACATCCGAGCCTTCTTTGGTTATTCCAAAAATTGAATACACGTCATGCTCCGTAATTTCAATCTCCGTGTTCCCAAATATGAAGTTTTTATTGTCATTGTTGTAGTGCCTTATTAGGATCTCAAAATCAGATTCAAGCTTCTTCACTTGATCCTCCTCAACCTTGTCCAATCTGAATGCTTCAATTATTCCCCGAAAACAAGTGTTGTTTATCAACTCCCATGATTCTTCTGGGATGCTCTCCTTGTATCTATACATTAACATATAAAATGATGTCAGTGAGCACTTTTGCTGCACGTGTTTGATCTTGGTCAAGTCACCTTCTCCTCCTTTTTCCTTCTTCTTTCTTCCCTTTTCTTCCTCCTCCTCCTCCTCCCCTGAATCTGTCTCCACTTGTTTTCTTTTTCTGCCTGTTGATCTTCTCTGAAAAAGATACTTTTCTGTTTCCCCCTCTTCATCTTCAGTGTAATCATCATCTTCTTCTTCTTCAGCAACGACACCTTTCTGGACCTCTTTTCTCTTTTTCTTCGACTTCGTCTTCTGTAAAACTTCTCCTATATTTTGTTCTGTCCTCATAAAAGCTACAGATTCTTGAACTGAATCCTCTTCGGTATCAGAATTCACAACTAAAGGCCTTGAACTTCTTCTCATCCTGCATATAAGTAGTAAAAACTTGCATTTATAAACTGCATATGCAAAAAATAAAGTTTACTGCCCCCTAGTAAACTTCTACTAGGGATCAGTAAACTTGCAAAAATGAACTCCCTTTCAATTTCAGGGGCACAACACACAACAGATACCCATTATTACCCTAATAAATAACTTCATTGTCCCATAGTGAACCCAGTGGAAGTTTACTGCCCCCCAGTAAACTTCTACTGCGGGTCAGTAAACTTCAATACAGTATCTCCCTTTCATAATCATGCCAATTATACACAACATATACCCATTCTTACTCTAATAAACAACTTCATTGCCCCATAGTGAACCCAGTGGAAGTTTACTGCCCCCTAGTAAACTTCTACTAGGGGTCAGTAAACTTCAATACAGTATCTCCCTTTCATAATCATGCCAATTATACACAACATATACTCATTTTTACCCTAATAAACAACTTCATTGCCCCATAGTGAACCTAGTGGAAGTTTATTGCCCCCCAGTAAACTCTACTAGGGGTCAGTAAACTTCATTACATTATCTCCCTTTCATAATCATGCCAGTTATACACAACATATACACATTCTTACCTTAATAAACAACTTCGTTGCCCCCTAGTGTGTAAAGTAAAAGTTTACTGCCCCCCAGTAAACTTCTACTGGGGGTCAGTAAACTTTAATACAGTTTCTCATTTTCAATTTCATGTCAATTATACATAACAGATACTCATTCTTACCCTAATAAACAACTTTATTGCCCCCCTAGTAAACCCAATGGAAGTTTACTGCCCCCTAGTAAACTTCTACTTGACAAGAGTAAACAACAATACAATATCTCCCTTTCATTGTCATTTCAATTATACGCAGTAAATCAGAGAATGGAGCTTCAATATCATCAGACAAGTCCAAAATAAGCCTAAATGCAATAAAATTCAAAATGTACCTGTTTTTATGGTTTTCCCGAGCGAGGTCGAGTGAGAGCGATTGAAGCAGATATCGACGCCGATATATTCAACGCCAATGCATAGACCACAGATCAACTTCGATCGACTGAGAGTAGGGCAGAGAGCGATTTCCTGCTCAACTGGGATTTATCTACGGAGAGCGACGGAGTGGACAGATATTTAACGAGAGAGCGACGTGGCCTGATCGATGGAATCACGGAGATCGTGAAGAACCCTAAACCAGAGATCGTTATCGAGTGTTAGAGAGAGATAAAGAGAGTGGGAGAGCTGAGAGTTCGGTTGATCGTGGAGAGTGGGAGTCTGGGAGAACGTGTTAATTTTTTTTTTTAACATGAGAGAGAACGTGTAATTAATTAATGCAATAATTAAGGGTATAATATTAATTGTTAGAGGCATTAAAACATTAATATGGGTTACTCAACAGTTTTTTCATTGAAATGGGCTTTAAAATCCTTGTTTTTGAGTAAATATTTATTTTCCCAACAAAGTATATATATATATATTTATATATATTTCCCGTTGATTTTATTCACGATTTTTTGATTATATATTTTTGTTTATTGTTATTATAGTGTACAACATGAACAAGAGCTAGATGCAATTAGGGAGGGGCTCCCCAGTTTATATGAGAGGCATTTTTGATTTTCTTGAGTTCGTGCGTCTACATAGTCCTCCAGACAACGTTATTCACATATGTCCGTGCAACAAATGTCTCAATCGGAAATCAGTAACATACGAAGACATGTATTCTCACTTGGCACTAAACGGTATTTTTCCTAGTTATACCACATGGGCATGGCACGGCGAAAATCAACTTCAAATGCTCACGCTTGCAGAAATTCAAGCACAACATAATCAGCAGGCAGGATCTTCCAATGCTAGTTACGGGGACCCTGCTGTGATGAACCTCTTAAACAATACCTTCCCGTTCGCTGCCTCAGGATATCAGCAAAATGTTGTTTATGACAACAACCCTGACACCTTCCCTAATGTCTCCCACGTTGACCACAACAGTGATTATGATAAGTACAACAGGCTTGTACGGGAAGTATAAACCCCATTATATCTTGATAGTGAACATACTGTGTTGGGTACCGTCATGGAGAGCACATGCAGATAAAAAACAAGCGGGGAAAGAGTAACATATGTTTTGATGAGGATATTGCACTTATGAAGAAAGTGCTTCCCAAAGGTAACAATTGTCCAGCAAATTTCGACCAGGTAAAAAGGATGTTGGCTAACCTCGGTCTTGATCACCAGAAGATAGACGCTTGCGTCAATAACTGCATCTTGTATTACAAAGACAACAAGGATAAAGTTGAGTGCCCACACTGCTACGAGCCAAGGTATGAAGCTTCCACTTCATCTAAGCAGAAAAAGCCCATTCCTAGGAAGGTTCTTCGTTACTTCCCGTTGGGTCCTCGTCTGCAGCGTCTGTACATGTCTTCACATACAGCCAAGCATATGAGATGGCACCAGGCAAGGCACCAGGGAGAGCAGAGGATAGATCCGAATGGGCCCAGTGAACCAATAACAACTGATCAACCGAATGAACCATATCAAGAGGATTCTCCACATGTAGTCCCTGATACTGAGGATATTCGTGTCATCAACTAACACGTTCCGGATATCATAGGTTACTTTCCAATTACACCATCTGAACTGATCTCACTACAACGTCGCAACCCTAGTCATGATGACGACGGCTTCATAGATGACAAATACATAGAGGATGATGAGTATTCTGACCAAACTGAGGAGGATGATGATTCAAACGACTCAGATTATCATGAGTACGATTAGTATATATTACGATTATTCGAACGACTCTGAATATCATATGTATTTTAAATTTATAATTAACCACGTACGTACGTACGTGAAACCATTAATTATATAATATATTCATGCAAATTTCCATTGTAATTTTTAAAATGCATATATATATATGTATGCTTTTTTAAGTATGAATACTTATGTGGAGTTATAATTGGGTTTAGTTTCAAAAGTTACACAAAAATGCTCGGATGCTAATATAATAAAATTATGGAAATTTTTAAAAATATACTAGTCGACGGAATTTGAATAATTCGTCGCCTTAATAAAAGTGGACTTTCCGTCGCTTAGGATTCCCGAAATATTAGTCACATTTTAAAAAATTTATGTTACTTAGGCGACGGAAATTGTATAAGTCGTCGGCTTGGTTAACCAATGCGACGGAAAATGTATTTTCCGTCGTGTAGGATCCCGAAATATTAGGCGGGTGAATTTTGCGCCTTTTTTTTTCCCCGAAATTTTGTATTACTCCCTCGCGCAATCCACAATCCCTAATTCACACACACAATTCCCAAATCCCACCAGAGTCGCGCCACCAGAGCTGCGCCACCAGACCCCATCCACGCATCGGCAACCGATTAAAGTGCGCACATCCACCCACCTCCTCCACTCATCGCCACTGCATCCACCCGCCACTTCGATCTCTCTGCTCTCACATTCTCGCCACCGCTCTGATATCTCTGCTCTCACTTTCTCACCACCGCTCTGATCACTCTGCTCTCACTTTCTCACCGCCGCTCCGATCTCTCTGCTCGCACTTTCTCATCACCGCTCCGATCTCTCTGCTCTCACTTTCTCATCGCCGCTCCGATCTCTCTACTCTCACTTTCTCACCGCCGCTACGATCTCTCTGCTCTCACCTTCTCACTGCCGCTCCTTTTACAGGTCCGTATTATCTCTCTTCTCAGATTGATCTTGTTTGTAGTGTCTGAATCGTAAACGAATTCGTTGATCGTGTTTCATTATTATTATTATTATTATTTTTTTAATTATCCGAAAAAAAAAGAAACCAATATCACATTGTGTCTTCTGCTTAAGTGGCTCACAGCTTTTGTTACTGTACTTCTGTATCACCAATGCATTAAGTCTAAAAAAAAAATAAAAAAAAGTTAACAAATTCAAGTGGTTTGATCAACCTGTATGCTTTTCTATGGACTATTTTTCATAATCTTTATCTATTACTCACTCATTTACTAACGATTGTGTGTTATTCATGTGCAAGATATGGTGATCATGGGGAAGAGAAAGGGCCGAGCCACTCAGGCCAGTGCTTTGATGGACTCAATACGGCAGAGCGTCGGTTCAGCTAGCAGTAACAGCCATCCTAACCCCATGTCGCCTGAGACAGTACCACCAGGGGCTCCCCCCTTGATCGTGCGGCGCCCTACAGTTGACAGTTGTTCAACGGGATCTCAATCGGCGTCTGTAACCGCACCCGAGACTGCAACCGCACCCGAATCTGCAAGACGCATCGTCGGCAACGCTCGAATCAAAGTTAGAAGCCCAACAGGTAAGTGTATTAATTTACTGCCCCCCAGTAAACTTCTACTGGGGGTCAGTAAACTTCTACTAGGGGTCAGTAAACTTCTACTACCCCCAGTAAACTTCTACTAGGGGTCAGTAAACTTCTACTGGGGGTCAGTAAACTTCTACTGACCCCAGTAAACTTCTATTGGGGGTCAGTAAACTTCTACTAGGAGTCAGTAAACTTCTACTACCCCCAATAAACTTCTACTGTACTGACCCCAGTAAACTTCTACTGGGGGTCAGTAAACTTCTACTGACCCCAGTAAACTTCTACTGGGGGTCAGTAAACTTCTACTGGGGGTCAGTAAACTTCTACTAGGGGTCAGTAAACTTTCAGTACAATATGTCTCTTTCATTTTCATGCCACTTACACACAACATATATCCTCTTGTATATTAAGTATATATCATAATGTAATAATGTATTTTCACATGTTAATTGTAACTCCGGCCCTGAAAAAGAAGCGGGGTTTTTGTTCTGGAAAGAAGGCGGAGGATATTGTTCAACAAACGGGGCAGAAGATCAAGCTGGAGTGTTGCCCCCGTGTAAAAGGCCCTAGCGTGAGGGGGATAAACAGCTTGGTGGCACATGATATCGGTTGCGCCATACGGAGTTTGGTGGGAATGAGGGCAAGCACGTTCTACGACCTTGATCAGACTGAGAAGTGGAAGGTGTGGAATGCAATGTCGGTAAGTAACTGAAAAGTATATGAAAAGTAAATTTACTTAATTACATTTGTTTGATAACATATATATGATTGCTTATAATTGGAAGGCATGAACTGACTGAATTGACATCTCTCTGTTGATAAAATTTCATGTCTAAGGATATGTTTGCATAAGACTGAGTTGTCTTATAAAGTAAAAATGTTATGAATATGTGTAAAGTATGATTGAATGTGTGTAAAGTATTGTGTGTTGATATGAATTGAAAGATGTGTTTTGTGATAGTAATTGGCTGTATTAATTTATTTTATTTTATTTTTCAGTGCTTAACATGGGATTTTTTTTTCTTACTTAGCCGAAGTACAAGTGGGATGAAAATGATGAGCCAATGTTCAGTTGGATACTGAAGAGGGCAAAGGAGAGGTACAAGGACTAGAAGTACCAGTGTCACAAAGCTTATCTGAAGGAAGAGCCCTCTGGCATGCCAGTAGATTTCATTGGGAGAGAGAGGACCAGTGGGAGTTTCTATGCGAGCACTTCGAGTCAGATGTTTTCAAGGTGATTTTTTTTAATTACCTTCATTGTTTCCCTTGTATTTTATTATTAGCCCATTCATGTATAGTTATTTATTTATAACTTGAAATGTGAAATGTGCAAGATGTTAGAACTAATCTATTTAATATTTTTTTGTGTATATATTAGAGACTCTCCTTGGCAAACAAGCGGAACCGTGGGGAGAAGACTATGCACCACCACACGGGGTCTTCTCCTATCATCTACACAATGGAGGAACTCAGAATACAAGGCGAGCAGCTTCCAATTATCAAAGATTTTGAGAAGACCTATGTCAGGTCCGGTGATGAAGATACAACCAAGAAATATGTAAGTGTCTTTCCTTTTACTAGAATGTAAGCTTAGCAAATGGTTCAAGCATGTGTAAATCCGGCTATTGGTATATATATGAGACCATTAAGTTGAATGTAGGCATTGTCCAATTAGAATGTCATGTTTTCCTGCTTCTTCCAAAACAAAAAAAAAGTGTTATTATCATTGTCATTAATTAAGATGTATAGTTTTAGGGAGCAGTAAAGTTGTTTACTAGGGAGCAATAAAGTTGTTTAGTAGGGTATCTATTGTGGCCATGCAACTGAATTGCAAGTTTACTGACCCCAGTAGAAGTTTACTAGGGGGCAGTAAAGTTGTTTATTAGGGTATCTGTTGTGTGTTCTGGCCATGAAACTGAAAGGGAGATAATGAATTGGAAGTTTACTGATCCCCAGTAGAAGTTTACTAGGGGCCAGTAAACTTTTACTGGGTTTACGAGGGAGCACTAAAGTTGTTTATTAGGGTATTTGTTGTGTATTGTGGCCATAAAATTGAAAGGGAGATAATGAATTGCAAGTTTACTGATCCCCAGTACAAGTTTACTGGGGGACAGTAAACTTCTACTTGGCTTAATGAGTTTTCTGACCCCCAGTAGCTTATTCCCTGTTTATTATGCAACCAGTAAACTTTATTATGGAAATGTTGAGCTGCATGTTTTGTTTATTAATTGATGTATTTTAAATGCAGAATGACATGGTTGATGAGGTCAATAAACGAAAGGATGCATTTAAGGAACAACATCCTGACGTGACGGATGAGGAGATTATGGAAAGTGTTCAGTCTCAACAAATTGAGGTGTTGGGTAAGGTGCTCAAAACTCGGAAAGGAAAGGAGATCAGAGGGATGGGACGAGGAGGCGAGCGAGACTTGAGCCTTTCTTCAAATGGTTCCACTTCACGTAGTCGTCCTCCTAGAGTTGATGAGCAGCAACTCCGAGAGATGCAGGAGCGGTATGAGCAGAGACTAAAGGAATCAGAGGAGCGTGCCCAGCAGCAGTTCCAAGAGGTCCAGCAGCTTGCCCAACAGCAATACCAAGAGGTCCAGCAGCGTGTCCCTGCGTACCGAGTCTATGTATAGTGCTGTGCAGTCCCAAGTTGCAGCCATATATGTGCACCTAGGTATGCCACCTCCTCCTCCTCCACAATTTCCTCCTCCTCAATCTTCTCCTCCTCGACAAGTTTCCCCACAAAACAGTGATGATAGAGGCGACAACGTGTAGGATTCGACAGCAGTGCCCCTTGGCATTATTCATAGTTTAGCTAGATTGTATGAACAATTTTCTACCTAGTTAATTCATTAATTATTTTGTACGTATATATATGTATATTAATAATATTTGTCCATCTATATATCATCAATATATGAAAAATGGTCCAAATCCATTGCTTCCGGTATATATTGTTACTGTATAATGATCAATATATATGTGTTTGATTATTGTTACTAATTTGTAATTTTTAGAAACAGTTAATAAGGTAAAAAAAAATAAAAATATTCAGCGACTTTTCACCATAAATAAAATAACTTAGTCAACAGAAACAGTAACCTTTGTCGCCCAAGGTAAATATCTTCAGCGACGGAAACAGCAATATTCGTCGCAATTGATATGTACCTTCAGTGACGGAACTGAAACCTTCGTCGCGCCAGAGAAACAACCCAAGCGACGGAAATAGTAACATTCGTCTACCAAGATGAAATACCTAGGCGACAAAAATAGTAACGTCCGTCGCTTAAGAGAAACAACCTACCCAACGAATTCATAGAACAATCGTCGACTAAGAACTGTTTGGTACTCGTCGGATTACAACTTCGCCGACGACTTTTCCGTCGCCTAAGAACGACGCAGTATTCGTCGGCAAACATATATACCGACGTAGTTCCGTCTGGTAAGAAGAATTTTGTATTCGTCGGGTAGGAATTTTTCCGACAAAAATTTTTCGTCGATATGGACATTTATCGACGAATAAATTTGTCGACAAGGCATGTCAGAGTTCGTCGGGTTGGATTGTTCTTAGTCGACGAAAAAATTTAATTCCGTCGTGTAAGTGTCTACCTCACGACACTTACGCGACGGAACTTAAACGATGAATTATCGGTCTCCTAGGATCTTAGGCGACGAATAGTTCTTCTTAAGCGACGGGTTAATTCGTCGCTTATGACGAGATTTCCTGTAGTGCCACATCCGTCGCCTAAGATCTACTTAGGCGACGAAAAATGACTATTGAGGACTTCAGTCGACTAGGATATTCCTATTTGACGAAACACCATTCGTCGTCTAAGTTCCGTCGGCTTAGTAAACCACAGGCGACGAATACTTTCCGTCGGTAAATTTTCGTCGGCCTAGAAAATCTTAGGCGACGGAAGTTTACTTTCGATAGACTTCGTCGACTAAGATTTTCCTAGGCGACGAAACAGTTCCGTCGGTAAAGCTGATCTTGGGCGACGAATCATGTTCCGTCGGCTTAGTTAGTCCTGGACGACGAATCATGTTCCGTCAGCTAAGTAAGTCTTGGGCGACGAATATGTCTTTCTTAGGCGACGAACTGTTCCGTCGACTAAGAAATTGAATTATTGTCTAACACAACGCATAACGAATATATTTTTGCCGACGCCTTTTGTCTTAGGCAACGGAATATTCTGTCGGCAAAGTAAACACATAATTTATACCCCTTCTGCCTAGAAGAGAACGCAGAAAGAAAGACATATATGGTATGCTCCGATCCTTCCCCCCTCACTTAATTCATTCGATCCAAATCTAGTTTTGGAAGCTTTTCTTTAGGAATTTGATCGATCTTCAAGAGTTAGTTGCTTCTCTCCTAATTGGTATGTAACTACTTTAGTTTATCTACTTAATTTCTTCAGTTATGCATATATATTTTCCGGCGAGTTTGCCGGCGGTCCAATTTTACCGGTCCAATTACTGGATTGCTTGATGCATGCATGATATATGTAACATTTGATAGTGTATATATACATGTTGAATATGTTTGTACGTATATGTTGTGTGTATAATATTTTTGTACGTATAATCTGTGTATATACATATAATATGTTTGTATATATGTGTGTATAATATGTTTGTACGTATAATATGTGTGTATAATATATATTATGTTTTTAATTTGTATATATATATAAATATATCTAACTTTTGTGTGTGAATAATTTTTAGAGTATATATATATATATATTAGCTTTTGTTTGTATGATTAATAATTATATATGTGAATAATATGTTTATCAAATTTTCGTTTTCATGCAAATAATTTGTGTATTCAAATGATAAAAAATAAAATGATGAATCATATAATTAAGAATTATAATATTCTTATACATTCATCAATATATATTGTTACCCTTAGAAATCTCGTTCGAGAACCATTATGTTACGACTGTGTCTAACAAAATGGTTTTTGAATTGTCTCATATTTGGACAGTTTGGGATATATGCATTGAGATTCCGTTTGTTGTTGGTGCGTTTCGTTTTGGGTTGTGAGTATATATATTTTGACAGGATCTTCCTTTATTGTTCTTCGAGTGCATATTAGGTATATAGATATTCGTGCACTTGGAGAACTGTAGGGAGATGCTGCCGAAATTTTCTCACATACATGAATTCGAAACGCCCTAATAACAAACGAAATCATAATGTCATGTGCTCTCAAATGGGATTAGGGCTCTAACCGGAGGCATAAGGTGAAAATTGTAGGTGCGAACAACGTACATTAATATATCTTATATATATATATATATATATATATATATATATATATATATATAATAGTTAAGTATATATTTATATATATTTCTCGTTTATTATTAACGATTTTTTGACAACTATATTTTTGTTTCCTGTTATTATAGCATACAACATAGACAAGAGCTGGATGCAATTAGGGAGAAGGTCCCCTCTTTATATGAGAGGCATGTTTTTCTTGAATTCGTGCGTCTACATAGTCCTCAAGACAAAGTTATTCACATATGTCCATGCAACAAATGTCTCAATCGGAAACCAGTAACATATGAAGACATGTATTCTCACCTAGCACTAAACGGTATTTGTCCTAGTTATACCACATGGACATGGCACGGCAAAAATCAAGTTCAAATGCCTACACTTGCAGAAATTCAAGCACAACATAATCAGCAGATAGGATCTTCCAATTCTAGTTACAGGACCTTGCTGTGATGAACCTCTTAAACGATGTCTTCCCGTTCGCTAATATCAAGAAAATGTTGTTTATGACAACGCCCCTGACATCTTCCCTAATCTCTCCCACGTTGACTATAGCAGTGATTATGATAAGTACAACATGCTTGTACGAGAAGTACAACACCTCATTGTATCCTGGCAGTGAGCATACTGTGTTGGGTACCGTCATGGAGCAAAAGCAAGTAAAAAACAAGCGGGGAAAGACTAACATATGTTTTGATGAGGATATTGCACTTATGAAGAAAGTGCTTCCCAAAGGTAACAGTTGTCCGGAAAATTTCGACCAGGTAAAAAGGATGTTGGCTGACCTCGGTCTTGATCACCAGAAGATAGACGCTTGCGTCAATAACTGCATCTTGTATTACAAAGACAACAAGGATGAAGTTGAGTCCCCACACTGCTACAAGCCAAGGTATGAAGCTTCCACTTCATCTAAACAGAAAAACCGGCCCATTTCTAGGAAGGTTCTTCGTTACTTCCCGTTGGGTCCTCGTCTGCAGCATCTGTACATGTCTTCACATACGGCCAAGCATATGAGATGGCACCAGGCAAGGCACTAGGGAGAGGAGAGGATAGATCCGGATAATCTCACACACCCCGCAGACGGGGAGGCTTGGCAGCACTTTGACCGTTCTTTTCCCGAATTTGTTGGAGACTGTCAAAATGTCAGACTCGGACTTGCAACAGAAGGATTCAATCCTACTGGAAACATGTTTGGCATGTGATAGTATTTCCGTACAATCTACCTCCCAACTTATGTACGAGGAATGAGTACAATTTTCTTACGCTTGTGGTTCCGGGGCCGTATTCTCTAGGAAAGTGTTTGAATGTGTACATGAGACCATTAATTGACGAGCTGCATGAGTTATGGGAAAATGGACTCCCTACTTTTGACAGGCTTGGTCAAACTTCATTCATGATGAAAGCAGCTATTATTTGGATCATCAGTGATTTTCCAGCTTACGGGATGTTGTCTGGCCAACAAACTAAGGGGTACAAGGCTTGCCCGGTATGCATAGATTACGTCAATTCTAGTCGCCACGCCAACAAAATTTGTTTCTTGGGATCTCGTAGATATCTTGACGAGGATCACGAGTGGCGGTGGGATGCTGAGGAATTTGGTGGGACTGAGGAGCATAATCTGAAACTTCCAGGGAGGTCTGGTGAGTGGATTTTGGAGAGGCTTAACCAACACTGGTTCAGATATTTGAGCACTAGTAAAAAAGTAACCGACTTGAATCCTCCCATGCCTGATGAGTTTAAGTATTAGACGCACAAAAGTGTATTCTTTGAATTGCTTTACTGATCGACCTTGAAAATCAGACACAACTTGGACGTCATGCACATAGAGAAGAATGTTTGTGACAGCGTTCTTGGAACAATTCTGAATCTCAAACATAAGAACAAGGACATCCCCAAAGCCCGTGTTGATCTTAAGAAAATGGGTATACGCCCCTAGCTATGGCTAGTAGAGAACAAAAAAACAAAAAAAAACCATAATGCCGAAAGCAGGCTACACAGTACATCCTCAAAAGAAGGCGGAAGTATTTCAGTGGTTTGGAAACGTTAAGTATCCTCACGGGTATGCAGAGAATATCGCTCGATGTGTTAAAATGGGGGAAACTAAGATTACTGGGTTGAAGACTCATGACTGTCATGTTTTGCTGCAACGTCTTCTTCCCGTGGTCATTAGACCGTATTTGCAAAGTGATGTGGTTGACACGTTAGTGGCTTTGTCAAAGTTCTTTCAGAGGATATGCGCTAAATTAAAAGCTTAAAAAGTCTGATATTCAGTCATTGCAAGAAGACATTGTGTACATCATGTGCAAGCTAGAGAGGATCTTTCCCCCAACTTTCTTTGACATCATGATTCACCTCATGATCCACCTTCCCGAACAAGTGTTGCTTACTGGTCCGATACAATATACCTGGTGCTATCCAAATGAGAGGTATGCACTCATATTTATTCTAATTAATCATCCTTTGAAATTAAGATAATTTTTTAAAAATATTTATTGTAAGAGAATAAATATATGTTTTGCAGGTAACTGGGGGATTTCAAGAAGAAGAACAAAAACAAATGTTTTCTTGAAGGGTCGATCACAGCGGCATACATTCAGGCTGAGTGCGTAACTTACTGTAGCGCATATCTCAATGATGAAGACACAGTGGGGGAATCATCTAGAGCGGGTAGTAGCCAGCAATTCAATCTATCAGTTGTTTCCAATGATGTTCAACCGTATGGCAGGTTAAGTAATTCTGAAAGATTAAATAATGCTGAGATCAAAGAGGCTCATTGGTGTGTCCTTCAACATTGCGAAGAAGCCGAGCGGTACTTGAAGTCCCATTTAATTAGAAAGGCAGGATAGTAACGAAGCCATACACAAGAGAGATTTTCCTGATTACTTCCTTATTTGGGTACCTCCTCTATCTCTATATATTTAGAGTTACATAAATTAAATATATGTTGTTTTGTTATGTTACATAATGTAACAATGTTTCTCTTAAAATTGTTACATTGTTACAGATGATGCACATTCTACAACATTTTCCTGCTTCTTACGACCCGGAGTTGCACTCGTTGGCTGGAGGACCTCAAAGCCATAGAGTTCGTGCTGGATGTTTTGTGAACGGTGTTAAGTTTGTGACGTCAGAACAAGATGAAGGCCATATCACCCAAAACAACGGAGTCATGGTTGAGGGTTTGGGTTTCAACTACTACGGGGTTCTTGTCAGTGTCATCAAACTAATCTACGGCAAAGGTATGCTAGTCGTGTTGTTCAAGTGCAAATGGTTCAATATTGACCCAACCAGACGAAGGAGTACAATTATGGATCGTGGCTTGTTATCAGTGGACTCAAACAGTGTATAGTATGAGAAGGAGCCGTTTATTCTTGCCACCATAGCGAAACAAGTGTTTTATCTTGATGATCCGGCTATGGGTGAAGGTTGGAAAGTGGTGCAGGTGATGTCACATAGGAATATTTGGAGTGCAGCTACACTAGGAGGAGATGATGAGAGTGGGCCTAGTGAACCAACAACTGATTAACCGAATGAACTATATCAAGAGGAATCTCCACATGTAATCCCCGATACTGAGGATATTCGTGTCAAAAACTAACATGTTCCAGCTATCATGGGTTACATTCCAGTTACACCATCAGAACTGAACTCGCTACAACGCAACCCTAATCATGATGACAACGGCTTCATAAATGACGAATACATAGAGGATGATGAGTATTCTGACCAAACTGAGAAGGATGATGATTCAGACGACTCAGTTTATCATGAGTACGATTAATGTACTTGTTCAATATTATTGTGGATTTCGATCAGTCTAATCTACTTGTATTAATTTGGCATAACTTCGGATATGTATTTTTAAATTAATTTGTAACCGTACCATTAATTATTCATGCAAATTCCCTATTTTTAATTTCTACGTACATCTGTAATTTTTAAAATGCATATGTACGTTTTTTTATGTACGAATACTTACGTGGAGTAACTACAGTTGGGTTTAGCTTGAAAAGTTACACGAAAATACTTGGATGTGTAAATATAATAAAATGTTCATAATTTTTAAAATTTAAAAAAAATACTTAGTCCACGGAACGTGAATAATTCGTCGCCTTAGAAGTACTACGGCGACGGACAGTCCACTTTCCGTCGCTTATGATCCCCGAAATATTAGGCGGGTAAATAAAAAAAAAATTGTTATTTAGGCGATGGAAATTGAATAAGTCATCAGCTTGGGAGAACCCTGGCGACGGAAATTGATAATTCGTTGAGTTAGTCATACCTAGGCGACGGAAAGTGATATGTTCCATCACCTAGGATACTGAAATATTGGGCGGGTATATTTTGCGCCCTTTTTTTGGGCCCAAATTGAATTTTTTTTAGACAACAAATATTTGTCTTAGCCGACGGAAATATTCCGTCGGCTAAGACTTAAGCAACGGAAATTGAAATTAGTCGTCGCCTTAGTTATACTAAGGCGACGAAATTGCACTTGTTCTCTCGGCTAACATAAAATCGATACCAGTATCACTCTTAGTCTGATACGACACAACTAATCCGCACCCAATTCTAATCGATACACACTCGCTGTGCGACGACCCTAAAACCTAACTGAGGTCCTCCCAACGCTGCGCGACCGCCGGAGACCCCATTGGAGACCCCGCCATCCACCGATCGACAACCGCATCGACCTGACCGCAACCGCATCGCCACCGCATCCACCCGCCGCTCCGATCTCGCTGCTCCCACCATCTATCTCCGATCTCGCTGAGAAGCAAGCCCAATTTCCTCTTCCTCTCTGTTGTAAAACCCTAACTTCAAACTTCCCCTCTTCACTCTCAAGTCCGAAGCCGAAGCCTTGTCCGGAAAAAAGGTAATATTTTTCCTTTTCGCATGAATATATTTGATTTGAATTATGGTTTTGATTTGATTGCATATGAATATATTTCTCTGATTGTGAACAATGTGTTGCTATTGCCGTTGAGTGATTTGTGTGACTGATGAGGTGTTTCGTTGATAATTGTGGTGTTCTTTTGTACTAGACTTGCAACGTTTATTTAGTTTGATTTTATGTGCTTGAACTGTTAGACTGAATAAATTTTATTTATGAATGTTGCTTTGTTTGTTAGGGTATTGGAAATCCTAGAGTTTGATTAAGTGGATGGTGAACATTTTCCTGATTATAGGTAGGTAGGTTGTGAAATTGGTTGTTGGTTTACCAACTAGAGTTTGTTGGCATTTGGTTGCAGTTTGTGAAATTGTTGATGTGAGGCTAATAACTTAGCACTAAGGTTGAAGAATGGTGAAGGTAATGTTAGCTAGCTTGTGGCCTAAAATACATATGCAGTGACTTGTATGTTGGCTGAGATTTTGAACCAGTTAGCTTCTTTGGGAAAACTGTGCAATTCCTGAAAACTGTAGCCATTAGCTGTTAGCCATGTGGTTGGACAGTTAGCCATTAGGGGAGTTGGGGAGAGAAGTGGTTATAATAGGGTTGGGAGGAGAGGGAAGGGGAGATGTGGGTGTGGGGTTGATGAGGAAGGGGAGAGTGAGGTTTGCGATTCCGAGGGTTTAGTGATGTTGAGGCTGTGTTGAGTTTGTTGAGTGAGGAAGTGGGGGAGGTGTGTTTTGGTAGGAGGAGGAATGGGTTTAACAGAGTGGAGGTTGAAGGGAGGAGGAGGAGAAATGTGGGTTTGTCGAAGAGGGTGGAAGAGGAGAGTAGGAGGAGTTTGGGTGGTGGTAGGAGAAATGTGAGTTTGTCAAAGAGAGTGGAAGAGGAGAGTAGGAGGAGTTCGGGTGGTGAAAAGAGAAATGTGAGCTTGTCAAAGAGAGTGGAAGATGAGAGTAGGAGGAGTTCGGGTGGTGAAAAGAGAAATGTGAGCTTGTCAAAGAGAGTAGAAGAGGAGAGTAGGAGGAGTTTGGGTGGTGGTAAGAGAAATATGAGTTTGTCGATCCATTTGCATATATTGAAGGTATATACGTTAAGTCTCAAATCTGTATATTATTTATTTATTTTATTTTTTTAATTATAAAAAAATATATATGTATGGATATACATTATATCTTCTGCTTAAGTGGCTGGTGGCTTTTATTAGTGTTTTATGTATTTGGAGTGCATCAAGTCTAAAAAAAAAAAAAATCATGGGCTGAAAAAGGACAAGTGGTTTGTTATTCATGTATGCTTTTCTATGGATATATTTTTCATAATCTTATCTATTACTCACTCATTTACTAACAATTGTGTGTTATTCACGTGCAAGATGGGGATCGTGGGGAAGAGGAAGGACCAAGCCACTAAGGCCAGTGCTTTGATGGAGTCTATACGGAAGAGCGTCGGCTCAGCTAGCAGTAGCAGCCACCCTTCCCCCATGCAAGCTGAGACAGTACCACATGGGGCTCCCCCCTTGATCGTGCGGCCCCCTACCGATCTCCATCATCTACACCGACACCTGAATCTGCAAGACGCATCGTCGACAACGCTCGTTTGAAAGTTAAAAGCTCAACAGATAAATATATTAATTCCTCTTATACTTGTATTAATTTATTAGAATTTGTCTAATAGGTGCCAGCAGCGCGCCCCAGGGTGCTTGCGCATGCAGGCACCTGTGCTTACTGCTTACCTCTTCAAGTGTTACTGTTTTAGGTGCTAATGGAAATGTTGAGCAAGCTTGTTTATTAATTGATGTATTTGTCTTATAGCATTAAATATCTTAATGTTTTGTATATATATTAATTGTAGCTCCGGCCCCGAAAAAGAAGCGGGGTTTATGTTTTGGAACGAAGACGGAGGATATCGTTGTACAAACGGGGCAGAAGATCAAGATGCAGTATTGCCCCCGTGTAGAAGGCCCTAGTGTGAGGGGAATAAACAGCTTGGTGGCGCATGATATCAGTTCCGCCATACAGAGTCTAGTGGGAATGAGGGCAAGCACATTCTACGACCTTGATCAGGAGGAGAAGTGGAAGGTATGAAATGCACTGTCGGTAAGTAACTGAAAACAGTTTGAAAAGTAAATTTACTTCATTACATTTTTTTTTTCAGTGCTTAACATGAGAATTTTTTTTATTTGTTACTTAGCCGAAGTACGAGTGGGATGAAAATGATGAGCCAATGTTTGATTGGATATTGAAGAGGGCACAAGAGAGGTTCAATGACTGAAAGTACCAATGTCACAAAGCTTATCTGAATGAAGGGCCCTCTAGCATGCCTCCAGATTTCATTGGGAGAGAGGACCAGTGGGAGTTTCTATACGAGCACTTCGAGTCAGATGCGTTGAAGGTGATTTTTTAAATTATCTTCATTGTTTTTTTTTTTAAATTACCTTCATTGTTTCCCTTATATTTTACTAATCTATTTAATATTTTTTCGTGTATATATTAGAGACTCTCCTTAGCAAACAAGCGGAACCGTGGGGAGAAGACTATGCACCACCACACGGGGTCTTCTCCTATCATCTACACAATGGAGGAACTCAGAATACAAGGCGAGCAGCTTCCAATAATCAAAGGTTTTGATAAGACCTATATCAGGGCCGGTGATGAAGTTACGACCAAGTATTATGTAAGTGTTTTTCCTTTTACTATTTTATTGTTCGCATCCATTTCTTATAGGGGATTGGGATCAAAGCAGCGGGAGGTTTCTTAATCTTGTTTCATTGGTTTTGCGTATAGTACACAGATGCATGCTGCATTCTCAAGTGTTGTAACTTTCAAGTAATATCAGACCCACTAGGAGGTTGGAATATATCAACTTTGTGTAGCCAGTTTAGAGTCATTTTATCCTTGGTTTCCAACAAGTTGAACTACCATATCTTGTTAGCAAAAACAAATTGTAGGTGCATTACTGTTGGACTTGGTAAATGAAATGAGCCCTATGGGAGGTATAGCATGATAAGTTGGACTAGTTACCACGCAACCAATCAATAACTATAAGCTAGGATCTTCTATTTTGGTGTTGTTACTTGTTCGGTTCATAACCTACCAGCCCTACAATTAGTAATAATTGAGTGTTGATCATTTCATTGATAGATTGAGAAACAGTTAAAGTGAGAAATCTGCAATTAGGAATATTTCGGTTTGCATTCACAGTTGCTATGGTGGGAGTTGAAATCTTTGAGAATCTGATTGGCTGGAAATTTTGTGGAGCTATTGTTTCCTGTGTTTACTATTTATCTGTAAAATTTGGTGTCATTTGGTAGTTTGATGAATTATGGTGATTTTTTTTTCAAAGTTAAGTGCTTGATGCTGAAATTGTATTCATGTTATGCAATGCAACTGTTTTGTGTCTGCTTACTGATCAGGATTTAGGACTCCATTTGCTCAAACTTTGTACTCTTGTTCTTCCATATGTGAACTCTTTGATTTGGAAAGTTTGGTGCTATTTGATTTTATTGATGCTCAAACTGGTTTGGAAAGTTTGGAACTCTTTGATTTGGAAAGTTTGGAACTCTTTGATTTGGAAAGTTTGGTTCTCAAAATTTTATTGATATAACAAGGAACTTGCAACCATTTGACTTGCATTTGGAAGAAGTCATCCTTAGGAACACAACCGAGCAATGAATCTTGTTTTTCCTCGTTTTAGTCTCATTATAGCCCTAGCTAAGCTTTCCTGTTTATTATGCATAATGTCAAGTTTATTATGGAAATGTTAAGTTGTTTTGTTTATTAATAGATGTATTTTAAATGCAGGATGACATGGTTGATAAGGTCAATAAATGAAATGATGCATTTAAGGAACAACGTACACTCTGACGCGACGGAGGATGAGATTATGGAAAGTGTTCAGTCCCAACAAATTGAGGTGTTAGGTACGGTGCTCAAAACTCGGAAAGGAAAGGAGATCAGAGGGATGGGACGAGGAGGCGAGCGAGACTTGAGCCATTCTTCAAATGCTTCCACTTCACGTAGTCATCCTCCTAGAGTTGATGAGCAGCAACTCCAAGAGATGCAGGAGCGCTATGAGCGGAGACTAAAGGAATCAGAGGAGCGTGTCCAACAACAATTGCAAGAGGTCCAGCAGCGTGTCCTACGTGCGGAGTCTATGTATAGCATTGTGCAGTCCCAATTTGCAGCCATATATGAGCGCCTAGGTATGCCACCTCCTCCTCCTCCACAATTTCCTCCTCCTCCTCCTCCATAGTTTCCTCCTCCTCCTCTAGTTGTTTCTCCTCCTCCACATGTTTCCCCACAAAACAATGATGATCTAGGCGACAACATAGGATTGGACAACAGTGCCCCTTGGCATTATTGATTTTGTAATATTCCGTCGCCTAAGAACGATGCAACATTCGTCGGTAAACATACATACCGACGACTATTTCGTCGGCTAAGAACAATTTCGTATTCATCGGCTAAGAATCCTGCCGACAAAAACATTCTGTCGACAAAGATTTTTATCGACGAATCAGTTTGTCGACAAGGTAGGAAAATTTCCGTCGGGTATGAAATCTCTTAGTCGACGACTAACTTCAGTTCCGTCGCCTAAGTGTCTACCTCACGACACTTAGGCGACGGAACTTAGACGACAGAAAATTCGTCGGTCAAGATCCTAGGTGACGAATAGTTAGTGTTAGGCAACGATTTGTTTTCGTCGCTGTTGGCTCAAAAATCGTCTCGGCCGCGTGTCAATGGGCCGAGTGCTTCTTTGGGCTACACGTGTTCTTCTGGCTTGGTGACGTGTGCGATGGTGTGCCAACTCACGGTCGAGAGGCCAAGCGAGGTTTTGTTCTGATATGTATATAGATAAGCTACCCTAACTTCTGATCAGTCGACTGTGGACCGAGGAAGGATCGACCTCGACCGCAGGGTTATCTCTGCCTTGGATGCAAGGACTTTAACACGGATTGGCTTACCAGCCGATCTTGGTGCTGTGTGACTAGGTGAATGTTGTGATGGTGCAAGTGATGTGAAAGCAAGAATGTAATGTGCAGCAAATAAAATGTAGAAATCTTAAAGAAAAGATAAGAACACGAATGTAAATTGCAGGAAAGATAACAACGAACAGTAAAATAAATTGCAAGTATGAAAAGAACAATAAAGAAAATTACAGAAAAAGAAGAACAAGTACCGGTAAAGTAAAGTGATAAGATAAACACGAAAAGGATTGATAATTATGTAATGCTGAGAAGTTGAATTGAATTGATAAAAATGTGTAAACGCGTAGAGCGTTTGGTCGAGGACCACTAACAAAGAATCCTAAGGTCCTTTTTATAGTGAAGTAAAATAAAGAAAACGTAATCCCAGCTTTAAACACAGGGATGAATTACAGGTAAATCATTGATTAAATTGTAATAAAGCTCATTCAATCTGATTGCCACAAGTTTGGTAACTGTAGTGACGTCTCCCTTGAAAGCGTCATCTTTGAGATTGAAATTATAGTAACGTCATTCCAGCAATAAAACTCATTCAACCTGATTGCAACCATTTTGGTAATTGTGGTGACATCTCCCTTGAAGGCGCCATCTTTGACCGTAATTTAGCTTGTATGGGTTTGACAGGATATAACATTTATTCTCCTTACTTGGCCGCTGCAACTCACGAATAGCCGCAGCTAAATAAGGTGTCTGCGGCTCAACAAAAGGTGACCGCGGCTCAACATAAGACGTCCGCGGCTCAACATAAGATGTCTGCGGCTCAACAAAGGCGTATGTGGCTCATCATAAGATGTCCACGGCTCATCATAAGATGTTCGCGGCTCATCATAGAGTGTCCGCGGCTCAACAAAGGGTGTCTGTGGCTCATCATAAGATGTTCGCGGCTCAACATAGAGTGTCCGCAGCTCAACAAAGGGTGTTCGTGGCTCAACATAAGGTTTTCGCGGCTCAAAACACCAGTAGTCGCGGTCATCATCTCTGTTAATAACCGCGGTTATTTAATAAACCATGTTGTGCACTGCGGCTCAATAGGATGAGTCACGATATTTACTCATTAATGGCCACGGTCACTAATAGACCCATCCATTTGGTCTACCACGTAGGTCGTGCCAAATATTGGTTCAAACAGTCGCCTAAGACTAGATTTCCTGTAGTGCCTCTAATGTATTTAGCAAAGAGCATAAAAAGAACATATGCATAAGTAACCTTCAACTTCATTAAATGATCATACTTTAGAAGCAATTTAGATGTTTAGGTTATCCAAATAATTATTATATTATTTAATATTTATCAATAATATTATATTTATAAAAATATTATTTAATTATTTTAAAACGGATCCACTACCCCCGCCATATGATCATCCGGATGATGGGTCATCTAGGGTACAGATGCCGCCGCCTCATCTGTTCCTTCCGCGGATGATACCGGCCTTACATGCAGTCGATGACTCAGGGACGCCGATTTATTCACTGCCCCCGCTAGTGGCTCCATCAGCGGCGTACCGGTTCTTACTTTTTGATACGCCTCTTATTTCCGCGAGTGTATCATCATCGGAGACGGAATCCATCGCGTCCGCCGCATCGCCCTCAGGTAATGAAAGATGAATGATTTGTTTTCTTATAATTCTCCGATTTTAATAATCAATTTGGTTTATCATGTGATAGGCACCGTCGGAGCGAAGCCCGTAAAAAAGAAGAGAGGCCCCGTCACAGGGAAGGCTCTCGAGAAGATCGTCGGTACCTCAGGGAGGATTGTCATCGGTACTGACGGGGATGGCGACATAGTATCAGGCGGGAAGTCGAGGACGTACTCCGGCCGCGTGGGAGCGCTCATTAGGGATAGAGTCCCTATGTTGTGGTCAGACTGGGGCGAGGTCCTGCAGGAGGTTAAGGACATGGTCCACAACGTGATGTCGGTGAGTTTACAAAATGCCTCAATAATATTATGTATTACATTGTAGATTTCTCGAAAAACTAAATTAATAAACGGTTAAATGCATGTGTGGTTTGAGGTTCCCGAGCCCTTGAAGAGTAGCTGGGCGAACGTTGTGCATGGAGGAAGGTACGTTGGGAAGTTAATGAAAAACCAAAATTGTATGTGATATTAATAATATTTCTAATATTTTTGTTGTATCTGTAGGTACAAGGAGTGGAAGAACGAGTTGCGGACCCATTAGACTACGCACGGGAACGCACGTTGTGATACCCCTGCTGAGTTCCAGTACAGAGAGTACGAGTGGCGTTGGCTTCTGACATCAGAATTCAACAACCCTCGTAAATAGGTATTTAAATAAATTAATTAGTTAATTTGTCATTAAGTACGTGCATTTTTAAATATTTTACTAATAGTTTAGTTTTTTCTTTGAAGGCGGTTTTCCGGGTGAACGCTCAGAACCGGCAACGCAACACAAGGAACCATCATACCGGTTCTAGACCGTTCGCTGTCTTCATGGACGAGGCGGTCAGGGAACATCCAGAGGTCAACCCGTACGTCTATACATACGAGAAGGCATATCCTGACGCCGAGGAGGATATTGTAAGTCATCTTACGTTTTTAAATTTTTAATTTTACTTATATATATATGTCAAAATGTTAATTAATAATTTTCTTCCTATCCAATTAGGCGAAGGTGAGGGAGGCTAGTGACGAGGTGATGAGTGCTATAGTGAGGGAGACATGGCCGGATACGCAGGAGGAAGAGATGTCCGAAGCCATGTCTCGGATCTACACTTCGGATCTGACGGTTGGGGCGAGGATCATGGGCACAGCCTTCCCACCACGAGAAAACAACTTCTACTGCCGGGGTCTAGGAAAGAAGGGCGAGAGGGTCCTGAAGACCACTCCAGGATTTCAACGAAAGGCAGCCTCGACCAGCAGCAAGACCACGACCACTAGGACGACTCAACTGCTACAGTCGGGACTTCAGAGACTTCGGGAACAGCAAGCTGCTCATGTTCCCTATAATGCCGCGCAGGCAACCTATAATGCCGCGCAGGCAGCCCATTATGCCGAGGTACATGCCATCCAGCAGGCCCAGCAGCGGCAAATGTTCCAGTACATGCAGGACTTTACAGCTGCCCAGCTCCAGGGACTTCTGGCTCCGCACATGCCTCCACCCATACTGCTACCCCAGCCGCCGCAAGCTCCGCAGTAGCCCCCAGAAGCAGATATTAATTTAGACGATCTAGAGTTTGTGTAGTTGATGAATTATGTAGTTTTATGTGCTTATTGTTGGTTATATGGAATTGTTTTGGTGTTTTTTGCAGCTTGCTTGGAATGGTAATTTAGAAATTTCGGGTTTTTTTTAATTATACCGGAATGGACTTATAGCCGACGAAATACGCCATAATTCGTCGGCTATAATAATGTTTAGCCGACGAATTATGGAATGTTTCGTCTGCTAAACCCTTTAAAGCCTGCGAAATACGGGCTGTTTCGTCGGCTTTAGTTATTTTTATTTTTTTATTACATACTATAGCCGACGAATATATTAAGCATTTCGTCGGCTAAAGCTAATAGACTAGCCGACGAGTTCTTTCGTCGGCTTAAGTATGAGGGACTAGCCGACGACGTCTTCTGTCGTCGGCTATCTATGGGAAAATAGCCGACGATGGTCTATAGTTTCGTCGGCTAAAGTTACTGCCGACGACCCTTTCCCGACGAAACCATAGCCGACGAATTAAGCTAACAAGCCGACAAAATGTTTTCGTCGGCTAAAGTGCTTGTCCTGGTAGTGGGAGCGAGATGGCTATGTGTGAGTTTTGGTTCATGAGGGGAGAGAGATGGTTGTGTGTCGAGAAGAGGGCAATAGGTTTTTGGTCGAGAGTTGTCGAGGTTGAACAACATTTTGTTTTTTTTTGGCTGAATTTGTAAGGGGGAAGATTTGGTTTCGGGCAAGCGCCAATTAATTGACATTTATTTCGACAGGCAATCACACAATGTAACAATTATAAGCGTGGTTTGATGCCCAAAATTTTAGGTTTCAACATTCCCTCCATCAAATTTCGTGTTCTCCCTACAAGTTTAAGGCTGAATTTGGGAGAATGTTGGAGGAAAATATTGGCGGACAATGTTTTGTTGAAAATACACACACTCACACCACAATTTTTTTACAAAATGTCGTATCACTCTTACATATTGGGCACCTTACAATTTGAGAATTCTGGTGCTCAAATTTTTACACATTCACACCACGATTTTTTATAAAACTGACATCTAAAAAGTAAAAAATCAATCACATAACGGGTTATAATTATACATCGTCTGATAGGCATTGTCTAAAGCTGTTTTTGTGGTAGTCACTCGTCCTGATTGTCCTGCAACATCATCTTTGCAGAATTCAAGCAAGTCCTTTGCTTCTTCGTCGTCGATCCAATCTGCATCGATCGAGGATGTCACCAAGTCCTTTACTGCGTCCTTGGCGATTGCAAATTCAAAGGTCGTGGATCTCTCTCACCGCATCTTTGCTCCTAAAAGAGATGTTGTGCGGTCCTTCTTGATAGCGAAGCCACTGCCGCTGAACTCAACCTTTCCAAGCTTGACGAAACTCAAGCGATTTTGTGGAAAGGTGTGGCTCTTAGAGCGGAAATTTCAGATCCAGGAATGTTCGAACAATATCTTTATCATTAGCTTCAATCTCATCAAGGACAAGAACTAAGTTCTCCGAGGAGAACCCTGGTGGTACCAGTATGTGCCGATTGTGATCCAGCCATATGACGGTGTCAAATCAATCAAGAGCTTCGCCATGGACTTGTTATTCTTCTGGGTACGTATTCAAAACATACCACCTAAGTATGAGATCCCTGAGAATTTTCCTGGTATTGTTTCTGTTGCTGGTCGTTATATCGGGTATGATGACAAACTATTTATTAGATTAAAGAAGATTAGGGTTAGGGTTGAGAAGAAACTCTCTGGTCCTATTCTTAACTCCAAAACCATCAAGCTAGCAACGTATGCTAAGGAAGAGATTGAGATTGATTTTTACTTTGAAAATTGTTTGAGTATTTGTGATGCTTGTAACTTGGTGTTCCATAAAAATGGAAAATGCTGAGTGAGCTTTGGTTCCAGTATTGCAAGTCATTCTAATGTAGACATCATGCCAAACCCTGCCTCTATGATCAACTTTGCATCCAAAGCTCTAGTGCATAAAGCCTTATAGTTCCAAGGTTTAGTGTCACCTTCTACACCAATTGCTACCTCAGTCTTTGATCAAAAGAAAGAGAAGATGCACAGGCGCCCTACCATTCTCAAGAAGCCGGTGCGTGAACCTGAAGATGATGCCCTAGCTCTTATACCTGTGAATGATCCCGATCAATCTGCTGACCAGACTGTGTCGGAGAATGAACCTGAGGATGCCTTGATCATTGGAGAGGGACACAAACAAGGCAGACCTTCATCACCTGAGACCTCTCTTAAAAAGTTGAAGGTATTGGTAGACTTGCTGCAATCACATGAAGCTGCTGTGCATACCAAGAGAATGAAATAGCCTGACTTCCTTGTTGCTCTCTCGGCTAAAGCACTCGGCCTCATCTCAGAACCAACTAAGATGGCATTGGAGGCAACTGAAGTTCAGAAGAAGAAGAGGGGACGTCCCATTGGCTCCAAAAACTCGAAACCTAGAAGAAGTGCTAATCAAGAGGATCTGACTCGTTCTCTGACTCCACATGCAGCACCCCCAAGCCCTAATGTGAAGGGCAAGGAGGTTTTTTGAAGTTCTGCTATTTCTTTTCTACCATTTTAGTTTTTTGATTTTGTTTTATTGAGGAACAATTGCTCTGAGTCCATGTTTTTCACATGGAGGAGCTTTATTTTCTTGTTTTAGTTTTGTTAGAAACAATTACCTATGATCTATTTGCTATTAGATTGTAGACTCCTTGTGAGCCGAAATTTGTAATGAGGATACAATCTCATACGAATCAGATGATCTTACTTGTCCTTTGTAAGCATGGCAACAAATCGATTTATATTGTACCCTCTACTTGAGTACTAATGAAAAAATTGTCTTTGAGTTCGAAGAGTATTCTAAATTCTATATCTCTAATTTTAAAAGAATAAGTTGGATAGTAGGAAATGGTAAGACAATAAGATTTTGACATTATAATTGGGTTTTTCCTTTCCCACTTATTGACATTTATTCCGGATCTATTAATCTGAATGATGACAACCTTCACGTATTGGTCTTTATTCTTTCGTATAGAACTTGGGATGTTGTTCATAAATTGATTTCCATTCTTTTTTATGATAAATTGCTTATTATGTTTGCCTCCGTCCTACAAGCAGAAGCATATGGTTTGCGCTTTAGTTTACTTTAGGCCCAACGTCTTGGCCTTATTCATATTCAAGTTGAAGGTGATTCTCTACTTCTCATGAAGATGTTGAAGTGCTTATATCAAGTTTCTTGACGTAATTCTTCTATCTTTCACAATATCACCCATCTTGCATCCATCTTTACACTATGAGTCTATGATCATGTTTTTCGAGAAGCGAATATGTTGGCGGACATATTTGCGAACTAAGGTCATGGTCTACTTTAGAATAACATCTGAATGAATAATTTTCCTTCTTGTATGTTTGAAATTTTGTACTTTGACTCTCTGTTAGTGTGTCTTAAAATCTTATGTGAATCTTCCTTCTAATTTACTTTTTGCATCCAGAAAACATTTTCCCCAAACTACATTCTATCAGCAAGAGCGTACGAGACCTTTATCATTCCCCAAACTACATTTCTCATTACAATCAACAACACTACAATAAGCTTCTTTGTTCCGATGAACTCTTTCAAAACTACATTCCTCAAAAACCCTGATTTCCGACTCAACACAAAACCCAAAACCCACCTTATGGGTCTTTCTTCTCTCCATTTCAATGCACCATTCGAACCATTCCCGTCAGAAACCCGTTTGCTAATCCGGGTCGAGCAACTGGTAAAGTTCAGATGGAGATACTGTTCTGTTCTCAAAATGATAAAGGCCATTTTGATAATGGATGAGGTGAGTACCTTTGGGGCACATTGTTGTTATTGTCTGAATAAGAAACTTCTGAGCTGTAACTGTTGTGCATGTTATAATGTTAATTATTTTTATAGACAATTTCTCTATTGTAATTAAAGTGAAGTTTAAATATTTTCTTTTGAAGGCTTTTTTTCTTGTTCTAGGAAATTAAAAATTAGTTCCGTGAGGTAGCTAGCCAAAATTCTCTTCCTAGCTGGTGTTTTTTAACCTTAGAGACAATCTGAGATTTGTAGAAAATTTATAAGTGATAATGTTATAATCTTATATGAATTAAACCACTCAAAGAAGCAGATCACAGTAAATCACCATTAGATGATAACACAAATTTTGTGGATTACAGTAGTGCTAAGAACAGATCATTACTTCAAATAAATTTTGTAGTAGCTACACTACTGAGTACTGTCATGCTTAACTAACAAGGAAGGTAGTGCCAAGAATAGCTATATCCACATAGAAAAGATTCTAAAGACACTACGCAGCAAGAGATGAGAATCAGAATCCTACTTAATTAGGAAAATACACATCGCCACCAAAATCATATATGTTAGTTCATAAAAAATGAAATGAGTTTAAATTTTTTTGTCAACAAAAATGATAAGGGTATGGCTATTTCTACCATACTAAATACTCAGTTCACCCCACGTCTTACTTTTTACCTTTAAAGTTCCCATTCTACCCTTATTTTAATTTTCTTTCTTTTAACTTACAATTATAAAAGTGATAAATATAAATATACAAATATTTCATCGATATATTTGACGCAGACCTCCGTTCTTCTCAAACCACATCATATGTTCTCCTCGATCTCTTTCTTTACGATTATGAATATATATATATATATATATATATATATATATATTTATGTGTGTGTGTGTGAGAAAGATTACAATAATAGCCATAAATATAAAATAAAATAAAAATAAGAACAAACAATCCCACCACACTATATAACCATCTTATTGAAGATTGAAGTGATTCTCAAATCTGATTTGAGAGATGTAGAGAATTTTTTTTTTCGTGTAAACATGTAGAGAATTGTTGTTGTTTGAATTTTATAGATTTTAGTTTAATATTATATTTTCACAAAAATTCTTGATTGTGGGGTTAATATTGTAAAATTGAAATATATGGTGAACATAACATTTAGTGGGGTGGCAATAGCCGCACCCGAATGATAATTGTTGGTGAACTGGAAAGAAAATTGTGTAGAATTCACATATTCAATGCTCTTGGACACATGTATATGTAGGGAGCCCTTCTAATGAGGACTCTTAAGTAAAGGATTCCTGTAAATGTATATATTAAATGGAGAGGGGGGGGGGATTATATATTCAAGTGAACAGTGCCCTCCCGGAATTGTCCCTGTGTTTTTTATTTTATTTATGTTTTGCCACTTCCTTAGGTTTTTCTTTTATTTGAGTTATGTCCCTCCATTTTTTTTATTTCAGTTCTATCTCTCAGTGTTTTTATTTGAGATTTGTGCATCTATTTTTACTTTTATTTCAGTTTTGACCCTCAGTTTTTGTCTTTCTTTCTGTTCCTACTTAGTATTTTTGGTCAATGCTATACGTTTTGCATTAGAGAAAATTACTTTCTAAAAAAAAAAAACAACAATACTAATAATAATGAGAGAAAATTAAATAATTGTGTGTTGATCAATATTAATTGTTTGCAGTTAGTAAGAAAAACATATTATAATTTGAGTTTGGTTCATGACTAATTGCTTTAATGATTACATTCATTGTTCCTTTATTTCATTTTAACAATGGATTTTAAAAACAATATTTTCGTCTTGATGATGGTTGATGGCACAAAGCTGATATTGTGATTTCATTCAATTGATATCAATGTTGAACATCGATGTTGAACATGTTAATGTTCACAATTAGTTCCTTTTAATCCAATTTATTGGTTCAAATTACATATCTAAAAAGAATGTCATGTGCTCATGTTTCATAACTGATGTACAACTTATGACATGTATTGATATGTGCTTCTTATATATTTGTAATTCTACAAATCTTGGTTGTTGATTATTGTTCAGCTTTCTTTCAGAATGAAATTTAGATTTCAGGGAGCTGTTATTTATGAAAATCGCATAATAATTGATCGAACTAAGAAAAACTACACAATAATTATTAAACTGGCAAAAACCGCACTTCCGCAAGCTTTCACAATTAATTCCTTTTTGATCTAATTTATGGGTTCGGCTTTCATATCTAAATATAATGTCATGTGCTCATGTTTATATACTTTTGATTATTGTTCAGGTTTCTTTCAAAATGGAATTTAGATGTGGTCTTAACTTTATTTTATATTACTATCTCACTCAATTGTGTCATTTTTACTTGAATTTCATACATTTATTATCTGTGAAAATCGCACAATAATTGATCGAACTAGCAAAAATTTCACAATATTTATCAAATTGGCAGAAAATGCATTTCCGCGCGCGTGTGGGAAGGCTAGTATTGATTAATTTGCATCATTTTTCTTTACTCACAAATTTACTGACATTGTTATCATGCATCTTTGTGAGAATACATTTATGGAGTTTCATTTTTCTTTTTGCCCTGTTAAATGTCATCCAGGGTTGAATTACATTTGGAAAACCAAATCTTTTCTTTTTCAACTCATCAGAGATGACTAAATAGTAAATACCAATTACTTCAGATGTTGAGTTGGCATATTCCTAGCCTGTTATTTCTTTCTCAAGGATTCAGAGCGTGGTTGTTATGTAATGGACAAGGGTTTTCATGTAAGTTCATTAGCTTAGTACTCCCTACATAAAGATCAGCTGGCTCATTTCTGTGTTTTCTCAGATTGTAAGAGACCAGAGCACCTCAAGTAAATCTAAGAGAAGGTAACCTTCTTCATTTTCGTAACTTTGCAATACAAGCTCAAAAATTTGATGCAGATAATTTTGTTGATCATACATGATTTACTGGTATCTCGTGTGAGATCTGAGTAAACTGTTAATGGTGTGCTTCATTTGTTCATATATATTTTTGATATCATACAAATTTATTGGGTTGGTTTTGGTCTTCCTTGTTTCATATTCCCCATATTTCCCGTGTCATCTTTTCCTCTCAGTTCTGTTCTGTAATTTTGCAGCAATACAAATTCCAAAGTATCAAAACCCAAATATCCAAATCCTAGAAACACAACTCATTGCAGTTTGAGGTTTTGATTTTATATAATATCTTGATTGAGAAACTGAGTTGGTTGGTAGAGCTGTGAATTGTTTTCAAGTTGATGGGAAAATTCTTGATAACTTGTATATCTTAATTTTATGAAGTGTACATGCTCTTCCTTGTCGCATTGAATTTTTGAGATCGTGTCTAGTTATTTTGAACCTTTGGGATGGTTTACTTAATTATTTAATATTATAAAATGGTTTTTGGGTCTGTTGATGAGTTAATCTCTATTAACTGTTTGTGGTGTTAGATTCTATGACAGAAATTGGTGTTTGTGGATATGCTAGTGTGAGAGGTTATACTTGACAAGGTTGCATATTGATAATATGGGAAGGAATTAGTGCGTTGCAAACTATTAGCGACTTTGCAGTGCCTTGTGTTTTTGCAGTGCCTTAAGTAAGGATCAGTTATAGGATAGAACTAAAGTGTTGTGCATTTGTCATAGTAATAAAGTGTTGTGTATTATTCGTAGTAAAATTTCATTTCACCTTGCTAGAGCAATTTAGTTAATTTACAAATTATATTCTCTCTTTTTCTTTTATGTCCTGCTTTCATTTTCCGCCTACTGTAATCTTGATACATGTATGTAGGAGTGCATCTGAATTATTGAACACCCTTCACAAATCATGAACTGAAAGCGTAAATCTGAAATACTTCAAATAATTACATACAAACATAAACACATATATTGCACTCACAAGCACACACAAGTATATACAAATATAGAGAAACAATATATATCTATGAGTAGAACTGAATATGTACATGATGGAACTAATGAAGCCATCTCAAAATACCGATCTTCTGCACGTCTCTTTTGTTAGCTATCTTTCTATGGGGCAAGAACTGAATAGCTGATATCAAAGAGAGTACAAGGACCTAGTATTTATAGTGAAAGCATCATAATACAAAGCCCTCCCATAAAATGTCTTTATATCTCATAACAACTGCAATCACTATTACTTTGTTTCAGTTATCTTCTTTAGAACTTCCCACTATATTTACGTAATGAATACATTTAACATGGAATATGAATTGCCTAATATCTCTAATATCAGTTATCTCTAATATAAACTTGTAATTGTTCAAATTCAACTTACATGAACACCCTTTTCGCAATACTCCTATTCCTCATTCCCGTATGCCTACTCCTAACGAGAAGAAAGAAACCGTCCGTAAGGCTCCCTCCAGGCTCATTAGGACTACCCTCGATAGGCCAGAGCCTTGGTTTCCTCCGAGCCATGCGTACCAACACTGCAGAGAAATGGCTTGAACAAAGGATCAGAAAATATGGTCCAGTTTCGAAGCTGAGTCTCTTTGGCAAGCCAACAGTCTTCATCAACGGACCAGCTGCAAACAAGTTTATTTTCGCCAGTGACGCGAGCACAATTAACAGCAACAAACCTGAGTCTGTTCGTATGATTTTGGGCGAATGTAATATATTTGAGCTCAATGCTGAGGATCACAAGCATGTCAAAAATGCTCTTATGTTATTCTTGAAGCCTGAGTCATTGAAGCAATATGTTTGGAAAATGGATGAAGAAATCAGGAAGCACATTGAGATGCATTGGCATGGCAAACAACAAGTAACAGTGAGTTACCTTTTTATCACAAAATCTCCAACTTAGTTTTATCTCAGTAATCTCAAACCATAATTGCTGAACTGAACAAACAAAACAGACAGAAATTGATGTGCATGTTTTTATTGTTGAAAGGCCTTGCCCCTCATGAAGGACCTCACATTTAACCTAGTATCCTCTCTACTATTTGGGCTTGAAGGAGGAACTTGCAGAGAGGAATTCCTGGAGTGTTTCCGAAAAATGATGCAAGGAATGTGGTCAGTGCCGGTCAACTTACCCTTCACGCGTTACAACAGCAGCCTCAAGGCAAGCAAGAGGGTTCAAGACATGGTCACAAAACTTGTACGCGTAAAGAGGGTACAACTTGAGCAAAAAAGGGCTTCTCCACAACAAGACCTCATCACTTGCTTCCTTAGCATCGTAAATGATGAAGGTAAAGAAGAATTAACAGAACTGGAGATGGTGTATAATATCATAGTGGTCATGGTTGCAGCATATGACACTTCATATGTTCTGATTACATTCCTTTTGCGGCTTCTAGCTAATGAACCAGTTGTTTATGCTACCCTTCTTCAAGGTACCTTGGCCTAAACAAGTAGTTGATATGTTTTCACATATTTTACCACAATGAATTTTGTTCGATTGATGCATGTTGGCTTTTGGTTTACAGAGCAGGAAGAAATAGATAGAAGCAAATCAGCAGGAGAGCATCTAACATGGGAAGACCTTGCCAAAATGAAATACACTTGGAGAGTGGCACAGGAAACTCTGAGGATGACTCCTCCTGTCTTTGGTGGCTTCCGGACTGCAGTTAAAGATATTGAGTTCGGTGGATTCCATATTCCTAAAGGGTGGCAGGTAAGTTCAAATTTACACCAAGCATAAGACTGCGTTCTGATTATTTTCCATTCTCATTCCCCTCCAGAGGAATTCTATGTATGGATATAGTGCTTATGGTCACATCAATGTTGTTTTTCGTTTACGTGATCAAGTGGAGTCCAAAACATAACATAGTTTGGACAAGAGCACAGTTCAAGTGCAGAATAGATAAGCAAACATCTAGACGTTAATTGTAAACTAGAGAACTGATAAATTCATAACATCCAATGCTAGATATTCTGGGCTGCTCCTATGACCCACATGGACGACAGCAACTTCCCAGAGCCATTGAAGTTTGATCCAAGTAGGTTTGACAAGCAAGCAAAGGAAGCAACAGTTCCACCCTTCTCCTTCGTACCATTTGGAGGGGGACGTAGAATTTGTCCAGGGTATGAGTTTGCGAGGATCGAAAGCCTTGTTGCCATCCACCACATGGTAACTCAATTCACCTGGAAGCTATGTGCAGACAGTCACTTCAGTAGGGATCTAATGCCTGTACCTACTCAAGGACTGCCCATTGAAATCATGCCGAGAACATCAATGTAGCAAATGCTCTACCAATTCAAATAGTTGTCATGGTCATTTAAAATTTTCCATCAGTGTTGTATCATTAACAAAACTATTTAAGAATTTTAAGTCCGTGGACAGATTTCTCAATGCTATGTTTATGTCAGGTTTTGAAAGACATGTAATAAAGTTTTGTCCGGTTTTGAAAGACATGTACCGTTTTGAAATTAGAGATACAAAATGAACATAAGTTTGGAGGTGTAGCTAATAGTTCATGTACGGTTTTTAAAATCTTTCTTATATGTTTGTGTGTATTTTGGCCCCTAAAAAATTTGGTGCATGAGGTTGTTGCCTCATTGGGCATGCATTTGAACCATTCCGGTCCAAACGCATATTCGTATCCGGGTCGACCAACCGAATAATGAACCGGTCATCAAAATGCACATCTTTATATATATTAAAGCAAAACGCAGGTAGCCTTGTTCATTCAGTGCGCAAATAGACGATTTTGTCCTCACTTGCAATTTATTTACAACAATGTCATCATTTTCGTTCTTTTAAAAATAAAAAAAATTGCTCTACACAATAGCTACTGTGTATGTATCGATCTAACTTCTGCTAACCATTTGCTATGTGATTACATCTGAAACAACCAAACTTTTGGGTCAGGGCAATTAAGAAACAAATGGTAGCATTAAGGTTTGCAATAAGGTTTGTATTGGTCTTTCATTTTGTATAGATGTAACTATGGTGATTGACTTTTTAAATATTAACCTCTCAGGGGGATCAAAATAATAGCAGAAGTATATTTCAACTGCTTCACCTAACATAAGATGAATCTGTTTTAGCCCTACTTTTTTGTAGATAACCGCTCCATCAAAAGTAGAAAACTACCACGTCATTTTTTCTCTCATTTATATTTCAATGTTATTTTACGGTTAAGCCTATGGAAACTACTATTTTTATTCTTTGATAATTTTTTACAACCTTGGTTTTTCCAGGGATTTGAAAAACGGCTTCACCAAAGACACGTCTATCTTTTTAATAGTAGAGATACAGATATAAGAACTAATGGAAATAGTCTTCAATATGTGAAAATTACCTACCCGATAGATATCTCCAAAAAAAGTTTGAAACGGAAGAGTTTTGAAAGAAAGTTTCCGCTGAAGTTTTTATAGGTGATTAGCAATTTTTGATACTTTAATTTGCTATATTGTATTTTAGTTATGAATTTCTCTAGACATATGTGAGAATTATTTGTTATGTTTAGAATTTGAGAAAAAAAGGCCGCAGCAAGGCGGCCGGGTTTTTGCCTAGTAAAGATTAAAAGATATCAACCAATGTCAGGTTCTTAAGCCCTAGCTAGGAAGCTGTACATGTTGGAGAATGGTCACACTTGGAGAGTCGGGGAGCCCCGGATTCTTGATCATCCGATTGCAGAGGCAGAGCCGGACGGGGTCGGAGCTTGAAGGGAAAATTGTCTTGAGTTGGAGTCACCATTTCCAGGGTTTGGGGAAGAAGCCGAAGAAGAAAGTAGGGTCTAATATTATGGAGAACCCAACAAACATTCTATAGAGGCTTACTCTACCTGTAACGTGGTATAACCTGTTTATTGTTTATACAGCATTCAAAACCATGTTTACCATTTAGATTTACGTTTTTGCCACTCGCTCTTCATGCAATCCACAGGTTCCCACTATGGTCTTCTTTATCATCAGTCTTCCATAACCGACTAGCTTCTCCAAACACAGCTAGGTAAAGCTAGTTCCCCTTTACTCTCCAAACACAAAAATGTTATATGCTGCTCAATTCATCGCTTTCAAATTGGTTTCGTGATTAATATGAGGCATGCATTTCTTTCTTTCTGAGATTAATTGCATGTAATTTTGCAACGTTGTTTTCAGTTTTTGAGGGTGCTTGGTTTCTGTCTTAGCTTCCCCTATAGTATTATTCTTAGATATGGTCAGTTTCTTTATAACATTTTTAGGCTTTCAGGTTACAATTTTGGTGAAGATATGTTCTACGGTTTTTTATCTAGTTGGTGATTTAAGCTACGGGCTTCATTTGATGTGAATTTGGAGGTGGCTTATCTATATTCAAGAAACTAAGAAAGCCAATTCTTTTCACACTCTCAGAGGGTGAGGCTTGGGGTGGAAACTAAAAACGGGTTAACGGATCCGGATCCTTAACGGATCAACGAATCTAATTTTCGATCCAAACTCGTTTAAAAACTACGGATCCGGAGCGGGTCCGAATCAAAATCCGATCCATTTACAGGTCTAGTATTAAGAGATTATGGGTGTATATTTAAAATTACTCAATCGATTAACAATCCTGAAAAAAAAAAAACAAAAAACAAAAAAAAAAAACATAACCAATTTTTTTATTCAGAAAAAGCATGAATAAAAAACAAAAAAGAAGAAAGAAAATTTACACACGTGTGAGAGTGTGTGGGTAGTGGAAGATAAAGTTGGGCAGAAAACTAGTGGTTGGGCTCTAGATACGTGAAGAATTAGGTTAGGGTTTAGCTTGAATAACTGAGTCGTGTTTTGCCCGTCTGTGCGCAGGATGAACCGGTTGACGAACCTATCGGCCAACTTCTTGAAATAGTCTATCGAATTGGAAGGGAGCTCATAAAACCAACTTAGTGCCTCCCCAACCAGTATTTCTTGGAACATGTTGCAGCATATGACATCAGTGTACCCCATAGCGTTCGTGTGGGATTTGAAACTATCAAGAAAGAGATGGGGATTATTATCCCCGCGTAGCTCAACTTCAGTGGCTTCGTTGTGTTTGACCGCACAGTCTGCGTGAACGTCCTTGTAAAGAGCCCCCATTTCTTCAAAGCTTGTCCTTGCCAGGTTATACGTTGCTCGCCTCTCGGTGTCTTCCACTCTTGTCGTTAGACTCACTATGATGTCTCTCATCAGTCTCATGGCCTGCAATACAACCTATACTCCCGTTACGTCTCCCTATGTATTCTCGGTCTTCGAGAAAGGCAGCGAGGGTGGGCCTTCACTTCGCATTCCCTCTAGGAAAAAGTTAACACCAACATGTACCGTTCTCTTGGACCCCCTACCGACGTTACTCGAGTCTCCAAGTTCACGAGTGTCTCCTGGTTCTCAGCTTCTTGAGCTTGCTGAGACCCGGTCGCCCTATCGATTGCTTGATTATGCTCGATCCTTCGAACCAGCGCACTCATGATGGTGGCTTTATCCCTCTCTAGCATTCTTTCTCTTTCCATGGCCTCATCATGATCCTTTGTCCTCTCCCTCTCTAGGCGGGTAATCTCCGCTCTCAGTCCTTTCATCATCTTTGCTGCCTCCTCTGGGGTTACGTCATTGACTGCTCCGTCCTGAGTTCGCTCTTGTTGACCATCTTCGGTCCCTCGTTACTGATCTCCCGTGATCCTTGAGCTTCTCCCCGTTGTTTCTGGGGTCCTCCCAAATATTGCTTCTCTCAATTCCTCCCTTCCGAGCTCTTCCAGTTATTCGCTTGGCTCGGCCATCAAGTCACGCTGACCTTTTGTAAGACTTCCCACAGACAGTGTCAAATGTTTCTACAAGACCTCATAGGGTCTTCAGAAGCTCGTCACGTGCCTGCTTGGGATCCTTTCCTTCGCTCGCCTACAACCTTTGGTAGGAGAATGACCAGGACTTACCGGTCTTTCCCTCTCTAATGATGAAATCAGTATCGAGGTAGATAAAGTGTAATTACTAGGTAGTTAATGTTACCTACTTACACTACAACAATATGGAGCAAAGGCCACACAAGGTGTGTGGCTTTTAGAGGTGTTGCAAATTACCTTATGTGTGGCATTTTTCCTCATATCCCACCAATACCTACACTAATACCCTTATTTGCCACACATAAGGTGATCGATTTGCAACACCTCTAAATGTCACACACCTCCACATAAGATGTATGGTCTTTGCTCCATATTGTTGTAGTATTAGTTGACTGATGGGCCCTATTTTTGGCCCCATGTTGGCTATCCTTCTTCTTGCCAATCGATAAAGAACAAATGTCCTTTTACATTGGCTTATGCAGGATTCCTTTTGTCATCTTTCTTATGTCCCGACCCATATTACTATCAGGCATGGACTCAATCTTCTCCCCTGCTAGTGGGCTTCCCGACTACAGACCCGAATTAGTAGGAGCTCGGGTCTGTCAAGCAGAAAATGGAAAAGATGACAACGAACCTAAAAAAAAATCATCGAACATAGTCCCATTCTTCTTCAATCACTTTGCATTTAGGCCAGTGGGCTTTGGAATTGTTAGCTCAAAAAGGAAACTTTGGATGTGCAAGAATGAAAATTAAGAGAATGGGACTCTCTACCTGATTAGATAAACAGACCCGTATAGAAATTTTGAAGAATTGAGCCACTGAGATACAAAAGTTTGAGTCTTTAGAGCAAACTGATTAGACTTGGATGGAAATTCTGAAGCTATGGACAGAAAATTGAGTCAATGAGTTGGAGAGTTTTTGAGGTGAAACAAAACTTGGGTTCAAGTCTTGAAATTGATTACATGCAAATGGAAATTTTGAGAGATTGAAACATAAGCGAATCGAAGAAAACTAGAGAAGCAACATTACTTTTGGAACATATACAGTGCAGTGATGTCTTGCGACATCAAGTCCTACAGTTACCTTTCATTTTCGTTACATTTTGTTTGTTGTTTTTGTCTTTATTATAGATGTGTTTTGTACATCTCGTTACGTTTCTATTTACTCTTTTTCGATGCTTATGCATCACTCTATGTATGCATTAGTTTTAACTTAATAAAATGCATGTCGTCTTTCTTTCAAAAAAAAAAAAAAACATTTCTGTCGAATTGCGTAGCTCAAATACTTGAACTCATCATATTTATTCTTTTCCCATCAACCAAGATTTTCCATATGCAGCCTGAAAGTGAGTGTGATAAGCAGCACAAGCCTCATAACATGGTGTTCATAACAGTTTTTGGGTAGAAACTAGAAACCGTAGAACAATACAAGAGTCAGCGGATTGAAAACGGAGGATGGTCACAAATGGGGGCTAATAATATAGAAGACAATAATAAGAGAGGTCAAGATCAAAGAATCTACGAAATTAATGGTGCGTTCCCATAATATACGAGGCAGCTGAACAAGACTCTACAATAAATCCAACTGTAATGTCCTAATCTACACGAGTGGTATGACATACGACTATTAACGTACAGTTGAAGGAAAAGAGACGTAGGCCAAATACCTCCATTTGACTAAACTCAGGTCATAAACTTGAAAAGTCTTCAACTTCTAGGTTGTAATTCTTGATCATGCCAATTTTTACTTGATTTATACTTTCACAATCTGAACTGTCAATGCTTTAAGAAATGTTCATCACAATAATCCTACGAATTTTCTGTTGAGATTGGTGTTCATTCTCATGCAACTAGAAACCATGCAAAAGGTGATGCAGCAAATATTGACATGGGTGAATAGCTAGCTATGCCATAGCTAGGAACAAAGCTTTAAATGATGTTTGTGGAAATTGAAAGCTATGGAAGTCTTCTATGGTGTGCTTGCAGCAAATTGAATAGGTGGGAAGAAAAAGCCTTGGCTTTTTCACATGGTATGATTGTTGCCTATAAATAGGCTGCATGGAAACTCATTTGAAGTATGCAAGCAAGTTTGCATCAAGTAAGCATCGGACAAGCAATAGAGAGCTTGTGGGTTGTGCATGAGAGTGAGAGAAAAAAGGTGCTAAGAGGGAAATTCTCTTAGGTGAGATATAGTGTTCTTGGGTATTCTATGAGTGAGGGTGTAGAAGGGTATTAGGATTTGGGTTATGAGATTTAACTCATGTATCTTGTGCTAGTTTTATTCTCATAGTGGAAGAGCTATATCTTGGGGTGGACGTAGGTAGGAAATTTGCCGAACCACGTTAAATCTCGTGTCAACTGTTTTTTTTTTTTCATCCTTGTTTGTTATTCTGTTTTATTGCGGTGTTGTTGGGTGTGTCTGTTTCTGAATCTCAGTTCATTCGTGGGGTTAAAATCCCAACATTTTTGATACACCTTCATACTCCAAAATGTTGTGTTAAAGATATTCCAGCCATTTTTGAAAGTATCATCTCTCCAAATTCGAATGATGCTAAGAACTGTTCTTCTCTTTATCCCCAAGTAAAGATTTCCCTTCATAGAAGACCAAGTCAGTTTGATTTGATCTCTCAAAATCTCAACTGCTATTACCCCAGTGAGTCATGATCTGCCTCAGTAACCAAAGATAGCAGCCAAGTCAAGAATGAAATTCTTCTTTTACATTTTCTTGGAAATATCATAATTCACAAGTATTTGCGTATACGAATCTCTAACTTAACCAAACGAATGAAATGATGATACATAAAGCAAAATCTTGTTGTAAAGCTTTCGATCATTTCTTTGCTAAACAATCAAAACCAAATGTCTTCTCCCTCTGTAAACCTTTACAAAGTCAAAACGATGTATTGGCTCTTGTCTTCTCTGCTTATCTATTTGTTCATCATTCTCTCCAATGGAGTTGCAGCTCAAAATGATATCAGTGTCACAAACGTTGGAGCAATCATTGATCTTAATTCTCGTATCGGCAGAGAGCAGAAAGCTGCCATGGAAATAGCAGCTGAAAGCTTCAACAACAAGTCCAACACTCATGAGCTACTCATTCATTTTCGAGACTCAGAAGGAAACCCCTTTCTTGCTGGTTCTGCTGGTAATCAATTCAATTCAAATGAATATTATAGGTGGTCATGACCCCATTAAGCTTTTGTATATGATTACTTAGATGTTGATTGTTTTTTTTTTTGTTTTTTGTTGCAGCTGAAGAACTGTTGAAGGAAGAAAAGGTACAAGTGATTGTTGGCATGGAGTATTGGCCAGAAGCAGTACTAGTAGCTGATCATGTTAGAAACCAATCTCAAGTTGTGCCAGTAATTTCATTTGGTGCACCTCTTATAACTCCACCACTGATCCAACGCCGGTGGCCTTTCTTGATACGTATGACCAGTGATGGTTCAGCTCAAATGAAATGCATTGCAGACATAGTTGCTGCATACAATTGGAGAAGGGTTGTGGTGATATACGAAGACGACGGTTATGGTGGTTATGTTGGCTTGCTAGGTCTTTTATCTGAGGCTCTTCAAGATGCTAATGCAAAGATTGAGCATCATTTGGTTCTTCCGAGACTATCTTCAGTGTCTGAGCCTAATTTTGATGAACTAGAAGAGTTGATGAAGCTTCCTACCTTTCAGTCTCGGGTGTTTATTGCTCTTCAATCATCTTTACCAACAGTGAATAATCTTTTCAGAGTGGCTAAGAAGATGGGACTTGTAGGGAGAGACTCAGCTTGGATATTTACAGAATGTATCACTAGTTTGCTTGCTCCTCAAGGTAACAACGATATGGAAGGAGCTCTAGGAATCAGGACTTACTACAGTGAGTCTAGTTCTTATGATGAGTTCCAGAAGGAATTCCAAGTTAAGTATGCAGAAGGAAATAACTCCAAGCCAGGAATTTATACTCTTCGAGCATACGATACTATTAATGTCATTTCAAAAGCCATAGAAAGAATGCCTAGTAACACCGGTAGTACTAACCTTCAAGGTATGATAACTACATTGTTGAGCAATTACAAGGGTTTAAGTGGGAATATGCACTTGAAAGAAGGTGAAGCACAGTTGGATTCTCCGAGACTGAGGATCCTTAATGTTGTCGATGGGAAGATGAACACAGAGTTAAACTTCTGGACACCAAATGGGTTTTCAGAAGGCCTTGGCACAAGTATAACAGATGTTTTTGGTAAAGTGAAATGGCCTGGGAACCTAAGACGTACCCCGAAAGGATGGGCAATGCCTAGTGTTGAAAAGCCAATGATAATTGGGGTTCCAGGAGAAACTTCCTTCAGCAAATTTGTAAAAGTGGAGTATAACAAAGACAATCCAGATGAGAGTACCTATGATGGTTTCTGCATTCAAATTTTCTACAAGGTTTTAAGTCGTTTGAATTATCCTCTTCTGTATGAGTTTCAGGCTGACAATGGAACCTATGATGAACTGGTTGAAAAAGTCCATAACAAGGTAACAACTTTATCCTCACTTCCTTTAGTTTGTTTTTGTCACATTAATTTGATGAATGTTACTGATAAACAGTTTATTCTTGTCATGTTCATCAATATATGAATCGAAGACGTATGATGCTGTGGTTGGTGATATAACTGTTCTAGCTGACCGAATGGACAAGGTGGAATTCACTCAGCCCTATATGGGGTCAGGGTTGTCAATGATAGTACCAGAAGTAACTGATGAGGAGGCAACATGGATGTTTATGAAACCTTTCACATGGCAAATGTGGGTGGTCACCGGTTCCATATTAATCTACACAATGTTGATAGTATGGTTCCTAGAGTGCCCATCTAATCCTGACTTTGGTGGTCCATTGAAGAATCAGATTGGTACAGCAGTTTGGTTCACCTTCTCCTCTTTGTTCTTTGCTCACAGTAAGTACCAATTTCAAATTTAGTACAATCCTAATAGAAAAACAATCTGACCTGCAATGTAAAATAACCTATATGGGTTTCTTTTTGCAGGAGAAAAAGTCTATAGCAACTTAACTCGAGTAGTTTTTGCTGTATGGCTGTTTGTTGTATTGGTCCTAACCTCAAGCTACACTGCTAATCTCTCTTCAATGCTCACCATTCAACGCCTGCAACCGAATTTAACTGACATCCAAATGCTATTGAACACCAATGCACCGGTTGGTTTGGATGGGGATTCATTCGTGTACAATTACATGGAGAATGTTCTTGGATTCAAGCGAGATAACTTGATCAAGGTATCGAGTGAATACAGCTATACAGACAACTTCCAAAACAAAACAATATCAGCTGCCTTTCTTGAACTCCCCTATGCTGATGTATTCATGAACAAGTATTGTGAGGGATATACTTCTACCACTCCTACCTTCAGATTTGGAGGGCTTAACCTTTGTAAGTTTTTTTTTTTTTTCTTCAAATCTATATATCTTGTGTTGCTCTTTTTATCCAAAACAGATAGTGAAATTTATAACATTCTTCACTTTCATCATACAGATATTTCAGAAAGGCTCTCCAATTGCCAGGGATTTCACTAAGGCCATCCTAGAGCTATTGGAGAACGGAGAGATTAAGAAACTTCAAAATGAGTGGTTGACTCCAGAGGAGGAATGCTCAAAGAATTCAACCTCCAATCAACCAAAAAGCTTGAGCCTCAACAGCTTTTCCGGCCTCTATGTAATATCCGGTGCTACTTCTACATCCTGTTTTCTACTATCTCTTGCTATATGGATGAGGAGGTTTCAGCTCCAAGAAACAAATGAAGGCAGTGCAAGTCCAAGTCCAAGTAATGAGAATATTTGGAACAAAACTGTTAGAATAGTGAAGTTTTTTAAACTTCGAGATCTTGAAATTCCAAATAGAGCTCCAACTTTTGCTAGTTATGTTGTGGATTGGACTACTCCAAGGTGGGGGGAATACTCACCTACTTCTAACAATCCGGAGAAACCTCCAGTTTTCACGCCAGCAGAAATTGAATGCATGCCAGTAGAACAGACAGAAACAAGGGTATAGGGGGGTATTCAAAATCCAATACCAGCTAGCTGCTTCCTTAAAATAGTTCACTGATCTTTCTCATTAGAGTTGATGCTAAGCACTACATCCACATATTCATTTATTTTTTGGTAAAAATACCTCAATGCCAGATTTGGCTATGACAATTTATTGTTAGGATTCATTACAAAAATAATGAAACATTACTAGGTATGAACTTGTATATATATGCTTCTCTTTGTAATAACAGTACTCTTTATCATTACAATTCGTCAGTTATTACTTATTAGCAAAACTTGTGGTTTCTCTTCCATTCAAATCCCATTGATCTTGGACTTTCTCTAATCATTTTTCATTTCTGATGTTCTCTCTTACTCAAAAGCTTTACTGTATTCAGAAACTAAAAGACATGGTAGAAAACAAGATTAACCAAAGAGCAAGCTCAAAAGGCAAACAAGCACCAATGGTCTAGTGGTAGAATGGTACCCTGCCACGGTACAGACCCGGGTTCGATTCCCGGCTGGTGCATTCTTTTTTCAGTGGCATGGCTGTCGGTGTATACTCTTTTTTCTTTTCATGCTTAACTTTTTGTGTAGCAGAAATTTTATACACACATTCCGATTTTCTACATACACTAAAATTTTATTCAACATTAAAAAACTAATATTGAACCTTGAGAGCTAGGATCTGTGCCACTAAAAGAAGATGATCGAGAAAGATGTTTCATTTGGGTTGATGATTTTGGCCTCAAAAATTATGCTCAGTATCATGCTATTTATCTTGATTCTTAGAGCATCTTTAACTGTCACACCTCAATTTTTGAAGGATAATTTTCAAAAATTTTGGCATGATATAACTTAAAATATTATAATCTCAAAACCTGTTTCAAACAAATTTCAAGGAAAACTAAACTCAATGCGAAAATGTAAATGTCACACAACTCAACACTGAGTTAAATATTACATTTCCTTGTTTACATAAACTTGCAAGTCAAGAAAATGAAAATGCTCACATGAGTTTAATATTGTCTACCCCAATTATAAAAATATACAGTGAACAACAAATCCCAATAAAAACCCTGCCACTAAACCTCCGCCTCAACCCTGCTGATCCTCACCTGCAGGTCTAACCCTACATCAAGAATTGGTGCACCGGGTTATAAACAACAAACTCAGTAAGCTAAAAATCTCGTATGAGTAATTCTCAAAAATAGCACAACACTTTAATCATCCAATTATATCAATAATTAAAACCACAATTCTAACACTTTTTCAAATAACATGTACCCATGAGTCTCAAGTATTAAGAAATACCCCTCATGACCTATAACAACATAATGCGTACCAATGGGTCCCAGATACCATAAGGTATCTCTCATGACCTACACCGACAAATGGACTAGAGCTCTATTCCTAACCGCAACCAATCACCCGGCCAAAGGCTTGGAACCCGGTTTGACTGTCTAATATCAAAACACAAAATGATAAATAGCATCTTAACCGCAACCAATCACCCGATTAAAGGCTTGGAACCGGTTTGGCTATTTATATACACTACTGGAAAAAAGAACCTAGGCGACGGAATTATATTAATTTCGTAGCCTAAGTGGGACTTAGACAACGGAAAAAAGTTTCGTAGCCTAAGAACGACTAAGGCGACGGAAATGTATTTCGTCGTCTAAGTCACACTTAGGCGACGTAAATGTGACTTAGACGACGGAAATATATACTTAGGCGACGGAATTATTTAAAAAAAATAAAAAAATAATTACTTAGGAGACGGAAATGAATTCCGTCGTCTAAGAATGTCTTAGACAACGGAAAAATTTACTTAGGCGACGGAAATATTTTTTAAAAAATAAAAAATTAATTACTTAGACGACGGAAATGTATTCCGTCGCATAAGTCACACTTAGGCGACGGAAATCTATACTTAGGCAACGGAAATATTTTTAAAAAAAATAAAAAAATAAAAAATTTACTTAAACGATGGAAAAATTTACTTAGGCGACGGAAATATTTTTTTTAAAAAAATTATTAATTACTTACGCGACGAAAGTATAACTTTTCGTCACCTAAGAGCCGAAATTTTTAGCAACAACCTTTCCGCCAAAATATTTCAGAAAAACTCAAACCAAAAATTTTTAAAAATTTATTTTTTTTTAACTTAAACTTTACCCTCACTCTCCTAAAAAAACTCCACCCTCACCTAAAAAAATTAACTCTCTCACTCTCTCTTCATATAAAAAAACTCCACCCTCACCCAAAAAAATTAACTCTCTCACTCTCTCTTCATACCATCCCTCTCCTCTTCTCCAGGCCTCACTCTCTTTCTCTCCGTCTACCGCCATCATCTCCGGTGTAGCATCGCCGGTTCCGGCCGCCGCACGCCACAAGATCACCACCAAAATGTCCACTTTTCCCTCATCTACCTCCTCATACCCACCAAGTCGACATGTATCCATTCCCGAAAGAGATCGAAGCCGAGGTAGCAAGGCGGAGTTCGTCGATTTCTGGCGAGCTTGGGCAGCGACAGCAACTTCGGTGAGTAGGGTTTCTTTCCTCTTCTCTTCTTCTTCAATTCCATGTCTTTAATCTTTGGATTGGAGCCCTAATGTGAAAATCCCCTTTTCTGCCATTTTTCTAGGTTTCTCAAGGTAGTTCTCCGGCGAGGCTTCCGATGAGACCAGACGAGGATTTTGACAAGCCAGGAGGTGGATTGAGCTGTTGTTGCTTGGGTGATGAATCGAACCCAGGTTTCCGGCGATGGTGTTGGGTGGTGACATCATATATAGTTTGGGTGAAATTGCTTAGATTTGGGGTTTATGTGGTGGTGGAAATTGGGTGGTGACAGTGGTGGTGGGTGGTGACATCATGGTTTGGGTAGTGGGATTTTGGCCGGTGGTGGCATGGGTAAGGTGGTGGCCTGTGGGTTTCAGAGACCAATAAGAAAAGAAATTGAATGGAAAAAAAATTAAAATTAAAATTAAATAAATTGAAACTAATTATTAAAATATATATTAAATAATTGAAATGAAATTTAATTAATTAAATTAATTGTTATTTAAATATTTTAACTTCTGTCGCCTAAGAACTTAGGAGACGAAATGTATTTCTCGTCGCCTAATAACTTAGGCGACGAAATCTATTATGACGAAATCTATAGTCATATTTTTTTTTAAAACAATTAAATGCATATTATTAAATCTAACATCAACATCATTATCATCATCACATGACTATAATAAAATATGGTTCAAAAATGAACCTTAGTGAGATTTACTTACTTAAATATACCGTTGCGTTTTCCGCAAAACACAATAGCCAAGCTAAACTACAACCTCACAAATCACCTAAAATTACACAATTAAAAACCTTAGTAAATTCACAACAAGGATCAAATTAGCCTTAACTTAAAGGTTGCCCAAAGAAGGGCAATCCTTCCTCCAAGACCTCCCAAGGTCATTGGACACTCAACAACAACCATACTACCTCCAAGATCAAACTTTCTAAGTTTCCAACCTAACAAACACCATGAACAACTTAGCACCTAAGATGCAAAAACCTAATCAAGACTTAGCCTTCACACACAAACAACACACTAGCAACTACAAGGACTAGCTAACACAACAACCAAAGCTCTCACACTGCCCGGACACGCTCCTACGCGCCACCACAGGCGGCGGCGAGTGAGCCCCACGTGCCACCCCCAACTTCACAATTTGGGAAAACTCTCAATAGCAAAGTTAAAGTTTGAAGTAAGATGAACAACTTTAATACCTGAGGTTTCAACCAATTTTGACCGGAAACCGTCAGAAAGTGCCCCGAAACACCAACCCGAATCAAACTTCAAAACCTACAAATCCGGGCTCAAAAACCTCAAAACTTGATTCAATCTAAGCCTAGACACTACCAGGAGGAGGAGAGGATCAAAACTCACCTAGGGTTGCCCCTCGTCGCCGCCAAAATCGTCGGTTTTTCAACGAAACAGCAACAGCTCCGCCGCTCTATGGCGGCTTCTAGGCAGCGAGATGGCGAGCAAGACTGCCCCAGAAATGGAGAGGGCGTCTGTACGAGTCCAACGGAACCGACAGCGTCCAATTTGGTGGCTGGATGATGGAGAACTCGACCGGAGAAGAAAGAGAGTGTGGGAGGGTCGGGAGAGAGGAGAGAGACTGAGAACTAGGCTGCTGCAATTATAGGGTTTCCAAAAATATCTCCCACACACATTTTTCTACTTATACTCTTTCCAAAACTGAAAACTAACTTCCTTTGACCATAACTTTCTCATACGACATCCAATTTATGCGTGCCGCGTGTCTACAAACTTGTATCGCCAAACTCTACAACTTTCAAGAAGGAAGTTTTCAAAGATAGCTTACGGAAAATAAAGTCAACTTTTGGCCTCTTAAAAGTCGAAGAACCTTAAAATTTACTCCCGAAACTTCAACTTCGCACAGACTAAAGAATTTCCATAAATATTCCTTCATTAATTCCGGAAATAATACAAGAAAAATTTATATGAAAATATAGGGTATTACAATCTACCCCCCCTTAAAGGAATTTCGCCCCGAAATTCAAAGATACTAACCTAAAAACAACTTGGGGTACTTAGCCCTCATGTCCGACTCTAACTCCCAAGATGCATCACCCTCATCATGGTGACTCCAACACACCTTAACCAAATCGACTTCCTTCCTTCGAAGCCTCTTGGTTGACCTATCCAAGATTCGAACCAGTTCAACAACAAAGGTTGCATCTGCATTCACCTTGATAGTACTATAGTCAATCACGTTTGACGCATCTGGAATATACTTCCTCAACAAAGACACATGAAACACATTGTGTACCCCGGACATGATAGGAGGTAAGGCAAGCCGATAAGCCAAATCTCCTACTTTCTCCAAAATCTCAAAAGGCCCCACATACCTAGGAGCCAATTTTCCCTTCTTGCCAAATCTCACCACCCTTTTAGTAGGTGAGACCTTCAAGAACACATGATCCCCAACATCAAACTCTACTTGCCTCCTCTTCAAGTCGGCATAGCTCTTTTACCTGCTTTGCGCCGTTCGGATCCTATCACGGATAATAGAGACATTCTCAGTCATCTCTTGAACAATATCAGGACCCAACAGCTCACTATCACCCACCTCCGCCCAACAAATAGGAGATCTACACGGCCTCCCATAGAGTGCCTCATATGGTGCCATGTCGATACTAGAGTGATAACTATTGTTGTAGGTAAACTCAATCAATTGGAGGTGATCCTCCCAACTTCCCTTAAAGTCCATGACACAAGCCCTCAGCATATCCTCTAACACCTGATTCACTCGCTCAATCTGCCCATCAGTCTGAGGGTGAAATGTTGTACTCATGTCTAAGGTAGTACCCATGGCTTTTTGAAAACCACCCCAAAACTTTGAAGTGAATCGAGCGTCTCAATCTGAAACAATCGAAGTAGGCACTCCATGAAATCTCACTATCTCCTTCACATACAACTTGCACAAAGCATCTACCGTGTACATCATCGACACGGGAAGGAAATGTGCTGACTTCATCAAACGGTCCATAATCACCCATATAGCATCATGTCCAAGCTTGGACTTAGGTAATCCAGTCACAAAGTCCATAGAAATCTGCTCCCACTTCCAAGTAGGAATAGGTAATGGCTGCAACATACCTCCAGGCCTCTGATGCAACATACCTACAAGTCCAACGGAACCGACGGCGTCCAATTTGGTGGCCTGATAAGGGAGAACTCGACTGGAGAAGAAAGAGAGTGTGGGAGGGTCGGGAGAGAGGAGAGAGAGAGAGTGAGAACTGGGCTGCTGCAATTATAGGGTTTCCAAAAATATCTCCCACACACATTTTTCTACTTATAGTCTTTCCAAAACCGAAAACTAACTTCCTCTAATCATAATTTTATCATACGACATCTGATTTATGCGTGCCGCGTGTCTACGAACTCGTATCGCCAAACTCTACAACTTTCAAGAAGGAAGTTTTTGAAGATAGCTTACGAAAAATAAAGTCAACTTTTGGCCTTTTAAAAGTCGAAGCACCTTAAAATTTACTCCTGAAACTTCAACTTCGCACAAACTAAAAATTTCCATAAATATTCCTTCATTAATTCCGGAAATAATACAAGGAAAATTTATACGAAAATATAGGGTATTACATTAACAGACTCTCTACTTTAACTCCTTAATTATTTTAAAGAGCGTGTTTAGCATTTTTTGATGTTTTAGGAGCTCCAGCAGACTAACCAAACTTGAGCTATTATGACTTTTAGCTTTCTCGCTAGCTATATTTAGCTAGCGAGATGACTCAGATGAGGCTAGCTATAATTTAATACATTCTTTGTAAGATATTTTATGTGATATATAAATATATTTAAACTATTTAATTTCTATTTGAAGAATAATGTTGATGTAATGCTAGCTAAAATAGAGAGCATTGATGCAGCCACATTTCTAAAGTGGCTAGCCAAAATGACATTTTAGCTAATTTGACTAAAATTTAACTTAAAAATGGCTAACATTGCTAAATATGCTCTTATTCTAGTTTCATACGAGCTGGTCTGTGCTTATTTGATATATAATCTTATTTGATATATAATCTTCTAATGAATTTCAATGATTGTTCATGAAGTGCAGAATAAAAATGAAAACCTAAACTTTGCATTCTTCAATCTCAACAAAATGTTGAGTTCATTTCCAATCCACATATCTTGAGAAATCGATCTGATATCCCTTAAGAAATTGAACTGAAACCTAAAATGCTAGAATAATAATTTTGAAATTAAAGTCTTTTGTATTCAAGGGTAGTTTGGGAAGTTATGAGTTGTGTATTTAATAAAATGTAAGAATAACATATCTAATGAGTAGGGTATTAAGTAAGGAATATGTATTTAGTGTTTTAGGATGTGTGAATAAAATTATTCTTTATGTAGGAATCAAATTCAGAAAGACCATGAGAATTAATAAGACCATGACTATTCAATAATGATGATCAGTCAGCTTGATCAAGGTATCTATGTACCTTTCCCACGGGAGAGAGGCTAATTATTAAAGCACAATATTTAATAAAATATCTTGGAGAGATTTCATACGCAATGATATGCACAACCAAACTACGCTATATTCATATAAGTTTCTTAAATTTATACTCATGAAAAAATATAAAAAATATCGGATTAGTCAAAATGATAACTAGCTCTTGTGCCTTTTCTTTTGCAGGGAATGGTCAATGATGTTGGCTGATAAACACATGTAACGAGAGAGGTCGACATCCAAGTGAATGTTTCTCTTCCCACTCTCTGACTACAACTTGAAAATCACAAGAACTTTCATTCTCAAATTAATTAGAACCTCACCATTTTATCACAAATAATATCTCTGTCTTTAATCTTGATCTTCAAGTATCAGTTTTCTTCGTAATAGACCAAGTCACTTTCACTTCGACGACTTCTGCAACCATGTTAGCAATTCCAATCTTTCATGGAAGACCAATTCAGTCATAAAATTCCACCCTTTTCTTTTTCTAGAATTAGTAGTATGTTGGCTCAAAAAAACAGTAATCATATATACGCAAGTTGTGTTGTAAAGGTTCTGAGCTTCTGAATCTGTGCTACATAATCAAAGATTAGTCATGTCTTCTCATTCGACAGCTAAAACAGTACAAAGACTTGGGATCTTGTTTCCTCTGCTCATTATCTACTTGCTGTTCAATCTCTCCTATGCGGTTGAAGCTCAAGATGAAAAAAGTGTCACCAACGTTGGAGCAATCATTGATGTTGATTCGCGTATCGGGAAACAACAGAAAGCTGCCATGGAAATTGCAGCTGAAAACTTCAACAACCAGTCAGAAACTGATGAGCTAATCCTTCATTTCCGAGATTCTGGCCGCGACCCCTTTCTTGCTGCATATGCTGGTATAGAGTATAGTTAACATATATGCTGCATGAACATGATAGTGATCACCAAATAAGCAAGTGTATGATTTAGTTTTGTACTAATGGATTAGTTTGATTTGTTGCAGCTGAACATTTGATAAAGGAAGAGAAGGTACAAGTGATAATTGGCATGGAGACTTGGCAGGAAGCAGTTACAGTAGCTGATGTAGTCAAAAACAAAAACCTATCTGATGATCAAGTTGTTCCAGTAATTTCCTTTGCAGCACCAACCATAACACCTCCGCTAATACAACGCCTTTGGCCTTTCTTGATAAGAATGGGAAGCGATGTTGCTGCTCAGATGGCTTGCATTGGAGATATAGTGTCAGCATACTACTGGAAAAGGGTTGTTGTAGTATATGAAGACGATGGTTATGGTGGCGGCATTGGGAGGCTACCTCTTTTATCCGAAACTCTAAGAGATGTTGGTGCAAAGATTGAGCACCGTATAGTTCTCCCACGAATTTCTGAGTCTACTGATCCTTATTGGGATGAAGTAGAGAAGCAGTTTAAGCTTAGCAATGTACAGTCTCGGACATTCATAGTTCTTCAGTCATCTTTGCCAACTGTAACTGGTCTATTCAAAGTAGCTAAGAAGATGGGACTTGTAGGAGTAGATTCGGCTTGGATAATCACAGAAGGCATTGCTAGTTTGCTTGATCCTCAGGGCAACCATGATATGGAAGGTACTCTCGGAATCAAGACTTATTATGACAGGAATACTACTACTTATGCCAGTTTCCAGAAAGAATTCCGAACAAAGTATTCAGATGAAGATAACTCTAAGCCAGGAATTTATGCTCTTCGCGCATATGATATTATTTCAATCATCACACAGGCCATAAGTAAAATGAATACCAAGACTACTAATACTAGTCTTCAAGAGTTATTAGCTGAAAGGTTGAGCAATAACTACAAGGGTTTAAGTGGGATCATGCAACTCAAAGGAGGTGAGGTACTGCTGGATTCTCCGAGATTTAGGATCATAAATATTGTGGATGGGAAGACGGATAAAGAACTAAACATCTGGACACCAGGGTTTGGATTCTCGAAAAGCCTTGTTAAAGCATCAGGTACATACAGAAGTAGTGATGATGTTGGTGATGTAACTTGGCCTGGGAACATGACACTACGTCCTTCCAAAGGCTGGGCAATGCCAACTGTTGAGAAGAGAATGAAAATTGCAATTCCGATTCAAAACAGTCCATTTATAACTGTCCTGGGGGAGAATCGATATGATGGTTTCTGCATTCAACTGTTCAATATGGTGGTAGGAAATTTGAGTCATTTATATTCCTTGCCACATGAATTTCATGAGTTCAATGGCAACTTCAGTGATCTGATAGAACTAGTTAATGACAAGGTAACAACTTCATCTGTACTTAATTTTGTTTTAACGTCTATGTGCTCTTAGGGCCTATACTTTGTTACCATAAGTTACATAGAGTGAGGCTGACACTAATTAGGATAAGCCTTCTTCACTTCTTCACTAGTCTATCAATATTGTGGAAATTTTATTGTATCTGTTACTGATATTGATTATATGCTTTTCATGTTCATCAAAACATCAACCAAAGACTTATGATGCTATTGTTGGTGATATAACTGTACTTGTTGAACGAATCGACAAAGTGGAATTCACTCAACCATAGCTGGAGTCTGGTTTGACAATGATAGTTCCAGATATATCTGCTGAGGAGGAAACATGGATGTTTATGAAACCTTTCACATGGCAAATGTGGGTGGTGACTGGTGTCATCTTAATCTACAAGACCTTAATAGTATGGTTCCTTGAGGTGCCATCCAGTCCAGACTTAAAGGGCTCACTTAAGAGTCAGATTGCCTTTGCAACTTGGTTCACCTTCTCATCTTTGTTCTTTGCTCACAGTAAGTACCAGTTTTAAACACAAGCACAAGCCTAAGCTTATGAAAAGTTGATAAACAAATATTCTGAGCTGTGGTTGATTTCATCTTACAGGAGAAAAGGTCTACAGCAACTTGACTCGAATAGTTTTCATAGTGTGGCTGTTTGTTGTATTGATCTTAAGCTCAAGCTACACTGCTAATCTGTCTTCAATGCTTACCATCCAACGACTGAGCTCGAATGTAACAGACATTGAGATGCTGAGGAGAACCAACTCATTAGTTGGTTGCGATAGCAATTCCTTTGTCAGGAATTACCTAGAGAATGTTCTTAATTTCAATCGAGATGCTATCAAGGTAATAGACAGCAACTACAACCCGGAAGAGATCAGACAAAAAAATTTATCTGCTGTATTTCTTGAATTGCCATATGCGCAAGTTTTTATGGACAAGCACAAGGGCTACACGCTCACCCAACCCACCTACAATTTTGGAGGCTTTAGCTTTGTAAGTAGTGTCCACTAATCTTGTTCGGTTCTTTGTGTGCATACAATGATATAAAAGCTAACAAATTCTTCACTTTCAAAATGCAGGTATTTCAGAAAGGCTCTCCAATAACTAGGGATTTCTCTAAGATCATTCTAGATCTACTGGAGAATGGAGAAATGAGAAATCTTCAAAATCACTGGTCGACTCCACACAACCGTCCAACCAATACAACTTCTGATATGCCGGAAAGCTTGAGCCTCAAGAGCTTTTGGGGTCTCTTTGTGATATCCGGGACAACTTCCACCTTCTGTTTTGTAATAGCTCTTACTATCTGGCTGAAGAAGTTATATCACCAAGAAGCATCCCAAGGCATTTAAAACTTGACAAGCTTTGGTAGATTACTTGCCATGCCAGATTTAGCCAAGTGAGTATGTAAGGAGTAAAACATCATCTATTGTATATTACGAGCTTGAAAATTTGCATATAACAATAAAGAAGTCATACCTAACCCAATATGACAACATTTTTCTCCTCCTTTTGTTATTGTTTCTGTAAACACCAATTGGTTCATAAACCAATCACTGGAACCCAATTGCAGCATTAAATCCCCACACACTGGAACCCAAAAAAACACCCATAAACCAAAATCGTAAAAACATAAATCTTTAAGTGGCTAAAAACCGATGGCTCCCACCTCGGCCGATAAGATTTCAAGAAATGAGGCATATACATATTCAGTGAAGGAGTAATGAATCGAAGCAAAAAGTTTTAAACGAATGAGTGAGTCAGGGAGTGATAGACATACCAGTTTGTGTCTATAATCTGAAAATCGATTACCCAGAGTAGAAGAAACACATTTCTTGGTGTTGATAAAATCTCCCTTCAAAGCTTTGTTGGGTATTCGACCGAAAGCACCACCTCTGCTCTCCCTCTCTCCATCTTTCTCTGATCTGGCATGCAACGAAACCAAAACGAAAGGAACTCATAAGCCCAGAAGAATCCCACATAGAAAAAGCAAAATTTCAGAGAAGAGGAAGCTTACCCAAACCTAAATTCATCAAAAACCCAAGATGCTTAGCCAAACTATCTCTTTCAGTCTCTGGTCTCCCTCACTCTTTCAGTCTGGTGTACGTCCGACTTTACCAAAATAGAGGAAATAGAGAGAGCAGAAGGATAAGAGGAAAAAAAAGGAGAACGAGTCCAGGTTCTTCCAGAGGTGTGCCGAGCGAGAGATGAAAGAAGTGACGAAAGAGAGGGAAGGAGAGCTTGAGATCTTGCTGAATCTCTTGATAGAGATGATTCGGTGGTGTCGAGAGAGATCGAGAGAGAGGAAGAAAGATGGAAGTGGCTGAATGAGATCGAGAAAGGTCGAGAAAGAGATATACAAAGCGACGAAATGCTGCCCAGAGATATACAAAGAGACGCAGGCCCAAGCCCAACAAACGAAAAGACATTGTTCGGAATACGAACAGTAAGGCGGCGTCAGCCCGCATAATAGATAGTTAAATTACTAATTTCTCAGGCAATAATATGTATGCTGACTTGTAAGTTCTCTGTTTGGTTTTAATTATTTGCAAGCCGGTCTGTAAGATAAACTTTATGCATTTCGAACTTCCGTGATGGAACCACAATGACACGGCTCCAAGAATCAAACAGGAAGAAGCATAGCTATTCTTTTTCCAATCCTTTCATACGCTAAAACATATGAAGCATAGTTAACTAGATAACGAAAGTAGACAACACTAAGGGCATTTAAGGAAGTGAAAAAATAGTTAAAAGAAAATATTGTTTAAAAGTGTTAAACAGACATTTTGGACCGAAAGAGACGAGATGGACCAATTGGTCGAAATTTGAGAAGTAACATGAGTGATCGGTTGAAATTGAAGACATGTGACGCAGCAGGAGTATGAAGGGCTAACCAGCGTTAAATCCTAATAAGTGGAGAGCCTTCAAGCGAAAAACTTTATAGGACCAAAACCTGGAGCACGTCAGGGACTAAGAGTAAACTCTTAAGTTCTGAATTATAATTGATAAACTGAATGTCAGCTACCTATAAGGGTGCTTATATATGAGAAGAAAAAAAACCCTAAGGCGACTAACAACCAAACCTAAAAACCCAAGGATTGAATTAAAACAGAATCCAAAATAACTAGGAAACATAAAAATCCTGAAAACTAATAAAACGCTGATTTGAGGTCCAACACAAACTCGGATGGCCGAAAAAACCTATACGTCGTGGCCAAGCAACGAGTCTTGTTCGTTGGGTCGTTCCGCTTCCAGAAAGGTATAATAATAGTCATTCAAACATCAAACGTCAAATCTGCAACAAACTGGGTTTGGACCTGCAACGATCGATCTGTTCCTCGATTTCTTCTGTCATCCGTCCTACATCAACATGATAACTAAATTGTCAAAACCTTCAAAATATAAAGAGTTAACCGAGTGATTAGTATTTTTTTCTTTAATATAAAATAGAAAAGAAAAGGGAAGCAAAGTAAAATCACAAAAGGGTAATTTCGTCATTTTGGCCTTCTGAAAAGAAAGACAGGAAAAAACCTACACTTTCTCAAGCACAAATTGAAGCATCAAGGCCCAAAACATGAAGAAGAAGAAGAGCTGTGCTTCTCTCTGCTCTGAGATCCTCCTCCATCACCCACCATGAACAACGGCGACCAGAGACGCTTAAACGGCGAAATCGAAGAAGACGAGGAAGACGAGGAGAACAACGACGGCCTCGCCGCTTGGGAACGAGCCTATGCCGACGAGCGTTCCTGGGAGTCACTTCAAGAGGACGAGTCTGGCTTGCTCCGCCCCATTGATAACCAGAGCCTCCAACACGCCCAGTACCGCCGCCGCCTCCGCGCCGCCACCACTGCCCGGATTCAGAAGGGTCTCATTCGTTATCTTTACATCGTTATCGACCTTTCTAAGGTACTTGGTTGTGATTTGATTCGTACCCTTTTGAGGTTTGTGGAGAATTTGTTGGGTTTTGTTTGTGAACTTGTGATTGGGGAAATGGGTTTTGTTTAAATGCAACATTGGGTTGGTAAAGTTTGGGACTTTTGGATTGACCTGAAATCGGAATGGCATTGTGATATTTTGTAATGCCTAAACTTAGAGCTGAGTAGTGAGTAATGTTTTGGTATGCTTCATACCCTTTTGAGTTTTCTGGACTGTTTATTGAATTCTATGCCACAGTTGTTTACTAAAGTTTGGAACTTGTTGAACTCATACTGGAAGTATTACCATTTTGTATGCCTTGGTTTTCGACTTTTCGGGTTTACTTCATTTTAGACATGAAATCTATAGCTTACGAGAAACTAGTCGTTTGAGAGAAATGGTTTATTGTCTTCAGTCAACTATGAAATGGTATTATTTGGGATACATGGATTCAAATGTTTTTTGGAAATTGGTTGTTTTAAGGGGGCGATTGTTCTGGTATTTGTTTACTGGGGGTGTTGATGTGGCTATTAAGTTGTTGACATTTGGTTTCTTTTAATGTATCTGCAGGCAGCTTCGGAGATGGATTTTAGACCTAGCCGAATGGGTGTGGTTGCGAAGCATGTTGAAGCTTTCATTAGAGAGTATTTCTACCAGAATCCGCTTAGTCAAGTAGGCCTTGTGACTATAAAAGATGGGGTTGCTCATATCTTAACGGATCTTGGTGGGAGTCCTGAGTCTCATGTTAAAGCTCTGATGGGTAAACTGGAATGCTCAGGCGACGCGTCCCTGCAGAATGCATTGGATCTTGTTCAAGGGTATCTAAATCAGATTCCTTCCTATGGTCACAGGGAAGTTCTGATCATGTATTCAGCTCTCAGTACATGTGATCCAGGGGATATAATGGAAACTATTCAGAAGTGCAAGAAATCTAAAATTAGATGCTCAGTTATTGGTCTCTCAGCAGAAATTTTCATATGCAAACATCTGTGCCAAGAAACTGGTGGCTCCTATTATATTGCATTGGATGAGGTGAGTTCAACTATCCAGCTGTATACCGCTAGATTGTTTTATATCTCAGTTTTTCAAGGCCTGATAGCATAGATTTTACAACTTCACTTCTGCATCTGATACGCTTCTGGAATTGTTATTGTTAGATTGATTTACAAGATTGTTTTCCTCATATTTTCAACTGTTTCTGATTGTGCAGTCACATTTAAAAGACTTGATATTGGAACATGCACCTCCACCTCCAGCAATTGCAGAGTTTGCTATTGCGAATTTGATTAAGATGGGGTTTCCACAAAGAGCAGCAGAGAGCTCTGTGGCAATTTGCTCATGTCACAAGGAGGCAAAAGTCGGAGATGGATACACTTGTCCAAGATGCAAAGCCCGCGTGTGTGAGCTACCTACCGAATGTCGCATTTGTGGGTTGACGCTCATTTCCTCACCTCATTTGGCAAGGTCTTATCATCATCTGTTCCCAATTGTACCATTTGATGAGGTCTCTATGTCACTATTCAGTGATCAGCAAAACAAGTTACCTAAAGCTTGTTTTGGCTGCCAACAAAGTCTTCTTGGTCCAGGTAAGTATTTAAGTTTGTTTACAAATTACCTTAAGAGCTTTTGCAATATGTCATCTGTGCTTTTTTAATGGTAAAATATATTTTAGATGAAGATCATTAATGTTCCCTATGCATTGTGATACTTCACTAAGATATGAATAAAACAGATGCCTCTAACCTGTCAGATTGATATCTCCCACGCAACTGAAGAAACATATTTGTTCTTTCCTAGGCATTTGAAAGACAATGCCAAATATTCTTACAGATAATTAGTTGCTCATCATGACAGTCATCTATGTTTGAGATAAAACATCCAACAGATTTGCTGCATCTTAAATTTTGTTTTAAGTGAGGATGTACCGATCAGTAACTATGCCTTATAATTGAGTTCTATAATTAGAATCTACCACACTTTGAGCTTGTGGTTGGAATACGGGGAGCTCTGTGATTCTTTGTCCTACAGTCCTACCACCATGTTTCTAACATATTAGCCAGTGCCCCTTAGGAAATCCTTCTTTTGACTGTGGAGACTTGAACAATGGTGGGTCTGCCTAAGGGCTGAACCAGTCCCAATTTAAATGAGTTGACTTAAAAGAGAAAAGCCTTTTCTTGTCCTGTCAAAAACATGCAGTACTAGGAAAGAGAATGTGTTTGTGGAATGTTTTTGCATATGTATCATGTGACCTGGTATATTTTTGAATCACGTATGTGGACCGTCTTTGATTCATCTTTACCTGGTAAAATCGAAGGAACCAGGAAAAAAGCACTTATTGAATTACCTATGTGGAATGTTTTTGCATATGTATCATTTGGCATAATTTTGCTCACTTACAGTTCCTTTCATTGTTTATGACACAGGAAACAAACCTGGCCTTCGGGTTGCTTGTCCGAAGTGTAAGCAGCACTTTTGCCTTGGTTGTGACATATATATTCATGAGAGCTTGCATAACTGCCCAGGCTGTGACAGTACCAGGCATTCAAAGATACCGGCCGCAAATGAAGGAGGATGAAGTTCTGCTATCCTGGAATTGTTTGTGCTACCCTCTCCGGAATTGATTGATGTAGTTTTGCGCTTGCATAACTGCCCAGGCGATGACAGTACCAGGCATTCAAACTGGCCGCTAATGAAGGAGGATGAAGTTCTGCTATCCTGGAATCGTTTGTGCTACCCTCCCCGGAATTGGTTGACATAGTTTTGCCTATCAATGTGTTGCTAACTTCTTAGATTATGTTCTATTTGACTACATGAAGAGGTTGAGCATCCGTTATTGAGACATCAGGAATCAATTACTCGCCAAGACCGTCGATACTCTTTTTTATTACATAGCAACTGAAAATACACAAAATCTCCATGATTCATGAGTTGAACTCGATATCTCCCATCGAGGATTACAGTACACAAATAGTCCTTCCTAGAACTCGTAAAAGACGAGTTCATAAGAAAATGACTCTAGCCCAGCATAACCTTCATACAATCGCCATTGACCTGTCTAGACCGTACTCGCCGACACATGTAGATGAGTACTTCATATTTCCGACCAATGCTTGGAATACGAATGTGAGGCGCAACTGCGTCTCTTTGTTACAAAAGGGCTCAAAAAGACCCAAACAGAAAAAGCAAAGAAACTAAGAGCTAACATAGGTTCATCTCCTAGCTCTGGGTGGGTATAGCAGAAATGCCATAACCGGGAAGGCTTGTGCAGCATGAGGGGAAGAACAACTATTTAAAACTATTATTTTAGTCACTCAGCTACAATGTCGTCTTACTGTTGTCTTTCCATCAAATGTACCTTTAAATCTGAGCAAGAGTTGCTTCTGTAAAATACCTCTTTTAAATTTTTTTTGGGAAAAGCATATTTACCAAGATTTAAAGTATTCGACAAACTAGCTACAAATGAATAATTCCACCTTACTATTCCTCGGCGAACCGAGATCACATTTTTTTTCTTCTGCTAAAAGCTATATTCTCTAAGGGTACATGAATTGTATTAGAGTTTGTGGGGTCTAAAATCCCAGTTCCACCCAAGAAAAATAGGAAATTTCTGTTGTAACATGTGGAATGCTATGCATCTCAACCGTGAACCGTCGGATCGTTTAACATATCTCAACTATGAACCGTCAGATTGTCTTGATTTTTAAAATGTTAAACGATCCGACGGTTCACACATGAGATGCATAACATTCCATATGGTACAAACAGAAATTTCCTATTTTTCTTGCGCTTTAGGCCGGACAGCTGGACGATTGTAGCTTTAAGGCATAGTTGTGAGCCTCTCTTGTTCACGCGACCATATGGCCTCTTCAGCATAGATGGTTAATTTACGGGAGTTAACTGATCATGTTGTTTTACTTTGTCAATTTTACAGGGCCATTTTGTGACAAGTCCCTATATCAGCTTAATCAATCAAAAATAAATAAATGAATATCATATTGTACAGGCTTTCAAGAAACTATTAAAAATGGAAGAATATCAGTTCATCCCAATTACAAGTCTAAAAGTGAAGTCTTGAGTTCAATCACGTGAACTGTAATGCTCTAATTTCGACAGTTCTAGTCTGAGTAATCAGAGTGATACACAGAATGGCCATGCTTCCTGTACTCTTCATGGACTTCCAAGTTGATAGAAATATCATGCACCAACATAACGGGCATCAACAGTGGTAGATGAACAAAAGTATCAATTTCAAAAAAATAAAAATAAATGACTTTCTATAAACAACTGATCTGAGTGAATATTTACAAGCTATTGCTCTGATTACAAAACCGAGACAAAGCAAGCTATTTTGTATATCTTTGATGGGGTTCCCCCACCGCATCTACCATTTAGATAGATGGATTAAATCACAAATTTTTGGATTCACAACCCTATTCCCTGTACAAATAGGGTTCAGGTTCCTGTACAAATACAGGCACTGACCTGCAGATCATCACTGAAAGAGAACTTGAACCCCAACAGGTATCAGAAACTGGGGTACCTGATGAATGAAGGCATTCAGCTTGCAGAATCAGGGAGAACCTTTGCAGGTTCAGGTGAAGTGCTAGTAAGCACACAGTATATTAGCAATATGTCCTACCCCAGTCGCCTTGTACCACACTAAACACTTTTTCTCTCAACAGGAACCCAAAATTAGTCTTTCTTCACAGTTTAAATCATGAACTAGATCCTCTAGTCAATCATTGGACTACTCCAGGGAATGCCTTCTATTGGAGGGAGGAATAAATTAAAGCGCAAGTGGTTGTTCTCAGAAAGGTAAAAAAAGGGTTACAAGATCCTCTACTCAGAGTCAGAGTCGATGGAAAGATACAGCCGTGTTCTTGAAGAACGTTTTTGGCGAGGAAATGAAAAAGGACTATTTGATCTCGGCCTACTTCTCTTGTCAGATCTGCCACTGTCATTATTCATACCGAGAAGCAAAGAAGCTGCAGAAGGTTCAAAAGTGAGACCTAACAAATTTCTGAAGTCTGTCAATAATAAAGATAACCAAACTTGGTTATGCTTTGTATTCTCCTATCTTTCAGCTAAAGGTTTAAAAGTCTTTTTCCTTTTAAATAAAAAAAAAATAGATAAACATGTTGATAGATATGTAAGAATGCTATTACTTAAACAGCCTAGAAGCACTAGTCATCTTGGGGTTAAGTGAGGATTGGAAGCAAATGCCACATGCATCACCTGTTGCTTCTTAAGCGTAATAACTATCCCTATGGATATTATTATTTCTCTTAACAACTATCATCATAAATATTATTATTGTTCGTAATAGGTTTGTGAAATTGAAATGTTAACATCCTTATTAGAGTTGATTTTAGCATATGAGGACAATGAGATAAACCCTTCCTCTGAGTTATCTGAACAAGTTAAAACGGGAACCCCAAAATCAGTTTTCAGACAAAGAACATGTAAACTGATAGATACAACAGTAAAACATCGTAGATTAACCCATCAAGCTACCTTAAAGCCAATTAAGAAACAAATCTAAGATACATTCGCAAATTAATTGTCAAAAGAAAACGAACCTTCAGCCAAAGTATTCATTGTAGCTTCTCTAGATGGCACATGCCTTTTAGAAATCTGTCCATTTGGAATCCCAGATTCTCCTTTAAAGCCACTGGCATCACCCCCTAGCCTAAGAGATATCCAATCCTCTGAATGAACACCATTTGACACATCAGCCCGATCTCTCATATTGGATTGAAGTGATGCATCTGATGGTCTTGTGGGAAGAAATATTTGAAGAGAGGGATCATCACCAGTAAAAGCCAAGGGATTATCAACTAAGCCATCATTCATGTCAGTATCTAAAGGACCAACAGATGATTCATGGGCTAGAGTGGCAGATCCCATGGCAGCTTCTGGAGCCAACGTGTATCCATTCATAGATGTGGAACAATTTATGGAATCATGATGGAGACTGACTAGGGGATCTGGTAGATCTGCCTCAGAGCTAAATAATTGGAATCCAGCGCCACCTTGAGTTCCAGGCGGTAATGGTGGCCAGTTGGACAGATATTCATCGTCATTGCCACTAAAAAGACCCAAGCATGAATTACCCCCATTAGCAAGCACAGGATCTTCACCGTAAGAATCAGCAATTCCTGAAGAGGGCACAGGAAAACCAATTCCACCAGCATCAGAAAAATTATTCCCGTAAATGGTTTCAGAAGGCATTATGTCTTCGTCTGAATCACTTAGTACAATAACTTCTGCATCTCCTACTGGTGCAGAAGAATTTGGTGCTGCAAATCCATATGCTGAATCAACATTCAGAGAAAAAGAATCCATCTCTATTCCATTGTTCGTAGAGAAATCAAATTTCCCACCACCGTCCTGATTTACACTTGCATCTTCACCATCCCTACCACTCCCAGTGGCACTGCTACTCATGGGGATAACTTTAAGCTCATGTTCTCCAAACTGCTGTTGTAACTTGTTACCAGAAGAAGTGTTCATTTCTTCAGGTCTGCTAACTTCCCAAACACCATTCCGGTTCTTCCTGATTCCAAGTTTTAGACCAGTATGACCTTCTGAAACACCTTCCTGTTTGACCGGCTTCAACACCTCCGATTTTGGGGTAGTTTCTCCATTTGTTGGAATGCAAAGCGTACTATCAGGAAGGTGCCACCACCCAAGTTCCCCAAGTTCCCTGCGTTCACTTTCAGTTTTAACCTTTGCTCGCCAAGAACCATCAGGCTTCACCTCAATCTCTGCAACATCTTCTCCACAATGTCTCATCTGTAACAACCACAAACCATGGCACAACAAAAAAAGGATAGAAAAAGATTTAAGGATGATTCAGTTAAAATATGATTCCACAATTATTCTAGAGCACATAAGAAGGCATTACCTTGGAAGCGATACGATTAAAATAAGGATCAACAATGACATTCTCCAATGCGTAGTTCTTTAGACAAATTGGACATTGCCACTGCAATGACAAACCAAAGCATGCTTAGACAAATAGAACCAATAACATGAACAAGAAAGCCACATCTTGAACGATGTGAAGAAACTTGCCTTCCTTGAACGCTGATTTAGTTCAACAAAAACATCCAGATCAAAACAGCCCATGTGAAGACAAGGTTTGAATCTACCAGCCACCTTCATCCTTGAACCACTCATCTATAAAATAGCCCATTCAGTTCCAGAAACAAATTACAGTCAAAGCAAAAGCATAAAAGACATCATTCCATTAACAAACCCACTATCATGACTTAGTTCCCCCATTATTCCATTAAGAAACCCGCTACCATGATTTAGTTCCCCATACCGAACGAAAAACACACACATGAAGTCCTATAATAGAGAAGAAAACATAAAGCAACTACAATAATACCGTGTTTTCTTGTTAGGCCATCTCCATTTTTTTTTTTTGGCAATGAGGCCATCTCCAATTGAAGGGTGCAAATAGATGTTCTATTATCATAAATACAACCCTAATTGTCACTATTCAAGCAAATAGTGACTGTATTTGTAGACCATTTCCAACTGAAAAGGCGTAATTTTAAATCCTGGTTTGTGTTTGCATGTGGGTAGGCGACTTTCTCTCAATTTCAATTTGCAACAGTTGCATCTGAAGTCCTAAATATGAAACATAAGTTAGTATTTTGCAACTTAAAGGTGGGCCTACAGAGTTCCATCTCAACAATTGAAGATGGTATTATTTGGCGAAAACTTTCTACATTTTAGTATGCAGCCTTCAATTTGGAGATGGCCTCAGAACAATTAGTATCATGTTACAGCTTAACAGATCATTGTCCAAACAGTAGTTGGGAGTTGGGATGTTGAAACTGCAGCATCTTCATGCACTCACGCAATATTGGAACTTTCCAAGATAGCCTATTAATACAAATTCTTTTTTAAATGAAGGCAAAATCATAAGAAAGAATCTGAAGAAGCTAAAACTCGAGTGTTCTCGAGAATCGTACTTGACAGCATATGTCATTACACATTTTATATTGTCACATTTTATGGTGGTGCCTAGAGAACAGAGCATTTTGCATCATATCAAGGTTTAAAAGCAACTTACTGGACATCGAAGATTGACGGTGAACGAATCTGCCACAACTTCCAAGTCACTGTCACTATCATCATTATCCATTGCAGTACCGCCACCAACACAACGACAAACACGAGCAAGAGCATCTTCAAATCGTTCACCATCAGACTCCTTAGGAATCAGATTGAGAATCTAGAAAGATAAAAAAAAGACAGATATAGTCGAGACTTTTTTTTTTGTAAATTTATGTCATTGCAATTACATAATAGATAAATACCATCCGCTATCACAGACAAAATTACAGTTAAGCATTGAAGTACCAGTGGAGATTAATAATGTATAAATCTGCAATGTCTACAGAGAACCTCCCACAAACATACAGGTCTTGTAAATTGCAATATTGAATCCAAGATAAAATTTTATGTAAATTCCTGCCTCACAATACATAATAAAATTGTTACTGAGTTTCTTTTTCATTTTTGGTTTGTTGTAATGTTAAGCAAGAATGCTTTACATGCAACAATTCCTAATGAACATGAAGGCCTAATTCATACTTGGTTCAATGAAGTATCAAAACATATATTCAAATAATCAAAGCTACCTGTTGGACAGTGCGCCTCTTCACAATACGAACCCCTAAGCAGAAAATACGGGCATCACATATTGTTAAGCAAATCTTATTAATTCCGTCTCTCGTGTATGGTGTGATCTGACAAAACAAGATGAAGTAACTAAGATACTCGACACACAAAAAAACAACTCCTTTTCTGATTCACAGAATACACATTATACCGGCAAGAATGAAAAAATATATGGGTTGAGCCAATTAGATTACTGACACTATGAACTATTAGTGCACAGGGAGAGAACTTACAATGGGACCATCATCACGACCATTAGCTCCAAGAAGTTGCGAATTAGGTCTATTAATGGCACGAACTGGCATACCTACACATAGTTTGAATGGTACACGAAGTAAATTCAGTTAACATATTTAATTTCCCTATACACAACTGATAATGCTACCTCCACAAGACCATAACTTGAAATTTAAAAAAGAATTTTAAAAAAAAAGTCATCAATCACTGTAAGAGAATCTATTGACATACCATTGACCTGTAGATCTGCATATTGTGGCCATTGCATCCTGAAGGAAACTTTGTCATTTAACAGCATGCACCAAGCCTGCAAAGTGATGTCAAACTGCACAGGTCAATATATTTAGAATCAAATATAATGCCAATTATTCATCAACCATCACTCAATTACATAAATATACCTGAACATCATATTCTGGTTTAGACAGCAAGTCCCTGTCTGCTCTTGTGAGTTGAAATGTTTTATCCACACTTTGTACAGGGTTTGAGCTGGACAATTTGCACAGAAGCAGTGAGACAACATAAGATGTAAAGTACAGGAATAATAACAGAGTCTGCTTTTCTGCATGTGAAAGAACATATCTTGGTATAAATTTCAATAGTTGAGAAGTTTTTTGTAGTTAAAAAAACTATAAAATGTTCAAGGTGGATCAGAAGGAAACGACACTTGAATTTAGGCCACAAGCCATAGCTCTTCTGAAAGTGTTATGGCCTACATTCAGTTCATGACCTCTGTACCATCTTTCTTGAGTAGTAGTTCCAACTGAACCTAGGATTTGCATGATCTACATACCCTCTACATCCCACTCCCATCTGATTTTTTTTTTTCAAAACAGCAACAGATAAAGTAATCACCATTGCGGTGAAATTCATTGTTGTTTAGAATAAGAAGTTTGTTATCAGAGTGCATACCACATATGCATCATAAATTTGTAGAAAATGCTGCATATTGAGTTCTAGAAAAAAGAAACAATTATCCCCCAATGTTCTCGTTTACTTGTTCATAGATATATCTAAACCAAACATTTCCAAACGTTTGGCCTAATAACAGGTTAATCTTGAAAATTCCTCTATTGACATTAATAGTTGCAATAGACTCAATGATAAACAGGAAAATAATTATAAACCACACCTTCTAAGATATAAGCAACAGCAAAGAAACGAACTACTTACCCATCAGTTGGAATATTAGTAACATTCAACTTCACTGGATGTAAAGGATGAAGCACAGTTACCCAAAACCTGTAAAGAACAAAATATTGTCAGAAAAAGTGCAAAGAAGAAAAAAAAACAATAATAATTATAAGAAAAAAAGCAGAGATAATAAGTGCCACTGATCAAATAAGGTTAAAAAAAATCCAGCGTATAAATAAACTATATGTAAGGTCGGACAAACGCCGCATTACATCAAACAAATGGAGTTCCAAAATTTTATCGAAATCAAATATGACGACCAATCAAGTAAACCTTTAAAGCAAAATATATATGCAAATCGTTATCAACAATTAAACTGATATGAAGGTTTTGTAACAATAGATATTAGTGGAACATACGGGTCAGCTCGACTTAGTCGACAGAGTTCACAATAAAATAATTCAGGAACTGGTGGATTGCCTTCCATCAGCTTCTCTGGAATTATAACACAACCGATGTGTTGCCACACTTGACACCTCGGATCCTCACACTGCCAAAATGAAATAAATAAATAAACAACAAAAACAAATATAAAAGAATGCATATTAGAAGTGTTTGATTGACAAAATGTTTCACAGATAGTAGTCAAATGGAAAGAGGACATCTAGAAAACTTTTAATTCTTTAACATATAGAACCATGCTAACGGGTTCAATTAGAAAAAGAAAAAAAAAATGTTGATACGTACCTTGATCATTGACTCTGTTTCTAATGAACTCCCACAGAGACAACGAACCTTCATATCTGAGTGGAAGGGGTCATCAATTTCACCTTTAACTTTCGCATTGCTACAATCAGAGATGCACTGGCCCTTCGATGCTAAATCAGTGGTGGCCCCAGATATTTGCATTTTTCTGTGAGGGGCAAACGAGCAAGTCAGTGGAAGAAAGAGAAGTAGGAGCAGAACACTTGACAATACTAACTTTGTATTTTCAGAAACTAGAGCTCCAGACACTAAGATGACAATACAAATGATAGGGATCAAGCCACAGAAGTCTAATAAGAGAAGAAAAAATAACTATTTCCAACCTTTTAATGACATTAAAGGAAGATAATGCTTATGAGGACTAACCTATAGGTGTCATCTACAAGTTCTGCGACCTGTACCTTTCCAACAGCAGTCTTCTTTGGCCACAATTTTGAAACTGTTTATATGAAGCAAAATTTATGAAGACATTAAATCAAGAAAGAATTTATCAAGCAAAACAATAAATCAAGAATAGAAAACATATACAAAAGAATAAAAATTTGATAATAGGTTGTTTAAAAGTTCAACGAAACCCCAATACGAGATGTCAATCAGAGTCATTGACAGCATAGATGCTAAAAAGACAGTGCAGCAAAAGATGCTAGGGTGCACAACAATATCAACAATAATTGGGTTTCAAAGACTTTGTAAATCAACAAATTATGCATCATGAGTCTGTTTCAACTTTCAACAATGGACTCCGGATGAAAATCCTCACAGGGAAAAATTGGATGGCAACCCCATATTTAAAAAGATACTAAGTAGACAGTGGTCGGCACAGAATCCTAATGTGTGTCACTAACTACATTTAATTGTTTCCTAAAATAGAAAAGATTCTTCAAGAAAAAGAGATGAATCCCCCAGTCCAAGATTCTTATACATGAGGATACAAGAGCACAACACACTTCCAGGTCAGTACCAATGCAGAAAAATAGCAAATAAAAGCCACTCCTTATGCAACTTTTGCTGCTTGAAAGATGTCACATACTCGTAAAGACCAAATTTCACAAGAAGTTAGCATTAACAGCTTATAACTAAGAAGACCTGTTGATAAACAATATATATATATGTGTGTGTGTGTGTGTGTGTGTGCATGGCTTATGTGAGTGTGAAACAACTCGTTTTCCCACATAAGCTACATTTATATCTATATGTGTGTGTATCAATGCATACAACTCTTTCCCCACCATAAGCTACAATCATATTTAAAAAATAAAACATAAACCATAATCAATAAGGCTAGAAAGGAAAAATCAAAGCATCCCAAGCAGGATGATAATAACTGGTATAAAAGAAATTTACCTTGCTCATCAGAAAGAAGGGACAATATCCGGTCAACAAGATCCTGCATGATAGATATAGGGGAAAGATCATAAGCGACATTCATCTCAAAAACCTTTTTAAAATGGCTTCACAAGACACCATTGCTACAAGTAGGATATTTCTTATGTTCACAGACAAACTGTGGCCATAACATACCTAACTAATTCGACAGATCTACGTACTCCAATGCAAGGCATAGAAAAGAACAATAGAAATGCATCCAAAGTATTGGTAGAAGAAACCATTCTTTGGAAGGTGCAATAATTGAACAGAATTGACAGTTGCACACTTGATTGATGGAAAAACATTTATTTTTACAACGTGGGAGGAGGGAAGCTAAGAGAGCCCAATTAACATGGCAAATAGTGATGATCATCGGTGATAATAACTCATGAGCACATTAAGAACTACATATAATCTGATCCTAAAAATTTGAGCCTAAATTCAAACATAGAAGATAGTCATATATTAACAATTACTAACTTGTTTAACAAGAGCATTAATAGGCACAATAACACCCACAGAACTACAACTTTATTTAAGCTCCAAACTAGTACAAGCCACTTTGGCACAGTGTCAAGGTTACATAGATAATATCCAGAAACCAAGGGTACCCAGTAATTCAGCACAAGACCAATATTTCTGCCATCTCACCTGCTTCTTCCCCTGCTTTGACAGACCTAATTGGGTGAGAACATCCTTGAGCTCTTTTATCCGAAAATATGCCAACTTTTCCTGCAATAGTAAACAGAAGTTGCTATAAATCATTTCAACGAGTCTACATTCCACCGCCTTTCAAATACGGAAACCTAAACACATAACAGTAAGAGCATCCATCTGGACATATGAACTTCAACCTTCACACAGCAACTGATACATAAATAAATTGAACAATTGCTCCTTGCTCCAAATCTCATCTTATTGCAATCCCAAGAAAAACAAGAAATTGATTTCAAGGGAAAGGTAAAAACTGTCAAACAAGTGGTGGGGATTCTATGAACTATAGTTATGATTTCAAAAGAAACAACACATTAACCAGCACCTTCCGTACAACCTAACACTGGCCTCTCATGTATCTAATACAACCTAATTCATCCAAGCTAAAACATGTCTGCTTATAAACGAATGCAATATGAAAACAGATTGCCTGAAATTCAATTCCATGTGGTTAAAAGCTGTGGGTATACGTATATCACAGATAGCAAGAGGGGACACTGGAAAACAAGCAGATACTTGTAACCAGTTCAAAAGCAATTTCGTACCGAAACCACTTGGCAACTATTCATGACATCCATCTTGAAGTAAAATATCTTTTCTCCATTCACATTTTTTGAATATGAAGTAGTTATATTTATTATGTCATACACTCGCACCTCATGCAAGTTGTACAAACAACAGTAATCTAAAGCTTAATAAAAGCGAATACAATGTGATCGGAACTTCGGTACAGCCAGCTACATTTCATCATACACTAATAGAAAGTACCAAACATACTGTCTTACTCTTACCTAAGGCTGCTTAGGTGAACTTATTCACAATTTGCACTTTACTAGTAGCTGAACAAACCGGAAACTATTCTAGCCTATCACTCAACCATCCGCCGATCAGCTCAAGCTCATCGCACCCAGTCATATATTATAAAACAATTCAACACCCATTTTTTCAGCAAATTTAAGCAGCATTTAGAACAATAAGCATTAAAAATAATAATCGAAATAGCGAAAAAGGCAACAAAATACCTTGCAACTAGTTACCAAATCCATTTTAATAGCACCAAATTCCTATTTGCCCACAGTACTGATTCTTCTCTCTGGGACTAATTTAACCAAATAAACCAGCACATAGCCTCCACAGTGATCGATCTAACCACCACAAAACAAACCGAAACCAAAATTAATACCAAAAATTATCAGAAAAATTAAAATAAAAAATAAAAAATCCATTCCAACTGAGAATCCAAGTCCTCGATTGAGAAAGCAACAATCCATGCACCATAACCAAAAACCCTAGAAACCGGATTCGAATCTCACTTACCTGAAACCAATTGGCGACGACGACGCCGGAGCTCTGAAGAACCGAAAAATAATAATGCTCGGCGCCGACTAGTACTATACTCGTCTTCTTTCTCTCTCTTAATTGTTCGGCGTTTCTTTTTTGACCGAGGACCCCCAACCACAACCAATCCCCCAATTACAATGCTCGGACCTATCGCCGATTATCCAATCCGGTTTTCTTCACGGGGATACGTCCGGGTTCCGTTTCGGTGCGCTCACGTGTATCTCCCGTATGCCACGCCCTCCCTCCCTTTCCTCTTTTGTTTTCTTTCGCATCCCCGTACTGCACGTCCGATGAAAGTCCCGCTCTGATCTCGCCACGTGCGAAATCATCTGTGGGTCCCGCGTGACGGTTTTTATTTTTTTAATCGTGCAGTGTATCTGTCCAATTGGGAAAAGGTGTGTATGGGATTTGGGTGGGAGTGTTTTACACGGTAGGTTTTACGGGAATAAATTGCATGTATAAAGGCGCTGCGGAAAGAAAATAAAGATGGAAAATACTAAAATATAAAGGCAAATGGGAAACTCCGAAGGCCGCGTTAAAAAGATGGGGAGGCCAGGCGGGACCCGCCGGACGGAAAATTGCAAAAAGGCTGTTGTTTTCTGGAGTTTTCCTATCAGCAACGCCGAGTCGCGAAAGAGAACTTGGATTTGAGATCTCTATTTTGGTATTTGTTTTATAATTAAAAGGTTATACTTTATTTTAAGAGATAATAATCTAGGATTCCAATAATCTATTTAGTCATCAAAAAAAATAATAATTTATTTACATTATTGATAATTTATTGGTCAAACTACAATACCACGCGATACTCATACTGAGGAGACAATCACATGTGTCAGATTGCCCTATGCTCAATATGTGTCACTAATCAAACTCTAACATGTAAAATCTCAGTCATCATTACTTAGCAAAAACCTAACTCTGTCGAATTTAATTAAAATTAGTTTTTTTTAATAAATGAAAGACTAAATCTCAACTAGAAATCTCAATCTGCTTCTTCACTGTGATCAAGTAATAAGAACGAGATGTCTAGAGATCAATGTATAAAGAAAGAAAATTATTGTAGTAATTAATTCACATCAAACACTTTACATGTGGACCAATCGTTTCATAACAAGGTTGTTTCGGGAGTTTGCAATTACTTGGAATAAGATTGATGTATTCATTTGAGCGGGTTATAAATGAGGAGCACTTCCTATTTAACAATAAAAAATATTAAAAAAACAGATAATTTCATTATTTATCCACGACCAGAAGACACATACACCAAGAAGTCGTCTTGTGCTAACATACTGGCTACAAGTTACCGAGCTAACTCACAAACGACCTCACTACAAACAACTAAGCGCAATTATGGGATTTATGGCCTATACACGAATGACATAAACTACAGTTATCAAATCCATATAAAAGGTAAAATTAGTCGCCTAAAAACTGCAATAGATGTGCAAGTAATAGAACCCATAATTAAATAGGAGTAGTTCATGATCAAATGTTGAGACATACTTGGAAATACTAGAGCACTAATTGGGTCCCCAAAAGAGACTAAAAAGAGATAAGGCCCAAACAACAACCCTGGCCTAACTAGAGTCCAACAGCCTCCAAGAAATGACCTAACTCAGGTTTAGCAAAGAAAGCAAAGCCAACACGTCACCACCATCAACCATCACATTCGTCAAGTTGCAAGGAGCGCTTCATATTCATTTGCTATGAAGTAGATTAATGTTGGTTTGCACGCGAAAGACTGATGGAAATGCTAAAAAATGATTTTGTCATATAAGACACAGTGTATTTGTTTAAAGTTTACTCCTCAATGAGCTTATCATAGACTTATAATCAATTTGTTTTGCTTAAAATATGGTCCTCGATTTTTTTTCGGCGATCTTGTAGTAAGTACAGCTAGCATTAGCCCTTGGCTGAGTGATGGTTGTTCGTGCTAATGAACGGAACTTTTATTTTAAAAAAAAAACAGCAAATACTTGAAAAGTGGTTATGTGGTTCCATTTTATTGACATGGGAGTGTTTCGAATGAGGACCTTTGTAGGCATAATATCTATGATTGTCATTCCTATACAAAAGTAATCTCTCACCAAATATGATATCCTTCCTTTCTTAATTCTAATTTGAACAGGTTTCATTGCAGGTGATATTCATTCTTTTTAAGGAGTGTATTTCATGTTTTATTGCTGCGTGAGAAAAGAAAGGAAACCTAATTTGATTAGGTTTTATGTGCTTAAATATCTGATTGAATTTTCTTATTAATTATAATTTGATTAGCATTTTAATAAGGAAATTATTCTCTCTATATTCTGATATGCTAATGCGTAAGGAAAGTTCTAATATGATTATATTTTTTCACTTATTATCAGATTGTTTTGGAAAAGTTTTACTCTTATCATATCTTTCTGTTATGGAAAATATATCTGATTATGGTTTCAAAATTGGTTTTCATGTTTATCCTAATCAGTGATCAATGGTGATCGATTACGTGAGATCTTTATCTCTCTATATATAAACATGGAAATACTTTTCCAAACTACAGAGTTTTTGTGTGTCAAAAGAATAAAGTATATGATGCATAATCTGCATTGTTTATGTGAAAACTCTTGTCAAATTATATGCTTGTATCATTGCATCTGTCATTCTTATAGTGATCGAGATCAGTGGCTTGGAAAGCATTGAAGGCGTGTTCAGATCCTTCGTGTGTACAACTCAGATTCAAGAAGAGTTAGAATAGGGTTATTAGTTTGTAATCAAGTTAGTTTGTATACCAGTAAACGTGATTGTATTATACATCACTACTTAATAGGTCTGTAATCATTCTTACTCTATAGTGGATTTGATTTAGTGTGGACTACTTTAAAAGTCTCGCAGTGACGTTTTCTCATAGGAGGTTTACACTGTTGTTAACAAAATATTGTGTTTTTGTGTCTGTTGTTTTTAATTTGATAAAGAATTGAATCTACATATTCAATCTTTCCATATTCTGTTCCATTCTATACTTTCAACCTTATAATAAGGACCACTTGAATGAATGATTGGATGAGTGTTTTAAAATTTAGTTAATATTTTCAAATTTGAATATGCATGTCATCTAACCGTTTCATTAAGTCATCATTTAGTCTTGATTAGAATGTCTTCATTAGAAGCTCTAATTAGTTCAATTTCGTATTTTTATTCTGTAAGAGGAGTTTGAACGGAAAACACATGCATTCCTTTAAGTCTTAGGTTGGCATGTTACACAAAGATTGTTGGTCTTAGAAAGTAGATAAGAAATGCATTCCAAGTCAAAACACGTCTCACTATGGAGGTGATTTTACACATATAAAGCGTGTCATATTCTATCACTCAAGCGATTAGAGATCTTACAATAAACGTGACACACTTCCTACTAAGATGTCACAGCCTAACCTATATTGTTTGGCTTCAAATATGCAAGGGATTCAGTCAACAATCTATTTTGTTGTCGCGGGGCGTGCCAACACCTTGGGGTGCAAGTAACTGGTGGTGTATGTTGTAACTTAGCTTCTCATCCGGAGATAAGGACAAATATAGAATCAACCATGTCTTTAGGTTCTTCTCTCACCTAATTATATTAGGACTTCCTGTGTAAGGGTCTACCGATCAATATTCAACAATGGGACATGATTGAATATATCAACTATTGCGAAGTAAGAGAAACACGAGGTGTTTGTTATGTCATTGTATTATCTTCAGTGGTAAGTTCGTTGATCTTGCACAAAGCAGACGTATGTTGTTATGTGCTCCAGATATACTTAGGTTGCAAGGATGCAATGTAGCAAAGGTTCGTGGTGTATGTTTTAGAGTAGTATGTTATCTAATATATCTTTTAAACATCTTTATACACTAGTAGGGTTTCGGCAATTCTATGACTTAGAATGATTATAAGATTTAGCTTTTAATTGAGTTTTGCATGATTTTACAAGGTTGGGTCTCCTTGAACAACTTGATAAGAGCAACGCCTTGACTCTTGTGGTTTAGCAAAATTAATTTGAGTCGCATGTATCAACTTATTAGGCTAAACATTAAATAAATATTTAAATTTACATTTGGGCTCAGACACGTATTGTAAGGTGTTGTCCACAAATTCTTCTTTGTAAGGAGTGAAGAATTTGCACATGTAATACACATCACTTTTTTTCCTCGAACAATATGAGATCTTAAAGAAAATAGACAAACAAACTAATACAATTGTATATATCCCAACTAGCACCTACACTACTGGAAAATAGCACTTAGGCGACAGAATTAAAAAATTATGTCTCCTAAGTGGTACTTAAGCAACATAATTTTTTACTTAGGAGACGAAACAGTTTCCGTCTCCTAAATTGTTCTTAGGGGACGAAATATTTTGATTTTGTCTCCTAAGAACGACTTAGGAGACGGAATTTCATTCCGTCGTTTAAGTACTACTTAGGAGATGGAATATTTTTACTTAGACAACGGCATTTTAAAAAAATAAAAATTAAAAAATTTATATGAATCACTTAGGAGACGAAACTACATTCCGTAGCCTAAGTAGAACTTAGGAGACAAAAATGTTTATTTAGGAGACGGAATGTTTTTTTAAAAAAAAAATTATGAATCACTTAGACGATGGAAATAGAACATTCTGTCGCTTAAGTTCTAAAAATTTGAGCGCCCATCTTCTTGCGTAAAATTTCATGAAAATTTCAACCAAAATTTTTCAAAATATATTAATTCTTTTAAATCACATACTCACCAACCTTATTAATAGAAGGAAACTCATCTTCTCCCAGAGCTCTCTCTCTCTCTCTCTCTCTCCAGACCATCACTCTCATGCCGGCCTCTCTCTCCATTCTCACCGCTCCGTCCTCCGCCGCCACCTTTAACTGCACCAACCCCACCAACGCCACCTCCAACTGCCACACACTCATCGACTTCGTCCCCACAAACGTCACCACTCTCAACGTCGTCAAGACCCTCTTCAACATCACCCTGCCACCTCTGCACTCTCCTCGGAGCCAACAACCTCCCCCTCTCGACTCACCCGTCCCCGCCGCTAGCAAGCTCCTCGTCCCCTTCTCTTGCATCGAGCCTCAGATCTGGGTCTGATCTCCGCCACCACAGATGCCGCTGCCGCCACCTTTCTCTCTCTACCAAGCCTTCCCGTCGACCCACCACCGTCCCTCGAAATTTCAAAGGTGTAAGAAATTAAGGTAAGTTCTTCAATTTTTCTAGTTTAATTAGCTTTGGTGATAGATTTATGTGTTTTTGTTTAATTTGATTTTGATTAGGATGTGATTGGTATGATGGTGGTGGCATGGTGGTTATTTGGTACGGTGGTGGTGGTGGTGGTAGTATATTTGGGACAGATTGTTGGCATGAAATTGAAAGGGAGATACTGTATTGAAATTTACTGACCCCCAGTGGAAGTTTACTGAAGTTTACTGGGGGCAGTAAACTTCCACTGAGTTTACTGGGGGGCAATGAATTTGTTTATTAGGGTAAGAATGAGTATTTGTTGTGCAAAATTGGCATGAAATTGAAAGGGATATACTGTATTGAATTTTACTGACTCCCAGTAAAAGTTTACTGCCCCCTAGTAAACTTCTACTGGGTTCACTAGGGGCTAATAAAGTTGTTTATTAGGGTAAAAATTGATATATGTTGTGTGTTGTGCCCCTGAAATTGAAAGGGAGTGATTTTTTGCAAGTTTATTGATCCCCAGTATAAGTTTACTGGGGGGCAGTAAACTTTATTTTTTCTATATGCAGTTTATAAATGCAAGTTTTTACTACTTATATGCAGGATGAGGAGAAGTTCAAGACATTTAGTTATGACTTCTAAAACCTATGGTGGTGGTGGTGGTGGTATTTGAGGCGGTCGGAGTGAGTGGATAAAAAATCTCCAGTGGCGTTTTTTTTTTTTTTAAATTTTTTTCAGCCTTCAGCGACAGAATTCAACTATTTCGTCTCCTAAGTGGATAATTTTTTTTATTATAAAATAAAATCCGTCACCTAAGTGCTTAGGAGACGAGATTATTCTGTCTCCTAAGAACCACTTAAGAGACGGAATTTTAGGTTCCGTCGCCTAAGTATCTATCTCACCACACTTAGGCGACAGATCTTAGCCGACGGACGTTCCGTCTCCTAAGTACTTAGGAGACGAAATCTGTCACTTAGGAGACGAAATTATTTCGTCTCCTAAATACTTTTTTCCAGTAGTGCTACCATATAAAACATGACAAAATTTCTCTAATTTTCGAGAAATTTGGAGAGCAAACTTATCTAAGTGTAGCATTTACAACAGTGGGTCAACAATGGGACCGACTGACCATGACATCTATGGAACAAGAGAACAATTGTTTAAAAATAAACTAAAACAACCATCATTCCAAATTTTCCCACCACTCCCACCACCTCCACCGTCCGTCCATCCATTTTCATTTCTTTCACGAGTTTATGAATATTTGCTCTACCTTTTGATTTAACTTGCTCACTATACCCACATATATATACGATCTTTGTTAGGTTCAAACATTCTTATTTATTTAAAAGGTATAGATTTTGTCAATAGAACCACTTTTCGGTCATATTTTTCGATCATTGTCGACTAGTATCTAGATATATATGACACGATCATTTATGTAAAATTTCAGTTAAATTAGTGATCGTTAAGATATCAAAATTATATGATTACAATGAATGAACCAAATCTGTTTAACATGAACCGTTTGTGTGATTCACAGTTTTGAATACCTTAATGATTATCAATTTGGCTGAAATTTTGTAGAGATGATCTACTCATATATATCTAAAAGTTGAATGGTTGAAATGACAAAATATAATCGAAAAGTATGTCAATTAAGGAAATCCGTATCTTTTGAATAAATATGGAGGTTTGTATCTGAAAAGGCATGCATACACACACACATATGGCCCTTCTAATGAGGGATCCCTATTTTTTGTCACTTTTAAGGATATGTCCACATCATTAGATATGTTTTTTAATGGGGTTGGATGGTTGAGATTAAAACAAAAAACTTAACACTTATGTCAAACCTACACCGTTCAAGATTATTAAAAATAAATCTCTCATTTGGATGACTTAACGATCACCAAATTTTCTGAAAATTTGTAGAAATGATCTACTCATATAGCCCAACGAACTAAACGGTGGAGATTTGATTTTGTGATCGAAAAGTCCGTCAAATGATATATCCCTATAAATGAACAAAAAAGAGGATCCCTCATTGGAAGGGCCATGTATATACATATATATATAAATATGTATGGATGCGAATAAGAGTATTTTGAAACCCCAGGTTTCGTGAGCAAGGCGGCGACGACCTAGTGGGTTTGTTATGTGCTATAGTACGCCTCAGACGTAGGCTTTTTGCAGGCAAGTAGAGGAGGAGGGCATATCCGAGTTGGCGGTGCCCTTGGTCTGTGAATGTGTCGACGCTTGGAGGCTGAGTTTGGATTTGAGGTTGTACACGATGAGAAAGAGTTGGTTCTCAAGATGTGGAGGAGGCTAGAGTGGTTGGGCTAGGCTATGTGGAAGGGGAACACCTTGCAAGATAAGGAGGAGGCAAATAGCTTGAAGCTAATAGTTCCCTACCAAACCCTAAAGTAATTTTCTCTCTACCTATATACTATGAAAGGTACACTATGTGGTCTTAGGCCTGTAATCATTGAGGGTTTAATTTTTTTGGGGGTGAAGTATTCTATTTTGCTTTTTAGTTATTTATGTCCATCTTTTTTTATGTAACTTTGCGATTATTTTTCAATTCGTAGTTGTATTTTGGCTTAAGTACTTTGCTTTTTGTTTGAGTAATCTTTGTATTGCTTATGCATTGATTAGTTTTGGTCGTTATTGGCTTCAAGCCTAATGGAGTGATCCAATTTTCTAAAAAAAAAAAGAAAAAAAAAGAAGCCTAGTACCATTTAGTGTAACGGTATAATCTCCCCTTAGTAAGTAGAAGGTTGTGAGTTTGACTTACGAAGTTGTAATATTTGAGTTATTTACCTGATAAAAAAACAGAAAAAAAATGTATAGATAAAGACTGCAAAATATAAATATGAGCACGGTTAGCTACCCATTTTGAACTTTGCTTGAAGAACTTGTACCATTTAATCATTTATGTACTATATATGCAAGTTAAGGTTGACTCGAAGTATGAATACTTAAATAACACTAGACTTTAAATTATCTCTAAACTAGCGACCGTGGCATTGATTGTTTCGCATTTCATCCTTTCACCCTTTCTATATAACCATACTTTTCCTCGATCTTCTTTGACACCACTACCCCACTTCTCTTTCTTTTCCTTTTATTTACTTTTACTTTCACTTTTACATTTTCTGTCTTCTCCACCTTTTCCCACAACATATTTATCCCAATGGGAATTTTATCACCCTCACGGCATCACTAGTCACAACCATCAGCATGCCAATTACTTCTCTATAGTCACCAAATTTTTTATCTTCTAGTCCAATATAGTCACCAAATTTTGAGGTGTGGCGTCAAATTTCTTGTTCTCCACACCTCAAAACAAACTTAAGCATCAGGGTGAATTATTAACATTTTGGGGATGTTTCCAAACAGCTGAGTTTCACACTTTGTCAATACATTTTGCTTAGTTTTTTGATGTTTTTTTCTTTTACTTTTACTCTAGCCTATTGTATCAGTTGTATGTGTGATGTGTCCCAATGGAGAGGTAGAAACGAGGCAAGAAGGTGAGTGGTGGTTCCTTTGGGCCCCACTACGCACTTCAGCATTTGGGCCTCTCATCATAGATCTGGGCCTATCTCACAACTTTAGTCCGGATCCTACTCGGACTATCCAAACCCAACAACTCCGATCCGGGTCATAGTTTCTTGAGCAAAAGGTAGTCTCTATATACCGACCAAACACAAAACCTTAGTCTATATGTACCTCAACAGCTCCAGATCGTGAACTATCTTCTCCTCAACAGCTTCAAATATCCAGAGACCAAATTTAACGTAAGTCCCCAACATCTCCCCGATTTCTGCTTCCCAATTTTACTCTCCGATTGCGGTAATTTCATCGCTGTAAATTTGCTTTCTTCGCAGTTAATGGAGTCGAACCAAGCCAATCCGAGCATACTGTGCAACCCAGAAGGCTCCCAGAGAACCCTGTATGGTTTTTCTCTCACTCATCGTTTTGTTCATGGTTTTAGGTGTTTTGGGTATCTGGGTTTTGGTGATTTGGCTTTTTCTGTGCGACATTTGATGGTTTTGATTTAAAGTTTTAATTTTGGTGGGTTTTTGAAGGTACCCATATGTCACTGGTACATCTGTAGTGGCTCTCAAGTACAAAGATGGGATTTTGATGGCTGCTGATATGGGAGGTTAGCTTTCAATCCCATGATGCTGTTTCATGAAATTCAGTTATTTGTTTCTGTGTGGTGTTTGGGCTTATTGTTTGACTTGAATTGTTGTCGATTTACGAGAATTTATTCATTGATGTTTGATGTTGTGCATGGTTTCTTTTGCCCTAGGGTTTTGTTGAGAGGTGGGAGTGTTTTTGCCTTCCTTTTCATTGCTTTTGTGGGAATTGTAATGTTGTTGTTAATTGTTGGATTTCATGGAGAAATTAATCAGACTTGAACCTTGTTAAAGCCGAAATGTAGCATTCAGTCTAGCGTTTTAGTATTCGATACAATTATCTTCTTCTTTTGAATTTGGATCCTAGATTACATTTTACAAGGTAGTTGCATCCAAAGTAGCAATATTTCAAAAGTTAACTTATAAAACTCAAAACTCAATTTTAACTTCTCACTCTTTTGTGAAGGATCTCAGAAATCAGGGACCAATTAAACAAGCACAAAGGGATCAAAGGGGGTTTTCTAAGTTTGTTTTTCATGGGATATTATAAACTTCTTTCCTATTCTTTTCTGAAGATAACTTCGGTCCTGACAGTGCTTTATTAATTAAATTTGCATCAACTCGTACCTGGTTATTTGCTGTTTGCGGTAACATTGTAAGTGATAAAGAATACAGTGCAAATTTTGGTGCACTTAATATAATGGTTAAGCTTATTAGTAATGTGTAATTGGCTTTTCTATTTAATCTTTTCAGTTCATCTGTAGTTTTTTGTTTTTTTTATTCCAGTAATTAACATAAGATCCATCTCTTTACCAGTAACACTTATTATGTACTATCTTAGATCTAGAATTCTAATACTGTTTACCCATTATGCTTGCTTTTGTGTGTGTTCTGAGGTTCTTAACAATATGAAATTGAACTGTTTATTATAGGCTCATATGGGTCTACCCTGCGGTACAAGAGTGTGGAACGCATGAAGCCTATCGGAAAGCATTCTCTTCTTGGCGCAAGTGGAGAAATAAGTGATTTCCAGGAGTTGTTAAAATATCTTGATGAGCTCGTGTAAGCATTTTTGCTACCTTTATCTTTTTGGTGGTGCTTCTTTTCAAGCTATGCTTCTTTCTATTATTTGCAACTATTGGTTAAAGGATTTTTCATCCTGTGTTCTTTTCCAGCCTATATGACAACATGTGGGATGATGGGAACTCTTTGGGACCTAAAGAGATCCACAACTATTTGACTCGTGTGATGTACAATCGGCGTAACAAGTTCAATCCACTGTGGAATTCACTTGTCCTTGGTGGAGTGAAGAACGGAAAGCAATACCTTGGAATGGTACCTCTTTTAACCATAACCTTGGCTTCTGTAGCATGATCTTTGGTTTTGAAAAAGATAATCCTTTCTTTCAGAAAAAAAAAACCTCTAAACAAGCTCACTTATTTACCTGACATATGTAATCCTTATCCAGGTTAGTATGATTGGTGTAAATTTTGAGGACGACCATGTTGCTACTGGATTCGGGAATCACCTTGCAAGGCCTATTCTTCGTGATGAGTGGCGTGCGGACTTGAGTTTCGAAGAAGGCGTGAAGCTGCTAGAGAAGTGCATGCGTGTCCTTCTGTACCGTGATAGGTCTGCTGTCAACAAGCTTCAGGTATTGTAACTAATCAATATTCTTCAATGTATATCTCTGATCTTTTCCTGTAGTAGCTCCCATAAATTAATAGTCGTCAAAAAACTAGTTTGATCATTTGACTATCAACTTCTGAAGCCTTTTCTATTTTATTTCTTTAACTGGCTATATGGTGATTCAAATTGTTAGCATTGTCTTCTTCAGCATTTACGAACCTTTCATAATAGATTCCTTCTTTCTTCTTAAAAAAGGGTTTCAAAAGTTTGTGCGGTCTCTCTCTCTCTCTCTCTCTCTCTCGTATATATAAAACATTTGTTAGTTTTAATTTCATAATGTCATATTTTCTTACGAGTCATAAACATGTTTTGTAGTTTGTCACGCATGAGTCTTTGAAGTATTAGTTCCTTTGCACTAATAAAGAACCACTTGCTCATCCGGTCCATAAATTGGACTGTAGTTCCAGAAAGTCTACAAAGTAGAGAGAGAACTTGAAAAAAGATAGTTATTGTGTTATCCCCTTGACTCTCCTGACGTCAAGCTAAGCTTTTAAAATGGACAAGTTCAAGTGTTTTTTATATATACATACATACATATATGAATCACATAATAGAGTTACTTGGGATTGTTAATATTTAAACAATATTCAATTGATGTAGTAGAGGAAAGGATTTAGTTGATGATGTTTCTAAAATGAGACCTGTATGCATGTTGAACGATTTCATGGTTTTTAATTTTTACCTTCTCTCTGACGAGGTGCTAAAGTGAGACCTTCTACTGAATAATTCTTCCTTTAGTTTAGCTGGTAGTAGATGCTAGCTACTTTGTCTACTTATTTTCTGCTGTAGTGTAGGAGTCGTTGTTTAATCAGTTTAGAAAGTGGAAAAATCTTTCTATTTCAAGAGTCTTATCAGGAGATTCTGTGCCTTGCACTCCGTAGTTTTCTGTTTTGTTCTAGATGTTCCTGGATAGTGTTTATATTCAAAAACATTTATGTTCATCTTGTGTAACCCAACTTTGGACACAAAGCAAAGAATTTTGAACTTCCAAGTTCCATTAGAAAAATGATATTTTCGCTTATTGATCTTTTAGTCAGACAACTTGAATGAGACATTCTCAAAAAGAAAAAAAGAAAAAAAAAACTTGAATGATACATTTGAAAATACGCAATGTAAAATAACATTTTACATTTTGAAAATTGCAGATAGCTAAGATCACTGAAGAGGGTGTAACAATCTCTAAACCCTACGCTTTGAAGACTTTCTGGGGATACTCTGCTTTCCAAAATCCAACTGCTGGTGCTGAAGGATCATGGTAACTTGATAGTACCATACCTCCTGAACAAAGAAACAGCCAGCTAGGAGTGCCTAAGTTAAACTGTTACATGTTTCTCTGGCGGTGGAATTTGTAAAACTATTTGATTCGAATATATGTTGGTTTTGAACAAATTTCTTGTGACCAGTTAGCTTTTGAGAATCATTTCGGTGAGACTCCTTATCGTTATTTATTTATCTTGTTGCTTCAGTATCCATTAAGCATGTACTTCTTCTGGTCACATTTCATGTTGTGTGCTTTTCTACTGGACTAATTGGGCAATGCAGTTAATCCGAAAAAAAAAATGGCAATGTAGGATGCTTGTAGTTAAAGTCTGTTTGAGTATGTTTGTGACTTTGTGGGTTTAAGCTACAAGGCCATGGCTGTTCATGAATCCCCATACTGGTTGTTTATCAACAAGAGACATTTTCATGAGACAGCTTGATGTAGATCTTGGACGTTTCTATAAATTGCACCCAATGTCGATAGAGCTAACAGGTAGATAGAAAGAAATAGGGTTTCTTTTGGTTTATTTTTTGAGTATAAGAAAATTTTTGAGAATTTGCAAGTGAAAATTAATAGAGCATCCAGTGCACTAAACGTCAAGATATGAAACAAGCGATCCAACAACATATATGGGTAACATAACATCGTGTAGCCATTGTTAGAAAGCTTCATCATTGATCGTCCTCCTATTCTTCGTCGAATTAGAGACCTGCGAAGCACACCAAAAAGCATGAGGAAGAACAAAAATGTGATGATACAATACTCATGTGTAGTGTACCACCAAGTGCGAGTTCATATGAGAGAAGCAAATTCCATTTTTGTTCAGAGTTTTCTGATTGCTATAGGAGTACTACCGGTTTCAGTGCACACACAAGGTTTCCTATGCAAGAGACATGATGCAGGCGCCCCAGCCACAAAGGGTCATGGGCGACGGCGCCATCTCTCCTGCGTAGCGAACCTCTAGATGCTTTACTCTTCTTCTCCTGCTCTTCTAAGAGGTGTTCCCCAGCTGCTCTTAGTTCTTACTACAGAGCATGTAAAAATGTCTTCATATAAATAGGGAGCTCTAAGTAATAACCTAGTTTATATATCCAGTCTGGCTCCAGCCATGTATATGTAGGCTATATCTGGTACTGGATTATCAGTCATGTCGATTCTCTGTTTAATATTTGTTCCAGCCACAAGCATGCACATCAGCTCTAGCTAGCTAGCTTACCCAGATGCACAAAACCCGTCTTAATCATATATCCACTTGTTGCACTCATTCATTTTCTTAACCTTTGATTAACAATAACGAACAACTATTGCCCACACAAACATGAGCTACTGATACAAAATCCTTCTCATGATTTACTGATGTACAAGTTCCCATCGTAGTCAGGATTGTCGACTAGTCTTGTATGAAATTTGTGTGGATTTCTTCCTTGATTTTGTGTGGCTAGCTGGAGTTAGGAGGTATATGAGGTCACTTCTGGTACGTCATGATTCATGAGATATATGCAACTATGTAAGTATGTTAGTTGGTAACATATAATACAGAACGAAAGCTATGTAATCTTTCTACTGCAACTCATACCACACAAAAACAAAGCAACTTGAACCCATGCCATCGCTATAGCAGGGTTTCTTCCTTTCAGTTTATTTGTCCTTGTTCACGTACTAGAGCCATGATGCTAGTTATTTCTAACGCATGATTTTGATCATGCCTGCTAAAGAAAACTCAAGGTCGACTAGCTTCCTCTATTAACATGGTACTAGTGTCTCAGGTACATCTCTTGCTATCCATCCCTAATATAGGTCAAGTTGGATTGTGAGTTGGAGATGACATTTTACAAAATTCGAACATGTTACAAGTTTTAGATCAACAATTGGAGATGTCCTTATAGAGCCACCCTAAAAGAAAAAAAAAAAAAAAAAACAAGCACATACATGACCAAAGATACTAGTACAAAGAGGTGACACGAAAATGAAGAGGTATTCAACTTTGAGTTATATATGGTTGAGTAGATTTGAGAAAACCAAGTTTTTGGTGCTTCTTGTTCTCCATCATATGTGTTTTTACGACATAACCACTCCTACCAATGGGCAAGTAGTCATGTTAATCAGGCTATAAAGAATTACTCTTTTCTTGAATTTGTTTCTTGATCTTGTATGATTTTTGTCCAGTGGCGGAACTGTGTTTAGGTCTGGGAGGGTTCAAACCCCTGCCAGCTTTTGCATATCTCATTCATTAGCTAACTAAATTACCTTAACAATTACAATTATACTATATTTGAACCCCTCTTAGATAACATTTGGGAGATTCTTTCTCATTTGATATGATATTTTGGATACTCTTTCTCTTTTAATTTGATATTGGAACGAATAAATTCATTTAATCTTAACTTTGGTGCTTGATTAATATTCAAACATCAAATTTTGATATGTAAAAAGCTCAGAAAACATTACTTTATGTTAATAATTTGTTCATTTTACATTTCAATTTGATGTTTACGATGACAAAAAATGATTTTTATATTTGTACAAAAGATTGTATCATACCTTTGAATCAATACTCCCACAGAGAGAGAGAGAGAGAGAGAGAGAGAGAGAGAGAGAGAGAGAGAGAGAGAGAGAGAGAGAGAGAGAGAGAGAGAGAGAGAGAGAGAGAGAGAGAGAGAGAGAGAGAGAGAGAGAGAGAGAGAGAGAGAATGAAAGAGACGGACGAAGAATATGTGAGATGGTTTTGGTTGAGATAAGGGTACTTTAGGTATAGTCTAAAGCTAACATAATGGATTTGGGACACAAAGTTGACTTATGTGAGTAAAAAAATAAGAGTGGACTTGTGTGAGAGAAAATGTTAAGAATATGACTTAGATGAAATTTTCTATAGATTCTTATGTAGGAGTATGACTGTAAGATAGACGTAGCATGTGGCTGTACACCCGATTAGTAGAAACAAATGCAATGGATATCATAGATTTGCATAATAATAAAACAAAGATAATTTTAATACTAACACAGAATTTCTTGCCTTTCTATTAGACTAGTCTTATATCCTTGTAAATTTGAAGGATAAAGTGTAAAGACAAAGAGATAGCAAGAGAATCATCATCTTATTCATTGATAGGAACCCTTTATATAGGAAATTACACAATACCAATATGGTAAGGATATGAATACATAGATCTAATCTAACTACATATCCTATTGGCATAAGGCCAAGACACACATAAAGAATATCTAGAAAGATACAGAATATCCTAGAACACTCCTCCTTGTGCCGCACGCTGATATGCCGATGGTGCTGATCTGTTGCCTTGTTAAAAACCTCGTCAAGTCACAAAAACCTTGTGGGAGAAAAACTGAACCTTGATTGTAGGAGAAAAAGAGTACAACGCACCCTTCACATTTGATAGTGACATGTATGTATGTGCTAGACTCCCCTTGAAGTTCGCACCTCCCTTGATCTTTACATCAATCATAGGATTTTTCCGGATTCTTACTAATCACGGAAATTTCAATAACTTAGCATGTCAATACTCTTTAACATGTCTTCAAATATGACATTGGGCAATGACTAACTAAATCATGCCGTATTGTCCTCAAATGATCTTTTACACTTAGATCTTGAGGAGAAGGCCGCTTGTGAACTCAAAACATAAGTTCATGCAGGAAATTAGATTTCCGCGTAGCATGACCTTCAGTTACTAGAACAGATGTAACTTCATCTAGGGAATACATATGAATGAACCGTAAACGGTTTTGGAAACTAGACTCATTCATCTTTCCAACCGTATATTACACACATTCTGGTTCATCATGATCTGTTCACAAAATCCCGTCGAAGTTGACTGTTTTGCCAAAATCAGATTCTCGGACAGATTCGTCCTACTTTACAAAAATGGCCATAACTCACTCAATATGATAGGTATGATCAAATGGTTAGTGTTTCTGGAAAGTAGACACATAGACCTTTCCAATGGTATCAATTTCACCATTTTTCAGTGAGTGCGATTTCCTATAGGTCCCGTGGAAGTTGACCTATAAAACTTGCCAGATTCTGATTTCGCTTTTGATGTGTCTTTCTTATGTAGGGATAGAATAAGCCTCAACCTTTCATACCATTAAGTATTGAAAAAGGAATTACTGCCATTACATTGTCATTACGTGGGTTGCATAGCTACACTTAGCTTTACAACTTTTCATAGCGAATGAGATGTCAAGTCTTTCGTATTGTGTTGAGTACATTGATGCGTCTTATTGTACTTAGATGAGAACTTCATCTCTTAACACATATTTGTTATCTTGTTTTAGACAAAACAACGAATCTCTCTTTAGAGCAAAGACCTTCACTAATCATGGGAGTATATGTAGGCCTCACTAGTTATAGAGCACCTAAGCCGATTGATGGAAAATCATCATCAATACAATCATCGAGTGTTTTATCGAGATCATGTCTTCCCAAGATCTTTTTCTTCGGATGTTGATACATATTGGCATCTCTTGATCCATCAAGAGTCCATGTAAATCCAGAATGAACACGCAAAGGCATAATTCACCATATCCCTTCCAAATCAAGTAGAGTCCATGTGCGTTTCAATACATTTAGCAAACGTATGCTCCTGTGGTTTGGAGCCACTTGATTCGGATGAAGGAAGTCCGTTTAAGACCTTCATGAATATCTCTGATCCCATAGAGATGTTATTATGACCACATTCATAGGTTGCATGTTTAGTTATTCGAAAACTACCAAACTGACAAAGTGGTGGAGTTCAATGACATCCATTACGAGAGCATATCTCATCGTAGTCGATCTCAGTGCGTGTCAGTGAGAGACCTTACGCCATAAGGTAAGTTTAAGCTCTTGTTCTCACTACGTTATCTAACAAAGACATAGTTGATAGGGTTTAGCTTGCGATGTCGGCATCACCTGCCTAAGGACCTATCTCTTTGTTAATGTTGGATCGTATCTTTCCATTAGGCCAATCAACTAAGTTGATATTTATCAACAATGGTTGTTTGATAGTAGACTCATTATCCCACGTCCTCATATACACTAGTGTAATACTTGTAGAGATCTGTATATAGATTTGATTTGACATTGAGGCGTCCCCCAACGATAATCACAATTCAGACTTCATGAGACGGATTTGAGTATCATTGATCAATGGATCAGGTTGTGCCAAACTCGCTTTTTTCCTAGTGCGAGAAAGTATCGAACCTAAGAGCCTCCCTCCTTTTAGGGAGCCACATGGCCTTGTGACACTAATTTTTCCACTATGTGGCGTCACCATATCACCATCCATGGTGATGGCGCCAAGACCAACTTCTTTTGGTCGCGCCATGTCCTTTTGTAGAACATCAATCCTTGCAGACATATTTGCAGCATGTGATCTTGTCACTTTAACACTTTAAGCATTTGGGATCAAGATGAGACTTAGTGGGGACAAACCACGACAATTCACGTCGTTCCACTTGAACACTTGTGTTCTTATCTCCCCCTAACGGCGGGAATATTGTCTCATCAAAGTGACAATCCGTAATTTAGCGGTGAATGAGATCGCCTGACAAGGTTTCTACATATGCGAATTAAATAGTTGGAGGTTCATATCCAACCAACCTAAGTACTTATTCATCTTTAATGACCTATCATTGTACGCTGTGACAATGCGATTTGGCACCTAGAAATAACATCTAACCAAGCTAAGGATTGAAGATCCGTTTCCATCATGTTTGAGCTCAAGGATTGCAATTTTGTGTCAATCATGGTACACAGTCACGAGCTGTAGTACAACAATATTCAATGATGGTGGGTCGTAGATGAATAGTAAAGCTGCATGCAAATATTGCATAGCCCCAAGACGTAATAGAAAGATTGGTGCGCATCAATAATGTTCGAGCGACAAACTAAAGTTGCTTAGTCGTAGCCTCGGTGAGACCGCATTGCGTGTGAACATGGGGTACAAGATACTTCAACTAATGTCCTGATAAACTTCATTAAAGAATGGGTAGTTAGCCCATAGAAGTATAAGAAACATAAGCAGTAGATAATAGTGTAACATGTGACTAGTGTGTTAACACTTCAACCAACACCATAAAGCATAAAAAAGTGTTCGTAAGTTGGTTATATCTATCTACTTAGTTTGGTGTAAGAATATAATGTCCACTTTTGTGTCATTTAGCATAGGAGGGTCTCACTTCTAATTTAGCTAAAGAATAGGCTTTCAAAACGAGCAATGAGCATTGCAGGGGGCCAATGCAACATCGAGGGAAGGCCGGTGCACCTCAATTGCTTGAGGAATTGACCGGACGACCTCCAGGAAGTTGGAGTCGTGTTCGGGTGACGTCAATGTCCCCCGGGTCACCACCATGCTTCATGGTGATGCTAGATCTTGAATGTCTTGGTTTTGAGCGGAAGAATGGATGTCCATGAGAATTTCTCAAAATTTAGACTATCGCTTCCAGGATGACTTAAATGGTCAAACCAAGAGTCGGTGTCCCAAATATCTTGTTTGGCGACAACATGAGATTCGATACTCGAATCGTAGTGACATACAATCTACTAAATTGACTCATGAACTTCTCCAAGATGCATTTCAATCCGCATTCATGAGAAGGTATACACAAAAGAATTCTTGTTCATTCTCACAATGTGTTTTCAAATGAAAACTATTAGCAGGAATGTCTTTAAAGCTCAATATGGTTCGATTGCCTCTCAATGCATAGAGGGTATCTATGACATTGATCAGGGTGCCATGAGGCATCAAGATTCAAGCTTAACCGCGTCCCTGAATGACCGGTATGATTCAATCATTGTAGTCACATAAGATTTACAAAGGCACAAAATCCAAAGATAGTTCCCAGTTCCTTAGAATGTTGTGGATAGTTCCACTATCTGTGAAGCACTCAATTTCTCGATGAGACATATCTATAAGAAGGAGTAGATAGGTGAGTTAATAGTTCCAGTTGAACCATTTAGAAGGATTGAAAGAAGCTACGAAAAGCTGCAATCCCGAGAGTGCATAAAAATTTCCGCGCAGAATGACCTTTGCGCACTAAAACAACCGTAACTTCTTCGTTAAAATAGATATGAATAAACCGCGAAAAGTTCTGAATACTAGACTCGTAGGGCTTTCTAATGATATAAAGCTTACTGTCTGGTTCATTCGGAGCTGTTCACAAAGCTCAAACAAAATTGACTATCCAGAAGGGACAGATAGCTGTTTTTCGCATAATTGGCATGTGCGAATCTGTGAAGCTTGCAGGTGGCGTGTAGGCTTTTGCCTTAGCCAAAAGTGACGTGTGTATGATCAAAACCAAGTTCTTTCGGTCGTTCTAAGGTCGTAAACTCCATGACTAGTTTGCAAAAGCTCCTTGACATGAACATAAACTAACTCAGAGGACCTAGAGGATTCGATCATGATGATAATTTTCCAGATTTGACAAGTCTTTAACGTCTTTTGCAAGACGGCAATTGGTTTAATAGCGTAGGGGGGATCTAAAATCGAAAGCTTTCGGTAACTCCAAGTCAGTATGACTAGGCATGTTCGTAGAAGGTCGGTAGTGCGAGGCACACTTGAAACCACTATCTCCTTAATTTCGGACAATTCTAAGACATCACACTGAGCTTGGATGAGCCTAGTTGAACAATTGATGATGAAAAATCCGCTAAAGGGTAGGAGACTTAACCGGAAACACGTTAGCGATCCTTTTTGAGGATGCAAGGCCGTGCGTCATCTTCACTTGGAAGAGACCAAAACGGCACAATCTAACCATGTAGATTGTAAATATGCCATGCTTCTAAAGACGATGTAAAAATGTATATCTTGTTTGTAAATCAATACGAACCATAAGAGGAGAATAATTTCATAACTTCGAAAAAATTCTCAAGGCATTCATTATTGCTAATGTGAGTACATCGAGGTCTCAGATAGACGAAGGACGTCGATACAACGCCTTAGTACATATAGCTTGGAACGAAAATCAATGTCTAGCCGATGACGTCAAAGTCATGGGTAGCTAGAGCAGGATCCGAATCTTTGATATTCGCGATCATGATGATGACGTTCTTGTCCTTATATTGATTTTCTGTACCTTTTTGTATGCATTCACAATTTGAAGGAGCTTGACAATCTTGAACCAGTGATCCGAAGATCTACAACGGTTGCATTGTTATGAGCTGACGTGAGTAATTTTGACAAAATGGTGTCTAAACCGGGAGTGTCGCTATTAGAGCCGGCGACACCTCCCCCTCTTTTCTAGACATCGACACAACGTTTTCTGCCGTTGCCGTGACCCATATTGTTGTCCTAACACTAGGGGACAAATCCATGTACGTAGGCCAATACGTTTATCTTATTAGCGTATATGCAATTCTCGTTTGTAATTGTATGATCAAAATCAAGTCTCGTTGGTAATTCCAAACCAACTTGGAGGACTTAAAGAACTTGATGATGATCGAATCCGTTAAAGATTATGGATCAAGATGCCACGGAATATCATCGACGATATGTAGTCAAATAAAGTGGTAAGCAATCCGCTTAACTTAATAACTCAATAAGTTGAGTTAGATGGATGTTTCAAGAAACACTCCATAAGTGCATTCCACAGTACTTTGTGGTCATTACCTTTTTGCACAGATTGCCATTGAAGGCCTTTGTCGATGTGGCGCGTTAAAGACTTTGAGCGCATGAGATGTGAAATCTCAGCATCTAGGCTTGTTAGCCTGGGAGTCAAAACATGTGGTTTAATCAATGAAAGGTTCCACAGGTACCAAGCGAAAATCCGCCTTAGGCATCGAGTATGTCACAACTCAAAGGAGCAAAATGTTACATTGCTCTTGCATACAAAACCAAGCTGTTATGAGACTCGATAGAGGTCACAAACAATGCTTTTAATAGTTTGTCCTTCGGATTGATCATACACAATCCGGAAAAGCCGCGAATTGATCAAACACAATTCGAAAAAGGCCTCGGATTGATCAAACACAATTCGGAGAAAGGTCGAGGTTGATCATACACAACCACACTACCAGGACAAACACTTTAGCCGACGAAAAAATTTCGTCGGCCTGTTAGCTTAATTCGTCGGCTAAGATTTCGTCGGGAAAAGGTCGTCGGTGATGACTTTAGCCGACAAAAAAAGAAGACGTCGTCGGCTATAGTCCCACAGTTTAGCCGACGAAAAAAATGTCGTCGGTATTTTTCCCAGACTTTAGCCGACGAAACAATTAAGATATTCGTCGGCTAAATCTTATAAAAAAATTTAAAAAAATAACTATAGCCGACGAAATATAGTCTATTTCGTCGGCTAAACCTTATAAAAAATTAAAAAAAATAACTATAGCCGACGAAATATAGTCTATTTCGTCGGCTAAACCTTATAAAAAATTAAAAAATATTATAGCCGACGAATATAGTATTTAAATATCGTCGGCTAAAGTTGCTGGTTTTTGAAGAAAAAAAACTGCAGAAACTTTTGGCCACCTTCAATCACCACTAAAATTTGACAAAATCTTCCTCTCAACATTTCGAACAACTTTCTAGAAGAAGTTAAAGCCCAATTCTAAGCCTAAACAGGTCAATTGAATCAAAATATAAACATCCCCAATTTTAAACCCTAAAAACATCAAATCTTCGATTCTCCTCACACACACCGAATCGAGCTACCAAATTCTAGGGGAATGTAGTACTAATCAAACTCAACTTATCCATATATAGAACTCACCAAATGGTGACCTAAGGAGGGAGAAATTCGATCGACACCGAATCCGAACCGGCGGAGTTTTGGAGTTCGATTTATCCCTCACGGCGGCGCCACTCGATACACCACCTGTCCAGCAATGAAGTAGAGATGACGGCGAAACTTTTGGGACAAGTGTGGCGGTGTCCGGTGGCTTGACGGCGGAGCTAGGCCGAGAAGAAAATCTGGCAGGCGAAATAGACTTCTTACCATCCACCTTCGGTATATAAAGAACTTTAGCCGACGACTTTTCATATATTTTCGTCGGCTAAAGTCCTTTGAAAATTTTCCTTCAAATTTGGTTTACCGCCGAAAATTTTTTGACCTTAGCCGACGACTTTTTTAATATCTCGTCGGCTAAAGTCTATAAATTCACGAAAACGCTCATATCTCCCTCTATATTACGTAGTTTGGTCAAACCTTCCACACGAAAAACTTTCACGTAGATGAGACGCAACCGCCTATATAAAATTTTTGAGACATTTACCTTCTGACGATAGGTCTCCCCATATGGAATAATAACGGTAAATAGGGTTGACCGCTACTATTGGCACCGAGACTTTACCCGATTTACGTGATTTTTGAACCATAGCCGTATTTCACCATTCTGAACACATCTTATTTCATGAGATTTTTGATAATTTTGCTTCCTATGTAGAGTTGGTTCACAAAGTTGTATAACCTACTAAACAAGTTAAACAACATTAGTAGACACGTTGTGATTCCGATGACTCAAATTCACAAACCAAAATTAGACCGACAGATATGATCATTATGACGAAAGATGTCTATGGTAAAAATTCAACTGGATCCGACAACGTTAATGACTCGATCGAAACGGTCAACCATAATCCATCGTCACTTATCACACGAAAACGCTCATATCTCCCTCTATATTACGTAGTTTGGTCAAACCTTCCACATGAAAAACTCTCATGTAGATGAGACGCAACTGCCCATATAAAAATTTGAGACATTTATCTTCCAACGATAGGACTCCCCATAGGGAATAATAACGGTAAATAAGGTTGACCGCTACTATTGGCACCGAGACTTTACCCGATTTACGTGATTTTTGAACCATAGCCGTATTTCACCATTCTGAACACATATTATTTCACGATATTTTTGATAATTTTGCTTCCTATGTAGAGTTGGTTCACAAAGTTGTATAACCTACTAAACAAGTTATACAACATTAGTAGACACGTTGTGATTCCGATGACTCAAATTTACAAACCAAAATTCTACCATCAGATATGATCATTATGACGAAATATGTCTATGGTAAAAAATTCAACTGGATCCGACAACGTGAAGGGCTCGATCAAAACGGTCAACCCTAATCAATCGTTACTTATCACACGAAAACGCTCATATCTCCCTATATATTACGTAGTTTGGTCAAACTTTCCACACGAAAAACTCTCACGTAGATGAGACGCAACTGCCCATATAAAAATTTGAGACATTTACCTTCCGACGATAGGGCTCCCCATAGGGAATAATAACGGTAAATAGTAAGACACGTTGTGATTCCGATGACTAAAATTTACAAACCAAAATTCGACCCTCAGATATGATCATTATGATGAAAGATGTCTATGGTAAAAAATTCAACTAGATTCGACAACGTTAAAAATTGTGATTCCGATGACTCAAATTTACAAACCAAAATTCTACCATCAGATATGATCATTATGACGAAATATGTCTATGGTAAAAAATTCAACTGGATCCGACAACGTGAAGGGCTCGATCAAAACGGTCAACCCTAATCAATCGTTACTTATCACACGAAAACGCTCATATCTCCCTATATATTACGTAGTTTGGTCAAACTTTCCACACGAAAAACTCTCACGTAGATGAGACGCAACTGCCCATATAAAAATTTGAGACATTTACCTTCCGACGATAGGGCTCCCCATAGGGAATAATAACTGTAAATAGTAAGACACGTTGTGATTCCGATGACTAAAATTTACAAACCAAAATTCGACCCTCAGATATGATCATTATGATGAAAGATGTCTATGGTAAAAAATTCAACTAGATTCGACAACGTTAAAGGCTCGATCGAAACGGTCAACTCTAATCAGAAATAAGAAAACTACATTTTGAAGCCCTAAACGGACTTAGATGGCCAAAAAGGCCCATATGTCATGGCAGTAACGATGAGTTTGACTCATAGGGCCATTACGCTTCCGGAAAGGTATCACAATAGTCAATCGGACATCAAACGCCAAATCTGTAGCATAGTGAATAATAAGGGTAAATTGCATTGACCGTAACTATCGGCACCGAGACTTTACAGGAATATCGTGATTTTTCAACCATAGATATATTTTACCATTCTAGTCATATCTTATTTCACGACTTTTTTGCGTTTGAAGGTTCTACGTATAGTTTTTTTTTCCCAGATGAGTTGTTGTCCAGATCTGCAAATATAAGACACTTTAGCCGACGAAATTATATGTTTCGTCGGCTAAACTTTTAAAATTTTCGTCGGCTAAAGTTCACAGACTATAGCCGATGAAAAAAATTATTCAGACGACGAAATTTTAATTTTGTCGGCTAAAGTTGACCATAGCACACGTTGTGATTTCGTCGGCCTGGTTTTTTTATTTTCGTCGGCTAAAGCCTTTCTTCTGGTAGTGCCAGACAATGAAACAAGTGTGATCAAACACACTCTTGACCCGCGAATAAAATTCTGAGATTTTTGGTACCTGCACACACAAAATCCCAAACATAGAATGGAGATGGAGAAGGGAGAAAAGATTTTATCCCCCCGAGTTATTCCAAAGTAAATAACTGTAATAGTAAAGCTTACTTGCTAGTTTGCCAAATAAACTACGTTTATAGAAGCTCTGATAAGTTTGAGTCGATTGCAGGCTTCGACCGAGGGTTGGGAACCTTTCTAGCTTTCCTTGGAAGACGAGCAATCTTAAAATCTCTGGTTTCTAGAGGCTGCCAAGAGGAGAAACAATGTTTCGCCTACTTGTACTTCGAATTTGGGGCTGAAAATTTGACAAGCGGTGCATCTCTGGATGGGGAAGCTGCTGTCAAAAATTCAGGTTGATCGGAGCAAGGGAAGGTGGTGAACCGGTGGTCGGTAGCGGCGGCGGTCTTGAATCTTCTAGCGGCCGGTTCGAAGACTTTCCGGCCGGTTCTTAGGGTGAGGCCGGCGGCGTTGGATCCGGGACGGAGAGAGCTTTCTGGGGATATAAAATTCCGGCGGAGGGCAATCGGAATTTTGGTCGGAAATCGGGAAAAACAAGGCTGCCCGATTTTAGGGTTTTGGAAAACAAATGGTGGGCTATTGGCTCTAGGGTTAGAACAAAGTGCATGATAACGTGATGAAGGATAAAGTGTAGAGACAAAAAGATAGCAAGAGAATCATCATCTTATTCATTGATAGGAGCTTTTTATATAGGGAGTTACACAATACCAATATGATAAGGATATGAATACATAGATCTAGTCTAACTACATATCCTATTGGCATAAGGTTAATACACACATAAAGAATATCTAGAAAGATACAGAATATCCTAGAACAAGAATGATTAATTTTTATATGTTTGGTGTAGCACAGTTAATCCTTATAATCTCACTTTCTAATTTCTATCCACTACCCAAGTTTTTCTCTCCCCAATTATCTCTTCATTTTTTTTTACTATTTACTATAGTAACCCTTGTTCTTAATAATCTGAAGCAACTTATAGAGGTAATATCGGCATAACACAATTTGATAATTTAGAGACCGCTCGCTTTATAGATACTAGTATTTTACCCGTGCATTTGCACGAGATCACGATCCCACCTATAAAAACACTTGAATGATTAATTTTAGTTTAGTTCTCCTTAATCATTTCTATGTTTTTTTTTGTTTTTTTTGTTTATTTACTTTGTTGTTAACTATAATGACTGTTGTTGTTATTTGTTTCAGTTATCTTATTAAGAGTAATTATGACAATTCAAAATTTGGTGAATTTCCTGACTGTTGACTTTATTATAGTAGAGATAGCTTTTACCCGTGTATTTGCACGGGATCACGATCTCACCTATAAAGACACTTAATGATTAATTTTAGTTTAGTTCTCCTTAATCATTTCTATGTTTTTTTATTTTATTGTTTACTATAATAACCCTTATTTTTATTTGTTTCAGTTTTCTTATTAAAAGTAATTATGACAATTCAGAGGTGAATTTTCTCACTGCTGTTTATTACAGTAGAGAGTAGAGATATGTTGTCCTGCTTCATTTTAAGAATTTTTCTTTCATTCTTAGAGCATCTGCCATGGTAGACTAAATCCTTAGCTAAATTTAGATTAAAAAACAAGAATATTCTGTGAAATTTTTTTTTAGCTTATCAAAGTCTCCCACCGTAAGCTAAATCCTTAGCCAAATTTATAGCTTTTTGACTTTAAAAAACACTCCCACCGTAAGCTAAATCTTAAGGTAAAGCTATTTCTAATTCTTTTGTCATATATATGTAATGTTAAATTTCTATGCATATTTTTTTCTTTTCTCATATATATATATAATATTAAAAATAATTTAAAACTACAAATATTGAGAAGGACATACATGGATCTTATTCCTTCAATATATGATAATTAAAAGATACAATCAACGAAATTTTTTTTAAAAAAAATACAACAACAAATTTATTTAGAAACAAAATATTTATTTAGAAATAAACATTTAACGATTACGATTTCAAACTTATGTTCTTCCATGTCGTTGCCAAATATGTTCAATCAAAACATCTCGAAGTTCATAGTGAGCTTTCTTTCTATGGTGATGAGAAAAAATAAAATTAGGCAAAGAAGAGCTCGTGAATCTCAACAACAACAATCGCCCATGACGTTTGGCTATGACAATTTTGCTAACATGAATCCGTTCCAAGGTGACACACAAGCTACATTCAACTCTGGAAGTTTTGGTAATGCACTTCAAGTTTCAAGTCAATATGGATCAAGCAGTGAATACGGAGCAACGCCAAATTATGGAGGAATTGGTGACTATGGAGGAATGAGTCTTTATGAAAGACCTTTTGGATATGGAAAATGTAAAGACTATGGAGGAAGCGGATATACCGGAACAAGTGATGGACATGGAGGAGCCCCGTAACGAAAGCGGTGGAGTACCGAATTACTATTGATGGCTATTATAATATGGGTTTTTTTATTGAAAAATAATATGTTTTTTTAATAAGTCTAGCATTTTATATTAGTTATTTCATTATATTGTAATTTTGTTATGTTTAACATTTTGTATTGTTTACGTTTTAATAAGTAATGTAATCATTTTCATGAATAAGCTATGTATTTTTTTAAATTTAATAACTAATCAAGTATATAATTTTATTTAAATATATTAGATATGAGGCTTACATGAAAGGTCTCGTTGAGATCTTCGTAATAGTAAAAAAATTAAATAGAAACGAGTTTTTAATTAAATAGTTGTGAGGGATTAAAAAATTTTAGTTCAAATTTAAAAATGATATAAAATAAAATAAGATGATAGGTAGAAAGGCAAATATGAAAAAAAATAAAACTGAATAAAATATTATTTAATTTTAACCTATAAAAATGGAAGGCCAAATTTAACTTACAAAATTGCTTTAGCTAAATTTTTTATCTTGAAAATTAAAATTTGACTTACCATGAGAGTAAACATATGGCTTTTTACCTACCATGGAAGATGGACTTAACGAGTCGTCGAGGGCCGTCATGTCAAAGCCAGTCCAATTCGACAACATGATGCGCGCAGTACTAGAGAGTAGAGCCTAGACTGTAGCAGGTTGAAAAAATGATTCTGGAAGAAAAAGAGCAGAAAGCCGTAAGGCGTGGTCTCTTCTTCTTCATTCAGCTGGAGAAATCGTATGAATAGATCTTCGACCAGAAGAAAGTAGAAAGAAAGAGTGCCTGTAATTGTTCCTTTGCTTCCAATAAGAATGCACAAGTCTTTCTTTTTGTTTGGGAATGAGAATGGTCACATTTTCTCCATTAATTCTGAGATTAATAAACCATCGGAAGACAAATATGGGTTTCTCTTCGTTTTGATCGATCTCCATCAATCATCGAAGATGGTTCTTGTCTTTCATTGATCGTTTCTCCAGGATGATATGATCGATATGACAGGTATGTAATTTTAACTTAAAAGTTTAACTATATGTATTTCCTTAATCTCCTTGTTATCATCAGTAAATTTTGTTTTTCTGGTATGTGATTAATTAATTACATGTATTCCCTTAATCTTGTTATCATCACAAAATGTTGTTTTTCTCAGAATAAACAATAAAGAACTGAACTTTGCAATTCTGAGTTCTGAGAGCAAAAAAACATTTTTTTGTGTGGGAATTGAATGGCTAGTTATTTAAAGCTCACATTTTTTCTTTCTGTTAATGTGAGTCGCACCGGTTGTTTATGGTGACATGTTTTTATTAGGATCGAAGCAGGATTTAAAGTACAAGGCAAGACTGAAAGAAGGAATTCGTAAGTGGCTATGAGGGTTACAAGGTAGATATACACCATTAGAACTGAGTATGAATGAGTATTGTGCTAGACTGCTAGATGGCTTTGCTTTTTGGCTACTTAACTTGGAGGATTAATAAGTTCTCAAGTCTCAAGTTCCCTTCATATCTCCCTCAATCAGTCAATTGTACTCCGTGGATTGGATGTCAGTCTTTAGCATGTTTGGTATATGATTACTCATTTAACTTCCAGTTTTAGTTCACTGCGTTGATCCAGTTGTTGGGAGACAAGGTTTTGGTCTGTTCAAACCTGCTTATTTTGTGGTTTGTTTCATTGAGAATTCCAGCTGGCCTTTGTGCGAGTGTCTCTCCACAATGATATGATAGGTATATGCTCAAATCTCTGCTATATGCTTCTAAGCAAATATATTTCGTCTTCCTTCATTAGTAAATTTTGTTTTTCTTTGAAATTATGAGTAGAAAATTGACCTTATATAGCTGCTTCATTTTCATTGTGTTCCAATTCCTTCTCTACTTGGGAAATTAACAGGGAGCTCAATAGACACATTAATTCATGGGGACTGAATTACCCTCCTCCTCATTTGCCTCTTCTTCAAACACACAATGGACATATGACGTTTTTCCCAGTTTCCGAGGTGAGGATACTCGTAAGAGCTTTACAGATCATCTATATGCAGCTCTAGACCAAGAAGGTATTTTCGCCTTTAGGGATGATGAAGAGCTTGACATAGGACAACCGATTTCATCAAAACTCATGGAAGCAATTCTAGTTTCCAGAATCTCGCTTGTTGTTATCTCAAGAAACTATGCTTCTTCGACTTGGTGTTTGGATGAACTCACTGCAATTGTTGAGTGCATGGAAGATAGGGGGCAGAGATTGTTTCCGATATTCTATGATGTAGATCCATGTGATGTAAGGAAACAGACCGGATGGTTTGAACAAGCCTTTGTTGTACATGAAGAGCGCTTCAAGGATTACTCGGAGAAAGAAAAGACGCAAAAGTGGAGAGCTGCTTTGACTCGAGTGGCCAATCTCTGTGGATTTCACTTACAGAATAGGTATGTAAAATTTGCTAATTGATGATGATTAGTTGAATAACAAATCTGGTGATAGTTAGATGAATAACAAATCTGATGATAGTTTGTTGTCCCCTTCTTTTTCCACAGGTATGAGTCAAAGTTTATCCAAGAGATTGTGGGAAAGATAGTAAATGAGCTGAGCAGCACAATCCAACAGCCTCATTCCGATGATCTTGGACTTGTGGGACTTAACTTTGGCTTGGAGGAAATAATGAAGCTATGTTCAGCTACAGATGAAGGGAATGATGTTGTCTTTGTAGGTAGGTATATGGGGAATGGGTGGGGTTGGCAAGACAACTCTTGCACAAGCCTTTTATGATAAAATCTCTGATCAATTTAGACATAAATGCTTTCTAAAATATGTTAGAGAGATTTCTACAAGAGAAGGTATCGTTGCATTAACAAAAGACCTTCTTTTCAGTATCTTGAAAAGAATGGATGTGCATGATAGTGAGATAAGGCATAGACTTTGTCGTAAAAAGGTTCTCATCATTCTTGATGATGTAGATACGTTAGAACAATTGCAAGCATTGGTTGGAAGCAACAATTGGTTTGGTCGAGGGAGTAGGATCATTATAACAACCAGGGACAAACAATTGTTGATTGCTCATCATGTCGACAGATGTTACAAGGTCAAGGATCTTTTCAGTTGGAAAGCCTTCAAGAATGATCATCCCCCAAAATATTATATGGAGTTATCCCATGACTTTGTAAATTATAGTAAGGGCCTCCCTTTAGCTATTGAAGTTTTGGGTTCTTTCTTGTGTGGTCTAAGCCTTCAAGAATGGGAAAGTGCCTTTAGTAGAATACAAGAAAATCTTGACAAAGATATTATGTCTGCTCTGAGAATCAGTTTCGATGGACTGCAAGAGAAGGAGAAGCAAATATTTCTTGATATTGCATGTTTCTTCAAGGGGCAGGACAGAGATGAGGTGACAATATTGTTGGAGGGTTTTGGTTTTGACCCAATCATTGGTATAAGTGCTCTCATTCGAAAATCCCTCATCACTATAGTAGGGAGTAGATTGTGGATGCATGATTTGCTTCAGGAAATGGGTTGGGATCTTGTTCGTGGGGAATGTCTCAATAAACCTGGGAATCATAGTAGATTGTGGGAATCCGCTGATGTGCTTGTTTTACTAAAGTATCATGAGGTAAGTGTAGATGGTTCTGTTGGAATAAACATGAACCTAAATGTTAAAGAATCTTCATTTTATATCTGCAGTTGAATTTAATTATTATTACGTGCTAGTTCCATATTTTTATTTTACCTACACTAATTAACAGTTTGTAATCTATTTTATGCTTATTATGTGTAAATAGGGATCAGATGCAGTTCAAGGGATAGTCCTTAGCTTGCCTCAAGAACAGAAGGAGCAATTGAAACATGATGCCTTGTCAAACATGAAAAAACTGAGATATCTTAGAATATCTAATGTGCTTCTTCCTCTAGGCCTCAGTTATCTATCTACTAAGTTAAGAGCTCTTGAATGGCATGGATATCCTTTAAAGTTGTTGCCAACCGGTTTCCCATCTGAGAAGCTTGTTCAGCTAGATCTGTGTGACAGCCATATCAAACATTTATGGAAGGGATTCAAAGTAACAATTTTCTCATGCATTTTTGGTTTTAGTAAATAGACTTCATAAGAGCTTATAGTTTTTTTCCTATTTGTTTTTCTTTCTAAACAGTGTGTAGATAAGTTAAAATCAATTGATTTGAAGGACTCTGAAAGTTTGATTGAGACACCAGACTTCACGGGTGTGCCAAATCTTGAAAAGCTGATTCTTGAAGGTTGCACAAAATTATCTAAGGTTCACCCATCTATTAGCAATCTCAGATGCCTTAGATTATTGAATATGAAAAACTGTAAAAGCCTTCAGATCACTTCATGGGACATCAGTCTGGAATCTTTTGAAATTTTCAATCTTTCAGGTTGTGTGCGACTCAAAAGATTTCCAGAAATTGTGGGAGATATGAATTGCCTGTCTGAAATTTATTTAGATAGGAGTGGTATAGAGGAATTCCCAGTGTCATTTGAGTGTCTGACTGGTCTTACATTGTTGGACATGGCTCGTTGCAAAAATATTTTGAGAATTCCAAGTGTCATTTCAAGTTTGACAAGCTTAAAACAATCATTTTATCAGGCTGCTCTAATCTTATTGAAATTCCTGAGAACATTGGGAAGGTGGAATGTCTTGAAGAGTTGGATATAAGTGGAACTGCTATAAAGAAAATGCCATCATCCATTGTGTATCTCAAAAACCTTAAAGAGTTATCCTGCTTTGGGTGCGATGGTCAACTTTCTACATCGCTGCTCTTTCCCTATCTTTCAGAAGTATGCTCTGGAACAGGCTTGTTGTCACCTGCTTCATTCTCTGGTTTTAGTTATTTAATGTCATTGAATTTAAGTTACTGCAATCTGTTTGATGGAGCCCTTCCTAATTATTTGGACCACATGTCATCATTGAAGGAGTTGAATTTAGGGGGAAACAATTTTACAAGCATACCTGAAAGCATTTTCTGACTTTCGAAGCTTCTAAAACTTCAGTTGGATGGTTGTAGCATGTTGCAGTCATTACCAAAGCTTCCATTGAGTTTGAAAGAGGTTTGGGCAACTGGTTGTATGTCACTTGAAAGTGATTCTGATCAGTATGAAGTATTTTTTTCAAGTAAAGAAGTTGTTTGTGTTAACAAGCGCACAACATCAACCATATGTTCCATTCACATGTCATTATCACAATTTGCAGCATGGCTGAACAGATATCATACGGATAATGAGGTATACCCTTCTCTTTAAATTTTTCTCTCTAAAGTTCTATACACTGGCCAATTTTTAATAAGTTACAGTTTCTAAGCCAGCCCTCTCTCTCTCTCTCTCTCACATCTATCTATCTATCTATCTATCTACAGGTTGAGATAAGTCTACCAGTGAGAACCGCATATGGTTTATCAATTAGAGCTCGTGGAATTCCAAAATGGTTCAAATATAAGAGCAGAAACTTTTCTATAACAATCCCGCTTTTAAAGGACTTGATTAAGAAGAGTAGGCTATGGATGGGATGTGCTTTCTATGTCAGTTTGGAAGTTGATGAGAATTTCAATACCAGTTCTGGTTTTACAGTCAGGCACAAGTTTGATTGTTGTTTTGATGCCATGGAAGGTCCTGGTTACAAACAAACTGTATACCATGAGGTAAATGCTAAAGGCTTCCCTTTCACTGGGTCACTTGGATATTGGATAATAATACCACATCTGTGGTTTTCAACAAGGTTTACACTATAATTGATAGTCCTTATGTGGAGGTTAAAATGAGTGGTGCTCTTCTACTATACGAAAGAAGAGATTTTATAGAGTTTGTCCGAGCATCAAGAAGCGAGAATCGTGCTTCAAGAATTATGCAGAATAAGAGTTCATCTGTAAGTCTGTTGGCTGCGGATGGTAGCTGCAAGATTGACTCGAGCATTTCATTGAAAAAACATTTTAGTTTGCTGCCTTCAGATTTAGAATGCTATGAGGTCTTCCTTCTTCACATATATTTTCATCACACATCAAATGCTTCATAATTTACCAAACCATGTTGACCTACTCACCTATCTCTTCTTGGTCATTTTTGTCTCCACATCGTATTTTCTTTATTCAGGGGCAAAGCGTTGAGGGATTCAAGTACTACCTTATTGCAGGCAGAGTCTTTCATCCCCAGACCTCATTGCTGTTAGGAGAAATCCTTCAGGTCTCTCTCTCTCTCTCTCATGATCATAGTCACAAATTTGATTCCTTTTTTTTTTTTTTTTTTTTGTATAGAAATATTCTGGTCAGCACTCTGTGTTTTATAGGGAAACATTTCCTAGATATGGAATTCCAGAAGGGTTCTGCAGTTTAAATAGTTCCTTGACAGCCTTCACTTTAAATCCTATGACTGGGTGGAAAGGAATAGCTGCATGTGCCGTTTTCACAGTCCTTGACAATTTGGATTCTGAAAATCCTTACATAAGCTGTACTTTGGAAATTGGCTGTCAGAGTGGATGCATCAATGATTCTCTTGTTAGTTTGAAGGTTTGTGGTTTCATTGGTATGTTTTATGCGTCACGCGGGTCACTTTCATATCTTATGTCAAATGATTGCACTTCCATCAAAGCCTGGTTTTACAGCAACAGCAAGAAAATAATGGTGCAGAGCTGTGGGCATCAAACTGTATTCACTGAAAATATGGAAGAATTTATGGAAACAATGCTGCAATGTTCACTCACATCTATGACTTCTCAGTTGTCAAAAGATAAAATTAGAGAAGAAAATAGGCCTACAGCTCGTCGTCTGAAAATAGAAAAGGAGAAAAAGAAGTCTCCCTGGAGATCAATTTGTTGCTTCTCGTGAGCAGGTGTGTAAATTAACTAATATCGATCTTATTTTTTTGTGTATTCTCAGAAACAGCCCATGAACACTGCTTTTCTTGAATTGTTTTTGCTTTTTTCAGTTTCAATACTCCCATAGCTTCTCTAGAAACATTGAGCTGGCATTGATGTATGTTCTCGGTGAGAGCTTTATTTACATGCTAATATCTGTTGCAAGTTCAAATGATTCTTATGTCATGCTTTCCATAAGCTGCATCTACATCTAGGCATCTCCGGTACAGTACATGCTTATAATAGCTCTATAACTTTTGGAGAAACGTTTGGAAATGTCATTGATGATTGTTCTCAGTTATAGCATCAGTAGTTCTGTACTTATATTTGTTTCCAGTTCTTTTTTGATTAAAATAGAGATATATTAGTAAGAGCAACTAGCCCAAATTAATACAAACAGCACCAAGGGGTACAAACATAATGTACTTATATTTGTTTCCAGTTCAAATGACTCTTTATGCCATGTTTTTCTGTTTTTCATAAGCTAAGCTACATCCAGCCATCCATTTGACATTGCCATGGGGAAAGCTCAGTAGTAGACCGATGCACCAATGTAAACTAGCTTGATACAGAGATTAAACTGGTTTTGTACCGATGCACCAATGTAAACTAGCTTGATACAGAGATTAAACTGGTTTTGTACATTGGGTAAACTGGTTCAAGTGTGTATTGAATTGGATTGCTTGATGTACCCTGCAATGAATGCAAGTTCCTTAGACATTTCACAAACAGAATGTCAGACACCATATCGGCTATGTTGCCATAATCTGAAATAAAATTACACATACATGCACATCTGGCATAGTCTCCTCTTAATAAGTAGAGGTCGTGAGTTCGACTCACGAAAGACTAGTTGTAGCATTTGAGTTGTTTACCCGATTAAAAAAAAATAAAAAATTACACAACACTTGTCATTGTTTTTTTTTTTGTTAGAATTAATAGCCTTAATGAAATGCTTCATTAATGATTCCATAGGGGGTAAACCCAAAGAAAGAGCCCAAAACAGTCCCAAAATACAATAACACTCATGACACGTTTACTTACATGGAATGAAATTGAAAAGTGAATGAATGATTCAATCAGAGGAAAATTCCAACGTTTACTTACACATAATAGAATTAGAATAAGTGTGGATCCCACCTCCTAATAAGGAATCGATTCCTTGACAACCTTAAATTGTAATACCAAGGGGGGAGGTGGGATTAGGAATGATACCATCAAGATTGAACTTTTATTCCGAAAATACCCTCTTTAATTTTATTATGCTAATAATATTGAAGAATTTGTTTAAGATGCTAATAATTTCAATTTTTTTTTCCTTAAAGGCTGCTTTTTATATGCTAATAATATACTATTTGTGGAAGTTTTTTAATTTTTTTTTTGTATTTATAAAATTGCTTACTTGATTTAAATATAACATTATTAAAATGTATAAACGTATGATGCCTTAATTTTGTTGTTCAACCCTTGCAACTTGCGGTTTGAGATACACCCAAAATGCTAGTACTAGATCCAAATGATTTTAATAAATCATGGAATAAGAGAGTTTATGCAAGGACGAGATTGCAATATACACAAGCGCACACAGTCTCTGTATTATATTATTAATATGTAACTATATGATTACAATCAATACACTGAATAGAAATACCCTTTGGTTTTGTTGATTATACATAGCTTATCAACTGAGACAATCAAAACGACAAACAAAACTATATCAACATATAAAGAAAAAATTATGTTGAGAGTGATCGAAATGTGTAGCTTATTTTTTTATGGGTAGTTTAGCAATTAAAATAGTAATTAATTACATTCATGTTCTAATTCCATGTGGTAAGTAAATAGCTCAATGGATTTGAAATCTCCACATACTATTCCATTCCGTCTCTCATTCATTTCGTCTTTCATTCCTGATGAATTTCATTCCAAGTAAGTAAACGTGTCATTAAGAAACTTACCACTCAGCCTAATCCACAAGAATAGGGTAAAAGAGAGTATATTCCCTTTAAACATATGTCAAGAGACTGCAAATTTTGTAACACATGTATTAAAAAATCTAGGTCATAACTCTACGAGGCTTCTCATTCCCTTGTAATTTACATTGTAAATCTTGATTGCCTTGGAGGCTTTCCTATTTGATCTATTTCTTTTTTCATAAAAAAGAAAAAATCAAATACAAACTGCTACATTTCTTTAGCATGCGTAAGGGCCAATGCGTTGTGTTAAACTAGCTATAGTAATAGTCGATCTACAGGAATATAAAGGAAGGTAAAACTTCTATGATATTATAAAAATTGTAAAAGACAATTGTATATTTAGTGATATTTCCGGCACGTCATCGTTGTATCAAGACAAACGAAATTGTCAATAGAGCACTATTTTTTTTTTTAGAACTCACACCCTGTCAATAAAGCATTATTTGCTAGTTGGAGTTTGTTAGAATACTTATCAAATTATAAAGTTTTGATATTATTTGGGGACATACTCTAGATATTTATTGTAATCAAAATTTTTTTTCATAATTTCATAGTTGATTATCTTAATTTCAACTAAAAAATGACAAGTTCTAGTGTTCTACCATGATTCTATCCATACATACATATCAAAAGAAATGAAAATATGAGGACCATTTGTACTCTTTTACAGTGCACGCCCCCGGCCACGGACAAAAGCTTAAGAAGGACTGCAGCCTCCTCTTTCCATTAGATCACCCTTTGCTTTTATTACCTTTCAACACTTGATCAGAAGCATCTCTCTCATCCAACATAAATTCCCAAACCAAACTCATCTCCCAAACATTGATTTCCATTCACACCCAAATAATGCAGTCCATGCTGAACCTCCATGGCACCTTTGGCCTTCCTCTCTGCGTTTCAGGGATAACTCATCATCATCCTCCTCATCTCACCCACGAGTATGTTCATTCTCACTTGGGTCCTTTCTTGCATATGTGATCTGGGTTTTCATTCTCTCTTTTTAGTTGGGTGGTTTTTTATTTATTTTTTAATTAGGATGGCGGATCATGATCGGAGAAGGGAGGCCATGAAAAAGCAGAGATCGAGAGCTAGAGAGGAGCTGAATGCGAATCAGGAAACGGGTGCTGAGAGGATCAGAGAAAGAGTGACTGAAGAGATCATAGATGGTGATCTAGCTGCTCTACTGCATGATCTGTCCCTTTGTTATTTGGCTAATTGTATTGCTAAAGCTGCTTAGCTAGCTAAAACCTTAGTGTTTAGGACCTTAAATCTCAGTCTGATTAGCACTTGTGTGTGTTGGACCTGCTTTTAATTCAATTTTTTATGTTTGTTGAAATTAGAATTTGGTGTGAATTATGTTTCTATATGGAATCATGGATTTTGTGGTGATTTGACGTTATTGTTCTTGTCTGTTGGTTTTGGTTTGGATTTTTGCTCTGTTTCTCTGCACATATTGTACCATTATTCCAGAAAATGATCACATGAGCGGCCATGTTTTCAAGCTCAATTTCATTTTCTCTTCTCAAAAAAAAAAAAAAAAAGCTCAATTTCTTTTGAAAGACAAATTACTAGGAGTCTGGGAAATTCATCCAAAAACTTTACCAGAAATTCAAGTGCATTTGGGACCGAAAATTTAACCATTTACCGGTTGGGATAGTAGGGAGGTTGATCCTTTTACTAGAGCTACTTTTGTTTTTTAGGAAAATGTCTATTTGCACGTAATCAGAGATTTTAAAGCTTATTTGAATCAAAAAAGTTTTTCATAGCCTGACTAATGAAACTTAATAAAAAGACGATTTTACCCATTTGACTTGTAAACTCTCTCACGCCTCATTCTCGTCCTTCTCTCTCTCTCTCTCCGAAACCTAACGTCGACGACGACTGCGTCCTCGTTCTTCAATCTTCGATCTCCGCCATCTCCGACCGTGACGGTAAGATCAGCAAGGACGAGCAATCAAATCTGACCATCTCGACGAGCCTCGCATCAAATCTGATCAAAGCAGATCCGATAAAACCAAGTCCATGGTGTGACTGGCATGAGGACGATTTATAACATTTACTAGTCCATGACCTCAAACCACGAGGACGATTTATAACATTTACCGTAGAGTTTATTACTACAACTTTTATCATATTATCGCGTATCTTGCTACCTAGCTAGGATAACACCAACTGTTGCTATCCCCGGATGTGTAGAACTACAGGACATAATGAAAATGAACCTACAAGCGATGTGGTATTGATATGGTGACGGCAACATCACACTAAATACTTGTCCACAAGGCAATTCTAAAGAACCTGTAAGTGTAGTTGGTGCTCTTATCAGTCGTTTGAAAAAGAAGCAATAGTCAAGCTAGCGCACCTCGCTACAACACACCTGCACGTCACGTGCTGACATGCTCTGCAACAAAAGAGACGGTTTGCAACTTTGCATTTCCAAACTTTTGGTCGAGCCAAACACTAAAATAACGTACTACTGAGAAATAATGCACATCATAAAGGCATGAAGTTGAGATTCTAAATATAATTAAAAGGGTAAAAAAAATTAAACAGTGTCTCACATTTTAGTGAAGCAAAGCTTTGGTATCTCAGCTTTAGAAAACTTCAAAACAGTATCCCACGTTCTTACCTCGACCAAAGTTTGATATCTAGAACCGTTTTTATTAAAAAGACGGACGACAACCATTTTTATTCATAAAATGACTAATTTACCCTTGAGTTTTTATTTTTGTTATTCATTTTATATAATAAAAAGATAAATTTGTCATAACTGTACCTCATCTTTTCTTGCTTATAAACTTTGGTAGTTCAAGTTTTAAAAACATCAGAATGGTACCTCAAGTTTTCACCACGACCCAATTTTAGTACTTTTAGCTGTAACCTCCGATAGGGTAACTGTCAGCTGACCATTTTTCACGGGTATTTTTCGTCTCTTCATATTTCAATTTAGTATTTTTTCTCTAAATATATATTTCATCTCTCTAATAATAAAAAAAATTGTTATCTTTTTTTTGTTAGAGGGAAAATTGTTATCTTCTTCTTTCCTCTGTCTTCAAGAAATTAGGAGCTTCACGGCCTTCACGAAAACCGAGCTAGTCAATGGCCTCATCTGCCGGATAGTTACCCAAAAGTAGAGAATGACTCTACCAGATATAACCCAATGAAAAGTATATGTGTCGTCATGGGTGGAGCTTAACAAAGAGATCATGAGTTAGAAGACGAAATGGAGAAGGATGTTTGAAGAGAAAGATGTTTGAATCTTTGTTTTTGTTTCTAAAGTAAAAAAATGAATGAAAACATAAAGAGACGAAAATAGCCTTTAAAAATTGCCACCTAGCAACCACCGTAATAGAACTAACGGCTAAAAGTACTAAAATTAGGTCGGGGTGAAAACTTGAGGTATCGTTCTGATGTTATTAAACTTGAAGTACCAAAGTTTATAAGAAAGAAAAGATGAGGTACCGTTATGACGAAATTCTCTTTTTATTATATAAAAATAATAACAAAAATAAAAACGTCAGGGTATATTGGTCATTTTGTGAATAAAAATGGCTGTTGTTAGTTTTTTTAACGGAGCTAATGATTTTAGATACCAAACTTTAGTCAAGGTAAGAACGTGAGATACTGTTTTGAAATTTTCTTAAAATGAGATATCAAAGTTTTGCCCCTTTTTTTTGTTACAGAAGGGGCACTAAGGCCCAGAAAAAAATAGTAAAAAGAAAAAACTAAGAAGCAACTGGATTCCCAGCTCTTCTAGCTCTAACAACACCATTCAAGTCGTCTAGGTAAGCAGACATAGCATGGATAGGAGGTTCTTCCAGAATAATGAGGCCAGGAGCATGATTGATGCTCATCTTGGCAAGGGAATCAGCAATCATGTTACATTCCCTGAAGATATGACTGAATTTAGTATTATCCATGTTGGAGCTGAGAAAATGATAGCCGGCAATGAGAGAACCAAGAGGATGACAAGAGAGATCAGTACGTTGGAGAAGATTCATCAGAATGGCAGAATCAGACTCAATCTCCAGCTGCATAATGTTTAAATTTCTGGCAAGTTTTAGATCATAGTATATGCCCCAAGCTTCAGCATCCATAATGGCACCAATGCCAAGATTAATTTGAAAACCTGTGATCCAAAGACCATTATGATCTCTAATCACTCCTCCTGCACCAATCTTTCCAGATGTTGAAGATCTAGAACCATCCACATTAAGCTTGTAAAAATTTTCAGGAGGTTTTTTCCAAGTAAGGAGGTTGTAATCACAGTCCATTACCACTTTGGCCTTAACAGCAGCAAAATTCCATTCAACAACAGCACTTAAAATAATTTTTTCAGGATTAGAAGGAAACACAAAGCTGGTATCAAAAATTCCCTTATTCCTCCACTTCCATAAAAACCAACAAACTCCAATGAAAAAATCACACCACTTAATTCCTTTATGAGTAATGAGCTTACAATTAAGCTGAACTTGCAACCAACCTTGCCAATCAAGAGTAAAAGAATTAGAGATAGAAGCAGGCTTTGAGATAGTATTCCAAACCAACTGAGCTTGAGGACAATCTCTAAACAAATGGAGAAAAGTTTCAGCAGCACCATTACAAATGGAACATGAGGAGACACTGGTGAAACCTCTTCTAGCCCTCTAGACATTAGTCAACAGTTTTTTATGCAGAATCACCCACATAAAAGTCTTTTGCTTAGGAGGGATATTAAAACTCCAAATCTTTTTCCACTGAGGATCAGTGGCTTGATTAAAATCAAAGATTGAGTTGTAGGCAGATTTAACAGTAAAACAACCATTTGAAGTGGCAGCCCAAATTTTAGTATCATCTCCACAACCCTCAAAACCAGTTGGAATATTAATAATAACATCAACAACATGACTAGGGAGAGAGGCAGCTAAGAGATCAAGATTCCAACCAAAATCATCCCAAAACTCACACACAGTAGCAACATGATTAATATGAATATTTGGTAGAGCATAAGAAATAAGAGCAGTAGGAAGAGCCCAACAGTCATACCAGAATTTGATTGTTTTTCCATCTCCAATGCGCCAAGAAAGACCCTTCCTGAGCAAGGTAGCACCATGCATAACACTCCTCCAGGTATTAGAACAATCAGAAGGAGGTATAAAATGCTCATCAACAAGACTTTGATTTTTCAGATACTTAGATTTATAAATGCTAGTCCAAAGACCAGCATCCTCATGCCAAATACGCCAACTAGCTTTAGCAAGCATTGCCTGGTTCATATAAGAAGTTCTTTTAATGCCAAGACCACCAAGTTGTTTTGGTTGGCAAACAGTGTTTCAGTTAACCAGATGAACTTTTTTCTTATCTTCAGTGTCACCCCATAGAAAATCACGATTGAGCTTATCCAACCTATCACAAAGACTAGAGGGCAATTTAGCAGTCTGTATAGCATAATTAGGGATGGCAGAAGAAACAGATTGAATAAGAACAAGTCTTCTTGTCATACTTAAAGTTTTACTTTTCCAACTTGATAATCTGCTCTGAACTTTATCAAAGATATTAGCATAAGTGAATTGATTAACTCTCTCATGGACTAGAGGCATTCCAAGATAGTTACCCAAATCATTTGTAAGAGGAGAACCACAAATGGAACTAATATCAGAAGCCATGGACTCACAAGTATTAGGAGAACAAAAAATAATGAACTTTTCATAACTCACCGCTTGACCAGATAAAGAGCAAAACAAATCAAGGCATCTTTTTAGAAGATTAGCTTGCTCAGAGGAAGCTTCAGCAAAGAGCAATAAGTCATCGACAAAGAATAAGTGGGAAACTTTAGGGCTAGACTTAGAAGCTCTAACAGCTCTCCAATGACCAGAATCAACCATAGAGTTTTTCCATGCAAAGCACAAATATGTAAGGAGAGAGGGGATCACCCTGCCTGATACCCCTTTGACTATGAAAAAACTCAGTGAGCTCACCATTAAAGCTTATTTGAAAACTCACAGATCTGATGCAATGCATAATAAGCTTAACAAGAGATTGAGGAAACTTAGCTTCATACAAGACCATCTCAATAAAATCCCAACTTAATCTGTCATAAGCCTTAGATAAATCAACCTTCCAAGCAAAAAATCCTAACTTGCCAGAGGATTTTTTAAACTTAAAGAGAAGTTCTTGAGCAATCATTATATTATCAGAAATGTTTCTACCAGGAACATAACTCACTTGATTGGGGCTAATCAAACTTTGCATCAGAGGCCTAATTCTTGCAACAATGATTTTAGAAATCACTTTATAAACAGTAGTGCAACGACTAATGGGTCTGAAATTTACCATGTGTTGAGGTCCCTCAATTTTTGGAATCAAAGCAATGATGGTATGATTCAAACCTTGAGGAATAGAACTGGTTCTAAAAGCTTCAGTAACAACCTGAGTAAGATCATTAGCACAAAGGTTCCAATGTTGCTGAAAGAAAAAGGCAGGAAATCCATCATAGCCAGGAGCTTTGAATTTGCCAATGGAGAATAGAGCTTGCTTAATTTCGAGTAAGGAAATAGGCATAGAGAGAGCATCCATGCATTGCTTGTCAATGTCAGGAAAGAGGCATTCAATAAAGAACCTGGAGTCATCAAAAGATTGCATAGAGAAGAGATTAGTAAAAAACTCAACAGCAATATTTTTCATATCATTTAAGTCGGTGTGCCAGACATCTTGAGCATCAAAAAGTCCTTCAATCTTATTTCTTCTTCTTCTCACAAGAGTAGTCAAATGAAAAAACCTGGTATTTTTATCACCATCCTGCAGCCACTTCTCACGAGATTTCTGCCTCCAAAACAGGTTTTCTTGCTCACAGATATTATTATACTCTTGGATAAGAGTAGATTCCAGGTTACTTAAATAGGATTTTCAAAACGATCTCTAGCTTTCTGAATACCACCAATTCTGGCAAGAATGTGTTTCTTCTTGTGAAAAAGATTACCAAAAACCTCTCGATTCCATCTTGACAGAGCTGAAGAAAGAAGAAAAATTTTATGTTGAAAATTACCATCAAAAGAATTCCAAAAGCTAGAAACAAACTCAGAATACTTATTATGATTGGCCCACATAGCTTGAAATCTGAAGGGGGAAGCACTCCTATTGACTGCATTATTGGAGTGAAGTTGCAAAAGGAGGGGACAATGATCAGATCTTGTCTTTGGGAGGTGTCTAATAAAAGCCTCATCAAAAATGGATCTCTAATCAGTATAACAAAACCCTCTATCAAGTCTTTCCTTAATTCTATTATTGCTCCAGTGTAACAGGAGCCCTGAAAACCCATGTCAATCAAGCCATTTCTATTTATCCAATCTCTAAGACCAGCAAATCTACCAGATAAACTGCCAAAATTCTTATCAGCCGCAGAAACCAGCTCATTAAAATCACCAATGAAAGAACAAGGAAGATTAGTAGAAAGCATTAACCTATCCAATTGCTCCCAAAGAGAGGCTCTAATAGAGTGATCAGGGCTACCATAAATCACGGTAAAAAGCCAGGGAGGTTTTCTAGGAATGGAAACTTTGACAGCAATAAATTGAGAGCTCTCATCCACAAAATCAACTTTGATTTTATTATTATCCCATAGAAGCCAGATACCACCAGAGAAACCTCTAGCTTCAATAATTCTGGAAGTAGGAAAACCCATATGACTAAAATCAGATTTAACTCTATCAAACTGAATCCTTGGCTCACAAATAGCCATAATATCAACAGCATAAATTTGATGAAGTTTGCAACTGCATACCTAAAACCATCACTCCCAGCACCTCTTGAATTCCAAAAAATGGCTTTAAACATTATAACGATAGAGAGGAATTGATGAAAAATCAGATTAAGAATCAACCATACCTTCCACATTATTGGAAGGTAAGGTAGCATCACCATTCAAAGAGCTATTAGAAGCAAAAGTCATTTCAACAAAGTTGGATGAGTCATCCATAACTGTAGAGGTATCGGTATCATCATTAGAAGAAGAAGATTTTAGGTTTCATACCTCAACCCTCTCCTCAGGAGGGCAATAGCCAAAGTCCGCAGCAGAGTTTCTACTAAAGATATCTGTCTCAATAGCATCAAAGGAAAGTTTCTTGGGAATGTGAGACTAATGCTTAGTAGAAGAAATAGAAGAGCTCTTCAGCTTTCTCTGATAATGCATAGAGGATTTAGGGACACCACCACCAACCAATTTGTTGGAAACATCACTCATTGGTTTTCTTTTATCAATAGAAGAATTGTCAGCAGAAAGGTGCACAGGGTCATTAACAGTCTTTGAAGGGGGTTTGCTACTCTTGGACAAAGAGGAAGAAGGTTTGGAATTTGCAGGCTCAGAGGGTTTAGGGACATTCTTTAGTTTATCTTGGAAGTTGGTCCAAAGTTTGAAAATGGGAGGAGTAGAAGAATTAGTATGAATGTCAGCAATGGTCTCAGCTTCATTATCAGCTGCAACATTAATATCTTGAAGGACTGAGAATCTGGATCCCTTAGAAGGGCTTTTAGTCTGACCACCAACTTCTATAATTCATCAACATCCAAGGTCCCATGTCATCCTTAATAATAGCAGGCTGCTCATTAGAAGCATCCATCTCATGAGACATCTTCACATTATCATCAGGAACAACATCATTAGAAGAAATGTTAGGCACATCAGATGAAGGACAAGAATTAGGAATGACCACAATAGATGGACATTTATCTTTAGAAAGACCAAAGCACTGACACTCAAAACAAATCATAGAAATACCCTCATAGATAACAATATAAGTGTCACATCCCGACCCGTAAAATTTTATCTTATTTACTAGCTTGATTATAATAAGAATTTTTACCGTCTTCGACATTGAGTTATAGTTTAATTGGTCCCTAGAGAGGTTTTGAGGGACGATTATTTCAGAGAGTTATTCGTAGGAGAAAAAAATGTAACGACGGTAAAAATGGTAAATTTTAGCTAGTAAAAGGTAATTTTTATTAGGGTATTATTTTTTGGGGGTGTTAAATTTTGGATTTGGGTTGTATATAGAAGAGTTCGGCCGGATGGGTGAGGCCCAAAACTTTTTTCTCTCTCTCTCTTCTCTCTCTCTTCTTCTCGGTTTCTCTCTCCCCGAGCTCCCGCTGCCCGATTCTTCCGGCCGCTCGTCCGCCGCCGTCCGGACACCGTTCGCCACCGCACCGGTCCCAAAAGGTCGACCATCAACCCAGCTTCCATTCTAGACCGGTAACAGCCGCCCTAGCTCCGCCGTGAAAGAGTAGTGCCGCCCGAAAGGCGCGGCTGCCTAGAGCCTTCCGTCGCCGGAACTCCCTCCTCCGGCCACCAATCCGGGCAAGCTTGGTACGGTTTTGTAGCTCTCCTCCCGTGAACAACTCCTCCAAAAGGCTCACTCCCTCTTGAGCTTGGTAAGGAGAAATTCGAAGTTGAAATTCTAGGGCTTTTAGAATGTTTTCGTTCGATTGACCTAGTTAGGCTTGAAATTGGACTTAGTGATAGTTATGAAAGTTGTTTGGGATGTTGAGAGGAAGCTACTATTAAAATTTGGTAGAATTTAGACGTCGCCGGAATCGGCCTCTGGCCGGCGCCGGCGCCGTTTTGGGGTTTTGTATGATTTTTATTGTGTAATAATTAGAGGAGTTTAATGAAGTGAATTGTGGAATTTTCGGATGAGTTTTGAATAGGTTTATGAATTTCCGAAGTATGGTATTTTGGCGGTTAAATAATGTAAAATCCGGCCGTAGGATTTAAATCAATTTCTGGGGAAGGTTGTATTTACGGCTGCCGAGTATGGTATTAAAGTTTGGATCGTTTCGATTTAAGAATATCGAAGTTAGGCAATGATGAGCGTATTTATGGCTCACGATTAATTTTACCTATTTTATCAATACTGGATTTTAGTGGGAAATTAATTATATATATTTAGAACAAGATGTGAGAAGGCCCGAGCAGAAGAAGCCTCGGAGCGTCATCAGGCTTAGGCCTAATTTGTGAGTGGACCTTTGTTTTAAATAAAAAGCATGCGATGAATGATTTTATTAATCATTTATTTCTTCTGATGAGACTTATTGATTTCTCGGCTATTTGACAATTTTTCCTCCGGAGAGATCCCGAAAATGAGATTTTCGGTGGATATGTATTTTGGATGTTTATGAGTATAGTATATAAATGAATGCTAGCTAGCTATACGTGTTTTTCCACCATACTAAGGTAAAATTCCATTATGGTGCGACGTGAGCGTTAGACGCAATCGTCGTAGCCCTATATAAATATAATAATTTATATAGGGGATATGCGCGTATATATATATACACCGTCTTTTCGGTCATAATGAGGAAAAATACCATTATGGCGCAACGTGAGCGTTAGACGCCAGCGTTGTAGCCTTGTATGAATTTCTATTTTTTTAAATTGTTTCTAGGATTCATACAAGAAGTCTGACGAGTGTAAATAAATACGAATATATGTTTATATATAATTTAGCCAGAGAGGCTCCATTTTATTTGAGTTTGTGACTAGCCAGTACTAGTTGTGAAATTGCCAGTTTATGAGTTGAGCACTTTTAAGCTGCCGCATGCAGTATATTTTTCTATGAAATTAAAATGGGAATGCATAAATAGTTTGTTATTAAATTATTTTTGTCCACTCACTCTAACGTTATTAAATGTCTTCCCCTGGGCCCTTCGTTTTAAAATGCCCAGTCTGCAGACTTCGTATTGGATCTAGTAGGAGACGAGGCATAGTCACCCGTATCTCCACTACCTTTCACCAGTAGGTTACATGTTTAACCTACCTGTGTTTTCTTACTTCCGCTAGTGTCTAGTAGCTCTGAATACTTGAGTTTAATGTATATATTTTTGGTTGTGGGTGAAGGCTTGTTGATATTTTAGAATATTTGACGGATGATATATATTATCTTAGATAATGTTTATTATCTTGTTAGTGGTGATTGTTTTTGGGGAGCACGAAGGCTCCAGAAGTTAAGGTTGGATTTGGAACTTTTAGACGTGTTTGCAGGTTTCTATTGGAAGGGTTGTCCATTTTCAAGGGAGGTTGTACGGAATTTTACGGTAAATCTTTCCTTAGAGGTGGTCCCCGCACGATATACTCCGGGTTCAGGGTGAAATTCGGGGCGGGTCGTGTCAGTTGGTATCAGAGCTTTAGGTTTCCTTTTCCTGCTTCATTGTCACTATCATATTTGCCTAAGTACCACGTAGTGTCTATAGAGTGATGATCCGTCCGCGGCGGATTCATTGGCATTTTATGCTTATGATGCTATGTGTTATTGGGTATGTGTGATAGTTAAGTTAGTCTTGTTTATGGACTACTAAATATTTTCTTCCTCAGGTACTATGCCTCCTAGGCACCCACGGCAAACCCGTGTGGCTACTTCGACCAATGCCGATGAGGGCCATGAGGTCAGGGGATTGGTTGATGATATTGGAAATTTGTTGAGGGATGTCATGGATCGAGCTCCACAACCTCATGCGGTAAAAAGGAGAGAAGTTTATGAGGCTGGAGCCAGAGAGTTCAAGGGTGCCAAGGGACCCCTTGATGCTCACAATTGGGTGGATAAGATGGAAAATGCATTTACGATCACTGAGTTACCAGAAGAAAGAAATGTGAAGATGGCAGTGACTTTTCTGGATGATTTAGCACATCACTGGTGGTCGCTTGCCAGCAGGAATGTTGAAGATGCTCTGAGTATGTCGTGGGAGCAGTTTAAGACTCTATTCTTGGGGCAGTATTTCAATCATGCCCACCGCAGTAGAATTCAGTCGGATTTCCTGCATATGACGAAGAAGGATAATGAGGGGATCATAGAGTTCCAAGAAAGATTTACTTCACTGAGCTACCATGTGTCATATCTGGTTCCTGATGAGAAGACCAGGATTGAGATGTTCATTGGAGCACTTGGTGGAGAGTATGCAGACAAGATGACGGGGGTAATTTACCTGACTTTTATGGATGCAGTTGGTGCAGCCATGGCCATTTAGTCCAGGGGGACATATGGTGCTCGGCCTCGTGATTACAGTGGCCCCAGTCAGGGTCCATCCAAGAAGGCTGCTTCATCATCCGCTTCTGGGTCTTCTGCTGGTAGTGGCAGTAGTGGTAGATCTAGCTTTGGCGTTCGAAGCAGATCTAAAGGACGTTTCAGAAGTTCTTCTCAGAGCCAGTTGGGTAGGCAGCAGGCTAGGCAGTATGGTTCTGGTGGCAGTTTCCAGGGTGGATCATCCGGTAGCCAGACTTATTCTTATGGGCAGCAGCAGTTTTCTAGGTGCTATGAGTGTGGTAGTCTGGATCACTTCAGGAGAGATTGCCCATTGTTGGCTCAGAGGACCACCCCTACCCCTACTCAGTCAGTTGGTCAGTCTTCAGCTAGAGGTTCTAGTAATAGTGCCCAGGGCAGTGCTTCGGTCAGAGGTGGCTCTCAGCGGGGCAGTGGTCAGTGTGGACGTCCCATGACTCGCGCTAGATTGTATGCTATGACCCAGCAGGAAGGACGTACTTCTCCAGATGTCATCATTGGTACGTTATTAATTTTTGGTCAGCCTGCATGTACTTTAATTGATCCTGGAGCCACGCATTCATTCATGTCTAGTAGATTTGCTCTCCATGCCAATGTGTCATCATCGTCTCTTCCAGGCGAGTGGCATATGTCTCTACCCTCCGGTGAGGTGATGAGAATTAATTGGGTATTTAATGGATGTGAAGTTTTAGTTGAGGGATTTAATTTCAAGGCCGATTTAATTCCTTTAGAGATAGTGGAGTTTGATGTGATCTTGGGGATGGACTTTTTGGAAGCATATAGAGCTTTGATAGATTGTTTTCAGAAAGTAGTGGTGCTTCGAAGTCCAAGTGGATTTGAGGTTGCTTTTCAAGGGGAAAGAGATGTTATTTTGAGTTGCCTAATTTCCGCTGTTGCTGCAAGAAATTATTAAATAAAGGCTGTCAGGCGTATTTAGCTCATGTGGTGGATACAAGTATGAGAGTTTTGGGAGTAGAAGATATTCCTATAGTAAGAGAGTTTCCGGATGTTTTTCCTGAGGAGTTGCCTGGTTTGCCTCCTGCAAGGGAGATAGACTTCTCTATAGAATTACTTCCCGGAACTATGCCTATCTCTCAGGCACCTTACAGAATGGCTCCAGCGGAGTTGAAAGAGTTGAAGACTCAATTGCAGGAGTTGGTAGACAAGGGTTTTGTTCGGCCTAGCATGTCTCCATGGGGTGCTCCGGTATTGTTTGTTAAGAAGAAAGATGGCACCATGAGACTATGCATTGACTATAGGAAGTTGAATCAAATCACAGTGAAGAATAAATATCCGTTGCCTCGGATCGATGATTTATTTGATCAGTTGAGGGGTGCTTTTGTTTTCTCCAAGATTGACTTGAGATCTGGGTATCATCAATTACGGATCAAGGAGAGTGACATTGTCAAGACCGCCTTTCGATCACGTTATGGTCATTATGAATTTATGGTGATGCCATTTGGACTTACTAACGCATCTGCTGCTTTTATGGATCTCATGAATAGGGTGTTTAGTCCATATCTTGATCGTTTCGTGATCGTATTCATAGATGATATTTTGGTTTACTCAAAAAGTGAGAAGGAGCATGCCAAACATCTAAGAATAATATTGCGGACTTTGAGGAATTTCCAGTTATATGCTAAGTTAAGTGTGAGTTTTGGCTAGATAAAGTGGGATTTTTGGGCCATGTGGTTTCGGCAGAAGGAGTTAGTGTAGATTCCCAAAAAGTGGAAGCCGTATCAAATTGGAGAAGACCCACCACTGTGACGGAGATCCGTAGTTTCTTGGGATTAGCAGGTTATTATCGGCGCTTTGTGCAAGATTTTTCAAGGATTGCTGCTCCTCTTACAAGGTTGACCAAGAAGAGTGTTAAATTTGAATGGTCTGATGAGTGTGAGCAAAGTTTTCAAGAATTGAAGAATCGTTTGATTAGTGCTCCTGTTTTGGCACTTCCGGATGATAGTGGGGAGTATGTGGTCTTTTGTGATGCTTCTGGACGTGGTCTAGGTGGAGTATTGATGCAGCATGAGCGAGTTATTGCCTATGCTTCTAGGCAATTAAAGCCGCACGAGGAGAATTATCCTACTCATGATTTGGAGCTTGCAGCGGTAGTTTTTGCTCTTAAGTTGTGGAGACATTATCTTTATGGAGCCAAGTGTCAGATTTTTACCGATCACAAGAGTCTTCGGTATGTATTCACTCAAAGAGAGCTAAACTTGAGACAGAGAAGGTGGATGGAGTTGATTAGTGATTATGATTGCACTATCGAGTATCATCCTGGAAAAGCTAATGTGGTAGCTGATGCTCTTAGTCGAAATCCCTCCATATCCTTATCTCACTTGAGAACGGTTCGTGTTCCACTTCTTAGTGAGTTGCGAGCTACATGAGTGGATTTGACAGTAGATGAGGTTGGTGCCTTGGTAGCTAGTTTTCATGAGAGGTCATTTTTGGTTGATAGAGTACAGGAAGCACAGAATAATGATCATTCCATAGTTCGATTGATAGAAAGAGCTTTGAGCGGAGCCACAGCCGATCATTTTTCAGTTAGAAGGGATGAGACTTTATTGTTTAAGAATCGGCTTTGTGTTCCAAAAAGAAATGAAGAGTTGAAGAGTGAGATTTTAGAGGAAGCTCATAGTTCCGCTTATGCAGCTCATCTGGGTAGCACAAAAATGTATCGGATTTTGAAAGATTATTATTGGTGGCCAAACATGAAGAGGGAAATTGCAGCTTTTGTGAATAGATGTCTGATTTGCCAGCAAGTAAAAGCTGAAAGGCAGAAGCCTTCTGGATTGCTTGAGCCGTTGCCTATTCTAGTGTGGAAGTGGGACCACATCACCATGGATTTTGTTTTCAGTTTACCTCGTACCCGTGAACGGCATGATGGTATTTGGGTGATTGTGGATAGACTCACCAAGTCTGCACATTTCTTGCCAGTGGGAAAGAAGCATAAATTGGATAAATTGGATAAATTGGCAGAACTTTATGTGAATGAAATTGTGAGGCTTCATGGTGTGCCTGAATCAATAGTGTCAGATCGGGATCCTAGATTTGCTTCTAAATTCTGAGGAGCTCTTCAAGCAGCTTTAGGTACCCGATTACATTTTAGCACTGCTTTTCATCCTCAGACTGATGGGCAGTCCGAGAGGACTATTCAGACTTTGGAGGATATGTTGAGAGCTTGTGCCTTGCAGTTAAGAGGAAGTTGAGATAAAAATCTATCCTTGATAGAATTTGTTTATAATAATAGCTATCATTCTAGCATTGGTATGACTCCCTTTGAGGCGCTTTATGAGAAACAGTGTCGTACGCCTTTATGAGAAACAGTGTCGTACGCCTTTATGTTGGAATGAAGTGGGGGAAAAAGAGCTTTGTGGCCCAGAGTTAATCCATGAGACAAATGAGAAGATTAAAGTGATCAGAGATAGAATCAAGGCCGCTCAAAGTAGGCAGAAGAGTTATGCAAATGTCCGTAGGAAAGATCTTGAGTTTCAAGTGGGTGATTGGGTGTTCTTGAAATTATCTCCTTGGAAAGGGGTTGTACGTTTCGGTAAGTGTGGGAAGCTTAGTCCGAGGTATATTGGCCCTTATGAGATTATAGAGCGAGTTGGCTCACTTGCTTATCGGTTAGCTTTGCCTCCAGAATTAGCCAGGATACATAATGTGTTTCATGTATCCATGCTTCGCAAGTATATTGCCGATCCCTCTCATGTGTTGCAAGAGCAACCGATCAGTTTGACGAGAGATTTGTCCTATGAAGAGGAACTGGTTCAGATTCTCGACCGAAAGGAGCAAGTGCTTAGGAACAAGACAATCCCACTTGTCAAGGTGCTGTGGAGAAGTCATCAAGTAGAAGAAGCTACTTGGGAATTAGAAGAGCAAATGATTTGTGAGTGGACCTTTGTTTTAAATAAAAAGCATGCGATGAATGATTTTATTAATCATTTATTTCTTCTGATGAGACTTATTGATTTCTCGGCTATTTGGCAATTTTTCCTCCTTTGGAGAGATTTCGAAAATGAGATTTTCGGTGGATATGTATTTTGGATGTTTATGAGTATAGTATATAAATAAATGCTAGCTAGCTATACGTGCTTTTCCACCATACTGAGGTAAAATTCCATTATGGTGCGACGTGAGCGTTAGACCAATCGTCGTAGCCTTATATAAATATAATAATTTATATAGGGGATATGCGCGTATATATATATACACACCGTCTTTTCGGTCATAATGAGGAAAAATACCATTATGGCGCAACGTGAGCGTTAGACGCCAGCGTTGTAGCCTTGTATGAATTTCTATTTTTCTAAATTGTTTTTAGGAATACAAGGAGTCTGACGAGTGTAAATAAATACGAATATATGTTTATATATAATTTAGCCAGAGAGGCTCAATTTTATTTGAGTTTGTGACTAGCCAGTGCTAGTCGTGAAATTGTCAGTTTATGAGTTTAGCAGTTTTAAGCTACCGCATGCAGTATATTTTTCTATGAAATTAAAATGGGAATGCATAAATAGTTTGTTATTAAATTATTTTTGTCCACTCACTCTAACGTTATTAAATGTCTTCCCCTGGGCCCTTCGTTTTAAAATGCCAAGTCTGCAGACTTCGGATTGGATCTAGTAGGAGACGAGGCATAGTCACTCGTATCTCCACCACCTTTCACCAGTAAGTTACATGTTTAACCTACCTGTGTTTTCTTACTTCCGCTAGTGTCTAGTAGCTCTGAATACTTGGGTTTAATGTATATATTTTTGGTTGTGGGTGAAGGCTTGTTGATATTTTAGAATATTTAACGGATGATGTATATTATCTTAGATAATGTTTATTATCTTGTTGGTGGTGATTGTTTTTGGGGAGCACGAAGACTCCAGAAGTTAAGGTTGGATTTGGAACCTTTAGATGTGTTTGTAGGTTTCTATTGGAAGGGTTGTTCATTTTCAAGGGAGGTTGTACCGAAATTTGCGGTAAATCTTTCCTTGGAGGTGGTCCCCGCACGATTTACTCCGGGTTCATGGTGAAATTCGGGGCGGGTCGTGTCAATAAGCCACCGACTCAACTTCAACAAAAGGCCTTAAGGGTTTACTTAGATCCACCTCAATACAAACTCTGGCAAATTTATCTCTAGCTTGACCAGTAGTGATGGGATCAACCTTAACAACATTACCAAGGATCTTGCCAATTTTCTCAATAGCATAATTCTTGAAAAACTTAACAGGTAAGCCACATATTCGAACCCAGAGAGCCATAGAACCAATAACATCAGTCATAGGGTCAAACTCAGGGCTCCATCTTCGAAAAATTAAAGTCTGACCATCAATAATCCAAGGGCCTCCACACAATACTTCATTCATATCTTCTTCTAGGTTAAACTTAACAATGAAATAATCATTAGGCAAATCAATCAGATGCCAACCCCGTTTAGTTTGTCATTTACGTCTCAAACCCTTAAGAATAAAATTAAAAGTGTTAATGGAGTTAGGTTTACCCATGAGCTTGATGATGACAGAACACCTCCAGCCAAAATCCAGCTTATTGTGAACCTTCTCTGAAAACGAAACATTCAGGCCATGCTTGCCTTGAAAATAAGTGCAGTCTCTCTCGGTGAACTCAAAGTCCTCGGCCATAGTTGAAGTAAAACGATTGACCGGATCCTTTAGCATCAATGCATAGCTCGGCAAGGATTGAGGAGGTGGAGCTTGAAAACATGAAAAATCAAGGTCCTCCATATGCAAAGCTTCCAGATCTGCAGAGATGTCATTACCAGATTTGACACGCTTACGTTGAATAATCGGAGATTTCGAAACTTCGCCACTTCCAGAAGGAAGGGCGGAGAAAGTGAAGACCGGCGTCGCCACCAGAAAAGAGGAGAACGGCAGAGATTGAAAGAAAAACGGGATGAAAATTGACCAATTCAGTGACAAGCTCAGAGATGGGCAGATGGAGAAGGCGCGTGAGGCGCGTTCTAACAAACCAGCTTTTGGCGAGGGTCCTAAAGTTTTGCCCCTTTTTTAAAAGGTAAAACACTGTTTAGATTATTTTTCCTAATTAAAATGTCATCATGGTTTATTAAAAAACAAAACAAAAAAAAAACCCGAAAGCCAGTGCGCGCAGGCGGGAAACAGCTCATGAAGGCCACAATGTCAGCAACAACTAGAAGAAGAATTTCTAAAGAAAAGAAAAGGAAAAGGAAAGAAAGGAAAGAACAGGAAGGCGAGAACAAGAACAGTCATAGGTAGACTCTCGGACAAAGAACTAGATCTAGACGAAGCTCCACCAGATCCGTTTCCTCGCTTAGGTACGCTCTAATTCGGTGGTACACAGAGATATCTATGTCTGATATATCAACTTATCAAGCAATATATTTAGAAGAATTCCTAGCTCATGTCTGAGTATTTTCGCGACTGTAAATCCCTTTGCTTTCTTGTAGTGATCGAGTTAGAACGTGCTGATACTGATCGAAAATGGAACTGGACAGAATTAGCAGTTTACCGAATGATGTCACAGAAAAGATTTTGTCACATCTGCTGCCTAGAGAAGCAGCGAGGACAAGTGTTTTATCGACCAAGTGGAGATACAAATCGGCCATGCTTCATGATCTAGAGTTTGATGAGTGTTCTTGGAGTGAAAGCGAAAATCGGGAGGTTGATGATTGTGATGATCAAACAAGCTTTGTGAAAATGGTTGATCATGTACTCTTACTTCATATCGGCCCCATACGCAAGTTTAAGCTGGTTTGTGATTTAAATGATCTAACTACTAGAGATATTGATTGATGGGTTACTCATCTATCAAGAAACTATCAAAGAGTTGATACTCTTTCTTTGGGAATCTGGATACAAGATCCCATTATGTGTGTTTTCTTGTCAAGATCTCGTTCGTTTGGAGTTCACTCAGTGTATGCTCAAACCTCCGTCAACGTTCAAAGGATTTAGTAGCTTGAAAAGCCTTCAACTTATCGCTGTTGACATGGGCCAAGATGTGTTTGAAATTTTGATTCGTTCTAGTCCTCTGCTTGAGAAATTAACACTGCGACATTGTGAGGGTGTTGCAATCTCAAGATTAATGCACCAAACCTCAAATATATGCATGTTTTAGGTACTTTCGATGTTGTCAACCTTGAGAGTGCCTTGAATATTACTGAGGCTGAAGTTTATGTAAGCATCCATGCTGAGTCTGCTTACGACAGATGGGTTCCTGACAGTTGGAAACCCAGCAGTTCTAGCAATTTGCTCAAGATTTTTGATCACCTCCCTCGTATTCAAAGGCCTGAAATTAAGTGGCACTTTTTGAAGGTAAATGTATTTCCTGGCTAATTTCATACTTTATTTAATGATCATTGTCATCGCTATTGGAATTTCGGTCATTAGTTTTATTTTTTTCTGCATCAGTATTTGTCTTTGGGTGCGTTGCCAGAAAAGCTCCCTAAACCCTGCCAATATCTGGAAGTTCTTTCTATGGACTTATGCTTTGATGATCCGGATGCAATTCAAACTGGTCTATGCATTCTGATAAGCTCCCCTGCTCTGCAGGAATTAGAAATCTTTGTGAGTTGATTCTGCTGACTTAAATCTTAATTTCTACAGACATTAGGGTAAACTCTCTGATTAGTTTAGACAGCTATTTGCCAAAACCTCCATTTCTAATGCTAGACCTTTGTAGATGGATGACAGAAAGAAACTCACAAGGTCACCTGGTGTTGTCGAACAACAGAACTCTTCTTGTTTCGAGGTCAGCTACAACTGCACATTTCCATCAACTGCGACTTGTGAACATAACCCGGATCTCTGGTGTTGAAGCTGAACTAGATTTCATCAAATGTTTACTTTTAGGTTCACCTCTGCTTGAGAGAATGACTCACGCCTGCTTCTATGGATGGGTTTACAGAACTTGTAAAAGAGCTACTCCAGCTTAAACGTGAATCGAAGCATGCAGCGATAATTCTCATGGATCCATAATTCTTCAATGAATCGAAGCAGCTAAGCGGTTCTGGACTTCTGGTTCAAATGAAATAGGGTTTGGAGTGGTATCTTTTGGTACAAGTCTGAAGTCTTCATATCATGATTTCCTCTGTCACTATTAAGTTGGTTTCGCATACAAAATTGTGTATCCTGTTAAATTTTTGTCAGAATAACCAAAGGTCTGAACAAAATCCAGTCTGAAAATTTTGGTGTGCATAGCGGTCTTTTAAGTTAACTTCTATATCTGTTCATCTTCAGAAACGTTTCTTGCTTCTCATGCTTGAATAGATTGTATCAATCGCCATGTATCTTTCACCTGCAAACAATAAAGTTCATCAACAGAAACAGGCTGTTGATAAATTCACGTGCTTAATTTAATTTCACATGTTTTAAGGTTACCAACTGGAAGAAAAAACACAAAAAAAAAAAACAATTTACGGAGATGTGATTGAAAAATATATGAAACAAAAAAGTCAGTTAGTCCTCGGTATAAAGACTTCTTATAAATTAAATATAAAATTAATTAGAATAAACGTCATACATTTTCATTAATAAAATTAATATTAATTTTAATATTTATAAAATTAATTCTCTACTTGGTACCAAATAGGCAAAGTACTAAATTGAGAGTGTGACAAAAACAATAAAAAAACCACAATGGGTTTGGATCAAATACAAGAAACAAGCCCAAAATAAAAAGAAAAACCTAAATATCCAAGCCACCAAATTGTCTATGGTACATCGCTATGTCGTACATCCTCTAACAGGATTTGTGTGCTCGTGCCTTGCAGGTGGGATTTGTGTGCTCGTGCCTTGCAGGTGGGGGTGAGTGTTTTGTTTTGAAATTTTTAGCCTTGAAATCAGGCTGCATATATAGAATTTTCCAAAACTTTAACCTTGTGGAACCTTTTCTTCGTTTAGAAAAAAAGCAGAGGAACAGAGTCACTCTGAAAGGCATGCATACCGGAACAGAAATTAAGCATAAAATGTAACAAAAATAGTAAAAGAAAGCATAATATACTACGAAATAAAATTGAAATTTAGTTCTTAAAAATCCAGATAAACCCCAAAATTCTTAGCCACCTTTGGCAAAACCAAAAGCACCTAAACACTCCTGCGCCACCGCCTGTCAAGCACCCAATACTGGGAATGAACACCTAACAACGATGGCAACAAACTAAGACCTATAAACCGACTCAACATACTAGCAAAAGAAACCTCGATAGAATTTTCAAGAATAATGTTTTTATTGAGAAAGACTATGAAAATCTTGGGGGAGGCCATGACGGTTCACTTCTTCTTGGCAGCAGACTTGGTCACCTTGGCCCCAGATGGATCCTTCTTCTCCACATTCTTGATGACTCCAACAGCAACAGTTTGGCGCATGTCCCTCACAGCAAAACGACCAAGAGGTGGGTACTCAGAGAAGGTCTCGACAACCATGGGCTTGGTGGGAAGCATCTTAACCATACCGGCATCACCATTCTTCAAGAACTTGGGCTCCTTCTCAAGCTCCTTACCAGACCGCCTGTCAATCTTGGTCAAAATCTCACCAAACTTCACAGCAATGTGGGAGGTATGGCAGTCAAGAACTGGAGCATATCCATTTCCAATCTGGCCAGGGTGGTTCATGATGATGACCTGTGAGGTGAAATTAGCAGCTTCCTTGGCAGGGTCATCCTTGGAGTTGGAGGCAACGTAACCACGCTTGAGATCCTTGACAGCGACATTCTTCACATTGAATCCGACATTGTCACCAGGTAGAGCCTCAGGGAGAGCTTCATGGTGCATCTCAACAGACTTGACTTCAGTGGTCAGACCACTGGGACCAAAGGTCACAACCATACCAGGCTTGATGACACCAGTCTCAACACGTCCCACAGGCACAGTTCCAATGCCACCAATCTTGTACACGTCCTGGAGTGGGAGACGGAGGGGCTTGTCTGAGGGCCTCTTTGGTTCGTTGATCTGGTCAAGAGCCTCAAGGAGGGTAGGACCCTTGTACCAGTCAAGGTTGGTGGATCTGTCAATCATGTTGTCACCCTCGAATCCAGAAATGGGAACAAAGGCAATCTTCTCTGGGTTGTATCCAACCTTCTTCAGGTAGGAAGAGACCTCCTTCACGATTTCATCGTACCTGGCCTTTGAGTACTTGGGGGTGGTGGCATCCATCTGCATACATTTAAAATACAGAGTTAAATACAATTATCAATTACAAAAACCACAATGACTGATACAGTAGAAATTGAATTAGAAAGGATCACCTTGTTACAGCAACAGATCATCTGCTTGACACCAAGAGTGAAAGCAAGGAGAGCATGCTCACGGGTCTGCCCATCCTTTGAGATACCAGCCTCAAAACCACCAGTGGTGGAGTCAATGATGAGGACAGCACAATCAGCCTGAGAGGTTCCAGTAATCATGTTCTTGATGAAATCGCGATGTCCAGGAGCATCGATGACAGTGCAGTAGTACTTGGTGGTCTCAAACTTCCACAAGGCAATATCGATGGTGATACCACGCTCACGCTCAGCCTTGAGCTTGTCCAACACCCAGGCATACTTGAATGACCTCTTGTTCATCTCAGCAGCCTCCTTCTCAAACCTCTCGATCACACGCTTGTCAATACCACCAAGCTTGTAGATCAAGTGACCAGTGGTGGTCGACTTGCCAGAGTCAACGTGGCCAATGACCACAATGTTGATGTGGGACTTTTCCTTACCCATTATGAGCTCTTAGCATGAAATCTGAAATCAAAACACAAAATAACAAAAAAATCAGCAAATTGTTCCAAACTTAAACACAATTATCATAATAAAACCACAATTCACACAAAATCAACTAAAAACAAAGAACTCAGTCCCTTAGATGTTCATAACAATCTGCGATCATATCCGCAAAATCATTACAGGTCTGTTATAAATCATCACTGTTCCTTACCAACAATCAAAATCACCAAAACTCAAAATAAATATTATAAATTCAACAACACATGCAGTCATTATTTCTCACAAATCAACAGCCAAAAACGATTTCAACACTGAGAATATTGCTTCAAATCGGCAAACCAGATAAAGAAGCGCAATAATTTCAATAATCCACTAATCCACAACCAGAGCAAATCAAATTGATTTAACCAAATATTTTATTATTATAAATAAACAATTTGCATGCTGCATGAGATCGAACACGACAGTCATCACAGTAAAAATCGATGTACACACTTTAAACACAATTATCGATTCAGATCTAATTACATAACATCAAATTCAGATATCAAAATCCAGGCTATCGATTCATCTCAGACTTCAATAGACAAGAATCAAATTGAAAAACAATCACAAAATTCTGATCAAATCAGCAATGGTGCACAATCAAACGAACAGAATCACAATCGTAAAAGCAAAACGGAATCTGAGAGAGAGATCGAACCTGAAGAACGAGAGTGGAGGCGAGAATTGAGGTCTCGAAACGATCGCCGGCTTCGAGATTGTGAGAGACGAGTGTGAGAGGTGAAGTGAGAAAGCTGTGAATTTAAAGAGGTGAAGTGACTGCTTGGGTTAACTAGGGTTTATTTTCCAGCCTTTGGATCATGATCAGACGGCTGTGGAGAATTACTTTTCACTGCGGCTTGTGGTGACCTAAATTGAGTGGAATGACGGATGTGGCCCTGTAGTATATTCTAGATTGCAGATTTTTTTGGCCCGTTTTGTGGGGCTGGAGTTTGATCCCGAGAGCGTTACCATGTAAACCGGGGTCAAAACGTTAGGAGTTTGCTTCAAATCTGTCTCTAATCATCGTTTGGAAAATAATCAATGTTATTTTGAGAAATGGAAATGAGAATTTATTAGGCTCGGTAAAATACAAGAAGCCCACGAAGAGAACTATAGAAGTAAAGAAGTGTCACCCATTTCTTTTTCTCGATTTGAAGTGACGACATGTTGACCCCTTAGTATCGAGTATGTTTTGGAAGGGTGTGAGTTTTGTGCCATGCTTAAGCAAGGCACGCGCAGATGTTGACGACATGCGCAAGAATGCAAAGAGGGTCAATGCAAGGGTGCGTCGCAAGGTGCACATGCAGCCGGGGTGCGTGGCACTTATACACCTCGGGTCCATGAAGGGTCCAGCAGGGTACGCGGCATCTATGCACCCCAGGGGTTCAGCAGGGTGCGTTGCACGAGTCCAGCAGGGTCCATGAAAAGGGTCCAACAAAAGGGTGTGAAATCTTTAACACTCAAGGGTCTGCCAGGGTGCGAGCCTTAAGTTTGTAAAGGTGCAAGCATTGATGGCAAATACGTGTTTTTGGGGTAGGCAACACAATGGCACGGCCTGGGCTACATGAAGGACGGCACACACGAGAGTCCGAGGGTAGACAAGCATATGCAACAAGCTAGCATCATGCAGCGTGCATGGGTGTCATGGCCAGTCGGGTGCGAAAACGCATGACGACAAGCTTCCTACATGCATGACATGTGTAACACTTGGGCAACGGTTACCAAGTAGTGGGCGGTTATCCGGGAGTATTACGCATGGTGGTTACCACGTAGAGGGAAGCATCAAGATCGGTTGTTACCAAGTAGTCACGTAAAGCGGTTACCAAGTAGTGGGAGTCATCCACACAAGTAGTGGATGATTACTTACAAAGTGGTTGTCAAGTAGTGGATGGTTACTTATAAAAGGTGGTTACCAAAGTAATGGGTGGTTACTTATACAAATAAGTTACCAATGCTTGAGAATAAGATCACACGGTCACTTATACAGGTAGTGGGCTGCACAAGGGAAGTTGCATAATTGTTTGGCAAGCATGCATGCTGCCACATCACTCTAAGCGGTTGGGGGTGTATTAGTTCACATGTTCCACGAATAACTCCACAAAAAATTGGTTTGTTTCTGGTGGTGATTTGGTTCGTTTGGAAAGAAAGAAACCAGCATCTGTGGAATGATAAACACTCTTTCATGCAACATGGGTTTTACTAGTGTAGTTCTTACATCTCTTTGTTGCGCTCAACCTATAAAAAGAAGCTGGGAATCAGAAGATTAGCTAAATTAATCATGGCTTCCTCCCCTTATTAGCTGGCTTAAGACAAACATATTTGATGCGTCCTTTAAGTGTGGAGGGGTTGGGATCATAGTTCGGCATCATTGTTGGTGGAGTGTGTTTTAGAGTACACGTACATACAGTAAAACCTCGATAAAAGAATGTTCGATAAATTAATAATCTCGATTAAATAATAATTTTCTTTAGTCCTATGAAGTAATAATTTTTCATAGTCCCAACATTATTCATTTATAGAGGTTTTATTGTAATGTGACCTCTCCAGATGTAGTGGAGGCCATGGCAGGCCGAGCTGCCTATGACTTAGCTAGGGAGTTTTCTCTGACTCTCTTGGTCTTGGATCTGATTGCTTGAAATTGGTGAAAGTTACTAAAGATGTAGTGAATGATGACTCTGGTTTTGGGACCATTGTTGTCGATATAAAGTTGTATCTTTATTCTCTTCCTTCTATTTCTTTTTCTCATGTTTCCAAGGAGTCTAATATGGTTGCTCATAAGGCAGCCAAGCTAGCTCTTTTTTATGGCTTACAATGTCGTTGGTCTGGTGCACCTCCAGCTATAGTTCAAGGCTTTATAGCCTCTGTTTGTAACCATTAATTTATCTCAATAAAGCCTTTCGTCTCTGATTCCAAAAAAAAAAACTCCATAAAAATATTAATATAGAATTGAGAGGGCTCTTAAGCGGGTTTTTTATGGCCAGGTCGGGCCTAGGCTTTGAATCCTCCGCCCCATCAAGGCCTTATACCCTATGGGAAGGGCCAAGATGGGCTTTTATATGGGCCGGGTCAGGCTTTGGCCCATTGGGCCGACGGGCCGCCCACATGTCTTTAGGTTGCGGGCTAAATGATGACACATAAGACGTGGTATGTATCATCTCTCCTGGTTCCTTCATCCTCTTCATTTTGACATCTAACTATATACTATTTGTTGTCATGGTTGGTTACTATTCATAATAAACAATGGTTTCACTATTCATAAACGATAATGGAGAGACTCTTTTGCTCTTTTTGTTGGTCTGGTCATTTTCGTATGTGCGCTTGCTTGAGAATACTAGAAGGTTCCGGGCACCCTCTCTACAACTTAACACTGTTGATTATTAGGAGAGAGCACCGACTTGGTCTTCGTCAATTCCAGAAATTTTGACAACGATCTAGGAGCGAGAGAGAGAGAGGGGGGGGGGAGAGAGAGAGAGAGAGAGAGAGAGAGAAGAGATTTTTCTGGGTTTGTATCTATAAACTTGAAGGTATAAGGTTGTTGGCAATCCTTATATAGGACAAAACACAACTTATGAAGCCTAAAGCAATTGGGAGATTGGTCTTGCACATCTGAAGAACAAGTTGAAGAAGTAGAAGAACCAACTCTCTAATGGTCTCAGGTAAATCATGCATATGCGTATTATGTGTTTTTCACAGAGGATAGTAGCTCTGCTTGCTATCCTAGTTCTGAGTCTTTAGTTGTCCTCGAATTCAAAGATCCTGTTAGCATATTCTAATAGGTATGTGTTTTGTTTTCAAACTGTTATTTGACAACTGAGTGTTTGTAAAAGCCTTGGCGCTCAAATCAGTCTAAGGTTGAGATCTTTTGTTGTGCGCCAACCCGTGACCAAATGGTTTGTTGTAATGATGCCCAGATCAGATGTAACGCTAAAATTGTCTGAGTCTATACCATTTCTTATTAGCTAAGTCGTGGTCCAATGATGGACTGAGTAAGAGGTTATACAACCTTATTGCTCCATGTTTAAATCAAACTTGTTTTAGGAAAAGTATTATTGTGTCTTTGAGTTGGCTCGTGACAACCCTGTTGGATCTGCAGCTGTCTTTGTTTGATATCAGAGAAAAAATGATTTGCTAAACCAATGTGGTATTACGCTTTTGGAAAAAAGTTTACAAAACCTTTTGTCTCTTGCCTTTAAATCAAACATTATTTAGGATAGCTTTATTTGTCTTTTTTCTGGGCCATGGACAGCTGCATATGTCCTCTCACTTTTTGAGTTTGGCCAAAGACAAAAGTCCAAAACCCTTCCCTTTCTTTGGCCCTCATGTCTGCCCTCTTGTGGCACCTCTTTGGCTTGTGTCTTTCTCTGGTTAGAGCACTCCATCAGCCTATATATATTGAGTAAGGCTGTATTTGCTCAATGGTTGTCAAAATGTAGTTTTTACATTTGCATTGTTGGGTTTTGGTTTTCCTTTGCATTGTTCATTATTCTCTAAGTCTTTATTTTGTGATCATAAACTCATTGCATTCTGCATACCATGAGATCAGTTGGTAGTGCAGCAACCCCGAAAGTGTTCATGAAAGAAACAGCTGAGGATAGCTGAGTTTGCCCGTTGAGGTAGCTGGGTTCATGAAAGAATCACTTTAAGATAGTTGAGTTTCTAAGAGTGAAACTTCTGAGAAGTGTTCAAGAAGAATCAGTTAAGTGATAGCTGAGTTATGAGTTGAAACTTCTTATACTTTCATGTGTAACCACTTAAAGATAAGAGATGTAGATCTAGACTAGTTTGAGACTATGTAGGATAGTAAGTCGTTGCTGTTTCCTATACTGTAATCTTGTAAGGAGTGAGGTATTCAGAAACAAGAGAGAATGTATAGATCTAGACTAGTGGGTAATTTAGGCATGAGAGCAAGTCGTTGATGTATCCCTAGACTATAATCTTGTAAGAAGTGAGTTTTACATAGTGGAAAAGTTTGTCCCTCAAGAGTTAGGGGCACGCAGTTTTTCTCCTTAGTTGCAGAGTTTCTGCGAGTAAAAAAAACATCTTGGTGTTCATTGTTATTTTATTACAACTTTTATTTATTTTCACTGTGTATTTGTTATTCAGGATAGCTATAACCCTTGTTATCCCTGAGAACGAATTTATACAAAAAAAAAAAGTTGTTAAGGGCCTATTCACCCCCCTCTAGGACCTTCAAAATTGTAGGTGTGCGTAGTGAGTAACATAATCCAAATCATTACCAGATTTCGGCTCCAAGAATTCCAAGTGAGTATCTTCGCTCACTCTTCGACTACAGAACATGGATTTGTGTAGTTTGGGTTTATGGGTTATTCTTGGTGACTGGTTTTCAATTCATGTTTATAGTTTTTCTTTTCTCTAATCGATTAAAGCTTTTGGTTGTTGTTTTATGTGGTCTAATTTTTGTTTTCTTGAAACCTATTTCATTCATATATCTAATCTTTAGTACGGTTTGTAAAGCTTCAATTACAATAGATCGCATCACCATGATACAACCATCGCACCAACATTGATAGGATAACTTCCCATTATTTATAATTCCTTCCAATAGTATTTCAATAATAAATGAACGGAAACTGGTTTTACTATTTGATATACATAACACCCAAACTTTTGAAAAACATAGTTAACATAAATTTGTTACTCAAAAAATTGTTCATGAGCTATCAGATAAGCAATAATAGTGACACCTTATTCCAAAGATAGCTAGTTTTGTACTTGGAAATCAAGAAATGGAGGGCTTTGAACTTTTGAAGGCTCATTTTCACAATTCAAGTTACATTGAGGCCCAAAAGGAGGCCAAAAACGAAGGAGTTTAGTTTCATTATTTCCTCATCCATAAGGGATTAGGATACTGGTCCATCCTTTAAATCCTTGGTGGAAAATGAGTGCGATTTTTAATTGGTAAGTTATTTATCCTTCATTAAATAGGAAAAGGGAATTGGTGTCCTATAAGGAAACGTGGATAGAAACATACATGTTCGCCCTATATAAATAGACGTAGGTAGTTGAGATGAGAGACATCAGTAGTCGCAACGAAGACAGAGAGAAAGTTCAGATTCTGGATTCTTCATCAAATTATACTTATATTGTGGCTTTGCGGGTGTGCATAGTTGATACATATTTATTAGAAACTAGAGTTTGTTCTTGATATCCCAAGAACTTGGATAATTAAAAATAAAGTTTTAAGTGAGCATCACGATAATATATGAGTGTGCATGTGTCAGCATTCAAATTCAGTTTATCAGACACTTTAAAATCTGGGTACAAGGACATGCTAAACGTTGAGTCACAGATGCAGATATATGTGACATCTTGAAGAAGACTTGGGAAAACATGATATACTTGGGAGAATCAGATTGACCGCATGACAAAGTCCTTGAAGGTATGGCACCAAATTTAAGAAAAAGGCTGAAGGTCAGTTATTTAGCGTCCCTCTCACTTTTCTCTCTTATACCTTCAACCTCTTTTCTTAAATTTGGGTATCTGATAGGAGCATAAAATGCGACGGTTTTATAGTTTAACCTTTGCATTTAACTTGGCTATTTTCCTTTAAAAAGATTGTTTTAACTTTGATATTTTCTTAGGTACTTCGTGGAGTAAGATAATGCAAATATGTGTTCAAGTGATGCGAACAAGACTTCCACTACAAAGTAGAGATGTCAAGGATGGAGATTGATCACTCACATGGTCAAAAATATTAAGGAAAGGCGATGGAACCACTTCACCAAAACAGAAGCTGCAAACACAAAAAGCTGAAAACTGGTTTCTGCTTATTTTCTCCGGTTTTTAAGGCTTATTTCCATGCGGTTCTGAGAATGTTTTCACCAAGATGACTGCCCAGATTTGTAGAGGAGCATTTGTAGATCAATTTGGACTCAAGAATCATCCAAATCGGTTATGTCATCTGGGAGTTATGAAGCTCCAAAGTTGGACAGAAAATCAGCAGTTCCGGAAAAGCTGTGCAGCAGTCAAGTTCGAGGCAGTGTTTGGGCTGGATTCTGAGAAGATTTCTTAGGGGCTTTTACACGATTTTGAAGAGTGACATCATTAATATAATATTCCCAAAAGCCAAGCCCAGATTATATATGGAAGACATTCAAAAGATAGCCCAAACATTGATTCTAATCAAAGAAGGAAACATAGTTTGAAAAGGAAGCTTTGAAGACTTGGAGACTATTTAAGGCAAAACCCTAATTCCATAACATTGGGAGAAGCCATCATACTGGAAGAGGGAGCCATCAAGAACTAAAGGAGAAGAAGTAAAGTTCAGAGCCCAGAAGAGATCGATCTCTCGACTCAGAAAATTGATCTTTTCCCTTGTTTTTTTTTATCTTTCGTATTTTCTTTTCTTCCCGAATCTTATGAAATTCTCTGGTGTGCTTTCAAAGATGATGAGTAACTAATTTTCCCTTAGTTAGGGGCTGCTTTCAAGCCCTAGACATGGTGTAACTATGAAGTTGGCGTTTATTTAATTTGTTCCATGGATTTCGGATATTCATTGGTTTATCGTTATATCATTGATCAACTTTGTATGTTTATTGATGGTGACCAACATTAGTATGCATGCTAGGTTGTAAAGCTATGAATGTTTTGTATGATCATCATGTCTACTTGCATTCTAGAGTAGCGAGTGAGTGACTTGAGCCCATTCACATAAATCAATGTCTAGGTAGATTAGGACAACATCAGTACCGACATTGTCTAGCCTTATTCATAATCTTTTAGACCTTAATGACTTTTAGGTGAGAGCTGTGCGAGAACATCACTCTAGGCTCCATTATAGATGCTAAGTTAAGTTGAAAACATCATTCTCTTAACATACCAAGTAAGAAAGATTGATAAGTTAAGTTCAACACATCATTGGCTTAGTTTGAGTAAGGATATCCGAATGAATTGAACATGCTAGTAAACACATTATAGGTGTAATCATTGTCTAGTGGTGAGGAGTAGTTCCTAACTAGTTTTTGTTATTTGATTTCCAAAACCAAAATCCCCAAATTTAGTTTTCTGTTTTTGAGCATTCTGTCTGTCATATTTCTGAATTTTGTTAGCATAGCAAAACTACACAGTTTTCCCCCAAATTTTGTGTGTGTCTTCGTCAGTGTGTCTAGTTTCTCCAGATTTAATTTCGTAATTTTTCGTTGGGTCTAGCTATAGGTTTTATTTTCGTCTTTGTCTGGTGTCTGTTCAGTTTTTCAGAGTCATATTTGCAATTGTTAAGTCACAATCCTCTGCGGGAGACACCCTACTTTTCTATACTACCATCGATAACTTGATTGTGATTGTAGGGTTATTTATAAGTCTATTTTAGGCTTATCAGTATCATACCTTCAAGGAGATTGTCGTGCGGTCGATTTGAGTATACCAAAGTACCAAGTATATATATTCAAGTATTTCCCCAATATTCTTCAAGATCTCCCACATATATGCATCTGTGACTCAACGCTTAGCATGTTCTTGTACTAAGCTGCTTATTGTAAAGTGGAGGTGCAAGTGCCAAGTCATCTTGCATGCAATATGATATATTATGGGGTTGTAGGACTTCAAGTAGGTCGGAGGCATATGGTAGTTATCGAAATATAATGTAACTTCGTGATCCTTATCCCATAGATCTATCCGATAACACTTATTCACGAGAATCATTAATTTGACCACAAACGTACATTTTGTCAGCAAATATGCATCGTGTTTTATTTATTTATTTATTTTTCTAGTGACATGTATTTACCGAGTATATTTATCTTTATGAGAGAATCTGAGCAAAAATAAAATTTGTCGATGCAAGAAGTACGCACCATCTTACTTGTTTATAGGTGTTTCTTAGATCATATGCAGTAGTAGGCAATGCCTGTAGGCTGAATATGTACAAGGATAAATACTATTCACATGAATTGTTTTTTCCTTCATGTTTTGTATGTAGCCGTTGAAGGCAACAATGATAGACAATGTATTATGTTAAGTATAAAATTGACACGTTGGGTTGAATTGAGGTCCACTATTTGACGTTTAAGCGTTGTTTAATTAAATTGATGGGTTGATTGGGCTCCACCATATGAAATATGTTTGGTTGGTCCACTATTCACATGAATTGTTTTTGCCTTCATATTTTGTATGTAGCCGTTGAAGGCAACAATGATAGACAATGTATTATTTTAAGTATAAAATTGACACGTTAGGTTGAATTGAGGTCCGCTATTTGACGTTTAAGTGTTGTTTAATTAAATTGATGGATTGACTGGGCTCCACCATATGAAATGTGTTTGGTTGGGCACGTGGGCCTCACTATATTGCTTATAACTATTCAACATTGTTGCATATATTTTTCTATGAAAAAGGCAAAAAATATAGCATATGCCCTGACCTTTGCCAATTGTTGCAGATAGTCTTAGCAAGCCAACAGCTATGGTCTGGTTGGTTGAAAAGGTTAACTGACAATTTTGAAGTCATTGATTTAAACTTCACCGGTATACGTAGGGTGTGAGTTATTTAATATTTTTATTTTTAAAAAATGTGTCTCTAAGCAACAAAACATTTTATGGACAAACAAAGGTGAATCAAATTATACCCAATGGAGTTGGTCTAGTGGAAGCATGTTAGGCTTTAAGTAGGGCGGACGCTGTAAGGATTCTCCTGGTCATAAGAGGTCTTTGGTTCGAACCCTAGCTTATGAAAAACATCCTTTAGGGACAGTTCATACCTATAAATTGCTCTCGACCCCGGAGTGGTAGCTCACTCGACTACCATTTTCTTGTAAGTTGAATCAAATTTTTTTTTTTTTGACAGAAGCTCAAATCTGTACGGATAAAAAAATCCTCAAATTTTGAGGGTTATGAAAAACATCCTTTAGGGACGGGTCATACCTACAAATTACTCTCGACCTCGGAGTGGTAGCTCACTCAACTACTATTTTCTTGTAAGGTGAATCAAATTATTATTTTTTTGACAGAAGCTCAAATCTGTATGGATAAAAAAAAACCTCAAATTTTGAGGGTTATTTCAAAAAGGCAAAAAAAAATAAGATTTGTGGGTTTTGGGAAAAGAGTCATAGTCGCACACAAGGGACAACCCAATAGTAAAAGTCTAAATCAGACCTTTTCAAAGAGCAAACAGAGCCCAAAATGACATCCAAATCCTTCATCTCTGCGACCCAAATTTGCCATTAGCAGCTTCTACCATCATCCAGTTCCCAAGGTTATAACTTTGATTCAGCTCTATGTGTATTTCTACAATCTTAGTGATTTTTTTTCAAGAGAGGTATCTGTGATTTGATATGGGTTTTTGTGTAAAGCCTAAATCGCTTGTGGGTTTATATTTCTTTCATAGTTTGGATTCTGGGTCAGCTTCAATTTCAATTTGGAATGTGTTTTTGGGTAGAAACAGCTTGAATTTGATTGGAGGTGTCAATTGGGTTTTGGTGATTTTATTCCTTGGTGTGGGTTTGCATGTTGGTGATGGAAATTGACTATTTGGCTTCCTTCTGATTATTTATGAGATACTGTAATTCTATTTTCAATGGAAAACGGTTCGTTTTAAGATTTGTGATTCTAGGTTTAGGTTAGTATTCTTTAAACTTACTGTTGCTGCTGTTGCTGAGAATGATAGGTAAATTTGAGTTACTCCATATTTTGCGTAATTTGCAAGTGTTGATAATACTGTAGGACAACAACTTCACAGTATGTGGCTTCCAAAAATCATTTATTTGGTCAGTTTATCTTTCAAATAGTTTCAGTTCATGACGGTCACCCTCGGTTTACTACCAAATCATGTGAAAGAATTCTTACCTGAATATATATTGTTTTCTTCTTTATTAGATTTAGAGGGACATAAGACTTAAGTACCATATTACAATTTAAAACTTACATACAATTTTTTTGTTTCATAAAGAAGTCGGCCCTCCCTATTCTATACGTTTAAAACTAGGGCTGGTATTTTGTCTCGAGCAAACCGTACCAACCGACCTACCACCCGAACCGTTCAAATCGGTTACTGACGATGTCGGTTTCCAACATTTCGGTACGGCAATACCGTACCACGTACTACGTACGGTACGGTTTGCGGTTTTGAATTCGGTATACTTATAGTAATACTGCTATTTAATTAAACTAGAATACTCCTTTCTCCTCTTTCCATTCATACGTTGTCCTTACCCACAGTTTCTCACTCTTCTCACAAAATCAGAATCCCAGATCTAAGAGCTTCTAAGCTCTCGTCCATCTCTTAGGTGAAGCCCAACCATCAAAGCTTGCAAATGGGTAAATCGAATTCACATCCACCACATATTATCTTCTCTTTACTCTTCAAAACACTAGTCTGATTCGATCTTTGATAGAAACATGCTGTTTCTGCCATTTTGTGATTATAGTTTGAATATGAGAAGATTCAGCCCAGAGAGCCCTTCGAGGAGGGAGAAGCTACGGCGGCAGTGGTCGTGGCCGCGGAACAAGCCCACCAAGGAAGCGCATGGAGCAATATAACTTGGTTTGAAACAGTTCTCTGGACTGCAAGTACTCAATTCTTCTTCTTTCTTTGTCTTTGTCTTGGAGAAATTAGGGATTCATCATCGTTCGGTATTTCCCGATTACCGACCGTACCAACCGAAATTCTCGGTATACCGAGAAGCCGGTATACTGACGTTGGCGGTCGGTATTCGTAGCAGATCTTAGCTACCGATCAAATGTCGGTTGGTACACGGTATCGGCAAAAAAAAGTCGGTAACCGTCCCGAAACCAGCCCTATTTAAAACCAGCTGAGTAGGGAATATGAATATTTAGACTATCAAGCATGTAAAGATATTCAAATTTCATAATTGGATATGAAATCTAAGAAAGGGACATCTAGTAATTCTTAACAGAGAATTGAGAATTGTATATCTCTGCTTATATTAACAATCATGAGCTGCTAAATCTTAGTTGGAACTTGGTCATTATCAAATATAGCAGATTCTACTATTTAACAGTACAGTATTAGAAATGCTTTCCTTCATTCATATAATTCATGTGATTTTATTGAAGATTGTATTTCATCTGTAGCTTTCCATTTGGTTTCTTCATTTGCTTTTCATTTGATATGTCTATGCTGTGTTTTGATCTGTTAGATGATGAAAGTCCACGTTTTGATAATCTCAGAAAGGATTCTCTTGTATTAATGAAATTTCATTATTTTAGAGACGTTACATCGGGTTGATTTTTATTTTTTGATTTTGTTCTGTTTGTCATTTCAGCTTTCTTGTTGAAGAGCCATATGGTATACAGAGGCTGACCAAGTTAACAAGTTCAATACTTCGGAACTTGGTGTTTCTCAACTTTTGGTAATTTCTCAGTAACTGTTAATATGATTTCTCTTCGTGGACATTGCTGCAAATGTAGTTGCATGCTCAGAAACCTCAATACCAAGATCTTTTATGAAAACCCTTTTCATCAATACTTGCCCAAGCTGAAGAGCATGGATGCTCATTCCTATAGTTTGAATCCCATTACTAGTACTCTGAGGCCAGTACACTCTTTGACTCAACCCCACTTTGACATAGTACCCAAGGTTGCTTCCACTGGATTTCTTGGTATTTATGAGCGATTATCATTGCATAAGTTTTACTCATCCCCATCTCGATCTTTTAGAAGAAGAGAAAATAAAAGATTAGAATCCAGTAGAAAACCAACTCTTAATCAAGCCCAATTCCAAAAGTCTGTGTCCCAGTTGTTGCCTAGATTTACGCCTGAAGAACTGTGTGATGTTATAACTAAGCAAGAAGATCCTCTTGTGTGTTTAGAGTTGTTCAATTGGGCATCCCAACAGTCGCGGTTCAAACATGATGTTAACAGTTATCACATTACAATAAAGAAACTTGGTGTAGCTAAGATGTATGAAGAGATGGATGACGTCATCAACCAAGTGCTTGCTATATCTCACATGGGTTCCGAGGTGCTGTTTAATTCGATTATATACTTTTTCACAGAAGCTCGGAAGTTGACTAGAGCTGTCAATATATTTAAACACATGAAGAATAGTAGAAACACGGACTGCAGACCTTCAGTTAGGACATACAATATTCTCTTTACTGCCTTTTTGAGTAGGGGATGTAATACCTACATAAATCACATGTATATGGAAACCATTAGATGTCTGTTTAGGCAAATGGTGAACGATGGGATTGAACCTGATATTTATACTTTGAATTCTATGATTAAGGGGTATGTTCTTTCCCTACATGTGAATGATGCACTTAGAGTATTCCATCAGATGGGTGTGGTCTATAACTGCCTGCCAAACACATTTTCCTATGATTATCTCATCCATGGATTATGTGCTCAAGGGCGAACAAACAATGCTAAGCAGTTGTGTGATGAAATGAAGACTAAAGGGTTCATTCCGAGTAGTAAATCTTACAACTCGCTTGTGAATGCTTTGGCCCTCAGTGGAGAGATTGAGGAGGCAGTGAAGTATTTGTGGGAGATGGTTGAGAAGCGAAGGTCAACTGAATTCATTACTTATAAGACAGTACTTGATGAATTCTGCAGACAAGGACTGGTTGGACAAGCAATGAAGTTGCTAAAAGAGTTTCAAGAGAAAGACATTGTGAGCGGGCATGCTTACAGGAAGCTCCTATATGTGCTTGAAGATGACTCTGGAGATTCTGTTTCCCATACTCGATTGAGGTACTATTATTAATCATATATGTACACATCTTCAATTTACTGTGATGTTTATATATTTTCTAGACTACCAGTATTGTTAGTCTGGACTACTTGCTCAAGGAGTATATGTGATTAGAAACTGGCTCAATAATATTACCAATTTGGATACTCATAGTATGAATTTTGTTGTTTCTTATTTACCTGTGGTTTTCGTTTCTTGGATTGTAAGCCATAACTATCCTATCATTACTTGTACACTAGTTGACGATAAAATTGATAAACAACGTCCGAATGAAACTTTCTCGTTTACCAAATAAAAATTTATCTGTTAGAACTTAGAACAGGTTGAGACTCTACTACTGTTTGAACCGTTCTTATTAAGGATGGTATATGGCATTCTATGGGAAGCCTGCTACCTTGGAGGATGTCTAGTTATTAATTTGCATCTTATGTGATTTGCTTATTTGGTTTGAATAAAATCTGATTCAGTGGCTCCTTTATTGTTTTGCAGATAAACGAAGTCTAATGGTTACACACTTGTTCAATTCATCATTGGATATAGTTTTATGATCACAAAGAAGGTTGCCATTTGGTTGAAAATCATTCTTTGGGAATATTACAGCTTAACCCACACTCCAACGATGCTGTTAACAAATCAGCACAGCTGTTACTGCCAAGCATGTATTTTCAGCCACCCCTCTTCCACTTGCACATGCCCATGTGACATCATCCTTCGTCGTCCAAGTCAACACCAGGTCTTTTATCCAATTGCTCGAGGAGCACCACCAGACATCTGTTTGATTCCGTGGAATGACCGGTCAGTCCCTAACATTCAATCTCGGGTATTTGTTTCATGTTGTGAAAATTTTTATTGTTGAGGTAATTACTAAACTCAGAGTGATCATCACAGAGAATGTGAAAAATGTTGCAATGAAGTAGATGGCATGTGCAGCCGAGTAATGGTGGAAGCAGTGAATGGTGGGGTGAAGGTGTTGTTTATAAACAAGAAGCGAATTGAGCTTGAAATCCTAGCATTGGCTGCCACCCTTTCACGCTTCATCAAGTAGACTGATCAGCGGCTGTCAGTCACCCATTCTATGAACACTGTCATGAAGGTGGTTCATTTTACTAGCTAAAAGAAACTACAATTAATTTGAATAATAATAGCCACCATATCCAAACATTCAGTGTGTTGTGCTATGAAGGTGGTTCATTTTTTTTCTGTTCAAAAAAAAAAATAGTGTTGTGCTAGTGCTCATAAAATAGCTTTTCAAGTTTTATCTTTTTGTCCAAGGCCCAGTGCGGGGAATAAAAATGTGCCCCCTTGTATAAATTTTTTTTTTTTTTGAAAAATAAATTCAAAAAATACCAATTTTTCAGGGTTCCAGACTTAGTCAAGTGTAATGTTAGAAGAAAAAAAAAAGAGAAAAAAAAGAAAGGAGATTCGAAGCAACCTTTGTCAACCCAAAAAGAAGAAGAATTCAAAGATGTGATATTTGTAGAAACTTTATATTCGGTTTTTGAAAACTGGATTGTGAGAGGAAATGTGAAATTGAGAAAGGATAAAAAAATTTTAAGGATCATGAGTAAATAAAGAGAGGAGACAAAAAATTTAGTTCCGAAGAACATCAATCTTCAATCGAGCTCCTTTATTGCTGTAATTTGTGAGGAATAAAGAAGACGCAAAGAATGAGGAAGAGACTGAAAAGAAGATTTTTCTTTAAGAAATAAAGAAGACGCAAAGAATGAGGAGAAGAGAGAACTTGAACGGCAATAAGATTTGTGGAACCCTATAATTGTGGTTTCATATTTTTATTATATTAATTACACCTATATATATATAACAAATGAAAAAAAAAAAAATACCCCATTCAGCCCTGGGCCTGGTAGCAGCGCACTGGGCTAGGACCGGGCATGGGTGCACGTAGTGCTGGTTATTTCAGATCTCCTATCCAAGATGCGATAGGGGTTGGTCTGCTGTGCGTACGGTTATAATTATATGTGATGCGTGATGAAAATGTGCATGAGTTTACAGAATGTATGAGGTACTTTGTATTAATTGGAAATAATACTTAAACAAAGATCTATAAGATCTTGTAATACCCCTGTGAAATTGATGGATTACTCGGACTCTACAAAATTGTGATATAACAATAGAACAAGCACACACAAACACAACAAAAGATATGGAAGATACACAGAGAGCTAACTTTGGTAGAGAAAGAAGAGGAACGTGCCAAGGTGGAAATATTTGCTCAGGGTTTTCGAAAATTGCAGTGGTAAAATCACTGAAATGTGCCATTGAGCTTAGTGTGATCCTAGCCTTCTACCCTTTACCGCATCATGATGTTCCTATTTCACCACAATGTATTCAAAGACCTTTGTCCCACTCCCACCGCCTACTAAAATACGGCAAAAATAGCACGGCTGCACAGTCCAAACTTATTTTGCTGGAGAGCAGTCGGGTAAGCTAGCGCTACGGCATAGCCTAAGTGCCCTTGTTAAGGAAATGGCACGGGTTCTCCTCTGTTTGAGGCATAACAAGGTGAGGATATAAGGAACTTCACCACGGCTAATCCTGGTTGCAACAAGTTTATCAATGAAGCAGTGGCTTGTGATGCAAGCTTGGCCCTGCCTGCACTGATGAGAGTTGTTTAGAGGTTTTTTGTGGGATTGATCGAGATCATGCTAGATGTAGGTAGTGGTAATGGGACTACTTTAGGCTTGCCCTTGGATTACTCGAAGGATCAACTTTGACCTTCCTCATGTTTGTGTCTGTTGCTAAGGAGAATGATCGAGTTGAGAATGTTGAAGGTGAAGACATGTTTGATTGTTTTCCAAAGACCGATGCTGTTATATCAAGGTTAGTATCGATACTGTCCTCGATCTTGCTTAGTTATCAAGCTACCCCTGCTTATATATGTTTATAATAACTTCTTTATGTTATCCATCGTCAACTATTTAACTTTCACTCTTGTTTGATTCTTTAAGGTAAAGATCTTCGGGTTGCTAATAACATAAATGCCTAAGCTACATCATCTGTATGTTCTGCTAATACACTTCAGAAATATGGACCCTCTGTGCATCTAGTATTATTCGTGTGAGTTCTGATTTCGGTTCGTGTATTGTAGTGGGTTCTTCATGATTGGGGAGATGAGGAATGCATCCGTATACTGAAAAATGTAAGGATGCGATTCCTGGGGAAAAAACGGGAAGGTGATTAGGTGATAATAAAGCTGTTATTGAAGAAGATGAGTTCAAAGAAGAGCTGACCGATGTGAGATTGATTTTAGACATGGTGATGATACTAACAGTCTAACACTGGAAAAGAGAGGACTTTCAAGGAATGTGGATATGTCCTTGGGGAAGCTGGCTTTCGCCGACACACGGTCACGCCTATTAATGCAGTCCAATATGTTATGCAGGCTTTTCCATAATGGTTGAACACTGGTGGGATTTGAATTCCTGAATTTCATGTTTTATTGTATCCTTCAAGTTATACTTGCTGGTTCTCTTGCTGAAATCTTTCAATCCCAATTTTATATGGAAACTGAATTGTTAAGTGACAGATACCTGTGAGGTTTTTCTGGTAGTTAAATCAACAAGCTCAAGGAATTGCCTCAGCAGAGTTACAGCAATCACATCAGTTGATCTTGGATCAATATTTTCTTTTCATGTGTGTGTAATATATGGTTGAAATGGGTGAGTGTAGTCTATATGTCTCGGGGTCGATCCGTCCCACATCAAAAGTGTAAGCAAACATTCAACTGCGAGTAGTATACATTGAAGCATTCTGGTCTCTGTGAAACTCACGGAGCCATGCGTTGTGCACATCGCGAACTATTATTTCGCCTTTTACTAAAGAATACCGTGTGCGCGACACTGTAAGTGGCATACGCCTATTTCTGGAAGGGAGCACCTCTGTGGGTGCCCCTCAGATTCTAGTATAATGCTTGAGGATAAACCTAATAACATTGAATAACAACTGATTAAAAGAAGCATGGCATACCTAGCAGTACTTAACCGTTCATTTAAAAACTAAAGCATATTGATCACATGATGCTTGTAAGCTTGTAAGCTAGCAGTACTATTTTTTGGCATCTAATTTAACCTAGCAGTACTATTTTTTGGCATCTAATTTAGGAGCTTGTAAGCTTCAAGTCTACTTCTGTTCTAATAATAGAGTTGATTCACATGATGAATGTGAGTCAGGAAGGATGATTTTGGGTCGTTCTTCACAATGTTAGGCCTTCGCTGTTAATCTCAGGGTTTTACCCTTCACGGTGTGCAAATTGGTGCTTTAATTCCTGTTGTTTATATCTGTGTGTGCTTATTTACTGCTCCCCGTTATGAAGTGATGGAGATAAAAGCTAGTGAAAACATGAAAGATTTTTTGAAAGAAGGTACATAACACCATTGCCATTCTTTGAGAAACTGTGGATAGCTGGAATGAGGATAAACTGGAATCTAATGCATGCATGAAGTCATGAACCAATATAGTATGCATTACATACTAGATGAACTAGGGGAGTTATTATATATTGAAATGCGAGAACAAATGATGTTGAAGCAATCTTGGAGGGTATCATTAGGTTTTTTGTATAGATATATGAGGACTAGGTGCCTCTCCATGCATTTTTGGTTTTGCTTTTTGTATGTTTTGCAGTGTGTCAAAAATTACGATTATGACTTGTAGGGTCTTTGTTTTGTTTTACATCCTTGACTGATAGTTTATTGAACTGAGAGAGCGATTTAACCAAATGCCAATTTGTGAACTAAAATTTTTCTCAAGTTTGGATTGTCTGATTTGTCTCTCAGAGTTGAGCTAGTCGTAATATGGTAGCTGATACAATATCTTTCAGAAACTTCAAGCTATGCCTTACTTTCTTAGTCCTTACCACTACCAAAGAGATAGCTAGCGTTCTCTTTTAACTTTCTACATGTTATTATCATCCACGCACCTCCCTATCAATTTTGCATCAAAATTTTTCTTGCAGTTTGATTTCCCTCTTATTCTAAACCTGTCACATCCCGACCCGTAAATTTTTATCTTATTTACTAGTTTGATTATAATAAGAATTTTACCGTCTCCGTCATTGAATTTATAGTTTAATTAATCCTCAGAGGGGTTTGAGGGACGGTTAATTTTAGAGGATTATTCGTCGGAGAAAAATGTAACGATGGTAAAAATGGTAAATTTTAGCTAGTAAAAGGTAATTTTTATTAAGGTATTATTTTTAGGGGTGTTAATTTTTGGAATTAGGTTGTATATAGAGGAGTTGGGTCAGATGGGTGAGGCCCAAACCCATTTCTTCTCTCTCTCTCTTCTCTCTCTCCCTCCCGAGTCCCTCCCGTTGCCCAATTTTTTGGCTGCCCGTCTGCCGTCGTTCGGCCACCGTTCGCCGCCGCTCCAGTCCCAAAAGGTCGGCCTCCAACCCAGCTTTCATTCTAGCCTGACGAGAGCTTCCCTAGCGCCACCGTGAGGAAGAGCTGCCGCCCGAAAGGTTCGGCTGCCTAAAGCCCTCCGTCACCGGAACTCCCTCCTCCGGCCACCAATCCAGGCAAGCTTGGTACGATTTTGTAGCTCTCCTCCCGTGCAGCAACCCCTCCAAAGGGCTCACTCCCTCTTGAGCTCGGTAAGGAGAAATTCGAAGTTGAAATTCTAAGGCTTTTTAGGATGTTTTCGTTCGATTGACCTAGTTAGGCTTGGAATTGGTGATTGTGCTAGTTAGGAAAGTTGTAGAGCATGATGAAAAGATTATGCTGTTAAAATTTCATAGGATTTGGAGGTCGCCGGAATCGGTCTCCAGCCGCCGCTGCTGTTTTGGAGATTTTTTAAAGTTTTAAATCTGTAATAATTAGAGGAATTTAATGGAGTGAATTGTGGAATTTTCGGATGAGTTTTGAATAGGTTTGGAAATTTCCGAAGTTTGGTATTTTGGCGGTTAAATAATGTAAAATCCGGCTGTAGGATTTAAGTTAATTTCTGGGAAAGGTTGTATTTACGGCTGCCGAGTATGGTATTAAAGTTTGAGTCGTTTCGATTTAAGAATATCGAAGTTAGGCAATAATGAGCGTGGTTATGGCTCTCAGTTGATTTTGTCCGTTTGAATAAATATTGGATTTTTAGTGGGAAATTAATTATATATTTGGAACAGGACGTGAGGAGGCCCGAGCAGAAGAAGCCTCGGAGCGTCATCAGGCTTAGGCCTAATTTGTGAGTGGACCTTTGTTTTTAATTGAAAAGCATGCGATGAATGATTTTATTGATCATTTATTTCTTCTGATGAGACTTATTGATTTCTCGGCTATTTGACAATTTTTCCTCCTTTGGAGAGATCCCGAAAATGAGATTTTCGATAGATATATATATTTTGGATTTTATGAGTATAGTATGTATATAAATGCTAGCTAGCCATACGTGCTTGGTCCGTCATAATGAGGTAAAATACCATTATGGCGTGGCGTGAGTGTTAGACACAAGCGTCATAGCCCTATATGAAAACTACTTTCTTTTTCGGTTTATTTAGGTTTTCATATAGGGAGTCCACACGTAAATACACCGTCCTCTTCGGTTATAATGAGGAAAAATACCATTATGGCGCAACGTGAGCGTTAGACGCCAGCGTTGTAGCCTTGTATGAATTTCTATTTTTCTAAATTGTTTCTAGGATTCATACAAGGAGTCTGACGAGTGTAAATACATACGAATATATGTTTATATATAGTTTAGTCTGAGAGACTCCATTTTTATTTGAGTTTGTGACTAGCCAGTGCTAGTCGTGAAATTGCCAGTTTATGAGTTGAGTACTTTTGAGCTGCCGCATGCAGTATATTTTTCTATGAAATTAAAATGGGAATGCATAAATATTTTGTTATTAAATTATTTTTATCCAGTCACTCTAACGTTATTAAATGTCTTCCCCTGGGCCTTTCGTTTTAAAATGCCCAGTCTGCAGAGTTCGGATTGGATCTAGTAGAAGACGAGGCATAGTCACCCGTATTTTCACCATTTTTCACCAGTAGGTTACCTGTTTAACCTACCTGTGTTTTCTTATTTCCGCTAGTGTCTAGTAGCTCTGAATACTTGGGTTTAATGTATATATTTTTGGTTGTGGGTGAAGGCTTGTTGATATTTTAGAATATTTGACGGAGGATGTATATTATCTTAGATAATGTTTATTATCTTGTTCGTGGTGATTGTATTTGGGGAGCACGAAGGCTCCAGAAGTTAAGGGTGGATTGAGAATTTTAGGAGTGTTTGCAGGTTTTTGATTTGGAAGGGTTGTCCATTCTCAAGGGAGGTTGTACCGAATTTTGCGGTAAATCTTTCCTTGGAGATGGTCCCCGCACGATTTACTCCTGGTTTATGGTGAAATTCGGGGTGGGTCGTGTCAAAACCAATTGATGGAGTGGCTGAAACACTTGTCCAATATTCTGATGTGAGATTTATATCTCAACACGTCCCCGCACGTGTGAGAAATTTTCAAGCTTAATACATGGACAATTTTTGGGTGACGTGGAGTCCGTGTGGCCGTTTGGGCACGTGGACGTGGGTAACCCGCTCTAATTGACAATAGATAAAGTGACTCAAACCCTTATAAACCCACAAGCAAAGTCACATATTCCCGATTTTGGTTTTATATCTCAACAATGAGACCAGTTTGTCATTTTGCCAGAGATAGGGGTTTAAATTTGAATATTGACTCGGCTAATTTAGCTATTAGTCACATCATTTTTGATAGGTCTGTAAAAAGAAAAGGAAGACCAAGGACAGGAAGACTAAATAGTCCTAGATGAGGATATGGTTATCCAAGGATCAAATATGTCGTCGAAGATATCAACTGCTCAAGTGACAAGAAACTAAAATGTATGGCATTAGCTACCAGGCTCTTTCTTTCATAGGAATGGCAGCTGCTGTACAAAATTGGAGCACAATAGAAGGACACTCTTCCTAAGTGATTGTCCAGACAACTTTATGCAGCAAATGGATTAGATACTATAACACACGCAAAGCTTGTTTAAAGAAGTTGACAGTACCGATGAAATACATGTAAAGTATCCACAGCTAAACACACTTCCTGCGTTGTTCCTTAATCCTTCGTTCTGGTTAGAGCATGACGAGAGATTATCCTCTGAAAACAAAAGAAAGAGTCGGTTATATATGGAGGTTAGAAGATCATAACATGAGCAACAAGCTCGATCACTTCTCCTTGTCACATATATATCTCCATCTTCTAGTTGCTATTGCAGATAGCATCCCTGCATTCTCTTTTCGTATTGAATCTCAACGTGGATTGGATTGTGTTAATATCAAGAACTAAAATATCCATTATATTCTCGATATTTCTTTGAAATTTACATTTTTACGAGTACTGATATTAATTTTCATATATTTTTGATATGATATATTTAGTCTATTTTTTTGTTGAATATATAATTTTTATATAAATTTTAGTAAAATTTCGATCGATATTCGATATTTTCTCGATATATCAATCGAGATTTCTTTTTTCCGAACCACCAATATCTTCGTAATCGTCGATATTTAAGTCTTTGATTAATATGACTAGTTAGAGTAGTAAGTAAGTGTAAAGGTTCACTGTCCCACATTGTTAGTGTTCTAGAGTACAGAATCCCATGAGACTATAAAATGAGAAGCATGAGACTGGAAGAAACATACATTTCTCGGCCTTTTAGCTAAGATTAAGTGTAGTATCTGTTTTTATCAGTTTAATATTAGGGGTTAATGATTCACATGATATTAAATTAATTTTTTGAAAGAGGTGAGTCTATCACAATAGCTTGTGATAGCTTGTTATTAGGGCTTGGGCTTGCAGTAAGGTTTGACGCACCCTGCCAAATTACAGCACCCTACCAAATCCAGTTACAAGTATTCATCCAAATTACGCTGGATCCTTGGGCGCATAAAAATTTCTCTGTTTGTTTCTTCTGGTTCCATAATGTGTATGCACTTAATTAAAAATTGCTTTGCTTCTTTCTTAGTGGTTCCATAATCTCTGTTACTGAAATTAAGGATTCGTATAGGTTAAACTTAGGGAAAACTTATCACCAATGTAAGCCAGGCTATACGTTATCTTTCATCTTTTGAGATTGTCTTCCATTCTCTAGCCAATTGACACATGAATTTTACGTCATTACCAGGAAAAACACTTTAGCCGATGAAAAATTTTCGTCGGCCTGTTAGCTTAATTCGTCGGCTATAGTTTCGTCGGGAAAGGGTCGTCGGCGATAACTTTAGCCGACGAAACTATAGCCCGTCGTCGGCTATTGTCCCATAGCTAGCCGACGACAGAAGACGTCGTCAACTAGTCTCTCAGACTTTAGCCGACGAAACAACTCGTCGGCTAGTCTCTTAACTTTAGCCGACGAAACAACTCGTCGGCTAGTCTCTTAACTTTAGCCGACGAAACTCTTAATATATTCGTCGGCTATAGTATGTAATAAAAAAATAAAAAATAACTAAAGTCGACGAAACAGACCGTATTTAGTCGGCTTTTAAGGTTTAGCCGACGAAACATTTCATAATTCGTCGGCTAAACCCTATTAAAAAATAATTAAAAATACTATAGCCGACGAATTATGGCGTATTTCGTCGGCTATAAGTCTATTCTAGTATAAAAAAAAACCCGAAATTTCTAAATTACCATTCTAAGCAAGCTGCAAAAAACACCAAAACAATTCCATATAACCAACAACAAGCACATAAAACTATATAATTCATCAACTACACAAAATCTAGATCGTCTAAATTAATATCCGCTTCTAGGGGCTGTTGCGGAGCTTGCGGCGGCTGGGGTAGCAGTATGGGCGGAGGCATGGGCGGAGGCGGAAGTCCCTGGAGCTGGGCAGCTGTAAAGCCCTGCATGTACTAGAACATCTGCCGCTGCTGGGCCTGCTGGATGGCATGTACCTCGGCATAATGGGCTGCCTGCGCAGCATTATAGGCAACATGAGCAGCTTGCTGTTCCAGTAGTCTCTGAAGTTCCGACTGTAGCAGCTGAGTCGTCCTGGTGGTCGTGGTCCTGCTGCTGGTCGAGGCTGCCTTTCGTTGAAATCCTGGAGTGGTCTTCAAGACCCCCTCGCCCTTCTTTCCTAGACCCCGGTAGTAGAAGTTGTTTGCTCGCGGTGGGAAGGCTGTGCCCATGATCCTCGCCCCCACCGTCGGATCCGAAGTGTCGATCCAGGACATGGCTTCGAACATCTCTTCCTCCTACGTGTCCGGCCATGTCTCCCTCACTATAACACTCATCACCTCGTCACTAGCCTCCCTCACCTTCGCCTAATTGGATAGGAAAATAATTATTAATTAACATTTTGACATATATATAAATAAAATTAAAAATTTAAAAACGTAAGATGACTTACAATATCCTCCTGGGCGTCAGGATATGTCTTCTCGTACGTATAGACGTACGGGTTGACCTCTGGATGTTCCCTGGCCGCCTCGTCCATGAAGACAGCGAACGGTCTAGAACCGGCATGATGGTTCCTTGTGTTGCGTTGCCGGTTCTGAGTGTTTGCCCGGGAAACCGCCTTTAAAGAAAAAACTAAACTATTAGTAAAATATTTAAAAACGTACGTACTTAATGACAAATTAACTAATTAATTTATTTAAATACCTGTTTACGAGGGTTGTTGAATTCTGATGTCAGAAGCCAACGCCACTCGTACTCTCTATACTAGAACTCAGCAGGGGTACCAGAACATGCGTTCCCGTGCGTAGTCCAATGGGTCCGCAACTCATTCTTCCACTCCTTGTACCTACAGATACAACAAAAATATTAGAAATATTATTAATATCACATACAATTTTGTTTTTTCATTAACTTCCCAACGTACCTTCCCCCATGCACAACGTCCGCCCAGCTGCTCTTCAAGGGCTCGGGAACCTCAAACCACACCTGCATTTAACCGTTTATTAGTTTAGTTTTTCGAGAAATCTACAATGTAATACATAATATTATTGAGGCATTTTGTAAACTCACCGACATCGCGTTGTGGACCATGTCCTTAACCTCCTGCGGGACCTCGCCCCAGTCTGACCACAACATAGTGACTCTATCCCTAATGAGCGCTCCCACGCGGCCGGAGTACGTCCTCGACTTCCTGCCCGATACTATGTCGCCATCCCCGTCAGTACCGATGACAATCCTCCCTGAGGTACCGACGATCTTCTCGAGAGCTTTCCTTGTGACGGGGCCTCTCTTCTTTTTTGCCGGCTTCGCTCCGACGGTACCTATCACATGATAAACAAAATTGATTATTAAAATCGGAGAATTATAAGAAAAAAAATCTTTAATCTTTCATTACCTGAGGGCGATGGGGCGGACGCGACAGATTCCGTCTCCGATGATGATACCCTCGCGGAAATAAGAGGTGTATCAAAAGGCACGAACCGGTACGCCGCTGATGGAGCCACTGGCAGGGGCAGTGGATAAATCGGCGTCCATGAGCCATCGACTGCAGGTAAGGCCGGTATCATCCGCGGAAGGAATAGGTGAGGCGGCGGCATCTGTACCCCAGGCCCACTATCCGAAGAAGTAGGACCTGGAGTGGGAGCCTGGTGTATCTCAGGCATACGGGGTGCAGACACCTCCGTCTGGGTCAGAGGCCACAACTGCCTCGAGTAATGAGGGACGCCCCGCTGCCTCGATGAAGGGGGCACCTCCGGCTGCCTCTGCACCGTCTGCAGAAGGCTCGCATGTCTAGCTGTCATGAGGCCCTGAAACGACGTCTGAGGGTTGCTAGAGGTTCTCTCAGACGATTCGGACCTTTGGCCCTTCGAACCCTTCGTCGATCTAATATTACCGCTCATCCTGTTTAAAATATTAATTTAAATCAAGGCCACAAAATCAAAAAATGTAAACCCATTCAATTAGTCAACAAAAAAAAATATATACACTTCCTAAATACAAATTTACACTTGCTAAATACAAATATACACTTCCTAAATAAAAATATACACTTCCTAACAATACCACAACATTGCAATTGTCCGGAAAATCAAAGCAAACACAAAATACTAAATACAAATATACACTTCCTAACAACACCACAACATTGCAATTGACTGGAAAATAAAAGCAAACACAAAATGAAATGTGAAACAGAAATGTACTCGAGGAAGAGGGAGGGCTCGAGGCTGGAGCAGCAGGAGGAGGAGGGAGGACCGGAGCAGCAGCAGGAGGAGGGAGGCCGGAGCAGCAGGATGAGGAGGGAGGCCGGAGCAGCAGCAGCAGGAGGAGGGAGGGCCGGAGCAGGCGATTTTGTCTGAGGGTGACCAGGAGAGGGAGAGGGAGAGGGCGGCGACCGAGAGAGGGAGAGGGAGAGGGAGAGGGCGGCGACCGGGAGAGGGAGAGGGAGCGGAGGCGGAGACCGGGAGAGGGAGAGGGAGAGGAGGCGGAGACCGGGAGAGGGAGAGGGAGAGGGCGGCGACCGGGAGAGGGAGAGGGAGCGGAGGCGGAGACCGGGAGAGGGAGAGGAGGCGGAGGAGGGGAAAGAGGAGGCTAGGGCTTTTCTGCTGTCGAGTGCTGGGTTATACCCGACAACTTTAGCCAACGAAATTATTATTTCGTCGGCTAAAGATAATAATATCGTCGGCTAAGATAATAATCTCGTCGGCTAAGATAAAATTCGTCGGCTAAACCTTAGAAATTCGTCGGCCAAACCTATGAAATTCGTCGGCTAAACAATAAATTCGTCGGCTAAACCTTTGAAATTCGTCAGCTATAGTACATTTTATACATTCGGCAAACTGTGATTGTGATGATCAAACTTGAGAAACGAAAATCCGACTGTCAGATCGGACCATCATGATAAAATACATGTATGGGAAAAAATTCAACTTGATCCGACAAGGTTAAGGGCTCGATCCGGACGGTTAATCTGTTAAGTCAAACCCCTAAACGCACGGAAAAAGTCATTGGACTGTCTAAATTACGTATTTTGGCCGGAGCTGCAACAGAAAATAGTTTCAAACCGATGAGACGCAACAAGTCGTATAAAATTTTTACGCAAAATAACCACCGAAGATAGGGCTACTCATAGGGAGAAAGAATGAAAAATTGCATTGACCGCAACTATCGGCACTGAAACTTTACCGGAATACTGTGATTTTTCAGCCGTGGACGTATTTCACCATTCTGGTCATATCTTATTTCACGACTTTTTTGCATTTGAAGGTCTTACGTATAGTTTGGTTTTGAAACGGAACATTTATTTAACACTTGGTAAACAAGTTATACAACATTAGTAGGCATGTTGTGATGTGATGATCAAACTTGAGAAACGGAAATCTGACCGTTAGATCTGACCATCATGACAAAATACATGTATGGGCAAAAATTCAACTTGATCCGACAAGGTTAAGTGCTCGATCCGGACGGTCAAACTCGTAAGTCAAACCCCTAAATGCACGGAAAAGGTCGTTGGACCGTCTAAATTTCGTATTTTGGCCGGACCTTCAGCTGAAAATAGTTTCAAATCGATGAGACGCAACAAGTCGTATAAAAATTTTACACAAAATAACCACCGAAGATAGGGCTATAGTATGTAACAGAAAAATTTTAGGGTTTAGCCGACGAATACCCTAATATATTAGTCGGCTATAGTATATAATAAAAAAATAAAAAAATTAATAAAGCCGACGAAATATTAGAGTATTCGTCGGCTAAGATGGTTTTAGCCGACGACTTCTAATATATTTCGTCGGCTAAGATGGTTTTAGCCGACGACACCTAATATATTTCGTCGGCTAAGATGGTTTTAGCCGACGACTTCTAATATAATTCGTCGACTAAGATGGTTTAGGCCGACGAATTATGGTGTATTTCGTCGGCTTAAGTAAAAAAAATACATTAAAAAAACAGAAGGTTTAAACCATACTAATTTCCTGTTCATATATCACCAAAATTCATATAAAATAACAGAAATATGAATTCAACATATGTAAACTATAAATTAAGGTAATACAATCTTTTTATTACAAATTAATGTATTACGTCCTCTAAATTAAAACTAAGGCTCGTAATCGGAATCATCCGATGAGTCTTCTTTGGTGTCAGAATTAATTTATGGTAATCTATGTCTTTCCTCATCGCCAGAGTCTTCGTCTGTTTCTTGATTTGGATCAACATCAATAAGCCTTGGCTCTTCATCACGAATTCGCACCGAACGACTTGCTTTAAAATTATTAAGGTGAACGGTAGAGGAGTTAGGAATACCTATTGCGTTGGGCTCTTGATACGCAACATCCTCTTCCTCGTCTTCGGCCTCTCCAAGTGTAGCCGCCCGGTAAATGTTTCGAGGGTGCACAAGGTTGACTACTTTCCACGCGTCACCCTTAGCAAGGTCATCAAGATAAAACACTTGTTTTACCGATGTGGCAAAAACGAACGGGTCATCTTCGTAAGAACTTGTAGCAGTGTTCACCGATAATATTCCGTACTGATCGGTCTTCATGCTTTGCGGGCTAGTATCAAACCATCTACACTTGAAGAGGTGCACTGTCATGCCTTCACCGTAAACGAGTTCCACCACTGAATGGAGAACACCGTAATAGTCAACTCCATTCCGCCCACCATGCGCCATCACCCCAGAATTCTGTGTTCTCCGTCTGCTGTCTCTCTGTTCACATATAAATTGCACGCCATTCACCTTGCACATCGGATAATCTCTTGACATTATCGGTTTCATCGCTAGAAATCTTAGTTCGTGCGACCAATTTGGGTGACCATCAAATTGAATATGGTTCATCTGCAACCAACCATTTAACATTGTAAATATGGATAATTATGCAATAAACATAAATACGTACATAAATATTGAATTACGTACCCAGCCGCCAAAATAGTTTGCGAACTCCCTGTTGTGGTACTCGAGATCACCATGAATGTCTGGACAATATAGATGGATGTCTTTCCAGTATTCAACTTCTGGACAGTTAATCAATACCCACCAGTGGGCAATGACTAGCTCATGTGGTTGCAACTTGTAGGAGTCTGGCAAAATTCCATAAACTTCAACATCACTGGAGAGTATGGAAAGATTGAACTTCGGTACATCTGCCGGCATGACTTCGTCTGTTTCCTTCAACACTCCTAAATACAACTTCATGTAGGTGACGCCCTCGTGCACAATATATGCTTCAGCTATACATCCTTCAGGCGCGGATTTATTAGCCACATAATCTTTGTAGTCTCCAAGTTGCCTGTAAATCAAGTTGCAAAGTGTTATGATTATTGAACATGTATATATATATTGAGGAATTCAGGTGTAAAAAACGTACATTTCCATGGGATACATCCAAGTGTAGTGTACTGGACCAGTAAGCAACAATTGCTCGGGAAGATGGATCATCAGGTGAGGCATGATGTCAAAAAAATTTGGACGAAATATCCTCTCAAATTTACACATGATATAAATGATGTCCTCTTGCATTTCTCGGAGGTTAGATTTTTTCACTTCCCGTGTGCATAACTTCTGGAAGAATCTTGCCAACGCTACTAACGGCTCCACCACCTGACGGGGAAGGAACGGTCGAATGAAAACAGGGAAGAGACGTTGTAGCAGGATATGACAGTCATGACTCTTCAACCCGTACATCTTATTGTCCCGGAAGTTCACACACCGGGCTATATTTCCTGCATAGCCTGAAGGGTACTTCACACAACTCATCCACCTGAAAATTACGTTCTTCTGGTCAGGCTTCACGGTGTAAGGAGCTTGAGGCATTTTTTTCTTCCTTTCTTTCAACCACAGATGTCTTCTTAATTGCATTTTTTTTAGATCAATGCGTGCCTTAGGACCGTCTTTCGTCTTCCCCTCCAAGTTCAACACTGTGCCCACCACACTGTCGCAAACATTCTTTTCTATGTGCATCACATCTAGGTAGTGCATGATCAACAACTTACTCAAGTATGGGAGTTCCCAGAATATGCTCTTATGTGTCCAGAATTTGTACCTGTCGGGTCTTTCAGGTATTGCCGCCACAATATTGGGATGATTGCTGAGCTGCCCAAAATCGTACTCATTAAGCACTGCTAAAATTTCTTCTCCCCTCCATCTTCTGTCGGGTCTTTCATGACATGCACCTAGAACATCTCGTGCATGTACTTGTCATAAGTGGGATGACCAACATCCCACAAAAACTGAAGCTCTTCAATCAAAGGTCTCAAATACACATCGAGACACTTCCCTGGATAACCTGGCCCCGGAATCAACAAACTCAACATATTGTATTCCTTCTTTATGCACATCCATGGAGGAAGGTTGTACGGTACCAAAATCACCGGCCATACACTGTATTGAAGACTCATGTTGCCAAAAGGGTTGAACTTGTCGGATGAGAGCCCGAGCCTCACATTTCGGACCTCTGACGCAAAATGAGGAAACTCCCTGTCTATATGCTTCCAAGCCTCCCCGTCAGCAGGGTGTATAAGGGTATCTTCGTCATGCAATTCTCTATCAGCGTGTCATCTCATAGCTTTGGCCGTGTGTGAAGACATGTACAACCGCTCCAGCCTATCCCTTAACGGGAAATACCGAAGTACCTTCACAGGTTTCCTATTGCCTGCAGGAGTCAGCTTATACCTGTCAGTGTGACATACCGGACATGCGTCAAGGCCACCAAGGTCATTCCCTTCTGGATCTTTACCCCAGAAGAGAACGCAGTCATATCTGCATGCATGGATCTTGATGTAGGAAAGCCTAAGATCTTTCAGGATACATCGGACCTTACGATGAGTGGTAGGAAGACGATGACCGTGGGGCAGCATCGAAGCAGTGTACTGTAGATAATTATAACAGCCTTCACGGTCGATTTTGTCTCAACTTTAATCTTCATTACGTCCATCACACTTTCAAGAACGGTCTTCTGACAACCGGGGTACACAGGGGTCTGTTGGAAAGCAAGCAGTTTGTTATACTTTTTAATACCAGCAGTGTTGACAGCTCTAGGGAAGGGCTGCACCGGGTCAAGCATATACTGTCCTTGAGCGCATACACCGCTCTCATAAGGAAACATGTCGTTGATGAATGTCATTGTTGGATCGTTGGTTGTACTGCCCGTCTCAAAAAATTGGCCATGATCATGCGGACCCCCTGATGATGTTTCACCGTGATATAACCAACATGTGTACTTCTCCCAAAACCCGTTACTTCTCACGTGCTGCCATACTTTGTCAATGGGAAATCAATACATATCGCTGCGACACTGACATTTCGTGCACGGGCAATAGAAAATTGTATTCCCGTTAGCATTAGCCAACGCATATTCCATAAAACTCATAACTCCTGTACCATATCTTTTGTCCCATTTTGGAAGCGAAATCCAACTCTTATCCATATCCTGAAAATATAACAAAATATATATGTATAAAGCTAGCTAATTATTAATGAAATTCCATGCCATATATAAAATCTCAATTCATTTAGTATATATTCTACGTACTACAACTAATTAATAACAAATTAATTAACACACACATATATATATATACTTAATAATTACATAACAATATTATATATATATATATCTACATCATCACAAAATCATCATTGACATATATACCATCAACACAATATTATAAATTAATTAACACACATATATATATATCTACTACTTATAAACAACTTCATATATATTATATCAAATCATCAACCAAATCGATCAACATATATATATATATATACATACATCCAACGTACTCAAAATCAATCAACTCATAACAATATTATATATCAACATCATCACAAAATCATCATCAACTCATATATATCATTAACAACTTCATACCATATCAACACAATATTATAAATTAATTAACATATATATATCTACTATTTATTAACAACAACTTAATTTATATATTTATCAAATCATCAACCAAATCGATCAACACATATATATATACATCCAACGTACTCAAAATCAATCAACTCAATCACACTCAAAATCAATCAACTCAATCACACTCAAAATCGATCAACTCAAATAAAACTCAATTAATCAACATATATATACATATACGTACCTATATATAGCTCCACAAACTAATTATGGACAGATTTCGACAACACCCAAACTTTTTCTCCCGTTTTTTCTTCTCCCGTTTTTTTTCCCAGATGAGCTGTTGCTGTCCAGATCTGCAAATATAAAGCACTTTAGCCGACGACATTAATTTCGTCGGCTAAACTTTTAAATATTTCGTCGGCTATAGTCTGTGAACTTTAGCCGACGAAATCAATTCTTTAGCCGACGACATTTTAATTTCGTTAGCTAAAGTTTACTATAGCCGACGAAAATTTCAATTAGCCGACGAATAAAAATTTCGTCGGCTAACGTGGACTTTAGCCGACGAAAAAATAGTTCGTCGGCCTGGTTTTTTAATTTTCGTCGGCTAAAGCTTTTCTTCTGGTAGTGCGTCTTCCATTTTCTAGTCAATTCTCTAGCCATCTTTTGGGACTGTCATAGTTCCACCACTGATCATGTCTGTGATCTAATCTTCCTGTGTTCTTAATAGGCATATTACTCAGCACCGAAGACTGTATTGTAAATCGAAACTGATTGTGTTTTCAATCAATGTGTTGCATGATTATTGATTACGCTGAAACTCAATGATGGAGCTCCTCTAAGGTGTTGGTCTATATCATACCCATTTGGATTACCAGATTTCATATAATTTATTTTCATTGTCCGATTAATCAAAGATTGTATGATTTGGTGGAAATATGCATGATCTATCGTAGTCTGACCTGCCACATCATTTTAAAACTTGGCTTTAAAAATCTATTACCTGCTAAGTTTCCCAAGTAACATTTTTTGTGCTAAAATCCTTGTAGTGTTAGTACTGATGCGACGATCTCAATCTATACCTACATTCTTCAATGATATTGCTAGGTTGCTAGCTGCTACTTACCATCATGGAGAAAAGTGGCAAAATCTATATATGAAATCTATAATATGTAGTTTCATATCGTGTTTTTTGTGATGGACTGATGGAAGTTGTAGTAAATGTGCTAGAATTATACAACGAAGTTCATTTGCTGCAACACCGTTGGAAAAGAGGTATCTCATCAGATTTGTTACACTAACTGAGAATGTGAATTCAACTACAGTTAAGACGACCCAAGATCAAGATGTCAATGCTTTCAAGTTTCAGTCCCAAGATCAAGATGTCAATGCTTACAAGTTTCAGTTAGTTTCAACTGCCTGAAGTGTATCAGGACTGTGATCTAATCTTTCCTTGGGCTAGCTGTTTTGTTCAGTATTTCGTTCTACATTGAAAGTCTAGTTATATATCTATCGGTATCTTTCTAGGTGTTATCGTCTTATTCCTTTAGGGTACGTTTGGTACCCGGTACTACTTAAGCCAGTCTTAAATAAAGAGGGAAACAAAGCTAATCCCACGTTTGGTCTCTCTCGGTACTAACATTAATGGGCTTAACTTGGACCGATTTTCTGATTTCTCCTCCTTAACCGGTGTCATCGTTGGTACTCCGAAAATACTACCTTAGATTAGACCTCACTAATCTCACTAACCTCTCTACGCCTCTTCCACAACTCCTCCTCCTTCATCTCCCAGATCCGCATCTGCTCCGCGCCCTCACGGCTCCCAGACCCGCGCCCTCTCCCGTCCTCAACCTCCTTTCTGACCCTTGCCCTCAGCTCCCAGACCCGCATCCTCTCCCGTCCGCGCCCTCGGCAAACAAGGAGGTGATCGAATTGGCTTCCAGGTGGTCACGTTAGACGGCCGTACCGCTCCGCTTGCTTCCTCCACCATTTCCAGGTCTTTCCCGAACTTTACAATTCTTGATTGTCATAAACAATGATTCGTTTAGTTGGAATTAGAGCTTAACGCATCAGTAATGCTATATATTTCAGCTTAGAATCGCTGAGATGGCCCACTGTGGGGAAGTTCAAAGTTGATATTGCGTCGTTCGAGTCCCTGGCAGTTCCTGAATTGCAGGTGGGGATATGGTTTCACGCTGCTAATTGTTGAAAATTTAGTTGAAAATGATCTTATTACGGCTTAGATGGCCGTTGTTTTAGTGGTCTTTGCTTGTGAGAATGTCTTTGAATGTTAGTGAAGTTAAAGGGTTTGATTGTTATCAGCTAAGAGAAGATATTGACCTGTTTGTCATCGATGAAGTTGGTAAGATGGAGTTGTTCAGTTCATCTTTCTTTCCTGTCGTCTTAAGAGTGCTGGAATCCAATATTCCGGTCTTGGCGTCAGTTCTAGTTCCAAAAGTTGGCCGTGATATACCGGCAGGAAAGAGGATGCAAATGGTAACTGAGATTGTTAGATTTTTTTTTTTCGATTTCATGTTAAAATTTCAATGACCAAGATTGCTAGATGTTAGATTGTTATTGTTAGATGACCAAAATTGTTTAGATTGTTAGACTAAGATTGTTTAGATTGTTATGTTTAGAGTAGTCTAGTCCAATGCATCACCAAACATGAGACATCTTTAATTTAGAACTTTTTTTCCTAATCCCATGCAACACCAAACGTGTCCCAGTATTAGTACAATTTAAGGCAGTCCACATTAGTGCAGGACAGTCTTAAGAATTAAGGAGGTCTAACCCAGTACTGGGTACCAAATGTGCACTTAAGTTGTTGTTTTCGTTACATACATAATGATGCACGCATTAGGCCCTGGGGTTGTTTTCAGTACAATTCAGTCCATCTCATGTCATTCAGAAACAAGCTTAGAACACTGAAAATAATATTGAACTGAAAGGGAAAACTACAAAGCATACTCTTGTGCTTCCCAATAGCACGAAGTAGTACAAGTCGATCTTGATAACACCATTACATGGTCTATGACTTGTGGCAAGAGATGTTTCAGTTTCGATAACTTTTCTGTCACAAAATGTAAATTCATAAAACTTTAATAGATGATCATGAGTGAGAATATTTCATGAAGTATATCAATGACTAAATGTTCATACTGCACAGAGAAGTCGGATGTGCGTCTTCGTTCTGAACTTGTGATGGCGGGTCTGTATGGAGTAGGCACTCATCACTGTTCCAGTTAGCTTGTTGTAATTACTAATGGCGGACAACTATTAATAATTTTTAGGAAGCTTGGTGCTATGGCTCCCCATCAATATCCAAACTACAATTTGATACACTTGTGCTAGTAAGATAATAATAACTAAGACAACGAATTTGTTCTTTGTTGTTTATTGTTCTTAGTAGATCCCAGGTTTTTGTGGGGTTTTGGTTTATGTTCCCCCCTCTCCCTTTATGTACTCCTTTGTTTCTCTTTTTTCTTTGTTGTTTATTGTTCTTAGTAGATCCCAGGTTTTTGTGGGGTTTTGGTTTATGTTCCCCCATCTCCCTTTATGTACTCCTTTGTTTCTCTTTTTTAATAAAATAACTAGAACCAGGCGTAGGACTGAGCCTCCCAGCTTGTCTGAGATCCAAACCCTTAAAAAAAATAATAACCAAGACTGATTAAGTGAAACCTCATATCTTCAGTGGGTGAGAATTACTGGTATTACTTGTCTAATGTGAGCAAAGGGCCGGGACACATACATGATTAAGCTTCAATCCCTAAATGATGAATTATTCCTGGTGATTCCCAGCATTCAATGCGATTTTTCTTCTTTGAATCCCCCACCTCTATCAAATGATGTTGCAGGAAGTGCATCAGACTTGTAATGGATGTTCTGAGATGCAGTGTACGTGGTTTTCTTATGCAAGTTGAATGGAAGCATAATAGGCGCAAAGCATCCCATATCGGTGGTGGAGAGGGTGTTATCTACAGTGAAGGACATAAAAGAAATCAACTCAGCATAACCTAACCCTCGGAGCCATGCGTTGAGCACGTAGCGAACTGTTCTTTCGCCTTTTACTAAAGAACATGGCATACGCCTATTTTTGGAAGGGTGCTTTAAGTGGCATATGCCTATATTTGGAAGGGTGCGCCTCAAATGTAGTCTCAATCTAATTGTATCAATGTGATACATGTATCTGGATTTTGGTTTCCGATTGAATCTGCTATATGTAACTGGACTTTGGATTCCGATTCCGATTCATATCAAATTTGATTCAAAAGAGATGAGTCTATGATTGTGAATGGATCAGCTGTGAAGCTACCAAGCTGAAACAGTTGATTATGGATGAAGATTAAGGTGAAACTTTAAGAAAAGAAAAATACCATGTTTGATGAAGAGTGGAAAAACACATGCAACTTGGTGATTTTCATCAATAAACAAAAAAGGATCTGTCCCTGTCCTCCCTCTCTCTTATTATTGAAGACATTAAAACTGGGTTTGGCTGGGAGGTGTTGACCTGCCAGTATGGAAGAAGAGCTACCTAGTCAAAACTGCTAGATTGTGGTTTGATTATCGTCTTCATCGTCGCTGAGAGGAGAAACAGCACAATTTGCCATTGATATAGGATGAAAGGCTAGTTGCCAGTATGCCACTTAAGTTTTCTATGATCCTGCAACCACCATCTTAACATTGTTGCCGGTTTAATACTTGCTGCATCAGCTGACTTGGCTGAGAGTTTCCATGTCTGCTAGCATTTAAATATGTACGTTTCTCTGTTTAGAGCTTTGCCAATAAACTGTTGGAATATATTCACCAACATTTCAGCTGTTTATGTGGTATGTATGTTGATACACTTAAATGTAAAATTTAACTATAGCAAAGTACCAAGGATGGAAAATATTAGTTTGTAACAAGTCCTGAAAGTGTTGATTACCTTCTAAGAATAACTTGTAGAAGTGTGATTCCTGTACCAGATAATCTCAAGCAGAATTACAGGCCATAGAGTTTATTTCCACGAGTTGAGATTGTTGTTGATACCAGAAGCTGTTGCAGTATGTTTGAGTGAAGATGTGAATCGAGTGTACATGACTACATGCTGATTTGATGGATGAAATTAGAACTTTGTAGCTGTCTCAATTGGCAGATTCCTACTCTAGCAACATAAATATCACTAGTTCGCCACCAAAAGTTGAAATATATTGGTGCAATGGCTTTCGGAGTACCTTGAGAATCACTGCTGGTCTGCTAACATGAGATGCCTGAAACAAGAGCTGCACTCCATGTATTTAATTTTGTCACATAAGTCTTCAGCTAGCATGTTTATTTGATTTAAGTCCCATTATTGTCATAATTGATATTTTCTTAGAAATGCATTATTAAGTCTTCATGAAAGAAACAAATCAAGCTCTGCTAAAGGCAAACTATAATATGGTACGCTAATTTGGTTAACCATAACAGGTGAAGTTCAAATTTCTGCTTCACATGTGTATTACTGTTTTGGCCACACTAGTAAATCTGGGTATGCAAAGTCTCTTTTAGTCGTTGCGGGCGTGCCACAGCGCGGATGCGGAATGTAGTAGTTGTAGTAGCGGGGTGCGCTTAGCCTTCTGCTTCTAATCAAGCGACTGAGGATGGAGAGAACACCAACTCCACCGCAGGGTTCTTCATATTCGCCTTGCGTATCGGGCAAGGACTTACAGTAGTCCGCCTGAGCGTCACAATATCGATACTCGACGTAAGATCGAGCAGAGCTTCAACTGGGAAGGAAAGGAAAAAAACAAAGCTCCGAGGAGCCTGTAGAAGAAAAGGGCTAAGGCGTGAGGCTTTAGCGTTTGGAGGTTCAACTGTGTTGAAGGTATTGTTTTTGTAATTGTTAAGTTGTTGAGTATGTCTAGTCGAACTCCTTTATATAGAGCTATTTAGAGCCACATGTATTGGCCCAAAGCATGTCAAAGACTTGTATAAGTCTTTAACGTTATCGTAAGCAATCCTTATCAACTCTTCGCCGTTGCTCCTCTTGAAGGCAGTATAGTTGGTTTAGAATGCCTCCTTGTCATGGACGTTGTGCATGGATCACATATAGCTTAGGATGATTGCATCCTTACTTGATTACGTCTCTCACCCATACACTAATTGCATTTGCAATATATATACATATAGATAAGATAATTTTGATAGCCCCTCACGTCCAGGAGTTCAGAACTTCTAGGCGAAGTCTTCCACTTCGCATGCAAACTTTGGACTTGGTAGTTCGCGGGTTTTTGTAGGCAATTAAATCAGCTCGCGCCCCCTTGGTCTCCTTTTCCTAGGTGAACTCCTCTCTTCACATGTATATACTCCACCATGCACACACTGGACCTCATGTACCCATGTTGCACATATGATCATTCCTTATTAAACAACAATTAAGGATAAGTATTGTTTCGGTCCCGCTCTACCACATCTAAATGCAACATATCCTTATCCCTTTCACGTGCAACTACTTTCTCGCACGCATGCATATGTCTTCTATGCGAAGTCCAAGTCCAAGACTCCCTCTCTTATGCGAAGTCTTCCACTTCAAATGCAAGAAGATCTCCTCGCATGCAAACTTTGTCCAGTTTACATGAAAACTTCACTCCTTTTATGCGAAGGCTTCTGCACAACACGCATGTTAGTATCTTCACATGCAAACTCCTAGACTCAAGCGAACTTTACCGACTAGCTCGCATGCTTCTGTTGGCGGGTGATCACTTGTAAATCTAATATTTCGGGCTCACCGGTATGACGTGGACCATGAATTTAATTAATATTCATTTAGACAATTACTATCCAATAAAATATTAATTTGGGTGTAAACAATAACAATATACAACATATGAATCAGTAACTCGTTCTGTGCCGTTTATCTGAGAATACTTTCTCTTACTGTTTCTCCAAGAGATGCCAAAAGTTGAAATCTGAGAAGTACTTTAACTTCTCTTTTTGCTCTTAAGCCGAAAGGGTTGGTGATATAAGGTGTTATTAACCGAGTTTGGTACCGATAGTCACTTCAGATAGCATGTTTAGTGATGATCTTTCAAACTATGCATCTATTTATCATTTAGAAGATAATAAGGACTAATACGCACATAGATAACATCCAAAACGTTTAGCTTTCAAGTGCATGTTGAAACTATTTATACTCGAGTGATTCGATCTTCTTTAACTGGTGAAGATGTTTGCTTTTGGTAGCGAAACTCGCTCATAGGTTTAGCAAGATAGAAGAGGGTGAGTAATAAGCTTTGATATCAGAAGTACCTAAAATTTGTTATCTTCATAGAAATGATCTTTAGGGTGAACCTTTCACCGCAAGTTGGTGACTCTAGTCTAGGCTGCTCCAGATGACTATATATCAGATGCACAATTGGTAACCGACCAAAGACATAGTTTGGTACATGGTAAGCAATGCTTCCAAATTGAAGTTTGGTGTTTGAGGACAATTTCATGGTCAATGTCGCAAACACCTACCATGTTTTCAAGAGTTTTTACCCATCCATGCAATACTGGTTTAATTAGTTGCAAGGAATTCTATTTTTTTGGGATTATTATCCATGCATCTGTAGTGAAGATGAGTGACATTGGCATGAAGAACGTCAATACTCACCTGTGAGCAACAAGTCAGTAGCAACATTATTAGGTCTAGAGCTGATGTCTCAAGAAAGAGAAGCACTAGATTGGGAGTAAAATCTTGATGTCTCTATGTAGACTAGAGCTGTCAATATATTTAAACACATGAAGAATTGTAGAAACATGGACTGCATACTTTCAGTTAGGACATACATAAATCAACATAAATCACATGTGTATATGGAAACCATAAGATGTCTGTTTAGGCAAATGATGCACTTTGGGATTGAGCTTATGAGACAGGGTATCATACACAACAATACTTAAAATATTTTATTGATTGGGCAAAGATTGTCTGGTTTACCAATAATATTCCTAGAGCCAGTTTTATCCTTTGGTTGACTGTTCATGATTTGAAAGAGTGTTCTTTGTTCTTATGGAGCTTAGATGCCTCTTAATCCTTTCCTACTTTGTTCATTTTCAAGTTTTGTTTTGTTTTTCTTTGGTTAGCTTGTTTTCTGTTGTTCTGCAGCTTCTTTGCCTTTGGCTTCGGTTGTACTGGGCTTGCCCTCCCTTTTTTAGTTTAATACTCGTTTATTTACCCAAAAAAAAATACTTAAAACATTTTTTTTCTTTTTATTTACACATTTAGATTCTAACACGTGACATCTTTATTTTTTTTTATTTTACAAACTAACAAAACAATTACACAAATATAAATAAATTTGTTCAGAACATGTAAATTTGGCTTAGACTTCGTAATTACAACATATAGACATTTATTACAAAAGTTTCAATCAAATGTCCTTATCATTGTAAAAGCGTTGTAAAAAAAAATAATTATTTTCTCAATACAAAAAATAGCAGTCATACACAACAATACTTAAAACATTTTATTGATTGGGCAAAGATTGTCTGGTTTACCAATAATATTCCTAGAGCCAGTTTCATCATTTGGTTGGCTGTTCATGATTTGGAAGAGTGTTCTTTGTTCTTATGGAGCTTAGATGCCTCTTAGTCCTTTCCTACTTTGTTCCTTTTAAGGTTTTGTTTTATTTTTCTTTGGTTAGCTTGCTTTCTGTTGTTCTGTAGCTTCTTTGCCTTTGGTTTCGGTTGTATTGAGCTTGCCCTCCCCTTTTTAGTTTAATATACTCGTTTATTTACCAAAAAAAAAATACTTAAAACATTTTTTTTCTTTTTATTTACACATTTAGACTCTGACACGTGACATCTTTATTTTTTTTATTTTACAAACTTAACAAAACAATTACACAAATATAAGTAAATTCGTTCAGAACATATAAATTTAGCTCAGACTTGACGTGCTCTAAAACCGGGGTGCAACAGTTATGAACCATGTTTTGACAATTGTAGTATTGGTAAATAAGGTTCGATCAATCCGGGGACTTTAAGGTGCTCATGCGTTTACAAAACTAGAACATATTAGAATCTAATTTAAAAGTTATGTACAGAATATAAACAACAATTACATTCACAAGATTTCAGAGGGGATTTTGAGAGTTTGTTCTAACATTCCTATAAAAAAGGTAAAGACAGAATCTAAATTAATATATACAAGTGATCATCTTCAACACACATTAACCAGAGAATTCAGAATGATTAAACAAGTATCAACATGCCTCAAACACATATTCAAGTTCATCGCCAAGTGATATAAAAAACAAACTCCAAACACAAGCCGCAACAGTCATGCATTCCTTTAATTCTACTTGCTTTATCTCCTAAGCACAGAGAAGTCTAGAACCTAGGATATTTCATGCAAAGGCTGCGATCAAAACTCTGTGTCACTCAGAGTACCCGTCTACACTAAACATGAATCATTAAGAGCTATAGAATTCTGAATTTGAACATGCCCAGGTTTACAGGAAGCTGCTTAACCTGTAAGCATGTAACACATAATTTCAGCTATTATTACATAACCTTTACTACTAGAGGTCTACACTTACTTGAAGAAGCTTAGTGTAGATCATAGCAACACTAACCTGCATATTAGAGTTTTAGTTCAAACAAAATTATGCATCTAATGAAATCAACAAGGCATAAAACGAAACATATGCTATCATAGACAAGTCAAAATATGCTCAAATTTATTCTGAAAATTAATCTATTCATGTTCTTAACAACCAGCCAACTCCAACTTTGAAATCCAAATACAGAAAACAAAGAACAAATACAAGATAGAAGGAACAAGACATGAGTTACACTTTATAAATCTTTAAGGAAGCTTGAGATGTTCGAAGGGTTACACACGCCTGACGCTTCTTGGCAGCCTTCTGGAGAAGTCCTACAAAGTTGCCGGCTTGAATTGCTTCTTTTATGGAGAGAGGCGTCAAAAAGGAGAAGGAAGGCTAACGTGTTTTACTGATTTTTGTGCGAAGAAGAGATGATCAAAACGTTGCTCATTTGCTCCTTTTTATACTGTCTTGGTCGAACCCTAGCTATCCTCCTAGCCCTTGATTAATTTCTAATCCAACGGTAATGAATATTGCACAAAATCTTTCCCAGAAATCTCTGGAATGTCTTGCACAATAATTCTCTGCATGAGGCTTGAATAGGGACCATATACGTTTCTTGTTCTCCAAAAAAAATCACAGCAGTGAAAACCTTCCTTCTTTTGCCTTCAATCAACATTTTGACGAAAATCCTTGATTTTCCTTCATTTCCTAGTGTGCAATTAGGGTTTCTGAATAAGAAATAAAGTTAGATAAATAAGGTAGGGTGGACAGAATTCAAATAACGAAATTAAGGAAAGAATCTCTTAATTTCTGATTTATATTAGCACAGATAACTCTTTGATTACTGCAGAATTCGTCCTTCCCCTTTTATACACGTTCATAGATTCCTATTCCAAGTTGGATTAGGTTTCCTGACTTCAAATGGTTTCTTTGTCTCATTAGAAAAGAAAGTTTCCTAAATATTTTAGGAAAGTCAAAATAGGAAAGATTCATAAATAGTAAATTTCCTAAATCAAAATAAGAAAGTTTCTTAAAATGAAATAGGCAAGTTTCCCTTTTCAAAATAGAAAGTTTCCTAAACGATTTATCCACAGATTCTGCGACTTAATGAGACTCCTTGCTACACCAGGAATCTTTCTTTGATTAGGATTATAGATTAGGAATCTTAATCTTATAGGATTAAGATTTCCCTTAATTCTTGCGTTTTAACCTTCTTTTGTGTAAAACTGCTTCTTTTGACCTACAACACAGAAACAAGCTAGAAATGACATTATTAAGGAAATAACAAAGCTAAATAGGGTCAGAAATATATTAAGAATATAGCATAAAATGCGTGTATCAAGACTTCGTAATTACAGCATATAGACATTTATTACAAAAGTTTCAACCAAATGTCCTTATTATTGTAAAAGCGTTGTGAAAAATATAATTATTTTCTCAATACAAAAAACAGCACCCAATTACAAAACCGAGAGCCAGATTATATGATGAGGAAAAATGGTTTATTTAGTTCAAATATGAAAATTTACAATTTCAAAAACATGTACATTCGTCTTCAATTTTGTAAAACGAGTCATAAATTTGTAAATCTGGTTCATATCTCGTAATTACAACATATGAATATTTATTACAAAAGTTTCAATCAAATATCTTTCGATCTGTTGTAAAAGCGTTGTGAAAAATGTTATTATTTTCTCAATACAAAATACACCACTCAATTACAAAACCGAGAACCATATTACGTGAACGAGGACAAATAATCAATTTGGTCCAAATCTGAAAATTTACAATTCGTCAACACATTCGTCCTCAATTTTATTAAAAGGGTCATAAATATGTAAATTTGATTCACACTTCATAATTACAACATATGGACATTTATTATAAAAGTTTTAACCAAATGTCCTTATATTTGTAATAAATAAAAAATAAAAAAAAGTATAGATCAAAAACTGATGGGTACTCTAAAATTTTCCGATATTTATACTTTGAATTCTATGATTAAGGGGTATGTTCTTTCCTATCATCACTTGTATTCATTTCTTGGATTGTAAGCCATAACTATCCTATCATCACTTGTACCGTAGTTGACGATAAAATTGATAAACAAAATCTGGATGAAACTTTCTCACTTACCGATCGAATAAAAATTTATCTGTTAGAACAGGTTGAGACTCTGCTACCTGTTTGAACCTTGCTTATTAAGGATGGTATAGGGCATTCTATGGGAAGCCTGATACCTTGGAGGATCTCTAGTTATTACTTTGCATCTTATTTGATTTGCTTAGTTGGTTTAAATAAAATCTGATTCAGTAACTCCTTTATTGTTTTGCAGATAAGCGAAGTCTAAAAATTACACAATTGTTCAATGCATCATTGGATATAGTTTTATGATCACAAAGAAGGTTGCCATTTGGTCGAAAATCATTCTTAGGGAATAATACAGCTTTTTACACACTCCAACAATGCTGTTAACAAATCAGCACAGCTGTTGCTGCCAAGCATGTATTCAGCCACCCCTCTTCCAGTTGCACCATCCATCCTCGTCCAAGACAAAACCAGGTCTTTTATCCAATTGCTCGAGGAGTACCACCAGACCTCTGTTCGATTCAGTGGACTGATTGGTCAGTGCCTAACATTCAATCTGGGGAATTTATTTTATGTTGTGAAAATCTTTATTGGTGAGGTAATTACTAAACTCAGAGTGTTCATCACAGAGAATGCGAAAAATATTGCAATGAAGAAGATGGCATGTGCAGCTGAGCTTCCAGTGGAAGCAGTGAATGGTGGGTAAAGTTGTTTATAAAAAAGAAGCGAATTGAGCTTGAAATCCAAGCATTGGCTGGCGCCATTTCACGCTTCTTTATGGGTGACTGATCAGCAGGCTGTCAGTCACCCATTCTATGAACACCGTCTTGAAGGTGGTTCACTTTACTAGCTAAAAGAAGCTACAAATTAATTTATAAAATTTTAGCCACTAGATCCAAACATGCATACTGTGTTCTGTGCTCATAAAATAGCTTTTCAAGTTTTATTTTTTTGGCCAATAGCTGCACTGAAAGTTCTTGTCAGAGACTTGTTAAGCTAAAAGCTTTTTATCCTTTGCTTCTGATGTTCTTAACACAGGCCATAGTTCCGTAACATTCTGTGAAAAACAAAAGTGGTGGTTTTTGGCATTTGACTATAGTCCCAGAATGCTATGGAACTATGGCCTGTGAAATATGAACACCTCCAAACTTAAAACTATAAGTGTGATTGCTGTAAGTTTAATGATTGTAGGAAACAGCTTCTAGCTTTAACTCCTTACACGTACATGGTACAAAATAAGAGCGGCTTCTAGAAAAAGTAGATCTTAAGGCTTGTTAAAGAGTTTACACTGTAAGCTGCAATTGTGCAATATTATAGTGCAAATATATTAGTTTGTCAATCTGTTTATATATCTGTATGAAGTCCAAGTTGTGTAACTTGCATTTGCTCTTTACCATAAAATTGGTACTCATTTCATGGAACTGGGCATGAGAACATAGTATGACGTGTTTTGATGTTAGTACCGGAAATACATGCAGGGTAAAGCAATCAGATCATCATCACCGCATAGAAGTTGGGGCAAGGATGAAGCTGATGAGCTTCCAAGCGAGGTGCACGTAGTGCTGGTTATTTCAGATCTCCTATCCAAGATGCGATGGGGTTGGTCTGCTGTTCGTACCTAATAATAAGGGGTTATATATGCAATGCTTGTTGAAAATGTGCCCAAGTTTTGGAGCTGTACATGTTTTGTGCTATCAAAATGCATGAGTATACAGAATGTATGAGGTACTTTGTATTAATTGGAAATAATACTTAAACAAAGATCAATAAGATCTTGTAATACCCCTATGAAAATGATGGATTAGTTGGACCGTGTACAAAATTGTGATATAACAATAGATCAAGCACAGACGACAAAATATATGGAAGATACACACAGAGCTAAATTTGGAAGAGAAAGAAGAGGAACGTGCCAAAGTGGAAGTGTGGAAATATGTGCTCCGGTTTTCGAATATTGTAGTGGTAAAATCACTGAAATGTGCCATACAGATTGGAGTCGTTGATGCTATTGATTGCCATGGAAGCCCCATGACATTATAAAGTGTGATCCTCGCCTTCTACCCTTGAGGTTCCAATTTCACCACAATGTATACAAGAAATCTAACCCCACCCGAAAGTTAAACACAAACTTTTTTGTCCCACCGCCTAATGATAAACGGCTAAAGCTAGCATGGCTGCACTTATTCCGGTAAGCTAGCGCCATGGAATAGCCTAAGGGCCCTTGTGCAAGGCAATGTCACCAGTTGTTCTGGCAGTTGATTTCAAAGTAGCCTTGTACTTGGGCTAACAACAAGCTCAAGGAATTACCTCAGCAGAGTTACAGCAATCATATCAGTTGATCTTGGATCAATATTTTCTTTTCATGTGTGTAATATATATAAAACTCGGTTACATAATTACATGTACATGTACTTGATGTGTAATCACTACATTAACAATATATACCATTTCTTACCTAGCCTGAAATGGGTGTGTAGTCTGCATGTCTTGGGGTCGATCCGTCCCACATCAAAAGTGAAAGCAAACTTTCAACTGCGAGTGGTATAGATTGAGGCATTCTGGTCTGTTAAACTCACGGAGCCAGAGCACGTAGCGAACTATTCTTTCGCCTTTTACTAACGAATACGGCATACGCCTATTTTTGGAAGGGAGCGCCTCTTTGGGTGCCCCTCAAGTATAGTCTAACCTTATTCTTACTCTGTGGGTGCCCTTCAAATGTTCAGCTCGTTGTTACCATTTGCCACTGTCGATTTGCTTCAGAAAATATACTCTGTTTTCCTTTCAGAACTGGATTTCATGAACCCCGACATTCAGACCATCTGGATTTTGGTTTCTGAATGACTATGTAACTGGAAATTAGAATCCCATTCAAATTTGATTATGCTATCCTCTATCAAATGTGATTCAAATAAGAGATGAATACGGGTAAAAATATCTAGAAAAGAGCAATGCAAGCCAAGTGTCAGAGTGTATATCAATCCCAGTACCAATATGAGTCTATGATTGTGAATGGATCAGTTGTGAAGCTACAAAACTGAAACAGTCAATTATGGATGAAGGTGAAACTAAAAGATATGAAAAATACCATGTTGTTTGATGAAGAGTGGAAGAACACATGCAACTAGGTGATTTTCAACAAAGCAAGTCGTTTCCAAACGCAAAAGTAGCCGAGAGTTTCCATGTCTGAGTTTTTGAAATATGTACATTTCTCTGTTTAGAGCTTTGCCAATAAACTGTTGGAATATATTCACCAATTTTTCAGCTGTTTATGTGCTATGTTTGTTGATAGAAAGTTTTTTTTTTTTTTGATGATATGTTGATAGAAAGTTGTTCTTAAATGTAAAATTCAATTATGGCAAAGTACCAAGGATGGAAAAGACTAGTTCGTAACAAGTCCTGAAATTGTAGATTAACTTCTAAGTACAACTTGTACAAGTGTGATTCCTGTACCAAATAATCTCAAGCAGAATTGCAGGCCATAGAGTTTATTTCCACAAGTTGAGATTGTTGTTGATGCACCGGAAGCTGTTGCAGTATGTTTGACTGAAGATGTGAAGTGAGTGTACATGCTAATCTGATGGATGAAATTAAAACTTTGTAGCTGTGTCAATTGGCTGATTCCTACTCTAGCAACAGAAATATCGCTAGTTCGCCACCAAAAGTTGGAATAAATTGGCACAATGGCTTTCGAAGTACCTTGAGAATCACTGCTGTTCTGCTAACATGAGATGCCTGAAACAAGAGCTGCACTCCATGTATTTAATTTTGTCACATAAGTTGAACATATACATTGCCTGCATAGTGCATACAATTACTTTTCTAATCTGTTTAATAACTTTTTTAGTAGTGTCTTTAGAAATTAGAAAGAATATGCAATCGTTACAACTCACAGAATGTATACCTGATTTTTGAACACAACAATTTCTCATCAAGTAGTAGTCGTCTAGTCCATGAGGGCTTTCCAGTTTGTGGAACGTCTAGTTCTCCTTTTCGCTTTGCAATTGTAGATTCTAAAGAGTTCAGAGTGGTCAACGGGAATTTATCTCCACTCTGTCACAAGTAAACCGAATCACTAAAAAAAGTATAGTATTTTGCCCTGTGTAATGAAGATGATAAAAAAATAGTAATTTTATTCTCTTTGTTTAAGACTGAAAACCTGTTGATCTTCTAACAAATCAATCAACGAGGTGTAATAGCAAGTCTCTGCTCCTGTGTGGCAAGTCGGGCCATCAGGCTTCCCTAGGTATATTATCTGAGAAAAAGTACCAAGCAACTGTAATAAATGAGCACGAAAAGAAAATATTAGCAAATATGATCCAACCAGATTAGGCCAACAACATACAGAGTCCCGATCACAATCAAGGAAGATGTCATGGACATTAATGAAATTATTGGAGGTCTCGCCCTTTGTCCACAGCGTTGATCGTGACCGACTGTAGAATGTGGCCTTACGGGAGGAGATTGTTGTAGCCACTGCTTCCCTGTTCGCAAAACCTTGCATCAAGATGGCTCCTGTGTCAACATTTTGAGCTAATGCAACCGCTAAACCTTTATCATCCCATTTTATACTATCTAGCACTGTATCAATCTGAAAGCATGTCCAAAATATCAAGAAACAGGAAAAGGACAAAAGATCATTAACAAATGAGATTAATGCATAACTCATATGCATTGATGGCTGACAACACAAGCCAACTCCTATGAGTTTCACAAAGACTAAACAGCTTATTTAAACGAAGGTGGAAAAACAAAGTGTATGTTAATCAAGACACTGACAAATATTGCTGAGTGGTTTTGTAGCAAAAAGGAAAATTATAAACTAAAATCAGTAAAGCCTGATAAATTGTATGTGTGGTAAATCACATATTGAGAAGGGCGTATGTGGAAATCACTCACACACACACACACAAGGTTCTTACAAAACAAAGAAGAAAAATTATGGATACAGGATCCATAATAACATGATAAATGAGGAAAAAATAATAATAAGTATAAATTCATGAATAACACCATTGAAACTAGTCAAGTGTCATCAGATAAACAAGAGTGTTGAATGATGAACACTCTAAGACAAATACATGGTAGCCGAGACTTTACTATAGAGAATATGGTTCTTTCTTTTGCCAAACTTTGTAATGAGCACCTACGCCCTATTCAATATGTGGTAGACACTGTAGTGGCACATCGATGGTTATTGTAATTATATGAACTAATACCGCAATTGGAGAAAGAAGTCTGAAAAAGAAGTTCAGATTCTGACATGCCACAGTTACCAAATTAAATTTGTGACAACACCTGGAAAGGGCACTCACTAGGACATGTTTTGCAAATAACACAGACTAAGGAGTTTCTTAGGTATATATGAGAAGTCCAGGTGTAGCTCCATATAGCTATACATCAACTAAAGGGCAATGATGGATACACTCAAGGGATAGTTTTGTTATATAAGGAGAAAGTTCATTGAATTTGCTTCTCTCTCAAATGCTTTTCAGACACATAACAGTCCCTACCACATCAGGCTTTGGTAGACACAATATACTAGACACAATCACCACTTAAAGTGTGGGAGGATCATTGAACTAGAAGAAGAGATATAATCATTTATCTTGATGTAATTTCATTTTGTTGTTGACAGGTTTAGCAGTAAAAGGGGAAAATATCTATTCAATATCATTCACAGCTATTTAGTTTTAGACATTCACCAGTCCCTACCATGTCAAGTGAACAAAGCATACACCTGACGGAAATGACAATCATTAAATTTATTGGATTACTACGTAAATAGGCACCTTTGATTGAAGATAGTGGTCCCTGTTCAAGTTGTTGGTGGAAGCATAAACAAGACAATTGCTATTTCTTTTAAAATTCACTCTACCATGATAAAATGAAGTAGATATGAAAAGTCGAGATCGAGAAGAGACTGACTGATTGCAGGCAGTGGAACTGTGAACTTGCCATTCATATGAACCTTACTGTGACAATGAAAGCAAGATGAAATTATTCTCACAAAAAAGTCATAATAATAAATTAATAATATGACGAACAAAAAGAGAGAAGAGCATGCATATCCGGAATGAAGTAGAGTAAGATCATCATTAATCGTATATGAAGTAACTAATGCAGGATAAGATTGGAGAGATGGTAGCCTTTACGTTCATCATCTAACATGCATTTCAGAACTACTGTTTCTGTTAGGAAGCTGTAACATTTAAGTGCCTATTTTCATGGCAAAAAAAGTAAACATTTTCAAGTTACTACACTATGAAGTCAAACTCTGAATTTCAGATACTAAACTATGTGGTGATGATGACCTGGTTGCTTTACCCTCTATGTATTCCAGATACTGACATCAAAACACGTCATACTATGTTCTCATGCCAAGTCACATGAAATGAGTACCAATTTGATAATAAAGACCAAATGCAAGTTACATAACCTGGACTTCATACAGATAAGAAAACAGATTGACAAACTAATATGTTTGCACTTTAAAATTGCAATTGCAGCTTACAGTGCAAACTCTTTACGAGCCTTAAAATCTACTTTATCTAGAAGCTTCTCGTTACAAGTAATGATGGCTTATTATTTACCATGTGTAAGAAGTTCAAGCAAGAAGCTGTTTACTACAATCATCAAACTTAGAGCAATCACTATTATAGTTATAAGTTTTGAGGTGTTCATATTTCACAGGCCATAGTTCCATAGCATTCCGGGACTATGGTCATTTGCAAAGAACCACCATTTTTGTTTTTCACATGCACTTGAATTTCTAAACACCTTCCATGAAATTCTCAGTATATCTAGATAACTGGGTTGATGCACTTAGTTTGCAAATTCTATGACAAATTTAAGCAAAGAAGACAACAAATTCAACCAATTACAAGAACAACACAGCTAAGATGTTACCTTGTTGTCAGAGAAACACATAGCATCTCAAATCCTTCAGCTATCATGGCCTAGAACTTGAGTCTACTCTTTTTATCAAGTTCATGTTTAGGAGACTGAAAGCCTTAAAATCTACCTTATGGCCTAACTTTGGCAAGTCTGGCTTGTATTTCATCCAACTATTAAGCTTGAACTTAACAAGCATAAACCTTCAGTCTCAATTAAAACACAAGGGAAAGAAAAAAGGACAAAAGCCTTGGTTTTGTCAAAAACAAAAACGATAGAAAGTTTGCAACTGCCTTGAAAGCTTTCATTGTCTGAACATAAATGTTCGAGTGTATAATAAAATTCAATTATGCAGCAAATAACATGCAGCAAACAGAAAACATTCCAAACAGGCAACCCTTCTTAAAAGAAATGATACATTACATTACACTTTCAATTCCTGAACTACAAGAATACATTAGCTAAGCAATACAACAGAAACATTAAAAAAGACGGTAGCAGTAGATATATTGAGCAGTAAACAAAGAAAGTTGTGTTGAGATATGATGTGAATAATCTGACCAAAACCAAAAGGAAATAATATAATGGGAGAAAAAGCAGCACAAAAAGGAGCAAACCTTCAAAACCTAATCATTCATTGATAAAATGAAAAGTCAGTACCCAGTTTTGCTTTCCAACTTTGAAATTTGCTCAATAATCAAATTTGTTTTCCAAACTTTGAATTTCATTACCCAGATAGCGTCAGGGTCACTCTGATTTCCTTTCGATTCAATGTGATACTTCGCCAAGAAAGCTCAATGATTCAATTTGGGTATTTTGGGTTGGCCTCTTTTCTACTTGTGCTTGTATGGCACTATTATCTGAACTCCTATGAAAACATTTTTCCCCATATGTTTTTCAAATCTTACTAAAACACAAAACCCAACCAACCATGCATATTGTATTAACAAGTTCAAGTCAAACTCAACCAACAAAACAGAAGCTCTAGAGTTTTACAGAGGCAAATAACATCAAGAAATGCATATACACACCAACCAAAACAGCTATATCCCAAAATGTAAAAGAGGCTTATCAGCTTATGGCATTGAGAATCAGTCGATCATGGAAAAGCAAAACCCATTAGAGTGAGGGAGGGAGAGGGAGTACCTGCTAGTCTGCTACTGCTGTTGTGAAGCAGAGAAGAGACACAGTGAGCTTATTTCTCAACCTACTTGAGCTATTTAAGTTTTTGGCCAGATCAAGACACGTGGCTAATAACACATCCATGGTCAAAATCTTCTTGGACAAAGGCCCAATTGTAGTGAGCAGAGGTGCTTGATCCAAGACCAACCCAACCCAATCGTTTTTTTTTATCTTTGTTTACATTTTTTTTTTTTTTTTGGAAAATGTTTATGGGCACCAGAAGATTGATTTTAACACTCACATTGGAACTTAGGTTAAGCTTTGAAATGTTTGAGTTTACAATGGTGACTAGATCGTCATGTATTTTATAGATGCGGACACGTGAAAGGTATAAAAGGTTCTCTTGCTTGGAACTTTCTAAGATCCAAAGTGGGGGATGACTAGTGCTCTTGTCATGCTCTACTCTAGAGTGTGATGGAAATTCCCTTGTCATGGGAGATCCAAGAGTTGATTTGTTATGTGATGCCTAGATAAGTGTATTTGATGCTAGTTAGTTACATGTCCGAAAGTTAAAAGTTAGCTAAACTTTTGTTGAACTTCAAGTGAGACCTGTAATTTACCTCACTGTTCTTCTCTATTTTTACAAATTTTATGATCGAAACAAGGTAATATGTAACGGAACTTAGGTATGCTCTAATGGTGATGATGAAGTACGATGACATGGTGCAAATGGATATTGTTGAACTCAACGCTCTCTACTTTTGGGTGCGCATCACAAAAGTCCCATCTTTGTTCAAGGAACTTGATACAATCAAGGACATTGCATCTTCTAATGGCAATTTCATTCAACTTGAGAAGGTGTTTGAAAATATAGTCAGGGTTAGGGTTTCATATGAACTGGCCAAACATGTCTTTCAAAAAAAAAAAAACAGCCCATCACGTTATCCATCACGGTTAGGGTTTCATTGCATCTTCTAATCTCTTTGTCTCTACACTTTATCCTTCATCACGTTATCATGCACTTTGTTCTAACCCTAGAGCCAATAGCCCATCTTTTGTTTTCCAAACCCTAAAATCGGGCAGCTTTATTTTTCCCGATTTTCGACCAAAATTTCGACTGTCCTCCACCGGAATTTTATATCCCCAGAAAGCTCTCTCCGTCCCGGATCCAACGCCGTCAGCCTCACCTTGAGAACCGGCCAGAAAGTCTCTGAACCGGCCGCCGGAAAATTTCAGACCGCCGCCGCTACCGACCACCGGTTCACCACTTTTCCTTGCTCCGATCAACCTGAATTTTTGATAGCAACTTCCTAATCTAGAGCTGCTCCTCCTGTCAAAATTTCAGCCCGAAATTCGAAGTAGAAGTGGGCAAAACGTTGTTTCTCCTCTCGGCCGCCGCCGCCGTCCGCTCCGCTGCTTTCTTTTCATCCGATCAGGCATCCAAGTGTTTACGGTATCTTTATTTTACAACCCTAAAACTCTTCCAAGTTCAATAACCTCAGGGGAGATAAAGTGCTTTCTCCCCTTCTTCTACTCCATTCTATGCTTGGGTCGGTGTATTTGCAGGTACCAAAAATCCCGGAATTTTATTCGCGGGTCAAGAGTGTGTTTGATCACTCTTGTTTCCTTGTCCGGGTTGTGTATGATCAACCCCGACCTATCACCGGATTGTGTTTGATCAATCCGAGGCCTTTTTTTCCGAATTGTGTTTGATCAATTCGCGGCTTTTTCGGATTGTGTATGATCAATCCGAAGGACAAACCATTAAAATCATCGTTTGTGACCTCTATCGAGTCTCATAACAGCTTGGTTTTGTATGCAAGAGCAATGTAGCATTCTGCTCCTTTGAGTTTTGACGTACTAGATGCCTAAGGTGGATCTTCACTTGGTATATGTGGAACCTTTCATTGGAAAGGATTAAACCACATGTTTTGACCCCCAGGCTAACAAGCCTAGATGCCGAGATTTCACATCTCATGCGCTCAAAGTCTTTGAAGCGCCACATCAACAAAAGCCTTCAATGGCAATCTGTGCAAAAAGTAATGACCACAAAGTACTGTGGAATGCACTCATGGAACGTTTCTCGAAACGTTCATATAACTCTACTTGTTGAGTTATTAGTCAAGTGGATTGCTTACCACCTTAATTGACTACATATTGTCGATGATCTTTTGTGGCATCATGATCCATAATCTTTAGCGGATTCGATCATCATCAAGTTCTCTAGGTCCTCCAAGTTGGTGTGGAATTACCAACGAGACTTGATTTTGATCATACAAACGGGAATTCTATATACGCTAATGTGATAAACTTATTTGGGATTATCCCCTAATGTGGGGACAACAATATGGGTCATGGCAACGGCAGAAAACGTCGTGCCGATGTCTAGAAAAGTGGGGGAGGTGTCGCCGGCTCTAATAGCGACACTCCCGGTCTAGACACCATTTTGTCAAAACTACTCACGTCAGCTCATGACAATGCAACTGTTGTGGATCTTCGGATCACTGGTTCAAGATTGTCAAGCTCCTTTAAATTGTGAATGCATACAAAAAGGTATGGAAAATCAATATGAGGACAATAACGTCATCCTCATGATCGCGAATTTCAAAGATTCGGATCCTGCTCTAGCTACCCATGACTTTGATGTCATCGGCTAGACATTGATTTTCGTTCCAAGCTTTATGTACTAAGGCGTTGTATCGACGTCCTTCATCTATTTGAGACCCCGATGTACTCACATTAGCAATAATGAATGCCTTGAGAATTTTTTCGAAGTGAAACTATTCTCCTGTTATGGTTCATATTGATTTACAATCAAGATGTACACTGACATCGTCCTTAGAAACATGACATATTATGCCGATTTTGGTCCCTTCCTTTGAAGGTGACTCATGGCACTGCATCCTCAAAGAGGATCGCCCACGTGTTTCCGGTTAAGTCTTCTACCCTATAGCGGATTTTTCATCATCAATTGTTCAACTAGGCTCATCCAAGCTCAGTGTGATGTCTTAGAATTGTCCGAAATTAAGGAGATAGTGGTTTTAAGTGTGTCTCGCACTACCGACCCTCCACGGACATGCCTGGTCATACTGACTTGGAGTTACCGAAAGCTTTTGATTTTGGATCCCCCTACGCTATTAAACCAATTGCCGCCTTGCAAAAGACGTTGAAGACTTATCAAAGATGGAAAATTATCATCATAATTGGATCCTCTAGGTCCTCTGAGTTAGTTTATGTTTATGTCAGGGAGATTTTGCTAACTAGTCATGGAGCTTACAACCTTAGAACGACCGAAAGGACTTGGTTTTGATCATACACACGTCACTTTTGGCTAAGGCAAAAGCCTACACGCCACCTGCAAGCTTCACAGCTTCGCACATGCCAATTCTACGAAAAACAGCAATCTGTCCCTTCTGGACAGTCAACTTCATTTGAGCTTTGTGAACAGATCCGGACGAACCAGACAGTGAGCTTTATATCATTGGAAAGCTCTACGAGTCTAGTTTTCAGAGCTTTTCACAGTTCGTCCATATCTATTTTAACGAAGAAGTTATGGCTGTTTTAATGCCCAAAGGTCATTCTGCGCGGAAATTTTTATGCACTCTCGGGATTGCAGCTTTTCGTAGCTTCTTTCAATCCTTCTAAATGGTTCAAGTGGAACTATTTACTCGCCTATCTACTCCTTGTAGATATGTCTCATAGAGACATCGAGTGCTTCGCAGATAGTGGAACTATCCACAACATTCTAAGAAACCATGTTAAGTTTTAAAGACATTCATGCTAATGGTTTTCATTTGAAAACACATTGTGAGAATGAATAAGAATTATTTTGTGTATACCTTCTCATGAATGCGGACTGAAGCACATCTTAGAGAAGTTCATGAGTCAATATAGTGGACTGTATGTCACTACGATTCGAATATCGAATCTCATGTTGTCGCCAAACATAATATTTGGGACACCGACTCATATAGGCTTTGGTTTGACCAAATTGATCAACCTGGAAGAGATATAATGGTCCAAATTTTGAGAAATTCTCATGGACATTCATTCTTCCGCTCAAAACGAAGACATTCGAGATCTAGCATCACTATGAAGCATGGTGGTGACCCGGGGGACATTGACGTCACCCGAACATGACTCCAACTTCCTGGAGGTCGTCCGGTCAATTCCTCTAGCAATTGAGGTGCACCGGTCTTCTCTCGATGTCGCATTGGCCCCCTGTAATGCTCATTGCTCGTTTTGAAAGCTTATTCTTTAGCTAAATTAGGAGTGAGACCCTCATACGCTAAATAACACAAAAGTGAACATTCTATTCTTACATCAAACTATGTAGATAGATACAACCAACTTGCGGACACCTTTTTATGTTTTATGGTGTTGGTTGAAGTGTTAACACACTGGTCACGTGTTACACTATTATCTTCTATTTATACTGTTTATACTTCTACGGGCTCACTACCCATTCTTTAAAGAAGTTTATCGGGATATAAGTTGAAGTGTCATGTACCCCATGTTCACACGCAATACGGTCTCACCGAGGCTACGACCAAGCAACTTTAGCTTGTCGCTCGAACATTATTGATGCGCACCAATCTTTCTATTGCGTCTTGGGGTTCTGCAATATTTGCATGCAGCTTTACTATTCATCTACAACCCACCATCATTGAATATTATTGTACTATAGCTCGTGACTGTGTACCAGGATTGACACGAATTGCAATCCTTGAGCTTGGCAAGATTGAAACGGATCTCCAATCCTTGAGGTCGGATATATGTTATTTCTAGGTGTCAAATCGCATTGCCACTGCGTACAATGATGGGTCATTTGAGATGAATAAATTTAGGTTCGATATGAACCTCCACCTATAATCCGCATATGTAGAAACCTTGTCAGGCAATCTCATTCACCGCTAAATTGCGGATTGTCACTTTGATGAGACAATATTCCCGCCGTTAGGGGGAGATAAGAACACAAGTGTTCAAGTGGAACGACGTGAATTGTCGTGGTTTGTCCCCACTAAGTCTCATCTTGATCCCAAATGCTTAAAGTGTTAAAGTGACGAGATCACATGCTGCAAATATGTCTGCAAGGATTGATGTCCTATTAAGAGGACATGGCGCGACCAAAAGGAGTTGGTCTTGACGCCATCACCATGGATGGTGATATGGTGACGCCATATAGTGGCAAAATTGGTGTCACAAGGCCGTGTGGCTCTCTAAAAGTAGGGAGGCCCTTAGGTTCGATATTTTCTCGCACTAGAAAGAAAGTGAGCTTGGCACAACCTGATCCATTGATCAGTGATACTCAAATCCGTCTCATGAAGTCTGAATTATGATTATCATTGGGGACGCCTCAATGTCAAATCCAATCCATTAGAGATCTCTACAAGTATTACACTAGTGTACAAGAGGACGTGGGATAATGAGTCTACTATCGAACCACCCTTCGTTGATGAATATCAACTTAGTTGATTGGCCTAATGGAAAGATGCGATCCAGCATTAACAAAGAGATAAGTCCTTGGGCAGGTGATGCTGACACCGCAAGCTAAACCCTATCAACTATACCTTTGTTAAATAGCGTAGTGAGAACAAAAGCTTAGACTCACCTTATGGCGCAAGGTCTCTCATTAACACGCACTGAGATCGACTACGATGAGATATGCTCTTGTAATGGATGTCATTGAACTCCACTACTTTGTCAGTTTGGTAGTTTTCGAATAACTGAACATGCAGCCTATGAATGTGGTCATAATAACATCTCTATGGGATCAGAGATATACATGAAGATCTTAAACATACTTCATTCATCTGAATCAAGTGGCTCCAAACCACAAGAGCACGCGTTTGCTAAAGGTATTGGAACACACATGAACTCTACTTGATTTGGAAAGGATATGGTGAATTATGCCTTTGCGTGTTCATTCCGAATTTACATGGACTCTTGATGGATCAAGAGATGTCAATATGTATCAACATCCGAAGAAAAAGATCTTGGGAAGACATGGTCTCGATAAGGCACTCGATGACTGTATTGATGATGATTTTCCATCAATCGGCTTAGGCGCTCTATAACTAGTGAGGCCTACATATACTCCCATGATTAGTCAAGGTCTTTGCTCTAAAGAGAGATCCGTTGTTTTGTCTAAATTAAGATGACAAATATGTGTTAAGAGATGGAGTTCCCATCTAAGTACAATAAGACGCATCAATGTACTCAACACAATATGAAAGACTTGACATCTCATTCGCTATGAAAAGTTGTAAAGCTAAGTGTAGCTATGCGCCCACGCAATGCCAATGTAATAGCAGTAACTCTTTTTCAATACTTAATGGTATGAAAGGTTGAGGCTTATTATATCCCTACATAAGAAAGACACATCAAAAGCGAAATCAGAATCTGCCAAGTTTTGTAGAGAGATCTGTTGTTTTGTCTAAAGCAAGATGACAAATATGTGTTAAGAGATGGAGTTCCCATCTAAGTACAATAAGACGCATCAATGTACTCAACACAATACGAAAGACTTGACATCTCATTCGCTATGAAAAGTTGTAAAGCTAAGTGTAGCTATGCGCCCACACAACGCCAATGTAATAGCAATAACTCCTTTTTCAATACTTAATGGTATGAAAGGTTGAGGCTTATTCTATCTCTACATAAGAAAGACACATCAAAAGCGAAATCAGAATCTGCCAAGTTTTGTAGGTCAACTTCCACGAGACCTGCAGGAAATCTCACTCACTGGAAAATGGTCAAATTGATACCATTGGAAAGGTCTATGTGTCTACTTTCCAGAGACACCAACCATTTGATCATACCTATCATATTGAGTGAGTTATGGCCGTTTTCGTAAAGTAGGACGAATCTGTCCGAGAATCTGATTTTGGCAAAACAGTCAACTTCGACAGGACTTTGTGAATAGCTCCTGATGAACCAGAACGTGTGTGATATACGGTTGGAAAGCTAAACGAGTCTAGTTTCCAAAACCGTTTACGGTTCATTCATATGTATTTCCTAGAGGAAGTTACGACTGTTCTAGTAATTAAAGGTCATGCTGCGCGGAAATCTGATTTCCTGCACGAACTTATGTTTTGAGTTCACAAGCGGCCTTTTCCTCAAGATCTAAGTATAAAAGATCATTTGAGGACAATACGGCATGATTTAGTTAATCATTGTCCAATACCACATTTGAAGACATGTTAAAGAGCCCTATGATTGATGTAAAGATCAGGGGGAGGTGCAAACTTCAGGGGGAGTCTAGCACATGCATACATGTCACTATCAAATGTGATGGGTGTGTTGTACTCTTTTTCTCCTACGATCAAGATTCAGTTTTTCTCCCACAGGGTTTTTGTGACTTGACGAGGTTTTTGACGAGGCAACAGATCAGCACTATCGGCATATCAACGTGTGGCACAAGGGGAGTGTTCTAGGATATTCTTTATGTGTGTCTTGCCTTATGTCAATAGGATATGTAGTTAGACTAGATCTATGTATTCATATCCTTACTATATTAGGTATTGTGTAATTCCCTATATAAATGGCTCCTATCAATGAATAAGATGATGATTCTCTTGCTATCTCTTTGTCTCTACACTTTATCCTTCATCAGTTTTTATTTTTTTCTTTTATTTTCCTCAATCTGATAAAATCTAAAAATATATACAAATATATCATCAATATATTTGAAGCAGACCTCCATTCTTCTCAAATCACATCCTATATATGTTCTCCTCGACCTCTTTCTTGATTACCATCTTTACGATTATGAATATATAGAGAATTGAAATTTGTTTAGTTCTTATAGTTTGAAGTCGACATCTGTTTAGTCCTTGTGATTTTATTTTAATCTGAATAGTCCTTAAAGTCACCAATTTTCATCCAAATAGCCTTATGGTTTTATTTTAATCTGAATAGTCCTTAAAGTCATGATTTTTCATTCAAATAGTCCTTCCAACAATTTTCTCAGTTGAATCTCAGTTAAAGGCCATAAGGACTATTTGGATGAAAAATCATGACTTTAAGGACTATACAGATTAAAATAAAAGCATAAGGACTATTTGGATGAAAAATCCTGACTTTAAAGACTATTCAGATTAAAATCAAACTATAAGGACTAAACAAATGTCGACTTCAAACCACAAGGACTATACAATATTTTACTCATATATATATATATATATATATATATATATATATATATTTTGAAGCGATAAATAAAATAAAAATAAGAACGAACAATCCCACCACATTGTATAACCACCATGTTGAAGATTGAAGTGATTCTCAAATCTGATTTGAAAGATGTAGAGAACTGTTTTTTTTTCCCGATGTAAAGATGTAATGATTTGTTGTTATTTGAATTTTATAGATTTTAGTTTAATATTATATTTTCATAAAAATTCTTGATTATGGGGTTAGTATTGGAATATTTAGTTTAAAATTGAAATGTGGGGTGAACAAAGTATTTAGTAGGGTGGCAATAGCCCACCCAATAAATAAATGAGCAATTTTTTTTTAATATGTACCAAACATGTCTACTAGCTTAACTTAACAATGTCAAGTTGACAATCTTACGCTACTCGCATGTCAAATTAGGCTCACGTCCACTAAGATCTTGTTTGGTTCGCGGAGAAGAAAGTAGTTTATTTGTCTTTTTCACGAGAAGAGAAAGAGAAATTTCTAAAGAATTTTCAATTCCAATGTTTGGTAATGTAACAAAAATTCTTTGAAAAATTGTTAATTATTGTAATAAAATAATGCGGTGTAAGTAATAAATGCAAGAGAACAAGGGAAGAAGATGCTACCATATAGATAAAAATATACTATCACAATGTTGAAAGGTAGACTTATATGAGAAAAAAAAAATTATGGTGGCTTTATAACTAAAAAAAATGATAAGAATGTGACTTATATGAAATTTTCTATATACAATAACTCATGTCGAATCTCAACACAATGAGATCGAAACAAACCAGGATTTTACTTTTCATGGAGAACCAACAAACACAAAGCTAGCATTAATGAGAAAATAAACCAATATATTTGGAGTTGAAAAATAATAACCAAGGATTTTCCGAACAACTCAAAATTCAACAATAACATCATTTCAATTAGTAAGTCACACCCCAACACTCGCTGACTCGCCCAATCATAATATTTTCGTGCACACAGTATATGTATTTATACAATTATAGAGGTGTGGTTTGTCCTTGTTTTCTATTAGAAGTCTATCCTGATAAGGTAACTATTGTGCATAAAGTCCACAATCCTACTCCTACTCTGACCTCCAGAAGTTACCTAGATCTTATAAAGTGGCACCCGCCTCCCCAAGGTGTAGTCAAGCTATAAATCGATGGTTTTGTGCTTCCAAATCAAGGTGTTTTTGTCGAGACTCACCCTGAATTTCACCTTGAAACCCGAAGTAAATCATGCGGGGACCACCACCAAGAAAAGTTTACCGAAAATTCGGCATAACCTCCCTTGAAAATGGACAACTCTTCCTAATAATACATGCATACACTTCAAAAGAATCTATCTATAACCCTCTCCTCCTGGAGCCTTCGTGCTCCCCAAATCACAACATCTCCCAATTTATTTACTCACTTTAATAAGAAAAACTCACAACCAACAATCACAGGTTCAGAGCAATTCTATTTTAGAGGGACGGAACTAGAAATATAAAAATGAGCGGAAGCTATACTAATGACTATGTCTCTTCTCCATGTACGTCCGACCTCAACTATGCTAACCTGCAAACTGAGCATTTTTAAAACGAAGAGCCCATGGGAAAACATTTGAAACCGTTAGAGTGAGTGGACAAAAGTAAAATTTAAAAGAAATAATTCTTTATGCTTTCCCAAGTAACTTAAGTGGAAAAATTTAACGGCATGCAACAAGCTCAAAAACTTTTAAATTTACAGAATTTACCGAAACGTGACTAGCCGCGCTCGTCACCAACACTTTATAAAAATAGAGTCTCTCAAGCTAAAATAAATATGTATGTATTACAATCGTCATATCCCTTGTATGAATTTTCTTGAAACAACAAAGACAAATAGAAATTCACACAAGGCTACGATGCTTGCATCTAACGCTCACGTCGCACCATAATAGAATTTTACCTCATTATGGTAAAAAAGACGGTGTGTATATATATATATACGCGCATATCCCCTATATAAATTATTATATTTATATAAGGCTACGACGATTGCGTCTAACGCTCACGTCGCACTATAATAAAAATTTTCCTCATTACGGTGGAAAAGCACGTATAGCTAGCTAGCATTTTTTTATATACATATTATTCTCATAATCACCCAAATATGGATATATATATATATATATATATATATATATACACACTCACCGAAATTCTCAATTTCGGTTATTCTCTAACAACATAAATTATTTCGCATGCACATTATTTAAAACAAAAGTCCACTCACAACTTTAGGCCTAAGCCTGACGTCAATCTGAGGTCTCTTCTGCTTGAGCCTCCTCACGTCCTGTTCCAAATATAAAATTAAATTACCAACCAAAAATCCATTACTTACTCAAAATAGGCGAATTAAACATGAGCCGTAACCATGCTCATTCTCGCCTAACTTCGATATTCCTAACTCGAAACGATCCAAACTTTAATACCATAAACGGCAGCCGTAACTACAATATCCCCTAGAATAACGACTTAAATCCTACGGCTGGATTCCACATTAATTAACTGCCAAAAATGCCAAACTTCGGAAAATTACAAACCTATCCAAAACTCATCCAAAAATTCCATAATTTACATCAATAAACACCCTTTAATATTCCACATTTAAAACCATAAAAATCTCTCAAACAGCGGCGGCGGCCGGAGGCCGACTCTGGTGACCTCCAATGCCTATGAAATTTTGTCAGCATCTTCCTCTCAACCCACTCTACAACTTTCCTAACTAGCACAAACATCAATTCCAAGCTTAACTGGGCCAATCAAACTAAAACATCACAAAAAACCCTAGAACTTCCACTCACCGGTTCTCCTCACCTGAAGCAAACTGGACCGAGTCCTCCTAGGGCAAGACAACTGGGTTGAAGGCCTTCAAAACCATATAAGGTTTGCCCGGATTGGAGGCCGGAGGAGGAAGTTCCGACGACGGAACACCATGGACGACCGGAGCTCTCGGGCGTGATATCTCCCTCACAGCGGCGCTAGAGAGGCTGCCATCGGTCCAGGAAGTAAGAGGAGATGATGGCCGACCATTTGGGACCGGTGCGGCAGCGAACGGTGGCAGGCTGGCGACGGAAAGTCCGGCAGCGGAAGAGGGAGAGAGTCGGAGGGAGAAGAGAAGAAAGAGAGAAATGATTGGGCTTCTACTCTCAACCGGTCCAATACCACCAAATAAACCCAACTCCACAAATAAAACACCCCAAAAATAATACCCCAATAAAAAAATTACCTTTTACTAACTAAAATTTACCATTTTTACCGTCGTCACAATTTCCTCCTACGAATATTTCCTCCGAAATAATTATCCCTCAAAACCCCTCTAGAGACTATTTAAACTACAAACTCATTGACGAAGACGGTAAAACTCTTATTATTACCAAGCTAGTAAATAAGGTAAAAATTTAAGAGTCAGGATGTGACAGTTGTTGCGGGCTTTGTTATTCATGATTGCAATGGTACTCTTCTCATTGTTGGTGTCCTCTGTTGGCAGAATGTAAAAATAGAAATGGATTAAAACACAAATGAAATCAACACAGACACAAATTTTCAAAGGATTGGTGCAAAACCTCAATGAGGGAAAAAACACCAATCAAGATTATTCAAATTAATCTTCAATGTAGAGTTTACAAGAGGAATAGTTCTCACACAACTATAACACTACTGCTCTCACTTCTCACATAAGTGATTTGAACTCATGTATCTCTAAAGAGAGAAACTGAATTGCAGATTCTAAGATTACTGTCACTCTTAGAATTCTAGTTCTTACACACAACTAGATACAAGATTACAAACACTAAGACTTAACCACTCTTAGTTTCTTTCACTGATTCTCTCGTAACCAGAATGCTTTGATCCTTTCTTACAATCAGACAGCTGAGTTCTGAAATACAATTAGCTTCTTTCTTTCTCTTCAGACATTTTCACAGCAGTCTCAAATGCAACATGTTTGCAAGTAAGAGAGATAGAAACTCAATCTTAAGATCAACACACTCAAGCAATTTGTAAATCGATCAACACACTTATCAGTTCCAAGTATCAAAACTATTGATCAGAAATACCAAAAAGCTTATATTTCTCAAACAACAGCAGAAGCAATATATAGAGTGTAAAAACACTCCCCCTTAACTGATGCCTTTCAATGACATGATCAATGTTCATGAAAAGATGCAATCAGACCACGAACACTTTGCACTTTCCAAAACACATATATCAATTTCATGCTATAATGCAGCCATTAGAAAGAGCACAAATCAATTTCTTAATCACCTGAGCACAATGATTAAGTATATAGGATCAAATATTTTTATGCAGGTATTAATCTGAACAGTACTGATATGGCAAAAAGATAACCTGCAATGTATCAATTAATATTCCTAGTATGGAAGCTTTTAGGAAAAAAACTTTTCCATAACAATTCCTCAATCACACATCATTAACTTTAAGAGATAGATCAACTTACCATATATGAGATTGTCCAAAAATCTCATTACCTTGATTCTTGCAGATCTTGTGATCAAAGTTTGGACTTCCGAATCTTGCCTTACTTCTTTCTTCTTTCCTTCCTTCATTAGGAGTTCTTGTGTTGAATAGAAATAGACAATATGCCAACACAAAATGTGCTGCTCGCTCGTTTGGCTATAGAAGTATTCAAGTCGAGGGTGATTCTTTTCTCATTATTAACTGTGTCAAAGGTAGTTGGGATATCCCGTGGCGTATAAAGTCGCTCATTTCAGACATCATTGTTGAGTCGGCTATATTTGAAGATGTTTCATTCGGTCATGTTCTTTAGGAGGCAAACTTTCTTGCGGATGCTTTGGCTTTATGTGGCCACGCTTTGGACTCCATGAATATTTGGATGAACTCTATTCCAGCTCTTGTCTATCTGCTTCTCTTCTTGATAGATCTAGATTAGGCCGCCCTCGTGGCACTTCTTTATAATTTTTGTTTCCCATTCTAAAAAAGAAAAGAAACTATTATGCATAAGGCTTGAGTTCGGCATTCCAATTGATATCACTATCACGTCGCTATGGCTACAATCCGATTTCATGATTAGGTTTCATTATAGGACTTTGGAAGCGAAATATACATACACTTGAGTTGGGAAATAACTTGTATCATTGTTAGTGTTCTTTTTGGTAGATAACGAACGTTTAGCTTGGTACAAAATTTCTTTTTTAGTCCAACATTCTTTCAAAAAGAATGCTAATATCACATGTGGGATCCCTTGCATGTCTTGGGGTATACATACAGGTGGTGCTTAGATGACAATAATTCTGTTCACTAACCCCGTTTGTAACTCCCTTAACGTCTCTTTACTCTGTTAAAGTTAATCTCGTTACTGCTTTAGGATCTCGACTCTCACTCCCTCCCCTAAGCCTAAAATCCAGATTTCAGTCCCTCTCTCTACTAACCACGACCCGAGTTGCAGCCTCCGCCGCCCCAAAACCTAGATTCGCCATCATCCTCGTCAAGATCGAGGCTCCCGTCGACCCGACCCGAATTTCAATGGAGACCTAGAGGCAGGGGTAGCCGTTGAAGAATGAAGCTCCGTCGGGTTGAGTATGACCTGGAGGAGAGAGCTGCGTCAGGTTGTTGGGCATGAATAATGAAGCTTTGATAATGGGTTTGGAGGAGAAGGAGATGAAGACTGCGTTGAGAAGAGGAGGTATGATTTGATAAAGGATCTGATTGCTGTATTTATCTCAATCTAATCTGATTGTTATCCTATACCATTCCTATCGTTGATACCAAACACGGCCGTCTGAATCAACATCCTGTTTCCGGATTTAATTTCGAGCTCTCTCTCTCAGAGCTCTCTTCTCAGTCTCTTCGAGCTCTCTTTGTGGAGGCTTGGCGTGGGGGAGGGAAAGAGTGGTTTGTGGTCAGGCTGGGCGGGGTGTGGGAAGGGTGTGGTTGGGGTAAGCTGGGCACAAAGCTGGAACACCTGACAAATAGATGTGCGAAAGAATTCATTTCTTTACAAGAATCAGTTCTCTATTGTGGATTTGTGGATTGCTACGGTGCTACCTTTTCATTCTCTATAGTTCAGGTTGTAATTTCTATAATCTTTGTTATCTTTATCCTATAGATATGAGATATGGGGTTTGCACCAACACCCAAAACATAGAGAATATTATATGGAGTGGACAAGATCCTGAGAACTTAATAGTTTCACAACAAAAACTTGAAGCCACCGCACAAGTAATCATTCAAATGACTGTGTTGTAGCTTGTATGCGCAAAAATAAGGGATTGAGTGAGAAAGCAAGTGATGCTCAAGTAAGTTTTGTTTATAATATAGTGATCTTTGCTTTCAATCATTTAATCTAGGTTGTGAGCTTATGCCTGACCTGTAACAGAATCATCTCTAGTAAAAGTATCCTTAGTGACAAGGATTTGTTGGAATTTGGAGTAGTCTTCGTGGAGAACTAGAGTTGTCATTGTTCACATTGGCATAAATGCATATGTAAACTATCTTAACTTTACTTTGGTTTGTATGATGCATGGGCAGTCGCAAGGATTGTATTATTGTTCTTGTCGTCCCTTGTAAGTAATGAATTGTTGATCAGAATCACACTTCATGCTTGTGTTGCTTCTGTGCTAAAAAAAATTTAAAAAATAAAATAAAATCATTTATTCTAGGTTCGTTGCAGTTATGAAAGGCCCTATAGTGTATATTGAGAATGATGCAGTATATTGTTAACTTCGGCTAGTTTCTGAGATTGGATATGGTACAAAAGGAAAATAATCAATGATCAGTCATTTCTGAATTCCTAATAAATATCAAGAGTATTTCCATTTTTAAGATTCATAACAGTCAATAAAGAAAAAGTAGGTTGTTAGATGTATCCCTCATGAGGTCTCTGTGAATTCTTAACACTTTAGAGTTGGTCTACGCCTATCATGAGTCAAGAATCGAACATATTGTACACCATGTAAACAAAACAGGTAAGTTAGTGTTCGTAAACAGGTAGACCATTTTGTCTCACAAAAAATGTAGATTCTTACTCATAAATAAGCAGACCAGGCTTCGTAAACAAGTAGACCTCTCAAGAATTTTTCAAGTGTCTGTGAATTCTGGACACTTTAAAGTTTGGTTACGTATAGTATGAGTCAATGATTCGAAAACTTTGTACACCATGTTCACAAAACATGTAGGTGGTGCTCGTAAATAGGTAGATCATTTTGTCTTACAAAAAAAGTAGACCCTTACTTGTAAATAAGTAGACCATGCTTCATAAACAGGTAGACCTTTCAAAAATTCTTCAAAACCCTAAACCCTAAATTTATTTTTTTTCTTCTTAGAAATAAAAAGTAGTGGTTGTCATGAGTTCGCCGTATTTTTTGGTGAATTTTTCAGACTCCCGAGCTATTTTTAATGATTTTTTCAAAATTTCGTCGAAGTTTCATCAATTTTTTCAAAACCGTGACATGACAAACTCCTTATTAGTCCATTCTCTTTGACTTAGTGTCTAAGTCAACTGATCTGCAAGTGGGCAAGTGGATTGTGCAAGCTGACATGTGGCTAATGAGAATGAACCAGAGTGTGACACGTGGCAACAAGTGTAGGAATTTAGTCTCTCATGCTTGTTGACAAATGTCGATTTTTATTGGACCAAAAAGCCTAGTTAACCCTTCTTGTCGGTCAACCCAAGTCTATAAATGAGCTGACCCGGCCAGTTTAGTTTTCATGTCATTCTTTCTCTTTCCTTATTTTCGTCATTTTTCTTTTTCTAGATTTTTCTTTTGCGACTAAACTTCGACGGATCATAACTTTTGATTTGTCACTTCGATTTCAAAATCCACGAAAGGCTACGGATTCATATCGATATCTCTTTCTATCCTAGAGGTTTGAGCTAGATCCAATGTTGATTTCTAGATGGCCGGTTTACGATCAGTATTCGCGGTGGGATTCGTATTGTCGAGGTGAGTGACAGATTAACACCTGATCATATAATTATATATACATAAGAGGTGACTAGTGCTCATTATCATATACCAAGTACACACTAAAGGTGAGTATTGATCGATCATCACAAACCCTGAACCATGCCTAAACTAGAGGTGGCTATTGCTCGATCATCATAAACCCTACACCATGCATATATTAGGAGAGGACTTGTGCTCGATCATCATAAACCCTATTGATACTAGAGGTGACTAGTCACCGATTATCATATATCATGTACATACCACAAGAGTGATTATTTGATCATCATAAATCATACCTTACATACAATCGAAGTAACATTATCTCGATCATCATAACCATAAATCATGTACATAAAAGATGATTATTGCTCATTCTTCATAAAACTATACATATTATATCAAAAGGTGACTATTGATCGATCGTCATTAACCCTAAATCAGATATACACATGAGATATGTGCTTCATTAAATGCCTTTGATGATCCTAAATGGTTATTGTGGCGTAATATGAATCATGTAACGGTATACCTTCACAAATCTACAAATAATAAAGATTCATTAGTGAATGTAGAGGCATCACTATACAAGTAGGATGCCACATATACTGAGAATGAGGTTATTTCTGTAACACACTCAATCTTGGTTGCTCTAGAGTGAGGATATTTCTCTTACATGCAAGGTTTACCTGTTTGTAATAAAGTCTATTCATTTCATAATCGAAGTCTACTAGTTTATGAGACACTTGCTATTTAAAAGTATACTTTTGTACGTAAAGTCTACTCATTTGTATGCTAAGTCTACTAATTTCACGAGACACTTGCTCATATAAAAGTAGACATTCTGGGCAGTTGTTCTGAGAATATCACCTAATGAGACCATGATTTGGAATAGAATTTTGAACTCTGTAATCGAGGTCTGGGAGTTGTCGACTTACCATCGATGAAATCTTTCATCTTTCATTGATTATAATGTGGGGGGGTTATCCTTGATGACACAATGATATTGGAAGTTTATAGTATTGTGAATTTTGGGATGAGATCAATGAACCATCTAACCATGAATTTTGAGGGTCAAAGGAATTCAATTTTTGGGTATTGTTTGTCTGTCCCTTGTTGTTTTGGGCTAATTCATTATGGATTCTTGGTTTATGAATTGTTTCATTGCGCAGGGGTAGAGAGGGTTTGAGAAGAAGAAGAGAGGAGGATAGAGAGATGAGAGAGAAGAGAGACAAGTTGGGTTCGACCGAATGGATCAACTTCGGAGAGAGAGAGAATGACGCTGAAGAGAGAGAGAAGAGAGAGGAGATAGAGAGAGGGAAGAGAGAGAGGAGATAGAGAGACGCTAGGAGTGAGAGAACGAGAGAGAGAGATAGAGAGACGAGAGAGAGAGAGAGAGGAGAGAAGAGAGAGAGAGAGGAGAGAGAGAGAGAGCGATTGAGAGAGAGAGAGAGAGAGAGAGAGTTTTTTCGTTAGAGTTTTTTATTTTTTTTACAATTACAAAAATCCGTTACAACAGTTACAAAAATCCGTTAAGACAATTACAAAAATCTGTTAAGTTTTTAAGTTATTATCCTACGTGGACCAATAAAACAATGACACCTTGCAAGGTATGAATACCCCAAGACACCTTAGTCTTTTCCTATCTCCTATTCATCTCACTCTTTTGAAAATTTAATTTTTTTTGTGTCATCTGATTCATGTTATGAATATAAATTAAATATTTACTACACATTAACGTAACTCTTATTCATTATATAACCTCGTAATTATCTTTCGAGATACAAGTTATTACACTTTTCTGATAAATTCAGTAAGTAGTTACCATTCTTCTATTTGAAGATCCATGATTCATAATCATTTCTTATACACTTTTTACCATTAAAAGATTACTGGTAACAAGTGGTAACAAGTAGTAACAAGTATATAGGAGAAAATGAACTGCCTGGTCCAAATAAAAAAAATCCAAAGAAAAAGATAAAAAAGAGCTCAAGGGCAATACCGACATTGACTCGAAGAAAAAGGGCATATGCCTCGCAATGCGAAAAGAACGCCTTCGAGTGTAAGGATTAGGGCAGCCGCAGGGGCGAGAGAAGTTGACAGCCGTACAGATAAATGGCAAGAAGATCCAACGGTGGAGGAAGAAACCCTAGTCGAGTGAAGCAGTACTTGCTCCTCTTTAAATTGCGAAACCTCTCGCCCATTGCCTTCCTCTCTATCTCATTCTATCTCGCTCTTTCTTCTCAAGTCGGCGAGAGAGAACCAACCCCCTCCAAGCTTCTCAGGTCCAGATCTCTCTACCTTTTTCTCTCTCTTTTTCTCTTTTAGTTCTTTAGCTCTTGATGATTTGTATGCTGTGGTTGATTTGTGGTATGTATATGCATGTGTTTATGTGACTTTGAGCTTTGTTATTTGTTGATGAACTTGATTTTGGTTTAAGCTTTCTGTGTATGGCTAGATCTGTGGTTTTTGTGAAGACTGTTAGTTCGTTTGAGTTCATTTTACTGGTTTTTGACTTCAGGTCAAGCTTTATTTTACTGTTTTTCTTTCGAGATTTGTAGTTTGAGTAGAGAAAAGCTGTTTTGATTGTGAGTAAGATTATAGAGATGTATCGAGGATCTGTTTTGAGAGGTGTTTTTTCGAAAGTGTATTTTGAAATTTTAGATGGATTTTGGATTGTGCTTCATTATCTGGTTTGTGGATTTGTTTAGTTCCATGTGACTCGTTCCCTTGAAGCCATATTAATAGGTGTTGCTTTGTTGATTTGATTATCTCAAGTGGTTTTGTTGTCTGTTTGGGCAACGATGAAGCAGCTATATTTTCTGAATTTTCTGAAAACCTTTCTTTGAAAGTTTGATTTGATGATTTTTAAAATTATGTGGATTTGAGTTGGTTGTTTAGAATTTGGTAGCAACGATGATGAGTTGTTAACAGACCTGTAATGATTTGCGGAAATGATCGCATATCTTTTGAACATCTAAGGGGCTGAGTTTGCTGTAATATGTTTTTTTGTCAAGTCTTATGTGTTGTGTTTTTGTTACTGTGTCTTGAAGTATTGTGAAACAATGATGAGTTCTTAACAGACCTGTAATGATTTGCGGATATGATCGCATATCTTTTGAACATCTAAGGGGCTGAGTTCTGCAGTACTTCTGTGTGTTCAATTTTGTTTCTTAGTCTGACAATGGTTGTAGTTGTTATTTATGCATCTTTATCAACAGTTTGAGTTATGCAGACCTCTGATAATATGGTAACATGATCACACATCCCTTTGAACATCCAAGGGACTTAGTACTACAGTATTTTGTGTTGTGTGTATTGTTATGCAATCTGTGGTGTTTTGTATGAAATTAAATGGTTATGTGTTATACCTAGATTAAATGTCTGATAAGTTTTGTGCTTATTGCAGATTTAGCTAATTCATCATGGGTAAGGAAAAGTTTCACATCAACATTGTGGTCATTGGCCACGTCGACTCCGGAAAGTCGACCACCACTGGTCACTTGATCTACAAGCTTGGTGGTATTGACAAGCGTGTGATTGAGAGATTCGAGAAGGAGGCTGCTGAGATGAACAAAAGGTCATTCAAGTATGCCTGGGTGTTGGACAAGCTCAAGGCTGAGCGTGAGCGTGGTATTACCATTGATATTGCCTTGTGGAAGTTTGAGACCACCAAGTACTACTGCACCGTCATTGATGCTCCCGGACATCGTGATTTCATCAAGAACATGATTACTGGAACCTCTCAGGCTGATTGTGCCGTCCTCATTATTGACTCCACCACTGGAGGTTTTGAGGCTGGTATCTCCAAGGATGGGCAGACCCGTGAGCATGCTCTGCTTGCCTTCACTCTCGGTGTCAGGCAGATGATTTGCTGCTGTAACAAGGTGAGCCATTCTTATTCAATTGTGCTTGTATGAGTCATTATTGTTGTTATGATTGAGAAGTGTTTTTAACTTGTGTTTTGAACTTATGCAGATGGATGCCACCACTCCCAAGTACTCAAAGGCAAGGTACGATGAAATTGTGAAGGAAGTCTCTTCCTACCTGAAGAAGGTTGGATACAACCCAGACAAAATTGCCTTTGTCCCCATCTCTGGATTTGAGGGTGACAACATGATTGAGAGGTCCACCAACCTTGACTGGTACAAGGGTCCTACCCTCCTTGAGGCTCTTGACCAGATCAATGAGCCAAAGAGGCCCTCAGACAAGCCCCTCCGTCTACCACTTCAGGATGTGTACAAGATTGGTGGTATTGGAACTGTGCCAGTGGGACGTGTTGAGACTGGTGTCATCAAGCCTGGTATGGTTGTGACTTTTGGCCCCACTGGTCTAACCACTGAGGTTAAGTCTGTGGAGATGCACCACGAGGCTCTCCTTGAGGCTCTTCCTGGTGACAATGTTGGGTTCAACGTCAAGAATGTTGCCGTCAAGGATCTCAAGCGTGGTTTTGTTGCATCCAACTCCAAGGATGACCCTGCCAAGGAAGCTGCTAACTTCACCTCACAGGTCATCATCATGAACCACCCTGGCCAGATTGGAAATGGATATGCTCCAGTTCTTGACTGCCACACCTCCCACATTGCTGTTAAGTTTGGTGAGATTTTGACCAAGATTGACCGACGATCTGGTAAGGAAATTGAGAAGGAGCCCAAGTTCTTGAAGAATGGTGATTCTGGTATGGTTAAGATGCTTCCCACCAAGCCCATGGTTGTTGAGACCTTCTCTGAGTACCCACCTCTTGGTCGTTTTGCTGTGAGGGACATGCGTCAGACTGTTGCTGTTGGAGTCATCAAGAATGTTGAGAAGAAGGATCCATCTGGTGCCAAGGTGACCAAGTCTGCAGCCAAGAAGAAGTGAGATGTGCCTATGCAATCCGTCCTACTTTTAGCTAGTCTAGTTTTGCTGAACTTTCAATTTCAATATTTGTGTTATTCTCAAGTTTTGTGGACACATATGAAACCTTTGGTTCACAGTCCTCTAGCCTTGGTTGGAGGAGTTGAGCACCTAGATGTATTTCTGGGTGCTTGGCGAGCTGTGTTGCCGTCTCCCTTTTAAATTTCGTGTTTTTTTTCGGTTATACATTGAGGTGAGTTGTGTAGTTGCTTGATGAACAGCTTTCTTAATGTTGTAACTTTTTATATCTATGACTATCATTTTATAATCTTGTGTTTTCTTACATCTTTTCATTTAGCTTTATACTGTTCTGTCCTTGGATCTCATTAGCTTTAAACTCTTCCATTGCATTATTTTAGGTTGAGTACTTGGAAGTCCACAGTATCTCTGTATAAGGTCTCAGGTTGCATCTTGTATTGCGATTTCGGTCTTCCATTCCAATCTCTCGTTTGGAAAAACCCTTCACATGGACCTAGTCCGACTATTCACTAAGCGATTCCATCATCTATGGCGGATCCAGGATGAAACTCTTACATGGGTTAGTTGTAACGCTAAGAAAAAGTTTAAACGAATTTGACTTTTGAATGTGCTAGAAATTTTTGTTAATTTGAGGGTTGTGAAAGAGACGGTCGAGCTTGAGAATGTCAGACATTGAGACGTCGAGTAGCCTGCTAATACTACTAAAATTGGGAGGCAATGATGAGAATTTGAGAGCAACGAATTAGCAATTAAGGATGAGGAGCGGAAAGACTATGTTTGTGAATTTTAGAATTGAGACTTCAGAGTCGATGTCTAGCCAAAACGACATCATCAACTTGATTAATAATAACTAAAACGAATCTTTTCTTAGAAGAGCGATGGATTCAAATTGGTAAACAAGGGTTTGCAATAAGGAAATTAAGTAAAATACATTCTTCTTCATTGTCTTCAAAAGAGTTGCGCATGCAGCAGCTTATACTATATAGGAGAAAGAGTCAAGCTAGGACCTACATATTTTTAGCTATTCAAAGAATTTGCTTGACAGATAATAAGACTACGAAGTACAATTAGTCCTAATGCTGATTAACAAAACAAAAGAATGGTTAAGGAGGTTTGTTCGCATCAAGATTTTTTGTTTACCAGAAAATTCTCACCTCGGCTTAAGCCCAGGTGAGCCTGGGTCTGGATCCGCCGGTGTCAACGCTAGAATTTCTCTTTGGAGGTGAGAGGAAAAGAGAGTGCGTTTATGGCGGATCCTAAGAATTACCTGATATCCAGTCAAAAGCTTAATCGGAGATTCAAGAAATGGACCTTTTTCACTTGAGAGACTTGGTAGTTCAGTTCAATAGAACCGTCTCCTCACGAAGAACCTAGCCCGGGTTTCAACGAAGATATTTGGGTTTCTTTGTTTTTTTTGATAATTTGTGTTTTAGTTCAGTTAGGCCATCTCTAATAGAGAAGGTTATATCAGTTTTTTATTCTTTTTTTGTAAACAATGGACTCCAACAACAAAGGTCAATAATGCAATAGGGTTGAAGGTGGGTGTAGAGCCCTCAAGGTGACCATTTGGCTCTTGTGGGACTCACAAAACAACAACATTGTGCCTCATGCATAGAAATGACTATCTAATGGTCTATGTAAAATAAGGTTTGTAATCTAATGGTATTCGAAAGTTTAATTGAATATGCATGGTTGATATTAATTAGTTTGTTAACTAATAAAAAAAAATTATTTGCTTTCAACTTTTGGATATAAATCCAAAAAGAAAAAACATAAGTAAGGTTTATGTATTATTTTATTTGTTCAAAAAATTATGTAGGTAGCAGTTGTACTCCTAAAATCATAAAATATTTAAAAAGGCTAAAATTTAACTCCTCCTTATTGGAGATGGTTCACTTGCTCAAGAATAAAAAAATAATATTCTGAGGGCCAAATTTTCGCCCCAGCCCCAATATAACTCTCTTATTAGAGATGGCCTTAGCACTTGGCCAGGGGCTATTATCCATCTCACATATTGCATATAGGTCATTCGGTTTCACAAGAATCTCAAATACAACAGCGAATTGACGTGTGGACATGGGGAAACTTCTCAAATCTTGGTAAAAGTTCATAATTGTTTTCAACTTTCAAAAATGTGCCCAACACTAACATTTCAAACAAAATATGTATGTCTATGAATACACTGCTCCTCCATTCATCAGTTGTAGTTGATTTTCACAATGCCAGAAGTACACCACTGTGCCGCCAGCTACTGAGAATCAGAAGATGTGCATATAGACGCATGTACCAGCATCCAGTGAAATGTGTTTCAGCACAAGTTCCACATCTGCAGAAGATAAATACATCCAGTTATAAAAAGCAGCCATAAAACATGAACAATAACACGTTTGTCCACTGTCAGATAAGCTGATTTAAAATTAGAAGAACTCCGGATAATAGAGTATAAAAAGTGAGTTCGGGGAACTTTCTTGAAACTAAACTTCATAACTCCCCTTTGCAAGGGCCTCTTGTGTGGTACAACTGAGAAAACTCTATTAAGAGACATTTGGTATCTACCTAAGTTTATCATAACTCTTTATCACTGCCAAGATGTGCCTTTCTTGCTGCTTCTTCAGCTTGGTCTAAGACAAAAGTCTTGAGTGATTCAACATCCCTTGGCCCTGATCATTTGCATAAGAAACAACAACAAGCTGAGATATTAGACTAGAAAAAGATATTCAAAAAATTAGCGTGAAGTGCCTGCAAATCTGCAGTCAATTCAAGTCAATTGATACAGAGCATACACAATTGTCAGTTCCATACATAATCCAAATGTTGAGGGAGAGGGTCTGATTAACCAAATGATAACACAAAAGACCAAATGATGAAAAAAGACTTGTGAATTTAAACACATAAAAAACTGATTTAAATTTTTTATAGTACCCGAAATCCCCCAAACCCACAGTGCAGACAGGGTCAATCTCAACCTGAGCCTCTGCTGAACACTAGGATTTTTAGTAGGCAAGAAATTCTAGAAATTAGACAATAGGCACTGTTAGCGGGTTTGAAAACCAGACCTCATTGTCCATATGAAAATGATGATTTTTCTCGACTAGATTTGGATACTACCTAGACTAGCTAACTATAATCTGAGGTATAAAAATTGACTATCAGACACCTACAGAAACTACTTCCCTTCATAAACATTTTCATACATCATTTAAAGATGACAGTCATTGTGTTTTGCTTACCACGGCCACCATGCAAACAGTTTCTCTGAATGATTTCCCCAGAAACATAATAAACAAAGTAGCAAAGTAACTTAAACACTTAACAATGTTCACTCCACTCCCCTCTCCTACCAAAAATAAAAAGAGACCCAAAACTAGATAGATGGATAGATTTTCTACATAGCAACTAATTAGACGTAATGTATTGCATCTTTCATATTTGTATACTTAATCTTTTAAATAGTAACGTGTTTTCAATGTTAGTGATGTACAATATTGTCAGGATCGCAACCATCCAGCGTTGTAATATTATAAAACTACAGAATAACTAATGTTGCGATCAATTAGGATGTCCAGAAGAGTATTATCTTTAGCCAAGTAGCTTTTTAACAAATAAATGTATCGGATGATACACAAATATACATGGGATCTAGTACTATGCTTCTCCGACTACATAAGTAAACACTGTAAACAAACCCTTCAGAGGAAGGCAGATCATGCAAGAGTTGTAACTTGTAAGTTGTAAGGATTGAAAAGAGATGCATAGACACTTGCAGCAGATAAAATTTATAATGAAGTAGTACTGACTCGTAGCACTACAAGGCTAAGTTTAATAAACTAGAATCAAGTAGCAGAATGTGAATCCTAACCTTGATATTTTGCAACTTCTTCTCCCTCAAAGAATAGCTTAAACGTAGGATAAGAATGAATATCAACTTTGGAACACACCGGTTTACTCGTACTGCAATCAACTTCCCCAACCTCTATCTCATCTTCACTTTCCACCGCCTTCCCGAAATCCTCCCACAATGACCCCAACTTCTTACTGAAAATCAAATTGTACTCATCACTACCAAGCACAAAGTAAAAAAAAAAACAACAACAATCTAATAAGTCCAAACTCAATCATAGACTCTATCTCATCCGAAAAACTTACCAATGTTTACACCATGGCACACAGAACTTCACACACCACGCAGTGTCTTTCTCCTTCACCTGAAAAAAAAAAAAAAAAAAAACACAATGATGGATTTTTTTCCAAAAACAAATAAAAATAAAAATTTGGGCACCAAATCTAACACTAGGGATTGAACTAGAATCTGGGCCCATAAAAATATAATCTGTATGAAATATGGGGATGCATAAGTAGAATGGATCTGCGATTTGGAATTGAAATAAGTGAAGAATTTGAAAGGGGTGTTGGGGATGTTATACCTTATCGGAGAAGGTGTCAGCGGTTAAGGTTATAACCTCAGCTCTGGTGTGGATTGTTAGCAGAAGAAGAAGAAGGGACATGAGAACTAGAGAAGCTGCTAACTGGGTTTTCATGGCTGCTACCCAAGATTTGTAAATTTCAGGCTAAATTTAGATTTACGACGAACCAAAAATCTGCCGATTCAGTTTCGTACTCCCCGTCCCAATTTACAATATACTAATTCTGAGTTGGGGAAAACACTGTTTATTTACTGTAGCAGTGGGCCTCAGACTTTTTTATCCCAATCAGCCCAAAACTGTTTTGGTCCAAAACAAATGCTCACTTCAAATGCTCCAAATCAAAGTCGAACCTCATCCGAAACACACAAGAAAGACAATTTTCTCTCTCTGTCTCTATCGCTCACCGTGAAACAGCTTGCCGTGCCGACCGTTTTCAGCAACTTACCTTGGCTCTTCTTTGTATCTCCTACGCTGCTCTTCGCCGTCTCGGAATGTGATTCATCTTCTCCTCTGTTTTTTTCCCAAGCAATTCTCTGATCTATGCCATCTGCCTTTGAAGGCTTTAAATCGCCGTCGCGACCAACCGCCCCTCAGGCCTTTGCACCAAAACCGAAACACAGCTGCCGTCTTGCTCATAGTCGTCTTCCAGATAGCTGACGTCGAACCGGTATGTGCCTCCCTCTCTCTCTCTCTCTAATGTGTTGCTTTGGTGAGAAGGAATAGGCCTTACGGTCTTTGAATTTATGCGATTGATGAGGCCGGTAGGGTGATTGCGATTTGAGTTTGTTTAGGTCTAGGTTTGTTTGTGTTGTTGGTGTTGTTTGTGTTTTGTCGGTTCCATTTACTAACTCGGCAGATGGGGTGATTGCAATTTGAGCTTGATTTGATTTTATATTGATTGTGGTCATTGGGTTAACTATCAATGGTCATTGTGGTCATTGGGTTAACTGTGTTGATTTTGGTCATAGGCATCAGAGTATTCGAATTTATCTGGTAAATAAGGACGGCTATCCTTTGGAAATCGGTTTTCTCTGTTGGGTGTTATGAGAATTATATACAAATCTTTGATGAAAGGTTTCATTTCAATTTATTAAGATGAGGATGCATGTAACTAGCCAAAGTGTGGCAAGAGTTGAATGAAAAGAAAACTAAACCATATTCAGCTCACCTATCCAGATGATGAAATATATATGCAAATCTTTGATTTAGCAGGTTGTTTGAGTTTTCTGGTGTTGATAATCATGAGTGTGAATCACAAGTGAAAGAAAGATACCCTTCTTATAAAGATTGCAAGCTCGAAGAAAATCATATATACAAGAGTTTACTTTACAGAATGAGAAAAGTTAAAATTAAGAATGGATGTTCCCTCATTCAAGTAATAATGGCATGACAGGTTTAGTTGAGTGCATTCATCTTTTGATTTCAGTGATCTGATTCTATGAGACTTGCACCTGAGAGTGAGATGTGTTGCATTTGTAGTACTGGGTGTAAAAAATGAATAATTCTTTAAACATGTTTTACATACGACTTTTTCAATTGTGTTTCTTTTGCAAAATACTCATGTACAGTGCAGTGTCAGCGTTTCTCAATCATCCAAGCCAACATATAATAATATAATCTCTCTGTTTTCTTTGGTTTATTTCTGTGTTCAATAGTTAGTTGTTTGCAGTGATTTGGTTATTTGCTTTCAGTTGCTTCCAACTGCTTTTCGCCTGCTTTACCGTCTTTGCTATTTTTGTAACTTTGACTTTGATTTTTTTTTTTTTATTGTTATGAGGCAGTGGTTCCATGCTATACTTTTATATCCAACTTAATCACGAAACTCCAAACCCAAGAATTTAGAATTAGGGAGTAGGCCTGATGCGTTTTGAGTTAATGATAATCTGATTAATTGGGCAAGGTACACAGTTATTAGGATAGCCTATAACCATATTCTAGAATTATTAAGGGTTTAGGGTTTCGGAATAAAATCATTATCTGACAAGAGGGGGCGGTTAATGTTAGAATGTATGATTATAATGGTACTTACATGATTTAGTTGGAACTGAGTTGCAAGCTGAGACAAGCAAGACTGGCCGACTTTCATTCATTTAGTAGCAATAGATAACTAATTAGTTACTTCCATAGTTTGATACTGTGTTTTCTGATCTTTTTACATATTAAGGTGTCTTCTGGTGATCTTTTTTCAGGTCCTGTTTGGTGGTCACTATGGTGTCTATTGTTGATTCTTGGTTCTGGATTCTTTGGGGTGATATCCAATTCGTCTGTTCTCAAGGTATGCCTAATGCTCTCAAATTTCATTTAGTTTGATATCCAATTCAAATATTTCAAATACATGTAGGTCATCTTCAGTTAATAGAGTAAATAAAAAGAAATGAACAAACTCATAAAGCTAATGATCTATGTAAATACAGACATGCCCACACATGGCAAGCCAAATGAGTGTGATCATATTTTGCTTGGCAGTAGGTTTGTAATTGTGATAAGTTTAATTCAGTATATACTTCTAAAACATACTCTGAGCTAATTTAAGCATTGCATTTCGAGTTTAAAACACAACTTCATTTCATCATAACCTGCTATCCCAAAACCAAAGTTTTCACAGACAGAGAAAGAACTTTGCATGTCGTTTTAACTAACCAGTTCTGAAAGAATGATCTTATACATGTACCAGTTCTTACTTTAGCACTGTCGACTACCAGTTCTTATTTGGTTGATTGCTTTTCTTTTTCTGAATCACAATTTTTTTTTTCTGAATTTGAGTTTGAAAATTCCCCAAAACATTCCCTTTTTCTTTAAAAACAGAGCACCTTAGACCTTGACATTACTACATTGGTTCTTCTGCAACCTATCCCCACATCTGTGCCAGTCCATAAAGGTAGTTTTGGAATCAGTTGTACCAATTCTCCATTTTGTTGATGCCTACTGCTTACTACTATGTGGTTATTTACATGAGACAATTGGTTGGTGTATATAACTACATATATATTGAGTATGAGACCAATAATCAGTAATTAGGCAGTAGATTGATAAGTTAATACCATATTGTCATATATATCAGAACAAATTGAAGTATGCACCTGATCTAGAATGCTGTTTGTATAACTATATAGAATACCGTATTATCATATATATATATATATACACACACACCGATATATGTATATATCAGAACAGGTTGAAGTAAATAGTTTGGCTGCAATGCTTTGAAGTGCTTACTTTCATCTCATTATGCAATTGCTTTTGATAAAATGGGTAATATTTTTCATTCCTCTATTGAAAGGAATGAACCAACAGAATCTTCAAATGTTAAAGAATTCAATGAAAAAAAAAAAAAAGCTTCTTCAATGTATGGCTGTACAGTATAGATGTTTTTATTCAAAAAAAAAAGAAAGTATAGATGTTTTTATTTCTGAGTTTTTGTAAGAAGCATGGTTTTACATAATAAAAGAAATTCCTTATACATACTAGATTCCATTACGAATATTGTTTATTTCCGTTGCCCTGTCTATTTACATTATATCTTCATCTTCAGTTACAGTAAAGAGAGTACTGTATCAAGTATCAACGGGATAAAATGACTTTGCATCGGATATTAACAATATTTCTATTTTTTTGTAGGTTCCAATTGAGCCGCTAAGAGGCAGTTTCTTTGTTCACGTTCTGTGTTCTTTTCCTTCAACTTGATTGAAGGGATGTCTTTATGCTTCTGCTTGATTCACTAATTTAAAGTTGCATTGTATTGGTATTTCTTTGTCTACTTTGACCAAAAATAAATATAAGTTATTGACACAAGACTGTTTTTATCACAGGTAGAAATTTTTTTCCAGACAATGATTCTCTAGAAAGTGCAGGAAATGGTGAAAATGGTGGTTTATTAGTAAAAGAGGAATGGAGTTCAATCTTCAGGTACAATGAATAAGCTTATTTTGCAACATAGTGTCAAACTTATTAGCAAACGGAAACATATAGAAAATTGTTTTGCAACATTGTTTTGTCCTACTTGATTTTTGCTTACAGAAACAGATCAAAAGAAAACATGAAGCAGCTTATTTTGGAAGCCGGCATCATAAATCTATTGTTGTAATTCAGATAAAGACCGATTAGTCTTCAGATTGCTTCATTTCACATGTATTTCATTTTAGGTATTTTTCGTTAATCAAACCATGATTCGTTACAATTTTCTATCCTCCAAAACCTAATGTTATGTTTTTGCTTAGATTATAACCACGTGCAAGTTGCACGAGACATGAGGCGGTCCTTTATTTGTTACTTTTGTTTTAATAAATAAAAGTGAGAGATAAAACTTGGTCGGGTCAGAGAGCTTAATGGGCCTGAAGCTAAGTTTTACTCCTGAAGTGATCAGGAATACATTGGGATGCCGGTTTTGATGAAATTAGATGAGTGTGGGAGACAATATACTAAAAATCGAAGCTGGCAGTAAGGAATTCACAAATCTGAAAATTGAAACCGACCAGATTAAAAGAGGGGACGCGCGGCGAGATGTGGAAGGGAGGGTTTTCTGTTCAAAGAGAAACCCACAAATTTTCTTATTCTTTTTCTTAGCCATCCATAGATTTCACCTTTAACCAAATTATTTAACACATAATAAATCACTTTTGGCTGTAAATCATGTCTTCAAATATAAAGAAGATGGCTTCAGCCATAAGAAATCTAATAAGCCGGGGAAAATTAATCAAGAAAGTAAAGGGGATCATATATATATGATAGTCCTCAACTAGAAATTTAGAATGAAAAATTACACGAGTCTTGGTAACTACAAGGATCACTGTCTACGTCTCCTTCCATCAAGTAGCTATAATATCCCTTGTTCGTATTGGTTTGAACCAAATCTGATGATGACTCCGCTCTTTCCAAGGCATCATTGGTAGAAGAACAAAACCAAGGTATCACCCCTAGATCAAAGTCACCAGAATCAAAACCAGTAGTTGAATCCCCCGAAGAATTACCATTAACTTCAAGCCCTAACCCTAAAGGACATCCCTGAGCATCAGTGTGTCCATTCACTCTTAATCCACCACCAACACCATGATCAACACAATAATTACTTGTAGTTAAACACAAAGAATTACCACTAATACCAGTGGTTAAATCCCGCGAAGAATTACCACTAACTTCATGCCCTAACCCTAACCCCAATTCCAGCCAAAAGTTATCACTAATGCCAGTGGTAATTGGATCCCTCAAGGAAGTATTACCAACATCATGACACAACCCTAAAGAACAATATCCATTACCATCAAAGGTTCCATTTATTGTTAAACCACCATCATGAACACCATAATTACTTTCACTTGAAGCCAACAAAGGATTACTAATAATGCCAGTAGTTGCATCCCTTTGCCGTAGCCCAACACAACACCCCTTACCATCGGTGTCTCCCTCTAATCTTAGACCACCAGAGCTTAACAGATCAGTGTAACTACTTTCATACCCTGACCCTATAAGACGTCCATCATCACCAACATTAACGATGCCGATATTGTATTTCTGATCGATAACACCACCCTCAAAACTGGTTTCTTTACAGGAACAATGTCTCAACTTCTTGTTGATCTCTTCATCAAGCTTCAAATACTTCTCTCTCAATGATGCGAGTCCCTCAACAGTTTGACAGGCCATCATCTCGTTCTCAATCTCTTCCTTCACACCCATCACCTTTTTCTTCTCCTGTAGCTGCCTCATCAGATTGAGCCCCTCGGCAGATTTAGTAGTTGTTGGTTGAATGTGGTAGTTATCATTGAGAACTTCATTCACCGATGAGTGTCCAAAAGCATAAGATCTACCTGCTTTCGAAACCACAAGAACTGCAAGTCGTGTGTCATTAAAATCCTTGCACAAACGAGCAGCCTTACCAAACAACCCTCTACGCCTCTTTGAGAAACTCACGTCTATTTTGGCTTTATCAATTTTTGTTTGCCTGCAATTCTCTTCTTCTTCTAGCGTATGTGTTCCCTCGTTCCTCTTTCTTCCCGGTGTTGTTTGCATCGTCTTCTTTCTCTGCGTACAGTTTTCTTCTCCTGCTTCCAATGCATGTGTTCGCTCCTTCCTCTTTCTCCCGATCGCTGCCTCCATTATTTGTTCTTAGATTATGTTTCTCGGTGGTTTAGACTTTAGAAAATACAGTGCAGATTGGGATCCAACTATCGGGAGCAGTATCCGACATATATAGTTGTTACATCAATTATACCTCATAGCATTAGGCCTTCTACATGCACACATTAGGAAAGAAAAACTTAAACTAACCCACTCATGATTAGGTGAATTAGACTTCTCATGATCTCCACGGATCTACTATATAAGAACAGTTTCATTCCGTTTTTGCCCTCACTGTTGGTTCCGTATTTCCGCATGTGCCCTCGCCAGCCGCTTCGGTCTGTCTTCTTCGTTTTGGTATTCAGTTTGGTCACAGAGAGAGAGATACTAGTGCAGCTGGGTGGGAAAAGAGATGGGAAGACGACATTGATTTCAACCGACTTAACAGTGGATCATTTATGTGCAACCATTTGTGTTTATGGAAATCCAAGTATCTATATATCTTCTATTCATGATTCATATTTGGTTGGTCAGCACTATCTGTTTGCAACTGCGGGTCATCCCCTTCCTATGTTATATACTTGTATAGTTATTCTTTTGAGATTAGATGCTTACTGTTGCAATATGGCTTGGTTACGTTTTCTCAGACCGGAATGACTACTCAATTGTGATGGAACTGCATGGGTAAGAGAATTAACACCAGAAACCCGCAGCATTGCGCCAGCAGTCTATCAAGTAATAGAACAGAATTTGTGTCATTATTCACAACAAAGTCATGCACGTACATACCCACAAGAGTCTACAACAGAACCATAGAATATGAACCAAGAACAAAAGCTAACCGGACACATAAGATACACTCCTAATACAGCCTGAAAGAAAAAACCCACAAAAACCTGTGCATCATCTTATTCACCACCAACAAAACCACTCTCAATCAAACCCCATAACCATCTCATTCCCCAAACTCCTGATCACCTTTGGAAGCCTCTGAGACATCACATCCCCTTCCCCATAAGGAGGTTGCCTCCTCTGCCTCTCCTGTGGTGACTGCTGCCTCTCATCTTCCCTGTATGGTGGTTGCCTTCTCTCATCTTCCTCGGATGGTTTCTCTCTCTCGTCTTGCCTCTCGTCCTCCTTGTATGGGGTTGTTCTCCTCCCTGCCTCCTCCTCCGCGGTTTCCTCCCTCTCATGTCCCGTGTAAGGAGTAGATGCTTGCACCGAGGGCAAGATCACAGACTCACGCTGAGCGTGAACAATGCGGCTCAACCGATCCTCATTAACACCAAATGCAGCTGCAAGTTCAGGTCCTCTGAGCTCCCTAAGAACAGAGCTAGCACCGACTAAGAACTGTGGCCTGTTCTTGCGTGCAGAGGTGGTGAATCCAAAGAACTCGAATGGCCCGGTTCTTGATGCAATTTGACAGAATGGGAAGTACCTTGGGACCCAAAACACATCCCCCTCTTGAACTTTTGTATTCATTGCCGAGGTTCCGTTTGGAAACACAATCTGTATTGTGCCGGAGCCTCTCAGAACAACACCGTACTCTGTTGCTATAGGGTTCACATGTGGTGCCATCATTGACCCTGCAGAGAGGTTGACAAGGAAGACACCAATGCCAGAGTCTTTTAGAGGCGAGTAATCAGATTCGTCTAGTGCCTTGCTCCAGCCATAGTCGTTTTTGAAATCTGCAGATCTCTTGAAGAGATTGTAAGCATCATGAGATTTTCCTTTTCCCTTGAAAGCATCGGGATCGTCGTCTCTCCTCATAAACACAGAGTTGAAGAGCTTCCTCCATGACCATGCTTGTATTTCTTCATCTTCATGGTGCTCTGGTTCTTCTGTGTAGCCCACCATTCTCTTCATTTTTTGGAGTCTGTCCGGCTCTTTCAGCTCTAGGAATTTTGACCAAAGGCTTGGTGGATGAGGTGAATCGGTCACATATACAATCGGGCCATCTTGTTGTCTTGACAAGAGATCACTTAGTTCTGTTGATGTAACCTGTAATTGACACACAACATTTTTGTCATTTATCAATTAACCATCCTCCAATTTAAACCAGTTGGTGAAACTAGTTCAACTCTCATTTTCTTACCATATTGATTAACCTATGTCGATTTGAAAAAAATTCTACATACTAGCTGAATATTGATCAAAACCCTACTTCACTAAGTGTAAAATCAACAAAATACGGTATGAAGTGAAGCTTACATTGAATGCACTTTCAAGTATTTCCTGGTCAAATCCAGCGAGTACAGATGCTGGGTTATATCCTCCACCGATGTAGAAAGACTGCATTTGTAAAATACCAAAATGAGGTAGATATTTTATCGGTAATAAACAAGGGACAAGAACGAAAAACTATTATCAAAATACATAGTAATGGAAATTTGTGAGTGTCATGAAGTGAGATTGACACATGTACCTGCAAAGTACCCATTCCCAAACTCTCAGATGTATCAACGCTACAAATAATGTGAAGTCTCTGACCCTCCCCTGTATTCACCAAATAAAACGCCGAACCAGCCGGAATTCTGTACACATCCCCAGCCCTCAATCTCCTCTCTCCCAGTTCATCTTTGTATATCAGCCCTACCTTTGCTTCCCCTGCAAGCAATTTTAAACAAACCACACAAAACGATGACGTTTATTCACCGTCTTTAATCTCCTACTTAGCAAACATGCAATTCAAAACCAAAAGCAAAAGCCGCAAAAGAGAACGTATAAGAATTTTCATAGGGAATTTTCATAGGGACATACATGTTTGTGATACCTACATTTACTGATATAACAACAAAATTGTTGTCGTTTTAGTATTAAAGGTAATACTTAACTTACGACAAGAACAATTTGTTATCATGGTAGTAACTTGGTTCAATTATGTGTAAATGTGTAAAACAAACGTAGTAATTGTGTTATCAATGTTGTAAATTTTATCCAATTAACTTATAATTTTTGTTTAATTAGTGATAATTAGTGGTAAATGAGTGTATGTTATGCATCCGGAGTGTATATATATCTCATTTGTATGAAGATAACCGAAACCCAACACAATTCAGATTTCAGAAGCAACCCTTTGAAGGGAGATTGCATACCAGAACGTACGAAGAGGATCAAGCTGGAATCCATGTACTGAGGAACAAAGAGGGACTTGGGCTCCATTGTGATAAACCCAATATGCATTGGCTTATCAACAATTCTGCCACCTACGGTTTTCACCACTCTCATTTCCCCAGCCTTGGTTTTCACCACCTGCTTTGACTTCCCCAACAAGAACCAATCTTCGTCTCCCATCATAGCTTCATGCTCTTGCTCTTCCTGCTCTTGATCTGGGTCTTCTCTCTGCTTCCCCCAGTCTTCATCTCGATATCCAACGGCCTTTGACAATCCATAACACATAACGAGCGCAATAACCAGCAGGCTAATGACTCTGTTTCCCATTTTGCTCTGTTTCTTTTCCTCTCTAGCTAGCTAGCTGTGTTTGATCTATGAACTATGAAGGTTCGGGGTGTGAGATTTCTTAATGAGGTAGGTGAAGTGGCGACGGGTTTTTGTAGGAGAAGAGTGATAGACACGTGGGATTCATGCAGAGCTGGTAGGATCGGTGGCGGGTTTTGGTTTAGACAGACATGGGAGATGGAAAGAAGTAGTAGCAGCACACTCGGTGACAATGTCATGTCGTAGGGAATTAGTAGTCCAACTTTCGGTGTGTCCCTTCGCCACAATTTAGAGATCTTTTCTTTCTTCATCATTTTTCTTTTCTGCTCTGGTTGTCATTTTATGCTTGTCACCTGCATGCTTTTGTTGTCACGTATGCATGGATGCTATATTTTGTATTGTGGGTTTCTGATGGGGCAAAACAGAATATTGATACGGTGTAATGGATAAGGCGTTTTATCGAAATAAAACTTCAGTGAAGAAGAACTCAATTTTGAACTCAATTGTGAATTACCTTTATTTTGTTGATGGTACCAGAATTTTAATTTTCGCAACGACTACAACATGTCATAATTTAAATGAGACATATGCGTGTGAAATGTTTCTTTTGGCTATAATCACTACCAGAAGAAAAGCTTTAGTCGACGAAAATAAAAAAACCAGGCCGACGAAATTTTCCTTCGTCTGCTAATTTAAAATTTTCGTCGGCTATGGTCAACTTTAACCGACGAAATTTTAATTTCGTCGGCTGAATAATTTTTTTCGTCGGTTATAGTTTGTGAACTTTAGCCGACGAAATTTTTAAAAGTTTAGCCGACGAAAGTTTTAAAAGTTTAGCCGACGAAATTTTTAAAACTTTAACCGACGAAATTTGAAAAGTTTAGCCGACGAAAAATATAATTTCGTCGGCTTTCGTGCCTTATATTTGCAGATCTAGACAACAACTCATCTGGGAAAAAAAAACTATACGTAGAACCTTCAAACGCAAAAAAGTCGTGAAATAAGATATGACCAGAATGGTGAAATACTTATACGGTTGAAAAATCACGGTATTCCGGTAAAGTCTCGGTGCCGATAGTTGCGGTCAATGTAATTTACCCTTATTATTCACTATGCTGCAAATTTGGCGTTTGGTGTCTGATTGACTATTATGATACCTTTCCGGAAGCGTAACGACCCTACGAGTCAAACTCATTGCTATTGCTATGACATATGGGCCTTTTCGGCCATCCGAGTCCGTTTAGGGCTTCAAAATGTAGTTTTCTTATTTCCGATTAGAGTTAACCGTTTCGATCGAGCCCTTAACATTGTTGAATCCAGTTGAACTTTTTACCATAGACATCTTTCGTCATAATGATCATATCTGACGGTCGAATTTTGGTTTGTAAATTTTAGTCATCGGAATTACAACGTGTCTTACTATTTACCGTTATTATTCCCTATGGGGAGCCCTATCGTCAGAAGGTAAATGTCTCAAATTTTTATATGGGCAGTTGCGTCTCATTTACGTTCGTGTGGAAGGTTTGACCAAACTACGTAATATAGAGGGAGATATGAGCGTTTTCGTGTGATAAGTAACGATGGATTAGGGTTGACCGTTTCGATCGAGCCCTTAACGTTGTCGGATCCAGTTGAATTTTTTACCATAGACATCTTTCGTCATAATGATCATATCTGACGGTCGAATTTTGGTTTGTGAATTTTAGTCATCGGAATCACAACGTGTCTACTAATGTTGTATAACTTGTTTAGTAGGTTATAAAACTTTGTGAACCAACTCTACATAAGAAGCAAAATTATCAAAAATCTTGTGAAATAAGATGTGTTCAGAATGGTGAAATACGGCTATGGTTCAAAAATCACGTAAATCGGGTAACGTCTCAGTGCCGATAGTAGCGGTCAACCCTATTTACCGTTATTATTTCCTATGGGGAGCCCTATCGTCGGAAGGTAAATGTCTCAAATTTTTATATGGGCAGTTGCGTCTCATCTACGTTCGTGTGGAAGGTTTGACCAAACTACGTAATATAGAGGGAGATATGAGCGTTTTCGTGTGATAAGTAACGATGGATTAGGGTTGACCGTTTCGATCGAGCCCTTAACGTTGTCGGATCCAGTTGAATTTTTTACCATAGACATCTTTCGTCATAATGATCACATCTGACGGTCGAATTTTGGTTTGTAAATTTTAGTCATCGGAATCACAACGTGTCTACTAATGTTGTATAACTTGTTTAGTAGGTTATACAACTTTGTGAACCAACTCTACATAAGAAGCAAAATTATCAAAAATATTGTGAAATAAGATATGTTCATAATGGTGAAATACGGCTATGGTTCAAAAATCACGTAAATCGGGTAAAGTCTCAGTGCCGATAGTAGCGGTCAACCCTATTTACCGTTATTATTCCCTATGGGGAGCCCTATCGTCGGAAGGTAAATGTCTCAAATTTTTATATGGGCAGTTGCGTCTCATCTACGTTCGTGTGGAAGGTTTGACCAAACTACGTAATATAGAGGGAGATATGAGCGTTTTCGTGTGATAAGTAACGATGGATTAGGGTTGACCGTTTCGATCGAGCCCTTAACGTTGTCGGATCCAGTTGGATTTTTTACCATAGACATCTTTCGTCATAATGATCATATCTGACGGTCGAATTTTGGTTTGTAAATTTTAGTCATCGGAATCACAACGTGTCTACTAATGTTGTATAACTTGTTTAGTAGGTTATACAACTTTGTGAACCAACTCTACATAAGAAGCAAAATTATCAAAAATATTGTGAAATAAGATGTGTTCATAATGGTGAAATACGGCTATGGTTCAAAAATCACGTAAATCGGGTAACGTCTCAGTGCCGATAGTAGCGGTCAACCCTATTTACCGTTATTATTCCCTATGGGGAGCCCTATCGTCGGAAGGTAAATGTCTCAAATTTTTATATGGGCAGTTGCGTCTCATCTACGTGAGAGTTTTTTGTGTGGAAGGTTTGACCAAACTACGTAATATAGAGGGAGATATGAGCGTTTTCGTGTGATAAGTGACGATAGAATATGGTTGACCGTTTCGATCGAGCCCTTAACGTTGTCGGATCCAATTGAATTTTTTACCATAGACATCTTTCGTCATAATGATCATATCTGACGGTCTAATTTTGGTTTGTGAATTTGAGTCATCGGAATCACAACGTGTCTACTAATGTTGTATAACTTGTTTAGTAGGTTATACAACTTTGTGAACCAACTCTACATAGGAGGCAAAATTATCAAAAATCTCGTGAAATAAGATGTGTTCAGAATGGTGAAATACGGCTATGGTTCAAAAATCACGTAAATCGGGTAAAGTCTCAGTGCCGATAGTAGCGGTCAACCCTATTTACCGTTATTATTCCCTATGGGGAGCCCTATCGTCGGAAGGTAAATGTCTCAAAATTTTTATATAGACGGTTGTGTCTCATCTACGTGAGAGTTTTTCGTGTGGAAGGTTTGACCAAACTACGTAATATAGGGGGAGATATGAGCGTTTTCGTGAATTTATAGACTTTAGCCGACGAGATATTAAAAAAGTCGTCGGCTAAGGTCAAAAAATTTCAAAATTTTTTGGGCAGTAAACCAAATTTGGAGGAAAATTTTCAAAGGACTTTAGCCGACGAAAATATATGAAAAGTCGTCGGCTAAAGTCGAAAATTTTCAAAATTTTCAACCAAAATTTTTTGACGGTCAACCAAAATTTTCAAAAGAGTTTAGCCGACGAAATTCTTTATTTTCGTCGGCTAAAGTTCTTTATATAGGAGTTGTACCGAAGATAAGAAGTCTATTATCTGCCAGATTTTCTTCTCGGCCTAGCTCCACCGTCAAGCCACCGGAGACCGCCACACTTGTCCCAAAAGCTTCGCTGTCGTCTCTACTTCATTGCTGGATAGGTGGTGCATCGAGTGGCGCCGCCGTGAGGGATAAATCGAGCCTAAAACTCCGCCGGTTCGGATTCGGTGTCGATCAAAATTCTCCTTCCTTAGGTCACCATTTGGTGAGTTCTATATATGGATAAGTTGAGTTTGATTAGTACTACATTCCCCTAGAATTTGGTAGCTCGATTCGGTGTGTGTGAAGAGAATCGAAGATTTGAAGTTTTTAGTGTTTAAAATTGGGGATTTTTATATTTTGATTCAATTGACCTGTTTAGGCTTAGAATTAGGCTTTGACTTCTTCTAGAAAGTTGTTCGAAATGTTGAGAGGAAGATTCTGTCAAATTTTGGTCGTGATTGGAGGTGGCCGAAAGTTTCTGCAGTTTATTTTTTCAAAAACCAGCAACTTTAGCCGACGATATTTAAATACTATATTCGTCGGCTATCGTATTTTTTAATTTTTTTATAAGGTTAAGCCGATGAATTATAGCATATTTCGTCGACTATAGTTCTTTTTTTAATTTTTTTATAAGGTTTAGCCGATGAAGTATACTATATTTCGTCGGCTATAGTTATTTTTTAAAATTTTTATAAGGTTTAGCCAATGAAATATATTATATTTCGTCGGCTATAGTTCTTTTTTTAATTTTTTTATAAGGTTTAGCCGACGAAATATAGTATATTTCGTCGGCTATAGTTATTTTTTAATTGTTTATTATACACTTTAGCCGACGAATATCTTAATTGTTTCGTCGGCTAAAGTCTGGGAAAAAAACCGACGACATGTTTTTCGTCGGCTAACTGTGGGACTATAGCCGACTAAAAAAAAAATTTCGTCGGCTAAAGTCATCGCCGACGACCTTTTCCCGACGAAATCTTAGCCGACGATGGCTCGTCGGCTAAGATCTTAGCCAACGAATTAAGCGAACAAGCCGACAAAACTTTTTCGTCGGCTAAAGTGCTTGTCCTAGTAGTGAATAATGACCGTAAGTTGCTTAAGTACTGCTGCAAATGAATTCGAGAAGTTCACCGCTGGTTGTGACAAAAATTTAAAGTCCAGATACAATCTATAAGATAGAGGTATAATTCGGTACCAAGTGATATTTTCTTTTACATTATGCTTTTAGGGTAGTGCTAGAGAGTCTTAATGAGGCTTGAGATTTATGACTTTAATCTTAAGTGACATGCCATATTATCTAGACACTTTATCAATTTTAAAAATCACGACAAGTTATTTTTGAGTAAAGAGATAATTTAAACCCTAATAATTAATGGTTGATATAAACTAATATGGAATATTTTCTTAATAATGATCTAGTTAGTAAACATACCAAATGAAGCCTATATACCATAAATTTATTAATTTATTAAAATTTCTTTCCTACCAAATAAAATAAAACATAAAAATAACTTTATATATATATATATAAACTTTATCTCGGACGAATTATTATATATATGTAAATTTTTATATTGGTTGAAATTATTTTTTCTTGGACAAATTATATGTATATATATCTATTTATATTCATATGAACTCACAATTTGAAGAAGTATACAATCAAAAATATATGTATTTTCATATTATATTTTGGTGTTTAATCTAGACAACATTATCTAATTAAACATGATCGTGATGAAAATTAAAAGAGAGAAAAGACTAGAAATATATAATTTTTATAGAAAAGAAAATACATAATAATCATTTCCTTCTTAATAAAAAACAAAATAATCTAGAGCTATTAGATTTGAGAAGGATGAGATTGTTTTTTTGCTTAAGAATGGCATGACAAAATCTTTAAAATTGGTGATGTGTCTAAGTGACCTGCATGCCACATAAGATTAAGGCCACAAATCTTAGGCCTTATTAAGACGAAGAATCATTTTCCAGATGAAGTGAAAGTAAATTGAGAATAGAGAATCGTGAAAGATGTGTATATCATTCATTGATAGGAGCCCTTTATATAGAGAATTACACATTACCAGTATGGTAAGGATATGAATACATAAATCTAATCTAACTACATATCCTATTGGCATAAGGCAAAGGCACACATAAAGAATATCTAGAAAGATATGGAATATCCTAGAACACTCCCCCTTGTGCCGCGCGTTGATATGCCAATGGTGCTAATCTGTTGCCTCGTCAAAAACCTCGTCAAGTCACAAAAACCCTGTGGGAGAAAAACTGAACCTTGATCGTAGGAGAAAAAGACAACGCACCAGTCTACTTCATTGAGATGATACTCCCCCTGATGTGAACATTATTCAGAGAGACTTGACAGCCGACGCATGCCTATACTTTTCACATGTTTCTCAAAAGTAGACTTAGGTAAAGACTTAGTAAATAGGTCTGCTGCGTTTCTTTCGGAACTAACTTGGTTCACTTGAATGTTGAGAAACGCCTGTTGCTGTTGGTTGTAGAAGAACTTAGATGAAATGTGCTTTGTATTATCACCCTTGATGTGACCTAACTTCATTTGCTCAATACAAGCTGCATTGTCCTCATAAATGCATGTAGGTCTATCAGTTGTAGAATTTAATCTACTAGTTCGTCTAATGTGCTTAATGATTGATCTCAACCAAACACATTCCCGAACAGCTTCATGCAAAGCTATAATCTCTGCATGATTTGAAGATGTCGCCACTAGAGTCTTCTTAGTAGACCTCCAAGATATCGCCGTATTCCCAATGGTGAAAACATAACCAGTTTGAGAACGTCCTTTATGAGGATCAGATAAATATCCGGCATCGGCGAAACCCACCAACGTATTGTTGGGTGTCTCGGCATAGGACAAGGCGGCGGTGACGTGCACGGCATTGGACCCGTGTCTAGCAGCCGTACCGGCGGTGTCCATGGCGGCAGTCCGGTCCCTTGGTGGATCGGTGCCGTGTCTTCCATGAGCCATAGGACCATCTTCTGTCCTTCTTGAATCAGTGTAGGGAAAGAACAGTCCCAAATCAATGGTACCTTTAAGATATCGAAAGATGTTCTTAACTCCGGTCCAATGACGTTGGGTTGGCGCTAAGCTAAATCTAGCTAACAAGTTGACTGAGAATGCAATGTCTGGTCGAGTGCATTGAGCTAAGTACAATAACGCGCCTATTGCACTAAGGTATGGAACCTCTGCGCTCAAGAGCTCTTCGTCGTCCTCTTTCGGACGGAATGGATCTTTAGTTATATCCAGACTTCGACCAATCATGGGAGTGCTAACAGGATGCATCTTGTCCATATTAAATCGCCTGAGCATCTTTTGGACATATGCAGTCTGATGGATAAGGATCCCAAATACTCGGTGCTCTAGTTCAAGACCTAGGTAAAAATGAGTCTTCCCAAGATCTTTCATCTCAAACTCGGATTTCAGATAAGCCGCGGTCTCTTTGATTTCATCAAGAGTACCGATAATGTTCATGTCATCGACATAAACGGCCACTATTGCAAATCCGGAACTTGTCTTCTTTATGAACACGCACGGGCATAGTTCATCGTTCTTATATCCCTCCCTAATTAAGTAGTCACTTAGACGAGTATACCACATTCGCTCGGATTGCTTTAATCCGTAAAGTGAGCGTTGCAACCTTATAGCATACGCACTCCGTGGTTTAGAGTCACTTGATTTAGGTAACGTAATGCCATCAGGCACTTTCATATATATCTCTGAATCTAGATCCCCATAGAGATATGCCGTAACCACATCCATGAGCTGCATGTCAAGTTTTTCGGACACTACCAAACTGACTAAGTAGCGGAAAGTTATGACGTCCATGACTGGAGAGTAAGTCTCCTCATAATCAATCCCAGGGCGTTGTGAGAAACCTTGCGCCACAAGGCGGGCCTTATACCGAAGTACCTCATTCTTCACATTACGCTTTCTAACAAAGACCCATTTATGTCCAACATGTTTTACACTCGGCGGAGTTAGCACTACTGGGCCGAAGACCTGTCTCTTTGTTAGAGAGTCTAATTCTGCATGGATTTCAACTTTCCATTTAGGCCAATCTGCTCTGTTTTGGCATTCTGCAACAGAGCGTGGTTCGATGTCATCGTGCTCAATGATTTCATGAGCCACGGAATAAGCAAATATATCATCGACATGGGTTGATGACCGGTTCATCAATTCATAAGTGTTATCATAACACATGGAGATCTCTATGTTCTCTGATGTTGACATTGACCCTGAGGCGTCCCCCATGGATTCTAATATCAACTCGTGGACATAACTGTAATTAGAGATGATCTCGTGAGAAGGATTCTCAACATCGATGATCAAAGGATTGACTTGTGCCTTGTCGGTCCATTTCTTTCTCGGACGCGTATCAACCGAACCAGGTGGCCTCCCCCTTTTCCTTTGGGGAGCCACGGCCTCCATCCCTCCACCATGGGCGGCACCACCGACGGCGGCAGTACCGAGCCCGGGGATGGCCGTGCCCTTTCTAGGGACTTCGAGCCTAGCAGGAACATTTGCAGCTGGTATATCTGATCTTGTCACTTTCGCAATCTCGGAGAAAGAGTCAGGCATCGTATCTGCTACTTTCTGAAGTTCGAGAATACGTTTCACTTCACTTTCAGATTGTGAGGTGCGGGGATCATAATGAGACAGAGTGGGGACAAACCACGACAATTCCTGTCATTCCACATGAACACGTTTGTTCGTATCTCCTCCTAACAATGGGAAGAGTGTCTCATCAAAGTGACAATCTGCAAACCTTGCGGTAAAAAGATCACCTGTTAATGGCTCGAGATATCTGATAATCGTTGGAGATTCATAACCAACGTAGATACCCAATCGTCTCTGAGGACCCATTTTTGAACGCAGTGGAGGTGTAATTGGCACATAAACTGAACAACCGAAAATGCGTAGATGTGAAATGTCAGGCTCATATCCAGTGACCAACTGGTACGCACTGAATGGTTGTTTGGCAGTGGGTCTGAAACGAATAAGTAAGACTGCATGCAATATTGCATAGCCCCATGACGCAATTAGAAGGTTGGTGCGCATTACCAACGCTCGAGAAATAAGCTGAAGCCGTTTAATCGTAGCTTCGGCGAGACCGTTTTACGTGTGAACATGGGGTACGGGATGCTCGACTTCAATCCCGATAGACATGCAATATTCATCAAAAGTCTTTGATGTAAATTCTCCAGCGTTATCCAGTCGAATTGACTTAATTGGATAATCCGGGTGGTGAGCCCGAAGTTTAATAATTTGTGCTAGGAGTTTTGGAAATGCAGCATTACGTGTGGACAAGAGCGCGACATGAGTCCAACGCGTTAAAGCATCCACCAGGACCATAAAGTATCGAAATGGTCCACATTCAGGATGGATGGGTCCACAAATATCACCTTGGATACGATGTAGAAATGGAATGTTCTCGGTGTTATCTTTAGCGTAAGACGGTCTCGATACTACTTTCGCTAAAGAGCAAGCTTTGCAAAACGAACGATGAGCGTTTGAAAGAGTCAACGACACATCAAGGGAAGAACGGCGCGCCTCAATTGCTTGAGGGAGCGGCCGAGCGGCAGCCATGAAGTTGGTGCCGAGTCCGGGAGACGTCAAAGTCCCCTTTGGGCCGTGGTGACCAATTGCGGCGTCACCACCATGATTCAAAATGATATCATTTCCCAGATATTTTTGTTTTGATTTGAAGAAGGGATGTCCATGAGAATTACGCAGAATTCGGATCATCATGTCCCTCCCAGGATGACCAAGTCGATCATGCCAAAGCTTGTATGAGTCAGAATCCCAAAGATCTTGTTTGGCGACTACATGAGATTCAATAATCCGAATCGTAGTAAGGTAAAGACCACTAGATTGACTCATGAGTTTGTTCAATATACGTTTGCGTCCGTATTCATGAGAAGTGATACACAAGAACTCAGTTCCATCTTCACAATGAGTTTCCAAGTGAAAGCCATTAGCGCGAATGTCCTTAAAGCTCAACAGGGTTCGGTGCCCTTTTGGGGCATAAAGAGCGTCCGTGACGTGGATCATAGTGCCATGAGGCAGAAAAAAGCGAGCGGTTCTATGCCCGAGGATCACAGGGGAAGATCCAATCATTGTCGTCACAGATGATTTACAAGGTACTAACTCAAGAAATAGTTGCCGGTTCCTTAGAATTGTGTGGGTTGATCCACTATCTACGAGGCACTCGATCTCTCTAAGAGACATACCTATAAAAGAGAGTAGATATATGAGTAAATAGGTCGATATCGAGCTATTTAGAAGGATTGAAAAAGCTAAAAGTAGCAACAATCCCGAGAGTGCTGGAAATTTCTCGCGCAGAATGACCTTTGCGCACTAAAACAGTCATAACTCCTTCGTTGAAATAGATATGGATGAACTGCAAAATGTTTTGAAAACTAGACTTGTAGAGCTTTCCAATGCTATAAAGCTCACTGTCTGGTTCGTCCGGAGCTGTTCACAAAGCTCAAACGAAGTGACTGTCCAGGGAGGACAGATTACTGTTTTTCGCAGATTTGGCATTAGCAAAGCTTTTGAAGCTTGCTGGTGGCATGGAGACGAATGCTCAGCCACAGGGAAGTGTTGATGATCAAGGAACCTAGAAGATTCGATGATGGTCCGGTTTTGCCAAGTCTTTAATGTCTTTTACAAGACGGCAATTGGAGTAATAGCGTAAGGGGAATCCAAAATCAAAAGCTTTCAGTAACTCCAAATTAAGTATGACCAGGCATGTCCGTGGAGGGTCGGTAGTGCGAGGCACACTTAAACCACTAACTCCTTAATTTCAGACAATTCTAAGACAACATACTAACTTGGATGAGCCTAGTTGAACAATTGATGATGGAAAATCCGCTATAGGTAAAAGACTTGAACCGGAAAACACGTGAGTAAATCTCCTTGAGAGTCACGACGCCATACGTCACCTTCTTTAAGGGAGAGACCGAAGACGGCGTTGATGCCATGTTTTCTAAGGTAGATGTAAATCAATTCGAACCATGTAGAGACAAGAAGAACCATGAAATAAACTTTCATTAATGCGCTGAAAAGAGTACATAAGGGTCTCAAAAAAATTGAGAAGAAAACTAAGCATGGCATGCTGACGATGCCTTATTACATCATGACTTGTAAAAAGGAAAACAATCTAGCCGGTGACGTCAAAGTCAGGGGCATCTAAGTCAGAACATTGTCCATTAGGGTCAGCGACCTTGAAGGTAACATTATGTTCAACTCCATTGTTTTCAGTGGAATTGACTTCCATCAATTCCTTATATTTCTTGTATGTGGCAACAACATTTGCAGGAGCGCGACAGCTTTTAAACTAGTGGTCCTTGGACCCACATATGTTGCATTGACCATCGAAGGCAGAAGAAGAGCGAGCATGCTGCTTCCGAGGAGGAACGGCGCTGCCCTTGGGGCCGGCGGCACCGGTGTCTCGACGCCATGAGTTGGTACGACCACTAAAGCCGCTACCTTGTCCCCGAGAACCAGAGCCACGGTGGTGTTGATTCCCACGTGCATAAGGTTCATTCCTATGTTGATCCTTGCGTTTCAGAGCTTTCTTACTCCAGTTGCAATTGTAATTAGATTATGGAATTTTCCGGGTGCCTACAGGACGCAAATTATGCTGATCATTGATCATGTTATTCTTTTCTTCCATAAGGAGTTGCGTCATTAAGCCGCTAAATGTAGTAATCCTCTTATTTGTGAACTCAAGCCGATATTGGTTCATGAGGATCTTAGCAGCTGAAGGGAAGGTCGAGAAAGTCTTTTTGATCATGTCGGCATCACTTTTCTCGACTCCACATGAGCTCAGTTGAGCTTGTAGGCAAAGCATATCCCTGTTGAAGTCATCAACCTTCTTGTAATCCAAAAGTCGGATTTCATCCCAGCGAGCAATTAGTTCTGGGAGCAAGGTCGAGTGAATGTTGCCGAAGCGTTCGGCAAGGGCATCCCACAGATCTTTTGGATCGTGCTTGGATTGATACTGCCTGCGCAGTGTGGGATCAATATGCTTACGAAGGAACATGAGTGCCTGAGATTTTGTTCTCTTGCTAGGCGGTTCCTGATCTGGATCGGGGAATATGGTCTCGGTCAGATCCTTAGCGATGAAGGTCTGTTCTATGTCCGAGACCCAACGATGGTACTCAGTACCATGGGCGTCGAGGACGTCAAATTCAATGCCTCTGTCCATCTGCATACAAGAGAGAACAAGTCGTATTAGTTTTCTGTTGGAGACCTTGAAAAATGTACTCAAATACGATGCTTTTGGTTTGTCTTTCTAGGGTTGATCAAACACAACCCTAAATATCCGGAGTCGATCAAACACGACCCGGAAAAAAACTTGTGTGAAGGTGATCAAACACACCTTCAAAATAGCAATAACCAAAGTTGATCAAACACAACTTTGGACCCGGGGAGGATAACCGAGATTTTTAAACCTGCAAAGACACCGTCCCAAGCATATTAGCTCAAGGGTTTGAGCAAAGGGCTGATAACGTGATGAAGTGAAAGTAAATTGAGAATAGAGAATCGTGAAAGATGTGTATATTATTCATTGATAGGAGCCCTTTATATAGGGAATTACACATTACTAGTATGGTAAGGATATGAATACATAGATCTAATCTAACTACATATCCTATTGGCATAAGGCAAAGGCACACATAAAGAATATCTAGAAAGATATGGAATATCCTAGAATATTTCCATGTTTTTATTGTAGTTAGCCTTTTGGGTGATGGTTGGGGAATGGGCCTTCGCATTACTTGCAACATTGGTGGAACTTATTTGAGATGATTTAGAGACTTTTATAGTCGAATTCAACAACAAATTAATACTAGTAAGTAGTTTTGAGCAGCTAGGGCTGTGCAGGTTGGATTATAACAAGGCTCTTCTGGTTATAGCATTTGGAACAAGCTATAGTGTGTACATGTTCATCAAGTTCTTTGTGTTAACGTATGCATGAAGTGAGTGGGCATGTGGTTGTTGAAGCGTGGGCATGTGGTTATTGAAGCATGTCCATGAGGAGCCACATGCCTAGATAGAGGGAGGTAGTGTGCTTGGGCATGAAAGAGCATGGCCTAGCCTGACTCCCAAGTGGGCTTAGTGTAACTTTATCTAAGGAGGGGCTTGGCCTTCGTGACGTCCTTTTGTAATTTGGCCGTGGTATGGCATGGCGTGACATGACATGACATGGCGTGGCTTGCCTCCTTCATCCTAAGTAGAGACCTTGTACCAAACCCGATTCGCTTGAAGCAGACCCCGAATATGGATGATACGGGCCTCATATCAAATCTAAGCCTGATCTTTGACCTTGGGTCTCTAAGACATCCTATAAAAATAGGCTTACATTTTCAGGTATCAACAAACTCCAATTATCGTCGGCGCCTCGACGAGATTCGAACCTATGTACAGGTGTTCCACACCAAGGCTCTTGCTAACTCGACTACGTGTAGTGGTTGGAGTACTGAAGCCTTAAAAAAGGGCTTTGCTCACTTGTCCTTCAGCTCACAAGTACTGTGACGTTTATCTAAATCTTGGCATGATCTACTTGATGATGAGTACCTTTTAGAAAGCCCATAGCAATGTTTATTATCTAGTTTTCTTCGATTTCAACATGTACCCAGAGATTTTTGGTTCTGGATTTGAGAGGTTTTTTATTATTATTATTTTTTTTAAGGCGAATCACTTGATTCTATATTAAATTCTCAAACATAGGCTAGAGTAGCACTCATAGATTTTTGGTTCTTGGATTTGAGAGGTTTTTTTTTATTATTATTTTTTTTAAGACGAATCACTTGATTCTATATTAAATTCTCAAACATAGGCTAGAGTAGCCATTACCGGCTATTCCGCTACTATGTATAGATCGATAGACTAGTATAGTAAAAAAATGCTTACAATGGAATATACAATAGAACTACTCACTAGAAAATCATGCTCACTTATTCCAGCCTCTATACTACAACCAGACAATACGAGGCTGACCAGACAAAATCAAATTTTGTCTTTGCCTGTAAGTCAGGGTTAGAAGGTGCACCACCATAAAGCAAAGGTGGCGCCATCTCAATAGCCTGCTTCTTCAGTTTGATTCGAAAGGCCTTGAGTTCTTATTTTCTTGTTAAATGGAAACTAATAAATTGAGTGACCAAGAGCATGAAGAGATGCATCGATTGAATGAAAATTGAAAAGAAACGTGAGGCTAAATTAAACAAAATTGCTCAAAGAGGTGTGCCCTAAAAACAGCACCTTCGAGCTTCTTAGCCTGAAAAACAAATAGCTATTGATCTTATTCACCAAACCAAAGTCGATCCTCGATCAAAAGCCATGAACATGTCATTCCCAAAGCTCACCAGTCTGCCATGGGGATCCCATCTGCCTTTGGATGCCTCTCCGCATTGTAAGGCAAGATGACAGCTTCGCGCTGAGCATTAACAAAACGGTTCAACCTCCCCTCACTCAAACCAAAAGCAGCTGCAAGTTCCGGACCTCTTAGAGCTTCAAGCACCGAGGTAGAACCGGCCAAAAATTGTGGATGGTTCGGCTGCGATGAGGTAGTGAACCCGAAAATATGAAGTTGCTCCTTGTTTGAAGCCACTTGGACAAATGGGAAGTATCTCGGCACCCAGAACACACTCCCTGGCTTTAGGTTTGCCTTCATTGCCAAGGTTCCATTTGGAAACACAATCTGCAGATGTCCTGAGCCTCTTAGAACGACGCCGTATTCTGTTGCAGTTGGATTCACATGTGGTGCTAGCATCGATCCTGCCTTAAGATTCACAAGGTAAACGCCAATGCCGGAGCTTTGTAGCGGCGAGTAATCAGATTCATCAACTGACAAGCTCGATCCGTAGTTGTTCTTGAAATCCGGCTTCCTGTTGTAGAGGTTGTAGGCCTCCTGGGCGTGCTCGTGAGGATTCTGCTTCCTCTTCTCGTTTTCGATTGTTCCGAACATAGAGGTCAAGAATTTCCTCCATGACCAAGGTTGGGTTTGCTCCTGTTCTTGTGGGAAGTCGACCATTTTCTTTAGTTCTTGTAGTCTGTCCTGCTCTTCCATGCTTAGGAATTTTTTCCACAGGTTTGATGATTGGGAATTATTTAGAGATACAATTGGACCCTGGTGTTGCCTTGACAAAATATGCCTTAATTCTGAAGCTGAGACCTGAAATGGACAGAAATTAATCCTCAGTGTGTCTGCATTATTACTGTACGCATCTCTTAAAATTTGTTGTCAGATCTGTAAATCAGTGTATCATGTACATAGAGGTACTGTAAAATTTCCTCGCATTTCTAATGATCATTATTGTTATAAATTTGGGATTGTCATTTTAATTTCGAAGTCATTGATATGCTTACGTTAAATGCACTTGTGAGTACTCCAGAATCGAACCCAGCAAGGACAGATTTTGGGTAGTTTCCTCCACCAATGAAGAAATTCTGCATAGGTAAAAACCAATGAAACTAGGTTAGTTAGAGACTCATGCATGGACCTATGTACAGAAGGTACTAGCCAGGTTTGATAACTAGGATAGACCTAATGAATCAAAAAGCCAGATTTATCAAGATCACGAAATGATTAATGTTACCTCCAAAGTACCCATTCTCAAACCCTCGGATGTGTCAATGCTGAGAATGAGCTCAAGTCTGTGGCCCTCCTCAACATTCTGCAAGTAAAATGTTGAACCAGCTGGGATTCTGTACAAATCCCCAGCCTTCAATTGCCTCTCTCCGAGTTCATGATGGTGTACGAGTCCCACATTTGCTCGCCCTGGAACAAAATTATAATGAGAATTCCATTGTGGCCTAATAGTTAATAGAATATAAGATCATCTATGCATGACTTGTAAATATGCATAATCACAAGAACAACACCGGTACCGGAATTTGAAGATGCATGATGATCGATGCATGAGAAAAATATAGTAATATACCTGTGTGGACAAAGAGGACCAGACTGGAGTCAAGGTACTGAGGGATGAAAAGAGAGTTAGGTTCCATGGAGAGAAACCCAACATTGATATGCCTATGAACCATTCTCCTACCTACACTCCTCACCACCCTCATTTCCCCAGCTTCAGTTCTCAACAGTAGTCTAGATCGTTGCAAAAGGAACCAATGGTGATGCCCTCTGTGTTGCGCATCCCAGTCTTCTTCTCTCTGATCCCAGTCCTCGTCTTGGTGATGATCGAAGTTCATAGCCATTGCCATGACTCCAAAGCACATGAAAATTACAATAACCAGGAGGCTCATCATCACTCTCTTTCCCATTTTGAATTGATTTATTGAGTTCTTCTCAGTAATACTCTGATGAGTTTGTGTGAAGTGGTGGGATGGGGTGTGGGTTTAAATAGAGGGGACCGGAAGAGTTAAAGTGAGACAAGTGTTCTGCCATGTGTGCAGAGAGAAAGGTTCCAACACCGATCTAGAGAGAAATACTCTCCAGGAAGATTGAAATCTTAGAATAGCCTACCGATATTACTGCTAAAACTTAGTCTAACCAAGACTAATCATCCTTATTGCACAAATATTTACATGCAATATATATATATATATATATATATATATATATATATATATTACATATTTACAGATTTTTTCAGGTGCGGATGTCCGCACTTATTTTTACGGTGCGAATTTCCACTTTACACTCACTTTTCAATCGAATTTTCACATCTCCACCGTCTAGTATTTAGATACTAATGTATAGATCATCTCTGAAAAATTTCAGCCAATTTGGTTATCATTAAGGCACTCAAACTGCGTTTTTCTGTGGATGAACATAATTTTGTCGAACTTGAATCATTCATGTTTATAACAGAAAAACGCAATTTTGAGTGCCTTAATGATAACCAAATTAGCTGAAATTTTACAGAGAGTAGAGATCGGCAACTATACTCAAATTACTAAACCTCAAACGGTGCATCATGAAGCAAAAAGAAAACCTCCATCTCGACCAAGAAAAGCCTCCAAAATCGATCGACTTCTTGCAATCTTCGTTCACAGCAGTTCAGGTATTAAGATTGACCAAAACCGAAATGCATGAATTTCCTTGTAAAATATCTTTGTTCGAATACATACAACATAACCACTTCTGAGGTTGGAGATCCGCAATCCCGTTTGCCCCAGTTTTCTCGTTCACGTCTTTTTTGGTTTATAGGGTCTGGGGAGAGGAAGTTAAAATTGTACGTGATGAATCTGAGAGTATATTGTGGAAGAAGAAATCCAGTTGAAATTGGTTTCTGTTATCTTTTTACTATTTTACCCTCCTTGAGAAATTTTTTCTATAGAGCTAATTTTCACTACCAGGACAAGCACTTTAGCCGACGAAACTTTTAGCCGACGAAAAAGTTTCGTCGGCCTATTAGCTTAATTCGTCAGCTAAATCTTAGCCGACGAGCCATCGTCGGCTAAGATTTCGTCGGGAAAAGGTCGTTGGCGATGACTTTAGCCGACGAAATTTTTTTTTTCGTCGGCTATAGTCCCACAGTAATTCGAAGAAAAACATGTCGTCGGTTTTTTTCTAAGACTTTAGCCGACGAAACAATTAAGATATTCGTCGGCTAAAGTGTGTAATAAACAATTAAAAAATAATTATAGCCGACGAAATATACTATATTTCGTCGGCTAAACCTTATAAAAAATTAAAAAAAAAATATACCTTATAAAAAAAATTAAAAAAAATGCCATAATTCGTCGGCTAAACTATATAAAAAAATTAAAAAATACTATAGTCGACGAATATAGTATTTAAATATCGTTGGCTAAAGTTGCTGGTTTTTGAAAAAAAAAACTGCAGAAACTTTCGGCCACCTCGAATCACGACCAAAATTTAACAGAATCTTCCTCTCAACATTTCAAACAACTTTCTAGAAGAAGTCGAAGCCCAATTCTAAGCCTAAACAGGTCAATCAAAATATAAAAATCCCCAATTTTAAACCCTAAAAACTTGAAATCTTCGATTCTCTTCACACATACCGAATCGAGCTACCAAATTTTAGAGGAATGTAGTACTAATCAAACTCAACTTATCCATATATAGAACTCACCAAATGGTGACCTGAGGAAGGAGAAATTCGATCGACACCGAATCTGAACCGGCGGAGTTTTAGAGCTCGATTTATCCCTCACGACGACGTCACTCGATGCACCACCTATCCAGCAATGAAGTAGAGACGACGGCGAAGCTTTGGGACAAGTGTGGCGGTCTCCGGTGGCTTGACGGCGGAGCTAGGCCGAGAAGAAAATCTGGCAGATAATTGACTTCTTACCATCCATCTTCAGTACAACTCCTATATAAAGAACTTTAGCCGACGAAATTCTTTATTTTCGTCGGCTAAAATTATCACATCCCGACCCGTAAAGTTTTATCTTATTTACTAGCTTGATTATAATAGGAATTTTACTGTTTCCGACATTGAGATATAGTTTAATTGGTCCCTAGAGGGGTTTTGGGGGACGATTATTTCGGAGAGTTATTAGTAAGAGAAAAATGTAACGACGGTAAAAATGGTAAATTTTAGCTAGTAAAAGGTAATTTTTAATAGGGTATTTTATTTTAGGGTGTTAAATTAGTGGAGTTGTGTATTTTTGTGGTGTTGGGCCGGGTTGGTGTGAGGCCCAAACCCATCTCCTCTCTTTTTCTTTTCTTCTTCTCCTCTTTTTCTTCGTCTCTCTTTTCTTTTCCCTCCCGAGCCCTCTCTCTCTCTCTCTCCCGCTGCCGGAACTTTCCCATCGTAGCCCGCCGCCGTCCGGCCAGCAACCGGCCACCTCTCCACTCCAGTTCGGACCCCTGCCACCTCCTCTCTCTCCCCGGCCTAGTGTCCGAGCCGGTAGTGTCGTCGGAGAGGAGAAAACCCACCAGAGACGCCGGATAGCAATTCGCCGGAGCTCCCTCCTCCAGCCACCAATCCGGACAAGCTTGGTACGGTTTTGTAGCTCTTCTCCCGTGCAGCAACCCCACCAAAAGACTCACTCCCTCTTGAGCTAGGTAAGGAGAAATTCAAGGAGGAAATTCTAGGGATTTTAAGATGTTTTCGTTCGATTGACCCAATTAGGCTTGAAATTGGACTTAGTGATAGTTATGAAAGTTGTTTGGGATGTTGAGAGGAAGATGCTGTCAAAATTTCATAGGAATCGAAGGTCGTCGGAATTAGCCTCCGGCCGCTGCTGCCGGCGGAGCCGCTCCCGCCGTTTGGGAGATTTTTAAGGTTTTAAATGTGTAATAATTAGAGGAGTTTAATGAAGTGAATTGTGGAATTTTCGGATGAGTGTTGAATAAGTTGTGAATTTCCGAAGTTTGGTATTTTTGGCAGTTAAATGATGTAAAATCCGGCCGTAGGATTTAAGTTAATTTCTGAGAAAGGTTGTATTTACGGCTGCCGAGTATGGTATTAAAGTTTGGGTCGTTTCGATTTAAGAATATCGAAGTTAGGCAATGATGAGCGTGTTTATGGCTCTCGGTTAATTTTGCCTATTTGAATAAATATTGGATTTTTAGTTAAAAAATTAATTTTATATTTGGAACAGGACGTGAGGAGACTCAAATTGGAGAGACCTCGGATCGACGTCAGGCTTAGGCCTAAAGTTGTGAGTGGACTTTTGTTTTTAATTGAAAAACATACGATGAATGATTTTGTTGATCATTTATTTCTTCTTATGAGACTTATTGATTTCTCGGCTATTTGACAATTTTTCCTCCTTTAGAGAGTTTCCCGAAAATGAGATTTTCGGTGGATATATATATTTTGGATATTATGAGTATAGTATGTATATAAATGCTAGCTAGCCATACGTGCTTGGTCCGTCATAATGAGGTAAAATACCATTATGGCGTGGCGTGAGTGTTAGACACAAGCGTCATAGCCCTATATGAAAACTACTTTCTTTTCTAGTTTATTTAGGTTTTCATATAGGGAGTCCACACGTATATATACACCGTCCTTTTCGGTCATAATGAGGAAAAATACCATTATGGCGCAACGTGAGCGTTAGACGCCAGCGTTGTAGCCTTGTATGAATTTCTATTTTTCTAAATATATTGTTTCTAGGATTCATACAAGGAGTCTGACGAGTGTAAATACATACGAATATATGTTTATATATAGTTTAGCCAGAGAGGCTCCATTTTATTTGAGTTGGTGACTAGCCAGTGCTAGTCGTGAAATTCCCAATTTATGAGTTGAGTAATTTTGAGCTGCCGCATGCAGTATATTTTTCTATGAAATTAAAATGGGAATGCATAAATATTTTGTTATTAAATTATTTTTGTCCACTCACTCTAACGTTATTAAATGTTTTACCCTGGGCCTTTCGTTTTATAATGCCCAGTCTGCAGGATTGCATAGTTGAGGTCGGGCATACATGGAGAAAATGCATAGTCAATAGTATAGCTTCCGCTCATTTCTATTTATTTCTAGTTCATTTCCTCTCAAATAGAGTTGCTCTGAATATGTGGTTGTTGGTTATAGGATCTTTGTTAAATCTATTTTTTGGGAGATGTTGTGATTTGTGGGGAGCACGAAGGCTCCAGGAGTCTATAAGGTTGGAGTTAGAACCTTTAGGAGTGTTTGCAGGTTTTGGTTTGGAAGGGTTGTCCATTTCCAAGGGAGGTTGTACCGAATTTTGCGGTAAATCTTTCCTTAGAGGTGGTCCCCGCATGATTTACTCCGGGTTCAGGGTGAAATTCGGGGTGGGTCGTGTCAAAAATCTTTTGAAAATTTTGGTTGAAAATTTCGAAAATTTTTCGACTTTAGCCGACGACTTTTCATATATTTTCGTCGGCTAAAGTCCTTTGAAAATTTTCCTCCAACTTTACCGCCCAAAAAATTTTGAAATTTTTTGACCTTAGCCGACGACGTTTTTAATATCTCGTCAGCTAAAGTCTATAAATTCACGAAAACGCTCATATCTCCCCCTATATTACGTAGTTTGGTCAAACCTTCCACACGAAAAACTCTCATGTAGATGAGACGCAACCGCTTATATAAAATTTTTGAGACATTTACCTTCCGACGATAAGGGCTCCCCATAGAGAATAATAACGGTAAATAGGGTTAACCGCTACTATCAGCACCGAGACTTTACCCGATTTACATGATTTTTGAACCATAGCCGTATTTCACCATTCTGAACACATCTTATTTCACGATATTTTTGATAATAGGGTTAACCGCTACTATCAGCACCGAGACTTTACCCGATTTACATGATTTTTGAACCATAGCCGTATTTCACCATTCTGAACACATCTTATTTCACGATATTTTTGATAATTTGCTTCCTATGTAGAGTTGGTTCACAAAGTTGTATAACCTACTAAACAAGTTATACAACATTAATAGACACGTTGTGATTCCGATGACTAAAATTCACAAACCAAAATTCGACCGTCAGATATGATCATTATGACAAAAGATGTCTATGGTAAAAAATTCAACTGGATCTGACAACGTTAAGGGCTCGATCGAAATGGTCAACCATAATCCATCGTCACCTATCACACGAAAACGCTCATATCTCCCTCTATATTACGTAGTTTGGTCAAACCTTCCACACAAAAAACTCTCACGTAGATGAGACGCAACTGCCCATATAAAAATTTTGAGACATTTACCTTCTGACGATAGGGCTCCCCATAGGGAATAATAACGGTAAATAGTAGACACGTGATTCCGATGACTAAAATTCACAAACCAAAATTCGTCAGATATGATCATTATGACGAAATATGTCTATGGTAAAAAATTCAACTGGATTCGACAACGTTAAGGGCTCGATCGAAACGGTGAACTCTAATGGGAAATAAGAAAACTGCATTTTGAAGCCCTAAACAGACTCGGATGGCCAAAAAAGCCCATACATCATGGCATTAGCGATGAGTTTGACTTGTAGGGCCGTTACGCTTCCGGAAAGGTATCAAAATAGTCAATCGGACACTAAACGCCAAATCTGCAGCATAGTGAATAATAAAGGTAAATTGCATTGACCGCAACTATCGGCACCGAGGCTTTACCGGAATACAGTGATTTTTCAACCGTAGACGTATTTCATCATTCTGGTCATATCTTATTTTACGACGTTTTTGCGTTTGAAGGTTCTACGTATAGTTTTTTTTTTCCCAGATGAGTTGTTATCCAGATCTGCAAATATAAGGCACTTTAGCCGACGAAATTTTATTTTCGTCGGCTAAACTTTTAAAAATTTCGTCGGCTAAGCTTTTAAAAATTTTGTCGGCTAAACTTTTACAAATTTCGTCGGCTAAACTTTTACAAATTTCGTCGGCTAAACTTTTAAAATTTCGTCGGCTAAAGTTCACAGACTATAGCTGAAGAAAAAAATTATTCAGCCGACGAAAGTTTAATTTCGTCGGCTTAAGTCCATTTTAGCCGACGAAAATTTTAAATTAGCCAACGAAGGAAAATTTAGCCGATGAAAAAAAATTCGTCGGCCTGGTTTTTTTATTTTCGTCAACTAAAACCTTTCTTCTAGTAGTATTTATAAACAAAAGCCATTTGGAGGATTATTGAAAATTTAACTAAATGACAGTTACATAAGGCAAATTGCCTTAATTAATAGAGATGCTACTAGTCATACTGATGATTCATGTATCAAGGTCCACCTACCCTAGGAATTTTGCGGGACCGTTCTAATTGCCTTAATTAATAGAGATGCTGCTAGTCATACTGATGATTCATGTATCAAGGTCCCCCTACTCTAGGAATCTTGCGAGACCGTTCTGAATCTGATATTCAGAATTTCAGAGATAAGAGCTTGGTTTAGATTATCCTCTAAACTTATATAAACACCCCCATTTAAGATCAAATTTGTGCAGTAGTACTCTAATCCTATATCAAAACACACCAACGAAGCCAGTTTTCTTCTTCATCGTCTCTCTTCTTCTCCTTCCTCTCTTGGCCTCGTGCTCGGAGCAAAAGGTTCATATATACATATTCTTCTGGTTGGAGATTCGGGTTTGTTTCGTTTTCTATAGGCTCTGATTATCTCGATGTGTGTGTGTATGTATGGTTTATCATGTATAGGTTTACATAGTGTATTTTGGAGAGCACGGTGGAAGAAAACACTGCATGAAATAGAGGGCATCCACCACTCCTATTTGCTCTCTGTGAAAGAAAGTGAGGAACATGCCAGAGCTTCACTGCTTTACAGTTACAAGCACAGCATCAATGGCTTTGCAGCAGTTCTCACTGAGGATGAAGCTTCCAAGTTATCTGGTAAAGTAATCGATCAATAGCTTCTTCTTCTTCTTCTTCTCCTCCTTTTCTGTGCTTTTCTAATAGTTGCACAATGCTGGCTATTTATGAACAGAACTGGAAGAAGTTGTATCAGTGTGGCCGAGCCACCCAAAGAAGTACACCATGCACACAACAAGGTCATGGGAATTTGTGGGGATGGAAGAAGAGGAAGAGGGGAGTTACTGGAAGAACAACCAAAAGGGAGGAGACTTCTTATCCAAAGCCGGGTTTGGCAAGAACATCATTGTTGGAGTCCTTGATAGTGGTAAGTAATAAACAAAACCATATACTTCACTCCAAATGAGTACTACTCTTTCACATGTGATGCCATCCTATCATTTTTGTATTTTATGTATAGGTTTTGTATTTTATGCATGTACAAGTGATATTTCTAAATGGATGATTCGCTTTTTGTGTTTCTTGGATGGATTTTAACTTAGCTTTATGTGTTATAAGCTCTATTTCTTGGTAGAAAACGAGTTAAATTTGACGATTTTTATTTTTTTTAGAATGAAATTTGACGAAATTGGACCCACATAAATCTATTTTTGAGCAAAACATAACTATATATACGGTTATAATTCATATTTGTTGTAAAACAAAAAAAAAAGATTGAGAAATGAGAGAAACAACCAAGAGAATAAGAGAATATCTATCTATTATTGAGTAGGGAACCATCTCTTATATAGAGATGTAATCAGTATGTAAATTACATGAATATCCCTAGTAAGTTAATTATAAGAATGCCCATTAAATAAACTATTTACAACACTCCCCTTTGGGTATTCTCTGTTATTAGCTTCATCTAATATGTGCTCCAGTGTTGCCTCATCAAAACTTTGCCAGGTAATAAAAACCCTATGGGACAAAAACAATCCTGGTCGAAGGAGAAAACAGTACAACACATACGTAGCAGTGGTAGTCAGAATCCCTGATTTCGGTGAAGTGGTTTAGTCTGGATCATAAGATGTGAGTCCGTGGGAGATAGATGCATAACAGTTACTACACCAAAACCTTGCCCGGTAAACCTAGTGGGACAAACCTGTGGTCGAAGGGAAAAGATGAGCAAATGCATATATTTCAAATAAAGGCATCTTCAAGATGTAGTATGAGAAGGGTGACCAATTACATGTGTGCCTCATTAAAACTTTGTAGGCACTTGTTAAAAGTATTTTCACGTCTTGATATTGAAACAATACCTGCACATTTCATTCTTCCAAGATGGAGACAAGAGGCAAACAAGTTTAGGATAATGGATTCAGAAGACTTGGCTAAAAGTGTTGGTAATGAAGAATCAGAAGCATTAAGACTTGGCCACATGTGTCACCAAGCAACTAAATTGGCTTGTGTTGCTGCACATTCTAAGGAGGGATATACATTGTTCATGGAGGCTTTAAACGACATATCAAAAAAATTGTCAAAAATTCCTGACCAACCTGTTATTAGCAAGGAAATGAGTGCTCCTATAAACCAAGAGGATCATCCTATCATGGAAACTTGTGTTTCTCCAAACAGAGATGATCCATGTACGAATACTCTCTCCTCTCAGTCGTTGCTTTTGGATCCAAATATCTCCAAGACAAAAGGTAGGAAGAAAGAAACCAAGAGTTCTGGAAGAATAAAGAGTGGTGTTGAGTTGGCCATGGAGACAGGGAAAAGAAAGTGTACATTATGCTCGAAGTCAGGACACAACAAGAAAACTTGCTCTCTGAATTCAGAAAGAAAGATTCAATGACCTACGTACAACTTGTAAGTAACCTTTTTCATTACTATGTGTCTGATTCTACTGAAGTGAAAAATAAAATGTTGTGTTAGTAGAACAATCGGTAGAAATTCATGATACTTGTGTTAACATCGTTCAGAACTAATGTGCTTTAATCTTCTTTATAGGATGTGTGGGAATGGACCAAAATTGCTTGGAAGACCTACTGATAGGCTTTGGACTCTGGAGCTGCGTCCCTATAGATAATTAAGCACTTTGATATACCAATTGACTTTCATTTTAATTGTTTGTACGTTGAGTTTAATTTTGTTTTTCTTTTTTGCAACAATGACAAGAAGTATTTTAACAATTCAAACAGCAATAAGATCTCATAATTGAGTAATAAGTTTTTCTTTTCTAATAGATGACCAATAAGTCTTTTGATTGTATTCCATATCAGAATAGTTATAATCAATTCTGATTATGTATTTAATAGATAGGAATCTTAAATTGATTAAAAGAAAATGAGAATAAAAGAAAATGATTTAGTTTTAGTGATGTATCTCGGCCGTTAATTGCTATTAAATCTAATGGACCATATTCTGATTATAATTTTGGTTATAATTTTGTATGCCACGGATCCGCCCCCTTATTGAGTAGGGAACCATCTCTTATATAGAGATGTAATCAGTATGTTAATTACATGAATATCCCTAGTAAGTTAATTATAAGAATGCCCATTAAATAAACTATTTACAACACTCCCCTTTGGGTATTCTCTGTTATTAGCTTCATCTAATATGTGCTCCAGTGTTGCCTCATCAAAACTTTGTCAGGTAATAAAAACCCTATGGGACAAAAACAATCCTGGTCGAAGGAGAAAACAGTACAACACATATGTAGCAGTGGTAGTCAGAACCCCTGATTTCGGTGTAGTGATTTAGTCTGGATCATAAGATGTGAGTCTGTGGGAGATAGATGCATAACAGTTACTACACCAAAACCTTGCCCGGTAAACCTAGTGGGACAAACCCGTGGTCGAAGGGAAAAGATGAGCAAATGCATATATTTCAAATAAAGGCATCTTCAAGATGTAGTATGAGAAAGGTGACCAATTACATGTGTGCCTCATTAAAACCTTGTCAGGTAACAAAACCCAGTGGGACAAAATAACCCCGGACGAAGGACAAAAAGAGTACACAATGGTCAATAGTATGCTTCGGAATACTCCCCCTAAAAACTAGATAAAAACTAACACTTTGATCATGCTTCTCGAATCACTTAACAATCAGCATGATTTAAAGAGGTTTTGTTTCATATACCTTTAAGATTATTGTATTCCCTATAGTAAAGACATAACTAGTTAGGAATAAGCCTTGTGTGGGTTTACATAACCTGTATCAGCATATTTAACAAGGCAAACATCATTCCAAGGATCATAAGCGGTTGATCCATTCCATGATGCCTAGGGATAGAACGAGCCCTTTTCCGTCATACATTTAAAGTAACGGAAAATTGTCTTTTATGCCATTTACGGAGGCGGCGTGTTGGCGCAGAGCTATATCTAGCTAACAAATTCACATCAGGTGAGATGTCCGGTCTGGGGCATTTAGCCAAGTACAATAATGCGTCTATTGTACTTAGATATGAGTCTTCTGGTCCCAATATCTCTTCATTATCATCTACACGATGATACGAGTCTCACTAGACTTCAGACGATTATGAGTGAGCTTGAAGACTTTGCTTTATCCTCATTAAAGCATCTTAACATCTTCTAGATGTAATTTGATTGATGGACCAAAATTCCATTTGCACTTTGCATTGCACAACTCCAGGTCGAGAAAATGATTTGGTCTTTGAAAGGCTTTTTATCTCAAACTCCATCTTCAGGCGTTTTGTGGTTTTCTTGATCTCTTCAAGAGTATCAATCAAATTCATGCTATTGACGTAGATCACCAAAAATTGCAAACCCGAAGTTTGTTTTCTTAATAAACACGTATGGGCATAGTCCATTGTTCATATATCTCATCCCAAGCAAACATTCACTTAGACGGTTATACCAACTCCGTCTGGATTGTTTGAACCCCTAAAGTGAACTACTCTAGCAAATGGAGAGCAGGTTCTGTGGTCTAGAACTAGTTGTATTGGGTAACAGAAGTCCTTCAGGAAACTTCATGTATATCTCTATATTCAGATCCTCATAGAAATAAGTTGTTACCACATTCATAGGCTGCTTATTCAGTTATTTGGAAACTACCAAACTGATAAGGTAGTGGAACGTTATGAAGTCCATTACGGGAAAGTACATCTTCTCGTAATCAATCACAGGGCGTTGAGAAAATCCTTGCGTCACTAAACGAGACTTATATCACAATCTCATTTTTCTCATTACGCTTCCTTACAAATACCCATCTAAACAATATAGGTTTAATATGGGTAGGTGTGGGAACAACATGCCCATAAAACCTTTCTCTTAGTTAAGGAATCTGATGCCCATAATCCGGATTTATCTCGTGAGTTGAATTGGTTTGAGATTGCGATGGCAAGAAGATTCATTTGTACCCTCTTCTAGGGATAAGAATCGTTCGAACCTAATGGTCTACCTCGCTTCTGGGCAGGGACTATGACTGATTAGCCGCCATGGCCGTACCTCGTCCAACTAGGACGATACGTCTTACGGGGACATTTATCCTTGTAGGTTTGCAGCATGTATATATGATCTCGTCACTTTAACTAGATATAGTGAAGTGTCTAGCATATTATGGGCTACACTACGTAGATCTAGGATTCTTTGCACTTCAACTAGAAGTAGAATTCTTCGCACTTTAATTTCACATGTGCGGTTGGGGATCAAGATGAGACATTCTACACGTCGTTCATCAGGAACACACACATTCTTATCTCCCCCTAACGGTGGGAAGACTGTCTCATCAAAGTGACGACCGCAAAACTAGTGGTATAGAGATCTCCTGTCAAGGGCTCTAAGGAGCACATAATGGATAGGGTTCATAATCGACATATATGCCCATCCTTTGTTGAGGACCCGATTTTGTACGTTGTGGCGGCACAATTGGCACGGGAACTGCACACCCAAATCTGTGTAAGTGCAAAACACTAGGTTTGCACCCAGTCACCAACTGTAACACAAAGTAAGGTGGGTAGCAGTGAGCCTCAACCAGACCGACATGGTTGCATGCAAGATTGCATAGCCCGACGCAAACACTAGAAGCTTGGTGCGCATTACCAAGGTTCTACTTGCGAGACCATCTTGGGTGTGAACATAGGAAACTATATGTTCAACAGATCCCAAGGGATATGCAATAATCATCGGAAGCCATCGATGTAAACTCTCCGGTATTATCAAGCCTTATAGACTTTATAAGATAATCCGAGTGGTGTACCCTAAATTTCATGGGTGAGAGTTTAGCAAACGCAGCATTTTCTTGTGGACAGTGAGTGACATCTGATCACTTTTGTCGATGCATCAACCAAAACACTATGCCAATAACATCATCAGACGACACAGGAGGCACGACATATAAAGCAACATTTGAAACAAGTGTCGTCTGATGGTTTTTATGGTTTTTTAGACGACATATAAAATGTAAAAGTCATTTCAATGACATCCTACTTCAATACTTTTAGAGGCTAGTTCATTTTTTCTAGTTTGTAAAAATCATAAGACATATAGGTGTGGTGTGAACAAACCTAGAAATTCTCATTTTTAGCTGAAAATTGAGACCTCATATATATGTCGTGTGAGAAAGCCTGTCCAAATCTAGTTTTCAGCTCTTTTAATGTACTTCTGGAGACGACAAATATATGTTGTCTGAAAATTGAGTTGAAAATTGAGCTGAAATGAGGTTTTTAGCTGAAAATTGAGACCTCATATATATGTTGTGTGAGGAAGGCTGTCCAAATCGGGTTTTCAGCTCTTTTAATGTACTTCTGGAGACGACAAATATATGTCATCTGAAAGAAACTGAAATTTTCAATTCGAACTTAGAAATTCTCACTTTTTGTTGAAAATGGAGACATCATATATATGTTGTCTGAGGAAGGCTATCCAAATCCGGTTTTCAGCTAGCTCTTTTAATGTACTTCTGGAGACGACAAATATATGTCGTCTGAAAGAAACTGAAATTTTCAATTCTCACTTAGAAATTCTCACTTTTTGCTGAAAATTGAGACCTCATATATATGTTGTCTGAGGAAGGCTGTCCAAATTCTGTTTTCAGCTCTTTTAATGTACTTCTGGAGACGACAAATATATGTCGTTTGAAAGAAACTAAAATTTTCAATTCAAATTTTCTTGTGCAGAGTTTTACTTATGAGACGACATATTTATGTCGTCCAAAAAGAACCTTAAATTTTCAATTGCACGCGGAAGCAATTTTCCAAATCTTAGCGAATTCGAAATTTTCCCGCTCTTAACAAATTATGGCGCCATTTCTTTGTGTGACTCAGACGACATAAATATGTGGTAGTAAGAGGTCCGAAATTGGTCAACAAACGATATGTCTATTATCCATACGGAAACGCTCTTATCTCCTCCGGCCGAACTTATTTTTTTTATTCGTGAATGCTAGAAATCTCAATGAGTACCCGCGAAACTAATCCATAAGAAAATTTAGACACGTTTATAAATCTATCATATAGGTCCCCATAGAAAAATTTAAACGTAAATAAAGTTGACTCATACGATCGAGACCCAAACTTTATCGAAAATTAGTAAGTTTTCTACCGTATCCATATTTTACTTATGTGATCACATCGTACGGTCAAATTTTGCAAATTAGATTTTGTGCATATAGTTGGCTTATAAAGATACATGTTTAGGTATAATGTAGTAAACGTCTTATAGCACATTAGTAGACACGTCATGATTGAAATGATTAAAACTAAAAAAATTCAAGTTTGAGTATTGGATATTATCATAATAGCGAAACCTAGCCATGGTACAAAATTTAGACATTTTCGATAATGTTCGGGTTTCGGTCAATACGGTCAACGTTAGTTCGATCATTCTTCAACAAAGTCAAACTACATATACATGTTGTCTGATTAATACTTGAAAAAGTCAACACAATTATCAAAATGGAAACGCTCTTAGCTACTCTGCCCAAAACTTATATATTCAATTCATCAAAACTCAAACTCTCCTTTGGTATTGGCGAAACTAATCCATGTGAAAATTCGGTCACTTTTACAAATCGATGGTATAGTTCCCCATAAGGAAGCGTAGGGAAGTTTGTGCGTAAATAAAGTTGACCCATGCGATCGAGACCCAAACGTTATCGAAAATAGGTAAATTTTCTATCATATCCATATTTAACGATTGTGATCACATCGTCCGGTCAAATTTTACAAGTTTTATTTATTTCATATAGTTGCTTTATAAAGATGTACATATAGATATAACCTAGTAAACATGTTGTAGCACATTAGTATGCACATTGTGATTCAAATGACTAAAATTCAAAAAATTAAAGTTTGAATATTGGATATGATCACGATAGTGAAACATGGCTTTGTTACAAAATTTAGACATTTTTGATAAATTTCTGGTCTCGTCGACGCGGTAAACGTTAAATCGATCATTTCTTAATAAACTTAGACTACATATACATGTTGTCTGACGAGCACATAAACTTAATAAACGTCATAAAACGTTGGAATCCCCTTGCATGCCTTGGGGTATCTATACCTCGCTTAGGTGGTAATAACTCTGTTAGCTGACTCACTAACCCCGTTAACGTCTCTTATACTCTGTTAAAGTTAATCCTAAAACCTTTTTAAGATCTCAAATCAGTACCTCCCTCTCGACTAACCACAATTCTCTCTCACTCTCCTTCACGAATTCATCCAAGCCACCGAAGTGAACTGGTCGCCGTACCGATCGGATCGGTACTGACCGAGTCCTGAGTTGCAGCCTCTGCTGCCTATAGCCTCGATTTTCCGTCGCCAATGACGTCTTCTAACGACGAAGAGAGCAAGAGACAGCGTTTTACTCGCCGCAGTGCTCTTTGCGTGCACCGGTAGCACACCTCCCTAACCTGCTCACCCCTCCTTCTTTCCTTACAGAGCAGTCGAGACCCACTCGGACCTCCAACAATGAACCATTCCTGGAGAAAAACCGATCCCAAGGAGGCGAATCTCTGACACCGGCGAGGAGGAGTGGACGAAGCGATTCCTTTTGTCTCTTGTATTGCAGCTCCCAGTCTGATTTGGAAGCTAATCTCTTCAAGGTAAATATCAAAGTTAATCACTTATGTTCTATTTCATCATCTGCGAAACCATTATCATGGAAATTGTTTCTTTTGTATATATGTATTTTTTTGGGTATTAGGTTTTGTGATTGTTGCTGCTCAATTCGGGTTTTGTGAATCTGTTTGTGGGTATCGGTTTTTTTTCTTTTTTCTTTTCCTGGACGTTTGGGTTTGTTGTAAATAAATTGTTCAGGGATGTTGCCAGTGACAGGCTTGTATATCTTGAGTCTATTGTTTTGGATTTTATTGCAGGCACATCAATTGCACAGCGTAAGTCCTTTTAGAGCGTTGTTTCTAGAAGGGCCTTGTTAGTATGGAAACTTGAATTTACTCATTCTCTTTAATGTTGTTTGTATAGAAGCTATATGCATTATGTGTGTATTTATATCTTAAGTAATTTAACAAGGGTTATGACTGTGAACTAATGCAGAACACTTTGAAAATCTTCTGATGAGAGCTCAAAGGATTCTGTTTTGGTGATAATTCATCCAACGAGTTCATCTGCATGCAAAGATAGAAGCAATTGATCACTTGAAAGAGTTCTTTAGAGAAAGTTTGATTGCAACATGCAAGGACTTATGAATTGTGTAAAATGTGCTCAGTCACTTGGGTTAGCAGCTCATACATATATAGCTGTATATGTACATCTCAAGAGAGGTGGTGTGTAGGGGTGAGGCGTGGGAAAGGAAGATTCATGTATCAGCAGCTGTTGGGGTGCTGGTTCCTCATTAACATAGAGCATTTTATTCTCATTAAAAATATGAAGTTCTGGTTTACCTACCATATTGTACATCGGTCTTTTTGCTACATAACCAATAATGAATGAAATCTGGGTATATTTGTTATTTCGTGAGCCGTGAAGATTTTCTTGTTGCTATGCACCACATGTTTGATGATATGTGTTGTATAAACATAGATGTGATAGTTTTGCATGAACCATTGACTCATACTACGCGTAGACCAAATTTAAAGTGTACAGAATTCACAGACACTTAAAGAATTATTGAGAGGTCTACCTGTTTACGAAGGCTAGTCTGCTTATTTACGAGAAATGTTCTACTTTTTTTGTGAGACAAAATGGTCTACCTGTTTACGAACAACAACCTACCTGTTTTGTCAACACGGTGTACTAGGTTTTCGAATCATTGACTCACACTACGAGTAGACCAACTCTAAAGTGTGCAGAATTCATAGACACTTGAAGAATTTTTGAGAGGTTTACCTGTTTACAAAGACTGGTTTGCTTATTTACGAGCAAGAGTCTACTTTTTTTGTGAGACAAAATGGTCTACCTGTTTACGAACAACAACCTACCTGTTTTGTGAACATAGTGTACTAGGTTTTCGAATCATTGATTCACACTACGAGTAGACCAACTCTAAAGTGTGCAGAATTCACAGACTTGAAGAATTCTTGAGAGGTCTACTTGTTTACGAAGCCTGGTATGCTTATTTACGAGTAAGGGTCTACCTTTTTTGTGAGACAAAATGGTCTACCTATTTATGAACAACAACCTACCTATTTTGTGAACATGGTGTACTAGGTTTTCGAATCATTGACTCACACTACGAGTAGACCGACTCTAAAGTGTGCAGAATTCATAGACACTTGAAGAATTCTTGATAGGTCTACTTGTTTACGAAGCCTGGTCTGCTTATTTACGAGCAAGAGTCTACTTTTTTTGTGAGACAAAATGGTCAACCTGTTTACGAACAACAACCTAACTATTTTGTGAACATGGTGTACTAGGTTTTCAAATCATTGACTCACACTACGAGTAGACCAACTCTAAAGTGTGTAGAATTCACAGACACTTAAAGAATTCTTGAGAGGTCTACCTGTTTACGAAGCCTGGTCTGCTTAGTTACGAGCAAGAGTCTACTTTTTTTTGTGAGACAAAACGGTCTACCTGTTTACGAACAACAACCTACCTGTTTTGTGAACATAGTGTACTAGGTTTTCGAATCATTGACTCACACTACGAGTAGACCAACTCTAAAGTGTGCAGAATTCACAGACTTGAAGAATTCTTGAGAGGTCTACATGTTCACGAAATCTGGTCTACTTATTTACAAGCAAGGCTCTACTTTTTTTGTGAGAAAAAATGGTCAACCTGTTTACGAACAACAACCTACCTATTTTGTGAACATGGTGTACTACGTTTTCGAATCATTGACTCACACTACGAGTAGACCAACTCTAAAGTGTGTAGAATTCACAGACACTTAAAGAATTCTTGAGAGGTCTACCTGTTTACGAAGTCTGGTCTGCTTATTTACGAGCAAGAGTCTACTTTTTTTTGTGAGACAAAATGGTCTACCTGTTTACGAACAACAACCTACCTGTTTTGTGAACATGGTGTACTAGGTTTTCGAATCATTGACTCACACTACGAGTAGACCAACTCTAAAGTGTGCATAATTCACAAACTTGAAGAATTCTTGAGGGGTTTACTTGTTTATGAAGCCTGATATGCTTATTTACAAGCAAGGGACGTCTACTTTTTTTGTGAGACAAAATGGTCTACCTGTTTACGAACAACAACCTACCTGTTTTGTGAACATAGTGTACTAGGTTTTCGAATCATTGACTCATACTATGAGTAGACCAACTCTAAAGTGTGCAGAATTCACAGACTTGAAGAATTCTTGAGAGGTCTACTTGTTTACGAAGCCTGGTCTGCTTATTTACGAGTAAGGGTCTACCTTTTTTGTGAGACAAAATGGTCTACCTATTTACGAACAACAACCTACCTCTTTTGTGAACATGGTGTACTAGGTTTTCGAATCATTGACTCACACTACGAGTAGACCAACTCTAAAGTGTGCAGAATTCATAGACACTTGAAGAATTCTTGAGAGGTCTACTTGTTTACGAAGCCTGGTCTGCTTATTTACGAGCAAGAGTCTACTTTTTTTGTAAGACAAAATGGTCAACCTGTTTACGAACAACAACCTACCTGTTTTGTGAACATGGTGTACTAGGTTTTCAAATCATTGACTCACATTACGAGTAGACCAACTCTAAAGTGTGTAGAATTCACAGACACTTAAAGAATTCTTGAGAAGTCTACCTGTTTACGAAGCCTGGTCTACTTAGTTACGAGCAAGAGTCTACTTTTTTTTGTGAGACAAAATGGTCTACCTGTTTACGAACAACAACCTACCTGTTTTGTGAACATAGTGTACTAGGTTTTCGAATCATTGACTCACACTACGAGTAGACCAACTCTAAAGTGTCCAGAATTCACAGACACTTGAAGAATTATTGAGAGGTCTACCTGTTTACGAAGCCTAGTTTGCTTATTTACGAGTAAAGGTCTACTTTTTTGTTGACAATTGTCTATTAATTGTCTTAGCGTCTCATGAACCAGGTCTAACTTTACGTTGACAATTGTCTACTAATTGTCTTAGCGTTTCTCATGTACAAGTAGACTTCGGCATGCATAAGTCACCTATGTACAAGTAGACTTCGGCATGCATAAGTCACCGTCTTCCATATGAACAGAACACATTTGAGAGGGTTGTTTTTTAGAGTATTACTGCTCTTATATGCAAGTCTACTCAAAGTCCCAGTTTAATGTGTACTATGTACTAGTTTCATGACACGCTTGGTTTTTATTTTATTTTATTATTATTATTATTTTTTAAACGTTTTATTAATAACTCACACACCCTACATATGTCCGTGAGGTTTGAACCCGTGACCTCAAAGTTGTCAGTTAAACACGCTTGGTCATATAGAAGTAGACATTCTGAAGAGTTGTTCTTCAGATTGTTACCTAATGAACCATCAAACTTTTCATTGCATCAATATCCATCAAAATACATTGTATCCCTCAGTTGCAAAAGTTTAAACTCTAAACTTAGCACTTCTATTATGACCCCAAAAAAAAGAGTGTAGTATCTTGATCATATTTATATGTTCCACAATGCTCTTCCTCAACTCCCTTTCACCTTCAAACTCATCCAGGAGCATTTGACAGTAGTTTTCGTTCATATATCTTGGGTTCAACTGTGCCATGGTACACCCTGCACATAGTTGAAACAATCACATATCAGCTTAACATAACTTATATCAATTTAAACGGAAAAGTGAAATTTTTAACAATTAAGATGCATGCATCAACCTCAATATGCAGTGTAACTTGACATCAAAGACTATACAGAAAAGAAAGTGATCTATGGCTAGCTAAAACCTAAAACCATATATATCACTATTTCATTTTGTATTAAGAAAGTAAAAAACATAACAAGTTAGCGACCTACAACAAATCTATCAAGTCAGTAGTGTTTAGTTTGAGTAGGATGCTCCTTATGATAGCAATTGAAAGCACCTGCTTCTGTCCTCATAGCACTTAAATTCGTAATCTATATTATTATAGTTTCCATGAAAGTCTTGGAACTTGCTTTGCAACTACAAGCATCACATTTCAGAGCTGTAAATAACTATATATGAATAACCTCTAACACAAAAGCAGTTATTCAGGACCATTAAAATTGTATAAGTACTCAACTTATAATATAAATTTTATAACTCAGAGATTGATGTTGAAACATCACAATTATCGCTGTGAGAATTAGGAAGGCATACCAGAAACAAGTTGATACATAAAAACAAGAATAACTCACTGATTGTTGAGGCAATCATGGAATAAAGGAGTCCTAAACTCCTAGCACACAAGACAAAGGTAAGGAAATGGCAAGAGCACACGGGCCATAACCTCCCCGTATTCTTCAAAACACCAAGTTCTCGACATACAACTATACAAGCAGCCAAAACACTTACTCAAATCAGGCATCAATAACAAAACCAAAAAACAACAACACTACAACAAAACAAGGGAAATCCTTACCCTTATGAACCAACACAGTAGCTTTGCTGCTTCAATTCCAAATCCGCCATGGTACCAACATGAAATCCAAAACCAACAATTCAACAACTCAACACAGAACAACCAACATAGTAATTCCACAACAACAAGAGAGGTCGAGACTTACCATCTGTTTCTCCTAATCAATGAACCAGACAAAGTCTGAACCTCCTCCTTGCTTAACCAAGACCAAATCGGAGAATCAACATAAGAACATGGATCCTCCCCTCGCTAGAAAGCCACTGCCTCAACCTAGAACCACCCGCTACTTCCACAACGCTACTTAAACGTACTTCGGCTCCATTACAACACGATAGGACTTCCTAGAAGTCGACGAGGTCGCCAGAAAACTTTGACCAAAACCTAGAAATACAAAAGAAAAGAAAATCAGATTAAGGCTGTATTTAGGGAAATCAAAGCTCAAGGAGGAGTGAAAACGAGAGAGAAATGATGGGTTTACCTTCACGGAGCACGAGTTCGCCAAAGAGGGAGAGATTCTGTCGGAAATTGGATTTGGGGATTTAGGGTTTGGATTTTAATCTTGAGAAGGCGGTGGATGCACGTCAATCGGTGATTAGGAGGAGGTAGAGGAGAGGGTGACGAGCTAAACGGTGGTACACACAGAGAGAGAGAAAGAGAGAGAGAGAGAGAGAGAGAGAGAGGCAGAGAGGAACGCGTAAGGGAAAGAGAAGAAAGTGCGGCTAGGGTTCCATTTCCTTTATATACATAGTTTCATACTTATGCTGCGAAACGACGTGTTTGTCCCTGCGGTTTAGGGTTTAGGGTTCTCTTTTATGAAAATTGATTGTAGATGCGATCATAGAACTTTAATTTCGATTATCATATAATTGATCCATCATCACAAACCTTGAACCATGTATACACTAGATGTGAGATGTGACTATTGCTAGATCATCATAAACTCTTAATTATATATACATGAGAGGTGATTTGTACTCGATCATCATAAACCGTAAACCATACCAACGTTAAGACATTACTTGATATTAATGGCTGATTATCATATATCAAGTATACACTAGAGGTGATCGACTATATATTGATCGATCATCACAAACCTTGAACCATGCATACACTAGAGGTGACTATTACTTGATCATCATAAACCTAAAAGTATATATACATTAGAGGTTATTTATACTCGATCATCAGAAACCGTTAACCATATGCCAAAAGGAATTAGGGTGACTATGCTCAATCATCATAAACCCTATATACACTACAGGTGACTTGTAACATCCCGAATTTTGAAATTTCTCAAAATGTGTTTTTCTTTTTAAAATTAGAAACTAGATGTCTCCACGAGTTCACCGTATTTTTCGGTGAATTTTTCGGATTCTCGGACTATTTTTTATGATTTTTCGAAGATAGGGATGACTTTTGGATCGGACCGTCATGTGGCGAGTTTCTATTGATGGACTTCATTCATTGCTGGAGACAAAGTCAGCTGCTCCCCCACGTGGGTGCAAGTTGAATAGTCATCTCTTGCCTTTGACATGTTTCACGAAGCAATCTCTTACATGTGACACATGTGACTTTGTCATTGACCGAAATCCTTAGACTGACCCTTCATTGTCGGTTATTACCCTTATATATAGCTGACCCATCAGCTCTCATTCCTTGAATTTCGGAGATAATTTTCTCTCTCTTGTTTCTCTCTCCTCATTTTTTGTATGCTAAGTCTACTATTTTCACGAGACACTTGCTCATATAAAAGTAGACATTTTGGGCAGTTGTTCTTGAGAGTATCACCTAGTGAGACCACGATTTGGAGTGGAATTTGAACTCTTGAATCGAGGTCTGGGAGTTGTCGACTTACCATCAATGAAATCTTTCATTGATCATAATGATGGGTGGTTATCCTTGATGATACAATAATATTGAGGTTTATGTTAATTGGGAATTTTGGGATGTAGATCAATGAACCACTCTTAACCAAGAAATTTGGGGGTATCAAAGGAATTTGATTTCTGGGTGTTGTTGTTTGTTTTGGGCTAATTCATTGTGTGATTCTTGGGTTTATGAATTTTTTTCATACTGCAAGAGGTTGAAGAATAAGAAGAAGAAGAAGAGGGGGGGGGGGGGGGGAGAGAGAGAGAGAGAGAGAGAGTTTTTTTGTTAGAGTTTTTTTTTTTTTTAACAGTTACAAAAATCCGTTAAGACAATACAAAAATCTGTTAAGTTTTTAAGCTGTTATCCTATGTGGACCTATGTGGACCAATAAAACAATGACATCTTGCAAGGTATGAATACCCCAAGACACCTAAGTCTTTTCCTAAAAAGTTTTACCCAGTTTCAAAATTTTCACTTAACCCCGCCTTATTATTCATCAAAAATCAAATTTCTTCTTTCCTAATTTTAAGTCTTCAACTTTTAAAGGTTTCCAAGTTTGACCAAAACTTTTGACCAAAAAAAAAAACTTCACCAAAACTTAAAACCCTAGCACCTTATCTTCCTCACAACTTAACTTTTTCTTCTTAGAGCATCTCCAACAGCTTCCCAATTTTCTTGAACTTCTTAATTTTGAGGAATATAGAGCTGTTTTTAGGTCCAACAGTTTTGTCATCTCATTCCCCAAAATGGGGATGAAGACGAAAGAGAAGCCTTCATTCCCCAAATTTGCGGCAAAGCCTTCCTTCCCTGAAATTTAATTTTTCACGTGCTCCAACGAATTCAAGACAACAATAGAATATTTGATTGAGTATTTTATTGTTACAATGAAATATATAATGGTCTTTTGTTATAATTAATAATGATGTAATATATTTTATTGTTGTATTAAATGTTGAAATCTCCAAAATGGAGAAGCTGTTGGATTTTGAGCATAATTTTTTTTGGAGATTTTAACTTTTGCTTCCCCATTTTAGAGAAATTTTAGAGAAGCTGTTAGAGATGCTCTTATTCTTCACTCGGCCGCACAACTTTCTTCTTCTTCTTTGTTCTTCTTCTTCTTCTACTTCTTCTTCACTAGCAGCCTTCTCTCTCCTCTCTCCAGAACCAGAAACTCTCACTCATACCTCCACCTCCTTCACTATCACCGCCTCTGCCTCCTTCCTTGTCACTACCGCCGCCGCCTCCGGCAGTAAGAGCGACTGCGCAGCAAATGAACAACATCGTCGACGCTCTGATCGGATTCGGCGACTTCAGGAGCTAGGTCAACATCATCATGGCGGCGAATCCGCTCTCCCTCCCACTCAGCGCCACTGTCTTCATGCCAGAAAACGTCGCCGTTTCACGCCTTCTCGTCGCCGACCCGTTCTTGCTGCCTTACCATGTCGTCCCTCAGTGCCTCACCTTCGCCGATCTCAGCCTCTTCAAGAACAGCTCCCGCCTTCTGACTTTCCTCCCTGACAAGTTCATCGTCGTCACCAAAACACCGAGTGCAATTTCACCGTCGATGACGCCACTATCACCCAGCCCGACTCTCCTCCATTCTTCAACCTCCGACTCCACCTCGACTGCGTCTCTGATACCGTCGACGAAGCCTGCATCTCTGATCCCGACATCAACGCATGCATCTTCGATTTCGTCGACGATGCCTTGACGATGACTTCATCTCCGAGAGTCTCTTCAGGTCTCAATCGTCGATCGCCGCCGCACTCCCAATCACTCTGATTTGATATTTAAGGGTACGTACGATCTCTTCTCTCTCTCTCTAGGGTTTCATTTCTATTATGATCTATCATCTAACTGAGTTTGTTTGAATGTGGATGTGTGTGGATTTGCAGGAGGTAAGTTGAAAATGGCAGTTCCGTTGTTGAAGAAGGCGATCGTAAGATACGGTCAACTGGTCAAGGTATTCACCTTCTTCACCATTATGACTATTAGCTCTTGCTTCCGATTTGTAATAGCTCGATTTCACTTTTGAGTGAAAATGATGATAGTGATTGTTGCCCCAGTCTTATTTGTGTCCAAGAGATGCAAAGTGGTGAATGACTTGCTTATAACTTATTCCATATTTATTTTATGTACAAATTTCTTTGAATCTTTAGTATATGTTTGTTTGCTCAGTACCTACATTAGCATACGTATATTTAATGTATGAAGGGTCTTTGCTTATGACAACTCCTAGCTATACATATATAGTTATAGATTGTAATCGCTAAGTTAATTACGAAAGCAAAGCGAACTGTAACTTGTATACATATCGTGCAAAGCTCATTACTGCTCTCTACTAGATTGGCAAACTTGATAGAAATAGGCACCACAAACAATGCACAAAGGAATGGAATTATTGAATCAAGGTTAGGTATGTAGTCATAGATTAATTAAATGTCTGTCATGGAGCAACAATATAAATTTGGTTTATTCATGTGGTCTCCTTTTGTTCTATTTCAGGAGAACTTGAATTGTCATTGCAATTGGTAGCATTAGTCCTCTTCTTGTTTCATGAGCAGAAGGCACAAGTTTTGATTGAAATTGGTGATGCGTGTAATGCAATAAAGAGAGCTACTCGTGAATTCTCCTACTTATCTCCTCATTTTCACTTTCGAGCTCTATTTCTCTTTAGTTTCTGTTGTATGCAAGTGATTGTTATCTATTACAATTTCACTGGTTTGATTGCAAGTGTTTTGTTATACTTATATGTGGATAAATGTTGGCAGGAGCTACTGGGTTGGAGTGTTTATGGGCTGAGGTATGTCAAAATGCTCAAAACTTCTTCACTGTGTTTTTCCCTTGCAAATGATTCTCTATTCTTCCTATTATTATTACATGTAGACAATGCAGTATATTGTCTTGCTGAGAAAATAGTGTTGACATTGTCCTTAATGGTCCATATAAACATATATTTATAATTAGCTGAGACATAGTAATTGACAATTTTTATTGAAATTTCGCTTGACATTTTGGAGAAAAGTATAATAGATAATTCTTATGCTAGCATCCATGTGATTTTTTCTTTCTTCACATTGTTTAGGTAATGGGTCACCCTTGGCAGAGCATCCAATTGGTTTGTAGATTTTTTTGGTTTTAAGTACTTGCTTTGTTTTCCGTCATTTTTGGAATAATAGAGATGATAAAAGTTGCTTCCTCATGAGCTTATGTTTCTTTTGTTGTATGCCCTGTTTTAATTTGTTCAATTTAACAACTCATTTGTTATGACCTGTTATGCCCACAGTTCAGTTTGATGATTTTCTGATTGTATACGTTAAATAAGAGCAGGTGGGTAACCGAATTATCAGGAAGAGGATCCATGTGTGTGTGGAGCATGCACCAAATGAACTAATCTCTCGTTCTTTTTGTTGTTGATTTGGTCAATATGTAGGTATAAGTGTTTGCAAAAGATTCCAAGGTCATTTTGCGACTTGAAGCCCCGTTGAGAGGAATGACATCAATGTTGACATCTTTAATAGGTTTCGGTATATCATTTCTAGAAATAGATTAGGTCCATATATTCATTTTAGTGAATAGATTGAAAGTTGGACCATAACGTATAGCCTTTTATGGATTAGGATAAAAAAGGAATATGTACTCTTTTAATTGAAGTGGATTATTAACATTCAATGAAGTTTTACTTTATTTGATTCTTAATTTTGTTACATATGAAGTTTAATTCATAGTCAAACAACAGAAGTGCTTATAAAAAGCAACAAGAATGTGAATTCCAATAGACAATCGGATAACATAAGTCTTTATAACAAGCAACAAAAATATGAAGTCTAATAGACTATCAGATGACATAATTGCTTCATCAGACGACATATATATGTTGTTGGTTTTTTATTGAGACAACATATAGTCTAATAAATTTTCAAATATGATAATATCAGACGACATTAAATTGTCATTAGAAAGTAACAGGTGAATGTATTTGTCGTTGTAAGTTCTGTAGCTTGACAATTAGATGCAGTGTAAGGTTGTATCATACTACATCTATTTCAACAAATCTTTCATTTTTTCTTCTTTCACTAGACATTTAAATGTCGTTAGTCTTTCATCCAGACGACATAAAGTTCAGAAACCTTCAGACTTGTCAAATTTCAGACGATATATTATCTGTCGTCTGACTGACACTCACATGACAGTGGAGAAATGTTGTCTGATAGCCTATCAGACGGTAGGGCCTCAGACGACATATGATTTTTCGTCAGACGACAGTACTCAACTGTCGTCTGATGCTGTTTTTGGCATAGTGAAACCATTAATATTTAACTGGTCCGTATGGTGGTTGGATAGGTCCACGTATTTTCTCTTGCATTATGTGCATAAAGAGATAGTGTATACTCTAGTCTTTGCATATGATGGTCTAGTATTCAACATTCTTAACGAGCATCTTGACATAATGTATCATTAAAGACAAAATCCTTATTCTGAGAGGGATGCCCGTGTAATAATTGAGTTGAGGATACGGTGCATCATATGTTTTTCCCAGGTGCATCAAACACCAATACTATAGCTAGTATTTGCTCGAATCATTCAGCTTCTAGCTAATAATTTTTAATATCTTCAATGTACGCTTTAGCCGCACATTCGAAGGTTATGCAAAGATATTACACCATTTTTCTGGTGGTTTCAATGTTTTAAGCGTTGGTTTCAATGAACTTACCTTCCGATAACGTTCTTCTGAAACGTAGAGGTATTTTGCCTCGTCAGCCAGACAAGAATGCTCAGTTCCTTAATATTGATAACACATATCAAATTTTGATTTAGATTCTAGAGCATTAAGCCTTTTGATTTCAGTATTCTCTAATTATGATTTGCTTCAGGCAAGGAAGATGTCTACTTCAAATAATTTCTTCTGGAGACTACCAATTAACATGATAAGCTACCGATTTTATCATGTCTGGTGAATTTTGGAATGAAACTTCAAGTTTCTTAAGGGAGTTATTATCGAAACTACATGTTTGATTTATACATGAACTACTGGTTCATTTCTGAACTACTGGTTCATTTTTGAACTACCGATTCATTAGGTACATGTATTTTCAAATTATAATCATGTAGCAATTGATGATATTAATTCAACGCTACTAATTTAGCATAATCAATATGTCACGTAACTATGTGTAAATTCTTCTGGCAATTAACTACACATTAAATATGGTGAATATATTAACAACAGCCATTATGAGAAAGTATTTGGAGAGTCTTATAGATATACATAATGACTAAGTACGAAAAACTAGTGTCATTAGATTATTTTCCTTTTGTTTGATTCTGCTGGACCAAAGGAATTGACTGTAATTAAAGTGAAAGAAATAAACCTAGCCTATACATACTTTACAAGCCTATGGGGCACAACCTGAGAGGTATGCTGGGCTTCTAGGTCTCGTAGAGGGAGAGTGGGCCTATTGGGCTCAAAATGGTGTGTCAAGAAATACAATGTTATTAGTCAACCCTTTCGGTAACTCCAATTGTATATGACCAGGTAAGACATGATGAGGTGGTCGAGCGAGGCTCACTTAAGTACACATCCTCAAAAGGACTTGCCTAGACATCGCATCAAATTGGATGAGCCTAGTTTGAGAAGAGTTATAATCATTGTCATGGACTCAAGGCGACACATGACAAGCTTCTGTGCTAGCCTTGCAGCTTGCTTCGAGCTTCTGGCTCAATTTCATATATATTCAGGCTTGATTTAAGCTTCTGACTTAACATCATCAATATTCACCAATATAACATAAACCAATGCAATATATGTTATTAAATCATAACAGACAAACTTAATGTGAAGGTAATTATATGAAACTGAAATAAATTAAATTATAACGGAAACAATTTAATTCTCATTGACATAATGTATATGCAATAAAATTGGTATTTACTGAACCAATAAATGTCAATAATGTAACGGTTACTTGCAAAACTAACTCATTTGCATCCCCAATTGCTTCTGGCATTAATGTGTCATTACATACTCATGATAATTATCAATATAAACGATAACATAATTGAGAACTAATTGAATAAAACTGACACAATTTGAATTTGGTAACCGACATTAAATATATGGCATAAATTACTAAATAAATATCATTTATGCAGCGGTTAAGTACCAAATACAATGAGTTCAAATCTCATTAATGCTTCTAGCATTACACATAAATATTAAATTAGATAAAACTTCCTAGCGTAACAATCGCGTAATTAAAACCTAAAATTCATGCTTCTAGCATAATGGATTATAATGACATTATTCAAATTGGTGTAACCATAACGTTTCTATTATAAATTGTGCAATAACTTGGCCCATAATGCTTGTACCATAATGTATGGGTTATAACTTGGTAAATGCTTCTGGATTAGACTTACCTGACTTTTGTTGGAGAGAACTCAGACTTTGAGAAATCGAGGGTTTCTGATCTGCTGCAAGGAGACCTTAATATGAGAAACTGAGAAAGACGGCAAGACGCGTGCGCCACTCGAATGAGTCGATGACTCGATCAAAGAGAAAGAAAGTTGCAGAAGACAGAAGTTAATTTGTGTAGGTTTAGAATAGATGTTTATTCTTGTTTAAAAAAAAATAATAAATGTTTATTATGCTATTTTATTTATATATATATATATATATATTTATATATACTTGGATTTTTTGTTGGGCCCTTAAATTTGGGGCCCAAAGCATATGTTTGTTGGGTTTAGCCCAGGGCCGGTTCTGTGATATCCCAAGATGAAGCTTGTCTATTCCAATCAAACAAAGTAATTAACAATCCCAGTTGTAGGTGATCCATCTATTTTTCTATTTGTTGCTTGGCTTCTTCTGGTTTCTCATCTTGTGAATCTGCACCAGCCATTTGAAATAATGCAACTCTTGTGAACTTCGATATGGTCTTTCTCTCGTGCCCTCCGTACTTGCAGCAGCCATCTGAAATAATGCAACAGCCATTCGGAATAATGCAACATGTCTTAATCTTCTGCTTCCTATTATTCTATCCATGTCTCTGATGCAGCCTTCTCAATTATTTTTCTTTTTCAGAGAGACCTAAAATCTTATTGGGTGGCTGTTGAGCTTCATATGGTGCCCTATATTACTTGGGTAACACTTGCTATTTAGTACCTAATAAAAGTGAGAAACCCATTAGTGATAATCCCCAACTCATTTGGTGCCCTAGCTAGGGGAACTCGTTTGTTAGTACTCAACTGCAACCTCAGTGTTACCTGCCTACGTTAGGCAAAAAACTCATTGAGCAACTCCAACCATGGAGTCAAATCCACGGTCGAGGCTCAAACGGTAATAATTGACGTCCCAAACCCAAATCCAACGAAATTGTCAATTCCACGTGGATGACAATCTTCGTCCATCCTGTCAAACTTGACCGTGTGGTCATTTTTTATTTTATGATTTCTCTCTCTTCTCTCTCTTTTGTTCTCGTCTCTCTCTCTTTCTTTCCTGCCCAAAATCAATATTCTTGCTAATCTGCAATCTTAATGAGAAAGAAGCAATCGAAGCTTTATTTATCAATAGAAAGATTGTTGTATACCCGAAGCATCAAATTGTTATATTGAAGATCAAGAAGAAGAGGAAAAGCATTTTGGGTTTGGAGGAAGAAGATGACTGCCGGTAAAGGATCAGATTGCCTACACCCAGATGAGGAGAATCATAGGGACTTGCAGAGTTGGTTCGGTAGATGAGTACTAGAAAGTTTGAGCAAACCTCTTATTTTGGAAGCCTGAGTTTCTGGCCTAATCATAATAAGCTCCTTTGAGACCTCTGAGTCATGCTCTGGAGAAGAAAGGGCTTCCTCCATTTCTTGTTTCTGTGTTTTGGTAAAAGGGAGAAGATGCAGATCGAAGCAATAACTAGAAAGATAAAGGGATCAAAGCTAGATCAGGGACTGCAATTGATTAAGAGAGAGAAAAGAGGGATGAAAAAACCTGGAGATGAAGATCGATCCAGAAACAGATAGGACCAGAGATAATGAGGTTGGGATAAGAAAGCTTTAATAAAAAATTGATAATAATAATAAAATATTTAATTTTTTTGAAATCTTTTTGAAATGTTCAAATTTTAAATTTGACAAAAAAATTTAACTCCATGATCCTAAAACCAAAATCTTTAAGTCATTTAGTATCGAGGAAAATCTATTTTAGTTCTTAATACAAATCATAATATATATTATGTTTGTTATATAGAACTTAGAAACTGACTTATGGCAGGACACTTCTCAATTCTTAATAAATATCTATGGAGCAACTCAGTAAATTGATCGACTTGATTTTTGGAAGAACTATCTAAACTTTACCGTTTCCTTGGAAAAGAGTTATGTTCTTGTAATGAAGGTTCTACATTAGGGTTTTCTATTCTCTTACAACTGTACGACTGTACGAGTCTGTGATGATTGATTTTTGTTTATCAGTCTGATAGAGCTTCATATCATTTTGGTAACTTTTTTTATTAAGGAGTTAGACTTAATGTCTCGTCTCCTCCTTACTTTTGTATTCTTTTATTTTTTTTTTAATTAAAACTCAAGAGAAGTTTGGACATCTAACCTGTCCTCTGTTATTATAAATAAAAAAGAGTTTGTGATGATTGTTTCTTTGAACTTGTAGGAAGCTGATAGGAGCTCGTTACTACCTCAAAGGGTTTGAGCAATACTACGGTCCCCTAAATGTCTCAGAGGATTCGAGATCACCCCGTGATATGGATGGCCATGGAACACATGCTAGCTCGACTGTGGCAGGCCGAGTCGTTCCCAATGCCTCAGCTTTAGGCGGGTTTGCTCGTGGCTATGCCGCGGGGGAGCCCCATTGGCACACATTGCCGTTTACAAGGTGTGCTGGGCTATACCAGGCCAATCCAAGGCTGAAGGGAACACATGCTTTGAGGAGGACATGTTTGCAGCCATGGATGACGCCATAGCGGATGGTGTGGATGTGATGAGCCTATCAATTGGAACATCTCAACCTGTGAAATTCACCGAGGACGGTATTGCTCTTGGAGCATTGCATGCCGCCAAGAAGAACATTGTGGTGGCTTGTAGTGCAGGCAACTCAGGGCCTTCCCCGTCTACTTTATCAAACCCAGCTCCATGGATCTTCACTGTTGGTGCCAGCAGCTTGGACCGAACATTTTTGTCACCTGTTGTGCTTGGAAATGGCTTGAGCATTGAGGTACATTACCACTTTGTCAGTGTTACAAACTGTACCGTACGTATGATTTATGATAAGTTTGATGATAGCTAAAATTTCATTTTAGTGATCATATATGCCAATTAATAATTTGGATTCACTGTGATAAACAAATTAACAAAAAGTTGGAATAATGGGGTGACAAAACAAAAATGGTAATTTTAAAATGCTTGTTGGTTAATTCTTTTGATTGAATCGATATTTTCAGGGAGAAATAGTGACCCCAAGCAAGCTGGAAGAGAATAAGAAGTACCCTTTAGTATATGCAGGGGATGTTGTTAACCTTGGTGTAGCCCAAAATCTAACAGGGTAAGATGTTTTCACTTTGGATTTAGTCTCATCTCTCTAAAGATCATTGGTACTTGATCACTGGTTATATCCATAATCAATGCCTAGTATAACTCAATGTGGTCGGCATGCAGACAATGGCTTGCAGGCTCTCTTTCACCTGACAAAGTTAAGGGAAAGATAGTGTTCTGCTTGAGAGGTGCTGGGATGAGAGTTTCAAAAGGCATGGAAGTGAAAAGAGCGGGCGGTGTTGGTTTTATTATAGGTAACAGCAAAGCAATTGGCGGTGAAATCTCGGTTGATCCTCATGTTCTTCCTGCCACTGCAGTGGCATATAGCAACGCCAATAGGATCATGGAATACATCAACTCTACCAAAAATCCAGAGGCAACTATTATACCAGCAAGGACAGTGTTGCATACAAAGCCAGCCCCATACATGACTGCTTTCACTAGTAGAGGCCCAAGTGTGATCGACCCTAACATTCTCAAGGTATGTTTTCACTCAATTTATTTATTGCAAGACTGTGTCAATTCAAAAATGGATATTCAACGAATTTTACTTGTATGAGAATTTAGGTATGTACCAAAGGGGGTATATTGTATATGAAATTAGTGAAAGTTTTAAAGAAGTTTATGAAATTTGAAAGTTTAGGTGTATTCAATACAGATTTTTAAATATCCATCAAAATTTGGGTGTATTCAACTAGATTTAAAAAAATCATTATAAATTCTACCAAAATTCAGGTGTATTCAATTAAGACTTTTTAAAATGAATAGAAGTTTAGATGTATCCAAAATATCATTCATATTTATGGAATTAATAACTCATGAATAATTGTGGACTTTGTAGTGTAAATTACACACACCAAACTCTAATATTTTTTCATCCACTAGAGCAAAGATTTGGAAAAGTCTACGACAGACTTTCTCTTTACATTTGAATAGGTTGATCCTGCGTTACATCATCTTTTTTTTTTTCTCTTTTTTATAATATTTTGTGCTATCAACGTTTTATTCTACCTATTCTATCTTTTTTTTTTTCTCAGTTGATTAAAATAAGTCTATACAAATCCAAATATAATACACCCTCTTAAATGGCGTCGAAACTTTGCCTCTTTTGTTTCATCTCTATGCAGCCTGATATCACAGCTCCTGGACTGAATATATTGTCAGCGTGGACTGAGGCTGAAGCCCCTACCAAGTTGGCAATGGATCACCGAGTGGCTCAGTATACAATTGAGTCTGGAACTTCAATGTCTTGCCCTCACATTGCTGCGGCAGCGGCACTTCTCAAAGCCATCCACCCTACTAGGAGCAGTGCTGCCATAAAATCTGCTCTAATGACTACAGGTAAATACGCAAATGGTTGCATTTTAATCTGCTCGATCAAATGACTAATTAGATTCATAAAATTGATAATTTGATATCTTCTTCTGTATACTGTATGCTTATAGCAATACATTACATTACAAATCTTCTATGGCCTACGACATGCTAGAATTTTCATTTTTGTGCTGCAGATTCAAACAAGAGTCCATCTAATCATGTATCCATTTTTCCTCAAGAGATAATATATTTCACTTATCATACATCGAACTTTTGTTTTCCCTGCAGCCGGGATAAAAAACAACCTAGACATGCCGTTGAACGATGAATCAGGCAATGCTGCAACTCCCTTTGCATATGGTGCTGGCCACTTCCGACCCACCAAGGCAGCAGACCCTGGCCTTGTGTACGATGCTTCCTACAAAGACTATCTTCTCTACTTCTGCAGTATCGGCGTCAAGAATTTCGATCCAAACTTCAAGTGTCCAAGATCACCACCAACAGCAGCCAACCTAAACTATCCTTCCATTGCAATCCCCAAACTGAATGGCACCATAACGATTAAGAGGACAGCAACAAATGTTGGTAACGCCAAAAGCGTCTACTTCTTTACCACCAAACCACCTCTGGGGATCTCGGTTAAGGCCTCTCCAAGTATATTGTTCTTTGATCATGTTGGCCAGAGGAAGAGCTTCACCATTACTGTCAAAGCAAGGACAGAGATGCTTAACGAGAAGCAGTTGAAAGATGAGTATGCATTTGGGTGGTACACATGGACTGATCGACCTCATATTGCAAGGAGTCCAATTGCACTCTCTTTAGCATAGAATTAGAATGAGTACTCTCTTTAGTCTCTTACAATATCTCGTTGGGATTTGCTTTACTGAAATCTATAGGAAAGAAAATAGATAAAATGGGTCTCTTAGCCCCTCACTTGATCGAGGGGTATGTCTAAATGTATTGTACCCTATTTAGTATTAAAATTTAAAGAGAAGTTTGACCGCATAGTTTCTCCTATACTTGTTACTACAAATGCGATTATGAATTGATCAAATCTTTAACATTCAATATGAAACAATTGTTTTCAGAAGATACTATGTATTACTTATCCCTTTGTTAGGGTAAGACAAGATAATCATCACAACCAAAACTTTAACAAATACGGTCGCCTGAAAAGAGTTCACGTTGTATGAAACTTCGACATATTTGTTCAACTGATGAAAACAAAATGATGCATCATCTCAAATTCTAGTACAAAATTAGCTAGCTCTCCATCATCTCAAATTCTCAACTTCTAGTACATACCAATTAGCTATTAGCTATCATTTTAGTTTTCTCCTATTAGTTATCATTTTAGTATGTAAGAAAGCTCAAATACTATTTTATGGATGTAATATTTGAATTTGTGAATGGAAAAATAAACATACATCTAACAAGAAACCCGAGTTATTTATTAAGTTTAGCAATGTGATGGAAACCCGAGTTATTTATTAAGTTTAGCAATGTGATGGAAAGACGACGATGATGGCTCCATAGGTATGTGAATATCGACATGTCTGAGGTTCCTCGGGTGGTGCAACCATGAAGTCGGTGGAGAAAGATTAATGTTTCCATCAAAAGCTACTGTGGACAACAACCCAAGATGAAAATTTGGATTGAACAGGCTGTCAATGCGGTGGGGTTTCCTTACAATAGTTTTACCATCTCAACTTCTAGTTGGAATTCCTATATCATTTTAGTTTCTCCTATTACCTATCATTTTAATTTTCTCCAGTATCTAAACACTTAAATAGTAACTAGTGACAGAGCTATTATATTACTATTCTATCCAGAGTGTTAGAATACAGGTAGTGTTATCAATTTTCATGGATCTCTTCACAAAGATAAAAATGTTTGTCATGAGGTTACTCATTCACATGAAAACACTTTGTAAATGAGGGTAGTCGTTCACACGAACATTATGTAACCCGCTACGTATGAAAGGCTAATTCAACATGCTCTTTGTATAGAAAGCTATAGTGCTTAGATTATAGAGACGAATGTATACTGATTCTACATTTCTACTGTGTGTTCTCTATATGGCAGACAGGTTATCATCCATAAAATTAGAAGCATATCATATTTACTTGAAAATTAATGGATAAAGAATCACATTTACTTCTGTGCAGTCTACTTTTTAGTTAGAGGCACAACACTGCCAAGCCATTAGCCATGAGACTCCAGAATCGGAGTATGAACTTCAAATCATAGATCCAACTGATCACATAATCAAACACCATGCCACCAAATACGTAGCGACAAAGGTCAAGTATCATAACCAATTAAACCACAAAATGAGGGTGTATTTGACAAAGATGTAAGCAGGGGCAACCTTTTGATACATCGTTATAAATATATTTACAGCATCCTTGTATCGAACAACAGATTCCTACTTTTAGATTTAAGAGTGGATCTTATTCAGTGTTCGTACATATCTTTATAATTAATTCTATGGGATATACAGAAGGAAAACTTGTACTTTATCTTTAGAAATATTGCTTTGTCATCCCCGAACATTTACGAGTCTGTTTTGAAACACAGAACAGGTACCATGATCAGATTTTGCTGCCATTTCATTGGAAAATTCTATAATTTGTTAATGAATATGAATGATGTGATGCATCAACTTTGTAAATTGAGTCTTCAAACTAGTAATATTAGTTCTCGAAGTTATAATATGAGTCATTAAAGAGTGGATCTTATTCAATGTTTGTACATATCTTCATAATTCTATGGGATATACAGAAGGAAAACTTGTACTTTATCTTCAGAAATATTGCTTTGTCATCCCCGAACATTTACGAGTCTGTTTTGAAACACAAAACAGGTACCATGATCAGATTTTGCTGTCATTTCATTGGAAAATTCTATAATTTGTTAATGAATATGAATGATGTGATGCATCAACTTTGTAAATTGAGTCCTCAAACTAGTAATATTAGTTCTCGAAGTTATAATCTGAATCATTAAAGTTGTCAAATTTTCTAGTTACAACATTTGTAATCATGTGTCCTTAAAAAAGTGATAAAATATATGCTTAAAGTGGTAATTTAGTCCTCAAAGTGATTATAAAAAAGTTGTTACAATTTTGAACACTCAATTACCACTTTAAGAACAAATGAGGACTAATGTTGTAACTAATTTTTTTTACAACTTTAACGACTCATATTACAACTTTGAGGAGTAATATTACTACTTTAAGAACTCATTTTACAACTTGAGGACAAAGTTGATGCATCACATGCATTAACACACCCTAGCCTTACCCTCATTTGGTTAGGTTGTCATCTTCATCCCATGCATTAGTTCTCACTTTAACCCTTTCACCCTCGAAGTGAACGTACTTCCATTTACACCCAAATCTTCTCAAAACAAGTCTGCTCTTGTCTTCTTCGCCTAGCTCCTGAAAAGCATGTGCCACTCTCGTGACAGTATCTTCATCAGGTCTTACACTCAACTCTTCCATATCTGCGAATACCTGATTTATCAGGAAGAGATTAAATTCCTAGCATCAAGACAATATTTCATAATATTCATACTTTAACATATGTTATGTCACCATCTGTTCCAACAGTGTATAAATAACCATGAAAAGAATAAGGGAGTGCAAAAGTTCTTTATATTACCTCTATTATCTTATTTTTCATTTCATGATGATCATACAAAGAGATCATCCTAGAAAATAGCCGCTTTGGGATAGAGCGTGTATGTGTATGCAGAATCATGTTCCACAGTGATTCAGCCTCATTTAGCCTATGATACATATCAAATGCCAGTAGAAGAGTGTCATATGTTGCCATTGTTGCTCCTTGACTTTTGCTTAGCATCCACTTTGCCACCTGACCAGCACTAAGGATTAGCCACGAATTAGTTTCTTTGGGTCTTTACACAAGATAAATATTTACCCCATGTCCATAAATTATTGACTTGAGCTTCTTCTAGTCAAACAAGATACCCTATTAATACTTATGTCTACATAAAACTCTATTAAAAAAGAAAAAGATATCACAGCAAACCAATCAGAAGGTTACTAAACTACAAGAATCCCTAATAAGGCATCTTTGAAGAGCTATCTATATGTCAAGACTCTTCTGTTGTTTCATGACAAGTCACATTTTGCCTTTGAAGTTTCATGCGTTTAAGGGTTAGTTCTCAATATGAACCAGGCTAATGATTTGCCAACCATATGCAATCGAAATCAGGTGATGTTCTCCAATGGAACAGGTTGATATTATACCACGTGCGATGATAGCATATAAATGATTCAATGGTGAAATTTCCACTATCTTAAGTAATGCCTTATAAGTTATAAACTACTTTAAACATCTGCAAGTGTCATACTTGAATTACACGCATCCACTGACTCCTGTTCCTCAAAATTCTCAAAGCCTTCGCTGCTGTAATCAGTGGGAATTCTGTCTCCCAAGCTGTCCATTTATCCAATGCTCCAAAAATAGCCTCTTTCTGATCAGAAAGATCAGAAACCTGCCATATCAACTATAACCAGGCAAAGGACACCGGAAACCGAACGATAACTTTTTGGAACTTAAAAAAAAAAGAAAAATGCCCTGATGCTCAAATATTTGAAAACTAAAACCCATTCCAATGATAATAAGATTCTTGACCCCAATTAAATGAAAGAGAGACTTATTTGTGCCAAAATACACAAATCTTTATTAAATTCATAATAAAATAACATTTTTGAGACATTTTTACTCTTGGTCCTTATATATATGCTTAGAGAGAGAAAAGACTTTGCCGACAGCTAACCAGATCTTCGAACACCGACCGCCGGTCACCGGACAACGGCCGCTGGATTCCGGTCAACGGCCGATCGTCGGACTCGGTTACTGACCCCCAGTAACTCGGTTACTCCGGTGACCAATCGCCAGAACTCAGTTACTGACCCCTAGTAACTTGGTTACTGACCTCAAAAATTCAGTTACTAACCCAATAAACTAAGTTACTGACCCCCAGTAACTCGGTTACTGACCCTCAGTAACTCGGTTACTCCGGCGACCGATCGTCGGAACTCAGTTACTAACCCCAAAAATTCAGTTACTAGCCCAATAAACTCAGTTACTGACCCCCAGTAACTAGGTTACTCTGGCGACCGATCGCCGGAACTCAGTTACTGACCCCCAGTAACTCGGTTACTGACCCCAAAAATTCAGTTACTAACCTAATAAACTCAGTTACTGAGCCCCAGTAACTGGGTTACTCTGACGACCGATCACCGGAACTCAGTTACTGACCCCAGAAACTCAGTTACTGACCCCAAAAACTCAGTTACTGACCCTAAAAACTCAGTTACTAACCCCAGTAACCGAGTTACTGACCCCAGAAACTCAATTACTGATCCCAGAAACTGTTACTGACCCCCAGAAACTCAGTTACTGACCCCAAAAAACTCAATTACTGACTCCCAATAATCGTTTACTGATCCCCAGTAACTCAGTTACTGATCCTCAGTAATCGATTTATTGGCTCCAAATATTGTAGAAACTCGGTTTCTAATCCTTAAAAACTAACTTTCAGACCCTAGAAACCCCGTTACTGCCCTCCAAATGCATAAAAACCCATGGCTTGAAGAATTCGATTCTCTATGTCGAATAGGATATACAGCATTGCTTTCTCAAACATGTCTGCACTTGTTACATAATCTTTCAACCGGAAAAAGAATTTTCATTTGAGTTGTTTTGAATTTAGTAACACATTATAGGAGAGAATCAGCTTGCTTGAGTACTAGTATGTGCTATTTTGAGCTTTGGTTTAATATGAAGAGTCATATTCATCATAAAGTGTAATCACACTTTGTAAACGCGTCTTGCTCTATTCTTTGCATTAGAACATGAATGGGTTCCGAAATGAGACCTGCAAAATATCACACTGGACTCTAATCAAACTGTAACACCGCATCGTAAGAAATGAAGTGAAAATTCGGATGTACCTCCAGCAGACTGAGGTCGTCCTCTATGTAGAGGTTGTTCCATCTCCACCCTAGAAATCTTAGCATAAACCCTATCGCCCAAACCCGGCGCCGTCACAGGAATGAAATCGCCGTCGATCTCCGAGGCATACCTAGACACGAGCTTCTCCGGAGCGCTTGTTTCTTTAACAATAATAGGATCGCATTGGTGCGGCGGCGGCGGCGAGTAACGAAGCCAGTCCTCATCTTTGATCCTGCTCCGTTTCTCGCCAGGAGCTTCGTCTACTGGTCGCGAATGCTTCTGGCCGTTGATTTGGGTTTCGGTAGACGGTGGCGATTTGGGAGCCGCGGGAAGTTGGTCTTGTTCTTGTTCTGGATAAGGTTCCGGCGGTTCGTGCTCCGTGCAATCTTGCTCGTAGAGGCCATAGTTGGCTTCGAGCAATTCGAGCTCGTCCATGTCCATTTCCATCTCCATTGATGTGTTTCGCCAAAATCAAGTCTGAGAGAAAAGGAATTTGGGGAATTAGGAATTAGGAATTTTCATTTGAGTTGTTGAATGAGAAAGAGAATTCAAAGCTGAAGTCGATACCTCCCAGGCGGTTTTTGACCTCGCGATGCTCAAATCCAGAAACAGCTTCTTCTCGTCGGCGTCGGAGATTGTGTCGATTCCGATCTTCGAGAGCAGATCGGTAGCTCTCTCGAAGCACGACAAAGTGAGGTTGAACTTTCAAAGCTCGTGCCATTTGACACCGATCTTGTGGTAGAACGAGGCGGACTTGATCGTCGGGGAAGGAACGCTGGAAACTTCACCTGCGACGAAGAGTAGGTCGACGACGATGTGGCGGAGCTTGGCGTGCTCTTCGGCTTTAGAGGAAGGGAGGGAGCGGAGGGAGGTGGTGTAAATGAGAGAGAGGAGAGGCATGATCGGGTAAATGAGAGAGATGAGAGGTAAGGTTGGATATTTATGAAGGATAATATTGTCTTTTTATTAAGATTTGTGTAAATGGGCATTAGAAAATGATTTTTATTAGAATGAGCCATAAGCCCTTAAAATTAGTAGTAAATGGGCATTTTTCCAAAAAAAAACCCTACTATTACATCATTCAAAGAAGCAATATGTTTGAGAAGGTTATAAAGCTTGAACATAAAAACACAACATGTGGAAATAGACTAACAATTCTAACAAGATTGAGTGCCTTTGTCCAGACCCAGCTGAGTCTTTTTTCTTCCATAAGTGGTGCTCATTCCTTCCCACCTTCTTGATTATTTTCCTACACTTCATATGCAAAAGACTATTTTTTTTTTATCAAAAGGGGTCATCCTTTATTAGCTCAGCAAGCAGTATAAAAACGATTCCCCTCAGTGAGGGCGACAGAAAGAACCGTTCTGTAAAAACTACTATAAATCCACCCAAAAAAGAGCAAACTATACTAGTAATCTCCTAGTACACCCACCTTCTTGTATGAAGCCCAAAACAAAGAAATTATAGAGCCCGGTGAATAAAATATAAGTCCCAATTAAGGGACCACCGAGTCTCTATTTCCTTTGCGATCTCTCTCGCTCAAGGCAAGATAATAAAATATCAAATATCCTTTCGCGAAAAAAGATATGAACCAAAAAAAAAATAAAATTAAAAAACAAAAAAACTACCCAAGCCCAACAAAGCTCAGCTAAAGTCACCTTGATGGAAACCCTAGCCGTCACCTTGATGGAAACCCTAGCCGCCATCAACCAACGTGCAGCGCTGCCGACACCCCACCTTGAAACCACCATTGTCGCCCCAACATTGTAAGACCCACCATCAACAGCCCAACCAAGGAGGTGATGCAGCCCTCCCAGCACTTCGCCATCAACCACAGTGACGACCTGAGGAAGAAGAAAAGAATCTCCAGGTTTCCATTCACCATCGATCCAAATGCTTGCGTCACCATCCTGCAGCACCGTCGCATAAACCTCATCCTGAACCACCACGCAAGGCTCACCCACCGCTGCCTCGCCCTCAATTCCATTGCCCTTGATAACAATTGGAAAGAAACAACCGTCATTCCAGCCACCATCAATCTCTCTATCACCACCAAAAACCAAAACCTTCAACTTCGTCTCCCGTTCAACACGAAACCAGATCCAGTTCACCAAGCATGTATCGACGCCGCCAACAACCTCCCCAACAGAAGCAGCAGGAAAACCGCCGAAACATGTATATAGAGAGGACCATCGAGCATGCCCGTTATCACTCCCACATGTTTGACGAGAGAGAGAGGAAGAGATACCTCTCTCAATCGCAGATGCAAAGCCACTGCTAGTCTAACCTAGCCGTCGCCGAGAAACCTCTCGCACGAGAGGACAGAGAGAGAACATGTTAGCTCTCAAAAATGAATAAGCATAACTTTCTCTATGTTATATACATATATGTATATTGTCAATTTTCCAAACTGATATGATATTGTTACATGCAAAAGACTATTTTAAAATGCTTTAAACAACCTAAATATCAATACCTACATAAATAATACTCCGTAGTAGCTAGCTACCTGTTTAGACCAAAATAAAACGTAGCTAAGCATTTTATTGAAGAAACAGTGTTTTACTATTGAACTGAACATTAACAATCAGAGATTATGGATGCAAAGACTGAGAGAGAAAACCTACTTCTCGATTGCTTTTGGAGCAGTTACAATTTGTCTACTTTGCTTCTGGGAGAACTTCACATCGAACGTGTTTGAACCCACAGCGTACTGAAAAGAATTCCTTGCGGAGAGAATTGAGGAAGACTGCAATTGAAATTTCCCAAATTTTAGAAAGCAGTTGGTAAATTTATGACAACTTTGTTTTTGCTTGCACCAACAATGAGAACATAGCCAATCACCTTCAGCAAGAGAGTGTTGAGGTAATTATGTTTGTGGTTATGGCTGATGAAGGAAAAACTGCTTCAAAGACACGTAAGTATTTACGCTGTCCTTTAGACTTTATTTGCCCCACAACTAGTGTGCAAAGGAGTTTTATCAAATAAGCCTTTAGGATACAATGAAGCCTTGTTGTTCTTCGTTTTGCACTCACGAAGATCAACCTTACACTTGATTAAAGGTTTACAAGAAACTCAAGGTTGCTAGAAACTATATGTGCAGTTTTATAGTTTCTAGATTTTTGCTGGTGTTAAGAAAAAATAGATGGAGGTTTGAGAAGAGAGAAACAGGTGTCCTGATATAAGAATATGTAGAAGAACTTATTCCTATATATAGGAATAGTCGTGTCTTTCCAGAATATTGACATACCTTTTTATTTTGTTTTAAAACTCTTCAGCAAGAGTTATTTACAATTGCCAACAGTTATATACAATAGCAACTGATATGCCTTTTCATTACATACATGCCTCTTGGTCGTGCATGTTTCAAAACTCTCATTTTATAATTTGAAAATCTCTCTAACAGAGAGGTGTACTGCAATTAAAGAAGCCAACACCGCGTGACAAAGCTGCTTCAGCTGGCTTGATCTAATAAGCAATTGAAGAAGTCTGCTTAAAAACGCAACGTAAGGTGGCCTCTGTGGGCGGTTTGACAAAGGGTGAATAACTCAGTTACTCACCTGATTAATTCCTGACTGGCCACAAATACATCTTCTGGAAATAGCAAACATTATACTTAACAAAAACCAGGAATGTCCAAATGAATAATGAAGAGTGCTTTGGTCACAGACAGTTCCCACTCTGACAGAAAATCACAATGTGCTACAACTTCAGACCATTTGCAGGAACACAATAGCAACTGCATCAAACCATATAGATGCCAAAAATGAGAAACACGATTCACACAAACATTTGAATCATATTCCTTAATAAGCACATCATATCAACTATCAAGCATAAAAGTGATAACTTGGATTTCGTAAAAGCCAATGAAAATTTAGTTGGGCAAGATTGAAATGGGTTAGAGAAAGAACCCTACATGTAAATTCTCTAGCACAAATTGAAAAAGAAAAAAAAGCAAACAAACAAACCAAGCCATAAACTGTTTCTGCATAAGGATACAAGCTTTACAAATCAGATGCTCTGTTGGGCACTGATGGGTTCAGCATACAATAACATTCAAATAGTTCCTACTAGTTAAATAGATTATGCTCCATCAGGGTTTTCAAAATTGAGCTCAGAGAGCATCCATAACACACCAAACTTAATGATGAAGCTAATCACCTGGTGTACAAACCTGGGTTCAGTTTAATTTGATAAAAAAATATGAAATATAAATGAGATTGAAGAGTTCATACCTTAAGCCTGGGTTTGAAGTGTTGGAAGCTAAATATTAGACTATAAGCTGAAACATAAAATGAAGAATGATCTTGCAATCAAAGTCCATCTGACGGTCATAAAGCCAAGGCGGTTTACACCTGTTAGCACACAATTGGTGCCCACAGACAGAGTGGCTCCTCATCAAATGTGTCGCAACTCAACATCCTAACCCAACACAAAGTGAGACCAAAACTCTGAAACACTCTTGAGTTTCAGATCCCCAGAGTTTGAGGCTCCCTCACTTTTACCAATCCGTCGTCGTTTTGAAGCCTGCTAATCTGAATTCCAAAGATGGATGCTTTAAGAAAACAAGCCTTTAAGCTCAGGGAGCAGGTGGCAAAGCAGCAACAGGTATACCCATTTCTCCATTTTCCACATTCATCTATTTTACAAGTGATTTCAATGCTACCCAGTTCATAATTTGATTCAAAATCTCTTCTTTTTTGATTTCTCAATGTTGGGTTAAGCTTTGTATTCTTGTTTGGTGTTGTTGAAATTTCAGGCTGTGATAAAGCAGCTTGGTGGGAGTGGTTATGAAAGCTCAGATGTAATGGTGATAGATGAGGTTGAGATGCAGAGGCATCAACAGCTTGAGAAACTGTACAGGTCTACTCGTGCAGGAAAGGTATACATCAAGTTTGTTTACATTGTAGATTTCGACTTTGAAACTATAGCTTATAAATTTGTAGTAGTCATTGTGGTGATTAGTTATGCGTAAATTGATCTTTGTTGAATCCGCTGTCATTTATATCAGTCTTTGTATTAGTTATGCGTAAATGTTTGATTTTTTTTGGTACCGAACTTATTCTGTCTGTTAAACTCATTCTTCATATTACTTATTTTCAGGATTTTCAGAAAGAAATTGTAAAAGCAGCAGAAGCATTAACATCAATAGGATATAAACACATTGAAGCAGGTTGAAATTTGTTAGATTCAGTGTCATATCGTGATATAATGGGAAGTGTGCGGTGAAGTAGTAGCCTATGAGATTGGCTTATCTGAATTAAGTTTGCAAATAGAAAATATGCAAGGCTTGGTAGTTGCGCTCATTGCTGTTTATAATCTTTTTGTGGTAGTCAGGGACCAAGTTGTCTGAGGATTGTAGCAGATATGGTGCTGAAAATGTCCATGATAAAATTTTAGCTAAAGGTGCATCTATATATGGTGATGCTCGTAAGCATGTGGAAAAGGAACAAGAAGACTTGAATAAGTTGTTATCTTCACAGGTATATATCTTATGCTAGTGAATTTACCATTATATTTACTATAATTTGAATTCCACAGTTGAGATTACAATCATCTGAAATTCTGAACTCAGACATATCATTTTTATAGTAGCATTTTTTATCATGTTATGTCAAAGTTCTTAATACCTGGTGATTATTGGTTGAACTAATAGCATACAAAAGTGAACATGCAAGTCTCCCATCAAAGTTGATGCATAAGGAATGAATAATTAAAGCATTCTAAGCAATATTTCTCTGTAAAGTTCACTTGATGGGTGGGCATGATTTCTAGGGTGGTATTGATTTAGTCAGTTGATGCCCGTCACTTTTCTGCTTGAAAGACACTCACAATGGAAGCTTATAAAAATAGCTTTCACCTCTAGGTGGACGTAAGTAGAATAATTTGTAAGCCAGTTCATTATTGTAGAGTTCATCATTCTAGATTTATTTTATTTTATTTTGGATTTAGGTTTTAGATCCGTTAAGAGCAATGATACTTGGTGCTCCTTTAGAAGATGCTCGCCATCTTGCACAACGTTATAGTCGAATGCGGCAGGAAGCAGAGACACAGGTAATGCCATTCCATTTTATATTGCTTCATAGATATTTGTCATGCGGTTACTCAACCCAAAATGCAAACAGGCAGTTGAAGTTTCCAGAAGGCAAGCAAAAGTAAGAGAAATCTCAAATCCAGAAAATGTTGGAAAGCTGCATGCAGCAGAAACAAAGATGAAAGAAATAAAAGCAAATATGGCCGTTCTGGGTATAGAAGCTTCAGCTGCATTGGCTGCTGTGGAAGCACAGCAGCAAAGACTAACTTTTCAGAGGCTTGTTGCACTGGTATGAATTTGACTTTCAAGATATGAATCTCTATGTTAAAGATTAGATAGGTCATGCAGTTTGATACAAATATTATGCTTTGTTTCGTTAAGGTTGAAGGAGAAAAGAATTATCATCTGAGAGTGGCTGCCATTCTTGGCGAGGTTGAAGCTGAGGTTAGTTCCACTCTTGATTACTTCAGAAGAAAACTGTTTTCCATCTAAACAATAATAACTTATGCTAAGACATGAATTTTGTGACAGATGGTCTCAGAGAAACAGCGTAAAGAGTCTGCTCCACCTGTGATTCCTCAGGAGAGCTTCTTGGAGAAAACAATGTACTTCTTGGCTGAAGTATGCTTTGTTTCGTTAAGGTTGAAGGAGAAAAGAATTATCATCTGAGAGTGGCTGCCATTCTTGGCGAGGTTGAAGCTGAGGTTAGTTCCACTCTTGATTACTTCAGAAGAAAACTGTTTTCCATCTAAACAATAATAACTTATGCTAAGACATGAATTTTGTGACAGATGGTCTCAGAGAAACAGCGTAAAGAGTCTGCTCCACCTGTGATTCCTCAGGAGAGCTTCTTGGAGAAAACAATGTACTTCTTGGCTGAAGTATGCTACTGTTCACTAAACATATAGCTGTCTTCTTGGTAGCTTTATTAATAGAAAGAAGAGTTATCCATCCATTAGACCTTTTACATGTCATACAAGATGTGCAATATGCTGCACGTTGCAGGGTTCATATGGTTATAGAAAAAATTAAGAACGAAAGAAGGGAAAAGCATTGACAGATAAATTGGGTTAGGATAAAAATCGAACTTTTTTTAAGATCAATGTAAAGAATTTACGATAGGAAGCTTTGTTGGGCTATGGCTTTGAACATAAATTCTGTAACTACCATTGCCAGAAATTGAGAAAGGGACACAGCTAAATCGGTTGGAAGGGATATTCTGTCAACTGCAGATATTAACTTATTTGAATTCATCCTTGTAGGCCATTAAATATTCAAATTTCTTGCATGTTGCAAGTTGTAACCATTCTTGAACGGACTCCCTGACATACCATATGTTTAAACTACCTCCAAGACTGTCAGCTTTATATAAATCCTTTTATTTCACTTCATTCAGGCAACTCATTCTTTCACTGCCGCATCGGAGAAGGAACTAAGCTTGTCAGTGGGTGACTACATTGTTGTGCGAAAGGTAATCTCCTTTAGATTGCTGTTCAGTTGTTGATTAACAAAACATAATGTTGATAATGTAATGTTGATAGACATTTATGGACTTTTGTCATGCCAGCACTGCAAAAGGATATTTCTTCCACACCATATTCAGAGATTTATTTTACTGGTTCAGCAAATCCATATAAATGAGAAATGTGATTTTATAATAATGGCATATGAACGTTGTCAGACAATGACTAGCAATCTAGCACTAGCGATGCCCCTCCCGGATAGAGGCTTCTCTTTTATTTATTTATTTATTATTATTATTATTTATTTTTTGGAAAAATAGTGGCTTCTCTTGATGCTTCAAGCATGCAAGTTCCATGAGAGACCCTGTGCCTTATGGCTAGTAGTATAAGCAAGCATATGCTATGCTTTAGTCAGATGCTCTACGAGTCTACGACAAATACAGAGTAAACGACAAATACAGAGTAAATTAGCTAAGTTCTAAAATTTCATTTGACCTTGCCTAATCTTTGCTTAGTAGTTGTCAACAAAATTGTTAAACCAGGTGAATGCATCAGGATGGTCAGAAGTAGAGTGCAACGGTAAAGGAGGGTGGTTTCCATCAGCATATGTGGAGAAGTGTCAACGGATCCCATCCACTGATCTTTCTTCTGATGTTTACTAAGGCCGGCCTCAAGTTCAACTTGCTGATGACACATTTGTAAGGTAAGAAGCAAAAGTTGAGAGTCCCTGAGAATACCTCCAATGCCTCCCTTAAAATCATTGTGCAAAAAGGCACCATCTACATTTAGTTTCAACGTACCAGTTGCAGGTGGCTTCCACTTAGGTCTACAGGTTACACTCGATTTTGAGTTGGTAGAACTATTTGCAGCAACAAACTCATGATACTGTGCCATAGATCCACAGAGAATATCAACAGCAGATTGAGGCTTTTGTGACCAGAAGGTGTCATTTCTATTTTTCTAAATACCCCAGATAAATCAGCAGTTTCTCAAACTTTTCAGAAGTCAAAGTTGAGGCTTGTTTTGTAATATAATTAGAAATGAGATCTAATTCAGTAGACAACAATATATAAAAATTCCACTTTTATTTATGTTCTTCATTTCCTTTTTTTCCCATAGAGAAATATATGTTTAGTTAATGAGAAAACCATTCTGATGTGTTCATTTCTTTTAATTTACATCTTTTAAGAACGGAAGATATTCAGTGTATACCGTATACGGCTTTGTTTATACACATTATTTGGATGGTTAATATTAGACAACATTAGTAGTATAAATGGTTGACACCATATATAAACAGTTAAAATTGCACCATTTTTTTTTTTTTTTTATCAAATACACAATAATGTGTTACAATACTGTAAGTCGAACTTACGGCCTCTTATTTACATAGAGAGACTTATATTACTAGATTAAATGGTACTGGACAAGATTGCATTATTTGCATACATTTTTTTAGATCATGAATTTCACCATCTACATACATGTTTACAACTATTACAAATTTACAATAACTAATACTGAAAAAGAAGAATGAAAAACAAACAAAACCCATTGTTTTCTTCAACACGAACCTTTCACAATTTTGTTTTTCTTTTTGAAGAAAGCTTTCACATTTGTCTTGTCTAACCCTCGTTTCCCTCCCAGATCCAAACCCAACCCTCTCTCTGTTATTTCATTGCTCTCTGCTGCACAACTACAAGGTATTTTCTTTCTCAATTCTTCTTTGGATTCATACTTTGGTGTTGTAATCTTTGATTCCCAAGTGAATTTCTGTTTGATTTCCAAAGACTTTTAAAAGTCTTGAGTCAAGTCCACTGCTTTTGTGTTTGGTGTAATTTGAGCTTGGAACTGAAACAATGGAGATAGATAGCAACCTGATCAAGAATGATAAGTTAGAAGCTTTTGATATTCTCAGAAAAGCCTTGACAATCTCAGCCAAAAACATCAACTACTTGATCTTCACCATTCTTACCTCCCTCCCTCTCTTTTGTTATTTGGTTTACTATGAACCTTTTCTCCATGGATTCTATTTTGGCCACGGACGCGGGATGTGAACTGTGCGCGTTCTTGACTTCTAACCAGGCGAAAGGGAGCTCCGGTGTCACCTCGCGACGAGGAATTACGAGCAAAACCTCTTAGTCACCTGTGAATCGATACTCACTGTTAGAGCGAGCAGAGCAACAATTAGGAAAGAAGGGCGAGTCCAGACGGGCTCTGAGAACTAAGGCGAGGTGCACTCAGAACTTTAGGGTTTTGAGGATGCTCGAGAGTTTGTAAGTAGTTTTTGTATGATTTGATTGTGTGTTTGATTGTGTCCTCAAACTCCCTTATATAGCGATCCGCAAACAGTTGGCAAAGACATAATCACAAATCCATTCGGACTTAGCAATTAGAATTTCACAAGGATACGACCAGCTCGCAAACCGCGCTATCCATGCGACACGTGTCCAGAACAGACTTCAAGGTCTTACTCACCGCCCCGCCTCATCTTACTGTAGCGTTGTATGCGAACTTCGAACACTAAGCGATCTTATCCCGTGAGGTGCTACAGCCCCTTTCCAACTCTACCTTGCCATGTACTACGGAATCCTACTCAAACTGAAGCGAGGATCTTGCGAGGTATCGGAGTTCTTGACAAATTCCATCTTGTGCGCTGTCAGAGCGTGCCACCCTATATGGGCTTCATATCTAAAAAAAAGGGCTACAGGTACTGGCTCAAATGTTATCCAAAACTTATTGCGAGTCTTGGACCAAAATCCCCGCTCGGCTCAAACAGATTCCTCCTTGGTATCTCTCAAGTACTAAATCCCTCCAATGATGATGACTTGAGTTATATTCGGTCACGACCATTTCGTTTGTCAATACCAACTGACATAACAACAAAACTGAACAATGAGTTCCGTGGTGGGTTGGTTCAGATAGGCTTTGTTTATTTGATCCCTCTCCAGCTTCTAGAGCTCAGCACCATCCTTGTGATAGTTGATTTGGCATCGAAGACATATGCTAGACAAGAAGAGGAAGAGCCACCATTGACACTCAAGGAAATGGTTCGTAAACCCTTCGATGTAAGTAGAGTCATAGGCACTTTGGACACATTTGTGTATGTTGTCATCATGTCGACTATTTCTTTACTAGGTTTGGTATGGTTAGCAGCAACATACTATGTTGTCACCATGTTCAATCACGATGTACTAGTCTTCGTGTGGAGTTGGGTGGGATTTGTGGGACTTATGACAATGTATTTGGGATGGAGCGCGGTGTGTAACATGAGTGTTGTGATATCAATTCTTGAGGGGAGATATGGAACCAAGGCAATCGCTTCAGCGATTTCTTATAGCTTTGGTAATGAATGGAGAGGGTTTCGTTTGATGCTTGTTTTCTTCGCTTGGGAAGTTGGTTTGAGGTTGCCCTGCTTCTATTTTGACTGCAAAGGAACTTGGAGTGTTGGTATGTTGACACAAATTGGCTTGTTCTGCTTGGGAAATGTGGTGAAGTGGGTCGCCTTCACGATTTACTTCTATGGTTGTAAGAACCGTGAAATAGAGAGGAAGTTGGTGATGAAAGCTAAGAAAAGAGCTGTTGAAAGTCGTTGATGAGTTAGTAAGAGTTTCTGTTACTGCAAGTGTGCATTGCTCAATTTTCATTTTTCGGATGTTGCTATAGTTTCATGATCATATGTAATGTTTCTGTTACTACTTACTACATTACTGGAATATCCCAAATTTCCAGAGAAGATGTGACAAAATAAGCACTTGGGTTGAAGTTTTGAACTTTGCATTAGCTCCTCTGTTTACTTTCTTCTATACGTCTTGCTTGTTTGCTTGTCATCTAAATTTTGGACATTTCAACAACTAAGAACGAAGATGAGTACTATATTTTAGAGCGTGCTTTGATCATCACGTCAAATGAACAGAATGACAAAGAAAGCTAGATTTCTAGCATTGTTTGAAATGAAATGTGAAACTAACTAGTAACTACCATGGTTCCAATTTGTATTGTATATACTATATATTGAAGAGGAAACCACACCAAATCCACCACATTCGTTGAAATGATAGGAACTTTCAATTTGAAGTCTGTAAGAGAAACTTGTTGTTTTAAGAGAAAATGTCCATTTAGTACTTGTTTTAAAACTCATTATAATAATTTCTTTCTTTTGATAAAAAGGAAAAGAAAAAAAAAAAACAAAACAAAACAAAAGGTATGAAGCGAAAATGCTCAAATCGGGGAGCCTATACCGCAGCACCCTAGAGCTCCTTAGCCTGAAACACAAAATTTATTCATCTTATTCGCCAGACCAAGTCCTCAACCAAAAGCCATGACCATTTCATCCCCAAACCTCACCTTTCTGCCATCCCATGACATCTGCCATTTAGTTCCTCTCGGCATTGTAGGGCAAAATGACAGCTTCACGTTGAGCATTGACAAAGCGATTCAACCTTCCCTCACTCACACCAAAAGCAGCTGCAAGTTCTTGACCTCTTAGAGCCTGCAGCACCGAGCTAGAACCAGCCAAGAACTGTGGATGGTTCGGCTGCGGCGAGGTAGTGAACCCAAAAACCTCAAGTTGCTCGTTGTTAGAAGCTACTTGGACAAATGGGAAGTACCTCGGCACCCAAAACACACTCCCTGGCTTTAGGTTTGCCTTCATTGCCAAAGTTCCATTTGGAAACACAATCTGGAGATGTCCTGAGCCTCTTGTAACGACGCCGTATTCGGTTGCTGCTGGGTTCACATGTGGTGCTAACATTGACCCTGCATTGAGACTAATAAGGTGAACGCCGACGCCAGAGTTTTGTAGGGGAGAGAAATTAGACTCATCGACTGAGAGGGTCCATCCATGGTGGTTCTTGAAATCTGGCTTTCTATTGTAGAGGTTGTGGGATTCCTGTGAGTGGTCATGATGATGCTGCTTTCTCTTCTCGTTTTCAGGTGTTCCGAACACCGAGTTCAACAGTTTCCTCCATGACCGAGTTAGGGTTTTCTCCGGTTCTTCTGAGAGGTCCACCAATTTCTTCAACTCTTGTAGTCTGTCCTGCTCGTTCATGCTTACGAACTTACTCCAAAGGTTTGATGATGATGATTGAGAATTCTTTAGATGTACAATTGCACCCTCTTGGTGCCTTGTCAAAACCTGCCTTAATTCTGAAGATGAGACCTGAAATGGACGCAAAGTGTGTCAGTCATCCTCATTCTCATGCATGCATGCTATTCAAAATGCTTTGTCTATTACATATCCAAGTTTTGGGTGTAATCACTGCAATGTACTTCGAGTTTTGTACTTGAAACCTTGGATACGATTGCATTTGCAACCCTTGGAATTCTAGCGATTATAGGGGAGGATTCAAATTTGAAGTTATATAATGCATTACTTACATTAAATGCATTTGTGAGTATTTCCGAATCAAACCCAGAAAGTACAGATTTCGGGTTGGTTCCTCCACCAATGAAGAAATTCTGCAGTTGTAGAAACAAAATGAGCTATAGGACTATAAATTAAGCTGGTTAATTACGAGGATTGATTATGATTAAGAAATGGTTGGTGTACCTCCAAAGTACCCATTCTCAAACTGTCTGATGTGTCAACGCTGAGAATGATCTGAAGTCTCTGGTGCTCCCTAGCATTATGCAAGTAGAATGTGGAACCTGCTGGGATCCTGTGCACATCCCCAGCCTTCAATTGTCTCTCTCCCAGTTCATGATGGTGTACCAGTCCCAGGTTTCCTTGCCCTGCAAGAATATATTGTAAAGGTTCCATTACACTACTGATAAGCAACTCAACAGTGTCAATTTTGAAAAAAAAAATGGAAGTATATATACCTCTTTGGACAAAGAGGATCAAGCTGGAGTCCAGGTACTGAGGGATGAAGAGGGAGTTAGGTTCCAAAGTGAGAAACCCAACATTTATATGCCTATCAACTATTTTATGACCTACACTTCTCACCACCCTCATTTCCCCAGCTTCAGTTTTCACCAGGACCCGTGATCGTTGCAGAAGGAAATAATGGTGATGCCCTCTGTGATGATGATGATGATGATGCTCTTCCCACTCTTCTTCTCTCTGATCCTTTCCCCATTCTTCATCTTCATGATTAAAGCTCATAGCCATTGCCATAACTCCATAGGAAAGCACAAGCACAAGAGCCAGGAGGCTTACCATCACTCTGTCTCCCATTTTTGATTGATATGTTGGTTTCTTCTTTCAGTATTACTCTAATGAGTTTGTGTGAAATGGTGAGTGGAGTGGGGTGGGGTTTAAGTAGAGGTGAGTAACAGACTTGAGGGAGACAAGTGTAGGTGCATCCGGGCAGAGAAGTTTTCCAACAGTACTAAACTAGAGAGACACAGCTAGTCTTCAGCTCGATCTTGAATTTCTCAGTGTAACCAACCTCCTTTCTACTCGTTCTCTACACAAAAAGGGTACTCTAATTTTATTCGAGTACTGTTGATATATACAGTATGTTTTGCAAGAAACCCTGTTTTGCACACACCAAATTTAATTGTAAGAAAAACCAACGTTAATCCAAATGATGGAGAAGGCGTTTCTTGAAAATAATTGTTCAAAACATCAGGAATGGAGTTCTATCTACACCTTTAAATTTCGACATTTGAACCTCCAACTAACCACTGTCCCTCAAATTATAAAACCTCGAACACCCATTGGAGTGTCCATTTTGCCAACAGTGAAGTGGCCATACTTCCATACTTCCAATTGAATAATTGAAAAATTAAGAACCTGAAAAGAGCACATCCTTCGAATTGAAATGTTCAAATCATCAAATGGTTCCCAATTTGCAATCAACTAAAGGTCATTGTGATGGCTTAATATACCCTCTTCGTAACACCTAAGAACTCCATTGAACTATAGCTGCATGAGACAACTTGTAATTAGTTCCACTGGAATCTTTAACACAACGTTGTTTGAAGGTCTCAGACTCAGTTTCTTCGATGAAGGTTGAAGGTCTCAGTTGGATCCCCTCATAAAAAGATTAAATTAAACTAGAGTTTGAATTAATGACTTTGTCAATCTCACCAATCTAGTGCTCCATACATAAATACCTTTTTCAAATCTCACTTGAAATCTATCTAGAGTTAAGAAATTATTATCCAAGGCTCGCCCAAGTTTAAAACCTATGCGCGTGATAGGGCAGCACATTGTGCTAACAAGTGAACTAACAGATTCTGTATTTCACCAATTTGAAATCTAAAACATTGTTTACAGATAAAATCAATTGGGTAACAAAATTGGAAGTATTGTATGCTATAGGGAACTGGGTAAGCTTGTACAAATAACAAATCCCATGATGAGGCTACCTGGTACAGATCCGAAAATACTAGTACTACCAATAATAACAATAACACTAACAAAAATAACCTACGGGAGGGCGGAAATGGAAGTTGTTAAAAGATCTCACCTGCTGGTACCTCCCTGCATGCTATCTTGATCATACAAATGTCTACTACAAGATTTGCAAGTCCATCATAAGTATAAATATCAAGCTCAAATTTTTGGTCTCATGGCAAATCGTATCTCACATGTCCAAGATATAGACCACAAGCAGGCGCCATGGGGCTAGCAGCAGTCACTGTCTTTGCATTCAAAATCCTCTCCACTGAATATTCCATTTTTATCACGGAGAGGAAAAAGAAAGTTAGCAAATGGCAAGAGAAATACCAAATTACAAAGAATTGGGGAAATGAAAGAAAAGGAAGCCCCACCGTCGGGTATTTTTAGATCTCCAGTTCCAACACATTTGAGGACACCGACAAGCAGTCTTACCTGTGTATAAATTTTACAATCTCAGTGGATAGGTCCTAAAGGGCTTGAACTCCAGTAAACAGGTATGTAGGACTCCATATTTCTAATCACTAGTACCCATCAGAATTTGTTTTTCAGTTGGAAAAAATAATTATTCAATATTGTTGCGGCAACTGAAGTGATGATCCATTAAATTCCATTAAAGAGCATAAATTTTCTGTAGAACTCATAACATGGTACTATTGCGGCACAAAATAATTACACCATTAGACTAAAAGTCCAAAACATGCTCAAAGTTGTTAGTCAATAGGAAAGGGAAAGCAATAAATTTGAAGTTCAAGTGGAAAAGAAAAGTTAATAATAAATATATAATATTCAGATTGCATATGCCAATTGACCCTGTTAGTTAATCTATTCATGGCACCAATGAATGGAGTTATATGTTAATTCTTGGGTATGTTGGTACAATCTTATGGATGCAGAGCGCAGAGCAATATAATTTAAGTTGTTATAGTGGACCTAAAAGTAACAAAAAAAACAGTACAAACGCACTCACCAGCCCTGATACTGATAACAAAGCATGTATGGACTCACCATAAACAAAAGCCTTAATACCGGACACCCAAAGAACATAAACAGTACACCATAATATACAAGACACCTAAAAGACAGATTCAAGACCTGGTGGTATAGAAAGGCACGTGCTCGTGCGGTTACAACAAAGCATCTGTGTTTTTTCCTCAAGCCAAATCCTTGATCAGTTCCTCCATTGAAACTAGAGTGGCAGTCGGCCTCGGGATTGTTGGTGCACTGAATATCTTTCTGCACTAAATTTCTTGTCCTCTCTGCTATTGTTGGAAAGTTTGGAGATGAGACAACCTCAGACACATTTAACTCATCTAGTGTTCTGATCGGTGACTTCGCCTGAAAATAATGTTCTTTTAGAACCCTACATAGTCTTTTCCATTATATATATTTAGAGAACATCCAACCATACCTGAAAGAAGAGCAACAAACAGAACTTGCAGGACAGGGTATACTGAGCATGCTATTGTATAATGGTCAAAATAAAGCAGCCAACCTAAATTAATCTGTCAGTCTAGACTCTAGATACACCAACAAACATCTTTTCTACTTCAAATCCACAGATGTATGTATTAAAGTGCGGTAATCAAGAATTACCCCCTTATTCCTTAGATTTAAAATCAATGTCCAATTGGAGCCCTACAAATTACTTAATTTTTTTTTTTAAAGACAACAAGGAACATAGTACTAAAACTCAAACTTTAAACCATGAACAAGGTTTCCCAAAACAAGGCCAAACTATCAAAATGCTATCTATTTTACCAAACAGTAAGGTAAGCTCAGAGGCCTCCAAAATTCAAATGAAAGGAGATTAAAGGAATATCTCTAAGAACAGTTGTTAACAAAGCTGTCCTCATTATAAATAGATTTCATCTCATTGTACAATATCAGTAACAAAAATTAAAAGAAAAAAGAGAGAGAACTACCTGACAACCTGCTGCTCTAAATGAACTAAAATCATGGTGTCCAACCAGAATTTTGCAGGCTTCCTGCAAGATTTAAACTAGTGAAATTTCCTGGACAATGTTGTTAGGTTGATTGCTACAGATACGTACTCAAGGTGTTGTGAAATCTGTAAACTCTACCTGCATAGCCAAAACATCCAGCTCCTCAGGTATATGCCATGCACGGTCTTTTTCAAAGGTTGACAAAGGATCTGGCCCAGATAGCAAGCGATAGAAGTACCTGAATGTAGTTTAAAGGAAACAGATCAAACATCTTCCATAGAGATTTGAAGTATTTAAATATAATAAACATATATGCATGGCCTAACTGCAGCATTCTGTAAAAGATGCCATTAAACTGAACATTCAAACTGCAATCAACTCAATAACTTATGATCACTCTACAAAAGTTTCTATGGTGGGCACCAGCACTCTGAAACACAGCTGGATCTCACCACGTTATTCGAAACTGCACTTTTAGCAAACCTCTGTTTTACAAAAGTCACCAGAAGCTCGTCAACAAGTAGCAGCACATACAATACAAGCCTGAGATCCTATCCTAGTGTTCTTTTTCTAAAGACTAAACAATGTACTCTTACCTAGGAGTTTCTCAAACTTATAAATGACACCGTTGGACTTCCTTATTTAAATTTCCATCAGTCCCTCACTAAACCAAGATGGATATTTTTCCCCTATAAAGAGCCTCCAGAATCCCTAAAAATATAAAGGAAAGTAGTTCCTTCAGGTTTCATGAGCTTCCTACTCACATTGGTGGTATTATTCTATTCTCGATGCTTTCTGATGGTTCAATGGCTATTAATAATTAACTATACTATTTTTTTTTATTAACAATAAGTCAAGTCTTAAGTGCCTGACAAATCTTATAAGGTGTAAGAGGAGATAAATGCCTATATTTACCCCTTTGTCAATGGGAACCTTTGATGTGACCTACGTGCAGATGTACCAGACTAACTGGGAGATTCTAATGAACGGTGCATAAGTTTTCAGGACTACTGTTAACAAAGATCAATGTCCTGAATGGATTTACATTCTTTCGACCTATTATAGATTCATGAGTACCTACGTGCGTTCTTGGGCTTTAAATCTAGCATGAAAATCAGCTGGAACACTTCGAACATCAACCACCATTACATCACCTTCATTCTTCTGATGAGACAAAAAAAATGCATCAGAATTGCCTCTGGTTTTCAGATCCACATTTTTCAATTCTTTAATCCAAGAAAAACAATACCTGTAAGAAATGGTTTACAGCTCTTTGGACGACTATAGGTTCATGAGGTGGTAACTACATGTCAGCATAAACAATTTAGCAACAAGAACTGTTAATGTATCATATCCTTTATTTTTTGTCCCAAAAAGAGAAATATGAAATATATGGTTCCCTTCATATATGCAAAACATTCCTAAAGAAATTAACTTTTAGATAACATACCACTTCACCAGGCTTTCTTTTGCTTATGCGCTCAATATCTACATGACAAACATTGGATAAAGCATGAACTCCTGCATCCTACAACATAAAATGATGCATCCACCTCATGTCTCGCGTGATATAACAAATGCCAGAAAGTAAACAAGACAAAGTAACACTGACGGAAAGAAACTTTCTGCTGCATGCAAATACAAAATTAATTCAATATCAGAAAATTTTAGTTTCTTTACAAAATAGCTGGGTTCATGTAAAGATCTAAAATAAAAAATCAATTATTAAATTAATTCTTAGAGATGCTGTCATAAAAAATTAAAAATAAATATGGGACGCATGGTGAGAAGTCAATATCATAACTACATGTCTGAACTCAAAGTCAGTCTAACCTGTACAGTTAGAAATATGGAACTTTAAATTTAATTTAATTTCTTGAATCCTTTATAGTAATTGCGGTTACACAATTAGAGAAAAGGATTTGAAGAAATAAACGCTCTGCGACATTCGTATTTTGCTAACTCTGACTTCAGTTCAGCAAAGCATGTATACAGTAACATTACTCAAATGGTTCTAGCAAATTGATCCAAACTTATGAAAATTGGCTATGATTAATGAAGACAAGCTAAGAAGCCGTCCACATTCCCAGTCTTCGATAGACGCACTACACATGCCAAGGATGTAAGAATTGCAGAAAATAGCATTTGCTTAACCTTTTTCTTTCTTTCTTATCACACCCTTTCACAACTTGATCTGTAGCTTAACTGGCTACAGTATAAAAGGCCAGATCAATGGAAATAGAAGGATAACTATGGAGTTAGCACAACATTCCGAATATGGTTCCAAAAACTAAATTCCCAGTCTTCTAAATTACAGCATTTGCTAAGTTATATTATTATACTACCCATGCGAGTTTTGGGGAGAAATTTTTTTCGCTCCCTTAATTTATTCATTGATATATAGATATCTCCAGCAGATTGATTTCTCGGTAAAAATAAAACAGACGTTGCTACATGTGTAATAACCAAAGGAAAAAAAAAAAAAAGCTGTAATGGTAAACAAGAAGTAGAATTAAGATCTATTAGTAAACAAAACATAAAATTACAGTTCGACTCGAACAGAAGATTGACACTGGCTGCCCAATAAATTTGCGAAAAGCCTCCTACGCAAATGCAAACAAAACGAATCATTTCTCCACCACCAGAGGCAGAATTACAATATGACTAACCCAAATGCAAACTAATTCATACAAATTTTTGTTCAAATTTATCAGTTAGCATTATGAAGTAGAAAGTTCGAATCTCAGCAGTGATGATTACAAAAGAAAAGAGGTTAAAAGTGTGAAATGGAAATGGACCTCAAGAACGCCAACAACAGTGCGGCAATTGGACTGTTGCTGAGAGCCAGAGAAGCGAGTGCCAATGTACTCTATTGCGATCAGATAGCGTTGGATTCCCTGGGGTTTGCTCATGGATTCTACTTCTTCTTCTTCTTCTTCGCTTGTGGTTTTGGAAATCTTTGAAGGTCTTTTGGGAGATTGGGAGCGGCCCTCTAGTGAGTGCTTAAGATTTTCTGACATGGGTTTTGGGAAAGTTGAAGAAGCAGGGGTTTAAGCGCTGTCCGGTCTCTATGGTCGGAGAGGAAGAAAAAGATGGAAAGGGAGAGTGGGCTGCGTTCAAACTTCAAATGCCCCAACCGGCCAACCCTACCTCTGATAAGCCAGGTAAGCCTAGTTAAACGGGTTTAACCATGTCGGGCCTCACGGGTTTGCGGGTTTCTGTTGGAATCCGTTGGAACCCGCTAACTCCGTGACCAATCCTTTTATTTTGGGAACGAGCACGAAACTAAACAGGGCAGCAATTGGATTTTGTACTTTTTTTTTCTTTTTTCTTTTTTTATGTTTTTGCTTTAACAGGTTTCAAGGCCACACGGTCCGTTAACTGCCAGGTTTCTGACGTGTGAGTTTTTTTTCCGATCAATACGTTTATTGTACCGGTTTTAACGGACGGGTTTGCGGGTTGCGGGTCAAATTGCCCGGCCTAAAGCAAAGCATCGAATTTTAGAGTGAGATATTCTTATGAGGACTAGCATTTTTAAATGAACAGTTAGTTGAACTTTAATTGATATTTAGATTTCAGTGTGTATGTGATTCAACCAATCGGTTGAAACTTGAAAGTTCTCATTTAGTCTTTATTATAAATTCTCTCTGAATTTTCAAGTTAGATGCCACATAGGTAATCTAACCCAGCCTAAAAAAAGCTTAATCCACCCATGAAATGAGTTTTCTCATGTTTTAGCCCAGGTTATTTTATTGGGGAGATCTAACCCAACTGAGAGGAGTATATCAACGCAGGCGAGATTGAGCCACATCAGCCCAGACCCACGCGTCAGCCACTAGAAGACCCTGCCAGACGGGAAGGAGAAACGCGTCTCCTACACGAGCCAATCAGCACACGCGTGCTCGTCAGTTTTTCGTCGCGACGTGCAACGACATAGACCCATCTCAACACGTGTTGCTTGCATGTGGGTGGGTTTCTGATATTTAATTGCATCTTGTCTCTAATCATGGTCATTGGTTTCGTTTGGAATCCTCAATCTAACGGTTGGAAATTAATAGCTATTAGGTTTGAATTTTTTTTAAGACACAAATCTGACCATATTGCTCACCATTTTCATCCAATTTCAGTTGCTATTAAAACTAATTAAGCTCAATAATAGAAAAGGAAAGAAAAAAAAAAGTTTTTTCTTCTGTATTTCTATATAAATACCTACCTTTTTTTACATCCCAATTTTTCACAGCAAAAAAATATATATTGTAGTTTGATTGCCAATTTTTCATGGAATAAATTTGTTAATTTTTATAAATTATATTGTTATTTGATTATTATTTATTTACAAATAAAATCATTATTCACACTTAAAAACATAACATAAGTCACTTAAGTGACCCAAGTCGTTGTGTTCAATCTAACTCAACGGGTGAACTTGTTCTTATACAGTAGTGTGAGAACATCCCAAAAATACTATTAGAAGTCTCTACATAACTTATGCATTCTAACAAACATTATTTAGCAAAAAGTGTATTATTGGCTACTCCATTTGCTTTACAATTTTAGCGACACACTGGCAACAATGCTCATACAGAGCTATAAATTGTTATTCTATGGGTCAATTTCATATAAGTTCACTTTGAGACATTTGTTCCCATATAGATCCACCTAAACATTTTTACTTATATAAGCCTACTAGATTTAAAATTGTCTTAACTTTTAGATATCAAAAACCAACATATTTACATAGATGACAAAAAGTCAAACACAATCACTATCCTGATGAGATCTCCGGCCAACCTTCGGTGGAGCCCAGTCAAGCTCTAGTGAATTTTTCAGCCGACCTCCGTTGAATTTTCCGACCGACCTCTGACGATGTTTTCGGTTGAGAAACGGTGAGGATTTCGATGACCACAAAAGCTACTATCACCAACAAGAAAAGCTACTACCACCAGCAATAAAATCTACTACCGCCAACACAAAAACTACTACCACTAGAAAAAAAATTACCGCCAGCAAAAAAAAACTACTACCATCAGCAACAAAAGTTACTTCTACAAGAGAAAATATATTACCGCCATCAACAAAATATACTACCATTATATTGAAAAGATACTACCATCATCTTGAAAATATACTAACATAGAAAGAAAGATATTATCACTATGTTGAAAAGATACTAACAAAGACATAAAGATATTATCACAATGTTAAAAGACACGTAAAGATACGTTAAAAAGATACTAACAAAGACACATAAAGATATTATCACAATGTTAAAAAGATACCACCACAAACATAAAAAAATTACTATATGTTGAAGGAGAACGTATAACGAGAATAACGGTCTACTCATTTATTGATAGAAAGACCTATTTATAGGCATTACATGGAGTCTCCCGAATGATCTAGAACATCTATCAATACTGAAATCTATTCTAATAAGGAAACGATTAGGTTAAGACACATTACAGAAGGACAGGAAAGTAATTTCCTTAAACACTATCATTATATCAAAAAATATTATTCGTTATTACAAAAGATACTGCAACAATTATAGATAACTACTACTGTCATTCTCTACTTCTGCCTCTTCCTCCATAACCACCGCCTCAACTGGTACCTCTTCTCATCCAAAACCCCTTCGCCTTCACATTGAAGCTCTAGTGTTTCTCCTTCGTCCTAAAAATCATCATCATCACACAACAAATATAAGCAAAACACGTAGTTGCTTGTTTTAAATTCGTGTACACCAAATCCCAACAAGATTAGAAACTTACGTCACTGAATTAGAGATGCAGCCGAGGTCGAGCAAGAGGTCGATGGAATCAGAGATCTAATCGAGGTCGTCATCGACGAAATCAGAGATTCAATCAAGGTTTTCATCAACCGAATTGGAGCTCCAGTCGAGGACGGAATCAGAGATCTAGTCAAGGTTGTCCATGACAGAATCAGAAATCCAATCGAGGTCGAAGTCGACTAAATCGAAGATTAGTCTAGGTTGAGCCGACGTTAGAGAGAGAGAAAGAGAGATAGAGAGAGAAAGGTTTTGGGTGAGTGCGACGACAAAGTCGTTTTGTGAGGCAGAGTCTCATATTTTTAAGCAAGGGTAAGATGGTCAGGATGAAATAATTTGAGTAAGAAAAATGGACTTACATGGGTAAAAAGATTATGATGGACTTATGTGGAAGAAAATGTTGCAAAGAGGACTTTTATGAAATTTTCTATATTTCTATCAGTTTCCCACTATGTTACCACTGAAAAATATCTTTAGTGACCAAGTCTCATCCTGTCATTTGGAGATTGCGAGCATTTGACGAAGCAATGAACTCATCGCCTCATTAAAGCAAACATGGCACGCTGACTCACTGAGTCCACCAACTGGGACATAGCCTACGCAAGCAACATCGTGCTTAGGAATTATTGAAAACAAAAGGTAAACTACAACCACAAAGCCAAAATAACAAACACAACCCAAATTGGGCCTATATCCAAGATCCAAGCCTAATATCATGCAAGAATGTGGGAAAGCCCCACCCGGCCCAATAGAGTCCATGTCCCGTCTCCACCGTCGGACAACCACCCACATCACGCCTCTTCCTCCTTCTCCGTCGCAGCACCGCCATTGAACCCACCATATTCCTCACCAAATCTGAGATGACAACCTCCAATTACCAAATACCAAATCTGATAGGATTTTACCACCACAGTCTGACTCAGATCGAATTGATACCCCTTCCCTAAATCAAGAATAGATCGATCTCAAATCCTAACTTCCCTTCGTCGTGCCTTGCCTTCATCAGTGAAAGCTAGGGTAGCAGCAAGTTGGAGTTACAACATCGAGGAAAGCCATGGAGACAAGAGAAGAGTCAGAGTCACAGAGTGAAAGGTTGAAAATGAAAAGTTAGGGTCACATAGAACGGCTTAGGGTTGAGAGAATGCCTTCCAATTTGTACTATGTATTATGTATAACTCAGTTATTGACAATATCATTAATTTTAATTTGGATTAAATACTGTTTAGTTTGTATTCTTATAGGGTCTCGACTTTCAGTCTTTCATGTTTCAATTTCATTTAAGGGTTCCACTTGTGTGCCTTAGGATATGCATACCCAACCGGTTTTGACTTGCTATAACATGTTAAAGCAAACTAACGTCATTAACTCTCCGTTAAGTCTCTATATATCTACAATTTTCATTAGAAATGTCTACTATTCCGATGAGCTAAATCACACAAAAGTAGACTTTCTGTAAATCAAAATGATAATTGAGACTGTCTACAACTATCATAAGAAATAGCTACTCCTATCATGAAAAATATCACAGAAAATGTTGCAAGTCGTAAGACATATTTAACATAAGACACATTTACTGTTTTCATTAGAAATGTCTACCATTTAAATAAGCAAAATCACAAAAAAAGTAGACTTTCTGGAAATTAATCAAAATGGTTCTTAAGATTAAACCCATTGAAGGCAAAAGTTGCAAAATCTACATTTAACATAAGACACATATAATATTTTCATTAGAAATGTCAACCATTTAGATGAGCAAAATAACAAAAAAGTAAACTTTCTGAAAATCAAAATGGTTCTTGATATTGAACCCATTAAAGACAAAAGTTGCAAATGAAAAGTTAGGGTCACATAGAACGGCTTAGGGTTGAGAGAATGCCTTCCAATTTGTACTATGTATTATGTATAACTCAGTTATTGACAATATCATTAATTTTAATTTGGATTAAATACTGTTTAGTTTGTATTCTTATAGGGTCTCGACTTTCAGTCTTTCATGTTTCAATTTCATTTAAGGGTTCAACTTGTGTGCCTTAGGATATGCATACCCAACCGGTTTTGACTTGCTATAACATGTTAAAGCAAACTAACGTCATTAACTCTCCGTTAAGTCTCTATATATCTACAATTTTCATTAGAAATGTCTACTATTCCGATGAGCTAAATCACACAAAAGTAGACTTTCTGTAAATCAAAATGATAATTGAGACTGTCTACAACTATCATAAGAAATAGCTACTCCTATCATGAAAAATATCACAGAAAATGTTGCAAGTCGTAAGACATATTTAACATAAGACACATTTACTGTTTTCATTAGAAATGTCTACCATTTAAATAAGCAAAATCACAAAAAAAGTAGACTTTCTGAAAATTAATCAAAATGGTTCTTAAGATTAAACCCATTGAAGGCAAAAGTTGCAAAATCTACATTTAACATAAGACACATATAATATTTTCATTAGAAATGTCAACCATTTAGATGAGCAAAATAACAAAAAAGTAAACTTTCTGAAAATCAAAATGGTTCTTGATATTGAACCCATTAAAGACAAAAGTTGCAAAGTCTACATTTAACATAAAACACAACTACTATTTTCATAAGAAATGTCTACTATTTAGATAAGCAAAATCATAAAAAAGTAGACTTTCTGGAAATTAAAATGGTTCTTGATATTGAACCCATTAAAGGCAAAAGTTGCAAAGTTTACATTTAACATAAGACATCACTACAATTTTCATGAGAAATGTCTACCATTTAGATAAGCAAAATCACAAAAAAGTAGACTTTCTGGAAATCAAAATGGTTCTTGATATTGAACCCATTAAAGGTAAAAGTTGCAAAGTCTACATTTAACATAAGACACATCTACTATTTTCATTAGAAATGTCTACCATTTAGATGAGCAAAATAAAAAAAAAGTAGACTTTCTGGAAATCAAAATGGTTCTTGATATTGAACTCATTAAAGGTAAAAGTTGTAAAGTCTACATTTAATATAATACAGAATTACTATTTTCATGAGAAATGTCTACCATTTAGATGAGCAAAATCATAAACAAGTAGACTTTCTGGAAATCAAAATTATTCTTGAGATTGAATCAATAAATGAAGGTTAAAGTTGCAAAGTTTACATTTAACATAAGACACAACTACTATTTTCATGAGAAATGTCTACTATTTAGATAAGCAAAATAAAAAAAAAAGTAGACTTTCTAGAAATCAAAATTGTTCTTGAGATTGAATCAATAATGGAAAGTGAAAGTTGCAAAGTCTACATTTAACACAAGATACAACTACAATTTTTGTGAGAAATGTCTACCATTTAGATAAGCAAAATCACAAAAAAGTAGACTTTCTGGAAATCAAAATGGTTCTTGATATTAAACTCATTAAAGGCAAAAGTTGCAAAGTCTACATTTAACATAAGACACATCTACTATTTTCATTAGAAATGTCTACCATTTAGAAGAGTAAAATAAAAAAAAAGTAGACTTTCTAGAAATCAAAATGGTTCTTGATATTGAACTCATTAAAGATAAAAGTTGTAAAGTCTACATTTAACATAAGACACTACTACTATTTTCATGAGAAATGTCTACCATTTAGATGAGCAAAATCATAAAAAAGTAGACTTTCTGGAAATCAAAATTATTCATGAGATTGAATCAATAAATGAAGGTTAAAGTTGCAAAGTTTACATTTAACATAAGACACAACTACTATTTTCATAAGAAATGTCTACTATTTAGATAAGCAAAATATAAAAAAAGTAGACTTTCTGGAAATTAAAATTGTTCTTGAGATTGAATCAATAATGGAAAGTGAAAGTTGCAAAGTCTACATTTAACACAAGATACAACTACAATTTTCGTGAGAAATGTCTACCATTTAGATAAGCAAAATCACAAAAAAGTAGACTTTCTGGAAATCAAAATGGTTCTTGATATTAAACCCATTAAAGGCAAAAGTTGCAAAGTCTACATTTAACATAAGACACATCTACTATTTTCATTAGAAATGTCTACCATTAAGATGACCAAAATCACAAAAAATAGATAAGGAACGTCTACCATTAGAAATGTCTACCATTAACATTTTACTAATAGTTTTTTTTTTCTTTGAAGGCTGTTTCCCGGGCGAACGCTCAGAACCGGCAACGCAACACAAGGAACCATCATGCCGGTTCTAGACCGTTCGCTGTCTTCATGGATGAGGCGGCCATGGAACATCCAGAAGTCAACCGGTACGTCTATACGTATGAGAAGGCATATCTAGACGCCCAAGAGGATATTGTAAGTCATCTTACCCTTTTAAAATTTTTAATTTTACTTATATATATGTCAAAATGTTAATTAATCATTTTTTTCCTATCCAATTAGGCGAAGGTGATGGAGGCTAGTGACGAGGTGATGAGTGCTATAGTGAGGGAGGCATGGTCGGACACGCAGGAGGAAGAGATGTTCGAAGCCATGTCCCGAATCGACACTTCGAATCTGAGGGTTGGGGCGAGGATCATGGGCACAGCCTTCCCACCGCGAGGAAACAACTTCTACTGCCGGGGTCTAGGAAAGAAGGGCGAGGGGGTCCTGAAGACCACTTCAGGATTTCAACGAAAGGCAGCCTCGACCAGCAGTAGGACGACTCAGCTAGAGTCAGAAGTTGAGAGACTACGGGAACAGCAAGCTGCTCAGGATGCCACTCATGCCGCCCAGATCGCCGCCCATACAGCCTATACTGCCACGGTATATGCCACTCAGTAGGCCCAGCAGCAGCATATGTTCCAGTTTTGCAGGAGTTTACAGCTGCCCAGCTTCAGGGAATTTCGGCTCCGCCCATGCCTACGCCTATACCGCTACCTTAGCCGCCACAACCTCCTTAGCAGCAACCTCCTCCGCAGTAGCCCTCAGAATCGGATATTGATTTAGACAATCTAGATTTTGTGTAGTTGATCAATTATATAGTTTTATGTGCTTGTTGTTGGTTATATGGAATTGTTTTGGTGTATTTTGCAGGTTGCTTGGAATGGTAATTTAGAAATTTCGGGTTTTTTTTTTACTAGATGTAAGATATTCGTCGGCTATAGTATTTTTAATTTTTTTTTTATAAGATTTAGCCGACGAATTTTGGCATGTTTCGTCGGCTAAACCCTTCTAAAGCCGACGAAACAGACTATTGATAGGAGCACAAAGTGTGACGTTCTTAATATGTTTATACCCTTTATTTACCCTTTGTTAACTCCTATTTAGTTGTTTTAGCTTTATATTTATGTTTAGTGTAGAATAATTGCTTAATTTAGAAATATGTAGGTTTTAGTGTTAGAATACATAGTATTTTCGGATTTGAATAATTTGGTGTTGAAATTGTGCTAAGTATTGGAAATCCTTGTTTACTCAGGATTCATGTTTTGATCAGGATTCCATCTTTCCTCGAAGCCGAGTCCATGAAGGAGAGGTCTAAACCAAGTCCAATATGTAGAAGAATATCTAAATTCGGCAGAATTTCAAGAATATCCAAGCCTTGAAAATCCGGATCAAATCGGGAGAATTCCTGTGCACGTCTGCCAACTTCAACGGACTCTCCAGGACAGCTCACAATGAATCAGAAAATGTGCCAGATATGGATAGAAAGCTACGGGAGTCTAGTTTCCAAATCAATTGGAATCACCTCAATATCTATTTTCTAGAAGAAGTTATGACGTAATCATCAGAAGGAGGTCATTTTGCCGAAATTGAGAAGAACTAGGAATCCTAAACCAACTTGGTTTAGGCTTTGTGGCTGACTTCTCTAGGGTTTTTCCTCTATATAAAGCACGACTTCAAGGACAGAAGATCATCATCAACCCGTGCAAATAACACCAAAGCCTTTGCCGAAACTCCATCAACTTCCAAACACTACAATCCGATCCCACCTTCAGCATTTGTCCAAAGCACGGAGCCTAGGACTCCGCTCACTCGAAGAATAGAACACGTAGGGATATTTTGAGAGTGAATTCCATCTTCTATTTTCGGATTGCTATGTATTTGTTTTTGGTTATGTTTGTTTTAGGTTTTTGCTTAAGTAAACTTCGATTCTTGTCTATGAGATAGAAGTACTTTTGAACCATGTTTTAGATTAAAGTTTTTCAATTTTTAATCAATGATTTTAGGTTTTATACCGTGAGTTTTATGTCTAAAATACTTTAAGATTTTCGGTGCTACATTCCATTATCATGTGTAGTTGATACAAGTAGTTGATATTGCATGTGTTAATCATCCAAAGTTCGACTTTGATACACGTAGTTGATAAGTTGCATTGTCTTTGTTTTTCACTGATTTTCTACCTATGTTTGATTTGGACTAGTGCTTAAACACATTGATTCTTTATGTGATACGTAATTGCATGATTAGTTTATGTGTGTGACCGATAAGTAGAGCACGTAGCCGAGCTTGTTGTGTCGCGATGTTGAATGAAACCCGTAGTCTAATTCTAAGTTGGTCTATGTCATAGGAACCACGTAGGAACTTATGTGCATATCAAATTTAGGTTGTATATTTGCTCACGGTGTAGACTTAAATGAGATTAGAAATCGTCTTCTTCATTCTTACATGGTTGTTTGGTTGAGTTTGCATGATTGTTGGTTGATCACATGTATATATGTATATAAGTAATTTAGGATTTATTTTCATTGTTTATTCCAAAATTATCAAACCTTTAAACCTATGTGCTTATTTTGACATTTTTATTAGATTAGATGGATTTACCCTGTAGTTGGATCCCCGGTTTAGAACGATCCCTGCTTGCTTTATACTACGATTGATTTGTTGACAGGGTTAATTGATACGTGTGCAAATACGTTTTATCAACTATATTTCGTCGGTTATAGTTTTTTTTTTAAATTTTTTATTACATACTTTAGCCGACGAATATCTTAAATGTTTCGTCGGCTAAAGTCTCAGACTATAGTCGACGAAACATTTAAGATATTCGTCGGCTAAATTCTAGGACAATAGCCGACGACGTCTTCTAGTTTCGTCGGCTAAAGTAATCACCGACGACTCTTTCCCGATGAAGGCTCGTCGGCTAAGATCTTAGCCGACGAATTAAGCTAACAGGCCGACGAAACTTTTTCGTCGGCTAAAGTGCTTATCCTGGTAGTGGATGAGCAAAATCACCAAAAAGTAGAGTTTCTGGAAATCAAAATTTTTGTTAAGATTGAATCAATAATTGAAGGTGAAAGTTGCAAAGTTTATGTTTAACTTAAGACACAACTACTATTTTCATGAGAAATGTCTACCATTTAGATAAGCAAAATCACAAAAAGGTAGACTTTCTGGAAATCAAAATTGTTCTTGAGATTGAATCAATAATTGAAGGTGAAAGTTGCAAAGTTTACAACTAACATAAGACACAACTACAATTTTCATGAGAAATGTCTACTATTTAGATAAGCAAAATCACAAAAAAGTAGACTTTCTGGAAATCAAAATGGTTCTTGATATTGAACCCATTAAAGGCAAAAGTTGCAAAGTCTACATTTAACATAGGGAAAATTATCTACACAGTGTCCCACATTTTAGAGAAGCTAATCTTCGGTGTCTCACATTTCAAAAATTTCACAACGGTATCTCACGTTCTTAGTCCGACTGAATATTGGTATTCAAATCCGTTAACTCCGTTAAATGTGTTGACGGTAAACGATTTTTTCCATACCATTACTATTTTACCCTTTATTCTTTTTTCTCCCTTCGTTTTTCTTTCTCAAACAATTTAAAAAGAAAAGAAAATGTTTCGTAACTATCTTCACTCTATAGTACAAGAATTTCATAAATGCAGATTGGTTCGGTGGCTACTGCTGTCTTACATATATTGAAGATATCAATCCTAAAGTAAACTAACATTAACAAAGTCATCCATGATCCAGATTTCCAAACCAAATCTCATTACATAAGATGAGAGCAATTTCAAATTCAATAATCCCCATAAACGTAAACAACCCAGAAATTTTTTCTCCAATTACTTCAGCCCAGACAATTTGATAGATGGATATGAGCTTTTCATGGTGTTTGAAACTAAGAATTTGATGAAACCCAGTATCAGATGGGTAAGAGGCTTTCTTCAAATCAAATTTGATTTCTGTTGGCGACTTTCTTCAAACCCAGAAATATTCTTATCTCTTCTCATATGAACTCTCTCAAATTCTCCATCATGTCCAGAATTAATCTCATCCATTCGTGATCATCATCATCCCCAATTAAAACATGGAATCCCCAAATAAAAAATAAATGATTGGGTTCATAATTCCAATACCCATCTGGATGCAGATGTAGAGGCTCCTCTAGCATTGTTTAGAGATAACTTTTCTACCCACATAGAGTTCATATCTCCATCACGAAAGTTTGTGGTTAAAGAAAAGAAATTGGGTTCAGAATTGCCAATTCACTGGCTCATCTCTCTTCTGTCGTATCCTTCAGACAAATCTACTTCCTTAAACAATTCAAAAGAAAAGAACAATGTGGGTTCATGCAATTCTCAAGAAACTAGCATATAGCAATTCAATCTCGTCTAAACAAACCCCAGCATACCCAACTAGAAAGTTCTCTCAATTTCAAGAAAAGCCCAATTTCTTCTTGCGGCAAAGTTCAAACAGAAACTAGAGGCAGCTAGAAGCCTAGAAATGCATCAAGAACTGAAGAGAGAGTGAAATCGAAAAAAAGAACTGAAGAGAGAGACAGAGAGAGAACATAGGCGAATTGGAGAGAGAGAGAGAGAGGGGTTGAGAACGGAGACGAATTAGAGAGAGGAAAACATATTTTGAGAAATAAAAAATAAATTAAAGTATGGTAAGAGAAAAATATCTTGCCACTGACCGTCTCCGTAACGGAACTAACAGTTATAGATACCAATATTTGATCGGGATAAAAACATGAGATATCGTTTTAAAGTTTTTTAAAGATGAGCTACGGAAGATTAGCTTCATTAAAAGGTGGATCACTGTTTGGATCATTTTTCCTTTAACATAAGACACATCTACTATTTTCATTAGAAATTTCTACCATTTAGATGAGCAAAATCACAAAAAAGTAGACTATCTGGAAATCAAAATGGTTCTTGATATTGAACCCATTAAAGACAAAAGTTGCAAAGTCTACATTTAACATAAGACACAACTATTATTTTCATGAGAAATGTCTACCATTTAGATGAGCAAAATCATAAAAAAGTAGACTTTCTGGAAATCAAAATTATTCTTGAGATTGAATCAATAAATGAAAGTGAAAGTTGCAAAGTTTACATTTAACATAAGACACAACTACTATTTTCATGAGAAATGTCTACCCTTTAGATAAACAAAATAAAAAAAAGTAGACTTTCTGGAATTCAAAATTGTTCTTGAGATTAATTCAATAATGGAAGGTGAAAGTTGCAAAGTCTACATTTAACAGAAAACACAACTACAATTTTCATGGGAAATATTTACCATTTAGATAAGCAAAATCACAAAAAAGTAGACTTTCTGGAAATCAAAATGGTTCTTGATATTGAACCCATTAAAACCAAAAGTTGCAAAGTCTACATTTAACATAAGACACATATACTATTTTCATTAGAAATGTCTACCATTTAGATAAGCAAAATCACAAAAAAGTAGACTTTCTGGAAATCAAAATTATTCTTGAGATTGAATCAATAATTGAAGGTGAAAGTTGCAAAGTTTACATTTAACATAAGACACAACTACTATTTTCATGAGAAATGTCTACCATTTAGATAAGCAAAATCATAAAAAAGTAGACTTTCTGGAAATCAAAATGGTTCTTGATATTGAACCCATTAAAACCAAAAGTTGCAAAGTCTACATTTAACATAAGACACATATACTATTTTCATTAGAAATGTCTACCATTTAGATAAGCAAAATCACAAAAAAGTAGACTTTCTGGAAATCAAAATTATTCTTGAGATTGAACCCATTAAAGACAAAAGTTGCAAAGTTTACATTTAACATAAGACACAACTACTATTTTCATGAGAAATGTCTACCATTTAAATGAGCAAAATCACAAAAAGTAGACTTTCTGGAAATCAAAATGCATGGTTCTTGATATTGAACCCAGTAAAGGCAAAAGTTGTAAAGTCTACATTTAACATAAGACACAACTACTATTTTCATAAGAAATGTCTACCATTTAGATGAGCAAAATCAAAAAAAAGTAGGCTTTTTGGAAATCAAAATTGTTCTTGAGATTGAATCAATAATTGAAAGTGAAAGTTGCAAAATTTACATTTAACATAAGACACAACTACTATTTTCATGAGAAATGTCTTTCATTTAGATAAGCAAAATCACAAAAAAATAGACTTTCTGGAAATCAAAATTGTTCTTAAGATTGAATCAATAATTGAAGGTGAAAGTTGCAAAGTTTACATTTAACATAAGACACAACTACAATTTTCATGAGAAATGTCTACCATTTAGACGAGTAAAATCACAAAAAAGCAGACTTTCTGGAAATTAAAATGGTTCTTGATATTGAACCCATTAAAGACAAAAGTTGCAAAGTCTACATTTAACATAAGACACATCTACTATTTTCATTAGAAATGTCTACCATTTAGATGAGCAAAATCACAAAAAAGTAGACTTTCTGGAAATCAAAATGCATGGTTCTTGATATTGAACCCATTAAAGGCAAAAGTTGTAAAGTCTACATTTAATATAAGACACAATTACTATTTTCATAAGAAATGTCTACCATTTAGATGAGCAAAATAAATAAAAAAGTAGACTTTTTGGAAATCAAAATTGTTCTTGAGATTGAATCAATAATTGAAGGTGAAAGTTGCAAAGTTTACATTTAACATAAGACATAACTACAATTTTCATAAGAAATGTCTACCATTTAGACGAGCAAAATCACAAAAAAAATAGACTTTCTGGAAATCAAAATGGTTCTTGATATTGAACCCATTAAAGCCAAAAGTTGCAAAGTCTACATTTAACATAAGACACATCTACTATTTTCATTAGAAATGTTTACTATTTAGATGAGCAAAATCACAAAAAGTAGAATTTCTGGAAATCAAAATGCATGGTTCTTGATATTGAACCCATTAAAGGCAAAAGTTGTGAAGTCTACATTTAATATAAGACACAACTACTTTTTTCATAAGAAATGTCTACCATTTAGATGAGCAAAATCATAAAAAAGTAGACTTTCTGAAAATCAAAATTGTATAGTGTTTTATGTTAAATGTAAATTTTGTAACTTTTGCTTTCAATGAGTTCAATCTCAAGAACCATTTTGATTTCCAAAAAGTCTACTTTTGTGTGATTTAGCTCATCTGAATTAGTAGACATTTCTAATGAAAATAGTAGATGTATCTTATGTTAAATGTAGACTTTACAACTTTCACCTTCTATTATTGATTCAATCTCAAAAACAATTTTGATTTCCAGAAAGTCTACTTTTTTATGATTTTGCTTATCTAAATAGTAGACATTTATAATGAAAATAGTAGATGTGTCTTATGTTAAATGTAGACTTTGTAACTTTTGCCTTTAATGAGTTCAATATCAAGAACCATTTTGATTTCCAGAAAGTCTATTTTTTTGTGATTTTGCTCGTCTAAATGGTAGACATTTCTCATGAAAATTGTAGTTGTGTCTTATGTTAAATGTAAACTGTCACATCCCGACCCGTAAATTTTATCTTATTTACTAGCTTGGTTATAATAAGAATTTTTACCGTCTCCGAATTTGAGATATAGTTTAATTGGTCCCTAGAGGGGTTTTGAGGGACGATTATTTCGGAGAGTTATTCGTAGGAGAAAAATGTAACGACGGTAAAATAGTAAATTTTAGCTAGTAAAAGGTAATTTTTATTAGAGTATTTTTATTAGCTAGTAAAAGGTGAAAGTTGCATTCGGGATAGGATTGTTTCAAGTTTTCGGATTGGAAGATGTGAGTTGAGCTCAAAACTGGAGGTGATTTGAGAGCTGTTGTTAGTCTGTGAGCTTGTGTATTCTGGGGTTCAGTGAACAATATTGAAATCCTTGTTGAAGGTTTGATTCTGGAGGGTGAAGTTTTTATGTTGTTGGATGTTTTCAAATTGTTTGATGGGGGTTTTTGATATTGGCCTTGAACTGAACTAGTCAATCTGTAAATGAAATGGGAGTATTGAATTTGCGTTTATGAAGTAATTGCATTTGATCTATATATACTAGGGTGCATTTGGGTGCTATGTGTTGCCAGAAGCTAAATATGAGGTTTATTGGGCTTTTCTTTGTGATAGTTTAGTATGGAATTTAGGAGTTCCTAAACTCTTTCTTAACAATTTCTATAATTTAATGACATACTTCCCTAAGAGATATGAGGCTGTGAGCATCGACTGATGTTATTGTCCCTCTTCTTCCTGTTCAAAGAAAATGCCTTACCACATGGCTTTTGGGTGATTGACTTTCTTTCCTTCACTGGTCAATTGCAATTCTGTGTTTGGTAAGTGTTGTCATTCGAGTGTAGATGCTAAGTTGCTATGATTGCTGATCTCTGTGTACATATGATGTTCATTTATTGATGTAAAGACAAGGTTGAATTTTATAGTAATTATTGTGCATATTGGCACGTCTGAAGATACATATGTTGGCATTGGAGTGAAAACCGTTATTGCAAGCTCAAGTTGGTTTACTGGTCTTATAAACAGTGTTCTTTTTGTTTCATAGGAAACTAGATTCCCCAAAAGTAAGACCAAGACCGATTGTTGATGGTAAAGATGGCACTCCTAAGAAGCAAAAACAGTGTAATTGTAAACACTCTCGCTGTTTAGAGCTGTAAGTCCATAACTTGTTTGTACTTCGCATTTTGCTACACTTTGGAGACCACACTGACTTTTTTTTCCCTTTGACCTTAATGGTTGAGGTTGTTCATAATTCTTTTTTATTCAAACAAAAAGGTTTATTTACATCAGTATTGTGTATCAAATAACTCTAGCACACACAAATACAAACCCTGATATAAAGTTGATATTTTTTTTATTTGGTGACCATGTATTGCGAGTGTTTTGCATCTGGAATTTACTGTGACGGTTGCAACTGTGTAAACTGTGTAAACTGTTGCAACAATGTTGAAAATGAAGGTGCTAGACGAGATGCAGTCGAAGCTACTTTAGAGCGTAATCCAAATGCATTCAGGCCAAAAATTGCAAGCAGCCCACATGGACCAAGGGATAGTCGGGTATATATACTTAGTGTTTGGACTTCTTTCCATGATCCACTTTGAAACTGACTTCTTTCCATGCACCGGATACTTGCTTCGTGTATTCCACAACTCAGTTGTTCTACACAAAGGAAGGTAATTGATGACTATGATTTTTTGATTGTGTATATGTTATGAATACTTGATGCACTGATTGCTTGTTTGTCGGTTTTAGTTGGTCTTAATGTTGGACCCTTTTGCCTTGGCAGCACTTTGCAGGATGGATATGAACTGCCCTCTCGCCTTGCCGTGTCTGCTGCTGATTGTTTTCTGTCTCTCTCGGAAGCATTGATCAGAAAAGCTAAAGTTTCGAGTAACAAGGCAAAGTAATCTTCACTTGATATGTTGCTAATATTGAGTCACTAACATTTGTTCTTGTTTTGAAATTGTCCAGATGGAAAACGTGGTCTACTTTGTAGATGAATTAACGTGGTCTAATATTGGACAACCAGATACTCTTTGATGGAGAAATAAAAAACAGGTTAATTTTGTTATGTTTTTTACTTTGATATTCATCCACATGTATCAATCCACCTTTTTAGTTTGTACCATTCTAACAGAATCAGGGTTTGAGTTTGACAATGTGTTGTTCTTCCTGTACAATTTGGACTACCTATTTTTCATCTGCAAGATACATTGTCATTGCTTCTAGTGAAATTCTTTGCTGCATTATGTTAGCAATATATTTTGCAATTTTTCATACTATGGAGATGCAGATCAGTGGAGATGAAACATTTTGTAAAATATTATCTACAATTGAATCACAGAAGAATGATATATTTTATGTTAAGAATTTATTCATTAGATTAATGTCAGAGTACTGTGCTCTTAATTGTTTTGATTCCTCGTCGATCTTGGAGAAGTTAAATAGGCCACACAAGTTTTTTTTTTTTCTACCTAAATTTTTCGGTGAGTCAACTTTTCTTAAACCTGCCTCAACAACTTGTTTGGTTCCACAGTTTTCTTTTGGTCACACGAATTATTGATTCCTTAACTTTTTACAGCAGAGATTTGCATTAGATAAGTAGAGCGGCAAAATATGTTACATGGGCGCAAGAGGGCTTGCAATTGCATGGGCAAATACACCAGCTCATTGGCAATGGATGACTATAGCTACCACATGATGTGTTGCGTAACCGGGGTCAAACAACTTCAATTTAATTACCCTGCAATTGTAGTAATATGGACAAATAGGGATCGTTCTAGCCAGGGAAACCAAAGGGCAATCGAAAGAAGAGAAACCAAACAACTTATAAACAAGTATTCACATATATACATCGAAATATTGGGGGTTTAAGATTGATTAATTCTAACAAATAACCTACTGAAAATTAAACCTAAGATTATTACATACAAGTGATCAACATACTCATGTAACACCTAACACGAAAAACCATCAAGAACACATAACAACTTCATGCAAGGCCGGGCAGCAACGTTCAAATTGTCCTAGACTCTAACCAATTCTGATTCTAATTAGAGCCTTTGCGGTTATCTAATTGTTAAGACTCCTCAAGTATTTAGAACCATCTTTGCGCTTGATCCTAAACATGAATGCTAACTCATTTAAAGACACGTTGCGTAGAGATTAAACAAGAAAACACTTTAGCACACGAGTCAATCAGAAACATGATCTAAGGCATGGCGTCACTCATCCTATTAACATGCAAATTATCAGAATTATATCCGCCCTAAGTTAATAACAAAGACCAAGACAACTTTGCGTATGAATCGATCCAAAATTATTATGGTAGATGAAACCGCATCTTAAGGACAACCATGGCCGAGACAGCCTCAATGATTGATTTAGATGCATGAATTCATGACAATTAATCAATTAGAAATCAAAAACACATAAGAACATGCTACTGCCCCAAAACCTAAATCACGAAATCATCATATATTCAAGAAGTTACAAATCAAAACATAGAACAATCAAAGATCACAAAGAAATCTGAAATCCATGTTTGATAAATAAAACCAAAATCGAAAAGTATATCACAATAGAGTTCGAAACTATATAGAAAATAATACAAGAAGCCATGAGCAAATCACACTTTTATAATCTTGAAAGATTCGGCAAGTGTAGGGAAAATCGGTGGAAGGATGGAATGATTCTTATGGTTTGTGGTGGATGAATCGGCTAAGTAATTTTCTGTATAGGGTTTGGTAGAGTTTCGGCAATGTCATTGCAAGGGTAGGGATGATGATCTTCTGCCCTTGAAGTCGTGCTTTATATAGAGGAAAAACCCTAGAGAGGCTGGCCACAAAGTTGAAACCAAGTTGGTTTAGGTTTCCCTAGTTTTTCTCAATTCGGCAAAATGACCTCCGTCTGATGATTACGTCATAACTCCCTCTAGAAAATAGATATTGAGGTGATTCCAATTGATTCGGAAACTAGACTCCCGTAGCTCTCTATCCATATCTAACACGTTTTCTGATTCATTGTGAGCTGTCTTGGAGAGTCCGTTGAAGTGGAGAGACGTGCACAGGAATTCTCCCGAAATTAATTAGGATTTTCAAGACTTGGATATTCCTTGATATTCTGCCGAATTTAGATCTTCTTCTCCATATTGGACTTGGTTTGGACCTCTCCTTTCATGGACTAGGCTTCTTGGATCAGCTGCTTTGCTTCTCTAGGTCTATCAGGAACACTTCTCTCGGCATGTAGTAGGTTGCTCTGTTCTGGCAGTCTGACCTTCCGACAATGATTCAGGCATAACTCTAATTCTCCTGATTCTTTTTCCCATGACCTCTTCTACATGTCACCTAAGTATCAGAGAAGTTAAATCAATTTGTGACAATGTAAAAACTTTACAGAATCATAAGAACATCTCTAAGGCTCCACAAATCGGCTTTTGACAATTTTCTACATCATTCCTCTATGTTTAACACGTTTTACACACAACTCTACCAAAAACTTTCGACTCTACATTATGACTCTATTCTACGACAATAAGAGATAATCAAAGTACAAATGAAGGTAATAACACATTAAGAATGTCGCATTTTATGCTCCTATCACCACACTCCAGGTATATATACTTCCTCATGGTGTGTACTATATATGTATTAATATTGTAATAGTATTAAGTGCAACTTGTTTGTGAAAGTAAATTTTGTAGTAGGTTATGTCGATCTGTTTAATTCGGGGCTTGTGAACCCCAATAAGTCATGTTGACTACGACAAATTAAGGTAGAATCATGTCATTCTGTCTATATGGAATTCTTTTAGTACTTTGATTTTGCTTGACAATCAAAAGAATAGATTGTGCAAGTCTCTTGAGTTAAAAGTTTATGGTCACAATTGGGTTTCACAGAAGATGACTAAAAAGTAATATGTGGGATAAAAAGCAGCTCTTGCAGGGTGGAGTGCTCTATGCTGTAAGTTGTTTCTTCCTACAATTTCAATTTCTCTATTATTTTCTTCTTTGTAACTTTATATAATTTCTTGTATAAAAAAAAACTTTATATGATTTCTGATTGTTTTATGTTCATTGCTCACGTTTCCAGACTTTTGGAACCAAAAGAAGAGAGTTTGACAAATGAGAAGATATAAATACATGCATATCTATGAGTTTTATAGTTTTTACCGAGTAACAACTAAAACTAATTTTATGAGTCAAATTTTGTATGACTGCAGGAACTAGAGAATGGAAAGTATACAAGAGAACTTCAAATTTGTATGGTGGAAACCTAGCTTGATCCCTTTTTATAAAGGAGAGCTTCTTAGTACTATACATCAAGTTGGAACGGTGGAGAAAACAGTAAGCATCCAGTGGAAGTTGATTAATTCTTTGTTCCTACTATCTTGCCTTCTTGATTTTTCTTTCGTGAAGTATAGGAACTACAGTATTTTCAAGTCCTAACATTCTCAGGGTAATCCCATTCTTAACCTGTTGGAGTTGCCTTTATCAAGAATTGATAAGACTTCAATAATAAAAATCTTAGTCATAAGAAATCTAGTATCATTTAGAATTGACTTCTTTATTGCTTTGATCGAAATTTCAGTTATTAGTGAAATTACATTGCCTTATTGGTTCTATCTGCAGAAGAAAAGAATCTATTCCTAAGAGCTGTTGCATATGGAGAATTGAGCAAGATGATTAGGCCTTGAGATCTTTGGTGGTTGAAGCCTTCTGCTAGGACAATATCTTTCAGCAAAGAAGGAACTCAACTAATCCAACCGCAGAATGTCTAGTAGGTGTTATAGCTTTGGTCAAGGAAATAGGTGACTTTGAACTTGCAAATATGTATTGTAAGTCATTTTAGAGTAATAACTTATTGGTGTTATAGCTTATATATGAGAAATTTTGATAAATGACCATCTTTTGGTCTCCAAGTTGATTTATAACCTTATTTTTTCATTTAGTTGAAAAATAACCTTTTAGCAGGATAAAAAGTCATTAAGACTCTTACTAAACTATTTACCTCTTGCAATCTCTCGTTCTTTATTTTTTACAAACAACAACCCAACTTCTTTTATGATTTAAAACTTAAGCTCTCTTATTGATTTGGAACATTATCGAAAACCTTCTTGAAATTGAAATTGAATATGGTAAGTACATCGCTAATCTCTTTGATTTTATTTTATAGTATTTTATTTTATTTATTGAAATTGAATATTACAAGTTTAATTTATTTGCAAGTATGATCGCAGCACAGTGCAAGTATGATTGCTTGCTTCTTTCGTTTGTTGAAGCCAATTAAGGGGTGAACCCCATATACATGCTTTTTCATTATGTAAATATTAAATGGAAAGGATTGTTAAGGATTGAACACAAGGTCCGAATTCTGCAACAGGTTGTATACAAACAAAATATTATAATCTTATATGTGGACATTAGTTTGATACTTTGATGTTTTTATCAATTTTCACTTAGTACTAAAAGATGAGTTTTCATATCCTTTCTAATAATGTAAGAAAAATATTGAAGATGGAAGAGTCGTTTTTTAGCACCAACAAAAATGAAGTTTTGGGTTTCCATGACCTTTGATTACCACGTTTGACAACATGCTTTCAATTTTTTAAAAGATATATAGGCAGATAATATGAAAGTTTAGTAAGGGTCTTAATGATTTTTTATCCTGCTAAAAAGGTTATTTTTCAACTAAATTAGAAAACAAGGTTATAAATCAACATGGAGACCAAAAAATGGTCATTTATCAAAATTTCTCCTTATATGTCTACTTAGGACAAATAACTCTTTATAAATATTGTTGGTTTTGGCAATGAGAATGAATTTAGATTTCTAAATTACTTTGTGCAAATATGCTTTGGTGACCTCCAAATCAAAATCAAACAACAGATATTCCATGAACTTTGACGTCTTACATCTTTCAAACGACTTTTATATGTCGTCTTAAAGTAAAAGAAGACAATAGTGTATGTCGTTTGAGTTTTGAGGTTTTAAACTATTGTAACGACAAAAAAACATAGTAGTACTAGAATACAGACGACATATAAATTAAGAGGATAGATAAAAAAGTCATTCCGACGTCATATAAGTGACGTTAGAATAAATTTGAGACAATCGACGAATGAAATTATTTGTTGATTAATTCTTCTTTCAACGACAGAGAACTATCGTTGTAACATTTTCTAACGACATATTCATCTTTTATGTTACAAACCTGGATTCATACAGAAGACATACAGTATGTCGTATAACCTTTCTCAGACGACAGATTTTGCCTGTCGACTGAATGCTTATCAGATGACAGCTCGTCGTCTGAAGGCAAAATTGGCGTACTGGTTGTCTTTTGTATTGTGTTATATTTTTAAAAGATTACGTGTTTAAGAAAAATAATTTGATTGAGTTGTGGATGTCGCAAGATTATTTGATTGTCAAAGGAAGTAAAGAAAAGATAATTGTCGGTCAAAATTATTTTAATGACTTAGTAATGCGGTCTTTCTTTCAAGATGTTCAGGTAAATAGAAAGAATGAAAACATCACGTGCAAAATTCATGATATTGTACATGATTTTCTACAATATTTGACCAAAGAAGAATTTTGGTGTTTTGATTTTATGTTGGATGCTAGTGAGAGAAAGGAGGTGCCAAATGATAAAGTTCATCAATTTAACCTTCGTAAATGAAGGACAAAGTGAGTCGTATGCACATTTTCTTCTCAGTTACAAAAAATTACGTACCTTAACGGTGGAAAAAAAGAAGAAAAAAGTACCTTAACGGTGGTAGGTTCATCCAAGAATTCCACTAGCACAACATTTGAGTTGATACAATTGAAGAGCCTTAGGACATTAACCTTGTGTCCTCAGCGGGACAGTAGCCTTGAAGAAATTCCCAAGACAATAGGTGGATTGATTCATTTGAGGTATCTTGATTTATCGGGTAACAACAAGTTGAAGGAATTGCCCAGCCCTGTGGGTAACTTATACAACCTGCAAACCTTGCATCTCAACAAAGTAGATGTTGGAAGACTGATCAACTTGAGGCATCTTTATGTTAAAGGTTGTGATGAATTGTGGTGGATCAAAGGGATTGAGAAGTTAAACACATCTGCAAACCCTAGATTGGTTTATTGTCCCATATGGTGATGAAGGAAACAAGTTGAAACATCTGAAAGACTTGAACCGGCTTCAAGGGACTCTTACTATGAAGATCTGGGAGTATCCCAAGAACATGGCAGAGAATGCAGCAATATTGGTGAATAAAGCTCATCTCTTGGAACTGAATCTACATGAAGTCGGGCAAAGAGGAATCATGAATGGGTTAGAGCCGCATCCAGTTTTAGAATCTTTGTACATCGATTTTTACAAGGGTGGCGCCTTCTCCGATTGGTTATCGTATTTACCCAGCTTGAGAGTGCTTACCCTTAATCATTGCCCAAACTGTAAGGTTTTGCCACCGTTAGTGAAACTGGCGTCCCTTGAATCATTGTGTATTACATATTTGATTGGAGTTGAAAAGGTAGGAGTTGAGTTTTTGGGAATATTAGAAGGCCGGCAATCCTCGTCTTCGTCTTCCGGTTTCATATCATTTCCTAAGCTGAAAAAACTCAGCCTCGAAGGCATGTGGTCATTGGAAGAGTGGAAAGGAGTGGAATTGGACAAGTCAGAGGATATTACAATCATGCCATGCCTTGATGAGTTGGAAATTGTTTACTGTCAGATGCTAAAGGCACTGCCAGACTTCCTGCGGTGCACACCACTACAGAATTTGTACATCCAATCATCTGAAGTTCTCCAACAACCTTACATCCACGGGGTGGTCAAGATTCCTGACATCCCAAACCTCAACATTTTTCACTGAAGAGGTACATTTGCTTCAATGTTTAGAGTTGACGTACGGTTTGCTTCATTTGGTCTGCATATTACTTATTTGGACGTGTAAGTTTCTGTCATTCATTTGTCCTCTATGTTGACATTGCAGGCTTCAGCTTCTCTTGAAACAAGCACATTTTAAGAGCAAAAGCGTATTTCTAACCTGGTGAGCTTCCTCCCTATTCTTATTTCCATCAGATGGGACTCTGTTGTCATTTACTTTCGAACTTATAATGGAGCAGTTCCTTTTCCATGCATCCTGTCTTGTAGGCATCCTGTCTTCAATACTGTTTAGCTGGAGCCATATGGCTGGACTTCCTAACACAACAAGATGATCCTCACCCCCTCCTCAGGTTTTGTTTTTCTCTTGTGCTGACATTCCAGATGCATTCTTTTGGTAGTTTGAAATTTCTGATTCTCTAGCCTAAACAATAGAGATTGTGAGCGACGAAGAGATGGCTCTGCTCGAAGCCGCCTTGGTCTCCGCTCGCTCTGTATTTCGATCCTCCTCTCAATCATCTCACTTCCCTTCCAACCTCGATAGGCCCCTTCACTCGATCACCCTCCTTTCCAATTCCAAAAGGAGCCTTTCGGGTTGCTCCCAACCCGATATCGAGGATTCGGGCGACTTCAACAAGAAGAAGACCCGGTCGGGTGAATCGTTATTGGACCGGTTCAGGAACAACAAGGCCTGGTCCGCCACCGATTTTACTAGCACGGTATGATAGTTTCTTGGCTTTTTGGGTCTCTTTGTTTAGTGTTTTGGGGAACTGGGTTTGGTTTGTTTTGGTCAATTTTGAAGCTTTGTGTTTGATTGTGAATCTTGGTTAGATTTTATGAACTGGGTTTTGGATGGATTCTTTTGTATTATCGTTTTGGGAGTATGGGTTTTGTTTGCTTTTGTCAAGCTTTGTATTTGATTGCGAGTATGTGGAATAATGGTGACATGGCTTGGGGACAGTTTGTTCAATCTTTTGGGTAATTGGGTTTTGGTTTGTTTTCGTCAATTTTGAAGCTTTGAGCTTGATTGTGACTGCTGTGGGATTTTTGTGATATGGGTTTGGATGGCCTTGTTGAACTTTTGAGATTTATTGAGTTTGACGTGTATATTAAGAGATTACTGTTTCATGCATCCAAGTCTTTTTCCCATTTGAATGAAGCAACTGTAAGATTCACTAAGATTTGTTCTCAAATGTTTGCAATAGGAATGGTGTGAGAAACAAAAAGAGTTTGTTCTCCTCCATGGTAAGAGAATAGTCACTCAGGCTATGAAAACTGGTCTAGAGCGCCATGCAAAACTCGAAGAAGAGGTACGCATCAGAAACCCGATTTTACTATGTTCAGGTGTTTCGCAGCATGAGGCAATGAATTTTCTGACCGTTTTAAATGGTATCAAGTAAGATTTGGTGGTTGAATGAAGTGGATATGGCATATTGAAATAATAGTCAGCTTGTAGATGAACTGAGTTTTCATCCTACGAAAAGAACAAGCTCCTCATGTTTCATACTTTTTGCCTTCTTGGTAGTAGCATTGGAATTTATTTGAGTTTGACTCTCTTTCATACCTCCATGCTGCTATGCACATGTCAAGCACTGAATCAATGGTTTTAGATTCCTATACTAATCACAATCTGGTTATTTTTCTCTGCAGGTTGTTACAAGAGTTAAAGTTGATGTCAATTCAGAAGAAGATTATTGGGCTCTGAGGCTTTTGAGTTTTATTACCGGCATAAATCAATTATATTTTGATGGATTGACTCGAGAGCTGTTTCTGTAAGTTAGATCATCAGTTGTCTCTTGATTAAATTTTGAATCCTGATCCATTATTTATGCAGCATATAATGTCCAAAATGGACAATTGATATTAGTCTTTGACTATGTGAGAAAAAGAATGCCTGTTGAGATAATCGTTAGTTAAAATGAGTTAGACAATGATATTATTGGGTCATCAATCCCGATGGCTCATTTTTGTTATGGGATACCGTACTTCTCATCTGTAGAGAATGACATCTGGGCCAAACTTACAGCTCCAGTTCTTGCTTATCATTTTCACTAGAGCTTGGATCTAACTTGGATTCATGCATTTTGGACAGAATTATCCGTACCAACTAAACTTTTTACATGCTATCATGCTCAACTGTGATAGCCATTTTAACTAGCTAAATGATGAGAAACTGTCATATGACTAGGCACCTTTACAGTTCCACTCCATCGGTTCTATATTTTTTAATAAAAAATTGAATTTTTATTGTATTTCCAAACTAATTTAAAATCAAACATGTCAAATGAAATGAATAGACAGTGTTGAAAAGTTTTTAAGTTTAAGTTCTCTTTCCTTCCTAGCTGAATATTGCTATAAGATTTGGCTAAAGTTAGATTTAAGTTTACTTAATCAGTTTATAGCTCCAATAAAGTAAACTTTGGCTAGTCAGTGGGGATGCTCAATGTGATCAAAAAACTATGATATACACAATTGACTGTTGATTATGATCAGGATTGGAAATGGATACACGAAGAGGAAGCTTTAGTAAAATTGGATTCCTGTACTTTTGATAAGTTGAGAGGATTGGTTCTTATAAAACGATTCATTATGCTTCCCCTGAACTGATGCACTCATATGTTCTTTTATGGGAATGCATTTGAATTGTCTACATCCTTTTCTTGTTGATAAAGTTAGAACATTGATCCTCTCAAGTCCTATCTTCTTTCCTTAAGTGATTTATCTTTCTTATAATATCAGCATAGGTTTTGGAGAAGGTATATGGATGGTGGGAGTGATTGATGAGGTTCAAATGCCGGCAACAGAAACCCAGAGAAATCCATTATTAGTTGACACAAAGACTCGTGGGAAAGATACACTTCCTTCCGAACCACAAAGAAGGAATGGAAGGTATGCACTTATTGGCTTTCATTGCCATTGATGAGAAAAGGCCCTATAATATAGTCATGATGTGCAAATCCATTTTGGCAGGTTTCAGTTGATGTTCTACAAGCACTTGTGGGATATTTTAGTTACTTTTAGATTCCCCTCCGACCAATTCTATGATCATTTTTCCTTAAATCCTTATTGTGAGTTATCTGAAGAAATCAGGGAGGTCATGGCTAAATCAGGGTGTCCAGCAAAGGTAAAGATACTATCTAGTTGAAATATTAGTCTGATAAATCTGGTTCTGTTGGTTCATAATGTTCCTGATATTACCAATTTACCATATATTTAAAGCAGGTCTCTGCTTGCCCTCTGGCTAAGTCATTAGGCAATGAGCAGAACCTCTAATTAAGTATATTTGATTTTGATGATGATGTGTCCAGCCTGCAAATGACATGACTTGGTGCATACATAAGATTATGGTCCCATAGAGTTTTCCTATCACCAGTTCAATTCATGTTTTCATATTTTGTTTACTTGGTTTGCAGACCCTTGATGACGTGATGAATTACTATAAAAATACCTGGATCACGCTACCCCTTGCTGATGACCAACTTCTATTAAGGTGACTATAGAATATATGTTTTATGATGGAGAATTTTCCTTCTTTATTTGCTCATATTTTGGGGCATATACAATTGTTGAAATTCCCATTATATGAAGAGATTTTACATAGTAGTTTAGAAGAATTGAACCAATATGCTAAGAAATAAGCTAAATTGCATAAGTATGGATTAAATTTTACTAGGAGCGCTTCAGAGCTAAACATCCTTTAGACCAATTATTCAGTCACATTGGCATATCCGCCATTCAGTTTTAGGTCCCTGAGTTGATCACGTCGGCTTTCACTCATGATGACCTAAAAATTGAATGGTTGAGATGCCGATATGTGACTAAAAAAGTTGGTCTGTTTGTTTCATAATACGAAGCTAACTGGTTAGGTTTAGAGCGCACCTCTAAAATCTACTATATATAATGCTGAGGGGAGAGGCTGCAGCCCAATTATATCTGAGATCCCTGTCTAGCATCAATTTGCTGAACCTCAGTCATAGATGTTAGCTTGGATGCATAAATCCACTAATTCTTTGTTGATGTGGAATTAACTTGTTCCCGATTGCTAGACACTGATGTGGTTTCTTTTGAGTCAGATATGAGTTACAAAAAGACCATTCAGTAATCGGTGAAGATGAATTTCCTTACGACTCTGATGGGTTTAAGAAGCAACTTCAGTTTTCTCTTGAGTTTTGGCAAGGAAAGTGAGAAGCCAGTTACATTCCCGTGGAAGAGCGATGGAAATGCAACTTCTGTCATTTTACTTCCAATTGTCCTGCAGCTCCTGCTAAAAGCACTAGTAGCAATCTGCCTACCTAGAGAAAGGACTTGCATTTGTGTTGTTTCAAATCAGTGTCTCACAGGCGCCTACAAAGAAGCATCGAGTTTTAGAGTTGCTTCTTCGGGGTAACTGTTGTCTTAGAGGTTATGTGCATGGCTGTAAATTTCATTCTTGTTGTATTGTAGGCATTGTTTGGTAAATTTCAATTGCTTTATTGAAGCAATTCGCAATGTAAATCTTCTTATCAAGTTACTCAAATGATTATCAGCTAATTTTTCATTAGTTTGTTCACATTACAGAATTGCTATTTCTATGTATAATACCCAGCAGCCTCTTCGTTCATTTCACTTCGAAGTTGCACTTGCATCCCTTCCCAAGTTGCAAGTCAACGATTACAACAACACAAACCGATATCGCACCGTCTAGTGACTTCTAGATCACAAAATAATACATCAACTTGGAAGATAACACGTCCGTTATACTATTATAGCGCCAACTGGTGTCACGAGAGAAGATCACTACTAAATAGCACAAACTACAAACCCAGTTCTTGTTTGGCGTCACACACACACATGCATTCTCTCAAGTCTAAACCCAAGTGATGTATTCATAGTTAGACTATCAGGATCAGGTAATCACCCAGTTCAGTTTTCTTGAATTTCTATACATTTTACTTACCCACATCTCTGTTTCAACTCTGTTTTGCCATATTTACTATAATTCGGGTCTTCCCATTGTTAATGGGGCAAGCATTATCTAATGTTACTGCTTTGTTTCACACCTTCATACGAATCTTATCTGCATATTGTTGGTGGCTTTAAACATTTTGCTGACTATATGCTTGATTGAAATTGAAACCCCATTATATTGCCCACGAGGTGTTCGACATAATGCCTCTGACAACTGACTTGCGATGGCTTCTACTTCACCGTAGAAATTAAAGTGGAAATAAAAGTGCAAGTATGTTAATTGACATATGTATGACTATCGAATTTTGATGACTGTTTAACTGTTAGCTGAGCTAAGTTTGGTTGCAATGTACATTTTTCGGGTCTATGTCGATCGTTGCTGTCTGCAGTAGGATGGGTTTAGATAAGTGAACAGTGGTTGTATAATAGTATTTGTTTTGTCATTCAAATTCCTCGGGCTCTAGCTTGGTTAATTACCTTGGACTTTGACATAAGCGCCTACTACGCGTTAGCTTTGATTTGTCAGCATATCTATGTTGACAGACCATGTATGAGCTGCTATGAGGAAAAGATGTTGATACTCAGGTGGTTTATCCTAGAAAAGATGTAGATTTATATACTTGAACCGGTACATAGACACATATCACCTCTACATTCATGTTATATAGCATCTAAACAAAAACTCCTTTTGAGGCTGTAGAGAACTATTTTGGAATATGCTATTCAATCCTTTTGGGATGTTGATTAATCAGTTAGTTTATTTTGAAAATGACAATAGTTTTTATGTTGTTGAACACTCTGGCATTACGGTTGGTAGCATGTAGTACATTGTTTCCACTTTTCACTAAGATTAATAATTAGTTGTCATAGGTACTGCTCAAAAACGGACTCTTTATCTTGTTCATCCAGTTGTTATGTAAATTTGATGGTCATATCTTAATGTCACAGATGTGAGCAAACATTGCTGGAAGAAGAGATTATTATTGGAAGACATACAGATATGTGCTCTACATTCTCTTGTCAAAATTAAGTACCAGACGTCACTATTTTGTTTGGAATACTAGTCTGGGAGGCAACATTGGAGATCTGTATGGCTATGCTCACACGGAGTTTAGTGTCAGCCAGCATACCTTTTCTTAGAGGATTTTCATCAGCAGCAACTAGTTTTCTTAAAACTGGAGATGTATTAAAGCGAGCTAGAATTTTCACAAGTGAAGAGGTCTTGGATTACTCTAAAGTGAGTCATGACTCTAATCCTCTGCATTTTAATTCTGAGTCTGCTCAAAATGCTGGATTCAAAGACCGAGCTGTCCACGGGATGCTTGTTGCTGGCCTGTTTCCCAAGATCATATCTTCTCATTTTGTAAGTCATATGTTTTATGTTTTTAACATGGCTCTTCTGCTGAAACATTTCTGATATGTACCTTTGTCTAACTTCTTGGTATTGATATTGTATTTTTTTAGCCTGGAGCCATATATGTATCCCAAAGTCTGCATTTCAGGTCACCTGTCTATATTGGAGAAGAGATAGTTGGCGAGGTACAAGCAATTTATATACGACAGCAAAAAAACAGATACTTGTAAGTACATTATACATTATTATTTTCTAAACAGTTTTCTCCAGTGGATGTTTTAACATATTTTGCAACTTGAACATGGGTTTGGTTTTTCTTCGTGTGGTTCAGAGCAAAGTTCAAGACAGCTTGCTTTAAGAATGGTTCTGTTGTTATTGATGGTGAGGCAATGGCTATCTTACCTACACTTGCAATGGAAGAAGAGAATACTTTGTGATGACAGAAGCTGGTTCTAGACCTTAAACATTAACCTGCAAGTGCAAGGCAATGTCGCGATCAAACCTTATTTGCTCAGACATATGGTGCTCAAACAAGACATATGGTGCTAATTGCATTTTGTCCTTCATCTGCACCCCAAAATTTCTCTAGTTTTATTTATTGTGATTGTTGTCTTTGATGAAATAAAAATCTCTGTAACCAAATCCATGTATTATAGGTTCAGTATCTGCCTTGTTTTGTTGATATCAATATTTACCTTTGAGCATTGAATATATACTTATTCATCGAATACATAGGGTGCAATTTCTGTTCACATTTGGACCTTCATAAATCATAACTACTACTCTAGTTGCTCAAACAATTCATGAGCACTCTCAATTTGGGATTTGCAAGAGGAGGAAAAGAGTCCAACAAATCGAAGGGTCAAAGCTGACTCTTTTTGAAACTTGCATTATGTTTGATGGTGCGATTTTCCCAAAGAAATGGTGCAACTTTTCATTATCCCATGCGTAGGGCAGTCTTTGGGAGAAGGAAGGTCATGGCCATTACAAAAACTCTGGAAGAGTAAAAGTTGAAAATCCTTCAATCACTCCCAACATGCATTCATTATATAAGAGAAGGTTTACAGAACTAGCATCTCTATCTCTTGGGTTTAAGGTAATTCTTTTCTCCATTTCAAAGTAACCTAAAGCAATCCACTGATTCATATTTTTCTTTTTGTTCTATATGTATACTAGTTTGTATAATTTAATATTTTTGCATGCAGACGTTTATGTAAATGGAGGATCAACGAAGATGGGAAGACCTAAACACAGACTGCCTGGTGAATATTTTTGGAAAAGTAGGTGTGCATTCACTGCTCTTAGATGTTCCCTTTGTATGCAAGACATGGTTTAGGGCAAGCCTCGATCCCTCGTGGGAATTTCCTACATTTCCTAAACTCAGGACTGACAGTTATGTCTTTGCCATTGATTATGAAGATCAGGATTTTAATACCTTTGCTGATAGATCTGCATATCAATATCAGGTTCGTCGGAGTCTTTGCACTGTTGCTTCATTTGTGCAGTTTATTGTGAATCGTAGCAGGGGGTATGCTACTTCTCTCAGGCTACCTATATACTCTTCTAATGAAGAGTTGAGACATATTGCTGATGTGTAAGTTCCTGAGGCATTTCAATATGTAATCTGTTTCTATTATCTCAAACCTTAGACCTTAAGTTGCTGTCTGTTTTCCAGCTAAATGCCAAATGCTTTAGCTCTGTTTGATTGGTTATATAAATCCGGCAGATATTAAGAATACCCAATTCATCTAAATTCTTTTGTGCTCTCTTTTAGTATATATACTGTGCCATGGTTCTTACCTGTTTCCTTTTTTTTTCTTGCAGATGTCCTGACCTCAAGGTTCTGGCACTACCTCGGCTTGTACAAACTTTTAACTTGAACAGAATCCTAGAAATTATTGGCAATTGGAAATACCTGGAGACATTGTTTATGGCAGACAGCTTTGGTATGGAGAAAATCCTGTCACAGATCAGCATTTGCTGTAAAAATTTCTCTTGTTTACATATGTTTAATACACGTATATCTGAAGATGAGGCAATGGCAATTGTTAGCCACCTCCCTAAGCTGAAGCAGTTGAGCTTGATAAATGCACATATTGGTCGGGATAATCTTGTGAAGTTACTAAAAGGTTGCAAGGATCTTGTTCTTTTGGATGTAAGAGATTGCTTAGGTTTTGATGAGGGTGATGCTGAAATATTGAAGCTTGCTTCTCATATTACTAAATTCAGCTGAGGGTTCAAAAAGTGCTGACAAATACTACACGGACAACTATGAATGGGGAGTCTGAGCTTTCTAATGACACGTATGATTTCTCTGAAGACGAGTATGGTTACTAAGACGAGTACGGTTACTATGAACTATGAAGACATATCTGCATTCGGATAAATGTACTAGTCTCATGCCCAATCCTATCAAATCTATTTTTATATTATTTTGGGAAAATGACCATTCCATTGCAGTGCTGATATTGAAACCACATTTCTGCAAATTTATGACCAGATGATTTCAGCTCATTACATACTAATGTTCTTGTAATTTGTGATGATAATGCATGTTTTCTTTTATGGTTCTCAATGCAAATGATCAAACCAATTACAACAAAAACAATCTGTCCACAAAGTTATCTCTTATCAAAGGGGATGATTGATTGTCCAAAAATTCAATATTGGAAACCTTTACAGCAGAAGTAATTATGAGGTTCAAAAGGAACATCTGAGGTCTAGAATAATGAATACCAGTAATATTATGTCCAGAAGTTAAATTCCAATACAAGACAAGTGCAACACCTTTTAATCCAGATTCTGTAATCTTGATATGATCTTGGGACATGAACTATGTGCAAAAGTTACTGAATGGATATTCCACATAGAAATTCATGATGGAACAATTATGTTCATGAATTTCCTTTTCGCAAATGCTAACCACCATTTATTAGGAGTCCCATTAGATTTATAAGCAACGCTCAACAATCTCCCACTTGCTTCTTCCCTTATCTGCTTCAAATAATTCCGGAGCAATTCTGCATTGAAATTTTTTTAAAGAATAAACAATATGAATTTAAAGGTCTGGAGCTCTCAGTACATCATATGGGAGTAAGGATCACAAGACAGTCAAAGCGCAATGCCAAAGAGCAAGTAATATGACAGTCTCAACAGTTGAATTCCAATGCTCTCTCAAAAGGAGATTACATGTCTGTATTAACAAATCAAGTTAAGCATCATGGAGACATGTAAAAATCTTAACTTAAGCATCAAGCTGTAGTCTATTCCATTTGTCAGATAGCATGGATGATTCAGTACCAATTAGACGATTTAAGACCATCTACATGATGGGAAGATAGAAGGGTTATATGTGAAAACAGAAAGAATTAATGAAACTAAATCAGATATTTCCAATTCCTGATTTAGATAGTAAATCCATGCAAGTAACAATTGAGAAACCTAAACTCTATTTCAGAGAAACCGGACAGTTCAGCTAGGAAGTTAATCAAACGAGACAAAAATCTACTATAAACATCTGCAATAACTGGATTTGTAACACTTCTTAAAAATAATATAAATCCTTAAGACTAAAGTCAAGCACAGATAGGAATGAAACCTCACCTGCTTCCTTGTCAGATTGAGGCAAAGGAAAGAGGCCCGGCAAAGGGAAACCTGGCTCTCCAGGCACAGGAACCTTTTCCAGACCTAAATTAATGATCGCCTTGGTACCTTCAGCCAAAGTTCTGCAACCTTCCAGCCTCTTCAAAGCCACATTAATGTAGAATGTGAGATAAATCAACAGCTTATCGGCTGAGCTCTTGATATCAAAGTTTCTAAAGAATACATTGGCGCGGAAGAATGTAATTGCCTCATCGACAATATCAGTCCTATCTGCACAGAAGAAGGCTTCCTCAGACTGAAAAACATAACAGAGCGCAACAATTCGAAAAGAGCCAGCCTCGTAATGTATCACTAGTACGATATCCATATAAATAATACCTTGTTCTGAAACCGGAGCAGGACCCTTTATATGGCTTTTCAAAGGCAGCAGAGGGAACCCACAAGCTTTAGTAATTCCTTCCTCATCCACAAAACTAGAGTGATAAACCTGTCAAACGCGATTTTTCGTAACCTTAACATCTTTCACTACACAAAACTATTCTCAAGTACTTCAAACACAATGTGTAAAGCTTGATCTTTTACCATCTTTTATATTAAAACGAAGCTGTATCACCCCTAGTTCAAGGTCAAAATCAAACCCTTCTCCAAAGACGATTGGGTATTCTGCAAAGGACATGAAACAACTTAAACATTGGATCACAAATTGAATATATGATACGATGAAAAAAAATTACCATCAAAAACAAAAAAGAAGCAAATCCCATATGATGAACAATATGACTACAACTGAAAGAGAAGCAATAAACCCAGAAAGATGAAAATATATATTGGGTAATAAACCTGATGTAACAAACCAGCTCAAGAGATTTGGAAATGGCTGAGAGCATCAGAGATTGAGAAAGAGAGAGACTTTGGCTCGGTAATTTGGTATCGGTGGATTGAAGGACTCTGATCCCATACAGAAGGCCTCACCGTAGAGACCAGCATCACTTCCAATCTGGACCGTCTAAAATGAGTGCGCATGGATTAAGTAAAATGGGTCCCACCTTAATTTTCTCTTATTAAAACTGGGATATTAGGGTTTGGGACTTTGGTCACTGTGAAGTATATGACGAGATTGAACATGGCGGAGGAGGAGGGCGGCGCGAAATATTAGAGATTCTGGCGAGGCTGCCAGTCAAATCTGTGTTGCGACTCTGATCTCCGATCCTTACTTCACAAAGAAGCACTTGAGCTACTCAAAAGAGGGCGGGCATCACCGAGAACATCAAGGCTCCTTTATTCATTGTACTCTCCTCAATCTCTAGACTACGAAGCACTGAAGGATTTGAAGGATCACAGTGATGGTTCTTTTGCCAACAGAGTTCTTGATTTTCCGGTACGGAAGCTCCCGCGCTATTATAATGTTGAAAGTATTGTGGGTTGTTGCGATGGGTTGATATGTATTATAGCCAAAGAAGAAGAAGATGGAGGACACTTCCTGTTATAGAATCCATGTACTAGGTACTCCAGGAAGTTACCGAGAACTAATCCTAAACTATGCGACCCTAAGATCATATGACTTTCCAATTTTGTGGGTTTGGTTAGGATTCTGCTACTGATGATTACAAGGTCAAAGTGGGGTGTAAAAGGTATGAAGAAACCCGCATTCAGATTTTTGCTTTAAAAACGAGTTCATGGAAGGTGCTCCCCATTATTACCAATCCTCTTGACATATCAGGCCGGGGTTTCTTTTTGAACGGAGCTTTGCACTGGTTAACACGGAATGTAGAGTACTGTCGCCGAACAGTTTTGCCTTTCGATTTGGTGGAGGAGAAGTTCATTGACATGATTCCATTACCCGATGCTAATATTTTTTTTCACGGTTTTAGGGTAGTTAGAAATTGTCTTTGTGTGTTTAATCCCTTAGATGGCCCGCGTCATGCTAACACAATATGGTTGATGAAGGAGTATGGGGTCAAGCAATCTTGGACTCAAGTTTAATTTTGAGGTGTTCCAGAGAGGATTTTCCTGAAGGGAAGAAAGATGTTCTCATGGAGCCTTTTTGCATTCTAGAGAGTGGAGAAGTTTAGTTAATGATTTGCGTGCACATTTCCTGGTGTTATATGATCCGGAGGAACATACATTCAAGAATGTTACCAAGACTCATCATCTATTGGATTTTGGAGCTTTCGTTTACAGAGAGACTTTAGTTTCACCAGTAAGCGGTAGTGTTGTAGACATTTGAAGTCAGTGTTGTGGTGAGTCTTTACTTTGCTTTCTCTGTCTGGTATGTTTGTTCCTTCTGCAAAGTTTCTGAAGCAGGATAATGGTAGATTACATTTGCAAGTAGTCTGATGCAACTCTTGACTACAAAATTTGATGGTTATGCATTGAGAAAAGTTACAAGGCTAGGACTGGAACTGATTAGCTGATATTTCTGAATCCAGGCACAGGCTGCTTGGAAAGAAGAAAATTAACCATCTGTTAATGTAGTTACTATAGAACTATACGGAATATGGTTCTGCCCAGCTACATCAAACAACTGTTTTAGATTGCTACAACCCTGGTCACGCATCAGTGTCGTTCATCTATGTCTTTGCTAAATTGTGACCGAACCATTTTCTTCAGCCTCTGTCCTGGTGCGACTATTCTTGTTTTCTTCGATTCATTCATTTTGTTTTCTCACCTTTTTATACACAAGGATAATAGGATTGAAGAACTACGTTAAGGATTCATTCATATTTAATTATTTATATTATTTGGTTCAAATGAATAAATTCTGGGAATCTAAATATCATTGATGGCTGGCTGCAGTAAGCCTGCGATGGTTTCAGTTTCCAGTTAAGTGCTATTGGAGCAATTTTAATTTTAGAAGTTACGTGTGAGTTTTATATATATAGATTTTCTCAGGTGCGGATGTTCGTATTTATTCTTATGATACAGATTTCTACTTTATACTCACTTTTCAATCGAATTTTCACATCTCTACCGTCTAATATTTAGATACTAATGTATAGATCATTTCTGCAAAATTTCAGCCAATTATCATTAAGGCACTCAAACTACGTTTTTCTGTGGATGAACATAATTCTGTCGAACTTGAACCGTTCATGTTTATAACAAAAAAACGTAGTTTTGAGTGCCTTAATGATAACTAAATTGGTTGAAATTTTGCAGAGATGATCTATACATTAGTATCTAAATACTAGATGGTGGAGATATGAAAATTCGATTGAAAAGTGAAAGTAAAGTGGAAATTCGCACTGTAAGAATAAATACGGACGTCCGCAGCTGAGAAACGTTGTATATATATATATATATATATATATATATATATATATATATATAGCCTCACCCTTCAAAATTGCTATAGAAGATCCAGAATCTAAGAAAATTAACCCAGAAACTAAAAAACTTATTGAACAGAATAATTACACAAACCAAAGCCTAGTAACCATTAATGCCTCCATCCTTTTATGTTTAAGAGAATCAAGGTTTACTGATTTTAATGACAGTACCCTTAGATTAATTGAGTCAAGTCTGTTTAATGGTCTAGTTCATTTCAATTGTTTCCCAGATTTTACCATTAGCCTTAGTGACCCTCATATCTTAAAAGCTTTAACCCTCAATGTTAAAACTTCAGGTTATCATGTTCTTGAAGGAACCCAACCATTAGCCTTAATTTATAGAATCCATTATAATCATATAAATATATATATGATTCTTTCAGCTATACGTTCCCTTCAGTTGAAAATAAATTCAAAGATCCTCACAGATCGCGGCTAATTAGCTTAAGTTCTCAGAGTTATATATGTGTCCTTAATCATGACATGTATCTATAAACTTTGTGTTGTAATAAAACTATCATTTGGGTGTTTGTAGAGCTGTGTATCGGATTCTCAACTGAGAACGTACCTGATCTAATGCAGTACTTTTAGACCTCCGGAAATGGAATGCTTGATGATCGATGGTTGGTGGCTATGGAGTCGAGTGCAAATGGAAATGAATTGACGCATACACAGTAGTGTAGAAATGCTAATATTTTGGATACGCCAGCCTGTTTGTTAACTTCCCTTATCTTAAAAGTTAACACCACCTAATTCTACATACATCATCCATTGGCTGACCTAATCTGATCCTTCTGCATTTTCTACTCGAACAACGTTGCAGACTTGCAGCTCTCATGATGATTATGCATGTTGAATCCATAATAATCCCTGCTGTTAAAAACCAGATAGAAAAGCTCGATAGGAATAAAGTAGGAGGATGGCCATGCATGTTGTCGATCACTATGGTCTCGTTACTACTGATGATTTTAAACTTTTCTTAGGGCAACTCTAACAGTAGAGTTAAAAACCAAGACCAGCCTCTGAAATGGAAAAAGCTATCTCCAACAACAAAAAGACTAGGTGTTGGTCCTAATAATATAGACCCAAGTGTCATTCCAAGTCTTATATTCAAGATTTTTCCAAGACCAGCACATGTAGGCTCCACATGCACACACCTCATATGATACAATACCTCATTGCCACTACCAGAAGAAAGGCTTTAGCCGACGAAAAAAAAAAAACCAGGCCGACGAAGCATTTTTTCGTCGGCTAAAGTGGACTTTAGCCGACGACATTTTCCTTCGTCGGCTAACTGAAATTTTCGTCGGCTATGGTAAACTTTAGCCGACGAAAAAAAAACGTCGTCGGCTAAAGAATTTATTTCGTCGGCCATAGTCTGTGAACTTTAGCCGACGAAATATTTAAAAGTTTAGCCGACGAAATTAATATGTCGTCGGCTAAAGTGCTTTATATCTGCGATCTGGACAGCAGCAGCTCATCTGGGAAAAAAAACGGGAGAAGAAAAAACGGGAGAAAACGTTTGGGTGTTGTCGAAATCTGTCCATAATTAGTTTGTGGAGCCATATATAGGTACGTATATGTATATATATGTTGATTAATTGAGTTTTATTTGAGTTTATCGATTTTGATTATGATTGAGTTTATTGATTTTGATTATGATTGAATTGATTAATTTTGAGTACGTTGGATGTATATATATATATACGTTGATCGATTTGGTTGATGATTTGAATTGATAATATATATGAATTAATTTGTTGTTAATAAATATTAGTAGATATATATATGTTATTAATTAATTTATATATATATATTATTGTGTTGATATGGTACGGTATGAAGTTGTTGTTAATTAATTTGTGTTAATATATATTAATTGTATTAATTGTGTATATATTGTTGTTAATTAATTTGTGTTAATATATATATTATTGTGTTAATATGATATGTGTGTGTGTTAATTAATTAGTTATTAATTAGTTGTACGTAGTACGTAGAATATATACTAAATGAATTGAGATTTTATATATGGCATGAAATTTCATCATTAATAATTAGCTAGCAGCATTATAATTAAATATATATTTTGTTATATTTTCAGGATATGGATAAGAGTTGGATTTCGCTTCCAAAATGGGACAAAAGATACGGTGCAGGAGTTATGAGTTTTATAAAATATGCGCTGGCTAATGCTAACGGGAATATATTTTCTATTGCCCGTGCACGAAATGTCAGTGTCGCAGCGATATGCATCGATTTCCATTGACAAAGTATGGCAGCACCTGAGGAGTAACGGGTTTTGGGAGAAGTACACATGTTGGTTATATCACGGTGAAACATCATCAGGGGGTCCGCATGATCATGGCCAATTTTCTGAGACAGGCAGTACATCCAACGATCCAACAACGGCATTCATCAACGACATGTTTCCTTATGAGAGCGGTGTATGCGCTCAAGGACAGTATATGCCTGACCCGGTGCAGCCCTTCCCTAGAGCTGTCAACACTGCTGGTATTGAAAAGTACAACAAACTGCTTGCTTTCCAACAGACCCCTGTGTACCCCGGTTGTCAGAAGACCGTTCTTGAAAGTGTGATGGACGTAATGAAGATTAAAGTTGAGACAAAATCGACCGTGAAGGCTGTTGATGATTATCTACAGTACACTGCTTCGATGCTGCCCCACGGTCATCGTCTTCCTACCACTCATCGTAAGGTCCGATGTATCCTGAAAGATCTTGGCCTTTCCTACATCAAGATCCATGCATGCAGATATGACTGCGTTCTCTTCTGGGGTAAAGATCCAGAAGGGAATGACCTTGGTGGGCTTGACGTATGTCCGGTATGTCACACTGACAGGTATAAGCTGACTCCTGCAGGCAATAGGAAACCTGTGAAGGTACTTCGGTATTTCCCGTTGAGGGATAGGCTTGAGCGGTTGTACATGTCTTCACACACGGCCAAAGCTATGAGATGGCACGTTGATAGGGAAATGCATGACGAAGATACCCTTATACACCCTGCTGACGGGGAGGCTTGGAAGCATATAGACAGGGAGTTTCCTCATTTTGCGTCAGAGGTCCGAAATGTGAGGCTCGGGCTCTCATCCGACGGGTTCAACCCTTTTGGCAACATGAGTCTTCAATACAGTGTATGGCCGGTGATTTTGGTACCGTACAACCTTCCTCCATGGATGTGCATGAAGAAGGAATACAATATGTTGAGTTTGTTGATTCCGGGGCCCGGTTATCCAGGGAAGTGTCTCGATGTGTATTTGAGACCTTTGATTGAAGAGCTTCAGTTTTTGTGGGAAGTTGGTCATCCCACTTATGACAAGTACATGCATGAGATGTTCCAGATGCATGTCATGGTTGTTGGTACCATCAGTGATTTTCCTGCCCGTGGGATGTTGTCGGGCAACGTTGTTAGGGGATACAAGGCTTGTCCAGAGTGCCTTAGCGATGAGGGGAGCAGCAGTCATTGCAACAAGATATGCAGATTGGGTCACCGTGCTTTCCTTCCATATAATCACGATTGGCGGTTCGATGACAAGGCATTTGATGGGACCGTAGAACACGGTGTGCCTCCCAGAAGATGGACGGGAGAAGAAATTTTAGCAGTGCTTAATGAGTACGATTTTGGGCAGCTCAGCAATCATCCAAATATTGTTGCAGCAATACCTGAAAGACCCGACAAGTACAAATTCTGGACACATAAGAGCATATTCTGGGAACTCCCATACTGGAGTAAGTTGTTGATCAGGCACTACCTAGATGTGATGCACATAGAAAAGAATGTTTGCGACAGTGTGGTGGGCACAGTGCTGAACTTGGAGGGGAAGACGAAAGACGGTCCTAAGGCACGCATTGATCTAAAAAAAATGCAGTTAAGAAGACATCTGTGGTTGAAAGAAGGGAAGAAAAAAATGCCTCAAGCTCCTTACACCGTGAAACCTGACCAGAAGAACGTAATTTTCAGGTGGATGAGTTGTGTGAAGTATCCTTTAGGCTATGCAGGAAATATAGCCCGGTGTGTGAACTTCCGGGACAATAAGATGTACGGGTTGAAGAGTCATGACTGTCATATCCTGCTACAACGTCTCTTCCCTGTTTTCATTCGACCGTTCCTTCCCCGTCAGGTGGTGGAGCCGTTAGTAGCGTTGGCAAGATTCTTCCAGAAGTTATGCACACGGGAAGTGACAAAATCTAACCTCCGGGAAATGCAAGAGGACATCATTTATATCATGTGTAAATTTGAGAGGATATTTCCTCCAAATTTTTTTGACATCATGCCTCACCTGATGATCCATCTTCCCGAGCAATTGTTGCTTACCGGTCCAGTACACTACACTTGGATGTATCCCATGGAAAGGTACGTTTTTTACACCTGAATTCCTCAATCTAATTTTTCTATATACATGTTCAATAATCATAACACTTTGCAACTTGATTTATAGGCAACTTGGAGACTACAAAGATTATGTGGCTAATAAATCCGCGCCTGAAGGATGTATAGCTGAAGCATATATTGCGCACGAGTGCGTCACCTACATGAAGTTGTATTTAGGAGCGTTGAAGGAAACAGACGAAGCCATGCCGGTAGATGTACCGAAGTTCACTCTTTTCATACTCTCCAGTGATGTTGAAGTTTATGGAATTTTGCCAGACTCCTACAAGTTGCAACCACATGAGCTAGTCATTGCCCACTGGTGGGTATTGATTAACTGTCCAGAAGTTGAATACTGGAAAGACATCCATCTATATTGTCCAGACATTCAAGGTGATCTCGAGTACCACAACAGGGAGTTCGCAAATTATTTTGACGGCTGGGTACGTAATTCAATATTTATGTACGTATTTATTTTTAGTGCATAATTATCTATATTTACAATGTTAAATTGTAAATTGCAGATGAACCATATTCAATTTGATGGTCACCCAAATTGGTCACACGAACTAAGACTTCTAGCGATGAAGCCGATAATGTCAAGAGTTTATCCGGTGTGCAAGGTGAATGGCGTGCAATTTATATGTGAACAGAGAGACAGCAGACGGAGAACACAGAATTCTGGGGTGATGGCGCATGGTGGGCGGAATGGAGTTGACTATTACGGTGTTCTTGATTCAGTGGTGGAACTCGTTTACGGTGAAGGCATGACAGTGCACCTCTTCAAGTGTAGATGGTTTGATACTAGCCCGCAGAGCATGAAGACCGATCAGTACGGAATATTATCGGTGAACACTGCTACAAGTTCTTACGAAGATGACCCGTTCGTTTTTGCCACATCGGTAAAACAAGTGTTTTATCTTGATGACCTTGCTAAGGGTGACGCGTGGAAAGTAGTCAACCTTGTGCACCCTCGAAACATTTACCGGGCAGCTACACTTGGAGAGGCCGAAGACCAGGAAGAAGATGTTGCGTATCAAGAGCCCAACGCAATAGGTATTCCTAACTCCTCTACCGTTCGCCTTAATAATTTTAAAGCGGGTCGTTCGGTGCGAATTCGTGATGAAGAGCCAAGGCTTATTGATGTTGATCCAAATCAAGAAACAGACGAAGACTCTGGCGATGAGGAAAGACATAGATTACCAGAAATTATTTCTGACACCGAAGAAGACTCATCGGATGATTCCGATTACGAGCCTTAGTTTTAATTTCTTCGGATGTAATTGTAGTCGGTAGTTGGATGTAATTGTAGTCGGTAGTTTGTCCCACATCCCTAATATGTAAAAGGAGGGAACCTTCCTTAGTTATAAAAGGAAGGCTTCCCATAGACATAGAGAGGAGATAGGATGATAGATGATGAATATCTCTCCCGATCCCAAAGGGCCTCTTGGCCATGATAGTGAATTCCAAGTGGACGTAGCCATGCCCTCCGATGGCATGGTGAACCACTATACATGCTTGTCTCTTGCCCATGATGTTTACTATTTATATTCGTGTTCCACCGTGATTCTCCATGATCCCAGTCTCCGGGATGTGCAGAAACAGTAATACATTAATTTGTAATAAAAAAGACTGTATTACCTTCATTTCTAGTTTACATATGTTGAATTCATATTTCTGTTATTTTATATGAATTTTGGTGATATATGAACAGGAAATTAGTATGGTTTAAACCATCTGTTTTAGGGTTTGTATTTTTTTACTTAAGCCGACGAAATACAACATAAGTCGTCGGCCTAAAACCTCTTAGCCGACGAATTATATTAAAAGTCGTCGGCTAAAACCGTCTTAGCCGACGAAGAATACTAGAAGTCGTCGGCTAAAAGGACTTAGAGCCGACGAATTGAAAAGGCAGTCGTCGGCTAAAAGAACTTAAAGCCGATGAATTGAAAAGGAATTCGTCGGTTTAAAGATCTTAAAGCCGACGAGTTCAAATGAATGTCGTCGGCTAAACCATCTTAGCCGACGAAGTATAATGGAAGTCGTCGGCCAAAACCATCTTAGCCGATGAATACCCTAATATTTCGTCGGCTTTATTAATTTTTATATTTTTTTATCACATAGTATAGCCGACGATGATTTAGGGTATTCGTCGGCTAAACCCTAAACTTTTTCTGTTACATACTATAGCCCTATCTTCGGTGGTTATTTTACGTAAAATTTTTATACCACTTGTTGTGTCTCATCAATTTGAAAATATTTTCAGTTGAAGGTCCGGCCAAAATACGAAATTTAGACGGTCCAACGACCTTTTCCGTGCATTTAGGGGTTTGACTTACGGGATTGACCGTCCGGATCGAGCACTTAACCTGGTCAGATCAAGTTGAATTTTTTCCATACATGTATTTTATCATGGTGGTCAGATCTGACCGTCGGATTTTATTTTCTCAAGTTTGATCATCACAGTCAGAACATGCCTACTAATGTTGTATAACTTGTTTACTAAGTGTTAGGTAAATGTTCCGTTTCAAAAACAAACTATACGTAGAACCTTCAAACGTGAAAAAGTCGTGAAATAAGACATGACCAGAATGGTGAAATACGTCTACGGTTGAAAAATCAAGGTATTCCGGTCATGTCTCGGTGCCGATAGTTGCGGTCAATCCAATTTTCAATTCTTTCTCCCTATGGGTAGCCCTATCTTCGGTGGTTATTTTGCGTAAAATTTTTATACCACTTGTTGTGTCTCATCAATTTGAAAATATTTTCAGTTGAAGGTCCGGCCAAAATACGAAATTTAGACGGTCCAACGACCTTTTCCGTGCATTTAGGGGTTTGACTTACGGGATTGACCGTCCGGATCGAGCACTTAACCTGGTCAGATCAAGTTGAATTTTTTCCCATACATGTATTTTATCATGATGGTCAGATCTGACGGAAGGATTTCCGTTCTCAAGTTTGATCATCACGAGCAGCAGTCACAGTTTGATGAATGTATAAACAGTTTGTGTTTAGCCGACGAATTTCAAATGGTTAGCCGACGAAATTATTACCTTTAGCCGACGAAATTATTGAAATGTTTAGCCGACGAATTTATTATTTCGTCGGCTAAAGTTTAATGTAAGCCGACGAAATTATTAACTTTAGCCGACGAAATTATTATTTCGTCGGCTAAAGTCCTCGGGTATAACCCAGCTCGACTGGTTGTATGCCCTAGCCTCCGCCCTATTTTCTCCCTCTCCGAAATTCGCCTCCGCTCCCTCCCTCTCCCTCTCCCTCTCCCTCGCCCTCGCCCTCGACCTTATCTCCCGCTCCCTCTCCCTCTCCCTCTCCAGCCGGCCTCCGCTCCCTCTCCCTCTCCGGCCGGCCTCCGCTCGCTCCCTCTCCCTCTCCTCCTCTCCTCGCTCCCTCGCCCTCTCAGACGCCTCTCCTCCCCTCCGGCTCCATCCTCCGGCCTCCTCCTCCTCCTCCTCCTCCTCCTCCTCGGCCGGCCGGCCTCCTCCTCCTGCTGCTCCGGCCGAATTCTGCTGCTGCTCCGGTCCTCCCTCCTCCTCCTCGAGTACGTTTTTTTGAGCTTCGGTTATTTTAATGTTGTGATGTTGTTGTGTATATAATGTTGTTGTGTATATAATGTTGTGTGTTGTTGTGTATATAATGTTGTTGTGTATATAATGTTGTGGTGTTGTGTGTATATTTGTATTTAGGAAGTGTATATTGTTATTTAATAAGTGTATATTTGTTGTGTATATTAGTATTTAGGAAATGTATATTTGTATTTAGGAAGTGTATATTGTTATTTAATAAGTGTATATTTGTTGTGTATATTAGTATTTAGGAAATGTATATATTTGTTTTGTATTTGTGTGTTGTTTTGATTTTCCGGTCAATTGCAATGTTGTGGTGTTGTTAGGAAGTGTATTTTTTTTTTTGAAGTGTATATTTAGGAAGTGAAAAATAGTATTTAGGAAGTGAAAAATAGTATTTAGGAAGTGAAAATTAGTATTTAGGAAGTGAATATATTTTTTACATTTTAAAAATGAGTTTGCATTTTTTGATTTTGTGGCCTTGATTCAAATTAATATTTTAAATAGGATGAGCGGTAATATTAGATCGACGAAGGGTTCGAAGGGCCAAAGGTCTGTATCGTCTGAGGGAACCTCTAGCAACCCTCAGACGTCGTTTCAGGGCCCTATGACTGCTAGACATGCGAGCCTTCTGCAGACGGCGCAGAGGCAGCCGGAGGTGCCCCCTTCATCGAGGCAGCGGGGCTTCCTTTATTCCGCGAGGCAGTTGTTTGCTCAGCCTCAGACGGAGGTGCCTGCACCCCGTATGCCTGAGATACACCGGGCGCCCACTCCAACTCCTACTTCTTCGGATAGTGGGTCATCTGGGGTACAGATGCCGCCGCCTCACCTATTCCTTCCGCGGATGATACCGGCCATACCTGTAGTCGATGACTCAGGGACGCCGATTTATCCACTGCCCCCGCCAGTGGCTCCATCAGCGGCGTACCGGTTCGTGCCTTTTGATACGCCTCTTATTTCCGCGAGGGTATCATCATCGGAGGCGGAATCCGTCGCGTCCGCGTCCGATCCCTCAGGTAATGAAAGATGAATGATTTGTTTTGTTATAATTCTCCGATTCCGATTTTAATAATCAATTTGGTTTATCATGTCATAGGCACCGTCGGAGCGAAGCCGGCAAAGAAGAAGAGAGGCCCCGTCACAGGGAAGGCTCTGGAGAAGATCGTCGGTACCTCAGGGAGGATTGTCATCGGTACTGACGGGGATGGCGACGTAGTATCGGGCGGAAAGTCGAGGACGTACTCCGGCCGCGTGGGAGCGCTCATTAGGGATAGAGTCCCTATGTTGTGGTCAGACTGGGGCGAGGTCCCGCAGGAGGTTAAAGACATGGTCCATAACGCGATGTCGGTGAGTTTACAAAATGCCTGAATAATATTATGTATTACATTGTAGATTTTTGGAAAAACTAAACTAATAAACGGTTAAATGCAGGTGTGGTTTGAGGTTCCCGAACCCTTGAAGAGCAGCTGGGCGGACTTTGTGCATGGGGGAAGATACGTTGGGAAATTAATGAAAAAACAAAACTGTCTGTCATATTAATTATATTTCTAATATTTTTGTTGTATCTGTAGGTACAAGGAGTGGAAGAACGAGTTGCGGACCTATTGGACTACGCACGGGAACGCACGTTCTGCTACCCCTGCTGAGTTTCAGTACAGAGAGTACGAGTGGCGTTGGCTTCTGACATCAGAATTCAACAACCCTCGTAAACAGGTATTTAAATAAATTAATTAGTTAATTTATCATTAAGTACGTGCGTTTTAAAATATTTTACTAATAGTTTACTTTTTTCTTTGAAGGCGGTTTCTCGGGCGAACGCTCAGAACCGGCAATGCAACACAAGGAACCATCATGCCGGTTCTAGACCGTTCGCTGTCTTCATGGACGAGGCGGCTAGGGAACATCCAGAGGTCAACCAGTACGTCTATACGTACGAGAAGCATATCCTGACTCCCAGGAGGATATAGTAAGTAATCTTTCATTTTTACGGAATTTTTAATTTTACTAATATATATGTTAAAATGTTAATTAATAATTTTTTTCCTATCCAATTAGGCAAGGGTGAGGGAGGCTAGTGACGAGGTGATGAGTGCTATAGTGAGGGAGACATGGCCGGACACGCAGGAGGAAGAGATGTCCGAAGCCATTTCCCGGATCGACACTTCAGATCCGAGGGTTGGGGCGAGGATCATGGGCACAGCCTTCCCACCGCGAGAAAACAACTTTTACTACTGCCGGGGTCTAGGAAAGAAGGGCCAGGGGGTCTTGAAGACCACTCCAGGATTTCAACGAAAGGCAGCCTCGACCAGCAGCAGGACGACTCAGCTAGAGTCGGAAGTTGAGAGACTACGGAGAGAGCAAGCCGCTCAGGCTGCTCATGCTGACGCTCAGGCTGCCGCTCATGCCGCCCAGTTCGCCGAATATAGATCCTATACTAGAGCCCTACATGCCGCCCAGCATGCCCAGCAGAAGCAGATGTACCAGTACTTCCAGGATTTAGCAGCTGCCCAGCTTCAGGGACTTCCACCTCCGCCCATGCCTGCGCCTATAGACATACCTGAGCTGCCGGAATCTCCTCACCAGCAGGCCCCAGATCCGGATATTGATTTAGATCATTTAGATTTTGTGTAGTTGATACCTTATATAGTTTTATGTGCTTCTTGTTGGTTATATATATGGAATTGTTTTGGTGTATTTTGCAGCTTGCTTGGAATGGTAATTTAAAAATTTTATGTATTTTTTTTTATTACTGGAATGGAGTTATAGCCGACGAAATACGCCACAATTTGTCGGCTATAGTATTTTTATTTTTATTTTTATATAGTTTAGCCGACGAATTATGGCATGTTTCGTCGGCTAAACTCACTATAGCCGACGAAAGAGGCTCTATTTTTTAATTTTTTAGTATATACTTTAGCCGACGGAACTGAGATATTCGTCGGCTAAAGTCTTGGAGTATAGCCGACGACGTGTTGTGTCGTCGGTTTAAGTCTGAGAGTATAGCCGACGACTTAAACTGTCGTCGGCTAAAGTCTGGGAGTATAGCCGACGAAAGATAGAGACTGTTTCGTCGGCTTAAATTCATGAACAAAAGCCGACGACATAATGTTTCGTCGGTTAAAGTATGGACAATAGCCGACGACGGTGATGGTTTCGTCGGTTAAAGTCAGCGCCAAGGGCCCTTTCCCGACGACACTATAGCCGACGAACCCTCGTCGGCTAAGAGTTTAGCCGACGAGTTATGGTAACAGGCCGACGAAAATAATTCGTCGGCTAAAGTACTTCTCCTGGTAGTGAGAACAACACCTCCATATAGCACCTCATTGTTGGAGATAGAAAATTAATGAAATATGAATAGTGCCAGAAGGGGTGCTAAAATGAGAATAACACCTTCAAATAACACTTATTGTTGGAGTTGCTCTTAGGGCTTCAAGTTTTCAACCCTATACTTCTATAATCTATTATTTGACTCACCCTGTTTTATTTTTTTATTTGAGTTTACATCTTCAACCTTTATTATCAAAACCTGAATTCAAACCCAGACAATTACTGTATACTGTTCATGCTGCGAACACTCAATAGATGAGTGTAAAATTTAGATTTTCCTCAAAAATAGTTGAGTCAATTTCTCTAGAAATCTTTTAGGTTTAAACTTGTTTTAACTCCGATTATATTTGGGTTAGCTCCGGTTAAATTGAATCGGAGATGGAGATATAAAATTGAAAAACCTAAACTCCAACGTGTGGATATTCAATCTACTAAAGCAAGTCTCAAATCTCAACCGTTCAATTGTGCTCATATTTATACCGGGTCCCACCCCAGATCACCATATAATTCCAGCAAAATTGGGTCTTAGAGTTTGAAACATGGCGGAGGACAGAAGCTCTAAGGGAGCTCAGATCGAGTTTTTCGTCGACGAAATAATATCAGAGATTCTAGCGAGACTGCCAGTCAAATCTGTGGTGCGATTCCGGTGCGTATCCAAGTGGTGGAGTGCTCTGATCTCCGATCCTTACTTCACAAAGAAGCACTTGAGCTACTCAAAAGAGGGCATCACCGAGAACACCTCAAGGCTCCTTTATTCATTGTACCCTCCGCAATCTCTGGACTATGAGGCACTGAAGGATTTGAAGGATCACAATGATTGTTCTTTTACCAACAGAGTTCTGGATTTTCCGATACGGAAGCTCCCGCGCTATCATTTTCTTTGTAGTATTGTGGGTTGTTGCAATGGGTTGGTATGTATTATAGTCGAAGAAGAAGATGGAGGATACTTTATGTTATGGAATCCATGTACTAGGAACTCTAGGAAGTTACCGAGAACTATTCCTAAACTATGTAACCCTGATCGTATGAGTTTCAAATTTTGTGGGTTTGGTTATGATTATGTTACTGATGATTACAAGGTCATAGTGGGGGATATAAATTATATAGTGTTTGAAGAAACCACCATTTACGTTTTTGCTCTAAAAATGAGTTCATGGAAGAAGTTCCCCATTATTAACAATCCTCTTGACATAACAGGTCGGGGTTTTCTTTTTGAATGGAGCTTTACACTAGTTAACACGGAATCTAGGGCATTGTCCCCGAATAGTACTTTTGTCTTTTGATTAATTTGGTGGAGGAGAAGTTTCATGACAAGATCCCATTACCCGATGGTGAAATTCAACAAATGAGTGTAGTTAAAAATTGTCTCTGTGTGTTTAATCACGCATTTTCCTGGCATAATGTTACCACAATTTGGTTGATGAAGGAGTATGGGGTCAAGAAATCTTGGACTCCAGTGATAAGGTGTTCCACAGAGAATTTTCCTGAAGACTTCAGGCATGTCTCCGTGCAACCTCTTTGCATTCTCGAGGATGGACAAGTTTTAGTGGTTACTAATTACGGTGAGCGTTTCTTGGTGTTATATGATCCAAAGGAAAATACATTCAAGACTGTTACCAAGACTCATGCTCAATTGAGTTGTGGAGCTTCGTTTACACTGAGACTTTAGTTTCACCAGTAACCGGCAGTGCTTGTTAAAGTTAATGCTTTACTCTTAACTTTATGCTAGTTGGTTTAACTCTAGTTAAAATAAGGTTTAGTTAATCTTTAACTTTTGTGTACAAGGTAGTGTGTCTAAGAAAACATACACAGTGGACTGATATAACAGTATCAGATCTGCTATCTTTGTATCTGAACAACATCAGAAAATATATGAAAGAAGAGATATGAGAGCAACAAGTGTGCTTTAGCCCATTTCATCAAATCTCTCTGTATCTATTTGATTATACTATCATCCCTATATCAAATATATAGTGGAGTGTGTGTGATTGAGTGCAGGAGATCAAGATCAAGGCAACATACCTGATTGAAGTGTGAAGAGCAGTTGTATAAAAGTGCAGCAAGCTTGGATCAGAGGAGGTGAGTTACAGCTCTACCCCAACATCTAGTATCAGAGCTTAGTCTGATCAAGGCTAAGCTGGGTGTTGTGATTTCTGAAAGAAGAGGAGATACAACCATGGCAAGTTCAAGCTCAAGCGGTGATCTTCGAGCTCTAATGTTTGTCGGAGACAATCACGATTTCTAGAGCATCAAGATGAAGACAGTACTCAAATTTTATGATATTTGGTACTTAGTTGAAGATGGCTTCGATAATCCAGCAAGTACAGAAGGTTTGACAGATGCTCAAAAGGTGGAGCTGAGATCAAACATGAAGAAGGATGCTAAAGCTCTTGCAATAATCCAACAAGCAGTTACAGATGAGATCTTCCCTAACATTGCAAATGAGGAGTCTTCAAAATCTGCGCGGGATGTTCTAGCTGAAGAATATAGAGGTACTAAAGAGGTTAGAGCTGTAAAAGTTCAGTCTTTACGTAGAGATTTTGAATACACTATAATGAAAGATGGTGAAGCTCTTGATGATTATCTCACTAGGCTGACAGATATAGTGAACCAAATGAAAACTTATGGAGAACCTCTTGAAGATAAGAGAGTAGTGCAGAAAATTCTTATTAGCTTATCGGAAAAGTTCGATGCCGTAGTTTCTGTTATTGATTTGACAAAAGACATTGAAACCTTAAGGGTTCAAAAAGTCATTGGTTGTTTAAAAGCCTATAATCAAAGGTTGAATAAGCGTGCTGAAAATGAAATGGAGAGTGCTTTCCAAACGCTCAGCCTTAGTTCAAAGAATTCTGGACAAGGTAGTTCTTCTCAAGGCAAAAGCAATGCGCCTAAGAAGAATTGGAAAGGTAAAAATAAGAAGTGGGAAAAGAAGAGTAGCAATGAAGAAAGGGGTAGCTCAAGTAACGGGGTTATATATGGTGAAATGCAAAATATGTGACAAGTTTCACCTTGGTGTCTGTTGGTTTAAAGGAAAAGCAAAATGTCAGACTTGTGACAGGTTTGGGCATGTAGCAAAAGATTGCAACCAAAACAAACACCAAGCTCATTTCACAGAAGAGCAAGATGATGATGATGATGGCAACATGTTATTTGCTTGTCAAGCAGCAACTATAGCAAAAGATGAAAGCATCTGGTTTGTTGACAATGGCTGCAACAACCATATGACAGCAAATGAGTACATTCTTGTGGACATGGATACGTCTGTGAGCAGAAGGGTAAAGATGAGCAATGGTCAATTGACACAAGCAAGAGGAAGTGGAACACTTATTGTTGAAACCAAGAACGGAAGAAGATTTATAAGAGAAGTGTTGTTGGTTCCAGAATTGGATCAAAACCTTCTAAGTGTTGGGCAACTTCAACATAATGGTTACCCTGTACTTTTTGATGAAGATTTGTGCATAATCTATGACAAGAAAAAGAATATGCAAATTGTGGCAACCATCAAGATGGAGAAAAATAGATGTTTTCCGCTCTCTTTAAATACCCAAGTGATATGGCTTTGAAGGTTGATGTGCTAGATGACTCTTGGCTTTGGCATAGGAGGTTTGGGCATCTAAATTTTCAGAGGTTGAAGCATCTACAGCACAGGAATATGGTACATGGTTTACCAACAATTCAAGAAGCAAATGAGGTGTGTGAAGGTTGTGCCATTGGGAAGCATCACCGAGAATCATTTCCTAAAGGAAAAGCTTGGAGATCAACTACACCATTGGAACTTGTTCATACTGATGTGTGTGGTCCGATGAAAACAAAAACACATAGTGGCAACAAGTACTTCATAACCTTTATTGATGATTTCTCTAGAATGACTTGGGTGTTTTCTTGAGACAAAAATCAGAAGTGTTCACTGTTTTGAAAAAGTTCCAAGTGATGGTAGAAAGGCAAAGTGGGCATGTTATCAAAGACTTAAGAAGTGATAGAGGTGGAGAGTATAATTCAAAGAAGTTTGACAAATTCTGTGAAGACATTGGGCTTCAAAGGCAACTAACAATGACCTACTCCACAACAAAATGAAGTGGCTAAAAGGAAGAATAGAACCATAGTCGAAATGGTTAAATCTATGCTGCATGAGAAGGGGATGACTAATGAGTTTTGGGGTGAAGCTGTATATACTGCAATCTACCTATCGAACAGGTGTCCTACAAAAGCAGTGGAAAATAAAACACCATTTGAAGCATGGAGTGGAAGAAGACCATCCGTTAAGGTGTTCGGTTATGTTTGTTATGCTTATGTTCCAAAAGAAACAAGGCAGAAACTTGATGATAAAAGTGAGAAGTGCATTTTTGTGGGGTATAACACACAAAGCAAAGGCTATAGACTCTACAATTTGAAGAAAAAGAAGGTGATAATCCGTAGAGATGTTATCTCAATGAAAAAGCCTCTTGGGATTGGAAGCGAAAGGTTGTTCAAGGTCCTAATCTTGAAATGGAAGAAGAGGTAGAGAATCAAGAAAATAAAGTTAAAGTTGATGGAGAAACTCTTCTACAAGTGACTCCAATTGGCAGCCCACAATCATAATCATCCGGTTCTTCATCACCAAGCACAACTCCTATTAGAATGAGGGAGTTAAGCAAAGTCTATGCAAGCTGCAATTTCTGTGTCATAGAACCAGAAAACTTTGAAGAGGCAGTGCAAGATGAAGCTTGGAAGAAAGCTATGGTGGAAGAGATAAATATGATTGAGAAGAATAGCATATGGGAGCTTGTGGACAGACCAAGTGATAAAGAAGTCATTGGGGTGAAGTGGATTTACAAGTCAAAGTTGAATCCAGATGGTTCCATTCAAAGGAACAAAGCAAGGCTGGTTGCAAAAGGGTATGCACAGCAACCCAGAATTGATTATAATAAAACATTTGCACCTGTGGCAAGACTTGATACAATTAGGAGTGTGATATCCTTGGCTACTCAAAAAGGTTGGTCTCTACACCAACTTGATGTGAAATCTGCATTCCTAAATGGAGTCCTAAAAGAAGAGGTCTATGTTGATCAACCGGAGGGTTTTGTTATCAAGGGAGAAGAGATAAAGATGTACAAGTTGAAGAAAGCTCTTTATGGCTTGAAACAAGCACCTAGAGCATGGTATGGGGAGATTGACTCTTATTTCATCGAGCAAGGATTTCAGAGAAGCCAAAATGAACCAACTCTCTACATCAAAGTTGAAGGTAAAACTGACATCCTCATTGTTTCATTATATGTTGATGATTTAGTTTTTACTGGAAGTAATGAGAGTTTGATCAAGAAGTTCAAAGAACAGATGATGAAAAAGTATGAAATGAGTGATTTGGGTCTGTTACATTATTTTCTTGGAATTGAGATTATTCAGAATGAAGATGGCATATTTTTATCTCAAAAGAAGTATGCAAAGACTATCTTGAAGAAGTTTGGGATGGAAGGATGCAATTCTGTTCCTACACCATTGGTGGTAAATGAAAAACTTCAAAAAGAAGATGGAAGCAAAGAAGTGGATGCATCAATTTATAGAAGCGTAGTTGGGAGCTTGTTATATTTGACTGCAACAAGGCCAGACATCATCTATGCAGCAAGTTTGTTATCAAGGTTCATGCACAAGCCTTCTCAAATTCATTTTGGGACAGCAAAGAGAGTACTGAGGTACATTCAAGGTTCAATGGAGTATGGTATTATGTTTAAAAGAAATGTGGTGCCAAAACTCTATGGATTTTGTGATAGTGATTGGGGAGGCAGTGTTTATGATTCAAAGAGTACTTCTGGCTATGCTTTCACTCTTGAAACAGGTGTGTTCTCATGGCAGTCTAAGAAGCAAAAGACAGTTGCTTTATCTACTGTTGAAGCTGAGTATGTTTCAGCATCTTTGGCAACCTCTCAAGCAATATGGCTGAGAAGTATCATGGAAGATATTGGTGAAAAGCAAGGAGAACCTACTCCAATATTGTGTGACAACAAATCTACAATTGCGATGGCTAAGAATTCGGTGTTTCACAACCGAACCAAGCACATAGCTCGCAAGCATCACTTCATCAGAGATGTTGTTGAAGACAAAGAAATTGATGTGGTTTATTGCAGGACAGAAGATCAAGTGACTGATATTTTCACCAAGGCATTGTCAAAAGACAAGTTTGAGTATTTCAGAGAATTACTGGGAGTCAAGAAGCAAAGCATGAAGGGGGAGTGTTAAAGTTAATGTTTTACTCTTAACCTTATGCTAGTTGGTTTAACTCTAGTTAAAATAAGCTTTAGTTAATCTTTGACTTTTGTGTACAAAGTAGTGTGTCTAAGAAGACATACACACTGGACTGATATAACAGTATCAGATCTGCTATCTTTGTATCTGAACAACATTAGAAAATATATGAAAGAAGAGGTCTAAGAGCAACAAGTGTGCTTCAGCCCATTTCATCAAATCTCTCTGTATCTATTTGATTCTACTATCATCCCTGTATCAAATATATAGTGGTGTGTGTGTGATTGAGGGCAAGAGATCAAGATCAAGGTAACGTACTTGATTGAAGTGTGAAGAGCAATTGTATAAAAGTGCAGCAAGCTTGGATCAGAGGAGGTGAGTTACAGCTCTACCCCAAGAGTGCTGCTGTAGAGACTACGTCTGATCCAAGTCATTGTTTTGGTGAGTCTTTTTTTGATTTCTCGATCTGTCTAGTTTGTTTGTCTATGTAGTTCAATTTTATTTAGAAAGAGCTAGGTTAAAAGCAATAACAGTAGCAGCCAAGTCGTTTTAAACTGTCAATATGTATTGTCTCTTGTAGAGTTGTAGTGGTTCCCCAGACTTCCCGCCACATATATGTGCGCATCTCTCTATCTTCTCCACATGTTTTTAGACCCTTTTAACTAAGCAAGTAACTGACCTTTATTATATATTAGCCTCATAATCCTATGTACTAGTTCCTCCCAAAAAGGAAGAAATATTTTTAGAAACTATGGCAGCAAAACAAATTAACTCATTAATCTTTCTCTTCTTGTTTTTATTGTTCTTCATAGCTGTAATTGTCAGGGCTGAAGATGGTCCTTTAGAAGATGCATACTGGAAAAAACGAGAAGCTGAAGCGGAGAAAGTAGCCGAGCAATCTGTTAATCCACATCCGGAGAAGGTGACCGAGGAATTGAATAAAGATGTTGGCGAGTACGTCTAAGTATTACGTTTTCCTAAAACCTAGATAGACATTGTTTTCGATGATACAAGTATAACTGATTGGTATTATATGCTTTTGACATGAATGCAGGCTTGTATATGAGCAACAGAAGCATAAGCAGAACTGAAGAATTCACCTCATGGTCTATGTATTCAACTCTGTAAGATAGATCTGTTAGCGCGAGTTGCTGTAATTGTAGTTTGAAAATCCTTCGTATTCTAAACTCAATGTTTCCTTGCTCAATCTTTATCTGTCCTTCTGCTACAATTTATTGGCGATCGATGAAGTTCTGTACGTACGTAGTTGCATGGCCTCAAAATGTGTTCAAAGTTCTTTCTTTTTCGGATTGCTTTCTTGATCTCAATAAGAAAGAGAGAGAGAGAGAGAGAGAGAGATTACAGATCAGGCAACTAATGATGGTGTTGTTTAAACGTTGCTCAGGATATCCGTCTAATGAAACACTTCCAATAAGATCTTATTCATTCTTCATGACCTGTTCTGTATCAGAATTCTCCCAAATTTTATATTATAGTTCGTTTATGTGCGCTGATCGATATTGCAATTTAGTAATTCATAAACTACGTATGTAAAATTCTAAAATGTCAAACTAGTTAGTACTCCTGCCCCTCTGAAGGAGAAAGAAAATGACACTCCTATAGAAACCAGTTGCCACCAAGGAGCTAGAAACCCCAACCCAAAGAAAGAAAGACTCAAATCTCCCCGAGTACCAAGTACCAGAGGACAGGGGAGCTGAAGCTGGAAATATCTCCAAGTAGCCACCGAAATCCGGCAATGGGGAAAATGGGGCCTTTCAGCATTCAGACGAGTCTGTGGTGCGCTCCAAAACAATGGAAAACATCAGTTGCAGGGCTCAGTGACTGGTGTGGGCATGCAGGGTTGGATCTAGGGGCATACAATTTTCAAAAGTTTTTGATGTAAAATCTGAAAGGTTTGAAATGTTTCCAAATAAGACTTGAGGAGTTGAGGTGCATCGCCACCAAGAGCCGAGCCGTGAGTGGTTATGCCACATCTGGGAGTGAAAAATACGTGGGAGACCCACAAAGTGCTGGAAACTGGAGTCGGAAACCTCGCCACCGCTTCACTGTCGGGAGTCAGAACATGAATGGAGAAGGCAAGGAGTGCAGGCACAAGGCGGAACCAAAAGGGAAAGAGCATAGCTTTAACCCTACCAGACAGGTTAAATTTCACAAGATGAAATAATTGATGACTTTGATTGCATGCCCTTCAATAGAAAAGCAGATGAGACAAGGCCAATTGCTATAAATCTAACCAAGTGCACATAAGAAAAGACACAGAAGAGGATGAATTTCACGCAGATCACGTAAATCATCAGATCTGGCTTACTGGCTATTATCAATATAAGATAGTACAAGGCAATATTAATCGAACTCCGTACATAATTAATCCAGACATCCAAACAAGCAAGCAACCAAGCAACTTAGTCATCAAGCATCACAACTAGTGTCAGTGAAATCTGAAACTAGCCTATACAAATTCAGTATAGCTAGCAGGTATGGATTTATACAACGGGAAAAACTGAGATAAAAAACTGAGATCTTTTACATGCACCAATCTCTTCTCCACTGCCCCTTATAGGAGAAGAAAGACAAAACCAAAGACTCGATTCCTAATGAAGAACTGGACAGACTCCACCACCACTAGCTTTCTCACATGGAGACAGGGTGAAGTTACAAGTGGAATAAAGAAGATAAACCTATTCGATATGATTAGCCATGTCCTTCTCAGAGTCTCATTATACATGTGAATATTGTATAAAAGAAAGTATGCTACATCTGTATTTCCCTGATGGATAAGAGAACAAATCTGATAGTTTTTGGTACGGTTAGCTGTTCTCTTGAGAGGGTGAGGAAGCGGCTTTGTCAGTCTCGCCAGCCGAAGTATTTGACTTAATGTAGCAGCGGGCAATTTCCAGCATATTCTCAACCTCTTTTTTGTACTACATTTAGTGAAGAATTTATCATAAACCATTCAATAAGGCAGCTTATCATAGAGGAAAGAAAATTTGAGCCCATAAAACAGACCTCATTAACAGCGCTCGACTTTATTTTAGACTGCATCACACACCATTTCTTAAAATGTGCACCTGCAACAAGTAGCAAATTGTGACCGATTTGTCAAAGAATTCCAACTAGAAAACAAGAATTCAGCATATCCCTTCCTAGCTTTCATATTTCACATGAATTCCACAGCATTTCATGCGCACCACCCCCACCATGTAAAAGGTAACAAATAAAAATGTTTCAAGCAATTTTTAGCAACAGGATCCATCAGAACTGCAGACCATAAGGTCAGAATCAAATGGGGGAATTGATACTTACCCACTTTTATATCTATAATACATGAGTTTTCAGCATTAGTCTCCAACTTCCACCTACAATGGATCTGGTACAATAATTGAATGTCAGCAGAATATTCAGATAACAACAGCAACCAAACAATACCAACTAATCTCTTACTGTGAATATCAACTAGTGTCCAACTCCATACTGTAATAAGCTGACAGATAATATATTATATAGTTTATCTATATGATGACATAAATGCAATCTCCCTAATGTTCCGGAACACTAAAAGCCAGCAGTTGATGAACTAGTCCAGCTTTCTTAATAAATTGAAGATGGCTGATTCTCCAGGAAAAAAGAAAATGAAATCCAATGAACTCAGTACTGAGAACAGTGTTGACATTGACAACATGTATACTGAAGAAAAAAAAAAATCGGTAATAAGAATTCTACAGTTACAAAGGTTGTGTTTTAGTTCCACTAGGCTAGTGGATTAGTTTTCCAAGTTCACTTTGTCATAACCAAAAGCAGCATTTGCAGTATTTTTTAGCCTTTTGTGAGAATAGGACAACTGAACACAAAGGAAGCATTCAGGAGAGTATTGACAGTACGAATATATCCGAAGTTACGTATAACATACATATGGCATGCAGACATACCTCAAAGTAAGAACCAAATGGAACATCATGAGCCTGTTGTACTGTCTCGAACACCTGAAACAAGAAACGAACTCCTGAGAAAATAGTAAGGATATAAAATATGCAAAGAATATGCAATTCACAAGGAGGTGTGTAGGCAAAATAATTATAGGGGATGTAGGGAGTAAAAAAAAAAAAGATATCCTAATATACAACAAAGAACAGATAACAAATCACATAAATAACAAAATAATGGCAATACACAACAAAATATTAAGTTTTCGCACCAGTGTATCCTTGTCAGGTGACAAAACAGCATGCTGCCACTCTGTCATGGCAGTGTCCGGAGGACACATGGGACTGTTACAAAGACCCCTGAATGTTAGTTCTCTTACTTGGCCATCATATTCATCTGCTGGATGCCACTGTCCAATCTGCAAATAGAAAATCAAATGAAATTTCAGATTGGCACACACATAAAATATGCATAGTTTCTACAAGGGTCGTCTATTTTTGAGAATGTGTAGTTTGCACAAGGGTCGTCTATTTTTGAGAATGTGTAGTTTGTACAAGGGACATGGCTATGAAGAAGCACTTTGGTACTCATGAGCCCACTTCACTTTGCCATTCCATTTCATTGGCATGCATCTTTTTAGCTACCACATTATCCCTTGCACATGTTTATAATACAGAGGGTCGTCATGTAATAATTGCTTGCACTTGATGGAACACAAAAAATACTTACGACAAGATTCGTATCCTTTCGTGCTGAACGATACTCATTTGTAAAATTTGAATTATCACTCAATAATAAATTGAAGAAATTCTCAGCTGTGCAGGGGAAAGCATCCTGGAAAAAAAGACTAATTAGTGACGGCTTAGAATAATCCAACTCTCGGTTGAGTGAAAAAAAAAATATATAATGTGCATTACATTAAATATACTGTTCAAAGCTTCATCCTTGATAAAAGCCTGGAGCTTCCCAGTATTGGGAATGATATCTTCAGGAATCATAGTCTGACTTCCTCGTATAGAACTGCTATGCGCACGCAATGCAGATTCTGCCTTCTCCTAGATACGAGAAAGAACATATCAGAAGAGAAATTAACTCTCTGTCAAACCATATCTAAATAAGAAGATACGAAGATCAGAAAGTAAAAAGATGATCAGCAATAAAAGGGAGATTAAAAATACACTAAGATGTAAAACTGATCAAAGCCATAAGAAGAGTCTGTTTTTCCAAACGTTCTGCACACATATGCTGAAGAACACATGTACAAAACTAAGCTTGAGAAGCCTAGTTTTTGGTTCTTCCAATCATCTCTATATAGATAAACTATAAAGTATAAACCAGAGAACTTGTCACTGACAATAACTATAAGACAAGTAGTATGAACCTTCTTTTCAGCTTCTAGCATTGCATGGTAATTCTTTCTTGCACGCTGAAGAGCTCTGAAGGCATGATTCCTGTTCCAAAATGATGCAAATTTATATCTGACTCTACCTGGAAATGGGAAAGCAAAATAAAAAGACAGAACACCATATCACCAGGTATTTCATGTTAATGGGGTTTCCAAGATCAGTCCATAAAATAATTATTATAAAAAGAAAAATAAAAAATAAAATACAATAATACATAGGGAATATCTTGTCAACATTATGCTAGTATGTAACAGTGAAACAAAAAAGATAGGGGAGTGAAATTTACACTCCCCTTGTTACATTCCACACTCCCATTTGATTATTTTATAATATTTCATCTCTGTCTTATGAGCATTCCCAAACAACCCTTGATCTCTGTCTGATCCTCCATTTCTCCACGGTTCTCTGTCTGATCCTCCCCATCTTCGATTATCTTTTTTGAACCTGGATAAACTGATTAAGGCAAGTGGTCATAGTTGGGGTTGATGATTGTGTGTTCATATCAAATTGAAACCTTAAGATGGAAATCATGGAATGAAAATCAAAATGTCATATACCATGAGATCAGAATTCTGAAAACTGAAATCGAAAGCTTTTGTTTCACTGGGAGAAAAGTGATTTGATATTTGAAGAACCCATCAGGTAGAAAGGGAAGAAATGACAAATCAAAGCAAAACTTTTGAAGAACTAAAGACAAGGAGAGACTGAGAACGGATATGGATGCAGATTTGATAGGAATATTAAGTATCTATTAATCAATTAGAAAGAGGCAAAGAAGCATCTGAAAAGAAAAAAATATCTGGAAACAAATATGGTAGAGGAAGAGAGAGAACCAAGAAACCATATCTGTAGATTGGAACAAGGTAAAGAATTACTGGAATGCGAGTTATTGAACCATCTAATCCATTCACTGTGTTTACATTCAGAGCTCCTCTTAGGCAAAACCAAAACCGTAGACTTACGAAGTTACGATTCTTTGTGGCTGGCTATGAGTCATGGAAATGACAGTCCGAGTTTGAGAGAGTTTCAGTTGGTCATGAAACAGTAGAGACAAACTAAGTAGAAGGGCGTTTTGGTAAAAGAGCATTAAGGGAGTGTAGTTTGCAAAACTAGGAGTACAAATTTCAGCAACCAAAAGATAACTACGAGTTAGAAATCCTAACATCTATATGTCCTCTGTTGGTTTTAAGTACCCAAAACAAGAATAACAAAAGAATGCAGAGATAAATTTACAGTGTAGTGTTATAAGTCCACAAATTAGGTTCAAATTTCTACGGTTTCCTACTCTAAATGTAAAGCGACAAAGTAACACATAAACTCTCCTTTGCCAAAATTCACAAGGCACTAATTTTGTTCAAAAGTTGTCGGGGAGATGACATGGTGAAGTAGAGCACTCAGACAGCTATTATGTCCTTAAAGACAAATAAAAAAACACTAACCCAAAATCAGTTTCAGCTTCTCAAACTTTAAACCCAACTATCATCAGCTATTTAAGCCACCATCGCTCAAGCATCACCGAGAATGCCAACCAGGAACTGATGGCATTATGCCTCCACCTCCGAAATATTAGTTAGGACTACTATACCGTTTTAATCCATAAATTAAAAAGTAAAACAGAAGAGGCAAGCTTCCATGAGGCTCCTCCTAATGTAGAGCCACGGAATATCCACACAAAGTCTGATCAAATATTAATGGGCCTTAATTTAACGGTAGATGGCAATGGCAACACAAGTGCAACTCATCTTCATCTTCTCTTCTCTTATAACAATTTGACCTTTCCAATCATCCACCAGACTTCCCAACCACCAGCAATTTGTATCAGAAAGCCTAATTTTCAATATGCTAGACAATTATTTATCTTACTCTACTTCCCTATTCTTAAAAATTGTTCATTGACACTATTCAGAGTCCAGCTCCCACAATCAGGACTGTTCTATATAACCATACCCCCAAAATAAAAATGTTACTTTTCCCCTGCCATACCCTGAGATACTCTTGCAATCAAATGGATACGAGGAAAAAGAAAAACAAAAATAGATACGATGAGATAACCACTCATATGTAAATCCTATGCACAAGTAAAAGAACCAAATTACTGACCATCAGGACTCCCCAAAGGAGGTACACCATGCCCACCAGCACCCATGCGGAGTATAATTGTTACAGCAGGATTAATGAATGCATGCTGAGTTCTCCGAATCTTAATAAACCAAAAGATCCACAGGATTAAGCATTAAAAATCATTCAAAAATGGGATATCAATATGAGAGAGAGAGAGAGAGAGAGAGAGAGAGAGAGAGAGAGAGAGCACCTCATCAATATCACCAACTGGTATGAGCACCTGTCAAAAGTAAATAAGTACTCAGATTTTATTTTACTTAACACATAAAGTCAGTATATCAAAAACAAGAATCTGCATCAACTTAGAGGTTTTCCATATATCCACAAAGAAACCAATATCAATCCAATGACATGCATTTATATATTATTTGATTCCCAAGTCAAGATAACAAAGAAACACAGTCTACAAAAAAAAAAAAAAAAAAAAAAAAAATTTGTTTGTGCAGAGTCGGTTCACTGAAACATGCTATTTTAGTTTCATGCTATTGTATCTTTTACCTTTTAAAAGTTGTCCAAGAAGCAAAGCATGAACCATGTTACATAAGCTGTTAAGAAATCAGAAAAGTATGAGCTTGTTCCTTCTTTCAGACAACTTTAAATTTGCCTATCTGTCTGTGGTTCTACATGAGTTCAGTGTCTTTTCAAAAAGTTTACAGGTTTGAATATATCATTTGTGGAGAACAATACCAATGATGAATATAGTTACGTCGTTCAAATTAGAAGCAGAAATGTAATTACATTTTTATGCAACACGATTTCAGTTCTCATATCAAGGTAAGTTTTTGCCTGATCTATACATAATCTTGATGAAATTCATAAGATGTATGCTACATAAATCATATCTCAGTTTCCAGTACCATCTATATCCTCACTTTTTAATTATGTATTCATTGTGTGCAAGGGCATAACCATGAATGTGTAAATATGACTGCTAAGTAGGCTTAGCGGACTAAACTCATGTGAAATAGTAGAATGAGGATCGGTTATTAGCTTGATGGGTCAGGGTACATTCAAATCATGTAGTATTTTATTCTTCTTCAAAAAAGCTACCTGGGCCTTAGGGTCTCTGCCAGGGATCAGGCATGGTCATTAGATCTTGGTAAGTACTTTCCATTAATGAATTATATATTGAGCATAATATCTGTCAATGGTGACATGGACATTCTCACACCTAAAGACAGATAAAAGCAATTTGGAAACCTAAACTATACAAGAGTTACACCCACATCTAAACCGGAAAGGTAGATTTATTGATTTGTAAAGTAGTTCACAGCTGATATAATCCCATCATAGAGATCTATAAATTAAAAATATATATAAAACAAAATAAGGTAAAAAACTTAGTGAGGGACCAAGACGTAACAACTCCAACTATTCAACTATCATAAAGAAGTATATATCAATTGTTCATAGTTCTGTACCAGTATTTATAAGATGGCTAACAAATTATTGCACAAGTATTTTCCTTTCCTTTGCTTCTGTAATTAGGTAATCAATCTCGCTGGTAACTCAACAAAGTTTCTATACCATGGAAGAATAAATATAATATGTAAATTGTTTACAGATGTTTATTAAGGTCAAGCGTTCTTTATTTGGGCATTATAGTTAGAAGTAAAACAGCGTTAAACAAACGTAATAGCATGATCAAACATTACAAGTTTATTTCAAGCATCATAGAAAAAGTATGTCTGACCTTCATTTGCTTAGAGAACACATTAGAGTGGAAGCAAATGTGCCATGCAGATACATACATACGTCCATGATATAAGAATGACCTCTCAAGTGCACATGAGTAACTATTTTCCGCAAGCTGAAACAGTCAAACACATAGTACAATTATCCTAAATATAGAATGTAATTAATGGGTAAACGAGGTACGCAAATGTCAAACATTAGACATTCTCATTAAGAGCTCCACATATTAACATAAACAAAAATTCAACCCAGTCACCTCATCTGGAAGTAGATTAAATATGGTTTGAAGGGGCCCTGGCTTTTGATGAACAACTGTGGGTCCTTCTTTATCTGAAGGTATCCTTCTTCGAGGACCATTAGCTCCAGCATAACCATTCACAACCCTACCACTGATTTCAAGGTAGTAAGACATAATAATATTCTCTAATATTAATAAAAAGGACACCCTTAATTAAAAACAGTAACACTAACAATATTGAAGTACTAAGAAAGGAAAGGAGTATGGAGTGTAAAATTTTGTGTGGTTTCACTCCTTAAAAAGTCATCATTATCGACAGTAACATCAATAATATGCTTTTGTTCATGGGTCTAGAAAGCTTAATTGGAGAAAAGTCAGAAAACAGGAGAATTATGCCGACTATGGGCTGCTTATGGAAATGTAGAACTTGTAGTCCTACTTGGTGCAGTAAATGGAAAATGAAAGCAATTTTGAAATCAAAACTTTCATAGCATACAAACATTAAAATAAAACTCAGAAAGTATATTCACTTCCGGGCATGATTAAGAAACACACATCACCAGTAAAGTTCTACTTCTGAATTACACGAATAAAATAAATGGCTGTCAAGATAAGCTGAAAGAACATGTTGGAAATAAAAATGAGAAAGGCTACCTTGGAGAAGTTATGGGAAGTCTTAATGTTTTTATATGGAGACAAACCTGACAAGCATAAAGAGCACTAATATAATTGGGCAAAACAGAATATGAATCAAAAAAGGTCTAGACGTCTAGTAGAGAGTTACCTGACCCGATGGGCTATTTAATGTATACCACAATGCACCTGTTTGACCCTCACTTTCGACTGGAACAGTGACTGAACCAAGAACTGTGCTTTTCCAGATAATATCCCAGTCATATATTGTCACATTAATCTGTTAGGCCAATAGGAAAATACATCACTTATTTTGGCAATTGGTAGATACATCAGTTTAAAACTACAGGTCAATAATCAGTTAAGAAAATAAGACTTTCTTCCTTGATATTGAACTTGTAGAACTTGTAAAAAGTAAACATTTTTAAAAGACTAAGAACAAATGTTAACTTTGTGTTTACTAACATTATCATAACAGACTGTAGATGTACTTGTTACAGTCTTAATTCTAACTAGGGAGATGAATACCCAATCCATCTTACCCTGCACCTTGGAAATGCAAGACAATGGAATTGACAAAAACATCAACAATCAGAGCTTACCAAATATCAAATAGGACAGGAAAACATTGTGAATATGATAAGTAGAAATAAACTATAATAGGGAAACACAAAAGACATTGGTGTATCTACAGAAAATTAGTCAATTCCTCGCAATTAATTAAATTTAAACAATGACAATATGTGGACAGCGAATTGAATACTGTTATCAAAAAATCATTGAAGAAAAAATATATATATATATATATAGTCGATGCTTTGTTATACGGTATACAACAAATATATTGACAAGGGCCCCTCTCATGAGCATGAAATAATTTAGACTAGACTGCCTTTAATTAAATGAAACATAGATTACATTTCAGGAGAAGCATACTTAATCAATCAAAACTTGATGCTGTCAAAAGTACTGGTATAAACATTCAGTTCTTTATTGAACTCATAATGACAGTGCAAACATGAAAGTGCTATAAAGCATGATGGCTACCTGGACAGGAAGCTCATCAACAGAAAAATTAAACTCCTCTCCCCACATGGGATTTCTTGAACCGGGGACCATTGAACTGCACCAGCAACAATAGTGCTTTAGCCTTCTAATGAAATGGAAGATGCACATAAACAAACTCACATATACCTACTAAGTTCATTATTGCAGTGATCTTTGCACTCCCCTTTGATAAAAGACTTGGTATATGGCATAATGTTATCGGTAAGTGCTTGAAACGGAAGTGTAAGTGTATAAAGGGAGTATGAAAATCGCTTCCCTTCATTAAAAATATAAAGTGGCAAACTATAAGAACCGAAATCGGGTAACCTGAATCGCTTTTCTGTTCCACAAGTGATGATGGCATATGGATCTGACGTGCCATTTAAGTTTGCACCAATAAGATTCTTAGCAGCTAACAGTTCAACCTGCAAAGCATTACAAGCAGGCACCATCACATTAGTAAAAGATAATTTCATAATCTTCTTTCTGATACAAACATGGTTTTTGGACATCTCATTAACTCGTTAGAAATAATAAAGGAAGGAACATCCAAAACATTAAGCCAAAAGCGACCGAGTTATAAATAAAGCAAAAACAAAAAAAGCTCTTTATTCCTGTCTTCACTGATTCAAATAAAAATACAATAGTCCATCATCTTATACCTTGATTAAATATGCAGAATTGTTTTGCGCATCCCCTTTCAACACGCCGATCTACAAAATAAATGCAAATTACATGTCAGAGAAGCTAAAAATTACTCCATGAATGGAGGCTTATTAGCAAATGCATCATGCAACATCAATGATATCCAAAAAGTGTGAGTAAAGACCAGATTTATACACTTCAGAAAGCCAGCACACCAATTTTGGCTTTGAAAACCAATGAAGTTTCAAAAACATTTTGACTTTATAACTAGCATAGGGTTTTGAGACAGGTGTCCATCTTTTTGATATAGTTCTGATGTTTTAACCCCAGATTTTATTAACTACACTAAGAAGTATAACTATAGTACAGGTGATCCCCAAACAAAGACCTAAAGTGGATCAGTCAGATTATTGGAGTTCAATGAGGGTCAGGTCCACAATAGATCTTTTGCTTTCTTATCAGATGAGAACCCTCTTAAGAGGCTGTTCCAAATGCAAGCCCTTCTTAACAGGGATCCTTATGATAAGAAGCCAAAGAGATTACATTGGAGTTCAATGAGGGTCAGGTCCACAATAGATCTCTTGCTTTCTTATCAGATGAGAACCCTCTTAAGAGGCTATTCCAAATGCAAGCCCTTCTTAACAGGGATCCTTATGATAAGAAGCCAAAGAGATTACATTGGAGTTCAATGAGGGTCAGGTCCACAATAGATCTCTTGCTTTCTTATCAGATGAGAACCCTCTTAAGAGGCTATTCCAAATGCAAGCCCTTCTTAACAGGGATCCTTATGATAAGAAGCCAAAGAGATTACATTGGAGTTCAATGAGGGTCAGGTCCACAATAGATCTCTTGCTTTCTTATCAGATGAGAACCCTCTTAAGAGGCTATTCCAAATGCAAGCCCTTCTTAACAGGGATCCTTATGATAAGAAGCCAAAGAGATTACATTGATGGGGCAAAATAATGTGTACCAATGATCTGAACAGTCAGTTCACACACACATTGACCATCTTATATTTATGTATAGGATGACAAATACAAAGTAGGGGACACACACACACACACATTGACCATCTTATATTTATGTATAGGATGACAAATACAACGTAGGGGACAGGGTGTCCATTGATTAACTAAATATTATTACCAACAGGTAAGAGAACATTTTTTTTCCTTTTTAAGAAACAGGTAAGAAAACATCTAAAAAGCAAAAAGTGAATAAAAGGACAAAGAGAAAAAAGAGACAATAGCATTCAAGCCCAACAAAATAGCTCATAATGAACAATCTCTAAAACATAAGAGAAACTATCTCTAATCATTTAAATATTTATCATCACGACCATTTCAGCGTGTATTAAGAGATTGAGATTATCTGTAAACTTGATCATATTAAAAAGATCAGATAGTTATTGAGTGTAATTACTTTTTGGATCAATGGATTGCCTTAAGGGTTGGAACCCCAAGGGATCATCAGTATATGGAAGAGGGAAATATTATCTTGACTCAACAACAACCTCTACAGCAACAAAATAACTGAAATTAAGGTTCTCTTTCTTTCCTTTTAAAAAGGCCCAAGAATGGGTTGACCACTTCGTAATAACGCATTTTGTAATTTATATTGGTTTTGACTCTCCCTGAATAATGCAAATGAGGGGTATGCATTCCTAGAAGAGTTGTCTAAAACTCATTAACTGGTTCTGACTTCATAATAAATCATCATGAGCAACTACACTGTATTTATGGTTCTGGAAAGTACAATTTGTGGTCCGCTGATAAAAAACAACTATATTCCGCATTTCTGAAAAATAAAACAATTTTATTCCCAATCAAAAGTAAAGTCAGCAGTTAAACTTAAAAATTAAACACTCATTAAAATTTCATTTGAAAAAATAAAAATAAAAAATAATAAAAATAAACTCATGGAAGTCAGTTCAAACGACTGAAATGACTCTATCTTTATAATAAAACAAAAAACAACTTCGATATGAAGCAACAACCATATCAAAGTTACAAACTTCAAAAAAACACTCTGACACCAAAAAAGATATTCATGTAGAACATTCAAATTAAAACAAAACCAAAAATTCAAATTAGAAAATTGACCTTCTCCTCTATCGCATCCCCAGATTCACCAGAATTTTCAGCAAGTGAGCGATCACTGTAGCCATCTCCACGGCCTCTGTACGTGACTAACCAGTAAGCAAAGATCACATAGATGGAGGCAGCAACAGTAACCTTGATCTCCCACAAGGACGGCACGAGGAAATCCAACGACATAGTTTCCATGATGCCTTTCAACCTCTGAATGTAATCAGGATAAGTGAAAGAGTATTAGCTTGTGCAGAAGAATTAGGGTTTCAAGGACTGTCCCAGAATCCCAACTTGGAATCCATGAAGATCATATCAGGTCCATGTTAAAAGATTCTACTGAATGTTCGACATAATAGCCCCTAATATAGACAGCCCAAGAACTTGCGAAATTCCAATAAACCATCCCAACTCCACTTACAAAAGTTCAAACTTAGAATCAAATCAAAGAGCATGCCATCAACATTCTCATCCCGGAAATATCATGACAAACCAGAAATCATAAACACATTAACAACAAACTTTTAACACCTGCTATTCCAATTATCTTTCCAAACTAACGTATCATAACAAAGCCTTGTAAAAGCATCGAAAGATATCATTTACTCTTGTCAAACTCGTGAACTATGTAAAAGATGTTCATTGATATTTACACGAACGACAATCATAAACATTTGAGAAAGAAAAAGCATGAACTCACTGTGAATACGGCAGCTAGGAACTACACACGATCCTTCCGAGGATCGTCACCGGAAGAGGGCTCCACCGTCTCACCTAAAAAGATCAGTCTTGTCATTAATTTCAACTCGATAACTTTCAATTAACTTAATGTGAATGCATCCTAATGGCGATCAGTCCTCAACGATACACACAACTGTCACGAAAACCTTCCCCATCCCTAATAATCTTCATACTTGAATCATTTTCTTCCTACACTCATCAACAACACTAGAACAAACACCAATCTTTACATTTCTCACCAAATTCCGTTTGTTATTCATGTTAGGTTAACCTGTGTGTATCCTAAGGCGTCTAATAAGGTTTCATAAAGACCTAAAAATGGCCACACACACTGATAATCAAAATTCAGAAAGCGTATGCAAATTTATGCCCGAAAGAAAGGCCGTCAAGTGTAGAGAAACTTTATACCTTGGATTTTGGCCGGGAAAGCTCAGAGCTTGTCTTCTTTGACTTCGTCGGCGGAAGTGGCCGGAAAAGTCGCCGGTGGGGGCGGAAGATTTGGGAGACGGGCGCGAGTGTCTTGAATGATTCTGGGTTTTTGGGTGGGTTGGTCTGACCCGGCGACCTTTTATGTATTTCTTTTCTTTGGATGCCCGTTATTCAGTTTGAAAAGTCTGAATCACTGTTTGGGCATCGTCTTTTTTGTTCATAAAAATGATGAGATTTGCACGCAGTGTTGATTACAAAACTGTCTATATTTTTCCTCTTTTGGATTGTCTATGACACGGTCATTTTTGACAATAACATATGTGTGAATTGTAACAACAGTATGCTAATTTCTCTCCCTTAACGGTAAACATCGTTGTGCACTTGTATGGAAATGTATCCAATCCTATTTGGTTGGGAAGTAATTGAAGCCTCGAGCTTTCAATAAAAGATCGTTCATGGAAATGTTTCAAAGTTCTTAGCGTCTCAATGGCTGGTATTAGCTAGGTTCAAGAACATGGTGGCCGTCCCGCTTGTACCATATGATCACTTGTATGGTTTTCCTTAACATATCCCTCATATTGTGGCCGTCCTTCGTGGTGGTCAATGGTTTCGATAGGGCGCCCTTAATAGATCCCTCATACCATTGGTGCTTGCACCATATGATGGTCTCGGGAGGGTGAAGGACGTCAAGGGACGTTGCTGGCCTTTGGATTAAGGTGCAAGGAGTGCCATCAAACTTTCACTTCGAGTGGTGTGTTCGTAGTTTGGGTGTTGCGTTAGGAAGATTTGTGCAAAAAAAACCTAGTGGAGTTTGAAACATAAAGAATCAAAATGAGGTGAAATGATTTTCCATCGTTGTTTCACACTTGATGATGGAGTTGATGTCGATCACTCGATCTACATATTTTCTTTGATAATTTGTATGGGAGGTGCAACAAGTGTGGTTTTGTTACTTGTTTGGTATTACAAATTACCCTTTTCCAGACGTTGTTTAAATTATCACTTTAGGCCTCTAACCTCTCTGGTAGGGAGGAATAAGCTGGAACGAAGCTTGACAAGAGCAGAGGTTGGCCCTACTGTGTTGTTTGTAGTTCAGAACAAGTCTTGGAGCGACGAGGGTTTGGTTCACTATATATTAGCCACAAACTGCACCTAATTAAACATGCGGCGTGAGCTCTTCAGTTGAGAAAAGGGTCATAGGTTATCAGAGACAGAGGTTCTTCCATCCACCAAGTGAAACTTCACCAACAATTTAGTTAACAGAAAAGAAAAACACTCCCACGCGCCTATTAGTGGAAGAAGAAAAAAAAAACTAAATAAGACTAAGATCATATTTGATCCCATTTTGATCAATTCAGGAGTGAGTAATCCAAAAACCAAAAACCGTGAGTGATCCCGATTTGATCTCCATGTCTCTGAGATCATATCAAGAGGTGGGAAGAACGAAGAACCCAAATGGGTTGTGATGATTTTTCTTCCATGTGGGGCTGTTTATGCATTTGAAGGGATTGGTATGATACTGATATTGGAATCTGAGGCTAGAGATAAAGATAAGTTTGACAAAGTGTATGTTTTGGTTATGGCCTTTATTGATTTGTTGAATGAAAGCTTTGAGGTTCTGGGTTACTTTACTTTTAGAGAAAAGGTTATCAGACGAAATGTTTTTGGATGTAAACTGAAGACGAAAGATAAGAACATAGAATGAAGGTGCATGGCTTCATCGTGATTATGGTATAGGTTATGGGATGGATGATTCAATTTGAGGAGGAATAGGAGAAAGAACGAATGGGAGAGAGTAGGAGTCATTCCCATTCATTTGTTTACTTGTTATCCGGAATTAGAGATACTACTTGGGTTGATTCTCATTCATATGTTTGCTAAAATGTAGGAATCAAAATCATAATAAGGTTAATTACAAAAACATCCCTACATATAAGTCAAGATAGTTTAATATAGGTAAAGTTTTCATATGTGTAATATTGGAATATCAATAAATCATGAGGACAATTTGGGATTGTAAAATTGATTCCTCCATGACCAGGAATCAATACTTAGTCCCCCCACCGGAATAAAAATGGGAAATTCATTCCTTGGTTTTCTGTGGGTCCTGCACAATTTTCATTCCTCTTTTAGTTGGTAAACACACATTTTGAAAGGGAAATGGAGTCATTCCCATTATGGGTAGTAAACATGACATTGGTGTGTAGCAGAAGAGAGAAAGAGAAACAAAACCCAGATCGTTAACGGAGAGATACTCAAGTTAGTCAAACATCAAAATTGACTAAAACTTATGGCTGTCGTGATGCCACCTTAGACAATGAACCCTCACTCTGTGGAGGGAAGAATTTTCGTATCAGCGAAGGCATAAAGGATGTTGTTGTGGTTCAATAAACATGACAAATAAGAAGGATGCACTAGGTGTGGAGTCGCCGGCAAATAAGTCACTTTCAAAAAATAACAAGAATAACAAGGCATCACCAAAGAAGAAAGGTTTATATATGTAGAGACGATGAAAACTGTGATATTTGTTGGGAAGGCTATGCAGTTTTATACAAACTTGAGGTGAGAGATGAGTTTTGTAGCAAGCTTTGGGCGTTCTAGAATCAGAAGAGTTCTTGGTTGGATGAAATTGAAGAATGACACCTAATTTAGGAGGAATCGAAGTCGGAAATTTTGGCCTTCAATTTTTCACAGTTCTTTTCCCACAAACCATGCCAAATGCTAGATTTTAAAAAGAGAAATCGTGAAATCCTCATTTTTATTTAAATTCCACACTTTTCCCCCTCATCTAAACAGACCCTCAAGGTACTCATAAACTACGTATAGATAATCAAATTAGGCCCCTTAAACTCATGCATCAATCGGGATGCTCATATAATAAATTGGTAATAGGGAAAGTTATAAGTTTTTGGTTAGATTTATCTATAGTACGTAATAAAATGTGACAGTAAAACGAATTTCCACTCGATATAAGTTCAAGGGGCAAAGCCTGATTTTGGCAAGAAATCTCCTTGAGGACATAAACATTTGAAGATAAAATCAGGTGAAGGAGGAACTGGTCAATCTCATGAACATGATCAAGATATATGAGGCACTCTATCTAGATCATTTAACGGAGACATCATAAGCCCACAAACGCTTGACTTGCATGTCACGACACACATTAAACATGAAATTAGCTCAAGCTTATCTTACCTATAAATACCGAGTAGAGTGACTAATAAAAGGTTAGCAATCACATCTAATCTCACTTACTACATCTCGTCATCTGAAGTACAACTCCATTAATTTTCGCAAACTAATCACATCCTAAACCACTTTTTAGAAGAGATTAAATTATAACTCACACATCTTACATATGTCGTAAGGTTTGAACTCGTGACCTTAAAGTTGTCGGTTAAATAACCAACCAAACCAGAGCTCATCCTTACTATTTAATTAGATTAAATAGTAAAGGGCTTTATACAATTATATTTGTGTGTTGGATCGCACATATTAATTTAGGGACCAAAAACAAGTAAAGGTCTCTATAGTCTATACAAGGTTTTTTTTGGCTGCTCTATTGATCAATTTTCTTACATGTAACTAGCATCTTGACCCGTACTATATGCGTATGTGAAATTTTTTTTTACTATTACAGTTATGCTTAAAATCTGATTTCCCTCACATTCTCAAAAAAAAAAAAAAATCTGATTTCCCTCCCCACTTTTCTCTCTCACCTCTCACGTTTTAAGCTTTAGTAATTTTAAATACACACCCTTAATCTCTTAATACACACCCCTTACTTAATACACTACCCATCTAGTTTTTCATTTCAATATTATACTAAATACACATCTCAAATTGCCTAAAATACCCTAAATATCTAAAACTAATAATAATTTGTTATTTAATATAATTATTATATATTTACTATTTCACAACTTTCTCTACGTATTCTCTTTTATTTTACGTTAAATTTTTTTTGATCGGGTTAGAAATTTTTTCTTGATATTTTTCAATTTATAATCAAAAGAGTAATATTATATTCAAACTCTAAGTCTCTAATATGACATCAATCAACTAGAATTTGAAGAAAAAAAAATATTGAACATACATAATTTTTTCAAAGTTAAGAAACTAGTAGAAGTATAATAGCATAAAAACTAGTTTTTAGTCTGCAAGATAAAAACTAAAGTTGATAAAAAAAAATCAAATGAATCGATAAATAGTACATATACGAGATTACGACAGTAGTTGAAATTCAGGTGATGAATTTATTTTGGAGAAGACGTTTTTATTTCTTTTCTTTTGATACGTAGTAATAGTGGAGAAGAGTTAGGTTTTAGGAAAGATAAAGTTTTTTTTTTCCTAATAATTGATGGATATTTTGTAATTAAACATACTATAAAATCTGATATGAAATATAAATAATAAGGTGTGTATTAAGAGATTAGAGATGTGTATTTAAAATTTCTCTTTAAGCTTCTTTCTTTCTAATTTTCTTTTTTTCTTATTTCCAACATTTGCAATTACTAATTTTTCCTTCATATGTTAGATGACATATTTTAAAGTTTTAATCAATCAAGGACATTATAGGTAGTTTAAAAATTTAACCGTTGACAAAGTCAAAAAATCCTTCTGGCTTTATTAATAGAAATTTAGGGGAAAAAATAGAATTTATGAAGTTAAGAGCTTGTTGGATCGCACATATTAATCCGGATCCAACAAACAGTTTGGACCAAAACGAGCCCAACCCGTTTGTCCAATTGAAGCAGGTCCAAATCATATGTGTGTCTTCAACCCCTCTCTCCTATAATTTGCCACCAATTTTCATTTCCCTCATTTCTCTGGTTTCCAAAAACAAGTCCCAAGCTCTCATAAACCCTCTGTAAAACCCCAAATCAGTTTCAACCAAGAAAGCCCTCATCTTTCTGGGTTTAGCTTCTTCTTCTTCTTCTTCTTCTTCTTCTTCTTCTTCTTCTTCTTGTTTTACTTTCCAGCGGATCAATCAGCTCTGATAAACCCTCTGTAAAACCCCATATCAATTTCAATCAAGAAAGCCCTCTTCTTTCTGGGTCCTAGCTTCTTCTTCTTCTTCTTCTTTCTCGTGAAGTTGTGATCATCAAAAAGCTTAAACACCCAAGAAGACGAAGATCAAGAAATCATGGGCGACAAAGAACACGAGAAACAGAGAGATCCGAGTCCTCCCAAGAATCCTCATGATGAAGACAAAGACGAAGACAATGATGATGGTGGTGGAGATAAGAAGACAAAAAACCTGCTCCGTTATCTAGAGAAGAAACCAATGCAGGAGGAGCCAGGTAACCCCTTATCCAAGAAAGAGAAATCAAGTAGTGCTTCTGGTTCTGTTTTTGGAGATAAAAGAAATAGGGATCCGGATGTGGATCAAGATATGGATCTGGGTGGGTCTGGTGCTAAGTGTGTTGGGGCAAAGAGTAATCTTTGGGGGGATAACTATGTGTATGGTTCTGTAGCGAGTAGTGGGAGTGGAGAATCTCTGTTTGGTGCCGAAGACCTGCTCAGTAATGTAGGGAAGAACGCAATGCAGAAGGAGCAAGGTAACCCCTCATCCAAGAAAGAGAAATCAAGTAGTGCTTCTGGTTCTGTTCCTGGAGATAAAAGAAATAGGGATTCTGTTCAAGATGATGAGAATGGTGATGGAAGCAGAGTAACCAAGAACATGAGTTCAGTTTGGGGGGCTCTGGATCAATTTATGAGGCTGGGTGGGTCTGATGCTAAGTATGATGCAAAGAGTAGTCTTGGTTCTACAGCGAGTAGTATGTCTAGTGTTGCAATAGGTGGATTTAGGAGTGGAGAAGGGGATGCATCTCTGTATGGTGCCTTTACGAGCAATGCTGGTGTGAAAATAGTTGGATCTGGGTGTGGTGCCAAAGATGGTGTAACGAGCAATGTGAGTGGACAAGTGGGTGGTGCATCTTGGTCTGTTTCCGAGATTTATCCGTGCACAGTTTGCGGCAAGACGTTTCCAAATCCTCGGTCTCTTACTAGCCATATTGGATTTCATGCTAGACAAGGGACCATGGAAGAAGATGATTCTATAATAAAGTCCATGGAAGCTCTGATGGGAATGGGATCTCTTCCTTCAAATGTTGAGAGTATCCAAGCAACATGGTCTGAGGAACCATTCCTTGAAGACACTGGAGAAGCATTGCCTGAAGACAATGGAGGAGAGGACAACGAAGCTGGTGAAGATGATGAGAATTGAGCTGCTTAATGTGGTTGTTCAGTAGGTGGAAGATTTAGGGAAGCTACTATCTGTTCTCACTTTAAAGATTCTTATCATTTTTTTCTCTCCTGGTAACTGTGTAATATTTTTCTTTTAGTACTGAGAAGAATTAAGAATGTGCTACATTAAGCCTGAATCAGTATACACAAGTAGGAAAATTTCTGGATATTTCTTTGATATAGCTTTTGGGTCATTTACGTATTAGCTATACTACACTCCATGCCAAGTTTATGCTGCCAGATGAGTCTTTTTCACCCCTAGCATGTCAACAACAATTATCTGATGATATGCCTGGTGAATGGCGCAGTCTAGTATAAATAGGTGTACTCTATTGTTGCATGATCGACACGATTTGGCATGACACAAGTGTAGATAACTTGATCTCATTTGAATGAAGTACCCGCTGAGGTGTGGGATTTAAGTTGATAGTTGAGTCGAGAGTTGAGACCTCTGGCCAGGATATAAATGTCTTCACATTCAGTTGTTATTGTCTTCACATTCACTGTACTTGATGGCAACTGGAAACATTCGGAGTCATTGTCTTTTGAATGCAGCTTCAAACTAGTCACAAATATGTGCTCACTGCAAGCTTTTCTCTGTGTAGAGGGGAATAATGCTTACATTCCTTAACACAGGGCAATGGCAATTCTCAGCTTCCTCCCTAACTTCAAAATTCTAGGCACATGCAAATTGTTAGTATTAGAACGACTGATGGTGCAGACTGCAGAATGTTGACTCACTTATAAAGGTATCTTTGTCCCCAGTTTGTTTCTCATTAAGGATTCCATATATGTAGACAGTAAACTACACCATTCTTTAAGCTATAGCTCAAGTTTGCAATTGCCTATATACAACACTATCAGACGACTTAAACATATCAAAATTTTCCTCATTTTCGTGTTTGTATGCTAAAGTTTCTCCACCACGTGGCAGTTGAGCTCTCTCTTCATTTCAACTCCAGCATCATCAAAGTAAACTGTATTCTACTGTTATGTCAAGGTCAATCTAGCTAGTTCGCGAACTAAGCCAAAGAAAAAATGACTTCAGTAAAACTCTAGCGGCCCGTGAATGGTGGCAGTTGTCAATATCTCTTTTTAGTAAGGAGGAACCTCTCGATCTGTCACGAATGAACTCTAGTAATAGATCAACATATGCTGTAGTAATGAGTAATGACTGACTGCACATACAGAATCTTGCAAAGTTTGCTAGTCTGTTAAAAAGATTCTGTGGAAGAAGAAACCGATGATCAACCATGCAAATTTTAATTTTTCACTATCTAATATCTGTAATTTGTGACATTTACATAAATTTTCTTCCTTATACAGTACTGGCCTGGTTTATTTAACAGTCAATTCAATATCAATTTTTTCTTTTACATTTTCTTGGGGAAGTGCAGAGTCATAAGCGTGTCACTGCATATTTAAGGTGATTCTGTTCTCAAAGGAGATGTACAGTCTCACACACAAATATCAACATGAGTACATCGATAAAGCTGTTTTTGGGAGATGGAAGGTTAAAGACTTAAAGTTGTTTTAGTTTTCAACTCTAATATAAAAAGAGTTCCATCTGCATTCAAGAACGCACTCTCCTATCATTTCATGAACAATGTGATACATATATTCTTTCGTTTGGTTCTATATATATATTGATTGATGATTGTGCATGCTGATAGTTTTGTTTTGAATTTGTAGATGGAGGGTCGATGAATGTGGGAGGACTTAAACGTGGACTGCTTGTTAAATGTGCTTGGAAGAGTTGGTGTGCAATCACTGCTATTGGATGTCCCTTTTGTGTGCAAGTCATGGTACAAGGTAACCCTCAATCCTTCTTCTTGTTGGGAATGTCTTCACTTTCCTCATCTTGGATCGATGCCGCTAATGTTCGAAAGGCAATGATGAATCCTTCCGGAAAAGGTTCACACAGGTATATGGAGCTGATAAGAGAATCTCTGACACTGCATTAGTGAAGTTCGTTGTTATTGAGAGTTAGAGATTAGTGAACTAATATAGTTCAAATTGACTTTAGAAGTTACAACTGTGCTACCATGTACTGTTGGTGTGCTACTAAGTACTGTTGGTCACCCTGGTCTCCAATGAGAATCATATAAGAGAAGCTAAAGCAAACTCAGCCATAGCCACAGCTATGGCACCGAAAACAAGGTCACCAACTTGGTCTCCAACTTATTGCAGCAACAACCAACTTGTTGTTTTAGAAAAAAGGAGACCAGGGAGACCAGCAGTACATGGTAGCACACCAGCAGTACATGGTAGCACAACTGTAACTTCTAAAGTCAATTTGAACTAGATTAGTTCAATTAGAACTAATCTCTAACTCTCAATTGTTGTCAATCGTAGCAGAGGGAAAGCTACTTCTCTCAAGTTACCTTCTTGTTCACGAGGATTGTTTAAATATTCTACAAAAATGTAAGGTTTTTTTTTTTTCCCTAATGTATGTATGTGAGCCTTTTGAGTGAGGACTTTTAAGTTGAGAATTAGTTGAGAATTAGTTGAGAACTTTTCGGTTTATGGTTTAAAAAACCCATTTTTCGATCACATTTTGACATCTCATCTATTCAGTTTTTAGGTTTATATGAGTAGATCATTTCTATAAATTTTCAGCTAAATTGGTGTTTGTTAAGATAACAAACTAGATCAAATTAATGGACGAACCAAATCTGTCAAATATGAACCGTTCAAGTTCATAATTGATAAATTACAATTATGAATGCTTTAACAATTTTCAATATAGCTGAAAATTTAGAGAAATGATCTACTCATAAATACCTATAAACTGAACGGTTAAGATGTGGATATAAGATCGAAAGGTGAGATAAGACGAAAAGTCTTCTACAAGTCTTTAACTTAAGGGTACTCATTAGAAGGGTTTCCTATATGTGGAATATCTTTGTATTTGTTTTTGTCAGATAAACTTTTGATTCTCTTTAAGCCCATAAAATCAACTGCCCGAGTTTTGTGTAGATGAACAACGAAAGGACCGAAACCTGGACACCTTGTTCTATTGATGAAAGATTTACTAATGAAGGCAGTGCCCTCCCCCACATACAGATTTGTTTTTGTTCCACTTGTTCTTAATCGTATCTGTGGGCACGGGTCTTCTCTTGAGCTCCCTCCGGTTTGTTCAGTAGCAGTGGTTACATTGCATGAATGAGTTTATAGATTTATGGAATCTCTTCTTTTATGATAAGGACTCGATGAAAATTTTTTGGTTTTACCTTTTTTTTGTATCGTATATCCACATCTTCACAAGTGTGATTTATAAGTGTGAGTACTAATTGAGGAATTTTTGCATAGCAGTGATTACATTGCATGAATGAGTTTATAGATTTATGGAATCTCTTCTTTTATGATAAGAACTAGTTGAAAATTTTTTGGTTTTACCTTTTTTTTGTATCGTATATCCACATCTTCACAAGTGTGATTTATAAGTGTGAGTACTAATTGAGGAATTTTCGCATTCATAAGTATGATTTACCAATTATGAACTTAAACCGTTCATGTTTGACAAATTTGGTTTGTCCATTAATTTTATCTAGTTCGATACCTTAACGATCACCATTTCGGCTGAAAATTTGCATAAATAAACTACTCATACTCATATAGACAAAAAAATTAAACAAATGAAATGTCAAAATATGATCAAAAATAGGTCTTTTAAACTAAAAAACTTAAAAGTCCTTAACTAGTCCTTATTATAGAGATCCTTATTGGAAGAGCTCCTATAGAGATCCTTATTGGAAGAGCTCCCATAGATTTGTTTCGACAACTCTTCCATTTATTGAAAAGGCCTAGAGCTTCTGGATGCCGGCGATCTAGCTGGTTTTCATGAGGGTGATGAAGTATCGAAGGTTGCTTCAGACAAGTGTACGTTGCACCTACTACTGTAAAAAGGGCAAAAGGACAGAGAACGGAAGGGATGGCGAATGAGCATCCAGAGTATCCAGTCGATACACACCAAGAGGCCGCGCCTCCCAAAACTATAGGCACACGTGAATTCTTACTATTAGTACCAATTGATTGTGCAGACTGCAGAATGTTGACTCATTAATCAAGATATCATGTAGAGTACACCAATTTGTTTTCGTTAAGGGTATGTAGAGTACACCAGTCTTTAAGCTATAGCTCAAGTTTGCGATTGCCTATATACAAAACTTTCAGACAACATATCAAAATTTTCCTCATTTTCGTGTTTGTATGCAAAAGTTTCTCCTCCACTTGGCAGTTGAGCTCTCTTCATTTCAACTCCAGCATCATCAAAGGAAACTGTATTCTACTGTTATGTGAAGGTCAATCTAGTCCGCGAATTAAGCCAAAGAAAAGATGACTTCAGTAAAACTCCAGCGGCCCGTGAATGGTGGCAGGTGGATCAATAGCAATACGAGTAGCCTTCCCTTCTAAATGCAAACTGTGTAACAAGTTGGCCTCCTTAGCTGCAATACCCTCTGCAGTCCATAAGGTAATATGTGGCCACTCATTTTTGGACAGGACTCTTTCACCTTCAACAGAGCCAGGGCATGCTTCAAACGCTGCCATTTTATCCGTGAAGAGCAGTGCAGTTATATCCACAGGGACTTGTTTGTGTAGGAAGATGCCATAATTAGCCACTGCAGTAACACCATGACTTCTCTTGTGTGCAAGAGTAACATGGGCCTTATTAATCTTGTTCTCCAAATTCTTGTCTTTGAGAAAAGTTGCGGCTTTACCATCTTTCCCAGCCAACTGCTTGACAATAAATCATAAATAAAATCAATCATGGGGATAAAAACAGATGTACTATCATGGTCTCCCTAGAAATACCTTTTCAATTCAATTTCTAAATGAACTACTTAAGATTGAGCAATAGAAGTTGCTTCAAAACAAAAGAGAGGCTGCAATCAATACATAAATGAATCAATCGTAATATACGATTCATTTTGATCAAACATAAGTTATTGCTGATTAGCGTAGTTCATCAGTTCATGTTTACTCTAAAGTCTAAATATAGGACCCACCCTTTTGTATACTAAATAAATGCAATAAAAAATAAGAGTTCAACTTGGACATGGCAGTAAACTGAAAATATCCATGCAACAAGCATGCTGAATATTTATCAAGCCGAAGGCAAATTGATGGGTTCCTTTTGGACTGGTTAAATACTAAGTGGATACTACTAAAGATATAAGAGGGGCAAAATTTGCACTTATTCAGCGGAGTTGAATCAAGTTCCACAAACTAGTGAGAAGTAAAGGAACTTGGAAGAATAGATGAGAAAGAAAACATGTACTTACATTATCAAGCAAACCTTTGATTTCGGTAACAGGCAGGATAATGGCAGCAAAAACAATGGCCCCGATCTTCCTCTTCCCAGAATCTGGAGTTCTATACTCTGGAGTCTTGTACTCACCTTTAGCAATCGTACTTAGCTCTTCTGATACTTCCTCAACAGCAGATTCAAAAGAAACCTGGAGACATAAGATGGTAAAGAAAGGTCATACACTCATACTGTGATCTGAAAAGAAAAGAAAAGAAGAAGAAAAGAAAACTAATTCCAGCAATGATCAATCTAAATAATGTTGGATGACACCTGGGAGTCAATAACTCAGAAGGTAAACCAGAAAAAAAATAATTACACAGATATTTAAATATATACCAACCTGAACAGAATTCAGATATTCTGAGTGTCCAAATAAAACATCCCGCAACTGTTTCTCCCATTTAGCCCACTCATTTGCATAGGTTCCCTTGGTAGACTCCAATCTGAGTACAGATTCAGAGCCAAGAACATAAGATTCACAATCATCCTCAGCAGAATATTGGATTGAAATGAAGCCAAATTACAGAGTTATGCTACTATAAGAATTGGGTTGAAACAATACAGTGTAAGAGCACAGTTGAAAGCTTGTCTAATGGAAAAGCCAAGTGGGAAAGGAACATGAAAAAGAAAAAAAAACCGTCTGTTTCTAAAAAGATATAGTCTAGGAAAAAAATTTATATTCAATTCTTCACAATTGAAATAGGAAGAAAGTTCCATTAAACTGTCTTTATGAACATGCAATTTAATCCACAAGCAAAACAAAAAGCACTGACAAGGTTGCCTTTGCATTTTTATTTCGGTTATAATTTATCTATATGATTCAACTTGAAGATTAATATTTTTTAAACGGGTTGATAGAAGAAAATACTGAAATTAGATACAGGTCTTCAGTCAACAAATAACATCAACACTATATGAAAACAGTGTCTAAAACATGCATAATGTTGCCATACCAACCTTCCATGTTTCTTGGTGTGAAGCTTGTATAAATTCATTCCCTCCTCAAGAGTTGACTTCACAGGATTAGGTAATGGATTCCTGGGAATGCATAGTGACTATCATCTATCATATCAAAGTAATTGCATGGCAAGAACAACAGGTCACATCATTTATGGTTTTTGTATTTTATTGAATCACTATTACAGCACAAACAATTTGTCACGTTTTCCCTAATTTACAGTACAGTTTTCAAAATATAGAAGTATTATTACCACAACTTGTGATGGAAAAATTTCATGTTATTGTAATATAAATATGTTTACTCCAGTGTCGCACTAAAATTTATAATACAAACATTATTTATGCACACATATTACACCAGAAAATCCCCATCTCAACTGCTACATTATTTGACCTATTATGAAAATCTTTGATTTTTAACTTTCATGCTCATTAGTATGTGATTCACTCAAAACAAATGTAAAAAGTGTTGTATTTCACAATGAACACAAAACAGAAATTGTGCTTTAAAAGCAGAAAAGAATCAATATGAGAGATGTGGAAACCTGTTTAATTATTTCATTTTCCTTAAATGGAGATAAAATTAAAACTAAAATGAAGTACCTATCAGATTTCAGCAGTGGTATCTTGACAAGTGAACCAAAACGCTCAACTAATTCACCATCAAACTCGGCACGGCTCTGAGGAATTTAGACTACATTAGTTAAACCACAATATTGGGTATATCAATATAACATGAAAAAGAAATTTTCAATAGATAAATCATACTTTGCCCTCATAAAGGTGATAGAACATTAGTAGCACATAGCCAGCATTTGGAGAATTCTTGTCAAGGTTTCCCTTCAGAAATTTAGAACATGCAAGGGTTAGGATGATGTTAATGATAAGGTGTCTGATGATATCTTTGAACAAGAAAAAGAGAAGAAAATTTAAATAAGTGCCTACCGGATGATTAGAACGTTGAAGCACACGATACATGAAAACTGCTAATGCGTCAAGAGAAAACGGATTTGAATCGGTACCTGCACGTTTCAAGACCAGTGTAAGACCAAGCAAAAGAGATCCCATCATGGTGCATTCTTTTCAGTATGAATTCAATAAAATCCAAAAACTGAACCAAAAAATAACATAAAAACAATAGAACCTTCAGAATCAGGAACAACTGGAACTGCAGAGGCCCCTGTTCTGTGGCACATGTCTTCAATCTGCAACAACACTATATTAGTACAGTTCTGATAAGCATAAGCAGATTTTAATTTGGAAAAGAATGCAAAAGAATTTGATTTTAACTTTCCTTGTCATATTTTACCATAGAAAAAGTTCACATCCAAAACTTAAGAGTCTTTTCCAAACAAGAAAAATTGACTTCTGCAGACTAGTCATCTTCTTAATAAATTGACATTCGCCAAAAGCATTTTTGGTCTCCATGTTGAGCCAAAAAAGGAATCTACACATGTACTAGAAGGAACACATTTTCTGGATATGAAGAAAGTATGATACCTGTCTCCACACTTCTTCATTTGGTGCATTCTTGTCTGCAAGCATTATAGAATATGGTTTTTTCTTCCGTTCATCAGCGACCTTCTGCCAATATCTTCCTGTTCACAACAATGAACAAATAATCATTAACATACAATTCCTGTTCATCAATCATCCAAACAAAAATTGTCTGGATAAAGATATGGATTGTCAACTGAGAACCCCTTAAGTTCTAGATGTTTTGAGCTTGCATCCTACACATTTAACGGGTCAATAACTTGTGTAAATTTTAGCTTGCAATTGTAATGGATATATCTCGCTAAAGCATTCGCAAACTTCAAAAATGCTGAGCTGTGCTTATCAAAGATTAATAGTCTGCAACAGTTTCTGGACAAATAATTACCTTTAATAAGGTCACCCATAAGAGTGTGAACTGGCCTATCATCCCCAAATCGTCCAGGGACTTTGAGTAGTTCCTTGCATAGTGCAGACTTAGAAGAACCAGGTAGTCCTGGAAAAGCCAATCCAAGAAAAGGAAATCAAGACACGCAGGGTATATGTTGAGTTGCATAAACTATAGCCATAAGTGGGAGTAAATAAACATAAGGACCCATACTACAAAACAACTGCAAATATCCATATAGTAGAGCACATGACCATTAAGAACTTCAAACAGAAACATAGTTGAAAGGGGGCACTAATGTAAAAATATGGAAAATTTTGAATTTCCAAGAGACAAAAATTGCTTATAAGAGTTCTACAACTCATAAGAATCTACAGCAAAGAGAAACATAAAGATTGCACAAAACCTCAATCTGTCCAAATTTTTTCCCATGGCATTAAGAAACATAGTATGGTTAGACATTCAAGGAAGCAATCAAAACTCCATCAAAAGGGAGAAGTTGTTACCAGGAAAGAATACAATCAGACCCTTAGCTTTCGGAATGATGTCCCCGGTTGAGGTTGTGGGGCTTGATGGTACAAACTCCTTCTGAAGATCACCCTCTTCATCTCTTCCACCCTCAATTATGGCCAAGAAGTCTTCAGCCCTTACCAAGTTTCCAGCAGATCCTATAAGAGCCTGATTCTGTGGGCTCCGTTTCGCATATTGTTCAAGGAAAGGCTCAGCCTCACTGAGGTACACTGATGACGATAGGTGTTTGTTTCCACCTTTCCGTCGTATGTACACAGCCCTGAAATGAACAAACAATACAAACTCAGAGAACAAAATCACAAAAGTCTTTAGGTGGAGAGAAAACTTTAACACGGTAAGGCTATATAAAATCACCATTCATCAAGCATTTTGCTGAGTTCCCTCTGCTTTCCAGCTGAAGTGCCCCATATTTTCATTTGCCTATGATGACAGAAGAAAAGAACAATTAGTCTTATGCAAGACCCGGTCAGAACTACTAGGCACAGCTTCTGAATTCTGTCTAATTGTAATAAGTAACAACCAGTATGCCCCTTAAGTCATCAAACAGTTGCTGATTAATGTAACATTTCTAAATACTTCACGGATATGAGGCTCATAAATCATGACAGTGGCTAAAATTTGGCTAGTAATGTTTTATAGAAAAGAGTTTTGAGAAGGAAAGTGAAGTGGAATTGAATGGAATAAATGAAGATTTATCCATAAGTATTGTGAGTAGTGACAACATAGTTGGTCAAGGTCTGCATTAACTCCTGATAATATTATACCACAAAGAACAGGGATCGAAATCTGTCATCCTGAAGGTGTTCGGAATCAATGTCTTAATATTCAAGTTCCAGAAATTAAAAAGGACTTCTGGGATTAATAAGGCATTCTAATATTATATAAGCAAAATTACCAATCAGGTCATCAAAAAATACTGCCCACTTACGCAAAACTATTCTCTCCTTTTCCCATTAAATTTTTGAACGGACAATAACCTTATGTTATAATTGAAATGTACCCTAAACAAGCAGTACATCTAAAACTCCAGATGCCCCATTTCAAATACATCATGTGAGACAAGCTCAGAGCCTCACCTCAAGTAATAAGCTTTATAAGCAGCTGGACCTTCTTTAAAAAGAATTGACAAACCATTGCGGATCAAAAAGGTACGCAACTGCACCAAAGGATAATCACCATCAAATCATTGTGGATCAAGTAATAGGGTTTATAAGTGCCTACTGTATACATTACACTGTATGTACTAAGTAATAATAAGAAATAGCAAAACTAAAGATTGAAAATTAGATAGTTAATATTGTTAGTTTTGCACTGTTCCCAAAAGCTCAAGTTCTCAAATTATTGCATATGTAACATAATCAATTCTTCACAAATCATAATATTGTTTTCTTGCCAAGATTGCCTCCAAGCAATCAAAAACTAATTTCTTACAACTAGTTTAGCATTTTATGGTGAGTCTGCTAGTGCCAACTAAACCAACATTATAAAACTCAAAAGCGGGGGGGGGCCTTACTCATTTTTAAGACGGCCGTTTCTTAGTAACCCAACATAAAAACACTTTTACATAGCCGGCCTCATGGTTTCATCCCTTACACAGTGTGGTCCTTTCACAGACCGTATGCAATATTCGCCCTTTCTGATTTCACTAAAGCAATGCAGTACGTCCATGAAAAAAAAGGTAAAAAACGTTCAAAAGGCAACAACAGCAACAATCATGAATACAAAGTCAAACATTCTTTGTCGGTACTCAACTTCCAATCCTCTAGACTTTGACCTTTGCTAACCCAAAGGATATAAAATATAACCATGCTACTATTATCCTACCACTTTCAAACAAGAATATGGTACAATTATCTGGCATATATATTTGACAAGTAAAGAGATCAATCACGATTTCAGTATTGCACCCTTCAGAGAGTTAAAAAAATAAAAAATAAAAAATTGAATTGTTTAATATTGTACCTTATAGGTAAGAAATTTCAATTTGATCATTAAGTTTGCATCTTCATCAGCCAATCCATGTTTTCCTGACATACCAGTGCCACCATCATCCTCCACAACAGTGCTTTTGTTTTTTGCAATCTCAGCAGCTTTCTCATTGCTTGCCTTGAACAAATTAATGTCAACAAAAAAACCTACAGAAATATGAAGAGTATAACTACCAAATGAACACCTCAAGTTAAAATATATAACCAGTGTTTATGCCACACCACTCATCCCCACTCTCCCAGACCTTGAGCCTCATATACCAATAAAGGTACAAAAAATGTTGTCTAGGTTATATATGCTTATAAATTAAAACATGGAAATAGCATTGGAGAATCATTGTGCATACTTCTCATGAGCAGTATTTAATAACCGAAAAAATAATACCTTGTCCATAACAAAACACGTTCCAAAAAAAAATGTATAAAAGATGTTGTCTTTGAATCTCTGAATATATACGGTTGAAACATGGAAACATCATTGGAGAGGCCAACCAAAATGAGAATCACTGTCCATATTGCCATATACCAACAGGCATGTTTTTATTTGCCATTAAAAAATTATCCGAAATATAGTACCCATCTATGATAGAAATCACAATTGATGGATTACAATCCTAAACATAAATTATATTTGAGATTATGATGTTGAGCAAAATCTTTTACCTCGATATAATGGCCACAGTCCTGGCTTCGACCTGAAACAATTACATAAACGTCTAATTGAAAAATAAACATATAAAAAGTAGATATTTTTTTTTAAGACCTAACAAAGAAAATTGAACAATACCTCATCTCATTCTGATAACGCCGAAATGCAGAGTCACTATGGACATGAATGACCATTTTGTAGAAAAGGTTGTCACTGGACATGGCATCATGTTTGTGGAAGTTATGGTAGCATTTAAAGGCAGCAGGAAAACGCTTTTCTCTCATCAAACGTATCACTTCCTGATTCAGTAATATGTATTATTACCAAGGGAAGAGCCCAACTCAAAATTAAGAACACTTAAAACAGTAGATGGCTTGAGCAGACATTTTCAAAAACATCAAGTGATAAAATATTTAACTTTCCAAAAGCAATTCAATAAGTTACTCTAAAAGGTATTAATAAAATTCACTCTTCAAAGGACCAGATACAGAGAGTTTGTTGTTCTTATCTTCAATAAGTTGTCTGTTATTAACAGAATAATTTCCTTTTGAATTTACTTTACTATGTAAAATGACAATTATACCTTACTGGCTTAGATATAAAATATTATAAAGTCAACACAATAGACACACAATGGACATTTAGAGCATATTAATACGTGAACAAACATAACTCAATAGAGTAAAACATATAAATGGTGTGTGGATGGACTTTTAGAGAATATTAATGTGTGAACAGACATATACAAACACATCTTAAGACTTCCAGAAGTATAATTTGATACAACGTCTCAAATTAGCTTGAAAAAGAACAGAGTCTGACCTGCAATTTGGTGGTAGAATAATCAGCAGGATGAGATTGTAAAATTTTTGATAGCACTGCTTTATCTGCATTTCTAGAATGGGCATCACCAGCTCCTCCAAACCAGTCTGAATGGTCAGGGCAAAAAGAGGAGCCAACTCCTGAGAGAAGTGCTTTTATTTGCTGCAAAGGATTATCAGAAAGTCAATAACTCGTATTTGATCTGTTTTTGACTTTTACTAGCCCCATACCCGTGCGATGCACATGTGATTGGTGAAACATTACCTGTGTTTCATCTGACCTATTTGCAGCACAAATCTCCCTTAGGCTTGGTCCCAAATCAAGACCAGCTGAAATATACAGCAAAACCTCAGGTTTAATAATTGTGCCACACTGTTGGGTTATCAACTAGCTAAAATTTCACATCAAACAATGACTTGTGCATATAAAGAGGATATCCTCTTTCATGTAAGTAAATGACTACAATGTTGGACCTCATCCAGCAATGTGATAAGCAATCGAACCATCCACGGGTAGTTCACATTCAAAGATCACCCTTACGGAAAGTCAGCCAAATCAGCAATGGTTTACCGTTTCATTAATAAATGATCAGAACATAGTTACCAATTTGGCTGATTTGTTAAGATCTAGCAATGTACAGTTAGATACGGGAACAACAATGCAAGGTGGACTCAATTAACTAATCCAGGTTAATTTGACTTGTGATCAAAACATCATAAATGACAGAATGAACCATACCTCCTTCCATTGGTGGAGGAGGGAAATCTTTTAAGACTTTCACCATGTGCTTTGAGCTCTCATGGCTTACAATACGAGCAACAATACCCTCTAATATTTCACCCTGCTCCTTCACATGATCTTTTGAACCTGCGTATCAAAGGATAATTTAGTTCTGCATCTAACGTTTCAACTGATGCTAACACAGAAATAGAAACACCAAATGAATGAGAGTCTGTGGTGCATGTGGAGCCAATTATAAAGCAGAAGATGACAAAAAATCAAAAATAATTAAATAACGCATTTGAGAGGTTACCTGGTATAGATATATCTGCAACGTCATCAAGAGCTCTGCATACAGTTGTTGCAGTTCCTTCTTCACACAGGGCATCAAAGGCAGCAAAAAAAGATGTCACCGCTTTCCTTTAGTTACAAAAAAAAAAAGAATGGATTACCACAACGAATTACATTACTATGACCTTACTTGCAAAAAGTTTCCAGAGGGGTTATACAAATATGAGAATCAAACCTTCCACTATGATTCATAATAGTATCTCAGCAGTTAAATACTTAAATTAAATATAATTTAACATGCTCTAAGGTATATTAACAGTGGTTACATATATATATATATATATATATATATATACACACACACACACACAAAAGGATGAGGAGCGGACGTCCGCACCGAAGAAAAAGTGCGGACGTCCCTCCGTTCTCCACCGTCTAGCGCCGACAACGGCGCTTCTCCACCCAAGCGGACATGATACGGGTGTATCCTAGTCTTTTAGGGATTAGCTGATTCCTTCTCCAAGTTAGTTAAGGAAATAGCTTTTCTAGCTTGTTAGGGGAATAGTTTTCCAACTTAGTTTGGGATTAGTTGTTTAACTTAGTTAGGGAGTACTCTCCAAGTTAGATAAGGATTTATAGAGATTCAGACTCTATAAATAGAGGTGTCTAGCTTAGTTTTAGATACCAGAGCGAAACAGAGAGATAGACCTGTTTAGAGTTATTGTGAGGGAAGGATTCAGACAATAAACATTGTACCTTTGCACAATAATAAGAGAAGATATATTTCTTCGAACCTACATTCCTTATGTGTTTCAGTACTATTAATAATTTCGCTATTAGTAGTATCCGCCTAGTAATTTGTATTAGGACACTAGATGCATCCCCGATCACTTTTTCTTCGGTGCGGACGTCCGCTTCACGGCGGGCCTCTATATATATATATATATATATATATATATATATATATATATATATATATATATACAGGAAGGATATGAAGCGGACATCCGCACTCGGCTTAAAGTGCGGACATCCGTCCGTTCTCCACCCTTCGGCGCCAGCGACGGCGCGCCTCCACCCCAGAAGACTCCAGCAGCGTCCCCGACCACTTTCCCTCCCCGGCGAGTCCATTCTTTTCCGGTTTTCCGGCGAGATCACCAAAACTTCAAACAAAGTCGATCTCGCCGAAAACTGGAAAAAAACGGACTCGCCGGGGAGGGGAAGTGGTCGGGGACGCTGCTGGAGTCTTCTGGGGTGGAGGCGCGCCGTCGCCGGCGCCGGAGGATGGAGAACGGACGGACGTCCGCACTTTAAGCCGAGTGCGGACGTCCGCTCTGCATCCTTTCTGTATATATATATATATACAGTCCCTATCCAGAGCGAAGCTTCGCTCTGGAATTAACGTGCGAAGGTCCTTATTTGATTCACTTTTCGGTCATATTTTTCGATCATACCCGGTCAGTGTCTAGATACATATCGTATGATCATCCTTACAAAGTTTCATCCAGTTTGGTGACCGTTTAAGCCTCCATAATCATGATTTACTCCAACGGTTTTACTTGGACAGATTTTGTTCTATTGATTTATTTTATCTGATTCGGTGTGCAAACGATCACCAAACTGGATGAAACTTTGTAAGGATGATCATACGATATGTATCTAGACACTGACCGGGTATGATCGAAAAATAAGTCAAATAAGGACCTTCGCACGTTAATTCCAGAGCGAAGCTTCGCTCTGGATAGGGACTGTATATATATATATATATATAGTCCCTATCCAGAGCGAAGCTTTGCTCTAAAATTAAAGTGCGAAGCTCCTCTCTTAGCCCTTGGATCAATTCATTAAAATCTAATGGATAATAACTAATCTCTCTTAACTAAGGTAAAAAACCATGAGTTAAAAATTAAGAAAAAGATTAATGAAAAAAAAAAACAAACAAACAAACTCTTCTCATCCTCTTCTTCTCTGTGCGATCTCAGAGGCATCCAATTAGTCTAGATGGTAAGAAGCACATGTAGACCTATTAACCTCCCTTGTGGATGACTGACGACACCATGTGCAATCTCTCTAATCTCTCTCAAGATCATTGACGACACCATTCATGGGCTGCTTCCAGAAATTCGTCTTTTCTTAGCTTAAAGCCCTAGCTAAGTCAATTTTCCCAGACCATACCCTAATTTATACCCTAATATATGCAAGCTAACTCAGACAATTTTCAGTAAAATTTTCTTATCGTATGCCTCCTCAACAACGATCTCAAAGTACTCTGAGATTATATCATGGTATGAGAATGATATAATCATGATACCATGTATGTAAGCATCATGGTAGCAGAACGATTTGGGTGAAAAGATATTCTCAATTATGACCTTTCTTGAATTCAAGATCACATATAATATTCTATGTATAATGATAAAACATAAGCAAAAAGATGAACAGCAGAAGATCAGATGAGAATAGAAAAGAAAAGAGACCAGTGCGTTTGAGGAGAAGATCGCACAAGGAAGAAGAGGATGAGACGAGTTTGTTTTTTTTTTTTTCCTTAATCTTTTTCTTTTTCTTAATTGTTAACTCATGGTTTTTTACCCTAGTTAAGAGAGATTGGTTATTATCCATTAGATTTTAATGAATTGATCCAACGGCTAAGAGAGGAGCTTCGCACTTTAATTTTAGAGCGAAGCTTCGCTCTGGATAGGGACTGATATATATATATATATATAATATATATATATATATAATATATATTACCATTATATTATATATAATATATATAATATATATATATATATATATCAAACGCATGTTTATGTCTTTTCAATTTGGATATATAATGAAGTGTTGACTTTTGTAGTTGTTCAAGTTCTCAACACATTGCACTTAGCTAATGGTAAGTAGCTATCAAGAAGACTCGAACCTAGATTTAAAAATTTATTCAGTCAGCTTTGCCACACCGAAACTTCCGATGTAAGATGAACCATTTGATTTGCAACCTTCCCCAAACCACTGCTTTTGACCAAAAGCTCTTTTCCAACTGTCCAACCATTTAGTGTATACCTACTTGTAACATAACATACATTTGCACCTAGTATGTTACCCATATATTTAAACTCCCGCCTCACCCTCAACCTATAGCCACATCTCAAATTGGATAACAGCATGAATGGTGGCAAAAAACATAATGATTTAAAATGCTAACAACCATGATTCATACACAACAATCATATAACCATTGATCTACCATGAGCAGAGCTGGTCATCACCTTGTTGAGAATAGCCATATATGATTTGTAGGAAGGCGCCATTTCCGACAAAAAGCAATAATCTCAGGGGTTGAGTAGAACTTTGGCTTCCCATTGCCCAGCTCTGTGACTGCTGTCACCACAACTGTTCAACACAAAACCCATATAAGAATGAAAGCTTTTTTTTTTCCTTTCTTTTTAAACAGGGAACATAAGGAACGAGAATTACTTCTGACAGTACTCATGAACAAATGTGCAACAATATATGCGTTTTTGTATACCAAAAAAAAAAAAGGTACAATTGTAGAGGAAAAGCATGAACTCGCAACTAACTAAAAGAAGACTGCATATATTTTTATTCAACCAATAAGGACCAGCAACAAAGTTTAAATCGCAAAAAGAAAAAGGAGCGAAACACTCAGTACCAAAATCTTCATTTGGACGCTGTCCATGGTCTCCCAGAACAGCAGTTACAAGCTCCATTGATATGCACATATGGTTCCTCTGCAGGAGTGCAACAAAATGATGGATTTAGGAGAAGGGACATGCAGCAGGAAGTATATTTTAAAAATAATTGGTTGCCGAGTTATTTCTTACTATAGATATGATATGACTGAATACTGCTTTCTGGCAGAGAAAGGAAAACTTTAACAGAAATTAGTGTAATGTCATTTTTCTGTAGTATCAGGTCATGTGAATAACACCTCTAGGAAATCATTGAACTCTGCTTGCTTTTTTGCGGCTTCAGATCCCCATGCCTCACGAAACATCCGTCCAAGAACAAATACGCCAACAGCTGTATATCTGTAAAAGTACAATATTCAGCTAGAATTACATAGACATAATGGTGACATAAAGGATAATTTCTCTTTCAGCAAAGTTTATCTTGATCAGGTTTTCCTCCAATGGTTTCTCAACTTGTTTGTTGCCAGATAAATAAATCAAGCAAGCCTCCCAATTTTTCACAAGAAAGATAAGCATGAAATGAATGATTAAGAGATTCTGTTCCATACTTATAGTAGTTTGTCACTTTAATACCCCTTTCTTCAGTAAATGTAATTAGAAACAGCAGTACGGAACATGGGAAAACCCAAGTGTACACACATTTTCATGGCCTACATTCATCTTTGAAGTACTTTTTTTTAGAATGTTTCATCTTTTATTCATTAACCAATTTGAACAGCATAAAAATATAAAGAAAGGAAAAATGAAGTATTAGAAATGTGGGGAAGAAACAGTTGTCACCTACATATTACCAAAGCTGTTTTTGGCATAAGCACCACCCTCATTACCAGCATACATAAAAAGTGACCCGGAGTGTTTAAGTGAAACCTGCAAGAATGGTCATAATCAATAAACCTCCATGAAGATCATTTTGGTCACTAAAGATCAAAACTAGGTTACAAAAGACTCTAAATCTTTTAATAGTACAACACTTGAGGGACCAAATGTAGGATATGCAACACTAGAGTAATTAGTTAAAAGTCAACAGTGGTACATGGACGCACAAAGTAATTTACATTTTACAAAATAATAAAGAGCTCATGAAATTCCCTTACCTCCAAGGTAGCCAAGCCTTTAGATACCATCTCAATCATCCTTGTCCTAATCTGAACAGAAGAAGAAAAAAAGACCCGACTACTATTAGCAAGACAATCAATCAAAGAAGAAAACCATCAAAGTAATAAAGTCACATTAATAAAGTACAATAAGAAAAAGAAGCACATTCTCATGTGTATTTCTTAACTAGATGACGTGATCCAAAATGCAAGCACATAGTTATAGTACAATGATTTTTTCAGCACAATACAAGGTAAGGATATTCCCATTTAAGAAATGCAAAGGAAACCAAGAAGTTTGACAGGTGAAATGAATAAAGAGGAAAAGGAGAACAAAAGAAAAAAGGACCGCACCTCCTGATCTGACTTCTCATTTTCGAATTTAGGATAGAACGTAGCTCGTATTTGCACCTGAGCATACGTTGAGTTGTCCACGGTAAAATTTTCCAAGAGATTACCCTTGAACACCTTACTTGCACCAGAACTGCTTTTCTGAGGAGCTGCTAGTCCAACTCCATTTGGCTGTAATCCAGCTGTACTTTTATCAGCAGGTGCTTCAGCTTCTACTGTCGTAGCTCCACTGACAGTTCCATAAGATTTAGGCTTCCAGATTCCTTTTTGACCTTGTACTGGAACCGGATTCACTTGTACCCTCCCAAACTGTATATGTTGAACCGATGCTTGAGTTTGCCCGCTGCTTCCACTAGCACTCCATTCACCAAGTCTGTTATTGCCGGAGCTGTCGGTCTTTGTTTTCTCCTTCCACTTTTGCCCACCCTTGCGCTGCAAAGAAAACCACATATCACAATAAAGCCTCGAAATTCAAACCTCAATCAAAATAAGCACATTCCTAATCTTCACCACAGTGCAGTGAGACTCTTGGATGCACTTTCTAAATCCTAACCAACTCTAGCAACACTAACATCACCTACAATTCGAAATCGGCATCATAGATGTAAATTTTGGACAATGACGGTGAAAAATCATATACCGCATGGAATTACAAAGGTAAATTCAACTAGTTCATCCACAACAAAACCTAAGCATTATGGATTTGCATAACAATAGAATCCAGAAATAACGAAAATTGATCTCCGACTGTAAAATTAGGCTACAAAATTCACTCGACGACGATCAAAAAGCGAAACCGCTCCAATGAAAACGCAATCGCAACGAGAAACGAGCTCCAAAAACACAGAAAACAATGGCGGAATTCCATAAATGAAAATCAAAAACACATGAAAAACGAGAAAATGAGTACCTGGCCGTACGGCATGGTCGAAATGGAGGAGGAGAATGAGCGAGGGAGAGTTTTGCAGGAAAGAGATGATGATGATGATGACCTAAGGAAGAAGAAGGTTCCGGAAACGAAGGCTGAGGAAGAAGAAGAAGAAGGGAGAGTGATAGAGAGAGCGCAGAGAATCCTGTGCGGTGGCTTCATTCAATAGCTAATGTAGGCCTACTCGCCTCGCTTGTATATATACGTGTCTTTGTGCGTGACCGCCAAGTAGTCGAAGCCCACGAACGGCGACCGGGTTCGGTGAGAGAGGGAGTGAGGGTGCTCTGGGTTCTAGTGTTTCGCGATACACAGTAATTAAATCATCCGAGTTTCGTGACCAAAGCCAAGTAATTTTTACTAATTTACAGTGTTTAAGAGAAATAGAGACCAAAAAAATATTACAGTCGAAAACTTACTGCTAAAAGTTTTTTAGAGAGTTAGAGGTAATTTATCGACTCTAATTAACCTAATGAAGAGCTTGAAACACAAAACGCCAGAACATCCTATCGCCACAAACGAAGCAAATATTTGATGAAGATAAAGAAAACATAAATAAGAAAAGAGCGGTTGTTGTTCTGCCGACCTTGATTTGAAATTCAAACCAAGTTTGGGGATTCCTCTAGGTTATATATTACAAAGAAATAGAAAGAGAAGTTGGATGGATTTGAGATCATCGCTGGGATCGTATCTCGCCCGATGTTGCTCTCTCGCTCTCTTTGTTCCTTCTCAATTTGTTTGCTTCAAGTTTTATATGAATCTGAGCATGAAATTATTGGTGCTTTCTCTCTCTCTTTTTTCTTGCGGGGTTTGATTTGTATTTCTTTTGCTTTGGATTGGATTAGGTGGATCTGTTGCCTTGGATTAATTGAGAGAAGGGAGAACGATGAGAAACCCATTTCCATTTCAGGTGAATTTCAAAGTTCTCCCGATTCTTGAATCGTAATTGGATGGATTTGTATTTCGTTTGCTTTGATTCTCTGGGGTTGCCTCGATATTTTGACCCAACAATTGTGGTGTGGCGGAGTTCGTGATTCTGTTGTTTCTTTCAAAAGGGCTTCTGCTTGTTTGGAAAAGTTCGCTTTTCAGATTTCAAAATAATTGAGGCTGAAATATTTTCTGGAGGTCTCTAGCTGCTTTGGAATCTAGCTAGTGTTCATCTGAGTATTATTGACAGTGACCCAGTTCATCTCTGCCAAAGTCTACTGGGAACCTCCCATCCTTGGACTTTATCAATCATTTATGCAACGGCTTGCAACACCCTTTGATGTCGATTTTGGAGTCGACTTGATGCAATTATCGATCTAGTGATCACCTCCCTGTTATTTTTATGGGTGATTTTAATGAATTAGTTTCCAGTGATGATAAAAATTTTGGTACTCTGTCTGGAAGGTTTGGAGGTCTCATTTCTTGTATTAATAGAAATACTCTAGTGGATATGGGGTACATTGGTTCGAAATATACCTGGACGAATAACACTATAAAAGAAAGGCTTGACATGGGTATTAGTTATGGATACGGGAGAATTCTTATTTATGAAGCCACTATCCATCACCTTCCTAGGTTGAAACCGGTCACTGCCCAATCATGCTCAAATTCTATCCTAGTAACAGCAATGAAGAAGAAACTCTTTCTTCAGATCTCAAGCTATGTGGTTGTCCTACTCTAACTTCCCGAAGTTTATTTCGGCCCAGTTTGGTATTGAGTTTTAGAAATTAAAATCACTTATAATCAACATTTTAGATAGATTTCTGTTTGGTAAAATCTTAAAACGTGCTTATCTAGTTTAAATAACCATGATTTTAAAAAGCAGGTTCGGATTGCTTATTTAAAACTGAGTTTTTAAAAAATTAAGTTTTTAAACTATAATACCAAACTAAGCCTTCATCTACTGGACAGACTACTGGACAGACTACTTCAGGTGATTTCTGTTTTAAACTTGACCGATTGTCTATTGCTTTGAAATCTTTGAATTGTAATGTTTTTGATAATATGCTCAAAAAGAAGAAAAAACTTCTTGCTAGGATTGGAGGCATACAGAAAAGTAGGAACATATTTTATGATTCGCAGCATGCTTCTACATCCAGCAAGAGCAGCCCCAATTGGCAAATCTTCTAAATCTCAGAAACAGCCACTCAAAGATATAACTAATGGGAAGTCTGCTTTAAAGCCGCTTGTATCTGTTTTCAATGTCGGGAAAGTTCTGCTCATTATTCCAGAAGACAATGTCAGCTCTTCTGCAATGAAGTCAAATGCATCATCTCAACTTTAATCCAGTCTCCAGTTCCCATTTCAATTCAAGATTCACACCCTCCACCTAACTTCTCTGCCAAATTTGGAATTGCCCTCCTACTGAGAGCTGTCCAAATTCAGAGTCGCCTTGCACTGAAATGGATTCGATTAATGATGGTTCTACTAGAAATGGCCAGGTGTGTTCTGTCCATGCTATGACACATATTGTCTCTGTTGAGAATACTAACCTATCCTCCAATGTGGAGAATATGGTTGGTCATTGACTGTGGGTTTTACCTCTCTCATTACCTGTTTTCTAATGAATCAGGTTCTCTCATTTCAGATGTTGTGAATTTATATTCAATTGATATATTGGCTCTTTGTAGAAAAAAATAGCTTATTTACAGTGATTACATCAGTGCTTTCAATTTGACCTTGATTTAGGATAGAAAAATGAATTCGAAGTCGAAACGTGGAACCACAGTGCGAGAAGATATGATAAGCGCATTACCAAATGCCCTTATTGGTCACATACTCTCCTTCCTTCCGACATTTGAGGCCGTGAGGACTACTCTTTTGTCTAAGAGATGGTACAACATGTTGGTTTATGTCACCAGTCTAGACTTCGACGATGACAGAGATGATGTTAGATATTATGCAAGGTTTGTTAATCGTGTACTTTTCTTTTGCAACTCATCAGACATACGAAAATTCCGACTTGCAATTTGGAATATTCCCGACGGTAACGATGATTGTTTTGAAGATTGGATTTGTACTGCTGTGAGGTGCGGTAGAGCTTCATTTAGACTTCGAAAGTGGAGTGGCGATGACGGACTATGAGATCCCTCAAGTGTTTTTACATGCACAACATTGAGAGCCTTGAAACTTGTACTCTGTAGTTTTGTTCATTTTCCTAGTGATTATCCTCCTTCTGTTTGTTTCCCAAATCTCAACTTTCTTCATGTAACACTGGAATATCCTGACGACGACTTACCGAGAGAGCTTTTCTGTTGTTGCCCTGTTGTTGAAGATATGATCATTGATGGGTGGGCAAATAATAAGTACATATATGACTTTAATATCTGTGCACCTGAATTGAAATCGTTGACGGTATGTTTGGAAGGTGAAATTTTTATAGCTGATGAGAACTATTTTCATATTAGTGCTCCAAATCTTGAAAAGCTTGAGGTCAAGGGGGTTACTTTGTCAAGATATAACCTGGAGAATGCGGGATCCCTAGTCAGTGCTAGTATCTCTTTCGATGCCATGTCTGAGTCTAGATTGCAGTGCTTTTCAACTAGTGCAACTGAGCTCCTGTCTGGAATCTCAAATGTCACATATCTGTTTCTTTCAACTCATTCTTTCGAAGTAAGTATTATCATTATTCATATATTACTTTTATTCTGTTACACAAGATAATATAGGATGAGGGAAATCATTGTCAATCTTTCTAGACTGGATAATTTGAAGTAGTGAATGAAGAAAATTTACTGGTAACTACTGTTTAGAATGTTCTGGTGAGGAAATAATAGAAGTTCTAGAATCGTAATGTTACAAACATGTAAAAAAGAAATGAACTCGGAACTAATCTATCATTCCATTTTACATACAGTTAATACACACCGCCGATTTCTTTTAATAATACTTTCTATTGTTCTTATTATTCCCTGCTTTTTTTGTCATATTTATTGATATCTGGGATATTATGATTTGTGATGGAAACAGTAACATATGCGTACATAAACTTTTCTTTTCCTGTAGGCTTCATATCTACCTGCTTTTAATAATTTGAAAAAAATGGATCTGCTTCTTCATAAATGCAGTTACTGGGAGATGCTGGCAGAGCTTCTCTACAAGGCACCGAATTTGGAAGATATGGTTCTGGAAGATGTAAGTGATTTTTTCTGTTTCGGGCAGAACTAAAATGTCTTTATACTTTTCTTTAGTTATTGTAAACTTGTAAAGTGCCATTCCGAAATTCGACTCAACATTTAATTCATCTTTTCTTGCCAGAAAACCGTATGTGATAATGAATATTCAGAGCTTTCATGGAATCCACCAGATGCTGTGCCTATATGTTTGTCATCACACCTAAAGACAATCACAATTAAAGGATTCAAGGGACTGAGGGTTGAGATGGGAGTGGCCAAGTATTTGTTAAACAATGGTCATGTTTTGAATAAGTTGACACTTTATACAAGGTTTCTGTATACTGAAGCTGAGGAGATGTACAAGGAGTTTTTGATGTTTCGTAGGGCAATGAGTTGTCAGGTTGAGTTTATCAAGATGTGATTTCTGTCGAATCAAAATTTGAGTTCAGTTCTTGGTTCCAGAAGGTTAAAATTTGTAAAAGCATTGGTGAAACTGGATTACTGGATGTTTCTACTATCTGTATGTTGTATTGTTGTTTCTGTTTCATTCAATGTTTGTGTTTCTTTAGATTCTTTTATGTGACTAATTGCTTACATATTGCTGTATTTATATATCTGAATGGGCAAAAAATATACTCCACTATCAACCTTATTGCTTCTATCACTTCGTATTGCATTCTATGATGAATCTTTTTTATTTCTTGAAACTGCAACGGATGTGAAAGAACCTTGTAATTGATTCAGCAACTGTTTGAGGTCATATCATCATCATGGTAGGTCAGGAATGAAGTAGAAACCATACTAATGACTGATGTTCAATCTGGTAAATATTAGAATTTAGATACTTAGATATTGATTATTGACCTTAGCTTATGCTTTAGCAATAGCTTGGTTTGTAGGTGATTTCTTTGCTTATAGTCTATGGTCAACCTGTTCCAGCCAGAGGTCCAGTCCGTATAGGTTTCTACTAGCTTTTTGGCCCGCCCCGCGCTTTGCTGCAGGTTTTTTCTTTTTTGTTAACGGAGTAGAAGAATATGAGATTATAGAAGAGGGAATGCAAATTGTTTTGTTGTGGCTTTTTTTTTTTCTCATTTTTGTTAACTTAGTAGAAGAACAGGAGATATAAGAAGACTGAAAGTAAATTGCACAATGTACGTTGGATTAACAAATACGCATATTACATCATTCATTATGCATTGTTTTAGTTGCATAATATATCGATTGGAGTTAGCGAACGTCTTACCCACCAAATGACGTTGTCATGCAATAAAGTGGTTGTTATCCAGCAGTCTGTAGTAACTTTCTTCTTCATGAAGTTGAAGTGTGACTTGGTGATTTGAGTGTCTAAACACATAGTACAATGTAAGATTTTGATGTTTGCAGTCCAGAAGTCCCAACACTTGCCTGTAATCAATACACTAAATTATTTAGTAAAGGTTATATGCACTTATGTAGTAGAAAAGTGAACATTACAAATTGAGTATCACAGTCAACAGCAAGCAAAATTCCATGCTCATAGAACGACAATGTTTTCACAAATTTAGACAAAGAGAAATTTTATATACACACCCCAAATAACTTAATACACATCCATTTCTCAATACACCACTTATTTAATTTCTCATTCGGATATTTTACTAAATGCACAACCCAAAGTACTTAAAATACCCTTTATCTAAAAATCCATGAAATATCATTATGTAACTATATTAACACTATTATTATTGTATAATTAGTATATATTTATAGTAAACTACATATTAGTTACTAACCAAATATCAATTGACAAAAAAGTCCATTAAGCATATTACTATACAAATAAAGACAAACATTTACAAATAAGGACAAACTGTTATATTGTTGTCATGTGACATTGCACATTTACAATTTTGTCCTTAATTAAAACATATTTCCCTGCTACTACCTCTGACTGGAAATTTGCTGCTACTGCCTCCAACTGGAAATCTGCTGCTACTGTCGCCGACCGAAAATTTGCTGCTACTGCCTCCGCAGAAATTTGTTGCTACTGTCGCCAACTAGAAATCTGCTGCTACTGCCATCGACCTAAAATCTGCTGCTACTGTGCCGACCCGAACTTTGCAGCTACTGCATCGATCGGAAAATTTCCTGCTACTGCATCGATCGTTTACAAACGTTCTGCTACTGTGAACTGAAGAAGCTGCTACTGTCAACTTTTTTTTTTTGATATTGTCCCTTTTTCTGCTACTTCCAACATATCATAGGAGCAACAAAATTACATTTCCAACATATCTCAACAATAACAGTAGCAGCTAGCAATCTCAAGTCTCAACAGTAGTAGAAAATTGCAGTAGCTACATTTCAACAGTAGCACCAATCTCAACAATAGCAGAAAATATGAATAACATACATCACATTTCCAAACCCAAAGCCCAAAACCCATCTTCTGATGCAACTTCTTCCTCCCCTCCCGATCCACCATCTTTAACGCCGAGCCCAAACCCCTATTCACCTCCGTCAAGAATTTTGCCCCTGCCACCGTCGCCCAACCTTGGCTTGGGCTTTTCCTCCCTCGGATGCGCCGTTCACGGTCTCAACGACTTCATCTCCTCCCTTGGATGCGCCGTTCACGGCCTCGACGACTTCGTCTCCCTCACCATCGACCCTAATCCTCTCTGGCGAGACTGCCATCTCCGATCTCCGACGACCACAACGCGAAGAAGCTGAACACGAACCCTCTCCGAATCAGAACTGCATCGGGATCGCCGCCGGAGAGAGAGAAACAATTGCTGCTCGCCGTATGTTCCAGAACGAGATCGAAGGCCGCCAAATCGAATCTGGAGGCGTTGGTCGCCAAATCGGCTGGCATCACCGAGGCATCGTCGTCTTGGTGTTGGACTGCGTCGGCTCGTCGTCGTCTTCATGGGTGTCGTCGAGGATGAGAGAGAGAGAGAGAGAGAGAGAGAGAGAGAGAGAGAGAGAGAGAGAGAGAGAGAGCATATCTGAAAAAGACTCGGTCAGAAACAAAAGAGAGGGGAAGTTAGGGAATGAAGGGATTATGGTCATTTGATAGGAAAAATTCGGATAAGGCCTAATACTATTAGTTTTGGGTTTGGGCTCATGTAGTAATTTGTATAAGAAATTATAAAAGTGGGTTTTTTGTGTTTTTAAATTTGGTCATGTGCTACTATGTAATTTACTCATTTAATTATATAAATTAACATTTTATAGATGTTCATATCTACTACTTGTGTTAGTTATTGAGAAATCCTTACAAATTCATTGTTCATTTTAAATTTGTAAACATGAAAATCATAAATAAGATGAAAAATACATATCTGAATATATAGTATTTTGGATGAAAAGTAAAATTTGTGAAATATAACAAAATAGGTGTTCATATACATAACAATTACATCATTTGACACTTTGACACTCTAAACTTGAAAATTATAAATCTTTAAGGACAAAAAGACATTAATTGATTATCCAAATTTCCTTTGCAAATTTTTTGTTTACTTTAATAGTTTCCTTAAATAAGTTCTGGATCTTAAAAATTTAATTTGTTCTAATTCACTTTATAAGTTTCCAAAAATAAGTTTTCGTTTTTAATATTTTAATTTGGTTTATATTTCACATTATTAGTTTCTAAATATAAGTTTATTTTTAATATTTAAATTGTATTACACATGCCTCTTTTGTCATTTAACATGTCAATCAAATCTGATTTAAAATAACAAACAATAAGGATGTGTATTAAGTTATTTGGGGTGTGTATTTAAAACCACTCTTAGACAAATTTTCAGCAGAAAACAAATATATAATTTTTTTTTTGATAGTATATAAGAGTTCGTTCCTCACTGACAAATTTACCTCTTCTGCTCTCTATATATATAAACTTAATGAAAGGTATATTGGCTAACCTTCAAATGTTGCTCAATTGAAGGAACAATAACAGCAGAAGATCAAATGAGTAAGCATGCCTTCGTATAAGACATGCAGATGATAATAATAATACACACATAACTTTAGCAACTGATCATAGCAAGAAAAAAGAAAAGAAAATACAAATTATAAGCATTCACCTACAGAAAATACATTTGCCGATACTTTTGGCCTCATAAGCATTCACCTGAAGAAATGAAATAAGTTACACATTGGACATGAAGTGGTTATAGAAGGCTAAAAAATCAACCCAGCTGCATATATCTTTTTCTATAACAATTATTAGTAACCTCTCATGTTCTCTCTGTCAGGGAAAATTTTGATGAACAATCTTAGAGTTTTTTAAAAGATCAATTCATGTACACACAAAAGGAGTCATGCTAACTGAATGGTACTAACTATCAGTTGAAAAAAAAATGAAATTATCCTATGAAGGTCATGATTGTGTTCGTTAACAATCAAGTTGAAATACACAACATGTTTCAATAACGGCTAAACTCAAAAGACATAGATTCAGCAATACTTTTTGAACAACAAATGAAAATATAAAGTAGCAAAGAAGAACCTTCATCAACACCCTCTACATATAGTTTCCCACTCTCAAATTCACACTTCTTTTTCTTTTTCAACTCCAACCATGGCCTCATATTAGCGAGGAAAAACACTTGTAAATCCAATCATATCCAATCCAAAGAAACAAAAGGAGAAGAAGTACAAAGCCAATCATTTAGATCGGCTTCTTTTTTCTTTTTCTTTTTTAATGAAAAATTTAAACAGTAGTATGTTCAACCTGGTCAGGAAAAATTTTGAGAAGTTACCACATGTGAGAATATCTCTAGCCACGTTGTTATGAGACACATTTCTATAAGAAATCAATTTCATATTAGGAAATCTTATATCAGGCTGCAAAATATATAATGAAATCAGAATATTCAATAACAAATACTCACAACATTGCACGACTTAGGCAATTGATCAGCGACACCACTTTCCCTGATATATTGTTGTGCTCTTCCTCCTGCAATAATTTTCTTCAGTGACAATGATATCAAAACAAAAATGTGAAGTCTCAATATGTAAATATTCTAAGCTCTGGACCACAATAGACATGGGCACTTACAGTGAGAACTGATTTTGCAGCTGATTAAGTTCTTAAGGAATCAAAAATTTCACAGTTTCGGTTAAAATCTAGCTATCCATACGGATGCAACAACATGTACATCAAATCTAAAACTCACTTTCAAAGCTTAACTTTTCATATCTAGTCAGTGAGACAATCCAATTAATACAAACTCTTTTTATTCACAACTTTTTCAAAACGAACACCCAATTTATAACCAATGCACATTGCACACTATCAAATCGATATATAACCTGAAACCACAAAAACCCACCTAAAAATTGATGATGACATCCAAACAGGTTGCACTATACAACAACTCATAGTTCCTTGAACAATGTAATAGATCTCTTTTACTGGAACCCGCAAAATGGAATAAGCTTATTAATGAAAGATTTTGACACAACTACACAAAAAATTGCAAAATGGAAAAAGCTTATTAATGAATGATTTTGTCCCTTCTATAATATATAAGTAATGCAGAAAAAAGTTATATCATATCTTGTTCTAGAAAGCATAGACCACTAAGGAGATAGTTAAGATGAATTTGAATACCTATCTCCCTTTCACAATTAAAAAAAATCTAAGAACAGAGATGAAGATCTTGTTCTAGAAACTATGAGAAGACAATAATCCCTGAAATATTCCAATGCATGCATTAGAATATTTTCTAAGAAGAAAGAGCCTGTGAGGATAGAAAAATCTACACATACATCGCAACTGTACATAGCCAACACTCCCATAAGATCTCAAAGTTTCTATTTTCATGATCTCACATACATACACATGCAATCAAATACATACAGAATTTTATTTCACAGCGAAGATTTGAGCATACTACATGACATGTTCATTAAATTCAGTGAATCATCCAAGAAATGAACTATCAGATTGTAGGAGGAAACCGGAAAGAAAGAATGGATCCAGTTTTCACCAAAATACACTAAATTAAAATCAGTGAAGTTTGTTTTAGTAGAAGCAAAATTAGCTATCATGCATGTTGATCAACAAATGAAGAATCAAAAGCCACAAATGGTTGGTGACTCAAAAGCGTATACTTGTTGATCAAACTAATTCAGCTAAAGGCTTATATAAAACTTTTGATTTTCAGTTTTATTCTACCATTATGCAAGATATTGCTTTCATGTGAAGGCCATGATATAAAGAAACTAAAATCTCAGTTTCAAATCAATTTTATTCAAACCCGACCTACATCAAATAACTTGTAGGAAATTCACCATCTCCAACCACAAAAACATATACACAAGGATCAATACTTACCTTGACCAAGATTATGAATATTACATATTCTTTACTCCAAAGTTGCTCCAACTGGGTTCACAAAAGTTCTGCAATTAAAATCAAGAGAAACTAAAGATTAGAACTTTTAGAATCTGATTAATCAATCACAAAAATTGGAAAAACAAACACCAATTTTATTGAAGAATGTCTCACCGCTGCCTTTGCTACTCTATCAGTGTGCGAAAATAGTCAGGTTTCTGCACCCCTGCTTAAATTTTTAAAAAAATAGCAAACAAATCAATAGAATTCATTGTAAAGAATACAACATATTAACTACCAATAGAAACAAATCTCAAATGTAGAAACACAGCAAGGTAGTGAAAAGATGTATGCCCGAATAAATGAAATCAGCAACAGATCCTTACCTCAGGAAAAAAAAAATTCTCTAAACTAATATCTGCATATCCAAAACTTCATGTCGCAAACTGAATATAATCAGAAGTAAGATGCAAATAGATGAAAGTTAAATCAATCGAATACTGTCAATATAGAAAAAAAATTGCAACAATCCACTGCTTGCACTTACCAAAATGTGATATGTAGAGTTCTAAACCAGTTATGTGATGGACTGTTTCACTTTCACCAGACCTATAGAAAAAAAGGAAAATAAACTGTAAATACAGAATACTAACCTGAAACCTCATATTTTTTCTTGGTGAGCATGATCTATGCAATCTCATAGCTTTAGGGCTTTAAGATGCAGGTAAGGTAACTCTGTTTTGTTTAGGATAATAGTTTCTAACGACTCTTTTGACATCTTTTAGGATTTCTACGTTCTCTCGATTTCAATTCAAATCAGGATTGACACTTTTGACTCTTTTAGGAATCCAACCGCACAATGAACTAATCATACACGAACTTAAATTTTTTTAAAAACTTTCTTTTCCAAATCAAAAAGGGAATAAGCTAACCTGATCAACAAAATCAAAGCAACAAACACAAAACCCAACCAGCAAAGAATTTTTAATTTCAAGAGCATGAATTTGTTAATTTGGAATTGTAGGCGTAGAAAAAGAAGTAAAATACCTGAATCCAAAAGAAACGAAATTTGACCCACAAACCGATATTTAGAAGGCTAAATCGTAGGGATCTCCTGCAAAAACGAACAGAGAAGAGAAATCAATTCTTCTGTCAGTACGATAAATAGAGCAAATCAAAACCCTAAATAATTTGCTCAGATCCAACCTTCAATCAATTAACCAAATCAGAAGCTTACCCAATCCCCATATCTGATCAAATCGATGACACTGATCAGTTCAATGGAAAAAGAGAGAGCAAAGAGGTAGAGAAAGAGATGAAGAACAAAGCACAGAAAGAAGAAGAAGAAGAAGATCGTTCGAGAAATATCAGGTGTGAGAGAAGTGGCGAGACTTCAAGAGATCAGAGAGATCGATGGAAAAAGAGAGAGCAAAGAGGTAGAGAAAAAGACGAAGAATCAGAGAACAGAAGAAGAAGAAGAGAGATCAAAGCAGCTTTCGAGAGAGTTCAAGAGTCCAAGTCCTCCGATGTTCTTCTCTCTCAGATGGCTCTGGAAGTTTCAGGAGGTGGAAGCCGAAACAAAACTGATTTTTCTTGGAGCTTCGTTGGCAAGAAGACGCGAGAAGACTCGACTGAGAGACCAAAGAGGGAAGAAAAAGCCCAAGTCCGAGTGAGAAGCAGGCCCAAACCTGACATTGTTCCCCAGAACAGTACAGCGCCAGGCGCTATAATAATATAGTAAATTAATTCTACGAATTACGTATTTACGTTTTCTTCCCTTTCTTTCCTATTGCAATTATTCTTAGTAAAAAATTTCATAAACCACGAAGAAAAGTGAAGAGATTGCCAAAAACAAAACTGGGTTTTGGCCACTGGAAAATTTTTTCCTTGTCTTTTTAATCAGGGGATAATCAGATTCTAAAGACCAATTGGCCACTGGAAAGTTTTTCCTCGTCATGTTCAATGAGCAAGATTTAGTCATTTAGTGAAACAGACAATAGATGCTTGGTTACCCTCTCATGGACCAAAAATAGTAGCAAACTGTAATGAGAATTATATATATGGAGAAGAGCTGATGAGCTCACATTTCTCGTAAATCTTTTTCTCTAAACAAAAAACATACGAGGAATAATATGAAGGTTTTGTGGGTCATATTGCCCATTTTGTAAAGAATTGAACTTTGTTTAGTCCTTGTGGTTTGAAGTCGACATCTGTTTAGTCCTTGTAGTTTTATTTTAATATGAATAGTCCTTAAAGTCACAATTTTTCATCCAAATAGTCATATGGTGTCTTCTTAATTTTGTCGTGCCCTCTTTCGTGGTCGCTTGACAAGCTCTCGCGATTTTTCTTAGTTAAATTGCTGACGTGGCTTTTAACTGAGAAAATTGGGAAATGATATTTGGATGAAAAATAGTGACTTTAAGGACTATTTAGATTAAAATAAAACCATAAACACTATACAGTATTTTACCCTTTTGTAAACAATCTAACTTTCAAATTCGAACCAACGATGCACTCATTCATAGCAGTGATGTTCTTATGAGTTTTGTGTGTTGATCTTGAAATAAAGACAAAACTTCAGATTTTAGACTCTTAGGTTTGTGACTTGACTCATCTCATAGAGTCATAGCGAATTCTTGAAATATTGGAAGTAGCGTTTATAAAATTTACATGCTCTAGAATCTAGTCTCATGAATTATGTTAACATTATCATGAAAATGAATGCTAGAAGAAGTTTAGATGTACGTGCAGCTTGCAAAGCAAACAACAACAAGTAAAATGTTAATCAAAACTACATATAGCAGCAGACTCTAGGTTTCTTGCAAGCCGTAGCGGCGGCGGTGCTTCGTTGGTGTTGCTTGTCGTGCCTCCCAACGTTGTAGGAGATTGATATCGATTGTCAGCTCCGGTTTCAAGGTGTATCCGGTAGGCAGTGGAGCGGGTTGATGTCTTCTAGAATAAACGTGTCAAGCTGTGAGTTTGGGATCAGCAACATTTTTTTGTGTAGCAACACCGATTGACGTTTTCTCCACACTTTCATGTCAGGTATTGTATGTTGACATCAGATCCACAATTAATTTTGACCCTTAAATGTTTTTTGTTCTTTTTGAATGGGAGACCCTTAAATGTTTGAAAACGTAATGATTATTAAGGAGTGTTAACATTGTGTACAAAATGATAACCGAACATACAAAATATTTGTTAGAGAAAATCTTCAGTGCGGCCAACGCACCACGTGGCTGGTGCGACTAGCCACTCACAGACGAACATGTGGCTTTTTTTTCTCTGTCAACTCTGCTGCTGAAAAAAGGAAGAAGAGGAAATCAGATTCCTATATTCGATCAAATCACCAGGTTGGCTCCGATCAAAACCAAACCACCCCTTCTACCTTTGCGCGTCCACCGTCGTCAAACTGGTCACCCTAAACCTGCAACCACCTTCGCCGCTGAGCACTGCAACCCGCCGCCATCTTGCCTCGCAGCCCTGCAAATCTCACATTCATTAAGCCATGCAAAACCCGCTGCCATGAAACCAGCCGATCCCGTCGCCGGAAAAACAATTGGAACAAAAACCCCACATCAATTCTCAGAGTAGTCCTTTGTTCCAATTCATCGATCGCATCTGGGTATTTTAGAATTTCAGAGAGGAAGAAGAGATTTTCTGTGTTGGGTTTGATTTCGATTTGGAGCAGATCGAACCGGCGGCGGGACAGAGGGAGAGGAGATGGTGTAATTGATCGGGGAGATAGTCAGAACCTGTTATTGCTGGTTTGGTTTTGATCGGAGAACACAAATCCGATTTGCTTTTTTTTTTTTCTTCTCAGCAGAGAGATGAGGTGGTGAAAAAGGGACACAGATGTGAATATGTGGAGGGTCGCACCAGCCACGTGGTGCGTTTGCCCCGTTTGCCCCATGTAGGAATTTATCATTTTGTTAAAGCTCATCATCACTACCAAAACATAATTTAAGAACGTACACTAAAATCGTGTCCTTAATACACACATGGACTTTAAAGAGTCTTCTATTCGGGAATCATTGTACTTGAGTCATTTACAACAGTGTCATGCATCCGCTCCCTAACCCGTAACCCAGCCTCTTTTCTTGTTTTTTATTTTTTAAATTTTGGTAAGAGTTCAACCAGGGTTTAGAACTTAGGAACATATATGGCCCACTGGCCCAGCCCATTAGACTTGACGTCTTCCCCACGGTTTCACAGTTTGCCCTAGCCATATATAAAGCTTCGCTTACTACCTGGAGTCTTGCTGTTTTACTCCTTCTGTGATTCCCATTGATCAGTACCAAGTTCCAGAGCAAAAGATGGTCGAACCATTCTCGTATACATGGCAGACGCCGATCATATGGGTTGCGCCTCATGACCCTATGCTTCCCATACCATGGCATTGGCAGTGTTTGATTGATCCTTTCACAGGTTGGCTATATTTCTGGAACCCTGTAACTAACGTCACCCAGTATGAAAGGCCATCTCCCCCTCTCTATCATCATCAATTTTACCTACAGCAATATCCGTATCCATGTCTTACTCCTCCTTACGACTGGTCACAACTCATCCAGTACTCTAACCAGTACCCAGCACCATCGATTCCGACTGCGGTTCAGGCTCCACACTGGATTACCATTCCGTTCAGCTACCCACGACATCAATCCTTCATTCAGGAAGGTGAAGATAGGATTAGTGAATTGCCGGATGACCTTATCTGTCACATACTTTCTTTTCTTCCAACATTATCTGTCGTAAGGACCACTCTTTTGTCTAAAAGATGGAAGGAGATGTGGACTTTTGTTCGCCATCTAGACTTCGACATATACAGAGACAAGTTCCGTTATGAATCCCATTTTAAGAGTTTTGTACAATCTATATTACTACGTAGGTCAGCATTAGATATTGGAAAAGTTCGTCTTAGATATGCCAATTCCCCTGATGAATCTTCTTATTTGAATGATCTGGTTTCTGCTGCCGTCTCGTGCAATGTTATTGAACTTGATCTTCAAATTCATGGACCTTGTTGGTATGTTGTTGATCTACCTCGCATTTTCAGGTGCAAAACCCTCGAGGTTTTGAAACTGTGTATAGATCAAGATATAGATATTCCTGAACCTCCTACATCAGGGTATTTCCCAAGTCTTAAAATCTTCCATCTCACAGTCGTAGATCCTCATGAGACACTGGGAAGACTTCTTTCTTACCTCCCTGTGCTCGAAGATTTGAGCATACACGTAGAGGTCAAGTACTTTCACGTTTTCTATGACAATATCAATGTCAAAGTAACTGCTACCATTATGATGAAATTACAAAACAGTACCATTTTTGTGTAGATGCCCCAAAGCTCGAAAACCTTGAAGTTATACAGATTCCTTTGTCGAATTATATTTTAGAGAACCCAAAATCCGTAGTCAATGCAAGTATTGCTTTCGAATTCCTTGCTGAAGAAGAATGGCCTCCCTTTCCAGACCATGCGTATCAGATTCTGGCTGGAATATCCAATGTTAAATGCCTCTCTCTTTCAGATCAACCTTTCGAGGTAATCAAGTATATATATCCTAATTCTTATTTAAGCTTTATTGTTATATATTAGTAATTTTCTAATTTCTGGATGGCTGTATGTGTAATCACCACTTTCGATTCACTAATTTTCCCCAGGCTTCTAAGCTCCCTATTTTTGGTAGTTTGAACCAACTGAGGCTGGTTCTCTGTAATCATAATAGCAACTGGGAGTTCCTAACAGAGCTGCTCCAAAAAACACCCAATCTGGAAGATCTAGATCTTGTGTTGGAAAATGTATGGAAAGATGTAAGTAAGATTTGTCCGTGTACAACTATACGATATCATTACCACACTCTGTTAAAGTGAATACTAATTTCCTGAACTCTTATTTTATCCTCAGGAAGATTATCCAGGACTTCAATGGAATCCACCTGAGCTTGTGCCTGACTGTATGTCATCAAACCTCAAGACTATCTCCATAAGAGGATTCAAGGGTCTACAAGTTGAAATGAAATTAGCAAAATACATGTTACTGAATGGTTGTCATTTGAATAAGATGACGATTTATACATCTATCTCAGAGAAGGAAGATACAAACAAAGAGTTTTTGACTTTTAAGAGGGCAATGACTTGTCAATTGGAATTTAAAGAGAGGCGATTATAGATTATTTTTTTTTTATTTGTTCTGGCTATCTTGCAGTTGCCTTGTTATATTGTTATGGATCTTATTTTATTTTCTTCTTTTTTATTCTTTTACCCTTTTTTTTTTTTTTTTCATTCGGATATCTTGTCCGACCAAAAGTCTTGGCTCATACAATGGAAGCCTCTGGGACACTTCTGCTTTGAGTTCTTGGCACTGTCCCCTTTGAAGATTATGCTGATATGCTGGAAAGAGAAATATACAATCAGAAGGAAGAAACTTTAACAAAATACCAAAAAAGAAGATGAAAAGAGTCTCTTAGCTTGTTTCAAAACTTGAAAAGCTTGTGTTTGAGAGCGTTTTGAAGGTCCGGGGAGGGGAGGGGGTGAATATATTTGCTATCCTCTTTGCTCTGAGACTAAAAACATCTCTAATGGAGATGTACCCCAACAGCTCTCAAAAGACAGCCCACACCCAACTCCAACCCATAGGTCAAATCTACTTGGCTTTCACGTATTTGACATCGCTTAAGGATGCTGTCAAATTTGACAGCTTCAATTCTTGTTGTCTTTCTTTGTTTATTATTATTTCTCTCTCCCTTAAGGGTGAATATATTTGCTATCATGTTTGCTGTGAGACTAAAAACATCTCTAATGGAGATGTCATTTTTACCATGTAAGCCCAACAACTCTCAAAAGACAGCCCACACCCAACTCCAACCCATAAGTCAAATCTATTTGACTTCCACCTGTTTGACATCGCTTAAGGATGCTGTCAAATTTGACAGCTTCAATTCTTGTTGTCTTTCTTTGTTTATTATTATTTCTCTCTCCCTTATGTCTCTTCTTCCTTGCAAAATCTTCTCTCTTTCGTTTTCTTAAACTGCATCTTCATGTCCGTGGAGCAATTGGGGGAAATTGGTTGGGATGTGGTGCAATTTGTGGGGGAGGAAAAAGAAGAGATGGGTTTTGGTGAAATTTGGGGAACAAGATATGGCTTGTAAAGATCATTCAGTTCCTAAATTGCACTTGTGGGTTTAGTCGGATATGGAGGAAGAGGAAGAACAATGAAGGTTTTTGTTTGAATGGTGTTGTTAGAGACAAAACCCTAATGACCAAATGAATAAGAGAAATAGAGCTTCAGTGGAAGTGGGGGGTTTGAGATGCAAGTGGTGGTTGGCTTGGTGGTGGTACTGTGGTAGCAGCCTCTGACCACGGTCATAGATGAGATTAGAAGAGATAGAAGATAGAGAACAGAAGAAGAAAACCGTTTCTTGAGTTTTAATATATATCATATTCAGAAAAATATATAATAATATTTAAATATAACACTTCCATTGGAGATGAGATATATGAAAAATGACAACACCAAATCAGAGGTCAAATTCAAATTTGACAAAGGAAATTGACATCTCCCATTGTAGATGCTCTAAGTTGTGTAAATAAAAATGCAAGTACTGAAAGTAAAAGATATAATACCAGTACGTTTTTACCCGCAGAAACTCTGTAACCATGCAGAAAAACTGCGTGCTTCTAACTCTTGAGAGACAAACTTTTTCACTACTGTAAATACACTTCTTACAAGACTGACACAACACCTAGCCATCTTGTCTAGTCTATCTACTAGCACTCAACTGAACTTGCTCTCTTGTCACTCAAGTGTTTTACACATAGCACTATTCTAAGCTTCTAAGTAGAAATCAACTAACACCTTTAGCTAATTCTTATAGACAGATTCGCCGGGTTGTTGCATTACCTAGACAGATCTCAAGGTATGCAAATGCACAATGATATGAGTTTGAAAAGGTTTTGGTGCTCAGCTCTAAGATTGACAATCATAGGGAAGACTTAGAGATAAATGAGTAGTTAGCAAAATGCTAGAATCAATGATAAAAACAAACAAGACTATTTTCAACAACCAAAGAGCAAGAGAGGCCTTGCTCTCTATTTATAGGCCAAGTGCAAAGCTATGAGGAAGCAAACGCTTTAGCCACATCATCAAAGCTCCTTTTGGACTTTTGCAACTTGTCTGAAAAACTAGGACATATAGGATAATAGGGACCCTTCCACTCATAAGACAAAAGTTGAGATAGACTTTCCCAAGAGGGAATGAAGCCAAAAGAAAAAGACAAATAGTTTTGGAAAACTTAATCAGTTTTTAGTCAAGCATAAAGACTCTACAAAACCACTTTTCCTAAGAGGACACTTAGGACAGCTGATAGCTTGGGCGGTGCATCACATGGGCCAGCTACTGACTTGATTTGTGTATCACAAACCCAGCTGGTCACCTAAGGCTTAAGTCATGTGGTCACGGGTTGGTTTGCCACACCACCCTAGACTGACTTGGAGGTCAAGTACGAATAGACTAATGTTTTGCTAAAAGGGATTTGAAATTCAAACACTTAAAACATGGTTAGACTCAGCAGATAGGATAGATACATCAGGGGTATCCATCTAATCTGGATGGCAAACAAAGCTGCCATTCTTAGTGAATGAATGTGATGCACATGCATGAACTACCTGATGCATATGAGATCTGTCAGGTTCTTCATTCTTCACTTGAGCAGTCATTGATACCAGGCTACAACATGTAGCATGTATCCTTGTGTTTTGATCATAAAGGCATAGCCAACAATTCTTATTCCAACAGTTTTCTTGTCAAATTACATCTCACTTCTTTAATGGCCGTGCTATATTACGTGTTAGTTGCACATTCAAAAAGCACCAAATTAGAATGTTTATAGGATCTTGATATATGTCATCATATCTTTCCTAGAATAGTTATCATAGTAGATGTATATAGACCAATTCATTGTATTGTTATCATATCAATACAGAATATATTTCATTCACAATTTCTTTACAGTTTTGAAGAGGTTAGAATTTAGATACCTAGATTATGACTTTATTTTATGTTTTAGCACTAGCATGGTTTATTGGCCGGTTCTTAGCTTGTAGTCTATGGTCAATCTGTTCAGAGATTGAGGCACGTATATATTTATTTATTTTTTTTGGTTAGGTTTCAACATTGGGCTTAAAATATATGGGCACGCATATTGCCCAACCCATAAGACTTGACGTCTTCCCCACGGTTATACGTACAGTTTGCCCTAGCCATGTATAAAGCTTTGCTTACTAGTAGACCTGTAAATGGACCGGATCTTGATCCGGACCCGTTTCGGATCCGTGGTTTTTAAACGGGTTTGGATCGAAAATTAGACCAGTTGATCCGTTAAAGACCCGAATCCGTTAACCCGTTTATTAAACGGATCGGATACGGATCGAGGTTGATCCGATCCGTTAAGGACCCGGATCCGTATTAAAATAATTAAATAATATTTTTATAAATATAATATTATTGATAAATATTAAATAATATAATAATTATTTGGATAACGTCAACGTTTAAATTGCGTCTAATATGACTGCTAATGCTTTGGCAAAGAGTAGTATCTCCCATGATTTGGGCTTCATAAACTTTGAAGACCCCTTGTGCATGCTGCACAAACCTTTCTTGATGATTTGAGTTCTACTGTTAGAGCTAAGAGATCTGCTTCGTGCTTTAATATTTAGTTGTTGGTTTTTTTTTTAGCTCTTTTTAGCTCCGTTTGTAACCAAAAATAAATAAATTGCGTCTAAAGTATGATCATTTGATGAAGTTGAAGGTTATTGATGCGTATGTTCAGGGGCGGCCTTTGGGCTGTGCGACGTGTGCGGTCGCACAGGGCCTCCAAAATATATATATATATATATATATATATATATAGGCAAATACTTGTGTGCCTTAAGGTACGGATACCTTAACCACATGGTTGCTTATGATTGGTCCAACTAGATTAATGATGACCTACTACCTGCTTGACTGGTCATCTAATTTACATCTCAAACTAACTCTCACTCTCTCACTAACGGGGTTAGTTTTTGTCTCTCTCTCTCAAACAATTTGAACACCTTTGTCTCGTCGATCTCTCTCTCTCTCTCTAATTCAAACAATTTGAACACCTTTGTCTCGTCGATCTCTCTCTCTTGTCTCATCGATATGTCAATTTCTTATTAAAATCGATCTCGTTGCAAGAAACTAACTCAACTTGTATGCTCTCTTGAGATTGAACATATTGAAGGCAAAAGTTGCAAAGTCTACATTTAACATAAGACACATATACTATATTCATTAGAAATGTCTACCATTTAGATAAACAAAATCACAAAAAAATAGACTTTCTGGAAATATAAATAGTTCTTTAGATTGAACCAACCGAAGGTAAAAGTTGTAAAGTCTACATTTAACATAAGACACATATACTATTTTCATTAGAAATGTCTATCATTTAGATAAGCTAAATCACAAAAATGTAGACTTTCTAGAAATCAAAATGGTTCTTGAGATTGAACTCATTAAAGGCAAAAGTTGTAAAGTCTACATTTAACATAAGACACATCTACTATTTTCATTAGAAATGTCTATCATTTAGATTAGCAAAATCACAAAAAAGTAGACTTTCTAGAAATGAAAATTGTTCTTAAGATTGAATCAATAATTGAAGATGAAAGTTGCAAAGTCTACATTTAACATAAGACACTACTACTATTTTCATAAGAAATGTCTACCATTTAGATGAGGAAAATCACAAAAAAGTAGACTTTCTAGAAATCAAAATTGTTTTTGAGATTGAATAAATAATTGAAGGTGAAAGTTGCAAAGTCTGCATTTAACATAAGACACATCTTCTATTTTCATTAGAAATGTCTACCATTTATATGAGCAAAATCATAAAAAAATAGACTTTCTGGAAATTAAAATTGTTCTTGAAATTGAATCAATAATGAAGGGAAAGTTGCAAAGTTTACATTTAACATAAGACACAGCTACTTTTTTCATGAGAAATGTCTACCCTTTGGATGAGCAAAATCACATAAAAGTAGACTTTCTAGAAATTCGTTTTTGAGATTGTTCTTCATAGTTAGATCAAGTACTCTAAGATGCAAAGTCTACTATTAACATGAGCTAGGTCTACTAATAACATGAGCTAACTGACATGCAAAAGTAAACTTTTTGAAAGTTACTATTTATGGAAATCAACTATAAAATGAAAGGTAAGTTTCTATTTCGGGGGGATAGTTATGCTCTAAAAACGAAAGTTACTATTTATGGAAATCAACTATAAAAAGAAGGGTAAGTTTTCATTTTGGGGGGATAGTTATGCTCTAAAAACAAAAATTACTATTTATGGAAATCTAGTATAAAAGGAATGGTAAGTTTCCATTTCGGGGATTCCTTTTCTGAAAATTCGACACTAATTGCCACATGTCGCGACCTCATTCGTCCTAAGTCACTAATCTGTCCATGTCATTAAAGTTTTACTTTTTTCCACCATTTCAAAACTTTAAAAATGCATAGAAAATAGCTCCGGTGTCGGAAAATTCACCGAAAAATGTCACGTACCACTGGCGAGACCCATTTCACAACTGCGTCTGAATTTTAGTCATTGGAATCACAACATGCCTTCTAATGTGGTGTAACTTGTTTGGTAGGTTATATGCTAGTGTACAACTTTGTGAACCAACTATATAGAGGAAGCAAAATTTACAAAAATCTCGTGAAATAGAGTGTGATCGCTATAGTAAACTACGGTTACGGTAGAAAAATCACTTTAATTCACCAATGTTTGAGACCCGATCGAAGCGGTCAACTGACGGAGGCAAAACCTGCATCAAATAAACCCTTATTATTAGCAGTATTGAGTAAGTAGGGTATCGTATGGGGCCAGGGATTAAGGGTACCTTGCAAAATAATGCGTTATTAAAACACAATAAATTTTAACAAGTAATAAAACCTTTAAACAATTTACAAAAGTAGCTACTGTTCCATAGAACAGCAGTCAAAAACCTAATTAAAAACGTAACCTAAACTACTCAGAAAAATACGAAAATTTACAGAAATATAGTAAACAGACGTATGAACAACTGTACAAATTTTCAGGGGATTTGGAGATTGTTTGATACATAAATAAAATAAAAGAATACAGGAGACAGAAGAATGATGAAAATCATAAACTAAAAAGAAACAAAAACCTAAGCTACTATATACATGTGATCAACTTCAAACACAACCAAGAGTAATACACCAAGTATCCAAGCTATTTCAATTCATAAAACCTGAAATCATGTCATTTAAGTGCAAGAAACGAATTTGAAACACAAGCCGAAAGAGGTCATGCATCCCATATAATCTTCTCAAGTCTCCTACGCTAGAAAAGTCCTAACACATAGAATATTTCATGCAATGTATCATGTTAATACGAAGCGCATCCATACAACATACTACATGAATCATTAGGCATAAAAGATGAACTCGAACATATTAGATTTGTTTACCGGAAGAGGCTTAACAACCTAACATGCAATCTATGTTCTTAATCGAAACCCATATCACATGAATCCCAATTTTTACCACTTGTTAATCTACACTTACCGAAAGAGGTTTAGCATAAATTATGGCTTTGCTAACTTGGCCGAATTAGCATATTGAATTAAACCGGAATCATAGACTTCCTAACACAATAGTAGGCATGATCTAGGTTAAACAAATATCAAAAACAACTCAAACACTCAATCATAACAATCTGAAAATTTCATAACAATAGTTCAAAATTATCCCATACATCAAATCCAAACATCACAAAGATGAAAGAGAAACTACTAAAACTAAAACTAAATCGAAATACAGAAGTAGAAGTCATGTTTTACACTTTTTGATCTTCGAAGAAAGCTTCAAAGCACGCCAAGAGTAGCACACGGAAGAGATAAACTACCAAGCTTCGGAAAAGTCCTAATCTTGGCAGAAACTAAAGCTAAAACTAAGATATATGGGAGGAATAGAGCTACGGTAATGGAGAGCAGAAGAACCGCAATTTCTGACTTTTGGTGCATAAGAAGTGATCCTTTTCTGTCTCTAACTCCTCCTATATATAGGGAACGTATGAACAGCTCCTATTAGGGTTAGAGAACCCTAATTTTTGTCCATGGGCTTCTCAATATGGTCTGGGCCTTGAAATTTAAGTTTCGGTCCAATCCAGAAATTCGGGCAGACTGACCTTCGGCCACTTAAACGGTCATAACTTCTTCTCTGAAATAGCTATTGATGATCTGCGAAAAGTTATGGAAACTAGACTCTTCTAGCTTTCCGTTGATATAAGGTTCATCCCCTGGATCATTGTGAGCTGATCACAATCCTCTGCCGAAATTAACTGACAATTCCTGACAGATTTTCTGATTTCTTTCCTTTTGTCATATGGATTCCTCTTCCTTCAGGATTTCTCATCTTTTACTTCTTTTGTGCTCCTTGGCTTTATTTGCAACCTAAAAACATAAACTAAGTGAAAATCAATATTGTTAAAGAAATTACATAACTAAATAGGGTCGGAAATACATTAAAAACGTTGCATAAAATGCACCTATCATCAACCATATTTACGCTTATGCTTCACTAAGGAGAGCCCTATCCTCGGGTGGTAAACGTCCCCAAAGTTTTACATGGGTGATTATGTCTCGTCTTTGTGAGACTTTATTGTGTTGAATAATCGACCAAACTAGGTCACGAAGAGGTAGGTAAGATAGTTTTCGTGTGATAAGTGAAGATGAATTAGGGTTGACAGCTTTGATCGAGCCCTGAACATTGTTGAATCCAGTTGAAATTTATACCATAGCCATGTTTCACTATAATGATCACATCACACGGTCAATTTTGATTTTGTGAATTTTAGTCATCGGAATCATAACGTGGCTACTAATGTTGTATAACTTGTTTGGTAAGTTATATGCTAGTGTACAACTTTATGAACCAACTATATAGAGGAAGCAAAATTTTCAAAAATCTTGTGAAATAGGATGTGATCGGTATAGTAAAATACGGCTACGGTAGAAAAATCACTTTAATTCGCCAATGTTTGGGCCCCGATCCAAGTGGTCAACCCTATTTACGCTTATGCTTCAAGAAGGAGAGCCCTATCCTCGGGTGGTAAACGTCCCCAAAGTTTTACATGGGTGGTTATGTCTCATCTATGTGAGACTTTATTGTGTTGAAGAATCAACCAAACTAGGTCACGAAGAGGTAGGTAAAATAGTTTTCGTGTGATAAGTGAAGATGAATTAGGGTTGACCGCTTTGATTGAGCCCCGAACATTGTTGAATCCAGTTGAATTTTATACCATAGCCATGTTTTACTATAATGATCACATCAGACGGTCAATTTTTATTTTATGAATTTTCATTGAATCAATCTCAAGAACAATTTTGATTTCTAGAATGTCTACATTTTTATGATTTTGCTAATCTAAACGGTAGACATTTCTTATTAAAATAGTAGTCTACTTTTTTGTGATTTTCCTCATCTAAATGGTAGACATTTCTCATGAAAATAGTAGTTGTGTCTTATGTTAAATGTAGACTTTGCATCTTTCACCTTCAATTATTGATTCAATGTCAAGAACAATTTTAATTCTCAGAAAGTCTACTTTTTTGTGATTTTCCTCATCTAAATGGTAGAGATTTCTCATGAAAATAGTAGTTGTGTCTTATGTCAAATGTAGACTTTGCAACTTTCACCTTCAATTATTGATTCAATGTCAAGAACAATTTTGATTCCCAAAAAGTCTACTTTTTTGTGATTTTCCTCATCTAAATGGTAGACATTTCTCATGAAAATAGTAGTTGTGTCTTATGTTAAATGTAGACTTTGCATCTTTCACCTTCAATTATTGATTCAATGTCAAGAACAATTTTAATTCTCAGAAAGTCTACTTTTTTGTGATTTTCCTCATCTAAATGGTAGAGATTTCTCATGAAAATAGTAGTTGTGTCTTATGTCAAATGTAGACTTTGCAACTTTCACCTTCAATTATTGATTCAATGTCAAGAACAATTTTGATTCCCAAAAAGTCTACTTTTTTGTGATTTTCCTCATCTAAATGGTAGACATTTCTAATGAAAATAGTAGTTGTGTCTTATGTTAAATGTAAACTTTGCAACTTTCACCTTCAATTATTGATTCAATGTCAAGAACAATTTTGATTTCTAGAAAGTCTACTTTTTTGTGATTTTGCTCATCTAAATGGTAGACATTTTCTCATGAAAATAGTAGTTGTGTCTTATGTTAAATGTAGACTTTGCAACTTTCATCTTCAATTATTGATCGAATGTCAAGAACAATTTTGATTCCCAGAAAGTCTACTTTTTTGTGATTTTCCTCATCTAAATGGTAGACATTTCTCATGAAAATAATAGTAGTGTCTTATGTTAAATGTAGACTTTGCAACTTTCATCTTCAATTATTGATTCAATCTCAAGAACAATTTTGATTTCTAGAAAATCTACTTTTTTCTGATTTTGCTCATCTAAATGGTAGACATTTCTTATGAAAATAGTAGATGTGTCTTATGTTAAATGTAGACTTTGCAACTTTTACCTTCGGTTAATTCAATCTCAAATCTCAAGAACAATTTCGATTTCCACAAAGTCAACTTTTTCTTTGATTTGGCTTATGTTATAGGTAGACATTTCTATTTGAAATAATAGATGTGTGTTATGTTAAATGTAGATTTTGCATCTTTTACCTTGGGTTGATTCAATCTCATGAACAATTTTGATTTTCAGAAAGTCTACTTTTCTTTGATTTTTCTTATGTTAATCGTAGACATTTCTTATGAAAATAGTATATGTGTCTTATGAAAATAGTAGATGTGTCTTATGTTAAATGTAGACTTTGCAACTTTTACCTTCGGTTGATTCAATCTCAAGAACAATTTAGATTTCCAGAAAGTCTACTTTTTTTTATTTCTCTTATGTTATGGTAGACATTTCTAATGAAAATAGTACATGTGTCTTATGTTAAATGTAGCCTTTGCAACTTTTACCTTCGGTTGATTCATTCTTAAGAACAATTTTGATTTCCAGAAAGTCTATTTTTCTTTGATTTCACTTATGTTAATGGTAGACATTTCTAATGAAAACAGTAGATGTGTGTTATGTTAAATGTAGACTTTCCATCTTTTACCTTGGGTTGATTCAATCTCAAGAACAATTTTGATTTCCAGAAAATCTATTTTTCTTTGATTTCGCTTATGTTAATGGTTTTCTAAGTCTACATTTAACATAAGACACATCTACTATTTTCATTAGAAATCACTACAATTAACATTAGAGAAATCAAAGAAAAGTAGACTTTTTGGAAATTAAAATTGTTCTTGAGATTGAAGCAACCCAAGGTAAAAGATGCAAAGTCTACATTTAACATAAGACACATCTACTATTTTCATTAGAAATATCTTCGGTTGGTTCAATCTCAATTACAATTTTGATTTCTAGAAAGTCTACTTTTCTTTGATTTCGCTTATGTTAATGGTAGAGATTTGTAATGAAAATAGTTCATGCGTCTTATGTTAAATATAGAGTTGCAAATTTTACCTTGGGTTGATTCAATCTCAAGAACAATTTTGATTTCTAGAAGGTCTACTTTTCTAATGAAAACAGTAGATGTGTCTTATGTTAAATGTGTCTTTCGACTTGCAACATTTTCTGTGATATTTTTCATGACAGTAGTAGCTGTTTCTTATGATAGTTGTAGACAATCTCAAGAATCATTTTGATTTCCAGAAAGTCTACTTTTGTGTGATTTTCTCATTTGAATGGTAGATATTTCTAATGAAAATTGTAGATATAGAGAGATTTAACGGAGAGTTAACGGTGTTAGTTTGCTTTAACCTGCTATAGCAAGTCAAAACTGGTTGGGTATCCATATCTTAAGGCACACAAGTGGAACTCATATATATATATATATATGTGTACTTATATATGATAAAAGTAGATATACTCACATAAGCGGTTATAGCAGAGTTGGCTAAGGATTTTTTGCTTATTCCTCACAACCCAAGTTCAAGGCCTCCAACCTCCCTTTTTATTGATGTTTTTTTCCTTTTTTTTGGGACGATTTCACCTCTTTTTTCACGCGTATCTTTCCTTCTCGTCTTCCCATATTTGATATCCTCTCTAAACCCAATTTCCTCCCTAGAAAAGTGAAGAAAAAAGAACCCTAATCCCCAATTTGATTTCTCAAAAGATCAGATTTCATTGAAAGCAATCGGGTGTTGGATCATTAACAGGGCCGGTCCTGAGTAATTGGAGGCCTTGTGCAAACTTTTAAATGTGGCCTTTTTTTTTGGTGTGCAAGTTATATGCCTAATATAAATGGATTGCTACAATCATAATATATACGAACATACATTATGCATATGATCCATATAAAAAGTAAATTACTAGAAAGCTTTGCATGACATCAAACATGGTGGACTCCATTTCACAAACTATAATATCCTCTTGCAAATTCAAATGAGCAAGCAAAAAGAGTTGTATTTAAGTTTGAAGGAACCTGAAAACTTATATAACGATGACGCTTCATACACCTTTCTTGTCACATCCCGACCCGTAAAATTTTATCTTGTTTACTAGCTTGTTTATAATAAGAATTTTACCGTCTCCGACATTGAGATATAGTTTAATTGGTCCCTAGAGGGGTTTTGAGGGACGATTATTTCGGAGAGTTATTCGTAGGAGAAAAATGTAACGACGGTAAAATAGTAAATTTTAGCTAGTAAAAGGTAATTTTTATTAGGGTATTTTATTTTGGGGTGTTAAATTGGTGAAGTTGGGTATTTTTATGATATTGGGCCAGCTTGGTGTGAGGCCCAAACCCATTTTTTTTCTTTCTCTTTTCTCTTCTCCCTTTCTCTCTTCTCTCTCTCTCTTTCTCTCCCGATGCTCTCCCTCTCTTCTTCCCGCTGCCGGATTCTTTCTCCGTCGTTCGCCACCGTCCGGCCAAGCCAGGCCGCTGGACTGGTTCCGTTCGGACCCCCGCCGTTCCCTCTCTCTTTCTGGGTCGGTGACCGGCCGGTTGCGCCGCCGAACGGGGAGGAAACTCCCCTAGCAGTCGATTGCCCTTTTCGCCGGAGCTCCCTCCTCCGGCCACCAAAGCCGGTGATCTTTGGCTCGTTTTGATGCTCTCCTCCCGTGCAACAACCCCTCCAAAAGGCTCGATCCCTCTTGAGCTCGGTAAGGAGAAATTCGAAGTTGAAATTCTAGGGCTTTTAGGATGTTTTCGTTCAATTGACCTAGTTAGGCTTGAAATTGGACTTAGTGATAGTTATGAAAGTTGTTTGGGATGATGAGAGGAAGATTATGTTAAAATTTGGTAGAAATTGGACGTCGCCGGAATCGACCTCCGGCCGCCGCTGCCGGCGGAGCCGCCGCCGCCGTTTTGGGGTTTTGTATAATTTTAAATGTGTAATAATTAGAGGAGTTTAATGAAGTGAATTGTGGAATTTTCGGACAAGTTTTGAATAGGTTTGTGAATTTCCGAAGTTTGGTATTTTGGCAGTTAAATAATGTATAATCCGGCCGTAGGATTTAAATCAATTTCTGGGAAAGGTTGTATTTACGACTGCCGAGTATGATATAAAAGTTTGGATCATTTCGATTTAAGAATATCGAAGTTAGGCAATGATGAGCGTATTTATGGCTCACGATTAATTTTGCCTATTTATCAATATTGGATTTTTAGTGGGAAATTAATTATACATTTGGAACAGGACGTGAGGAGACTCAAATTGGAGAGACCTCGGATCGACGTCAGGCTTAGGCCTAAAGTTGTGAGTGGACCTTTGTTTTAAATAAAAAGCATGCGATGAATGATTTTATTTCTTTTGATGAGATTATTAATTTCTCGCCCATTTGGCAATTTTTCCTCCTTTGGAGAGATCCCGAAAATGAGATTTTCGGTGGATATATATGTTTTTGATTTTATGAGAATAGTATGTATATAAATGCTAGCTAGCCATACGTGCTTGGTCTGTCATAATGAGGTAAAATACCATTATGGCGTGTCGTGCGTGTTAGACACAAGCGTCATAGCCCTATATGAAAACTTCTTTCTTTTTCGGTTTATTTAGGTTTTCATATAGGGAGTCCACACGTATATGTACACCGTCCCTTTTCGGTCATAATGAGGAAAAAATACCATTATGGCGCAACGTGAGCGTTAGACGCCAGCGTTGTAGCCTTGTATGAATTTCTATTTTTCTGAATTGTTTCTAGGATTCATACAAGGACTCTGACGAGTGTAGATACATACGAATATATATGATTATATATAGTTAGTCTGAGAGGCTCCATTTTATTTGAGTTTGTGACTAGTCAGTGCTAGTCGTGAAATTGCCAGTTTATGAGTTGAACACTTTTGAGCTGCCGCATGCAGTATATTTTCTTTGAAATTAAAATGGGAATGCATAATATTTTGTTATTAAATTATTTTTGTCCACTCACTCTAACGTTATTAAATGTCTTCCCCTGGGCCCTTCGTTTTAAAATGCCCAGTCTGTAGGATTGCATAGTTGAGATCGGGCGTACATGGAGAAGAGGCATAATCAATAGTATAGCTTCCGCTCTTTTCTATTTATTTTTAGTTCATTTCCTCTCAAATAGAGTTGCTCTGAATATGTGGTTGTCGTATATGATACTTGTTAGATTAGTAAATCTATATTGGGAGAGGTTGTGATTTGTGGGGAGCACGAAGGCTCCATGAGTCTATAAGGTTGGATTTGGAACCTTTAGACGTGTTTGCAGGTTTTGGTTTGGAAGGGTTATCCATTTCCAAGGGAGATTGTACCGAAGTTAGCGGTAAATCTTTCCTTGGAGGTGGTCCCCGCACGATTTACTCCAGGTTTAGGGTGAAATTCGGGGTGGGTCGTGTCATTTCTGATAAGTGCATCCTTAAAGATTCAATTTTCTAAGTTATACAAACCAAAATCAAATGAATTGAGGCATAGTCTTCCATCTGTAACAAGAGATGTTCATTAGACTATGCTTGTAAAACTATCCAAACAAAACCCTGAAACAAACAACAAGGTTGCTAACAATAAAATTGTACATACCTGATAACTACCAAACTTTTCCATTGAATAATAAATTGAAACTATTACCAGACCTTTACCAAAAGAAACAAAAATAATAACTAGTGCAATACTACTTTCTGAGTTTCTGAACATTGATCTTCTTGCATTCTTAGAAGCAAAATCATCAATTAAACTTTCATAATCAAGCTTTTCCAGAAATTCTTTTTCAATTGAAATCAAAGCCAAATCATTTAGTCTTTCTTGTGACATGGTTGATCGCAAGTATGATTTCAATATTTTTAGTTTTGAAAAGCTTCTTTCGACTGATGCAACTGTAATAGGAATTGTCAACAAAATTCTATATGCAAGACAAGTAGTTGGATAACAGTTTGCTCTCTTCAAGAAATTTAGTATTGCACTAGTTGTATCATGTAAATCTTCTTGTAAATATTTTTGTAATAGTTGCAATTCATTAAATAAATCCTCACCTTCAATGTCTGAAATGTGGTCATTCTGTAACTTTTGTTCAAGGTTGTTGCAGCTTGTCTTCAACTCTTCAGCATCTAATGATTTTAACTTCTTTGTTGTGAACAAGAAGTCAAAGGTCTCTTCATATTGCATATATTGTTCAAACCACCTCTCCAATGAACCGATTGCTTAATCAATTATGTATACAAAGTAATGAATTCTAAAGGATTCTTCAGCTGATTCTTCATGGACCGGTTTAGTTGGTTCAGTGGCAATCTCAGCAATGGAAATCTCATCAAAATGTTTTTTCTTACGGACTCTTCTTTTTTTCTTTAGCTCAAGAAACACTGGATCAATTTCCAATTCAGCAGCAATTTCTTTGGCACAATTCAAAGCCTTCTCAAATTCAACTTCTCGGTACTCTTTAAAAAAAGCAATCAATGCATGCACACTATCCATTGCCACATCAATTCGCATATTTTCAGATTGTAATTCTTTGCTGACTATATTAACTTTAGCCAAGATGTGATACCAAATTACCATGCCTACAATGAACTCATATTTTCCAAGTTCATCCTCTGCTAAACAAGTAGCTTGACTTTTAATACTTGAATCTGTCTCATTCTTGGCAAGATCAAGTAGAGCTTCTCTTATTTCAGGAGCTTGAGTCACAATTGCTTTCACACTGTCAATTATACTTTCCCATCGTGTAGTTGACAAAGATTTTAGAGTGAAACCTTTTTCCGATATGTTGTTTGTCAAAATCTTCCACCTTTTTGTAGAATCTGCAAACAATATATAAATACGTTGAACAACTCCAAAAAACAAGTCTGCTTTACCACAACATTTTGCTACATCGGATAGAGTCAAATTGAGAGAATGAGAACCACAAGGTGTATAAAATGCTCTAGGATTGATGTCCAAGAGCTTCCTTTGCACACATTTGTGTTTCCCTTTCATGTTTGACCCGTTATCATAGGCCTGCCCTCTAACATTATCAATATCAAGATCAAGATGGTGTAGCACATTTTGCAACTCTTCAAACAAACCTTGACCAGTTGTGTCATTCACAACCAAAAACTCTAGAAAATACTCGTGTACCTTTATTGGAACTGTAGAGACATCAACACACCTTAATACCAACGTCATCTGTTCTTGCTTGCTCACATTAGGAGTGCAATCGAGTATTACTGAAAAATACTTGTCTTCTTTTATTTTTTGTAGGATTGAATCTTTAATTTCAGAAGCTATTGCCTTTATCAACTCATTTTGCATCTTGTGACTTAGATAATGGTACTGAATCTCATGATTCTGTTTCCTTCTGATATGCTCCTTCAAGGTTGAATCCCACTCAGCAACCATTTCAACTAAAGCCATAAAATTTCCATTACTTTCTTCATAGATTCTCTCATTACTTCCACGAAATGTCAAACTCTGTTTAACCAAATATTTTACTATTGCAAACAATCGTCGCAGTACCTTCCTCCAATGTTTAGTCGTTTTTGCTGATTTGGTGCTGCAAAACTTTGTCAATGACTTGATTACTTTCCAGCCTTGAACTTAAATCCACCCAAATGAACATATTGTTGACATGCTCTGGACTTCTCTCATGTGTTTTCAAGCTGAAAGCTAGATGTCCCCAATCTCTTAATCCATCATGTGCTAATTGACTTGGTAGTGGTTTGTTCTTGAACAATTTACAACAGAAGCCAAAGGCTTTGTCAAAATCCTTTGAATACACAAGCCAATCTCAATGATGCTTCTCTCCATTTGGTAAGTACTTACTGTAAAATTCAGAGGAGAAACGTCTTTTCAATCCATCTTTGGGACCTTTCCCTGTTAACATGTCTCTTACCGGACCATTTTTCACCAATAAGTCCCTCCATTTAGCATCAAGATTATCCCAATTTCTAGGATCATTGATGTTCAACGGAATATCACCATCATTACCGTTCAAACTAGGCTCCTCTACAGACACATCTTCTTGTTCTTCCATAGGTTCCTCCTGCATGTGATCCTCCATATTTTCAGCATCATCTTCTTCTTCTATAGGTTCTTCTTGCATAAGATCCTCCACATTATTTTCAACATTATTGAAATTCATATCATTCTCTTTAGACTAATTCTCTTCACATTGTGGTCGTTTGAAAACAAATTTGTCCATAGCTCCACTTTGACTTTTCTTGAAGCACTCTTCTTTTCTCTTTTTTGGCGTTTGGCATGGCCGGACTCAAACTTCCTAGCGGGAGGCATTCTACTGATTCGCATAAGAAAACCAAAAACAAAAAACGATCCATGATTCAATATGTAACTAACTAACTAAATTACATAAATATAGAGTAAATGAATGATTGCAAAAGAAAACAAATTGAAGTAGTGATTGTATTAGACAAATGCAGAAACACCAACAATCTATGTTCTATTCGGTAAAGTTTATAGAGCAAACTCAGCAGAGCTGCAATCTATTCTCTATTACTATATTCTCTACATGTTCAGTGGTGATGATTGATGAAAGATCAACAAATTCTACTCTTTGATGAACAATCAACAACTCAAGAAGACAAGCAGTCAAGGAAATCGATCAAGAAAGAAGAATAGTAGAACAGTAGAATAATTTTAATGAAAAACAAAAGAAATTAACATCTAAAAGAGAAATATGAGATTACCTTTGTAAATAATATATTAATAATCCAACACTCAATTGCTTTCGATGAAATATGATCTTTTGAGAAATCCACACAAAAGCAGTCACAGGCTCCAAATCTAAACAGTTTCCTCGGGAAACATTTTGGAATTAGGATCCTCTTTGATTTTTAATCTCAACCGTTGGATCGTAACCCTACATTAAAGACCTCACGCATCAGCGACGTCTTTAATTCCTCATTTTCCGTCATCGTTCTCAGTCCCCTTCTCCTTCTCATTAAAAAATAAAATAAAAAATAAAAAATCCCCTTCTCCTTCGATGGGTCTCACTCTTTAAATCCAGATAGCCAGCGGCAGCCACTCGAGCGCGACCTGTATACGTGAAGCCGATCCAGAAGATATTAGCCGATTCATCTACTTTCTGCAACTGAGATCCAGTTGATAGGGTTCTTCTGTAGCTTCAAGCCCGGAACATTTCACTGAGCAAGGGTAAGTGTTTCCCCTTTCATCTTCCGATCAAAGCTCTTACACCCAGTATTAGATTTTGTATGAACGATAAGGCTTGTTTAAAATGATTACATCAGTGCTCTCAATTTGATCTTGATTTTGGGTTTTGAAATCAGAAATGAAAAGGGTGGCCAGAGTGCGAGAAGATCGGATCAGCGCATTACCAAAAGCCGTTATTTGTCACATACTCTCCTTCCTTCCGACATTAGACTCCGTGAGGACTACTGTTTTGTCTAAGAGATGGAACAACATGTGGGCTTCTGTCACCAGTCTAGACTTCGACGATGACAGAGATGATGTTAGATATTTTTTCAGGTTTGTTAACTGTGTACTTATGTTCCGTGACTCATCAAACATCAAAAAATTTCAACTTAAGATTAGTGGCGAATTGCCCGGAATTGACGTGGATTGTGTTGAAGATTGGATTTGCGCTGCAGTGAGACGCAATGTGGTAGAGTTTCATTTAAAATTGTACTATAGGATCCCTCGTAGTGTTTTTACATGCAAAACAGTGAGGGGTTTGAGACTTGAAGTTGGTGGTAGTCCCATTCATTGGGATTATCCTTCTGTGTGTTTCCCAACTCTCAAGTTTCTTCATGTAACAATGGAACGTCCTGAGTACGAAGTACCGGAAATGGTTTTCTCTTCTTGCCCTGTTGTTGAAGATATGATCATTGATGGGTCGGCCAATAACGACAATTATGATTTCAATATCTGTGCACCTGAACTGAAATCATTATCGGTATGTTTGGCAGATCCTAGTGATCAATATGAGAACAACTTTCAGTTTAATGCTCCAAAACTTGAAAAGCTTGTGCTTGAGAGCGTTTTCTTGTCAAATTATAATTTGGAGACTGTGAAATCCCTAGTCAGTGCTAGTATCACCTTCGATGCCATTTCTGCTTATGAATTTGAATCCTTTCCAACTCGTGCAACTGCCCTCCTGGCTGGAATCTCCAATGTCAAATGTCTGTCTCTTTCAACTCATTCCTTTGAAGTAAGTATTATCGTAACTTCTATTCTCTTGCATGACATAATCTAGGATAAAAGCATTATCACTCTTTATATGCTGGATATGTAAAAAAAAAGTATTGGTCACTACTTTTAGAAGTTTGACCTGTGTATAATATAAGTACTAGAATGGTCATGCCATTAATATGTAAAAAAGAAAAGAACATGCATAGTAAATATACAATTATACATTGCCGTCATCTCTTAATAATCCTTTTTATTGTTCTTAGTATTCCTGTTGTTTTTGTCATGTTTATGTTATCTGGGAAATTATGGATTATGATGGAAACAGTATGTTATCATTGTTATGTGTAGAAATTTTATACTTTTGATATATTTGAGTTATTGATAAATATATCTGTCCTGTAGGTTTCATATCTACCTGCTTTTAATAATTTGAAAAAATTGGATCTGCTTCTTCATAAATGCAAGTATTGGGAGTTGCTGGCAGAGCTTCTCTACAGGGCACCGTATTTGGAAGATATGGTTCTGGAAGATGCAAGTGATTTTTTCTTTTTCGGGCAGAACTAAAATGTCTTTATACTTGTATTTAGTTGTTGTAAACTTGTAAAGCGCCATTCCAAAATTTGACTCAACATTTAATCCATCTTTTCTTGCCAGAAAACCGTATGTGATAATGAATATTCAGAGCTTCCATGGAATCCACCAGAGGCTGTGCCTATATGTTTGTCGTCACACCTAAAGACTATCACAATTAAAGGATTCAAGGGATCGAGGGTTGAGATGGGTGTGGCAAAGTATTTGTTAAACTCTGGTCAAGTTTTGATTAAGTTGACACTTTATACTGGGTTTCTGTATACTGAAGCTGAGGAGATGAAAAAGGAGTTTTTGATGTTTCATAGAGCGATGAGTTGTCAAGTTGAGTTTATCAAGATGTGATTTTTGTAAATCAAAATTTGTGTTCATTTTTTTTGTTGTAAAAGGTTAAAATTTGTTAAAGCATTGATGAAACTGGATATTTATATTATCTGTATGTTTCTGTTTTATTCAATTTTTGTGTTTCTTTGAATTCTTTTATGTTAATAGTTGCTTACATATCATTGCATTTATATATCTTAATGGCAAAAAACTTATACATTCCATGACTAGTCAGGATAAGTGATATCTCACCTGCTTCTGAGTTGATCATGAAGTTACTGAGAAATGTTGAGCTGTTACTAATGGTTATGCTTATAATGTCATTGGGAATTTTTGAGCTTGTAGGTATCTGGACTAAGCAGTCCCCAGTTTCAGATATGCTGTACAGTCTGAAGTTGTGTCTGTCTTGAACTCTCGGTAACTACTAATATATCTTCTATCAACCTTATTGCTTCTACCATTTTCTGTTACATTCTCTCATGAACCTTCCTAATCTCCGGAACTGTGATTAGTTATATAACTTCGGGGTCATATCATCATTTCCTAATGCCGTAGTCTTCTTTGTTTAATCGACTGACATATATTTGTTCTAAACTCCAGTGGTTTCTGATAGAGATCCCAAGTTTGACTCCCCCCTCCCCCAAGTTTAAACCATATAGTCTTGTATTGATTTCTATGTTTAAACCATATAGTTTTGTTTAGAAATGTCTACATATCCATGACTAGATGGCTAAATGAAATCAACTGGTCCGTGCCTAATCTTTCATCTCATGGGATTAAACTAAGGATCCTTAAACTAACTTATCTTGTTAGGTCAGTAGTAAATTAAAAACCATTTTACTATGGGGATCAGTTGGGATGGGTTACTAGAGGCTTTGTGTCGTAGTTTGTTGTTTCTTTTGATGTATCGAAAAAAATAAGGGTAACTTTAGCCGTAAGTCCGTGACCTATATTTATTTATTTATTTAATTATTTTGATAGGTTTCAACCATGGGCTTAGAACTTAGAACTTAATATATACGGCCAACCCATAAGAGTTAACGTCTTCCCCACGGTTACACAGTTTGCCCTAGCTATATATAAAGCTTTGCTTACTAGCTCTAGCCTCTAGGTTTGGAGTCGGCTGTTTTACTCCTGCTGTGATCCCCATCAGTTCCCAGTTTCGGAGCCAAAGATGGTCGAACCATTCTCGTATACATTGCAGCCGCCGATCATATGGTTGCGCCTCATGACCCTACGCTTCCCACACCATGGATGGGTTTGATTACGCTTCCCACACCATGGAAGGGTTTGATTGATCCTTCCACAGGTAGGCTATATTTCTGGAACCCTGTAACTAACGTCACCCAGTATGAAAGGCCATCTGTCCCTCTAAATCATCATTATCAATTTTCCCTAGAGCAAGATCCATATCCATGGCTTCCTCCTCGTTACGACCGGCCACAACTCATCCAGTACTCTAACCAGTACCCAGAACCAATCGCCACATCGCATGCCCCCATATGCGACTCATCACCATCGATTCCGACTGCGGTTCAAGCTCCACACCGGGTTACCATTCCGATCAACCACCCACGACCCCTCCTTCATTCGTGATAGGATTAGTGGATTACCGGATGAGCTTATTTCTCACATACTTTGTTTTCTTCCAACAATATCTGCCGTAAGGACCAGTCTTTTGTCTAAAAGATGGAACAAGATGTGGACTTTCGTTCACCATCTAGACTTCGACGTAGACAGAGACATGAATAGAGAGAAGTCCCGTAATAAATTCGGTTTGGAATCCCGTTATGAGAGGTTAGTACAATCCGATTTGGAATCCCGTTTTGAGAGTTCAGTACAATTTGTATTTCTACTCTGTCTTCAGAGATTAGAAGTTTTCGTCTTAGATACGGGCTCAAACAAGAGAGCCTATTCAGCGCGGCGCACCCGGAAAATTTAACGGGGAGTGGTTGGCACGCGCTGTTTGTGTGATTGTGGATTTGTAGTGGCTGATAAAGTAGTCTGGGGTTCACATTCAAAACCAATTGGTAATGAGTGGGTTTGTGCGATTGTGGATTTGTAGTGGCTGATAAAGTAGTGTGGGATTCACATTCAAAATCAATTGGCAATGAGTGGAGTGACCCAAACCCTTATAAACCCACAGACAAGGCCCCAATTCCCGATGTGGGATATATATCTCAACACGCCCCCGCACGTGTAACGAATTTTCAAGCCTAACACGTGGACAACATTTTGGGTGACGTGGAGTGCGTGTGGACATTGGGCTTCAACATTGATACCACGATAAAGTAGTCTGGGGTTCACATTCAAAACCAATTGGCAATGAGTGGAGTGACCCAAACTCTTATAAACTCAGCAAAACCCCTAATTTCCGACGTGGGATATATATCTCAACAGTGGCCCTCTTTCTCCTGTTCCTCTCACTAAATCTGAGAGACCATTTGATAATCGTATCAGACGATATGCCTCTCTTCGACGATCGTCGATCGCCACCACTTCCAGTCGGTACGATCTCTCACTCTACTCTACTCCCTCTGATTTGATTTTCTAGGGGTTTACTGCTTCAGATTTTTCACTCTTCAAATTTCTAATCAATCCCTCTGATTCCGTTTCTCTTTTTCGATTGGCGTTAATGGAAGCCAGGCCATTCGAAATTGCTTCATCTCTGGCCTTACGAATTTGCTTCAGAGGTACCTCTTGATTCAGTTCATTGATTTATATAGTTTGTCATGGACTTGTATAATTTGTTAGCTGCAGAATCCAATCAATTTAAGTGCAGCAGTGATTCATGTTTTTATCAAGTATTCCTTCTGTTAATTTTATGAGAGTATTGTTGTTGTTGCACAGGTCATAACATAGATTTTACTTGGAATTTAGACATTTGTTTGCACCTTGACCTTGTTTTCATAGTCAAAGCTAAATAAAATCATTTCTGAATTCAAGTCAATTCAATGAATATGACGTAAACTGAAACAAAATCAATTCTTAGTATGCTTGCATTTGTTTCTATATAGTGAAATTAAGACTGAAAAGCATATTCTGGAAGCTGCATCTAAGCATCTGTAGCCCTTGTTGCTTTACTAGTAGCTGTTCTTCTTCATGATAATATGAAATACTGATGCATATTATGCATTCTGTGCCTGTATTTTTCAGGAGAGGGCTCATGAATGTTAAAATTTGGTACATTGCTCTTACAATCTCTTTACATGCTAGGTGCATTCTCTTCATATTTTCGCTATATGTTCATTTGTGTATAATCCTGCCTTTTGCTTCTCTAATATGTGTCGTGTTTTTGCATGCAAATTTATAGATGAGTTGACTATAGACTCATGCCTTTTGCTAGGTGCATTCTCCTCATATAGATCTTTTCTATTAACATAGCTACATGGATTTTACTGTAGGGTAGCTGACTTTGATCTGAAATAAGAGGATGTCTTGGTCTATACAGCTCTTGGTAACGGCGTGAATAACAAAGAATCAATAGATATAGCCTAAAAAGATCTCTGTTACACGTGAACAGTTAGCCATATGATCTTAACATCTTATAGAGAAGTATTTTTCATTTGTGAATGATCTGTAATGTTTCTTTTGAGTATCAATGGTATTCACAGTTTGAAATGTTTCTTTGAGTATTACTGGTGTTCATTGCTTGTAGTAAACTCAAACATTAATTTCAGATTTGCTTTTACATCTGTAGTATCGTATCTTGTGTACAGAGAACATTGCGAGGTTCATCTGATGATATTGGATGGTTGCAGTGCATTCCTAGCATGCCTTATGTGATGATGGTACATAAAGATTCTTAGAATTGCTTGCAGGAATAAGGTAAAAGGTATGTTAATGTAATGTGTTTGATATGAAAAACATACTGATTTGACAAGGGGATCCCATCTTTAGTTCTACTATTACCAGTGCCTAATTTTAGCTGCTGTGGTTAATAATAAAGATATGTATAAAGATGAGCCATGGCTTTGCATTATTATGGTCTTCTCTTCAGGCACACCATTATTCAAACCTCCAACCGTCTTTAATGTTTCTATCAATATTCATATATTTTTACATGCAAAATTGTTTTTACAGAGTGATCTTTATGGGTTGCTGCTTTACAGTGGTCTATTTGTCAAGACCACTTTAAGAAAATTTTCCAACACTTGCCTAGGTAATCTGCACCTCCATAAAGCAGGCATCTATGAAAAGGCTATATCGGTTTTATTCTTTGCAATTCATTGTGCTAGTATATTACATAGGAACTATATAAATCGTCACTTTGGTTCTCTTTCATTTTTTCATTTTTTTTCGTCCTTTATCGTAGTTCTTGTTTAAGGTGAAGGTAGTAAGATATTACCTTCAAAACTCTTCTCTGTTAGGAGATAGGTTATTTATTTGTTTGCAACTCCAATAGTCAGAAGTTGTGTATGTCCTTACCTAAGCCCCAACATTGTAATAAGTTTAATCTCTCTGTTGTCTGTTATTTTCTACTACTAACATAGCATGGGTTTTATTGTAGGGTATCTGACTATGATCTAAAAGAAGAGGATGTCCTAAACTAAGCAGCTCTTGGTAACAGGGGGACTAACAAAGAATCAATAGATAGCCTAAAAAGGACCCTGTTATATATGGATTTCTGTGTATTTCCTTTTGTTTTGTAATTGCTATTGAGATTGGATATTGACATTTGTATATATGGATTTGCAAATTTAATTAATAGATTGAGATTCATGTCTTATGTTCATTTTGCCTAGTTGGAGTACTGATCTAGCAATATGGTCACTACGACCACGCTAGTGAAACATACCAAATTTTGCAATTTAGTGACCATCGGACAGCACTGCAATGTGGCTACTAATGTGGTATAACTTGTTTAGTAGGTTATATGCAAGTGTACATCTCTGTGAACCACCTATACGGAGAAAGCAATATTTTCAAAAATCTTGTGAAATAAGATGTTATCGGTACGGTGAAATACGACTATGGTTGAAAAATAACATATTTCCGGTAATGTTTGGTCTCCGATAGAAGCGGTCAACCCTAGTTACGCTTATGCTTCCCAATAGAGGCCCTATTGTCGGGAGGTGAACGTCCATAAATTTTTACATGGGTGGTTACATCTCATCAATGTGAGAGTTTTGTGTGTGAAAGAATCAACCAAAGTAGGTTATATAGTGGTAGATAAGAGCGTTTTCGTTAATAAGTGACGTTGGTTTAAGGTTGACCACGTGGATCGATTGCCATATTTTATCGAAAACAAGTGAATTTTTTTCCATAGCCGTATTTAAGTACACTGATAATATCAGACGGTTGAATTTTTATTTTTTGAAATTTAGCCAATTGGAACCACAACGTGGCTACTAATGTGGTCTAATTTGTTTAGTAGGTTATATGAAAATATACATCTTTGTGAACCAACTATACGGATGAAGTAATATTTTCAAAAATCTTATGAAATAGGATGTGATCGGTATGGTGAAAGAGGGTTATGGTTGAAAAATCATATATTTTGGTCCCTGATAGAAGCGGTCAACCTTATTTACGCTTATGTTTTCCTATGGGGAGCCCTGTTGTCGGGAGGTAAACGTCCCTAAATGTTTACATAGGTGGTTACATCCCATCAATTTGAGAGTTTTGCGTGTGGAAGAATCAACCAAACTAGGTTATATAGGGGTAGATAAGAGCATTTTCGTTAATAAGTGACGTTGGTTTAAAGTTGACCGCATGGATCGAAAGTCAAACATTATTGAAAACAGGTGAATTTTTTTCCATAGCCGTATTTAAGTACGTTGATCATATCAGACAGTTAAATTTTCATTTTGTGAAATTTAGCCATTGGAACCACAACGTGACTACTAATGTGGTATAACTTGTTTAGTAAGTTATATGCAAGTATACATTTTTGTGAACCAACTATACGGAGGAAGCAATATTTTCAAAAATCTTGTGAAATAGGATGTGATCAGTATAGTGAAATACGGCTATGATTGAAAAATCACATATTTCCGGTAATGTTTGGTCCCCGATAGAAGCGGTCAACCTTATTTACGTTTATGCTTTCTTATGAGGCGCCCTATCGTCGGGAGGTGAACGTCCTTAAATTTTTACATGGGTGATTACGTATCATCAATGTGAGAGTTTTGTGTGTGGAAGAATCAACCAAACTAGGTCGTACATGAGTAGGTAAGAGCGTTTCCGTGTGATAAGTGACGTTGGTTTAAGGTTGACCACATCGATCGACCAGCCAACCGTTATCAAAAACAGGTGATTTTTCAACCACAACTGTATTTCACTATATCGGTCACATCTTATTTCACAAGATTTATGCAAATTTTGCATTCTGTATAAAGTTGGGCACAATGTTGTTCACTTGCATATAACCAACTAAATAAGTTATACCACATTAGTAGACACGTTGTGATTCCAATGACTAAAATCACAAAATGAAAAATCGACCGTCTGATGTGACCGTTATAATGAAACATGGTCATGGTAAAAAATTCAACTAGATTCGGCAACGTTCGGGGCTCCATCGAAGCGGTCAACCCTAATTCAATGTCATTTATCACACGAAAACGCTCTTACCTACCCCTAGTGGCCTATTTTGGTTGATTCTTTCATACACTAAACTCTCACATAGATGAGACGTAACCACCCATGTAAAAATTTAGAGACGTTTACATCCTGACAATAAGGTTTCCCATAAGGTAGATTAAGCGTAAAAAGAGTTGACCGCTATTATCGGGATCCAGACATTACCCGAAACATATGATTTTTCAACCAAAGATGTATTTTGCTATACCGGTCAAATCCTATTTCACAAGATTTATGCAAATTTTGCATCCTGTATAAAGTTGGGCACAATGTTGTTCACTTGCATATAACCAATAACTAAACAAGTTATACCACATTAGTAGACACGTTGTGATTCCAATGACTAAAATCACAAAATAAAAAATCGACCGTCTGATGTGACCGTTATAATGAAACACGGCCATGGTAAAAAATTCAACTAGATTCGGCAACGTTCGGGGCTCCATTAAAGCGGTCAACCCTAATTCAATGTCATTTATCACACGAAAACGCTCTTACCTACCCCTAGTGGCCTATTTTGGTTGATTCTTCCACACACTAAACTCTCACATAGATAAGACGTAACCACCCATGTAAAAATTTAGAGACGTTTACATCCCGACGATAAGGTTTCCCATAAGGTAGATTAAGCGTAAAAAGAGTTGACCGCTATTATCGGGATCCGGACATTACCTGAAACATGTGATTTTTCAACCAAAGCTGTATTTTGCTATACCGGTCAAATCCTATTTCACAAGATTTCTGCAAATTTTGCTTCCTGTATAAAGTTTGTTCACAATGTTGTTCACTTGATATAACCAACTAAATAAGTTATACCCCATTAGTAGGCACGTTGTGATTCTAATGACAAAAATTCTCAAAATGAAAATTTGACCGTTTGATGTGATTATTATAGTGAAACATGGCTATGATATTAAATTCAACTGTATTCGGTAACGTTCGGGGATCGATCGAAGCGGTCAACCCTAATTCATCTTCACTTATCACACGGAAACACTTTTACCTACCTCTATGTGACCTAGTTTGGTCGATCATTCCACATGTTAAACTCTCACATAGATGAGACGTAACCATCCATGTAAAAATTTGGAAACGTTTACGTCACGATGATAGGGCTCCCATAGGATATATTAAGCGTAAAAATGGTTGACCGCTTCTATTAGGACCCATACGTTACCCGGTGTACGTGATTTCTCAATCATAGTTGTATTTCATTATTCCGATCACATCTTATTTCACAAGATTTTTTAAAATTTTGCTTTCTCTGTATAGTTGGTTCACAAAGCTGTACACTTGCATATAACCTACTAAACAAGTTATACCGCTTTAGTAGACACGTGGCTTTTCAAAGTAATAAATATGTTAAAATAAAAATTCAACCGTCTGATATAGTCATGGTAATTACACAAGTCTATTGAAAAAAAATCCAAATCGGTTCGAACACGTTAGGCCACCCATCAAATCGGTCAAACTCAGTTCACCCTCATTTTTTACATGAAACACGATTGACTGATATCGTGCGAAACCCTATTTTCCCCTGTTTGCGATCCTAAAACTCGTATATATGAGATTTAAGAATCAAAGAAATATTTTGTTAAATTGACCATCCGGTGGTTAGGCTCTTCATAAAAACGCCTAAGCGTAACAAGGATTGACCAATTTTATCGTTAACCAAACGTTACCAGAATCTTTTGGTTTTTCAATCCTAGGCGTATTTCACTATTCCGGTCAAATATTATTTCACAAGATTTTTAAAAATTTTGCTTCCTTGTTGTAATTGGTTCACAATGATGATGTACATGACGTTTTTTGAAGAAAATGTCATGAAAAATAACACACCAACCAAAAATCAGATTACCTATAAATTTATTCTCGTTCCATGACATTTTAGAAATATCATAACCTTAATGACGTTTGAAAACGCCATGATGTTATATGGCAATTTGTTTAGTCTCAGGGATTTCATTCTCTCTCAAATTTAACTCCTCTTTCTTAATTTGCTTTCTCTCTCTCCCTCATCTCTTGAAAACCTAGATCCCAAACACCTACATTCCCTTCATTCTCTCTCAAATTTAAACCTCGATCGATCTACCAAAATTCCGCAGTCCACCATCTTCTCCATATTCGTACCCAAAGAGACCCCCCAATCTCTCTCTTCTCATCTCTTTAGTCGGCCACAAACCCTGTCGTTGTTCGTCCCCAAATCGGAAGACCCAGGAGTGATTTGAAGAGTGAGAAAAGCGAAAGGGAAAACAAGAGAGGGAAGCAAAGACGAGAATGGAGGTGAAGCTGAACGAGCTGACTCAGAACTTCGAGCGATTCAAAGCGGCGGTGATCCGTAATGATTTCGATACAGCTTCTAATCTCTTTTCGGATCTGAAGGTATTACCCTAACTTTTTTTGCTTCAATTTGGACATGATTTGATAGCTACGAGTTGTGTTATTGTCTGCGTAGTGCTGAATTAGATGATCAATTTTGTGAATTTCAGCTATTTGGTTAGGTTTTTGTTTGAATTTGAGGTCTGTTGTTAAGGTTGCGGTGATTGGGAAGCATTTTAGGTCTTTTTGCTGTTTACAGATAAAGAGGGAGGAGATGGGTTTAAGGAGCAAGAGCTGAGGAGCCCAGACCTTGTGGCCTTGGAATACGCTAATCTTAATCTCACCCACAATGTTACCCATGTCTCTGTTTTTGTTTGTATACTCCTTAATGTTGTTGATAGGATAAAAAGTTTACATCTTTCAAATAAAGCTCAAATTTTTGTTGATGTTGGGTTGTCTTTGCAAGAACTGGGTCATGTGAGAATCATGCAACATGTGAACCCTCTTAGCTCTTCTTTAGCTGTATGTGACTCTCCAAGGTGTTTTCTATTTTTTTTTTTTACATATAAATAAAGTTTGTTAGCTGCAGATGATAGTTCTCATGTAATTTTCGATAATAGTTACCTATTGAAGGATGTTGTTAATTGGGTAGGTACTTGTGGAAGTACCTGATTGGAATCAAGTGTTCACTGACCCAACATTGCCTCTCATGGTGGACATTGGAAGTGGTACAGTTTTCATGCTTATCTGTAGTTGTAGTCCTAGGGCTTCTTGATGTTTTTTGTTTACATTTCGGTTCTTTAATATAATAACAAGAATCACCATTTCAAAAATAGAAAATGGCAATTTCTTGACGATTTTATAGGTCATTACTTTGAATCCGGTAGCGTTGAACACTTGCATACATACCAATTACAGAGGAAGCGAATGATAAAAAATTAGTGTGATTCTCTTACTGTTATAAACTAGTGTGATTCTGTTGTCGCTGCATGCATACCAGTTTTTATTTTTATTTTTTATTTTTTTACTGTTATAAACTAGTGTGATTCTTCTCTGAAAGTAGGTTGCATTCTCTATGGGTTTAGATTTTAGTTTGTCAATTGAATATAAACCTACTTATATTAACTGCTGTGATTTTTCTCTGAAAGTAGGTGGCAATCAAGGAGGAGGGTTCTGGTTCACGTGTAAGGTAAAGCTTATTTGGTGTGAACACAGTTTGAGCTTTTGATTAATGATTTTACGTGATTTAGTGTGCAATATATATATGTAAGTGAATGGTTTAAATCTTGCAGCTGCAGAAAATAGACAATGTCCCCTTTACCTTCTATTCTGTGAATGAGACACACCCCAATAAGCTTGGGGATCAAATTTCTGATGCAGTGCTTGAATTTTCTTGATGTAAATGTATAAGCTTTGTAATTTAATTTCCTGTGCAGTGCTTCAATTTTCTATTGTATGATTTTACGTGATTTAGTGTGAAATATATAAAGTATTTTTAGATTCTTCAATGAAATATTGTAGATGGGTATCTCTTTTGTTTATAGCACTAGAGCTTTGTCATTATGTTGTGGGTATTTTTTGGTAACTGAATAATTGATTTTCTGCATTTGATCATAAAATCGATCCATAATTTTTTTTTAAAGCTGAAAAAGAATTCATGGCGTTTTTTAAATATCATGAAAGTTCTTTTTATGACGTCTACGAAACGTCATAAGTTTTACGGCGTTTTTGAAGCGCCGTTGATAAGACTTTTAATGGCGTTTTCAAAACTGAAAACGCCATAGATTGTTTTTAACGGCGTTTTAAAAAATGCCGCAAAAAGGACGGCGTCGAAAAACGTCATGAAATGGTTTCCATGACGTTTTTCAAATGCCGTGGATGACCTTCTGTACAGTAGTGTAAGTCTACTAACGTTTATTATTTTCTATGGGGATCCCTATCGTCAGGAGGTTTAATTTCACAAATTTTTACATGGGCAGCTGCATCTCATCTACGCGAGAGTGTGTGTGAGGAAGAATCGGCCAAAATAAGTCAAGAAAGGGTGGGTAAGAGCGTTTTCGTGTAATAAGTGACGTTGGTTGAAGGTTGACCGCGTGGATCGAGACCTAAACGTTATTGAAAACAGGTGAATTTTTTTTCATAATCGTATTTGAATACACTGATCATATCCAAAGGTCAAGTTTGAACTTTTTTAATTTGTCATTGGAACCACATCGTGCCTACTAAAGTTATATAACTAGAGTAATATGTTTTATGCAAGTGTAGATATTTGTGAAACAACTATATCTTGCAAATCAAATTTATAAAATTGTCGGTAAGATGTGATGGGTATAGTAAAATACGGGTATGGTAGAAAATTCATATATTTCCGATAACATTTGGACCCCGATCAAGACGGTCAGGAAAATATGGTTACATGTTAAGTTCACATAGTGAAATACAAGTTTAATATCATTGCAGCTCTAGAGAACCAAAGTTAATGCATCAACATTGCATATCAAATTCAAAGCATCAGATAGCACGGTCCTTGAGATTCCAGTCGAAGGCTACAAAGTCATATCTTCGTCTTTCGGAATTCAAATACAACGAGCCGTCTTCTGGACTCTAATCACGACGAAATAAGAGGTTGCGATGTGGCTCTCTTCCATAGAAGAAGACGATCGCTTCCATCGTCGATGATGGGCGAAACCATAAAGTTGAGTTTCTGAGGAGCGGATCCACATCCACTTACTTACCCTAGCTCCATCACTCGCCTACCTAACAGACCGCAAACGCCCAACTAACGGCTGAAGTCCACGTGCTCAAACGGACGGTGGAGATGTCGGGTGCGCTCTATAATTTTCGCTCAAATAATATGACACTTTCACTTCTCAATTGAGTGTTTGGGTTTCTGCTGCCCTCTGGCGCAATGTTGTTGAACTTGATCTTAAAATTGTTGCTTATCCTGATGAGCTACCTGAAAGCATTTTCTTGTGCAAAACCCTCGAGGTTTTGAAACTGTGGATATGTCAATCTATAGATTTTAGGCCTGAACCTCCTACATCAGGGTGTTTCCCAAGTCTCAAAATCTTCCATCTCACAGTCATAGTCTGATGAGAGCCTGGGAAAACTACTTTCTTATTTCCCTGTGCTCGAACATTTGAGCATACACGGACATGTGCCGTACTCTTACAATGAGTGTGACAATTTCAATGTCAAAGTTTCTGCCCCAGAACTGAAGACGTTGAAACAAAGTATGGAACGTGAGGAAATGAATAACTACGGGAGGAGAAATTATTATGAGAACCTTAAGCAGAACAGGTTTTGTGTCGATGCTCCAAAGCTTGAAAAGCTTGAAGTTATACAGATTCCTCTGTCAAATTATATTTTAGAGAACCCAAAATCCGTAGTCAATGCCAGTATTGCATTCAAATCCCTTGCTGAAGAAGAATGGCCTTCCTTTCCGGACCGTGCATATCAGCTTCTGACTGGAATATCTAATGTTGAATGCCTCTCTCTTTTAGATCAACCATTCGAGGTAATCAAGCATATACTAACCCTTATTTTCTTCATAAATCTTTATTGTTGTATGTTAGTAGTTTTCTAATTTCTAGATGGCTGTTTGTGTGATCACCACTTCCACTAATTTTCCCCAGGCTTCAAACCTCCCTGTTTTTGGTAATTTGAACCAATTGAGGCTGGTTCTCCGTGATCGTAATAGCTGGGAGTTTCTAACAGAGCTGCTTCACAAAACACCAAATCTGGAAGATCTAGATCTTGTGTTGGAAGATGCAAGTACATTTGTACCGTGTATAAGTATGCGATATTGTTACCATATTTTCTTGAAGTGAATTCTAATTTCATGAGCACTTATCCTTATCCTCAGGGAACCGAAGGCGAGAAAGATGATCCAGAACGACAATGGACTCCACCTGAGCTTGTGCCCGACTGTTTGTCATCAAACCTCAAGAGAATCTCCATAAGAGGATTCAAGGGTCTACAAGTTGAAAGGCAACTAGCAAAATACATGTTACTGAATGGTCATCATTTGAATAAGATGACGATTTTTTATACATGCATGTTAGAGAAGGAAGAGTCTTGCAAAGATCTTTTAACCTTTAAGAGGGCAATGACTTGTCAATTGGAATTGGGAGCTGAAATTTACTCTCCTCCGATTACAATCCACACCCCAACTTCTGGTTTTAAGAGTTGAAAAATCACAAATGCCCATTTTCGTTTAGCCTTCATGAAAATAGTCTGAAACCACCCGCTCCTCCTCTTGGTTGGTAATTTATGGAGTGCAAATTTCAGCACCCCTGGAATTTAGGGAGATGCAATTTTAGAAGAAGATTTTATTTTGAGTGTAAAACAGGGAGATGCAATTTTAGATCTTATATGGATGTCTTTTAGAAGATTTCGTTTTGAGTGTAAAAAATCTCGTATTTTTAAGGTATTACATCAACGTGAATAAGAACTGTGGTCATGATAATATGACAAAAGTTGATCTATATAAATTTTTCATCAGTGATGCGAACATACGTTACAAATGAAATGACAAATGTAAAGATGATATCAATTTTTATAAATTCTTGCACTGTTTACATAAAAAAAATGTCGTTTAAAACCAGAGCGCCACTACGTTGAAGTTGTTCTTCGTACTATTCTTCTTCATTCTCCTTCTATCATCATCTAATCATTAAAAATGCCAAAAAGAAAAGGAAATGATACAAGTATGTTAGACTAATCTAGACATATATATATAAAATATACATATATGAATATGATTATGATATATATATATATATATATATATATATATGAGAGAGAATTACTAGAAAGTACATCATTTTAGTTACACCATCATTTGCGGTAGGATATATATATATATATAGATAGAGTATGAGAGAGAATTACTAGAAAATACATCATTTTAGTTACACCATGGTAGGAGCCATTGCACCAAACCCTGCATCTAACAAATACATCATTATAATGAACCAAAATAAGCTTCGGACTTGTATATGTCTATCAAAGTGGACACAGATGAAGCACGAATCCATACAAATAATACTTTGATCCCACTTTGATCATCTTTACCAACCAGACACCACTTTGGACTTTGGTCATAAAACTCCAAATTTTGTAATCAAAGCTTTCTACACTAATCATTTGGTTACATCTTGCTAAATGATTACTGATGCATACTTGGGTTTAAATTTAGAAGATATGATTAAGTTTATAATCCCAGTTTTCTCTTTAAACAAAGGCTATAGCTCTGGTGAGCTAACTTGTAACCAAAAGACAGCTTATAATCCCACTTTTTTCTTTATACTAATTACTCTCTTGAGCTCCAATATAGAAGTTGCTAATGATTATCCTAGTAGCAAACTAGAAATGCAGCTCCTTGCTGTAACCCAGAAAGTTCAATAAGCACGATTTCACAACTTCACTCCTCGATCAATGGTTAACAACATGGCCAACTAACTAAATATATGAGTGATTGTAGTATATATAGCTATATAGCTAGGGTAATAAGAGTTGCGATTTGCAAATTAGTTATTAGATATACACCAATTGTCATAATACACTACCAGAAAAAATGCTTTAGCCGACGAAAAAAAAAAACCAGGTCGACGAATCTTTTTTTCGTCGGCTAAAGTTCACTTTAGCCGACGAAATTTTCCTTCGTCGACTAAGAGAAATTTTCGTCGGTTATGGTAAACTTTAGCCGACGAAAAAAAAATTTCATCGGCTAAAGAATTTATTTCGTCGGCTAAAGTTCACAGACTATGGCCGACGAAATATTTAAAAGTTTAGCCGACGAAATTAATATGTCGTCGGCTAAAGTGCTTTATATTTGCGGATCTGGACAGCAGCAGCTCATCTGGGAAAAAAAACGGGAGAAGAAAAAACGGGAGAAAACGTTTGAGTGTTGTCGAAATCTGTCCATAATTAGTTTGTGGAGCCATATATAGGTACGTATATGTATATATATGTTGATTAATTGAGTTTTATTTGAGTTGATCGATTTTAAGTGTGATTGAGTTTATTGATTTTGATTGTGATTGAGTTGATTAATTTTGAGTACGTTGGATGTATATATATATGTGTTGATCTATTTGGTTGATGATTTGAATTGATAATATATATGAATTAATTTGTTGTTAATAAATAGTAGATATATATATATATATGTTAATTAATTTATATTAATATTATTGTGTTGATATAGTATGAAGTTGTTGATGATATATATGAGTTCATGATGATTTTGTGATGATGTTGATATATATATTGTTATGATCGAGTTGATTGATTTTGAGTATGTTGGATGTATATATATATATATATATATATATATATATACATATATGTTGATCGATTTGGTTGATGATTTGATATAATATATATGAATTAAGTTGTTTACAAGTAGTAGATATATATATATATATATATATATATATATGTTAATTAATTGATAATATTGTGTTGATGGTATATACCACAATGATGATTTTGTGATGATGTAGATATATATATATATATATATATAATATTGTTATGTAATTATTAAGTAGCCCGGTGTGTGAACTTCCGGGACAATAAGATGTACGGGTTGAAGAGTCATGACTGTCATATCCTGCTACAACGTCTCTTCCCTGTTTTCATTCGACCGTTCCTTCCCCGTCAGGTGGTGGAGCCGTTAGTAGAGTTGGCAAGATTCTTCCAGAAGTTATGCACACGGGAAGTGACAAAATCTAACCTCCGGGAAATGCAAAAGGACATCATTTATATCATGTGTAAATTTGAGAGGATATTTCCTCCAAATTTTTTTGACATCATGCCTCACCCGATGATCCATCTTCCCGAGCAATTGTTGCTTACCGGTCCAGTACACTACACTTGGATGTATCCCATGGAAAGGTACGTTTTTTACACTTGAATTCCTCAATATATATACATGTTCAATAATCATAACACTTTGCAACTTGATTTATAGGCAACTTGGAGACTACAAAGATTATGTGGCTAATAAATCCGCGCCTGAAGGATGTATAGCTGAAGCATATATTGCGCACGAGTGCGTCACCTACATGAAGTTGTATTTAGGAGCGTTGAAGGAAACAGACGAAGCCATGCCGGTAGATGTACCGAAGTTCACTCTTTCCATACTCTCCAGTGATGTTGAAGTTTATGGAATTTTACCATACTCCTACAAGTTGCAACCACATGAGCTAGTCATTGCCCACTGGTGGGTATTGATTAACTGTCCAGAAGTTGAATACTGGAAAGACATCCATCTATATTGTCCAGACATTCAAGGTGATCTCGAGTACCACAACATGGAGTTCGCAAACTATTTTGGCGGCTGGGTACGTAATTCAATATTTCTGTACATATTTATGTTTATTGCATAATTATCCATATTTATAGTTGAATGGTTGGTTGCAGATGAACCATACTCAATTTGATGGTCACCCAAATTGGTTGCACGAACTAAGACTTCTAGCGATGAAGCCGATAATGTCAAGAGTTTATCCGATGTGCAAGGTAAATGGCGTGCAATTTATATGTGAACAGAGAGACAGCAGACGGAGAACACAGAATTCTGGGGTGATGGCGCATGGTGGGCGGAATGGAGTTGACTATTACGGTGTTCTTGATTCAGTGGTGGAACTCGTTTACGGTAAAGGCATGACAGTGCACCTCTTCAAGTGTAGATGGTTTGATACTAGCCCGCAGAGCATGAAGACCGATCAGTACGGAATATTATCGGTGAACACTGCTACAAGTTCTTACGAAGATGACCCGTTCGTTTTTGCCACATCGGTAAAATAAGTGTTTTATCTTGATGACCTTGCTAAGGGTGACGCGTGGAAAGTAGTCAACCTTGTGCACCCTCGAAACATTTACCGGGCGGCTACACTTGGAGAGGCCGAAGACCAGGAAGAAGATGTTGCGTATCAAGAGCCCAACGCAATAGCTATTCCTAACTCCTTTACCGTTCGCCTTAATAATTTTAAAGCGGGTCGTTTGGTGCGAATTTGTGATGAAGAGCCAAGGCTTATTGATGTTGATCCAAATCAAGAAACAGACGAAGACTCTGGCGATGAGGAAAGGCATAGATTACCAGAAATTAATTCTGACACCGAAGAAGACTCATCGGATGATTCCGATTACGAGCCTTAGTTTTAATTTCTTCGGATGTAATACATTAATTTGTAATAAAAAAGATTGTATTACCTTCATTTCTAGTTTACATATGTTGAATTCATATTTCTGTTATTTTATATGAATTTTGGTGATATATGAACAGAAAATTAGTATGGTTTAAACCTTCTGTTTTAGGGTTTGTATTTTTTTACTTAAGCCGACGAAATACAACATAAGTCGTCGGCCTAAACTCTCTTAGCAGACGAATTATATTAAAAGTCGTTGGCTAAAACCGTTTTAGCCGACGAAGAATACTAGAAGTCGTCGGCTTAAAGAACTTATAGCCGACGAATTGAAAAGCAAGTCGTCGGCTAAAAGAACTTATAGCCGACGAATTGAAAAGGAATTCGTCGGCTAAAAGATCTTAAAGCCGACGAATTCAAATGAAAGTCGTCGGCTAAAACCATCTTAGCCGACGACGTATAGTAGAAGTCGTCGGCCAAAACCATCTTAGCCGACGAATACCCTAATATTTCGTCGGCTTTATTAATTTTTATATTTTTTTATTACCTAGTATAGCCGACGATGATTTAGGGTATTCGTCGGCTAAACCCTAAACTTTTTCTGTTACATACTATAGCCCTATCTTCGGTGGTTATTTTTAGTAAAATTTTTAGACGACTTATTGTGTCTCATCGATTTGAAAATATTTTCAGTTGAAGGTCCGGCCAAAATACGAAATTTAGATGGTCCAACGACCTTTTCCATGCATTTAGGGGTTTGACTTACGGGATTGACCGTCCGGATCGAGCACTTAACCTTGTCAGATCAAGTTGAATTTTTTCTCATACATGTATTTTATCATGATGGTCAGATCTGACCGTCGGATTTCCTTTTCTCAAGTTTGATCATCACAATCAGAACATGCCTACTAATGTTGTATAACTTGTTTACCCAGTGTTAAGTAAATGTTCCGTTTCAAAAACAAACTATACGTAGAACCTTCAAACGTGAAAAAGTCGTAAAATAAGACATGACCAGGATGGTGAAATACGTCTACGGTTGAAAAATCACGGTATTCCGGTCATGTCTCGGTGCCGATTGTTACGGTCAATGCAATTTTCCATTCTTTCTCCCTATGGGTAGCCCTATCTTCGGTGGTTATTTTACGTAAAATTTTTATACGACTTGTTGCGTCTCATCGGTTTGAAACTATTTTCAGTTGAAGGTCCGGCCAAAATACGTAATTTAGACAGTCCAATGACCTTTTTGGTGCATTTAGGGGTTTGACTTACGGGATTGACTGTCCGGATCGAGCCCTTAACCTTGTCGGATCAAGTTGAATTTTTTCCCATACATGTATTTTATCATGATGGTCAGATCTGACGGTCGGATTTTCGTTCTCAAGTTTGATCATCACGAGCAGCAGTCACAGTTTGACGAATGTTTAAAAAGTTATAAAGCCGACGAATTTAAAAGGTTATAGCCGACGAAATTTGTGTTTAGCCGACGAATTTCATAGGTTAAGCCGACGAATTTCAAAGGTTTAGCCGACGACTTTTACCTTAGCCGACGAGTTTATTATCTTAAGCCGACGAAATTATTATCTTAAGCCGACGAAATTATTATTTCGTCAGCTAAAGTGTTCGGTAAGCCGACAAAATTATTACCTTTAGCCGACGAAATTATTATTTCGTCGGCTAAAGTGTTCGGGTATAACCCAGCTCGACTGGTTATATGCCCTAGCCTCCTTTTCCTCTCCCTCATCATCACAATCGCCTCCTCCGCCTCCGCTCCCTCTCCCGATCGCCGCCCTCTCCCTCTCACTCTCCCGGTCTCCGCCTCCTCTCCCTCTCCCTCTCCCGGTCTCAGCCTCCTCTCCCTCTCCCTCTCCCGGTCTCCGCCTCCTCCTCCTCCTCCGCCCTCCTCCTCCTCCTCCTCCTCCTCCTCCTCCTCCACGGCCTCCGGCCTCCGGCCTCCTCCTCCTCCTCCTCCTCCGGCCGGCCGGCCTCCTCCTGCTCCGGCTGCTCCGGCCTCCTCCTCCTGCTGCTCCGGTCCTCCCTCCTCCTCCTCGAGTACGTTTTTTGAGCTTTAGTTATATTTTGTGTTTGCTTTTATTTTCTGGTTAATTATAATGTTGTGGTGTTGTTAGGAAGTGTATATTTGTATTTAGGAAGTGTATATTGTTATTTAATAAGTGTATATTTGTATTTAGTATTTAGGAAATGTATATATTTGTTTTGTATTTTGTGTTTGCTTTGATTTTCCGGTTAATTGCAATGTTGTGGTGTTGTTAGGAAGTGTATATGTGTAAAATTTAGGAAGTGAAAATTAGTATTTAGGAAGTGTATATATTCCTATACATTTTTTAAATGAGTTTGCATTTTTTGATTTTGTGGCTTTAATTCAAATTAATAATTTAAATAGGATGAGCGGTAATATTAGATCGACGAAGGGTTCGAAGGGCCAAAGGTCCGTATCGTCTGAGGGAACCTCTAGCAACCCTCAGACGTCGTTTCAGGGCCCTATGACAGCTAGACATGCGAGCCTTCTACAGACGGCGCAGAGGCAGCCGGAGGTGCCCCCTTCATCGAGGCAGCGGGGCTTCCCTTATTCCGCGAGGCAGTTGTTTGCTCATCCTCAGACGGAGGTGTCTGCACCCCGTATGCCTGAGATACACCGGGCGCCCACTCCAGCTCCTACTTCTTCGGATAGTGGGTCATCTGGGGTACAGATGCCGCCGCCTCACCTATTCCTTCCGCGGATGATACCGGCCATACCTGTAGTCGATGACTCAGGGACGCCGATTTATCCACTGCCCCCGCCAGTGGCTCCATTAGCGGCGTACCGGTTCGTACCTTTTGATACGCCTCTTATTTCCGCGAGGGTATCATCATCGGAGGCGGAATCCGTCGCGTCCGCGTCCTCGCCCTCAGGTAATGAAAGATGAATGATTTGTTTTCTTATAATTCTCTGATTCCGATTTTAATAATCAATTTGGTTTATCATGTCATAGGCACCGTCGGAGCGAAGCCGGCAAAGAAGAAGAGAGGCCCCGTCACAGGGAAGGCTCTGGAGAAGATCGTCGGTACCTCAAGGAGGATTGTCATCGGTACTGACGGGGATGACGACGTAGTATCGGGCGGGAAGTCGAGGACGTACTCCGGCCGCGTGGGAGCGCTCATTAGGGATAGAGTCCCTATGTTGTGGTCAGACTGGGGCGAGGTCTCGCAGGAGGTTAAAGACATGGTCCACAACGCGATGTCGGTGAGTTTACAAAATGCCTGAATAATATTATGTATTACATTGTAGATTTCTGGAAAAACTAAACTAATAAACGGTTAAATGCAGGTGTGGTTTGAGGTTCCCGAGCCCTTGAAGAGCAGCTGGGCGGACTTTGTGCATGGGGGAAGGTACGTTGGGAAATTAATGAAAAAACAAAACTGTATGTCATATTAATAATATTTCTAATATTTTTGTTGTATCTGTAGGTACAAGGAGTGGAAGAACGAGTTGCGGACCCATTGGACTACGCACGGGAACGCACGTTCTGCTACCCCTGCTGAGTTTCAGTACAGAGAGTACGAGTGGCGTTGGCTTCTGACATCAGAATTCAACAACCCTCGTAAACAGGTATTTAAATAAATTAATTAGTTAATTTATCATTAAGTACGTGCGTTTTAAAATATTTTACTAATAGTTTACTTTTTTCTTTGAAGGCGGTTTCCCGGGCGAACGCTCAGAACCGGCAACGCAACACAAGGAACCATCATGCCGGTTCTAAACCGTTCGCTGTCTTTATGGACGAGGCGGCCAGGGAACATCCAGAGGTCAACCAGTACGTCTATACGTACGAGAAGGCATATCCTGACTCCTAGGAGGATATAGTAAGTAATCTTTCCTTTTTACGGAATTTTTAATTTTACTTATATATATGTTAAAATGTTAATTAATATTTTTTTTCCTATCCAATTAGGCAAGGGTGAGGGAGGCTAGTGACGAGGTGATGAGTGCTATAGTGAGGGAGACATGGCCGAACACGCAGGAGGAAGAGATGTCCGAAGCCATTTCCCGGATCGACACTTCAGATCTGAGGGTTGGGGCGAGGATCATGGGCATAGCCTTCCCACAGCGAGAAAACAACTTCTACTGCCGGGGTCTAGGAAAGAAGGGCCAGGGGGTCTTGAAGACCACTCCAGGATTTCAACGAAAGGCAGCCTCGACTAGCAGCAGGACGACTCAGCTAGAGTCGGAAGTTGAGAGACTACGGGAAGAGCAAGCCACTCATGCTGCCGCTTTAGCTGCCGCTCAGGCTGACGTTCATCTGCTCAGGTTGCCGCTCATGCCGCCCAGTTCTCCGAATATAGAGCCTATACTAGAGCCCTACATGCAGCCCAGCAGGCCCAGCAGCAGCAGATGTTCCAGTACTTCCAGGATTTGGCAGCTGCCCAGATTCAGGGACTTCCACCTCCGCCCATGCCTGTGCCTATAGAGATACCTCAGCCGCCGCAATCTCCTCACCAGCAGGCCCCAGATTCGGATATTGATTTAGACCATTTAGATTTTGTGTAGTTGATACCTTATATAGTTTTATGTGTTTCTTGTTGGTTATATATATGAAATTGTTTTGGTGTATTTTGCAGCTTGCTTGGAATGGTAATTTAAGAATTTTGTGTATTTTTTTATTACTGGAATGGAGTTATAGCCGACGAAATATGCCACAATTCGTCGGCTATAGTATTTTTAATTTTTTTCAATATAGTTTATTATGGCATGTTTCGTCGGCTAAACTCTACTATAGCCGACGAAAGAGGCCATTTCGTCGGCTATAAGTATTTTTTAATTTTTTAATTATATACTTTAGCCGACGAATATCTCAGCTCCGTCGGCTTAAGTCTGCAAGTATAGCCGACGACGTCCTGTGTCGTCGGCTTAAGTGTGGAAGTATAGCCGACGAAAGATAGAGTCTGTTTCGTTAGCTTAAATTCATGAACAAAAGCCGACGACAAAATAGTTCGTCGGCTAAAGTCTGGACAATAGCCGACGACTGTCTCTAGGGTCGTCGGCTAAAGTCATCGTCGACGACCCTTTCCCGACGACACTATAGCCGACGAGTTAGGATAACAGGCCGACGAAAATTTTCGTCGGCTAAAGTACTTGTCCTGGTAGTGATAGAATCTGAATTAACAAAATAAACGGAACAAAAGCAGATACATGTTTCTTTCACAAAAAGAGCAAAAAATGGTGAGTTACCAAAAAGGAAAAATTGTCCAAACAATGTCTCCCCTTTTGCAAAAACAAAGGTTTGATATCTCAGCTTTAGAAAACTTCAAAACGGTATCTCATGTTTTTAATCCGATCTAATATTCGTATCTAGAGTCGTTTGCTCCGTTTCAAAAACTGACATTCGAACGCTATTTTTGTCTTTTCTTATCTACAATGTTTTTTATTTTCTTCTCTCTCTCCTCACCATGACCGGCTGCACGTACCTAGCTCATCGGCGCCATCATCGTCAAATCCGTCGACCTCGTCAGACTGTAACCAATTGAGAAATTTTGGACGGCGTATGCTTCGGCCTCTTTGCCTCGACAATCTATTTTTGCCGCGTAGATTTCTGCCGTGGAGGGAAGGGAGAGTGCGGAGGAAGAAGAGAGAGTGGGAGAGAGGGAGAGCGGCAGACATGGTGGTGGCTCTGTGAGTTGGAAAGGCTTCGACATTGGTGGCTCCTATCTTACACCAGCAACCATTTTGTTTTAGACCACCCGAACCAAAACTTGGAGACAGATCATTTCCTGTTCCAAGTGGAATAACTCCTACTGGAGGAACTGGTTCCCTGCCCTGCTTTTGAAGCTCAGATAGACAACCTAGCACCTAACCGATTGTCCCATCACCCCCTGTAACCATAACCCTGATTTTTTCCGACACTCTTTTGCACACTTGTCACCAAGTTCTTCTAAGCCCAATTCATACTAAACAAATTCATGAGGCTTCACATCTAAGAGGTCGAAAACCTGTTCCTCGCCCTTAAGGAGCTGGAGGCGCTCCTTAAGCATAGGTCCATGTCTGCCACCGCTTTTGTGGTTAATAAACATAACCATAGGCATCTCCGGTGCAACTGCATCGTCGTCGCCATTTTCTTCGGAAGGGACGGTGACGAGGTCATCGTTTCCGAGGAGACGCCTGTCGCCGACGGTGGGGTCCTTCAAGCGAATGGAATCACGCATGGCGAAAGCGGATGTAGGTAGGCATGAGTAGCTTCTTCTTCAAATCCTCCTTGTCTATCCGAATCCCTGATATGCTGCACCCCCTGAACGAGTCCATCATCGACGATCTCGCCGTCACGCGCGTCGCCGATGACGACGAAGTCTCTCTCTCTCTCAACTAAATCTGGGTCTAGATTTACAAAATCTGTAAAAAGGAAGTGTTTAGTTTTTCAAAATTAAAAACTAAATTTTTTTAATAACAAAAAAAAAGAAAAATAAAGGTTAAATTGGTCATTTTATGACAAAAATATAACTGCCGTTAGTTTTTTTAACCGAGCTAACGGCTCCAGATACGAATCTTGAGTCGGGTTAAGAACGTGAGATACCGTTCTGAAGTTTTTCAAAGCTGAGATACCAAACCTTTGCTTCTTTAAAAGGTGAGACACTGTTTGGATAATTTTCCCTAATAAATATATCATCCATAACAACAATTGAGAAAGAGAGCTCACCAGAAGATAAACGAATACATGATGCCATGAGCCTAGATCTGTAAACAATAGAAACACAAATCACAATTATTCAAAAATTCATATTACCCATGAATTAAATTCACAATACCACATAAAAAAGAGGAAGAAAACCCATCAAAATTTGAATCTCATACATAATATCAGCTACAGATCGAAAGACACAAACAAGAGTTAGCTCTGAAGAGAAGTTTACCTGAAAAACACAGTTGAACGAGATCGGCGACGGTTAAAAATGGTTGGAGTCAGTCATTTTCGATTACATAGGATTGGAAAATTATACCGCAGCAAGTACGATGATGAGATGGTCGCAGTCTCACAGAGGAAGAGAAGCTCTTCTAGTTTCGGGTGTTTGTCGAAATGAAGTTGGATAATTTTAACAACACCATTTTAACTGGATTTCTAATCAATGTCTGACAGGAAAAAGGAAATCGGGTCCAACCATACATGAAATGTGGATAGGTAAATTTTTATCATGTATGGGCCTTACATCCGGGAAATCAAACACCCCTATGTGTGATACAACACCTTATGGTATATACACCCTTCTTCTCAGCACTAACTAGAACTAGATAATCATGTTTCAGCTTGTGCCATAACCGAATCACCGAGTGTCATCTCCTCCGGTTCTTCGGAATCAACTTGGAGAGGACTTGGAACTTAACGTATACGGCCCAACCCATAAGAGTTGACGTCTTCCCCACAGTTACACAGTTTTTTTTTTTTATACGAAAAATAAAGTTACAAAGAGTTGCCTCTAAGGCAACCAAAGTTACAACAATCAAACTGAAGCGCATGCGAAGTTTGAGGAGGAATAACCCCAAGCCAAATCTTCGGAGAATTAATATTATGACCAATCCCAGCTAAAGCGTCTACCAAGAAATTGGCTTCCCGAAATGTGTGAGAGAAAACTATGTTATCCAAGCCATCCGTAATGAGGGAGATATCTCTAATAAGTGACTTGAGATGCCAAGGAGGCTCCCAAACCTTGTTGATGCAGTTTATAAGCAAGAGTCTCCTTCAACAATGACCGACTTGTAATTGAACCGTTTAGCAACCAAGAGGCTTTCTTTTAAGGCATTACACACTGCAATTGGGACGCCAGAATGAGGAAGCTGACGTGCACTAGCAACAAGAGGCTTTCCAACAGAATCACTAATGACGAAGCTAGTGCTGAAGAGGAAGAGGTGACTGATCCATCAAAATTGAGTTTCACCCAACCAGGATTAGGGGGAAACCAGCGAATCACTTCAGAAGCAGGAGGAACTGAATTAGTGGAATGTGACAACCCGGAATTTTAATATATATATATATATATTTGTTTGTTTATACATACATATTTGTATTTGTACTATATATGCTGAAAATTTAGATTAGTTATTTAGTTATTTTCTTTTTGTTTGATTGATAGTGTTATTTGGATTAAGTAGAGAGTTTGAGGCCCTTAACCAAAACTTTGACCCAATACCCAGAAAACCAAACCCGAGCCCACATTTAAGACAACTTTTGTGAAAAAACTGGTTGTCGTTGAACATAGCAGAACGACGCACTAACGTTGTTTCATCACCTTCTACTTCTTCTCCTCCGCCTTCTGCTTCTTCTTCATCGACTACGAAAAGATTAAACAATAGAAACCGCCTTGGAGAAGTAGCAGGTGTCAGGATGGTGGAGAACAAGTTACCTATTGGGTGACTCCTCAAAGCTAGATTCCTAGTCTAGTACCTAAACGGGTAAGATTTCAGTTGCATAATTCAATTTTGCTTCTTATGATTTTGTCTTGGTCGCCAAGTTTTACCCCTTTTCCAGACCCTATAAATAGATGTGAGCTCTGTGTTTTTTTTCGTAGTTCCTCTGAGTTTGTTAACTACCTAAGAGTGAGACAAGGTGAGGGTTTAGCAGGAGAGCAAAAGAAAGAGTTAAGGTTTGTCTCCTTTTCAAATTGATTCTTTTGTTCTTAGACTTGTTAATTATTAGGATTTAGATTTGGAATTTAGGATTGATCTTCTGGTTCTTCATATATTGGTTAGATTGATTTTCTTTTAAATCCGTTAATTCATTCATGTTGCATATGAGGTGTTTTAAGAGTTGTTAGTTCTTTGTTTCTGACATTGCAAGTTGCTGTGTTTTGTTCTACGTATATGTTTCATATTCTCAAGGTCTTGTTAACAACTTGCATTCTTACAAAAGGTTTAAGATGTGTTCTTATTTTTATCTATTGCAAACTAACTTAGTAAAACAAAAACTGATTTGAGTCAAAATCAGTAATTTTCCTGATGCAGGTCTTCAACTTCCGAAAATTATAAGTATTTATAGAAAAATCATTTTGCTACGATTCTAGTTCTCAAATAATCTTTAGGTTGTCTATTACAATTTTTAGCTGAGCTATACCAGTTTTAGCCAAAAAGGTCTGCTAGTTAGAAAGTTAGGCAGACATTTTCTAATTTTGGATCTTTGTTTTTAGTAGCACTTTTGGTTTTGAATCTTTGTTTGTTCTGATATAAAATTGTATAGATATTGAGATTTGGTTGTGAAGTTCCTTTACATGTTATAAGTTCCTAGAGTGGTGAGGTAGAAATCAAGGATTTGATTGCTTAAAGTTACTGAAATATTATGAAGTTAGACTATTGCATATTATTTTTATGTTACCTATCTTTGTGGTAATCTTAGGCTTTGTGAGTGCAATATATTTTTTTTTTTTTGGTTCTGAACATTGAAGTGTTGTTATTCAGTAATCAATAGTTTTAGTTTTAAGCATATCAACAAATTTACAGAAAAATTACTGAACTGAACTTTGAAATTTCATAACTAATTCAAGAAAAATCGTTTTAAAGTGATTCCAATTCTCAGAGCTTCTTTAGTGTGTCTACTACAAGTCTTACGAAGAAATCATAGTCAAATTCCATACAGTTTTGTACAGTTTTCAGTCGGAAGATTACTGGTTCAAAATGTTAGATTTGTGTTATTGTGTTTAAGTGAACAGTTGTTTTGGTCAGCTACTGTATCTGAGTCTTAGTGTCATTGCTGAGACTTAATATGAGTTCTAAATGAAATAGAGTTGGTATATAATTGTTTAACTAGTGCTTGTATTTTTTATTAGGAGCTTGCTTAAGGTGATCGGCAAAGGTAGGGAGATATGGGGAACCTCTACTCATTGTGTTGTGTGCATATATGCTGGTTGATATATTTGTATGTTTGTTTTGGAATGATTGCGTATTTGATGAAATTACATGTTTGAAGTATATGTTATCAGTCCGTGCATCATTTCATTAAAGTCATTTGAAGGATATGGGTGGTGAAGGCAATATAAAATTGATCTTTTGCGTAGTTGAGTCCAAACCTCAACAGGAACCATGTCCTAGATATGCCCGTGTTTATTGCGCAATTAGTATAGGAATGATAAGGGTAATTCAGGACTAGAGAAATGGGAATGGACAAGATGACTAGCAAAAGAGGGCTAGGAATTGATTTTGGTGAAGTTGTTCATATAGTTGAGCATGTTGAGTCACCTTCTTGGTAAAATACATGGTATGAGACATGTAAGCTCAATTTATTCTTCTATGTGGATTAACTGGAGTAGAACATCTATTTATGCATATCATATGATCATTGTATGGTTATCTTTTGTTTGGAGAGGATTAGCTCCCTACTGAGCCGCAAGTTGAGCTCACCCTTTTATAGTCTTGCAGGTTATGAAACAAGTGAACATCGACAATTAGTGATTGAAGTAATTAGAGTTACTTGGAGTTCCCAATGTGTAATCATCATAAGGAAGAGAGTTTCTTTAGAACTTTTGAGTTGTACGTATCTTAATTTTGAAATGAAAAGTCAATTTCTTTAAAGTGTCTGTTTTATTTTCTATCATTTAACTTAATTATTTTTATTTTAGCTCACTCCTCGGGTTTTCAGGAAAGAAAAAAAATAAAATAAAAAATCTAGCCAAAATCCGGGGCGTGACATGGAGACATCATTTGTACTGCAAAATGCAGAGCTAATGGAAGCCACGGCATGTGCACACACAACAATAGTGGCACAAGGCTGACCAGATCGAAAGATTAATTCTTCTGATGAAAAAGGGCATTTAGACCATCAGGGCCTGGAGCTTTTAGACCTCCAATAGAGGACATAGCTCTCTCCACTTCAAGTAAAGTGACAGGAGCTAAAAAGATTTTTGTTCTCCTCTTCAGTAACTATCTTTGGGATAATATCACAGAAAGAATAGTCAGCAGCACTTCTGGTATTACCAGCCGTGAACCTTCTTTTAAAGCTCTGCACCAGAATATCAGCAACATCAGTTTGATTAGAAACCCAAATGTTCATATCATTTTTAATACCAGATATTCTATTTCTTTGTTTCCTAATGGTAGCCTGCATATGAAAGAACTTAGTATTTCTATCGCCAAGAGATAACCAATTCTCTTTTGCACGTTGAGCCCAATAGAGCTCTTCCTTCTGATAAAAATCATTTAAAATCTGAGCTGCATCCAAAGCTTTTTGTTTTAAATAGATGGAATCAGGGAAAAGCATAAGCTGGTTCTGATAAAGAGCCACATCATTCTGTAATCTAGAAGAGTTAAGTAAGAAATTACCAAAAGTTTCTCTACTCCATAAAAAGATACGATGAGCAAACGACTTAGAAATAGCAATGAAATTTTTATAGGGGTTAACTTCTAAATGTTGGTTCCAAAACTCAGCAGTGATCTTAAGAAAATCAGAATGATCAAACCAAATAGATTCAACCTTCAAGTTCGTATGCTTAACAACTCGTAAAGGTAAAGTAGTGAGAACCATGGGGCAATGATCAGAACCAACCATGGGAAGATTCTCCACATTCACATTAGGAAACAGAGCCAACCAATTAGGGTTAGCAACAACACGATCAAGTTTCTCAAAGACAACTGTATGATCTTTGTGTTTATTGGACCAAGTCATAGGTAAACAATCAGCAACAAGCGTTTCAACATTTAAATTATTCAGAAAGCTAACAAAATTCTGCATGTAAATAGTAGTGGAACTCGCACCACCCATGTTTCGGTGTGATTTCCGAGGGAGAAGAATCACATAGAATGCAGGAAGACACCATCTTCAAGACCCATAACCTATCAATCATGAGCAAATAACGTCAGAGGAAAGACTGGGTTTGCGGGCCTTCGACCTTCCGATGCCTAAGTCAGTTACATGAGAATAGAGATAAAGTATGAATAGGATAGAGATGGAGACTTACCAAAATGAGGGGTGGAAACATGTATTTATAGAGATAGGGTGGATGCACTCTAAAAGTACCATTTTACCCTTATTGGAGAGTGGATTACTATTTTGCCCTCAAGGAAGAGTGTAGGTTTCTTGGGTCTAGCTAAGGCCCAAGCCCGTTTTATATGGCAATATGTGTCTTCTTAGGCGAGTAGGACCGATGTTCTATCTATCACATATGATATATTAACAAGTCCCCAAGTCCGCGGTCAAGAGACTCTCTTGGGTGGGGACTTTGTCTGATAGAATATTGGGATACAAGCCTTGTTAGTTGCGACATAACCAGTCCCCAGTCCCCAAAGTCCCCATGCAAGGGAGGGGATGGACCGGGTCCCTCTAAGTGGGGTGTCGTGTGCTGCTGTAGCTCTGTCACGTTATGAGAAACCGTGATGTCATGATATCTTGCCCGGAGATAGACACATGAATGTGAGACACCGGGACCATTGCTCCCGTGTAGTGTCTGGAGATTGCAGGGCGATCGGGGGTCGAAGTTTAGGTACCGCTCAGTGTCAGGTGTGGGAACTCTGGTGAGCATCTCGCGTGGGTAGCGGATACCGGCATGTTTGTATGCCTTAGGCGTTTGGTAGCCTTTGATGTGTATCAACTATATGCTCTAGCTAGCTGAGCTATTCCAGCATGTATGTGTTCCAAGGGGAGATTGTGGTGACATATTTTGTGGTTGCCTCTAGGTGAGTGCTAGAGTGCCTACGTACCCGTTTATGGGATCAAACCAAACGTAGTTCATCATTTCACCATTGAGGCAGGTGTGCCGTCGAGATGTGACGAGGAGTGCCGCTGGGGCATGGCCAGGGTGCCGTTGAGACAAGGAGGAAGTGCCACTGAGGCATGGCAAGAGGTGCCACTGAGGCATGGCAAGAGGTGCCACTGAGGCATAATGATGGTGTCGATAGGGCATGGCCAGGGTGTTGTTAAGGCAAGGAGGAAGTGCCGCTGAGGCAAGGGGGAAGTGCCGCTGAGGCATGGCAAGAGGTGCCACTGGGGCATAGTGATGGTGTCGATAGGGCATGTAAAGAGCTGTCGAAGAATGGGTGACTATCGCTATGGCATAGCGAGAACACACTAGGAAACGTGGCAAAGATGTCGAGAGCACGCTGGGAAGTGTAGCCAAGATATCGATGGGGCAAGGCGGGTGTTGCCAAAGTGTACCGAAAGCATGCCATGAGACGTGGTAAGGGTGCCTGATGAGGCGGGAAGAGTGTCGCTGAGTCGTGGTGAGTGTCGTTATGGCGAGGGTACCGATTTGGCATAGCGAGTGTCATGGAGGCGTGGTAAATGTCAGCATATAAGGTTGTTGCCCAAGTCCCCCAGTGCCAGGAGAGATTATGGTGGCTGGGCACCGAAATGAGGAATGATTTGGCATGGGGGATTTGCTATGGTGTGCTCGAGAGGTGAGGAATGTCATGTGTCAGGAAGTGCCTTAAGCACTTTGGTGACTTGTAGGTGTCACGCGTCGGGGAGTGTTTATAGACTCGTCCTGGGTGGCTGATAAATGATAGATGTCGTGTGCCCAAGGAGTGTGTTGGCACGGTTGGCTAAGTGATGTCATGTGCCGAGGAGCATACTCGCCACAGTTGGCTTAACTATGTTGATATTATGCTGATGGGCGTTTGTATTTGGAGTAACGAGATGTCAGAATGTCAACATGGAGATTGATTGTAGTGACCAAAGTCCTTAGCATAATCATGAGAGCACAAAGTCATGAGGATAGAAGAACCATGGGAAGCGGCCATGGAGACTATTCATTTGTGAGCAACCGACATGTAACCATAGGGAGTAGCGGTGGAGAGATCATGCTATATATAGAGAAAAAGAAAACAAAAAAGAACCAAAGAAAAACCATAAGGAGACCGTGGAAAGACCATGGAGAGTAGAGTTGTCTATCATGGAGAGCAATCGTAGAGAGTCGCTGTAGGGGGTGACTAAAGTGTAACTTTGAGAACATGTGGTGACCGTACTGGAGGATGTTGTTTAAATATTATGGTGGTACTATATAGATCTGATGGCGTGGTGCCATGAGAAGTTTTCATGGCAGGGGTGATGCCATGAACGATCATGATGAGGTACCTTTCCTCAAGGTGAGGTTGTTGTACACGCTCGTGGCGTGTGTAGCTTAATTGAGATTGCATGTTTGTATGTTGTCTGTGTACACTCGTGGTGTGTGTTGAGATTGCACGTTGGAGTGCTGGCTGTGTACACTCGTGGTGTGTGTAGCCTGAGATTGCATGTTTGAATGCTGGCTGTTTACACCTGCTGTATGTATAACCTGAGATTGCACGCTAGGGTATTGGCTGTGTGTCATGTATAATGAAGTGTGCATGAAACTTCACCATGTATAGTCTGAAAAGTTGTCGCGACCAAACGTTGTAACCATGGGGGGGTGTGGCAAGTGAAGTGTCGCTACCAAGAGTTTGTAGCGAGAAGTATAGTTACGAGTTATAGTTACCGAGTATAGTCGCTTAGCTGTAGCCTTTAGGTGTAGAACTTGTAATCAACCCTTGATATAGTATCTAGGGTATGATTGGTACTTCAAGTGGGCCCAGGATGTTACCAATGTTTAGTTCTGACCCAAGATGTCGTGTTGGCGTAAGTTGCATGGCTCCTGGCTGGTGGGGTGCCATGTCATGATCAATGCTCTTATTCAAGAGAATAAGATCATAAATATATAGCATGTATGGCTTGCAATTATGTGAAGCAAGTGTCTTATGGTTTGCATATGGTTTGCAAGTATGTGTGTTTAACATGTACATGAGAATATATGTAACATGTGTACGTGATAAAGAATGTTTGCTAACTCTGGCATGTAATAAGCATGCTGAAGAATATTATGATGCATGAGGCATGTTATTTGTATGGTAATGACTCAATTAAATAATGTAAAGTAAGACTTATCTGGAGTCGTGTAGAACCGTTATAGACGTTGTAGAGAAATTGGAGTTGTTGATATAAGATTCTATGTCGGCAAAAGAGCAAGTAGATGAGCGTATAAAGTGTTTCCATTGATGAAGGGAGAGCTTAATATCATGTTGTTCAGGGATATCTCATAGAAGAAGTATGTAACATTATAGGTGGAATTGTTGTCAACAACTCCCTATTGGGCTTGACCCAATATAATTATATTGTGCCGAGGGGGGCATGGCATGTGAGGACTTGAGATGCGATTAAGGTAGCGAGGTGGTCTCGGGAAGAGAATTGAACATAAGTCCCTGTATCTGAGAGGGGGTTGTGTATAGAGCAACATAACATGTCTAGGATGTGAGAAGAGTGTGCTTTGATCAGGAGAAGACCGTGTTTTGATCCCATGTATATTTCCATATATATGTGTCTGCCCATTAATCAAGTGTAGTGGCTGGGGTGTGAAAAATATCACATCATATATATTGAGGCAGGTTGGTAGTATATGAGATATGCACGTGCATCCCAATAGGCCTTAAATAAGTTATAGATCATAACTTGAACAAGTCAAAACATGGACGTGGAACCTCTAGGAATGTAGAGTGTAGGCTTAGTGTCCACTTGCATAATTTGTCATTGTAAGAACTGATGGCAAAGTGTAGAGGCAACAGAGTAGGACCACTTTCTTCATTATGTTGGGAAGTGAGAACAGAGTTCATAACCCTGTATATGGAATCAACGAGGCGTGCAAGAGCTCAACCAAGTCACTGGGAACGCTCCAAGTGGAGGATTTTGCAGGTATGTAGCCAAGCTGTCATGCTCTCGGAGCTCCCTCGTTTCCTCCCTTTGTTGCTGCTGTTCCGGGAACTTGGGAAGAGCGGTGCCGAGAACCCGGAGAGTATAGGGGCATCGTGAGCCCGGGAGGGCTAGAGAGGGGCTGCCGGGAGCCGGGGGAGGCTGGGGGCTTGAACTCATCAGTGAAAAAGGCACCGAGGCCCGAGAGGAAGAGAGGTTTGGCCTCGGGAGAGAGGCACCGAGACCTGGAAGGGTGTCCCCGGGAGAGGGGTGCCGGGCGGTTGTTGACTGCCACTACCAGGACAAGCACTTTAGCCGACGAAGTATTTTCGTCGGCCTGTTAGCTTAATTCGTCGGCTATATTTTCATCGAGAAAGGGTTGTCGGCGATGATTTTAGCCGACGAAACTAGAAACCGTCGTCGGCTAATGTCTCAGTATTTAGCCGACGACAGAAGACGTTGTCGGCTATTGTTCCAGAATTTAGCCGACGAATATCTTAAAATGTTTCGTCGACCATAGTCTGGGACTTTAGCCGATGAAGTATTTTAATATATTCGTCGGCTATAGTATGTAATAAAATATTAAGAAAATAACTATAGCCGACGAAATATAATCTGTTTCGTCGGCTTTAGGAGGGTTTAGCCGACGAAACATGACATACTTCGTCGGCTAAACCTTGTAAAAAAAAATTAAAAATACGATAGCCGACGAATATCTTACATGTTTCGTCGGCTATAAGTCCATTCTAGTATAAAAAAAAAACCCGAAATTTTGAAATTACCATTCCAACCAAGCTGCAAAATACACCAAAACAATTTCATATATATAACCAACAACAAACACATAAAACTATATAATTGATCAACTACACAAAATCTAGATTGTCTAAATCAATATCCGATTCTGGGGGCTGCTGCTGAGGAGATTGCGGCGGTTGAGGTAGCGGTATAGGCGTAGGCATGGGCGGAGCTGGAAGTCCTTGACGCTAGGCAGCTGTAAACTCCTGTAAGTACTAGAACATCTGCTGCTGCTGGGCTTGCTGGGCGGCATATACCGTGGCAGTATAGGCTCTCTGGTCGGCGATCTGGGCGGCATGAGCGGCAGCCTGAGCAGCTTGTTGTTCCCGTAGTCTCTCAACTTCCGACTCTAGCTGAGTCGTCCTGCTGCTGGTCGAGGCTGCCTTTCGTTGAAATCCTGGAGTGGTCTTCAGGACCCCCTCGCCCTTCTTTCCTAGACCCCGGCAGTAGAAGTTGTTTTCTCGCGGTGGGAAGACTGTGCCCATGATCCTCGCCCCAACCCTCAGATCTGAAGTGTCGATCCGGGACATGGCTTCAGACATCTCTTCCTCCTGCGTGTCCGGCCATGTCTCCCTCACTATAGCACTCATCACCTCGTCACTAGCCTCCCTCACCTTCGCCTAATTGGATAGGAAAATAATGATTAATTAACATTTTGACATATATATAAGTAAAATTAAAAATTTAAAAACGTAAGATGACTTACAATATCCTCCTAGGCGTCAGGATATGTCTTCTCGTACGTATAGGCGTACCGGTTGACTTCTGGATGTTCCCTGGCCGCCTCGTCCATGAAGACAGCGAACGGTCTAGAATCGGCATGATGGTTCCTTGTGTTGCGTTGCCGGTTCTGAGCGTTCGCCCAGGAAACGACCTTCAAAGAAAACAATAAACTATTAGTAAAATATTTAAATACGGACGTACTTAATGAAAAATTAACTAATTAATTTTTTTAAATACCTGTTTACGAGGGTTGTTGAATTTTGATGTCAAAAGCCAACGCCACTCGTACTCCCTGTACTGGAACTCAACAGGGGTACCAGAACGTGCGTTCCCGTGCGTAGTCCAGTGGGTCCGCAACTTGTTCTTCCACTCCTTGTACCTACAGATGCAACAAAAATATTAGAAATATTATTAATATCACATACAATTTTGTTTTTCATTAACTTCTCAACGTACCTTCCCCTATGCACAACGTCCGCCCAGCTGTTCTTCAGGTGCTCGGGAACGTCAAACCACACCTACATTTAACCGTTTATTAGTTTAGTTTTTCGAGAAATCAACAACGTAATACATAATATTATTGAGGCATTTTGTAAACTCACCGACATCGCGTTGTGGACCATGTCCTTAACCTCCTGCGGGACCTCACCCTAGTCTGACCACAACATAGAGACTATATCCCTAATGAGCGCTCTCACGCGGCCGGAGTACGTCCTCGACTTCCCGCCCGATACTATGTGGCCATCCCCGTCAGTATCGATGACGATCCTCCCTGAGGTATCGATACTGACGGTCTTCTCGAAAGCATTCCATGTGACGGGGCCTCTCTTCTTCTTTGTCGGCTTCGCTCCGACGGTTCCTATCACATGATAAACCAAATTGATTATTAAAATCGGAGACCCTTTATTATTAATTATAAAAAAACAAATAATTCATCTTTCATTACCTGAGGGCGATGCGGCGGACGAGACAGATTCCGTCTCTGTCACCGATGATGATACCCTCGCGGAAATAAAAGGCATATCAAAAGGCACAAACTGGTATGCCGCTGATGAAGCCACTGACGGGGGCAGTGGATAAATCGACGTCCCTAAGCCATCGACTGGAGGTAAGGCCGGTATCATTCACGGAAGGAACAGATGAGGCGGCGGCATCTGTACCCCAGATGACCCACTATCCGAAGCAGTAGGACCCGGAGTGGGTGCCCGGTGTATCTCAGGCATACGGGGTGCAGAGACCTCCGTCTAGGTCTGAGGCCACAGCTGCCTCGAGGAATGAGGGACGCCCCGCTGTCTCGATGAAGGGGGCACCTCCGGCTGCCTCTGCGCCGTCTCCAGAAAGGTCGCATGTCTGGCTGTCATGGTGCCCCGAAACGATGTTTGAGGGTTGCTAGAGGTTCCCTCAGACGATTCGGACCTTTGGCCTTTCGAACCCTTCGTCGATCTAAAATTACCGCTCATCCTGTTTAAAATATTAATTTGAATTAAGGCTGAGGAAGAAAATCATGAAACTTAATAACGACACACCACACGTAAATCATACACAAAATCAATAGGCATCGAAAATATCCACAATATTTCAGCAATCATATATTAAAACTTGCATAATCCAATCCACAATCCACAATCAACCATATATTCATCATAAACCAATCCACAATCCACAATCAACCATATATTCATCATAAACCAATCCACAATATCAATACTGCATCAAAAATCCTAAATTCCCAAATTCGAAACCCTAGAATGACATATCGAAATAAAAATCAGAGGATTACACCACCTGGTGAGCGACGAGCAGGCGATCGAGCAGGAGAGGGAGAGGTCGACCGGGAGAGCGAGAGGGCGACCGGGAGAGGGAGAGGGCGCATGCGAGCAGGAGAGGGAGAGGGAGAGGGCGACCGGGAGAGGGAGAGGGAGAGGGCGCAAGCGAGCAAGAAAGGGAGAGGGCAACCGGGAGAGGAAGAGGGAGACCGGGAGAGGGAGACGGCGACCGGGAGGAGGTGAGGGCTCGCGGAGGCAGAGGAGTTGGAGGGCTTTAGGCTTTTTTCTCGCGCTGTGGAGGCTGTCGAGCGCTGGGTTTAATTATATACCTTAAACCTTTAGCCGACGAAATTTTTACCTCGTCAGCTAAAGTAATGAAATTCGTCGACTAAAATATGAAATTTGTTGGCTAACCTTTGAAATTCATCGGCTGAACCTTTGAAATTCGTCAGCTAACCTTTGAAATTCGTCGGCTAAACTTGTGAATATCGTTGGCTAAAGTACTTTTTATACATTCGGCACATTGTGATTGTGATGATCAAACCTGAGAAATGAAAATCCGTCCGTCAAGTCTGACCATCATTATAAAATACATGTATTATAAAATAAATGTATAGGAAAAAATTCAACTTGATCCGACAAGGTTAATGGCTTGATCCGGACAGTCAATTCGTTAAGTCAAACCCCTAAACGCACGAAAAAGGTCATTGGACCATCTAAATTACGTATTTTGGCCGGACCTTCAACTGAAAATAGTTTCAAACCGATGAGACACAACAAGTCGTATAAAAAGTTTACGGAAAATAACCACCGAAGATAGGGCTACCCATAGGGAGAAAGAATGGAAAATTGCATTGACCGCAACTATGGGCACCGACACTTTACCAGAATACCGTGATTTTTCAACCGTGGACGTATTTCACCATTCTGGTCATATCTTATTTCACGACTTTTTTGCGTTTGAAGGATGTACGTATAGTTTGTTTTTGAAACGGAACATTTACTTAATACTCGGTAAACAAGTTATACAACATTAGTAGGCATGTGGTGATTGTGATGATCAAACTTGAGAAACAAAAATCTGACCGTCAGATCTGACCATCATGATAAAATACATGTATGAGAAAAAATTCCACTTGATCCGACAAGGTTAAGGGCTCGATCCGGACGATCAATTTGTTAAGTCAAACCCCTAAACGCACGGAAAAGGTCATTGGACCGTCTAAATTACATATTTTGGCCGGACCTTCAACTGAAAATAGTTTCAAACTGATGAGACGCAACAAGTCGTATAAAAATTTTAGGGTTTAGGGTTTAGGGTTTAGCCGACGAAATATTAGGGTATTCGTCGGCTAAGGTTTTAGGGTTTAGCCGACGAATTATGACTTATTTAAGATGGTTTAAGCTGACGAAATATACTATAATTCGTCGGCTAAGATGGTTTAAGCCGACGAATTATGGTATATGTAGTCGGCTAAAGTATAAAAAATACATTAAAAAAACAGAAGGTTTAATGTAAACCATACTGACTTCATGTTCATATATCACCAAAATTCATATAAAATAACAGAAATATGAATTCAACATATGTAAACTATAAAGGTAATACATTTTTTTTTTATTACAAATTAATGTATTACGTCTTCAAAATTAAAACTAAGGCTCGTAATCAGAATCATCCGATGAGTCTTCTTCGGTGTCAGAATTAATTTCTGGTAATCTATGTATTTCCTCATCGCCAGAGTCTTTGTCTGTTTCTTGATTTGGATCAACATCAATAAGCCTTGGCTCTTCATCACGAATTCGCACCGAACGACCCGCATTAAAATTATTAAGGCGAGCGGTAGAGGAGTTAGGAATACCTATTGCGTTGGGCTCTTGATACGCAACATCTTCTTCCTCGTCTTCGGCCTCTCCAAGTGTAGGCGCCCAGTAAATGTTTCGAGGGTGCACAAGGTTGACTACTTTCCACGCGTCACCCTTAGCAAGGTCATCAAGATAAAACACTTGTTTTACCGATGTGGCAAAACCGAACGGGTCATCTTCGTAACAACTTGTAGCAGTGTTCACCGATAATATTCCGTACTGATCGGTCTTCATGCTCTGCGGCGTAGTATCAAACCATCTACACTTGAAGAAGTGAACTGTCATGCCTTGCCCATAAACGAGTTCCACCACTGAATGGAGAACACCGTAATAGTCAACTTCATTCCGCCCACCATGCGCCATGCACCGTCACCCCAGAATTCTGTGTTCTTTATCTGCTGTCTCTCTGTTCACATATAAATTGCACGCCATTCACCTTGCACATCGGATAAACTCTTGACATTATCGGCTTCATCGCTAGAAGTCTTAGTTCGTGTGACCAATTTGGGTGACCATCAAATTGAATATGGTTCATCTGCAACCAACCATTCAACTGTAAATATGGATAATTATGCAATAAACATAAATACGTACAGAAATATTGAATTACGTACCCAGCCACCAAAATAGTTTGCGAACTCCCTGTTGTTGTACTTGAGATCACCTTGAATGTCTGGACAATATAGATAAATGTCTTTCCAGTATTCAACTTCTGGACAGTTAATCAATACCCACCAGTGGGCAATGACTAGCTCATGCGGTTGCAACTTGTAGGAGTCTGACAAAATTCCATAAACTTCAACATCACTGGAGAGTATGGAAAGATTGAACTTCAGTACATCTACCGGTATGGTTTGCAGAGTTTCCTTCAACGCTCTTAAATACAACTTCATGTAGGTGACGCACTCGTGCACAATATATGCTTCAGCTATACATCCTTCAGGCGCGGATTTATTAGCCACATAATCTTTATAGTCTCCAAGTTGCCTATAAATCAAGTTGGAAAGTGTTATGATTATTGAACATGTATATTGAGGAATTCAGGTGTAAAAAACGTACCTTTCCATGGGATACATCCAAGTGTAATGTACTAGACCGGTAAGCAACAATTTCTCGGGAAGATGGATCATCGGGTGAGGCATGATGTCAAAAAAATTTGGAGGAAATATCCTCTCAAATTTACACATGATATAAGTGATGTCCTCTTGCATTTCCCGGAGGTTAGATTTTTTCACTTTCCGTGTGCATAACTTGTGGAAGAATCTTGCCAACGCTACTAACAGCTCCACCACCTGACGGGAAAGGAACGGTCGAATGAAAATAGGGAAAAGACGTTGTAGCAGGATATGACAGTCATGACTCTTCAACCCGTACATCTTATTATCTCGGAAGTTCACACACCGGGCTATATTTCCTGCATAGCCTGAAGGATACTTCACACAACTCATCCACCTGAAAATTACGTTCTTCTGGTCAGGCTTCATGGTGTAAGGAGCTTGAGGCATTTTTTTCTTCCCTTCTTTCAACCACAAATGTCTTCTTATAAGCATTTTTTTAGATTAATGCGTGCCTTAGGACCGTCTTTCGTCTTCCCCTCCAAGTTCAGCACTGTGCCCACCACACTGTCGCAAACATTATTTTCTATGTGCATCACATCTAGGTAGTGTCTGATCAACAACTTATGGGAGTTCCCAGAATATGCTCTTATGTGTCCAGAATTTGTACATGTCGGGTCTTTCAGATATTGCCGCCACAATATTGGGATGATTGCTGAGCTGCCCAAAATCGTACTCATTAAGCACTGCTAAAATTTCTTCCCCTGTCCATCTTCTAGGAGGCACACCGTTTTCTACGGTCCCATCAAATGCCTGTGCATCGAACCGTCATTCGTGATTATATGGAAGGAGAGTACGGTGACCCAATTTGCATATCTTGTTGCAATGACTGCTGCTCCCCTCATCGCTAAGGCACTCTGGACAAGCCTTGTATCCCCTAACAACGTTGCCTGACAACATCCCACGGGCAGGAAAATCACTGATGGTACCAACAACCATGACATGCATTTGGAACATCTCGTGCATGTACTTGTCATAAGTGGGATGACCAACGTCCCACAAAAACTTAAGCTCTTCAATCAAAGGTCTCAAATACACATCGAGACACTTCCCTGGATAACCGGGTCCCGGAATCAACAAACTCAACATATTGTATTCCTTCTTCATGCACATCCATGTAGGAAGGTTGTACGGTACCAAAATCACCGGTCATACACTGTATTGAAGACTCATGTTGCCAAAAGGGTTGAACCCGTCGAATGAGAGCCCGAGCCTCACATTTCAGACCTCTGACGCAAAATGAGGAAACTCCCTGTCTATATGCTTCCAAGCCTCCCCGTTAGCAGGGTGTATAAGAGTATCTTTGTCATGCAATTCCCTATCAGCGTGCCATCTCATAGCTTTGGCCGTGTGTGAAGACATGTACAACCGCTCCAGCCTATCCCTCAACGGGAAATATCGAAGTACCTTCACAGGTTTCCTATTGCCTGCAGGAGTCAGCTTATACATGTCAGTGTGACATACCGGACATGCGTCAAGGCCACCAAGGTCATTCCCTTCTAGATCTTTACCCTAGAAGAGAACGCAGTCATATCTGCATGCATGGATCTTGATGTAGGAAAGCCCAAGATCTTTCAGGATACATCGGACCTTATGATGAGTGGTAGGAAGACGATGACCGTGGGGCAGCATCGAAGCAGTGTACTGTAGATAATCATCAACAGCCTTCACAGTCGATTTTGTCTCAACTTTAATCTTCATTACGTCCATCACACTTTTAAGAACGGTCTTCTGACAACCGGGGTACACATGGGTCTGTTGGAAAACAAGCAGTTTGTTGTACTTGTCCATACCAACAGTGTTGACAACTCTAGGGACGGACTGCACCAGCTCAGACATATACTGTCCTTGAGCGCATACACCGCTCTCATAAGAAAACATGTCGTTGATGAAGGCCGTTGTTGGATCGTTGGATGTACTGCCCGTCTCAGAGAATTGCCCATGATCATGCGGACCCCCTAATGATGTTTCGCTGTGATATAACCAACATGTGTACTTCTCTCAAAACCCGTTACTCTTCAGGTGCTGCCATACTTTGTCAATCGCAAATCGATGCATATCGCTACGACATTGACATTTTGTGCATGGGCAATAGAAAATTGTATTCTTGTTAGCATTAACCAGCGCATATTCCAGAAAACTCATAACTCATTTACCATATCTTTTGTCCCATTTTGAAAGCGAAATCCAACTCTTATCCATATCCTGAAAATATAACAAAATATATATGTATAACTCTAATTAATTAAATTCCATATATAAAATCTCAATTCATTTAATATATATTCTACGTACTACAACTAATTAATAACAAATTAATTAACACACATATATATATAGACACTTAATAATTACATAACAATATTATATATATCAACATCATCACAAAATCATCATCAACTCATCACATCAACAACTTCATACCATCAACACAATATTATAAATTAACTGACATATATATATATATATCTACTACTTATATATTAACAACAACTTCATATATATTATCAAATCATCAACAAAATCGATCAACTCATATATATATATATATATATATATATATATATACACATCCAACGTACTCAAAATCGATCAACTCATAACAATATTATATATCAACATCATCACAAAATTATCATCAACTCATATCATCAACAACTTCATACCATCAACACAATATTATAAATTAATTAACATATATATATATATATATATATATATATATACTACTACTACTTATATTAACAACAACTAATTCATATATATCATCAAATCATCAACTAAATCGATCAACATATATATATATATATATATATATATCCAACGTACTCAAAATCGATCAACTCAATCACACTCAAAATCGATCAACTTGAATAAAACTCAAAATCAACATATATACACATATACGTATCTATATATAGCTCCACAAACTAATTATGGACAGATTTCGACAACACCCAAACTTTTTCTCCTGTTTTTTTCCCCAGATGAGCTGCTGTCCAGATCTGCAAATATAAGGAAGAATTTTTAAAGTCGTCGGCTAAAGTTGACCATAGCCGACGAAAATTTAAATTACCCGACGAAGAAAAATTTCGTCGACTTACGTGGACTTTAGCCGACGAAAAAATAATTTGTCGGCCTGGTTTTCTTATTTTCATCGGCTAAAGTCTTTCTTCTGGTAGTGTGCGAAGGCAAGTCCTTAGAGTTTAGGTTCCGAGATCCCGGGAGAGAGGTGCCGAGACCACCTCTTGTCAGCGAGTCGCTGTGTCGAGAGCCCGGGAGGGGAGGTGGAGTGATGGGTCCCGATACCGAGAGGTTGTAGAGCTCTCTCGGGACTCACTACTGATGCCGGTACTTCACCGAGTTAGGGTCACTTGATCTCGGGAGAGGTGGTGTCAATAGTGAGAGAGGGGAGGGAGTTAGGTTGCTATACGTGGAGTTGGCACTAAGAGATAGATGCCGGGAAGAGGGGTGTTGACATAGCGAGATCACGGGAGCTAGGTGTCAGCAGGTGCCAACACCGAGTTTCGGGGGTTGGGTCCCGGGAGGGAGATATCGGGGTTAAGATTGCGAGATCAAGAGCTTGTTGCTGCTGGGAAGCTACTATCGCTGCCGCTACTATGATTGGGACTCGTGATGTTCTGTAGAGGTGTCGCAAGACCACGAGAATACTCATAAGAGAGAGTTTGTGGTGATGTTGTTCCAGATGGATGGTTTGAACAACAAATAAGAGAAGGGAAGCTGGGTGTCCATAGCAGTTTATGGGTGTTCACAGTGGCGGTGCGTGAGCTGGTTTTCTGGCATCGTCGAGCGACAGGAAGGCCAGATTTGACTCATCGGAGGAAGGCAAGTCTTATAGTGGTGGAGGTGAGATACTGTGGTTCCGTAATACACACAAGTGAAGGAAAGAGAAAAAGCCAGATCTACTTTCTCTCTCCTCGGGTTTTCTCTAAAACCAACCTAGAAGTTAAACTTGTTTTGATAAGCATCTGTGAGTAATGAAAATGAAGATGTGAAGAAGGTTAGCTCTTCGAGTGTGAGCAGGGAGAAGCTCGAGGAAAAAAGAGAAAGTTGGTGACTGGAAAAAGAAAATTTCCAGAAGGAAATCTGGGCAGATTATGGATATGCTCATGGTGAGCTATGTGAGGGTTGCCACTTGAGGGCCGTCCTTCTAGTACCAATTGTTTCGGTGTGATTTCTGAGGGAGAAGAATCACAAAGAATGCAGGAATACACCATCTTCAAGACCCATAACCTGTTAATCATGAGCAAATGACGTCAAAGGGAAGACCGGGTTTGCCGGCCTTCGACCCTCCGATGCTTAAGTCAGCTAAATAAGAATAGAGATAAGGTATGAATAGGGTAGAGACGGAGACTTACCCAAATGAGGGATGGAAACATGTATTTATAGAGATAGGGTGAATGCACCCTAAAAGTATCATTTTGCCTTTATTGGAGAGTGTATTACTATTTTTCCCTCAGGGAAGAGTGTAGGTTTCTTGGGCCTAGCTAAGGCCCAAGCCTGTTTTATGTGGCAATATGTGTCTTTTTAGGCGAGTAGGACCGATGTTCTATCTCTCACATATGATGTATTAACAACCCACTTTTTCATCTAAGCTAGTAATACTATTAAAGTCCCCCATGAGAGCCCAAGCCTCGTCATTTTGGGGCTTGAAAGTCTCAATTAAATTCCATAGGTTCAGTTGTAATCTTTTCTAAAGGTAAAAGTATGATACCACTCTTTCTGAGAGATTAGATCACGAATATGGCTTATGAATCATATCAATAGTAGAGTTATGGGAATTCCAACATAATAACATCCCATCACATTGTCCAATAGAGTTAACAGAATCAAACAAAATAAGGGGAGAACATAGCAAAAGTTCTATTAGCCTGATTAACATCAGGAATCCTAGTATCTAAGATACATAAAACATCTAGTCTCAGAGAAGCAGATCACATGCTTCACCTGAGCTAGGAAACCAGACCAGGAACTACTTAGCTATTCCATACACTACCAGGACAAGCACTTTAGCCGACGAAGAATTTTCGTCGGCCTGTTAACTTAATTCGTCAGCTAAGATCTTAGCCGACTAAGGTTCGTCGGCTATAGTTTCGTCGGGAAAGGGTCGTCGGCGATGACTTTAGCCGACGAAAAAAAAGTCTTGTCGGCTATAGTCCAAAATTTAGCCGACGAATATCTTAAAATGTTTCGTCGGCCTAGTCTGAGACTTAGCCGACGAAACATATATTCGTCGGCTAAAGTATGTAATAAAAAATTAAAAAAATCACTATAGCCGACGAACTATAGTCTGTTTCGTCGGCTTTAGAGGGGTTTAGCCGACGAAACACGTCATAATTCGTCGGCTAAACCTTATAAAAAAAATTAAAAAAATATAGCCGACGAATATAGTATTTAAACATCATCGGCTAAAGTTGCTGGTTTTTGAAAAAAAAAACTGCAGAAACTTTCAGCCACCTCCAATCATCACCAAAATTTGATAGAATCATCCTCTCAACATTTCGAACAACTTTCTAGAAGAAGTCGAAGCCCAATTCTAAGCCTAAACAGGTCAATTGAATCAAAATATAAAAATCCCCAATTTTAAACCCTAAAAACTTCAAATCTTCGATTCTCCTCACACACACCGAATCGAGCTACCAAATTCTAGGAGAATGTAGTACTAATCAAACTCAACTTATCCATATATAGAACTCACCAAATGGTGACCTGAGGAAGGAGAAATTCGATCGACACCGAATCCGAACCGGCGGAGTTTTGGAGCTCGATTTATCCCTCACGGCGGCGCCACTCGATGCGCCACTCGATGCACCACTTGTCCAGCAATGAAGTAGAGACGACAGTGAAGCTTTTGGGACAAGTGTGGCGGTCTCCGGTGGCTTGACGGCAGAGCTAGGCCGAGAAGAAAATTCGGCAGGCGAAAGCATTTCTGATTTTCTGAGTTCTTACCCCTATATAAAGAACTTTACCCGACGAAATTCTTTATTTTCGTCGACTAAACTCCTTTGAAAATTTTGAAAATTTTCCCCCAAATTTGGTTTGCCCGACAAATATTTTTTGAAAATTTTGAACTTTAGCCGACGACTTTTCATATATTTTCGTCGGCTAAAGTCATTTGAAAATTTTCCCCCAAATTTGTTTGCCGCCAAATGTTTTTTGAAAATTTTGAACTTTAGCTGACGAATTTTCATATATTTTCGTCGGCTAAAGTCCAATTTTGACCTTAGCCGACGACTTTTTTAATATCTCGTCGGCTAAAGTCTATAAATTCACGAAAACGCTCATATCTCCCTCTATATTAGGTAGTTTGGTCAAACCTTCCACACAAAAAACTCTCATGTAGGTGAGACGCAACCGCCTATATAAAAATTTTGAGACATTTACCTTCCGACGATAGGGCTCCCCGTAGGGAATAATAACGGTAAATAAGGTTGATCGCTACTATCGGCACCAAGACGTTACCCGATTTACGTGATTTTTAAACCATAGCCGTATTTCACCATTATGAACACATCTTATTTCACGAGATTTTTGATAATTTTGCTTCCTATGTAGAGTTGGTTCACAAAGTTGTATAACCTACTAAACAAGTTATACAACATTAGTAGACACGTTGTGATTCCGATGACTAAAATCACAAACCAAAATTCGAGCGTCAGATATAATAATTATGACGAAAGATGTCTATGGTAAAAAATTCAACTGGATCCGACAACGTTAAGGGCTCGATCGAAACGGTCAACCATAATCCATCGTTACTTATCACACGAAAACACTCATATCTCCCCCCTATATTACGTAGTTTGGTCAAACCTTCCACACGAAAAACTCTCACGTAGATGAGACGCAACCGCCCATATAAAAATTTTGGGACATTTACCTTCCGACGATAGGGCTCCCCATATGGAATAATAACGGTAAATAGTAGACACGTTGTGATTTCGATGACTAAAATTTACAAACCAAAATTCGAGCGTCAGATATGATCATTATGACGAAAGATGTCTATGGTAAAAAATTCAACTGGATTCGACAAAGTTAAGAGCTCGATCGAAATGGTCAACTGTAATCCACTACCAGGAGAAGTACTTTAGCCGACGAATTATTTTCGTCGGCCTGTTACCATAACTCGTCGGCTAAACTCTTAGCCGACGAAGGTTCGTCGGCTATAGTGTCGTCGGGAAAGGGCCCTCGGCGCTAACTTTAACCGACGAACCCATCACCGTCGTCGGCTATTGTCCATACTTTAGCCGACGAAACATTTGGTCGTCGGCTTTTGTTCATGAATTTAAGCCGACGAAACAGTCTCTATCTTTCGTCGGCTATACTCTCAGACTTAAACCGACGACACAACACGTCGTCGGCTATACTCCAAGACTTTAGCCGACGAATATCTCAGTTCCGTCGGCTAAAGTATATAACTAAAAAATTAAAAAATAGAGCCTCTTTCGTCGGCTATAGTGAGTTTAGCCGACGAAACATGCCATAATTCGTCGGCTAACCTATATAAAAATAAAAATAAAAATACTATAGCCGACGAATTGTGGCGTATTTCGTCGGCTATAACTCCATTCCAGTAATAAAAAAAATACATAAAATTTTTAAATTACCATTCCAAGCAAGCTCCAAAATACACCAAAACAATTCCATATATATAACCAACAAGAAGCACATAAAACTATATAAGGTATCAACTACACAAAATCTAAATGATCTAAATCAATATCCGGATCTGGGGCCTGCTGGTGAGGAGATTCCGGCAGCTCAGGTATGTCTATAGGCGCAGGCATGGGCGGAGGTGGAAGTCCCTGAAGCTGGGCAGCTGCTAAATCCTGGAAGTACTGGTACATCTGCTTCTGCTGGGCATGCTGGGCGGCATGTAGGGCTCTAGTATAGGATCTATATTCGGCGAACTGGGCGGCATGAGCGGCAGCCTGAGCGTCAGCATGAGCAGCCTGAGCGGCTTGCTCTCTCCGTAGTCTCTCAACTTCCGACTCTAGCTGAGTCGTCCTGCTGCTGGTCGAGGCTGCCTTTCGTTGAAATCCTGGAGTGGTCTTCAAGACCCCCTGGCCCTTCTTTCCTAGACCCCGGCAGTAGAAGTTGTTTTCTCGCGGTGGGAAGGCTGTGCCCATGATCCTCGCCCCAACCCTCGGATCTGAAGTGTCGATCCGGGAAATGGCTTCGGACATCTCTTCCTCCTGCGTGTCCGGCCATGTCTCCCTCACTATAGCACTCATCACCTCGTCACTAGCCTCCCTCACCCTTGCCTAATTGGATAGGAAAAAAATTATTAATTAACATTTTAACATATATATTAGTAAAATTAAAAATTCCGTAAAAATGAAAGATTACTTACTATATCCTCCTGGGAGTCAGGATATGCCTTCTCGTACGTATAGACGTACTGGTTGACCTCTGGATGTTCCCTGGCCGCCTCGTCCATGAAGACAGCGAACGGTCTAGAACCGGCATGATGGTTCCTTGTGTTGCGTTGCCGGTTCTGAGCGTTCGCCCGGGAAACCGCCTTCAAAGAAAAAAGTAAACTATTAGTAAAATATTTTAAAACGCACGTACTTAATGATAAATTAACTAATTAATTTATTTAAATACCTGTTTACGAGGGTTGTTGAATTCTGATGTCAGAAGCCAACGCCACTCGTACTCTCTGTACTGAAACTCAGCAGGGGTAGCAGAACGTGCGTTCCCGTGCGTAGTCCAATAGGTCCGCAACTCGTTCTTCCACTCCTTGTACCTACAGATACAACAAAAATATTAGAAATATAATTAATATGACAGACAGTTTTGTTTTTTCATTAATTTCCCAACGTACCTTCCCCCATGCACAAAGTCCGCCCAGCTGCTCTTCAAGGGTTCGGGAACCTCAAACCACACCTGCATTTAACCGTTTATTAGTTTAGTTTTTCCAAAAATCTACAATGTAATACATAATATTATTCAGGCATTTTGTAAACTCACCGACATCGCGTTATGGACCATGTCTTTAACCTCCTGCGGGACCTCGCCCCAGTCTGACCACAACATAGGGACTCTATCCCTAATGAGCGCTCCCACGCGGCCGGAGTACGTCCTCGACTTTCCGCCCGATACTACGTCGCCATCCCCGTCAGTACCGATGACAATCCTCCCTGAGGTACCGACGATCTTCTCCAGAGCCTTCCCTGTGACGGGGCCTCTCTTCTTCTTTGCCGGCTTCGCTCCGACGGTGCCTATGACATGATAAACCAAATTGATTATTAAAATCGGAATCGGAGAATTATAACAAAACAAATCATTCATCTTTCATTACCTGAGGGATCGGACGCGGACGCGACGGATTCCGCCTCCGATGATGATACCCTCGCGGAAATAAGAGGCGTATCAAAAGGCACGAACCGGTACGCCGCTGATGGAGCCACTGGCGGGGGCAGTGGATAAATCGGCGTCCCTGAGTCATCGACTACAGGTATGGCCGGTATCATCCGCGGAAGGAATAGGTGAGGCGGCGGCATCTGTACCCCAGATGACCCACTATCCGAAGAAGTAGGAGTTGGAGTGGGCGCCCGGTGTATCTCAGGCATACGGGGTGCAGGCACCTCCGTCTGAGGCTGAGCAAACAACTGCCTCGCGGAATAAAGGAAGCCCCGCTGCCTCGATGAAGGGGGCACCTCCGGCTGCCTCTGCGCCGTCTGCAGAAGGCTCGCATGTCTAGCAGTCATAGGGCCCTGAAACGACGTCTGAGGGTTGCTAGAGGTTCCCTCAGACGATACAGACCTTTGGCCCTTCGAACCCTTCGTCGATCTAATATTACCGCTCATCCTATTTAAAATATTAATTTGAATCAAGGCCACAAATTTTAAAAATGCAAACTCATTTTTAAAATGTAAAAAATATATTCACTTCCTAAATACTAATTTTCACTTCCTAAATACTATTTTTCACTTCCTAAATACTATTTTTCACTTCCTAAATATACACTTCAAAAATAAAAATATACACTTCCTAACAACACCACAACATTGCAATTGACCGGAAAATCAAAACAAACACAAAATACAAAACAAATATATACATTTCCTAAATACTAATATACACAACAAATATACACTTATTAAATAACAATATACACTTCCTAAATACAAATATACACAACAACACCACAACATTATATACACAACAACATTATATACACAACAACACACAACATTAAAAATAACCGAAGCTCAAAAAAACGTACTCGAGGAGGAGGAGGGAGGAGGAGGAGGAGGAGGAGGAGGAGGAGGAGGAGGAGGAGGAGGCCGGAGGAGGAGCGGAGGAGGAGGAGGAGGAGGAGCCGGAGGAGGAGGCCGGAGGAGGAGCCGGAGGAGGAGCCGGAGAGGGCGCCGGAGGAGGAGCCGGAGGAGGAGGCCGGAGGAGGAGCCGGAGGAGGAGCCGGAGGAGGAGGCCGGAGGAGGAGCCCAGAGGAGGAGCCGGAGGAGGAGCCGGAGAGGGGGCCGGAGGAGGAGCCGGAGGAGGAGAGGGAGCGGAGGCCGGCCGGATAACCGGGCGAGGGAGAGGGAGCGGGAGATAAGGTCGAGGGCGAGGGCGAGGGAGGGAGAGGCAGAGGGAGAGGGCGGCGACCGGGAGAGGGAGCGGAGGCGAATTTCGGAGAGGGAGAGGAAAACGATGGAGGCTAGGGCATACAACCAGTCGAGCTGGGTTATACCCGAAGACTTTAGCCGACGAAATAATAATTTCGTCGGCTAAAGGTAATAATTTCGTCGGCTAACCGAACACTTTAGCCGACGAAATAATAATTTCGTCGGCTAAACATTTTAATAATTTCGTCGGCTAAAGGTAATAATTTCGTCGGCTGACCATTTGAAATTCGTCGGCTAAACACAAACTGTTTATACATTCATCAAACTGTGACTGCTGCTCGTGATGATCAAACTTGAGAACGGAAATCCTTCCGTCAGATCTGACCATCATGATAAAATACATGTATGGGAAAAAATTCAACTTGATCTGACCAGGTTAAGTGCTCGATCCGGACGGTCAATCCCGTAAGTCAAACCCCTAAATGCACGGAAAAGGTCGTTGGACCGTCTAAATTTCGTATTTTGGCCGGACCTTCAACTGAAAATATTTTCAAATTGATGAGACACAACAAGTGGTATAAAAATTTTACGCAAAATAACCACCGAAGATAGGGCTACCCATAGGGAGAAAGAATTGAAAATTGGATTGACCGCAACTATCGGCACCGAGACATGACCGGAATACCTTGATTTTTCAACCGTAGACGTATTTCACCATTCTGGTCATGTCTTATTTCAGACTTTTTCACGTTTGAAGGTTCTACGTATAGTTTGTTTTTGAAACGGAACATTTACCTAACACTTAGTAAACAAGTTATACAACATTAGTAGGCATGTTCTGACTGTGATGATCAAACTTGAGAAAATAAAATCCGACGGTCAGATCTGACCACCATGATAAAATACATGTATGGGAAAAAATTCAACTTGATCTGACCAGGTTAAGTGCTCGATCCGGACGGTCAATCCCGTAAGTCAAACCCCTAAATGCACGGAAAAGGTCGTTGGACCGTCTAAATTTCGTATTTTGGCCGGACCTTCAACTGAAAATATTTTCAAATTGATGAGACACAACAAGTGGTATAAAAATTTTACGTAAAATAACCACCGAAGATAGGGCTATAGTATGTAACAGAAAAAGTTTAGGGTTTAGCCGACGAATACCCTAAATCATCGTCGGCTATACTATGTGATAAAAAAATATAAAAATTAATAAAGCCGACGAAATATTAGGGTATTCGTCGGCTAAGATAGTTTTGGCCGACGACTTCCATTATACTTCGTCGGCTAAGATGGTTTAGCCGACGACATTCATTTGAACTCGTCGGTTTTAAGATCTTTAAACCGACGAATTCCTTTTCATTTCATCGGCTTTAAGTTCTTTTAGCCGACGACTTCCTTTTCAATTCGTCGGCTATAAGTCCTTTTAGCCGACGACTTCTAGTATTCTTCGTCGGCTAAGACGGTTTTAGCCGACGACTTTTAATATAATTCGTCGGCTAAGAGGTTTTAGGCCGACGACTTATGTTGTATTTCGTCGGCTTAAGTAAAAAAATACAAACCCTAAAACAGATGGTTTAAACCATACTAATTTCCTGTTCATATATCACCAAAATTCATATAAAATAACAGAAATATGAATTCAACATATGTAAACTAGAAATGAAGGTAATACAGTCTTTTTTATTACAAATTAATGTATTACTGTTTCTGCACATCCCGGAGACTGGGATCATGGAGAATCACGGTGGAACACGAATATAAATAGTAAACATCATGGGCAAGAGACAAGCACGTATAGTGGTTCACCATGCCATCGGAGGGCATGGCTACGTCCACTTGGAATTCACTATCATGGCCAAGAGGCCCTTTGGGATCGGGAGAGATATTCATCATCTATCATCCTATCTCCTCTCTATGTCTATGGGAAGCCTTCCTTTTATAACTAAGGAAGGTTCCCTCCTTTTACATATTAGGGATGTGGGACAAACTACCGACTACAATTACATCCAACTACCGACTACAATTACATCCGAAGAAATTAAAACTAAGGCTCGTAATCGGAATCATCCGATGAGTCTTCTTCGGTGTCAGAAATAATTTCTGGTAATCTATGTCTTTCCTCATCGCCAGAGTCTTCGTCTGTTTCTTGATTTGGATCAACATCAATAAGCCTTGGCTCTTCATCACGAATTCGCACCGAACGACCCGCTTTAAAATTATTAAGGCGAACGGTAGAGGAGTTAGGAATACCTATTGCGTTGGGCTCTTGATACGCAACATCTTCTTCCTGGTCTTCGGCCTCTCCAAGTGTAGCCGCCCGGTAAATGTTTCGAGGGTGCACAAGGTTGACTACTTTCCACGCGTCACCCTTAGCAAGGTCATCAAGATAAAACGCTTGTTTTACCGATGTGGCAAAAACGAACGGGTCATCTTCGTAAGAACTTGTAGCAGTGTTCACCGATAATATTCCGTACTGATCGGTCTTCATGCTCTGCGGGCTAGTATCAAACCATCTACACTTGAAGAGGTGCACTGTCATGCCTTCACCGTAAACGAGTTCCACCACTGAATCAAGAACACCGTAATAGTCAACTCCATTCCGCCCACCATGCGCCATCACCCCAGAATTCTGTGTTCTCCGTCTGCTGTCTCTCTGTTCACATATAAATTGCACGCCATTCACCTTGCACATCGGATAAACTCTTGACATTATCGGCTTCATCGCTAGAAGTCTTAGTTCGTGTGACCAATTTGGGTGACCATCAAATTGAATATGGTTCATCTGCAATTTACAATTTAACATTGTAAATATAGATAATTATGCACTAAAAATAAATACGTACATAAATATTGAATTACGTACCCAGCCGTCAAAATAATTTGCGAACTCCCTGTTGTGGTACTCGAGATCACCTTGAATGTCTGGACAATATAGATGGATGTCTTTCCAGTATTCAACTTCTGGACAGTTAATCAATACCCACCAGTGGGCAATGACTAGCTCATGTGGTTGCAACTTGTAGGAGTCTGGCAAAATTCCATAAACTTCAACATCACTGGAGAGTATGGAAAGAGTGAACTTCGGTACATCTACCGGCATGGCTTCGTCTGTTTCCTTCAACGCTCCTAAATACAACTTCATGTAGGTGACGCACTCGTGCGCAATATATGCTTCAGCTATACATCCTTCAGGCGCGGATTTATTAGCCACATAATCTTTGTAGTCTCCAAGTTGCCTATAAAATTTATGCAAAGTGTTATGATTATTGAACATGTATATAGAAAAATTGGATTGAGGAATTCAGGTGTAAAAAACGTACCTTTCCATGGGATACATCCAAGTGTAGTGTACTGGACCGGTAAGCAACAATTGCTCGGGAAGATGGATCATCAGGTGAGGCATGATGTCAAAAAAATTTGGAGGAAATATCCTCTCAAATTTACACATGATATAAATGATGTCCTCTTGCATTTCCCGGAGGTTAGATTTTGTCACTTCCCGTGTGCATAACTTCTGGAAGAATCTTGCCAACGCTACTAACGGCTCCACCACCTGACGGGGAAGGAACGGTCGAATGAAAACAGGGAAGAGACGTTGTAGCAGGATATGACAGTCATGACTCTTCAACCCGTACATCTTATTGTCCCGGAAGTTCACACACCGGGCTATATTTCCTGCATAGCCTAAAGGATACTTCACACAACTCATCCACCTGAAAATTACGTTCTTCTGGTCAGGTTTCACGGTGTAAGGAGCTTGAGGCATTTTTTTCTTCCCTTCTTTCAACCACAGATGTCTTCTTAACTGCATTTTTTTTAGATCAATGCGTGCCTTAGGACCGTCTTTCGTCTTCCCCTCCAAGTTCAGCACTGTGCCCACCACACTGTCGCAAACATTCTTTTCTATGTGCATCACATCTAGGTAGTGCCTGATCAACAACTTACTCCAGTATGGGAGTTCCCAGAATATGCTCTTATGTGTCCAGAATTTGTACCTGTCGGGTCTTTCAGGTATTGCTGCAACAATATTTGGATGATTGCTGAGCTGCCCAAAATCGTACTCATTAAGCACTGCTAAAATTTCTTCTCCCGTCCATCTTCTGGGAGGCACACCGTGTTCTACGGTCCCATCAAATGCCTTGTCATCGAACCGCCAATCGTGATTATATGGAAGGAAAGCACGGTGACCCAATCTGCATATCTTGTTGCAATGACTGCTGCTCCCCTCATCGCTAAGGCACTCTGGACAAGCCTTGTATCCCCTAACAACGTTGCCCGACAACATCCCACGGGCAGGAAAATCACTGATGGTACCAACAACCATGACATGCATCTGGAACATCTCGTGCATGTACTTGTCATAAGTGGGATGACCAACTTCCCACAAAAACTGAAGCTCTTCAATCAAAGGTCTCAAATACACATCGAGACACTTCCCTGGATAACCGGGCCCCGGAATCAACAAACTCAACATATTGTATTCCTTCTTCATGCACATCCATGGAGGAAGGTTGTACGGTACCAAAATCACCGGCCATACACTGTATTGAAGACTCATGTTGCCAAAAGGGTTGAACCCGTCGGATGAGAGCCCGAGCCTCACATTTCGGACCTCTGACGCAAAATGAGGAAACTCCCTGTCTATATGCTTCCAAGCCTCCCCGTCAGCAGGGTGTATAAGGGTATCTTCGTCATGCATTTCCCTATCAACGTGCCATCTCATAGCTTTGGCCGTGTGTGAAGACATGTACAACCGCTCAAGCCTATCCCTCAACGGGAAATACCGAAGTACCTTCACAGGTTTCCTATTGCCTGCAGGAGTCAGCTTATACCTGTCAGTGTGACATACCGGACATACGTCAAGCCCACCAAGGTCATTCCCTTCTGGATCTTTACCCCAGAAGAGAACGCAGTCATATCTGCATGCATGGATCTTGATGTAGGAAAGGCCAAGATCTTTCAGGATACATCGGACCTTACGATGAGTGGTAGGAAGACGATGACCGTGGGGCAGCATCGAAGCAGTGTACTGTAGATAATCATCAACAGCCTTCACGGTCGATTTTGTCTCAACTTTAATCTTCATTACGTCCATCACACTTTCAAGAACGGTCTTCTGACAACCGGGGTACACAGGGGTCTGTTGGAAAGCAAGCAGTTTGTTGTACTTTTCAATACCAGCAGTGTTGACAGCTCTAGGGAAGGGCTGCACCGGGTCAGGCATATACTGTCCTTGAGCGCATACACCGCTCTCATAAGGAAACATGTCGTTGATGAATGCCGTTGTTGGATCGTTGGATGTACTGCCTGTCTCAGAAAATTGGCCATGATCATGCGGACCCTCTGATGATGTTTCACCGTGATATAACCAACATGTGTACTTCTCCCAAAACCCGTTACTCCTCAGGTGCTGCCATACTTTGTCAATGGGAAATCGATGCATATCGCTGCGACACTGACATTTCGTGCACGGGCAATAGAAAATTGTATTCCCGTTAGCATTAGCCAGCGCATATTTTATAAAACTCATAACTCCTGCACCGTATCTTTTGTCCCATTTTGGAAGCGAAATCCAACTCTTATCCATATCCTGAAAATATAACAAAATATATATTTATAACGCTGCTAGTTAATTATTAATGATGAAATTTCATGCCATATATAAAATCTCAATTCATTTAGTATATATTCTACGTACTACGTACAACTAATTAATTAACACACACACATATCATATTAACACAATAATATATATATTAACACAAATTAATTAACAACAATATATACACAATTAATACAATTAATATATATTAACACAAATTAATTAACAACAACTTCATACCGTACCATATCAACACAATAATATATATATTATAAATTAATTAATAACATATATATATCTACTAATATTTATTAACAACAAATTAATTCATATATATTATCAATTCAAATCATCAACCAAATCGATCAACACATATATATATACATCCAACGTACTCAAAATTAATCAATTCAATCATAATCAAAATCAATAAACTCAATCATAATCAAAATCGATAAACTCAAATAAAACTCAATTAATCAACATATATATACATATACGTACCTATATATGGCTCCACAAACTAATTATGGACAGATTTCGACAACACCCAAACGTTTTCTCCCGTTTTTTCTTCTCCCGTTTTTTTTCCCAGATGAGCTGCTGCTGTCCAGATCGCAGATATAAAGCACTTTAGCCGACGACATATTAATTTCGTCGGCTAAACTTTTAAATATTTCGTCGGCTAAAGTTCACAGACTATGGCCGACGAAAAAAATTCTTTAGCCGACGACGTTTTTTTTTCGTCGGCTAAAGTTTACCATAGCCGACGAAAATTTCAGTTAGCCGACGAAGGAAAATGTCGTCGGCTAAAGTGGACTTTAGCCGACGAAAAAATGCTTCGTCGGCCTGGTTTTTTTTTTTCGTCGGCTAAAGCCTTTCTTCTGGTAGTGATCGGAAATAAGAAAACCGCATTTTGAAGCCCTAAACGAACTCGGATGGCCAAAAAGGCCCATACATCATGGCTATAGTGATGAGTCTGACTCGTAGAGCCGTTACGCTTCCGGAAAGGTATCACAATAGTCAATCAGACACCGAACGCCAAATCTGCAGCATAGTGAATAATAAGAGAAAATTACATTGACCGCAACTATCGGCACCGAGATTTTACCGGAATACCATGATTTTTCAACCGTAGACGTATTTCACCATTCGGGTCATATCTTATTTCACGACTTTTTTGCGTTTGAAGGATCTACGTATAGTTTGTTTTTGAAATGGAACATTTACTTAACACTTGGTAAACAAGTTTTACAACATTAGTAAGCATGTTGTGATTGTGATGATCAAACTTGAGAAACGAAAATCCGACCGCCAGATCTGACCATCATGATAAAATACATGTATGGAAAAAAATTCAACTTGATCCGACAAGGTTAAGGGCTCGATCCGGACGGTCAATCTCGTAAGTCAAACCCCTAAACGCACCGAAAAGGTCATTGGACTGTCTAAATTACGTATTTCGGCCGGACCTTCAACTGAAAATAGTTTCAAATCGATGAGACGCAACAAGTCGTATAAAAAATATATCACCATTAGGGTTTAGGGTTTAGCCGACGAAATATTAGGGTATTCGTCGGTTAAGATGAGGTTAGCCGACGAATTATTACTTAGGTTTTAGCCGACGAAAAAATTCGTCGGGTAAAGTATTTTTAAAAGTCGTCGGCTATAGTCTGTGCACTATAGCCGACGAAAAAATTCTTTAGCCGACGAATTATTTTTTCGTCGGCTAAAGTTGACCATAGCCGACGAAAATTTAAATTAGCCGATGGAAACTTTAGCCGACGAAAAAATAATTCGTCGGCCTGATTTTTTATTTTCGTCGGTTAAAGCCTTATATTAGCATTCTCATTAAAAACATACATAAAAAGGTAAAAAAGTCATTGTCATCACTAGTATCCATATTGTTAATCCCAGCAGCATTATCTGAAACAGTATTCTCAGCCTCCATGTTGACGATGCCCTCGAGGGAATCTTTAAAATTGACAATAGTAGAAAAAATGCTCACCTCACAATCCCTACTATCAGATCTAAAGCAATTTATATAAAGTGGAACAGAACACCGAAACCTTGTAGAGCAAACTAGCCCATAAACCCAAATCTCAAATGGACAAAGCAAACAGATTCTCAGAATATGACGAAAAGATAAAGTCCAATTAACAAATGTGAGAAGGGGAAGGCAGAAGCATACCTGGGTAGGATTAACAAGGACACGTACCTCGACCATCGGTCGGAGTCCGACACTAAGAACACAATCAGATTCAAATCTGATGAAGGAAGAACGGAGGCCAGGATGAAGTTGCATCATAGGTAGGCGCCACACACCCCACTGTGACTCGAGCAATTCCACGAGAGGTCGGCCTTGAAAATTCCATGTTCGCAACTTTTCCCAAATCCGCAACGCCATCGCGATTTCAAAATAGCAGTTCCGTATATCGAAGCCCGGCCAAAAAGCATGCCACCTAACTACCCAAGTGATCCAAAGAATTGGATCAAAGACTCCCGAACAAGCCAGAGAACGAAGAAATCGAAGAAACCCTAGGCGCGTGAGGCGCGTTCCTTTAGACCCACACCGTTTTCTAGGCCCACGGTTACACAGTTTGCCCTAGCTATATAGTCACATAGTTTGCCCTAGCTATATATAAAACTTTGCTTAATAAAAGGTTACTAGCTCTAAGTTTGGAGTCGGCTGTTTTACTTCTGCTGTGATCCCCATCAGTACCAAGTCTCACCGCCAAAGATGGTCGAACCATGGCAGCAGACAATCATACGGGTTGATGACCCCACGCTTCCCAGACCATGGCAGTGCCTGATCCATCTTCCCAGAGGTTTGCTATATTTCTGGAACCCTAAAACTAGGGTCAGATAGTACGAAAGGCCATCTGCCGGCCCTCCTTATCTTTATCAATTTTACCGAGAGCAAAATTCATATCCAAAACCACCCTCTACATCGATTCCGATCAACTGCCCACGACATGGTGAGGAAGGTGAAGATATGATTAGTGAATTGCCGGATGAACTTATTCTTCGCATACTTAATATCTGCCAACAATATCTGCCGTATTGACCACTTTTTTGTCTAAAAGATGGAACAAGATGTGGACCTTTGTTCGCCATCTAGACTTCGACACAGACAGAGGGATGTTCGATTATAGATCGCATTTTGATAGTTTTGTACAATTTGTTTTGCTACGTCTGTCTTCATCAGTCGACATTGAAAAATTTCGTCTTAGAAATACCACTTCCCCTGATGATTCTAATTCGGGAGATGTTTCTGCTCAATTGAATGATTGGGTTTCTGCCGTCTGGCACAATGTTGTTGAACTTGATGTTAAAATTGTTGAAGCAACTGATGATGAATTTTCTGGTCTACCTCGAAGCATTTTCTGGTGCAAAACCCTCAAGGTTTTGAAACTGTGGATAGATCAAGGTATAGAAATTCCTGAACCTCCTACAACAGGGTGTTTCCCAAGTCTCAAAATCTTCCATCTCACAGTCACAGATCCTTATGAGAGCCTGGGAAATATACTTTCCTACCTCCCTGTGCTCGAAGATTTGAGCATACATGTACAGATCACGAGCGATTACAAAACCTATATCAATGTCAAAGTTTCTACACCAGAATTGAAGACGTTGAAATTGAGTATGGAACGTAAGAAAAAGCATTATTATAGAACTCTAGAGCAGGACAGTTTTTGCGTCGATGCCCCAAAGCTTGAAGAGCTTGAAGTTATACAGATTCCTTTGTCAAATTATATTTTAGAGAAACCAAAATCCGTAGTCCATGCTAGTATTGCTTTCAAATCCCTTGCTGAAGAAGATTGGTCTTTCTTTCCAGACCATGCATATCAGCTTCTGAGTGGAATATCTAATGTTAAATGCCTCTCTCTTTCAGATCAACCATTCGAGGTAATCTAGCATATACTAACTCTTTAATCTTTATTGATGTGTATTAGTAGTTTTCTAATTTCTGGATGGCTGTATGTGTGGTCACCACTTTCACTAATTTAATTTCCACAGGTTTCACATCTCCCTGTTTTTGGTAATTTGAACCAATTGAGGCTGGTTCTCCGTTATCGTAATACCTGGGAGTTTCTAACAGCGCTGCTGCACAAAACACCCAATCTGGAAGATCTAGATATTGTGTTGGAAGATGTAAGTAAGATTTGTTTGTGTACAAGTATACTTTATTATTACCACATTTTAGTGAATTCTAATTTCCTGAACTCTTATTATATCCTCAGGGAACGGAAGGCGAGAAAGATGATCCAGAACTTGAATGGACTCCACCTGAGCTTGTGCCTGACTGTTTGTCATCAAATCTTAAGACAATCTCCATAAGAGGATTGAAGGGTCTACAAGTTGAAAGTCAAGTAGCAGAGTACATGTTAATGGTTGTCATTTGAATAAAATGACAATGTATACATGTATTTCAGAGGAGGAAGAGTCATGCAAAGATCTTTTGACCTTTAAGAGGGCAATGATTTGTCAATTGGAATTTAGGGAGATGCAATTTTAGATCTCATATGGATCGCTTTTAGAAGATTTTGTTTTGAGTGTAAAACATCCCAAATTTTTGTGGTACGTCAATCAGATTTGTGGTCATGATAGTATGAGAAAAGTTGGTTTAGATGGAATTCAGGAGAACAAAGGGTCTCCTTGTTTCTTTTGTTCGGATTGCCTTCTTTAATTTTGCAGCAATATGGAAATGTAAGAAATATGAATGAGAATGAGCTTTCTTTTTTTTTTTGAGAATGAGCTTTCATGTATGGTGAACCCTTCTTTTATCAAAGCAAATAACAATACATGAAAGTATACGATAGATTGATAGAAGGCATCAACAGTAAATCTTTGACCCCCACAACGTCTTGAAGCTTTCCTAACATGACTTCAGAAATCAGAATAATTACTAATTTTCACGCCCGTGGGTTTCTAAAATCTTGTATAAACTATGCTGCTGCTGGCCAACAAAAAAAAACAGAAATTTTGTAATATCTTCCTATACATTCTTTTCTGGCCAAAACATGCTATATATCCCAACTAGAACATCATAAAAAAGTCAAGTTTAAAACCAGAGAGCCACTACGTTGAAGTTGTTTCTTCTTCTTCATTTTCCCCTTTTTGTTAACCCTCTGTGTGATAGAGCACCTATGGTATATACACCGTTCTTCTCTGCACTAACTAGAACTAGACGATCATGTTTCAGCTTGAGCCAGAACCGAATCATCGAGTGTCATCTCCTCCTGTTCTTCGGTATCAACTTGGAGAGGACTTGGGTCAACTTCTGTGGTCATGTTGATTGGCCCTTGTGGTGTTCCAAAAAGTGTAGTGAATATCTGTCTATGGCATTCTTCACAAAAGTAGATATAGGTGAAATGGCCCTCGTAGGGGAGCTTATGTACAGCAGCTCCTGGTAAAATCCTGTGCACAAAATCAGTCATTGAAGGTGGTGCTACTTTATCATCCATCCCCTGTCAGTAAAGTGATCTCAAGTAAGTTTACTTGCAGAAATATTGACACCTCCAAATAACTGAAGCTGATTACTGTGTTGAGATTCATTATTGTTATTGTTACAAGATAAGAACCACCAGCAATATAATTTAACAAGTATGTTCCGTATTCCATCCACATTCTTCGAGCAGAAGTAATTTCTTTACAAACTTATCAATAGTTGTTCTTTAGAAAGTTCATGACATCATATTTTCATGACGTAAAGCAATTCAATTACCCTGTCTAATCATTGATCTTGTTGTTATCTACTTAACAGGTAACTTAGTCTTTGAGAAAAATAGTGCAACTTTATAAGTAGGTTATTGGTTGGCTGTTACAAATACACAATAAGATAGAGAAGCTCCTGACCTGCCAGATGTGTATTGGTCCAAGGAAGCCGATATATTCCTCCTGAGCTGCACTGAGCACAGACTTGAGCCAATTGAGCATTCCTTTCCCTTGTTGCTTCTTCTGCAATTTGAGGTCCGCAAGGCTGAAACCCCAATTTGACACTTGCAGAACAGCTTCTTCCACAAACGGTTTTGCACTTCCCTGCCTAATGGACTCTTCAACATCCCTTTGCCAGAATTCTTCATAGATTGGATCCTCTATTAAAGCCTTATCCTGGTACAAGTCGACAAAGGATTCTCATATAAGTATCATCGTGGTAATCCAGGAATTACAAATGTAAAACAAACAGAAAAGAACTGAATTACAAAAGTAGTATGATAGAACCACCCTACTCACAAGAAACAGTATCCCAGTTAAATCATTACGAGAAAAAATTTAAAGGACAGGAACAAACAGCTAAAAAAGCAGTCTCAGTACAATTTTAATATAATACTATACCGTGGCATTTGAATATCTATGAATTTTTTTCTGCATTATAGCTAATTTATAATAAGACATCCCCCCATAATAAGACGTTCTATTCACATACATTGTTAGGTATAAAAAAAAGTATGCATGGTTGTAATAGTTGAAACTTTAGTTCAAATTTGCAAATGTTTACAAACAGCGATAACAATTCTTACCCTCTTTCCAAGTGACAGTGACAGCCATTTGTCAATTTGTCCATGCTTTCCAGATAAGAAACTCCGGTGGTAGAAGTAAGCCAGAAATCTGGGAAACCTCCTGGCTAGAAAGTACAAAAGTTGCCTCTTTCTTGTCCACTGTTTCCAGGTTCTACGTCTCTCTTCCCTGTTCATGATTGAATCGTATGGATTAACCATTGGAGCCATCATGGCAGCACCTGCAAATTAGATCAGTCAGGATCATGAGATGATATTACTGGAAAAAAAAAATATGGCAGACATCCTAATTTCCTCGGAAGAAAATTTTATCATAAATGAGAAACATCACAGAGTCACCAGGAAAATAAATAAAAACTAATAGAAAATGTTGTTGAACTCATCTGCAACTTTAATAAACATATTTAATCAGGCCTCATTAAAGACTTGTCATCCATAATGACAATAACATGTTGGTTGCAGATTCTGGCGAAGACTAACCCATGAGAAAGACTTTTCAGGTAAGTAACATGAACATCAGAAACTTCAGGGCAGAGGTGATTATTAGTATCACAATGTACCATAACGTACAGTACCCAATAACAGAACAAAACTTCCTTTGGAAATGCAGTATCTGTTCCACTTCTGGAAACCTTATCACTGCATGGTAGAACCTTTCACAAATCATAGAAGTGTAGGAGACATCATACCTGCAAGTCTATCAGGAATGTATCTGAGTGCTGCCCAGGCATGCATGCTTCCACTAGAGTATCCAACAACCCAAAACTTGTGATTAACACCAACAGCATCAGCTAAGAGCAACATATCCATTGCTGAAGTTTCAAGGTTCCTATCAGGATGAGGATCAGACTCTCCAAATCCAGGAAGATCATATGTCAATAAGCGAACACCAAACTCTTCCAATAGTGAAGCCTTAAGTCCCGGTATTCCTAATTTTGAAAAACAAGATACAAAATCAAGAAAATGCATGCCTAAAATAATTAAGAATAGCAAAAGCAGATGCATTATCTGTTGGTTTAGCCATAAAAAAGAACATCGCACCTGCAAGCCTGGAGGAAAGGAAAGAATGTGGAGAAATAATTGAGAATCTAGCATTGTCAGCCGGAACTCCCTGCTCCTTGTATGCAATGTATCTACCATCTGGAAGCATCACGCGGGCAGCACTAGGAGGATGTATGTACACCTTCTTCACTACATCTGGAGTGGTAGGAGTAGTTTCCATATTCACAATCAGTGCTGGAATTTCGTAAGCCATGTCAGCAAAAAGCACAATAATAGACCCAAACAACCAAAGGAGAAGCAAATTAAGAGAAGGAGCCCCTGAATCATCAGATTAACAGGCGCATATACTCTAAACTTAATTCCCCTTTACTAATTCTCAATTAGTGTATAACTCATATTCACAAGCATACAATCAAACAGAGAAAATAATTGCATTTCAAGTTAGAACTGTTATCATCAAAATTTCTGTACCGGAGTTGAAGTGATCAATAGTAACTTTCCACTACAGTAAGTCAAAGTTTATTCCAACCAGAACTTTTCCAGGATTTCCACAAAATTCTGATTCTTTCCTACTTTTTCGACCAAACCGAATAAAACTTTTAGAAACTATATCAAATACTTTCCGGCAAATATTTCTCCGGCGAAAAACTTTCCGGCCAAAAAATCATGTCACAAAATCCCCAAATTAACCAAAAATCCAAACTTTTAAGCATAATCAAACAACAAAAGGAAAATTATACACGACCGGAAATTCTCAGCAACCAAACAGAGCACAATCTATGAACAATGGCAAAAAAAAAAAAAAAAATCTTCTCCTCCTACATTTGATCATCAACGAAACAACACACAGCGACGCACCTGTAAAAGCCAAAACGGCGACGAACAGGATCACCGACCAAGCATGAACCGGCTCCTTATCCTCCGGCAAATACTCATTCATAAACCTCAGCTTCCTCGTCACTCTCTTCCCGAAATACGACTCCTTCACCTTCTGGAAGCTTTGCACAACCACCGAGTCCCGATTCCCCAAGCTCTGCCTCGCAATATCCCTACACCCCTTCCCGAACTCCACCGCCATCTCCGCCGCCGCTGCCGCGAACTCCCTCACATGCTCGCCGACTCCCTCCGGCTTAATCGCATTGACGCTTGAGTCCTCCGCAACGCCGCCGTACGACGCCGCGACGTGACCGTTGAGAAGATCGTCGGGTAGCCAGGGCCGGGCACGGCCCGCGGTGAACGCCGGCTCCGAGTTTGACTCCGACATTGACCGGAGATCAAAGGGAAAAGAAAGAGAAAGAGAGAGAGAGAGAGAGAGAGAGAGAGAGAGAGAGAGAGAGAGGAAACTGGAAAAGGGAGCGAGTGGTTACATTGGGGTTTTGGAGAGAAGACGAAGAGGTGAAAAGGAAAGGGATGGGAAAAGTGGGAGTGAGGAAGAAGAAGAGAGTGGTTGTTGCCCTTTTTGATTTCTTGCAGTGGCAACTAGAAATTTCGTTTTTTTTTTTTTTCAATTTTTTTAAATACTTTTATATTTTTTTAATATTAAGTTTATTGCGTGGGATCTGGTGCCGGTGGGTACAGAGGGAGCCAGGGAGGAGTGGGAGTTGTGTAGGGTGGGACCGGCATGGGGGAGCGACGGTGTGGATTTGGCCGCGTAGAGGAGGGAGTGGCGTCACCGTCGCGTCAGGTCGGTAGTGATGGTGGAAGTGGCGGTTGTTGCGTACTAACGACTCTGTCTTTCTCGTTTTAATCTCAGCGGCTGGGCCCCGCTTCGTGATGGAATAATATTTTTAAATATTTAATTTTAATTTTTCTAATGGAATTTTTTATTTTTTTTAATGCTATACTAGAGGGTCTTGGCCAGATGTCACTTCCACCGCCCATCTTCACCTCCGTCGACTTAGAATTAGGCCGGACTAAATTGAAGGTGACAGGAGATTGATGATAGAGTGGGCAATGAATCTAAGGTACGAGTATGAAGAGTAAGATCATATTTATTCGATAGGTTTGACGATTTTTGTTGATAGTTTAATCTCTGTTTATTTCTGATATCACGTATGGTTTGTTTTTTGTTTTCCTTCATCGACTTGTTGGTTGAGAAAAAAAAATAGATTAAGACGGGAAAGAGATAAAGTTATATGTCATATAAATGTGACTTTTTGATTTTTAAAGTAGCTTAGCTTTGCTTCGTATGCCGATCATAAAGGCAAAGTAGTTTAGCTTTGCATGTAACTCCTAAACATAGCCACAACTCCCACAAGTTTCAATAAGGCATAGCACCTACCGCTTGCAAAAGGCATTACACTCTCGCAACTTGCTCCTCTATATAGCCGATTTTGCCTATTTAGTAATTTAGGATTAGGACATGCCACATAGTAACCATTCAATCAAAACCCAACAACATAATGTCAAGTTTAAATCTCAAATCACTAGTTTTACGTTTCACTTGTTTTGTACAATAATGTTGATAGAAAATCGATTCTCATATGTGATTACGAGAAACATCACATTTTAAAGATATTGTGGTACACTAACTCGATCATATTGTGGAATCATTTGTGTTCACTAGTGGCGTAGTGCATGAACAAAATGATATTGCGAACAAAATGATGATACCTTTTCGGTGGACTCAATGATTATAATGGTGGTCCTGATTATTGTATAATTGATGTATAATTGCCTCAAACACCGCAACCACAAGCTGGAACAAGATTACAAGAATCACACCTACATCGACATGTCGATGAGTCACTCCAACTAATATGTTTCACTTACAATGCCTAAGTTGGTGCCTACCTTTTTATATCTCTTTGACATTTCCATTAATTTCTTAGCCAGATGGATTGAGTAATAATTCGACAAGAAGAAGAAGAAGAAAGAAGCAAGCCACACACCAAACGGCCGGCCTGTCATTTCATGCAATTCCAAAAATATAAAGTTGGACGTGACACAACTCATATGATTTTATCCACATACGTGAATTTTCCTTATTATACTGTGTATGATTAAATTTTCATAATCTCTTTGGTTACCCTTGCTTAAATTAAACCTAACAAATCATAATTAAATAAATAATGATAAAATGAGATGAAATGAAAATGTGTTCGGTAAAACATTTCATGCAATTCCAAAAATATAAAGCCATAAGCCATTTTTTGTTTTTTTGATAATAATGTTGAGATATGATCCCACATCGAAAATATGAGACCTTGCGGTTTATAAGGGTTTGGGCTACTCCACCCATTGTCAATTGGTTTTGGATGTGAATCCCAGACTATTTGATCATGGTATCAGAACGGGTTACCCACGTTCACGTGTGAAGCCTAATGGCCACACGAACTCCATGTCACCCTAAATGTTGTCCACGTGTTAGGCTTGAAAATTCGCCACACGTACGGGGTGTGTTGAGATATAATCGCATATCGGAAATATGAGATATTGCTTGTGAGCTTATAAGGATTTCACTTCCCTTAATCAAAGTTCTAAACTTAGAAAACTACGCTAAAAAACTCATTGCCGTGGACAATGCAAAAGTAGTCTTTGATCGGATGGTTAGTGAACGGATGGTTAGTGACGGGTCTATGTATGGTTAATGTTCACAGTTATAGTATAATGATAAACGGATATTGTAAACAGAACAACATCAATGAGGCAAAAAAGTTGTTCTCTGATATGCAAGCTTCTGGTCAACTTCCAGATGTTCAAACTTATGCTATTTTACTACATGGCCTATGTAAAAACCAACAGCTTTCAATGGCAATTGAATTGGTTAGAAAGATGGAAGGCAAAAAGTTGGATCTAATATTCTTATGGAGGGTTTGTTCCTAGCTGGAGATGTTGAATCTGCAACAAATCTCTTTTGTAGTTTATCATCCAAGCGACTTCAACCTAATGCCCGTACATATAACGTATTGATTAAGGGACTCTGTCATGGTGGACATTGTAACGAAGCAGAAGAGTTGCTTAAGCAAATGGAAGAGAAAGGCTGTCCTCCAGGTGATTGTGCTTACAACATCATTATTCGAGGGTTGATTAATAACAATGAGACATTGCGGGCTGTGAAACTTATTCAACAAATGAAAGAGAGAGGTTTCTCTGCAGATGCATCAACAGTGGAATTGGTATTGTCTCGTGATAAAGTAGATCCCTCTTTTCTGCCATTGTTGAAAAATTCATTATGATATGAATTTGCACATTGAAATAGAACTTTCATTTATTGTCTAAATAGAAAGTACATCACAGTTTATTGCTTGCTAGTGTTTCATTATGAAGTTATTTGAATCAATGAAGCATTTCTATTATCAGAAGGAAAGATGAAACTATTGCACTTGTGACAACCTCTGTTGTATTACATATCTTTGACAATGGAAGAGTTGGCCCAGAGGTGCCTTTGCAGCTTTGCTTACTGATTCTGTTTCTTTTTCTCGTTAGCATTTGGCAAAATATGTTCTTTGCAAACCATAACCTCTGAATAAACCTTTCAGGACTGTGCTGGAGGTATACTATTTTCCGCGGAAAGAGCCACAGATGTTGCTTTGCAGGTAAAAGATTATGCTCTAATTCCATTCTATCTCTACTTTTGCAACCAAGTAATTTTTCTATTCAAACTCAAACCTCACATATTGCACATTGCTTGAATTCCCCCATATTGAAGTTCATGATCTCCATTTGCATGGTGTTGCTAAGAGGTTTATATAATTAGAACTAGGATCTGTATATCTTTATTCTTGCAATTGGGAAAAAAAAAAAAGTAAAGAAAAACCTAGATGTTTTTCTTATATGGATGTTTCCATGACAAGTTTGAACCTTGCAGGCTATGCATTGCTTAGGTGGTAATGGCTATGTAAATGAATATTCTACTGGCCGTCTCCTTTGAGATGCCAAACGCTGAGATTGGAGCAGGGACTAATGAGGTCAGAAGGAAGATTCAATGGCAGTTCCATCTTGGTTGATCTTAAGTAGATCTTCAACTGGCGACAAATGAGAATTCTATTTTTCCTTGTTACTTTCCCAGAATCATGCTTCTCTGAAGACTCTGTTCCATGCTACAAAATAGAAGAGCACCTTGTTTGGTTGGTGCAGAAGCTGAAAGAGCACGTATTTCTCTGTTTTCCTCTACAAATCTACACACTACTAGTATGTTTTCATATACATGCTTTTGCAGAAAAGATTTTATAACAATATTTTGGTCCAACTAGTTTATCAGAATTTTTTTTTTTTTTTGGCGAAAGGAGAGTATATTAAAACGAAAAAGAACAGAACAAAGGGACAAAACCCCCAAAGAAGAAAAAAGAAGCTAAGGAGGGCCTGAGTACCCATCCGCCCAAAGGGATTAATTATCCAATTTGCAGGACAAGAATCACACAAGGCAAGGGCAGCAAGATGATCTGCTGCACAGTTCGCCTTCTTGCTGGTCCAAAGCCAGCTGATTTGCTAGGTTGAAGAAAGATATCGGGCTTGTGAGAACAGGTTAGCAATTTTCCAATCCTTTGGGGGAATATTTGACTTGAAGGCATCGATTATGATTTTTGAATCAGATGCGAAGATTACCGAAGTTGAAGGAAGAGAGCCGAGGAGATTGAGGCCATCACAAATTGCAATCAATTCCGCTGCAAGAGCAGAACAAGCATAAGCTTTTCCGGTGTGCCCCGAGATGATGGAACCTGAGCTATCTCTCACTAAAACTGCAATTCCTCCAAGATTCGAGTCGGCATTCCAGGCTGCATCCGAGTTGATCTTGATGCTGTTCGGCGGATGGGGGATCCAGCTCGTTACATGAAGGCGAGAGGGGGGCTGATGAAGTTTTGTATTGATGGGTTGTGACTGAGTGAATTCCTAGGCAGAGGAATGTGCACGTAAGGCCGTCTGAACTGGGTCAAGGTTCTTGTGATTAAAAACACAATTGCAGCGAGTAGTCCAGATTGCCCAGAGTAAGAAGGAAACTTGGGTCAGGAATTCTTGAGGAGCATGAAAAGCTTGAATGGTTTCCAACCAGCCAAGAAGAGAAGACATAGACTGAAGAGGAACCTGGTACCCAAACGGGTGAGCAAACCAAGTTGTTGTTGCCCAAGTGCAAGAGAAAAGGACATGTTCAATAGTTTCTAGAAATAAGTTACAGATGGAACATATGGGACTTCTGGCAATATGTCTTTTATGCAGGGCCTCTTTTGTAGCCAATATGTTGTGGATCGCTCTCCAAAGAAATAATTTGATTTTAGGAAGTGTCCTAATCTGAGAGATCCATTTCCAGGTCTGAGGAGAAGGCGAGTGAGAGTGATGAGGATGAGAATTGAGAGTAAGGCTTTTCCTTGAGACCAAGAGATTGTAACCTGACTTCACTGAATAGATGTCATTGGTGGAATGTGGCCATATTAGCTTGTCTGGGATTTGATTGCTAATAATTTGAATTGAACGGATCCTTGATTCCATTTCTGGGGAAATGAGATGCTGAATTTGAGATAGATTCCAAGACTTTGTTTGCCAATTGATCATAGAGCTGACCTTTGTCTGAAGAGGACCGTTTCCAGTATTTAAGGCAGAAGGACTTGGACCCGGAATCCATGAATCAAACCACAAATTAACCGAATCACCATTGCCAATATCCCAGCAAGAGCCAGATTTAATGAGATCTCTGCCAATAAGAAGACTTGCCCAGAGCCATGAAGGTGATCCACCTTTTTTTGCCTCTAGAATGGAAGTAGTAGGATGGTAGAGTTGTTTAATAACCTGTGCTGAAATAGAGTTTGGGAAATGATGGAGTCTCCATACTTGTTTTGCAAGCAAAGCGTCATTGAACTCTTGAAAATTTCGGAAGCCAAGGCCACCTTCAGCTTTTGGTAAACCCAAACTATCCCAAGTTTTCTAATGAACACCTTTAGAAGCGGAATTTCCCCACCAAAAATCACTTAGAGTGGAGTTGATCTCTTTGCAGGTTGAAAGAGGGAACTTGAAACAAGACATGGTGTACGCTGGGATTGCACTAGCTACTGATTTAATTAGCACCTCTTTTCCTGCTTGGGATAGAATAGATTGCTTCCAACCCGCTACTTTCCTCGATATTGCTTCTTTCACAAAACACAGAGCTTTTCTCTTTGATCGACCCCAAATTGTAGGAAGACCAAGGTATCTACCAGGATCATCTACCACCTTCATGTTAAGAACTGAACTGATGAGGTCAATTAAATATGGAGGGGTGTTGGGGCTGAAGTAGAGAGAAGATTTCTCTGTGTTTATCCGCTGACCGGAAGCAGTACAGTAAGTATGTAGGATATCAGATAAGTGCAAGCAATTATCCAGTGAGGCTTTTAGGAAAAAGAGAGAGTCGTCGGCAAAGAGCAGGTGGCTAACAGGAATCTGTTGAGGACCCAATCTTACCGGTCTGATGAGGTTAGAAGCTGTGGTCTTGAGAAGCATTTTTGATAGGACATCATTAACAAACAGGAACAAGAACGGGGAGAGTGGATCTCCCTGTCTGAGACCACAAGAAGGAGTGAACCAAGGCCCTGGCTTGCCATTGAGAATTATAGAGTAGTTCACTGAAGTTACACAGCTCATCACCAACTTGACCCAAGAATCAGAAAAACCGAGTTTTTGTAGAACCTTCTCCAAGAAACACCATTCTACCCGATCATAAGCTTTATTCATATCAAGCTTAAGACCGAAGGCACCTTCTTCATCAGATTTTTGTAATTTCAGATGATGATAAACTTCATGAGCTACCATAATATTGTCTTGAATAAGTCTTTCGTTGACAAAAGCTGATTGATTTGAAGTAATCAACTCAGGCATGAACACTTTGAGTCGGGTAGCAATAATCTTGGACAAAATCTTGTACGAGAAGTTGCATAAAGCAATGGGCCTGAAGTGAACTGATTCTATGGGAGGGATCAGCTTTGGGATCAAGGCAATATGCGTCTAATTGAGGTTTCTGATCAGATTGGAGGTACTTTCATGATGGTGAGCCGATTGATGAATCACCTCCTGGACTGTTTCCCAGTGATGTTGGTAGAAAGTACCTGAAAAACCATCAGGGCTAGGGGCCTTGAGAGCACCCAAATAAAAAATAGCCATCTTTACTTCTTCCATGGAAATGGGGGCCTGTAAGGAGTTATTCATTTCAGTACTTATTATCAGATCAATAAAATCTAGAACTTTTTCCCATTGTTGAGGACCAGAATAAGTAAATATATTCTTGAAATGAGATAGAAAAGTTGCTGCTATTTCTTTCTCTTCATGAATCTAGGCTCCTGCTTCATTCTTCAATCTCAGAATTTTGTTGAAATGCCTTCTTTGAAGGGTTGATTGGTGAAAGAATTTTGAATTTCTATCACCAGCCTTCAACCAGTTGATTCTCGATCGTTGATGCCAGTATAATTCATCTCTTCTCCACAAAGAAGAGATGCTCTCCATAATTTCCTTTGCTTCTGGCGCAATATCCACATTTTTGGAATCATATAAAGCTTCAAGGTCTTTGACAAGGGATCTTACTTGTGCATGAGAAGTTGGGAATGCGATTTGACTCCATTTTTTCAAAGCTTGGTAAGAAGCACCAAGGTTTGAGATAAGGTTCTGCATTGGGGAAGCCATATGTTCATACTTCCAGACCTCCCTAATTAAAGGGATGCATTCTGTATGTTCATTCCAAAATTGCTCCTAACAAAAGAAGGCTTGCCTTTGATTTCTGAAGGGAGAGTATCAACAAGAATGGGTCTATGATCTGAGCCAACCTTTGGAAGATGAAAAACTTGAGTTCTAGTTTGATTAGAACACCATTCAACATTTGCCATTGCTCTGTCTAGCCTTTCTTTAATGTAGACCCTTCGATTGCTCATTGCAAACCAGGTGAACTCTGGACCTTGAAAATTAAGATCCCTCAGCTGAGCATTTGAGATGAAGGATTGGAACAACTTTATCCTCCAAATATCAGGAGGGGCACCTCCCCACTTCTCAAAGGACCATTGGATTTCATTGAAGTCACCAACACATAGCCATGAAGAGGAGCAAGGAATGAAATGAGTGTACATTGAACGCCATAAGGCATTTTTTTCATTATCATGAGGATTGCCATACATAAAAGTAATCTGACAAATGAAGTCTTCAGAAAGGAAAGTTACAACCGTGTCGATAAAATTTGGGGAAAAATCGACAACTGAAATAGAGACTGAAGCATCCCATAGTAGAGCAAGACCTCCTTCGGTACGAACCGGGTTAACAACAAAATAGTCTTGCATCTTTAGTTTCTTTTTCCATTTGGAGATCTGTTCTTCCGGTTGCCTCGTCTCCATGAGAAACAGGATCTGAGGAGATTGATTTTTACACAATCTTGGGAGTGCTTGAATCGTCAGGGGGGATCCAAGGCCCTGACAATTCCATGAGATTAGCCTCATGGTTGGTCTGTGGCTAGCTGCCCCCAGCCAGCCACCACAGCCTTCATCCTTATCCTGCTCAGATAGATCACTGAAATGGACATTGGGAGAGGTTGGAATTGCAGTGTCTCCATGACGACGAACCTGAACTTGTTCTGCCTTGTGAATCTGCACTTCGTACAAGGTTTCTCCATCAAGAATCTTGGCATGAAACTGAGCTGCATTTTCTTGAGCATAGTGGGTTTGATCATGACTCATCACTTGCTTCAGCCAGGCTTTTGCCTTTCCTTTTCCTCTTCTCCTGTTTTATCTTTTACCACAAACTCGATTACTTCCTCTGGAGGAGCTAGATTGATTATTTTCTTCATCAGAGAAACCAAGGCCCGGGTTAAGGATACTCCCCTGATTGTGCTGACTAATGAGACATGGGCGTTTGGTATATGGGGGCTCATCTGCTTCAAAGATACCTCTTTTGAGGTTGAGGGTTTCGAGGGTGGATGATATGAAGGTGATTGTGGAGTCAACTGATGGAGGAATTTGGAGATCAAAGGGGTCATGAATTTTTGGTGAGGGGATATTTGGAAGTGAGAGAGTCTCTGGGTTGGTGAAACTGGGGATTTTCCCAGCGATATGAGGTGGTGAATAAGCATAACCATCAGGTATTTGTGTGGTAGTGGGATTCTGGATCTAGATTTGTTCTGTAAGATTGGTTGGATTTGGGTTTGGGTACATATTTGGGTATGGGTAATTGAAGGGTATGGGTTCAAGGAGGTGAGGTGGGGGATCAGATGGGCCAGCAGCAAACTCATCAGTCTAAAGGGGGCAACCAATTCGATGCAACATATGCCTAGCCTGGTACTCAAGAAAAGCATCTGGAGCCCTGTTGGTAGGATTTTGGCTCGTAAGAGGATTTGCTTGCAGGATTGCCTACATTTGTTCATCAAAAGCAGCAGATTGCTCTCTAATTTGCATGTTGAGCTGATAGTCTGTGGCTAGCTCTTCGGGGCCCATGTTCACTTGACTCATCATATTGGAATTTGCCATTCTTTGGAGAAGATTAGGATCATGGTTATCTTGGACTCCAATACCTTGGTGGAAGTGAGGAATGATGTCGAAACCTGGTGGAGGGATCAGTTGATATAGGCTACGAGGATTGATAAACACTTCATCGTGCATGAGATTTGGAGCCAAAACAGGAAGCTCTTGTCCTAATCCATGTTGAATATGATTTGCATTAAACTCCTGCATGGCATGTTCTGCTTCCATCTCCATCGAAGGTTCTACTGGAGCCACGTTATTCAAGATTCTAGGTGGAAGAATTCGCCTTGCAACTCTAGCCCTCATCCAATCACCATACATGAAGTTGCTTTGATCAATAGATCGACCATCGATCTCTTTCATTTGGGAGCAAAACCTGAAAGTGTGCCCCAGACATCCATAGTAGTAGCAAAAATCAGACAAACGTTCATACTGGAATTGAGCTTTGAGACTGGGGTTGCCTCTATTAAACCGAAGATTTGTTCGTAGTGGTCAGCGAGAGTCAATTTGAACTCTGATTCTCAGAAACCCACGATATCCTTCTGGGCTGTTAGGATCTTCTTCCTCCACTAGCGTTCCCAATGCACTTCCGATAGGTGGTCGCATTTTGAAGGGATAAATGGTGACGGGGCAGGTTGTGGACCTACACCCAGAATGCTATCATGTGCAGAGGGAGGTCCTTCAGACGTGCTTCCTGTGGCCAGGTGTGAATGCCAAAACTGCACCCTATGACTGACTAAGGACTGCGCTCTCTCAGGATCTGGGCAGCTTCCACATTCTCTACAGTGATTGAGTAGGTATGGTATGCCTGTATTGGCTTTAAATGGGTCCAACCTATCTCCTGCCAAGCTTGGCGGAGCATCCGAATGACAGTTGTAACATTGAGGGCTTTGTCAGACACCAAGTATCCGACCAATTAAGGAATGGCCTCTTCCAGTTGAGCAAGATCCAGTAGCTCAAGCTCAGCATCTTCATGGGGGTTGGCCATTTTGATGTTGAAAGGTTGAAAGTTTGGAAGTGAGTTGGGGTATCCTTTCTCTTGGAGCTTGCTATATATTTGAGCTATATGGTCGGGCTGAGTTGGGTTGAACTTCTGATCAATTTGATTGATATTTATATAGAATTTTCCAATGCAGCTGTGGTGCTCTCTGGGTACTATGGGAGGTGGGAAATGGCTCGGGAGATCATAAATGGTGGGCGGTGGAGATTTTTAGGGATTAAACATGTGTCTCTGTGGTATGAGACAAGCAAAAGGAATTTGCAGGATTTTTCCGGTCAGTTCAGTGATTTCAAACGAGTTGTATCTGTTTTGTATGGCATCAAAGGACAGTTGGAGATTGTAGCTAATCATATAGACTAACTAGTATGAACAGGTGGGGGATTCTTATTGGTTTGGGTAGGAGGCAGAGGCGGTTGATTAGAAGTTTCACTGCTGTGTTTTTGGGGTTTGAACAAGATGTTTCTGGGTATAAATTGAAGTTTTGGGCGGTTGAAATGACGTTTTGTAGATGGATAAGGATTTGTTGGGGTGGTACCTGGACACATAAATGGGATTGAAGCTTGTAAGGGATGAACTTGGGGGTGGAGATGATGATTAGTTGGAGTTTTGGGAAGAGGGGGATGAGATGAGCTCAGAGAGAGCTGGGTGGGAAAGCAAGTGGATTCACTATTCTAGAGTGAGAAGCTCTCAATTTTAGAGAGAGAAAGAGTGAGAATTTGAACTACCTATATGTTTTTTTTTTAGAATAACAGGAAAATGTCTATTTAAATCTTACAAAAAAGACAAGTATGTCCTCATCTCATATCAACCAATTATTTCATCTCTCACCTTCCCGATCTGAAACCATCTCTCTCTCTCTCTCTGACATGAATCCCCTCGTCGGTGAAGCCCTGACGACATGAAACACCTACGACGTGAAGCACGGGTACGGTGACGAGGCCTCGACGCCAACGAGGCTAGATCCCTCATGTCAGTCAAACAAAGACTTCACCTCTGTCGCCGATGTTGTCGTCAACATTAGCTTTGTTGCCGTTACAGGTGATGATTCGTCACCGGAATTAATTGCTTTGTTTTGTTCGGGGTGCTAGATTTTGTGGTGCTGTTGTGGTTAATGCCTAGATTGTGGAATTGAATTGGATTGCATTGTTGCGGAATTGTATTGCAAGATTAATGCTTTGAATTCTTGGCAGTTTACTGGGGTGGATAACAAGTTCACTCATAATATTATTGCATTATTATTAATGCTTTCAATAATATATTATTGAGGTGGATAACAAGTTTATTGGGGTCAGTAATATATTATTAGAGTCGATAACAAGTTTATGGGGTAAGTAATATGTTATTGGGGTCGATAACAAATTTATTGAGGTCAGTAATATGTTATTGGGGTGGATAACAAGTTTACTGGAGGTTAGTAATATATTGTTTGGGTGTATAACAAATTTACTAGGAGTCAGTAATTTATTATTAAATCTCAATAATTTATTATTGCAGGTCAATAATATGTTTACTAGGGGTCAGTAATTCCAACAACCAGAATCCGACAGCTAGTGATCGGGGTCCGCCGAGCGGTGACCGGATTCGAGGTTCCGAGCAAGTCTTTTCTATATTCCAGTTTCTCTCTCTATACAAGGTTAAAGGATGAGGGCAAAACTTTTTTTTTAAAAAAGGGTTGAGGGTAAAATAGTTTTAAAATAATATAGTTTATTAAGACTTTTAATGAAGATTTTTTCGATTGAGTACAAAAAAAGTTACCTTATATTCAAATAGGCTGATAAAAAAGATTTTCATTGGAATTAGCAATGAGGGTTAAAATTAGTATTAAATAAGAATTTTCCTTAAAACCAAATGTACGCGCATATATATAATTAATCTTTGAGAGTTTGAAAGAAGATATTGTTCAGTTCAGATGACCATGTTCGGGGATGACATAACTTCATGGAGTAGCCTAGTTGGTCTATTCATGTCTACAAAAGTGACTCATCACCAAAAGAACAGATTTTCCAGCATGCTTCAATCCAACAAAAACTATGGCAAATAGGCAATAATATGACAGTAAATTCCCTCTTACGATCGTAAGAATCTTACATGCTGCAATGCTGTATTTAGTACACCTTTATGGAATAGTTTCTTTCCTCATGGAAAAAGTGCTTCCTCATTCAAACTTAGGTGCATCCACGAAGGCTTAATGAGTAAACACAATGGGCCAAATGCCTTCGTATCATTTACAGTCGTTCCCGCTGCTCTAACACTAATAATTTTGAAGAAACCAAAGAAAAGAAGACTGCACAAGAATATCAACATGAATCTCTTTTACCATGATACACTAGTCATAGTAGTCGTAATTGTCTTGTTGCCAGACCTGTCGTGGTTGTTCATAGTAATAATCATGTTGTTGTTGTACCTGCTGTCCATAGTGGTTATAATCATGTCGTTTGTTAGACCCAAGAGGTATTGAAAGCACATATCGATCCTAGTCACTGTACCAGAATCAATACAGTTTATATATAACAACAAAATCTATAGCAAATTGATAGAAAATAGATAACTAAATTGAAAAAACAAGTTCGTATAATAATCTAGGATTTAGAAAGATATCAATCCTAATATATAAACAAAATTTAGAAGAACAAACTTGTGAGAGAGGTTTGCAAAAACAATCTCCTAAGACAGAATTCCGTCCCCGCACTTGTGTAGTGCTTGATTGAATGTAGACGTCCGTCCTGCAGGATACAACTCTCGATCCAAGGCCTTTGCATAGATACCTTGAACCCTAACGAACTTCACTTGTGTTTCTCTTAGGAATTTTGATTGTAAACCCATAAGAGATTGTTAGACCCATGAGAGATAGAAAGCACAGATCAATCCTAGTCGCTGTATTAGAATCAATACAGTTTATATATAACAACAAAATCTATAGCAAATTGATAGAAAATAGATAACTAAATTGAAAAAACAAGTTTGTATAATAATCTAGGATTCATAAAGATATCAATCCTAATATATAAACAAAATTTAGAAGAACGAACTTGTGAGAGAGGCTTGCAAATGCAATGTCCTAAGACAGAATTTCGTCCCCGCACCTGTGCAGTGCTTGATTGAATGTAGATATGTCCGTCCTACAAGATACAACTCTCGATCCAAGGCCTTTGCACATATACCTTGGACCTTAGCGAACTTCACTTGTGTTTCTCTTAGGAATTTTGATTGTAGAAATGTCAGAAAGAATCGTTATTTTAATGTATATTTCTAAATGAATTGATCGTTCTTTTATAGAAGTCAGATAAGAAGATACGACTGTTCACATATAGAGTTGAACCCATATAACTGTTGATAAAAACAGTTGGAATTTTTATTTCTTTTATCTGAAAACTTCAAAGAAAATAAATTCATTTATTGGAATTTTAATTAAGTCCAAATACAAGAAGGAGACTTGTCTCCAACGTAGGACTCTATCCCAATAAGTTCTAACAATACCCCATATTTTTTATTCAAACACCAACAATACCCCACATTTGGATAGAAAATAAGAATTTTGGGGATACCAACATCTCTTATCTATGTAACCAAAGAGAAAATAAGACTCGATAGGCATCCGGAGAGGTGTCTTTTGAACTTGAACCTTCCGTAGCGAACACTTGTTGGATTTACTTTGTGACGTAGTGAAATTATTCTTGAACTATTCGCTTTTGTAGTAAACCAAGACAACAAATGTCACACCCACTGAATCTAGCACGTACATTTCAGTTCTTGCGGTTGTGTTCATTTTGAACCTGAACATATCCCGATTCATGAGAGCTCTAGAGAATGTAGCCATGTAATTCTCATAGATGTGACCCACATCACTCTCATATAGGTGACACTACTTAAGAATATCCTGACATATTCCTCCTAAAAAAAAGGATATTAGCATCATTAAGAATAATAATATTCACCCTACACATCGATAGGTAACACACTTGGTACGTCGACATAGGAATGGGAAAGATAGTGTGTCTTAATTCTTGAACATTCCCAACTAGTTTGCTTATTGAACCTAGACCATGGGATCACCAATCAACTAGGTTAGGTTTCCACTGGGTTAGTCCATTAAATTGGCATTAAACCCATTCCCCTCGATGTATAAACAACTTGCTCATCTGGTAAGTCTTTTGTTTTGTTAAAGGATCTGCTATATTGTCCTTTGACTCCACATAATCAATGGATATCGTTCCATTATGGAGCAATTGTTTTATAGTATTATGTCTGATAAGAGCATAAAATGCGACATTTTTAATATGTTATTACCTCCATTTGTACTTTGATTCTCTCTTATTGTCGTAAAATAGAGTCATAATGTAGAGTCGAAAGTTTTTAGTAGAGTTGTGTGTAAAACGTGTTAAACATAAAGGAATGATGTAGGAAATTGTCATAAATTGATTTAACTTCTCTGATACTTAGGTGACATGTAGAAGACTGCCGAGAGAAGTGTTCCTGATGGATCTAGGAAAGCAAAGCAGCTGATCTACGAAGCCTAGTACATTAAGGAGAGGTCCAAACCAAGTCCAATATGGAGAAGAAGATCTAAATTCGGCAGAATATCAAGGAATATCCAAGTCTTGAAAACCCTGATTGAATCGGGAAAATTCCTGTGCACGTCTCTCAACTTCAACGGACTCTCCAGGACAGCTCATAATGAATCAGAAAACGTGCTAGATATGGATAGAGAGCTACGGGAGTCTAGTTTCCAAATCAATTGGAATCACCTCAATATCTATTTTCTAGAGGGAGTTATGACGTAATCATCAGACGGAGGTCATTCTGCCGAAATTGAGAAGAACTAGGAAACCTAAACCGACTGGTTTAGGCTTTGTGGCCGACTTCTCTAGGGTTTTTCCTCTATATAAAGCATGACTTCAAGAGCAGAAAAAGATCATCACTACCCTTACAATTGCATAGCCAAAACTCTACCAAACCCTATACAGAAAATTACTTAGCCGATTCATCCACCACAAACCATAAGAATCATTTCATCCTTCCACCGATTTTCCCCACACTTGCCGAATCTTTCAAGGTTGCAAAAGTGTGATTTTCTCATGGCTTCTTATATTATTTTCTGTATAGTTTCGAACTCTATTGTAATATACTTTTCGATTTTGGTTTTATTTATCAAACATGGTTTTCGGATTTCTTTGTGATCTTTGATTGTTCTATGTTTTGATTTGTAACTTCTTGAATATATGATGATTTCGTGATTTAGGTTTTGGGGCAGTAGCATGTTCTTATGTGTTTTTGATTTCTAATTGATTAATTGTCATGAATTCGTGCATCTAAATCAATCCTTGAGGCTGCCTTGGCCATGGTTGTCCTTAAGGTGCGGTTTCATCTACCATAATAATTTTGGATCGATTCATACACAAAGTTGTCTTGGTCTTTGTTATTAACTTAGGGCAGATATAATTCTGATAATTTGCATGCTAATAGGATGAGTGACGCCATGCCTTAGATCATGTTTCCGATTGACTCGTGTGCTAAAGTGTTTTCTTGTTTAATCTCTACGCAACGTGTCTTTAAATGAGTTAGCATTCATGTTTAGGATCAAGCGCAAAGATGGTTCTAAATACTTGAGGAGTCTTAACAATTAGATAACCGCAAAGACTCTAGTTAGAATCGGAATTGGTTAGAGTCTAGGACAATTTGAACATTGTTGCCCGGCCTTGCATGAAGTTGTTATGTGTTCTTGATAGTTTTTCGTGTTAGGTGTTGCATGAGTATGTTGATCACTTGTATATAATAATCTTAGGTTTAATTTTCAGTAGATTATTTGTTATAATTAATCAATCTTAAACCCCCAATATTTCGATGTATATATGTGAATACTTGTTTATAAGTTGTTTTGTTTCTCTTCTTTCGATCGCCCTTTGGTTTCCCCGGCTAGAACGATCCCTACTTGTCCATATTACTACGATTGCAGGGTAATTAAATTGAAGTTGTTTGACCCTGGTTACGCGACATGTCAATGTCTTCGCCTTATATACCTTGACTTCCCATTGTAAATTATATTTTTCGCTCTAGCTTCCATACCTTTGTTATCTCAATATATACATATTGCGGTCAAGGGCTTTGGCCACAATGGAATATACCTTTGTTTTCGCTCTAGCTTCCGTGCAATGCATGTTTGTTTGGACGACCTCCAAGACATGGCTGCTCCTCCAAGTGTGAATACATATCCACTTGTTGATCTTGAGCCGGTGCTATTGGAAATCCAATTAGCATCGCTATATCCTTCCAACACGGCTGAATATCTCTTATAATGTAGACCATATCCAATGGTATGTTTTAGATATCTCAATAATCTAACCAATGCATTCCAATGATCCTTTCTGGGATTACTTGTATATTGATTAAGTCTACTAACCGAAAAAGCAATGTCTGGTTTAGTACTATTCATGATATACATCAAGCTCCCAAAAACTTGAGAATACCTCTTAGTTGTGAGATTCCTTCACCCTCATTTTTTACCAATCTAGTGTTGCGATCAAAAGGAGTAGTAATAGGTCTATTGTCAAAGTGTCCAAACTTTTTCAACACCTTTTCCACGTAATGAGATCGAGTAAGAGAATAACCCTTATCATCTCTATGAATCTTAATTCCGAGTATTACATCCGCTTTGCCCATATCTTTCATATCAAAGCATGAACTCAGGAATTTCTTTGTAGAATTAATCACATCAATGTTTGTACCCAAGATGAGCATGTCATCCACATACAAACAAATAATGACACATGAATTATTTTGATAACTTTTCACATATACACATTTATCACATTCATTTATTTTGAAACCATGTGACAATAATGTATTATCAAATTTTTCATGCCATTGTCTGGGTGCTTGTTTCAACCCGTATAAGGACTTCACAAGTTTACAAACCTTGTGTTCTTGACCTTTAACCACAAAGCCTTCCGGCTGTTCCATATACACTTTTTCCTCTAATTCACCATTTAAAAATACAGTTTTGACATCCATTTGGTGAATTTCCAAATTGAAAACAAAAGCTATAGCAATTAGCATTCTTATAGAAGTGATTCTTCAAACATGAGCATATGTATCAAAGAAATCTTGCCATTCTTTTTTACGATAACCTTTGGCTACCAAACGAGCCTTATATTTGTCTATAGTACCGTCGGGCTTTAATTTCTTCTTAAAAATCTATTTGAAATCAATTGGTTTACTACTCGGAGGTAAGTCAACCAATTGTCATGTATTATTGTTCATAATGGATTCTATTTCACTATTAATAGCTTCCTTCCAAAGGGGAGCTTCCGGAGATGCCATAGGTTCCTTAAAAGTTTGTGGTTCTCCTTTGGTCATGTAGGTCATAAAATCAGGACCAAAGTCCTTAGCAATTCTTGCTCTCTTACTTGCTCTTCTAGGATCATGTTCTTCATTTTATTGAACTTTAGAAGATGAACCTTGAACACTAGAAGATGGGTTTGGATTCTCTTCACGTACACGTTTATTTGTGATGCCAATTCATCCTTCCTTGTATGGAAAAATATGTTCAAAAAACTCGGCATCATCACTATCTATAAGTGTATTAACGTGGTCTTCAATTTCAGATGTAAAGACCAAAAATCTATAAGCCGCACTATTCGTTGCATATCCAATAAATACACAATCTATAGTTTTTGGTCCAACTTTTATTCTATTTGGAAGAGGAACACAAACCTTAGCAAGACAACCTCACACTTTGAACTTTTTATATGAAGGAATTTTTCCTTTCCATATTTCATAAGGAGACTTGTCCGTCTTCTTGTGAGGAATTCTATTCAAGATTTCATTCGCAGCAAGTAGAGCATCACCCCACAAACTGTGTGGAACACAAGAACTGTTAAGCATGGAATTGATCATCTCTCTAAACGTTCTATTTTTACGTTCCGCTACTCCATTTTGTTGTGGAGTATAAGGTGTGGTTGTTTGATGAACAATTCCATGAGAAGAACAAAAATTCGAAAAAACATTTGATTCATATTCTTCTCCTCTATCGAATCTTATGATCTTGATTTTGTTGTTAAGTTGGTTCTCTACTTCAGCCTTGTAACGTTTAAACATATCCAATGCTTGATCTTTGCTATAAAAATTTAGACTTAGCAAAATTTGCTATAATCATCTATAAAAAGATATGTAATAATTCTTTCCTCCACGAGTAGGTGTTGCTTTAAAATCACAAAGGTCCAAATTTATCAAACCCAACACTTCATTTGACCTTTCTACATATTTGAAAGGTTTTCTTACAAATTTAGATTCTACACAAACTTCACATTTCTAGTCATTATATCTCTGAGGATTGCAACCTGATTTGTATCCTGAATCAGGATTTCCAGATCTAGTATCGGGATTGCACTTCGGCAGCAATCCTAAATGCACCATTCTTTTCAAAAAACGATAATTTACATGACCTAAACGTGAGTGCCATAAATCAAATGACTCAAGCAAGTAGGTAGAAGCCTTATTTATTTTATTCATAGTAGAAATAGTAGTACAACCATCAGTAGGCATAACACTTAATTTGAAGAGCCCATTGTCAAGGTAACCCTTCCCTACATATTATTCACCCTTAGTTATTACAACTTTTGCAGATTCAAAGACAAGTTTAAAACCCATATTCACTAGAATAGGACCAGACACAAGATTCTTGCGAATATCAGGTACATGGAGCACATCAAGAATGACCAATTGCTTCTTTGAAGTAAGCTTGATAATCACTTTGCCCTTCCCTTTCACAGCAGATGTAGAAGCATTCCCCATGAATAGATTTTCACCATTAACCTCTTGATAAGTAGAGAACAAAGCCTTATCAGCACATATGTGCCTTGCTGCACCCGTGTCTACCCACCAATCAGTTGTGCCACCCACCACATTGACTTCGAAAAACCATACCAATAAATTCATTATCAATAGCAACATTGGCTTGGTTATTACCTCAATTTCCAGAAGTGTTTAGCTCTTTCTTGTGGCGGCAAACTTGTGCTTTATGGCATGGTTTTCCACATATCCAACAACCCATTTTTGGCTTGAATTGTTTTGCCTTGGGAGCAATGGATGCAGCCTTGCCTTTTGCTTTATTTTTATTGTGAACAGTAGACTTTGTTGAATCTCCTTCAACTATGTTAGCCTTGGCTTCAAAGGATGAGACATCATTCTTCTCATTCACTCTATTTCCTGCTTCTTCCACATGAAGCTTCAAAATTAGATTCTCCACCGAAAGCTCTTCGGTTAAATGCTTCAAGGTTTGCTTGAAATCTTTCCATGATGGAGGAAGCTTCTCAATGATCGCACCCACTTGGAATTTCTCATCCATTTCATGCCTTCAGTATGTAATTCTTGGATTATGATATGTAGTTCTTCAACTTGGTTGAGAACACTTTTGTTATCCACCGTCTTATAGTTCAGAAACTTGCCGATGATGAATTTGCTTGCACTTGCTGCCTGTGACAGATACTTTTTCTCTGAAGATTCCCATAATTCTTTTACCGTTTTGCAGGTCACGTACACATCATAGAGTGTGTCGTCCAATCCGTTGAGGATGTAGTTCCTGCAAAGGAATTCATTATGGATCCATGCATCAATAGCGCACATTCATTGTATCCTTTGAAGCATCTACTTCTGTCACAGACTTCTCTTGTGAGATCACTTGTGTCAAGTTCAAGGTAGTGAGGTAGAACAACATCTTTTGTTGCCATCTCTTGAAGTTAGTCCCCTTGAACTTCTCTGGTTTCTTAGCATGTGAGGTCTTAGTGACATTTGCTGATTGATCCATCTGTGCAGTCAACAGAACACAAAAAAAATTTGTCTTAGATTGTTAGACCCATGAGAGATTGAAAGCACAGATCAATCGTAGTCGTTGTATTAGAATCAATACAGTTTATATGTAACAACAAAATCTGTAGCAAAATTGATAGAAAATAGATAACTAAATTAAAAAAACAAGTTTGTATAATAATCTAGGATTCACAAAGTTATCAATCCTAATATATGAACAGATATAACTATTGGTAAAAACAGTTAGAATTTTTATTTCTTTTATCTGAAAACTTCAAAGAAAATAAATTCATTTGTTGGAATTTTAATTAAGTCCAAATACAAGAAGGAGACTTGTCTCCAACATAGGACTCTATTCCCATAAGTTCTAACATTACTGTATGTGTCGTGGTTGTTCATGTCTAACAAGCTGTCCACATCATGGTTGTTCATGTATAACAGGAGATCGCGTGAGTGATTGATGAAAAATGTTCAGAAACACGAAGCAATTCGATGGGTAGATTTGACAATAGCATATTTGGGCTGGGGTATTGTTGTCCAGAAATCTCATATTAATGCTGGGAAACAAGGACAAAAAATCAATCTCATAGGATCTGAGTGCAACACATTTCCCACCTACCACTACACCAATAAGTGTAACAAACGACACTTTTCACACAACGGGGTGGAATAACAGGGTTTTACGAATTTCAAAAATGCTTCATACAACGTTCAGAAATTGTCAGGCGTTGTGTGGATAGTCTGAGATCATTTCAGATTTTTTTTCCTTAAACCAGTACAACACTTTGGACAATATTTTGTTGTGTGAATGAAGATAAAAATGAGGCCCATTTTGCTTCCAAGCCCACTCTAGTTTGACTTATAACTGGGTTTCATTACACAACAGTGAAACAAATAAATGTTGTGTGAAGATATAAAATTTAAACTATCACACAATACTTTTTATATATATGTTGTACGATATATCTCTCATGTCAGGCTGCGCACTTCTCGTTTTCAAATTGACTCTTACATCCTCTCAAAACCTAAATTTTTTGTGAAAGATATCTTGGTGATTTTGATGTAACAACGAAACACTCAAACCTGTTGTGTGAGAGTATAGTGTTTTCAGCAGTCACATAACGATTTTTCAGTTTTGGTTGTATAATGTATTTTCGTGTCATGAAGCCCCTCTCTTACATTTGACAATACTACTTTAAGTTCTTCATCCCACAACAATCAACTAAGAAAATGTTGTGTGAAGGTATAATTTTTAAATATATCACACAATTGTTTTCGATATTATGTTGTATGTATCATAACCCCTAACCCCTAAAATACCCTAAACCCTAAAAAACCCTAATATTTAAAGCCAAAATTCCTATCGTAGTGCCACAACAATTGTTTTCTATACTGATGTGTGATGTAAAATTAATATTGTTAAATTTATGGTTGACCGAGTTGATCGATACCTAAACGTTACTGAAAATTTATGAATTTTGTTACACTACTATACTTCACTATCATAATTATATCCAACAGTTGAATTTTCATGATCTTAATCCTAAACATCTAGATCATAATCAATCTACTAATGAGGTATAACATGTTTACTATGTTGCACATAATGTGACATAACATGTGTAGTACATCTTATATAAACGTGTGTTTATCTAGAGAGACACCATTGAGGAAATGAAATTTTGAAAATCGAACCGTATAGACATGTTTACGATATTGAAGCATGATTATAGTAGAAACGTCATCAATTTTTTGTATTATATGTGTGCCGATCGATGCGGTCAACCTTAATTACACTTGAGTTTCTTTGTGGGGAGCCAAACCACCGGGATATAATTAACACCAACTTTTTACATGAGTTCATACACAATAACACTACGAGGCTACGATTGTCGACAAACGCCAAAAAATAGGTAAAGATATTACAGATTAGCGTGTTTTCGTGTAATTAAGATGGTCGATTAATGGTTGACCACAAGCCTCCATATTTAGACAACTCTTAGTGTTTTCTCTATTGTGTGGTGAAAGCTAGGGTTATTTTAAAGAGTGACTTGTAAGATTGAAAAGTACGGGGAATTTTGCCGCTCCTACAAATTTAGTTTAGGCTTTATAGATTCTATTGAGACAACCACAATGTTCTTCTGCGTTGTGTGATTGTAGAAGTGAAATGCTGCAGTGGGAAATCTCCTGCTTTTACAATTTAGGGATGCCTCTATTTTCTCTCTTCTCAAACAACAAAATCTGCGATTTATGTTGTCTGATTTATCGAATAAATTTCGGTGCAAAAATAACATTACCACTTAGGGCTGGGCACGGGCCCAGACCGGTAGTGATTTTGGAAGGACCAGGCCCGAACCGGTGATTATCAAACCGGGCCGGTTTTTGCAAAGAAAATAGCTGGGACCGGTAAAAGCCCGGCCGGTTTTGCCGGTTTTGCCGGTTTTTCGGGCTTCAAAGCAGTTAACAAATCTGCTGAAGCATTCTGCAATCTGTTCGTATCCTCTAGTCTCAGATCTGATCTCACCTTCGACCTACTTCAATCACAACCAAATCCAATTTCAAGCACCACCAAATGACCAAATATGATTTCAATCAACACCAAATATGATCACACTACCGACCAGCAGCTAAACTAAAGTTGATAAATAACAAAATTATCAAAATAAGAAGAAAAGTCGAAGACCTGGGTTGCGAACCAACCATAGTTGATGATGGGTGAGGCGCGGTTGCAGTGAGGAAGAGATTCCCGGAGCTCGATTCGACACGAGTCGACTTACCATGGTTGACCTGACCCTCATTTTCTCTAGTCAGTGATTAGCGATCTAGTCCACAGAGAAGAAGAGAGGGAGAGAAAGATGACCTCAATGAATTTAGAGAGAGGGAAGAAGAAGAAGATGATCCTTTTCGACCCAGTGAGCCTCTTGAGAAGTTAGGGCAGGTTTGAAAGTTTTGGTTGACGCCTAGGATATGGATGCAGACGAAACATGTATTAGGGATCGACGTGGTTGTGGTCAAACTGATTCCATATGAGACAATAATGGCACGTTTACTTGTTAGGAATGAAATACAAATATGGGAGAATGATTACGGGATGAAGAAATTCCTGTGTTTACTTGCTCATAGTGGAATGAGAATTGTTGTGGGTCCCACCTCCTAACCCGGAATTGATTCCTTGTTAACCCGAATTTGTAATACCAAGGGAGGAGGTGGGTTTAGGAATGACACCATCAGGAATGAACTTTTTGTTTCTAAATTATCCTCACATAATTTCAATAACCCCAAATTACCCAACCCTGGAATATATTTCTTATCAGAAACGTGCCATATTTTGTCATTATCAAAAACAGCCGAACAGTGACAAAAACGAATCGTGAATTATAATTTATGCTAGCTTTGTCAAATGCTATGGTATTATAGTTATTATTTCACTGAATTATGGATATATTTCAAGTCATTCGGAATAGTATGGTACTATGGATATTATTTTAATTTGCTGAATTGGTGTTTATGCATGAGACTTTAGATATTTGTTTCTTCTTGTATTATGGATAACTACAGCCTATTTTGAGTTTCTTCTATTTGATATGAATGAGGATTTGATAGCATAAGATGTCAATACAAGGGGAAAATGTTTTCAAGGGATGATGCTTGAATCAAGATTTGATAGAGTAATCTATGTTTATTTGGTTTTAGCTGATCCCGTACTTCTTAAATGTTGATTTTGATTTCTGCATAAGGATTCAAAGTTCTTGTTATTCTAAAACCTACTGGTGGTTCAATGCCAGCAACCATCAAAGTTTGGCAAAGTTTATTTCACTTCAAAGGATCAGACAACCTTGATTTTTGGTTGATGATACTTGCACTTTTCAAGTCAGTGTTAATGTTCGTGCAGTTGTTAGGGCACTTTAATCTTGTATTTCATTTTACATCTTTTGTTTGTTGGTGTAAAGTAAGAATAACTAATTTGCATTATTAACTTGGCATGATACGTAGTTTTTTCCTATAAAGTGGATGTTCTATGATCCTATATTGATTTAAACAAAATGCTTAACTTTTTGTCGGGGAAAAAAAAACTACTTGGCAGACTTTTTTTGAAAGGGTAATTTAGTAATGAAGTAGTTTTAATTCCAATTGTATATGATAAGTAAACAACATCAATCGTAATTAATTCCATTCCTATTCTAATTTCATGTGGTAAGTAAACAATTCAATGAAATTGAACTCTTGACATATCATTCCATTCCTTCTCCTATTCATTCTTTCTCCCATTCCTTATGAATTTCATTCCTGACAAATAAACATGCCATAAAGAGAGGTCTCTTTAATTCGGCAAACTGAGAGAGTGAGACTTTAATCCACTGTGGGTGAGCCTACAATACTAACATATGATTGCTCACATACCACATAACCTGGGCTTTCGGGCTTAAAATTTTTCAGCTTTTCAGGGCCTGTGACCGGCCCGAGTATAGTTGGGCCCGGCCTGAAATGACAGAAAATAAATAAGGGCCCGTAAAAAAGCCCTGCTTGACCCGGTCGGGCCAGCCGGTCAGGTTCGGTATTTTTTTTCATTTTGGGTTTTTTGCCCACCCCTACTACCACTTGACATCTGCCTCACCCTTAGGGATGACAATAATCCCCAGCGGGTAAGGTACCCACGGGTATTCGACCCTAACGGGGAATATATACAGGTATAAACGGGTAGCGGGGATGGGGATCCCCAGTATTCAGATTCTTAAATCGGGTACGGGGCGGGTATGGTATTTGGATATTCGTGCCCATCCCCACCTATTAAAGATGAAAATATTATTATATATAATTATATAATTTATTATTATATATATATATATTTATATATAATTTATAAATAAATATTTATGTAAAAAAATTTGTGATTCTCTTAATAAACATTTAATGGACCTTCTTTTTTATCATATTTTTTATTCTCTTAATGAAATTTACTGGTATTGTTATGTTTTAACCAAGACGTGTATTTATTTTTATTGGATTGAAGCATGAAACTTATTTATTTTGGTATTTGATTTTAATTTCATACTTTTATATAATTGTATTTCGTATTTAAAAAAAAAATTAATTTAATACATAATTGTTAACGGGTACGGGTACGGGTATGTAAACGTAATCCCCAAAGGGCACGGATACGGGGAATCCCTATTATTCAATTACGGGTACGAGAACGGGTACGGGGATGAGAAATGTAAAAGGGTATGGATACGGTATTTTGATCCCCGTACCCTACCCTAACCATTGCCATCCCTACTCACCCTAAAAGACTTGGCACAAAAACACTTAAAATATCGTGCGCCTCTTCTATCGCGCTTTCACTCTCTCTCTGACTATCCGCTCTCCTCTTAAAAACTCTCCTCTCTCTTCTTAGTCTCCTCGAGCACTCCCTCAATTTCTTCCCAATCGAACGGAAAAAACCCTTAATTAGTCCTCACACTCACTCTCACTCTCTTTCTCAGTTAGGGTGCTCGATTCTGGTGGGAGTCTGTTAGGGTTATACAATTTGGGGTTTTCTAGGTTAAAATTAGGGATTTGAAGCCTTGCCTTGGTGATGTTGACGACCTTGTGATTGGGCTAATGGCTAAGGGCTTTCAAGAGGGAGCGGGGCTGGGCGTTGTTGATTTGGATGGACCCGAGGTCAGAGATGTCAATGGAGGAGGTGGCGCTTGGTGCGGCGGAGGAGGGGGGTTGGGGGCCTAGCTAGACACAAGGTTTTTGGAGATGGAAGTCCTTCTAGCTTATAAGGGACTCTTCTCATCTCTCTTCTTCCTCTTCATCCTAAGGTACGACTTTTTCCCCAAAAAGAATGTTTTTTTCTTCTTTCAAGTTTAATTTTTAGGCTCTAATTGAAATGGGTTAATCTACAGTTTGATTGTCTTGCATTTTTATTTAGTCTTATGGCTAGCCATAAGTTTATGATGGGTCTAATTGTTGTAGTAATTATGATTAGTGAATGATGATATGTGGTTTCCTTGGTGTGCTTTGAATAACTAAATTGGTTTCTACTTAGGCTTTTGTCCACCTGCTGTTGACTTATCATTAGAGGCTGGAATTGGTGCGAGTGAGAAAACAATGGTGTCATTTGGAAGAAATTGTCATTCCCCGGCAATTGATTGACAAGCTCATCCAAAGGGGATGGCAAGTGCTGAAGTTTAAAATCCCCACATACCAGAAACCTTGGTATCCTCAGGAACCATGATAAATAGCTTACTATGGTAAATATACCATGCAAGTTTTATATATACACCAGTACTTAAACTAGATTTGAGTCTATCATACTTTGTAGTAGAGGGGGATATTTTTTGTAGTGTTTAAAAGGTGTGAGTGATTACAACTGTGAGGCATCCTAAGTTATTTGTGTTTGTGATTTTGGCATCTTTCAATAACTTGAGTCATGCTACCATGCATATAAAAGTTTTCTATTTGTTTCCTTGTGAATGTCATAGTATTATTCTTAATTTCTTATGATATGATGTTTGGGAGGAAAACTTCTTTTCGTTAAATGGCACATGAGCTATTTGTTTTAGTCAATAACACTTAAAGGACAAATCAAATATGTCCTGAGATCGTATTATGATCAACTATGATTTTAGATAATCATTTGCTGAAATGTTAGTGTGTCGAATTCGGATTTTTGTTAAAATTTTCATTTCATGGAGTGTCTCAAATGAATCACTAGCATACAATTAGTGGAGATCGTATTATGATCTACTATGATTTTAGATAATCATTTGCTAAAATGTTAGTGTGTTGAATTAGGATTTTTGTTAAAATTTTCATTTCATGGAGTGTCTCAAATGAATCACTAGCATACAATTAGTTGATTGATAGCTATAGTTTCTGATCATTGGTGTGTAGATAATTAAGGATGTATCTAAATTTTCACAAAGTGATGTAATGAAGAAAAATATGTTTATGTCTAATGAAGCATGATGTCCCCTTGTTTATGTTAATTACACAGAGAATATGTATATGTAAATGTATAAGTGATTTGTGACTAGTCTGTCTAAACTCAGGGTGATACTAAAATACTCTAAATTAATGAGCATTGATACTTTAATACAGTAGGGGGAATTAATTTGAATACTTCAGAATGAGCAGTGTAAATGTGAAATTTATATGATTTGTTGTGTCAAGTATTTACCAACCGTATGAAGTGATCTCGTGTCATTAATAATCACGTGTTTGAGGCTGTTAACTATCATTGGAGATCACTCTTTCTATGTCTATTACTTTTGATCATGGACTCCTTTGTGCTTTAAATTTTAAATTGGGAGAAACTTCAGAATGAGATAGGTGATGATACTACCTGGTAGTCTTGTAATAAATTGTTGATTAGGAAGGTCACTAGTTCAATTGAGCACATTTCGGCTTTGCATATACTGCTCACATGCTTTGTTTTTTATGCATGCTCGCTATTATGCAACTGTAGGGTGGTTTTGGCAGCGGTATAGTGATGGAGTGCATGCATAAAAATGGAGTATATGAACTTGCCTCTTGTTTGGATATTGGGTTTTAACTTTTAAGCTTGTGTGGGAGATGAGCATCAATGTACTTATGAATTGGCTTAGTTACATATACTATTCATATAGTAGTCTTGTCTCAGAATATCAAATAGTTTGTACACATATTTATAATACTCAATTATTATACTAAGATGAGTGAGCAATATTTCAGTCTGCACATAGTTCATGAGTAATGTTTCAGTTTTCTTATGTTACACAAGATGCTAGAGTTGACTAGTTGCGTCAATGACCTCCCCAATCTCATTTTAATCTACTCCTGGTTTCTTCAGCATAATAGCTTCATCACTCCAATCTAGGGATTTGAAACAAAGAGCTTTAACTATTAGCATTGGAGGACCAGTTGGTAAGTGGGTTTATTGCATTTCTGCCTTCAATCTAGTTATTTTTCTGATTTTTGCATTAGTGATATCATGCACAGTTACCTATTGGTATCATTAGCTTAAATGGACTAAGAAATATGGATGATATTGCCACTTTAGGGTTACTTAGCCTTGGGTATTCTATCATGGTATTCTATGGAGATTAGTTATAAGTACGGTTCATGAAGATATATGTTGCTTCTCTAGATTGTGCTCACAGGTTTTGGTTGTTCATGTTGTGCCTGTTTATGGCTAATCTCTTGCAGTTTGATCATTGTAAGAGACCAAATTCTAAGTCTCTTGTGAATGCCTACATTCGTCTTAAGAAAGAAACAAAGTATGCTAACTTCATTTATCTTGTAATGATCATGCTTTTGAGTATGCTACCAAAATTTGATTCATTTATCCAATATTTGAAATGAGTTTTATTGTTGTACATACTCTTGTAATATTCTTCTAGTTAAGAGGCTTGATGAGTGAATTTTTTGGTGTCATATCACAGGTTAAGGAGGCTATCAATTATATGAGCATGGATTGCTGGACTGGAAAACGTGTAGAAGTGAGCTTTCATTTTGCAATTCTAATTATTTGATGATCAATATAAGTGGATTCATGCAAACTAAATTGTGTATCATGTACAACTTTGTATTTAAATTTCTTGTATGGATAATAGGGCATGTTTTTAAAGTCCCATTTAAAACAATGGTTTGGATCCTTTTGGTCAGGTTTTGATGATTTCAATGTTCTTTAGTTGCTATTGTTTATTTGGTAAATTCGTAGGACATACAACACATTAATGACAATCCAACGTTGTTTGACGAAAATGATATCTATTCACACCATGCCTATTAGCAAAAATCATGTCTACTCTTTAACAATCAAACAACCATAAAATCGAGAAAATCTGTTGTATGAACATCACCTCACACAATAGTTTTCATGTCGAAAGCTGTTGTGTGATTGTTGACATATATTATCGAGAGCGACCGTGACATATGTTGATGAGATCTGTCGATATTCACACAACAGCTCTTAAAATGAACAATTGTGTGATTTGACAATTACACAAGGGTTTTTATTGAAAACACTGTTGTGTGATTCTTAACATATATCATCGACAGCTGCCAAGAAGTAGCTCAGCATGTGTCGGCATATGTCGATAATATTTACCGAGATTCACACAACAACATTTATAAAAAACCATTATGATTTTCGGCATATTTCATCGACATATGTCGACAGCTGCCGAGAAGCAACTCGACATGTGTCGGCAGTTGTCGATGATATCTGTCGAGAATCATACAATGGTTTTTATTGTAGCGTTGTGTGTCAGTTAGTCAGACAAACTCTTTTTAGCCTTTGTGTCACTACAGGAAATCTCGTCCTAGGCGACGGAATCAACCCGTCGCTTAAGACAAAATATTCGTCGCCTCAGATCCTAGGAGACGAATTATCCGTCGTTTATGTTCCGTCGCCTAAGTGTCGTGAGGTAGACATTTACGCGACATAACTGAAGTTAGTCGTCGACTAAGAGCGATCAAACCCGACGAACTCTTACATGCCTTGTCGACAAACTGATTCGTCGACAATTATCTCTGTCGACGAAAATTTTTTGTCAGAAATGTTCTTGGTTGACGAATATGAAATTTTTCTTAGCCGACGGAACTACATCGGTATATATGATTGCCGACGAATATTGAGTCGTTCTTAGGCGACGGAAAAGTCGTCGGTAAAGTTGTAATCCGACGAATGCCTAACAGTTCTTAGTCGACGATTGATCTTTGTATTCGTCGGATAGGTTGTTGATCTTACTCGACGGAAGTTACTATTTTTGTCGCCTAGGTATTTTATCTTGGTAGACGAATGTTACTATTTTCGTCGCTTGGGTTGTTTATCTTGGGCGACGAAGGTTTCAGTTCTGTTGCTGAAGATAAATATCTTTTGCGACGAATATTGCTGTTTCCGTCACTCAAGATATTTACCTTGGGTGACGAAGGTTATTGTTTCCGTTGTTTAAGTTATTTTATTTATGGTGAAAAAAACTGATTTTTTTTTACTGTTTCCAAAAATTACAAATTTGTAACAATAATCAAACACATACATACATATATATTTATCATTATACAGTAACAATATATACCGAAAGCAATGGATTTGGACTATTTTTTCATATATTGATGATAGATGGACAAATATTATTCATATATAGGTACAAAATAATTAATGAATTAATTAGGTAGAAAATTGTTCATACAATCTAGCTAAATTATGAATAATGCCAAGGGGCACTGTTGTCCAATCCTACACATTGTCGCCTCTATCATCACTGTTTTGTGGGGAAACTTGTCGAGGAGGAGAAGATTGAGGAGGAGGAGGTGGCATACCTAGGTGCGCATATATGGCTGCAACTTGGGACTGCATAGCACTATACATAGACTCGGCACGCAGGACACGCTGCTGGACCTCTTCGAATTGCTGTTGGGCACGCTGCTAGACCTCTTGGAACTGCTGTTAGGCACGCTCCTCTGATTCCTTTAGTCTCTGCTCATAGCGCTCTTGCACCTCTTGGAGTTGTTGCTCATCAACTCTAGGAGGACGACTACGTGAAGTGGAACCATTTGAAGAAAGGCTCAAGTCTCGCTCGCCTCCTCGTCCCATCCCTCTGATCTCCTTTCCTTTCTGAGTTTTGAGCACCTTACCCAACACCTCAATTTGTTGGGACTGAACACTTTCCATAATCTCCTCCTCCGTTGCGTCAGGATGTTGTTCCTTAAATGCATCCTTTCGTTTATTGACCTCATCAACCATGTCATTCTGTATTTAAAATACATCAATTAATAAACAAAACATGCAGCTCAACATTTCCATAATAAAGTTTACTGGTTGCATAATAAACAGGGAATAAGCTACTGGGGGTCAGTAAACTCATTAAGCCAAGTAGAAGTTTATTGTCCCCTAGTAAACTTGTACTGGGGGTCAGTAAACTTGCAATTCATTATCTCCCTTTCAATTTCATGGCCACAACACACAACAGATACCCTAATAAACAACTTTAGTGCTCCCTCCTAAACCCGGTAGAAGTTTACTGGCCCTAGTAAATTTCTACTAGGGGTCAGTAAACTTGCAATTCATTATCTCCCTTTCAGTTTCATAGCCACAACACACAACATATACCCTAATAAACAGCTTTACTGCTCCCTAGTAAACCTAGTAGAAGTTTACTGCCCCCAGTAAAATTTTACTGGGGGTCAGTAAACTTGCAATTCATTATCTCCCTTTCAGTTTCATGGCCACAACACACAACAGATACCCTAATAAGCAACTTTATTGCTCCCTAGTAAACCATGTAGAAGTTTATTGCCTCCCTAGTAAACTCTGTAGAAGTTTACTGCCCCCTAGTAAACTTCTACATGGGTCAGTAAACTTGCAATTCAGTTTTATGACCACAACAGATACCATAATAAACAACTTTATTGCTCCATAGTAAACAACTTTATTGCTCCTTAAAACTAAACATCTTAATTAATGACAATGATAATAACACTTTTTGTTTTGTTTTGGAAGAAGCAGGAAAACATGACATTCTAATTGGATAGTGCCTACATTCAACTTAATGGTCTCATATATATACCAATAGCCGGATTTACACATGCTTGAACCATTTGCTAAGCTTACATTCTAGTAAAAGGAAAGACACTTACATATTTCTTGGTTGTATTTTCATCACCGGCCCTGACATAGGTCTTCTCAAAACCTTTGATAATTGGAAGCTGCTCGCCTTGTATTCTGAGTTCCTCCATTGTGTAGATGATAGGAGAAGACCTCGTGTGGTGGTGCATAGTCTTCTCCCCACGGTTCCGCTTGTTTGCCAAGGAGAGTCTCTAATATATACACGAAAAAATATTAAATAGATTAGTTCTAACATCTTGCACATTTCACATTTCAAGTTATAAATACATAACTATACATGAATGGGCTAATAATAAAATACAAGGGAAACAATGAAGGTAATTAAAAAAAATCACCTTGAAAGCATCTGACTTGAAGTACTCGCATAGACACTCTCACTGGTCCTCTTTCCCAATGAAATCTACTGGCATGCCAGAGGGCCCTTCCTTCAGATAAGCTTTGTGACACTGGTACTTCCAGTCCTTGTATCTCTCTTGTGCCCTCTTCAATCCAATTGAACATTGGCTCATCATTTTCATCCAACTTGTACTTTGGCTAAGTAAGAAATAAATAAAAAATTCCCATGTTAAGCATTGAAAAATAAAATAAAATAAATTAATACACCTAATTACTATCACAAAACACATCTTTGAATTCATATCTATACACAATACTTTACACACATTCAATCATACTTTACACATATCCATAACATTTTCATTTTATAAGAAAACTCAGTCTTATGCAAACATATCCTTAGACATGAAATTTTATCAACAAAGAGATGTCAATTCAGTCAGTTAATGTCTTCCAATTATAAGCAATCATATATATGTTATCAAACAAATGTAATTAAGTAAATTTACTTTTCATATACTTTTCAGTTACTTACCGACATTGCATTCCACACCTTCCACTTCTCAGTCTGATCAAGTTCGTAGAACGTGATTGCCCTCATTCCCACCAGACTTCGTATGGCGCAACCGATATCATGTGCCACCAAGCTGTTTATTCCCCTCACGCTAAGGCCTTTTACACGGGGGCAATACTCCAGCTTGATCTTCTGCCCCGTTTGTTGAACGATATCCTCCGCCTTCTTTCTAGAACAAAAACCCCGCTTCTTTTTCGGGGCTGGAGCTACAATTAACATGTGAAAATACATTATGATATATACTTAATATACAAGAGGATATATGTTATGTGTAAGTGACATGAAAATGAAAAAGACATATTGTACTTAAAGTTTACTGACCCCTAGTAGAAGTTTACTGACCCTCAGTAGAAGTTTACTGACCCCCAGTAGAAGTTTACTGGGGGCAATAGAAGTTTACTGACCCCCAGTTGAAGTTTACTGGGGGGCAGTAAATTAATACACTTACCTGTTGGGCTTCTAACTTTGATTCGAGCGCTGTCGACGATGCGTCTTGCAGATTCGGGTGCGGTTGCAGTCTCAGGTGCGGTTACAGACACCGATTGAGATCCCGTTAAACAACTGTCAACTGTAGGGCACCGCACGATCAAGGGGGGAGCCCCCTGGTGGTACTGTCTCAGTTGGTTGAAGAGGAAGAATATAACTGCAGAGAGGAGCAACCAGGAATTGAAGAGGTAAGAGTAGAAATCAGTTTACTGACCCCAATAAATATTGTGTTTTCTTTATTTTTTTGAGGATAACTTGTGTGTTTTCTTTTGTGTAGTTTTTTGAACAAGTAGCAGAACCAGTTCCGTTGCAGATATTTCCAGAAGACGATGAACCTGTGACGACCAATGTCAACCTGTCTAAACTAGACAAACTTGTTGCTCAAGCTGTGGAAATGGCCGAAAAAAAAAATGAATGAAGAAACCAGCTTGAAGAATAAAGAACAACAAGCAGAAGGGCTCAAGAAATATGTCAAGCAGAAGGGCTCAAAACAAACTGTGGAGACTGGTTCGATTGAAAGAGACGTCAACCTGAAGAAGCGTGGGGCACAAAAGAGGAAAGAAGAAGAATGGGAGTATGACACCCCTGAAGGGCTAAAGCCAGCAAAAAGAACAAAGGAGGTGGAGCGTAAAGTCCAAAATCGTATTGTTATTGATGGAGTGAACTGCAACACTCCAACATGGAAGCTCTTGGATGAAAATGTGGCGAATCACTATAAGAACTGATTTGATTTGAACAAGGACAAGAATGATGAGTAAGTTTATTCTTCCCTAGTATATATATATATATATATATATATATATATATATATATATATATACATTACAATTAGTTCACTGGTTTGACTTGCTTATGACTTATTTGTGTCTGCATAGTTTCCGGTATTAGGAGTGTTGTGATGGTATCATTGACATTACCAAAGATGACTTGAAGAAAATAATTCAAGGAGAGATTACATCTAATGTGAGAAAAAATTACTGGTCTTACTAACCGCAATAAAGTTGATGTTTGAGTAACCTAAGATGTATTCTTTGTTGTAATTATTTGTGACTTATATATGTTGTACATGCAGACCATCAGGGTGTACCTCACAATGTTGAAGGAGGAAATGGAAAAGAAGAAGGTCTTGATCAGATTCCTAGACATAGAGGCAGCGGTAAGTAGTCTAACCTGAAATAGCAGCATGCCGCAGCACCGCGGTCTCCTCCGTTACTTTTTTTCAGTTAACACAATCTTACTACTTGCTTTTATAAATACAGCGCGCGGCGGTGGTACATGAACAAAAACTGAAGAAGTTCCTAGCTGGAGGAGAAAAACAAGGGGAATTCAAATGTAATAAATTGGATATAGAGCTTTCCATTATTAATCCTCTGTGGTCCATCTTCAGTAAGGACCTGGTTTACATTCCGGTCCATCACAGGGTCAGCCACCACTATACCTTGGTCCTGATTGACAACAAAGCTCAATGCTTCTATCACCTGAACTCAATGCTACCGCCAAGGAAAGATTACTCTACCGACACTAACAACCACTTTCAGAATGCAATGGCAGTGGTGAGTTGTAACTGATTTATTAGGGTAAGAAGTTTACTGGGGGGCAGTAAACTTCTACTTGTTTTTGTTTGTTGCTTGTTCTCTTAGTTTGTTTGAGTTGTAATTTACTTGTGTGTTGGAACCAACAGGTGAAGCACATTATGGTGTTCATCAAGCGCGTATATGATTCTACCAAATACCCTCTCAGCCAAGGCATGGACCCTGAGGAATGGAGGGAAAACTATGACAAGCAGGACAGCCAAGGAATAGTGGTTGATGGTTACTCGATGATGAGTGCTGAAGAGAAAAGAACAAGAAGATGGATGCTAGACCAAAACGTTTATCAAGCAAGATACAAGCTGACTAATATCTTATCCTACCCGCAGCAAAAGAAAACATCGTAAGTACCTTTAAACTTCTTTGAAAGAGTTTTATTCGGGTCAGAAATTACTTGTCTGTTTTATTGGGGTGAAAAATTTAGTAACACTGTTTCTTAATACATTGCAGCTCAGACTGTGGATTATTTTTGCTCCACTTTATAGAGAGCCTATGTCATAGGAAAAAACCGACAAAAGATGGTGGTAATAAAATGAGAAAGAAGATTCTGTTAAAGTTCATGGACATAAATATAGAAAAAGATTAGTGCCACTTTAAATGTAGGATCTTCAAAATGTGAAAATATGTAGTATTTTGGTAGTGTTGCAAGAACATATGAATGATCCTGAATTTCAATGCCAGAACTTGTTCTTTTAGTAATTTTGGTCTATTCCTTTGATCTTTCTATCAGTTTCATTTATCTTTGGTTGTCAAAAGCCGTTTTTTTTTGTTACAGGGTGGTTATTGGGGTGATATGAGCATAAAATGCGACATTCTTAATGTGTTATTACCTCTATTTGTACTTTGTTTAACTCTTATTGTCGTAGAATAGAGTCATAATATAGAGTCGAAAGTTTTTGGTAGAGTTGTGTGTAAAACGTGTCAAACATAGAGGAATGATGTAGAAAATTGTCAAAAGCCGATTTGTGGACCTTAGAGATGTTCTTATGATTCTGTAAAGCTTTTACATTGTCACAAATTGATTTAACTTCTCTGATACTTAGGTGACATATAGAAGAGGTCATGGGAAAAAGAATCAGGAGAATTGGAGTTATGCCTGAATCATTGCCGGAAGGTCAGACTGCCAGAACAGAGCAACCTACAGCCTGCCGAGAGAAGTATTCCTGATGGACCTAGGGAAGCAAAGCAGCTGATCCTGGAAGCCTAGTCCATGAAAGGAGAGGTCAAAACCAAGTCCAATATGGAGAAGAAGATCTAAATTTGGCAGAATATCAAGGAATATCCAAGTCTTGAAAACCCTGATTAATTTCGGGAGAATTCCTGTGCACGTCTCTCAACTTCAACGGACTCTCCAGGACAGCTCACCAATGAATTAGAAAACGTGTTAGATATGGATAGAGAGCTACAGGAATCTAGTTTCCGAATCAATTGGAATCACCTCAATATCTATTATCTAGAGGGAGTTATGACGCAATCATCAGACGGAGGTCATTCTGCCGAATTGAGAAAAAAACTAGGGAACCCTAAACCAACTTGGTTTCAACTTTGTGGCCGGCCTCTCTAGGGTTTTTCCTCTATATAAAGCACAACTTCAAGGGCAGAAGATCATCATCCCTACCCTTGCAATTACATAGCCGAAACTCTACCAAACCCTATACAGAAAATTACTTAGCCGATTCATCCACCACAAACCATAAGAATCAGTCCATCCTTCCACCGATTTTCCCCGCTTCAAGGTTGTAAAAGTATGATTTGCTCATGGCTTCTTGTATTATTTTCTGTATAGTTTCGAACTCTATTGTAATATACTTTTCGATTTTGGTTTTATTTATCAAACATCGTTTTCAGATTTCTTTGTGATCTTTGATTGTTCTATGTTTTGATTTGTAACTTCTTGAATATATTATGATTTCGTGATTTAGGTTTTGGGGCAGTAGCATGTTCTTATGTGTTTTTGATTTCTAATTGATTAATTATCATGAATTCGTGCATCTAAATCAATCCTTGAGGCTGCATTGGCCATGGTTGTCCTTAAGGTGTGGTTTCATCTACAATAATAATTTTGGATCGATTTATACGCAAAGTTGTCTTGGTCTTTGTTATTAACTTAGGGCGGATATAATTCTGATAATTTGCATGCTAATAGGATGAGTGACGCCATGCCTTAGATCATGTTTCCGATTGACTCATGCCTTAGATAGTTTTTATTTATTTATTAGTTTTTGGCTTGTAATTAATTTTAGCCGATTTGTATTTTTAATTTTTGGAAGTTTCGGTTTTGATTTGTGTGCTTGAATGCATGTTGTAATAACTTAGTTTAATTTCTAGGAAGTTTATAGTTTTATGTATGCTTGAGTTTATTGTAGTTTCTAAAGTGAAACATGTAGGGGGAAGCCACTTTTGTTAATCTTAGCCTTAACCCTTCATGTTATCTTATGATCTCATGAGGTTGAGGGCGGCTTTGATTAACACTTGTAGACCGGTCTAGTGACCCAAGTTTGTTCTCAACTGAGTAAGGGGCAAGTTATTTTCATAGATATGGTTCTCAGGTTTGTTTAACTGGATCTCAAGGTCATAGACTGATATCTCTTCTCAGTGAAGGGGTCGATTGGGAGTTCGCTCTCCGTGACCACTAAACGAGTCCTGCCTGGTTCCTGTAGGGGGTTCGCTCTCCGTGAATCTTAACGACTCCGCCTTCTGAAAATACGAAACACGCTCGAACTAGCCAAAAGCTTGGGCCGAAGCATTACCTCACTTTAGACGCTTGAAAATAACTTGGCATATGTAATCTATTTTCTTCAAACCAATTTGAATAAAATCAACTAGAAGAAACTAGGTTGTGACGCCATGTATTTGAACATAATGTTGATTTCGATGCTTGAAAGTTGTTCACATACTTATAGTAATTTTCGATGCTTTGTATGAATGACGATTTGTGTGAAGTTTTAGAGATTTTGTTTGTGTATATTGTCTTGAAAACTTCGAGTGTTTATTGTATAAAAATCTGAAGATTTCGTGTATAACCCTTGTATAACCGATTGTATGATTTTGTAAAGCTTGAAATATTTTTTGTTTTCATTTACGATCTTGTTCAAATGTGCCAGATTGGTTTTGCAGGTTCCCATGAATGACCAGTTCTGATACATGGACAAGAGATAGTAAAAATCGATTGAAGCGTGTTGGAGAAGAGTACGATCTTGAGGTTCCATCAACATCTCATCCAAGCTTACAATCAGTTTCATTACCAAGTTCACCAAGTTCTTCACCACCGAGTTCCCCTTCGTTAATTACTTCTTCTTGTGAATCTTTGCCTTTGGTTCACGAGAATCCTGAGTTTGCAACTTTAGATTTTGATCCTATCACTTCACCAACTCAAGAAGTAAGGATGCCTTCACTTAGAGAAGAGAATGGACAAGTCAATGGAACACAAGGGGCACCAAGGCCGACCAACATCACCTATCCGGCTGCTGCGGAGGGTAAGTCGGTTGATTTTGAGATGAGAGGTGGTTTCTTCCACCAATTGCCAAAGTTTCATGGACTTAGTGGGGAGGATCCGAACCGACATTTACAGCAATTTGAGTTTTGTTGCGACACCATGTGTCCTAGAGGAGCGTATTTACAACTTGTGAAGATGAAAAATTTCTGTTTTCACTTGAGGATCAAGCTAGGGGATGGTTCTTTGCGGTTCTAGCCGGTCGTATCGCATCATGGGAAACAATGATGAGCGAGTTTCTCCTAAAGTTGATAGCTAAATTACAAGCTATTTATTTTCCTTATTCTCCTGCAAATTTATCGATTATAATATAGAGAAATAAGGGTCTCCCGCAGAGGATTAAGTTAAACTAAAAGCTTCAACAAAAGTCACAAAACGTGACTGCAGCTCCTATTGAACAACAGTCGAAAAATAAAAGTAAACCCTAACCTAGATTGCTCAGAAAAACAGGAAAATTTACAGAGGTATACTAGACACACAGAACGTCTAGCACACAAAATTCGGGATAAATCGAAGTTGATTTGGTAGGGAAATAAAATACGGGAATATGACGAACAGAAGATAAGAAAACTGAAAACTGATTTCAAAGTAGTTGAAAATCAAGATAATGAGACTAGCTAGGAAGGAAGTATCCACCCCTGACAATCACACACAACACACATTGTCCAATTTGTGACCAACTAACTCAATTGAAGATGCTCAGATTGACTCGGTACGCTTGAGCACAATCTATTACTCTTTCGTACTTTGTACGTTAGGCAGGAAGTGTTCTACACCTAAACTATTCTCAAACATTGTAACCTAAAAGTACGTTTATTAGGTTAAACAAGCAAAGATCAATAAACATGAAAAGAGTTTGAGCAATCACTAGGCATCGCAATAAACTTAGCGCCTTGCTAAACCTAGGGTTTCGTCTACTCGCTAGTGAAAACTACCGATTACTTCTCTAGACAATTTCAGGGATCCGATATTGATCCAGGCATCAAATAATCAAAGTATTAGAACCCTAGCATGTATACTAAGTAGGCCTCCAAAGCACACACACAAAGAATTCATCGATGAACAATCGGTAAACAAAACCTCAATCTTATTAGTTGCAAAAACAAATTGAAAATCAAAGCATGTTATGAATCATGTCTAGGGGCTTCAACAGCCCCCTAGCTACTATGAGTTTAGTTGCACATAATGAAAATTAAAAACACAAAAGAGTTCATCGAAGGGGAAGACAACAATAACCGAGCTTGGAGAATCCTTGAGAAGAGATCAATCTTGTTCCATCCGATTCTTGTGTTCTTTTCATCCCGACTTCTTCCTCTTCTTCTTTTCCTCGTGTATCAGATGATATTAGGTTAGAGAACACCCTCAATTTCTGTCCATGGGCCAGCTGATTTGGATTGGGCCTTGAAATTAAAGTTACGGTCCAAATCAGAAATTCGGACAGACTGACATTTGGCCACTAAAATGATCATAACTTCTTCTCCTAAATAGGTATTGACGATCCGTAAAACGTTCTACAAAGTAGACTCTTGTAGCTTTCTATTGATATATAACTCATTATCTGGATCATTGTGAGCTGATCACAATCCGCTGTCGAAGTTAGATGATAATTTCTGACAAATCTCATAATTCTTTCCTTACACGACATGAATTCTTAATCCTTCAAGATTTCTCCTCTTTTGCTTCATATTCCTTTTTTTGCTCCGAAACACCTAATAAACATAAAAATAACTAAATCAAATGAAAAATACGATAAACTAACAAAGTAAAGAGGGGAATTAACCATCATATCGTTACATATTTATGTTCCTATCAAAGACCCCACACTTAAGCTTTGCTGGTCCCTAACAAACACAAAGACTAACTAGACAAATGACACAAACCTAATGTCTTCCAAACATCTCAGAGAACTTATAACGCCCACACTGGTTAACAAAAATTCAAGCTATCATGTATCAAAACTCTCAATTTCACTTAAAAGTTAATTTATTTTAACAACCATGATGCTCAAATCATTATGCAAGGATGATCAAACCAATACAACAAGTATATGCCTTTCGAATTCATGGGTCAATAAGAACCAACTCAATTCCTCACAAAGACGCACTCAATTTCTTTTCACTCATGATTTTCTGGCTCAGTCTCTCAAATGTATGCACGAGAAAGTAGTTTGCATACTTATATGAACAAAAAGCACATGGCAACATAAATAAACCTCATGAATGAATCAATTACTCACACAAATGAACCACACCATAGGCTCAACTCTTGGAACAAACTCCACAGATCAAGTTTTACTCATCTTTTAGATCAAAAGGAACTTTACAAGGTAATACTGAGGCTAGGCTAGGGGTATGATTAGAAGGGTAAGGAATTTTTCCTAAGGATCTAGCAGAGCATTAAAACACGCCTTATGTCGCCAAAACAAGGGCCAAATATCATCATGTTGGGTCTATCGTCATTCCAACCTCCTTACAACATTGTAAAAAAGAACAAAGGCCATATATTCAGTTTTTGGGCCTTCAGACATACACAAAACTCCAAATTCACAAACAATGGACTTGGTCCAATATTATTATTTTTTCTGCCATTTCTTTTTATTTTTCTTTCTTTATTTTTTTTATTTTTGTGGCATTTTTCTTTTCTTTTGGACAAGTCACCTTCCCCCACACTTGTTTTTAACATTGTCCACAGTTAAACAAATTCTAAGCATGCAATGAAGAGAGTAAAATATGGAAACAAAGATACATTCACAAAAACACGCCGACACAAAGCAAAGCAATGAAAAGAAAAGCAAAGAGTAAAAGCTAGAGAAAACAAATCTGGTTTGACGACCCATTGACGCCTCTTCCAATCCTCCATTGTTGGGTTACCTCCCAACCAGCGTTTAGTTTTAACGTCCTCAGCCTGACGGTACCAAGAAATTTACTCAAGGGAAGCGGGTTCATGGAGGGGTACATCCTCCACTTCTTGCTTCATAAAAGACTCATAGTAAGGTTTGAGTTGATGACCATTAACCTTGAAAATCACACCGGTCTTGCCACTTTGGATTTCCACTGCACCATGATGAAACACATTAGTAACCACAAAAGGACCAATCCAACGTGAACGAAGCTTACCAGGGAATAATTTGAGGCGGGAATGGAAAAGAAGGACTTTTTGTCCAACAACAAAAGTTTTCCTCATTATCATCTTGTCATGGAATGCCTTAGTCTTTTCCTTATATATCTTAGCACTCTCAGAAGCCTCATTGCGGATTTCCTCAAGTTCATTTAATTGAAGTTTTCTATGCAAGCCGGCAGCATCCAAGTCCATGTTAAATTTCTTCACAGCCCACCATGCTCGATGCTCCAACTCCACAGGAAAGTGACATGGCTTACCATATGCAATCCGGAAAGGTGGCATGTCTATAGGAGTCTTGAAGGCAGTCCTATAAGCCCATAAAGCGTCATCCAATCTCAAACTCCAATCCTTCCGATTTGGTGCAACGGTCTTCTCCAAGATTTGCTTGATTTCATGGTTTGACACTTCTGCTTGCCCACTAGTCTGAGAGTGATATGGAGTAGACACTTTGTGAGTGATATGGTATTTCCGAAGAAGAGCTTTGAATGTGTTATTGCAAAAATGTGACTCTCAATCGCTGATTATGGCTCTTGGTGTTCCAAATCTAGAGAAGATGTTAGCTTTAAGAAAATCTGAAACCACTTTAGCATCATTAGTCCGGGTGGCTTTTGCCTCCACCCACTTAGACACATAATCAACTGCAAGTAGAATGTAAAGAAAACCATAGGAAGAAGGGAATGGACCCATGAAATCAATGCCCCAAATATCAAATATTTCAACACTTATGATTGGGGTTTGAGGCATTTGATCCCTTGGACCCAAGTTACCTGTACGTTGGCATCTATCATATGTTTTGCAAAATAGGTATGCATCCTTAAAAAGAGTAGGCCAATAAAATCCACTCTCAAGGACCTTCAAGGCAGTCCTTTTGGCTCCAAAATGACCACCACAAGCATAAGAATGGCAAAAGGTTAGTATAGATTGAAACTCAGATTCGTGAACACACCTTCTTACCAATTGATCCGCACAAAACTTCCACAAGTATGGCTCATCCCAAACATATTGCCTTGCAGTTTTGATCAACTTGTCCTTTTGAGCTCGAGTGAAATTATCCGGAATTAGCTTGGTGACCTTGTAATTGACGATGTTTGCAAACCATGGCTCAAAAGAAGAAGAAGAAAAATTTGATCCCAAGTTTTGTACTTCAAACAGTTGCTCGTCTGGGAAAGCTTCCTTAAGCGGTAAGGCGTCTTCTTCCTCTTTTGAACTATGCACAACTCTACTCAAGTGATTAGCCACTACATTCTCACATCCTTTCTTGTCTTTGATCTCCAAATCGAACTCTTATAGGAGGAGGATCCACCTAATTAACCGAGGCTTTGCTTCCTTCTTTGTAAGTAGGTACCTAAGAGCTGCATGATCAGAATAAACAACAACTTTAGTACCCAACAGATATGAACAAAATTTTTCTAAAGCAAAAACAACAGCTAAAAGTTCTTTTTCTGTGGTGAAGTAGTTCAGTTGGGCATCATTGAGTGTCCTTGACGCATAGTAGATGACATGAGGGATCTTTTCAACTCTTTGCCCCAAAATTGCTCCAACTGCATAGTCAAATGCATCACACATAAGCTCAAAGGGGAGACTCCAATCTGGTGGCATGATAACAGGTGCTTCAGTCAACATCTTCTTAAGCTTTTCAAATGCCACCATGCACTCCTCATCAAAAACAAGAGGCACATCTTTTTGAAGTAGGCGACATAATGGCCTTGTGATCTTAGAATGGTCTTTGATAAAACGCCGATAGAAACCTGCATGTCCAAGAAAAGAACGTACCTCCCTCATAGATGTGGGAGGTGGTAAAGAACGTACAAGATCTATTTTTGCCTTATCAACTTCTATCCCTTTAGCATATATGATATGACCTAGAACTATACCTTGTTGTACCATAAAATGACATTTTTCCCAATTAAGTACAAGGTTAGATTCTTGGCATCTCTAAAGAACTAAAGATAAGTTAAATAAGCAAGAGTCAAAAGAGTCACCGTAAAGGGAGAAGTCATCCATGAAAACCTCGATGATCTTTTCAACCATGTTGGAGAATATGTTCATCATGCACCTTTGGAATGTTGCAGGGGCATTACATAAGCCAAATGGCATTCTTCGGTATGCAAACGTCCCAAAAGGACATGTGAATGTCGTCTTTTCTTGATCCTCCGGATGAATGGGTATCTGGTTATAACCCGAGTACCCATCCAAGAAGCAATAATATGCATGACTTGCAAGTCTTTCTAACATTTGATCAATAAAAGGCAAGGCAAAATGGTCCTTACGTGTAGTAGTGTTGAGTTTGCGATAATCAACGCAAACCCTCCATCCGGTTTGAACTCGTGTAGGAACCAATTCATTATCTTCATTTTTCACAACTGTGATGCCAGAACGCTTAGGTATAACTTGGACCGGACTCACCCATTGGCTATCACATATGGGATAGATAATACCCATGTCAAGGAGTTTGAGAACCTCTTTCTTCACCACCTCCATCATAGGCGGATTAAGACGCCTTTGAGCCTCTCTTGATGGTTTTGTGCCCTCTTCTAAAAGGATACGATGCATACACATGGAAGGGCTTATTCCCTTAATATCTGCTATGCTCTATGCTATTGCTGACTTGTGTTCCCTTAAAACCCTTATCAATTTCTCCTCCTCCTGCAACGAAAGGTTGGCTGCAATAATGACCGGCAACATCTCATTCTCTCCCAAGAAAGTATATTTCAAGTGCTCTGCAAAAGGTTTGAGTTCCAATTTGGGTGCCTGAATCACAGAAGGGATAGGTTTTTCACTAGATAAAGGAAGAAGAATGAAATTTGAAGTATACTTAGCTGGTACATAAGGTGAGGCATCAAGGAAAGCAGCCATCTCAAGTAAATCCTCATGGAAAACCATAGAACATGAATTTGAAATTTTCTGAGTAGACGACCAACGATCCATCCTTAGATTCCCATCGATCGATAATTGTTGAGAAGTCAAATCGAGTTCCAAAGTTTTCTTGAGTGCGTCTTCCCCCACACTTGCATCAAAGGTATCCTGCACCAAAATATCTACAACATCAATAGAGAAACAAGAGTAAACATCAGAAGGGTACCTCATAGCTTCAAGGATGTTGAAGCTTATAATTTCTCCATCAAACTCCATTGTCAAAGTTCCTTCAAACACATCTATCTTGGTGCGTGCCGTTCTCAAGAATGGACGACCTAGGATGAAAGGAAGATCATACGGCATAGGTTCAGGTTCCATGTCAAGCACAAAGAAATCCGCGGGAAATACCAAGTGATTCACTTGAACTAGCACATCCTCCACGAAACCCTTAGGAAGAGCTATTGAGCGATCTGCTAATTGGATAGTCACTCGTGTTGGCTTGAGCTCACCTATATTCAAAGACTCATAGACAAAAAAAGGCATTAGATTAATTGAAGCACCCAAGTCTAATAAAGCCTGACCAAACTTTTTATCCCCAATTGTGCAAGGGATAGAGAACCTTCCCGGATCCTTCAATTTTGGAGGCAACTTCCTCAATAGAACAGCGGACACTTCTTCACTTAGAGCGATGGTTTCCTTCTCCTTGTACTTCCTTTTGTTGGTGCATAGCTCCTTGAAAATTTGGCATATCTCGGTATTTTCTTTATAGCGTCCAAAAGAGGGATGTTAACTTGGACTTTCCGTAAAGTTTCCAAGACATCCTTCTCATCTTGTTCCTTCTTGGAGCTCATGAACCTGCGAGGAAAAGGAATACATAAAGTATTTAAAGTAGGATAAGCATTATCTTTTACCTTGGAAGGAGAAGAAACTTGAAGATTTTGTTTTAGGTCTGAAGGATCGATCTCTTTCTACCTAGTTTTGCTTTTTTTCGCCTTCCTTTATTTCCAGCTCATCCTTCTCAGCTTGACCACTCTTGGACATCTTGTGAGGCTTAGTAGGCTCCTCTAATTGTTTTTCACTTCTCAAAGTGACTGCATTAAGCTCAGCCATGCTCCCATCCTTAGGATTTGGAACTGTTGTGCTAGGAAGAACACCTTGAGGTCTCGTTTGCAACGCCGTTGCGAGTTGCCCAACTTGTCTCTCCAAGTTCTTGATAGACTGCCCCTGCTCCTTAAATTGAGCCTTGGTATCTTGTATAAAAGATGAAGTGTTAAGAGCCAGCTCCTTAAGCGCATCCTCCAGAGACTTACTTGAAGCTTGTTGAGGTGAAGCTTGTTGGTATGGTTGCTACCTTGATCCTTGTTGAAATCCAAGTGGTCCATTGTATGCACCTTGGGGGGGTCGAATCACGTTGTCATTATTACTCCAACGAAAGTTATGATGATCTCTTAATCCAGGATTGTACGTGTTCGAGTAAGGATCATATTTAGGTCTTTGTTGCCCCGCATAATTCACCTGCTCCTCAAACAAAGAAGACATAGGACATCTATCAGTAGTATGGTCAGAATAAGAACAAATAGAGCATACCTAAGGAGATGCTTTAGAGCCATTGCCTATGGCATTAACCAACATGTCAATCTTTCTCTCCATTGCCACCATTTGATTCCATGATGATGAAACCTCATATACTCCACGGCCTTTAGGTCGGTTGTCCCTTGTGCTAAATTGCCTGTTATTGTCAGCCAAGTCATCAATGAGATTGTATGCTTCTTGACCGGTCTTGTTCATGAATGTGCATCCACAAGCTGAGTCCACCATGCCTCTATTACTCGTGTCCAGTCCATCATAGAAAAATTGAACCAAGTCATCCAAGTCATAACCATTATGGGGACACTTCCTTTGCAGCTCTTGGATGTCACATCCCGACCCTTAAATTTTTACATTATTTACTAGTTTGGTTATAATAAGAATTTTTACCGTCTCCGGCATTGAGATATAGTTTATTGGTACCTAGAGGGGTTTTGAGGGACGATTATTTCAGAGTTATTCGTAAGAGAAAAATGTAACGACAGTAAAAATGGTAAATTTTAGCTAGTAAAAGGTAATTTTATTAGGATATTATTTTGGGGGGTGTTAATTTTTGGAATTGGGTTGTATATAGAGGAGTTGGGCTGGATGGGTGAGACCCAAAACCCATTTCTCTTCTCTTTTTTCTTCCCGGTTCTCTCTCTCCCCGAGTCCCTCCCGCTGCCCAATTTTCCGGCCGCTCGTCTGCCGCCGTCCGCCGCCGCTCCGGTCCCACCCGCTGCCCAATTTTCCGGTCGCTCGTCTGCCGCCGTCCGGCCGCCGTCCGCCGCCGTCCGTCGCCGTACGGCCACCGTTCGCCACCGCTCCGGTCCCAAATGGTCGGCCTCCAACCCAGCTTCCATTCTAGCCAGACGAGAGCTTCCCTAGCGCCGCCGTGAGGGAGAGCTGCCACCCGAAAGGTTCGACTGCCTAAAGCCCTTCGTCGCCGGAACTCCCTCCTCCGGCCACCAATCCGGGAAATTAGCTTGATACGGTTTTGTAGCTCTCCTCCCGTGCAGCAACCCCTCCAAAAGGCTCACTCCCTCTTGAGCTAAGTAAGGAGAAATTCAAGGAGAAAATTCTAGGGATTTTAAGATGTTTTCGTTCGATTGACCTAGTTAGGCTTGAAATTGGACTTAGTGATAGTTATGAAAGTTGTTTGGGATGTTGAGAGGAAGATGCTGTCAAAATTTCATAGCAATTGGAGGTCGCCGGAATCGGCCTTCGGCCGCCGCCGTTTTGGAGTTTTGTATGGTTTTAAATGTGTAATAATTAGAGGAATTTAATGAAGTGAATTGTGGAATTTTCGGATGAGTTTTGAATTGGTTTGGAAATTTCCAAAGTTTGGTATTTTGGCAGTTAAATAATGTAAAATCCGGCCGTAGGATTTATGTCAATTTCTGGGAAATGTTGTATTTACGGCTGCCGAGTATGGTATTAAAGTTTGAGTCGTTTTGATTTAAGAATATCGAAGTTAGGCAATGATGAGCGTGGTTATGGCTCTCGGTTAATTTTGCCTATTTTGTATAAATATTGGATTTTTAGTGGGAAATTAATTATATATTTGGAACAGGACGTGAGGAGGCCGAGCAGAAGAAGCCTTGGAGCGTCATCAGGCTTAGGCCTAATTTGTGAGTGGAACTTTTTTTAATTGAAAAGCATGCGATGAATGATTTTATTGATCATTTATTTCTTCTGATGAGACTTATTGATTTCTCGGCTATTTGACAATTTTTCCTCCTTTGGAGAGATCCCGAAAATGAGATTTTTGGTGGATATATATATTTTGGATATTATGAGTATAGTATGTATATAAATGCTAGCTAGCCATACGTGCTTGGTCCATCATAATGAGGTAAAATACCATTATGGCATGGCGTGAGTGTTAGACACAAGCGTCATAGCCCTATATAAAAACTACTTTCTTTTTCGGTTTATTTAGGTTTTCATATAGGGAGTCCACACGTAAATACACCGTCCTCTTCGGTCATAATGAGGAAAAATACCATTATGACGCAACGTGAGCGTTAGACGCCAGCGTTGTAGCCTTGTATGAATCTCTATTTTTCTAAATTGTTTCTAGGATTCATACAAGGAGTCTGACGAGTGTAAATACATACGAATATATGATTATATATAGTTTAGCCTGAGAGGCTTCATTTCATTTGAGTTAGTGACTAGCCGGAGCTAATCGTGAAATTGCCAGTTTATGAGTTGAACACTTTTGAGCTGCCGCATGCAGTATATTCTCTATGAAATTAAAATGGGAATGCATAAATATTTTTATTAAATTATTTTTGTCCACTCAGTCTAACGTTATTAAATGTCTTCTCCTGGGCCCTTCGTTTTAAAATGCCCAGTCTGCAGAGTTCAGATTGGATCTAGTAGGAGACGAGGCATAATCACCCGTATTTCCACCACCTTTCACCAGTAGGTTACATGTTTAACCTACCTGTGTTTTCTTACTTCTGCTAGTGTCTAGTAGCTCTGAATACTTGGGTTAATGTATATATTTTTTGTTGTGGGTGAAGGCATGTTGATATTTTAGAATATTTGATGGAGGATGTATATTATCTTAATTTATATTTATTATCTTGTTGGTGGTGATTGTATTTGGGGAGCACGAAGGCTCTAGAAGTTAAGGGTGGATTGAGAATTTTAGGAGTGTTTGCAGGTTTTTGATTTGGAAGGATTGTCCATTTCCAAGGGAGGTTGTACCGAATTTGGCGGTAAATCTTTCTTTGGAGGTGGTCCCCGCACGATTTACTTCAGGTTCAGGGTGAAATTCAGGGTGGGTCGTGTCATTGGAACTCCTCCCATGCCTCATATAAGGTGTCACCATCTTTCAAAGTGAAATTCTGAATCTGCCTCCTCAGTTTCTTTGTCAGTTGGGCTGGAAAGAATTTTTTCAGGAACTTCTCGACCATTCCATCCCATGTAGTGATGATCCCTACAGGCAAAGAGTAAAACCAACGTTTAGCATCATCTTTCCAAGAAAAGGGAAACAAAAGCAACTTAAGCCCTTCAGGAAGCAAATTTGCTATAGTTTGTAGTTTGCATATGTCCAAGAATTCCCTAATATGAACATTAGGGTCCTCAGATGGTGAACCCGTATACTTGGGCAATTGTCCAAGTAACTGCACAGGGATCGAAAACGAATGATTGCCCGGTGGTGTGTAATCGATGCATGATGGAGAGTCCGTAACGGTTGGGACAAAGGAATCCTTCAATGCCATCTTAGCTTTTAGCGGTTCCTCTACTTGCTCTTCCTTATCCTCGTCCTCGTGAATTGAATGTGTAGTGTGATGATGGTATTTTCTCGTGTTCCTCCTCTTGTGAAGAAGTAGAACCTGCCTTTATGTCTTCAATTGGCAACCGAGAGTCTTTTGATTGCTTCTTATTCAACTTACAAGAGCGTTCTATCTCCAAATCCAAAGGGGTAAGTTCGCCTTGCACAGTCCTTCGAGTGTGCATTCACCTGAAAAAAGGAACAAAGAACACTAATTAAAAACTAAAACACAACAAGAAACAAACACAAAACAAAAGAAGCTATTAGATGTAAAGTAATCCCCGGCGACACGGCGTCATAAAATTGATAGCTAAATTACAAGCTATTTATTTTTCTTATTCTCCTGCAAATTTATCGATTGTAATATAAAGAAATAAGGGTCTCCCGTAGAGGATTAAGTTAAACTAAAAGCTTCAACAAAAGTCACAAAACGTGACTGCAGCTCCTATTGAACAACAGTCGAAAAATAAAAGTAAAACCTAACCTAGAATGCTTAGAAAAACACGAAAATTTACAGAGGTATACTAGATACACAGACCGTCTAGCACACAAAATTTGAGATAAATCGAAGTTGATTTGATAGGGAAATAAAATACGGGAATATGATGAACAGAAGATAAGAAAACTGAAAACTGATTTCAAAGTAGTTGAAAATCAAGATAATGAGACTAGCTAGGAAGGAAGTATCTGACACGACCCGCCCCGAATTTCACCCTGAACCCGGAGTAAATCGTGCGGGGACCACCTCCAAGGAAAGATTTACCGCAAAATTCGGTACAACCTCCCTTGAAAATGGACAACCATTCCAATAGAAACCTGCAAACACGTCTAAAGGTTCCAAATCTAACCTTAACTTCTGGAGCCTTCGTTCTCCCCAAAAACAATCACCACCAACAGGATAATAAACATTATGTAAGATAATATACATTATCCGAAAATATTCTAAAATATCAACAAGCCTTCACCCACAACCAAAAATATATACATTAAACCCAAGTATTCAGAGCTACTAGACATTAGCGGAAGTAAGAAAACACAGGTAGGCTAAACAGGTAACCTACTGGTGAAAGGTGGTGGAAATACGGGTGACTATGCCTCGTCTCTTACTAGATCCAATCCGAACTCTGCAGACTGGGCATTTTAAAACGAAGGGCCCAGGGGAAGACATTTAATAACGTTAGAGTGAGTGGACAAAAATATTTAATAACAAAATATTTATGCATTCTCATTTTAATTTCATAGAAAAATATACTGCATGCGGCAGCTCAAAAGCGTTCAATTCATAATCTGACAATTTCACGACTAGCACTGGCTAGTCACAAACTCAAATAAAATGGAGTCTCTCAGGCTAAACCATATATAAACATATATTCGTATGTATCTACACTCGTCAGACTCCTTGTATGAATCCTAGAAACAATTTAGAAAAATAGAAATTCATACAAGGCTACAACGCTAGTGTCTAACTCTCACGTTGCGCCATAATGGTATTTTTTCTCATTATGACCGAAAAGGACAGTGTATATATACGTGTGGACTCCCTATATGAAAACCTAAATAAACCGAAAAAGAAAGAAGTTTTCATATAGGGTTATGACGCTTGTGTCTAACACTCACGACACGCCATAATGGTATTTTACCTCATTATGACGGACCAAGCACGTATGGCTAGCTAGCATTTATATACATACTATTCTCATAAAATCCAAAACATATATATCCACCGAAAATCTCATTTTCGGGATCTCTCCAAAGGAGGAAAAATTGTCAAATAAGCGAGAAATCAATAAATCTCATCAGAAGAAGAAATAAATGATTAATAAAATCATTCATCGCATGCTTTTTATTTAAAACAAAGGTCCACTCACAAATTAGGCCTAAGCCTGATGACGCTCCGAGGCTTCTTCTGCACGGGCCTCCTCACGTCCTGTTCAAATATATAATTAATTTACCAACTAAAATTCCAGTATTTGATAAAATAGGCAAAATTAATCGTGAGCCATAAATACGCTCATCATTGCCTAACTTCGATATTCTTAAATTGAAACGATCCAAACTTTTATATCATACTCAGCAGTCGTAAATACAACATTTTTCAGAAATTGATTTAAATCCTACGGTCGGATTTTACATTATTTAACCGCCAAAATACCAAACTTCAGAAATGCACAAACCTATTCAAAACTCGTCCGAAAATTCCACAATTCACTCCATTAAATTCTCTAATTATTACACAATTAAAATTATACAAAACCCCAAAACAGCGGCGGCGGCGCCGGCGGCCGATTCCGGCAACGTCCAAATTCTACCAAATTTTAACAGTAGCTTCCTCTCAACATCCCAAACAACTTTCATAACTATCACTAAGTCCAATTTCAAGCCTAACTAGGTCAATCGAACGAAAACATCCTAAAAGCCCTAGAATTTCAACTTCGAATTTCTCCTTACCGAGCTCAAGAGGGAGTGAGCCTTTTGGAGGGGTTGTTGCACGGGAGGAGAGCTACAAAACCGTACCAAGCTTGCCCGGATTGGTGGCCGGAGGAGGGAGTTCTGGCGAGAAAACCGATTCGGCAGTCGGGACTTCCGAGCGGCGTCTCTCCCTCATGGCGGCGCTAGAGAGGCTGCCACCGGTCTAGAACGGTAGCTGGGTTGGAAACCGATCGATTGGGACCGGTGCGGCGGTCTGGGGCGGGCCGGACGGTGGCGGTCGGGCGGGCGGTCGGAATTCCGGCAGTCGGAGAGAGAGGGGAAAACGTCGGGAGAGAAAGAAAATCGGGAGGGAAGAGAAAGAGAGGAGGAAGAAGAAAAAGATTTGGGCCTCTAAACCCGGTCCAACATCTTTAAATCAAACCCAATTCCAAAATTTAACACCCCCCAAAAATAATACCCTAATAAAAATTACCTTTTACTAGCTAAATTTACCATTTTACCGTCGTTACATTTTTCTCATACGAATAACTCTCCGAAATAATCGTCCCTCAAAACCCTCTAGGGACCAATTAAACTATAACTCAATGTCGGAGACGGTAAAAATTCTTATTATAATCAAGCTAGTAAATAAGATAAAATTTTACAAGTCGGGATGTGACAGTATCCACCCCCGACAATCACACACAACACACATTATCCAATTTGTGACCAACTAACTCAATTGAAGATGCTCAGATTGACTCGGTACGCTTGAGCACAATCTATTACTCTTTCGTACTTTGTACGTTAGGCAGGAAGTGCTCTACACCTAAACTATTCTCAACATTGTAACCTAAAAGTACGTTATTAGGTTAAAAAAGCAAAGATCAATAAACATGAAAAAAGTTTGAGCAATCACTAGGCATCGCAATAACTTAGGCCTTGCTAAACCTAGGGTTTCGTCTACTCGCTAGTGAAAACTACCGATTACTTCTCTAGACAATTTCAGGGATCCGATATTGATCCAGGCATCAATAATCAAAGTATTAGAACCCTAGCATGTATACTAAGTAGGCCTCCAAAGCACACACACAAAGAATTCATCGATGAACAATCGGTAAACAAAACCTCAATCTTATTAGTTGCAAAAACAAATTGAAAATCAAAGCATGTTATGAATCATGTCTAGGGGCTTCAACAGCCCCCTAGCTACTATGAGTTTAGTTGCACATAATGAAAATTAAAACACAAAAGAGTTCATGGAAGGGGAAGACAACAATAACCGAGCTTGGAGAATCTTTGAGAAGAGATCAATCTTCTTCCGTCTGATTCTTGTGTTCTTTTCATCCCGACTTTTTCCTCTTCTTCTTTTTCCTCGTGTATTAGATGATATTAGGTTAGAGAACACCTTCAATTTCCGTCTATGGGCCAGCTGATTTGGATTGGGCCTTGAAATTGAAGTTACGGTCCAAATCAGAAATTTGGGCAGACTGACCTTTGGCCACTAAAATGATCATAACTTCTTCTCCCAAAATAGGTATTGACGATCCGTTAAAAAGTTCTACAAAGTAGACTCTTGTAGCTTTCTATTGATTTATAACTCATTATTTGGATCGTTGTAAGATGTTCACAATCCTTTGTCGTAGTTAGATGATAATTTCTGGCAAATCTATAATTCTTTCCTTGCACGACATGAATTCCTAATCCTTCAAGATTTCTCCAGTTTTGCTTCATATTCATTTCTTTGCTCCGAAACACCTAATAAACATAAAAATAACTAAATCAAATAGAAAATACGATAAACTAATAAAGTAAAGAGGGGAATTAACATCATATTGTTGCATATTATGCTCCTATCAAAAGTACTTCCATTGTCGAGGGGTGACGCAAATAAGGAAGGAGATATACATCGATCAAGCAAGATGTTGATGAGCCTTTTGATGTTTACTATGAAAGGTATAAGCTTTAGTGCTTCATGTCCAATCATGGATACGTGAGGGGCTTTTGCTTCAATACTTTTATGAAGGACCTTCGTCCTATGGAGAGGCAATCTTGGAGTCAGCGGCTGGAGGATCTTTGATGGAGACAATCCCTTGTTTAGGACCTCTAAAACTGACAATGTTGTGATCCAATTGGCGGATCATTCTAACAAGTATCCTAAGGGATATGTTGAAGATGTTCTTGTGCAGGTGAATCAACTAATATTTCCTGCAGATTTGTGCTAGAGTGGGAGGGAGGAGTCAAGTGGGAATTCATACAACTATTGTTGGGACGACCCTTCATGAGGACAGCAAGAACACGGATCGATGGTGCTGAGGGCAACTTGACAATGGAGTTCGATGGTGAGGTGATTAAGTTCAACGTTTTTGACGCCATGAGGTATCCCATTGTCGATCTCAAGGAGGGAGAAACTGAAGACGTTGTGGAGGTCGTTGCACAATGTGGACATCTCCCACTTCAAGTATAGCAATTAGCTATCGAGCAAAGGGCCGGATTTGACAAAATGGAGAATGGGGATGAGGAGGCTCGACGTAATCTGAGCCGAGAATACGTGAGGTTGTTGCTGAGCTAGAGGCACAACCTTACACCAAGAGATACAATTCTCCTTTGTCAATTCCATTACCACTAACAAAATTTTACCATCTGTGGAGCAGGCCCCAAAGTTAGAGCTAAAAGCTCTTCCCAAGCACTTGAAGTATGTATTTCTAGGAGATGAGGACACTTTACCCGTTATTGGTCTTCATCGTTGATTGAGCAACAAGAGATCAAGCTAGTTGACGTTTTGAAGAGGAGCATAGCTGCCATAGGTGGGACTTTGGCAGACATCAAGGGAACAAGCCTTACTAAGTATGTTCATAGGATACTATTGGAGGAAGGTGCGAAACCAACAAGAGAGGGGCAATGACGACTGCATCCTCCGATGATGAATGAAAGTTGTGAAGGACGAGGTGATCAAGTTGTTAGATTGTGGAGTGATATATCTGATCTCGAATAGTCAATGGATTTCACCTATCCAAGTGGTACCAAAGAAGAGTGGAGTCACCGTCGTAGAGAATGAGAAGAACGAGCTTGTACCACAAAGGTTAGTGATGGGGTTTCAGGTGTGCATCGACTATCGAAGACTCAATGCAACAACGAGGAAAGATCACATGCCGTTACCATTCATGGACTATGCTCGAGAGAGGTAGCCGGCCACGAATTCTATTGTTTCTTGATGGTTATAGTGGCTACAATCAGATCATGATACACACGGACGATGAGATCAAGAGAAGACAACGTTCACGTGCCCCTTTAGCACGTTTGCATATAGATGCATACCATTCGGTTGTGCAATGCGCCAGGTACGTTTCAATGTTGTATGTATTCTATTTCTCAGATTATATTGAGAATATCATTGAGGTTTTATGGATGACTTTAGTGTCTATGGTAAAGACTTTGATGCATGTTGAGGAATTTAGAATTGATTTTAGAACGGTGTGTAGAAACTAACCTTGTACTAATTGGGAGAAGTGTCATTTCATGGTTAATCAGAGATTGTTTTGAGACATATTGTTTCGGCAAAGGAATAGAAGTTGATAAAGCTAAGATCGATATTATGCATCACTTACCCTCACCTTCAACAGTGAGAGAGGTTCATTCGTTCCTTGGCCATGCAGGATTCTATAGGAGGTTCATCAAGAATTTCGTTGGTGGCAAAACCACTTACTTCACTTCTGCAAAAGGATGTGTCGTTCGAGTGGACGAAGAGTGTGAGGATGCGTTTGTGCGACTTAAGGACTTGTTGACGTCGGCACCGATCATGATTCCGCCGGATTGGAGCTTGTCATTCGAGCTCATGTGTGACGCCTCGGACTATGCGGTTGGAGCAGTGCTAGGCCAAAGGAGGGAGAAGAAGCCATGCGCCATTTACTATGCTTCGTGGATATTTGAATGATGCTTAATTGAATTACTCGACAACAGAAAAAGAACTCTTAGCGGTTATTTTTGCTTTAGAAAAATTTCGATCTTATCTTTTGAATTCTTAAGTTGTGTGTATAGTGATCATGCAGCATAAGGTACTTGATGATAAAGAAAGATGTGAAGCCGAGGCTCATTTGATGGATTCTCTTGCTTCAAGAGTTTGATATCGAGATCAAGGATAAAAGGAAACCGAAAACGTGGTGGCGGATCACTTGAGCCGAATTGTGCAAGAGGAGGAGCCGATTCCATTGTTGGAGACGTTTTCGGATGAGCAATTGTTTCGGTTGGATGTGAAGGAGCCTTTGTATGCCGATGTAGTGAATTATCTTGTGTCTAGGAAGCTTCCTAGCACCATGCCGTATGCAACCAAGGTTCGACTCAAGAAGGAGGCTCGACATTACATATGTGACCCACCATACTTGTGGAGACAATGTGGGGACCAAGTCATTCGACGGTGTGTTCCTGAAGACGAGCATAAGTCCATCCTTGATTTTTGTCACAAGGAGGCGGGTCGGGTGGAGGACATTTTGGACAAAGAGGACAGCCATGAAGGTACTTGAGGCTGGTTTCTTTTGGCCAACGATTTTCAAAGATGCATATACGACTTGCTTGACATGTGATCGTTGCCAACGAACATGTAATTTAGGTAAGCGAGATCAAATGCCCCTAAACCCTATCATTGTTGTTGAAATTTTTGATGTTTGGGGAATTGATTTCATGGGACCTTTTCCTTCTTCTAAGGGATTCCTTTACATTTTATTGGCTGTTGATTATGTTTCTAAGTGGGTGGAGGCAAAAGCCACCAAGACTAATGATTCTAAAGTTGTTGCAGAATTTTTAAGAACTAACATATATTCTAGGTTTGGAGTTCCAAGAGTTTTGATAAGTGATGGAGGTTCTCACTTTTGCAACCGCACCATAGAGGCTTTGCTCAAGAAGTATGGAGTCACTCACAAGATATCAACGCCATATCATTCTCAGACTAGTGGAATGGCCGAAGTATCAAACTGAGAGATCAAGCAGATTTTGTAGTAGTGTATTTTAGTTGTGTGTTATTACCTCCATTTGTACTTTGTTTATCTCTTATTGTCGTAGAATAGAGTCATAATGTAGAGTCAAAAGTTTTTTGGTAGAGTAGTTGTGTGTAAAACGTGTTAAACATAGATGAATGATGTAGAAAATTGTCAAAAGCCGATTTGTGGAGCCTTAGGGATGTTCTTATGATTCTGTAAAGCTTTTACATTGTCACAATTGATTTAACTTCTCTGATACTTAGGTGACATGTAGAAGAGGTCATGGGAAAAAGAATAAGGAGAATTGGAGTTATGCCTGAATCATTGCCGGAAGGTCAGACTGCCAGAACAGAGCAACCTACTGCCTACCGAGAGAACTGTTCCTGATGGACCTAGGAAAGCAAAGCAGCTGATCCAGGAAGCCTAGTCCATACGAGAGAGATCCAAACAAGTCCAATATAGAGAAGAAGATCTAAATTCGGCAGAATATCAAGGAATATCCAAGTCTTGAAAACCCTGATTAATTTCGAGAGAATTCCTGTGCACGTCTCTCAACTTCAACGGACTCTCCAAGACAGGTCACAATGAATGTAGTATATTGTTGCCCGGCCTTGCATGAAGTTGTTATGTGTTCTTGATGGTTTTTCGTGTTAGGTGTTGCATGAGTATGTTGATCACTTGTATGTAATAATCTTAGGTTTAATTTTCAGTAGGTTATTTGTTAGAATTAATCAATCTTAAACCCTCAATATTTCGATGTATATATGTGAATACTTGTTTATAGTTGTTTGGTTTCTCTTCTTTCGACACCTGCCTGGGTTTCCCCGGCTAGAACGATCCCTACTTGTCCATATTACTACGATTGCAGGGTAATTAAATTGAAGTTGTTGTTGACCCCGGTTACGCGACACATCATGGGGGTCAGTAAAATTTGGTTGCTCTGTTCAGGAAATTACTGACCCCCAATAATTTTCTCTTACTTGAGAGTTTACTACCCCATTATGTCATTAAAGGATGGTTGAAAGGAATCTAAGAATAACAATCATCTAGAAACTTTGGTTGCTCTGGTCAGGAAAATTATTGACCCCCAATAATTTCCACACTTGAACATGAGCATAACAAAAACTGGAAGCATTCCAGATTAAAGAAAAGACCTGGAAAAGAGTAAAACAAACATCCAAGTATCAAACTGGAAGAAAATAAAAGAAGGCGGATGTGTGTATCAAGAAATACAGAAAATTACTGGACCCCCAATAATTTTCCACACTTACATATATATGAGCATAATTTCCAATCATTTCCATACTTGAGAGTTTAATTACTACCCCAATAATATTCTTCACCTTATACTCCGTTAGGGCCCGAATCCCGTTTTGAGAGCATATGACATTGTGATTTCGTTGTTGTTGGGGGTTTCGAATTCGCATATGTGAGAAAACTTCGGCAGCATCTCCCTACAGTTCCCCAAGTGCACTAACATCTATACTTAGAATGCAATCGAGGAACAATAAAGGAACATTTTTGTCTAATATATATACCCACAACGAAAACGAAACGCACCAACAACAAACGGAATCTCAATGTCATATGCTCCCAAACTGTCCAAATATGGGACAAATTCGAAAACCATTTTGTTAGACACAGTCGTAACATAATGGTTCTCGAACGGGATTTCTAAAGGTAACAATATATATTGATGAATGTATAAGAATATTATAATTCTTAATTACATGATTCATCATTTTATTTTTATCATATGAATACACAAATCGATTTGAATGAAACAAAAAATTTGATAAACATATTATTCACATAATTATTAATATAACATACAAAAGCTAAAGATATATATATATATATATATATATTATATATATCTTTAAAAATTATACACACAAAAGTTAGATATATATACAAACATAATATTATATAGTTTTCATGCATATATAATATTATACGTACGTACAAACATATTATACACACATATCCAGTAATTATGTTAAGCAACAAGTAGCAACAATATCCATCAAAATTGGACGGCAAGTTGCCGAAAGTTCGCAGGAAAATATGCATAAAAGAGAAAGAGATTAATTAATTAAAGTAGTTACATATATACCAATTAGGAGATCGAGATCGAAGCGCGCAGCTCTTAAAGATCGATCAAATTCATGAAGAAAAGCTTCAAAACTACATTTGGATCGGATGAATATTCCGATGAGGGGGGGGGGGGGTTTGGTTTCTCTTCTTTCGACTGCCCTTTGGTTTCCCCGGCTAGAACGATCCCTACTTGTCCATATTACTACGATTGCAGGTAATTAAATTGAAGTTGTTTGACCCCGTTTACGCGACACATCATGGGGGTCTGAGAGTTTACTACCCCATTATGTCATTAAAGGATGGTTGAAAGGAATCTAAGTAATAACAATCATCTAGAAACTTTGGTTGCTCTGGTCAGGAAATTATTGACCCCCAATAATTTTCCACACTTGAACATGAGCATAACAAAAACTGGAAGCATTCCAGATTAAAGAAAGACCTGGAAAAGAGTAAAACAACATCCAAGTATCAACTGGAAGAAAATAAAAGAAGGCGGATGTTGTATCAAGAAATACAGAAAATTACTGACCCCCAATAATTTTCCACACTTTACATATATATGAGCATAATTTTCCAATCATTTTCCATACTTGAGAGTTTAATTACTACCCCAATAATATTCTTCACCTTATCCTCCGGTTAGGGCCGAATCCCGTTGAGAGCATATGACATTGTGATTTCGTTTGTTGTTGGGGGTTTCGCATTGTGAGAAAACTTCGGCAGCATCTCCCTACAGTTCCCCAAGTGCACTAACATCTATACTTAGAATGCATCGAGGAACATAAAGGAACATTTTTCTAATATATATATACCCACAACCGAAAACGAAACGCACCAACAACAACGGAATCTCAATGTCATATGCTCCCAAACTGTCCAAATATGGGACAATTCGAAAACCATTTTGTTAGACACAGTCGTAACATAATGGTCTCGAACGGGATTTCTAAAGGTAACAATATATATTGATGAATGTATAAGAATATTATAATTCTTAATTACATGATTCATCATTTTATTTTTTATCATATGAATACACAAATCGATTGAATGAAAACAAAAATTTGATAAACATATTATTCACATAATTATTAATCATACATACAAAAGCTAAAGATATATATATATATATATATATATATATAATATATCTTTAAAAATTATACACAAAAGTTAGATATATATACAAACATAATATTATATAGTTCATGCATATATAATATTATACGTACGTACAAACATATATACACACATATCCAGTAATTATGTTAAGCATACAAGTAAGCAACAATAATCCATCAAAATTGGACCGGCAGTTGCCGAAAGTTCGCAGAAAATGCATAAAAAAGAAAGTAATTAATTAATTAAGTAGTACATATATACCATTAGGAGATCGAGATCGAAGCGCGCAGCTCTTAAAGATCGATCAAATTCATGAAGAAAAGCTTCCAAAACTACATTTGGATCGGATGAATATTCCGATGAGGGGGGGGGGGACTAGCCATGCTTTCTTCTGCGTTCTCTTCTGGCAAAAGGTTTATAAATGGATGATGTGTAAACTTAGCGGACAAAATATTCTGTCGCCTAGGACAAAAGGCGTCAGAAAAAATTCGTTCTGCTTTGTGTCAGGCAATAATTCAAATTCTTAGTCGACGAAACATTCGTCGGCTAAGAAAGGAATATTCGTCACCCAAGTCGTTCTTACCCAAAGAAATCGACTTCGTCACCCAAGAAAAGTTCAGACGACGGAACATTATTCGTCGTCTAAGACTGGTTATACCGACGGAATATTATTCTCGCCCTACAAAATCTTAGATGACAGACTATGTCGACAGTCAATTTTCGTCGACTAAGAAGATCTAAGCTGGCAAAACCATACTGACGGAAGATATCCGTCACCTAGGGTTTACTAAGCCGACGGAACCTAGACGACAAATAGTGTTTCGTCGATTATGAATAGCTTAGTCGACGGAAGACGTCGACAGTTATTTTCCGTCGCCTAAGAAATCTTAGGCGACGGATGTGGTGTCCTATACGATGGTTCTTATTTCGTCGTTGAAGAGTCTCTTAGCCGACGGAATTAATAAGATTCCGTCGGCTAAGTCGATATTTCCTGTAGTGTGTGACATGTTGATCAGACAATGATCGGATTAACAACGGATTTGACCTTTATCAGACGACACTTTCCCCCGTTGTGTGATGCATTATCTGGCATAGTGAACTTTCCCACTTGCCAGTCAGTAAAGCCGTTCCTGAGTTTGTGCTTCCCAACAATTATTCCTTTCCATACTCCAAAATCCATGAACCAAACATGGCCTAGATTTCCACAGATCTCGATTCCAAAATTCATAGCAGTGGGTAGACACAGGGCCAAAGACTCAAAAGTCCTTTAATGTTTTAACTATATCATTTGTTTTTTTTTCCACTAAATAGATGTTAACTAAGGATTTACAAATAGTCATTTGAATTCAAATTGTGTGGACTATAGAGACCCATGTGGCAGGGCGCATATTTGTATCAAATGAAAGGGCGCGTGTTCTAGCCCTTTCCGATTATCAAATGAAAAGGCGTGTTCTAGCCCTCACTATGCCAAAAACAGGCTTTTACGGCTGGCAATGCACGCCGTAAAAGACTATTTACGGCGCACAAAATAAGCAATAAATGCTTGCGCCGTAAAAAACATATTACATTAACGGTGCGCCAATGCGAGCCATAAAAATAGATAAATACACGCCGTAAAACTGATCCCGCCAACGTTATAACATCCAAATGAGTATTTTTGTGCGCCGTAAATGATCCAAAAGAACGCCGTAAAAGACTTGGATTAAAATATTTTCACGGCGCTCTAGCATGCCGTAAAAGAGTAATAGTTTAAAGACATTTACGGCACACAGGCATGCAGTAATAACTTATTTGCTTTGCATGTTGCTTCTTGCATTTCTTGTTCTACAACTATATATGACTTGCTAATCATATTTAGATTCATGGTACTACATTCCAATGGCTGCTCAAATCACAGTTAACAATAATTAACTTCAAAACCTTATGCAAGAACATTAACCATCTAATTTAAGAGCTAGCAAAGGTGAACTAACATCATACATATATATATATACACACACATTCATATCTGACAATCTGGAAATTCAATATGTATCTCAACACATAACAACTGCATATGTCCCTATAAATTCCATCAAAAAATAATATTACAATTCAGAGTACTTGAAACTTTCAAACTCCGTTATCCAACTGCAAAATGTCCCAACAATAGCAACATAAGCATTAATCTTCATTCACCTCAAAACTTCACATTACCTGCTAGAAACAATTTGAAAATATACATATTACACATTGGTTGATCTGAGGATCATAAGAATCCAAATAATTGCATAAATAAAGCAATACTCAAGAAAAAAAAATATAAGTTCAGATCTCTAAATATGATGAGTTAAGGTCTCCTAGCACATGTAAAATGAGTTCATGTATCCAGACAAGAATGTGGCAGTCCTTAATCAAATATACAACTACACCAAAGTAATTAATTTATAAGCAAATGAGTGGTTGCACTATCTACAAGAACAAACCAAACATAGAATCTAGATGAATATATACTAAGTTTAATTTAATGAATGAATATGAGTACAATACTGAAACAAATATTGAGGTTATACGTTAAGAGTATGTTACCTGCTATATCTTGTTAATAGATTAAATTTGTCTGATGTACTTGATAGGCCATGCAATTGTACTTCCTGTAGCCTCACTCAGTATTCCAACTCCCTAGTTGGTCGATATAAAGCTATGTCATCAAAACATCAAGCACCCAAACTTTCCAGCATTCAGACCAAGGGGCACATGATGAACCATAGCATTTGGATCTTTGGAATCAAGTTTTGCAATTGCAACAACACCTTCGCTCTCTCAAACCAACTTAATAATTCAATTCTATTTTGATCATCCTTTGTACCTTTGGCCCTTGTACCTTCCTTGTCTTTACTTTGCATCCCATGATCAGTAGAGTGTTGAAGACGTGAAGTTTTTCTTTGGTTACTCTGCTTGCTCTTTGGACTTCGAATTTCAGATCTCTGAACACTTGGATTGTTTTGCTTACTTTGGGTTACACTTCGATTCGCATTCTCCTTCTGTTGTGCAACCTTATTAGCATAATGCTGAACACTGGTACTACCATGTCGTTATAAAGTTCAGGAAATCAATAACCTAGTTGAGTTATCTACCAAAAGTTAATAATTCTAACTAACTTACATGGTTATTCCCTTCTTTCTCTGATCGAGCTAAAAGAGTGTTAAGCACTTCTTTTAATCGTTCAATCTCTTGCGATTGAGAAAGCATCTCTTGTGCTTGAGCGGACAAAACATTCTCTAATTTAGCAACTTTGTTTCCAACATTAGTTTGATATTCTACCCTTGAAGGAACTGCTCCAAATCCTAACCCTCTTACCCTTCCTCGTGGATCCGGACCTAGAACTTTTGCTACAGCATCCTCTTTTAAAGAACAAGGTTGTGAAGGTTGTTCCTCTGCCTGGTACTGTTTCACTTGTTTCTGAAAAAGACTAATGTTAATCTCATGCAACTTTGATAAATTGACATGATATCTGGAAACATGATAAGAAGAGTATACTAACCACTATTTCATGATCCTCACTACTTCATCTGAGCCCTCTTCTTCTTTGTTTCATAAGCATGTACCCATACAACAGACCTTGTTATTGCTTCGGATTTTCACTTTGTTCCTTCTACATTTCAACAAGTAGAAATATTCTTGTTCTTATCAAGTTATGAAACTCAATTGAAGCTGATAATAAGATTACACTTACCAATTCTTCTTCAAGTCGTCAAAGCTTTTTTTACTAGTTCTGTGTAGTTCTTGCTGCCCGCATTTCCTTGTACTTTTCACACTTCGCCTATGAAAAAAAAAAACATGGTTTGACTTTATCATGATCTGAAATATGATACCGTGCAAGACAAATATACACTTGCATATATATTACAATATATTTCTAATACATACCTTAAATCCCACACTAGTTCTGTATTTGACAAGGCTAGCCATTCATGCATGGATTCAACATTAGTGGGCTTGAGAAGACTTGCAGCGCGTTGTAAACCAACAACTTTGGCTTGCTTCTCCACTTCTTTCATCGTTAAAGATCTATGATCTCGCCAAAGCTTTACCATCCTTTGAAAAATTTCTTCTTATAGATTTCATCACAATGAAATTAGCCTACAAAGATAATAAGTGAGTACATTTGCAGAATGTAAACAGCTTGTTGTAACACAAGTAAATATACAGTAATTGATCGTAGAAAACTTACTGTGATGTGTTTCCAAATATCATCTTGGAAAGTCGGGGATACATCTTTCCAATCCCTGCAGTAATTGGTATAAGTTCTCTTGCTGAAGTTCCAATGAAAGAGGAGAAATTTGCAGCATGTTTTCCAATGGGCTGGCCTCTTTCATTAAATTCTACTGGATAGGACCATTTCTTTTTCTTTTTTTGCCAACCTCCAGCAATTTGGCTTTACCCCTTGGTTTGACTTTTCTACTTTCAGGGTTTGATGGATCTTCTTTAGGATCTTCTTGACCTTCTCTCTCTTTCCACTTTTCGTGAGGTCTCTCCAGTATCCATATCCATACTGTATGATATGAAAATATATACTTCAAAGCCTTGAAAAATTGTAATATATCTAGTAACTTTGTAAAACAATCTTACCTAATACATTGTTATGCTGAACAATATCTCTATGCTGAATAATATTTCTATGCATTCGCAGGATTTGAGTCACTCAGAGTCACTGTCACCCTGTTTAGCCAACAAACAATTAGCAAATCAAAACAACATCTGATATAGATAATAAGCAATAAATTCATGCAATAGAAAAATAGATCGACTACCATAATATGTATGAATGAAAAATATATACAAACAAGCATATTATTGTATGCAATTCCTACAATTACCGAATTCATTTCCTCACTATCATTTCCATCACAATCTTCACACTCACTATCACTGTCTATATCTGATACATCGACCGGTATGTCAGTGCTTTCATCGACAATATCATTTTGAAAAAAAAACTCTTCGTGGTGCTCTGAGTACAACATGCCAATTCGAAGTGTCACTCTCTCTTGAATAAAACACTTGTTTCGCCTGTGATGTAAAAATAAAAGGGTCTCGATCGAATTGATGTTGCCCCTTGTGAAGGTTCACTAATGTAAAACCATCTTCCATTTTGACACCAGTCCCTATGTTAGCCCAATAACAATCAAATAAACAGATCTTAAATTTACGGTAGTCTAACAGAATTATGTCTCTTATAACACCATAAAAGGACACTCTGTCCATCTTCTGTAAATTATCCTCTGCACTTGCTCGACAAATAGTGTCTGCCTCAACAAAAACACCACTGTTTTGTGTGGTCTTCTCAATAGCCTCTGTTTGAAATTGGTTCCCATTGATAATAAAGCCTGTATGGGAAATCACATCTGCTTTTGGCCGACAAGCAATCCACTTCACTGTATCAGACATACCAGTACTATCACCGAACTTAACCTTACTAGCTAACCATCCACTAAAGGTATCAAGATGTCTCTATTCAAGAAGGTTTTCATCATGCTCAAGACGTGTGTCTGAACACTTCAGTTGTTCCCTGTGCAATCTGATAGGAAATAAATGTTTCAGAAACTAAATATGTAAGCTACAAACAACTAAACCAAATAAGTTTCGCAATCAAACTTACTCTCTCCATGGATCGACTTCTGAGGTATTGGTCCACACAAATCGATGAGCAATATCTAACATAGAAGAACTAAGTGGTTTTAGCTTCCCCTGACCAAGTGGTCGCCCTTCAAGTATTGTTTCATCCACAAAATCCTTATTACGTCTAGTTTTAACACATATTTCAGCTGCTCCTTTAATATATCCACTACAAAAGCGTGTTATCTCTTCTGCCAAATACTTTTCAGCTATGCATCCTTCAGGATTTGATCGATTCCGAACATATCCTTTTAAGTCCTTCATAAACCTGAAAAGAAAAAAAATCAACATTAGTATTGGAGAAATAAAGGAGCACTAGCACGTAAGCTGTGAAAATGAAGTGCATTGTAAGCTCACCTTTCAAAGGGGTACATCCAACGAAAATGCACAGGGCCACCAATAAGAGTTTCTTGTGCAAGATGAATTGGTAAGTGAACCATAATGTCAAAGAAAGAGGGAGGAAAGAATCTTTCAAACATACAAATAGTCTCTGCAATTTCTTCATCAAGAATACCTATATCTTTCTTCTCAATCTCTCTTTGACATAACTGATGGAAAAAAGAACACAAGCGGAAAATTGTAAGTCTAGGACCTTTGGGCAGAAGTCCTTTCAAAGCTACTGCAAGAATCTGTTGGATCAAAACGTGACAATCGTGTGCTTCAAATTGATTATCTTGTTATCTTGCAAAGAGACACGATTTGCAAGGTTGGAACAATACCCATCTGGCAATCTTAACATCGCTACTAGCCTCTTACAAAATATTTTCTTCTCTTTCTTTGAAAGCACGTAAGGTGTTGCATTACTTTTACATTTGCTGGAACCATCTTCTTTTAGGTGCAATTTCTTTTTGATACCCAACACTTTCAAATCTTTGCGAGAATTCAAGTTATCCTTTGTTTTCCCCTTCATGTTGAGTAAAGTGCCAATGATGCTTTCGCATATATTTTTTTCAATGTGCATCACATCTAAATTATGTCGCAATAACAAAATCTGCAATATAGAAAATATATATTAAATTGATGCAATTAAAGAAACAAGGTTTCAACAAACTTGATGAAATAGAAACTTGTAAAACGTACCTCCCAATATGGTAACTCAAAAAAGATTGATTTCTTCTTCCATGTCTTCGAAGGCTTTAAAGGATCATCACTGTCATGATCATCATCATCATCCGAATTTTCACATGAATCGGCATCCATTTCATTAGCTGAACTTTTCTTACCTCCATTTCTTCTCCTTTTTCTGTTATTACTACTACTGACCTTTTTTTTTCTTTTTTCTTGTACAAGACCCAACCTTCTAACCCCATTCATTTTTAATATTCTTGACTACCTGAAATACCTCTGAACCGGTCAGCTTTCTAGGCCTCACTCTATGTTCCTCATTTCCATCAAACCAAGTTTTATTGTACCTATATGGATGATCATGTGCAAGAAACCTCCTATTACACATAAATGCATGCTTTCTTCCATTTGGCAGCCATTGAGAGGATGTTTGAGCACCACATACTGGACAAGCTTTCCTTCCATGAGTGGAATACCCCGACAAATTCCCATAAGCAGGAAAATCATTTATCGTCCAAAGCAACAGAGCTTTCAAGTTGAAGGTAGACTTGGTGAATGCATCATATGCACTAACCCCATTGACCCATAGCTCTTTCAAATCTTCAATAAGTGGTTCCAAGTATACATCAATGTTATTCCCCGGTTGCTTAGGACCAGGGATTAGTAATGTCAACAATAGATGTTCCTTAGCCATGCATAATGATGGGGGAAGGTTATATGCAACCAAAGTCACAGGCCAGCAACTATATTGGGAATTACGATCACCAAACAGATTAAATCCATCTGCTGAAAGACCAAGTCTAAGATTACGAGGATCTTTTGCAAATGAAGACCACTTGCTATCAACCTTCTTCCATGCAAGTGAGTCAACTGGATGACGCATTTTCCCATCTTGACTTTTGTGAGTGTGATGCCATGTAAGCTGCTCAGCTTTTTCAGAATCCTTAAACATTCTTCTAAACCTCGGGATAATAGGAAAATATCTCAACACCTTCGCAGGGACCCCTTCCTCAATCTTCTGTGTGTGCTTATTAACTTTCCATCGAGAAGCACCACAAGTAGGACAAGTCTTCACTTTCTCTAGTTTCTTTCTAAATAAACAACAATCATTAACACAAGCATGAATCTTCTCATAGCCTAGATCAAATGCTTTGAGTAATTTTTTTGTTGAAGATAAAGAACTAGGAAGTATGTTATCTGGAGGTAGCAAATTACGAACCATCTCTAGAAGTTCTTCGTAGCCATCGTCAGTTAAACTATTTTTTGCCTTAAACTTGTAAAACATCACTGTTGCTGACATCTTTGTGGAAGGACAACCAGTGTATAAAGGAAATTCTGCTTCTTTCACTAAATCTTCAACATTAGGCTCTGTTAGTTCAGCTACAGGTTCCATAAATTCATCACCTATATATGCATCTCTGTACATTCTATATGATTCCAAATTTTCAATGTTATCCATCATATCTTGATGTACAAAATTTTCTGGCTTGTCCCCACGAGAGGTATAGTTAGTGTGAGTCTCATATAACCCATTTGAGATTAGGTGATCTAATACTTCATTAGGCGGATATGACCAAATGTTTAAACAACTGCTACAAGGGCATTGGATACTCTTAGGATGCCCTTTACTTGCATGAATACTATTAACAAACCTTCGTGCTCCATCATAAAAGGCTCTAGAATCGCTATGCAAAAAAAAGACTGTTTTTAAAATGGAACAATGGTTTATATCATTATAAAATTAGATTTTCTGGTTTTATAGATGTAACCTGGTTTTACAATGTGCCCATTCTGTATCCATGTTGGTTACCCCTTCGTTTTCCTTGGCTTTACGTTCTAACTTGTATTTAAAGAGCAAACATTTTACAATTCAAGTACTGTAACTAGCTATGATAAACATAAAAGAACTACAAGTAATTAAAAAGAAAACATATATTACCAACAAAACACTGAAATACACAATTGCAATTCAATTCTGTTAAGTAAAGCAAAGAGAGAGAGAACGATTTGATACCTATAGTCGAGCAGGCTGCGTCTGATTGCAAAGAGTGATGATAAAGTTAAGTAAAACACCTTGTGTGAGGAGACCTGCACCAAATATAGCGCACACAAAAATACACAATTGGTATGTGATGTATGAAAAAAAAAAAAAAGCTGCTGAAAGTTGAATCATCAGCTGGTTACTTCCGAAATAAAAATATACAATTGGTATGTGATGTATGAAAAAAAAAAAAAAAAACTGCTGAAAGTTGAATCATCAGCTGGTTACTTCCGATATAAGCCAATCCCCTAATAGTTTCTTAAAAAGTTGACGTGGTTAATTTTGGTGGATGGAAGAATATCCATTAATCCATTTAAGAGGTGAACCTAAGAGTTTATGAAGGGGTGAAACTTGGGAGAATCTAAAAGAATAGAGCATTTGGAATATGAACCACTTTACAGGATATTCACATCTTATAAAGTGGAAAAACATACACATATAACCCTTGACTTATACAAGAAAAAAAAAACTGAGAAACATACTGAGGAAGAGTATCATACAGCTTCATATTGAAGAAGGTTGAGTTTCTTTCTTCTTTCACTGTCATTCTGCATGGCCTGTTAAGACATATTAATAAGTAACAACAAAGAACTATAAGTATCCCTCAAAGGTGTCACTGTAATTAAGTATCATTAGTGAACGAATACTGAAGCTTTTTCTTTCTTTTCTCTTCCTTTTTTGTAATAATAGCAATGTCCAAAGCAAGCTTAAGAGAAACCTCATAATGATAGATAATTTAAAGCATACCTTGGCAATGGCCTTTTTATTAATTGGTGCAGATCTATCACCTAACACCCATTCATTGGTTGTTGATTGCTTCAAAAACCCACCAGCATCATCCACAACCTAACAATGTTGATTCAGTAAATGCCCCGAATAAGAGATCAATACATTTTCTTTTATTCAGCTATCAAAATCTGAAGCGAGCATATAGTGCATTTGGCAATTAGATGAGTGATATTTGAGCGGACGATGCAGAAAGCTTCAATCAAAGAAAATGTCAACGGTACTGCAATTACATTCTTAAGGAGCAAATTGAAGCCCTCCTAACCTTTATTGTGTTCATTGCTTTTGACAACTGGACCATTAATCAACAACACAAGTTCACAAGCTTAACCTCAAAGATCAAATCATGCACACATCTGGAATGCACTAAAATTACCGCAGGCCTTCACATGTCAAAACTTTTCTCTTTTGCATATAAAGAAACTAAGCACCAGTGTGAAGGTACAAAATTTAGTCATGAATTAAAAATCTGTGAATGCTCATTAACAACCAAAACTAAATAAGTAAACGATAATCTAATTTTGAGTTTCTTCATGGCAATGACTGAATGTTATTAAAGTTTCAATATACAAAATGATCAATGTGCGGGTGGCCTTATCAAAAATACCAAGTCCATAAGAGCAATACTCCCCAGCCGGAGCCTCACCAGCATAAAGAAATACCCAGACATAAAGAAATTTAACCAAAGAAGGAACCCATTGAAAATTTACCCTTACAAAGACCCAGACACTCCTCTCTTACAAATCCAACAGACACTCATCTTAGATTAGCAAATACCCAACTATTAATCCAAAATTAGCAAATACATACCCAGCTATAAATCCAAAAGTTTAGGGTTTCAGCGATTCTAATCGCTTCAAACAGAAAGAAGAAGAAACAAACCTACCTTGCACCAGAGCACAACACCACAACCAGAAATCCCCATAAACCGATCTGCAGGCTTTCCGGTATATATGCAGCTCACTATACAATTCGGTGGAGGATTAGAACTTCTTTCTAACTCTTGCAAAAGATTTGGAGGATTATGTTTTCTGGTTTGAGGCTTGGAGCGGAAATTCTTATTAGAATCAAAGAGAAAGAGAAGATTACCCTCTCATATGATTTCTTCAGGTTTGAGGTTTGTTGTATAGGGACCTTCTTGATCATATGGCCATCTCTCAACTTCTTAGGAAGAAAGCAACAACCCATCTATGTTGCAAGTTAATAATTTGGGAAAAATTTAGAATGAGGGAAAAGTTAATTGAGAAGAGGGAAGAGTTTTATTGAGAGGGAAATTAGATTTTTTGGGGAAAATTTTGCGCCTTAAGAGTCTTTTTTTACGGCGGGTTTCATTTGCGAGCTATAAATAACTTTCTGCTACATTATGTTTTCACGGCGTTTCACTTATGCATGCAGTAAAAACATACCACGATTACGGCACACTATAGATGCGCACAGTGAAAGACTTAATGTGATTGGTCAATTTACAGCGTGTATATTCGCACGCAGTAAAAGAATTAATGTGAAAGGTTTTTTACGGCACGCATTAAAAGCACGCCGTAAAAGAGCACATTATACAGCGTGCATAATTGCACGCCGTAAATTTTACGCAGTAAATGCCCCGAAGTCTTGTAGTGCCTTTCCGATTCTCTAAATCTATATTGACTTAATAGAGCAGATCCCTCTCCATCTCTAGAGAGCAGATTCGACTGGGTGAGATTGGGTGCCTCAAAGTACGTTCTTGAGTTCCTCCATTATTGTCCGACTTGGTTCTCTGCAAGTTAAGGTGTATTGGTCTCTACTGGCCAACGATTACAAAAGTATTTTTGTCACATCCCGACCCGTAAAATTTTATCTTATTTACTAGCTTGATTATAATAAGAATTTTACCGTCTCCGACATTGAGTTATAGTTTAATTGGTCCCTAGAGGGGTTTTGAGGGACGATTATTTCGGAGAGTTATTTGTAGGAGAAAAATGTAACGACGGTAAAATTGGTGAATTTTAGCTAGTAAAAGGTAATTTTTAATAGGGTATTTTATTTTAGGGGTGTTAAATTTTGGAATTGGGTTGTATATAGAGGAGTTGGGCCAGATGGGTGAGGCCCAAAACCCATTTCTTTTCTTTTCTCTCTTTCTCTCTCTTTTCTCTCTTTCTCTCCCGCGCGCTCTCTCTTCCTCTTTCCCGCTGCCGGAAATGTCCCGAGCCCGTCCGCCGCCATCCGGCCTAGCCAGGCCGCCACACCGGTCCCGTTTGGACCCCCGCCACCTTCTCTCCCTCCCCGGCCTAGCACCCGAGCCTCTAACCCACCGGAAGAGGAGAAACTTGCCGGAGACGCCGGGAAGAATTTTCGCTGGACCTCCCTCCTCAGACCACCAATCAGGGCAAGCTTGGTACGGTTTTGTAGCTCTCCTCCCGTGCAACAACCACTCCAAAAGGCTCACTCCCTCTTGAGCTCGGTAAGGAGAAATTCGAAGTTGAAATTCTAGGGCTTTTAGGATGTTTTCGTTCGATTGACCTAGTTAGGCTAGAAATTGGACTTAGTGATAGTTATGAAAGTTGTTTGGGATGTTGAGAGGAAGATTCTATTAAAATTTGGTAGAATTTGGACGTTGCCGGAATCGGTCTCCGGCCGCCACCGCCGTTTTGGGGTTTTGTATAATTTTAAATGTGTAATAATTAGAGGAATTTAACGGAGTAAATTGTGGAGTTTTCGGACGAGTTTTGAATAGGTTTGTGAATTTCTGAAGTTTGGTATTTTGGCGGTTAAATAATATAAAATCCGACCATAGGATTTAAATCAATTTCTAGGAAAGGTTGTATTTACGACTGCCGAGTATGATATTAAAATTTGGGTCGTTTCGATTTAAAAGTATCGAAGTTAGGCAATGATGAGCGTGTTTATGGCTCTCAGTTATTTTGCCTATTTTGAATAAATATTAGATTTTAGTTGGTAACTTAATTATATATTTGGAACAGGACGTGAGGAGACTCAAATTGGAGAGACCTCGGATCGACGTCAGGCTTAGGCCTAAGTTGTGAGTGGACCTTTGTTTTAAATAAAAAGCATGCGATGAATGATTTTATTAATCATTTATTTCTTCTGATGAGATTTATTGATTTCTCGCCTATTTGACAATTTTTCCTCCTTTGGAGAGATCCCGAAAATGAGATTTTCGGTGGATATATATGTTTTGGATTTTATGAGAATAGTATGTATATAAATGCTAGCTAGCCATACGTGCTTGGTCCGTCATAATGAGGTAAAATATTATTATGGCGTGTCGTGAGTGTTAGACACAAGCGTCATAGCCCTATATGAAAACTTCTTTTTTTTCGGTTTATTTAGGTTTTCATATAGGGAGTCCACACGTATATATACACCGTCCTTTTCGGTCATAATGAGGAAAAATACCATTATGGCGCAACGTGAGCGTTAGACGCCAGCGTTGTAGCCTTGTATGAATTTCTATTTTTCTAAATTGTTTCTAGGATTCATACAAGGAGTCTGACGAGTGTAGATACATACGAATATATGTTTATATATAGTTTAGCCTGAGAGGCTCCATTTTATTTGAATTTGTGACTAGCCAGTGCTAGTCCTGAAATTGTCAGATTATGAATTGAACGCTTTTGAGCTGCCGCATGCAGTATATTTTCTATGAAATTAAAATAGGAATGCATAATTATTTTGTTATTAAATTATTTTTGTCCACTCACTCTAACGTTATTAAATGTCTTCCCTTGGGCCCTTCGTTTTGAAATCCTCAGTCTGCAGGATTGCATAGTTGAGATCGGGCGTACATGGAGAAGAGGCATAGTCAATAGTATAGCTTCCGCTCTTTTCTATTTATTTATAGTTCATTTCCTCTTAAATAGAGTTTCTCTGATTATGTGGTTGTTTTGTATGATCTTTGTTAGATTAGTAAATCTATATTGGGAGAGGTTGTGATTTGGGGGGAGCACGAAGGCTCCAGGAGTCTATAAGGTTGGAATTGGAACCTTTAGGAGTGTTTGCAGGTTTTGGTTTGGTAGGGTTGTCCATTTCCAAGGGAGGTTGTACCGAATTTAGAGGTAAATCTTTCCTTGGAGGTGGTCCCCGCACGATTTACTCCGGGTTTAGGGTGAAATTCGGGGTGGGTCGTGTCAATTTTTACCATTTTTAGTTCGATCTACTTGCATGCCTTGCTACATATATATCACACTTCTTTATGCCTCTGCTACTGGCCACTCTAAACCCTATATAAACATCTTCTTGATGTAGGATAAAGTATAGAGACAAAGAGATAGTAAGAGAATCATCATCTTATTCATTGATAGGAACCCTTTATATAGGGAAGTACACAATACCAATATGGTAAGGATATGGATACATAGATCTAGTCTAACTACATATCCTATTGGCATAAGGCCAAGATACACATAAAGAATATCTAGAAAGATACAGAATATCCTAGAACACTCCCCCTTGTGTCGTGCGCTGATATGCCGATGGTGATGATTTGTTGCCTCGTCAAGTCACAAAAACTCTGTGGGAGAAAAACTGAACATCGATTGTAGGAGAAAAAGAGTACAACGCACATTTCACATTTGATAGTGAAATGTATGTATGTGCTTGACTCCCCTTGAAGTTCACACCTCCTCCTGATCTTTACATCAATCATAGGATTTTTCCGGATTCTTACTAATCACGAAAATTTCAATAACTTAGCATGTCAATGTTTGTGAACTCAAAACATAAGTTCGTGCAGGAAATCAGATTTCCGCACAGCATGACCTTCAGTTACTAGAACAGTCGTAACTTCCTCTAGGAAATACATCTGAACAAACCATAAACGGTTTTGGAAACTAGACTCATTTAGCTTTCCAACCGTATATTACACACATTATGGTTCATCAGGAGGTATTCATAAAGTCCCATCGAAGTTGATTGTTTTGCCAAAATCAGATTCTCGGACAGATTCGTCCTATTTTACAAAAATGACCATAACTCACTTAATATGATAGGTATGATCAAATGGTTGGTGTCCCTGGAAAGTAGACACATAGACATTTCCAATGGTATCAATTTGACCATTTTTCAGTGAGTGAGATTTCCTATAGGTCCCGTGGAATTTAACCTACAAAACTTGGCAGATCCGGATTTCGCTTTTGATGTGTCTTTCTTATATAGAGATAGAATAAGCCTCAACCTTTCATACTATTAAGTTAAAAAAGGAGTTACTGCCATTACATTGACATTACGTGGGCGCATAGCTACACTTAGCTTTACAACTTTTCATAGCGAATGAGATGTCAAGTCTTTCGTATTGTGTTGAGTACATTGATGCGTCTTATTGTACATAGATGGGAACTCCATCTCTTAACACATATTTGTCATCTTGCTTTAGACAAAACAACGGATCTCTCTTTAGAGCAAAGATCTTGACTAATCATGGGAGTATATGTAAGCCTCGCTAGTTATGGAGCGCTTAAGCCGATTGATGGAAAATCATCATCAATACAGTCATCAAGTGCCTTATCGATACCATGTCTTCCCAAGATCTTTTTCTTCGGATGTTGATACATATTGGCATTTCTTGATCCATCAAGAGTTCATGTAAATCCGGAATGAACACGCAAAGGCATAATTCACCATATCCCTTCCAAATCAAGTAGAATCCATGTGTGTTTCAATACCTTTAGCAAAGGCGTGCTCCTGTGGTCTGGAGCCACTTGATTCGGATGAATGAAGTCTGTTTAAGACCTTCATGTATATCTCTGATCCCGTAAAGATGTTATTATGACCACATTCATAGGCTGCATGTTCAGTTATTCGAAAACTATCAAACTGATAAAGTAGTGGAATGCAATGACATCCATTACGAGAGCATATCTCATCGTAGTCGATCCTAGTGCGTGTTAGTGAGAGACCTTATGTCATAAGGTGAGTCTAAGCTCTTGTTCTCACTACGCTATCTAACAAAGGTATAGTTGATAGGGTTTAGCTTGCGGTGTTGGCATCACTTGCCCAAGGACCTATCTCTTTGTTAATGCTGGATCACATATTTCCATTAGGCCAATCAACTAAGTTGATATCCATCAACGAAGGGTGGTTCGATAGTAGACTCATTATCCCACGTCCTCGTGTACACTAGTGTAATACTTGTAGAGATCTCTATATGGATTGGATTTGACATTGAGGCGTCCCCCAACGATAATCATAATTCAGATTTCATGAGACAGATTTGAGTATCACTGATCAATGGATCAGGTTGTGCCAAGCTCGCTTTCTTCCTAATGCGAGAAAATATCAAACCTAAGGCCTCCCTCCTTTTGGGGAGCCACACGGCCTTGTGACACTAATTTTGCCACTATATGGCGTCACCATATCACCATCCATGGTGATGGCGTCAAGACCAACACCTTTTGGTCGCGCCATGTCCTTTTGTAGGACATCAATCCTTGTAGACATATTTGCAGCATGTGATCTCGTCACTTTAACACTTTAAGCATTTGGGATCAAGATGAGACTTAGTGGGGACAAACCACGACAATTCACGTCGTTCCACTTGAACACTTGTGTTCTTATCTCCCCCTAACGGCGGGAATATTTTCTCATCAAAGTGACAATCCGCAATTTAGCGGTGAATGAGATTGCCTGACAAGGTTTCTACATATGCGGATTATAGGTGGAGGTTCATATCCAACCTAAATACTTCTTCATCTCAAATGACCCATCATTGTACGCAGTGGCAATGCGATTTGGCACCTAGAAATAACATCTAGCCGAGCTAAAGGATTGGAGATCCGTTTCAATCCTACCGAGCTCAAGGATTGCAATTTCGTGTCAATCCTGGTACACAGTCACGAACTGTAGTACAACAATATTCAATGATAGTGGGTCGTAGATGAATAGTAAAGCTGCATGTAAATATTGCATAGCCCTAAGACGCAATAGAAAGATTAATGCGCATCAATAATGTTCGAGCGACAAGCTAAAGTTGCTTGGTCGTAGCCTCGGTGAGACTATATTGCGTGTGAACATGGGGTACATGACACTTCAACTTACATCTCGATAAACTTCTTTAAAGAATGGGTAATGAGCCCGTAGAAGTATAAGCAGCATAAGTAGTAGATAATAGTGTAACACATGACCAGTGTGTTAACACTTCGACCAACACCATAAAACATAAAAATGTGTCCGCAAGTTGGTTGTATCTATCTACATCGTTTGATGTAAGAATAGAATGTTCACTTTTGTGTCATTTAACGTAGGAGGGTCTCACTCCTAATTTAGCTAAATAATAGGCTTTCAAAACGAGCAATGAGCATTACAGGGGGCCAATGTGACATCGAGGGAAGGCCAGTGCACCTCAATTTCTTGAGTAATTGACCGGACGACCTTCAGGAAGTTTGAGTCGTGTTCGGGTGACGTCAATGTCCCCTGGGTCACCACCATGCTTCATGGTGATGCTAGATCTCGAATGTCTTCGTTTTGAGTGGAAGAATGGATGTCCATGAGAACTTCTCAAAATTTGGACCATTATATCTCTTTCAAGATGACCGATTTGGTCAAACCAAAGTCTATATGAGTCAGTGTCCCAAATATCATGTTTTGCGACAACATGGGATTCGATACTCGAATCGTAGTGACATACAATCAACTAAATTGGCTCATAAACTTCTCTAAGATGCATTTCAATCCGCATTCATGAGAAGGTATACACAAAAGAATTCTTGTTCATTCTCAAAATGTGTTTTCAAATGAAAACTATTAGCAGGAATGTCTTTAAAGCTCAATATGGTCTAGTTGCCTCTCAATGCATAGAGGGTATCTGTGACATTGATCATGGTGTCATGAGGCATCAAGATTCAAGCTAAACCGCGTCCCTGAATGACTAGTATGATTCAATCATTGTAGTCACAGAAGATTTACAAAGGCACAAAATCCAAAGATAGTTGCCGGTTTCTTAGAATATTGTGGATAGTTCCACTATTTGCGAAGCACTCAATGTCTCGAAGAGACATATCTACAAGAAGGAGTAAATAGGTGAGTTAATAGTTCCACTTGAACCATTTAGAAGGATTGAAAGAAGTTACGAAATGCTGCAATCCCGAGAGTGCATAAAAATTTCCGCACATAATGAGCTTTGTGTACTAAAACAGCCATAACTTCTTCGTTAAAATAGATATGGATGAACCGCGAAAAGTTTTGAAAACTAAACTCATAGAGCTTTCCAATGATATAAAGTCCTGGTTCGTCCAGAGCTGTTCACAAAGCTCAAACGAAGTTGACTGTCCAGAAGGGACAGATTGCTGTTTTTCGCAGAATTGGCATGTGCGAAGCTGTGAAGCTTGCAGGTGGCATGTAGGATTTTGCCTTAGCCAAAAGTGACGTGTGTATGATCAAAACCAAGTCCTTTCGATCGTTCTAAGGTCATAAACTCCATGACTAGTTAGCAAAAGCTCCCTGACATGAATATAAACTAACTCAGAGGACATAGAGGATTCGATCATGATGATAATTTTCCAGTTTTAATAAGTCTTCAACGTCTTTTACAAGACGGAAATTGGTTTAATAGCGTAGGGGGATCCAAAATCAAAAGCTTTCGGTAACTCCAAGTCAGTATGACCAGGCATGTCTGTGGAGGGTCGGTAGTGCGAGGCACACTTGAAACCACTATCTCCTTAATTTCGGACAATTCTAAGACATCACACTGAGCTTGGATGAGCCTAATTGAACAATTGATGATGGAAAATCCGCTAAAGGGTAGAAGACTTAACCGGTAACACGTTAGCGATCCTTCTTGAGGATGCAAGGCCGTGCGTCATCTTCACTTGGAAGAGACCAAAACGGCACAATCTAACCATGTATATTGTAAATATGCCATGCTTCTAAAGACGATGTAAAAATGTACATCTTGTTTGTAAATCAATACGAACCATAAAAGGAGAATAATTTCATAACTTCGAAAAAATTCTCAAGGCATTCGTTATTGCTAATGTGAGTACATCGAGGTCTCAAATAGACGAAGGACATCGATAGAACGCCTTAGTACATATAGCTTGGAACGAAAATCAATGTCTAGCCGATGACGTCAAAGTCATGAGTAGCTACAGCAGGATCCGAATCTTTGATATTCGCGATCATGAGGATGATGTTCTTGTCCTCATATTAATTTTTCGTACCTTTTTGTATGCATTCACAATTTGAAGGAGCTTGACAATCTTAAACCAGTGATCCGAAGATCCACAACGGTTCCATTGTCATGAGCTGACGTGAGTAGTTTTGACAAAATGGTGTCTAGACCGGGAGTGTTGCCATTAGGGCCGGTGACACCTCCTCCTCTTTTCTAGACATCGACACGGTATTTCTGCCGTTGCCGTGACCCATATTGTTATCCTAACACTAGGGGACAAATCCATGTACGTAGGCCCGAATCCGCTAAAGATTATGGATTAAGATGCCACGGAATATCATCAACGATATGTAGTCAAATAAGGTGGTAACCAATCCACTTGACTTAATAACTCAACAAATTGAGTTAGATGGATGTTTCAAGAAACACTCCATAAGTGCATTCCACAGTACTTTGTGGTCATTACTTTTTGCACAGATTGTCATTGAAGGCCTTTGTCGATGTGGCGCGTCAAAGACTTTGAGCGCATGAGATGTGAAATTTTGACATCTAGGCTTGTTAGCCTGGGGGTCAAAACATGTGGTTTAATCATTTCCAATGAAAGGTTCCACAGATACCAAGCGAAGATCCACCTTAGGCATCGAGTATGTCAAAACTCAAAGGAGCAGAATGTTACATTGCTCTTGCATACAAAACCAAGCTGTTATGAAACTCGATAGAGGTCACAAACAATGCTTTTAATGGTTTGTCCTTCGGATTGATCACACACAATCCGAAAAAACCGCGAATTGATCAAACCCAATTCGGAAAAAGGCCTCGGATTGATCAAACACAATCCGGTGATAGATCGGGGTTGATCATACACAACCCGGACAAGGAAACAAGAGTGATCAAACACACTCTTGACCCGCGAATAAAATTCCAGGATTTTTGGTACCTGCACACACAAAATCTCAAGCATAGAATGGAGAGAAGGGAGAAAGGATTCCCCCCCCCCCCCCGAGTTATTCAAAAGTAAATAACTGTAATATTAAAGCTTACTTGCTAGTTTGCCAAATAAACTGCGTTTATAGGAGCTCTGATGAGTTTGAGTCGATTGCAGGCTTCGGCCGAGGGTTGGGAACCTTTCTGGCTTTCCTTGGAAGACGAGCAATCTTGAAATCTTTGGTTTCTAGAGGCTGCCGAAAGAAGAAACAACGTTTTGCCTACTTCTACTTTGAATTTGGGGCTGAAAATTTGACAGGAGGAGCAGTTCTGGATGGGGAAATTGCTATCAAAAATTCAGGTTGATCGGAGCAAGGGAAGGTGGTGAACCGGTGGTCGATAGTGGCGGCGGTCTGGAATCTTCCGGCGGCCGGTTCGGAGACTTTCCGGTCGGTTCTCAAGGTGAGGCCGGAGGCGTTGGATCCGGGACGGAGAGAGCTTTCTGGGGATATAAAATTCCGGGGAGGGCAGTCGGAATTTTGGTCGGAAATCGGGAAAAACAAGGCTGCCTAATTTTAGAGTTTTGGAAAACAAATTGTGGGCTATTGACTCTAGGGTTAGAACAAAGTGCATGATAACGTGATGTAGGATAAAGTGTAGAGACAAAGAGATAGCAAGAGAATCATCATCTTATTCATTGATAGGAGCCCTTTATATAGGGAATTACACAATACCAATATGGTAAGAATATGAATACATAGATATAGTCTAACTACATATCCTATTGGCATAAGGCCAAGACACACATAAAGAATATCTAGAAAGATACAGAATATCCTAGAACACTTCTAAAAGATTTAGGTTTTTTTTTTTCTTTTTAAAAAAGAGTTTAATTGCTAGTTTAATTAGAGATGTGTTAATAAAATTTCTCCATACATAAAAACGAAAAAAATCTTATTTTTAATTGCATGCAATTCATGGATATTATTCTATATCTATCACAAAGCATTTAAGCATAATAATTTTCCATTGGTTAAACATTGACTGGAAGTTTGATAGGCGTGCTGTGCGCATGTCAAGTTTTTAAGGAGAGCAGGGTTTCCCACTCTTAATTTTTTTGCCGCCCTCTAGTTTCTACCTCTGTCGCTCTCTCCCGGCCTCTACGTGCAATCAGAATGAGCAACGACATGATGCATGTCTATGATCGGGCCCTTGTGGTACTCTCTCTCTCTCTCTCTCTCTCTCTCTCTCTCTGTGCTCCTGATACCATACTTCAATCTGATATTGGTTTTTCACGTTCTTGTTTGAATCATATTGTACAAGTTGGGGGGAACGGAGATGATCGCCCAGCTCTTAATCCAACCAAGGTGAGTAGCCTTTACCCCAGTAAAGCTGTAAATAAATCTCACCTTTACGCCCTTAATTTGTTCTACTTTCTTTCTTATTTTCATTATCGGTGCAGCTCCACAGGTTCAGAAAGCGGATTGAGCAACTTATACAGATACAGGTAATTATACAGGTAATACAGATACAGGTAATATATTGTTATTAGTTGAACAGTATATGAATACATGCATCTTCATTTTTCATAAATGATAAATCTTTGAAGCTTTGTCACTTGCAGAAAGACCATGATGAATTAAAGGCTCAGTTTTACAAGGATCAAGGAGCACTTGAAGCTAAATATGAGAAACTCTATCAGCCTCTATACGACAAGGTATCACCGTGACTAGTATGAATTTAAAACAAAAATAGTTAAAGAAAAAAACAAGTTGAAATTATTTCTTTTGCAGTGATATATACAGTATCGTGAATGGAATTGGAGTCACTACTGATTCTGAATCACCAACAACAAATCAAGAGGGTAATGCTCACTCTTCCCCCTGACCTTGTTTATATACTGTTTTATTTTGTGAACAAGTGTTTTATGTATTTCTGCAGAAAAAGGGATTCCTGAATTTTGGCTCTATGCTTTGAACGCCATTTATGTGCTAGACAAAGAGGTGAGACCATAATTTAATTTGTATCTTCAATGGTCGCAGTCTAACTTGTATGTGAAATCAGTAGCTGCTCTAATATGTGATTATTTTGTATTAGATTAAAGACTATGATCAAAGAGCTCTCAAACATCTTGTGAACATCATGTGGCTAAGGACAGATAACCTTAAGGTTTTCAAACTCGAGTTCTACTTTCGTCCCAACCCCTTCTTCAAAAACTCTGTTCTGACCGTGACATATCATATGATTGATGAAGATGAATTCATTATAGAGAAAATAATAGGGTAAGTTTGGTTCATAACTTCCTAGAATGCTAATAAACAGTTTATTTTTGTTTATGTGCATGGCAGTTTGTATTTAAATCGACCATATATGTTGACTGATACCTGCTTTGCAGGACTGAAATTGAGTGGACTTCTGAAAATCGCTTGAAGAAACATAGAACTGGTAATCGTAGAAGTTTCTTTGATCTTTTTAGTCCACCTGAAGCCCATAATGATTGTAAAGTAAGACAACCTTTTTTAAAAGATTTATATCATTTTATTTGAACTATTTGTGATTATCTGATCTTCTCTCTTTCTCAACAGAACCTAAATTAAAACTCAAAGATAGATTGCAAGGAAACTATTTAATTGGGTGAGTTCATATATTACTGTTAATGAGATTGTAATATATTCTCTCACAAAACAAAATTTCAGAACATTTTAACATTTTTTGTTTTGGACAAGATCGTTTTAACTTCTTTGAACCTTGCTAATTCTAAACAGAGCTAGTGAGTCAGTACTTTTTTAACTATTTTTTTCGCAGATCAATCATTCGGGATGATATAATTCCTCGTGCTGTTTTGTGGTTTACGGGGGAGGCTGAGCTAGAACAGTTTGAAGAGATGTCATCAGTACATGAATATCTTTCCTTAAGAGACTATCACTGGATGTCCAAAAGCGAGTTGACCGTCTCAGAAAAATTCAGGTAGCCAACTCTCCAACCTCTCCAACCTTTTGCATACTGGATCACTGAAGGCAGTAGCCGATCATTCTTTCATTCAATCGGTACCGGAGTAACATTGTATGTATCATTTCAACTTTTAAACTAGAGGCTTTCTCAACTTGCAGAAAGATCATGATGGATTGAAGGCACAGTTTTACCGGGAAAGAGCAGAACTTGAGGCCAGCTATCAAAAAGCATATAATGACATGTACAATGAGGTATAATGCTCGTCTGTAATACTATTTCTTGAGCTGGTACTGCTATCATGAGAATGGGAAGCTTGTTTTCCCCTCCTTTCTTCAATCATGAATTATATTTTATTTCATTACTTTCCAGAGATAGGGGATTGTAAATGGTGTTGTTGAAGCAGAAAAATTGTCCAAGGACTCTGAAATTGGAAATCAATCCCCTGAAGGTACACTCCTGATGATCGACCCTAATATTATTTACTTTGCGACAATACTAGCTATTAATTGTTATTATTTGGCATGTCTTGTGGCAGAGAAAAGTGTGCCTGAATTCTGGCGGCATGCTCTGGTAAACCATGAGTTTCTCGAAACGGAGGTGAGGAGTTGGTGCCTTTACATAATTTGTCACTCATATAATTTCATGTGTTTTAAAAGGCACTTTTAAATCACTTATTCTCTAATCTTTCGTAACTAGATTAGTATTCCTGATGGAGAAGCTCTCAAGTATCTTACAGACATCAGGGGTTCAGGAAAGATGACTTTAAGGGGTTCATACTTCAGTTCTACTTTGACAAAAACACTGTTTTGACAAACACTGTTTTGACCAAGACATATCAGCTTCTTGATGACGATGAAACCATTCTACACAAAGCCTTAGGGTAATAAGTTTGGCTCCTACCTTATGACATGGTTATTGGTACTTGATATTCCTTCACCATATTTTGGCTGATCAAAGTTGGTGCTTATTCCAGGACAGAGATTGAATGGTATGCCGGAAACTGTTTGACGAGAGAATGTGAAAGTTTCTTCAACTTTTTCAATCCCGTTCGAATTAATGAAAAGTCTGTAAGAAAGTTTTTTTTTTGTATTTAACGGTTTTGTAGTTCTTATTTGGCTTCTATCATTTTCTTAATAGCGTGAAGAACTCGTCGAAGTGATGAGACGAGACTATTACATTGGGTGAGTGTTCGTATTGTGGATTAATACTAAGTAGACCATGGCCACGACCACCACCAATATTCTACTATATATGTTGGTCAAGGTCATCACTCGCTCTAGTATGATTGAGGTCTACTTGACCTATTGTAATGCGGGACTCTTTGCTAATGTGTACGTTGTTTTTTTGTGTAGGTCGACCATTCGCAATGAGATTATACCTCCTGCTGTTTTATGGTATTTAGGGGAGGCTGTTCAGGGAGGCAAGGAGGTTGGTATAAAAGAATCTGAAGAAAGTGATGAAGATGTAGATGAAGAGAGTGAAGACAAGAGTTCAACTCAAAAGTAATTTTAATTTTAGTTCAAAAAGTTTGGATAATCAATATCTTGCTCTTTTATTTTATTTCTTTTTATTTCTTTTTTCAAACAGACTACTCGTATCATTAAAAACAAAGATAAAGACTGATATTTGACCTCCTCTCAAACAAATTTGCCATCAAAGTTTCATCTTTACCCCTTTTATCTCTTTCATACTCTCATCCTTCTCGAGAGGTCCAAATAGTTGAGTTTTGATTAAAGAAAGAACTCTTAAGTGAGGCATCAACGACGATCTTGGTTGAGTTGAGATCAAACTTTTTTTCTTTTGGGTTACAAATTAGTACTTTAAAAGAATAATGAGGTCTAAATTTTTTTAATAAATTTGAAGTCCAGATATCACTTAATTGTTAAATACTACACCAAATATAAATGTAAGGTAAATATAAAAAGAAAAAAAGAAAGAGGAAAACAGAGGCCAGATTGTATTACAAATTTAAAAGGGCAATTAGAAAAGAAAAACCAGTTACCAGTTACCATGAAATGAGTGTGATAGTTCTTCAGATGTTGTCGCTCCATCAACTTCTTTGCAGCAAGTATATCCGGCTTGATCATTTTCTCGATATATGCTGCGGGTATTCCAAACGTGTCAATATGCAATGGTACTTCCGGATATCAGTATGCAATGGTACTTGTCACAAAACCCATCCTCCACCAAGCGTTTGAAAACTGTATCTTTCTCCACGACTATTACAGTGTAGGGTTCATCCTCCTTACTTGAGTTACATCTTATGTTAGTAATTGAACTGATGTTTGACGGGATAGTTATTCCTCGAGTCGCTCCGGAACGACAGTTAAAAGTCGTTGCCATCTATTGCGAAGGAAATGTCACCGAAGATCAGACCGTTTTCACTTGCAGTAACATAGAGGCTTTTCCTAGTGCTAGTAATTTAAACAAAGATTGTAAAGTTACTGAAGGTAAACACTGCTATTACTCATTACAATAGTATTGTTATTGAAAGAATATAAATAATATTTCCTATAAAAAAGAATATAAATAATATTGTTATTGCTAAGAAAAGAGAGAAATATTTTTAAAAAATAAAAAAAACGAAGAGAAATCTAGTGTGATGCTAAAAAAATATACAAAACCGAAAATAAAGTACAAAATATAAATAAGCTAGAGGCGTTTTTCGAACATAGGAGGGCCACCTAACAAATAGAACTCATTTCATCCTTCCCATTTCCCACTACCCATTTCCCACTACAGCAGCATGAAATTTGTAACTTGGCTAATATTTTAATACAAATATATTCACACTATAGAAACTTTTAGAAATAGAAAACTTGTTTTTGATTTTCGGAGGCCTGTGAAGTTTGGGGGCTCTAGGCGTAGGCCAGCTGAGCCTATGGTCAGGGCCGGCCCTGCCTCTCAGTTAGCAGCCTGAAAGAGCATGATGACATCAATACGTTCTGATCGAAATGCATGCACATAACTAGCTATATACCAGAGTTTTCTAATTCCTTACCTTTAGACTTTAATCTGTTTCTTTATCACCTATTCCAGAAGCAGTGGTGACGCTTTTGCTTCCAAATTGTCGTTTCTTCATTACAAATTGATGAAAGTCATGACGGATGCCCATTTTTGTCAAAATCCTGCAAGACGGTACAAAGGCATATCTACTCCATTAGAGGAGCAAGGAAAAAAAAAAAAAACACACCGGCCAACAGATCTGGTCATATAGATGAAGGATTCACCACAGCTAAAACTACTAGTAGTTAATTAATTAGCTAGACGGAATTGATCTCACCTTGAGATCGAAAATGTTGAACATGTGCATCCCAGATCGTTTTTATTGTAATCTCCCCAGTTATCACCCCCTTCAGTATATTTCGTGTAACAGGTCCACTTATTATCCCTGCCAATGTCTCTTGATCCAACAGTTCGGCATTTCGTGCTTCAGACTGAAATTTCACTACTTCCATCATCTTCATAGCTGTCATCGGGTTCAAATTAAACTTACACTCTATCTGCCTCAAATAAAACTTATATTGCTCTTTAGCCAATTTCTTGGTCCAGCTGCAAAATTAGATAATCATATTTGTGAAGCTCACCAAGACTCAAAACTATATATACAGAGAGAGATGAAGGTAGATGCTAATATTTACGTGTTTAATCCCTTCATGAACTTCCGCCAATGTCTCTTATGCCGGGCACTCTGGGAGATAGATAAATTGTTGTTATATATACATAAAATATACTTCACAAAACACAGTAACGAATAATAAACATACAAACACATGAAAGTATCCTAAGCCATAGGATTGAAGAAATTTAGATATTCATCAGATTTTTATGATTTTCTTAGGGAGTTAGCTATGTTTCTTATCCCTCCTTAGTATAGAGAGAAAAGTTCGAAATTTCCCAAACGCTGGTGATCCTTAGCAAACGTCTTTTGCTCATTATACCAAATGCTAAGAACCCTTTGAAGGTCAATAATTAATCAAACTCGGTAAAACATAATATCCTAAAACATAATCTGAAGGCAAAGAGGAACGAAATCAGGCAGAAGTAACACATACCAAATCCTAGGCCTTAATTTCTCAATATAGGTCAGAGCAGAAATTCAAATGTATATATATATACACAGTTGGTTAGCTAGAGCAAAATCAGGAAATCATCAAAATCAGCCTCTATTATTAAACCGAATGGAAAAGAGGAACGCACAAAGAGACGAGAGTGAAAGAGCCATACATCGCTGAGTTTTTGAAATTCTGAATATTTCACTTTACGTTCTTCCTTATAGTAGAATCCTCTATTCTGGACTCTTATTGAGTTTAGAGAATAATCAACATCCATCGATCTTACCGAAGCTCACAAAAGATTTTGGATTTTAGGGGTGGCTCGCTACTGTTCTAAGGTGACGAAATATTTATAATTCGTCACCTAAGATAACACTTTAGTGACGAAACCAGTTTCGTCACCTTAGTACAAGTTTTCGTCATCTAAGTCAGGTAGTTATTTCGTCACCCATTTTGTCACCTTAGATCTCACTTAGGTGACGAAAATAACTTTCGTCATGTAGTTATAGGGAAGGTGACGAAAAATATTTTCGTCACAAAAGGGTTCTTTCTTAGGTGACGAAAACTATTTTCGTCACTAAAGTGTTCTCACGAAACATTTTTTCGTCACTAAAGTGTCTCTCTAAGGTGACGAAAATATTTTTCGTCATTTAACAGGTTACTTTGGTGACGATAATATTTATTTCGTCACCTTACTGAAATTGCTTTTATAACACCCTGCTACGTTTCTAGATCTGCATCTCTAATTTCAAAACACTCCATTCTCTCTCTCAAAATTTGCTTCGATTTTCAATACCCGGTGTGAAGCCCTTCAAATCCAGTCTCTGAAACCTTATTGTCTACCTATGCATTGATTTATAGTTTGGTATAATCTCTTTCTCTCTCTTTCTCCACCATATTTTATCATGTTTTCCGATGAGTTTTCCGGCGAAGATTCCGGTCACAAGCATGTTGTTAATATTGTTGGGTGATGATTAATGTTGATTGATATATGTTGATTCTTAATTGTTGATTCTTAAAGTTAGTTATTTTAATTTGTGTATTTGTCACATCCCGACCCGTAAAATTTTATCTTATTTACTAGCTTGATTATAATAAGAATTTTACCGTCTCCGACATTGAGATATAGTTTAATTGGTCCCTAGAGGGGTTTTGAGGGACGATTATTTCGGAGAGTTATTCGTCGGAGAAAAATGTAACGACGGTAAAAATGGTAAATTTTAGCTAGTAAAAGATAATTTTTATTAGGGTATTATTTTTGGGGTGTTAATTTTTGGAATTGGGTTGTATATAGAGGAGTTGGGCCGGATGGGTGAGGCCCAAAACCCATTTCTTTCTCTCTCTCTCTTCTCTCTCTCCCTCCCGAGCTCTCTCTCCCGAGCAGCCCGACCCGGAAGTTTCCGGCCGCCCGTCTGCCGCCGTCCGGCCATCGTTCGCCGCCAAACCGGTCCCGTTCGCTCGGTCTCCAACCTAGCTTCCATTCTAGGCCGGTGAGAGCCACCCTAGCACCGCCGTGAAGGAGTATTCTCGCCCGAAAGGCTCGGCTGCCTAAATCCCTCCGTCGCCGGAACTCCCACCTCCGGCCACCAATCCGGGCAAGCTTGGTACGGTTTTGTAGCTCTCCTCCCGTGCAGCAACCCCTCCAAAAGGCTCACTCCCTCTTGAGCTAGGTAATGAGAAATTCAAGGAGGAAATTCTAGGGTTTTTAGGATGTTTTCGTTCGATTGACCTAGTTAGGCTTGGAATTGGTGCTTGTGCTAGTTAGGAAAGTTGTTTGGGATGTTGAGAGGAAGATGCTGTTAAAATTTCATAGGATTTGGAGGTCGCCAGAATCGGCCTCTGGCCACCGCTGCTGGCGGAGCCGGCGCCGGCGCCGGCCCCGTTTTGGGGTTTTGTATGATTTTAAATCTGTAATAATTAGAGGAATTTAATGGAGTGAATTGTAGAATTTTCGGATGAGTTTTGAATAGGTTTGTGAATTTCCAAAGTTTGGTATTTTGGCGGTTAAATAATGTAAAATCCGGCTGTAGGATTTAAGTCAATTTCTGGAAAAGGTTGTATTTACGACTGCCGAGTATGGTATTAAAGTTTGGGTCATTCCGATTTAAGAATATCGAAGTTAGGCAATGATGAGCGTGGTTATGGCTCTCGGTTAATTTTGCCTATTTTGTATAAATATTGGATTTTAGTGGGAAATTAATTATATATTTGGAACATGACGTGAGAAGGCCCGAGCAGAAGAAGCCTCGGAGCATCATCAGGCTAAGGGCTAATTTGTGAGTGGACCTTTGTTTTAAATAAAAAGCATGTGATGAATGATTTTATTAATCATTTATTTCTTCTGATGAGATTTATTGATTTCTCGCCTATTTGACAATTTTTCCTCCTTTGGAGAGATCCCGAAAATGAGATTTTCGGTGGACATATATATTTTGGATATTATGAGTATAGTATGTATATAAATGTTAGCTAGCCATACGTGCTTGGTCCGTCATAATGAGGTAAAATACCATTATGGCGTGGCGTGAGTGTTAGACACAAGCGTCATAGCCCTATATGAAAACTACTTTCTTTTCCGGTTTATTTAGGTTTTCATATAGGGAGTCCACACGTAAATACACCGTCCTCTTCGGTCATAATAAAGAAAAATACCATTATAGCGCAACGTGAGTGTTAGACGCCAGCGTTGTAGCCTTGTATGAATTTCTATTTTTCTAAATTGTTTCTAGGAGTCTAACGAGTGTAAATACATACGAATATATGTTTATATATAGTTTAGCCAGAGAGGCTCCATTTTATTTGAGTTTGTGACTAGCCAGTGCTAGTCGTGAAATTCCCAGTTTATGAGTTGAGCACTTTTAAGCTGCCGCATGCAGTATATTTTTCTATGAAATTAAAATGGGAATGCATAAATATTTTGTTATTAAATTATTTATGTCCACTCACTCTAACGTTATTAAATGTCTTCCCCTGGGCCCTTCGTTTTAAAATGCCCAGTCTGCAGAGTTCGGATTGGATCTAGTAGGAGACGAGGCATAGTCACCCGTATTTCCACCATCTTTCACCAGTAGGTTACCTGTTTAACCTACCTGTGTTTTCTTACTTCCGCGAGTGTCTAGTAGCTCTGAATACTTGGGTTTAATGTTTATATTTTTGGTTGTGGGTGAAGGCTTGTTGATATTTTAGAATATTTGACGGAGGATGTATATTATCTTAGATAATGTTTATTATCTTGTTGGTGGTGTTTGTTTTTGGGGAGCACGAAGGTTCCAGAAGTTAAGGTTGGATTTGGAACCTTTAGAAGTGTTTGCAGGTTTCTATTAGAAGGGTTGTCCATTTCTAAGGGAGGTTGTACCAAATTTTGCGGTAAATCTTTCCTTGGAGGTGGTCCCCGCACAATTTACTCCTGGTTTAGGGTGAAATTCGGGGTGGGTCGTGTCAGTATTGATTAGAGTTAATTAGTTTAATTTGTTGATTATATATATGCTTTACTATGTGTTGTTAGGTTTTGAGAAAATTATTTAATTATGTTAGGGATATATGTAAATATACTTAATTGTTTGGTTTTGTGAAAATTATTTGTGCATTCAAATGATTATATATGTTGTGTTTATTTTGTGATAATCAAATGTAAGAATATAAGATTATATTCTTTCATTCACCTAAATTTGAACCTTAGAAATCCCGTTTGAGAATCATCTTGTCACAACTGTGTTTGACAATATGATTCTTGAATTGTCCCATTTTTGGACAGTTTAGGAGAACATGATTTTGTTATGTAGTTTGTTTTTCTTGTCTTTTCGTTTTCGATTGTGGGTATATGTTTCGACACTGTCTCTTGTTACCGTTCCTCGAGTGCATACTAGGTATAGTTATTTATGCACTAGAGGGACTGTAGGGAGATGCTGCCGAAATTTTCCCACATCGAAATCGAAAAAACAAGAATTACAAACTTAGAAACAAAATCGTGTTCTCCTGAATGAGATTAGGACCCTAACCGGAGACATAAGGTGAAGATCAAGCGATCGAATACATGTTTTTGTTGTTGTGTTTTTTGAACTACTATTGCTTATTTGTTGTTTATATATATGACAGGACATGGACAAGAGATGGATGCAGTACGACCGGGGGAACCCTGAATACCAATAAGGAATTCTAGATTTTTTGTTATTTGTACTTGAACATGCTGATGGCAGAACTGTACACAGGTGTCCATGTGTTGAATGTCATAATATTAAGTGGAAGACGATTTATGAAATCTACGAACACCTAAATACAAGACGTATTATGCGTAGTTATATTACATGGAGTCTACACGGTGAAACATTAGATAATGAACCTACCTTGGAAGAAATTTGAGCGGGACACTATCAGCATGCTGGCTCATCCAGCATTAGTTTCGACCCTTATGTGGATCCTTCTATGAACATTATACATGATGTTTTTCCTTCATTTGCTACAAGACATGAGGAAGAGGTTGTTTACGATACCACTGATGCAGACCATATATGCTTTTTCAAATGTTGACAATGATGATTACGATAAGTATAACAGGTTGCTTGCTAAAGCACAGACCCCATTGTACCATGGGTGTAATGTAACTGTCTTGGGTGCCATCATTGAACAAATTAAAACCAAAGTTGACAGCAATTGGTCGAATGTGTCGTTTAACCGTAACTTGGTGAACATCAAGAAATTGATTCCTCCAGGAAACAACTTTCGCCACAGCTTTGATAAGGTACAGAGTATGTTGAAAGATCTTAGCCTCGGTTATGAGAATATCGACGCATGCAAGAATAACTGCGTTTTGTTTTATAGAGTCATTAACAAAGACCTGGATTATTGTCCAGTGTGCAAAGCGCTGAGGTGGAAGTCATCATCTTCTTCATCTAAGAAGAAAAGGATTCCAAAGAAGGTGCTTCGTTATTTCCCATTGATTCCTAGGTTGCGTATGTACATGTCTTCACAGACTTTAGAAAAGATGAGATGGCACGGGTTAACGAGGAAAAATGATGACACTCTCAGACACCCCGTAGATGGGGAGGCTTGGAAATCATTTGACAGATCATTTCTTAATTTTGCAGCAGACATTCGAAATGTAAGACTTGGACTTGCAACAGACGGGTTTAATCCTACTGGAAACATGAATTTATCTTATAGTATTTGGCCTGTTATTGTTGTGGTGTACAACCTACCTCCATGGATGTGTATGAAGAAGGAATTTAGTATGCTGACTTTGTTAATTCCAGGTCGTTATTCTCCAGGAAAATGTCTTGATGTGTACATGAGACTATTGATTGATGAGTTAAAAGAATTATGGGAAAATGGCGTCCCTACTAATTTTGACTGGTATAGTCAAACTTCATTCAGGATGAAAGCAGTAATGGTTTGTACCATTAGTGAATTTTCTAGATACGGGATGTTGTCGTCTCAAACCACTAAAGGTTACAAGGTTTGCCCAATCTGCTTAGGAGACCTAAATGCTAGTTGGCACGCTGGAAAGGTGTGTTACTTGGGGAGTGATACAAGGCTTCCGGAAGATCATCCATGGTGATTTGATGTGGCTTCATTCGATGGGAAGTAAGAGTTTGGTTTAAAACCCCAAGAGCGGTCTGGTGAGTGGATTTTGGACATGTTGAACTCTTTTGATTTCGGACGTCTTAGCAGTGATCCTGACGTGTTAAAGTCATAAGGACATTCATATATATCTTTGTTAATAATGTTCATATGCTTTCAAATGTTTTATCAATGTTTAGTAACTAGGTCCCTGCCTTTGCATTTTTCTTGGTCTCTTTGCTGCCTTTTCATTTTTCTGGTCCCTGCCTTTGCTTTATCACTTTCAAATACATATACAAAAGTAATACATATATTATAGAATATGTAATATCTGGTTCCTAATAGAATAAGTAATACAAAAGTAATACTTTCTGCCTTTGCATTTTTCTTGGTCTCTTTGCTGGAAGCCAACTTATTCTAGATGGGTTAATAATGCTAGATGAGAGATGGGTTAACAATGCTAAATGCTAGATGAGTTAATATGATTAATGACTTTCAGCAATTATATATATTACTGCCCTCAAAACTCTATTCTCCATATTATCAGTTTTCGTAAAACATATACTTCTTTTCTTAGGCCTTACTGATGAAGAAGGTTGATGAGATCCGTGACAATGTGAGGAAGGAAAACCTAGGCATTCCGGAAGAAGATATTGATCTTCATTTTGATGAACAAACTCAGGCAATAGTATTTGAAAAAACATTTGGACATAGAAACATGAAGGAGATCCGGGGTATGGGACTAGTAGGCAGTTATGGTTTGAGCCAAGGGCCCGATAGGAGGTGCACTTTACTTTCCCAGCTAGCTGCACTTGTTGAAATGGCTGTGGAGGAAGCTCGAAAGGCCAAGGAGGAAGCCCGGAAAGCCAATGAGGAAGCCCGAAAAGCCAAGGAAGAGAACATACAAATCATGGCACGTCTTCAACAATGTGAGCAGTTTCTCTTCACCAAATTCGGCGTATGCCAGCCGGCAGTCCCACCCCAGAAGCAGCCCAATGATGATGTTCATGATGATGGAGGCATTGATTCAATTAACTTTGATTCATAGTCACTAGTTCATTTTCTAGTATATATTTTGTATGAACAAGTCTATATTGATCAAGTACTACTCTTGATGAGTTTGTATATGAACTTGATTATATATGTATATGTTTTTGCTGCTGCCCAGGTGCTTTGGTCAATAGTGGGTTTTTGAAATATTGAGTTTTTTTTATGTTAATATTAAATGTGATATTAATAATTTTTAATTATTAAATTTAATAAAAATAAATAGCACTAAGGTGGCGAAAGTTAAACTTTCGTGGCCTTAGCCAGATGAAAGAATTGTCACCAAACTGTCCGTTTAGTGTTAGTGTTTTGGTTTAGGGTTTATATTTCATCATACTATGTCACAATAGATCATAGACCATGAAATAATTTTCGTCAGCTAAGTATCTTGGCGACGAAATAGTTTTCGTCCTCTAATTAAGTATCTTGGCGACGAAATAGTTTCGTCATCTCAGTCATTACTAAGATGACGAAATACATTTTTTCATCACCTAAGTGTTCTTACCACCGCCCTTAGATGATGAACCTTAGGTGATGAAATTTTCGTCATTTTAGTATTTGCATGACGACAGAAGCTCTTAGGTTTACCGGAGAAAGAGAGTAGTGGCTGAACTTGAGAGGAAGAGAAATTAGGTTTACTGGAGAAAGAGAAAACGTTACTACCTTATAAGCTTCTTCTTCTTCTTTTTTCTTTCTTTTTTAGTAAAATTACTAAAAGGGCCACACGATTGTCTAAAATAGGTGTAGAGATGTGAGCAAGGGTTTGACATTCTGTTTTGCCGCCTTCTCTCTCCCTCTGATATTGGTTTGTCACATTCTTGTTTTTCCCTCAGACTGAAATTTCACTGCTTCCATCCCCATACTAGCCATCTCCCCCAAATAAAACTCATAAGACTTCTTAGCCATTTTATTGGCCCAGCTGCAAAATTAGATAATCATATTTGTCATCAATTTGTGAAGGCTGATCAAGACTGCAAACAATGTAGAGATGGAGGGTAGATGATTATAAATACGAGATTGTAGGCTTCACGATCAATACCCTCCAACGTTTCTTCTGCCGGGCAGACTGGGAGAGAGATAGATAGATTAATTGTACATTGTTATACAAACATACTACTATATAGTATTTAACACTACATACTACTATATAGTATTTAACACAACACAGTAACAAATAAATCCAATAAACATATACAAAAAGTATTCAATACCCTAACCCCACTACAGGAAATATCAACTTAGCCGACGAAATCTTATTAATTCCGTCGGCTAAGAGACTCTTTACCGACAGAATAAGAACCGTTGCATAGGTCACACATCCGTCGCCTAAGATTTCTTAGGCGACGGAAAATAACTGTCGACGTCTTCTGTCGACTAAGCTATTCATAATCAACGAAACACTATTCGTCATCCAGGTTCCGTCGGCTTAGTAGGCGACGGATATCTTCCGTCGGTATGGTTTCGTCGGGTTAGATCTTCTTATAATTAGTCGACGAAAATTGACTGTCGACATAGTCCGTCGTCTAAGATTGTCTAGGGCGACGAATAATGTTCTGTCGTCTAAAATTTTTTTTGGCGACGAAGTCGATTCCGTCGGGTTAGAACGACTTGGGTGACGAATATTCCTTTCTTAGCCGACGAACTGTTCCGTCGAGTAAGAATTTGAATTATTGCCTGACACAAAGCAGAACGAATATTTTTTCCGATGCCTTTTGTCCTAGGCGATGGAATATTCCGTCCGCTAATCATCTATTTATACACTTTTTGCCCAGAAGAGAACACAGAAGAAAGGCATGGTCTAGCTCCCCCCCCCCTTCATCGGAATATTCATCCGATCCAAATGTAGTTTTGGAAGCTTTTCTTCATGAATTTGATCGATCTTTAAGAGCTGCGCGCTTCGATCTCGATCTCCTAATTGGTATGTATGTAACTACTTTAATTAATTAATCTACTTTCTTCTTTTAGTCATATTTTCCTGTGAATTTTCGGCGACTTGCCGGTCCAATTTTGATGGATTATTGTTGCTTACTTGTATGCTTAATATAATTACTGGATATGTATGTATAATATGTTTGTACTTATGTATAATATTATATATGCATGAACGACTATATAATATTATGTTTGTATATATATCTAACTTTTGTGTGTATAATTTTTAAAGATATATATATATATATATATATATATATATATATATCTTTAGCTTTTGTATGTATGATTAATAATTATGTGAATAATATATTTATCAAATTTTTGTTTTCATTCAAATCGATTTGTGTATTCATATGATAAAAAATAATATGATGAATCATGTAATTAAGAATTATAATATTCTTTTACATTCATCAATATATATTGTTACCCTTAGAAATCCCGTTCGAGAACCATTATGTTACGACTGTGTCTAACAAAATGGTTTTCGAATTGTCCCATATTTGGATAGTTTGGGAGCATATGACATTGAGATTCCGTTTGTTGTTGATGCGTTTCGTTTTCGGTTGTGGGTATATATATTTCGACAAGATGTTCCTTTATTGTTCCTCGAATGCATTCTAGGTATAGATATTAGTGCACTTGGGGAACTGTAGGGAGATGCTGCCGAAATTTTCTCACATATGCGAATTCGAAACCCCCCAACAACAAACGAAATCATAATGTCATATGCTCTCAAACGGGATTAGGGCCCTAACCGGAGGTATAAGGTGGAGAATATTATTGGGGTAGTAATTAAGCTCTCAGGTATGGAAAATGATTGGAAAATTATGCTCATATATATGTAAAGGGTGGAAAATTATTGGGGGTCAGTAATTTTCTGTATTTCTTGATACAACACATCCGCCTTCCTTTATTTTCTTCTAGTTTGATACTTGGATGTTTGTTTTACTCTTTTCCAGGTCTTTTCTTCAATCTGGAATGCTTCTAGTTTTTGTTATGCTCATATGTTCAAGTGTGGAAAATTATTGGGGGTCAGTAATTTTCCTGACCAGAGCAATCAAAGTTTCTGGATGGTTGTTATTACTTAGATTCCTTTCAACCATCCTCTAATGACATAATGGGGTAGTAATGACACGACCCGCCCAGAATTTCACCCTGAACCCGGAGTAAATTGTGCGGGGACCACCTCCAAGGAAAGATTTACCGCAAAATTTGGTACAACCTCCCTTGAAAATGGACAACCCTTCCAATAGAAACCTGCAAACACTTCTAAAGGTTTCAAATCCAACCTTAACTTCTGGAGTCTTCGTGCTCCCCAAAAACAAACACCACCAACAAGATAATAAACATTATCTAAGATAATATACATCCTCCGTCAAATATTCTAAAATATCAACAAGCCTTCACCCACAACCAAAAATATAAACATTAAACCCAAGTATTCAGAGCTACTAGACACTCGCGGAAGTAAGAAAACACAGGTAGGTTAAACAGGTAACCTACTGGTGAAAGATGGTGGAAATACGGGTGACTATGCCTCGTCTTCTACTAGATCCAATCCGAACTCTGCAAACTGGGCATTTTAAAACGAAGGGCCCAGGGGAAGACATTTAATAACGTTAGAACAAAATATTTATGCATTCCCATTTTAATTTCATAGAAAAATATACTGCATGCGGCAGCTTAAAAGTGCTCAACTCATAAACTGGCAATTTCACGACTAGCATTGGCTGGTCACAAACTCAAATAAAATGGAGCCTCTCTAGCTGAACTATATATAAACATATATTCGTATGTATCTACACTCGTCAGACTCCTTGTATGAATCCTAGAAACAATTTAGAAAAATAGAAATTCATATAAGGCTACAACGCTGGCGTCTAACACTCACGTTGCGCCATAATGATATTTTTCCTCATTATGACCGAAGAAGACGGTGTATTTACGTGTGGACACTCTATATGAAAACCTAAATAAACCGGAAAAGAAAGTAGTTTTCATATAGGGCTATGACGCTTGTGTCTAACACTCACGCCACGCTATAATGGTATTTTACCTCATTATGACGGACCAAGCACGTATGGCTAGCTAGCATTTATATACATACTATACTCATAATATCCAAAATATATATATCCACCGAAAATCTCATTTTCGGGATCTCTCCAAAGGAGGAAAAATTGTCAAATAGGCGAGAAATCAATAAATAGGCCTAAGCCTGATGACGCTCCGAGGCTTCTTCTGCTCGGGCCTCCTCACGTCCTGTTTCAAATATATAATTAATTTCTCACTAAAATCCAATATTTATACAAAATAGGCAAAATTAACCGAGAGCCATAACCACGCTCATCATTGCCTAACTTCGATATTCTTAAATCGAAACGACCAAAACTTTAATATCATACTCGGCAGTCGTAAATACAACCTTCCCCAAAAATTGATTTAAATCCTACGGCCGGATTTTACATTATTTAACCGCCAAAATACCAAACTTCAAAAAATCACAAACCTAATCAAAACTCGTCCGAAAATTCCACAATTTACTCCATTAAATTCCTCTTATTATTACACAATTAAAATTATACAAAACCCCAAAACGGCGGCGGCGGCTCCGCCGGCAGCGCGGCCGGAGGCCGATTCCGGCGACGTCCAAATTCTACCAAATTTTAACAGCAGCTTCCTCTCAACATCCCAAACAACTTTCATAACTATCACTAAGTCTAATTTCAAGCCTAACTAGGTCAATCGAACGAAAACATCCTAAAAGCCCTAGAATTTCAACTTCAAATTTCTCCTTACCGAGCTCAAGAGGGAGTGAGCATTTTGGAGGGGTTGTTGCACGGGAGGAGAGCTACAAAACCGTACAAAGCTTGCCCGGATTGGTGGCCGGAGGATGGAGTTCCGGCGAAAAGTTTATCGGCGTCTCCGGCTGGTTTTCCTTCTCTCCGGCGGGTTAGAGGCTCGGGTGCTAGGCCGGGGAGGGAGAGGAGGTGGCGGGGGTCCAAACGGGACTGGTGCGGCAGCTTGGCTTGGCCGGACGGCGGCTGGAGTCCGGCAGGGAGAGAGAGTTCGGGAGGAAGAGAGAGAAGAGAGAGAGTGACGGGTGAGGGAGAGAGAGAGAGAGAGAAAATGAGGGGATGGGTTTGGGCCTCACACCAACCCGGCCAACATCATAAAAATACCCAACTTCACCAATTTAACACCCCAAAATAAAATACCCTATTAAAAATTACCTTTTACTAGCTAAAATTTACCATTTTTACCGTCGACACATTTTTCTCCTACGAATAACTTTCCGAAATAATCGTCCCTCAAAACCCCTCTAGGGACCAATTAAACTATATCTCAATGTCGGAGACGGTAAAAATTCTTATTATAATCAAGCTAGTAAATAAGATAAAATTTTACGGGTTGGGATGTGACATAATGTATATATTTTTGGTTGTGGGTGAAGGCTTGTTGATATTTTAGAATATTTGACGGAGAATGTTTATTATCTTGTTGGTGGTGATTGTATTTGGGGAGCACGAAGGCTCCAGAAGTTTAAGCACTACCAGGAGAAGTACTTTAGCCGACGAATTATTTTCGTCGGCCTGTTATCGTAACTCGTCGGCTAAACTCTTAGCCGACGAGGCTTCGTCGGCTATAGTGTCGTCGGGAAAGGGTCCTCGGCGCTGACTTTACCCGACGAACCTATAGACCGTCGTCGGCTATAGTCCATACTTTAGCCGACGAACTATTTTGTCGTCGGTTTTTCTTCATGAATTTAAGCCGACGAAACAGACTCTATCTTTCGTCGGCTATACTCCCAGACTTTAGCCGACGACGAAGGACGTCGTCGGCTATACTCCCAGACTTAAACCGATGACACAACACGTCTTCGGCTATACTCCAAGCCTTTAGCCGACGGAGCTAATATATTCGTCGGCTAAAGTATATAATTAAAAATTGAAAAAATAATTATAGCCGACGAAATAGAGCCTCTTTCGTCGGCTATAGTGAGTTTAGCCGACGAAACATTCCATATTTCGTCGGCTAAACTATAAAAAATAAAAATAAAAATACTATAGCCGACGAATTGTGGCGTATTTCGTCGGCTATAACTCCATTCCAGTATAAAAAAAAATACACAAAATTCTTAAATTACCATTCCAAGCAAGCTGCAAAATACACCAAAACAATTCCATATATATAACCAACAAGAAGCACATAAAACTATATAAGGTATCAACTACACAAAATCTAAATGATCTAAATCAATATCCGGATCTGGGGCCTGCTGGTGAGGAGATTCCGGCAGCTCAGGTATGTCTATAGGCGCAGGCATGGGCGGAGGTGGAAGTCCCTGAAGCTGGGCAGCTGCCAAATCCTGGAAGTACTGGTACATCTGCTTCTGCTGGGCATGCTGGGCGGCATGTAGGGCTCTAGTATAGGATCTATATTCGGCGAACTGGGCGGCATGAGCGGCAGCCTGAGCGTCAGCATGAGCAGCCTGAGCGGCTTGCTCTCTCCGTAGTCTCTCAACTTCCGACTCTAGCTGAGTCGTCCTGCTGCTGGTCGAGGCTGCCTTTCGTTGAAATCCTGTAGTGGTCTTCAAGACCCCCTGGCCCTTCTTTCCTAGACCCCGGCAGTAGAAGTTGTTTTCTCGCGGTGGGAAGGCTGTGCCCATGATCCTCGCCCCAACCCTCGGATCTGAAGTGTCGATCCGGGAAATGGCTTCGGACATCTCTTCCTCCTGCGTGTCCGGCCATGTCTCCCTCACTATAGCACTCATCACCTCGTCACTAGCCTCCCTCACCCTTGTCTAATTGGATAGGAAAAAAATTATTAATTAACATTTTAACATATATATTAGTAAAATTAAAAATTCCGTAAAAGTGAAAGATTACTTACTATATCCTCCTGGGAGTCAGGATATGCCTCCTCGTACGTATAGACGTACTGGTTGACCTCTGGATGTTCCCTGGCCGCCTCGTCCATGAAGACAGCGAACGGTCTAGAACCGGCATGATGGTTCCTTGTGTTGCATTGCCGGTTCTGAGCGTTCGCCTGGGAAACCGCCTTCAAAGAAAAAAGTAAACTATTAGTAAAATATTTTAAAACGCACGTACTTAATGATAAATTAACTAATTAATTTATTTAAATACCTGTTTACGAGGGTTGTTGAATTCTGATGTCAGAAGCCAACGCCACTCGTACTCTCTGTACTGAAACTCAGCAGGGGTAGCAGAACGTGCGTTCCCGTGCGTAGTCCAATGGGTCCGCAACTCGTTCTTCCACTCCTTGTACCTACAGATACAACAAAAATATTAGAAATATTATTAATATCAAAGACAGTTTTGTTTTTTCATTAATTTCCCAACGTACCTTCCCCCATGCACAAAGTCCGCCCAACTGCTCTTCAAGGATTCGGGAACCTCAAACCACACCTGCATTTAACCGTTTATTAGTTTAGTTTTTCCAGAAATCTACAATGTAATACATAATATTATTCAGGCATTTTGTAAACTCACCGACATCGCGTTATGGACCATGTCTTTAACCTCCTGCGGGACCTCGCCCCAGTCTGACCACAACATAGGGACTCTATCCCTAATGAGCGCTCCCACGCGGCCGGAGTACGTCCTCGACTTTCCGCCCGATACTACGTCGCCATCCCCGTCAGTACCGATGACAATCCTCCCTGAGGTACCGACGATCTTCTCTAGAGCCTTCCCTGTGACGGGGCCTCTCTTCTTCTTTGCCGGCTTCGCTCCGACGGTGCCTATGACATGATAAACCAAATTGATTATTAAAATCGGAATCGGAGAATTATAACAAAACAAATCTTCATCTTTCATTACCTGAGGGATCGGACGCGGACGCGACGGATTCCGCCTCCGATGATGATACCCTCGCGGAAATAAGAGGCGTATCAAAAGGCACGAACCGGTACGCCGCTGATGGAGCCACTGGCGGGGGCAGTGGATAAATCGGCGTCCCTGAGTCATCGACTACAGGTATGGCCGGTATCATCCGCGGAAGGAATAGGTGAGGCAGGCGGCATCTGTACCCCAGATGACCCACTATCCGAAGAAGTAGGAGCTGGAGTGGGCGCCCGGTGTATCTCAGGCATACGGGGTGCAGACACCTCCGTCTGAGGCTGAGCAAACAACTGCCTCGCGGAATAAAGGAAGCCCCGCTGCCTCGATGAAGGGGGCACCTCCGGCTGCCTCTGCGCCGTCTGCAGAAGGCTCGCATGTCTAGCCGTCATAGGGCCCTGAAACGACGTCTGAGGGTTGCTAGAGGTTCCCTCAGACGATACGGACCTTTGGCCCTTCGAACCCTTCGTCGATCTAATATTACCGCTCATCCTATTTAAAATATTAATTTGAATCAAGGCCACAAAATCAAAAAATGCAAACTCATTTTAAAAATGTAAAAAATATATGCACTTCCTAAATACTAATTTTCACTTCCTAAATACTATTTTTCACTTCCTAAATACTAATTTTTCACTTCCTAAATATACACTTCAAAAATAAAAATATACACTTCCTAACAACACCACAACATTGCAATAGACCGGAAAATCAAAACAAACACAAAATACAAAACAAATATATACATTTCCTAAATACTAAATACAAATATACACTTATTAAATACTAAATACAAATATATACATTTCCTAAATACTAAATACATTACACTTATTAAAAATAACCGAAGCTCAAAAAACGTACTCGAGGAGGAGGAGGGAGGACCGGAGCAGCAGCAGAATTCGGCCGGAGCAGCAGGAGGAGGAGGCCGGAGTAGGAGGAGGCCGGCCGGCCGGAGGAGGAGGAGGAGGAGGAGGCCGGAGGAGGAGGAGGAGGAGGCCGGAGGAGGAGGAGGAGGAGGCCGGCCGGAGAGGGAGAGGGAGCAGAGGCCGGCCGGAGAGGGAGAGGGAGCGGAGGCCGGCCGGAGAGGGAGAGGGACCGGGAGAGGTCGAGGGCGAGGGAGAGGGAGAGGCAGAGGGAGAGGGCGGCGACCGGGAGAGGGAGCGGAGGCAGAGGAGGCGAATTTCGGAAAAGGAGAGGAAAAGGATGGAGGCTAGGGCATACAACCAGTCGAGCTGGGTTATACCCGAAGACTTTAGCCGACGAAATAATAATTTCGTCGGCTAAAGGTAATAATTTCGTCGGCTAACCGAACACTTTAGCCGACGAAATAATAAATTCGTCGGCTAAACATTTGAAATTCGTCGGCTAAACACAAACTGTTTATACATTCATCAAACTGTGACTGCTGCTCGTGATGATCAAACTTGAGAACGGAAATCCTTCCGTCAGATCTGACCATCATGATAAAATACATGTATGGGAAAAAATTCAACTTGATCTGACCAGGTTAAGTGCTCGATCCGGACGGTCAATCCCGTAAGTCAAACCCCTAAATGCACGGAAAAGGTCGTTGGACCGTCTAAATTTCGTATTTTGGCCGGACCTTCAACTGAAAATATTTTCAAATTGATGAGACACAACAAGTCGTATAAAAATTTTACGCAAAATAACCACCGAAGATAGGGCTACCCATAGGGAGAAAGAATTGAAAATTGGATTGACCGCAACTATCGGCACCGAGACATGACCGGAATACCTTGATTTTTCAACCGTAGACGTATTTCACCATTCTGGTCATGTCTTATTTCATGACTTTTTCACGTTTGAAGGTTCTACGTATAGTTTGTTTTTGAAACGGAACATTTACCTAACATTTAGTAAACAAGTTATACAACATTAGTAGGCATGTTCTGACTGTGATGATCAAACTTGAGAAAATAAAATCCGACGGTCAGATCTGACCATCATGATAAAATACATGTATGGGAAAAAATTCAACTTGATCTGACCAGGTTAAGTGCTCGATCCGGACGGTCAATCCCGTAAGTCAAACCCCTAAATGCACGAAAAAGGTCGTTGGACCGTCTAAATTTCGTATTTTGGCCGGACCTTCAACTGAAAATATTTTCAAATTGATGAGACACAACAAGTCGTATAAAAATTTTACGTAAAATAACCACCAAAGATAGGGCTATAGTATGTAACAGAAAAAGTTTAGGGTTTAGCCGACGAATACCCTAAATCGTCGTCGGCTATACTATGTAATAAAAAATATAAAAATTAATAAAGCCGACGAAATATTAGGGTATTCGTCAGCGAAGTGGTTTTAGCCGACGACTTCTACTATACTTCGTCGGCTAAGATGGTTTTAGCCGACGAGTCTCCTTTTCAATTCGTCGGTTATAGATTATTTTAGCCGACGACTTCCTTTTCAATTCGTCGGTTATAAGTTATTTTAGCCGACAACTTCCTTTTCAATTCGTCGGCTTTAAAATACATTAGCCGACGACTTCTAGTCGTTTTCGTCGGCTTAGACGGTTTTAGCCGACGACTTTTAATATAATTCGTCGGTAAGAGGGTTTAGGCCGACGACTTATGTTGTATTTCGTCGGCTTAAGTAAAAAAATACAAACCCTAAAACAGAAGGTTTAAACCATACAAATTTCCTGTTCATATATCACCAAAATTCATATAAAATAACAGAAATATGAATTCAACATATGTAAACTAGAAATGAAGGTAATACAATCTTTTTTATTACAAATTAATGTATTACATCCGAAGAAATTAAAACTAAGGCTCGTAATCGGAATCATCCGATGAGTCTTCTTCGGTGTCAGAATTAATTTCTGGTAATTTATGTCTTTCCTCATCGCCAGAGTCTTCGTCTGTTTCTTGATTTGGATCAACATCAATAAGCCTTGGCTCTTCATCACGAATTCGCACCGAACGACCCGCTTTAAAATTATTAAGGCGAACGGTAGAGGAGTTAGGAATACCTATTGCGTTGGGCTCTTGATACGCAACATCTTCTTCCTCGTCTTCGGCCTCTCCAAGTGTAGCCGCCCGGTAAATGTTTCGAGGGTGTACAAGGTTGACTACTTTCCACGCGTCACCCTTAGCAAGGTCATCAAGATAAAACACTTGTTTTACCGATGTGGCAAAAACGAACGGGTCATCTTCGTAAGAACTTGTAGCAGTGTTCACCGATAATATTCCGTACTGATCGGTCTTCATGCTCTGCGGGCTAGTATCAAACCATCTACACTTGAAGAGGTGCACTGTCATGCCTTCACCGTAAACGAGTTCCACCACTGAATCAGAACACCGTAATAGTCAACTCCATTCCGCCCACCATGCGCCATCACCCCAGAATTCTGTGTTCTCCGTCTGCTGTCTCTCTGTTCACATATAAATTGCACGCCATTCACCTTGCACATCGGATAAACTCTTGACATTATCGGCTTCATCGCTAGAAGTCTTAGTTCGTGTGACCAATTTGGGTGACCATCAAATTGAATATGGTTCATCTGCAATTTACAATTTAACATTGTAAATATAGATAATTATGCACTAAACATAAATACGTACATAAATATTGAATTACGTACCCAGCCGCCAAAATAATTTGCGAACTCCCTGTTGTGGTACTCGAGATCACCTTGAATGTCTGGACAATATAGATGGATGTCTTTCCAGTATTCAACTTCTGGACAGTTAATCAATACCCACCAGTGGGCAATGACTAGCTCATGTGGTTGCAACTTGTAGGAGTCTGGCAAAATTCCATAAACTTCAACATCACTGGAGAGTATGGAAAGAGTGAACTTCGGTACATCTACCGGCATGGCTTCGTCTGTTTCCTTCAACGCTTCTAAATACAACTTCATGTAGGTGACGCACTCGTGCGCAATATATGCTTCAGCTATACATCCTTCAGGCGCGGATTTATTAGCCACATAATCTTTGTAGTCTCCAAGTTGCCTATAAATCAAGTTGCAAAGTGTTATGATTATTGAACATGTATATAGAAAAATTGGATTGAGGAACTCAGGTGTAAAAAACGTACCTTTCCATGGGATACATCCAAGTGTAGTGTACTGGACCGGTAAGCAACAATTGCTCGGGAAGATGGATCATCAGGTGAGGCATGATGTCAAAAAAATTTGGAGGAAATATCCTCTCAAATTTACACATGATATAAATGATGTCCTCTTGCATTTCCCGGAGGTTAGATTTTGTCACTTCCCGTGTGCATAACTTCTGGAAGAATCTTGCCAACGCTACTAACGGCTCCACCACCTGACGGGGAAGGAACGGTCGAATGAAAACAGGGAAGAGACGTTGTAGCAGGATATGACAGTCATGACTCTTCAACCCGTACATCTTATTGTCCCGGAAGTTCACACACCGGGCTATATTTCCTGCATAGCCTGAAGGATACTTCACACAACTCATCCACCTGAAAATTACGTTCTTCTGGTCAGGTTTCACGGTGTAAGGAGCTTGAGGCATTTTTTTCTTCCTTTCTTTCAACCACAGATGTCTTCTTAACTGCATTTTTTTTAGATCAATACGTGCCTTAGGACCGTCTTTCGTCTTCTCCTCCAAGTTCAGCACTGTGCCCACCACACTGTCGCAAACGTTCTTTTCTATGTGCATCACATCTAGGTAGTGCCTGATCAACAACTTACTCCAGTATGGGAGTTCCCAGAATATGCTCTTATGTGTCCAGAATTTGTACCTGTCGGGTCTTTCAGGTATTGCTGCAACAATATTGGGATGATTGCTGAGCTGCCCAAAATCGTACTCATTAAGCACTGCTAAAATTTCTTCTCCCCTCCATCTTCTGGGAGGCACACCGTGTTCTACGGTCCCATCAAATGCCTTGTCATCGAACCGCCAATCGTGATTATATGGAAGGAAAGCACGGTGACCCAATCTGCATATCTTGTTGCAATGACTGCTGCTCCCCTCATCGCTAAGGCACTCTGGACAAGCCTTGTATCCCCTAACAACGTTGCCCGACAACATCCCACGGGCAGGAAAATCACTGATGGTACCAACAACCATGACATGCATCTGGAACATCTCGTGCATGTACTTGTCATAAGTGGGATGACCAACTTCCCACAAAAACTGAAGCTCTTCAATCAAAGGTCTCAAATACACATCGAGACACTTCCCTGGATAACCGGGCCCCGGAATCAACAAACTCAACATATTGTATTCCTTCTTCATGCACATCCATGGAGGAAGGTTGTACGGTACCAAAATCACCGGCCATACACTGTATTGAAGACTCATGTTGCAAAAAGGGTTGAACCCGTCGGATGAGAGCCCGAGCCTCACATTTCGGACCTCTGACGCAAAATGAGGAAACTCCCTGTCTATATGCTTCCAAGCCTCCTCGTCAGCAGGGTGTATAAGGGTATCTTCGTCATGCATTTCCCTATCAACGTGCCATCTCATAGCTTTGGCCGTGTGTGAAGACATGTACAACCGCTCAAGCCTATCCCTCAACGGGAAATACCGAAGTACCTTCACAGGTTTCCTATTGCCTGCAGGAGTCAGCTTATACCTGTCAGTGTGACATACCGGACAAGGTCATTCCCTTCTGGATCTTTACCCCAGAAGAGAACGCAGTCATATCTGCATGCATGGATCTTGATGTAGGAAAGCCCAAGATCTTTCAGGATACATCGGACCTTACGATGAGTGGTAGGAAGACGATGACCGTGGGGCAGCATCGAAGCAGTGTACTGTAGATAATCATCAACAGCCTTCACGGTCGATTTTGTCTCAACTTTAATCTTCATTACGTCCATCACACTTTCAAGAACGGTCTTCTGACAACCGGGGTACACAGGGGTCTGTTGGAAAGCAAGCAGTTTGTTGTACTTTTCAATACCAGCAGTGTTGACAGCTCTAGGGAAGGGCTGCACCGGGTCAGGCATATACTGTCCTTGAGCGCATACACCGCTCTCATAAGGAAACATGTCGTTGATGAATGCCGTTGTTGGATCGTTGGATGTACTGCCCGTCTCAGAAAATTGGCCATGATCATGGGACCCCCTGATGATGTTTCACCGTGATATAACCAACATGTGTACTTCTCCCAAAACCCGTTACTCCTCAGGTGCTGCCATACTTTGTCAATGGGAAATCGATGCATATCGCTGCGACACTGACATTTCGTGCACGGGCAATAGAAAATTGTATTCCCGTTAGCATTAGCCAGCGCATATTTTATAAAACTCATAACTCCTGCACCGTATCTTTTGTCCCATTTTGGAAGCGAAATCCAACTCTTATCCATATCCTGAAAATATAACAAAATATATATTTATAACGCTGCTAGCTAATTATTAATGAAATTTCATGCCATATATAAAATCTCAATTCATTTAGTATATATTCTACGTACTACGTACAACTAATTAATAACTAATTAATTAACACACACACATATCATATTAACACAATAATATATATTAACACAAATTAATTAACAACAATATATACACAATTAATACAATTAATATATATTAACACAAATTAACACAATTAATATATATTAAGATATATATAATTAACACAATTAATATATATTAACACAAATTAATTAACAACAACTTCATACCGTACCATATCAACACAATAATATATTATAAATTAATTAATAACATATATATATCTACTAATATTTATTAACAACAAATTAATTCATATATATTATCAATTCAAATCATCAACCAAATCGATCAACATATATATATATATATATATATATATATATATATATCATCCAACGTACTCAAAATTAATCAATTCAATCATAATCAAAATCAATAAACTCAATCATAATCAAAATCGATAAACTCAAATAAAACTCAATTAATCAACATATATATACATATACGTACCTATATATGGCTTCACAAACTAATTATGGACAGATTTCGACAACACCCAAACGTTTTCTCCCGTTTTTTCTTCTCCCGTTTTTTTTCCCAGATGAGCTGCTGCTGTCCAGATCGCAAATATAAAGCACTTTAGCCGACGACATATTAATTTCGTCGGCTAAACTTTTAAATATTTCGTCGGCCATAGTCTGTGAACTTTAGCCGACGAAATAAATTCTTTAGCCGACGACATTTTTTTTTCGTCGGCTAAAGTTTACCATAGCCGACGAAAATTTCAGTTAGCCGACGAAGGAAAATGTCGTCGGCTAAAGATTCGTCGGCCTGGTTTTTTTTTTTTCGTCGGCTAAAGCCTTTCTTCTGGTAGTGAAGGTTGGATTTGGAACCTTTTGAAGTGTTTGCAGGTTTTTATTAGGAAGGGTTGTCCATTTTCAAGGGAGGTATGCCGACTTTTGCGGTAAATCTTTCCTTGGAGGTGGTCCTCGCACGGTTTACTCTGGGTTTCAGGGGAAATTTCGGGGTGGGTCGTGTCAGGGAGTGTTGTGATGGTATCATTGACATTACCAAAATGACTTGAAGAAAATAATTGAAGAAGGAGAGATTACATCTAATGTGAGAAAAAATTATAGTCTTACTAACCACAATAAATTTGACGTTTGAGTAACCTAAGATGTATTCTTTGTTGTAATTATTTGTGACTTCTAATTATTGTACATGCAGACCATCAGGGTGTACCTCACAATGTTGAAGGAGGAAATAGAAAAGAAGAAGGTCTCGGTCGGATTCTTAGACATAGAGGCAGCGGTAAATAGTCTAACCTGAAATAGCAGCGTGCCGTAGCACCGCGGTCTCCTCTGTTATTTTTTTTCAGTTAACACAATCTTAGGGAAGAAGAGAGAGAGAAAAAAGTTTTGGGCCTCACCCATCCGGCCCAACTCTTCTATATACAACCCAATTCTAAAATTTAACACCCCCAAAAATAATACCCTAATAAAAATTACCTTTTACTAGCTAAAATTACCATTTTTACCGTCGTTACATTTTTCTTTACGAATAACTCTCCGAAATAATCGTCCCTCAAAACCCCTCTAGGGACCAATTAAACTATTACTCAATGTCGGAGACGGTAAAAATTCTTAATATAATCAAGCTAGTAAATAAGATAAAATTTTACGGGTCGGGATGTGACAAGTAAACTCTCAGTAGGGAAAATTATTGGGGATCAGTAATTTTCCTAAACAGAGCAACCAAAGTTTACTAACCCACAATAACCACCATGTAACAAAAAAAAACTGAAACTGACAACTAAAGATAAATGAAACTCACAGAAAGATCAAAGGAATAGGACCAAAATTACTAAAAGAACAAGTTCTGGCATTGAAATTCAAGATCATTCATATGTTCTTGCAACACTGACAAAATACTACATATTTTCACATTTTGAAGATCCTACATCTAAAGTGGCACTAATCTTTTTTCTAAATTTATGTCCATGAACTTTAACAGGATCTTCTTCCTCATTTTATTACCACCATCTTCTGTCGGTTTTTTCCCATGACATAGGCTCTCTACAAAGTGGAGCAAAAATGGTCCACAGTCTGAGCTGCAATGTATTAAGAAACAGTGTTACTAAATTTTTCACCCCAATAAAACAGACAAGTAATTTCTGACCTGAATAAAACTCTTTAAAGGAAGTTTAAATATACTTACGATGTTTTTTTTTGCTGCGGGCAGGATAAGATATCAGTCAGCTTGTATCTTGCTTGATAAACATTTTGGTCAAGCATCCATCTTCTTGTTCTTTTCTCTTCAGCACTCATCATCGAGTAACCATCAACCACTATTCCTTGGTTGTCCTGCTTGTCATAGTTTTCCCTCCATTCCTCAGGGTCCATGCCTTGGCTGAGAGGGTATTGGTGGAAACATATACGCGCTTGGTGAACACCATAATGTGCTTCACCTGTTGGTTCCAACACACAAGTAAATTACAACTCAAACAAACTAAGAGAACAAGCAACAAATAAAAACCAGTAGAAGTTTACTGCCCCCCAGTAAACTTCTTACCCTAATGAATCAGTTACAACTCACCACTGCCATTGCATTCTGAAAGTGGTTGTTGGTGTCGACAGAGTAATCTTTCCTTGGCGGTAGCATTGAGTTCAGGTGATAGAAGCATCGAGCTTTGTTGTCAATCAGGACCAAAGTACAGTGGTGGCTGACCCCGTGATGTACCAGAATGAAAACCAAGTCCTTACTGAAGATGGACCACAGAGGATTAATAATGGAAAACTCTATATCTAATTCATTACATTTGAATTCCCCCTGTTTTCCTCTTCCAGCTAGGAACTCCTTCAGTTTTTGTTCATGTACCACCGCCGCGCGTTGTATTTATAAAGCAAGTAGTAAGATTGTGTTAACTGAAAAAAAAATAACAGAGGAGACCGCGGTGCTACGGCACGCTGCTATTTCAGGTTAGACTATTTACCGCTGCCTCTATGTCTAGGAATCCGACCGAGATCTTCTTCTTTTCTATTTCCTCCTTCAACATTGTGAGGTACACCCTGATGGTCTGCATGTACAATAATTATAAGTCACAAATAATTACAACAAATAATACATCTTAGGTTACTCAAACGTCAACTTTATTGCGGTTAGTAAGACCATAATTTTTTCTCACATTAGATGTAATCTCTCCTTCTTCAATTATTTTCTTCAAGTCATATTTGGTAATGTCAATGATACCATCACAACACTCCCTGACACGACCCACCCCGAATTTTCTCCTGAAACCCAGAGTAAACCTTACGGGGACCACCTCCAAGAAAAGATTTACCGTAAAAGTCGGCATACCTCCCTTGAAAATGGACAACCCTTCCTAATAGAAACCTGCAAACACTTCAAAAGGTTCCAAATCCAACCTTCAACTTCTGGAGCCTTCGTGCTCCCCAAATACAATCACCACCAACAAGATAATAAACATCCTCCGTCAAATATTCTAAAATATCAACAAGCCTTCACCCACAACCAAAAATATATACATTATGTCACATCCCGACCCGTAAAATTTTATCTTATTTACTAACTTGATTATAATAAGAATTTTTACCGTCTCCGACATTGAGATATAGTTTAATTGGTCCCTAGAGGGGTTTTGAGGAACGATTATTTCGGAAAGTTATTCGTAGGAGAAAAATGTGTCGACGGTAAAAATGGTAAATTTTAGCTAGTAAAAGGTAATTTTTAATAGGGTATTTTATTTTGGGGTGTTAAATTGGTGAAGTTGGGTATTTTTATGATGTTGGGCCGGGTTGGTGTGAGGCCCAAACCCATCCCCTCATTTTCTCTCTTCTCTCTCTCCCCGCCGGACTCCAGCCGCTGTCCGCCGCCATCCGGCCAAGCCAAGCTGCCGCACTAGTCCCGTTTGGACCCCCGCCACCTCCTCTCCCTCCCCGGCCTAGCATCCGAGCTTCTAACCCGCCGGAGAGAAGGAAAACCCGCCAGAGACGCCGGGAAACTTTTCGCCAGAACTCCCTCCTCCGGCCACCAATCCGGGCAAGCTTGGTACGGTTTTGTAGCTCTCCTCCCGTGCAACAACCCCTCCAAAAGGCTCACTCCCTCTTGAGCTCGGTAAGGAGAAATTTGAAGTTGAAATTCTAGGGCTTTTAGGATGTTTTCGTTCGATTGACCTAGTTAGGCTTGAAATTGGACTTAGTGATAGTTATGAAAATTGTTTGGGATGTTGAGAGGAAGCTACTGTTAAAATTTGGTATAATTTGGACGTGGCCGGAATCGGCCTCCGGCCGCCGCCGTCGTTTTGGGGTTTTGTATAATTTTAATTGTGTAATAATTAGAGGAATTTAATGGAGTAAATTGTGGAATTTTCGGACGAGTTTTGATTAGGTTTGTGATTTTCCGAAATTTGGTATTTTGGCGGTTAAATAATGTAAAATCCGGCCGTAGGATTTAAATCAATTTTTGGGGAAGGTTGTATTTACGACTGCCGAGTATGATATTAAAGTTTTGGTCGTTTTGATTTAAGAATATTGAAGTTAGGCAATGATAAGCGTGGTTATGGCTCTCGGTTAATTTTGCCTATTTTGTATAAATATTGGATTTTAGTGGGAAATTAATTATATATTTGGAACAGGACGTGAGGAGACTTAAATTGGAGAGACCTCGGATCGACGTCAGGCTTAGGCCTAAAGTTGTGAGTGGACCTTTGTTTTAAATAAAAAGTATGCGATGAATGATTTTATTAATCATTTGTTTCTTCTGATGAGATTTATTGATTTCTCGCCTATTTGATAATTTTTCCTCCTTTGGAGAGATCCCGAAAATGAGATTTTCGGTGGATATATATATTTTGGATATTATGAATTTAGTATGTATATAAATGCTAGCTAGCCATACCTGCTTAGTCCGTCATAATGAGGTCAAATACAATTATGGCGTGTCGTGAGTGTTAGACACAAGCGTCATAGCCCTATATGAAAACTACTTTCTTTTTCGGTTTATTTAGGTTTTCATATAGGGAGTCCACACGTATATATACACCGTCCTTTTCGGTCATAATGAGGAAAAATACCATTATGGCGCAACGTGAGCGTTAGACGTCAGCGTTGTAGCCTTGTATGAATTTTTATTTTTCTAAATTGTTTCTAGCATTCATACAAGGAGTCTGACGAGTGTAAATACATACGAATATATGTTTATATATAGTTCAGCCAGAGAGGCTCCATTTTATTTGAGTTTGTGACTAGCCAGTGCTAGTCGTGAAATTGTCAGTTTATGAGTTGAGCACTTTTAAGCGGCCGCATGCAGTATATTTTTTTATGAAATTAAAATGGGAATGCATAAATATTTTGTTATTAAATTATTTATGTCCACTCACTCTAACATTATTAAATGTCTTCCTCTGGGCCATTCGTTTTAAAATGCCCAGTCTACAGGATTGCATAGTTGAGATCGGGTATACATGGAGAAGAGGCATAGTCAATGGTATAGCTTCCGCTCTTTTCTATTTATTTATAGTTCATTTCCTCTCAAATAGAGTTGCTCTGAATATATGGTTGTTGGTTATAGAATCTTTGTTAAATATATTTTTGGGAGATGTTATGATTTGTGGGGAGCACGAAGGCTCCAGGAGTCTACAAGGTTGGAGTTGGAACCTTTAGGAGTGTTTGCAGGTTTTGGTTTAGAAGGGTTGTCCATTTTCAAGGGAGGTTGTACCGAATTTTGCGGTAAATCTTTCCTTGGAGGTGGTCCCCGCACGATTTACTCCGGGTTCAGGGTGAAATTCGGGGTGGGTCGTGTCTATATATACCCATTCTTACCCTAATATACAACTTCATTGCCTCTAGTGAACCCAGTAAAAGTTTTCTTCCTCCTAGTAAACTTCTACTGTGGGTCAGTAAACTACAATACAGTTTCTCCCTTTCAATTTCATGCCAATTATACACAACATATACCCATTTTTACCCTAATATACAACTTCATTGCCCCTTAGTGAACCCAGGAAAAGTTTATGCCCCCCAGTAAATCAGAGAATGGAGCTTCAATATCATCAGTTAAGTCCAAAATAAGCCTAAATTCAATAAAATTCAAAATGTACTTGTTTTTATTGTTTTTCGAGCGAGGTCGAGTGAGAGCGATTGAAGCAGATATCGACACCGATATATTCAACTAGAGAGTGTCGCCGAGCGTGAGCAATTGAACGTGACAACAACGCCGAGATTGAACCACAGATCAACTTGGATCGACTGAGATTAGGGCAGAGAGCGATTTCCTGCTCAACTGGGATTTATCTGCGGAGAGCGACGGAATATTTAGATATTTAACGAGAGAGCGACGTGGCCTCATTGATGGAATCACGGAGATCGTAAAGAACCCTAAACCAGAGATCGTTATCGAGTGTTAGAGAGAGATAGAGAGAGTTGGAGAGCTGAGAGTTCGGTTGATCGTGGAGAGTGGGAGTCTGGGAGAACGTGTTAATTATTTTTTTTTGAATATGAGAGAGAACGTGTAATTAATTAATGCAATAAGGGTATAATATTAATTGTTAGAGGCGTTAAAACATTAATATGGGTTACTCAACAGTTTTTTCATTGAAATGGGCTTTAAAATCCTTATTTTTGAGTAAATGTTTATTTTCCCAACAAAGTATATATATATATAAATATAATTATATATATTTTACGTTTATTTTATTCATGATTTTTTAATTATATATTTTTGTTCACTGTTATTATAGTGTACAACATGGACAAGAGTTGGATGCAATTAGGGAGGGGATCCCTAGTTTATATGAGAGGCATTTTTGATTTTCTTGAGTTCATGCGTCTACATAGTCCTCCAGACAACGTTATTCACATATGTCCATGCAACAAATGTCTCAATCGGAAAACAGTAACATATGAAGACATGTATTCTCACTTGGCACTAAACGGTATTTGTCCTAGTTATATCACATGGACATGGCACGGTGAAAATCAAGTTCAAATGACTACACTTGCAGAAATTCAAGCACAACATAATCAGCAGGCAGGATCTTCCAATGCTAGTTACGGGGACCTTGCTGTGATGAACCTCTTAAACGATGCCTTCTCGTTCACCGCCTTAAGATATCAGCAAAATGTTGTTTATGACAACGCCCCTGACACCTTCCCTAATGTCACCCACGTTGACCATATCAGTGATTATGATAAGTACAACAGGCTTGTACGGGAAGTACAAACCTCATCGTATCCTGGTAGTGAGCATACTGTGTTGGGTACCGTCATGGAGCACATGCAGATAAAAAACAAGCGGGGAAAGACTAACATATGTTTTGATGACGATATTGCACTTATGAAGAAAGTGCTTCCCAAAGGTAACAGTTGTCCGGCAAATTTCGACCAGGTAAAAAGGATGTTGGCTGACCTCGGTCTTGATCACCAGAAGATAGACGCATGCGTCAATAACTGCATCTTGTATTACAAAGACAACAAGGATGAAGTTGAGTGCCCACACTGCTACGAGCCAAGGTATTCAGCAGAAAAACCGGCCCATTCCTAGGAAGGTTCTTCGTTACTTCCCGTTGGGTCCTCGTCTGCAGCGTCTGTACACGGCCAAACATATGAGATGACACCAGGCAAGGCACCAGGGAGAGGAAAGGATAGATCCGGATAATCTCACACACCCCGCAGACGGGGAGGCTTGGAAGCACTTTGACCGTTCTTTTCCTGAATTTGCTGGAGACTGTCGAAATGTCAGACTCGGACTTGCAACAGACGGATTTAATCCTACTAGAAACATGAATTTGTCTTACAGCATTTGGCATGTGGTAGTATTTCTGTACAATCTACCTCTCAACATGTGTATGAGGAATGAGTACAATTTTCTTACGCTTATGGTACCTGGGCCATATTCTCCAAGAAAGTGTTTGGATGTGTACATGAGACCATTAATTGACGAGCTAGAGGAGTTATGGGAAAATGGACTTCCTACCTTTGACAGGCATGGTCAATCTTCATTCATGATGAAAGCAACTGTTATTTGGACCATCAGTGATTTTCCAGCTTACGGGATGTTGTCTGGCCAACAAACTAAGGGGTACAAGGCTTGCCCGGTATGCATAGATGACATCAATTCTACATGTCATGCCGACAAAATTTGTTTCATGGGATCTCGTAGACATCTTGACTAGGATCACGAGTGGCGGTGGGATGCTGAGGCATTTGATGGGACTGAGGAGCATAATCCGAAACTCCTAGGGAGGTCTGGTGAGTGGATTTTGGAGAGGCTTAACCAGCACTGGTTTGGATATTTGAGCACCAGTAAAGAAGTAACGGACTTGAATCCTCCCACGCCTGATGAGTTTAAGTATTGGATGCACAAAAGTGTATTCTTTGAATTGCCTTACTGGTCGACCTTGAAAATCAGACACAACTTGGACGTCATGCACATAGAGAAGAATGTTTGTGACAACATTCTTGAAACAATTCTGAATCTCAAACATAAGAACAAGAACACCCCCAAAGCCCGTGTTGATCTTAAGATGATGGGTATACGTCCCCAGCTATGGCTAGTAGAGAACAAAAAAACCAAAAAAGCCATAATACCGAAAGCAGGCTACACAGTCCATCCTCAAAAGAAGGCGGAAGTGTTTCAGTGGTTTGGAAACGTTAAATATCCTCACGGGTATGCAGGGAATATCGCTCGATGTGTTAAGATGGGGGAAAATAAGATTAGTGGGTTGAAGACTCATGACTGTCATGTTTTGCTGCAACGTCTTCTTCCCATGGTCATTAGACCGTATTTGCAGAGTGATGTGGTTGACACGTTAGTGCCTTTGTCCAAGTTCTTTTAGAGGATATGCGCTAAAGAGCTTAAAAAGTCTGATGTTCGGTCATTGCAAGAAGACATTGTGTATATCATGTGCAAGCTAGAGAGGATCTTTCCCCCGACTTTCTTTGACATCATGATTCACCTCATGATCCACCTTCTCGAACAAGTGTTGTTTACTGGTCCGGTACAGTATACCTGGTGCTATCCAAATGAGAGGTATGCAGTCATATTTATTCTAATTAATCATCCTTTCAAATTAAGATAAATGGTATTTTAAATATTTATTGTAAGAATTGCATATTTGTTTTGCAGGCAACTGGGGGATTTTAAGGAAGAATAAAAACAAACGTTTCCCTGAAGGGTCGATCACGGCGGCATACATTCAGGCTGAGTCTGTAACTTACTGTAGCTCATATCTCAATGATGAAGACACAGTGGGGGAATCATCTGGAGCGGGTAGTAGCCAGCAATTCAAGCTATCAATTGTTTCAAACGATGTTGAACCGTATGGCAGGTTAAGTAATTCTGAAAGATTAAGTAATGATGAGATCAAAGAGGCTCATTGGTCTATCCTTCAACATTGCGAAGAAGCCGAGCGATACTTCAAGAGGCATTTGGAAATGCAATATGGTAATGAAGTCATACACAAGAGAGATTTTCCTGATTACTTCCCTATTTGGGTACGTACCTTTGTATCGATCTCTATATAGATATGATGTTACATAAATTAAATATATGTTGTTTTTTGATGTTACATAATGTAACAACGTTGCTCTTAAAATTGTTACAGATGATGCACATTCAACAGGAGTTTCCTGCTTCTTACGACCCGGAGTTGCACTTGTTGGCTGGAGGACCCCAAAGCCACAGAGTTCGTGCTGGATGTTTTGTGAACGGTGTTAAGTTTGTGACGTCAGAACGAGATGAAGGCCATGTCACCCAAAACAATGGAGTCATGGTTGAGGGTCTGGGTTTCAACTACTACGGGGTTCTTGTTAGTGTCATCGAACTAATCTACGGCAACCGTATGCCAGTCGTGTTGTTCAAGTGCAAATGGTTCAATACTGACCCAACCAGACGGAGGAGTACAATTCTGGATCGTGACTTGTTATCAGTGGACTCAAACAGTGTATGGTATGATAACGAGCTGTTTATTCTTGCCACCATGGCGAAACAAGTGTTTTATCTTGATGATCCGGCTATGGGTGAGGGTTGGAAAGTGGTGCAGGTGATGTCACATAGGAATATTTGGAGTGCAGCTACACTAGGAGGGGATGATGAGAGTGGGCCTAGTGAACCAATCACAACTGATCAACCGAATGAACCATATCAAGAGGATTCTCCACATGTAGTCCCTGATACTGAGGATATTCGTGTCAACAACCAACACATTCCGGCTATCATAGGTTACCTTCCAATTACACCATCTGAACTGATCTCGCTACAACGTCGCAACCCCAGTCATGATGACAACGGCTTCATAGATGACGAATACATAGAGGATGATGAGTATTTTGACCAAACTGAGGAGCATGATGATTCAGACGACTCAGATTATCATGAGTACGATTAGTATATATTACGATTATTGTACGATTAGTATATATTACGATTATTCGGACGACTCTGAATATCATATGTATTTTTAAATTTATAATTAACCACGTACGTACGTCAAACCATTAATTATATAATATTCATGCAAATTTCCATTGTAATTTTTAAAATTCATATATAAATATGTATGCTTTTTTAAGTAGAAGTTTACTGACCCCCAGTAGAAGTTTACTGGGGGGCAATAAACTTATACTTGGTTTACTAAGGAGTAGTAGAGTTGTTTATTAGGGTATCTGTTATGTGTTCTGGCCATGTGTTCTGGCCATGAAACTGAAAGGGAGATAATGAATTGCAAGTTTACTGACCCCGCCAGTAAACTTCTACTTGGTTTACGAGGGAGCACTAAAGTTGTTTGTTAGGGTATCTGTTGTGTGTTGTGGCCATGAAATTGAAATAGAGATAATGAATTGCAAGTTTACTGACCCCCAGTACAAGTTTACTGGGGGACAGTAAACTTCTACTTGGCTTAATGAGTTTACTGACCCACAATAGCTTATTCCTTGTTTATTATGCAACCAGTAAACTTTATTATGGAAATGTTGAGCTGCATGTTTTGTTTATTAATTGATGTATTTTAAATGCAGAATGACATGGTTGATGAGGTCAATAAACAAAATGATGCATTTAAGGAACAACATCCTGACGCGACAGAGGAGGAGATTATGGAAAGTGTTCAGTCCCAACAATTGAGGTGTTGGGTAAGGTGCTCAAAACTCAGAAAGGAAAGGAGATCAGAGGGATGGGACGAGGAGGCGAGTGAGACTTTAGCCTTTATTCAAATGGTTCCACTTCACGTAGTCGTCCTCCTAGAGTTGATGAGTAGCAACTCCAAGAGGTGCAAGAGCGCTATGAGCAGAGACTAAAGGAATCAGAGGAGCGTGCCCAGCAGCAATTCCAAGAGGTCCAGCAGCATGCCCAACAACAATTCCAAGAGGTCCAGCAGCGTGTCCTGCATGCCGAGTCTATGTATAGTGCTATGCAGTCCCAAGTTGCAGCCATATAGCCGGATTACAACTTTACTGACGACTTTTCTGTTGCCTAAGAACGACGCAGTATTCGTCGGCAAACATATATACCGACGTAGTTCCATCGGGTAAGAAGAATTTTGTATTCGTCGGGTAAGAATATTTCCGACAAAATATTTTCGTCAACAAAGAAATTTATCGACGAATGAGTTTGTCGACAAGGCATGTCAGAGTTCGTCGGGTTGGATGGTTCTTAGTCGACGAAAAATTTCAGTTCCGTCGTGTAAGTGTCTACGTCACGACACTTACGCGACGGAACTTAAACGACGGATAATTCGTCTCTTAGGATCTGAGACGACGAATATTTCTTCTTAAGCGACGGGTTTATTCCGTCGCCTAGGACGAGATTTCCTGTAGTGCCCATACAATACGATTGAAGCTAGAACGCATTTGCGGATAAATCAGACTCATCAAAATCAACCTCCATTATTAAACCGAAAGGAAAAGAGGAAAGCAAAGAGACACAAACTCAAAGACGAGATCGAGTGAAAGAGCCATATATTGCTGAGTTTCTTAAATTCCGATTATTTCACTTGCCGTTCTCCTTGATAGAAGAATCCTGTTTTCTTGATTCTGATTGAGTTTAGAGCATAATCGATATCCATTGATCTTAACAAGCTCAAAAAAGATTTCAGGGTGGCCGGGTAAACAAGAGAGGAAAATAAATTAGGGTTTTACTGGAGGAAGAGAGAACGTTAGTACTATATATGTTTTTTGATAAATATTCTGATTTTGGAAATGGTCCTTCAATCATATGGGTTAGGATACTTTTGTGCATGTTTATTCGTTACTATCTTTTTTTTGTTACATACTGTATGTATATATAACAACAATGATTAACCTCTCTCCATTCTGCCCGGCGGAAGAAACGTTCGCAGGAGATGATGAAGAAAATCAACTCGTAAATATAATCGTCCAACTCCATTTGTATATAGTATTTAGTCTTGATCAGCCTGCACAAATTGATGACGAATATGATTATCTAATTTTGCAGCGGGCCCAATGAATTGGCTAACAAGAGATATAAGTTTTATTTGAAGGAGATGAAGACTTGTAATTTTTATTCGAAGCCATCGATGGAAGCACTGAAATTTCAGTCACAAAATGCCGATTTGTCGGAGACACTGGTGAAGGTAGAAACTTGAGGGATTACCCAATTCATATTGGAGGGGATGAGAACTGGGTTGATTACAAAAAAAAAAAAGGATCAGGGATGCACATGTTCAATATTTTCTTAAGGTGAGATCGATCAATTCTGTCTAGCTAAATTAACTACCAGTTTTGATTGTGGTGAAAGAGCCACACATGTTGCTTTGCAGGTATAAGATTCTGCTCTAATTCCATTCTATCTCTACTTTTGCAACCAAGTAATTTTTCTATTCAAACTCAAACCTCATTCGGGGCATTCAACTAAGCTTGCATATTGCACATTGCTTGAATTCCCCCATATTGAAGTTCATGATCTCCATTTGCATGGTGTATCTAAGAGGTTTATATATCTTTATTCTTGCAATTGGGAAAAATAAAAATAAAGAAAAGCCTAGGAAGAACGTATGTTATCTTTACTTATATGGATGTTTCCATGACAAGTTTGAATCTTGCAGGTGGTAATGGCTATGTAAATGAATATTCTACTGGCCGTCTCCTTTGAGATGCCAGGGACTAGTGAGGTCAGAAGGATGATTCAATGGCAGTTCCATCTTGGTTGATCTTAAGTAGATCTTCAACTGGTGACAAATGAGAAATCTATTTTTCCTTGTTACTTTCTCAGAATCATGCTTCTCTGAAGACTCTGTTCCATGCTACAATATAGAAGAGCACCTTGTTTGGTAGGTGCAGAAGCTGAAAGATCACGTATTTCTCTGTTTTCCTCTACAATCTACACAGTACTAGTTCATATGTTTTCATATACATGATTTTGCAGAAAAAGATTTTATAACAATATTTTCGTCCAACTGGTTTATCAGAATTTGAAGTACCTATATGTTTTTTTTTAATGCCAATATCCATCTGAATGTTGGAATGAAACAGGTTAGAACAAATGTACGCGCATATCTTATCTTTATATATATTAAGCGAAGCGGGGGAGAATACTGTTCACGTGAACAGTAACCTGCACCTGACTGTTTTATCCCTCAGCTCTTTCATTTATTTCAGACACACGTGTAAACAAAACCTCATCTCACCACCGCTCCACAGTCAGATTCCATTGAGAAGACTGAGACCAAGATCGAAAGAAAGAAGAGAACTGAACAGCGAAAGAACCCCCCAATTGCGCTGTGAGCCAGAACCCTAAGCTTCCACACCAAACCCCTATCCTCGACCCGTTTCTCAAACCCGACCGGAATCATAACCGGAGCTCCAGCTTCTTGACGACTGCCCAACACCCAAATAAAACACAGCCCGGAATTCTCTATCCCACGCGCCAAATCATGCATGGAGTCTCGACTCAGTGTCACCTCCGTCCCCAGTAATTGCAGCCGTTCTTGCTTTTATCGAAATCCAAATTGAGGTTCTTCAAATCTTTGATTCAAGCAGGTTAGTGATCAGAGATATCCGAATTATGGTGTATAATGTGATAGGTTTTTCGATCAAAAGTCCGGAGAGACGGAGGAGATAGCAAAGGAAGAAGGAGAGGAACTGGACTGTCAGTCCGGGTAGTCTGTCTAATAAGGTAAACAAATTCGATTTCTTGGTCTTTGATTGTGGGGCTCTTCAAAACTGAATCTTGAGTTTCCCAAATGGTGATTTTTGATTATTGGTCAGGTAGATTGATTCAGAGATGCAGTTTTGATCGTATCCTGCCCTCAAATCTAGAACCCAGATAAATAAAAATCTACAACTGTTATAGCAACTATTGATACAGCGAGCAAGTGAAATTGGAGAAAAAGCTGTTGGACTTAGAAGTAGTGGTTAAATCAGTGGTCTTTGTAATTAAGTGGTTTTGATCATTGACGTAGTATTGTTCTTTAGATAAAGGCTGAAAGCAATTAGTGTAAAGCCACCTTCGATTTTCAGTGTACTGATAAAGTAGCTTCAGGCCAACGTTTTGATAATGTTGCCACATCTTGATATACTTCTATTAGGTGGGAATTATGGGATTAGTAGATGTTCTGTTAAAATTTCTATTAGGTGGGAATTATGGGATTAGTAGATATTGTGTTAATACTTGCATTCTAATTTACGTGTGCCATCCAAATCATTATGTTCTAGGAAGAAACAAAGCTTTTAACTGATTTCTTCTCTCATGTTTCCTGTATTTTGTGATGTGTATCTTTAAATTGTGTTTTTTCTTCTTTTCTTTAGTTTATGCTTTCTCTATCAAACGCTCTTCCTAACAACACTAATCTCCAGTTACTTGGTTTGCATATAATTTTCGAATGTGGGACTGTTGGGCTTAAAACGTCTTGGTTAGTTCTCCACTTCTACTGCATGTAGTTCTCTGTTGGCAAGATTTCAATCAGTATCAATTCAAGTCTATTTAGATCTGCTTTTCAATTTTCACTTTACCCATGAACCACCATTTTTTTCTCTCTTGCATCTGCGATGATCTATTTCTATTTTTTTTCAAATATCTGCGATGATCTATTTCTATTTTTGTTTCAAATTAAAAAGATAAAATCATAAAGTTGCAAAATCAGCAACATTTTACTCAAGCTGGTAAGAATTGTTCCAAGATTTTTGTTCTTATCTGCAAATTCGTATTGTTCTTTGTATAATCATACATGTCATACAAGTATAAAAGCAAATTCATATTCCTTTGCTTTTACTATTATTTTCTGCTCACTTTTCTAACTTTTGTGACCTTTTTGCTTCTTTGTGTTCTTTCTTACATGTGACATGTTGCCTGTGACTTACAACTTAACATTTACAAATTTGGCCTCTTTTACAAATTTGGTGCTTCCATGTTTCGTTTTAATTTTCTTTTCCTGCTCTTTAGGTCTTGACTTTTTCTTCATCCCTATTCTGTTTTTGTATGCAGTGCTGCATCTAATTCAAATCTTTAAATTGTGGAACATGTGTGCGGAGAAGAAATTGGTAGATGCAGAGAATTAACTTTGCAGTATAACTGTACAAGACATTATATTATTGCCGCCCAGCATCCGGGAGCAAGCATTAGAACATGTACTTAAATGCATCCTCCTTTGTTATATTCTTTTACTTTGTACATAAATGTGTTGTGTGCATGCTTAAATTCTCAAAATTTATCGTCTTTTAAGATTAATACATATGAATAACGGAAATAAAGATCCCGCAGCAAAGTGCAAAAAAGGCTAATGATGAAGAAAAAGTTGGCTGCTAGAATTATGATGGTGCATGTGTTGTGTCACTATTGATATTGCAAAAACTTAGTGAACACGTTATTGTTTGGGGTGGCGGAAGGAAGATATGTGAAGAGAAGTGGTAGGCTATACAGAAGAGAAGTGATTGCCTCTGTTTAGATTCAGAGACAGTGTTTTGGAGATTCCATCTTCGTTTTAGATTTTCGGTTTTATATATTATTTTTTATTGTTGAGCATTTAAGTCAGATTATCAACTTATTTGCATCGTCTGCTCAATTTTATTGTGTAGATAGATAGGAAGAAGGCGGACTGAAAAGAAAAAAAAGGATAGATCTAGAATATTGGTCGACTTTCAGTTTGTTTTGGAATGGGTGATTCAGAAGAGGTATGTCTCTGATTTTTTATTTTTTATTTTTTTTTTATTATTATTTTTTTTTAGAAAATGAAGCTTGGGTTCATTTATTTAATTAATTTTCAATCAGTCTTAAGTTCTGGAATTTACTTCATTTGTGAGATATAGCTACACATATTCACTAATTGAGATAATAGGTAAGCAAATAGAGAAGCCTTTGTTAAATGAGTTAGAGAAATCAGAGCCATAGATCTCAATTGAACTCCCTTTTGATCTAGAATGCTGAAAGCACGAATTGACTGTTGTACCCTTTGATGTTGTTTTGCCATCCGTGCTATTCTATCGTTGACGCACCGCTTCATTCATTTTCCAAAACTATAGTGGAAGAGAGAGAGGCATCGAAGAAGAAAAAAACACTGAATCGGAGAGAGGTAGTGGAAACTGAAAAGAGTGTTCCTCTTCAGGCGTCGGAGTTTCAGCAAGTGCATGAGCTTTGTCTCTCAGGTAAGGAATCGCATCCCCTTTTTTCTTTTTGGTTTCTTCATTAGTTTTAGTGTTTATTTTTGCATATCAGTGTTTTGTTAATGGTTTGTTGTTGCATTTCTCTGATGGTTATTGGAGATTGATTCACCTCAATTACTCATTGCATTAGTTTTTTGCAATTTGATTATTGATCACTATCCCCAGATTAGTGTTCTTGAGCAAGTGAGGCTTTTACATATTAATCAGAAAGGTAGGTTTTTGTGCATCTCTTCCTTGGATGTTGTAGCTTTTGTGTTACACGTGTGATTCTTAATCTGATTGCTATCCTTGATCATTTGCATTAAATGTGCCCGTCTGTAGGAATTGAGGCTTGCAGCAATTTAACTCTATATCATGTTTGTGTTTTTTTTTAGATGGTATCTGAAATATTGGATTTAATTATTCATTTCTGGATAAAATTTCTCCAAGTAACTACATTTCTGCTTTTGGGTTTATTTTTCAGGTTGTGTTGTTGCTTTGCGACCTGGGCTGCAATTTCTCACTTTTCCCTATTGGTAGGGTGCTGCAATTTGATGGGTTTAGTTGTGTTTGGCCATTTTCAATATATTGCTTCTCAATCTGAATATTGATATCTGAGTTTTTATACAGTTGGTATACTCTGCTTGAAAAATGACTTTTTGTTCAGAAAATGAAGCTTTGGGTTTATTTGTATTTATTCTTGGTTGTGAAATTTGTTGCTGTGTGAGACAGAGAGTTTTTGCGGGTCTTTTTGATGAGGTGTTGTGGCTGTAAGATTAGTGGCTAAATTATTTTTGTTATCGGCTCAGATTTGACAGTGATTGGGGAAGAATATTGACGCTTTTGTTGATTCCTCGGTAGAGATGGTTCCCCTCTCGCCAACTTTTTCCTTTTTTTTCCCTTTGTGATTTCTCCACAAAACCTTTGTTCAATTCTTTACAGATCATCCATTTTCAGAGGTCACATTTCATATACCAATCACACATTAGTTATATGTTCTCCTTTGTTACAAGGAAAGCCAAAATACCCAATCAATATGTGAGGTAGCTGTGTTGTGCAATCGTGTTCTTCCTCGGTTCTATTGAATACAAAATTACAAATAGTCTATGAAGGTGTTGGTGTAAAAGAATCATGAACAGCAAGAGCATCTTCATGAGACACAACATCCATCTCTAGCATGTAAAGATTCGAGATATAGCAACCATTTGTACAATGTCTATACAAAAAACAGGTTTTTGGGTATGTCTCGAAGCTGTTTGACAAAAGTTCTGGACCATGTCCGTATATGCTCTCATTTTTGGGTCTGCCTACTGGACAGGACAATAGAGAAACCATTTCAGCTTTGGGATATAGCCATGCACGCGCTAGCTAGTATATAATTAATCTTTGAGAGTTTGAAAGAAGATATTGTTCAGTTCAGAGGACCATGTTCGGGGATGACATAACTTCATGGAGTAGCCTAGACGTTGGTCTATTCAGGACTCATCACCAAAAGAACAGATTTCTCAAGCATGCTTTAATCCAACAGAAACTATGGCAAATAGGCAATAACATGACAGTAAATTCCCTTCTTAAGATCACAAGAATCCTACATGCTGCAATGCTGCATTTAGTACACCTTCATGGAATAGTTTCTTTCCTCATGGCAAAAGTGCTTCCTCATTCAAACTTAAGTGCATCCACAAAGGCACTCAAAACACACAATGGGCCAAAGACTTTGTCCCATGTTCAGTCATTCCCGCTGCTCTAACACTAATAATTTTAAAGAAACCAAAGAAAAGAAGACTGCACAAGAATATCAGCCTGAATCTCTTTTAGCATGATACACTAGTCATAGTAGTCGTAATCGTCTTGTCGCCGTACCTGTCGTGGTTGCTCATAGTAATAATCCTGTTGTTGCTGTACCTGACGTGGCTGTCCATAGTGGTTATAATCCTGTCGTTGCTGTACGTGCCGTGGCTGTTCACGTCTAACAGGTTGTCCATGTCGTGGCTGTTCATAGTAGTTATAATCCTGTTGTTGCTGTACGTGTCGTGGCTGTTCATGTCTAACAGGCTGTCCATGTCGTGCCTGATCATGTATAACAGGCTGTCCATGTCGTTGCTGCTGATGTATATTGGGCTGCAGTTGCACACGTCCAGGCTGTCCTTGTCGTGGCTGTTCATGTATGGCATGCTGTACTTGTTGGGGCATAATGGGTAGTTGCACTTGAAATCTTTGTGGTTGTTCATGTCTAATGGGCTGTCCTTGTCGTTCGTGATCGTGTCTGATGGGCTGCTGCACTTGTTGCGGCACTTGCCGTGGTTGCTCACGTATAATGGGCCGGACTTGTTGTGGCTCTTCACGTATGATGTTGTGCAAATCCCAGATTGGGCAGGAACATGTTGGTTTCTTGTTCTTCCATTCAGCCCCACAAGTATAGCAGAACTCATATCCACATCTACAAAGACAATGCAAGTACGGGAAAAACCACAAGAATTAGTTACTTGGTATAAAGTTGAAAGTGCAGGCGGCAGCAGCAAATACATAAACACTTGAACAATTTTCTTATCTTGTAGGGTACTCATTTCGTTTCTTAGATAAAAGTCAAAAGAAGAAAAATGTGCTGCAGCAATCAAGAAAATATATAATTACTAGAGGCAAAGAGCACAAAAGTTAGATGGGGTACACGTGATTGTATAGATATATAATCAGGATACAACAAAACCAAAAATCAGAATGTCAACATGATTGGGTGGTGACCCTGTACTCATATATAATAACTCAGGAAGTTTTTTGCTACATTCATTAGCTATATCCACTCTTGCACTCAAGTTGTTAATATAAGCTACCTAGATCATCTTGCTATAATTGGGTGTATATGGAATTTGATTGCTTTACTGAACAGTGAACACATATGAGTACTAGTTTTAAGGCTTCACCGAAGATGACAATAATAAGTCAATAATATAGAGATAAGAAAAAGACAAAAGTCAAGTCAAAAATTAGGAGAGAAGGGGAGGTTAGTAAATCACCTGCAAGTAATGTGGTAACAACCTTCTGCAAGTTCAACCATATTCTTGCACTTAACACACTGGCGCCAGTGTTTCTTTGTAGCCAAGGATTTCAGCAACTGATCTTCTCGACGGGGATAGGGATTTGATCTTTTGTAATCATAGCAAGTCATATTGGAATGCCAAGGGACCTTGCAATTGATACAAAAATAGGAATGACATTTCATGCATCTTCTGGCTCCAGATTGTTCAGCACCAGCATAAAAGTTGCTTGTATATTGTAAGACTTCCGATTTGGACATCAATGCAGAACACCTGGGATTTGGGCAATAAACTTTCTCTGTGACAGGAATAGAAGATTCCTTGATTCTTTGGCTCATAACCTCAACTAATTTAGGTGCCAAGAATTGTGTGCAACTGTCAATACTGACCTCAGTATTACAGCCTTCATGAGGGCACTGTGCCACCTGCCCATTAAGCAACTTAACTTCTACATGCTGTTTCATACAAGAAAAGCAGTACATGTGCAGACAACCATCAATCGAAAACATTTGACCAACATTAGTGTCCTCAAAACAAATTACGCAAGTCTCCTTCAAAGATTTTCCATTGCTAGTTTCCGCAGGCCAGGTGATTTGAGAAACTATAGCCTCTCTTGCAAATTGAAAGGCAAATTTAATGTCACTACGTGCCACAAGAGAAGGACTGCAATATTCAAATTTTCTTCGTATAAGTCCCAGTTGATTGACTAATGTGGCAATCTTGCTGTTCCCAGGAACCACTCTGCCTGTAACCTGAAATTATGAGAAATAACTCCTTTATATCAGCGACATGAAAGAAGAGTTTTAGTTTCTTAGCTTTTAATCAGAAACAAGAAGTTTAAAATATCATGTGTATCCTGTGGAATAGAAATAGCACGCACGCGCGCGCGCACACACACATATTCATACTGCAATGACAGAACAATACATCCTGAACTTAATAAACTTCCAACAACATGATAGTACACCTTAATGACTGCAGCATTGCTAAGAGTGAAATTTGAAATTCTACTCCATATTTACTGCTGAAAGTGAAATTTGAAATTCTACCCTATATTTAGTTATTTACTAGTAATAAGGGGCAGCAAACTCAAAAATGTTTAGCTGAGCAATTTTGAAATTTTGTTAATAGTTTTATTAAGATAATTATTGACTCCCAAAAATTTTAAGTTGTATGCAGAGGACCTTACAGCCTCTGCACAAAACTAACTTAAATCAGTAAATGGCATAATACCAAATAACAGAAGCCAACCACAAAACAACCAAAAACCAAGAAAGAAGACCAGACTGATGTTATTCGTGTTGTCACACTTCTCATAGCTGTCCTCTGGAATTGTGTTTTCCCTACATAACTTATCAAACTTCTAAACCAACCAAAAACACATTTACTTCCCCTGGCCAAGCCACCAAAGATTGTAACAAGAACTACAGAGCAGCAATCAAACAGAAATTAAACCTAAAATTCTCAAAAAAGAAAGAAAAATTCCATGTGAATTAGTAAACATCTAATTAGCCAGAAAAATAAGAACACACAATGACAGAAAAAGATTGACATTTTTCAAGACGTATGATGCTAGAACTCTCATATTGGTAAAAATGTAGTCGCCACAGAATAAAAAGATGACATCTTTGGCTCATAATGAGGGCTTTGTTCCACTACAAAACCCACTTTCCAAATCCACATCTAAGCCTACCAATTACACAAGTTTACCACATCCTAACCAAACCAAAATTAACAAAGATTAGAAAACCAAGGAAGTTATATTCAATATCGACACCGAAAAATAATAAACAAACAATTAGCTAGCAAAACAAGAACACAGAATAAAACAAAGAGCTTTACTTGTTGCTAAAAACTCACATATTGGTAAAGCATATAACCATCACAGAAAAAAGTCACATTTTTCAACTCGAGAGTGAGAGCAGTCTCAAGCCCTTCAATGAGAGCCTGAAGCTCCACAGCCTCATTGCTCCTCACCACACCACCATCAAACGCCTCCAGATTCTTCCTCGCCTCGAAAATCAGATTATCTCTCGGGTCACAAATCGCAACCCCAGCCCCAGCCACCACCACCTTCGAATCCCTAACCACCTCTTCCCCGACTAAACCCTTACAATACAGCCTCAAACACTCACTCTCCAGCGCCGACGACGACGAAGCGCCGTCGCCGCAGTACGGCTTCTCGTAGTGATCGCCGTACTTGCTCCAATAGTCCTCCGGGACGCTGCGGACCTCGGCGGCGAAATTCTGGTCGTGAATTCGCCGGTCGAGGTCTTTTTTGGCCTTGCGGATTTCGAAGAGGGACCGCTCGTAGTCTTCGTATTCCTGCGCGAATTTCTCGATGTCTTCGAGCATCAGCGCGGCGGCGAGGTCGAGAACGTCGTCGTATTCGTCGTGGATGGGCGGCGGAGGAGGGGGAGGAGGAGGGAGGGAAGAGGAGGAGGAGGGGTGGTGAGAGAGGGAGGCGGTCATGGCTTCCTGCATTTGGAGAGAGAAGGCGATGTCGAGGTCGGAGTCTAGGGTTTTGGCGGCCATGAGTTCTCGGCGTTGCTCCGAGAGAATGGTGTGGTGGTCGTTTGTGTACGCCGGGGTCGCCGCCATGGTTTAGAGAGAGAGAGGTTTCGGGAGAGTGAGAGAGAGGTTTGTGCTAGAGTGAGAGAGAGGTTAGGGAATATTTCCAAAAATTAAAATAAAAAAAGAGAGCGCAAGACCGTTTAGTTTAGTATGAGGTCGTGAGTCTAATATTTTTGTTTTTAAAAAAAAAAAAAAAAAAAAAAAAAAAGTAATGAACCGCGAGGGAAGAGTTAGTCTAGTGGAAACATGTTATGCTATAAGCTTCATTCATATATTGTCTACAGTTTTGCTACAAATAAAGGAACTTTCATTCCCGTAGTATAATTGTTCTCTTGATCAATCTAATCCGACAATAGAAATGGTAATCCTCCTGATCATTGTGGTACTGTTGCGATCATCCCAGATTGCGCAGGAACATGTTGGTTTCTTGTTCTTCTCAGCTCACAAGTACAGCAGAACGAATTGGTATGATTAACATTACCACATCGGTTCCAAAATAGTGAATTTTGGAATTCGCAGATATAGATGCTTTAAAACAGTTGCCACAAAAAGAGAAATCAGCAAAATGCAAGTCTAAATCAGAACTTGGAAACAGGTGAACCAACTGATTTCGCCAAATTTCAGTTTGTTTAGGATTGGACATTGCAGCTTCAACGTACAAAACTAAGTTAGCAGACTCCAATAGACTTCAGTTTCTTTTTTAGAACTGACTTCATTTTCATCGTCAGAATGATAAGCAAGGTTTTTTGTTTTTTTTTTTTTTTTTCAGCGAAAGCAAAGATATAAAGATGTTCCCTCTTCATGTGATTTATTGCATACTGGATGTTCAAATATTGAGAATCGATAGAAAAAATCTGTTAGTTGCTCAACTTCCCTCTCTGGTAGTTCCTACCGTTATGTTCCACTTCTAGCTTCCTATCAGTGTCATGTACACATTATACAACATTTTGTACTTGAATGCAGATGCATTAACCTCTTACTGATGACATCGACAAACTCTCACTTTCATTTCCCATTACAATATCATACATTTCCTTTGAAGAGGACATACATAAAACCTACTAATGTATCCACAGTTAATAAAAACAGGGGCATTTATCACCTCGTGAACATCCTAACAAAAACTGAGCCATGTTACAACTTATGTTCATCTACCCCATTTCCGCAACACAAATCCAAAAGAAGGAAGCAAAAGCTGACTGACTAGTAGCATAACCATGATCATACGAATCTGACAAAAGTTGGCTAATCCTGATCATCGTCATGGTCGTACCTGTCGTGGCTGTTCATTTTGAAATAACTGTCTTTTTCCTGGTAAAACTTGTCGTGGCAGCCCAGGTACATTACGCTGCACTTGACGTGGCTGCTCATGTATAATGGGCTGCACTGGATGTGGCTGCTCATGTATTATGAAGCGCTCATCCCAGAGTGGGCAGGAACATGTTTGTTTCTTGTACTTCCATTCAGCTCCACAACTGTAGCAGAACTGATGTCCACACCTATGAAAACAAACCACAAGCATTGGTTTAGGAACAAATGTGAAATAGCAGCTTCCAGAAAAGAACAAGTGAAACTAAGGTGAGACACTGACAGGAGCCTTTTATAGGCAAAGTTTGCTAACAAGTACAGTCATAAATATGGATGTGCATATCAACCAGCATATATCAGCTCTTTCTGGTGGTTGGATGGTAATGCGGATTTCACACATAAGAACACAATCTTATAACAGTAAGATTGATAGTCGGATTCACTCTCACATTCAAGTTGTAACGAACAGCAGCTTGAGCTGACCTGAGTGTTTATGATACTTGTGTTTTCATGTTGTTTCCTCACTAACCAACCAAAAGATAATTTTTCTCTCTACAAATAAGCTAACTATCTAATAACAAAGATCATAGGACAACCAAAATATAGGTCAAATAGGATGAGAGAGAGAGAGAGTAAAGCACCTGCAAGTAATGTGGTTACAACCTTGTGCAAGTTCAACCATGTGGTTGCACTTCTTACAGTCGCCACTGCTTTTTTCTAGCCAGTGAATTTAGCAGTTGATCTTCTTTGAGGGGAAATGGTGAATTTTTGTACTCTTTGCAGCTCAATTTGTAATGCCAAGGAACCATGCATTCAAAACAAAAATAATAATGACATTTCATGCATTTCCTAGCTGCAGATTCTAAGGCACCAGCGTAAGACGTTTTTGTATATTCAAAGACCTCCTTTTTGGACATCAAGGCAGAACACTTGGGGTACGGGCAATATACTCTCTCTCTAACAGGAATAGAAGATTCCTTGATTCGCTGGCTCTTAACCGCAACAATATTAGGTGCCAAGAATTGTTCATAGCTATCGATATTCACCTCAGAATTAAACGCTTCATGTGGACACTGCGCCAACATCCCACTAAGCAACTTTACTTCCACATGTTTTTTCATACAAGAAATGCAATACCTGTGCACAACCATCGATTGAAAACATGCGAGCAACATCAGTTTCTTCCAAACAAATTGCACAAGTCTCCTTGAAACTCTTGCCACTGTGAGTTTTCACACACCAGCTGATCTGAGAAACTATAGCATCTCTTGCAAATTTAAAAGCAAACTTTATTACACTAGGTGCCACAAGAGAAGGCCTGCAAGATTCAAATTTTCTTGTAGAAGAGCAACTTGATTGACTAATGCTGCAATCTTGCTGTTCCCAGGAATCACTTCGTTTGTAACCTGTATTCATGAAGTGCAATCCGCTTACATCAGTTGCACAATAAAAGTTCTCTGTTATCCAGAGCAGGTATTATTTTATAAAATACAAACATGACATATCTATATGCGATATCTTACAGAACACAGATACACAGGACTTGCAACATTGGTGAAAGTGAATTTGAATACTAATAGCTAGCTAGAAACCAAGGACTTAAGTAGTCTTGATGCAGGGACATTTGTCAAGATATACCTGTACCAAATTCAAGTTGTCTGGAAATTGACAATACATCTTTTGCATATATAATTGGAAGTAACACCCAAAGCACTAGCAGTGCTCCAAATCAAGGAACTTATTTAACTCTCAAAATATCATCATGTTAAGAAGTTCTTCGAGTGAAAATACATTTTCCATGCATCTATTATTTACTCAACTGAACTTGAAGCTTTATTGCCGTGCAGTTCAACCAGTTAACCAATCGAATTGCTCAACCAAGAATTCAAGAACAACAAATTTGCCAATTAATTAGTAATGTCCAATTGAAATCGTTATATGGAACATCTCATACAGTCATACTCTTCCAATTTCATCGCAGTTCATTAGCCTAAACCGATGGAGCCTAAAACCAAGCATTTCATTGAAAACCATAACTAGCCCAGACAGGTAATAAGGAACAAAGGGTAAAAAAAAATTTCGACAAAGGGTAAAATTAAGACTCACATATTGGTAAAGCTCTCCCACCATAGGCCCTTCACACAGAGCCTCAGGCTCCGCAGCCTCATTGCTCATAATCTCGCCCTCAATCAACACTTCTAGATTCTTCTTCGCCTCGAAAATCAGATTATCTCTAGGATCACAGATCGCAACCCCAATCCCACCCACCGCCACCTTCACGTTCTTGATCATCTCTTCTCTGATCAAGCCCTTACAATACAATCTCAAACCCTCAGTTTTCGAAGACGACGACCCGTCCGTACAGTACGGCCTTCCGTATTCGTCTCCGTACTCACTCCAGTACTCCTCCGGCAAGTTCGAGACGTCGATCGCGAACTTCTGCTCGTGCATCCGACGGTCGAGAACCGCCTTGAGCTTCTTCACCTCCAGAACGCTGCGTTCGTGGTCCTCGTACTCCTGAGGAAACCTCTCCACGTCTTCGAGCATGAACGCTGCGGCGAGGTCCAAGACTTCGTCCTTGGGCTCGTACGGCGGCGACGGAGGCGGAGAGCGGGAAGTACTGGAGGAGGGTTGGAGAGCCAGAGAGGCGGTGAGGGCCTCCTTCATTTGAAGGTTGAAGGCCATGTCGAGGTCGGAGTCTAGGGTTTTGGCCGCCAAGAGCTCACTACGCTGCTCGGCCAGGATGGCACGGAGGTCTTCTGCGTCTCCACGATCGTCCATGATTTCTGTTTCACAGAGCAGAGTGGTATGGACTTTTTCGCCCTCCTTGGGAAATGAAGTAGAGCAAAAATAGTAGCATTAGCTTCTCAGAGAAGCAAGGGCAGAGATGGTCTTGGAAAACCAGAGTTGATTGGATTTCAACACGTAGAGACTTGTCTAATCTCACTAGCTCCAAGACTCCAACGACCATAGTAGTCATCTTTACTTTTTTTTGTCGGAAAAAACCAGTTTGCACTAAAACGACGTCACTGTGTGCTCGACGTCACTAGTTTCATAGACTAATTCGTGGTTATCAATAACAGATTACGATTAAACAACAATCAGTGTTAACAAGATTCGAACACGAATGCGAGTACACAATACCTAAAATCTTTAATAACTTGATCGATTGTTGTGGTTATTACCAGTTGTAACTTCCGCAGACATTACAATACCGGCTAGTCTGTTTTGGCAAACAATAATTGATGATAATAGCTAGTTTTTTTGTTTTTTGATACGAGATGATAATAGCTAGTTAGTACGATAGAGCTAGCGAGCTAGATACTGTGCCAAAATGCCAATATGGTTGGCCCAAGTGACTGTTCATTCTAAGAATCTAAATATAGTTGGCCAGCAATTTTGGGTGAACTGTGCCAACTCCATCTCCTGCCGTCTTTAACATGAGCTGATCAGTAACAGCTCCAGACCAGGCAAACGTATATTTACCCTCAATGCAATGCTTTACATATAGAGTTTCAGACTGAAGAAAGTCAAGAAACAAAATAAAAACCTTATAATTTAGCATCATTTGTCCTCAAGTCCTTTGAGCACCCTCCCAATATAGACTAATCTTGAATTCTTGATCCTGTTAATATAACAACGGTCATGGTAATTCCGATCATCATCATGGCCACTTATGCGGAAAGTACGTACTCCTCGTCCCAGAGTGGGCAGGAACAAGGTTTCTGATTGTCCTTCCATTCAGCTCCACAAGTGTAGCAAAATTGATATCCACATCTACAAAGACAATACAACCATGAGACAAGTCACAAGCATTAGCATAGCATAAAAGATAGATGCATTGAGAGATAACTAAAGAAATTAGGTAAGGTTCTTGAATTAGATCTGTTGATAGAGAATTAGCATCTTGATCAGACAAAACAAAAGTATAAGTCATAATGAAATCACATATCAACAACATCCACAGATTGGCTTTTGGTGACTGGGTGATAATTTCCATTTCACACAAAAACTAGAGCAGCTAGCATCCATATATATAGTTAACATAGTTACATAGGTACTTAGTTGCTCAAGTTGAGCCTGAAGGAGTGATTGCTGATTTGTTCAAAGTTTTTCTGTTTCAGTTAATAATGTCCTAGTTTCTAGGATTAACGTTAGCATTGATTCATTCAAAGTCTGTTACCATGTAGTTGTTATCATGGGCTGTATTTTCGTTTAAGCTGATAGGGTTTGTTACATTGTATGGCTATTTAAAACTAGAGTTGTTATTCAATAAAACAAGTCATTCAAACCCAGTTTTGCGTCTGAGTACTAGCTCTCTTGGTTCTCATTCCCAACAGAGCCATCCTGATTTCACTGAGCATACGTATATCTCCATACCAAACAAAAATACCCTCTTCGATAGTGCTAACTTATGAGATTGGCATGAACAGTTTATAACTTGACAGGGGTGCACCATATGAATATGTATTGGTCAAATAGAAGACTAATGTACCTGCATGTAATGTGGTAACAACCTTGTGCAAGTTCAACCATGTGGTTGCACTCAACACACTGGCGCCAGAGTTTCTTTGCAGCCAGTGACTTCAGCATTTGATGTTCTTTAGGGGGATTGTGTGATGTTTGGTACTCATCACAGGTCAATCCAAAATGCCAAGGAACCAAGCACTTGATACAAAAGTAGTAGTGTCATTTCATGCATTTTCTGGCTCCGGATTCCTCAGCACCAACATAAGTAGTTTTGGTATTTTCTAAGACCTCCTTCTTGGACATTAACGCAGAGCACTTGGGATATTGGTAATAGACTCTGTCCGTAACAGGAATAGAAGACTCTTTGATTCGTTGATTCATAACCTCAACTAGTTTAGGTGCCAAGAAGAAATTCTCATAGCTATCTATATTAACCTCAGATTCGCAGCCGTCATGAGGACAATGTGCCACCATCCCATTAAGCAACCTTGCTTCCACATGCTGTTTCATACAAGAAATGCAATACCTGTGCAGACAGCCATCGATTGAAAACATTCGAGCAACATCAGTGTCTTCATAGCATATGACACAGGTCTCCTTCAAACACTTGCCATCGCTAGCTTCTGCTTGCCAGGAGATCTGAGAAACGATAGCCTCTCTTGCAAGTTTAAATGCATACTTAATATCACCACGTGACACAAGTGAAAGTCTGCAGGATTCAAATTCTTTTTGTAGAAGAGCAGCTTGGTTGACCAGTGTTGCAATTTTGCTGTTTCCAGTAACCACTCTGTTTATAACCTACAATTTTTAAAATGTCAGTTATCTAATAAGTGGCACCAATTTAGAAGTTATAGATACAATGTTCTCTATTGAGCTAAGAAGTATACTACATATAGACAACAAGCTAAAATGAAACAAGTCGCTTTTTTTTTTTTGTCTTTTTCTGGTAAGAGCTAAAATGAAACAAGTCAAAATTGGGATTTAGGAGCAAATGCAAGAAATGGCTCGCTTCGAGTTGTTTGCTGACTTATGAAGTTAACCAAGTCAAAAAATTTCAAGTACATCCCCCTGTTCACTACCAAACCCATCAATCATTCTGTTAAATTCCATATAGTTTTTACCAACATCCCCAGTTTTCGTACAAGCCGACACTAGCTAGTAGCTACGATCATGAACATAATACAAATGCAAACCAATGATTCAAATGAAATCACGTAAAATGATGAACATCAAAGTTACCAACTAAATAGCCCCCAAAATAGTAAATGAATAATCAAAAAAGTGCTTGTGCTGAGACTTACATATTGGTAAAGCTTGCTATCATCAAAGTAAAATTCGACATTCTTCAACTTCAGAGCAAGAGCCTTATTAAGCCCTTCATTCGGCAGCCTCAAGCTCGGCAGCCTCATTGCTCAGTCTATCCCCATCAACCACAGCCTCTAGATTCTTCTTCGACTCAAAAACCACATTATCTCTACGATCACAAATCGCAACCCCAATCCCACCCACCGCCATTTTCACATTCTTCACCACTTCTTCACTAATCAAACCCTTGCAGTACACGCTCAAACACTCCGTCTCCGCAGCAGCTTTTCCCGACGACGACGCCACATCCCTAGAGAACAGCCTTTCGTTCTCCGACGAGGGATTGAGCGCCAGAGAGGCAGTCATGGCTTCTTGCATTTGGAGTTTGAAGGCCATGTCGAGGTCGGCGTCTAGGGTTTTGGCCGCCGAGAGCTCACTGCTCTGGTCTGAGAAGATGACGTGGACGTCGTTTTGGTCCGTTATGGTTTCCATGAGGGTCTGAGAGTGAGATTAAAGAGTAAGGTTTGGGAAAGACCAAGAGGCGGAGATCGAAGGTCTCTTTGGGAAAATGAGAGTCCGTTCGATTGTGCTTCCGAAATTCTAGCGATTGCTCTTCCCACTTTGATCACGAACCCATGTTTCATAGGGATACAAATTTGCTCATCACTATCCCTTCCACCGCCTAAATGCATGACACATATTCATTTTCTTTAACTCATCTAGTCATGGTTAACAATATAAATTATTTATTTAATTTAAATTTAAGAGGTTAGGCATTTACGGTTTAAGGTTTAGGGTTTAGGCTTTTAGGTTTTGAGGTTTGGGGTTTAGGGTAAAGAAAATAATTGAATAGAGATGGAAGTAGAAGACACCTAAATATATGACACATGTTCATTTTCTTTAACTCACCTAACCATTGTTAACAATATAAATTATTTATTTAATTTAAATTTGAGAGGTTGGGCATTTAGGGTTTAAGGTTTAGAGTTTAGGCCTTTAGGGTTTAGGGTTTGGGGTAAAGAAAATAATTGAATGGAGATAGACGTAGAAGATGGTGGATGGCAATACTACTGGAAAAAAGTACTTAGGAGACGAAACGTCCGTCGGTTAAGATCCGTCGCCTAGGTGTCGTGAGGAAGACACTTAGGCGATGGAACTTGAAATTCCGTCGCTTAAGTGGTTCTTAGGAGACAGAATACTTTCGTCTCCTAAGCATTTAGGCGACGGATTTTATTTTATAATAAAAAGAAATAATTATCCACTTAGGAGACGGAATAGTTGAATTCTGTCGCTAAAGGATGAAAAAAAAAAATTTTAAAAAATAAAAACGCCACCGCAAGTTTTTTATCCACTCACTCCGACCGCCCAAAATACCATCACCACCGTAGGTTTCAGAAGTCATAACTAAATATCTTGAACTTCTTCTAATCCTACATATATGTAGTAAAAACTTGCATTTATAAACTGCATATAGAAAAAATAAAGTTTACTGCCCCCCAGTAAACTTCTACTGGGGATTAGTAAACTTGCAAAAAATAACTCCCTTTCATTTTCAGGGGCATAACACACAACAGATACAAATTCTTACCCTAATAAACAACTTTATTAGCCCCTAGTGAACCCAGTGGAAGTTTACTGCCCCAGTAAACTTCTACTGGGGATCAATAAAATTCAATACAGTATCTCCTTTTCAATTTCATGTCAATTATACATAACAGATACTCATTCTTACCTTAATAAACAAATTCATTGCCCCTTAGTAAACTCAGTGAAAGTTTACTGCCCCCTAGTAAACTTCTACTCGGGGTCAGTAAACTTTAATACAATATCTTCCTTTCAATTTCATACTAATTATACACAACAGATACTCATTCTTACCCTAATAAACAAATTCATTACCCCCTAGTAAACTCAGTGAAAGTTTACTGCCCCCTAGTAACTTCTACTGGGGGTCAGTAAACTTCAATACAATATCTCATTTTCAATTTCATGCTAATTATACACAACAGATACCAATTCTTACCCTAATAAACAACTTTATTAGCCCCTAGTGAACCCAGTAGAAGTTTACTGCCCCTTAGTAAACTTCTACTAGGGGTCAATAAAATTCAATACAGTATCTCCCTTTCAATTTCATGCCAATTATACACAACAGATACTCATTCTTACTCTAATAAACAAACTCATTGCCCCCTAGTAAACTCAATGGAAGTTTACTGCTCCCCAGTAAACTTCTACTAGGGGCCAGTAAACTTCAATACAGTATCTCCCTTTCAATTTCATGCCAATTATACATAACAGATACTTATTTTCACCCTACTAAACAAATTCATTACCTCCTAGTAAACTCAGTGGAAGTTTACTACCCCCTAGTAAACTTCTACGTAAACTTCTACTAGGGGTTAGTAAACTTCAATACAATATCTCCCTTTTCAATTTCATGCTAATTATACACAACAGATACTCATTCTTACCCTAATAAACAAATTCATTGTCCTCTAGTAAACTCAGTAGAAGTTTACTGCCCCCTAGTAAACTTCTACTGGGGGTCAGTAAACTTCAATACAGTATCTCCCTTTCAATTTCATGCCAATTATACATAACAGATACTCATTTTTACCCTAATAAACAAATTCATTGTCTTTTAGTAAACTCAGTGGAAGTTTACTGCCCCCCAGTAAACTTCTACTGGGAGTCAGTAAACTTCAATACAGTATCTCCCTTTCAATTTCATGTCAATTATACACAACATATACTCATTCTTACCCTAATAAACAAATTCATTGCTCCCTAGTAAATTCAGTGGAAGTTTACTGCCTCCCAGTAAACTTCTACTAGGGGTCAGTAAACTTCAATACAGTATCTTCCTTTCAATTTCATGTCAATAATCTGCCCCAAATATACCACCACCACCACCGTACCAAATAATCATCATCATACCAATCACATCCTAACCAAAATTAAAATTAAAATCAAATTAAACAAAAACACATAAATCTATCACCAAAGCTAATTAAACTAGAAAAATTGAAGAACTTACCTTGATTTCTTACCTAGATCTGAGGCTCGGTGCAAGAGAAGGGGACGAGGAGCTTGCTGGCGGCGGGGACGGGTGAGTCGGGTCGGGTCGAGAGGGGGAGGTTGTTGGCTCCGAGGAGGGTGCGGAGGTGGCCGGGTGATGTTGAAGAGGGTCTTGACGGCGTTGAGAGTGGTGGCGTTTGTGGGGACGAAGTCGATGAGTGAGTGGCAGTTGGAGATGGAGTTGGTGGGGGTGGTGTAGTTGAAGGTGACAGCGGAGGAATGAGCGGTGAGAATGGAGAGAGAGGCCGACATGAGAGTGATGGTCTAGAGAGAGAGACAGTGAGAGAGAGAGAGAGAGGTTTAGGAGAAGATGAGTTTCCTTCTATTGATAAGGTTGGTGAGTTTGTGATTTAAAAGAATTGATATGTTTTGAAAAATTTTGGTTTGAATTTTCATGAAATTTTACACGGGAAGATGGGCGCTCAAATTTTTAGAACTTAAGCGACGGAATGTTCTATTTCCGTCGTCTAAGTAAAGAATAAATTTTTTATTTTTTATTTAAAAAAAAAAACATTCCGTCTCCTAAGTTCTACTTAGGCTACGGAATGTAGTTCCGTCTCCTAACTGATTCATATAAATTTTTTTTTTATTTTTTCAAAATGCCGTCGTCTAAGTAAAAATATTTCGTCTCCTAGATAGTACTTCAGTGACGAAATGAAATTCTGTCTCCTAAGTTGTTCTTAGAAGACGAAATCAAAATATTTCGTCTCCTAAGAACGACTTAGGAGACGAAAACTGTTTCGTCTCCTAAGTAGAAAATTCTGTCGCTTAAGTACCACTTAAGAGACGAAATTTTTTAATTCCGTCGCCTAAGTACTATTTACCAGTAGTGGGCATAGCTTCTTGGATGAAATTCTGATATGGATTGATCCCCCTTGTGCTTGATAAAATCTCCTTTTATATGATGTCATTTTCCTCGTCTCTTCAGGCTTTGGGAACTCTTTAATGACATAGCCCAAAAAGTTCAAGGAAACATGTGTTGGACTCTCAAGAGGCCCATAATGATATATTAATTTTTCCAAAATTTTGCTAAGTCATTCAGGTCTTGAAAACTCGAGCTCTTGAAAACATGTTGCAGATTCACGCGTACCCAACAGCCTATACTTAAACGGCCATATCTCCCTCTAGTAATATCGAAATCACGAACCGTAAAATTCTGTAGAAAGTAGACATCCAGTGCTTTTCATGCATATAAGGCTCACTCTCTGGTTCTTCTTGGATCACTCCAGTTAAATCCTCAAAGTTGGCTTTTTTGTCAAGACTACTTCAGTTGTCAAGATCGCAAACGACCTTCAATCCTTTTTGCTCTCTTTTTGCTTCATTTCCTCATCTTTGCTCTTCAAACCTACAAACACACTAAACTAAGTAAATGGACTAAAAACAAAGAGAACTATACACAAATATCAAGATTAAAGGGCATAAAAATATTTAAAAAAATACGAGCACATCAGGTTTCGGGTTTAGGGTTTTACGGTTTTACTTAACTATATCTAATCATGACAAAAAAATAAACCCTAAACTCAAAACCCAAAACCTGAAACCCTAAACCCCAAATCCCAAAACCCAAACCTTAAAACCCTAAACACTACACCTTAAAACCCAATACTCAATCTTACAAATTTGAATTAAATAAATAATTTTAGATTTATATTGTTAACCATGATTAGATGAGTTAAAAAAAATAAGATATGTATCATGCATCTAGGTAGGTGGGGATGAAAGTGAGGAAATAAGGTAGAAAACAAATTTGTATCATGTTTCATAAAAAATAAAAATTGATTAATTAGACTTTAGGTACGTATTTTTTAACAAGCTGAATAATTCATTAAAGAGGCAAAAACCCAAACGACAAAACACAAGGAAATCTTATGTTCTCCAGCACAAACTAAACAATGGCAGTGAGAGGAGATAACATAGCTCAAAATACAAAAGGAAGCACAGTGCTTCCCCTAGATTACATCATCATGAGGGCATGAGAAGCCCGTCACTTCTCAAAACCATAGTGAGAGAGTTTAGGTGGGTATTGCCACCCTACTATATATCCTCCTTATTCACCCTACATTTTTATTTTCAAAATTAAATTTACTTATCCCACCCATTTCATTTTCCAAAAGTATCCTTATATATATGACATATCTAATTAATAAACAGTTAATTTCTAATGAAAATCTCTCATTTGAATTTTAGTAATAAAAACCAATAACAATGTTTCCTAAGTAATAAAATCATAACCTTATTTATTTCTAAATTAGTTTCGATTTTTTGTTTATACTGATTCATTTCAAAATATTTGTATGTTATTAACTATGATGAGTGATAAACATAGATAGGGTTACGTTCATTTTCTCTCTCGCTCTGCCCCTTTCAGAGCGATTGCGAGAGGCGGAACCCTAGGCTTATAGGCGGAGGTCTTTTTTGGAGTCAGTTTGCTCGTGATTAGGAGGCAGCGAGGTGGTCTTTGGTGCGGTCTCAAAAGCACGGAGGTTGAGCCTGTGTCGCTTTTCTTTGGGGCTGACGGCGGCTTTGTGCAGTCAGAAGCTTGTTGTGTTTGGCGTGGCGTCTGTCGGCGGTCAGAGATCGGGCTCAATTGGGTTCGGTATTCGAAGTCAATGGAGGTTGTGATAGGCTTGATCAGGTAGATCTGGGCGGTTGTGTGGCTAGCTTTGGCAGCGTGTTTGTCTTGGTTGGCCAGACTTAATACATGTGTATACATATTTCTTAATTAGCGATGAATTGAGAATAGAATGATACATATGTATACATATTTCTAAGAAGTTTGAGGATTGTTATCCAATGAAATTACTTAATTGGCATGGTTATCTATTTAGGTTTATAAATTTTAATTTTACAAAATTAGTGTACTTTTGAGTAATTTTAACCTGGTTAATATAGTATTTTAATAACTAAAATATTTGTAGGGTGAACAAAGAAGATAGTAGGGTGGCAATAGCTGCACCTTTAAAGTTTTTATATAGTGTTTGACAAGCTTTCACCGTGTGTTTTTTCTTTTATTTTGAGAAAATAAAATTAAAACGTGAATCCTCTTTTACAATTATATCGAAAAAAGATTTGGAGGTTCTAAAAAAACAAGACTTCGCAAAAAAATTGACTAAACATAAGGGAGAAGAACTTTAGCTAAAGACTCCAAAAGAAAATTGGATTCTCTGAAAACATGAGAGAAGGTAACCGAGGACAAAAGACTTCGCAATAGGAAGGATTTCCTGGACAAGATATCTGAGACGTCAAGGAACAATGCTAGCATCTTAGACAACAGAGTCATGAAATTATGAACTTCTATTTCTAAGTTTAAAATTGTTCTCCATACCGTGGTGCAAGTGAACCGAAAGTTTTAACAGAGTCTCAATTAGTCATCTGATCCAGCTCGCTATGTGCAAAAAATACTTGTAGAAGTAACATGACTACCAGGCCCACAGACCAGGGAAAATACCACCCATGGCCATGATAGGTATCAACCCATTAGTCCAAGATCATCACGAGCTTGTAAAGAAAGTCATAAAACAAAGTGGTAATGGCAACCAAAATAGGACATTTGTCCCACATTGAAAGGAACAAGACGAATAAACAAAGTGGTAATGGCAGACCAGAATGGGACATTTGTCCAACATTGAAAGGAACAAGATGAATAAACACATAAAATGTTATTTAGGAAGACCTACGACCAATCAAGAGAGGTAACATGTTACTCCCTCATTTATCGTTCTTTTACCGCACATGGTTCTAACTTTACTATCAGAGAATGAACGACCGGAATTCCCGGTTACTCCCACTAACACCTACCGCAGGTTGCAGGAGAAGTCAAGGAAGTTCACAATACCGCCACATTGGCTTTACGTGATCACACAAAAACATTTAGCATCATCTGTGGGAGTCTTTATATATTTAAACCATGTGTGCCTCAATCACCGAGGAAGACGAGCAAGGTACCCTCAGGACGATATATACAACACACATTATCATTCTCCCAAGTGGTGGATGCATCAGGTAAGAATAACATAAAACAACAACGAGAGCAGACTCCAGAAGTAGTCCCGAGGGATTTGATCTGGGATGTCATAGTAGAAATAGTGGAGAAGATGCGAGTGGATATCTCATACCTATAAAGAGAAAAAAGGAAGGACCTTGAAGAAGCCATGGCACGGCAAAAGCAATTAGAGAATGAGAATGCAGTCCTAACATGCACATTAGACCGGAAAATAGTCCAAGGTGAAGCGATCAACAAGGCCTTGGCTAACGCATCCCAGCATGAGGGAGGAATGATGTTAGGTTACCCCAAAGATCTGATCGACAATCAAGAGGGAGATTGTCACCTAGCTAGGCAGGCTTTAAGGCGCCTTCCAAACAAATTTGTATTTTTAAATTATTAAATTGTTTTTATAAATTTTATTTAGGTAACGATAAATATATAAGGACTCGAAGTGTAACAAAATTGTATCGAGAAATCCAAATTTCAAATAGTCATAACTCATCAAAATTGGGTGAGAATGTTAAACATATAAAATAATAAAATAAAACAATCGTTTACTTTGTTTTAACCTAACAAATGATTGTGGTGGTGGTGCTCGATAAAGATCTAAAATTGGTGTTGCAGGAGTCACAGACAAGGAGGCTAGGGTTGGAAAATACTTCCGTCCGGACTAGTATGTACGTGTGCGTCTGAACTCTATCTTATTTACATACTTTTGCCGATGTAAATCGTAATCTTGACCGTTTAAAAGCTGGATTAACTAATGAAGATTATCTATGCGAAAAATCATTGCAAACAAAATTTATTTGCTCAGCTGATTAACAAAATTCGTTTGCGTCCGAACTAGTATGTATGTGTGCTTCTGGACTCTCTCTTATTTACATACTTTTGCCGATGTAAATCATAATCTTAACCGTTCAAAAGTTGGATTAACTAATGCAGATCATCTATGTGAAAAATCAATGTAAACAAAATTTGTTTGCTCAGTTGATTGCATTAAACAAATAGACAGTTCTGGTGAAAGTTAGCAATCTCATGATTAGCCGTCAATGTGTTTGATTCATTCAGCTAAGCAAACGATTTTTGTTTACTTTGATTTTTTGTAGAGGTGATCTTTATTAGTTAATTCAACTTTTGAGCGGTTAACATTATGATTTACATCGGTAAAATTATGTAAATAAGAAAGAATCCAAACGCACACGTACATACTAGTCGGGATGCAAGTATTTTCCGCTAAGGTTTGCCTATTTCAAAACACTAACCTTATCCCTAACCCTAATCCTTATGTTAGGACAAGGGTTATGTTAGGGCTATTGGTGGCTCTGTATATGAGTGGCATGAGAGGCTCCTCGTCCTCTGCGGTGGTGACTCCATTTCTGGTAACACTATCGACATTTACCTTTTCTTTGCCAGGAATTACGACGTCGAACCAAGCTGTGTGACTAAACATGTTCAAGTCTCTAGTGGCTCATGTGGTGCCACATCATGACCTGGTGTGTTCTCTGGCGGGTAGGGAGGTGATCATGATTCATGAATGAAGCTATCACTATGGTTTTAAACGCCGACCTACTATGGTGGCCAGTTCTTTTGGCAAAAGGAGAGCCATAGTGCTGTCCCTATTTTGGAGTCTCCAGCACTTGAGCTTTCCTTCGCTCCATTTAAATAGGGTTCTCATAGTCTCACCGGTAAAGAAGAGGAAAATGTTCAAAGTACAAACAGAAGGTTGAGGATGTTAGGCCTTGGAAGTTGGGGGTTACAACCTCGGGTCCTAAGAAAGCCAATAAAAGGAGCTTTGGGGCTCGAAGGGTGTTAGCCTTGGCTCAGGGTTCAATTTTCCGCAGGTAGTTCGGCTCCTGATTCCACTAAAGGAGTGATTGGTGAGGAGTTGGATCCTGCAAACTCTGGTTCTCTCCTGGAGGAGGCCTCCTCTGATTAGGTTAACGTTGAGTTTCCTCTAAATAATTTGGATGGTACCAACAGTTACAGTTTATTGATTATAGTGCTTATTCTAGGGTTTGCAATATTAAGATAACTTCAGCTTTTTAGGTTGTTTTTTCCTAGTTCGATTTTTACGTATTATGTTCATATTGTATTATTACATTTCCTTTCATCAATAAAATGACATTGTGTCTTGGTTCAAAAAAGAGAAAAAAAATATATAATAATTAAAACGCCTATACCGCCTAGATGCTAGTCAGCCAAAAAGCAAGCTTGGGCCGCCTAGACGTGCTGGGTGACCTAGTTTTAGGACACTGGTGAAAACTATATATGTCTTATTTGTTGAAGGAAAAATACCTTATGTGTGCCTTCGTCAAAGTAACTGACGAGAGTAGATTAAGGAATTAGTGATTAACGGATGTAACAGCTCAATTAGTTATATCAGTCATTATGTACATTATTATTATCATTAATTATCGTCATTATATACGTGTAATTACCGTTATAATCCACCTCTATATAAAGAGGGTTTCTAATGAGAATGAGTAGACGTTGTTCAATTCCATTTTTCCTGTGACACGTTATCAGCACTTTGCTCTTACTTGGAGTTGGATAGTCGAAAGAAAACCCGAGCATATATTTCCGGCCGTTGCTGCCTAGCCTATGCACAACAACCCAGTGCGCATCACCCCCAAGCCAGCGACCAATTCCATTCGTCGGCCACCCTCCACGCACACACAGTTGTCAGGACTCACCCTGAATTTCACCCTGAAACCCGAGGTAAATCTTGCGGGGACTACCTCTAAGGAAAATTTACCGAAAGTTCAGCATAACCTCGCTTGAAAATGGACAACACCCTTCCTAAAAGCACATGCAAACACTTCTAAAATTTCAAATCCAACCTTAACCACCTGGAGCCTTCATGCTCCCCAAAATCCCAACACCACCCAATTTATTAACTAATCTAGACAGATCTCATATCCAACCATTTATAGGTTCAGAGCAACTCTAATAGAGAAGAAAGGAAACAGAAAATACAAATCAATGGAAGCTATATGATTGACTATGCCTCGACTCCATGTACGCCCGACCTCAATTACACTAACCTGCAAACTGGGCATTTAAAACCGAAGGGCCCAAGGGAAAAACATTCTGGAACGTTAGAGTGAGTGGACAAAAATACATTTAATAAAAATAAACAAATAAAAAAATATTTATGTTTTCCCAATTTATTTCCAAAGGAAATCGAATGCATGCCTCAAGCGATAAAACTTTCATCTCTTAAATATCGAGCCTCTCAAACTCAATCACATAAATCAATATATATGTATGTATCTACACACGTCCATACTCCTTGTATGAATTCTTATGAAAATATAAGAAAAAAAGAAATTCATACAAGGCTACTACGCTTGCGTCTAACGCTCACATCACACTTTAATGCGGTGATACACTATGCTATTAAGGTGGACGGACCAGTGTATAAATATGTGTCCATACCTTCTATATGAATTAATCACTCATATAGGGCTACTACGCTCGCGTCTAACGCTCACGTCACACCATGATATGGTTATATACTACGCCGTCAAGGTAGACAAACACATATGGCTAGCTAACATTTATATACATACTCTCATCATAAATATATAATAACATTCACCGAAAAATCTTATTTTCGGTAACTCTCCAAAAGAAATAAAATCGCCAAAATAGAATGACGTCAAATGCTCCAAAGAGAGAAATTATTCAACCATGAACCATAGCACGCATAATATTTAAAACAAAAATCCACTCACAACTTTAGGCCGAAGCCTGACGTCAATCCGATGTCTCTTTTGCTCGAGCCTCCTCACGTCCTGTTTCCAAATATATAATTAAATTCTCAACTAAATTCAATACCTATTCAAAAATAGGCAAAATTAAATGTGAGCTAACAATAACCGCCAACCGGATTTCTAACCAATTAACCGCCAAAATCACTAATCTTTCAAAAATCCAAAACCTATTCAAAACTCAAAAAATTCTAAACTTCATACCATTAAACTCCTCTTAATATTACTCATTAAAAAACCCTGAAAAATCTCTTCACAGTGGCGGCGCCGCCGTCTGCTCCGCCGGCAGCGGCGACCGACGACCTATTCCGACGACCTCCGATGCCTACCAAATTTTAACAACATCTTCCTCTCAACCCACTCTACAACTTTCCTAACTAGCACAAACACCAATTTCAAGCCTAACTAGGTCAATCGAATGAAAACAAAGAATTGAGCCCTAGAAATTCAACTTGACATTTCTCCTTACCTAGCTCAAGAGGGAGTGCCTCCTTTTGAGGGATTGCTACACGGGAGGGGGGCTTTCAAACGAGCCAAGCGGCTCCACCTATGGCGACCGGAGGAGGGAGCTCCGACGAGAGAACCACCACTGCAGCCAAACCTTTCGGGCGAGATAACTCCCTCACGGTGGCGCTAGGGCGGCTCTCACCGGTCCAGGAAAAAGGCTGGGTCGATAGCCGACTGTTTGGGACCGGTGCAGCGGTCTACAGTGGCCGGACGGCGGCAGACTGATGACGGGAAAGTTCGACAGGGAGAGAAGGTCAGGGAAAGGAGAGAGAAGAGAAAGAGAAGAAAAAGAGAAGAAGGAATTGGGCCTCTAATCCCAAACCGGTCCACACCTTAAAACCCAACTCCAAAAATAACACCACAAAATAATACCCCAATAAAAATTACATTTTACTAACTAAAATTTATCATTTACCGTCGTCACATTTTTCTCCTACGAATAATTCCTCTGAAATAATCGTCCCTCAAAACCCCTTTAGAGACATTTACAACTATAAACTCATTGACGAAGACGGTAAAATTCTTATTAACACTAAGCTAATAACACTACCAAGACAAGCACTTTAGCCGACGAAACCTGTTAGCTTAATTCGTCGGCTAAGATCGTAGCCGACGAGCCGTTGTCGGCTATAGTGTCGTCAAGAAAGGGTCGTTGGCGATGACTTTAGCCGACGAAACTAGAAGACGTCGTCGGCTATTGTCCCAGATTTTAACCGACGAATATATTAAAATGTTTCGTCGGCCATAGTCTGAGACTTTAGCCGACGAAACATTTTAATATATTTGTTGGCTATAGTATGTAATAAAAAAAATAAAAAATAACTAAAGCCGACGAAATATAGTCTGTTTCGTCGGCTGTAGAAGGGTTTAGCCGACGAAACATTCCATAATTCGTCGGCTAAACCTTAAAAAAAATATTAAAAATATTATAACCGACAAATTATGACGTATTTCGTCGGCTATAAGTCCATTCCGGTATAAAAAAAAACCCATAATTTCTAAATTACCATTCCAAGCAAGCTGCAAAATACACCAAAACAATTCCATATAACCAACAACAAACACATAAAACTATATAATTCATCAACTACACAAAATCTAGATCGTCTAAATTAATATCCGCTTCTAGGGGCTGCTGCGGAGGTTGCGGCGGCTGGGGTAGCGGTATAGCCGGAGGCATGGGCGGAGCCGGAAGTCCTTGAAACTGGGCAGCTGTAAAGTCCTGCATGTACTGGAACATCTGCCGCTGCTGGGCTTGCTGGATGGCATATATCTCGGTAGCATAGGCTGCCTGCGCGGCATTATAGGCAACCTGAGCAGCTTGCTGTTCCCGTAGTCTCTGAACTTCCGACTCTAGCTGAGTCATCCTAGTCCTGCTGCTGGTCGAGGCTGCCTTTCATTGAAATCTTGGAGTGGTCTTCAGGACCCCCTCGCCCTTCTTTCCTAGACCCCGGCAGTTGAAGTTGTTTGCTTGAGGTGGGAAGGCTGTGCCCATGATCCTCGCCCCAACCGTCAGATCCGAAGTGTCGATCCGGGACATGGCTTCGGACATCTCTTCCTCCTGCGTGTCCGGCCATGTCTTCCTCACTATAGCACTCATCACCTCGTCACTAGCCTCCCTCATCTTCGCCTAATTGGATAGAAAAAAAATTATTAATTATCATTTTGACATATATATAAGTAAAATTTAAAATTTAAAAATGTAAGATGACTTACAATATCCTCCTGGGCGTCAGGATATGCCTTCTCGTACGTATAGACGTACCGGTTGACTTCTGAATGTTCCCTGGCCGCCTCGCCCATGAAGACAGCGAACGGTCTAGAACCGGCATGATGGTTCCTTGTGTTGCGTTGCCGGTTTTGAGCGTTCGCCTGGGAAATGGCCTTCAAAGAAAAAAATAAACTATTAGTAAAATATTTAAAAACGCACGTACTTAATGACAAATTAACTAATTAATTTTTTTAAATACCTGTTTACGAGGGTTGTTGAATTCTGATGTCAGAAGCCAACGTCACTCGTACTCCCTGTACTGGAACTCAGCAGGGGTACCAGAACGTGCGTTCCCGTGCGTAGTCTAGTGGGTCCGCAACTCGTTCTTCCACTCCTTGTACCTACAAATACAACAAAAATATTAGAAATATTATTAATATCACATACAATTTTGTGTTTTCATTAACTTCCCAACATACCTTCCCTCATGCACAACGTCTGCCCAGCTGTTCTTCAGGTGCTCGGGAACGTCAAACCACACCTGCATTTAACCGTTTATTAGTTTAGTTTTTCGAGAAATCAACAATGTAATACATAATATTATTGAGGCATTTTGTAAACTCACCGACATCGCGTTGTGGACCATGTCCTTAACCTCCTGCGGGACCTCGCCCCAGTCTGACCACAACATAGGGACTCTATCCCTAATGAGCGCTCCCACGCGGCTGGAGTACGTCCTCAACTTCCGCCTGATACTATGTGGCCATCCCCGTCAGTATCGATGACGATCCTCCTTGAGGTATTGACGGTCTTCTCGAGAGTCTTTCCTATGACGGGACCTCTCTTCTTCATTGTTGGCTTCGCTCCGACGGTGCCTATCACATAATAAACCAAATTGATTATTAAAATCGGAGACCCTTTATTATTAATTATAAGAAAACAAATCTCAGGCATACGGGGTGCAGAGACCTCCGTCTGGGTCTGAGCCCACAGCTACCTCGAGGAACGAGGGACGCCCGGCTGCCTCGATGAAGGAGTCACCTCCGGCTGCCTCTGCGCCGTCTCCAGAAGGGCCGCACGTCTGGCTGTCATGAGGCCCCAAAACGACGTTTGAGGGTTGCTAGTGGTTCCTTCAGACGATTCTGATCTAAAATTACCGCTCATCCTGTTTAAAATATTAATTTGAATCAAGGCTAAGGCATGGGCAGATACACTCATTCAATGTTGCTCGTTAATTCAAGGTTGAGGCAACATTGAAAAAGTAAACGAGTTCCATATTATCCTTCTCAAATCTAAGGCTCTAGATTATTTTGTCTTTATTCTATAAAAAATATTGTTGAAACCATTTTTTTTCATTATGTTCATGCTTAAATTTAAACACTTAATATAATGTGAAATATATATATTTTTGAAATTATCTTGTTCAAAAATATGAATTCAATTAATCTCCTAAACATAAATTAATCATAAAAATGTAACGTCTTTAGCCAACAAAATTCATGATCATAACAGTAAAATGAGAGATTATATAGTAACAAAAAATAGAAGTGAAAATCAATTCGAAATCAAAAGTAAAAAAGAAGAAAAACACTAACCTTGGAGGCACACCGGGAGTTGGAGAATTTGGGAGAGGGAGAGGGAGACCAAGAGAGGGAGAGGAGGCGGAGGAGGCAGCCGGGAGACCGGGAGAGGGAGAGGACGACCGGGAGACCAGGAGAGGGAGGCGGAGGATGCGGAGGAGGCTAGGGTTTTGAAACGTGCTATGGACGCTGTCGAACGCTGAGTCTTCGTCTGTATACTGTGTAACTTTAGCCGACGAAATTTTTACTTCATCGGCTAAACTTTGAAATTCTTCGGCTAAACCTTTGAAATTCGTCGGCTAACCTTTGAAATTTGTCGGCTAAACCTTTGAAATTCGTCGTCTTATCTTTGAACTTCGTCGGCTAACCTTTGAAAATCGTCGGCTAAAGTACTTTTATACATTCGGCACCTTGTGATTGTGATGATCAAACTTGAGAAACGAAAATCCTACCGTCAGATCTGACCATCATGATAAAATACATGTGTAAGAAAAAATTCAACTTGATCCGACAATGTTAAGGGCTCGATCCGGACGGTCAATCCCGTAAGTCAAACCCTTAAACGCACGGAAAAGGTCATTGAACCGTCTAAATTACGTATTTTGCCCAGACCTTCAACTAAAAATAGTTTCAAAATGGTGAGACCTAACAAGTCATATAAAAATTTTACAGAAAATAACCACCGAAGATAGGGCTACCCATAGGGATAAAGAATAGAAAATTGCATTCACCGTAACTTTCGGCACCGAGACTTTACCGGAATACCATGATTTTTCAACCGTAGACGTATTTCACCATTTTGGTCATATCTTATTTCATGACTTTTTTGCGTTTGAAGGTTCTACGTATAGTTTGTTTTTGAAACGGAACATTTACTTAAACACTTGGTAAACAAATTATACAACATTAGTAGGCATGTTGTGATTGTGATGATCAAACTTGAGAAACGAAAATCCGACCGTCAGATCTGACCATCATGATAAAATACATGCCTAGGAAAAAATTCAACTTGATCCGACAAGGTTAAGGGCTCGATCCGGACGGTCAATCACGTAAGTCAAACCCCTAAACGCACGGAAAAGGCTATTGGACCGTCTAAATTACGTATTTTGCCCGGACCTTCAACTGAAAATAGTTTCAAACCGATGAGACGCAACAAGTCGTATAAAAATTTTAAGGTTTAGGGTTTAGGGTTAAGCCGACGAAATATTAGGGTATTCATCGGCTAAGGTTTAGGGTTTAGCCGACGAAATATTAAGGGTATTCGTCGGCTAACCGAATCAAAGCCAACGAATTATGTCTTATTTCGTCGGCTAAGATGATTTAAGCCGACGAATTATGGTATATTTCGTCGGCTAAGATGGTTTAAGCCGACGAATTATGGTATATTTCGTCGGCTAAAATATAAAAAATACATTAAAAAAACAGAAGGTTTAAACCATACTAACTTCTTGTTCATATATCACCAAAATTCATATAAAATAACAGAAATATGAATTCAACATATGTAAACTATAAATGTAATACATTCTTTTTTTATTACAAATTAATTAATGTATTACGTCCTCTAAATTAAAACTAAGGCTCGTAATCAGAATCATCCGATGAGTCTTTTTCGGTGTCAGAATTAATTTTTGGTAATCTATAACTTTCCTCATCGCCAGATTCTTCGTCTGTTTCTTGATTTGGATCAACATCAATAAGTTTGGCTATTCATCACGAATTCGCACCGAACGACTCGCTTTAAAATTATTAAGGCGAACGGTAGAGGAGTTAGGAATACCTATTGCGTTGGGCTCTTGATACGCAACATCTTCTGACACGACCCGCCCCGAATTTCACCCTAAACCCGGAGTAAATCGTGCGGGGACCACCTCCAAGGAAAGATTTACCGCAAAATTCGGTACAACGTCTCTTGAAAATGGACAACCCTTCTAATAAAAACCTGCAAACACTTCTAAAGGTTCCAAATCCAACCTTAACTTCTGGAGCCTTCGTGCTCCTCAAAAACAATCATCACCAACAGGATAATAAACATTATCTAAGATAATATACATCATCCGTCAAATATTCTAAAATATAAACAAGCCTTCACCCACAACTAAAAATATATACATTAAACCCAAGTATTCAGAGCTACTAGACACTAGCGGAAGCAAGAAAAGACAAGTAGGCTAAACAGGTAACCTACTGGTGAAAGGTGGTGGAAATACGGGTGACTATGCCTCGTCTCCTACGAGATCCAATCCGAACTCTGCAGACTGGGCATTTTAAAACAAAGGGCCCAAGGGAAGACATTTAATAACGTTAGAGTGAGTGGACAAAAATAATTTAATAATAAACTATTTATGCATTCCCAATTTAATTTCATAGAAAAATATACTGCATGCGGCAGCTTAAAAGTGTTCAACTCATAAACTGATAATTTCACGACTAGCACTGGCTAGTCACAAACTCAAATAAAATGGAGCCTCTCAGGCTAAACCATATATATTCATATATTCGTATGTATCTACACTCGTCAGACTCCTTGTATGAATCCTAGAAACAATTCAGAAAAATAGAAATTCATACAAGGCTACAACGCTGGCGTCTAACGCTCACGTTGCGCCATAATGGTATTTTTCCTCATTATGACCGAAAAGGGACGGTGTACATATACGTGTGGACTCCCTATATGAAAACCTAAATAAACCGAAAAAGAAAGAAGTTTTCATATAGGGCTATGACGCTTGTGTCTAACACGCACGACACGCCATAATGGTATTTACCTCATTATGACGGACCAAGCACGTATGGCTAGCTAGCATTTATATACATACTATTCTCATAAAATCCAAAACATATATATCCACCGAAAATCTCATTTTCGGAATCTCTCCAAAGGAGGAAAAATTATCAAATAGGCGAGAAATCAATAATCTCATCAAAATAAACAAATGATTAATAAAATCATTCATCGCATGTTTTTTATTTAAAACAAAGGTCCACTCACAAATTAGGCCTAAGCCTGATGACGCTCCGAGGCTTCTTCTGCTCGGGCCTCCTCACGTCCTGTTCCAAATATATAATTAATTTACCAACTGAAATCCAGTATTTATAAAATAGGCAAAATTAATCGAGAGCCATAATTACGCTCATCATTGCCTAAGTTCGATATTCTTAAATCAGAACGATCCAAACTTTTATATCATAGTCGGCAGTCGTATAAATAACCTTTCCCAGAAATTGATTTAAATCCTACGGTCGGATTTTACATTATTTAACCGCTTAAATACCAAACTTCGGAAATTCATAAACCTATTCAAAACTCGTCCGAAAATTCTAAAACTCATTCCATTAAATTCCTCATAAAAATCTCCACCTAAAACAGTTTTTCCAGCGGCGGCGCCGGCGGCGGCTCCGTCGGCAGCGGCGGCCGGCGACCAGCTCCGGCGACGTCCAAATTCTACCAAATTTTAACAGCAGCTTCCTCTCATCATTCCAAACAACTTTCATAACTATCACTAAGTCCAATTTCAAGCCTAACTAGGTCAATCGAACGCAAACACACAATAAGCCCTAGAATTTCAACTTCGAATTTCTCCTTACCGAGCTCAAGAGGGATCCAGCCTTTTGGACTTGCACGGGAGGAGAGCTTCAAAACCGTACCAAGCTTGCCCGGATTGGTGGCCGGAGGAGGGAGTTCCGGCGACGGAAAGCCTATGGCAGCCGCGCCTTTCGGGCGGCGTTTCTCCTTCACGGCGGCGCTAGGGAGGCTGTGACCGGTCTAGAATGGTAGCTGGGTTGGAGACCGATCGATTGGGACCGGTGCGGCGGTCTGGGGCGGCCGGACGGCGGCGGACGGCGGAGAAGAAAATCCGGCAGGGGGGAGGAATCGGCAGAGAAAGAGAGAGAGGAGAGAGAATCGGGAGGGAAGAGAGAGAAAATCGGTTGGGCTTGGCCCAACTGGTTCCAACCCAATATAAACCCAATCCAAAAATTTAACACCCCAAAAAAATAATACCCTAATAAAAATTACCTTTTACTAGCTAAATTTACCATTTTTACCGTCGTTACATTTTTCTCCTACGAATAACTCTCCGAAATAATCGTCCCTCAAAACCCCTCTAGGGACCAATTAAACTATATGTCAATGTCGGAGACGGTAAAATTCTTATTATAATCAAGCTAGTAAATAAGATACAATCTTACGGGTCAGGATGTGACATCTTCTTCCTCGTCTTCGGCCTCTCCAAGTGTAGCTGCCCGGTAAATGTTTCGAGGGTGCACAAGGTTGACTACTTTTCACGCGTCACCCTTAGCAAGGTCATCAAGATAAAACACTTGTTTTACCGATGTGGCAAAATCGAACGGGTCATCTTCGTAAGAACTTGTAGTAGTGTTCACCGATAATATTTCGTACTGATCGGTCTTCATGCTTTACGGCCTAGTATCAAACCATCTACACTTGAAGAGGTGCACTGTCATGTCTTCACCGTAAACGAGTTCCACCACTGAATGGAGAACACCGTAATAGTCAACTCCATTCCGCCTACCATGCGCCATCACCCCAGAATTCTATGTTCTCCGTCTGCTGTCTCTCTGTTCACAAATAAATTGCACGCCATTCACCTTGCACATCGAATAAACTCTTGATATTATCGGCTTCATCGCTAGAAGTCTTAGTTCGTGCGACCAATTTGGGTGACCATCAAATTGAATAAGGTTCATCTGCAACCAACCATTCAACTGTAAATATGGATAATTATGCAATAAACATAAATACGTACATAAATATTGAATTACGTACCCAGCCGCCAAAATAATTTTCAAACTCCCTGTTGTGGTACTCAAGATTACCATGAATGTCTGCACAATATAGATGGATGTCTTTCCAGTATTCAACTTCTGGACAGTTAATCAATACCCACTAGTGGGCAATGACTAACTCATGTGGTTGCAACTTGTAGGAGTCTGGTAAAATTCCATAAACTTCAACATCACTGGAGAGTATGGAAAGATTGAACTTCGGTACATCTACCGGCATGGTTTGCGGAGTTTCCTTCAACGCTCCTAAATACAACTTCATGTAGGTGACGGATTACGCTTCAGCTATACATCCTTCAGGCGCGGATTTATTAACTTTATAATCTTTGTAGTCTCCAAGTTGCCTATAAATCAAGTTGCAAAGTGTTATGATTATTGAACATGTATATATATTGAGGAATTCAAGTGTAAAAAACATACCTTTCCATGTGATACATCCAAGTGTAGTGTACCTGACCGGTAAGCAACAATTTCTCGAGAAGATGGATCATCAGGTGAGGCATGATGTCAAAAAAATTTGGAGGAAATATCCTCTTAAATTTACACCTGATATAAATAATGTCCTCTTGCATTTCGGACCTCTGACGTAAAATGAGGAAACTCCCTGTCTATATGCTTTCAAGCCTCCCCGTCAGCAGGGTGTATAAGGGTATCTTCGTCATGCAATTCCCTATCAGCGTGTCATCTCATAGTTTGTTGTATTTTTCAATACCAGCAGTGTTGACAGCTTTAGGGAAGCGTTGCACCGGGTCAGGCATATACTGTCATTGAGCGCATACACCGCTCTCATAAGGAAACATGTCGTTGATGAATGCCGTTATTAGATCGTTAGATGTACTGATTGTCTCAGAAAATTGGCCATGATCATGCGGACCCCCTGATAATGTTTCACCGTGATATAACCAACATGTGTGCTTCTCCCAAAACCCGTTACTCTTCAGGTGCTGCCATACTTTGTCAATCGCAAATCGATGCATATCGCTGTGACACTGACATTTCGTGCACGGGCAATAAAAAATTGTATTCCCGTTAGCATTAGCCAGCGTATATTCCAGAAAACTCATAACTCATTTACCATATTTTTTGTCCCATTTTGGAAGCGAAATCCAACTCTTATTCATATCCTGAAAATATAACAAAATATATATGTATAACGCTAGTTAATTATTAATTAAATTTCATGCCATATATACAAAATATATACGCACTTCGATTTGGAAGTGCAGACAGGCACTGTGGGTCAGCGGCGCGTTGATCTTCTTTCAGTCTCTTATGCAATCGATGATCTATCTCGTCCTCTCCTTGACGACCCCTTGATCGAGAAAGGAGAGACAAAACAAATCTCAATCTGGAGAATTGGAGAACAAAGAGAGAGAGGTGAGGGGGAACTGGAGAATTGGAGAACAAAGAGAGAAGAGATGCTGAAGGGAGAAGCCAGAATGAAGATGGACTATTCTTCTTCTGTTCGTCAACAAAGAAGATGGATGGCTTCCACTCTCCTGATTTGAACACCCACGTGTTAGTTGCGTATTTTTTTTTCTTTCAAAAAGAATAGTGTTTTGGATGGGATTAATAGTTATCTTAATAGTAGATAATTATCTTGTTAAGAGGCTAAACAATTAAATAATTAGGAGGTGAATAAAAATCAATAAAAATCAAGGATAGAATATCTTTAAGGCAACATGCTCTCCCTCTGCCCTCTCTTACGAGAGATTTCTTGGCAGCGGCAGAACTCGGTTACCGGCAGCCTTGCATCTCTGATTGAGAAGGGGATTCTTTCCTCTCTCTCTCGACAAAACGGTGGTGGTGTTGGCGTTTTAGTACGATGGCTCTCCCTGAATCATGGTTTTTTCTTCAAGACCATATGGTTCCTCGCTTCGGGAACGATGACAGAGGCCATGGCTTTAGGTGGAGAAAGTTTGGTTGAGGGTGGATGGAAATTTGAGATCCAACCTTCATCAAGGGGTGATGACGCTGGAATTGGATTGGGGGTGAGAGAGACTAGCAGCAGTTGTGTGGCTGCAGATCTTGCTCTGAAGAGGGAGATTGGAGTGCTCGGTGGCGACGGCGGCTGGGAAGCTCCACTACGTGGTGGACCTCTTGTCTTGCCAAGCGGCCATGAATCAAGATTTTCTCATCTCTGTGTTGGTGGAGAGGGTAGTGTTGATGTGGACGGTCTGATTTCAGGATTCGTTGTGACGGCGTTGTCGATTTCTGAGGCTGACGATGGCGGCAGAGGGATGGTGGCTACTAGGGTATCATTCTTGACTCCTCTAGCAATTGGGCTTGTTTGGGTTTGGTTTGGATCAGCTAGGGTTTCTCTTGAATGAGCCTTGGTTGATGCAGCTAGGCTTGGTTCCTAATTTAATTTTAGTTTGGTCTAGGTAAACTAGTTTGTATTCGTAGAATATTAAGGGTGTGTCCTGTATCGTTTTATAAAACAGTTTTGGTAAAACTGAATTACAAAATAAAAATGACTAATTAAATTACAAGATTTTAAGATCTTAGTATTTGTTCGGTGGGTACATGTCTATAACTCAGTTTATAAGTTTATATACAGTCTAAAACTCTTTATGTTTCTTCTTCGAAAACAAAACAATTCTCTATCAATTTTTCCATATGATCATGAACGATATATAGAAAAATATTGATGAGTAGTACTTTAATACATGATATTCCAACACACAGGTCGTAAGTTCTTAATGCTCAAATAGATTTGATAATTCACATATCAACTCCAGCCATTTTTCAGAACACTGGCAAGAAGTTGATGTTTTTTACAAGAACAGAAAGAATATTCTGAAGGAGATTGAATGAGAAGAACACCATCCCTCAGTTTTGTTTATAGAATATATCAATATAAAATTGCAAGCTCTTGAATTTCTAATTCATCCAAGATTTCTCAACATAGTCTCCAGATTTCCCAACTCAGTTTCCAGATTTCCCAACTTAGTTGTTAATTCATCTAGCCCATAAGAGAATTCAATTGTATTTAAGCAGAAAATACCGAGACTTTCACCCCAGATTGTCCAAGTAATCACTATGATTCTGATCGTTCAAGCATTCGTCTCTACTTCATGGTTCTTCAAGTATCAATTGATTGAAAAGGGTGAAGACCTTTAATTTACTCCAGCCGAATGAAATAGATGGAAAGAGAAGAAAAGTCCCAATCGAAGTTGTGGCACAAAGAGAAAGACGAAACAAAGGGCAGAAGAGTTTCGATCGCGTTGTTGTTTTGAGGAAACAAGGAAAACGATAAAAAGTCATTTCTCATTTTTATTCAGAATTCCTGAGTTGTATCTTGGAATTCGTTTTGGCTGTTTTCCAAATCACCTCCACCGAACGCATATCACACAATTTTTATATTTGTAAAACAGAAAAACGGTTTTGGAAATGATATCGAACGACAACTTAGATAGTTTTCGGCGGATCCTAGTTTACTTGTAAAATCATGCTTAATCGCTACAAAAAATAAAATAAATAAATAATTAACAGGTTGCAAATTGTTTCATTAATTTATATTAACTATTAACAATAAATAAGAAGATTTGGAAAGCTAGTTATATTGTTATTTTTATATTATTTTATTCCACGCTTCCAAAGCGCTTCCGCTTCCAATAATTTTTGAAAAAAAAACGCTTCTACGTTTCCGAACGCTTCTCTTCCACGTTTTCGTTTCTGTTTCCATGCAACGTAGACAATGATCGATCGATGTTTAAATGTAAAGAAAAATCTATTTCGTCCGAAGAAAGATAACGAAGAAGGGTAGAGAAATGAAAACTCTTCTCTAAAGTGCAATAGGCGCAATATTATACTTTGCCCGATGAACACGACCGAGTATTACATTCTTATTGAACTTGTTCAAGCGCTAACGCAGTGTCATTGGAAGGTATAAAGAACGTATCCTAATACCTAAATGAACCATTGACTTGGGTTCATCCTGTCCCTATAGAGAGACGAAAGGGAATGCAGATGGAACTGCAATCCCCTACATCAAAACCTCAAATGATGCTTTAGTTGGTTTTTACTATTAGGTATCTATAATCAATAAGTCGTTCCCAAATTGGTTATGTAATCATCATTGGGAAAACGATGATACCTTGTGAGAAACATTAGTCTCTCCTCAAGATTCAAGTAAAGCAAGTAAGGTCTGAGGACAATATGACAAACTTGTTTCTCAAATCATAGCCTAAAGCTATATCTGTCAAGACCCACCTCGAATTTCACCCTGAAACCTGAAATAGATCCTGTGGGATCCACCTCCAAGAAGCATTTACCGAAAATTCGGCATTATCTGTCTTGAAAATGGACAATCATTACCTGAAAAATTATAGATAATCACTTCTATTATAAATCATCCATCCTCAACTCTTGGAGCTATCATACTCCCCAAGTTTATCACATCTCCCAAATTATCAAATACTAATATAAAAGAATCCCACAGCAAACAACCAAGACACTCCATAATTTAATAACTGGATTATCAGAGTATAACTAAAAATGAGAGAAAACAATGAATAAAGAATAAGCGGAAGCCGCCACCAACTATACCTCCTTGTACGCTCGACCTCAATAAACTTAACCTGCAAACTGGGCATTTGAAACCGAAAGACCCAGGGGAAAATAATTTAAAACACGTTAAAATGAGTGGATAAAGATAAATTAAATAATTTAACAAAAACGTAATTTTAATATTTTCCCACGTTTAAACTTTTAAAACCTCGATGCACGCAACTTTGATACACATTTAATTTTAAATCCAGAATCTCATAAAAATGGACAAACCAGCCCCGCTGGTTAAACAAATACAGAAATCTCAAAAACAGAGATAAACCAACCCCGCTGGTTAATCAATTACATAACTGTGAAAAATAAAATAAGGGGAAAAGTTGTCACCATGTAAAAGGAACCTCCCAGACTATAATAGTGTCCAACGCTAAACGCTCTACTCACCTATAGTGAGGACCGCTAATAATGGCTAGCTAACTAATAAATATAAATACCGATTGGTTGCCTCCCAGGCTATAATAGTGTCTCACGCTAAGCGCTCTACTCACCTATGGTGAGAACCGCTAATAATGGTTAGCTAGCAATAAACAATATAATCGACCTTATATTATGGTGACTAAAAACATACAAAATCACTTAAATCCATTAAACTTCCCCAAGATCATACTAATGGTACGGTTCCCAACCGTACTTGAAAATTATCATAAGAAATTACAATAAACTCAATAACGTGTCTCACACGTCAAAATATTCTCAAATTTATAAATATAAGCGAGACTTCATTATCAAATATAAATCATAAATAATAATATCTCCACTCAAAAATACTCGTTAAAATATTCTCCAAGTCAAAATCATTACTCCTCAAAATAACAATTAAATTATGATGGAGAACTACCGAAAATCTCATTTTCGGTAATCATTTATAAATCTCAAAGTCATCAAAATAAAACCGATAATATTTAAATCCGGAGTCAAAAAGAATATTAAAACTCAAATATCAACTTTATAACCCGAGCTCAATACCATAAATCATGATCAACACTTAATCAATGCTTCAAACTCAATAAATTCAAGACCATATCATAAACCGAAATTTTAATATAAGCTCGGTAAATAAAGTAATAAATTACAAAATCTTGCATGCTTATTTATTAAAACTAAAGTGTCCACTCACAGTATTAGACGTAAGCTTTCCATTACTCGGAACACTCCTTGAGCGCCGCCTCCAAATATCCATGTTCTTATGTTAATCTCACGCCTGACCATAAGTTATAAAACAAATCGGTCAGACCGAACTTTAAAATAACAATTGCCTCGTCTTTTTTCCTAGTTTGACAAGGATTTAAGTTGACCAAGATTGACCAACTAACGATGCTCAACGTTTTCCAATTCCACCTAGTTTGACCAGGATTCTTAAGTTAGCCACTTAGGCATCGCTTAATAATTTGTTTTGGTGAACCTCAATTTTAATTAATCAACTAAAGAAATTTCATTAACTCAAAAACATATGAACCACTTTAATCTGGAAAACCACCAATTTACTAAGAACACCCAAAGGGTTTCCATAAATAAAAAGTTTTCCAAAATAGAAACTTTTCTAACTTAATAAATTTTCCGATTACAACCGAACATTTACATTCCGCAAGTGACATAGGCAAACATCGATCACTACCTCATCTGCTTCTGCCAAATCAGTCCCTCGCCGGAATATCCTGCCGGATCCCGGCCATTTACCGGAAAATGGCCATACCCTCCCCGTATTCTTCAAAGCTCCAAGTTCTCGACATTCATGCAACCAAAACACCCAGGTCAACAACCAAACTTCGATTTCAGTATTTAATCAACTCCAAGCACAAATACGAAAACTGCACAGTAACCAAATCATGAAGTTTACCTTCAGCCTACCCCTAAATTGTGTCCAGCAGCTCTCATTGCCGACAGTATCTCCTCGCCGGAAATCTGGGTTCGGGTTTGCTCAACACAGCAGCAGCAACACCTCAAGTCTCCCCACGCGTTCGTCTTAGTCTCCAGGAGATCAATGCAACGTCGGGAAGGAGAGGAGAGACGTCGAGAAACCTCGACGACGTCAACGACGGTGGCTCGCCGGAACACCCAGAAAATTTCAGAAAAGGGGTTTCTCCGATTAGAGCACGATTTAGAGAAACAAAAGCACAGAGATGAAGAGAAGATAACGGTGAACCGAGACATACCATCGGCACCCGATGAACTCGCCGGAAAACGCTGGAAACCGATGAACACAGTCGAGCTTTCCTTCGATCGATCACCACTGAATCGAGATGAAAGTGTGATCCATGGACCGGGTTTTGTAGAGGAGGAGGAGAGGAAGAGACTGGTGGTGGTCTCGTTGCTAGGAGTGGCCGGGCGCCACTCCGACGTGCGTCGCCGGAGACCACGAGAGAGAGAGAAGAGATGGATTGCAGCTCGGTCAACGCCCGATTTGGGCTTCCTCTCTTATCCTTTTATACCCGAACCAATGCCTCTCTTATCCTTTTATACCCGAACCAATGGTTGAGATCAAAACCCTAAAGATCCAAGGCCAAGATTAATCTACAATTTTCTAATTTTAAAACATAAATTATTTTTTTTTGTTTTATCAACCTTTAATAAATCGTAGAAAATACCTTAAAATTTCGAAAATAAACCGAAAACACCGGAGAAGTCGTGTCGATGCAAACTACGACACCTAGAGACCTTAAAAGTAGAATTTGACATTTCCAGAAGAACTCACAAATAAACTCGAGTGTTAACTGACTAAGTTACCGAACACGGTTAAATTCTTCAGTAACTCGTAGAATACCCAGTAAATAAGTAAAATTGGATACGGGGCGTTACAATATTTCAGAAGTATGTGAGAAACATAGGAATGCAAAATGTTCCTAACTCCCTTGATTGATGCAAGGATTGAGGGGAGTGTAAACTTCGAGGAGAGTCTAACACACATACACTATCATAGGCGCGTTGTGCTCTTTTTCCCTTCGACTAAGATTTATTTTGTCACATTAGGTTTTGTTACTTGGAAATGTTTTTAATGAGGCAACACCCGATGCACAGGCACAAGAGGAGTGTTAAAAGGAAAATACCTTATGTGTGCTTTCGTCAAAGTAACTGACGAAAATAGATTAAAGAATTAATGATTAATAGATGTAACGGCTCAATTAGTTATATCAGTTATTATTATCATTGTTGTTATCATTAATTATCATCATTATATGCGTGTAATTATCATTATAATCCACAGAGGGTTTGTAATGAGAATGAGTAGACGTTGTTCAATTCCATTTTTCCTGTGACATTAATTGCTTTTTCATCTCCAGCATAGCTCCATCGTGCACAATTTCTTGGTAACACTGTTCTACATGAGTTTGGTATGTTCTGTGCATACTGCCATGATCTGTGCTTATCATAATTAAGAGATGCAGAAACCTCAAAGCAAGTAATTGAAGTCCAAACTACACAAAAAGATATCCCTCTAATACTTGGCCAAAATTATAAAAGTAAAACAATATACATAATTTTCCAGTCAGTGAAAATTTTAGAAAATTTTAGAAAACTTTAGGGGAGAATTCTTTGGAGAGGGTATGTCACATATCAATGATTTCCTAATCAGAATCAGAATCAGGATCCGACTCCTCTTCATCAGATTCACTATCCTCATCATGCACAATATTACCTTCATGCCAAAGAGGGCATTTACATGTTGCTTTCTTGTGTTTCCACTCAGCTCCACAATTATAGCAGAACTCATAATTACACCTAAAAGAGAAATAGAAACAATCAGTGGAGCATATACATTATATGCAGTCGCTAGCAAACTTGATCTTCAACAACTTAGGATTAGGAAATAACAACACAGATAAGAACCAAAATTTCACAAACCAACTAGTTAGTATCTCTAAGTTTGGTTAACATCATGTTATTCACAAATCAAAGGTCATCAAGCCTTACCCATCCATACTTTCAACTATATCAACATTTGATTTTCACCCTTTTCCTCAATAACTCGTCCCACAACTGTTTCTACTTCATATACAAGATTATATGTAAGAAAGCAGACTGTCTTAACTCTTACAAATGTATCACTCACTACTCTGCCCACCTTTGCTGTTACCGTCAGTTGCAAATCATCTCAGAATTATCATTACGGTTTACTAACTATAAAATGAAAAATTACAGCTACTAAAAATAGAGAGGGCAAGTTAGTTTATTAAAGACAAAAGACGGCCTTCTGCTTTTCGGGTTATGACAAAGACAAGAGCAGTCACCAATATCAGATCAGTAAAATTACTTTTCAGACATATTATGAAAGTACTTGATAAAAAATAAAATAAAAATAAGAGGCATCCACTAGAAAAGAAATGAGTAAATACCTGCAAGTCATGTGGTAGCAACCTTCAATAAGTTCAATCATATGGCTGCACTTCACACACTGGCGCCAAAGCTTACTTGAGGCAAGGGAATTTAGCTTTGTGTCCTCTTCTGGAGGATTAGGATTCAACCTTTTGTAGTCAGCACATGTGATGCTTCTGTGCCAAGGGACTTTACAGTTGATGCAAAAACGGTATTGACATTTCATGCATCTCCTTAGTCCTGATCGTTCCACAGCCCCTGACAAGGTTTCCTTAGCATATTGTAAAACCTCACTTTTCGACATTAAGAGAGAGCACCTTGGATATGGGCAATAAACTCTATCAGTTGCCGGAATTGAAGCTTCCTTTATGCGCTGGCGCATAGTGTCAACATGTTTAGGTGTCAAGAATTTCGCGCAACTGTCGACACTAAGGTCAGACTTACAAGCTTCATGAGGACATTTAGGAAGAATCCCATCAAGCAACTTCACTTCCACATGCTGTTTCATACAAGAAAAGCAATACCGATGAAGGCAGCCATCAACTGAAAAAATCTGACTAACATCACTATCTTCCATGCAGATCACACAAGTCTCTTTCACATTCTTGCTAGTGCTTGATTCTGCAGGCTTCATCAGAAACTGAGACTCTATGGCATCTCTTGCAAGGTTAGATGCAAACTTAATTTCCAACCGCGGCACAAGCCTGGAGTCGCATTGCGTAAACTTACTTCGAAGACTATTAACCTGATTGACAAGATCTAATACCTTGTGCTGCTTTACTGACCATTTCCCATTAATCTGCAAATGTTCAAATACAACTTTAAACTAAATTCTTCATCACGGCATGTTCTACAATTCTAATAATAAACCCAATTTAAAAATCTTCTTATCGTAGTTAAATTAAGCCATAAAAACATAAAACTAACTAAATTTGATTAAAAAACCTATAAAATAGCCAAGAGAGATCACTTACAAACTGAAAAATTGGATTGTTATCACAGAAGAATGTAATTCGCTTCATTCCCAAACACAGAGCAACAGTAAGTCCTTCGATCAAGGCTTTCAATTGGGCCGAATTTCTACTAAGCCCATTCCCAATCAACGGTTTCTTAACCTCGAAAACCAGATTATCCCTGGAATCACATATCGCTACTCCAATTCCGGCCAGCACCAATTTCTGATCCCCAACCTGTTCCTCGCTCACCAATCCTTTGAAATACAGCCTGAAATCGCTCTCCTCACTCTCCGCCGCCGCCGCCAACGAAGAGCCTACATCAAACGGCTTAGCGAAGTCGGCGCCGGACTGTTCCCACTCGCCGTCGGGAATTTCGACGATCTCCCTCGCGACCTTGGCGTCGTGAATCGCGCGGGCGAGGTCGTCTCTCGCCCGCCGCAATTCAATCTCGCTCTGCACGCGGTCCTTGAGCGCCTGCTCCATTCCGACGAGGACGGAAGCGGCGGCGGAGGAGGAGGGTTGAGGGGCGAGGGAGGCGGCTAAGGCTTCTTGGAGTTGGAGGTTGAAGGCGAATTCGGTGTCGGATTCGAGGGTGTCAATGTCCATGAAATCTTCGTCGTGGCGGAGATCGGAGACGGTGAGGAAATCGTAGTCGACGGAGGAGAAGGGGACTCTGGTACTGGTCATGAGTCCTTGAGAGGGACTTTCTAGGATTTTGGGGTGACTTCTGTGCTTATATAGGGTTTGGAGGAGTTTAGGGAACTTCCATGTGAAGTTTGGAGGGAGTAAAAACTGTTAAAGAGTGAGAGTAACCGCTAGGAATGAATGGTTTGCTGTTTGTACTTACTGAACTTGTGAAACTGACGTCCAGGCCCAATGTACATAGAGTCTCGGAACCAAGAAACCAATATTATGACTTTCTCAATACATTCAATATCACCCTACACTGTTTTGTTTAGCTTACAAAGAGCCTCCACAATACTTATGTATTCTAATAAGCATCAATAGCAAAGTGCACAAATTAAATAGCTACTCCATATGCTTTGTCATTGTGATGACATAATGTGACATTCATTAAATATATAACACGATTATATAAGAGACGACGAAAGAGAGAGAGAGAGATATGACGTCTGGTCGTCTGGGTGTCCTTTTTTCAGTACCAATTGATCTAATTGCCATTTGAAAATGATTAAAAAAAATATAAAGTAATGATTTAAGTTTAATTTTGGTATCATTATTTCTTATCCATTAGATTTTTATGAGCTTAATCTAATAGTAGTTGAGCAACCGTCGTCAGCTAGTGACCATGTGAATGAGACTGTATTACATGATATTATTGTCAGCATAAACTGTAAATACTTAACCTATACTAACAATAACAAAAATTTAAGAGAACAATTTAACTTGGGCCTCAGACCCAAGCCCACGGTATAAGCCTAAGCAGCATAATACAACAGCCACGCTGTCGCCACCTTGGCCGCACCATACATGGCTCACTGCCATCGACAGCAACACCATCAGCACCTGCTGAATCCCTCTAGATGTGCCGCCTAGCATTTCATTTGGTTATGTATTTTTAACTTCTATAGTACATTTGTGTAAATCGGGAGTATTTTTTAACTTCTATAATACATATGTGAGAATTAGGACAATGGTTCATAACCAAAGCTTAACTTCTAAGGCCTAGTTTGGTACAACTTCGTTTTAAAAAAAAATCAGCTTCTATCCGAATTTGTAGATTTTATAGTGTTTGGTAAATGAAAGAAAATTAGTTTTTTTTTAAAAGTATAGGTCACTGGCAACAGCTTTTAGAAACAACCTAAAGGTTACTTTTTAAAGCAGTTGTTACAAAAAACATTAGAAATTAATAAATTTTATCTTGGCAGCACTTTTAAAACTAATATTTACCAAATACAAATTTTTTTTAATTCACAGCTGATTATTTTCACAATATAATAACAGTAGTATTTTTTTAAAGTCATAGCAATACAAAACTAGCCTTAAATAAACAAATTCAGGTTAACTGAAACCAAACCGGCCGAAACCGCCCAACCAATACTTCGAGTAACCAAATCAGTCGGCCTATCAAATTTTGGTTTCCAATTCAGTTTTCAGTTGAGGGCAAAACTTGCAAGCCAAATACAGAGGAACAGAAATTTCATTTCATTTCCAACGAAAACTTGGCACGACCATAGGTCCACAACCACATTATTAATAAAATCTACCAAAACTATACACACACCATGATCACCGTCAACCACTACTCACCCCTAACAGCTGCTATCAGTTCCGACCTTTTGATTTTCTTCCCGATTTATTAAAACATCATCCTCGATCAAACTATATATAATATGATCAAGCATCAGCAATCTCGGCAGCAGAATCTGCAGCAGCTAAGATCAGTTCTGGCTGGATACCTCCAACATATGATCCATCAAGAGCGTTGGGAAGTCCCAGTGCCTTCAACGCTAAATGGGCTGTGCTGCCTTTTGCCCTGATATCATCATAGCCCCGAATGTAGGTCCCTGCAGCAACAATGTCCCAAATGCAAATTCAATTAGTCCTATTCACTTCCACCACCGTTATTAGGACCACCATTATAATCCAGTGATAGAACACTTTCGCAAGCTAAAATCAAAGCAAGAACAAATTTTATTTGGACCAGTGTTCCCTTTACGCTATTTAGCTCATCTTTGAAAATAGCCAAAGTGATTGCAGACCTCCTGTGTTGCTATCAAGTGCGGGGAACTAAAGAGGGTGGTAAATGATATTTGATTAGGATAGGTTAGCAAATGAAATGGTTTTTAAGTCCCCTCCCACCTTGTATTATTAAGGTGCAGTACTAATTAAATTGGCTCTAGTCCATGTTGCAATAGTTTAACAACATAAAGTTTCCATGTTGTTAAATTATCAAATCACCAACAGTACTATGCGAGTTTCACTTGCTTCAATGACCCAAAACCAAATGTACTATGCAATTATCTGCTTCATTTCACTATCTACTTCATTTCAAATTTAACTTTAACTTGTGTTTTTCTTAGAAAAGAACCATACTATAATAAGTTTTGTCCGAAGCATCTAAATGATTCTAAATCTGATCCCTTAGATAATCATAACCGGGTCAAAACTATAAACTTTGCATATAACTAGTGAAAGCAAGTTGATGCTTGGGAAGAAATATATGAGAACACATAATGAAGCATAAAAAAGTAGATTTATTTATATAGAAATTTACCATTCTTGGCGAGACATCAATCTCAGCAACTTCCATGCCAGTAACAATCATTCCAGGTACAATTTCCCTTGTTAGCTTCACAATGGTATCCTCAGCTGCATTCATGTCCAATGCCTTCATCCCAGGCACGCTCTCAATCATCCCAACGCTCCTCAACCTCTTTACTCCGGTGGCTCCCATCGGCCCATCGTGACCGCATGAGCTAACCACAACCTTGGCCTCCATAACGTTGGGGTCCATGCACGATTGTGTGTCGTGGTTCATGGAGACCAAGCCCAGTTGGTGACAACACCAGCAACTCTTCCACCCTTGATGATCAAATCCTCACCTGCTACAGCGTTGAAGAGCTTCACATTAGGACGGGCAAGGAGCTTGCTCATGATAGTTGAGGTGAATAGGGCAGCATGCTTGATGACTACGTAGTCATCCTTCTCGTCGTAGTCAATTCCCAACTCGTTGAGGAAGTGATGTGCTGGTTTCCTCACTACCTGTTTGAAATATATGAAATGAATCTTCAATATTGGCAAGTACTGAATAAATTAAGATCTTTATTTATTCATGACACAAAATAAAAGAAACAAATCTAGTATACCAATTAGTCTTTTCAATATCAAACCCATTTTCCAGGGATGGATCCGAATAATCGGATCACAAAAGGATCTAGCGGACTTTCCTACTTCCCACAATAATATTTGAGGAGTGAAATTTCATATACACGATTACAATCCACACATTTTGACCCACTTTTACTGTGAAATTTTCAAAATTGTCCATGTTTTCTTTTTCTCTTCAAATTGAAGAAGACATGAACATTTCTAACAATTGTAGTAGGTAAATTTCACTCGTAATATTTTTTTACACAAATATTAATTTCTGAGCAAAAATAAAAGCTATCATCAAATAAAATGGTGCATGTAAGACACGTGGCACAACCTCAAATACAAGGTAAGGCGGAGTTTTTCGTTACCATGGCGGAGAAGAGCTGGCCACCGAGCCACGCGCCGCCGCCGGGGCTGACGGACTGCTCAATAATAGCGACCTGCACATCGTGGTTCTTGCTGAGCTCGTAGGCGCACGATAGCCCGGCAGAACCGGCACCGACGACGACAACGTCGGTATCGGCGTAGGTAATCATGTCAGTCATGTATCGCCTGGTCATCTCCCGGGAGACGATGGACTCCTTGATCGGCTCGAACTTGAAGTTGGTCAAGTCGTAAGCTCTGGTGGAGCCACCGGCGGACATGGAGACGGAGAGGCCGTGGCCGTTGGATGTGGCCGCCTTGAGTGGCTGAACGCGAGCCACGGGGACGCCGTGGAAGGAGGATTCGAGGAGAGATGGCTTCTGGAGCTTGGTGGAGAGAGAGGAGGCAGCGAGTGTGGAAGCCATAGATGCCATTTTGATGGTAATGAAGAGAGAAATGAAAGAGATCGATATGGGAGTTTGGTTTGGTTTTGTTGAAGATGGGATTCAAGAGTGGTGATAGTGTAACAGGCGCAAGTGTATTTATGGACACTGAGACTGAGGTGTGAGATATCTGGAGTGATGTGAAGGCCCCTGAGGTTTTCAGTTTTCCAGAGCCCCCTATGGTTGCCATAATTTCTCAAGGTTTACCATATGTATCTTTTTTTCGAAATAGAGGTTTACCATATCTTAATTTTTCTCTCCACTAAGACAAAGTATAAAGAATATTATCAAAAAGATTCATTATAGAAATTATTTTTGTGCTGAAATAGAAGTCTAGAAGGCATCCCAGCAGCAGGTGCGGAGCCATTGTTAGGACCGAAGGGTACGAATCCCTTTAGAATTTAGAAAGTTTGAAATTTAGTGTGTAATTTAGTTAATTATTATTAAAAATTAGTTAAATTTTATCATTAAACCCCCTAAGAATTTCTCATAATCAATCAATTTAAATGACAAATCAATTATATTAAGAAATGTACGTATCTATAGATTGATTGGTTTTTATGTCTTGACAATCGAAATAGGTAAGAAAGTTAAGAACGATTATTCTCCCTAAATTTCTCAGGTAAAAAAGTTAAGAACGATTATTCTCCCTGAATCGATATCATATTGTAATAGGAATATATGTACTTTCCTTATGTATTGTATCCTCTATATATAGAGGTTTATTCTATGAATGAAATAAGAACGATTATTCTCCATAAATTTCTCTCTCAGTTTATTTCTCCCGCAACACGTTATCAGCACTTTGCCCTACCTTGAGTTGATAGCGAAACCCTAAAGAAAAAGAAACACTAAAAACCTTTGTTTCCGTCATCTACCCAAGCAACATCGTCAATACCTTGCCCAATTGAGAAATCTTTCAGTTCTTCTCCTATAACATCTTCTCCTTTGAAACCCTAGCTTCGTAACCTTGAATCGTTAATTGTCCCTCATGGGTTTGGATTGACGGCCCCAGCCAAGATCACAAGCTCATTTGTGACAAATTTAATTGATGAATGGATGCCGGCCTTCATTGGTTAATCGATAGCTCCACCGATCTTTTGATAGAAAGGATGCGTTGGACCCCTTGGATTTGCATGAACTATTTACAATATGGAGGATACAGTTTGACCCAGGCACCCAACTTTCTTCTTGATCTCCTCACAGATAAGTCTTAACATATTTATTGAAAGCTCAAACTTTGACATCTATATGATTATATGTTATATGGTTTTCTGCATGACCATGCATCTATTTATAATATACTGCACATGTACTTGCAGAATAATGGTATGAATTGTATGATCACTGAACCGATCTTTGTCATTTTTAACATGATCATGTACTATATGCTTTTGCAAATTACTTGTGCTCTCATATTGATATGCATCAAAATCTGTATTGATTAGCCAACTCATTTATATAATATCGCTAATCACTTATTTGTTCTTGACGTTGCTAGCTTCAAAAAAAAAAAATTCTAGAATGAAGTATCCTTATCCAAGAAGCTAATATACCCAACATCAAAACAGCTGTGCAATCCTGGATTCGGATCGATAACATGAAGCAATCATTTACACGTCTACAATCCACACCAGTTGGGATTGGTAGCACATTGAAATACTAAAGAGTTTACACGTCTACATCGACATGTGCGTGTATCAAGAATTTCAAGTTTAAAATTTATCCAAGTAAGCTTTATATCAAAGTTCCTGTTTTCTGAGACTTGTGTTTTTATCAGGGATTTTCCAACTTCCCTTCCTCTACATCCCGACCCCTCTTATGCCGTGGGACTTTTGAGAAATAACTGAATCGTGGGGATTCATATGCTATGAGCATCGAAAAGAGAATTATGGTTATGAAAAAATTCATGAGCCTCAAAACGACCATTTACACACTTAGTTTTGGTTTAATCCAAATTTCTTAGAAATATTAGTTGTCGAGGAAGTCTTTGGGACTGCAACACTAATTCTTCTTTTTGTTTCTCAAGATGTCAAAAAAAAAAGGGGCAAAGAAAAAAAATGCCCGGAATTTGCAAAATTGTACTGCAATAATATTAAATATCACCAATGGGTGACTGACATCGAGAACCACCTCAATGCCATGACATGACTTGGTATTTGAAGATGAGGTATATATGCTATAGACATAGATCTAATAAGCATTAATTTTGAGCATTGCAAGGCAATTGCTAAATTAGCTGCACAATATAAAATATATAAATATATAAGAGAGCAAAAGGCTCATCTGCAGCTGAAGAAGAAGATGAAGATGACAATGACGTCAGTCTCACTATTACATACTTCAAATCTAGCAAAAAACACATTGATGTTGCAGATTTTGATTGCATTGGAGCATTTATTTTCTAAGAATACTTGTACAGGCTTCTATGCCTCAATTCATAAATGACGTTTGGTCAAGATTCTTATTACTTGGATTAGATTTTGATTACAAAACCTCGATGTACGTTGACATATTAATAGAGTTTCGAATTTATCTGAGATTTGAGCTCTATTCAAATTTTATTATTGCAATGACATATTGTCTTATTATGGTATATGGTTCGAAAGAAAGAAATAATTCCACCATGAATGCACATGGTGTGGTAACATCAATCAAAAGGGTGACAATATTTTCGACAAAGAATCAAAAAAAAAAAAAAGTCAACTGTGACGAAAAAGTCAACTCTGACGAAAAGTCAACCGAAAAGTCAAATGTGAAAAAAAGTCAACTGAGAAAACGGTACTGTTCACCGTGAACAGTAACAGCAAAAAAATGCTGTTTATTTGTGTATATTTACACTCACATACGATATGTCTTAAACATATGTTAACTGATCTGCTATAATTTGCCAGTATGTTACTTAGAGAGATCGAATATTTAAAGTTTATAGTATGACTACCCACACAATACCTAAAAATAGGTAATTATTTGTGAAATAATGTCTTATAATCTCTTTGTGACTCAGATGATTGCATCATCACAATTGATAAAAAAGAGCGATAGACAGCTCAATTTCTTGTCTTTATGGCACTATGATTATTATCATTGAAGCTCTTTATGCTCCAAGAGCTAATCGAACCCTTATCAGCAATAAAAGATATATGTCAACGATTATCATGTGGAAACGCATAAGAGAGAATGGACATGAGTTCCTTTGCATTACCTCTAATTACTACGAACGTACATGAGTATTAGAGAAAAATATGTGTCACTCTAGTAGGTTATATGTAACCACTTTCGAAATTATTCAATTCAACAATGTCATAAGAGATGATCATTGAGATTATGACACATATAGACTTTGACATGACAGATTAAGACATCATGCTTATGGTATGATGATCCGTATATTGAAACAATAAAGTCACATGGACATCCATTATTTTGAGTGAGAAGAAGCAATAACCAAAATAATATGGTTCAAGAGGCATATTGCTATTTGTATAAAAATGCCACCGCTCCCCTTAGGCGGCTTTGGGACATTTTTGATGCACATGTTGGTGCAATCGTTCCCTATTATGCTTCTCAAGTCGATTATGACTTTATGGCTAAACCAAAATATTCATTGGTTACTTCTGAAAGCCAATTCATCACTCATTTTGTAAAGCCTATTTCTTTGGAAAATTAGGATTGAGATCATCATATGCAAATGACACATGTATTCTCATATATAATGTTCTAAATTACATTGAATCCAAGGGGATTCTGTAGACATATTCAACCAACTTGCGTCCATATTTGATATTTTATGGTGTTGGTTGACGTGCATACACACTGGTCACGTGTCGCACTATCGTCTACTAGTTATATATGCTGCTTATAATATAACTTCTAGCACAAATTATATATATTGGGCTCACTACCCATATCATCCCATTCAGTCCATTCGACTTGATAATGCTAGAGAGTTCACATCGACAATTTTCGATGACTATCGTACATTTTGATGGAATGATGTTTGATATCATGTTCCTATGTACATGCCCAAATGGTCTCGCGGAAAGTTACAAGTAAATGACTATGATAGTAGCCTAAATTTTGGTAATGCGCACCAATTTTTCCGCTTGGGTTATGCAATTGCATGCAGCTATACTAATTCATCTATGAACCATCACCACTTAACCTTTTTATGCGTTAAAGCTAGTGACTTACGCATTTATGTGTCAAAATTGCGCAGCCAAAACGCACTATGATGGGTTCTTAGACATGAATAAGTATGTATGTTGGATATAAGTCTCCAATTATAGTCCGCTTTGTCGAAACCTTGACAGGCTATCTCTTTACCGCCATATTTGCGGTATGTCACTTTGATGAGACAATCTTCCCGTCGTTAGGGGGAGATAAGAACAAGAATGTTCAAAGATAACGACAGAAAATTGTCGTGATTTATCCCCACTTTGTCTCGTCATGATCCCCAAAACCGCACAATATTGAAGTGCATAGAATAATTGATCTTTATAACGTAGCAGATTCGATGCTTGATATGTTTTGTAATATTAAAGTGACGAGATCATAATATACATGCTGCAAACATGCCTGTAAGGATAGATGTCCTATCAAGAGGACATGGCGCCACCTAATGAAATTGGTGTTGACGCCGTCACCATGGATGGTGACATAGTGACGCCATAATGTGGCATAATAGTGTCACAGGTCGTGGCTCCCCAAGAAAAAGAGGGAGACCTTATAGGTTCGATCAATACTCACCCAAAGGAGTGAGCGAGTTTGGCATAATTTGATCTATTGATCATTGATACTCAAATCCGTCTCATGTGAATATTTATGAATTATGGTTATCATTGGGGGACACCGCAATGTTAAAACCAATTCTTGAAATATAGAGATCTCTACAACTATATATTACACTAGTGTACATGCAGACGTGGGATATTGAGATATCGAACCTTACTTCGTTGCAAAAATGCAAACGTAGTTAATATTGGCCTAAAAGGAAAGAAGCGATCCAGGCTAAGTTGAAAGAAAGGTATTTGGGTTGGTGATGCCGACATGCCCAAGTGTAAAGCCTATCAATTTAATAAGTCTTTGTTATAAAGCATGATTAGTAGACACGCCTCATGGCGCAAGGCTTGTCATATCGCCCTGTGATCGACTACGAGGAGACATATTCTCTCGTAATGGATGTCATTGCACTCCACTACCTTGTCAGTTTAGTAGTTTCTGAAAAACTTGACATGCAGCTTATGAAGGTGGTCACAACATATCTCTATGGGGATCTAAGTTAAGAGATATACATAAATGTCCAAGGTTGACTTCATTTACCCAAATCAAGTGGCTCTAGACCACGGAGCACGTTTACAATAAGGTTGAAACGTTCCCTAAGTGACAACTTGATTGAGAAGGGATATGATGAATTATGCCCATGCGTGTTTATTAAAAAGGACAAGTTCTGGATTTTCATTATTGCGGTTTATGTCAATGATATACCGCTATGGATTTGAAATCCGAATTTTGAGATAAAGATCTTGGGAATATATGGTTTTGTCTCGAATTGGAACTCGAGCACCATAATGATGGTATTGTCCATCAATCGGCTTATATTATGAGATATTAAGGCACTCTAATAATGATAAAGTGAGGCCTATAAGTATTCTCATGATCGTTCGTAGTCTTGACCCTTAAAGGGATACGTTTCGTCCAAGGGATGATGGCGAACACGTTTTAAAGGCTGAATGCCTAATATAAGTACATTAAACGCATTATTATACCGAGCAAAGATATACAAGATACGACATCTCATCCATATTGTGAGCTTGTTAGCTAGATGCAGCTATGCGCCCACGCATTGCCTATGGATTGGCATAAGATTAATCTTCGGATACTAATGATATTTTTGGGCTTATTCTATCCCTACAAAGAGAAGAGTATATGGCATGATGGATTGCATCACACAGCCATCGCCGCAAGCCATGCGTGAAGAAAAACGCATTAAAGGCGAAATCAGAAAATTTCTTTTTACAGATCAGTCAACTTCGACAGATCTTTGTGATCAGCTCAGAATGAATCTGATTATGAGTAATATATGGTTGGAAAGCTACAGATGTGTAGTTTCCAGAACTTTTTACGGTTCATCTATATCTATTTTGAGCAAAAATTATGACTGATTTAGTATACGAAGGTCATGACACACGTGAATCTGATTTTCGACGCAAACTCTTATTTCGAGTTCTTGGGCAGCCTTCTACTCATTCTACCAAATACTTGTGATGTTTTGGTGTGATTTGCTGATATTGGGTATCTCTTTAACCCACATAAAAGTTGTTTCCATGTGAGCTATGTATTGGGAAACAACGTAATATCTTGGTGAACTAAACAGAGTTTTGTCGCTACATCTTTAAATGATATCTAGATGATTGCTCTACACGAAATTTTTCGTGAGTGTATATGGTTGAAGCCTATAATTACACATATTCTAAGAGCAAATGGTTTAATGTTTACCACAGATGAACCTACATATTTTTATGAGGTTAATGATGCTTGCATTCGACATATGAAACAATGTTTTACCAAAAGCAATAACACCAAGTATATATCATATACGTGATCAGTAAAGAATGAGTTTTCCTCATGATCAAAGTGAAACGAGTTAGATATGAGGATAATATGACATATCTTTTTACTAGATCACTGCCTAAGGTCGCATTTGAAAAACATGTCTAAAGCATTGGTATGCTTAATTTATCTAAAGCTCCCATGATTGTAAGAATCATGGGGAGGTGCAGACATCAGGGGGAGTCTGGCACATACATTTCAATTCCAAATGTGAATGATGCATTGTACTCTTTTTGTTCCTTCGACCAAGGTTATTTTTGCCCATGAGGTTTTATTGTTACTTGGCAAGGTTTTTTAATGAGGCAACATAGAATGCATCTGAATGTATCATATTACTTTGACACAGCACAAGGGGGAGTGTTTAAGGAAATATGATTTATTGTGTATGCCTTAGTCAAAGTAGAATCAGAATAGGATTCGATATCATATTGTAATAGGAATATATGTACTTTCCTTATGTATTGTATCCTCTATATATAAAGGTTTATTCTATGAATGAAATAAGAACAATTATTCTCCCTAAATTTCTCTCTCAGTTTATTTCTCCCGCAACAAGTTAGATAAATTTTCACTAAATTTAACATACACTCCAGTATATGGGTATAGGGTTTGGCTGCTATACCGAAGGGTATAGGATGCCTATCACTAAGGAGGGGGAGGTGCAGTAGGGGGTGGTTGGTGGTTGCAAATTTTGTCTGTGTTTCCAGCAAGCATGTTATGCCCTCCGGCACAACAGAGTTTTCTCCAGTATATATATTTGAACCCCCCCAGACTTCAAATTCTAGCTCTTCCACTGGAGAAATGTTTAGGTGCTCAGGGAGGACCATTTTCAGCATGTCTAATTTTCCTCCCTGACTAATAAGAAGTCGACATGTGGCTTCTTTTTTTTTTACCCAACTAGTCATTAGTTTAATATTTTAATTGTTTTCACTTGTTAATAGAATATTAATTATATATATCATGTAAATCTCTCTTCTTCTTCACCACCACGACCAGAAGAGGAATTAAGCCGTTCGCTTCGTTCAACATCTAAATGAGCAAAAGAGGATTCTGCCTAATATCCCTCCTTCCAAATCCTAGGTCATTCATATCCCTCCATACATTTTGCCAAACAAGGGAGTTTCAAATCAAGATTGATATGGGGAAATGAGATGAAGGAAATTATAATCCCAGCAACACTCACCAAATTTGGTTGGAAAAGCTGGGTATTATAATTTTAATGTGGTGGGGGTGGCTATGAAAACAAGGGGATCAAACAACAAAGCCATAAACTCAGGTTCTTAAACAACCTAATATACAAATATAAAAAAGATATAGACACACGATGTTTATACAGAGAGCTTTTAGCAAGGAGGAAACAATTTCAAAAGGATGCAGCCATTTGTTTCACTAATATTTGGAGCGTAGCCCATCTCTGCGTTCCTCTATTAGATTATGAAGCTTTTGAAACTTCTGAGGCAGATCAATTTTCATAATCAATTGGTTTAGCCGTGGGTGGTGGTGGCGGCTATGGCGGGTGAGAATGAAAAGAATTTACAGAATATAATTGGTATTCTATGAACAAATATTTACATAATATAAAGCAATTAAAGTATTAAACATATGACTAGATATATCTTAATATAAGTTGGGTAGGAAAAAAGTCCACTTGTCAACTTCTTATTAGTCAAGGAAATGGTCCTCCCGGAGCACCTAAAAATTTCTCCCGCCACTGCATCCAAGTGATCCAACCATTCTAGTTTGTTATTGAGTTTTACATGGAATTTTTATTTTTAAGACAGTACAAATAATACGTGACGTATATAAGTAAACAAAATAAAAAAATATATTATTTAAGAATTTATTATGTCATAATTACGTTTTTGACGATGATGATGTTTCGAAATAATAAAGACCGTAGCTACAACTTTTCTTTTGTGTCACATTCTAATCTTTTGAAGGTTGTACAAACACCAATTCATTATTATTATCAAATGGTTTGAGCAATTATACTAATTGATCACTAATTACATAATTTACTCTCGTCAATTACGATTTTGACGAAGGCACACACATAAATGTGTTTTTCCTTCAACATGTTAGTTTTTTTTTTTTTTTTCGGTTACAATTTATTATTGAATTGATATGAATCAAACTCTCAAACATACAGAGAACTAGAGGTGGCAAACGGGCTGCTAAGCACGGGCACGACACGAGCACGGTACGTTTAAAAGCGGCCCGGCATGGTCCAAGCCGGTTAATGGCCCGGTTCGGCCCAAGCACGTTATTCTAATGGGTTGGGCTAGGCCTAGAAAAATGAGCCCATGGGCCCAGCCCGTTAGAGGCCCGGACTGGTCCGGCCCGAACACAATAATTTGAGGCCCACGGCCCAACCCGCTATAAAATATATATATTTTTTTCATTTCTAATATGAAGATAACATATTTAAAAATAATAAACTTAGTTTTGAGTGTGAACAATATAGTTTTATACTAATAATTATTTATTTGAGTATGAATTTAGAAGTTTTTGCCTAAAAATTTATTAATTGTGAACAATAAGCATTTATCACTTATTTCTTTAGTTTGTTAACAAAGAAAAAAATGATCGATAGATTATGTAAATTAGTTTTGGTTTGTAATCGTATCATGTATAATTAAAACTTGAGATTATGAGAGTAGAAGTGGTGGTATAAGACATTCACCTCTACCATTTTCAATTTTCGGCACGAAATGGGCCCGAGCCGGCCCACCAAGTTATGGGCTTGGGACGTGGGTCAGGCTGGGCCTTACATTTGAGTAAATGGGCTGACCCAAGCCCGAGCTCGTTAAGAAGTGGCCCGTCATGGGACGGCCCAAACACGGCCCGAAACCCGATTAGGCGGGCTAGGCTGGGCTGGGCCGGCCCGTTTGCCACGTCTACAAGAACTATAGAAGCCACACTAGTTTTAATTAAACAAAGATGAAGAAAATCTGCTGGAGTTGGTTTTATAAGTTTTTGGCTGAAATAGCTAACGAATTGCTATGCTAAAAGTTGGAGATCAACGTCAATGTAATAGATCTCAGAAACCCCAAAGGGTCTAAATACTATAAGTTGGAACCTGCAGGGGGTCTTCTGCAGGAACTTGAGTTACTATGTAAACCTGTTAAACGGAAAAGGTAGCGATGGGAAGAGAGGATAGGATACGAAGGGCCTAGAATTTGGCTCTGCTACAAGTGGCACACATGAAGCAGTCCACCACCACAGTGTGTAGTACTGCTGTTGTAATCTTATCAAGCTGTGGGTGCCATCTTTGATGCCCTTTCCAGAGCTTGTGTACAAAACACAGAATCAGAAAGATCACTTTTACGAAATAATATCTACATATATATCTTCGGGAACAAGAAACAAAAAATATTATCTTTGCCATTGTCCTGCTCTGCGTGGATGATTTTTCTGTTTGGCCGAGAGGATTGTGCGACGTCTTCGTATTTTTACTACCATGTGATTCTTAAGAAAAGTGTTCTGTGCTATTCCTCAAAAAAAAAAAAGAAAAAAAAAAGTGTTCTATGACATTTCAGAAGATTATATGAACTCGTATCTAGCTAATTTCTAAGCATTATGAATGCGGGAATTTGAACAAAGTATATGACTCCTGATCACTCCAAAGACCTACGTGTCGATGTAATATATTGCATCCTGCCTTGTCCTATGCCTCCTATACATAATTTTACGAGCACAAACTTGGCTGGAAAATGATCACAACTGATCTTCCCCTGAACATGGAAATTCAAGATTTCGTTGTTTGTTACCGAACATGGGACATAGAGAGTTGTCATTTCATAGAACATGGGACTGATTAGTGTTTCACAACATTGAAGATATCTTGAGCAGCTGAACTATGATATGATCAATATGCTAACCTTAATCTAATATCTAAAAGTTAATGATGATAGTTTTGTGATTAACACACATACTTCGGCAGTTCAGCAGGAGGGAATTGGCTATGCTAGACTAGTTGGTTATGAGCAAATATTTCGATCCTTTGTTCTGGGATCACTCAAGGTTACCAGAAACAATTAGCATTTGTGTTTCACCGGCATTCAGAATTTACACTGGCTAAACAGATCATGTAGCTCCACCACATCACGACTATAGTGCAATGTCTTTCCTCTGATGGCTTTAACTAATTTTTCCAGCTCTCCAAAAGCTCAGGAAGATGGGTATTGGTTAGTTTGGTCCTCTTGCTGATCTCAGGCTTCTTCTTCTTGTTCTTCTTGTCCTTGCAATAAGAAGACCCGACTAGACTCTGAACCAAAGCACTTCTCCTTGCAGAGTCTGTGGCAGGCCTCATCCCATTCTTCTGAAGATACTTCTCAATATCAACCATATTGCTAGGCTACTCTATTTTCCTGAAGCATGTTTTAAGGTCATCATCAACCTCGATGCGGGGCAACTTAGGGTCATTCGGATATGCTATATCCTCTTGTGCACTGAAGCTTGAAAGAAGCCATATGTCACCAGCAGCTTTTAGAGCCTAGATAGTATTACTTAATTAAAAACTTCATGGCAAAAGAAGTACTCCAGAAATAATCCAAGTTTAACATAGTATTACTTAGAAGAATATGGAGATGTATTGTCTTTTCCAAAGAGTAAATAATAGAAGAACCTTTATTGATGAAAATACCTGCAGGTCTTCCATTACACTGGGGTATGCATCCTTGAGATCAATCACAGGTATGCCCTCTGGAAATTTCTGTACTATGGCCAGTAGTTGGCTTCTGTCCTTCACAGCATGCTTGGACTACAGATAAAAAGTAAGAGCAAAATTCTGTTATCTTCATGTAGAATAAAAAGGTTACAGTACTTCAAATACCGTAACAATAAACTTACCTTATACGAGAAGCATTTTCCATCATAGTGAACTTTCGGGTTATCTGTCAGACACTTGAAGACAGTTTGATTGTGGTTCACATCAACATAACAGTTTTCGTATATTCCCACAGGCGTGAAAGCCTGCCTTGTCTGCAACATAGTGTAAACAAAGATGGTGATGAGTCCTTCTCATGATCCAAGAAAAATTAGCGTATCTGAGATGAACTAAGAACAGGCAAAGGAAAAGGATCATTAGAAAGAATGTAGTATAATTGGTGAAAAAGGAAAATAATCAGCTAGCTATCATTCTGAGATCAGACTGTACCAATTATAACAGCTTTGGTGAAATTCTAATTACGACAACTAAATAAATGTATGCTTTACAGAGTTAATATCACTTAAAAAGTCAAATCGCTTTCATTGAAACAAGTGGAAAACAAAAAGCACTTCTGCCCTCCTCAACCAGATCGAGAAACTGTGTTATTGGCATCTAAGATCAGAATTAGGCTAGCAGTTGGATCACCTGCTGGATTCCGATGCTTGGACTTTATAGACTTCCTAGTCAATTAGATAGGGGAAGCAAAACCAAAAGAATGGATCATTATACTTTCTGGTTATGTACACAACCAATGATTTCACTACCCTCAGTCTTGGTACATACATTGGAGTAATTCAAACATTCCAAAGGACTTTGTCGAGTTTTATTCCTAGCCAATGTGACAGGGAAAACAAAAACAAAACAAAAAAAAGGGTGTTTAAAGCCATGAGTTCATACTTCAACGGCCTTGATTCAAACAAATCCTAGCACAAAAGTAACATGTAGAGAATCTAGTTCCCACAGATTCCCTGTCTTAGGCCCTAGAAATCTACTAGGCAAAGGCCTGGACTGCTACACTGCCTATAAAAATATACTTATCACTTGAGTCAAGCAAAGAAGGGGAAAATTATACCTTCCGCAGCAGGTCAATAACACGCTTGACCTGTGCTCCATCAGGAGAATTCCTTATGCTATTAATGTGTTGGAGTCTCTCTGTATCATCTGAAAATTTGACAGTTGGAGCATGAACCCTAGCAGCTGCTGCAGACACAGATTTCGGAGTTGCTGTGGCCTTATTGTTAGAGGCAATGCTGATACCGGTTGACTGGCACTGCTCTTGCTGTTTCATGAATCTATCCGATCCTTCTTCTAGTCCCATTTCAAAATTTCCACTAAAAATATTCAGCATTAATGTGAAAGACCTGACTTGAAAAAAAAAGAACACTGCAGAGTTCAATCCAAACAAGAACTTCCCAACTAATATAAATCATTAAAATCGGGTTTTCATCAGTCTATCAGATAAGCATGCTTTCACAAACTCAACCACATTCCCAAATTGACAAATTACAAACGAGCCTCTGCACATTTTATGATTTGCATAGTAACTATGATTATAATCCCAGAGAACCAAGAAATAGTTTATCATCTTCATGATAAATCCAATAAATAGTGTAAGAAGTTACAATGGTTCTGTAACCACATAAATTAAGCCCTACGTGATCAAAAATCAAACCCCCGTCGCATTACCTATCCTAAGTCAAGTCATGGACGAATCAGGTAAATACTAAAACCCAAAAAACAAACCCAAATTGCAAAATTCCTGTTAATTTCGATCACAATCAATTGTTACTAATCAAACCCAGTTAACAAATTGAACCCAAAACCCTAAAATTAAAGTTAGCAGCAGAGCACGAAGAGAGGCAATGTTTCAAACCCTAACCTGGCGAGAAGCAAGTTGCGATTGAAACGGCAGAATGGAGAATAAGGATGTGGAATTTGTGAAAGGATTCGGAGAAGATGAATGTGAAAGTTTTCCCCCTTGTATTCTACCATTTGAAAGTTTAAGGGCAGCCGTACCAGCTCTTCATTTAAAAAAAAAAAAAAAAACTGTGAGCGTCATAAATGACGGTTAATGTAGGCCTTCAAGTCAGGGCCCTTTAATATTGAGTCATCTATCACGTATATTATTGTACTATCACTACCAGGACAAACACTTTAGCCGACGAAAACTTTTCGTAGGCCTGTTAGCTTAATTCGTCGGCTAAGATCTTAGCCGACGATACTTCGTCGGCTATAGTTTTGTCAGAAAAGGGTTGTCGGCAGTGACTTTAGCCGACGAAACTATAGACCGTCGTCGGCTATTTTCCCATAGATAGCCGACGACAGAAAACATCGTCGGCTAGTCCCTTAGACTTTAGCCGACGAAACATCTCGTCGGCTAGTCTCTTAACTTAAGCCGACGAAACAACTAGTCGGCTAGTCTCTTACTATAGCTGACGAAACAACTCGTCGGCTAGTCTCTTAACTTAAGCCGACGAAACAACTCGTCGGCTAGTCTCTTACCTATAGCCGACAAAACAACTCGTCGGATAGTCTCTTGATTTAGCCGACGAAACGCTTAATATATTCGTCAGCTATAGTATGTAATAAAAAATAAAAAATAACTAAAGCCGACGAAACAGCCCGTATTTCGTTGACTTTAAAGGGTTTAGCCGACGAAACATTCCATAATTCGTCAGCTAAACATTATTATAGCCGACGAATTATGGCGTATTTCGTCGGCTATAAGTCCATTCCAGTATAAAAAAAAACCCGAAATTTCTAAATTACCATTCCAAGTAAGCTGCAAAAAACACCAAAACAATTCCATATAACCAACAACAAGCACATAAACTACATAATTCATCAACTACACAAAATCTAGATCGTCTAAATTAATATCCGCTTCTGGGGGCTGCTGCGGAGCTTGCGGCGGCTGGGGTAGCGGTATGGGCGGAGCCGGAAGTCCTTGGAGCTGGGCAGCTGTAAAGTCCTGCATGTACTGGAACATCTGCCGCTGCTGGGCCTGCTGGATGACATGTACCTCGGCATAATGGGCTGCCTGCGCGGCATTATAGGTTGCCTGCGTGGTATTATAGGCAACATGAGCAGCTAGCTGTTCTCGTAGTCTCTGAAGTTCCGACTGTAGCAGCTGAGTCGTCCTGGTGGTTGTGGTCCTGCTGCTGGTCGAGGCTGCCTTTCGTTGAAATCCTGGAGTGGTCTTCAGGACCCCCTTGTCCTTCTTTCCTAGACCCCGGCAGTAGAAATTATTTGCTCGCGGTGGGAAGGCTGTGCCCATGATCCTCGCCCCAACCGTCGGATCCGAAGTGTCGATCTGGGACATGGCTCCCTCACTATAGCACTCATCACCTCGTCACTAGCCTCCCTCACCTTCACCTAATTGGATAGGAAAAAAATTATTAATTAACATTTTGACATATATATAAGTAAAATTAAAAATTCAAAAACGTAAGATGACTTACAATATCCTCCTAGGCGTCAGGATATGTCTTCTCGTACGTATAGACGTACGGGTTGACCTCTGGATGTTCCCTGGCCGCCTCGTCCATGAAGACAGCGAACGGTCTAGAACCGGCATGATGGTTCCTTGTGTTGCGTTGCCGGTTCTGAGCGTTCGCCCGGGAAACCGCCTTCAAAGAAAAAACTAAACTATTAGTAAAATATTTAAAAACGCACGTACTTAATGACAAATTAACTAATTAATTTATTTCAATATCTGTTTACGAGGGTTGTTGAATTCTGATGTCAGAAACCAACGTCACTTGTACTCTCTGTACTGGAACTCAGCAGGGGTACCAGAACGTGTGTTCCCGTGCGTAGTCCAATGGGTCCGCAACTCGTTCTTCCACTCCTTGTACCTACAGATACAACAAAAATATTAGAAATATTATTAATATCACATACAATTTTGTTTTTTCATTAACTTCCCAACGTATCTTCCCCCATGCACAACGTCCGCCCAGCTGCTCTTCAAGGGCTCGGGAACCTCAAACCACACCTGCATTTAACCGTTTATTAGTTTAGTTTTTCGAGAAATCTACAATGTAATACATAATATTATTGAGGCATTTTGTAAACTCACCGACATCGCGTTGTGGACCATGTCCTTAACCTCCTGCGGGATCTCGTCCCAGTCTGACCATAACATAGGGACACTATCCCTAATGAGCGCTCCCACGCGGCCGGAGTACGTCCTCGACTTCCCGCCCGATACTATGTCGTCATCCCCGTCAGTACCGATGACAATCCTCCCTGAGGTACCGACGATCTTCTCGAGAGCCTTCCCTGTGACGGGGCCTCTCTTCTTTTTTGCCGGCTTCGCTCCGACGGTGCCTATCACATGATAAACCAAATTAATTATTAAAATCTGATAAGACGTATTTGCACACGCATCAATTAACCCTGTCAACAAATCAATCGTAGTATAAAGCAAGCAGGGATCGTTCTAAACCGGGGATCCAACTACAGGGTAGATCCATCTAATCTAATGTAAATATCGAAATAAGCATATAAGGTTTAAAGGTTTTTGTGATTTCAGAAAAGACAAGAATAATAAATCCTAAATTACTTCTATACATATATACATGTGATCAACTAACAATCATGCAAACTCAACCAAACAACCATGCAAGAATAAAGAAGACGATTTCTAATCTCATTTAAGTCTACACCGTGAGCAAATATACAACCTAAATTTGATATGCACATAAGTTCCTACGTGGTTCCTATGACATAGACCAACTTAGAATTAGACTACGGGTTTCATTCAACATCGCGACACAACAAGCTCGGCTACGTGCTCTACTTATTGGTCACACACATAAACTAATCATGCAATTACGTATCACATAAAGAATTTAATGTGTTTAAGCACAAGTCCAAATCAAACATAGGTAGAAAATCGGTGAAAAACAAAGACAATGCAACTTATCAACTACGTGTATCAAAGTCGAACTTTGGATGATTAACACATGCAATATCAACTACTTGTATCAACTACACATGATAATATAAGAAAGCACCGAAAATCTTAAAGTATTTTAGACATAAAACTCACGGCATAAAACCTAAAATCATTGATTAAAAATTGAAAACTTTAATTCAAAACATGGTTCAAAAGTACTTCTATCTCATAGACAAGAATCGAAGTTTACTTAAGCAAAAACCTAAAACAAACATAAACAAGAACAAACACATAGCAATCCGAAAATAGAAGATGGAATTCACTCTCAAAATATCCCTACGTGTTCTATTCTTTGAGTGAGCGGAATCCTAGGCTACGTGCTTTGGACAAATGCTGAAGGTGGGATCGGATTGTAGTGTTTGGAAGTTGATGGAGTTTCGGCAAAGGCTTTGGTGTTATTTGCACGGGTTGATGATGATCTTCTGCCCTTGAAGTCGTGCTTTATATAGAGGAAAAACCCTAGAGAAGTCAGCCACAAAGCCTAAACCAAGTTGGTTTAGGATTCCTAGTTCTTCTCAATTTCGGCAGAATGACCTCCTTCTGATGATTACGTCATAACTTCCTCTAGAAAATAGATATTGAGGTGATTCCAATTGATTTGGAAACTAGACTCCCGTAGCTTTCTATCCATATCTGGTACGTTTTCTGATTCATTGTGAGCTGTCCTGGAGAGTCCGTTGAAGTTGGCAGACGTGCACAGGAATTCTCCCGATTTGATCCGGATTTTCAAGGCTTGGACATTCTTGAAATTCTGCCGAATTTAGATATTCTTCTACATATTGGACTTGGTTTAGACCTCTCCTTCATGGACTCGGCTTCGAGGAAAGATGGAATCCTGATCAAGACATGAATCCTGAGTAAACAAGGATTTCCAATACTTAGCACAATTCAACACCAAATTCTTCAATTCCGAAAATACTATGTATTTTGACACTAAAACCTACATATTTCTAAATTAAGCAATTATTCTATACTAAACACAAATATAAAGCTAAAACAACAAAACAAGAGTTAACAAAGGATAAATTAAGGGTATAAACATATTAAGAACGTCACACTTTGTGCTCCTATCAAAATCGGAGAATTATAAGAAAACAAATCATTCATCTTTCATTACCTGAGGGCGATGCGGCGGACGCGACGGATTCCGTCTCCGATGATGATACCCTCGCGGAAATAAGAGGCATATCAAAAGGCACGAACCGGTACGCCGCTGATGGAGCCACTGGCGGGGGCAGTGGATAAATCGGCGTCCCTGAGTCATCGGCTGCAGGTAAGGCCGGTATCATCCGTGGAAGGAATAGATAAGGCGGTGGCATCTGTACCCCAGATGACCCACCATCCGAAGCAGTAAGACTCGGAGTGGGCGCCCGGTGTATCTCAGGCATACGGGGTGCAGAGACCTTCGTCTGGGTCTGAGCCCACAGCTGCCTCGAGAAATGAGGGACGCCCGGCTGCCTCGATAAAGGAGGCACCTCCGGCTGCCTCTGCACCGTCTCCAGAAGGGTTGCACGTCTGGCTGTCATGAGGCCCCGAAACGAAGCTATACATCCTTCAGGCGCGGATTTATTAGCCACATAATCTTTGTAGTCTCCAAGTTGCCTATAAATCAAGTTGCAAAATGTTATGATTGAACATGTATATATATTGAGGAATTCAGGTGTAAAAAACGTACCTTTCTATGGGATACATCAAAATGTAGTGTACTGGACCGGTAAGCAACAATTGCTCGGGAAGATGGATCATCAGGTGAGGCATGATGTCAAAAAATTTGGAGGAAATATCCTCTCAAATTTACACATGATATAAATGATGTCCTTTTGCATTTCCCGGAGGTTAGATTTTTTCACTTCCCGTGTGCATAACTTCTAGAAGAATCTTGCCAACGATACTAACGGCTCCACCACCTGACGGGGAAGGAACGGTCAAATGAAAACAGGGAAGAGACTTTGTAGCAGGATATGACAGTCATGACTCTTCAACCCGTACATCTTATTGTCCTGGAAGTTCACACACCGGGCTATATTTCCTGCATAGCCTGAAGGATACTTCACACAACTCATGCACCTGAAAATTACGTTCTTCTGGTCAAACTTCACGGTGTAAGGAGTTTGAGGCATTTTTTTCTTCCCTTCTTTCAACCACAGATGTCTTCTTAATTGCAGTTTTTTTAGATCAATGGGTGCCTTAGGACCGTCTTTCGTCTTCCCCTCCAAGTTCAACAGTGTGCCCACCACACTGTCGCAAACATTTTTTTCTATGTGCATTACATCTAGGTAGTGCCTGATCAACAACTTATTCCAGTATGGAGTTCCCAGAATATGCTCTTATGTGTCCAGAATTTGTATATGTCGAGTCTGTCAGGTATTGCCGCCACAATATTGGGATGATTGCTGAGCTGCCCAAAATCGTACTCATTAAGCACTGCTAAAATTTCTTCTCCCGTCCATCTTCTGGTAGGCACACAGTGTTCTACGGTCCCATCAAATGCCTTGTCATCGAACCGCCATTCGTGATTATATGGAAGGAAAGCACGGTGACCCAATCTGGATATCTTGTTGCAATGATTGCTGCTCCCCTCATCGCTAAGGCACTCTGGACAAGCCTTGTATCCCCTAACAACGTTGCCCGACAACATCCCACGGGCAGGAAAATCACTGATGGTACCAACAACCATGACATGCATTTGGAACATCTCGTGCATGTACTTGTCATAAGTGGGATGACCAACGTCCCACAAAACCTGAAGCTCTTCAATCAAAGGTCTCAAATACACATCGAGACACTTCCCTGGATAACCGGTCCCCGAAATCAACAAACTCAACATATTGTATTCATTCTTCATGCACATCCATGGAGGAAGGTTGTACGGTACCAAAATCACCGGCCATACACTGTATTGAAGACTCATGTTGCCAAAAGGGTTGAACCCATCGGATGAAAGCCCGAGCCTCACATTTCAGACCTCTGACACAAAATGAGGAAACTCCCTATCTATATGCTTCCAAGCCTCCCCGTCAGCAGAGTGTATAAGGGTATCTTCGTCATGTAATTCCCTATCAGCGTGCCATCTCATAGCTTTGGCCATGTGTGAAGACATGTACAACCGCTCCAGCCTATCCCTCAACGGGAAATACCGAAGTACATTCACAGGTTTCCTATTGCCTGCAGGAGTCAGCTTATACCTGTCAGTGTGACATACCGGACATGCGTCAAGCCCACCAAGGTCATTCCCTTCTGGATCTTTACCCTAGAAGAGAACGCAGTCATATCTGCATGCATGAATCTTGATGTAGGAAAGCCCAAGATCTTTCAGGATACATCAGACCTTACGATGAGTGGTAGGAAGACGATGACCGTGGGGCAGGATCGAAGCAGTGTACTGCAGATAATTATCAACAGCCTTAACGGTCAATTTTGTCTCAACTTTAATCTTCATTACGTCCATCACACTTTCAAGAACGGTCTTCTGACAACCGGGGTACACATGGGTCTGTTGGAAAGCAAGCAGTTTGTTGTATTTTTCAATAACAGCAGTGTTGATAGCTCTAGGGAAGGGCTGCACCGGGTCAGACATATACTGTCCTTGAGCGCATACACCGCTCACATAAGGAAACATGTTGTTGATGAATGCCGTTGTTGGATCGTTGGATGTACTGCCCGTCTCATAAAATTGGCCATGATCATGCAGACCCCCTGATGATGTTTCACCGTGATATAACCAACATGTGTACTTCTCTCAAAACCCGTTACTCCTCAGGTGCTGCCATACTTTGTCAATGGGAAATCGATACATATCGCTGCGACACTGACATTTCGTACACGGGAAATAGAAAATTGTATTCCCGTTAGCATTAGCCAGCGCATATTCCATAAAACTCATAACTCCTGCACCATATCTTTTGTCCCATTTTGGAAGCGAAATCCAACTCTTATCCATATCCTGAAAATATAACAAAATATATATGTATAACACTAGCTAATTATTAATGAAATTTCATGCCATATATAAAATCTTAATTCATTTAGTATATATTCTACGTACTACAACTAATTAATAACAAGTTAATTAACACACACATATATATATATATATACTTAATAATTACATAACAATATTATATATATATATATATATATATATATATGTACATCATCACAAAATTATCATTGACATATATACCATCAACACAATATTATAAATTAATTAACATATTTATATAAATATATATCTACTACTTATGAACAACTTCATATATATTATATCAAATCATCAACCAAATCGATCAATATATATATATATATATACATCCAACGTACTCAAAATCAATCAACTCATAACAATATTATATATCAACATCATCATCAACTCATATATATCATCAACCATATCAACGCAATATTATAAATTAATTAACATATATATATCTACTATTTATTAATAACAAATTCATTCATATATATTATCAATTCAAATTATCAACCAAATCGATCAACACATATATATATATACATCAAACGTACTCAAAATCAATCAACTCAATCACACTCAAAATCAATCAACTCAATCACACTCAAAATCGATCAACTCAAATAAACTCAATTAATCAACATATATATACATATACGTACCTATATATAGCTCCACAAACTAATTATGGACAAATTTCGACAACACCCAAACTTTTTCTCCTGTTTTTTTTCCTAGATGAGCTGCTGCTGTCCAGATCTACAAATAAAGCACTTTAGCCGACGACATATTAATTTCGTCGGCTAAACTTTTAAATATTTCGTCAGCCATAGTCTGTGAACTTTAGCCGACGAAATAAATTCTTTAGCCGACGACATTTTAATTTTGTCGGCTAAAGTTTACCATAGCCGACGAAAATATAAATTAGCTGACGAATGAAAATTTCGTCGGCTAAAGTGGACTTTAGCCGACGAAAAAATAGTTCGTCGGCCTGGTTTTTTAATTTTTGTCGGCTAAAGCCTTTCTTCTGGTAGTGTATTGTATCACCTATTGTTCAACTTGTGCCCTTTGTTCTAATCGTGTTAACTAATAACACAAAGAAATTTTCTTCATCAGTAATGTTCACTCGATCAGTAATTTATAACAATTTTGATTACATATTTATTGTAACATGAGATCGAAAATAAATTTGAGGAGTAAATGTCTTGATACAACGAATGAAAATTTGACGGTTTTCATTGTAACTTCATTTACAACGAATGATTACAAATTCAAGTAATGGTGGAATGGGAACATAATCCTAAACAGGCCAAAGAGATTACACGATACAAGAGAAAATGACTCACACCCCAACAGGCCCTACTTACCCAACGTTGTTAAAAGGAAGGAATCCAAAGCAAACAAAGACTAAAATGAACTGACCCATATAGCCCAATCTATGCTTATGATTGGTAATATTATTCTTTCCATATCATTCATGTGCATATGCTACTATGCTACAAGAGAAATTTTGAAAACTAACCAACTTTTGGTCATCAAGATGGTTTTTGACCTTCTTTTTTATTTTAGTTGAAAACTAACCATTTTTGCTAGGTAAAATGACTATTATGTCATCTTATTTAGTTGCAAGGGAAAATTTCATATTTCATGAACACATTTAATATATTCCATCTGCAAGAGACTTTAGGTTTTTTTTTTCCAATCCATGGGCATATTCGTTTAATCCATATACAAAAGCGCTGGGTTTTTTTTATTTTTTGTTTCGTCGTCTATCTCATCCCAAGGATTCACTGTTGGAATTGAGTTTTCTACAAGTTTGAACTTCTTTGTCTCCAATTAATTATGATAATGATCATAATCAAGGTATATATACAAAGCATCTTGGTCTATTCTATTCCTCTCTTCTGTATTTTTCCCAATTGGGTTGCTGGAGTTCTTGCACATATATGTAAGTCCCCTGAAAACCCCAAACTTCAAATCCCTAAATCCACAAAACTTTTATTCAAATTGAAACATTGTAAATCTATGTCATTCACAAAATCTGAACAATATGAATATGATACCTAGCTAGATGCTCCTCAATTGGATGTAGAAAAAACAAATCCCATAAATTAAATACTCAAGAAGTTCAGTTGCTGTGGTAGACGAATGATTGATGAACAAGAATTTCATATTTTTCCTTAATTTCCTTTTTTTTGAGAAAAAATATATAAAGGTATTCAAAATGGTTATTTGATTTAAAAGGGTATTAAAGACTTAATACTATCATATGGTTATTTTTCAACTAAATAAAAAAAGAAGGTTAAAAATCATCTTGATGACCAAAATTTGGTTAGTTTTTAAAATTTCTCATGCTACAAAGTTAACTTGAAGAATCACATCAAAACATTGTCTTTGTGAACCTTATCTGTCACGCCCTAATTTTCAAAAGATAATTTTCAAAATTTTTGACACGATATAACTTAAAATATTATAATCCCAAAACCTGTTTCAAACAAATTTCAAGGAAAACTAAACTCAATGAGGAAATGTAAATATCACACAACTCAACACTGAGTTAAATATTACATTTCCTTGTTTACATAAACTTACAAGTCAAAAAAATGAAAACGCTCACATGAGTTTAATACTGTATACCCTAATTATAAAAATATACAATGAGCAGCAAAAACCAACAAAAAAAAAGCCTACCACTAAGCCTCCACCTCAACCATGCTGATCCTCACCTGCAGGTCTAATCCCTACACCAAGAATTGGTGCACTGGGTTGCAAACAACAAACCCGGTAAGCTAAAAAGCCCGTATGAGTAATTCTTAAAATAACACCAAAATCTTCAATTACCAATTATATCACAAGAATAATTATATCAATAATTAAATCCACAAATCCAACACTTTTTCAATTAACATGTACCCATGAGTCCCAGGTATTAAAAATACCCCTCATGGCCTACAACAACAAAATGTGTACCCATGGGTCCTAGATACCATACGGTATCTCCCATGACCTACACTGACTGACGGACTAGAGCTCTATTCCTAACCGCAACCAATCACCCGGCCAAATGCTTGGAACCCGGTTTGACGGTCTAATATCAAGTTTGACGGTCTAATATCAAAACACAAAATGATAAATAACATCTTAACCGTAACCAATCACTTGATTAAAGGCTTGAAACCCAGTTTGGCTATTTATCCAACAATCATAATATCACAACATCATCATCAACAACATAAGATCATATCATAAATCATATCCTTCCACATAGATATATTTCCATGAACAAATATAGATATTGTTGTTGGTATATATACCGCAAGCATAAGCAACGACCTCGTAGACCGTTTTTCGGCCACGAAGGGCCCCGCCCCCGACATACTTCCGGTAGACCGACATCCAGGCTACCTCGCCATGGTGAAATATCATCCGTACCACATCGGGAATGTGTTCCTCCAAGCTCCACAAGAAGACACCTTGATAATAGTTATGTATAGTTTGTCCCACATCGGAAACATAATGTGTGAGGGAACCTTCCTTAGCTATAAAATGAAGGCTTCCCATATGTAGAAAGCTCTCTCTCTAGCTGGCTGAATATCCCTCTCCCGATCCCTACTCACTCCATCTTGGAGAGCTCTTGTAAAACCAAAGGCATATTGGCCATGATAGTTGATTCTAAAGTGGACGTAGCCATGTCCTCCGTTGGCATGGTGAACCACTATACATCCTTGTCTCTTGCCCTTATGTTTATTGTCCATGATTGTATATTGTTCTTGTTCCACCATGATTCTCCATGATCCCAGTCTCCGAGATTGTGCAGAAACATTTGGCGCCGTCTGTGAGAATCATTACAAAAAGTTACATTGCTCTACCACCAAGAGACATTCTACCAAGAGGCATAAGCTAGAGAGAGATAGACATTCCACCAACACATGGAGGCAAACCAACCAACAAACTCATGAAGGAAGGTCAGCCCATGGTGTTCGCTATATAGGCCCTAGGCATCGGGCCCAAGCCATCAGGTGGCATAGCATGACCCGCCCAAGTGCCCTTTATCACCGGGTCATCACCAAAGAGGCCAACTGGCCTGTGACCGACGTCTCCAGCCATCACTCGGAGATGAGTCTCCAGGACCCGAAGTTCAGTCATGTCGACCGGGAGTTCGCCGGTGACGACCCACTCCTCCCGTTGCCCGACCATTTTATTACCTCAGTGACTTCAACAATATTTGTCATTCCCCGGCCGGGATGAGAATTCGTCAGAAATAGCGAGGGGATCTGCCTGGCATATTCGGGGTCCCGTTGGTAAATCACTGACAGTCTCTTTGCCTCCGAGATGGCGGAATCCGAGTTCAGGCTAAGCTCATGTTCCCGGTTGGTCAGGAGAGGGAGTTCATGTGGAATTTGGGATCAGTCACGATCAAATTGATAGCTTCACCGGGACAGCTCTCACTTTATAGGTCACCGGGAGTTATCCCTTCCCAGCTCGCCTTGGTTATCAGAGCGTCTGGTTTCATCATCGGGACTTGGAAGGGCATCTCGGGCGATTGGGGATTATTTCATTTGCTATTCTGCCTCCAGGATAAGAATCGACGACGACCCGACATGCTAACACCTTTGCAAGGATCATTGGACAACAATCCTAACATACTCGACCGGGAACCCTCTCCACCGGGTAACATATTCTGTCTCCGGGATCGATCAGAGAAACTCCAAGTTCTGGGTATAAAAAAAAAAAAAACCACCGAGTGGCATGGCCTCTGGATTCATCTTCTGGTCCTCTCATGATTCAAAAAGTTGTTTCGCAGCGGGCATACCAACCAAACAAGCTAAGTCTTCTTACTCCTACATCTCTTCAATCTAATCAATAATTTTTGGGATTCTAGATCATTAGGGAGGAGTTTGGTAATTCATGTGCGACAAGGATAGTAGGTGGAAGTGCACAGATCATACTTGGTTTGGTCTGTTTGACAAACAGTCTTATATATGCAAATAGATTCAGTTCTCTATGTTAGAATTGGGGGGCAGCAGACCATAAGTCATTAGTTATGATAATGTATAATTTGATGATATGTTGTTTTGGGTTGTTAAAAATCAAAACTGGCGGAGCTTGTTTTAGTTCTGTTGTGTTTAAGTGTTTGGGGGTTCAAAGGTTAATTCTTTTGCTCTCTGTCAGTTACGTTGTGCAAGTAAAATCAGTTCTATATCCTTTGTGAGCGTATCAGATCATAAGGCTTAGCTATTTAGCCTATAATTGTGCATGCTCTGTTAAGTTGGAGTTATTTTTCGAAGTAATTTTACTGATAGTCTATTTCAAATTGGGCAATGCATCTCTGCCATAGAAGAAATTTTATGAAATTCATGGGTCAGTTGATTGTGCAAGTGTTGTTCCTGCTGTTTTTTTTTGAAGTGCAGAATGAGTGAGGAGTAATACAAGTTCATAGATGATTTATATATCTTGCAAGACTTCTTTGCTATACATATATATTTGGAGTTGTAGTGGTAATTATAATTAGTCTTGGAAAGTTGGAAGTATATAACGTGGGTCAGTTCAATTACATGAGTTAAGTATATTGGTTTTGAAGCTGTTTTGAACTTGTCAGTACTATAATGCTGCTGTAAAGAAAGTCTGAAAATTCTGCAGAAACTGTTTGGTTCTGCCGTCACTTTGGAAATTCGTTTAGCTAACTTTTAAATCTCCAAATTTTCTGAAACTTTTACATGTTGCTTCCTTGTTAGCCTACAAGAGATCTGGAAAGTTTGGTGTTGTTTGATAAGGTAGATGATTCATGGTGAATTTTTGAAAGTTGGGTACTCTGTGCTGGAAATTGTGTTTGTTAAGTAGTTCAGTTGCTTCGTATTTGAATTTGATTGTATTTGAATTTGATTGGGTTTTGTGTCTTCGTTTGGCTTGAAATTTTGTGCTCTTGTTCTTCTATATGAGAACTCTTGATCTGGAAAGTTTCAACTTATTCCAATGTAAATTGAAAAGTCGGTGATTTTTCAAAGTTTACTCTGCTGTTGGAAGTCCCAGAATTTTGAGCATGCTTCCTTGTTTTTTGTTGAGCTAAGTGTGTGTATAAGCATGTTGGTAGTGTATAGAGAACCATGCTATATTCCAGAATTATGAGGATGATTTACTAGCCTCATTAGAAGCTTTTATGGTGTGTGATGGTATGTGGGTGTCCATAGTAGTTTGGTGTGAGTGGTTATGATTGGTCGATGAATTTATGATTGGTCAATATTAAGTTTATTTAATTAATGATGTGATTATGTCAGGACATTAGGGACTTCAGTGATCCGAGGAGCGGAATGCACGAGATTCTCTGACACGACCCACCCCGAATTTCCCCCTGAAACCCGGAGTAAACCGTGCGGGGACCACCTCCAAGAAAAGATTTACCGCAAAAGTCGGCATACCTCCCTTGAAAAATGGACAACCTTTCCTAATAGAAACCTGCAAACACTTCTAAAGGTTCCAAATCCAACCTTAACTTCTGGAGCCTTCATGCTCCCCAAATACAATCACCACCAACAAGATAATAAACATTATCTAAGATAATATACATCATCAGTAAAAAATTCTAAAATATCAACAATCCTTCACCCATAACCAAAAATATATACATTAAACCCAAGTATTCAGAGCTACTAGTCACTAGCAGAAGTAAGAAAACACAGGTAGGTTAAACAGGTAACCTACTGGTGAAAGGTGGTGGAAATACGGGTGACTATGCCTCATCTCCTACTAGATCCAATCCGAACTCTGCAGACTGGGCATTTTAAAACGAAGGGCCCAGGGGAAGACATTTAATAACGTTAGAGTGAGTGGACAAAAATAATTTAATAAAAAAATATTTATGCATTCCCATTTTAATTTCATAGAAAAATATACTGCATGCGGCAGCTCAAAAGTGTTCAACTTATAAACTGACAATTTCACGACTAGTTCCGACTAGTCACCAACTCAAATAAAATGGAGCCTCTCAGGCTAAACTATATATTCGTATGTATTTACACTCGTCAGACTCCTTGTATGAATCCTAGAAACAATTTAGAAAAATAGAAATTCATACAAGGCTACAACGCTGGCGTCTAACGGTCACGTTGCGCCATAATGGTATTTTTTCTCATTATGACCGAAAAGACGGTATGTATATATATATATATATATATATATATACGCGCATATTCCCTATATAAATTATTATATTTATATAGGGCTACGACGATTACGTCTAACGCTCACGTCGCACCATAATAGAATTTTACCTCAGTATGGTAGAAAAGCACGTATAGCTAGCTAGCATTTATTTATATACATACTATCCTCATAAACATCCAAAATATGTATATCCACCGAAAATCTCATTTTCGGGATCTCTCCAAAGGAGGAAAAATTGTCAAATAGCCGAGAAATCAATAAGTCCTGTCAGAAGAAATAAATGATCAATAAAATCATTCGTCGCATGCTTTTTAATTAAAACAAAGGTCCACTCACAAATTAGGCCTAATCCTGATGACGCTCCGAGGCTTCTTCTGCTCGGGCCTCCTCACGTCCTGTTCCAAGTATATAATTAATTTCCTACTAAAAATTCAATATTTATACAAAATAGGCAAAATTAACCGAGAGCCATAACCATGCTCATCATTGCCTAACTTCGATATTCTTAAATCAGAATGACCCAAACTTTAATACCATACTTGGCAGTCGTAAATACAACCTTTTCCAGAAATTGACTTAAATCCTACGACTGGATTTTACATTATTTAACCGCCTAAATACCAAACTTTAGAAATTCACAAACCTATTCAAAACTCATCCGAAAATTCCACAATTCACTCCATTAAATTCCTCTAATTATCCGAAAATTCCGATTCCGGCGACCTCCAAATCCTATGAAATTTTAACAGCATCTTCCTCTCAACATCCCAAACAACTTTCCTAACTAGCACAATCACCAATTCCAAGCCTAACTAGGTCAATCGAACGAAAACATCCTAAAAGCCCTAGAATTTCCTCCTTGAATTTCTCCTTACCTAGCTCAAGAGGGAGTGAGCCTTTTGGAGGGGTTGCTGCGCGGGATGAGAGCTACAAAACCGTACCAAGCTTGCCCGGATTGGTAACTGGAGGAGGGAGTTCCAGCTACAGAGGGCTTTAGGTAGCCGAATATTTCGGGCGGCAGCTCTCCCTCACGGCGGCGCTAGGGAAGCTCTCGTCGGGCTAGAATGGAAGTTGTGTTGGAGGCCGACCTTTTGGGACCAGAGCGGCGGCGAACGGTGGCCGGACGGCGGCCGAAAAATCGGGCAGCGGGAGGGACTCGGTAGAGAGAGAACCGGGAAGAAGAAAGAGAAGAGAAATGGGTTTTTGGGCCTCACCCATCCGGCCCAACTCCTCTATATACAACCCAATTCCAAAAATTAACACCCCTAAAAATAATACCCTAATAAAAATTACCTTTTACTAGCCAAAATTTACTATTTTTACCGTCGTTACATTTTTCTCCGACTAATAACTCTCCGAAATAATCGTCCCCCAAAACCCCTCTAGGGACCAATTAAACTATATCTCAATGTCGGAGACGGTAAAATTCTTATTATAATCAAGCTAGTAAATAAGATAAAAATTTACAGGTCGAGATGTGACATTCTCGGAATACATGAGACTCCAGTGAAAGTCCATTCTACCGTACCTCCTATTGCGCGCACCCGTCAGCTTTCTTCAAAGGCAGTCCATGAGGAAATTGTACATATTCTATGTTTACATATTATTTTAAAAGTCTAAGTCTAAGTCTTCATGATTAGACTGAGAAACAACCGAGAGATAGGCATTCGACCGAGAGATAGGCATTTGACCGAGAGTGGCATTCGATCAAGAGATAGGCAATCGACCGAGAAAGGCATAATTCATTAAAATCCCGAGTAATATCAAGTGGGATAGGCAATTGACCGAAAGACATAAGTAATGAAAATCCCGAGTAATATCAAGCGGGATAGGCATTCGACCGAAAGGCATAAGTTTTATATCATCCCTTTAAAAACGGAGCAAATGGCTTGATAAACCACAAACGGCGTTAACACCCTGTCACTCGAGTAGTAATACAGGATATGGAAAGGGCTCGCTACCTTTGTCCATGGGAAAGTGTAACACCCGGATGGCCGTAGAAGGAGAACCAACGGTACCTTACCATTGGAAACGTGAAAACACCTCGCCCGGTCAAGTAAGTTTTGAGGCCGGGGGTCGAGAGGGACATTTTTTTGTCTTATTGGCGGACTTAAAAGGTTACGATGCATATCAAGAAAAGTAAGACCCAGAATAAGCAAGTAAAGACAAGACACGAGTAACACCCAGGTGTAAAAAGAAGCAAGACCGATATGTCAAAAGTAAAGAATATCAACAAGCAAGAGAAGAAAATCATGAGAAAGGGGGAGAAAGAAGTAATTCCGAGTAAGAGAACCTTCTTCCTTAGAGAGTTGGGGGGACATGGGGTGTATGCCGTTACTCGGTCGTTACTTATGCTTGGCGGCATACAATTTATTTGTAACTCTCCAAGTAAGATGGCCCTCTTACTCGGGAGTTGGGGGGATATGTTGTTGGTATATATACCGCAAGCATAAGCAACGACCTTGTAGACCGTTTTCCGACCACGAAGGGCCCCGCCCCCGACATACTTTTGGTAGACCGACATTCAGGCTACCTCGCCATGGTGAAATATCATCCGTACCACATCGGGAAGGTGTTCCTCCAAGCTCCACAAGAAGACACCTTGATAATAGTTCTGTATAGTTTGTCCCACATCGGAAACATAATGTGTGAGGGAACCTTCCTTAGCTATAAAAGGAAGGCTTCCCATATGTAGAAAGCTCTCTCTCTAGCTGGCTGAATATCCCTCTCTCGATCCCTACTCACTCCATCTTGGAGAGCTCTTGTAACACCAAAGACATATTGGCCATGATAGTTGATTCTAAAGTGGACGTAGCCATGTCCTCCGTTGGCATGGTGAACTACTATACGTCCTTGTCTCTTACCCTTGATGTTTATTGTCCATGATTGTATATTGTTCTTGTTCCACCATGATTCTCCATGATCCTAGTCTTCGGGATTGTAAAGAAACAGATATTCACAAGAATAATCTATCAATAATCAATAAAATTATGATTATATGAACCTCAAAAATAGCATTTAAGGAAAACTTGTTTTATCTTACTGATGAGCCGTTGGCGATCAAGCTCATATATTTAAAAAAAAAACAATTAAAGCATATCATTAAATCCAACATCATCATCATTATCATCATCACATCACCAAAATAAAATTTGGTTCAAAAGTGAACCTTGGTGAGATTTACTCACCTAAATATCCCGCTGCGTCTTCACAATAAACTCAAGAGTCAAGCTCAAATACAACTTCACAAATCACCTAAAATCACACAATTAAAACCTTAGTAACTAAAATACTATAGGCTATCACAATACCCAAACTAACCCTTAGTTCAAGGGAGGACAACTTTCCAAAGTCGTCGAACTTAGCGACCCAAAATGGCTGCCTCTAATCCTCAAACCTTAACTCAAACCTCAACCAAGCCTAATAACAAACTTAAAGTCCTAACATACAAACCTTGCTCACAACCTAGAAATTCTACATCTCCACAAGCTCACCACAACAAGAGCTAGCTAAAACACAGCAAACTAAGCCACAACCACTGCCGGACGGGCTACCACGCGCCACCACAGGCGGCGGCGAGTGGGCCCCACGCGTCACTACAAAATTCCTAATTTGAGAAAACTCACAACAGCAAAGTTGAAGCTTGAAGCAATGTGAACAACTTTAATACTTGAGGCTTCAACCAATTTTGGCCGGAACCGGCCGGAAACTGCCCCGAAACAGCAACCCGAATTCAAACTACAAAACCTGCAAATCCGGCACCCAAACTTGATTTCTAGGTCACCAAAGAGGCATAAACATCTCTAGAAGAGAGAGGAGAGCAAGACTCACCTAAACTTGACCGGAGAAGAGAGAGAGTTCGAGGGAGCTCGGGAGAGAGGAGAGAGAAGAGGGAAAGCTAACTCTAGGGTTTCCAATTAACACTCCCACACAATTTTCTACTTATACACTTTCCAAACCCAGAAACTAACTTTCTCTGACCATAACTTTCTCATACAACATCTGTTTCACAAGTGCCGCATGTCTACAAACTCGTATCAACAAACTCTACAACTTTCAAGAAGGAAGTTTTTGAAGATAACTTACGGAAAATAAAGTCAACTTTTGGTCTCTTAAAAGTCAAAACACTTTAAAAGAAAACTCCCGAAACTTCAATTTCGCACAACCAAATAAGAATTTTTATAAATAATCCTTCATTAATTATGGGAATAATACAAGGAAAAAATGATATGAAAATCTAGGGTATTACAATCTACCCCCTTAAAGGAATTTCGCCCCGAAATTCAAAGATACTAACCCAAAAACAACTTGGGGTACTTAGCCCTCATGTCCGACTCTAACTCCCAAGATGCATCACCCTCATCATGGTGACTCCAACACACCTTAACCAAATCGACTTCCTTCCTTCGAAGCCTCTTGGTTGATCTATCCAATATTCGAACCAGTTCAACAACAAAGGTTGCATCCGCATTCACCTTGATAGAACTATAGTCAATCACATGTGACGCATCTGGAATATATTTCCTCAACAATGACACATGAAACACATTGTGTACCCCGGACATGATAGGAGGTAAGGCAAAGCCTATAAGCCAAATCTCCTACTTTCTACAAAATCTCAAAAGGCCCCACATACCTAGGAGCCAACTTCCCATTCTTGCCAAATCTCACCACCCCTTTTGTAGGTGAGACCTTCAAGAACACATGATCCCCAACATCAAACTTGCCTCCTCTTCAAGTCGGCATAGCTCTTTTGCCTGCTTTGCGCCGTTCGGATCCTATCTCGGATAATAGAGACCTTCTCAGTCGTCTCTTGAACAATATCAGGACCCAACAACTCACTATCACCCACCTCCGCCCAACAAATAGGTGATCTACACGGCCTCCCATAGAGTGCCTCATACGGTGCCATGCCGATACTAGAGTGATAACTATTGTTGTAGGCAAACTTAATCAATTGGAGGTGATCCTCCCAACTTCCCTTGAAGTCCATGACACAAGCCCTCAGCATATCCTCTAACACCTGATTTACTCGCTCAGTTTGCCCATCAGTCTGAGGGTGAAATGTTGTACTCATGTCTAAGGTAGTACCCATGACTTTCTGAAAACCACCCCATCTAAAACAATCGAAGTAGGCACTCCATGAAGTCTCACTATCTCCTTCACATACAACTTGCACAAAGCATCTACCGTGTACGTCATCGACACAGGAAGAAAATGTGCCGACTTCGTCAAACGGTCCACAATCACCCATATAGCATCATGTCCAAGTTTGGACTTAGGCAGTTTAGTCACAAAGTCCATAGAAATCTGCTCCCACTTCCAAGTAGGAATACACAATGGTTTCAACATACCTCCGGGCCTCTGATGCTCCGCCTTCACCTGTTGACAAGTGAGGTACTTGGACACATAATCTGCTACATCTTTCTTCATCCCATTCCACCAAAACTGCCTTCGCAAATCTTTATACATCTTGGTGCTCCCTGGGTGCACCGTATAACGAGATCGATGTGTCTCCCAAAGAATCTCCCATTTAAGATCATTACTATCGGGAACACACAATCTCAATCTATACCTCAAACCACCCTCTAATCCAACCGACCACTCGGAAGGACAATCATCCAACAAGTCCACCACTAACTCCGCCACCTTAGCACGTGAGAACTCGTCATGTGCTTGGCCCTGGATGATCCTAGAAATCAAGGTGGGTTGCACAGAGGCGCTTCCAAGGAAGATCCACTGCTCCCTGCCTGATGGCAGAATACCAAACTCAAATGCAGTCTCCAACATGAGCCACTCCTGCACCATCATAGAGGCGACTATACCCCTAGGCTTCCTGCTCAATGCATCCGCCACTACATTGCCTTTCCCAGGGTGATACTCCAAAGTGAAGTCATAGTCCTTAAGGAGCTCCATCCACCTCCTTTGCCTCATGTTCAAATCTTTCTGAGAGAATAAATACTTCAAAATCTTATGATCAGAAGAGAGTTTGAACTTCACTCCATACAAGTCATGCCTCCAAATCTTCAAGGCAAATATTACCGCGGGTAGCTCTAGGTCATGAGTGAGGTAATTCTTCTCATGAACCTTCAACTATCTAGAGCCATATGCCAGAACACCGCCAAGCTGCATCAACACACAACCCAAACCCCGATGAGAAGCATCACTATAAACAACATAGCCAACACCACTAATAGGAATGACCACCACTGGGGCGGTAGTCAACCTAGTCTTCAACACCTCAAATGCCTTTTCACACTCATCAGTCCACACAAACTTGACATTCTTCTTTGTCAACTTGGTCAAAGAAAAGGCAATGCTAGAAAATCCCTCAATAAATCTCAGGTAGTATCCTGCCAACCCAAGGAAACTACGGATCTCCGTAGGAGTAGTGGACAACTCAAATTCAACACCGCCTCCACCTTAGAGGGATCCACCGAAATCCCCTCCGTTGATACCACATGACCAAGGAACTTGACCTCTTCCTTTCAAAACTCACACTTCCCTAACTTTGCATATAACTTGGCCTCCCTAAGAACATGTAGTACGATCCGTAGATGCCTATCATGATCCTCCAAAGTCTTGGAGTAAATCAAAATATCATCCACAAATACTACTACAAACACATCCAGATAAGAACTGAACATGCGGTTCATCAAATCCATAAAAGCAGCAGGGGCATTGGTTAGACCAAATGGCATAACAACAAACTCATAATGCCCATATCTAGACCTGAAAACGGTCTTCGGAATATCCTCCTCCTTCACCCTCAACTGGTGATAACCGGACCTCAGGTCGATCTTAGAGAACACCGTAGCACCTTTAAGCTGATCAAACAAATCATCAATCCTAGGCAAGGGATACCTATTCTTGATGGTCACCTTGTTCAACTCTCGATAGTCCACACACAACCGAAGTGTATCATCCTTCTTCCTCACAAACAACACTGGTGCACCCCAAAGCGAGGTGCTAGGTCTAATGAATCCCTGCTCGAGAAGACCCTCAATCTGAACCTTCAACTCCTGAAGTTCAGTTCTCCCCATTTGATAATGAGTCTTTGATACCGGTGAAGTACCTGGTACCACATCTATAGCAAACTCCACTACCCTCTTAGGAGGTAACCCTGGAATCTCCTGGAACACATCACTAAACTCAGAGACTACTGCAATATCCGCAATACCCACGGTACTACCGGTAGTCTCAATGTGAGCCAACACTCCTTCCCATATGGCAGTGTCCGACCTATGACAACGATAGCGAAAGCTCGGCTATCCAGGAATGTGGAATGACACTACCATCTCAAAACAGTCAATCAAAGCATGGTTTGGCCTTACCCAATCCACTCCCAAAATCACATCATAGGAGCGGTCTGGAATCACAATGAGAGAAGCAAGGAACTCTCTACCACTAATCACTATAGGGCAAACATCACACAAAGTGCCAAGCTCAATAGAAACACCAAGAGGCGAAGAAACACACAAAGATCTAGTAAGCGGTGTCAGAATCAAGCCTAAAGCCCTCACCACCGAGCTAGATATGAAGGAATGGGTTGCCCTTGTATCAAACAAAACCGAAGCAAGCAGATCATAAACAAGAATGGTACCTTCCACTCCTGCACCACGCTCACCAATGACATACACTCTGGCTGGTGCTGGAAGTAACGGTCTCTGCTGAATACGCTGCCCTCCAGCCTGAGGTCGGGTGCAATCCCTAGCAAAATGACTTGCCTTCCCATAAGTGAAGCATCCCTGCCTCCTGGTCTTCGTGCATGCCAAAGAGAAGTGGCCCGGCTCACCACAGTTGAAACACTTCAAGGGTGCTGCCTGCCTAATAGGTGGAGCCCTAATAGGTGCAGCTGCTACTCTAGCTGGAGCCAGCTGATGAGTCCGCCGTCTCTTCCCATAACCACCTCTGTGGTCCCCTGAACTACTACTCCCTGCCAGGGCCTTGCCCTTCCTATGAACATCCCTCTGCCTCTCAGTCTCATGCAAAGCCTCCTCCTGCTCTACTACGAGGGCACTCTCAACCGCTTCTGCTAGAGTAGCAAATCAGTGGGAAGTCACCACCTTTCGGAGCTCATGCCTCAAACCTTGTGTGAACTTCTGTGCCAAATCTATTGCATCCATCTCTCTAGAAAAACGATACAGCTGATAAAACCGGGCCTCATAATCCGTGACACTCATCAAGCCCTGCACCAGAGCTATGAACTCAAGCTCCAACTACTCCCTCACTATATCAGGAAAATACTTCTCCCGAAAGAGCTGAACAAACCCCTTCCAAGTCAAGGCGGTCACATCTCGAGATCTCTCTACTCCACTCCACCATACCCGTGCCTCATCCTTGAGAAGAAACGTAGCAATACACATCTTCTCAATCTCCGTACACATGATCATGGTGAAGTATGTCTCGATGCCCTCTATCCAATGATCAGCTACGAGGTAGTCTGTACCTCCAAGAAAGGAAGGCGCTCCTAACCTGATGATACCCTGAGCCAGCTTGGCCAATTGTAGACCATCATCTATTGCAACTGGCACCGACACCTCCAACACCACCTCCTCCTCAAAGAAATCATCCATAGGTGGAGCCCTACCTCTGCCTCTAGCCCCACCTGCCCCTCTGGCTCTACCGGCCCCTCTGGCCCTACCTCGGCCTCTAGCTCTCCCTCGCGGAGGATCCATCACCTAAGAAGCAAGTAAACCTTGGTTAACTCATGCATAAAACTTAAACCAAAGTATAAGTCAAATGCGACATTTATTAACCAAGGCACTAACTCAAGATGGAACAAAAAGATTTAAAATCCCACTAACAGAGTACTCTCTACTCTGACATCCTATTGACCTAGAGGCGACACCTAACCCTTCACATACCCAATGACATATCAATACCGAAGAGCTTTTGATGATGATCCGCTGCAGTCGGGCCATCACTCCGAAGTATTGATTATCACCAAATATGTAACCCTCGCTCTGATACCAAACTGTCACGCCCCAATTTTCGAAAGATAATTTTTAAAAATTTTGGCACGATATAACTTAAAATATTTTAATCCCAAAACCTGTTTCAAACAAATTTCAAGGAAAACTAAACTCAATGCAGAAATGTAAATATCACACGACTCAACACTGAGTTAAATATTACATTTCCTTGTTTACATAAACTTGAAAGTAAAGAAAATGAAAACGCTCACATGAGTTTAATACTGTTTACCCCAATTATAAAAATATACAATGAGCAGCAAAAACCAACAAAAAAAAACCCTGCCACTAAGCCTCCACCTCAACTCTGCTGATCCTCACCTGTAGGTCTAACCCTTACACCAAGAATTGGTGCACCGGGTTGTAAACAACAAACCCGGTAAGCTAAAAAGCCCGTATGAGTAATTCTCAAAATAACACAAAAATCTCCAATTACCAATTATATCATAAGAACAATTATATCAATAATTAAATCCACAAATCTAACACTTTTTCAATTAATATGTAGCCATGAGTCCCAGGTATTAAAAATACCTCTCATGACCTACAACAACAAAATGTGTACCCATGGGTCCCAAATACCATACGGTATCTCCTATGACCTACACTGACAGACGGACTAGAGCTCTATTCCTAACCGCAACCAATCACCCGGCCAAAAGCTTAGAACCCGGTTTGACTGTCTAATATCAAAACACAAAATGATAAATAGCATCTTAACATACATGACAAACTTAAAGTCCTAACATACAAACCTTGCTCACAACCTAAAAATTCTACATCTCCACAAGCTCACCACAACAAGAGCTAGCTAAAACACAGCAAACTAAGCCACAACCACTGCCGGACGCGCTGCCACATTCTACCACAGACGGCGGCGGCGAGTGGGCCCCACACGCCACTACAAACTTCCTAATTTGAGAAAACTTACAACAGCAAAGTTGAAGCTTGAAGCAAGGTGAACAATTTTAATACCTGCGGCTTCAACCAATTTTGGTCGGAATCGGCCAAAAACTGCCCCGAAACAGCAACCCGAATTCAAACTACAAAATCTGCAAATCCGGCACCCAAAAAAATCTGCAAATCCGGCACCCAAACTTGATTTCTAGGTCACCAAAGAGGCATAAACATCTCTAGAAGAGAGAGGAGAGCAAGACTCATCTAAACTTGGCCAGAGAAGAGAGAGAGTTCGGGGGAGCTCGGGAGAGAGGAGAGAGAAGAGGGAAAGCTGACTTTAGGGTTTCCAATTAACACTCCCACACAATTTTCTACTTATACACTTTCCAAATCTGGAAACTAACTTCCTCTTACCATAACTTTTTCATACGATATCCGTTTCACACATGCCGTGTGTCTACGAACTCGTATCAACAAACTCTACAACTTTCAAGAAGGAAGTTTTTGAAGATAACTTACGAAAAATAAAGTCAATTTTTGGTCTCTTAAAAGTCAAAACACCTTAAAAGAAAACTCCTGAAACTTCAATTTCGCACAACCAAATAAGAATTTCCATAAATAATCCTTCATTAATTATGGGAATAATACAAGGAAAAAATGATATGAAAATCTAGGATATTACATTATCACTTTGTATGCGATACATACATATCATGAAAAAACTAACACCACAAACTTTTCAGGGTAATGCCATATTTAGTGGGTTGCAGATCCGTAATTCGAAACTCATAATGTTGAGGAGAGAATGTTCATTCCATGTGGGATATTGGGGGAAACTTAAATAGTTCAAGATTATAATGAATCTTAATCTACATGTAAACTTACACTATTAGGCCTATAAATTTCTAACGTCATAATAATGGATGGTTCTAGTGTACATTATAGAACTATTGGTCAAAACTCATGTCCGATTGATGGAAGAGAACGTACCAGTTACATTTTAGAGTTGTAAAATACTAAATGAAGTTCATAATGGAAAAATAATAGAGGGTGTCTCAAGCTATTGTCAAAGTGGCATAAGGTGCATTGACCACAATTTATTTAAATTATAGAGTTTACTATATTATATTTTGATGGATAAGGTTAACTGAAATAGGGCTAAGAACTTGTGCGCTCTTCCTCGAGACTTCAATAACTGCTTTCTCTCATGGTCATACCAGGAGTCTTTATGCCACCAAGAGAGCATCCTCTTTAACCAAGAACTATTGTGTTGATAGGGAACATGCCAATATACCAACACAGTCATGTGTGAGTATTGATGGGATATCATAGGCAAGAGCCACACTCATGTGTATGCATGGATGTTGCTTACTATCGTTGAGATGAATATTTCAATAACTTAAAAAAATTATATCATATTAGACGGCATGCTATGCAAGTGTACGTATGTCATATCGTCTGCTGTACAACTAGTTGAACACGAAGTTTCGAGTTTAAATCTCGCTTCCTCACATCACCAACATAAAAGAACATGGATATATGTATACTTTCATACCAATCGTATGTACTTAAGTATCATATACAATCATGGAGATACCTTTAAATCGAATACATAATACTGAATTTATCGTTCTAGCTAGGCAAATTAAAGGACAAAAGATTAAGAACTTAAGATTAGGTTTATAACAAAGAAGCTAAGCTAGCTAGGTGTAAATCAAATCGCAAGCTTTATGACTTTGCACCCTGCAACTTTTAAGATAATCGATCAATTATTTCTGATGGAACGAGGGCCAGTCCCGCACGACATGTACGTTGTTGGCTCTTCTTTATCACTTTACTTATAACCCAAGTGAGAAAAGAGAGAAACTCAAATGACTGCAAATTGACTGAGAATGTATGCAACCCTGGTGGCTCGATCTGCAATTCTACATGTACATCAGACCAAGAATCAGAAAAGGTCGGACCAGAACAAAACTCAAGAGCTGGAGAATGAGAATTATTCAAAAGGAAACGCAATGCCTTCGTTCCCAGTTCTCATTTCTGTAGCATACAGTAGTTATATGGATACGCATCTCTAGGAAGCTCGACTTTCTTTGGGGCTTAGTTTTTGGTCTGTCTTGCATGCATTTTAACAACTGAGTGGTAATAGTAGCAAATTGGGACTATTATTGGTAATGCATGCATGTGTTGGATGGATTATTATTCCTCTAGCTAGTACGTTGCTAATCAAGGAAGAATAATATATATACAGGCTATATCCTACTCTAGTCTCATTTCACGACATTTCTGTGCGATCTCATTTGAAATAGGATACCTGATACCTACACTATAGGAAATCGCGTCCTAGCCGACGGACAACTCGTCGACTAAGACCAACAATTCGTCTCCTAAATTCTTGGCAGACGAATCATCCGTCGACTAAGTTCTGTCGGCTAAGTGTGGTGAGGTAGACACTTAGCCGACGGAACTAATGTTATTCGTCGACTAAGAGAGATCCTAACCGACGAACCTTTTCATGCCTTGTCGACAACCAAGTTCGTCGATACGAACCTCTATTGACGGAACGTTTTTGTCGGTATGATTCTTAGCCGACGAATTTGAAATTATTCATAGCCGACGAAATTATCGTCGGTATGTCTACGTACCAACGAATATTGCATCTTCCTTAAGCGACAGAATATTCGTCAGCCCGACGAAGTAATAACAGTTCTTAATCGACGATACATCTTTGTATTCATCAGCTAGGCGACGAATGTTAGGGTCTCCGTCACCTAAGAAATTTTATTTACTTATTAAAATTGTAATTTTTATTTTTACTTTATTCACTGTTTTCAAATATGGCAAATTAGTAACAATGAAAATACAGATACAGTTTGAGTCCTAGATTTGGAAACATATATATTCATGGAGGCCCTTCTATTGCGGACGCAAACTTGCGGACTCACTGAGGACTTTTAAAAACAAACCGTTGGATTACATGAACGGTTTAGACTTCAAGAAATACAAATATTTTTCTATCGTCATCTACCTCTCTTTCTCTGTCGTCGTCATCTACCTCTGTTTCTTTATTTTCTAGGCAAGATTTACCTGCCATTTTTGGGCAAGAGCTCTTTCCTTTGAAGATTAAAATTTCCAGTCCATCCCTCCTTCATAATTTTTTTCCCAAGGCTCCTATGGAAGTGAGTAGTTTTGTTGTAGTTGCAGTTAAGTTTCTTTGATTATGAAGATACTATCTTCAGTTCTTCACTTTGTGATATCATTCCACAAACCAAAACAAGGAGGGGTTGTTCTGTCTACTGCAAAATTGTAAGTTTGATTGCAAGAAGCTAAGAAGAAATAATAGGAGGTTTTGGGAGTTTTAATCGAAGAAAGGAGATGATGTCACTACAAAAAAAAAAGTAGATTGGCCACAGCGCAAAACCGTCGCTAATAGCCTTTTTGCCATGGCAAAACAGTATTCGCGACGGCGCTGCGACAGCAAAGCGTCCGTCACAAATAGTGGCGTAGCTAATGCTATTTGCGACGGCAATTACGCCGTCACAAGAGCATTAGCGACGCAAAGGTTTGCCATCGCAAGAAGATACGACGGTGTAATTGCCGTCGTCAATACTATTAGCGACACCACCATTTGCGACGGTAGCAATGCCGTGGCAAAAGAGCTATTTATAAATTAAAAAAAATTGGCATAGAAATATACACTTGATGAAGTGAAAGTAATTTGATAATAGAGAATCGTGAAAGATATGTATATTATTCATTGATAGGAGCCTTTTATATAGGAAATTACACAATATCAATTAGGTAAGGAAAATGAATACATAGATCTAGTCAAACTACATATCCTATTGGCATAAGGCTAAGACACACATAAAGAATATCTAGAAAGATACAAAATATCTTAGAACACTCCCCTTTATGCCGCGCGCTGATATGCCGATGGTGCTGATCTGTTGCCTCATCAAAAACCTCATCAAGTCACAAAAACTCTGTGGGAGAAAAACTGAACCTTGATCGTAGGAGAAAAAAAGTACAACGCACTAGCCTACTTCATTGAGATGATACTCCCCCTGATATGAACACTATTCAGAGAGACTTGATAGCCGACGCATGCCTATACTTTTCACATGCTTATCAAAAGTAGACTTAGGTAAAGACTTAGTAAATAAGTCTACTGCGTTTACTTCGGAACTAATTTGGTTCACCTGAATGTTAAGAAACGCCTGTTGTTGTTGGTTGTAGAAGAACTTGGGTGAAATGTGCTTTGTATTGTCACCCTTGATGTAACCTAACTTCGTTTGTTCAATACAAGCTGCATTGTCCTCATAAATGCATGTAGGTCTATCAGTTATAGAACTTAATCTACTAGTCCCTCTAATGTGTTTAATGATCGATCTCAACCAAACACATTCCCGAACAACTTCATGCAAAGTTATAATCTCTGCATGATTTGAAGATGTCGCCACTAAAGTCTGCTTAGTAGACCTCTAAGATATCGCCGTACTCTCAATGATGAACACATAACCAGTTTGAGAACGTCCTTTATGAGGATGAGATAAATATCCGGCGTCGACAAAACCCACCAACGTATTGTTGGGTGTCTCAGCATAGGACAAGGCGGCAGTGGCGTGCACGACATTGGACCCGTGTCTGGCAGCTGTACCGGCGGCATCCATGGCGGCGGTCTGGTCCCTTGGTGGATCGGTGCCGTGTCTTCCATGAGCCATAGGACCATTTTCTGTCCTTCTTGAATCAGTGTAGGGAAAGAAGCAGTCCTAAGTCAATGGTACCCTTAAGATATCGAAAGATGTTCTTGACTCCGGTCCAATGATGTTGGATTGGCGCTGAGCTAAATCTAGCTAACAAGTTCACTGAGAATACAATGTCTGGTCGAGTGCATTGAGCTAAGTACAATAATGCGCCTGTTGCACTAAGGTATGGAACCTTTGTGCCCAAGACCTCTTCGTCGTCCTCTTTCAAACGGAATGGATCTTTAGTTATATCCAGACTTCGACCAATCATGAGAGTGCTAATAGGGTGCATCTTGTCCATATTAAATCTCCTGAGTATCTTTTGGACATACGCAGACTGATGGATAAGAATTCCACAGACTCGGTGCTCTAGTTCAAGACCTAGGCAAAAATGAGTCTTCCCAAGATCTTTCATCTCAAACTCGGATTTTAGATAAGCCGCGGTCTCTTTGATTTCATCAAGAGTACCGATAATGTTCATGTCATCAACATAAACGGCCACTATTGCAAATCCAGAACTTGTCTTCTTTATGAACACGCACGGGCATAGTTCATCGTTCTTATATCTCTCCCTAATCAAGTAGTCACTTAGTCAAGTATACCACATTCGTCTGGATTACTTTAATCCGTAAAGTGAGCGTTGCAACCTTCTAGCGTACACACTCCGTGGTTTAGAGTCACTTGACTTAAGTAACGTAATGTCATCGGGCACTTTTATATATATATATATCTGAATCTAGATCCCCATAGAGATATGCCGTAACCACATCCACTACCAAACTGACTAAATAGCGTAAACTTATGACGTCCATGACCGGAGAGTAAGTCTCCTCATAATCAATCCCAGGGCGTTGTGAGAAACATTGCACCACAAGGCGTGCCTTATACCGAAGTACCTCATTCTTCTCATTACGCTTCCTAACAAAGACCCATTTATGTCTAACAGCCTTTACACTCGGCGGAGTTAGCACTACTGGGCCGAAAACCTGTCTCTTTGTCAGAGAGTCTAATTCTGTCTGGATTGCAACTTTCCATTTAGGCCAATCTGCTCTATTTTGACATTTTGCAACAGAGCGTGGTTCGATGTCATCATGCTCAATGATTTCATGAGCCACAGAATAAGCAAATATATCATCGACATGGGTTGATGACCGGTTCATCAATTCATAAGTGTTATCATAACACAAGGAGATCTCTATGTTCTTTGATGTTGACATTGACCCCGAGGCGTCCCCCATGGATTCTAACATCAATTCGTGGACATAACTCTAATCAGAGATGATCTCATGAGAAAGATTCTCAACATCGATGATCAAAGGATTGACTTGTGCCTTGTCGGTCTGTTTTTTTCTCGGACGCGTGTCAACCGAACCAAGTGGCCTCCCCCTTTTCCTTTGGGGAGCCACGGCCTTCATCCCCCACCGTGGGCGACGCCGGTGCTGACTGTAGTATCGAGTCCGGGGATGGCCGTGCCCTTTTTAGGGATTTCGAGTCTAGCAGGAACATTTGTAGCTCGTATATCTAATCTTGTCACTTTCGCAATCTCTGAGAAAGAGTCAGGCATCGTATCTGCTACTTTCTGAAGTTTGAGAATACGTTTCACTTCATTTTCAGTCTGTGAGGTGCGGGGATCATAATGAGACAGAGTGGGGACAAATCACGACAATTCCTGTCGTTCCACATGAACACGTTTGTTCGTATCTCCCCATATCGACAAGAAGAATGTCTCATCAAAGTGACAATCCACAAACCTTGAGGTAAAGAGATCACCTGTTAATGGCTCGAGGTATCTGATAATCGTTAGAGATTCATAACCAACGTAAATACCTAAACGTCTCTGAGAACCCATTTTAAAACGCAGTAGAGGTGTAATTGGCACATAAACCGAACAACCGAAAATACGTAGAGGCGAAATGACAAGCTCATATCCAGTAACCAACTGGTACGCACTGAATGGTTTTCTGGCAGTGGGTCTGAAACGAATAAGTAAGGCTGCATGCAATATTGCATAGCCCCATGACGCAATTGGGAGGTTGGTGCGCATAACCGACGCTCGAGCAATTAGCTGAAGCCGCTTAATTGTAGCTTCGGCGAGACCGTTTTACGTGTGAACATGGGGTACAAGATGCTCAACATCAATCCCAATAGACATGCAATAGTCATCAAAAGTCTTTGATGTGAATTCTCCAACGTTATCCAGTAGAATTGACTTAATTGGATAATCCGGGTGGTGAGCTCGAAGTTTAATAATTTGTGCTAGGAGTTTTAGAAATGTAGCATTACGTGTGGACATGAGCGCGAAATAAGTCCAACGCGTTGAAGCATCCACCAGGACCATAAAGTATCAAAATGGTCCATATTCATGATGGATGGGTCCACAAATATCACCCTGGATATGATGTAGAAATGGAATGTTCTCGGTGTTATCTTTAGCGTAAGACGGTCTCGATACTACTTTCGCTAAAGAGCAAGCTTTGCAAAATGAATGATGAGCATTTGAAAGAGTCAACGACACATCAAGGGAAGAATGGCATGCCTCAATTGCTTGAGGGATCGGCCGAGCGGCAGCCAGGAAGTTGGTGCCGAGCCCGGGAGACGTCAAAGTCCCCTGCGGGCCGTGATGACCATTTGAGGCGTCACCACCATGATTCAAAGTGATATCATTTCCCAAATGTTTTTATTTTGATCTGAAGAAAGGATGTCCATGAGAATTACGCAGAATTCGGATCATCATGTCCCTCCCAGGATGACCAAGTCGATCATGCCAAAGCTTGCATGAGTCAGAGTCCCAAAGATCCTGTTTGGCAACTACATGGGATTCAATAATCCGAATCGTAGTAAGGTAAAGACCACTAGATTGACTCATGAGTTTCTTCAATATACATTTATGTCCGTATTCATGAGAAGTTATACACAAGAACTCAGTTCCATCTTCACAATGAGTTTCCAAGTGAAAGTCATTAGCGCGAATGTCCTTAAAGCTCAACAGGATTCGGTGCCCTTTTGGGGCATAAAGAGCGTCCGTGACATGGATCATAGTGCCATGAGGAAAAAGAAGCGAGCGGTTCCACGCCCGAGGATCACAGGAGAAGATCCAATCATTGTCGTCACAGATGATTTACAAGGCATTAACTCAAGAAATAGTTGCCGGTTCCTTAGAATGGTGTGGGTTGATCCACTATCTACAAGGCACTCGATCTCTCCAAGAGACATACCTACAAAAGAGAGTAGATATATGAGTAAATAGATCAATATCGAGCCATTTAGAAGGATTAAAAAAGATAAAAGTAGCAACAATCCCGAGAGTGCTGAAAAAATTTCTCGCGCAGAATGACCTTTGCACACTAAAACAGTCATAACTCCTTCGTTAAAATAGATATGGATGAACCGCAAAATTTTCTGAAAACTAGACTCGTAGAGCTTTCCAATTATATAAAGCCCACTGTCTGATTTTTCTGGATCTGTTCACAAAGCTCAAACGAAGTGACTGTCCAGGGAGGACAGATTATATTTTTTGCAGATTTGGCATTAGCGAAGCTTTTGAAGCTTGCTGGTGGCCTGGAGACGTATGCTCAGCCACAAGGACGTGTTGATGATCAAATCCAAGTCCAGAGAACCTAGAGGATTCGATGGTGATCCGGTTTTGCCAAGTCTTTATTGTGTTTTACAAGACAGCAATTTGAGTAATAGCGTAAGGGGAATCCAAAATCAAAAGCTTTCAGTAACTCCAAATTAAGTATGACCAGGCATGTCCGTGGAGGGTCGGTAGTGCGAGGCACACTTTAAAACCACTAGCTCCTTAATTTCGGATCATTCTAAGACATCATACTAACTTGGATGAGCCTAGTTGAACAACTGATGATGGAAAATCCGCTATAGGGTACAAGACTTGAACCGGAAAACACGTGAGTGACCCTTCTTGAGAGTCACGGCGCCGTACGTCACCTCTTCTGAGGGAGAGACCAAAGACGGCGTTGATGCCATGTTTTCTAAGGTAGATGTAAGTCAATTCGAACCATGTAGAGACAAGAAGAACCAAAAAGAAATTTCATTAATGCGCTGAAAAGAGCACATAAGGGTCTCAAAAAGAAATGGAGAGGAAAACTAAGCATGGCATGCTAATGATGCCTTATTACATCATGACTTATAAAAGGGAAAACAATCTAGCCGGTGATCTCAAAGTCAGGAGCATCTAAGTCAAAACAATGTCCATTGGGATCTACGACCTTGAAGGTAACATTATGTTCAACTTCATTGTTTTCAGTGGAATTGACTTCCATCAATTCCTTGTATTTCTTGTATGCGGCAACAACATTTGCAAGAGCGCGACAGCTTTTAGACCAGTGGTCCTTGGACCCATATCTGTTGCATTGACCATCAGAGGCAGAAGAAGAGCCAACATGCTGCTTCCGAGGAGGAGCGGCGCCGGCGACACCGGTGTCTTGGCACCAAGAGTTGGTACGGCCACTAAACCCACTACTTTGTCCCCGAGAACCAGAGGCATGGTGGTTGTGATTCCCACATGCATAAGGTTCATTCCAATGTTGATCCTTGCATTTCGGAGCTTTATTACTCCGTTTGCTGTTGTAATTAGATTCCAGAATTTTCCGGGTGCCTACAGGACGCAAATTATGCTGATCATTGATCATGTTGTTCTTTTCTTTCATAAGGAGTTGTGTCATTAAGCCGCTAAATGTAGTAATCCTCTTATTGGTGAACTCAAGTCGATATTAGTTCATTAGGATCTTAGCAGCAGAAGGGAATGTCGAGAAAGTCTTTTCGATCATGTCGGCATCAATTTTCTCGACTCCACATGAGCTCAATTGAGCTTGTAGGCAAAGCATATCCCTGTTGAAGTCATCAACCTTCTTGTAATCCAAAAGTCGGATTTCATCCCAGCAAGCAATTAGTTCTGGGAGCAAGGTCGAATGGATATTGCCGAAGCGTTCGGTGAGTACATCGACAGATATTTTGGATCATGCTTCGATTGATACTACCTGCGCAGTGTGGGATCGATTTGCTTACGAAGGAACATGAGCGCTTGAGATTTTGTTCTCTTGTGAGGTGGTTCCTGAGTTGGATCAGGAAATATGGTCTCGGTCAGATCCTTAGCAATGAAGGTCTGCTCTATATCCGAGACCCAGCGATGGTGCTCAGTACCATGGGCGTCGAGGACGTCAAATTTGATGCCTCTGTCCATCTGCATACAAGAGAGAACAAGTCGTATTAGGTTTCTGTAGAGACCTAAAAGGATACTCAAATACGATGCTTTTATATTGGTTTGTCTCTCTAGGATTGATCAAACACAACCCTAAGTGTCTGGAGTCGATCAAACACAACCTGGAAAACTTGTGTGAAGGTGATCAAACACACCTTCAGAATAGAAATAACCAAAGTTGATCAAACACAACTTTGGACCCGGGGAGGACAACCAGGATTTTAAACCTGCAAAGACACCGTCCTAAGCATAGAATGGAGTAGAAGAAGGAGAGAAAACATTTTATCTCCCCCGAGGTTATTTAACTTGGAAGAGTTTTAGGGTTGTAAAAAAACTGTAAAACTTGGATGCTTGATTGGGCGAGAAGAAAGCAGCGAAGCAGGTGGCCGGGAAGCGGTAGTTGGGGAGCGACGGCGGCAGCGGCAGAGGCAGGGCCGAGAGTCTTCGGCTTTGGTTTTAGGGTTTGGGAAAACTATTAGCTCAAGGGTTGAGCGAAGAGCTGATAACGTGATGAAGTAAAAGTAATTTGATAATAGAGAATCGTGAAAGATGTGTATATTATTCATTGATATGAGCCTTTTATAGAAGGAATTACACAATACCAATTAGGTAAGGAAAATGAATACATAGATCTAGTCAAACTACATATCCTATTGGCATAAGGCCAAGGCACACATAAAGAATATCTAGAAAGATACAGAATATCCTAGAACAACACTGCAAATTTTTATTATTGTTTGCATAAAAGTACATACAAGGAATAAGCCTAATGTTGGGAATGGTACGTTTTGATCTTAAACCTAAATGAAGCAAGTTTACAAGAAAATAAAGCAAGTTTACAAGATTATGAAGCTTCAAGGTAGTTATTTGTCTCTCCTCCAAACTAGCAAGTGCCCAGCCAAGTGATAACATTCTTGCTGCAACAACATATCCTCTATGCAATTTGCTTGTCTGAGCATCTTTCAAATTAATCTTTGGCACCATCTGATAATGAAAGCCATGGTTGAATTTCAAAGTCAACTGCACCTTCCTATATAACATCAAACATATCAAAATACATAGAAATATCTACAATGATAATTTCCACATAGATATATATCATGGATTGATTATCAGATAGAAAATTTGGCACATGCTAACTATGCTCAGCTTGACTACTAACAAATTGGTTCTCAGCAAACTACACAAGTTCTGTAGCAGATATATGTATATATAAACTATATTTTAGTAGCAAACCATAATCAAATTTCAACTTAAGAAGTTCAAAGTGTAACCTTCAATTGTCAAAGTAAACAGAGATGTACCAATGTTTCCATTATACAATATTCATTAAATATATGTCAGACGACATTACAATTTAGAATGGAAACCAAGTATAATTACTAGACAAGACTAAAGATAATGGTGCAACCAACTAATGAACAAAAACTTGCAACAAAGATTGATGATAAATTGATAGTTTGAGTCTTACTTGCAGCTTCCTGATAGTTTGCTTCTTGAAAAAAATAAAGGTCTCACCTGTATACACAAGGTATACAGAATCAGATTATTTGCACAAAAGTAAGAGATAAGGACATAATTAAGGTGATGGACTTACCTGAGAGCTCTCAACTCAGACCCAGCTGTGTAGAGTTCATTTGCAAAGTTAGTCAATGTAGAGAGCTTAGAGTCAGTACCTATATTCTCAAAGTGAGTATTACGGCATAAACAATGACCAAAACCAAATCAATATCCACACAAAACAACAAGAGAATCACACCATATCCAAATAATAGATCACAAGGAAATTCCCTTATCGAATTGAAGTTCCTTCCAGTTTCATTAGCTTTCAATGCAGAGAAAGTCGAATTATATCAAATTGATGGTTGAATGACTGTGTCCTCTTAGAGTAAGGTGATGAGACATGTATAGAACAGTAGCTATATGAATAGATATCTATACCTGTAGCTGCAACATTTATGCTTCCTTGATATCATATAAGGCAAAATTCTACCAAGTCTAGGGGAAAGTACCTGAAGAAACATACAACTACTTAAATCGATTACATCGGAATATGATAGAGCTAGAACATAAAAGGTTATAAGTGATAGGTTCATTTCAGATTTCATTTAGGGTAAAGAAATATATATAGACACACACATATATATATATATATATATATATATATATATATATATATAAGATGAAGTAAAGAGTAAGGAAGACACTTACTTTAAGCTTTCAATTACATAACCGATAACTAATTCCCAAAACAAAAATGGTATTGTATGGCAATCTAGACTTTCAGATTTTAACGAAACACTACAAAACAAGAAATACGTAGCCACTTACTACAATTCAGAAGAGCCATCATGACTTGACACATGTGACGACCCTAAACAGCTTCCTGCTCATGTTAATAAAATGGTATCAAAATCTTAAGCAAGGAATACTCAAGCTAACATATATTTAACACCATTGTGCAGCAACCAAGACCAGCAGGTACTAATACCATTCATTTACTGACCAGCATTTTCAATAGCATTGAACTTAAACAAGAGTGCCAAAACAAGCGGCAAACAGATGAGAACTTATTAGATTAAAATGCAAAACAATCCTCAAACTCATTATATGATAAGAGCCTAAGTACATTATCGCCTGCATCACAAATGTGTACCTAGCAACAAACCTGTAATAGTGCCCAAACTCGTTAATTTCTCTCATTATATATATGGAATTAAGAAAAGCTTACCACAAGAAAGGACAAGGTTTTGGCTGAAATTCTGATATCAAGAAATGGCTTGTCCGACCTACGACTGCTCATTTGGGAAGTATCATATTCGTGTTCATCAGCTAAGCATCTGGGAGAAACTGAAATGGCTCTAGCTTCAGCTTCAAATCTTGTTTGTCTCCTTAATCTTCTTACCCTATCTTCTATTTAATTGTCATGATTGATTCAACACAATGTAGCCTATCAGACATATACAAAGGAAAATTCCCATAGAAGTTGTAAACACCAAAATAAATTTTCACCCACATACTTCCACGTACGTGTACATCAACAGGGGATCCGGGAGAACTGGAAATGGCTACAGCTACAGGTTATGTTCCTATTTATTTTCTTTCTGGTGGACTGACATCAGCTCCTGTTTTAATTCCATTGATTAATTCAATAGAGTTGTCCACGAAAAATTTCCAAACACAAATTAACAAAACTTTCCATATACTGATATATACATACCTCCACTGCAAATAGGGTATTTTATTTTCATATCATCCCAACTATAGATGCTTACATGGAAATGGGAATGTTCGCCTTCAAAGCTGAAGGTTGCCATGTCGCCTTGGTCCAGTAAGTAAAAGTTGGCAAACTCATAAACAAAACTGAACACTAAATTGAAATACCCAAACAGTAAAACGAAATTCATAAAGAAAACTGGAGTCCCTAGTCCGACAAGTACAATACTAGAATATTAGCACTTTTTCAAATAATAACATCTATAAAATGGTAATCATGCCAATTCTGCTTTACTGAATATTTTCATGTGAGCAATTGATCACTGCTAAGAAGACACATTATTCTTCTCATCGGGTGTAGTTCTCCCAATTACTATGGACACCCAAGATTATATCATCTTCTAAATCATTCCATATATCCAATTCAGGAACTATTCTTCAAATCCAATAAGACCTTTAAGGATCGACACTCATCCGTTATTATGTAAAAATTCAACATACATCAATCAATCATGAATACCCATTTTGTAATTCATTCAACTGTTATATAGCTCAAAACAAACCATTACTACCAATTTGTTGTCATACTCCATGACTAGCATGTTACCTTTAGTAGACCAAATCTTAGGTTCTCAATATCACAACTTAGTTCCTCCAATGACCATATCTTAACTAATAAAAGAAGCACCAAGTACTCAACCATTTATACAAAACGTCATACATGCCTATTCAATATTTCAAGTTGACACCAAACACACCCTTGTTCCCAATAATCAATCTAAAACATGATATAGCTTTATTGTAATTCTCATTGTCCTATTGTGTAGTGTTTGACACCAAAGGCAAACCGTTGAGAGTAATCCACAATTATACCATATCAATTACATCCCTTCAATTCAAACAGATCTTGTCTCTCTTCTCATTATCTCCAAAATGGAATATCAATTACACCATAAACTAGTTGCTTTGGCCTTGTAATTATAATGCATCGTATTACCACTAGATCATAATCATACCAATTGATCAATGCATGCTTACAGTAGCCTAATAATATTTAACCAGAGTACACTCATGCCACATATACTCAAACCCAAACAATAATTATCTGAAGTGATCCGCCTCTTACCTTGTGTCTTCCTTATTTCAAACATCTTCTTGCTGCGTTGCTGGACCTAAGCAATCCACATTCTTTACTCTGTTTTCATCACCCAAACAGTCTGCACAAAACAAAATTGAACACTAAATTGAAATACCCAAATAGTAAAATGAAATTCATAAACACAGTAAAATGAATATCACAATTTGACATACCAAACACTAAATTCATAAACAATAGAACCTTAACAAGCACCAAATTGAAATACCCAACCACAAATTGCAAAATCAAAATAGGTTTTCCTTCAGAAATTGAAAAACAAGGAGAGACAGAGAGAGTACCGAAGATCGAGTTCAACAATTTGGCTTAGGTATCAAAGATCAAATTCAAGAGTAAAGAACAGGTTGAAGATGGAGTTTGGCTCAGACAAGAATTTTGGAGATGGAGTTGTAAATTACGGGTTGAGTTGAAGATGGAGTTGTAATAGGAGAGGGATAAGTTGTAGTAGAGTTGTACGGGTTTAGACAAAGATTAAAAGAGATAGGGTTTTTTTTTTTTGGTTGTCAAATTAGAGATAGGCTTCTTCTTCTTTTTTTGGCGCTCAGAACAAAATTTGGGACATGGAAAATTTTTAGTACGGCGGGATTAATGGCGCCTGTTTTTACTTAGATTTTAGGGATTGTTTGCTACGGCAATTAAACCGTTGCACTATAGCAGCAAATTTGTACGACGATATTGAATACCGTCGCAAATTTTCATTTTCATATCACAGCATGATATAGCCGTAGCAAATAATTTCATCATTTGTCACGGCGTGTCGTTGCCGTGACAAAATAATTTTTTTTTCTGCTACCCCACTAATGCCGTCACAAAACAAGAACTATACGACGGTATTTTTACGCCGTCGCAATTTGTGGTGGCTAAAACAATTATTTTTTGTAGTGTGTCTTTCAAAGTTGTGATATGGGTCTTATGAGGAGTCTTCCAAATAGTTAGTTCTCTTATGATCTTCTCCATTAGATAACCTTATTTACCAAGCCAAAGCTAATCTTGCCCAGAAATGGCAGGTTAATCTTGCCCAAAAAATAAAGAAACAGAGGTAGATGACTGACAGAGAAAGAGAGGTAGATGACGATAGAAAAATATTTGTATTTCTTGAAGTCTAAACCGTTCATGTAATCCAACGGTTTGTTTTTAAAAGTCCTCAGTGAGTCCGCAACAGAAAGGCCTCCTATATTCATATATTGATCATGTACTAGCTAGATGGGCAAATATTGTTCACACACACACACAAATTAACCTTGTCTATTAATCATGCATGCTTAGTGCCAAATAATGAACTAGCTATAAAATTGTTCATACAATCTAGCTAAACTATCAATAAAGTACTACAAAATCAAAAATGTCAATTGTTATTCTCGTCGAATCCGCTGTTGTCGCCTCTATCATCATTGTTCTGTGGGGAAAATTACGGAGGAGAAAATTGTGGAGGAGGAGGTTGCATACCTAGGTGCTCATATATGGCTACAACTTGGGACTGCACATTATACATAGACTTGGCACGATGGGCACGCTGATGTACCTCTTGGATTTGTTGTTGGGCACACTCCTTTGACTCCTTTAGTTTTTGCTTATAGCGATCCTGCACCTCTTAAAGTTGCTACTCATCAACACTAGGAGCACGACTACATGAAGTTGAACCATTTGAAGAATGACTTAAGTCTTGCTCGCCTTCTCGTCTCATCCCTCTGATCTCCTTTCCTTTCCGAGTTTTGAGCACTGAACCCAACACCTCAATTTATTGTGACTGAACACTTTCCATAATCTCCTCTTTTGTCGGGTCAGGGTGTTTTTCATTAAATGTATCCTTTCGTCTATTGACATCATCAACCATGTCATTTTGCATTTAAAATACATCAATTAATAAACTCAACAACTCAACTTTATCATTAGCACCTAACACAGTAAGACTTGAAGCTTAAATCTCAGCTTGAAACAATGTGTAAACCCTTTTCCAAGCTTCAACATGCATCAAATCCTATAATCCATGAATGCAGTTGTCTTTCCTCACAGGACTACAAGTCTACAACAACTAAACAAGCTACTGAAACCATAAAACAGGAAATCAACACCCTTTCATTCTTGAAAACTAGTTGCAAATGACACCAAACTTAGCTACCATGTCAAATGACACCAAACTTTACAGATTTCAAGCCAAACGAAACCTCAATTCCTGATCAAATTTAAATTCAAAGCAGCTGCACTGCTCATATGAAAAATTATTTCAGCATAATTGTTCTTAACTTTAAAAATTTACTACAATTCACCTAGATTATCAAAACACACCAAACTTTGCATAACAGTAGCACAGAACTCTTACACTATAATTCAATTGTCCTACCAAATAAAAAAAATCAAGATTAACAGGCCACACAAAAGAGAAAATCAAAACATTTTATTCACCATGCCAGTAAATAGAATCAAGCAACTCAATCATGCAAGACTACTATTCAACTATTTGAGAATGAAGTTGCTAATTTGATCATATATATACCATCTTAAAAATACAATTTTAGGGTCTTCCAAAATAGTTAAAGATTTATTTATTTTACTGTTACTCAATCATACACGTATTTTTATATATGCATAACATAAACCTTAAAACTGCTGAAAAGAAAAGAAATTTTTTTTGAATAAGGCTCTAAATAATGTGCATCTACTATTGTCCGCTTCACGTTACTTAACCAATGGGGTGTTTGGTAACATGGAAATGATAAGATTTGAAATCAAATCCTGATAAGACTTGACTAGATTGGATTTGAGTTGTCCAACTTCTTTAAAGTACCCACACAGCCTGTCACTACATTCTCCACACAGCCTTCATACATTCATCACATGTGGAGAATGTGTGACCAACTGGGGCTTATCCACATAGATTAAAGTACCCCATTGATAGCAGTATGTCATCCTGGCCCGTAATCTAAAATCGTCATATGAATGAGACAATTATGAAGTATATGGTTAAATCATTGTACATAAACTCAGGTACAAAAAAATATATACACTACACTGTAGATCAATGAATGACACTTATAAAATGCCAAAAATCCAATATATGGAATCAATCGCAACTCTTCAAAAAATAGTTTACGCAACAACCAAGCACTTCAACTTTAACACCCAGCAATACAAATCAAATGTAACTTGTGGTTTTGTGGCAAGTAAAACTAAAAAGGGAAATCCTGATTTCTTGGTAAGGAGGACCACCTTTAAGTGAAATTGTGAGTACGCACTTAGCATGTAAGCATGAAGATGACGCCTACAGACAAAGATTTTTCAGTAGTTTTATATAGAATGGTGTGATGTATGATTGCCGTAACGTGTTCAACAAATTGGTATGCAGGACTAGGCTTAAGTGAAGTTGCAAATTCACACCAACCACCGATTCACATCAATTCACATCAAGAAATTCACATACAGTTTGTGATAACATATGAGTAATTGTTTAATCTCACTTCCTAAAAACATTTTGTACACCCAAACCCAAGCATATTCAGTCGCAGACAATCATATATATATATATATATATATATATATATATATATATATATATATCAAGATTTCAACTTCTACCATCCTAGATAAATCCAATTCAACTTGTGATCATGTCATCATATTCATGTCATCATATATACATCTTAATTAATGATAATGATAATAACACTTTTTTGTTTTGGAAAAAGCAGCAAAACATGACATTCATTCAACTTATGAACATATATATAGCAATAGTCGGATTTACACAATCACAAGTTGTACAAAGAACAAAATCATAAAGATGTGTTGCCACGATACACACAAATGGCACATTTCTAATAAAGTGATGCAGAGATCGATGTCTAAATTGTAGCAACACACATTATATGTTGTGATGATTATCCACCCCCAATCAAATAGTAAAAGAAGAGACACTTACATAATGTTTTGTTGTAACTTCATCAGCCTCCTTGACATAGCTCTTCTCAAAACCTTTGATTATTGGAAGTTGCTCGCCTTGTATTCTTAGTTCCTTCATTGTGTAGATGATAGGAGAAAACCCCGTGTGATGGTGCATAGTCTTCTCCCCACGGTTTCGCTTGTTTGCCAAGGAGAGTCTCTAATACACGAAAAGTCCACTAATAGATTAGTTCTAATAAGGCGAACAAAAACACATCCAATAGGGTTAATAATAAAGCTCAATCAATTCAGTCCGATGCCATATTATGGAACAATGACCAATACTTAAACAACCACCACATCCAAGTATCACTACTGCCCACAGCAAATGATGTTGTCCATATGTTAAAACTAAGCTAAATATCACAGGTCAAATGCTATAAGACAAATTCATGTTTCCAGTAGGATTGAATTCGTCTATTGCAAGTCCGAGTCTGACATTTCGACAGGCTCTAGCAAATTCGGGAAAAGAACGGTCAAAATGTTTCCAAGCCTCCCTGTCTGCGGGGTGTGTGAGATAATCCGGATCTATCCTCTCATTTCCCTGGTGCCTTGCCTGGTGCCATCTCATATGCTTGACCGTATGTGAAGACATGTACAGACGCTGCAGACAAGGACCCAACGGGGAGTAACGAAGAACCTTCCTAGGAATGAGCGGGTTTTTCTGCTTAGATGAAGTGGAAGCTTTATACCTTGGCTCGTAGCAGTGTGGGCACTCAAGTGCATCCTTGTAATCTTTGTAATACAAGATGCAATTATTGACGCAAGCGTCTATCTTCTGGTGATCAAGACTGAGGTCAGCCAACATGTTTTTTACCTGGTCAAAATCTTTCGGATAACTGTTACCTTTGGGAAGCACTTCCTTCATCAGTGTAATATCCTCATCAAATCATTTGTTAGTCTTTGCCTGCTTGTTTTTGATCTTCATTTGCTTCATGACTGTACCCAACACAGTATACTCACTGCCAGGATATAATGAGGTTTGTACTTGCCGTACAAGCTTGTTGTACTTATCATAATCATTGATGTAGTCAACGTGGGAGACATTAGGGAAGGTGTCAGGGGCGTTGTCATAAACAACATTTTCCTGATATCCTGAGGCGGCGAATAGGAAGGCATCGTTTAAGATGTTCATCATAGCAGGGTCCCCGTAACTAGCATTGAAAGATCATGCATGCTGATTATGTTGTACTTGAATTTTTGCAAGTGCAGACATTTGAATTTGATTTTCGCCGTGCCATGTCTATGTGGAATAACTAGGACAAATACCGTTTAGTGCCAAGTGAGAATACATGTCTTTATATGTTACTGGTTTCTGATTGAGACATTTGTTGCACGGACATATGTGAATAACTTTGTCTGGAGGACTATGTAGACACACGAACTCAAGAAAATCAAAAATGCCTCTCATATGAAGAGGGGACCCCCTCTCTAATTGCATTCAGCTCTTGTCCATGTTGTATACTATAAAAACAGGAAACAAAAATATATCATCAAAAAATCATGAATAATAAACGGGAAATATATATACTTGTTATATATATAAGATATATTAATGTACGTTGTTCATATCGCTTAATCTCACATTACGCCTCCGGTTAGGGCCCTATTCCCGTTTGAGAGCACATGACATTGTGATTTCGTTTGTTGTTGGAGCGTTTCGAATTCGCATATGAGAAAATTTCGGCAACATCTCCCTACAGTTCCCCAAGTGCACGAATATCTATACCTAGTATGCACTCGAGGAACAATAAAGGAAGATCATGTCGAAATATATATACCCACAACCGAAAACGAAACACACAACAAACAGAATCTCAATGTCATATGCTCCCAAACTGTCTAAATATGAGACAATTCAAAAACCATTTTATTAGACACAGTTGTAACATAATGGTTCTCAAACGGGATTTCTAAAGGTAACAATTGATGATGAATGTATAAGAATATTATAATTCTTAATTACATAATTCATCACTGTAATATTATCATTTGAATACACAAATAATTTGCATGAAAATGAAAATTTGATAAACATATTATTCACATAATTATTAATCATACACACAAAAGCTATATATATATATATATATATATATATATGAGACTAAAAATTTTGTAATTATTTCAACATATATATACACTGTCAAAGTTACATATATCGATCGATCATGCATCAAGCAATCCAGTAATTATATTATCCTCACAAGTAAGCAACATTCCATCAAAATTAGACCGGCAAAGTCACTGGAAAGTTTGCCCGAAAATATGGCTAAATGAAGAAATTAGATGAATTAAAGTAGTTACATACCAATTAGGAGAGAAACAACTCTTGAAGATTGATCAAATTCATGAAGAAAAGCTTCCAAAACTTGATTTGGATCGGATGAATTCTATGAGGGGGGGGGGGAGAGAATATAGTTGAATCTATTCTATTCTGGGCAGAGGTTGAATAAATGATGTGTTTCACTTAGCCGACGGAATCTTCTGTTGCCTAACTATTTTCGTCGGCTAGGAAATATATTTGTTTTGCATTGTGTTAGGGATAAAGGCATTTCTTAGTCGACGGAATAGGGCGTCGGCTAAGTAAGTATATTTGTCGCTCAAGAATTACTTAGCCGACGGCACAGGGTTCGTCGCCCAAAAACAGCTTTACCGACGATACTATTTCGTCGCCTATGAGTGTCTAAATCGACGGAACTTAGACGACGAGACATATTCATTGGTTAGGAAGCTCTTAGTCGACGGAGGTTGTCGACAATTAGTTTCCATCGCTCAAGAGTTACTAAGCCGACGGATAATGGTTCGTCACCCAAGACCAGCCTTACCGACGAAACTATTTAGTCGCCTAGGAAGATCTTAGTCGACGGAAGGTGTCGACAGTCAGTTTCCGTCACCTAAGAGTTACTAAGCTAATGAAATTTTGCCGACAAAAATTATTTGTCGCCTAGGATTTACTAAGTCGACAGAACTTAGACGACGAAAATTGTTTCGTCGAACGTCTTTCATGACGCCTAAATAGATCTTAGGCAACGGTTGTGGTGTCCTATACGACGGTTATGTTTCCGACGACGAAAACAAACTTAACCGACGAAATTATTTTTTTTTCGTCGGCTAAGACGAAATTTCCTGTAGTGCTAATACCACTGTATATATGTGAATAGATAGAGATTGAAATCGCACCCCACTACAGTGGTAAAGATTATATTAACTAGCTCGTATCATCTTGATTAGATGGGCAAAAAAAACTATATCTAATAACAACTAACCATTACAATCATAAGAGATTTCGGTGGTAGACAACAAGTCCCCACACTCATCCCTACCCACATACCTGCGATTACAATGAAAATGTAACCTACTTCTAACCCCATCCAAAAGACTTGATACCCTCCTTATGGTCAACCTCAAGGAAAAACAACCAAGCATTATACACCAAAACCACCAGCATATATATAGGGGCAACCTCCTAATTATATTGACAACAAGAAAAGATCGATGATAACACCGATAATCCATGGACATGACACCAAACATGACCCTACCAAAACTACCAACGACACCAAACCACAAACACCCTAAAACCCTCGCCGAAAAGGGAAGGACGACAAACAAAACCACACCGAAAGCACAAAACAAAAAAACTAAAAACTAAAGAGAGGACCATGACCCAGACCCAGGCCCATCCTCCCCCATTAGACCACAACGAAGAGGCCTTCCAAAAAACCACCCCAAGGAGTCCCAAGCCACTACGCATTGTCCCGTCGCTCCAGCCACCGTTGCGTCGTCACAAGAGTCTGTCGCCTTCCGTCACGCACCTCAAACGGCAACATCACAATGAGGTTACACCATTCTCAAAATCTATCATAAATCGTGGCCAGGATACCTGACCCAAATTGAGAAACAACCCGGTAGTTCGTCACCGCCACAAATCTCCTCGTCACTGCTCATACCTCTCCATCTAACCTTACCACCCGATTGGCCAAACTTTTTCAACAACGCAACAACCCCACCAAAGTAAACCACACGACACCTAGAGACCATGAGCGACGCCTCACAATCGATATCTTGAAGAAACGTCCACCACATGATACACCGCCTCCAACCTAACAAGGCATAGCCACCATTTAGCCACCCGGAGACTCCCGTCTGACGACAGCGTTAACGGACACGCCGTCAGACGAATACGAGAAAACAAGTCTTGAAACCCTAGAGGGACCGTGTTTTGCGGAGTTGTAGGTATACCAGAAGTAGTGTTTTTTTTTTTCAAAAATTTAAAAAAAAAATTTGTTTGAATAGTGTTGTATATGGAAAATATTTTCTTGTTATTTTTATTATGCACATGAAGAAAAGGAGGTGAAATGTAGAGATCAATTATCATGATTATATAGCAACTCCAACAAATTCTTCATTTATTGAATTTTCTCCTTTTTAGGGAGAAATAAACATCTCTAATTTTCTCCAACAGTTTCTCTATAACTAAAGAGGGATAGTGGGGAAACTTGGCAAAGACAGTGGTTCTCCACTGGTGGCAGCCTTGCACTTTCGATTAAAAGGGGGAACTCTTCTCTCTCTTTCTCGTCAAATCGGCGGTGATGACGGAGGGTTTGCACGACCTTCATTCCATGAACAAGACTCCATCATAATTGGATCCGATCTTGGATCCAGGTGGTTCGAAAATATTGAAGGGGATCAGTGCGCTCGGCGGTAGCATGTCTGGCAGCGGCTTGGAGCTTTTTCAGGTCGATGGGTTTCAAATCTTACCTTGCGGTTGTGCACATGTTCTTCCTTCCTTTTGTGTTGTTGGGGAGAGCGGTGGTGATCTGGACAGAGCCGGCGACGATGACGCGGCTCTGATTCCGAAAATGGCTACTTCACCATTGTTGGCCGCGGGTGGTGATAACGGCGGCAAAGGGGTAGAGGATGCTAAGGTTTGGGCTCGAATAGGCTTAGGTTGGAGCTGCTAGGGTTTCCCTTAGCTGGGCCTTGGCCGATGCAGCTGGGCTTCGGCCCCCAGTTTAAATTTAGTTTGGTCCAGGTAAACTAGTTTTCTGCGGAGCCTAGTTTTACCTGTAAAATAAAAGTACTTAATCACTATAAGGTAGGTGTACTTAGGGTTTCATAGCTTATGTTTTAGCTAGTATAGGACTTGCAATTCTAGCTTATGTTTTAGCTAGTATAGGACTTGCAATTCTACAAGACGATGTTTTCTGACGAGCTCACAAGGGTGCATCGTCTTTGTACAGCTTGCTCTGATTTAAATGGAATGACCTCTTGTTCAAAAAAAATAAAAAATAGGGATAGTTTGGAAAGAGACAACGAAATTCTCTAAATTTACAAAAACCTCTAAGAATTTTAGGAAAATATAGAGAGTTGAAGCATAATTATTAAAGAAATATTAATTTTTTGCTTTTCTATAATAAAGAAATTTTAAAGAAGTTATTACTGGACTTCTTATAACCAACCTACACACCATACTTGTACTTGTGATGGACTGCTTCTTTTCCGGTTAACATTATGCCTTCCACTTTCATTACAAGTCCTTACAAAACACATCTCAGTGAAAAAGTTCGCAACACTGGCAAGTACTTACGTAGGAATGGACAGTTGGATAACCTCACATGCACCTTTTGGTTATTAGTTATATATGAAGAATATACCGACTACAATTACCAAGACTTGAGATCACCTAATAGGTGTTGGGTTACTCTCACCCTGCTAGTACATAGAATAATTTTCATAAAATGACTCATAGTAGCCTTTATAGTACCTAGTACTTACTAATTTGTCACCATAGTGAAATATTGCAAACCAGAAGTATTAGCATTCACTTGGGGGAAAACAGTTCTAAAGTAGCTTATTAGACTTACTCAATTCTACACCCCTATAAAGAGCTACAATTAGGTCAAAAAAACAGACTTGTTCTCCTTCCAAGTATAGAAAATTATGGCATGTTGGGTGAGAGAAAAAGATGGTTTGTCCCTCAAGGAAAAAAAAAACAGAGAGAGAGGGAGATTAGACAATTGGTTGCCGACAGATGACACTTTTTTTTTTTTCTTTAATGTCTTGCTAATTGAGAACTAGCTAGGAGATCATCAACTCGATCACGAGGGTTGGCACATGACTTGGAATCATGCCCCAAAAACGCGTTATATTAACAAGAGAATCAACAAAAGCCAAAATGACTACTCAATATTCACCAATTACCATCTCGGATAAGAAAACTCGAAGCAAAAGAAAGACTAGGACAAGAAAGAAAACTTCTATGATTACGGAAATTTCGACTCTCCAAAATATGGAAATTTCAATAAAAATTTTGAGAAAATATCGATTGCAGTAAAAAATGAGAAAATTGACCGAAATTTTAAGAAAAACAAGAAAATTTTAAACCAAACTTTAAGAGATGTTTGTTTTCTATATTATGTACTATATTTAAAATGAAAACCTTGAATAAACATTGATCTATAGAGAGTTGTAGCAAGTTAAGTTGAAAAGGTTAGTGTTGAACCGTTAATAATTCTTAAAAGTTTACTTTAAACATTTTTTTTTATAGTTGGAAACTCAAAGGGAGACTAGGTCATCACGCCTTATATACATATGATACATTTCACATGAAATTACATTAGTACTTTAAAACCACGTAGAAAACCTATAAGGTATAAAATTTTCACTATCTCTATCGTCTCTCTGTGTAGAGCCTTTAGTGCACGTTTGGTACCCAGTACTGGGTTAGACCTCCTTAATTCTTAAGATTGTCCTGCACTAATGTGGACTGTCTTAAATTGTACTAATACTGGGCCACGTTTGGTGTTGCATGGGATTAGGAAAAAAATTCTAAATTAGAGATGTCTCATGTTTGGTGATGCATTGGACTAGACTACTCTAAACATAACAATCTAAACAATCTTAGTCTAACAATCTAAACAATCTTGGTCATCAAACAGTAACAATCTAACATCTAACAATCTTAGTCATTGAAATTTTGACATGAAATCGAAAAAATAAAATAAAAAAATACATTAACTAACACAGACCAAGTACCTCAAATATGGATATGCCCTTAACAACTAACAGAAACATGTGAAAGAAATATGCAAAATCCAAAAGAGAGAAAGGAAACCTGTGAAAGAAAACCTTTGTTTGCAGCAGCAGATCAGCACCTCCTAGTTCCACATACACAACGTTTAAGTATGACACACCATTACAAAATATAAATATGTCATTGCAATCGATCACACTATTATTAGTATTTATATCAAACCTAATTCATACAGCCTAGTTCATATGGTATAATCTGTTCACATTTCACTGGAAGCTTTCACACACACACACAAAAAAAAAATCAGTTTACATGTTTAGTCTTGTGCACCTCCAAGTTCATGTCTTGAAGGTTCAGCAACAGATCAGCACCTCCAATTCAAATGGTACCTGAAGGTTCAGCAGCAGATTATCATAACTCAAGTAAACTTTGTTTGAGGAATTTGAGAAGAGATGAGACTCACCTGAGCTCTGATGATAGCACTTCTTTTATCCTGCTCAGCCTTTTCCACCAAAGTTAAAGTTAAAAACTATGTAATATAGAGAAGGAAAAAGCATAAGCAAAACTCACATTTAAGCTTAATATTATATGTTCATTATACAACAACAAAAGCAAGCAACACAAAGGTTCCAAAATAGTTACAGCCTGCTCTAAACATAGTTGCTCCCTTCATCAGTTCTTATATAAGAAGCCACCACAAACAAAAAAATACAAACATTTCACTGATGTTCAGTCACATGATCAAAAAATCAGTGAACCTACTGGTGGCTTTTAGACCAATCCTTGCCTATCTATTGCTCATAAGCAAGTTCTGAACATATACCTTTCTAACATCATCATCCAATGACTTGAAGATAGAGATGTTCTGTGGTCTCTCTAGGATGATTCCTAATGCAACAATTTGATCATCAACAGATAATCCCATGTTTTTCAACTCTTTGCCTATTATAATATCTAGATAAATCAACCGAGTCTCAAATCTAACAAATAATCGATTATCTAAAGCAATTCGGCGATCTCGTCTTTGCCTCAATTTCAACATCAATAACACAAGGATTGTACAAACAGACATATTCTCTAAATGCCACAGTTCCAACAGCAAGATCAACAACAAATTTCTTCCATCCATATCTAAAAGTAAAAAAATTGAATCAACCAGACTTGCAGCCTTAGTTAACATTGATATCAGTAACATTTAGTCAAAATCAACATATTAAGAACCAAACAGTTAGTATTCCAATGTTTGTTTTGATAAACAAGCAGAAGACAGGGAACAATTCACCACAATCAAACTAAATCAACAATAAACTGATCAAACTGATTATCAAAGAGAGAAAGGAAGAAATAGATGGACATACCTGCTGACGAATCCGGGAAGAAGATGGTGGCGAGCTTGGCCTTGGAGGTGTTGACGGCGCAGGTCAGAGAGGAGGTTGAGGACGGAGCGGGTCTGGGAGATGAGGGCGCGGGTCAGAGAGGAGGTTGAGGACGAGAGCGAATGCGGGTCTGGGAGCCGAGGGCGAGGGTCAGAGAGGAGGTTGAGGACGGGAGAGGGCGCGGTTCTGGGAGCCGAGGGTGCGGTTCTGGGAGCCGCGAGGGCGCGGAGCAGATGCGGATCTGGGAGATGAAGGAGGAGGAGTTGTGGAGGAGGCGTAGAGAGGTTAGTGAGATTAGTGATGTCTTATCTAAGGTAGTATTTTCGGAGTACCCACGATAACACCGGTTAAGGAGAAAGATTCGGAAAACCAGTCCAAGTTAAGTCCATTCATGTTAGTACCGAGAGAGACCAAACGTGGGATTAGCTTTGTTTCCCTCTTTATTTAAGACTGGCTTAGGTAGTACCGGGTACCAAACGTACCCTTAGTGTATTGTGAAGAATAGTCATTAAATGATACCTCACATTTGTAGTTTTGCATGTATTGACTTACATGCCAACCATATAAGTCAAGGGGGGCTGACTGTGGGTTTCTGTCAAGACCCACCCCAAATGTTACCCTAAAACCTGGAGTAAGTCTTGCGGGGACCACCTCCAAAGAAGATATTACCGAAAAAATCCAGTATAACCTCCCTTGAGAATGGATAACCATTCCTAAATAAAACCTGCAAACACTTCTAAATTCTCAAATCAAACATTAAACTTCTAGAGCCATCGTGCTCCCCAATTACAATCACCACTAAAAAGATAATAAACATCAATAATTTCATCATTTCCTCTCTACACAACTTTCCACCAAAATTTACTAAGGGCACCTAAAAAGGTTTCTAATAATAGAAAGTTTCCAAAAATATAAACTTTCTAATTATAGCACATTTTCCTAAACCAAAAATGACAACTCAAACGAAAAAGGAAAGTCGACAAGCTACCTTCACGAATTCTACCGAAACTGCTGTCTCGTCAGAATCCCGGTAGATATTCCGGCGACCTGCCAGAAATACTCGCCTGAATTTTGCCATAGCTTCCCCGAATACTTCAAACTCCAAGTTATCAACATAGAACCAAGACAACAATTTCAGCCACACTAAACTCAATAACCGCAAGCACAATAACAACACAGCCGATCCAAAACGAAAACCTTACCTCCAATCCGCTCACCACTCGAACCCAGCAACCTCCCCTTGCCGGAGATCGACCTGCAGTTCTCCGCCTCTCACTGTCCCGACCAGAACAATTCCATCTGTTACCAAACTCCAACCACCTCCTCCACCCTCCACTCGGCCTCTGGGTCCGCCAAGGAGTAACCTTGCACGTCGGAACATGGAACAGAGGCCGGAAACGTCAAGAACTCGATCGCCGGAGATACGCCGTGAAAACTCAGAAAAACAGAAGAGAAGAGGTTCCTACGATTAGGGCACGAATCAATCGAATAAGTACATGAGATCGAAGTAAAAGAAAGGAGGAGAAGAACCCTACCCTTCGCTATCACCGTGGCCGCCGGAGCTCGCCGGAAAATGACGAACACAGTCAAGCTTCTATTTGTTCGATCTCCCTCTATGATGGTTGAATGACGAATCAAAGAGCAGAAAAAGGTAGAGGAGAGGGAGATGAGCCGATTGATGGTGGTTGCTCGCCCAGCGACGGCCGGACGGCGTCACTCCGACGAGGGTCGCCGGAGACCACGAGAGAGAGAGACTGCTCGGGTCAACGCCCGAGTGTGGGTTTGAGAAAGTCAACCCATCTCAATTCTTTAAATACCCAAACCAACGGTCAAGATCAAAACTCTACTTGATCAGACGACCCAGATTAAAAGTTATATCCTAATTTCAAAAATAATTTCTTTTTACTAAACTTTGGTACCTTGAAGCTCTGAAAAAAATAATCCGAAAACATTAGTGAACTCGTATCGTCGCGTGCTAAGATATCGGAACCTTAACACAAAAAGTTAGCAATTTGGGAAAAACTTAGAGCTAAACTCGAGCGTTAATTACAAGGCTACCGAGCACGGTTAAAATTTCTCAGTAACTCCAAGAATACACAGTAAATAGATAAAATTTGGTCCGGGATGTTACAGTTTTCATACTGAAATTTATTTTTGAAAAGTAATCAATATTAATTAAGCCAATTTGGCTTATGAAACTGCTCTTTGGTTAAACTTTTTTGTGGTCAAGTATCTCTATATCCAATATATAATAAATATGAAAAGAGAAATATAATAAATATGGGTGTTTTTGGGTGATATATCTTTATCATTTTGGGTGTTTTTGAGAAATATAATAAATATGCCTTAGACCTCCGAAGATTCTTGCGCACGTCGTCATTTTGGATATGGGGTCTTTGTTTTCCAGGTCTTTGTGTTCTTCTTGCGGGATTTCAAGTTTTCAACTGTTTTCGGCGAGATTTCGAAAATATCGAAAATTCCGGAAAGAGAAAAATATTTCGTTGTGTGAAAAAAACGAAATTTTTGGTGAAATATCGCCGAAAATTTCGATTTTTTTCCTCCCTTGGACTAGGACATGGAAATGACACTCTTGGAGTCTTAGGGACCAAATTTTATGCTGAGAAAATTCTTCTATATGATGGTCGAGATTAAAGGTTGGCTTTTAACAAAGATAGGGAAAGTAATGGCTAACATGACAGTGTTTAGCTGGTGACTTAAGGTTGGCAAATCAAGTGTCACAGTTAAGGGCAGTGATCGAAAGCAGATAGCTAGGTAATGGTTACTATTAATCATTAGCTATGATAGACTAATGGTCAACCCTGATTGGGGGATTGTAGCTAGGGCTAATTATTAATGATAGTATAGTAATGTTCAGGACTAGAGGTGGAAAACGGGCCGGGTTGACCCGCCTAATCGGGTTTCGGGCAGTGTTTGGGCCGGCTTACGATGGGTCACTTCTTAACAGGTTCGGGATTGGGCCAGCCCATTTACTTAAATATAAGGCCCAACCTGACCCAAGGCCCAAGCCCATAACATGGTGGGCCGCGCTCGGGCCGGATCGGCCCGGGCCCATGAACAGGCCGTGTCGAGCCCGTTTCATGTCAAAAATTGAAAATGGTCGAGGTGAATGTCCTATACCACCGCTTCTACTCTCATAATCTCAACTTTTAATTATACATGATACGATTACAAATTAAAACTAATTCACACAACCTATCGATCATTTTTTTCTTTGTTAACAAACTAAAAAACAAACTAAAGAAATAAGTGATCAATGCTTATTGTTCACAATTAATAAATTTTTAGGCAAAAACTTCTTATGAGTTTAGGGGAATGCAAATTCATACTCAAATAAATAATTATTAGTATATAAATATATTGTTCACACTCAAAACTAAGTTTATTATTTATAAATATGTTATCTTCATATTAAAAATGAAAAAAAATATTATATTTTATAGCGGGCCAAGTCATGGGCCTAAAATTATTGTGCTTGGGCCGGGCCGGAACTATAACGGGCTCGGGCGAAGCCGGGCCCATGGGCTCATTTTTCTAGGCCTAGCCCGACCCATTAGAATAACGTGTTTGGGTCGGGCCGGACCGTTAACAGGCTTGGACCGTGCCGGGCCGCTTTTAAACATGCCGTGTTCGTGCCGTGCCCGTGCTTAACAGCTCATTTGCCACCTCTATTCAAGACTGATTAGGGACAGCAAGTTAACTAGAGTTTAGGCCTTATCATTTTGGCTAATGTACACATTCTTGATTAATTAGAGACCACATTCATTCTCGGAGTTCGTCTCTCCATTCGGATCTGTTTGATTTATATCTTGAAGTTGTCATGAGTCTTGCTCGACCCGTTGTCTGGTTCTGTTGTGTCGTTGTCTCTCCGGCTGATGCGGCTTTCACGACGTTGTGGTCGTTGGTGATGTCGTGGCAACTTTCTTGGGCTTTCATTTTGTTGTCTAGGCCTTTGGGCCAGTGTGTTTGGTTCGGTTGTTTTTAGGCTTGTCTTGAGTGAGAGAATTCAGGCGCAAAGGTCTAGTTAGTCTGGCCCATCAATCGACATGTCTTTTTGGCTCGAAAAAGCATATGCGTTGATCTATCCAGTTTGTATTTCTGTTTGTTTGAGTCTGTTTTCCTTTCTTTTCTTATAGGTGTCATCATTTGGCTCACGGCCCTAAAAGCTCGTGTGCGGCTCGTCGGCCTAGAGGGCTAAAGCCCTTCTCGACCTGGCTCATAAGGCATTAGGCTGGGCTAGGGTGGAGGGTTCAAAGCCTTGAGCCGGGCCGTAAGGCTGACACACGGCTCGACCTATTATAGCCCGTCCAATCCGGCCCGCTCAAAAGCCCTTTCTATTCTAGTATGAATATTTTTTATGGACCTATTAGTTAAATATGTGAACTAATTTATGCATTAAGTCATATTTTTCTTTCATTTTTTATTATATTTGGTTCAAATCATTAACAAATATTAACTTTTTTATAGTTTCTTGTTTTCTTTTAATAAATATGTACTAGATATATATACATAAGCTCGGGCCCATGGGCAGCCCGAGGGTCTTGTTTTTTTGAAGAGCCTAGCCCTTAAATTTAAAAAAAATATGGTTGATGCTCGGTCCGAGCCCATTGGGCTTTTGTAGGGCAGGGCCGAACCATTTGACGACCCCTACTTTTCAAGATTTCTAGTCCTGAATCTTGTTATTTGATGTACGTTCAGGACTAATTAGGGACTGCAATTTAACTCATGCATTCAAGGTTGTACATACTTTGACTTGTTTAAACTTGTTTGAGTATGGATCAAAGACTCGACTTCGGTGACCAGGTCTGGTCACTTGTAAGTGACCAACACCAATGAGAAAGGGACACGTGTCCCGTTAAAGAGTTTATGCTTGATTTTAAGGACAATATAGGGGGTTATTGGTAATTAACATTTATATTTAATTGTTTTTGTAGTCACGTGTCACTTCTTCGTTGATGTTGGTCACCTGCTAGTGACCAATGTTTTTTCATGGATCCATGACAGAGCAAGAAATTTAAGTATACTAGCGAACAAAAAAAAAAGTAATGAACATTAAAACATAAACAATTTGTATGCGCTTACTTGTATAAAAATGCTCACGAACACCTCGTATAAAAATTGCTTGAAATCTTCATGCTTGGTGAATCTTCTCTCGTTTGTGTAAGCTCGATCAATGAACATGTCCAGGCAACCTAGGTAGTGACTTTGGCTAGGGTTGGTTCGATTTTACAATTAGGGACAGTAAAAGCAATTATGTATGTGATTGATCACGTAGTACCATTAAAGATTAATTATAAAACACCACCAGAATTATGATGTTATTTTTATTTTCATACATAACTATCAAAAACTTGCATTTTCATTCCGAAGTTTCATTCCGATACTGTTAAATTTTGAGGGCATTTTCGTCATTTCAATAAATATATCATTTTTTACATTTAGTTTAACAAAATAATTTATTTTTGAGGTTATCAAATACAAATAAAACAATTTACTTTAGCAAAAATATTTTTAAAAACTCCAAAATTAAATATTTATTTTTGTTGCAATAGTGATAAAAGTTAATAGAACTCTTGTATATACGTATAATATTTTTCGAGTTACATTTTAAACAAAAAAAATAAACTAAATTAAAATATATAATTAAAATAAATTATATCGAGAAAATATTGAATATCAATGAAAATTTTATCATATTTTATATAAACATGTATTAAAATTGATAAACTCAAAAAATAAATTATTTTGTTAAATGATACATTTATTGAAATGACAAAATGCCCTCCAAAATTTAACAGTGTTAGTGGTCAAGGTATCAAAATTGACACGACCCACCCCGAATTTCACCCTAAACCCGGAGTAAATCGTGCGGGGATCACCTCTAAGGAAAGATTTACCGCAAAATTCGGTACAACCTCCCTTGGAAATGAACAACCCTTCCAAATCAAAAAACTACAAACACTCTTAAAATTCCCAATCCACCTTTAACTTCTGAAGCCTTCGTGCTCCCCAAATACAATCACCACCAACAAGATAATAAACATTATCTAAGATAATATACATCCTCCCTCAAATATTCTAAAATATCAACAAGCCTTCACCCACAATCAAAAATATATACATTAAACCCAAGTATTCAAAGCTACTAGACACTAGCGGAAGTAAGAAAACACAAGTAGGTTAAACAAGTAACCTACTGGTGAAAGGTGGTGGAAATACGGGTGACTATGCCTCGTCTCCTACTAGATCCAATCCGAACTCTGCAGACTAGGCATTTTAAAACGAAGGGCACAGGGGAAGACATTTAATAACATTAGAGGGAGTGGACAAAAATAATTTAATAACAAAATATTTATGCATTCCCATTTTAATTTCATAGAAAATATACTGCATGTGGCAGCTCAAAAGTGCTCAATTCATAAACTGGCAATTTCACGACTAGCACTGTCTAGTCACCAACTCAAATAAAATAGAGCCTCTCAGGCTAAACTATATATAAACATATATTCGTATGTATTTACACTCGTCAGACTCCTTGTATGAATCCTAAAAACAATTTAGAAAAATAGAAATTCATACAAGGCTACAACGCTGGCGTCTAACGCTCACGTTGCGCCATAATGATATTTTTTCTCATTATGACCGAAAAGACGGTGAATATATATATATACGCGCATATCCCCTATATAAATTATTATATTTATATAGGGCTACGACGATTGTGTCTAACACTCACGTCGCACCATAATGGAATTTTACCTCAGTATGGTGCAAAAGCTCGTATAGCTAGCTAGCATTTATTTATATACATACTATCCTCATAAACATCCAAAATATATATATCCACCGAAAATTTCATTTTCGGGATCTCTCCAAAGGAGGAAAAATTGTCAAATAACCGAGAAATCAATAAGTCTCATCAGAAGAAATAAATGATCAATAAAATCATTCATCGCATGCTTTTTAATTAAAAACAAAGGTCCACTCATAAATTAGGCATAAGCCTGATGACGCTCCGATGCTTCTTCTGCTCGGGCCTCCTCACGTCCTGTTCCAAATATATAATTAATTTCCCACTAAAAATCCAATATTTATACAAAATAGGCAAAATTAACCGAGACCCATAACCACGCTCATCATTGCCTAACTTCGATATTCTTAAATCAGAATGACCCAAACTTTAATACCATACTCGGCAGCCGTAAACACAACTTTTCCCAAAAATTGACTTAAATCCTACGGCCGGATTTTACATTATTTAACCGCCAAAAATACCAAACTTCAGAAATTCACAAACCTATCTAAATCTCATCCAAAAATTCCACAATTCACTTCATTAAATTCCTCTAATTAATACACATTTAAAACTTTACAAAACTCTAAAACGGCGGCGGCGCCGGCAACGGCTCTGCCGGCAGCGGCGGCCGGAGGCCGATTCCGGCGACCTCCAAATTCTATGAAATTTTAACAACATCTTCCTCTCAACATCCCAAACAACTTTCATAACTATCACTAAGTCCAATTTCAAGCCTAACTAGGTCAATCGAACGAAAACACCTTAAAATCCCTAGAATTTCCTCTTTGAATTTCTCCTTACCTAGCTCAAGAGGGAGTGAGGCTTTTGGAGGGGTTGCTGCACGGGAAGAGAGCTACAAAACTGTACCAAGCTTGCCCGGATTGGTGGCCGGATGAGGGAGTTCCGGCGACGGAGGGCTTTAGGCAGCCGAATCTTTCGGACGGCAGCTCTCCCTCACGACGGTGCTAGGGAAGCTCTCGTCGGGCTAGAATGGAAGCTGGGTTAGAGGCCGACCTTTTGAGACCGGAGCGGCGGCGAACGGTGGCCGGATGGCAGTGGACGGGCGGCCGGAAAATCGGGCAGCGGGAGGGACTCGGGGAGAGAGAGAACCGGGAAGAAAAAAGAGAAGAGAAATGGGTTTTGGGCCTCACCCGTCTGGCCCAACTCCTCTATATACAACCCAATTCTAAAAATTAACACTCTCAAAAATAATACCCTAATAAAAATTACCTTTTACTAGCTAAAATTTACCATTTTTACCGTCGTTACATTTTTCTCCGACGAATAATCTGAAATTAACCGTCCCTCAAACCCCTCTGGGAACCAATTAAACTATAAATTCAATGATGGAGACAGTAAAATTCTTATTATACTTAAGCTGGTAAATAAGGTAAAAATTTAAGGGTCGGGATGTGACAAAAATGCTAACGGAATGAAACTTCAGGTATGAAAATGCAAGTTTTTGATAGTTAGGTATGAAAATGAAAATAGCATAATAGTTCGGGTGGTGTTTTATAATTAATCTTACCATTAATCATTCACAACGATGAACCTACTAATAAATGGTCCATCCAATATGATGTGATAGTAAGAAAGGAAAATCACCTGGCCTGGTGAATTAACTTTGTAGAAGCATAACGTAGAAAGCGTACAAAACACTTCTCACACTAGCAGTAACTTTTCAAGCGAAATGTCCTTGTCTTTCTTTGACGACCTTTCATTTTGGTTCATTTCCAGGTTGATTGTCTATCTTCTTTGCAATGATGAAGATAGCAGTTACCAGATTGCGGTCTCTCTGTTTGGTAATTCACAAATTAATACCTTTAAGAGATAAACTACATGTTAATGAAAAGAAAACATATCAAAATTCAAGACTCAGGAGCCAGCTCTATCGCATTACAGGAAATTTCGTGACAATAATTTTTGCATAGAATTAGTGAATTGCTATATATATGACGGTGAACGTAAGAAGAAAAACACGAATACAAAATTAGTGTAGTTCAGTTAGTGTTGGGAAAAACTTTAAAAAGTAATAATCTTTGGAAACTTGCAAGATAATGTTGGTTAGTTGGTACTAGCTAGCTACTGAACGAAAGAAGGCTTGTTGGGAATCTACTTGACATGGATTATCTGGTACATGTCCCGAAGTTATCAGTGGACGGTGTTTTGTGGGTATAGTCGTTATGTAGGGTTGCGTAGCATGTATCAAGTCTTGAACCATCTAATCGTTCAGTAATTTAAATTTTAAGTGGATTATACAGTTCATAGCCCTGCTGCATGTTATGCAGCAAGCAGGCTTTCTCGTGTTTTGTCGCCTCTTATATTTCGGGTAACAAGAATAGACCATATATATGTCAATTAGTATTTACTATTGGTCTCCTGGACTAGTGAGTAAAACTAAATTAACATTCACGTAACTGAATGTTTTGAGCTAGGTAGGGCTATCCTTACCACGTAGACTAATAGGAATGTGTAAGAATTAAGAAACTTAATGTTAATATCAAAGTTATCATTGCTTTCTTAACATGCAATACCCATGATACCCCTATATGTATTTATATTGGTCACGCACGGTGCTCTACATAAGAATATCTCAACATAACAAATAGTTCTCTCCCAAAATTTAGGCCATTTTCGCCCTGATGAACTTGGAATTTTATTCTACGAGGACTCTATATATCTTCGTTCGGTTCTAGAAAATATCATGTCAAAAAAAAAAAAAAAAAACGAAGTGTCTTTGTTGCTTCCTTTACCAGACAACCTGCGTACATGCTGAAAGATTGCAGAAGCAGTCAAAGCATGTATAGCAATTCGAAGCTACCTCTTTGATTTATGCATATACTTCCACACAGCCAGCAAGCATTTCCCCAACTATTCTAGGTTATCTAACCCTCTTGTCAATCTTCATCAACCTTCGTTTTCGATTGAACGAGCGCTGTGGAACACCATGATTGGTGTAGATTGCCAACTGATTGAACGGGCTGAAATGCTATGGTTTCTGCTGGATTTCAATAGTCAAATTTCAGTGAAAACTACACGATAATCGTGCTACAATGTACACGCAAAGCCCCGTACAACTAATGGTCTATTTCTCGTGTCAAGGTAATTACATCTACATCAAAGATATAGGACTCCATCTTTCAAAGAGGATCAATTGGAGTAGACGGTTTCCTTAGAATAATGACATAACAAATTTCATGTAGGATTTGAAATGTTTACTCAAATATGCACATTCATTTTATGAAATGATAGAATATACGAATGTTTATTACTCAATGCCATACTCTTCTATGTTTCAAGTACAAATATATGTACGACATACCAAAGGAAAATTTTTGTGTAGTATCGATGAAATAGCAAATACTTCAACTACCATGCATGATAGTTTCTAAAAGAACATGTCATACTTTTTTTCCATTAAAAAGAAAAACAATTATAACAAAACCCCTCAAGTACAACCAGCTCCTAACAAACCAAACATGTAAGCTGGTTGTGCTTGAGGGGGCAGCTGGTACAACCAAGAAGAAGAACAAGTTAGAGACAGTGTGTCCAATATTTGCTAAAACATCTACTAAGAAGTTGACTCCCCTTAAGATGTGGTGAAAAGAAAAGGCTTCAAAATTACGGGTAATGGTTTGGTTATCATGGATTAAGACTTTGATCCGCCGTGGCGCCATGTTCATAATATACATGAACATGTCATGCTTTAAGAACCATATCTTGTTAATGTATCATGATTTTTTCTTTTTAGCAAGTGAAAAATAAGGACCCCTACTTAATTTATCAGATGCTGCCTTCTTTATGGCACAAATGCAAGAGAAGGTTTGTGAGCTTAAAGGTTGCAGTTAGGGAATAGGGGATCGATATATTAAAGAAGGTCAAAAGCAAGCTAGTTTGGCAGTGAAGGCAGACAGACATATATGAATTCATGCATACCATATCAGACAGACATCAATTTCTAAGTAATTATAGTTGGTGACCAAAAAGTTGGTCTCATAATTAGATTCAGTAAGATCAGAACACAAATCGACACAAAGAACAGACATACATATATCTCTCTTGACCCAAAAGACCCACCCACCTACTTTGCTTCATGATTAAACAAAGTGAGATTAGTTCACTCCCTTTTGTTCAAATACAGTAGGACATGATCCGACTTCCTAGTTCCTACTTCCTTCTAGGCATTAATCGACTACCTAAAACTTATTAGTACGATATCCTTCAATTTCTCCTTGGGAGAATTGATTGGTACCCTCTTCATTTCCATGATTCTGATGATCATCATCATGTCCAGAGTGGTAATTCCCAGAATGAGCCTAGAGCAGAGTTATGATCATCAAGGAAGCTCAAGTTGCTCTGATTGAGTATGTTGCTGTGGGGAAGAGGGCTGCTGGTGATGAAGTTGTGATGATCGAGTGGTTGTTGATCCGGCGAGCCCTGTCCATGGTGATCGGGTTTCGCCATTTCCATGAGCAGTGCTACAAGGTTTGCTTGCTGGCATTGCATGTTGACAACCTCAGCTTGTGCCTTGGCCAGTTGTGCTTGAAGGTCACTCACTTGTTTTAGGAGATGGCAGATTGCCCCTGCACAGCCATAAACAGGGTCTCTGATTCTTGCACTGGCCTCATAAACCATGCTGCTCACTGCATCAGCTCTTTGAGACTCAGGCAGGTCCTGCAAAAAAAAGAGAAAAAAGAATGATTTGATCAACTATTTGTGGGGCAAATATTGGATTTGACAGAGGAAAATGTTTCAGAACCCAACTCTTAACTAGTTTTCACTTTTCACCACTTTTGCTTATGTACACATGATAAATTAGGATGTTTAACCAAGCTTTCTAGATTGGAGTTGCTAATTCTGGGATATAATATCAAGTTATTTTCACTAAAAGAAAAATCGTGAAGTTAATATGTTCGAAAAAGCATGACCTACTTATGATATAGACGGTCTTTCCGTTAAGAAATCTTTTTCCTTTAGGTGAGTCATACTTCATCTATAGCTAGAAATTCTCAAGTGAAGATCAAAACATAATGCAAACCGATAAAATGGATGAAAAAGGCTAACTTGACCCGATTGATCAATCCAAATCTACATGTATGAATTGTTAGTTGTTAGAATCTCTCACTTTTTTGCAGTTTTTTCTTCTTGCACATTAGTCAGAGTAGTTGATTTCCCCTGATTAAGTAATATAAGACCCAAGTCTTAAAATGGAAAACCATATATACCACTACTGTTATATGTGTCTAGCTACATGACTACATGTGTCTCTACTGTGTGAACAACCCCCATTAGAGACCTATTTCATATTGCTTGCTTTTCAAACCTGAACCAATTACCCAACAAAATACCAATGAAAAGAAGCCTCACCCACATCTAAATTTCAGATCAAACATAAGCTCCTAAACCCAATTGAAACTGACCAATCTACTAGTATATAATGGTATGTGAAGAAATTGAACTGAAGTGATGGGTATACCTGCAAGAACTTGATGATGTTGCTAGCACCAAAGACTCGATGAGCGATGGTGAACTTGGCTGGCTCAGAGGGAGGAAAGTAAGGAGCCAACACACATTTCTCTGCACATCTTCTCCTCAAGATCTTGCAAGCAGCACAAGGACTAACCACAATATTCTGGGGAAGTGGGATTTGAGTTTGAGCTTGAGTTGGAATCTGAGTTGGAGTGATTGGAGGAGAAGATGATCGGGAAGAAGAAGGGGAGTGATGAGAGAAAGGGGTTGAGGGTGCATAGGTAGTACTGTTTGGTGTGTTAAAGCTAGTATCAGTGCTGCACTCCATCTCAGCTAAGCTTTGAAGCTTTGAGCTTTGTATGAAAATGTCCGGGGGAAAAGAGAGATGAGGTGAGGTGGGTTTTTGTTGCAGAAGAAAGTAAAAGGGTATAAATAGGGAAGCTTGAGCTTGGAATGTGAGGTCAAATTACGTCACTCTTAGAATTATATTTAATTGGGCTGCTTCCATTAATATTATTAAGTGTCATTTTCCATGGATCAAACCGTTAGGTTTATTATGTGACATTACATTTTCACCTTTGGATTATCTGCAGGAAAAAAAATTTCATAGGAGTTTGAAATGTCTTCTGTGAAAACTGAAAACACATTTGTCATTTGGGGTTTGAAATATTTTCTTCTTTTTCTCATTTTTTATATTTTGGAATTTGGATGTGCCAGTAATCTTGTTTAGAAGTGGGAGTAGTGTTTGATTAAGAGAATCATATTTTCTTTAATTGGGTGGTTGGGTTTAATCAAATGGTTGTGGTTTAGAAATATGATGAACTAGCTAGTTCAGAATCAGAATGAGAACCAGGTCAACAAAGATAGGAAAAATACAAGACGCTTTCCGTTTGTAAGGCAATGGTCTCATAGAAAGGTAAGATTGGTACCTCTCACTCGTGCTGGCGGCCTCCGTTTTCACATGCAACTTCTGCTCACAACTAGTGTTTCTAGATGATCCAAGGACCAGAGGGAGGGCAAGAAATTATAACCAGAAAGAGAAAACAGTAATTATAGAAATTTCTAGATAATCTTAACCTTTAATTTTCTTTTCTTCTTCTTTTTTTTCCCCCACAAGAAAATGTACTTGAAAGAAAATGTCGGTAGATACTTTAATTACAATGTTGTTACAACAGACTTGTCTTAGATTTGAGATACAGTATATGATTATGTGGGAGTAGCATTTTTAAATAGAGGGAGGGTTTGACACATTGTAAAGGGTCCTGAGTTCCATTCTCACTATTAAGGTTTTTTTTTTTTTTTTTTAACGACCTTGTTTACTGTTACTGAGATTTAGGTTAAGACTTAAGAGGTTTTGGTCCCTATTAGTGACTCCAACGTAGTACCAAAGGAGGATTCTGATATGCCTGCGTATTAAATTGTGCAATGAGTATGTCTATTTTTATGTACGTGTAGCACTATGGCTCCTATCAATATCTTCTTGTATGTCTATGATTAGTAACAGATAAAAGGATATATATGTAATGATATATTCTAACTTGTGATGATTATATTTTTCATCGTATGGCCTGATTCAACACAAAACGAAAAGATGACATAACGCGTAACTACTCAAAAATTTAACAAAAAGAAATTGGTTTTCCTAGAATAATCACCTAGAAATCTTTGTTTTGTTGTATACAAATTCTATGCTTATTGCCTAACTTTCTAAGTAAACTTTCTAACGGGAAAACTTCGCGCCTTTCTCTGTCTTCACTCTCCCAATTTTTTGGACTTGAGTCTATCGGACTATCATTTCAAACGGTGGAAAAAAATCAACAGAAAAGTCATATATACTTGTAGGAGTCAAGAGAAAATTTGATGAGAATAGTATTGATGTATGGTTTTTGATTTGACATGATAAATACTAGCTACCATCCATTACTAGCATTAACTCGAAATGAATTCTTCTCTTTGCTAGATACAGACAATACTTTTAGCTCATTACGTGCAAAAGTTATCATAAAACGGTTATGTTTGGCTAGAGATATTCGTGTTGAGTTTATACGTGCTGAAATTAATTTCTCTTCTTACATTTTTGTTCATATACAGTAGTGTTTATATGATCATCTAGTGACCAAGTAAATCATAGTCAATTACTGTTCGATGTAAATGTAAGGGTGTAAAACAAAATAACTTAACTTTAAAATAATACTTCACACTCTTAGATTTACATGCAACGGTGATTAACCATGATTTCTTTGGTCACTAACAGGGCCGGCCCTGTGTCCATAAAGGCTCAAGGCGAGAATATATTTGAGGCCCCAAACAAATGCTCAACCAAAAAAAAAACTCAAAATATTACAAAAAAATTCATACCACAATATAAAAAGTTCATACCACAATATAAAAGTATCATTGAAATATAGCTCGTCTTGCATTTTTAGATGCAAAGGTACTAATCAAATTTGTATAATCAAGTTTTTCAACTATGTCTTTTTCTATAAATATCATAACCAAACCACTCGATCTTTCTTGTGACATAGTAGACCGAAGGTAAGTTTTGATCAATTTCAACTTTGAAAAACTTCTTTCTGCAGAGGCAACTGTGACTGATAAAAGAACAAATCAAATCAAGAACATACCTTCAAATTCAATATTATCATATATTCATATTCAATGTTCAACAAATCCAATCAAGAAACAAAATAGATAAAGGATTATTGTACTAAGTCAGTAAGGACTAAAGAAAATCACAATTTCTTTAAAATAGAAAAGAAATAGCTTTAGAGAATAGAGATGAAAGGGTAAAAGAACATACATTTTTTGCTTTAGAGTTGGTGTTTTCCTTTCTTCAAAGGTTTGCTGCTCCCTTCTTTTTTTTTCTTCGATTTCTTCTAAGTACTTGAGTAGAAGAAGAGAGGCTCAAAGACGCACTCTTCTTAAACCTAAACCCGTGCGAAAGTGGAAAAAAGAGAGTAAGAGACACACAAGTCTTCTACTCTTCTTCTATCTGTCTCCTTTTTTTTTTAAGGGCTATAAAAAAAATTGAGGGCCCCAAATTTTGAGGCCCTAGACCCAGGCCTGCTCCATCTTGCCCCAAGACCGGGGTTGGTCACTAGGTGATCAAGTGAACATCACTGTCTTCCATATGTCATATTGAATGTTATGTATCACAAATTAATCAAAAAATGATAATTTATATTACCAATTTTCTTTTTTTGATTAAGAGTGAGATAACAAGTTACTTCGGTTACTTTAGCAAGTTAGTAACACACTTTCTTAAACATTATTCAGACCCAGGTCTACAAAAGTTTCTTAACAAAGCCACACAGCCCACACTAATATTTCTTCATAAGCGCACGAATCCAGAAGCTCATCAAACATGTTGGCCATAAACTAGGGGAGTTTGCCCTCAAACTCTTTACATGAGTATTTCATACTATGCAGCTCGACCAACTTTACGACACATACGGCTTTTACGTTACAAGGTTTTGTTATTGCTTTTCTCACACTCTTTCACAATAAGAAATTAGTCTGATTGGTCGAATTGTTGAAAGTGGAAAGGGCTAATTTTATTGGTGAAAGAATCTCATCATTTTGATGTTTGTCTTCTATTCGTTAGTTCTTGAGATTTCAAGGTGTATATAGTTAACCATGGTCCGGAATGAAAATGGTCCAGAGTCGGACTAATTATTATCAAATGTTATAAATGAAGAAAGCTAATTATTGTCAAGACTTAAGGATGCCATGTGGCAAAGAGTGAGAGGTATACGTTGAAAGTCGGAGTCCCATTTGGTGAGTGATCAGCCTGCCCGATCTACTGAGACAGTGCTAGCTTTCTGCCTCCTTATTAACCACCGCCTAATCACCTACTCACCTCTTTGAGAACGACCCAGGTATCTCGATGTTGATAACCTCCCAAGTGTTATCCCCAATATCTTTCAACATATATACGATGTCATATAGTTTGTGATTACATACATGCAACATATTTTACTCCTGCATATACTTCAGAGTGTAAAACTATTATGCGGAAACGGTCGACGGGTTTTTCGGGTCTCATACACACGGGTCCATGATACCGATATTTTCTCCAGTTTAACCACTTGGATGAGAACTGAATATGGAGTTTTTAACACAAAATGTCTTGGCACGCATCAGTGTGTGTGGTGTGTGATACCATTCCTTATAAATCAAGGATGAAGACTTTTTAGATGTAAGATTCTAAATGACTCTAATCTACGCCACACGTTTTCCAACATATAACTAGATAACACTCATATAAGTGTTGATCATGTGTGGGGAATTTTTTCAAGTTGTACGTATACGTGGACAACTTTTTAAATGACGTGGAATTTGTGTGGTTCTTAGGCATGCACACGTGGATAACCTGTTCTGATACTATGATAAAGTAAGGGTTTATTTCAAAACCAATAAGTAGTGGATAAAGTGGCTCAAACATTTATAAACTTAACATAAAACTCATTTTTCTTATGTTAGATGTATATATTCTCACCCTAAATATAGTACAAATAGTTTTTATCGCGTTATATATAGTACAAAATTTGGGATCAAAGAGAGAAGCAGGGTGGGGTGTGGTTGGTGGGGAGCCGGTTTAGCTCGTTTAGCGCACGAAGAAGTAAGAACGTTCTGCCAATCTAAAGTCTTAAGCTACCATTGACGATTGCGACCTTGCAATCTATAAGAAACATTGAAATTAATAAGTAGCTATGTAAGTAAGTTTTTCTAAATCCTAATAGCTATTTTGATCAGGTCTCCCTGTGGACTGAGTTCTTCTCCCACACTTCGAGCAAATTCTAGTTTGCAGTGGAAGCAGTTGGACCTGTGTTTTTTTTAAACCCCAACTTCGCACCCACTAATTCCATGGATGCTCTATTTTTCTCTTAAAGGTCTTATACGCGTGGACATTAATAAAAGAAGAGACGACATGCCAAATTCTACTTTCTGGGTATATCCTCCACTTTCACATAGTCTATCTGAGAAGCTTTGGGTTCAGATTGATATATAGCACACCATATGCATGTAAACAGAACTAGTTTGCTAGCAGTTATATAAACAATTCTTGGAAAGGGGTTTTGTTTTTGCTTGAATTCATAGTTCACGATCCCAAAAAATGATGATCGATCTTGTTTGAGTGCCAAGTCCAACAATGTTGAAAAATCGATATTATTCTTTTTTTCTGGTGTATATATGTATTAGTGGAAACTGGAAAGTTTGCAACTGATGTGTACACACCAATAATATATAGATTTGGTGCAAACTCATTTGTATAAGATCGAGTTCATGGCACGATTTTGGCTGAAACGCCCTCATTCAAGGAGGATTAATGAAGAGCAGTTTTAAGTACGTACATGGAAATTAAGAGAAGTCTTTCGAGTTCATAAATACTCACCGTCGTCTTACTAAGGTGTAAATATGCAATATCGGTACAATATTATACACGCGCGTGATAACGAGTCACACTACATCTTATTGTGAATATAATATTGATGCAATATGATACACGTAATAATTAATGAGTCACGATATCTTTTATTATAAATATGTATAATATCGATACAGTATGATACAATACAGGAAATTTCGTCCTAGACGACGGAATAAACCCGTCGCTTAAGAAGAAATATTCGTCGCCTCAGATCCTAAGAGACGAATTATCCATCGTTTAAGTTCCGTCGAGTAAGTGTCGTGAGGTAGACACTTATGCGACGAAATTGAAATTTTTCGTCGACTAAGAACCATCCAACCCGACGAACTCTGACATGATTTTTGTCGGAAATATTCTTACCCGACGAATACGAAATTCTTTTTACCCGATGGAACTACGTCGGTATATATGTTTGCCGATGAATACTGCGTTGGAATTAGGCGACGGAAAAGTCGTCGGTAAAGTTGTAATCCGACGAATACCAAACAGTTCTTAGTCGACGATTGATCTTTGTATTCGTCGGATAGGTTGTTGTTCTTAAGCGACGGAAGTTACTATTTCCGTCGCCTAGATATTTCATCTTGGTAGACGAATGTTACTATTTCCGTCGCTTGAGTTGTTTATCTTGCGCCACGAAGGTTTCAGTTTCGTCGCTGAAGAAAAATATCTTTTGCGACGAATATTGCTTTTTCCGTCGCTCAAGATATTTGCCTTGGACAACGAAGGTAACTATTTCCGTCGACTAAGTTATTTTATTTATAGTGAAAAGACACTGAATTTTTTTATATTTTTTTTTACCTTATTAACTGTTTCCAAAAATTACAAATTAGTAACAATAATCAAACACATACATACAGATATATTGATTATTATACAGTAACAATATATACCGGAAGCAATGGATTTGGACCATTTTTCATATATTGATGATAGATGGACAAATATTATTCATATATACGTACAAAATAATTAATGAATTAACTAGGTAGAAAATTATTCATACAATCTAGCTAAACTATGAATAATGCCAAGGGGCACTGTTGTCCAATCCTACACGTTGTCGCCTCTATCATCACTGTTTTGTGGGAAAACTTGTCGAGGAGGAGAAGATTGAGGAGGAGGAAATTGTGGAGGAGGAGGAGGTGGCATACCTAGGTGAGCATATATGGCTGCAACTTGGGACTGCACAACACTATACATAGACTCGGCACGCAGGGCACGCTGCTAGACCTCTTGGAACTGCTGTTGGGCACGCTGCTGGACCTCTTGGAACTGCTGCTGGGCACGCTCCTCTGATTCCTTTAGTCTCTGCTCATAGCGCTCATGCACCTCTTAGAGTTGCTACTCATCAACTCTAGGAGGACGACTACGTGAAGTGGAACCATTTGAAGAAAGGCTCAAGTCTCGCTCGCCTCCTCGTCCCATCCCTCTGATCTCCTTTCCTTTCCAAGTTTTGAGCACCTTACCCAACACCTCAATTTATTGGGACTGAACACTTTCCATAATCTGTCGCGTCAGGATGTTGTTCCTTAAATGCATCCTTTCGTTTATTGACCTCATCAACCATGTCATTATGTATTTAAAATACATCAATTAATAAACAAAACATGCAGCTCAATATTTCCATAATAAAGTTTACTGGTTGCATAATAAACATGGAATAAGCTACTGGGGGTCAGTAAACTCATTAAGCCAAGTAGAAGTTTACTGTCCCCCAGTAAACTTAAACTGGGGGTCAGTAAACTTGCAAATCATTATCTCCCTTTCAATTTCATGGCCACAACACACAACAGATACCCTAATAAACAACTTTAGTGCTCCCTCGTAAACCCAGTAGAAGTTTACTGGCCCAGTAAAATTCTACTGGGGGTCAGTAAACTTGCAATTCATTATCTCCCTTTCAGTTTCATGGCCACAACACACAACAGATACCTTAATAAACAACTTTCTTGCTTCCTAGTAAACCTGTAGAAGTTTACTGCCCCCCAGTAAACTTCCACTGGAGGCCAGTAAACTTCTAGGGTAAACCATGTAGAAGTTTACTGCCCCCCAGTAAACTTCTACTAGGGTCAATAAACTTGCAATTTAGTTGCATGGCCACAACAGATACCCTAATAAACAACTTTATTGTTCCCTAGTAGATAACTTTATTGCTCCCTAAAACTATACATCTTAATTAATGACAATGATAATAACTCTTTTTTTTATTTTAGAAGAAGCAGGAAAACATGACATTCTAATTGGACAGTGCCTACATTCAACTTAATGGTCTCATATATATACCAATTGATACGACCCACCCCGAATTTCACCCTGAACCCGGAGTAAATCGTGCGGGGACCACCTCTAAGGAAAGATTTACCACAAAATTCGGTACAACCTCCCTTGGAAATTGACAACCCTTCCAAATCAAAAACCTGCAAACACTCCTAAAATTTTCAATCCACCTTTAACTTCTGGAGCCTTCGTGCTCCCCAAATACAATCACCACCAACAAGATAATAAACATTAACTAAGATAATATACATCATCCGTCAAATATTTTAAAATATCAACATGCCTTCACCCACAACCAAAAATATATACATTAAACCCAAGTATTCAGAGTTACTAGACACTAGCGGAAGTAAGAAAACACAGATAGGTTAAACAGGTAACCTACTGGTGAAATGTGGTGGAAATACGGGTGACTATGCATCGTCTCATACTAGATCCAATCCGAACTCTGCAGACTGGGCATTTTAAAACGAAGAGCCCAAGGGAAGACATATAACATTAGAGTGAGTGGACAAAATAATTTAATAAAAAAGTATTTATGCATTCCCATTTTAATTTCATAGAAAATACACTGCATGCGGCAGCTCAAAAGTGCTCAACTCATAAACCGGTAATTTCACGACTAGCACCGGCTAGTCACCAACTCAAATAAAATGGAGCCTCTTAGGCTAAACTATATATAAACATATATTCGTATGTATTTACACTCGTCAGACTCCTTGTATGAATCCTAGAAACAATTTAGAAAAATAGAAATTCATACAAGGCTACAACGCTGACGTCTAACGCTCACGTTGCGCCATAATGATATTTTTTCCTCATTATGACCGAAGAGGACGGTGTATTTACGTGTGGACTCCCTATACGAAAACCTAAATAAACTGAAAAAGAAAGTAGTTTTCATATAGGGCTATGACGCTTGTGTCTAACACTCACGTCACGCCATAATGATATTTTACCTTATTATGACGGACCAAGCACGTATGGCTAGCTAGCATTTATATACATACTATACTCATAATATCCAAAATACATATCCACCGAAAATGAGATTTTCGAGATCTCTCCAAAGGAGGAAAAATTGTCAAATAACCGAGAAATCAATAAGTCTCATCAGAAGAAATAAATGATCAACAAAATCATTCATCGCATGCTTTTCAATTAAAACAAAGGTCCACTCACAAATTAGGCCTAAGACTGATGACGCTCCGAGGCTTTTTCTGCTCGGGCCTCCTCACGTCCTATTCCAAATATATAATTAATTTCCCAACTAAAATCCAATATTTATACAAAATAGGCAAAATTAACCGAGAGCCATAACCACGCTCATTATTGCCTAACTTCGATATTCTTTAATCGAAACGACCCAAACTTTAGTATCATACTCGGCAGCCATAAATACAATCTTTCCTAGAAATTGACTTAAATCCTACGGTCGGATTTTACATTATTTAACCGCCAAAAATAGCGACCTTCGGAAATTCCCAAACCTATCCAAATCTCATCTAAAAATTCCATAATTCATATCAATATACTCCTCTAATTATTACACATTTGAAACCATACAAAACTCCAAAACGGCAGCGGCGGCTCCGGCGGCAGCGGTGACCGGAGGCCGATTCCGGCGACCTCCAAATCTTATGAAATTTTAACAGAATAATCCTCTCATCAAGCTCTACAACTTTCCTAACTAGCAAAATCATCAATTCCAAGCCTAACTAAGTCAATCGAACGCAAACACCTAAAGAGCCCTAGAATTTCAACTTCGAATTTCTCCTTACCGAGCTCAAGAGGAAGTGAGCCCTTTGGAGGGGTTGCAGCACGGGAGGAGAGCTACAAAATGAGCCAACGACAGCCGAACCTTTACGGGGTGAGAACTCCTTCACGACGGAGCTAGGGCGGCTCTCACCGGCCTAGAATGGAAGCTAGGTTGGAGACCGAGCGAACGGGACCAGTTTGGCGGCGAACGGTGGCCGGACGGCGGCGGACGGGCGGCTCGAAGTTTCGGCTGCAAGAGGGACTCGGGAGAGAGAGAGCTCGGGAGGGAGAGAAGAAGAGAGAGAGAAGAACTGGGTTTGGGCCTCACTCCAACCCGGTCCAACATCCTTATACAAACCCACTCCAAAATAAAACACCCCGAAAAAATAATACCCTAATAAAAATTACCTTTACAAGCTAAAAACATTTACCATTTTTACCGTTGTCACATTTTCTCCTACGAATGACTCTCCAAAATAATCGTCCCTCAAAACCCCTCTAGGGACCAATAAACTATATCTCAATGCCGGAGACGGTAAAAATTCTTATTATACTCAAACTAGTAAATAAGGTAAAAATTTAAGGGTCGGGATGTGACACCAGTAGCCGGATTTACACATGCTTGAACCATTTGCTAAGCTTAAATTCTAGTAAAGGAAAGACACTTACATATTTTTTGGTTGTATCTTCATCACCGGCCCTGACATAGGTCTTCTCAAAACCTTTGATAATTGGAAGCTGCTCGCCTTGTATTCTGAGTTCCTCCATTGTGTAGATGATAGGAGAAGACCCCGTGTGATGGTGCATAATCTTCTCCTCACGGTTCCGCTTGTTTGCCAAGGAGAGTCTCTAATATATACACGAAAAAAATATTAAATAGATTAGTTCTAACATCTTGCACATTTCACATTTCAAGTTATAAATACATAACTATACATCAATGGGCTAATAATAAAATACAAAGGAAACAATGAAGGTAATTAAAAAAAATCACCTTGAAAGCATCTGACTCGAAGTGCTCGCATAGAAACTCCCACTGGTCCTCTCTCCCAATGAAATCTACTGGCATGCCAGAGGGCCCTTCCTTCAGATAAGCTTTGTGACACTGGTACGTACTTCCAGTCCTTGTACCTCTCTTGTGCCCTCTTCAGTATCCAATTGAACATTGACTCATCATTTTCATCCCACTCATACTTCGGCTAAGTAAGAAATAAAAAAAAATTCCCATGTTAAGCACTGAAAAATAAAATAAAATATATTAATACACCCAATTACTATGACAAAACACATCTTTCAATTCATATCAACACACAATACTTTACACACATTCAATCATACTTTACACATATCCATAACATTTTCATTTTATAAGAAAACTCAATCTTATGCAAACATATCCTTAGACATGAAATTTTATCAACAGAGAGATGTCAATTCAGTCAGTTCATGTCTTCCAATTATAAGCAATCATATATATGTTATCAAACAAATGTAATTAAGTAAATTTACTTTTCATATACTTTTCAGTTACTTACCGATATTGCATTCCACACCTTCCACTTCTCAGTCTGATCAAGGTCGTAGAACGTGCTTGCCCTCATTCCCACCAGACTCCGTATGGCCCAACCGATATCATGTGACACCAAGCTGTTTATCCCCCTCACGCTAAGGTCTTTTACACGGGGGCAATACTCCAGCTTGATCTTCTGCCCTGTTTGTTGAACAATATCCTCCGCCTTCTTTCCAGAACAAAAATCCCGCTTCTTTTTCAGGGCCGGAGCTACAATTAACATGTGAAAATACATTATGATATATACTTAATATACAAGAAGATATCTATTGTGTGTAAATGGTATGAAAATGAAAGAGCCATATTGTACTGAAAGTTTACTTACCCCATTATAAGTTTACTGACCCCCAGTAAAAGTTTACTAGGGGGCAGTAAATTAATACACTTACATGTTGGGCTTCTAACTTTGATTCGAGCGTTGCCGACGATGCGTCTTGCAGATTCGGGTGCGGTTGCAGTCTCGGGTGCGGTTGCAGTCTCGGGTGCGGTTACAGACGCCGATTGAGATTTCGTTGAACAACTGTCAACTGTAGGGCGCCGCACGATCAAGGGGGGAGCCCCTGGTGGTACTGTCTCAGCCGACATGGGGTTAGGATGGCTGCTACTGCTAGCTGAACCGACGCTCTGCCGTATTGACTCCATCAAAGCACTGGCCTGAGTGGCTCGGCCCTTCCTCTTCCCCATGATCACCATATCTTGCACATGAATAACACACAATTGTTAGTAAATGAGTGAGTAATAGATAAAGATTATGAAAAATAGTCCATAGAAAAACATACAGGTTGATCAAACCACTTGTATTTCTTCACTTTTTTTTATTTTTTTTTAGACTTGATGCATTGGTGATACAGAAAACACTAACAAAAGCTGTGAGCCACTTAAGCAGAAGATACAATGTGATATTAGTTTTTTTTTTTGGATAATTAAAAAATAATAATAATAATAATAATAATGAAACACGATCAACGAATTCGTTTACGATTCAGAAGTAACAACAAGATTAATCTGAGAAGAGAGAGAATACAAACCTACAAAAGGAGTGGCGGTGAGAAGGTGAGAGCAGAGAGATCGGAGCGGCGGGTGGATGCGGTGGCGATGAGTAGAGGAGGTGGGTGGATGTGCGCACTTTAATCTATTGCCGATGCATGGATGGGGTCTGGTGGCACATGCAGCTCTGGTGGCGCGACTCTGGTGGGATTTGGGAATTGTGGGTGTGAATTTAGGGATTGTGGATTGCGCGAGGGAGTTAGCATAGGTTTTAAATTAAGACAAATATTCGTGGTCTATGTAATACGAAATTTCGGGAAAAAAAAAAGGCGCAAAATTCACCCGCCTAATATTTCGGGATCCTACACGACGGCAAATACATTTTCCGTCGCATTGGTTTATCAAGCCGACGACTTCTACAATTTCCGTCGCCTAAGTAACATAAAATTTTTAAAATGTGACTAATATTTCAGGTATCCTAAGTGACGGAAAGTCCACTTTCCGTCGCCTTAAGAGTATTAAGGCGACGAATTATTCAAATTCCGTCAACTAAGTATATTTTAAAAAATTCCATAATTTTATTATATTAGCATCCGAGCATTTTCGTGTAACTTTTCAAACTAAACCCAATTATAACTCCACGTAAGTATTCGTACTTAAAAAAGCATACATATTTATATATGCATTTTAAAAATTGCAATGGAAATTTGCATGATTATATAATTAATGGTTTGACGTACGTACATGGTTAATTATAAATTTAAAAATACATATGATATTCAGAGTCGTCCGAATAATCGTAATATATACTAATCGTACAATAATCGTAATATATACTAATCGTACTCATGATAATCTGAGTCGTCTGAATCATCATCCTCCTCAGTTTGGTCAGAATACTCATCATCCTCTATGTATTCGTCATCTATGAAGTCGTCGTCATCATGACTGGGGTTGCGACGTTGTTGCGAGATCAGTTCAGATGGTGTAATTGGAAGGTAACCTATGATAGCCGGAACGTGTTGGTTGTTGACACAAATATCCCCAGTATCAGGGACTACATGTGGAGAATCCTCTTGATATGGTTCATTCGGTTGATCAGTTGTGATTGGTTCACTGGGCCCACTCTCATCATCCCCTCCCAGTGTAGCTGCACTCCAAATATTCTTATGTGAAATCACTTGCACCACTTTCCAACCCTCACCCATAGCCGGATCATCAAGATAAAACACTTGTTTCGCCATGATGGCAAGAATAAATGGCTCATTATCATACCATACACTGTTTGAGTCCACTGATAACAAGCCACGATCCAAAATTGTACTTCTCCGTCTGGTTGGGTCAGTATTGAACCATTGACACTTGAACAACACGACTGGCATACGGTTGTCGTAGATTAGTTCGATGACACTAACAAGAACCCCGTAGTAGTTGAAACCCAGACCCTCAACCATGACTCCATTGTTTTGGGTGACATGGCCTTCATCTCATTCTGATGTCACAAACTTAACACCGTTCACAAAACATCCAGCACGAACTCTGTGGCTTTGGGGTCCTCCAGCCAACAAGTGCAACTCTAGGTCGTAAGAAGCAGGAAACTTCTGTTGAATGTGCATCATCTGTAACAATTTTAAGAGCAACGTTGTTACATTATGTAACATAAAAAAACAACATATAGTTAATTGATGTAACATCATATATATATATAGAGATCGATACAAAGGTACGTACCCAAATAGAGAAGTAATCAGGAAAATCTCTCTTGTGTATGACTTCATTACCATACTGCATTTCCAAATTCCTCTTGAAGTATCGCTCGGCTTCTTCGCAATGTTGAAGGACAGACTAATGAGCCTCTTTGATCTCATCATTACTTAATCTTTCAGAATTACTTAACCTGGCGTACGGTTCAACATCGTTTGAAACAACTGATAGCTTGAATTGCTGGCTACTACCCGCTCCAGATGATTCCCCCACTGTGTCTTCATCATTGAGATATGCGCTGCAGTAAGTTACGCACTCAGCCTGAATGTATGCCGTCGTGATCGACCCTTCAGGGAAACGTTTGGTTTTGTTCTTCTTCTTGAAATCCCCCAGTTGCCTGCAAAACAAATATGCAATTCTTACAATAAATATTTAAAATACCATTTATCTTAATTTGAAAGGATGATTAATTAGAATAAATATGAGTGCATACCTCTCATTTGGATAGCACTAGGTATACTGTACCGGACCAGTAAACAACACTTGTTCGGGAAGGTGGATCATGAGGTGAATCATGATGTCAAAGAAAGTCGGGGGAAAGATCCTCTCTAGCTTGCACATGATGTACACAATGTCTTCTTGCAATGACTGAACATCAGACTTTTTAAGTTCTTTAGCGCATATCCTCTGAAAGAACTTGGACAAAGCTACTAACGTGTCAACCACATCACTCAGCAAATACGATCTAATGACCACGGGAAGAAGACGTTGCAGCAAAACATGACAGCCATGAGTCTTCAACCCACTAATCTTATTTTTTCCCATCTTAACACATCAAACGATATTCCCTGCATACCCATGAGGATACTTAACGTTTCCAAACCACTGAAACACTTCCGCCTTCTTTTGAGGATGGACTGTGTAGCCTGCTTTCGGTATTATGGCTTTTTTGGTTTTTTTGTTCTCTACTAGCCATAGCTGGGGGCGTATACCCATCATCTTAAGATCAACATGGGCTTTGTGGATGTCCTTGTTCTTATGTTTGAGATTCAAAATTGTTCCAAGAACGCTGTCACAAACATTCTTCTCTATGTGCATGACGTCCAAGTTTTCAAGGTCGACTAGTAAGGCAATTCAAAGAATACACTTTTGTGCGTCCAATACTTAAATTCATCAGGTGTGGGAGGATTCAAGTCCGTTACTTTTTTACTGGTGCTCAAATATCTGAACTAATGCTGGTTAAGCCTCTTCAAAATCCACTCACCAGACCTCCCTGGGGGTTTCGGATTATGCTCCTCAGTCCCATCAAATGCCTCAGCATCCCACCGCCACTCGTGATCCTCGTCAAGATGTCTACGAGATCCCATGAAACAAATTTTGTCGGCGTGCCATGTAGAATTGACGTCATCTATGAATACCGGGCAAGCCTTGTACCCCTTAGTTTGTTGGCCAGACAACATCCCGTAAGCTGGAAAATCACTGATGGTCCAAACAACAGCTGCTTTCATCATGAATGAAGATTGACCATGCCTGTCAAAGGTAGGAAGTCCATTTTCCCATAACTCCTACAGCTCGTCAATTAATGGTCTCATGTACACATCCAAACACTTTCTTGGAGAATACGGCCCAGGTACCATAAGCGTAAGAAAATTGTACTCCTTCCTCGTACACATGTTGGGAGGTAGATTGTACGAAAATACTACCACAGGCCAAATGTTGTAAGACAAATTCATGTTTCCAGTAGGATTGAATCTGTCTGTTGCAAGTCCAAATCTGACATTTCGACAGTCTCCAGCAAATTCAGGAAAAGAACGGTCAAAGTGCTTCCAAGCCTCCCCGTTTGCGGGGTGTGTGAGATTATCCGGATCTATCCTCTCCTCTCCCTGGTGCCTTGCCTGGTGCCATCTCATATGTTTGGCGGTATGTGAAGACATGTACAGACGCTGCAGACGAGGACCCAACAGGAAGTAACGAAGAACCTTCCTAGGAATGAGCCTGTTTTTCTGTTTAGATGAAGTGGAAGCTGAATACCTTGGCTCGTAGCAGTGTGGGCACTCAACTTCATCCTTGTTGTTTTTGTAATACAAGATGCAGTTATTGACGCAAGCGTCTATCTTCTGGTGATCAAGACCGAGGTCAGCCAACATCCTTTTTACCTGGTCGAAATGTGCCGGACAACTGTTACTTTTGGGAAACACTTTCTTCATAAGTGCAATATCGTCATCAAAACATATGTTAGTCTTTCCCCGCTTGTTTTTTATCTGTATGTGCTCCATGACGGTACCCAACACAGTATGCTCACTACCAGGATACAATGGGGTTTGTACTTCCCGTACAAGCCTGTTGTACTTATCATAATCACTGTTTTGGTCAACGTGGGAAATTAGGGAAGGTGTCAGGGGTGTTGTCATAAACATCATTTTGCTGATATCCTGAGGTGGCGAACGGGAAAACATCGTTTAAGAGGTTCCTCACAGCAGAGTCCCCGTAACTAGCATTGGAAGATCCTGCTTGCTGATTATGTTGTGCTTGAATTTCTACAAGTGTAGGCATTTGAACTTGATTTTCGCCGTGCCAAGTCCATGTGGTATAACTAGGACAAATACCATTTAGTGCCAAGTGAGAATACATGTCTTCATATGTTACTGATTTCCGATTGAGATATTTGTTGCACGGATATATGTGAATAACGTTGTCTGGAGGACTATGTAGACGCACGAACTCAAGAAAATCAAAAATGTCTCTCATATAAACTGGGGACCCCCTTCCTAATTGCATCCAGCTCTTGTCCATGTTGTACACTATAATAACAGTAAACAAAAATATATAATCAAAAAATCATGAATAAAATAAACGGGATATATATATAAATATATTTATATATATATATATACTTTGTTGGGAAAATAAACATTTACTCAAAAACAAGGATTTTAAAGCTCATTTCAATGAGTAACCCATATTAATGTTTTAACGCCTCTAACAATTAATATTATACCCTTAATACATTAATTAATTACACGTTCTCTCTCATATTCAAAAAAAAAAATTAACACGTTCTCCCAGACTCCCACTCTCCACGATCAACCGAACTCTCAGCTCTCCAACTCTCTCTATCTCTCTCTAACACTCGATAACGATCTCTGGTTTAGGGTTCTTTACGATCATCGTGATTCCATCGATCAGGCCACGTCGCTCTCTCGTTAAATATCTAAATATTCAGTCGCTCTCGCAAATAAATCCCAGTTGAGCAGGAAATCGCTCTCTGCCCTAATCTCAGTCGATCCAAGTTGATCTGTGGTTCAATCTCGGGGTCGCTGTCACGTTCAATCACTCACGCTCGGCGTCACTCTCTGGTTGAATATATCGGCGTCGATATCTGCTTCAATCGCTCTCACTCGACCTCGCTCGGGAAAACCATAAAAACATGTACATTTTAAATTTTATTGAATTTAGGCTTATTTTGGACTTAACTGATGATATTGAAGCTCCATTCTCTGATTTACTGGGTATCTGTTGTGTATAATTGGTATGAAATTGAAAGGGAGAAACTGTATTGTAGTTTACTAACCCACAATAGAAGTTTACTTGGGGGCAGTAAACTTTTACTGGGTTCACTAGGGGGCAATGAAGTTGCATATTAGGGTAAGAATGGGTATATGTTGTGCATAATTGGCATGAAATTGAAAGAGAGAAACTGTATTGTAGTTTACTGACCCACAGTAGAAGTTTACTAGACCCACAGTAGAAGTTTACTAGGGGTAGTAAACTTTTACTGGGTTCACTAGGGGGCAATGAAGTTGTATATTAGGGTAAGAATGGGTATATGTTGTGTATAATTGACATGATTATGAAAGGGAGATACTGTATTGAAGTTTACTGACCCCCAGTAGAAGTTTACTAGGGGGCAGTAAACTTCCACTAGGTTCACTATGGGGCAATGAAGTTGTTTATTAGGGTAAGAATGGGTATATCTTGTGTATAATTGGCATGATTATGAAAGGGAGATACTGTATTGAAGTTTACTGACCCCCAGTAGAAGTTTACTGGGGGGCAGTAAACTTCCACTCAGTTCACTAGGGGGCAATGAAGTTGTTTATTAGAATAAAAATGGGTATATGTTGTGTATAATTGGCATGATTATGAAAGGAAGATACTGTATTGAAGTTTACTGACCCCCAGTAGAAGTTTACTGGGGGGTAGTAAACTTCCATTAGATTCACTAGGGGGCAATGAAGTTGTTTATTAAGGTAAGAATTGGTATATGTTGTGTATAATTGGCATGATTATGAAAGGGAGATACTGTATTGAAGTTTACTGACCCCCAGTAGAAGTTTACTGGGGGGCAGTAAACTTCCACTGGGTTCACTATGGGGCAATGAAGTTGTTTATTAGGGTAATAATGGGTATCTGTTGTGTGTTGTGCCCCTGAAATTGAAAGGGAGTTCATTTTTGCAAGTTTACTGATCCTCATAGAAGTTTACTAGGGGGCAGTAAACTTTATTTTTTGCATATGCAGTTTATAAATGCAAGTTTTTACTTCTTATATGTAGGATGAGAAGAAGTTCAAGGCCTTTAGTTGTGTTTAAGAATCTGTAGCTTCTATGAGGACAGAACAAAATATATGAGAAGTTTTACAGAAGATGAAGTCGAAGAAAAAGAGAAAAGAGGTCTAGAAGGGTGCCGCTGCTGAAGAAGAAGATGATGATGATTACACTGAAGATGAAGAGGGGGAAATAGAAAAATATCTTTTTCAAAGAAGATCAACAGGCAGAAAAAGAAAACAAGCGGAGACAGATTCAGGGGAGGGGGAGGAGGAGGAGGAAGAAAAGGGAAGAAGGAAGAAGGAAAAAAGAGGAGAAGGTGACTTGACCAAGATCAAACACGTGCAGCAAAAGTGCTCACTGACATCATTTTATATGTTAATGTTGATAAACAGCACTTGTTGATAAACAACACTTGTTTTCGAGGAATAATTGAAGCATTCAGATTGGACAAGGTTCAGGAGGATCAAGTGAAGAAGCTTGAATCTGATATTGAGATCCGAATGAGGCACTACAACAGTGACAATAAAAACTTCATATTTGGGAACACGGAGATTGAAATTACGGAGCATGGCGTGCATTCAATTTTTAGAATAACCAAAGAAGGCTCAGATGTGGATATCACAATAAACCAGAAATACTGCAAGGGCAGTAAGAAGAATGTGGCAGATTCTGCTGTCTTTGAAAACAAACAAGAAGAACAATCACTAGAAAGGTTATTGATGACACATTAATGGAAGAGCTTAGGAAGATTCAAAAGAAGAAGGGGGATCCAAGGAAGATAGCCTCTTTGGTTATAATATACCTTATGGCAGCTTTATTTTTCAGCAGAAGCGGGAACCACATTGAATGGAAACTGATACTCAAGTGTGAAGACCTTGAAGGCATTGACAAATACAACTGGTCACATAAGGTATTAGAATTCTTGCACCAAGGACTTCACAAGCACGTAAGGAGGGAGCCAAGAGTTTGAACGGATGCTCCTTCTGGTTCTATACTGGTTCCTTGAGAAAACAAAAATAAAGAAGCGGATTATCGGGAAAGAGAAGGAGACTCCCAGATTTATAAGATGGTCAATACAAGAGATCATCAAAGAAAATGAGTATTTGAGAAGACCTGAATTGCTAGAGGTAATGATATTTTATTTATATAGCCATTTTAAAAAAAAAATTATTGCATTGTATTTTTTGTTTTTTGAAAAACTAAATTAAACTGATTTGTGTCTTATAAATGTAAAAACAGGAACTCATAATAGAAGGTCCATGGATGGATAAGGAGGAAACGAGTTCCGGCAAACTTGAGCGGCAGCAAGATGAAAATGGAACACCAAGGACAATTGATTGAGTAAGTTTGAATGGTTACTAACACCCAGTAAAACTATTGCCAATGAAAATGGAACTTCAATTGTAAGTTTACTGACTCCTAGTAGAAGTTTACTGGGGGGCAGTAAACTCATACTGGGTTTACTAGAGGGAAATAAAGTTGTTTATTAGGATATATTAAGTGTGTAATTGTCATGAAATTGAAAGGGAGATAATATATTGAAGTTTACTGACCTCCAATAGAAGTTTACTGGGAGGCAGTAAACTTATACTGAGTTTACTAGGGGGCAATAAAGCTGTTTATTAGGGTATATTAAGTGTGTAATTGTCATGAAATTGAAAGGGAGATAATGTATTGAAGTTTACTAGGGGGAAATAAAGTTGTTTATTAGGGTATATTAAGTGTGTAATTGTCATGAAATTGAAAATGAGATAATGTATTGAAGTTTACTGACCCCCAGTAAAAGTTTACTGGGGGCAATAAACTTCTACTGGTTTTACTAGGGGGCAATAAAGTTGTTTATTAGGGTATATTAAGTGTATAGTTGTCATGAAATTGAAAGGGAGATAATGTATTGTTGTTTTAGACCCCCAGTAGAAGTTTACTAGGGGGCAGTAAACTTGGTTATTTGTATATAATTTTTTAACAGTAACGATTTCATTGTTATAACGTGTACAGGAGCTGCCGATGGAAGTTATGAAGAAGAAGCTGACAGAACTTGCCAAAGCAAATGAAGAACTGGTGAATAAAAACACTGAATTGCTCGGCAAGTTCAAGAAAGCGGACAACCAAATCATTGAGCTAGAGAAAGAAAGGAGGGCAGACAAAAATGAAATAAACGCTCTCAAGAAACAGTTGCACAAGGGGGCAAAACATGCTCAGACAAAGCAGATAATATGTGTAACTGAGGAGGAGGAGGAGGAGGAGGAGGATAGGTCAAAGCCGGTTGAAGAGGAAGAATATAACTGCAGAGAGGAGCAACCAGGAACTAAAGAGGTAAGAGTAGAAATCAGTTTACTGACCCCCAATAAATATTGTGTTTTCTTCATTTTTTTGAGAATAACTTATGTGTTTTCTTTTGTGTAGTTTTTGAACAAGTAGCAGAATCAGTTCCGTTACGAAAGATATTTCCAGAAGACGATGAACCTGTTCCGACCGATGTCAACCTGTCTAAACTAGACAAACTTGTTGCTCAAGCTGTGAAAATGGCCGAAAAAAAATGAATGAAGAATAAAGAACAGCAAGCAAGAGAGCTCAAGAAATATGTCAAGCAGAATGGCTCAAAACAAACTGTGGAGACTGGTTCGATTGAAAGAGACGTCAACCTGAAGAAGCATGGGGCACAAAAGAGGAAAGAAGAAGAATGGGAGTATGACACCCCTGAAGGGCTAAAGCCAGCAAAAAGAACAAAGGAGGTGGAGCATAAAGTCCAAAATCGTATTGTTATTGATGGAGTGAACTGCAACACTCCAACATGGAAACTCTTGGATGAAAAGGTGGCGAATCACTATAAGAGTTGGTTTGATTTGAACAAGGACGAGAATGATGAGTAAGTTTATTCTTCCCTAGTGTATATATATATATAACATTACAATTAGTTCCATGGTTTGACTTGCTTATGACTTATTTGTGTCTGCACAATTTCCGGTATTGGGAGTGTTGTTATGGTATCATTGACATTACCAAATATGACTTGAAGAAAATAATTGAAGAATGAGAGATTACATCTAATGTGAGAAAAAATTACTGGTCTTACTAACCGCAATAAAGTTGATGTTTGAGTAACCTAAGATGTATTCTTTGTTGTAATTATTTGTCACTTATAATTGTTGTACATGCAGACCATCAGGGTGTACCTCGCAATGTTGAAGGAGGAAATGGAAAAGAAGAAGGTCTCGGTCGGATTCCTAGACATAGAGGCAGTGGTAAGTAGTCTAACCTGAAATAGCAGCGTGCCGCAACACCGCGGTCTCCTCTGTTACTTTTTTTCAGTTAACACAATCTTACTACTTGTTTTTATAAATACAGCGCGCGGCGGTGGTACATGAACAAAAACTGAAGGAGTTCCTAGCTGGAGGAGGAAAACAGGGGGAATTCAGATGTAATGAATTGGATATAGAGTTTTCCATTATTAATCCTCTGTGGTCCATCTTCAATAAGGACTTGGTTTTCATTCCGGTACATCACGGGGTCAGCCACTACTATACCTTGGTCTTGATTGACAACAAAGCTCGATGCTTCTATCACCTGAACTCAATGCTACTGCCAAGGAAAAATTGCTTTGCCGACACCAACAACCACTTTCAGAATGTAATGGCAGTGGTGAGTTGAAACTGATTTATTAGGGTAAGAAGTTTACTAGGGGGCAGTAAACTTCTACTGGTTTTTGTTTGTTGCTTGTTCTCTTAGTTTGTTTGAGTTGTAATTTACTTGTATGTTGGAACCAACAGGTGAAGCACATTATGGTGTTCATCAAGCGCGTATATGATTCCACCAAATACCCTCTCAGCCAAGGCATGGACCCTAAGGAATGGAGGGAAAACTATGACAAGCAGGACAACCAAGGAATAGTGGTTGATGGTTACTCGATGATGAGTGCTGAAGAGAAAACAAGAAGATGGATGTTGTACCAAAACGTTTATCAAGCAAGATACAAGCTGACTGATATCTTATCATGCCCGCAGCAAAAGAAAACATCGTAAGTACCTTTAAACTTCCTTTAAAGAGTTTTATTGGGGTCAGAAATTACTTGTTTGTTTTATTGGGGTGAAAAATTTAGTAACACTGCTTCTTAATACATTGCAGGTCAGACTGTGGACCATTTTTGCTCCACTTTATAGAGAGCCTATGTCATGGGAAAAAAACCGACATAAGATGGTGGTAATAAAATGAGGAAGAAGATCCTGTTAAAGTTCATGGACATAAATATAGAAAAAAAATTAGTGTCACTTTAGATGTAGGATCTTCAAAATGTGAAAATATGTAGTATTTTGTCAGTGTTGCAAGAACATATGAATGATCTTGAATTTCAATGCCAGTTGTTGTTCTTTTAGTAATTTTGGTCTATTCCTTTGATCTTTCTGTCAGTTTCATTTATCTTTGGTTGTCAGTTTCAGTTTTTTTTTTGTTACAGGGTGGTTATTGGGGGTCAGTAAACTTTGGTTGCTCTGTTCAGGAAAATTACTGACCCCTAATAATTTTTCATACTTGAGAGTTTACTACCCCATTATGTCATTAGAGGATGGTTGAAAGGAATCTAAGTAATAACAATCATCCAGAAACTTTGGTTGCTCTGGTCAGAAAAATTACTGACCCCCAATAATTTTCCACACTTGAACATATGAGCATAACAAAAACTGGAAGCATTCCAGATTAAAGAAAAGACCTAAAAAAGAGTAAAACAAACATACAAGTATCAAACTAGAAGAAAATAAAGGAAGGCGGATGTGTTGTATCAAGAAATACAGAAAATTACTGACCCCCAATAATTTTCCACACTTTACATATATATAAGCATAATTTTCCAATCATTTTCCATACTTGAGAGCTTAATTACTACCCCAATAATATTCTCCACCTTATACCTCCGGTTAGGGCCCTAATCCTGTTTGAGAGCATATGACATTGTGATTTCGTTTGTTGTTAGGGGGTTTTGAATTCGCATATGTGAGAAAATTTCAGCAGCATCTCCCTACAGTTCCCCAAGTGCACTAATATCTATACCTAGAATGCACTCGAGGAACAATAAAGGAACATCTTGTCGAAATATATATACCCACAACTGAAAACGAAACATACTAATAACAAACGTTTGTACTTAATGATAAATTAACTAATTAATTTATTTAAATACCTGTTTACGAGGGTTGTTGAATTCTGATGTCAGAAGCCAACGCCACTCGTACTCTCTGTACTGAAACTCAGCAGGGGTAGCAGAACATGCGTTCCCGTGCGTAGTCCAATGGGTCCGCAACTCGTTCTTCCACTCCTTGTACCTACAGATACAACAAAAATATTAGAAATATTATTAATATGACAGACAGTTTTGTTTTTTTATTAATTTCCCAACGTACCTTCCCCCATGCACAAAGTCCGCCCAGCTGCTCTTCAAGGGTTCGGGAACCTCAAACCACACCTGCATTTAACCGTTTATTAGTTTAGTTTTTCCAGAAATCTACAATGTAATACATAATATTATTCAGGCATTTTGTAAACTCACCGACATCGCGTTATGGACCATGTCTTTAACCTCCTGCGGGACCTCGCCCCAGTCTGACCACAACATAGGGACTCTATCCCTAATGAGCGCTCCCACGTGATCGGAGTACGTCCTCGACTTTCCGCCCGATACTACGTCGCCATCCCCGTCAGTACCGATGACAATCCTCCCTGAGGTACCGACGATCTTCTCCAGAGCCTTCCCTGTGACGGGGCCTCTCTTCTTCTTTGCCGGCTTCGCTCCGACAGTGCCTATGACATGATAAACCAAATTGATTATTAAAATCGGAATCGGAGAATTATAACAAAACAAATCATTCATCTTTCATTACCTGAGGGATCGGACGCGGACGCGACGGATTCCGCCTCCGATGATGATACCCTCGCGGAAATAAGAGGCGTATCAAAAGGCACGAACCGGTACGCCGCTGATGGAGCCACTGGCGGGGGCAGTGGATAAATCGGCGTCCCTGAGTCATCGACTACAGGTATGGCCGGTATCATCCGCGGAAGGAATAGGTGAGGCGGCGGCATCTGTACCCCAGATGACCCACTATCCGAAGAAGTAGGAGCTGGAGTGGGCGCCCGGTGTATCTCAGGCATACGGGGTGCAGACACCTCCGTCTGAGGCTGAGTAAACAACTGCCTCGCGAATAAAGGAAGCCTCGCTGCCTCGATGAAGGGGGCACCTCCGGCTGCCTCTACGCCGTCTGCAGAAGGCTCGCATGTCTAGCTGTCATAGGGCCCTGAAACGACGTCTGAGGGTTGCTAGAGGTTCCCTCAGACGATACGGACCTTTGGCCCTTCGTCGATCTAATATTACCACTCATCCTATTTAAAATATTAATTTGAATCAAGGCCACAAAATCAAAAAATGCAAACTCATTTTAAAAATGTAAAAAATATATGCACTTCCTAAATACTAATTTTCACTTCCTAAATACTATTTTTCACTTCCTAAATACTAATTTTCACTTCCTAAATACTAATTTTTCACTTCCTAAATATACACTTCAAAAATAAAAATATACACTTCCTAACAACACCACAACATTGCAATTGACCGGAAAATCAAAACAAACACAAAATACAAAACAAATATATACATTTCCTAAATACTAAATACAAATATACACTTATTAAATAACAATATACACTTCCTAAATACAAATATACACAACAACACCACAACATTATATACACAACAACACCACAACATTAAAAATAACCGAAGCTCAAAAAACGTACTCGAGGAGGAGGAGGGAGGACCGGAGCAGCAGCAGAATTCGGCCGGAGCAGCAGGAGGAGGAGGCCGGAGCAGGAGGAGGCCGGCCGGCCGGAGGAGGAGGAGGAGGAGGAGGCTGGAGGAGGAGGAGGAGGAGGCCGGCCGGAGAGGGAGAGGGAGAGGGAGCGGAGGCCGGCCGGAGAGGGAGAGGGAGCGGGAGAGGTCGAGGGCGAGGGTGAGGGCTAGGGCGAGGGAGAGGGAGAGGGAGAGGGAGCGGAGGCCGGCCGGAGAGGGAGAGGGAGAGGGAGCGGGAGAGGTCGAGGGCGGGGCGAGGGCGAGGGAGAGGGAGAGGGAGAGGGAGAGGGGCGGCGACCGGAGAGGGAGCGGAGGCAGAGGAGGCGAATTTCAGAGAGGGAGAGGAAAAAGATGGACGCTAGGGCATCCAACTAGTCGAGCTGGGTTATACCCGAAGACTTTAGCCGACGAAATAATAATTTCGTCAGCTAAAGGTAATAATTTCGTCGGCTAACCGAACACTTTAGCCGACGAAATAATAAATTTGTCGGCTAAACATTTGAAATTCGTCGGCTAAACACAAACTGTTTATACATTCATCAAACTGTGACTGCTGCTCGTGATGATCAAACTTGAGAACGAAAATCCTTCCGTCAGATCTGACCATCATGATAAAATACATGTATGGGAAAAAATTCAACTTGATCTGACCAGGTTAAGTGCTCGATCCGGACGGTCAATCCCGTAAGTCAAACCCCTAAATGCACGGAAAAGGTCGTTGGACCGTCTAAATTTCGTATTTTGGCCGGACCTTCAACTGAAAATATTTTCAAATTGATGAGACACAACAAGTCGTATAAAAATTTTACGCAAAATAACCACCGAAGATAGGGCTACCCATAGGGAGAAAGAATTAAAAATTGGATTGACCGCAACTATCGGCACCGAGACATGACCGGAATACCTTGATTTTTCAACCGTAGACGTATTTCACCATTCTGGTCATGTCTTATTTCACGACTTTTTCACGTTTGAAGGTTCTACGTATAGTTTGTTTTTGAAACGGAACATTTACCTAACACTTAGTAAACAAGTTATACAACATTAGTAGGCATGTTTTGACTGTGATGATCAAACTTGAGAAACTAAAATCCGACGGTCAGATCTGACCATCATGATAAAATACATGTATGGGAAAAAATTCAACTTGATCTGACCAGGTTAAGTGCTCGATCCGGACGGTCAATCCCGTAAGTCAAACCCCTAAATGCACGGAAAAGGTCGTTGGACCGTCTAAATTTCTTATTTTGGCCGGACCTTCAACTGAAAATATTTTCAAATTGATGAGACACAACAAGTCGTATAAAAATTTTACGTAAAATAACCACCGAAGATAGGGCTACAGTATGTAACAGAAAAAGTTTAGGGTTTAGCCGACGAATACCCTAAATCATCGTCGGCTATACTATGTAATAAAAAAATATAAAAATTAATAAAGCCGACGAAATATTAGGGTATTCGGCGGCTAAGATGGTTTTAGCCGACGACTTCTACTATACTTCGTCGGCTAAGATGGTTTTAGCCGACGAGTCTCCTTTTCAATTCGTCGGTTATAAGTTATTTTAGCCGACGACTTCCTTTTCAATTCGTCGGTTATAAGTTATTTTAGCCGACGACTTCCTTTTCAATTCGTCGGCTTTAAAATACATTAGCCGACGACTTCTAGTAGTTTTCGTCGGCTTAGACGGTTTTAGCCGACGACTTTTAATATAATTCGTCAGCTAAGAGGGTTTAGGCCGACGACTTATGTTGTATTTCGTCGGCTTAAGTAAAAAAATACAAACCCTAAAACAGAAGGTTTAAACCATACAAATTTCCTGTTCATATATCACCAAAATTCATATAAAATAACAGAAATATGAATTCAATATATGTAAACTAGAAATGAAGGTAATACAATCTTTTTTATTACAAATTAATGTATTACATCCGAAGAAATTAAAACTAAGGCTCGTAATCGGAATCATCCGATGAGTCTTCTTCGGTGTCAGAATTAATTTCTGGTAATCTATGTCTTTCCTCATCGCCAGAGTCTTCGTCTGTTTCTTGATTTGGATCAACATCAATAAGCCTTGGCTCTTCATCACGAATTCGCACCGAACGACCCGTTTTAAAATTATTAAGGCGAACGGTAGAGGAGTTAGGAATACCTATTGCGTTGGGCTCTTGATACGCAACATCTTCTTCCTCGTCTTCGGCCTCTCCAAGTGTAGCCGCCCGGTAAATGTTTCGAGGGTGCACAAGGTTGACTACTTTCCACGCGTCACCCTTAGCAAGGTCATCAAGGTAAAACACTTGTTTTACCGATGTGGCAAAAACGAACGGGTCATCTTCGTAAGAACTTGTAGCAGTGTTCACCGATAATATTCCGTACTGATCGGTCTTCATGCTCTGCGGGCTAGTATCAAACCATCTACACTTGAAGAGGTGCACTGTCATGCCTTCACCGTAAACGAGTTCCACCACTGAATCAAGAACACCGTAATAGTCAACTCCATTCCGCCCACCATGCGCCATCACCCCAGAATTCTGTGTTCTCCGTCTGCTGTCTCTCTGTTCACATATAAATTGCACGCCATTCACCTTGCACATCGGATAAACTCTTGACATTATCGGCTTCATCGCTAGAAGTCTTAGTTCGTGTGACCAATTTGGGTGACCATCAAATTGAATATGGTTCATCTGCAATTTACAATTTAACATTGTAAATATAGATAATTATGCACTAAACATAAATACGTACATAAATATTGAATTACGTACCCAGCCGCCAAAATAATTTGCGAACTCCCTGTTGTGGTACTCGAGATCACCTTGAATGTCTGGATAATATAGATGGATGTCTTTCCAGTATTCAACTTCTGGACAGTTAATCAATACCCACCATTGGGCAATGACTAGCTCATGTGGTTGCAACTTGTAGGAGTCTGGTAAAATTCCATAAACTTCAACATCACTGGAGAGTATGGAAAGAGTGAACTTCGGTACATCTACCGGCATGGCTTCGTCTGTTTCCTTCAACGCTCCTAAATACAACTTCATGTAGGTGATGCACTCGTGCGCAATATATGCTTCAGCTATACATCCTTCATGCGCGGATTTATTAGCCACATAATCTTTGTAGTCTCCAAGTTGCCTATAAATCAAGTTGCAAAGTGTTATGATTATTGAACATGTATATAGAAAAATTGGATTGAGGAATTCAGGTGTAAAAAACGTACCTTTCCATGGGATACATCCAAGTGTAGTGTACTGGACCGGTAAGCAACAATTGCTCGGGAAGATGGATCATCAGGTGAGGCATGATGTCAAAAAAATTTGGAGGAAATATCCTCTCAAATTTACACATGATATAAATGATGTCCTCTTGCATTTCCCGGAGGTTAGATTTTGTCACTTCCCGTGTGCATAACTTCTGGAAGAATCTTGCCAACGCTACTAACGGCTCCACCACCTGACGGGGAAGGAACGGTCGAATGAAAACAGGGAAGAGACGTTGTAGCAGGATATGACAGTCATGACTCTTCAACCCGTACATCTTATTGTCCCGGAAGTTCACACACCGGGCTATATTTCCTGCTTAGCCTGAAGGATACTTCACACAACTCATCCACCTGAAAATTACGTTCTTCTGGTCAGGTTTCACGGTGTAAGGAGCTTGAGGCATTTTTTTCTTCCCTTCTTTCAACCACAGATGTCTTCTTAACTGCATTTTTTTTAGATCAATGCGTGCCTTAGGACCGTCTTTCGTCTTCCCCTCCAAGTTCAGCACTGTGCCCACCACACTGTCGCAAACATTCTTTTCTATGTGCATCACATCTAGGTAGTGCCTGATCAATAACTTACTCCAGTATGGGAGTTCCCAGAATATGCTCTTATGTGTCCAGAATTTGTACCTGTCGGGTCTTTCAGGTATTGCTGCAACAATATTGGGATGATTGCTGAGCTGCCCAAAATCGTACTCATTAAGCACTGCTAAAATTTCTTCTCCCGTCCATCTTCTGGGAGGCACACCGTGTTCTACGGTCCCATCAAATGCCTTGTCATCGAACCGCCAATCGTGATTATATGGAAGGAAAGCACGGTGACCCAATCTGCATATCTTGTTGCAATGACTGCTGCTTCCCTCATCGCTAAGGCACTCTAGACAAGCCTTGTATCCCCTAACAACGTTGCCCGACAACATCCCACGGGCAGGAAAATCACTGATGGTACCAACAACCATGACATGCATCTGGAACATCTCGTGCATGTACTTGTCATAAGTGGGATGACCAACTTCCCACAAAAACTGAAGCTCTTCAATCAAAGGTCTCAAATACACATCGAGACACTTCCCTGGATAACGGGCCCCGGAATCAACAAACTCAACATATTGTATTCCTTCTTCATGCACATCCATGGAGGAAGGTTGTACGGTACCAAAATCACCGGCCACACACTGTATTGAAGACTCATGTTGCCAAAAGGGTTGAACCCGTCGGATGAGAGCCCGAGCCTCACATTTCGGACCGCTGACGCAAAATGAGGAAACTCCCTGTCTATATGCTTCCAAGCCTCCCCGTCAGCAGGGTGTATAAGGGTATCTTCGTCATGCATTTCCCTATCAACGTGCCATCTCATAGCTTTGGCCGTGTGTGAAGACATGTACAACCGCTCAAGCCTATCCCTCAACGGGAAATACCGAAATACCTTCACAGGTTTCCTATTGCCTGCAGGAGTCAGCTTATACCTGTCAGTGTGACATACCGGACATGCGTCAAGCCCACCAAGGTCATTCCCTTCTGGATCTTTACCCCAGAAGAGAACGCAGTCATATCTGCATGCATGGATCTTGATGTAGGAAAGCCCAAGATCTTTCAGGATACATCGGACCTTACGATGAGTGGTAGGAAGACGATGACCGTGGGGCAGCATCAAAGCAGTGTACTGTAGATAATCATCAACAGCCTTCACGGTCGATTTTGTCTCAACTTTAATCTTCATTACGTCCATCACACTTTCAAGAACGGTCTTCTGACAACCGGGGTACACAGGGGTCTGTTGGAAAGCAAGCAGTTTGTTGTACTTTTCAATACGAGCAGTGTTGACAGCTCTAGAGAAGGGCTGCACCGGGTCAGGCATATACTGTCCTTGAGCGCATACACCACTCTCATAAGGAAATATGTCGTTGATGAATGCTGTTTGTTGGATCGTTGGATGTACTGCCCGTCTCAGAAAATTGCCCATGATCATGCGGACCCCCTGATGATGTTTCACCGTGATATAACCAACATGTGTACTTCTCCCAAAACCCGTTACTCCTCAGGTGCTGCCATACTTTGTCAATGAGAAATCGATGCATATCGTTGCGACACTGACATTTCGTGCACGGGCAATAGAAAATTGTATTCCCGTTAGCATTAGTCAGCGCATATTCTATAAAACTCATAACTCCTGCACCGTATCTTTTGTCCCATTTTGGAAGCGAAATCCAACTCTTATCCATATCCTGAAAATATAACAAAATATATATTTATAACGCTGCTAGCTAATTATTAATGAAATTTCATGCCATATAGAAAATCTCAATTCATTTAGGAGAGATAGACGGACGACGTACAACGAATTAAGAACGAAGGAAGGAACACACACACAGATCAGAGGAACACAAGAAGAGAGAGAGGAACACAAAGGAAGGAACAACAAAGAGACACAAGGAAGACAAGGAAGAGAGAGGAACACAAAGGAACACAAGGAAGAGAGAAGAGAGAGATATACACACAATATAAGATATATGGAACAACAACAAATTACATATAACAACAAGAAGACATAATATATATAACACAATTAATAATATCATAAATATATTATCAATTAAATCATAACCAATATCATCAACAAATTAATTCATATATATTATCAATTCAAATCATCAACCAAATCAATCAAAATATATATATATACATCCAACGTACTCAAAATTAATCAATTCAATCATAATCAAAATCGATAAACTCAAATAAAACTCAATTAATCAACATATATATACATATACGTACCTATATATGGCTCCACAAACTAATTATGGACAGATTTCGACAACACCCAAACGTTTTCTCCCGTTTTTTTCTTCGGCCGTTTTTTTTTCCCAGATGAGCTTTGTCTTTAAAGCCGACGAAATTTTTTCGGCTTTTTTATTTCGTCGGCTAAAGTTTACCATAGCCGACGAAAATTTCAGTTAGCCGACGAAGGAAAATGTCGTCGGCTAAAGCCTTTCTTCTGGTAGTGAACGGAATCTCAATGTCATATGCTCCCAAACTGTCCAAATATGGGACAATTCGAAAACCATTTTGTTAGACACAGTCGTAACATAATGGTTCTTGAACGAGATTTCTAAGGATAACAATATATATTGATGAATGTAAAAGAATATTATAATTCTTAATTACATGATTCATCATTTTATTTTTTATCATATGAATACACAAATCGATTTGAATGAAAACAAAAATTTGATAAACATTTTATTCACATAATTATTAATCATACATACAAAAGCTAAAGATATATATATCTTTAAAAATTATACACATAAAAGTTAGATATATATACAAACATAATATTATATAGTCGTTCATGCATATATTATACATACATACAAACATATTACACACATATCTAGTAATTATATTAAGCATACAAGTAAGCAACAATAATCTATCAAAATTGGACTGGCAAGTCACCGAAAGTTCGCAGGAAAATATGCCTAAAAGAAGAAAGTAGATTAATTAATTAAAGTAGTTACATACATACCAATTAGGAGATCGAGATCGAAGCGCGCAACTCTTAAAGATCGATCAAATTCATGAAGAAAAGCTTCCAAAACTACATTTGGATCGGATGAATATTCCGATGAAGGGGGGGGAGCTAGACCATGCCTTTCTTCTGCGTTCTCTTCTGGGCAAAAGGTGTATAAATGGATGATGTGTAAACTTAGCGGACGGAATATTCCGTCGCCTAAGACAAAAGGCGTCGCAAAAAATATTCGTTCTGCTTTGTGTCAGGCAATAATTCAAATTCTTACTCGACGAAACAGTTCGTCAGCTAAGAAAGGAATATTCGTCGCACAAGTTGTTCTTACCCGACAGAATCGACTTCGTCGCCCAAAAAAATTTCAGACGACGAAACATTATTCATCGCCCTAGACAATCTTAGACGACGGACTATGTCGACAGTCAATTTCCTTTGACTAAGAAGATCTAACCCGACAAAACCATACCGACGGAAGATATCCGTCGCCTAGAGTTTACTAAGCCGACGGAACCTGGACGACGAATAGTGTTTCGTCGATTATGAATAGCTTAGTCGACAGAAGACGTCGACAGTTATTTTCCGTCGCCTAAGATTTCTTAAGCGACGGATGTGGTGCCCTATGCGACGGTTCTTATTCCGTTGGTGAAGAGTCTCTTAGCCGACGGAATTAATAAGATTTCGTCGGCTAAGTTGATATTTCCTGTAGTGATACTCGTGATAAGGATTCACGTTAATTACTCTTTATTGCAACTTGCAAGCTCTGTGAAATGAGGGAGTTGAATGAAATCCTAGCTACTTGGACCAAAAAGAATGAAATCCTTCTAAAACGTGCTCAAACTGTCAAATACGTACGTATTGCTATAACTGGCAACAGAGAATTCGCAAACTGTCAAACACGCCTACTTGATTTCTCATTCTTCCAAGAAGCAATATGAAAGCTCTGCATGCATGTGTTTTTGTTGCGGGGATTAATTAACAATAACATAAATTAATAGAAAGTAATTAACTCTCCTAATCCTTATAATGATTTATATGACTTCACTAACAACATTTCCCTGTCAATATTAATTGGCTGGTTCTATCAAAAAAATATTAATGGCTGGTTTCTAGAGAGTCGCGCGTTTGATGCTGGTTTAGGAAGATTATTGACTTCCTACGTTAGCTAGGACAATATATAGCTTAAAGATTATTAAGTTCACAATAGAGATATAAAGCCAATTAAGTACCTCATTTCTGTCTCATTAATTTTTTGAACAAGAAAATATATATGAAAGCTCTGTGTTTAGTTGCGGTGGCTCAAATATACTTCCTCCGATTTTTTATATAGGTCGTTTTAGGAGTTTGCACAAAGATTAAGAAACAATTCTAATGACAATTTAACCCCTATTTAAGGCTTCATTGTCTTATACTACTCTTCACTTCACCATGTTATTATTGTGGCTCAGGGATAAATTAGAAAATATAAGCTAAAACGACTTATATATTGAAACAAAACTCAAAACCTAAAACGACATATATAAAAAATCGGAGAGAGTATATAGGACATCTGGAAAATATCTTTTCCAGTCTCAAAGATTTATTTGACTTCATTAATTATATGCGATGTGGTACCAAAACCAGCAAAAATTATTATAGCTTTGAGGTATTACTTCCTATCACTATTAGTTAGTTTTCTTCTTCCACAGAGTCCAACTCTGAATTAGAAGATTGACTTGCTACCTACGTACATTATTAGCTCCTAACTATCCTTGATAAGAACTATAAATGAGGAACCAATCCACAATTGCACAGAGTATTTGAGTAATGGTTTATATATACTACATTTTGCTCGGAGCAATTGCAAATTTAGGGTATCTAAACGTGCGATTAAATACACCGTGAAGTTCTATGAAAGTGTTGATTGTGATTGAAGGAGCAAAAGTTTCATCGCAACGATTATACTCACCAATTAGCAGCCATCATTTTTTCGTAATGTCCTAGCTAGCCTACTTAGAGCATCTCCCATGGTAGGCTAAATTATTAGCCAAATCTAATCTATAAAACAAGAATATTGTGTGAAATCTTTTTTAGCTTACCAGAGTCTCCCACCGTAAGCTAAATCTTTAGCCAAATTTATAGCATTTTGGCTTTAAAAAACACTCACACCATAAGCTAAATCCAAAGGTAAATCCATTTATTTTTCTTTTCTCATATATTTGTTTAAATCAATAATTACTCTTAAAAAAAATATTATACAAATATATTCAATATGGAGCTCAAAGATCTCGTCGAGATCTTCGCGATGGTTGTGAGTAACGAATTTTTAATTTTGATGACAATGTAAATTAAGAGCGAGTGATCGAAGAGGACATTTGTATTATTGCCAATGCCAACTAGAAATATAAAAGTCGTGTTGAATAATCATGGTAGTCTAACCAGCTAGCTCTTTAGTCCTTGTGCTATACGGCATTGGTGCTTGGAGATAGAGTTTGAGCAGCAAACTATTAATAGGGCATATAGAATTTGGTAGCAATTTCATTATGGCTAGCTACTCGATCGATGTTGGAGTATTGACATCATCGGAGGATGACGGAGATTACGAAATCCTACGGTTAGGGTTATGATGCCGTGCTCGTGAAGATAGGGCACCCATATATCTATAATAATATGCATGAAGACCAAGACCAAAACATTCTTCAGACCCTTGACCAAGACTTTCCAATTTTGAGGTGAGCTAGTGTGAGTCGACACAAACCAAATGTTGTAAATTATTACCACATAAATGTCCAAAGCAGAGAGCCACTCTCTCTCTCTCTCTCTCTCTCTCTCTCTCTCTCTCTCTCTCTCTCTCTCTCTAAAGACTATAGGTTCAAAACTAACAAAAGACTTGACAATCGTGAAGTTAGAGATAACATATATAGATATATAGCTCTAATTAGCAATGAACTTGGTTAATTTTCTAACAATGTGGCTTAAGAAATCAACAATAAAGTTACTGTTTTCATCTCAGAATCAATGGTCTAACTAAATTTTCCGTTAATCTTTGGGCTAAGATAATATTTCTCTGAAGAAAGCGATGTCAATAAAATTAATCTAGAGCTTTCCAGGTGTTTAGTTAGGCTGCTGGTAAGTTCAATATTCCACGACTCCATGATCATATCAGAAGTACTGTTTGGTGCAAACAACTGAAAACCCCACACGGTTTAAGCATATGGATCAGTAAAATTAGTCTTGGTTACACCCAGCTAGGCTTCCACTGAGACCGCTGAAGACTAATTGACCTCCAAGAACAACCCCTAAATATTCTTCCTCCGGTCTCTTTCAGCTGCAACCCTAATTAGCGGCGGACACGATAAGTTACTGATTACACAGCTGGTTGAATCTTAATCTCCCACTTATCGATGGCTCATCGACTAATCAAGTACAGATAATGCTTCCATAATAACAGATCAGAAACGAAACCATCATATGGTGTTGAAAATATATACTCGAAAATGGTGGCTAGCTAATGGGAAACCAGAGACGTACTTAAAACGACCCAAGAGAGCAAGCTAGCTGTAGTGCTGCACCAAAAATAGGTCAAGACTCCAGACAAGTTCAAAGTCCAGGATATCGATCTGACGCCTTCAAAATCTCCCTATTATTAATCGAAAACACATGGAAGCAGTAGCCAAGCAGCCAAGCTCTGTTGGAAACTTCCGACACGACGTCCATGGTTAACAGTAGGAGTAGAACAACAACAACGCCGACGCCATGTCACTGTTATATATAACACCAGTCAATTAAGCTTGTCTCCAACGTTGTGACCGGCAGACATTGCTGGTCTTAGAAGTTCGAGGAGAAGGAATTGTTATATTCTGAAGAACATTCTGAAGTGTCTGAACAGTTTCATCAGCTAGCGATCATGAGCCCCAAGAAGAAGGGTCATGAATAAGACCAGAAAGGAAAATGAGAGAGAATTCAATGTATTTCTAAGTGCAAATATAACTAACTAATAATGAACATTAATCTATACTAGTATAGACTACTTAGTTGCCGTCACTTAGGTCGTTAGAGAGGAAGAAATCAAGTCCAAGAATTAGTCCAACATAAATAATTGCAATTGGACTCATAGTAATAGGATTTCCTGTTCAGATGAGAAACCAGAGTTTAATTATACGAACAAAAATGAACGATAAGTCGATAACAACTTGTTTAGGTGTCCTTTTATTTTACATTTAGAACAGACTGACATCAGGGTGGAGGGTAATAAACACATCTCTACTAAGCCAAAACCCTAAGTGATCTGCAGTACTTAGAGTTTTATAAGATATGGCGAAACGATCGACGTCGACCATTTTCAGGTCACACATGTGAACTGAAGCACGTCGGTCTGAAAGCGTATATGTCATGAATAAAGTGTATAAGTTAAATCAAAATGAGATGAGACGCAGTAGGCTTTGGCATGAACGACATTGATATGATAGCTTAAGAATTTGAAGCTCTGATATATGTATGTCGACTGCATGGTGGGCTGATATATATAGAACAGCTTGCAGATAACCTTCGATCAGTCTATTCAATCAGCCTCGTTTTCTTCTTGCTCCTAGATAGCAAGTTATTCTTCAAACTTATCTGCAAGCTATTCTGATGCCAAATGATGTTTCAAACGCCATCATCACTTCCTACAAAGGTCTAGTTTGCATTACTTTATTTCAACGCTTATATATAAAAGGCACCTAGCTAGCCGTTAGATTGTAATTCTCAATCAAGTTGTCAAAGACAAAAAAGAAAACCAAAAATTTGAGAAAATTATCTTTGTAATGGATAATTCTAGTGTGCAGCACTGCATACTATGCAGATCTCACTAGAAGACAAGATAGATGAGATCACAAAGAAAAACCCAACCGAAAAACCTCTCTAGCAAGTATTTACTTTTTCTGCTTTTTAAGTTTTTATCTTTTACTTTCAGTAAAAATCAAAATTTGACGGAGCATGGTGGGCCTTTAAGGTTGAATTTGTTTACTTACCTTAGTACAAATATAGATCTATCCTCTTTGCTCAAAGGTAGACAGTTAATCTTTTACAATTGGAGAATATATTGCTACCAGACTAGAATTCTTAGCAGAAGCTAAATTATCTTATAAAGAACTGCAAGAAGAAAAAAGAAAATTGAGAAAATTAAAAGAAAATAGAGACAAGCTTCCTAGAAGTACCAAAAATTATTGGGATGTTATCTTCCAACTACAACGAAGAATATACGAGTCAAGAGAGGAAATTGAAGTTCTTCAGGAAACTTTTGAAGAAGATCAAAAGCCGCTTGATATTTTGAGCATTGGATAGATCCGCCATAGCTGGTATCAGAGCCTGCTTGGCTCAAAAGCAGGTGACAAAAAGGCTTATGCCACAGAGTTGGCTTCTCTCAACCAACAAAAGAGAATCCAAACAAAAAACCTATCAATCTTTTTGTACATCAAAAGGAACTGATAAGTGGGAAGTGTGCTTTCATTCAAGGCACATACAAGAAAGTCAATACTCCATTGAATATATCTGTAGAGTACTAAATACTCTATACGACGAACATATTCATCTCCAATAGGAGATCGGAGTAGAAGAGCTTGATCCCTCAAGACCACGCTTAATCGAGTTTTTAGATCATTTATCTAAAAATAAGACCTCTGAAAAGGTTATAGAGCAACTCGAGAGATTTAATCTACGGATAAATCAACTTGAGGAAATAAATTCAAAAATTTCTAAGCTTGAAATCAAGCTAGATTACCTCAAAGAAAAGCAATATCTAACAGATATTGAAAAGAAATTAGTTCGTACTGAAAAGCTTGCTAACAATATTCATCAACAAGCAGTAGAACTAAGCAATACTCAAGAAAACTTGAAGACGCTTTTAAAATCTCTTATTTCCAGAATATGATGAATCAGAGAGTAGATCTAAAAGTAAAACAGGAAGGTGTTAAAGCTATTGGCTTTCACCAACCAACGGAAAAGCTTTCCGAGAATGTAGAAGCAATAATTCTTCAGCAAAATTATAACATAGCCTATCTTCAAGAGATAGGTACTGACCTCGAAATTCGATTTCGAGAGTTACATAATAGAATCTCTAGTCTACAAAAGATTATAGAGAAAATAAAGGAAGGAGAGAATTATGAAAAAATAGATGAAGAATCACTGGCTCAAAGTGTAGCTAGTAAAATCATCATAAATTCTCCACCCCTACCAATGGGAGAAAATAGACTAAGGTTTAGTGAACCAAAGCTACTTGAATGGAAATCTTCAAAGCCAACTACCAAAAGAGACATGAAGATGTTAAGTAGAATTCTCAGCAAAGGAAACACAGCTCCAGTTCAGCTTATAAATGCTCAAGAATTTGAGTATAATGAAATCGAGTCTAGCGTACGAGAAGCATCTGCCCCTAGATTTAGATTTAATGAAATCTATAAGAAAAGATCTTTCCTTATGGATTCACATAGATTCAAGATTCTTGAATTAACCGTTCCAGCCACAGGAGGAGAAACAGATATCAGGCTGATAACTCCAAAAGAAGTAAGTGAAGCATTCCAAAGAAAATATTCCTATATGCATATTGGTGCAGTTCAAGTAGGAATAAAACTCTTAGCCAGAGATGGTATTGACTGTTCTGTTCTATGTGTCTTACAAGACGATAGAATAACAGATTTCAAGAAAAGTCTGTTAGGAACAGTAGAAGCTTCTTTGTGCAACCAGGTTGCATACTTCAATGTTTTTCCAAACTTCACAACACATCTCAAAGATGCAGCTCACTGTCTAAGATTAAGAATCAAGACAGATGGAATTTCTATGAAAAAAGGAATGATGGAACTAGCGATAGATTATCGTATTTATTATAAACTAATGAGCACAAATGTGACTCCAAATACCAGGTTTCTATATAGCCCTGGAATTACCACATCTGTTCTCACCAACCCTAAAAATAATTCTCAGCAAAAGCATGTCACAAAATGGCATAAAGTAACATTCCCAAGAGAATGGAATTTGACCCCTCCGGTTAGACAGCTTGAAAGCTCCAATGCTTCAGTTTATGAAGATAGGGGAGGAAAAATCAGCTTACAATTCCATAGGCACTCTTTTGCAAACTATGAAGAAGCTAGTACCTCTGAAACTACTATGAAGAAGCTAGTACCTCTGAAACTAAAGTAGTTTATAATGAAGAATCTCTGGAAGAAGAGGATACTAAGAGACCTATGAGGATGTTCCAGGCAAGAGAATTAAGAGAATTATATGCACAAGCCGAGACTTGTGATTCCCTAGAAGAACTTGAAAAGATCATTAGAGAAATTTCTCAAGTTCAACTTGGAAAGAAAAAGAGGAAGATTCTTCCTTATCAAGAAGCAAAGGATGAACCAGAACATTCTGGAGCGTCAATGGATACGGATGGTGAAAGACAAACCCCCCCAGGAGGTGGTCATACTGTAATACAGAACATCACCAACAATCCTACAAAGATCATTCGGGAAAAGAATATTAAGCTTCCTAAAGGTCAGGCTCCTACAGGAAGATATGGAGAAAAAAGTTCTCAGAAATATATCCCTACAGAACCTAAATGGGGACAATCAGTGTCTGAAAGAGGTGTTTATCTGGATCTGGATCAGGTAGGAGATAAAAGAAAAGCAATAGATAACTGGGTTGCTAGTTTAAAGCTAACTCAGGCTCTCGTGTTATCTAAATATGCCTACGAGGAAGCTCATGCCTATTATGAGTCTACCTTGACTGGAATAGTCCAGAAATGGTACCAGTCCTTCAAGAGAAGTTCGCAGTGGACTGATTGGGCAACAAAAATAGCACAGACTAATAGCCCTTTAGATTTTGCAGTCCCTATCTATGCACAATTTTGCGGAGATATCACGGGGCATAGTGAACAATCTAAAGAAAGAGCCAAAGCAAATATTCAAAAATTAAGTATTTGTAATATGAGGTATTTCGAAGAATATACCAATGAATTTCAAAACTACTACTACACCATCGGAGACATTGAAAATAATGATCTCATCAGAACATACTACAGAAAATTACCAGAACCCTGGAACGATGCAGTAGCTCAATCATTGGAAGAAAACCCTCTTCAGTATTTTACTGTTGGAGGAATAGCAGAAAGAGTTAGGGATCTCCTAAGAAAACAATATACAGAGAATAGAAAATCTAAGTCTGCTAAGAAACAACTCAGAGGAGTTGAAAACATGTGTCCAAAGATTTTGGATACCCCGACACAATGGGGATGTCATGTTTTGGAAAAGAAATACAGAAGAAAATTTCAGGGTAGCAAGCAAAAGAGCAATTTCGCTTCTAAAAAGAAGTATAAATTCAGGAAAAGTTCTGGATATCATAAAAAACAATCTGCTCAAACTTCTCCAAAAAAGAAATTCTTTAAAAGAAAACCAGATTCTGGTTCTAAAGAAACAAAGAAGTGCAGATGTTGGCTCTGCAAAGCAGAGGGACATTATGCGAATGAGTGTCCGAAAAAGGATAAAAGGACTTCAAAAGTCTTATTGGCCGAATATGAAGAAGCCATAGATTATGCTAATCTAAAAGGCTTTGAAGTTGTTTATTCTGATGAAGAGAATAAATCAGTATATTCTCTTGAATACCCATCAGATAGTGAAACAGAAAGTACTTCAGAAGGCTCTGAAGAAGATGAAAGATATCGTCCTATATTTGTATTACAAATACAAAACTGGAAAGAAGAAAATGCTAATATTATCAGCACCTTTCATCCCAATCCTGGAAGATTTATATGTGATTATTGCGGGTGCGATGATGATAGCACTATCCCCATGTACTGCGAAAATACAGGAGAAACTTATCATCGCGAGTGCTTTATTGCAGAACTCAGGAGAAAAACCAAGGCTAAAGAGGCCTATATCTTGGTAGAAGAGGAATATAATGGATTCCATAAAAAAAAGCAAACAGAAAAACTCAGAGAAGATATGAAAACGATCAAGTTTGTAACTTCATTAAGCCAAAACAAAGAGATAAAAGAATCTCTTGAATCTCTTGATCCCACGACTGATGGGATAAGTGCCAATCCAATTCTTGGTATTAATCCTCCAAATGAGGAAAGAAAGGTCAATCATCTCACGGAATTGCTTGATACTCCTGAAAAATTAGAACAAGTGATGAAGATCCAGACGAGCATATATAGTAACTACATTACTATTGGTCTGAAGTTTCCCAACTTTAATAAGTATCATCTACATGCTTTTGTAGACACTAACTCAGGGTACTCCCTTGCCAAACGATACGCAATCCCTGAAGAATATTGGGAAAAATCTCCAAGAACGGTTACTGGAGTGGCCATGGAAGACAACAAGATTGTTATGGATACTATGACACGCAATGTTAAAGTTTCCCTAGGAGGAGGAAATTTTACTATCAAAATCCTTTGGCAGTGTGAAGGCCAAAGTGCTGATTTGTTAATTGGAAATGATTTCCTACTTCAACAGACAATAACTCAAACTCCAGCGATGATTGGATTTGAGAAAGATCAGAAATTCTATTGGGAATCACGCCTGCTAGACACCGTTAGCATTACCCGTAAAGGGTTTAACAAATCAATATCAGAAGTCGCTAGCGAAGAGTGGTGACTATAGGCCAATTCTTAAACCTGTTTTGTTGCTCCAAGAACAGCTAAAAAGGTATAAAGAAATATTGGTAAACGAAACAACAAGTTCAGAAGACTCTGAATCAGAGAAAAATTCTGAATATCAAATATCTGACAATGAGAGTTCTGATGGAGAGAAGAATACATCAGAGAGCATAACCTAAAGGTGTATGCTAAGAAAATAGAGCAAAAAAAGATACCAACTCTCTCAGAAATAGAAGCTTTACTGAAACCAGTTATCAGTGAAGATCCTCAGCTGTATTGGGAAAAAGATCCAATATATTGCCAGTTAAAAATGCATGATGCAAATACTATTTGCCATGTTAAAGCCATCCCTCACTATAGGGAAGAAGACCGAAAAGAGATGGAAAGTCAAATCCAAGAACTTCTTGAAAAGAAGTTGATAAGGCCTTCATACAGTCCTCATCATGCTCCCGCTTTTCTGGTAAGAAACCATGCGGAACAATTAAGAGGAAAAGCCAGAATGGTAATTGATTACAGAGATGTAAACAAAAAGACCGTTAAAGACGGTTATCAGATAGCTCAAGTAAGAGTTCTCATCAATAGGCTTAAAGGAGCAAAAATCTTCTCAAAGTTTGATGCGAAATCAGGCTTTTGGCAGGTCAAAATGCATCCTGATTCCATTGCCTTAACAGCTTTTGGAACTCCTCAAGGACATTATGAATGGTTAGTTATGTCATTTGGTCTTAAGCAAGCCCCGTCTATTTTTCAAAGAAAAATGGATAATATCTTCAAACCTTACTCAGAATTTTGCATAGTTTACATAGATGACATTCTTGTCTTCTCCAAAACTATGAATGAGCATTTAAAGCATCTTGAACAAGTATGTAAGCTTATTGTCCAAAGAGGAATTATCCTCGGACAAAAAAAGATTCATCTTATCAAAGGAGAAATAGATTTCCTTGGCATTCATGTTGAGGATGGAGAGATTCGTCTCCAAGAACATATCGTTAAGAAAATTAGCCAATTCCCAGACAATATTCCTGATGCAAAATCATTGCAAAGGTTTTTAGGAGTTGTTAATTTTGCTAGAGATTTTATTCCTCAAGTTAGTGGTCTAACTGCTTTCCTCTCTCCAAAAACAAGTTCCAAGAAAAAATGGTCTTTCACAATTGATGACAGTGATACTGTCAGAAAGATTAAGGATTTAGCAAAGAACCTTCCTCATTTACAATTACCCGAAGAAGGAGATCTGATCATTTTGCAGACAGATGCAAATGATTATTATTGGGCAGGAGTCATTTTAGCTGTTGCTACGGATACAAATCATGAAAAGATTTGTAAATTTCTATCTGGAAAGTTTAACGCTGCTGAGTTAAACTATTCTACTGGAGACAAGGAAGTCCTTGCCTTAATTAAAAGCATCAAGGGTGCCGAAGCGTACCTAGGAAACAAATTTGTAGTAAGAACTGATAACAAAAGAGTTAAAAATTTCAAAAACTACAAATTAACTGATGCTGCAGATAGGGGAAGAGTTTTGAGATGGCAAATGTTTTTAACTCAATATGAATATGATGTTGAAATGGTTGCAGGAAACAAGAACTTTTTGCCTGACGCACTCACAAGAGAAATGGCGATGTTCGAAAGAGAAGGTCGTAATCCCAGAAATAGAAAACCAGAATCAGAGGAAAAGAAGCTCTGGAAAATTTTCAAAGAAGGTGATAAAATAGTAGGACCGCTCCATGACGGACCAGGATATCAGTATTTGGTCTCCTATGGAACTGCTGAAACCAGTCAAGCTTCAAGAATCAAGCCTAAACTAGATCTTGAAAAAGATGGTCGTTCTAGTCATTCCGATGGTACTAATGAAGAAAAACTCGTAGATGAGTTTTTGCTGTGTCCGAAAGGATCAGCCTTAACTGATCAGTCTCAGGGGAAAAGACTGGCTAGCCCGTCTCAAACGGCAGACGGTAAAGGCATATCAAGACCGTTGATGGTTGTTGCTTTGCCAAAAAGCATAAGAGACCCTCTTAAGGCGAACAAGCTACCGATAGTCACAGGAAGAAAAGTCATTCACGATCAACCACTGAAGATCTTCCAGAGACTAGTTTTTAGAAAAGAAAGGCTATTGGCCTTTAAACATAAAATTATTATTGATAATATTCTGTATTCCTTCTATGAAAAAAATGAAGCCCATTTACTTCAAACCCTTACGGCTTTAACTGAAGAAATGTATGGAGTCCATACAAAAGACAAAGGGATTCTAGCAGAACCACCTAAGATTGTTTTTCTTACAAGTCCTGAAAGTGCTAAAATTCCTATGCAAGCCTTAAAAGAATCTGAATGGTATAATTTCTATAACCTCTTAGGTGAAGGAAAAGATGTTCTCCCAGAGACATTATCAATAAGCCCTGGCCCATATTATGGGAGATACCTGGTTGATGTTCAAGCAGAGCATCCTCAGAAGCACAAGCTATGGCTTATAGAAAATGGTTTCGTTCATAATTTGTGGACAAAAACCAATGAAGATCTTAAGGGTTTTCCAGAAATAATAGCCGAAGCTGTCAAGAATATTAGACCTGATGGATGTATTTTAAGAATAAAATTCATTTCAACACCACCATAATGGACCATGGTAAATGGACAGATGAATTATATCTCCCCATATCATCATGTCAGATTAATCCAAAGTCCGGTTCAAAAGCTAGCCATTACCAGTGGCAGTGGAAGACCAAATCAGAGCATCCCATGGATGAAAGCTATGGCCATAGCAATTATTAAAGATATAGTTCTAAGGGACTATGATTCAAGCCTCCTGGCAAGTGGAGAAAAAATAATGGTCACTTGCTATAATCATCCTCCTCCTGAGAACTGTGATTTCTTCACAGCTCTTATGAGAAATGAAGTGGATTGCACGCTAGCTACCACCAAGTGGCTAGAAAAAGTTAAGACTGAAGAAAAATATAAGATTTCTTATCCCTATGATTCAGACCTCGACGATGAAAATGAAGGCACAGCGCAAGATTAGGAAAATAGTGGTCCCAACTCCTCAGTGGGATATTCTGAAGATCCAGAAACATATCACAACATAGTAAACATGTTGAATAAATGAACGATGGCCGACGCATCCTTCCAAACGACTTTTCTTTTTGCTAAAAAGAAAAGGAACCACCTGCGCTTGAATTCAAACGACTTTACTTTTTCTAAAGTAAAGTTATCAGATTTGATCCCTCTTGTCCTCCACTCCGCACAGTTGTGTTTTATTTTTAGCTTGAGATCCGTCCCTATATAAGTTCTTCAAACCTCAGAAGGAAGGCAGGGGAAAGAAAAACAACACAAGACAGACAGAAGTTCTTCCACTCTCCGACCTTTCCTAAGAAGTTTAGCCAATAAACAGTCTTTGTAATATAGTAGTGTGAGTAAGAGTGTATGTGAGTCATCTGGTGTGAAGCACTGTAAAATACATCTGGTGTGAAGTACTGTAAAATACAAGTAAGTATTTATCTTGCAGATATGAGTAGCTAAATAACTTTTAGCTGTCTACCTAAGAGCGAGGCTCTAGGTGTTATGTTTGTATCTTTGGTTGAATAAATTCATCTTGTTGCTCAAAATCCCGTCACAAAAATAATTTACATATTAGTCTGTTATTTGTATTTTGTTTATTTGTGTTTTGTTTTTACTTAAACTTCTGCTTCACATTTAGAACCTTTTCTTTTCAAAGACAGCAGTGATTCCGCCACACTTAGTAACCAGGTCGACCATGGGTCTTTAGGTGAATCTGTTGGCATGTTGAAAGCTAGTCCTTTCTAGAAAAAGTTTTAGTTGTTTAACAGATAGTTGTAATATTGTGGTAAAAACCTTTAGAACAAGTCACTAGCAGGTCATCTTGGACCACTAGCCTTTTAAATACAATAAAAGCAATCTGCATCCCATGCAACACTGCATAACAGACATACCCCTATGTAATTAGCTAGCTTACTGCTGTGCCCGATTTAACTTCAGCTTTCGACACTTGACAAGACTTTGCTCTATTGTGATTACGTACGTTCCGACATCGTGGGCTTGATCAAGTTCCAAATTGCAGTGATGACAGTACTCTGTGTTCAAGAGTATGAGCAACAAGGTAGAGAGGAACTCTAGCTAATTAATTCTACCAACGTTGGACTAACGCTGTGTTACACAATTCAACGGCTAAAACATCCTACAAAATGCAGATAGCTAACCAATATTTGCATATAAGCTTAAGCAATTGCAAACTGGGAGCACAATCGGCATAGTTCTGTACAAGCCCAAACACTGGCTAAAGACCCTAAACCTGTTCCAAAGTCCAAAGAACAGAATAATACAAAAACCTGTGTGTGGCTTTTATGAGATGAATTCCTTATATCCAGCTTTGATCATTGTCTCAGGAACCGAATCAGAGTAAACAGTGCTTGTTGGGCTCAATCCTGGTACTCGCTAGGCTTGTAAATAGTGCTTGTTGGCCTAAACCCTATATCGAGGTCTCTTCATGTCTTCACGCATCAAGTTTTTGGCCCGGTTTTTGATTACTTTATAACACCCAAAAACACAATCCCAATTAACAAATATTATTAGATCAATAGATGACACGAGCTCATATTTAAGCGAGCTTACATAGCAATTTGCAAGAACTTCGTGCCCGCAATTGTGGCACAAGATAACCTAGAAACATCATATGGAAAAAAAGTTCAGACAACAATGCAGACTTATCCCTAGTCCATATTTGAGCATAGACCCGAATGCCCAAACCCAAGCCCAAATCAGCACACTAGAAACCCTTCGGTCCTATCCACCTAGAAACCTCTTATCACTCGCACGTCCGGTGGTCCCTATCCACCACCACCACCACCACCCCATAGCATCATCCATTAGTGCAAAACCGCAACTCAGTTGCACATCGTCGGAGTGATATGTCGCCGAAACAAAATAGCTCCGACCTCGATCTGAACCATAACCGGTATGGTGCCGATCCCACAACCAAGCGTAGTCGATCAAGTCTGCACCGTCGCTAAACAGTAAAACTAATCTAGTACGATACATATCCCACACCAATCTCAGTTGCCGAAGCTAGCATCATCGTAGAAGATCCTTCAACCCGCCCGCTGCCATCAACCGAAGCCGACGAGGGACTTGACAAGAGCTAACGAAGTACTCAGTCGCTTCTCTGTACTCGCTCTTTCAAAACCCTAGTTCAGGTTCTAGTGAGAGAAATGACGTCTTTAAGATTCCTAATTAATTATTTGGCCTCCTAATTAACTTATGAGAAGTCCCTCTTATTAAGACTACGAAATGTGAATTAAAAAAAAAATACAAAAAGCAACACCAAATCTCTCTAGAGCCAAACTTTTATTTCTCCTGTCTTTTGTTACAAGGTAGTTATTGTATATCTCTCAATTACATCAATATTTTGGGTGTAATCTCAGCGTCTAGTGTGGTCTTGTTTTGTAACAAATATATTCATCATAAGTAGCATGTCTTGGCTCCTGAGTTCGAATTACATAAGACTACTTGTTAATATATCAACTGTGAAGCAAAAGAAAAATTAGAGTTACTATTAATAAATCGGTTTAAACGTACCTTATATCAAACTAGAAAATTGCCCCCACGTTGCAGTGAGACTTTATTGTATATGTGTTGGTATGAAGATAATAATAGACAATAGCCCATATGTGTTTGTCAACAGAAAATAAACTACATTGGTTGATTTATCTTCACCTGAATTTCAAAGAGTTGTCGAATCAAAGCCTCACTTCAATTATAACCCACGTGCCAAGCCCACTGTTAAAGAAAAATTCAGCAATATCTGGTGACAATATTGGTAATTTGAAAGAGTAATTATGAGTTCTTCCTTTGCGGAGCGGATTCAGTGCACGTGCACTGGAACCAGCTAACACGGATTAACAGAACTATACCACCGTTACGTGAGCAGACTTTAAAAAAAAAACTAGAAACGCAGTAAAAATAAAATCACCTATCTCATTATTACCCTACTGATTGGAGAGAAGATGACGGAGAATGAGGGCGGCGATCATGACTGGAGAATGGAGATGGATCAGTCCTCCATCTTTTGAATCGCACTAACCCGTTTCAATTTATGAAATTAAACCAGGGTAACTACTCAATCGAGGAGGAAGTTATCTGACTATGAGCTCGGTATGATCCAATCGAAAATGAAAAGGGTCTGTTTTTCTTTTCTCAAAGGGTAACAATCGAGGAGGATGAAGATGAACTACTGTTTCAGGAGAGAGAGAGAGAGAGAGTATTTTGATCGAATGTATGGGCTGTGGCTGCTACCGGAAACGCTGATGTTGCCAGCGACCAGCGATCCAGATCGATCCTCCATCTTTTGAATCTCATTATCGAATGTATGGGCTGTGGCTGCTACCGGAAACGCTGATGTTGCCAGCGACCAGCGATCCGGATCGATCCTCCATCTTTTGAATCTCATTGGGTCGATTAAATCTCCATTCAATCGCACTGAGTCCATCTTCGCCATGATTTTAGGATTTGCTAGGAATGAATACTGAATATGTATTCTGTCATAACTTCCTTTAGGAGAGATTATAGGATAATGCTGGTTCACGACATCATCATCTCAATATAATATTATCTTCAAGATTAGATCATATAATCAAAAGTGTTATTTAATAAATTACTTGTTTATCCTTTGTTGATAAGGTGGTTCCTGGCATATTAACAAGGGCCGGGGTACTTATTTTTTTCTTTTTTAGGTATTTAGGTGACAAAATTGACATAGTTGACTGATGTCATAAATTTGTTAAATCAAATCCATTGTTTAACATTATAGTATCCTTTAGCGCGCGTAACACATGCCTAGGGCGTGCAATGTGTTTTTATTTGTTGGCACAGAACGAGTTCTCTATATCACTTCTAATGTGGGCCATATATTTCTTCTAAGCAAATATAACCGGCTATTAATAGAAATTTTTGTTATAAATAATATTTTACTATGCGTCACATATTCAAATTTATACCAATTTTCGGTTTCAATATTACGGATTTACACAAAATCTTTTATATCTACAACAATGTAAGTCTTGATTTGCATGTTTATTTGATACATGTTTAATATGCGATCATTGATACATGTTTATTTGCATATTCTCCCTATTTACATGGTCAACTTTAACAAAATAAATACTTATGTTGAAATGAAGTTGGATTTGATTAATTTTTTAATAATGTACGTAGCTATTATTAAGTGTACGTAACACATGTATACATCGCTATGTGTCCGTTTATAAATTTTTACATTGGATAGAACAAATTATATGTGGTCTATGTCTTGTCTATTAATAATATGAAAAACTATATCTTCCAAATTCATTGAGTTTAGAGTAAATAGGCCATGTAATATAAACGTTGGATGTAATAAAGGAGAAATAAAATATGGATATTGCAAAAAAGAAAAAAAAATATTGGTTTTCGTCATTATTGAAATCGATCCATATAGTTAACCATATGCACTAAATATCAAATATGTCCGACATGAACCACTCATGTTTGTAATTATAAAATTATGAAAAATCCAAATGATTTTAATTGAAAATTTTCAGAATTAATCTACTCATAATGAACTATTAACTCAAAGGTGAATATGTCAATATGTGACCGAAAACTTGAAATAAAAGACTATTAGTTTCATATTATGAAGCTAACCGGTTAGCTCTATGACGTGTCGCGTAACCGGGGTCAAACAACTTCAATTTAATTACCCTGCAATTGTAGTAATATGGACAAGTAGGGATTCTAGCCGGGGAAACCAAAGGGCAATCGAAAGAAGAGAAACCAAACAGCTTATAAATAAATATTCACATATATACATCGAAATATTTGAGGTTTAAGATTGATTAATTCTAACAAATAACCTACTGAAAATTAAACCTAAGATTATTACTTACAAGTGATCAACATACTCATGCAACACCTAACACGAAAAACCATCAAGAACACATAACAACTTCATGCAAGGCCGGGCATCAACGTTCAAATTGTCTTAGACTCTAACCAATTCTGATTCTAATTAGAGCCTTTGCGGTTATCTGATTGTTAAGACTCCTCAAGTATTTAAAACCATCTTTGCACTTGATCCTAAACATGAATGTTAACTCATTTAAAGACACGTTGCGTAGAGATTAAACAAGAAAACACTTTAGCACACGAGTCAATCGGAAACATGATCTAAGGCATGGCGTCACTCATCCTATTAGCATGCAAATTATCAGAATTATATCCGCCCTAAGTTAATAACAAAGACCAAGACAACTTTGCGTATGAATCGATCCAAAATTATTATGGTAGATGAAACCACACCTTAAGGACAACCATGGCCGAGGCAGCCTCAAGGATTGATTTAGATGCACGAATTCATGGTAATTAATTAATTAGAAATCCAAAAACACATAAGAACATGCTACTGCCCCAAAACCTAAATCACGAAATCATCATATATTCAAGAAGTTACAAATCAAAACATAGAACAATCAAAGATCACAAAGAAATCCGAAAACCATGTATGATAAATAAATCCAAAATCGAAAAGTATTTTACAATAGAGTTCGAAACTATACAGAAAATAATACAAGAAGCCATGAGCAATTCACACTTTTACAACCTTAAAAGATTCGGCAAGTGTGGGAAAAATCGATAGAAGGATGGAATGATTCTTATGGTTTGTGGTGGATGAATCGGCTAAGTAATTTTATGTATAAGGTTTGGTAAAGTTTCGGCTTTGTAATTGCAAGGGTAGAGATGATGATATTCTGCTCTTGAAGTCATGCTTTATATAGAGGAAAAACCCTAGAGAGGCCGGCCACAAAGTTGAAACCAAATTGGTTTAGGTTTCCCTAGTTTTTCTCAATTCGGCGGAATGACCTCCGTCTGATGATTACGTCATAACTCCCTGTAGAAAATAGATATTGAGGTGATTCCAATTGATTCGGAAACTAGACTCTCGTAGCTCTCTATCCATATCTAACACGTTTTCTGATTCATTGTGAGCTGTCCTGGAGACTCCGTTAAAGTTGAAAGACGTGCACAGGAATTCTCCCGAAATTAATCAGGGTTTTCAAGACTTGGATATTCCTTGATATTCTGCCGAATTTAGATCTTCTTCTCCATATTCTCCATATTAGACTTGGTTTGGACCTCTCCTTTCATGGACTAGGCTTCCTGGATCAGCTACTTTGCTTTCCTAGGTCCATCAGGAACACTTCTCTCGGCAGGCAGTAGGTTGCTCTGTTCTGGCAGTCTGACCTTCCGGCAATGATTCAGGCATAACTCTAATTCTCCTGATTCTTTTTCCCATGACCTCTTCTACATGTCACCTAAGTATCAGAGAAGTTAAATCAATTTGTGACAATGTAAAAGCTTTACAGAATCATAAAACCATCTCTAAGGCTCCACAAATCGGCTTTTGACAATTTTCTACATCATTCCTCTATGTTTAACACGTTTTACACACAACTCTACCAAAAACTTTCGACTCTACATTATGACTCTATTCTACGACAATAAGAGATAATCAAAGTACAAATGGAGGTAATAACACATTAAGAATGTCGCATTTTATGCTCCTATCAACTACCCCACACTTATCCTTTGCTAGTCCCTTAGCAAACTAAATACAAGACTCTACTACAAACACTACTAATGCCCTTAAACAATTGTCTCAGAATCTTTATCATGCATAGCTTTCAAATTTGAACATTCGAGTGTAAACACGTAAATTCTAAGTTTCATAAAACATGTATGATGACATGAATAAGTAAGAAGTGAGAACAAATAGCATGAACACACAAGATCAACCGATCCTCCTCACAATGGCATACTTTCTTCTTTTCACTCGATCATGGTATTCACTCATAAGTATATGCAAGAGAACAAATTGTAAGACAAGAAATAGCTTGCATATTTCATCAAATAAAAGCACTTTGTGAATAAAATTTTCTGAAAAAACCTTTTTTAACAACTAAGTGCAAGAATGGACCAAAACCATATGCTCAACTCATGAGAAAATCTCCACAAATCAAAGTTAGTCATCTTAAGAATCATGGATCAATCTCAATAATGGTTGTAATGGGGCTCGGCTTCATAGGGTAGGAATTTTTTTGGATAAGTGGTGCTTTAAGGCATCACCAAGACTATAGCAAAGCTCGATCCTCCGTATGTCTTCACTCCAAGGCCCGAATTTCATCTTGTTGGACCCATACGTCATTCTTAACTCCTCAAAGCATCATGAACATGAACAAATGTCACATATTACAACTTTCGACCTTCAAATACACAAACTCTAAATTCAAAACACTTTATTTTGTAGTGTGCCGTCCCTTTCTTTTATTTTGTTTTGATCCGATTTTCATTTTTTTTTCTTTTGTTTTCGGATCAAAGAATTTATTTTTTTTGATAGGTTTCGGCACACACAATATTTTACATCAGTTCACCCCACACTTGTTTCTTAACATCACACAAACATAACTCCACATTGAATGTAAGTTTTGCCAAGTCTTGATAACAAGGTAAAGGATATAACTATTCTAAGCAAGAGAATTTTATGAAGGTGATGAAAGAAAAGGCTCAATGTAGGCTCAAAGAGGTTAAAACTAAGGAGTCTCACGACGGGCACAAATAGGCACATGCTTTATTTGGCAATGGTGGTAATCCTAAAGAGATCAATTCAATCCTTTTCAAAATCAAGACATGTTATGATTATAGAGTTTCGATAATCACATGAGCGAGTTCTAATACATTCTAGAGTCCATTGAAAAGCTATAGCACATAGTCATTGAATATGCAAAAAACGATGAGGTTTATGATAGTGAATTTTGAAATTTTTTTGCATATTATCACTCAAGAAGAAAGCATTTAGGCTCAATAGCTCACATGGGTTGTTATGAAAACAAATTAACCAAACATGCATGCTACACAATCAATCAAATCTCAAATGTTCATACCAGTCCACAATATCCATGAAAAGGACAAGTGCCAGGGTTTAAACCTCGTATTGGAACACATGGCGGTTTGGGGGGAGTTCCAATGTGGGGACCGGCAGGGTTAAGCTACCAATTTTGTGGCAAAACCTATTTTCCAGAAAGCCCACGTTGTGCACAGACAATATAATGTATTGCATGTAGACCGGGGTTGTAACAAATGTAGCCCCATGGTCGCGCATAAAGTAGACCTCGTTCGGTTAACACGTGGCGGTTTGGGGTGAGTCCAGAGTGGGGACAGGTGGGCTTGGTTGCCACCTGCTCTATGAATTAATCTATTTTCCAGAAAGTTTACACTACGAACGGGAGAGTCGTAGACGTTTGTCGTAAAGCATTTAACCCTTTCGTCGCGGGAAACGTAAACCTCGTTCATCACATTTTTCCAGAAGGTCTACGACAGCGACGAGGATGTCTACGCGAATCTCGTAGACATGTTGTCGAAACATAGTTGACCTACTGTTCAAACTGGATATACGTAGAGTGAATGATCAGTAGGGTTGCCGACCGAGATCTAATACATCAATGGCTACTAGGAATGACTATCACATTTAACAGGGACCATAATCACTTAGAAACTTAAGGTCGGATACGGACCACGGTGATCGAGCACTAATCACTCACGTTGACGTAATACACATAATAGTAGGTTACCGTAGCTTGAACGAACAAATTAATTAATGATATACATATATCTCATATAATTAGCAAAAACTAATACGCGTCGGTAACAATCATGGTACGATAAAAATTTCGCATTCGACTTGGACCTGTCGTTTTAAAATTTAGTGTTTAGTGTTTAGTGTTTAGTGTTTAGGGTTTAGGGTTTAGGGTTTGAGCCACATGACAAGGAAAAGGACAAGTGCCAGGGTTTATACCTCGTATTGGAACACGTGGCGGTTTGGGGGGAGTTCCAATGTGGGGACGGGCAGGGTTAAGCTACCAATTTTGTGGCAGAACGTATTTTCCAGAAAGCCCACGTTGTGCACGGACAATATAATGTAATGCATGTAGACCGGGGTTGTAACAAATGTAGCCCCACGGTCGCGCATAAAGTAGACCTCGTTCGGTTAACACTTGGCGGTTTGGGGTGAGTCCAGAGTGGGGACAGGTGGGCTTGGTTGCCACCTGCCCTATAAATTAATCTATTTTTCAGAAAGTTTACACTACGAACGGGAGAGTCGTAGACGTTTGTCGTAAAGCATTTAACCCTTTCGTCGCGGGAAACGTAAACCTCGTTCATCACATTTTTCCAGAAGCTCTACGACAGCGACGAGGATGGCTACGCGAATCTCGTAGACATGATGTCGTAACATAGTTGACCTACTGTTCAAACTTGATATACGTAGAGTGAATGATCAGTAAGGTTGCCGACCGAGATCTAATACATCAATGGCTACTAGGAATGACTATCACATTTAACAGGGACCATGATCACTTAGAAACTTAAGGTCGGATACGGACCACGGTGATCGAGCACCAATCACTCACGTTGACGTAATACACATAATAGTAGGTTACCGTAGCTTGAACGAACAAATTAATTAATGATATACATATATCTCATATAGTTAGCAATAACTAATACGCGTCGGTAACAATCATGATACGGTAAAAATTTCGCATTCGACTTGGACCTGTCGTTTTAAAATTTAGTGTTTATTGTTTAGGGTTTGAGCCACATGACAAGGAAAAGGACAAGTGCCAGGGTTTATACCTCGTATTGGAACACGTGGCGGTTTGGGGGGAGTTCCAATGTGGGGACCGGCGGGGTTAAGCTACCAATTTTTTGGCATAACCTATTTTCCAGAAAGCCCACGTTGTGCACGGACAATATAATGTAATGCATGTAGACCGGGGTTGTAACAAATGTAGCCCCAGGGTCGCGCATAAAGTTGACCTCGTTCGGTTAACACTTGGCAGTTTGGGGTGAGTGCTGAGTGGGGACAGGTGGGCTTGGTTGCCACCTGCCCTATAAATTAATCTATTTTTCAGAAAGTTTACACTACGAACGGGAGAGTCGTAGACGTTTGTCGTAAAGCATTTAACCCTTTCGTCGCGGGAAACGTAAACCTCGTTCATCACATTTTTCCAGAAGGTCTACGACAGCGACGAGGATGTCTACGCGAATCTCGTAGACATGATGTCGTAATATAGTTGACCTACTGTTCAAACTTGATATACGTAGAGTGAATGATCAGTAGGGTTGCCGACCGAGATCTAATACATCAATGCCTACTAGGAATGACTATTACATTTAACAGGGACCATGATCACTTAGAAACTTAAGGTCGGATACGGACCACGTTGATAGCGCACCAATCACTCACGTCGACGTAATACACATAATAGTAGGTTACCGTAGCTTGAACGAACAAATTAATTAATGATATACATATATCTCATATAGTTAGCAATAACTAATACGCGTCGGTAACAATCATGATATGGTAAAAATTTCGCATTCGACTTGGACCTGTCGTTTTAAAATTTAGTGTTTATTGTTTAGGGTTTAGGGTTTGAGCCACATGACAAGGAAAAGGACAAGTGCCAGGGTTTATACCTCGTGTTGGAACACGTGGCGGTTTGGGGGGAGTTCCAATGTGGGGACCGGCGGGGTTAATCTACCAATTTTGTGGCAGAACCTATTTTCCAGAAAGCCCACGTTGTGCACGGACAATATAATGTAATGCGTGTAGACCGGGGTTGTAACAAATGTAGCCCCATGGTCGCGCATAAAGTAGACCTCGTTCGGTTAACACTTGGCAGTTTGGGGTGAGTCCAGAGTGGGGACAGGTGGGTTTGGTTGCCACCTGCTCTATGAATTAATCTATTTTCCAGAAAGTTTACACTACGAACGGGAGAGTCGTAGACGTTTTTCGTAAAGCATTTAACCCTTTCGTCGCGGGAAACGTAAACCTCGTTCATCACATTTTTCCAGGAGGTCAACGACAGCGACGAGGCTGTCTACACGAATCTCGTAGACATGATGTCGTAACATAGTTGACCTATGTTCAAACTTGATATACGTAGAGTGAATGATCAGTAGGGTTGCCGACCGAGATCTAATACATCAATGGCTACTAGGAATGACTATTACATTTAACAGGGACCATGATCACTTAGAAACTTAAGGTCGGATGCGGACCACGGTGATCGAGCACCAATCACTCACGTTGACGTAATACACATAATAGTAGGTTACCGTAGGTTGAACGAACAAATTAATTAATGATATACATATATCTCATATAATTAGCAATAACTAAGACGCGTCGGTAACAATCATGGTACGATAAAAATTTCGCATTCGAATTGGACCTGTCGTTTTAAAATTTAGTGTTTAGTGTTTTGTGTTTAGGGTTTAGGGATTTAGCCACATGACAAGGAAAAGGACAAGTGATAGGGTTTATACCTCGTATTGGAACACGTGGCGGATTGGGGGGAGTTCCAATGTGGGGACCTGCGGGGTTAAGCTACCAATTTTGTGGCAAAACCTATTTTACAGAAAGCCCACGTTGTGCACGGACAATATAATGTATTGCATGTAGACCGGGGTTGTAACAAATGTAGCCCCACGGTCGCGCATAAAGTAGACCTCGTTCGTTTAACACGTGGCGGTTTGGGGTGAGTCCAGAGTGGGGACAGGTGGGCTTGGTTGCCACCTGCCCTATGAATTAATCTATTTTCCAGAAAGTTTACACTACGAATGGGAGAGTCGTAGACGTTTGTCGTAAAGCATTTAACCCTTTCGTCGCGGGAAACGTAAACCTCGTTCATCACATTTTTCCAGAAGGTCTACGACAGCGACGAGGATGTCTACGCAAATCTCGTAGACATGTTGTCGAAACATAGTTGACCTACTGTTCAAACTGATATACGTAGAGTGAATGATCAGTAGGGTTGCCGACCGAGATCTAATACATCAATGGCTACTAGGAATGACTATTACATTTAACAGGGACCATGATCACTTAGAAACTTTAGGTCGGATACGGACCACGGTGATCGAGCACCAATCACTCACGTTGACGTAATACACATAATAGTAGGTTACCGTAGCTTGAACGAACAAATTAATTAATGATATACATATATCTCATATAATTAGCAATAACTAATACGCGTCGGTAACAATCATGGTAAGATAAAAATTTCGCATTCGACTTGGATCTGTCGTTTTAAAATTTAGTGTTTAGTGTTTAGTGTTTAGGGTTTAGGGTTTAGGGTTTGAGCCACATGACAAGGAAAAGGACAAGTGCCAGGGTTTATACCTCGTATTGGAACACGTGGCGATTTGGGGGGAGTTCCAATGTGGGGACCGGCGGGGTTAAGCTACCAATTTTGTGGCATAACCTATTTTCCAGAAAGCCCACGTTGTGCACGGACAATATAATGTAATGCATGTAGACCGGGGTTGTAACAAATGTAGCCCCAGGGTCGCGCATAAAGTTGACCTCGTTCGGTTAACACTTGGCAGTTTGGGGTGAGTGCTGAGTGGGGACAGGTGTGCTTGGTTGCCACCTGCCCTATAAATTAATCTATTTTCCAGAAAGTTTACACTACGAACGGGAGAGTCGTAGACGTTTGTCGTAAAGCATTTAACCCTTTCGTCGCGGGAAACGTAAACCTCGTTCATCACATTTTTCCAGTAGGTCTACGACAGCGACGAGGATGGCTACGCGAATCTCGTAGACATGATGTCGTAATATAGTTGACCTACTGTTCAAACTTGATATACGTAGAGTGAATGATCAGTAGGGTTGCCGACCGAGATCTAATACGTCAATGGCTACTAGGAATGACTATTACATTTAACAGGGACCATGATCACTTAGAAACTTAAGGTCGGATACGGACCACGGTGATCGAGCACCAATCACTCACGTTGACGTAATACACATAATAGTAGGTTACCGTAGGTTGAACGAACAAATTAATTAATGATATACATATATCTCATATATCTCATATAATTAGCAATAATTAAGACTCGTCGGTAACAATCATGGTACGATAAAAATTTCGCATTCGAATTGGACCTGTCGTTTTAAAATTTAGTGTTTAGTGTTTTGTGTTTAGGGTTTAGGGATTTAGCCACATGACAAGGAAAAGGACAAGTGATAGGGTTTATACCTCGTATTGGAACACGTGGCGGATTGGGGGGAGTTCCAATGTGGGGACCGGCGGGGTTAAGCTACCAATTTTGTGGCAAAACCTATTTTACAGAAAGCCCACGTTGTGCACGGACAATATAATGTATTGCATGTAGACCGGGGTTGTAACAAATGTAGCCCCACGGTCGCGCATAAAGTAGACCTCGTTCGTTTAACACGTGGCGGTTTGGGGTGAGTCCAGAGTGGGGACAGGTGGGCTTGGTTGCCACCTGCCCTATGAATTAATCTATTTTCCAGAAAGTTTACACTACGAATGGGAAAGTCGTAGACGTTTGTCGTAAAGCATTTAACCCTTTCGTCGCGGGAAACGTAAACCTCGTTCATCACATTTTTCCAGAAGGTCTACGACAGCGACGAGGATGTCTACGCAAATCTCGTAGACATGTTGTCGAAACATAGTTGACCTACTGTTCAAACTGATATACGTAGAGTGAATGATCAGTAGGGTTGCCGACCGAGATCTAATACATCAATGGCTACTAGGAATGACTATTACATTTAACAGGGACCATGATCACTTAGAAACTTTAGGTCGGATACGGACCACGGTGATCGAGCACCAATCACTCACGTTGACGTAATACACATAATAGTAGGTTACCGTAGCTTGAACGAACAAATTAATTAATGATATACATATATCTCATATAATTAGCAATAACTAATACGCGTCGGTAACAATCATGGTACGATAAAAATTTCGCATTCGACTTGAACCTGTCGTTTTAAAATTTAGTGTTTAGTGTTTAGGGTTTGAGCCACATGACAAGGAAAAGGACAAGTGCCAGGGTTTATACCTTGTATTGGAACACGTGGCGGTTTGGGGTGAGTCCAGAGTGGGGACAGGTGGGCTTGGTTGCCACCTGCCCTATGAATTAATCTATTTTCCAGAAAGTTTACACTACGAATGGGAGAGTCATAGACGTTTGTCGTAAAGCATTTAACCCTTTCGTCGCGGGAAACGTAAACCTCGTTCATCACATTTTTCCAGAAGGTCTACGACAGCGACGAGGATGTCTACGCGAATCTCGTAGACATGATGTCGTAATATAGTTGACCTATTGTTCAAACTTGATATACGTAGAGTGAATGATCAGTAGGGTTGCCGACCGAGATCTAATACATCAATGGCTACTAGGAATGACTATCACATTTAACAGGGACGATGATCACTTAGAAACTTAAGGTCGGATACGGACCACGGTGATCGAGCACCAATCACTCACGTTGACGTAATACACATAATAGTAGGTTACCGTAGCTTGAACGAACAAATTAATTAATGATATACATATATCTCATATAGTTAGCAATAACTAATACGCGTCGGTAACAATCATGGTACGATAAAAATTTCGCATTCGACTTGGACCTGTCGTTTTAAAATTTAGTGTTTAGGGTTTAGGGTTTAGGGTTTAGGGTTTGAGCCACATGACAAGGAAAAGGACAAGTGCCAGTGTTTATACCTCGTATTGGAACACGTGGCGGTTTTTGGGGAGTTCCAATGTGGGGACCGGCGGGGTTAAGCTACCAATTTTGTGGCAGAACCTATTTTCCAGAAAGCCTACGTTGTGCACAGACAATATAATGTAATGCATGTAGACTGGGGTTGTAACAAATGTAGCCCCATGGTCGCGCATAAAGTAGACCTCGTTCGGTTAATACGTGGCCGTTTGGGGTGAGTCCAGAGTGAGGACAGGTGGGCTTGGTTGCCACCTGCCCTATGAATTAATCTATTTTCCAGAAAGTTTACACTACGAACGGGAGAGTCGTAGACGTTTGTCGTAAAGCATTTAACCCTTTCGTCGCGGAAACGTAAACCTCGTTCATCACATTTTTCCAGAAGGTCTACGACAGCGACGAGGCTGTCTACGCGAATCTCGTAGACATGATGTCGTAACATAGTTTACCTACTGTTCAAATTCCGATACTCCTTGGTGAAATAGTTCAAAACCGGCATTTTACTTGGTATCATGGTAGGTTTTACCATGTGAAATGATTTATACTTAAAATCACGTGGGTGTTGCGAACGGAGTAGGCATCTATGTACGTGATGCTTACCTTAACTGACGTGATTTTTAACCCACGTTGACGTGTCTTCGAGCAAGTAGTAGTAGTAGAACCCCTTCTCACTCCAATCGAGAGAGTCTACACTCCAAGTAGACTTTTCTTCGTCATGTGGGTAGTTGTTTTGTGTAAAGAATGTGTAGCAACTTGGGCTTGTAGTAGATCTGCTTCATCACATTTTCCAGAAAGTCTACGGCAGCGGCGAGGCTTCAGAAGCAACATATCAACCCTGCCGTGCGGAGTGTAGATTTTTTGGCGAAATTTTATGATTGTGGAATTATCAAGATCCCACTTTTATGCATGCATACTTTAGGGTAGCCTATTCCATTTGTTCTCTAATATCTTAAGCTCAGGGGTAATCAAGTTGGGAGAACGAAACAAAAATACATGGCGAACAAATTTTGTTTTTTACTGATAAATTGGCTTTGCGGCCATGAGCAAGGGGTTCCCATAAACAATACATTGTAACAATGTTTACGGTTAGAAAATCTCCTAGCTCTGCTACCATAGTTGATATTTTCTGCCTTCCGTTGGATGAATATGAGATTTGCAGCTCAGCGGGTGCTTCATGATACTCATCCTCAACCAAGTGTCGAATATTGAACCACCAGAGATGGAAGTTACATGCCCACACCATCTAATTGGCATCCTCATTCACGGAAGCGCAAAGGAACAAAGATCAGTAACGGCAGCCCGGGGAAGGGTGGCAGAAGTTCTTGAGGGGTAACTCATTGGGTGACAAAGAGTCCTCAGTGTTCCTCTATCATGGGTTACCTAGCTACCTATGAATTACAACCGATGGGTGAGAACTCGGTATTTTGGTCAAATGAAAGATGACTTCGATTACTACCAGCCTCATCCAAGCGATGACGCCATGTACACCGATTACTTTCCTAGAATCATGTATTAGTGTGATCCTTGTTGTAGTATTCCTCATGACCGCAGTACTATATATGTTTGATCAAGTATTGTGAACCATGTTTTGTTAATTTGTCGTTGTTGTATTTGGAATTTAATTGTGGCTTTTCCCTATCGCCGGGACTGCTGAAGAGACATTTTTCTACTGTCATGTGAAATATTTATTTGGACGAAATATTTTTGTAACAAGGATAGACAGCTTTGAGCCTACAACCTTCACGAAAAGATAGACTCTAAGCCAGGAAAGCCTACAACTGTGGCTGATATCGTGTCGCAAAAGATGTAGACCTCCTTCTTCATTTTAGTAGATGTCTATTCTTGTCAAGTAGACAGAAAGCTACGTCCAGAACATCTATATTTTTCTAGAAAATCCTACCGTCGAAATATAGAGAAGCTTCAACAGAATAGTAGACCTCTGAATATTTTTCATTGTCTTGTCAAATTTGTCCATAGGCTTCATGATACACATCCTTACATTTTTTCAAAGTCCTGCCCAAGCTTGCTGACCTAATTCTAAGACTACACTCTACATTCAGATGAGTGTTGTTCCCACAAAATGACCTATATTCAGGGAAATGTGCCCTAAATGACATAATCTCATGATGCCCCAAAAAAAAACGTACAACCTTGTCCTACCTATTCTAACCACTGCGACGAACATCTGATGGACGCCTCTTCATGGACAATCGGCGAGCTGGGTTCTTGACACTGCCCTTCTTCTGTGTTTGTTGACGGTTGTGATGCGGTGGGGAAGAAAGTTGTTTCTTGACTTTACTCTCAATTGTGGGCCATAATTGGTTATATTTGTTCCTCACCAACTCAATCATCAACTTCATGCGAATAGTGTGTGAGTCATACTGCATTTAACAACAGAGATTACCATTAGTGATACGTCGACCAGAAAAATAAGAATCATCTAAGAAAGCAAACCTACCCCGGTCCACCATACTAATCCGAAGTGTTTCATGACACGACCCGCCCCGAATTTCACCCTAAACCCGAAGTAAATCGTGCGGGGACCACCTCCAAGGAAAGATTTACCGCAAAATTCGGTACAACCTCTCTTGAAAATGGACAACCCTTCCAATAAAAACCTGCAAACACTTCTAAAGGTTCCAAATCCAACCTTAACTTCTGGAGCCTTCGTGCTCCTAAAAAACAATCATCACCAACAGGATAATAAACATTATCTAAGATAATATACATCATCCGTCAAATATTCTAAAATATAAACAAGCCTTCACCCACAACCAAAAATATATACATTAAACCCAAGTATTCAGAGCTACTAGACACTAGCGGAAGCAAGAAAAAGACAAGTAGGCTAAACAGGTAACCTACTGGTGAAAGGTGGTGGAAATACGGGTGACTATGCCTCGTCTCCTACTAGATCCAATCCGAACTCTGCAGACTGGGCATTTTAAAACAAAGGGCCCAGGGGAAGACATTTAATAATGTTAGAGTGAGTGAACAAAAATAATTTAATAATAAACTATTTATGCATTTCCAATTTAATTTCATAGAAAAATATACTGCATGCGGCAGCTTAAAATTGTTCAACTCATAAACTGACAATTTCACGACTAGCACTGGCTAGTCACAAACTCAAATAAAATGGAGCCTCTCAGGCTAAACCATATATAATCATATATTCGTATGTATCTACACTCGTCAGACTCCTTGTATGAATCCTAGAAACAATTTAGAAAAATAGAAATTCATACAAGGCTACAACGCTGGCGTCTAACGCTCACGTTGCGCCATAATGATATTTTTCCTCATTATGACCGAAAAGGGACGGTGTACATATACGTGTGGACTCCCTATATGAAAACCTAAATAAACCGAAAAAGAAAGAAGTTTTCATATAGGGCTATGACGCTTGTGTCTAACACGCACGACACGCTATAATGGTATTTTACCTCATTATGACGGACCAAGCACGTATGGCTGGCTAGATAGCATTTATATACATACTATTCTCATAAAATCCAAAACATATATATCCACCGAAAATCTCATTTTCGGGATCTCTCCAAAGGAGGAAAAATTGTCAAATAGGCGAGAAATCAATAAATCTCATCAGAAGAAATAAATGATTAATAAAATCATTCATCGCATGCTTTTTATTTAAAACAAAGGTCCACTTACAAATTAGGCCTAAGCCTGATGATGCTCCGAGGCTTCTTCTGCTCGGGCCTCCTCACGTCCTGTTCCAAATATATAATTAATTTACCAACTAAATTCCAGTATTTATAAAATAGGCAAAATTAATCGAGAGCCATAACGCTCATCATTGCCTAAGTTCAATATTCTTAAATCGGAACGATCCAAACTTTTATATCATACTCGGCAGTCGTAAATACAACCTTCCCCAGAAATTGATTTAAATCCTACGATCGGATTTTACATTATTTAACTGCTTAAATACCAAACTTCGGAAATTCACAAACCTATTAAAACTCGTCCGAAAATTCCACAATTCACTTCATTAACTCCTCTAATTATTACACATTTAAAATTATACAAAATCCCAAAACGGCGGCTCCGCCGGCAGCAGCGGCCGGAGGCCGATTCCGGCGACGTCCAAATTCTACCAAATTTTAACAGAATCTTCCTCTCATCATCCCAAACAACTTTCATAACTATCACTAAGTCCAATTTCAAGTCTAACTAGGTCAATCGAACGAAAACATCCTAAAAGCCCTAGAATTTCAACTTCGAATTTCTCCTTACCGAGCTCAAGAGGGATCGAGCATTTTGGAGGGGTTGTTGCACGGGAGGAGAGCTTCAAAACGAGCCAAAGATCACCGGCTTTGGTGGCCGGCGGAGGGAGCTCCTGCGAAAAGGGCAACCGGCTGCTAGGGGAGTTTCCTCCCCGTTCGGCAGCGCAACCGGCCCGGTCACGGTCCAGGCGAGGAGAGGAGGCGGCGGGGGTCCGAACGGGAGTGGTGCGGCGGCCTGGCTTGGCCGGACGGCGACGGACGGCGGAGAAGAAATTCCAGCAGCGGGAAGAGGAAGGGAGAGCGCGGGAGAGAAAGAGAGAGGAAGAGAGAGAAAGAGGGAAGAGAAAAGAAAAAGAACAAAATAAATAAAAATGGGTTTGGGCCTCACACCTACCCGGCCCAACATAAAAAAATACCCAACTTCACCAATTTAACACCCCAAAATAAAATACCCTATTAAAAATTACCTTTTTACTAGCTAAAATTTACCATTTTTACCGTCGACACATTTTTCTCCTACGAATAACACTCCGGAATAATCGTCCCCCAAAACCCCTCTAGGGACCGACTAAACTATATGTCAATGCCGGAGACGGTAAAATTCTTATTATAAACAAGCTAGTAAATAAGATAAAATTTGTACGGGTCGGGATGTGACATTTCATGTGCATGATCACATATATACCGCAATCATCACCATTTACTTGTATTGGACGGTGAGGCGGGTCGTAAAGTTCAAATTGTGCAAAGATCCCCTTCTTGAACTTGAATTCCATATCCCTGGCAGCAAAGTCCAATACTTAAAGCTGCACAATCAATCTATTACAAAGGCACAGAAAAACTGAAAACTTGAGAGGGGGCGTACAAAGTTCAGCAAAGTTCAATACTCACAATAGTTTTGCATATTTCCGAACGAGTGTGGAATCCATGTGGGAGGCTATCCCATATTTTGGCCCTTCCAAGATCAAGACGCAACACCAATAGGAACCAGTGGCTTTGGTTGTGATTTACTGGTATGAACAACTGCGTGGAGGGTGACACATATGGGGACACACATGTAAGAATCCAAGGAATCCAAGGAGTGTTTTGTTTTTTCAGAAAGGCTACACTTCTCGCAATAAAATGTTTGTAAGAGAAGCAGACATTTTTCTAGAACGTCTACATTGATAACGGAAGGAAGAATATAAGAGATGTAGATACTTTTTCAAATTGAGTGTTTTTTTCCCAGAAAGTCTACACTTTGTACGGAAGAATGAATGTAAGAGAAGTAGATACTTTTTCAAATTGAGTGTTTTTTTCCAAAAAGTCTACGCGTCTCACGATAAAATGTTTGTAAGTAAATTAGACAATTTTCCAGAAAGTCTATACTTCGCACGATGAAATGTTTGTAAGCGAAGTAGATACTATTTCAAAACGGGCGTTTTATTCCCAGAAAGTCTACGTGTAGCACGATAAAATTTTTGTAGTAGAAGTAGACACGATCTAGAACGGGTCTACACCTCTTACGTAAGAGTGAATGTTAAAGAAGGGGCCGTTAAAGAACGTCAGACACTTTTGTAATGAATAACTTAATTTGATAAACGAACATGATAGGTGGTAAGAATTACCTTGTCGCATTGTACAATTGTTTTCTGGAGGGATCTCATACCCAAACTCCTTTTCGATGGAAAACCCGTAAGAAGACCTTTGCTTACCCCCTCCAAATGACTTTGTATCTTTTGAGCAAAGCAAGTATCCAAGAAGTGTGACCTCGGAGTTTTATCTCTCTCATTTTGTTCTTGGTTAAGATAGTCCGAAAACATGTTGATGACATCATCCACAACCCATTGGTTTGGTTGTAGTGTCTTAATATGTTTTCTAGTAGCCCATATGTCGCCGGTTGTGCTGAGCACAATCTTCTCGACAAGTTCTTTGGCCGAGCATGGGTCGCATATGTTTGTAACTATGCCTTTGTCAATCACATCTCCGTCACCATAGACACGAAATGAGCCAATATTCTATTCTTCCCCTCAAAGGGATTAGGTTTGGGGATATCTTTTTTCTCGGGACTCACAATCGACGTTGAGTCCGAGAGGATGACCGTGACTTTCTTTTTCGGCGGTGACCGGTCCAAATCTACCGGTACCTATAACAAAACAATATAATAACGGTCAATACTACGACGAGACTTGAGAAAAATAAACAAATATACTATCATTACCATAACCTCCCCCATAACCAAGTGCTATACATGTCCACACAACACCAAATCACCAACCATAACCAAGTGCTTTCAATGACCATAACCATAACCTGGCCAGGACACTGTTCACACAACCACAACCATAAACAAGTGCTTTCAATGCACTTGTTTATGACATTTCCGCACACCACCACCACCACAACAATATTGCTTTCGGGGGTTGTCACATACTCACATTACACGTACCAACAACAAAGTGGCCTTATGGATTTCAACATTGTTCAAGGGGTTCCATTGTTCCAACACATTACACTAATTACACAAAGGAATAAAAGAGGGGGTCCATAAAAGAGCAATTATTTTTAAAAGAAATGAAAAACAGAAAACCAGAGCCATCCTTTACAACCTCTCTACCATGTCATACCTCTTTCTTCTTCCCTCTCCCTTTTGCCTTTGATGGACCTGCTGCACCCATGGAGTCGAGCCTACTAATGATTGCAGCAAAACCTTGCCCCATTTCTGCCCCTATGTTGCGCACTTGGTCTTCCAATCGACCGACTCTACCCATCGCCAAATCGAACACCTGCCTACTAACCCCGGGTGCAACATCGTCCGTGCGCACACGCCCCCCAACCTTCTTCCAACCAACCCGCGAGTCAAGCATACCCCCCAACTGATTGATGTATTTCAATACTCTGCCTACTTCTTTGTCCCCCCATGCCTCAATTGGATACAAAGACCTATCGACAAAGTGTTTCTCATGATCGACACAATCAAAATGGAAGAGCTCAAGAAACAATAGGCAGCCGCTGCAAAATTTCCCACTTGTCTTTGCACCGTTTTCCCTTTGCTGAAATTCAGAAATGCCGGCCATCAGCGAATCAAAAACATACTCAGCCCAATTCTTCGAAGCACAGTCCGCGGGGTTTCTCGCACAAAGCAGCCACTTCTTGGGAATAGAAAAGCTAGCGGTTGGGGAAATGATGGTGCTCATGGTGAACAAAATAAACAGTCGCTTGAATTTGTCATCCACCAATTGCGTCTCCTTCAAGTACGCCTCGACCTTGGCGAGTTAGATCTTGTGGTCAGGCCCCGCCATCTCATTTGCAGTGGCCTCCAACTCCGTATAATCTTTCACTTGCCCCTCAAAGACAACCGGGGATCCGCCATTCTTCAAACCCATCACATTCTCCACATCATTGGCTGAGAGTGGAAGCTTGGTCCCATGCATAGTTATACTTTTATCTAAGGCGCTAGTGGCATCGACTATGAGCCTCAGAATGGAAAGGTGCATCTTAGTAATAGCCAACTTCAAGAGAGGGCCAAAACCGAGCTCCCTGCAAGCAGCTAACTTCTCTTCATTGAACTCTCCGATCAAACTCATGAACCGGTACGGAGATGTGTGAGTGTCTACCTTGTAGACCGCTGGCGCACTTCCCTCGGAATAAGAAGCTGACGAGTAACCCTCTTTATCAGGGTTGACGTAATTTGCCTTCTCTTCCAACGGAAGTTCCTTCCATTTCTGAGATAGGCTCAACTTGAAGTCGTGAACTTGGTTCTTCGGCACGTTCCCTGACTTTAGGTGTACGTTCCTGTATCATACACAAATAGGACATAAACACTGAGTAAACAAATATACTACCCCCCATTGGTAACCAAATTCAGAATTCGAAATTCAGGGGATTTCAGGAATTTCAGGCCGGGATTTCATACTTACACGTAGTTGAAGAAACTCAGTTGTTTCCCGGTGACTTTATTCCTCTTCTAGAAGACCACACGGTCGCCAGCCACTTGCCCTTTCGCATCATCAAAATGATCTTCTCCCTCTTCATGGTGATCTTCATTATCCTCCTCATCTTCGTCTCCTTCCTTTATTGGTTGACACACGTCGCCCCCTCGTTCCGACCCAGTCTTGGGAATCGGGCCCTCTTCCAGTGAAGATACAGGTCCACGCTGGGAATCGTTCATACGCGCAGCCTCAGACGACGATCCAGGAACGTCGATGACAGAGTTAGAGACAGAGGCAGAGGCATCTACACCATCAGTTGGCGATGGTCGAGCCCTCTTCGATGGATTGGAGGTGTCATCCGTTTCGGTAGAAGAGGCCGATTTATCAAGCCTCTGACTCCGCCGGCTAGGAAAGGCCAGGTTTCGGGCGCGGATCTTCGATCTAGCCATGACTAATGACTAATGTGGATTTAAAATTGGGGAATAAGGGTTTTTCGAGAGAGAGAGAAGGGCCTGAGAGAGAGGGTTTAGGGGTTGGTTTCTAGTAGTTTAGGGGAATTTCAATTTGGGAATTGGGAATTAGGGTTTTGGGTTGAGAGAAGGGGCAGAGAGGGAGAGAGAGAGGGAGCGGAACAGTGCTTTGAAATTGGGATTTGAATTGTGACCAACCAGGTAGAGAAGGTCATCACGTGGCTTGAAAACCTGAAGCAAAGGTCACTGTGGGGCGAGAAACCGGAAGCAACAGGTCATGTGGTTAACGCATGGATGCGTTAACGCACCGAAGGTGATCCCAACATAAAACAATAAATCAGGAATTTTGTGCATAAAAATAGAAGTAGTATAAAGATAGGTGCCAAACTATATACCAGATGTTGTCTTCATTTTCCAAAGCATATAGGATGCCTAGAGCAAATTAAAAAGGATTAAATTCAGTTTGCCTCCTCGTACTTTAGATCAATAATCAGTTTGGTCTCATATCTTTGTTTTTAATAAGTTCTACATCAGTTTAGTCCAATTTTTGAATTGCCCTTTTTACCATGAAGTCATGCGCTGAGTTGTCCGCGAGAGTTTGCGTAAAATGACCAAATTAGCCCTCTTTACAGTTTATACTCTCTCTCTCTCTCTCTCTCTCTCTCTCTCTCTCTCTCTCTCTCTCTCTCTCTCTCTACAGATCCGTCGCTAGTGCATCCTGACCATCTTCACCGACCACGACGGCGTCGCCTCCAAGTGGCTCACCGAGCTCCTCCGTTCCAAATCCACCAACACCAAGCCTCCTCTCCCCAACTCCATCTTCGTCGGCCTCGTCGCCGAGGAGCACATCTCCTTCTACGGCCCTCGCCCCTACGACTCCACTGACCATTGCCTCGGCCTCCTCACCCTCCGCGTCGGCTCTCACTACCTCATGCTCGAGCTCGTAGTGGCTCACCGAGCTCCTCCGCTCCAAATCCACCAACACCAAGCCTCCTCTCCCCAACTCCATCTTCGTCGGCCTCGTCGCCGAGGAGTACCTCCCCTTCTACGGCCCTCGCCCCTACGACTCCACTGACCACTGCCTTGACCTCCTCACCCTCCGCGTCAGCTCTCACTGCCTCATGCTCGAGCTCGTAGTGGTGCATGATGGAGCTCGGCGAGCTCGGCTCGCATCGACGTTTCCAAGCGACGGCGTGCAGAGGACGTCGGAGAATAATTAGATCAGGATTTGTTGAGGCGAGGATGAGGTCGCCATAGATGGTGCAGGCGCGGATGAGATCTCTGTGAGAGAGAGAGAGAGAGAGAGAGAGAGAGAGAGAGAGAGAGAGAGAGAGAGAGAGAGAGAGAGAGAGAGTATAAACTGTAAGGAGGGCTAATTTGGTCATTTTACGTAAACTCTCGCAGACAACTCAGCGCATGACGTCATGGTAAGAAGGACAATTCAAAAATTGGACTAAACTGATGTGAAATAGAACTTCAAGGACCAACGTTATTAAAAAAAAGATATGGGACCAAACTGATTATTGACCTAAAGTACGAGGGAGCAAACTGAATTTAATCCAATTAAAAAAAAGAAGTAAAATATCAGGCAACAAAGCTCAAAACAAAGCATATAAGATAGAATCTTATTCAAAAAATAAAATGCAATAGTCGTATACTTGAATCCAAACCAGTTACAGAATACAACAGCGGACAGTTCCTGATATTTTCTCTACTTGAGTTCAAAAGAGTTACAAAATGCAGTAGATTGTTTCTTATCAGAACCTGCAAAATGCAAGAAACTGTATTGTTAAAGAATTTGATGTAAGAACCTAATTGGACATATCATCTAATAATAAAGTTTACACAATATTTATGTGATATCTTGTAAATGAAACAAAGGACCATATATGCAGTAAATCGGTAACTATGATATTATGATTAATATTATAGATTATGAGCCTAACTAAAAATATTATACATGTCTTAAAATGTATGGAATCAAGTGACTTAACCACTAAGTAGTGACATATTCTCTTTGATGAGTGGATTTTGTCACCTAGCACCTATATAAGTCAAGGTCCCCTATTCTCCCAATACCTACATGTTCGTAAAGTAATCTCGCCCCATTGAGAGATAGAACAAACTATAGTTGGAGAGAGCAGAAGACTTTGTCTTTCCCAATCCTTGTAAGAAGACGATGGACGCCATAGGTATATACTCTTATTCATCAAACATATATATACTTTGTATCTCTATCACTATGCAGATTATAACGTGTTCATATATCATGTTGTTATGATCTTATATTTGACACAACTATAAGCAAAAGCAAGTAGTTACATAATAATAGTATATCGTACCTGCTTGATTACATCTATTTCATTTGACTGAATATATGAAGATGCAAATTTATTATTTTCATTTATATCTATTTATTTAACGTAACTACAGATGATGAAATTAATTAATAATAAACCATAACACATGAAAGTTAAATCAATCGAACACTGTATAAGAGTGAATCAGTAATGTATGATGATAGGGCAATACTAAGTCAGTTATATATCAAAATGAGTAGAGAAATAAGATATAATACAAACCTGAATAAGAAGAGAACAAAGAGACAGCCGAACAGTAAATAAAGGAACAACAGTGGAAGATTAGACCAAGAAATATGTATGTAAGATCTGCAAGCAGTAAAGAAAAAACAATAAAACTCAGAATTTATCATTTCTTTAACTCACTGTACCTAATGTTAAAACAACACAATCATATAGTGATTGCAAAATCTTTCTCCCACTATAAACATGTAGGGCATGTTTACTAACCTGGAATGGAATTGAGAGTGGTGTAATTGACTACGAAATGAGTGAATTCCGGCGTTTACTAACATGTCAAAGCATTAGAATACATGTGGGTCCCACTTTCTTATCAAGAATCAATTCTTGATGAAACCTCTTATTCGATACCCAAGGGAGGAGATGGGTATTAGAATCAAGATAATGGAATTAATTTTTTCTCCCTAAAATATCCTCACATAATTATAATATTTCTAAATTACCCAACCCTAAAAGTATATATATTATTCTAGGATATTCCATATGTGATGTCTTGGCCTTATGCCATTATGATATGTAGTTAGAATATGACTATGTATTCTTTATCATTACCATATTGGTACTTTCTAATTCCCTATATAAAAAGCTCCTATCAATGAATAAGATGATTCTCTATTCTCTTGCTATCTCTTTTGTCTCTACACTTTACATTTCATCACGTTATCATGCACTTTGTTCTAACCCTAGAACTAATAACCCACCATTTATTTTCTGAAACCCTAAAAAAGCGTTTTTCGACTCCTATGTCCGACCGCCGCCTGTTTTCCTGGCCACAGTCCAACATCACCGGTTGCCAATCCCTTGGCCGCCGCCCGCCGACGATTCTTGGTTTCCTACGACTATAATTTTTGACTTCTTCAAGCGTTTGAAGTTTCGAAATGTATGTTTTGAAACCCTAAAATTTTTCAAATTTAATAACTCGGGTAGGATAAAATTATTTCCTCCATTCTCCATCTCCATTCTATGCTTGGGATTTTGTGCGTGCAGGTACCAAAATCCCGAAATTTTATTCATGGGTCAAGAGTGTGTTTGATCGCTCTTGTTTCCTTGTCAGAGTTGTGTATGATCAACCCCGACCTTTCTCCGGATTGTGTTTAATCAATCCGAGGCCTTTTTCCGAATTATGTTTGATCAATTCGCGGCTTTTTCGGATTATGTGTGATGAATCAGAAGAACAAACCATTAAAAACATCGTTTGTAACCTCTATCGAGTCTCATAACAACTTGATTTTGTATGTAAGAGCAACGTAACATTCTGCTCCTTTGAGTTTTGACGTACTCGATGCTTAAAGCGGATTTTCGCTTGGTATCTGTTGAACCTTTTATTAGAAAGGATTAAACCACATGTTTTGACCCTCAGACTAACAAGCCTAGATGTCGAGATTTTACATCTCACGCGCTCAAAGTTTTGAAGCGCCACATCGACAAAAGCCTTCAATGACAATCTGTACAAAAAGTAATGACCACAAAGTACTGTGGAATGTACTCATGGAGCGTTTCTTGAAACGTTCATATAACTCTGCTTGTTGAGTTATTATTCAAGTACATTGCTTACCACCTTAATTGACAACATATTGTCGATGATCTTTTGCGGTATCATGATCCATAATCTTTAGCGGATTCGATCATCATCAAGTTCTCTAGGTCCTCCAAGTTAGTTTGGAATTACCAACGAGACTTGATTTTGATCATACATTTGCAAATAGGATTGTATATACGTTAATGCGATAAACGTATTTGGGATTTTCTCCTAATGTGGGGACAACAATACGGGTCACGACAATGGTAGAAAACCCCGTGCCGATGTCTAGAAAAGAGGGGAAGGTGTCGCCGGCCTTAATGATGACACTCCCTGTCTAGACACCAATCTGTCAAAATTACTCATGTCAGCTCATGACAATGCAATCATTGTAGATCTCCGAATCATTGGTTCAAGATTGTCAAGTTCATCCTCAAATCGTGAATGCATACAAAAAAGGTACAGAAAATCAATATGAGGACAATAACGTCATCCTCATTATCGCGAATTTCAAAGATTCGGATCCAGCTCTAGATGCCCTTGACTTTGACGTCATCGGCTAGACTCTGATTTTCTTTCCAAGCTATATGTAATAATATCGCGTCCTTTGTTTATTCAAGACCTCGATATGTACACACATTAGCAATAATGAATGCCTTAAGAATTTTTTCAAAGTGAAACTATTCTCCTCTTATGGTTTGTATTGATTTACAAACAAGATGTACATTTTTACATCGTTCTTAGAAGCATGGCATATTTACAATCTACATTGTTAGATTGTGCCATTTTGGTCTCTTCCAAGCAAAGATGACGCACGGCCTTGCATCCTCAAAGAGGATCGCCAACGTGTTTCCGGTTAATCTTCTATCCTATAGCGGATTTTTCATCATCAATTATTCAACTAGGCTCATCCAAGCTCAGTGTGATGTCTTAGAATTGTCCAAAATTAAGGAGATAGTGGTTTCAAGTATGTCTCGCACTACCAACCCTCCACGGACTCGTCTTCCTCACAGTCAATCTCAGATTCGGATGAAGATGAAGATTCGGACTAGATCCGAAAGGGAGAAGGAGGATCTTGCTCTTCAAATTCCAAAGGTCCAACCGTGCTACTTGATGCTTCTTTTTGTTTCTTCCTTTGTTCTTTGCAAGCACGGTCAATCTCCGGATTCAATGGAACAAGAGCTCCTTGTGAAGACGAACAAGTGCATCGAGGTTGCATGCACGTCTAGCACCTGAAAAACCATTTGGCCAGGATCAAGGTAGAATGCATGAGTATAAAATGAAATCAAAAGCAATAAACTAGATTAAGCTAAGAAAAACAAAACAAAGGAAAACAAAAGAAATTCAAAAATCAAGAGATAAATTTCGAAACAAATGAAATCATACATGACACCAATCTTTAAGATTACAAAGTCATACAAGCTTATTCTCGAGTTGCTACTAAAACACTTAAATAAATAATGATTCTAGATGGTAAGACACGGTGGACGTGCGGCTTGGATATAGATGTTTCGATCACAAGCTTGAAGCGTTGTTTCTAAAGGTCAATAGCTCAATCCAGAGATAGTGAACATGGTAGGACTCGTTTAGTGAGCAATGAGAACTCCATCACCGAGATGTATGTTTTCAAGGCTCTTGAGATTCAATTTTGGTCTCATGCACCAGAGTAATAGAAGGAGCGTACCAATGTACTCAGCAAGCAACAAACTTATAAACCAAACATGACTCCAAGTGTTAATAAAAGCCGCCCACAACCTCATGCAAACCCGAGAGTAAACAAGAAGGGTTAAGGCTAGAATTAACAAAAGGGATCCTACCTATTCCTGTGCATTACAACCTACAACATTATTCATACAAGTATTAAAGTAGAAAGACAAAAATAAAACACAATTACATCATATACAAATTCATGGTTTTATCTTTACGAATATAAACATATAGACATATATACAATGCAAATTTCGACAATTAAAAAGATCGAGGATCCCGAAGGATCCCCGGCAACGGCGCCATTTGATAAGACGTATTTGCACACGCATCAATTAACCCTGTCAACAAATCAATCGTAGTATAAAGTAAGCAGGGATCGTTCTAAACCGGAGATCCAACTACAGGGTAGATCCATCTAATCTAATAAAAATGTCAAAATAAGCATATAGGGTTTAAGGGTTTTATAATTTCGGAACAAACATTAATAATAAATCCTAAATTACTTCTATACATATATACATGTGATCAACCAACAATCATGCAAACACAACCAAACAACCATGCAAGAACAAAGAAGACAATCTCTAATCTCATTTAAGTCTACACCGTGAGCAAATACACAACCTAAATTTGATATGCACATAAGTTCCTACGTGGTTCCTATGACATAGACATACTTTGAATTAGACTACGGGTTTCATTCAACATCGTGACACAAACAAGCTCGGCTACATGCTCTACTTATAGGTCACACACATAAACTAATCATGCAATTACGTATCACATAAAGAATCGATGTGTTTAAGCACAAATCCAAATCAAACATAGGTAGAAAATCGGTGAAATAACAAAGACAATGCAACTTATCAACTACTTGTATCAAAGTCGAACTTTGGATGATTAACACATGCAACATCAACTACTTGTATCAATTACACATGATAATGGAAGAATACACCGAAAATCTTAAAATATAAAAACATAAAAACTCACGGCATAGAAAACCTAAAATCATTGATTAAAAATTGAAAACTTTAATTCAAAACATGGTTCAAAAGTACTTCTATCTCATAGACAAGAATCGAAACATACTTAAGCAAAAGCCTAAAATAAACATCAACAAGAACAAACACATAGCAATCCGAAAATAGAAGATGAAATACACTCTCAGAATATCCCTACTTGTTCTATTCTTCGAGTGAGCGGAATCCTAGGCTACTTGCTTTGGAGAATTGCTGAAGGTGGGATCGGATTGTGGTGTTTGGAGGTTGATGGAGTTTCGGCAAAGGCTTTGGTGTTATTTGCACGGGTTGATGATGATTATTGCTGTCATGCCATGCCCTATTTATGGAGTAACAAGTCTTGATCTCCAAGAATTCTTCTAGCACAAGGAATCCTATTGAATTGGCAAAACCAAGTCCAAGTTGGATTTAATTTCTTCTCTTGATCTTCAAGTAATCCTCATGCACTAAGGAATGACAAAACCATCTTGAACTTGGAAAACCTTCTCTCTTTATGCCGCACGGATTCTCTCTCCTTGGCTTCTTGGGAAATCTTCACGGCATCTCCATACATATCTCGGATTGTACTTCTCCTAGCTCAAGCAGGAACTCCTAGCTGCCGGCCCCCTTTCCCTCATGAGTCAGGAAAACATTTCCTAGTCAACACGGGTTTAGACTTTCCTGAAATAGAAATAAGAAAATTAGAAACTAGGAAAGAGGAAAGATGGAATCCTGATCAAGACAGGAATCCTGAGTAAACAAGGATTTCCAACACTTAGCACAATTTCAACACCAAATTCTTCAATTCCGAAATTACTACGTATTCTAACACCAAAACCTACATATTTCTAAATTAAGCAATTATTCTATACTAAACACAAATATAAAGCTAAAACAACTAAATAGGAGTTAACAAAGGGTAAATAAAGGGTATAAACATATTAAGAACGTCACACTTTGTGCTCCTATCAATAACCCCACACTTAACCTTTGCTAATCCCTTAGCAAACCACTAAAACAAAAACAACACAACTAATCGAAAATACTACAATGACTCAATCTAATGCCTTCAACGAAATTGTCTTAGAGACCTTCAAAATCATAGCATCAAAAATAGCATAAGAATCGAAATTGAAAGATGAATTCAATGGTTAATAAACATGAGATTTCGATGTAACAAGTAAGACATGGCAGAAACAAAGGTAAAATTAAGTTCGACATGTTCCAAACAAGTTCAAATTCAACTCACAAAGGATATGCACTCCGAATCTTTTCTCTCAAGAACATGGCATATGCTTAGAAGCTTTTCACACACAAGAGTTATAAAGAACATAGTGAATTTAAAAACCTCATGAAAGATATCAATCATATGCACAAATGAACCACAACCATACGCTTACTCATGAAAACAAACTCCACAGATCAAAGTTTACTTATCTTAAGAATCATGCGGATCTTTTAGAAAATAAGTTGGTTAGGCTCGGCATGGAAAAATTTTCAAAGTAAAGGAATCACAAAGGTCATCCTCAAGACTTAGCAGAGCAAGAACATCCACCTTTTGTCACCAAACACCATCAAGGGCCTAATATCATCATGTTGGACCTATCCTTCACTTTAAACATTGTGAAAACGAACAAAGGCTAAAAGTATAACATATTGAGCTTTCAACAAACAAATCACAACTCCAAATTCACAAAGACTACATCTAGGCCGAGACATCTTCAACAAAATCAATTCGAAAATTTGTTTTTTTTTTTTTTTTTGTTCTCTCGGATCATGCTTTTCTTTTCTATTTTTTTTTTACGAGAAAATTTTTTTTTCTTTTCTCATGTGTATCTCGGCAACAAAACTCCTTAGAACAACCCCACACTTGTATTGAATCATCACCTTAAATCACCACAAAAAGATAGCTCTGCCAAGCTCGAGACAAGGTAGAGGAATTCTATACTAGGCAAGGGATAATTTAGGTGAACAAGAAAGGCATAACGTAGGCTCTAGGGGGTTTAGACTAAGGGGTCCCAAACAGGGCTCAAAATAGGGATATATGGCTATTTAGATAAAGTGGTGATAGTCCTAAGAAAGATCCACAATCATATTCAAAATCAAAGTAAGTTATGATAAAAGTTTTGAAAGTTTCACAAGTAAGTTCTAGCAATCTCTAGTTCATTCAATATCTATGGCATATGAATCAATCAAGTAACGTATAATGAGGTCATATATATCAAAGAATAGATAGAGTAAACTCTCCAAAAGAATAGGCACATATATATGGCTCGAAAATCTCACAAAGGGAACATGAAATCAAACAAGTAAGGAACATGCTCATTCTGTACCTAAGTTTCAATGGTCCTCATCTACTACAAGTTCATACAATTTCAACATATCTATTAACCATCAAATAACATATAAGCTCAAATATTCGAAATCATGCTCATCTCAATAACTAATCATTCAAAGATCATATATTCATCCTAGACACGTTAGAAGGCACCTAAGACTCAACAAAATAAAAACAAAACACAAAATAAAGAAACAAAGTTGTAATCCGAATCTAAGGAAATAAAAACCTAAAAATGTCGAAAAGTTCAACTAAAATCGGAAAACACAAACGAAAAAAATTCAAAATTAATCCTAAAAATTAAAAACAACTCAAATCATATCAAAGCATAGCAAATCAACGAGTAATGACATCCACCCCACACTTAAAATCAACATTGTCCTCAATGTAAGAAAACTAAGAGCAATCCGAAAAGAAAAGAGGAGGGAGAAAGAAATTTGCAAACTCTCGTTGATGGCTCCTTCTATGGGTTGCCTTCCATGCAGCGCTTGACACGACCCGCCCCGAATTTCACCTTAAACCCGGAGTAAATCGTGCGGGGACCACCTCCAAGGAAAGATTTACCGCAAAATTCGGTACAACCTCCCTTGAAAATGGACAACCCTTCCAATAAAAACCTGCAAACACTTCTAAAGGTTCCAAATCCAACCTTAACTTCTGGAGCCTTCGTGCTCCTCAAAAACAATCATCACCAACAGGATAATAAACATTATCTAAGATAATATACATCATCCGTCAAATATTCTAAAATATAAACAAGCTTTTACCCACAACCAAAAATATATACATTAAACCCAAGTATTCAGAGCTACTAGACACTAGCTAAAGCAAGAAAAAAACAAGTAGGCTAAACAGGTAACCTACTGGTGAAAGATGGTGGAAATACGGGTGACTATACCTCGTCTCCTACTAGATCCAATCCGAACTCTGCAGACTGGGCATTTTAAAACAAAGGGCCCAGGGGAAGACATTTAATAATATTAGAGTGAGTGGACAAAAATAATTTAATAATAAACTATTTATGCATTCTCATTTTAATTTCATAGAAAAATATACTGCATGCGGCAGCTTAAAAGTGTTCAACTCATAAACTGGCAATTTTACGACTAGCACTGGCTAGTCACAAACTCAAATAAAATGGAGCCTCTCAGGCTATACCATATATATTCATATATTCGTATGTATCTACACTCGTCAGACTCCTTGTATGAATCCTAGAAACAATTCAGAAAAATAGAAATTCATACAAGGCTACAACGCTGGCGTCTAACGCTCACGTTGCGCCATAATGGTATTTTTCCTCATTATGACCGAAAAGGGACGGTGTACATATACATGTGGACTCCCTATATGAAAACCTAAATAAACTGAAAAAGAAAGAAGTTTTCATATAGGGCTATGACGCTTGTGTCTAACACGCACGACACGCCATAATGGTATTTTACCTCATTATGACGGACCAAACACGTATGGCTAGCTAGCATTTATATACATACTATTCTCATAAAATCCAAAACATATATATCCACCGAAAATCTCATTTTCGGGATCTCTCCAAAGGAGGAAAAATTATCAAATGGGCGAGAAATCAATAATCTCATCAAAATAAACAAATGATTAATAAAATCATTCATCGCATGCTTTTTATTTAAAACAAAGGTCCACTCACAAATTAGGCATAAGCCTGATGACGCTCCGAGGCTTCTTCTGCTCGGGCCTCCTCACGTCCTGTTCCAAATATATAATTAATTTACCAACTGAATTCCAGTATTTATAAAATAGGCAAAATTAATCGAGAGCCATAATTACGCTCATCATTGCCTAAGTTCGATATTCTTAAATCGGAACGATCCAAACTTTTATATCATAGTCGGCAGTCGTATAAACAACCTTTCCTAGAAATTGATTTAAATCCTACGGTCGGATTTTACATTATTTAACCGCTTAAATACCAAACTTCAGAAATTCACAAACCTATTCAAAACTCGTCCGAAAATTCTAAAACTCATTCCATTAAATTCCTCATAAAAATCTCCAACTAAACAATTTTTCCAGCGGCGGCTCCGCCGGCAGCGGCGGCCGGCGACCAGCTCCGGCGACGTCCAAATTCTACCAAATTTTAACAGCAGCTTCCTCTCATCATTCCAAACAACTTTCATAACTATCACTAAGTCCAATTTCAAGCCTAACTAGGTCAATCGAACGAAAACATCCTAAAAGCCCTAGAATTTCAACTTCGAATTTCTCCTTACCGAGCTCAAGAGGGATCGAGCCTTTTGGAGGGGTTGTTGCACGGTAGGAGAGCTTCAAAACCGTACCAAGCTTGCCCGGATTGGTGGCCGGAGGAGGGAGTTCCGGCGAGAAAACCGATACGGCAGTCGGAACTTCCGGGCGGCGTCTCTCCCTCACGGCGGCGCTAAAGAGGCTGCCACCGGTCTAGAACGGAAGCTGGGTTGATGGCCGACCTTTTGGGACCGGTGCGGCGGCGAACGGTGGCCGGACAGCGGAGAAGAAAATCCGGCAGGGGGGGAGAGTCGGGTGCGGGAGCGGGAGAGGAGAGAGAGAATCTGGAGGGAAGAGAGAGAAATATGTTGGGCTTGGCCCAACTGGTTCCAACCCAAAAATATACCCAATCCAAAAATTTAACACCCCCAAAAATAATACCCTAATAAAAATTACCTTTTACTAGCTAAATTTACCATTTTTACCGTCGTTACATTTTTCTCCTACGAATAACTCTCCGAAATAATCGTCCCTCAAAACCCCTCTAGGGACCAATTAAACTATATGTCAATGTCGGAGACGGTAAAATTCTTATTATAATCAAGGTAGTAAACAAGATAAAATCTTATGGGTCGGGATGTGACAGCGCTTAAGTGTTTATAGTCCTTTAGCCTAGACTATCATCTCCTCATGCTCATGCCGTAGCATCTAGGAGAGAGACGTCCTCCACCGTGTGGTTCACCATGTTCTCCATGTAAGACTTTAATCGATGACCATTAACCTGAAATTCAGCTCCTTTGACCATGCTTTTAATCATGACTGCACCAGAAGGAAAGACATTAGTGATAACAAAAGGTCCTATCCACCTAGAACGTAGCTTGCCTGGAAACAACCGAAGTCTAGAATTAAATAAGAGAACTTTCTGGCCAATAACAAAGTCTTTCTTTTGAATCATCTTGTCATGGAATGCCTTGGTTTTCTCTTCATAGATCACGGCAGAATCATAAGCCTCATTCCTGATTTCTTCAAGTTCACACAACTGCAACTTTCTGTGTAGTCCGGCCTCATCAATATCCATATTAAAAGTCTGAACCGCCCACCAAGCTCGATGTTCCAACTCCACAGGCAAGTGACAAGCTTTGCCGTACACCATACGAAACGGTGACATCCCCAAGGGATTTTTGAATGCAGTCCGATATGCCCATAGTGCATCAACAAGTCGTTGGCTCCAATCCTTGCGTGACGGCTTCACACTCTTCTCCAGTATCCGCTTGATCTCTCGGTTACTAAGCTCCACTTGCCCACTTGTTTGGGGGTGATAAGGTGTAGCAACCTTATGCTTGATTCCATACTTCTTCATTAGAGCTTCAATTGTCCGATTGCAAAAGTGGGAACCTCCATCACTTATTACAAATTTCGGCATTCCAAACTTGGAGAAAATATTAGAGCGTAGGAAATCTGCAACAACTCGAGAATCATTAATCCGGGTGGCTTTTGCTTCCACCCATTTAGAAACATAATCCACACATACGAGAATGTACAAATAGCCCTGAGAATTCGGAAAAGGCCCCATGAAATCAATACCCCAACAATCAAATATTTCAACATGTATAATAGGTTGCATAGGCATTTCATCCCTAGGTCCTAAATTCCCTGTCCTTTGACATCTATCACATGAAGTACAATACTTATAGGCATCTCGAAAAATAGTAGGCCAAAAGAATCCACATTCTAAAACTTTCAAAGCAGTCCTACGAGAACCAAAGTGACCTCCACAAACTTGATCATGGAAAAAACTAAGAATAGACCTATGCTCATTCTTCGGGACACACCTCCTAATAATTTGATCAACACAATGCTTCCATAAATAAGGTTCATCCCATACATAATGTCTAGCTAATGCCTTAAGTCTATTTCTAGCATGGTAGGACATAAAATTCGGAAATTGCTTTGTCACAAGATAATTCACAATGTCTGCATACCAAGGCTCACTTACCTCACTTACCTTGCTGACCTTGAAAAGTTGCTCGTCCGGGAAGCACTCTTGGATGGCCACAGGATCCGAGTCACGTACCAATCGGCTAAGGTGGTCGGCAACAACGTTGTCCGACCCCTTCTTGTCTTTGATTTCCAAATCGAACTCTTGGAGAAGCAATATCCACATTATCAATCTCGGCTTGGCATCCTTCTTCGTCAACAAATACTTCAAAGCCGCATGGTCAGTGTAAACAATAACTTTAGATTGAAGTAAGTAAGAACGAAACTTATCCAAAGCAAAGATCACGGCAAGAAGTTCTTTCTCGGTGGTGGTGTAGTTGTGTTACGCATCATTGAGCGTCCGAGAGGCATAATATATGGCATACGGCTGCTTTTCTTTTCTTTGTCCGAGCACAGCTCCCACGGCATAGTCTGAGGCGTCACACATCAACTCGAAGGGCAAGGACCAATCCGGTGGCGCCATGATCGGCGCCGATGTCAACATGGTTTTCAACCGCTCAAAAGCCTCCTTGCACTCGGCGTCAAAGTGGAAGGGCACATCCTTTTGCAACAAAGAACTCAAGGGCCGAGCTACCTTGGAGAAATCTTTGATAAATCGACGATAAAAACCTGCATGTCCAAGAAAGCTTCGAACATCCCTCACACTTGTGGGGATGGGTAAGTGACGCACAAGATCTATCTTAGATTTATCAACTTCAATACCCCTAGAACTAACAATGTGGCCGAGCACTATACCCTGATTAACCATAAAGTGACATTTTTCCCAATTAAGCACAAGATTAGTTTCCTCACATCTCCTAAGCACAAGTTCTACATTTTCTAGACATGCATCGAAAGTTCCACCATAAACAGAAAAATCATCCATAAAGACTTCAATCTTAGAACCTATGAACTCAGAAAATATGTGGTACATGCATCTTTCAAACGTACCTGGAGCATTGCACAAACCAAAAGGCATGCGGCGGTAGGCAAAAGTGCCAAAAGGACATGTAAACGTTGTCTTCTCTTGATCCTCTTCCGCAACACTTATTTGATTGTAACCACTATAACCGTCAAGAAAACAATAGAAGGAATGACCGGATAACCTCTCAAGCATTTGATCAATGAATGGCAGCGACATGTGATCCTTCCTTGTTGTTGCATTGAGCCTCCTATAATCGATACACACTCGGTGGCCGGTTACGGTCCATTGCGGCACAAGCTCGTTCTCATCATTCCTCACCACCGTGATTCCGCTCTTCTTTGGCACAACTTGAACCGGTGAAATCCACCTTGAATCCGAAATTGGGTAGATGACTCCACAATCGAGCAACTTTGTCACCTCATCCTTCACAACTTGCATCATAGGTGGATGAAGACGTCGTTGACCCTCCTTGGTCGGTTTTGCTCCATCTTCAAGCAAAATTCGATGAACACACATTGTAGGACTAATTCCCTTGATGTCGGCTAAGGTCCAACCTATGGCCGTCTTGTGTCTCTTCAAAACTTCGATCAATCTCTCCTCTTGCTCCTTCTCTAGTGATGATGAAATGATAACCAGCAATGTTTCATTCTCTCCCAAATACGCATACTTCAAATGTTCCGGAAGAACCTTGAGATCTAATTTTGGAGCTTGGACAATGGAAGGAAGAAACTTGTTAGATGGAAAGAGAATTGGACTAGGGGAGGAGTAGCATACCTCGGCAGCCACCTCAAGTGACTGCACGGTTTCAAACAAGGGCAGAGGCACGGCCTCGGCAGAAACTGCAATTTTGTTCCCCATGGCATCAAATCCGATTCCTTTTGCCAAGGTGAGTGCCAAGGTGTCTTGAGCTATTGTCTCCACATATTCATCTGCAAGATCATCCACAACATCAATAGAAAAGGAATCTCGAAAAAGTTCAGGAAGTGGATACCTCATCGCATCAAAAATATTGTAACTAATGATGTCTCCATCTATTTCGAAAGTTAGTTCCCCTGAGTAGACATCAATTTTGGTCCTTGCGGTTCTCATGAATGGTCTTCCCAATAGAATGGGAATTTCTTTGTCATCTGCATCCACCGGTTCCATGTCAATGACATAGAAATCTGCAGGAAATGTTAAACTTGCAACCTGCACTAAAACATCCTCAACATAACCCAGAGGGATCTTGTTGGAGCGGTCAGCTAATCTAATGATAATGTTATCCTTTTTCAACTCACCTAGACCTAAGTCTGCATAAAGATAAGAGGGCATAACATTAATGGAAGCACCTAGATCTAACATGATCTTATCAAAACTATGAGTACCAATGGTGCATGGAATCGAAAAACTCCCTGGATCCTTGAGCTTAGGTGGTAGTTTCCTTTGAAAAACCGCAGAGACGGTTTCATTCATTACCACTACATCCTTCTCTCGTGGTAGCCTCTTGTTGGTGCACAACTCTTTCAAGAATTTCGCATACTTTGGATTTTGTTGAATGTACTCAAGCAATGGCATGTTTACTTCCACCTTCTTGAATAACTCAATCATTGCATGATCAGCTTCATCGTGCTTTGATTTAGCAAACCTGTTGGGGAAAGGGGCACGAGCATGGACATTAGTAGAAACTAAACCATTAGAGCTAGAAGACTTACCTTTCTCAAGCACGGCTTGAGTGGATTTCGGATCAGCAGGGACTGCAAGAGGCCGAGCCTCTTGCACCTTCTTCTTCTTGGCAGGAACTGCCGCACGGTCACTCTCTCTCTCTCGGATTGAGGCACGGCCTCTTTGTCCGGCTGCTTCTCGGCATAAACTTCTTCAATATCTTCGTTATCTTGCAGCAATATGCTCTCGGCCTCACCTTCCTTAGAAGGCTCCGACTTTTTCAACAAAGGCTCCTCAAAAACTCGACCACTTCTAGTTGCAACGATCTTGAATTGTCCGGCATTCGGGTTTGGCAAGGTTTGGCCCGGCAACTTACCACTTTCATGGATTTTACCCATGAAATCGATAACCTGTCCCATCTGCTTCTTGAGCTCCGTGATCTCTTTAGAATTAGCCTGTTGACCTGTCACTAAAGCTTGAGTTTTAGATGTTAAGTTCTGTTGCCCTTGAGCAAGGGACTTCAAGAGTTCATCATAATTAGGAGTAGAAGAACTAGCATTGTTATTTGAACCTTGAACATTGGCATTATTAGGCACAAAATTAGAAGAGTTAGGAGCAAAACCTTGAGGTACGTGAGGCCTCACAAACAAACCTAAAGGACGAGGTCCTTGACCTTGAGTATTGGCCGGTTGAGCATTGTTGTTACTCCACCGAAAATTTGGATGATCTCTAGTTCCAGGATTGTAAGTGTTCGAATATGGATCATAACGTTGCCTCTGTTGTCCCATAAAGTTCAACTCCGCCTCACTCATAGCACCATTCGGACATAAATCTATAGAGTGATCCGAAAGTGAGCAAATTCCACAAGCTTGGTTGCCAATATTCGAACCATTGAAAGCCTTGACTAAGACATCAAGCTTCCTATCCAACGTGATCATTTGATTCCAAGCTTCAATGTCATAGACACCACCACGGCCTCCTGCCGACTTCCTTGAGTTCTTGGTGCTGAATTGACGATTGTTATCCGCCAAGTCCTCAATCAAGTTATATGCTTGCTGTCCGGTCTTGTTCATAAACGTGCATCCACATGCAGAGTCCACCATACCCTTGTTGGTGTTGTCAAGTCCCTCATAAAAAGCTTGAACTAACTCATCCAAAGGAATTCCATGATGAGGGCACTTCCTCTGAAGTTCCTGAAACTCTTCCCATGCCTCATAGAGAGTGTCACCATCCTTTTGAGTGAAGTTCTGAATCTTCCTCCTTAGCTTCTTCGTGAGTTGCGCAGGGAAGAATTGTTTTGAGGTCATCTCATTCCAATTGGTGATGATTCCTGCAAGCAAAAAATACAACCAACGCTTAGCATCATCTTTAAGAGTAAAAGGGAATAAAAGCAACTTTAGGCCTTCTGGAGTAAGATGATTGATTGATTGCAATCTGCAGAAATCGAGAAACTCTCTAAGGTGAACATTAGGGTTTCCAATGGAGAACCCGAGTACTTAGGCTGACACGACCCGCCCCGAATTTCACCCTAAACCCGGAGTAAATCGTGCGGGGACCACCTCCAAGGAAAGATTTACCGTAAAATTCGGTACAACCTCCCTTGAAAATGGACAACCCTTCTAATAAAAACCTGCAAACACTTCTAAAGGTTCCAAATCCAACCTTAACTTCTGGAGCCTTCGTGCTCCTCAAAAACAATCATCACCAACAGGATAATAAACATTATCTAAGATAATATACATCATCCGTCAAATATTCTAAAATATAAACAAAAATATATACATTAAACCCAAGTATTCAGAGCTACTAGACACTAGCGGAAGCAAGAAAAAGACAAGTAGGCTAAACAGGTAACCTACTGGTGAAAGGTGGTGGAAATACGGGTGACTATGCCTCGTCTCCTACTAGATCCAATCCGAACTCTGCAGACTGGGCATTTTAAAATAAAGGGCCCAGGGGAAGACATTTAATAATATTAGAGTGAGTGGACAAAAATAAACTATTTATGCATTCCCAATTTAATTTCATAGAAAAATATACTGCATGCGGTAGCTTAAAAGTGTTCAACTCATAAACTGGCAATTTCACGACTAGCACTGGCTAGTCTCAAACTCAAATAAAATGGAGCCTCTCAGGCTAAACCATATATATTCATATATTCGTATGTATCTACACTCGTCAGACTCCTTGTATGAATCCTATAAACAATTCAGAAAAATAGAAATTCATACAAGGCTACAACGCTGGCGTCTAACGCTCACGTTGCGCCATAATGGTATTTTTCCTCATTATGACCGAAAAGGGACGGTGTACATATACATGTGGACTCCCTATATGAAAACCTAAATAAACTGAAAAAGAAAGAAGTTTTCATATAGAGCTATGACGCTTGTGTCTAACACACACGACACGCCATAATGGTATTTTACCTCATTATGACGGACCAAGCACGTATGGCTAGCTAGCATTTACATACATACTATTCTCATAAAATCCAAAACATATATATCCACCGAAAATCTCATTTTCGGGATCTCTCCAAAGGAGGAAAAATTATCAAATAGGCGAGAAATCAATAATCTCATCAAAATAAACAAATGATTAAAAAAATCATTCATCGCATGCTTTTTATTTAAAACAAAGGTCCACTCACAAATTAGGCCTAAGCCTGATGACGCTCCGAGGCTTCTTCTGCTTGGGCCTCTTCACGTCCTGTTCCAAATATATAATTAATTTACCAACTGAATTCCAGTATTTATAAAATAGGCAAAATTAATCGAGAGCCATAATTACGCTCATCATTGCCTAAGTTCGATATTCTTAAATCGGAACGATCCAAACTTTTATATCATAGTCGGCAGTCGTATAAACAACCTTTCCCAGAAATTGATTTAAATCCTACGGTCGGATTTTACATTATTTAACCGCTTAAATACCAAACTTCTGAAATTCACAAACCTATTCAAAACTCGTCCGAAAATTCTAAAACTCATTCCATTAAATTCCTCATAAAAATCTCCACCTAAACAATTTTTCCAGCGGCGGCAACGCCGGCAGCGGCGGCCGGCGACCAGCTCCGCCGACGTCCAAATTCTACCAAATTTTAACAGCAGCTTCCTCTCATCATTCCAAACAACTTTCATAACTATCACTAAGTCCAATTTCAAGCCTAACTAGGTCAATCGAACGAAAACATCCTAAAAGCCCTAGAATTTCAACTTCGAATTTCTCCTTACCGAGCTCAAGAGGGATCGAGCCTTTTGGAGGGGTTGTTGCACGGGAGGAGAGCTTCAAAACCGTACCAAGCTTGGCCGGAGGAAGGAGTTCCGGCGAGAAAACCAATACGGCAGTCGGAACTTCCGGGCGGCGTCTCTCCCTCACGGCGGCGCTAGAGAGGCTGCCACCGGTCTAGAACGGTAGCTGGGTTGGAGACCAATCGATTGGGACCGGTGCGGCGGCGAACGGTGGCCGGACGGCGGAGAAGAAAATCCGGCAGGGGGGAGAGTCGGGTGCGGTAGCGGGAGAGGAGAGAGAGAATCGGGAGGGAAGAGAGAGAAATATGTTGGGCTTGGCCCAACTGGTTCCAACCCAAAAATATACCCAATCCAAAAATTTAACACCCCAAAAAATAATACCCTAATAAAATTACCTTTTACTAGCTAAATTTACCATTTTTACCGTCGTTACATTTTTCTCCTACGAATAACTCTCCGAAATAATCGTCCCTCAAAACCCCTCTAAGGACCAATTAAACTATATGTCAATGTCGGAGACGGTAAAATTCTTATTATAATCAAGCTAGTAAATAAGATAAAATCTTACGGGTCGGGATGTGACATAGGCAATTGCCCAAGTAACTGAACCGGTATGGAGAAGTTGGCTTCATTAGGCACGGTGAAAGCAATGCATGAAGGTGATTCCGGGGCTGTGGGGATGAAAGCAGATTTGAGTGGTGAGTCGGCCATGTCGATGTCAGACTCGTCTTCCTCACAGTCAATCTCGGATTCGGATGAAGATGAAGATTCGGACTGAATCCGAAAGGGAGAAGGAGGATCTTGCTCTTCAAATTCCAAAGGTCCAACCGTGCTACTTGATGCTTCTTTTTGTTTCTTCCTTTGTTCTTTGCAAGCACGGTCAATCTCCGGATTCAATGGAACAAGAGCTCCTTGTGAAGACGAACGAGTGCCTCGAGGTTGCATGCACGTCTAGCACCTGAAAAACCATTTGGCCAAGATCAAGTTAGAATGCATGAGTATAAAATGAAATCAAAAGCAATAAACTAGATTAAGCTAAGAAAAACAAAACAAAGGAAAACAAAAGAAATTCAAAAATCAAGAGATAAATTTCGAAACAAATGAAATCATACATGGCACCAATCTTTAAGATTACAAAGTCATACAAGCTTATTCTCGAGTTGCTACTAAAACACTTAAATAAATAATGATTCTAGATGGTAAGACACGGTGGACGTGCGGCTTGGATATAGATGTTTCGATCACAAGATTGAAGCGTTGTTTCTAAAGGTCAATAGCTCAATCCAGAGATAGTGAACATGGTAGGACTCGTTTAGTGAGCAATGAGAACTCCATCACCGAGATGTATGTTTTCAAGGCTCTTGAGATCCAATTTGGTCCCATGCACCAGAGTAATAGAAGGAGCGTACCAATGTACTCAGCTAGCAACAAACTTATGAACCAAACATGACTCCAAATGTTAATAAAAGCCGCCCACAACCTCATGCAAACCCGAGAGTAAACAAGAAGGGTTAAGGCTAGAATTAACAAAAGGGATCCTACCTATTCCTGTGCATTACAACCTACAACATTATTCATACAAGTATTAAAGTAGAAAGACAAAAATAAAACACAATTACATCATATACAAATTCATGGTTTTATCTTTACGAATATAAACATATAGACATATATACAATGCAAATTTCGACAATTAAAAAGATCGAGGATCCCGAAGGATCCCCGGCAACGGCGCCATTTGATAAGACGTATTTGCACACGCATCAATTAACCCTGTCAACAAATCAATCGTAGTATAAAGTAAGCAGGGATCGTTCTAAACCGGAGATCCAACTACAGGGTAGATCCATCTAATCTAATAAAAATGTCAAAATAAGCATATAGGGTTTAAGGGTTTTATAATTTCGGAACAAACATTAATAATAAATCCTAAATTACTTCTATACATATATACATGTGATCAACCAACAATCATGCAAACACAACCAAACAACCATGCAAGAACAAAGAAGACAATCTCTAATCTCATTTAAGTCTACACCGTGAGCAAATACACAACCTAAATTTGATATGCACATAAGTTCCTACGTGGTTCCTATGACATAGACATACTTTGAATTAGACTACGGGTTTCATTCAACATCGTGACACAAACAAGCTCGGCTACATGCTCTACTTATAGGTCACACACATAAACTAATCATGCAATTACGTATCACATAAAGAATCGATGTGTTTAAGCACAAATCCAAATCAAACATAGGTAGAAAATCGGTGAAATAACAAAGACAATGCAACTTATCAACTACTTGTATCAAAGTCGAACTTTGGATGATTAACACATGCAACATTAACTACTTGTATCAATTACACATGATAATGGAAGAATACACCGAAAATCTTAAAATATAAAAACATAAAAACTCACGGCATAGAAAACCTAAAATCATTGATTAAAAATTGAAAACTTTAATTCAAAACATGGTTCAAAAGTACTTCTATCTCATAGACAAGAATCGAAACATACTTAAGCAAAAGCCTAAAATAAACATCAACAAGAACAAACACATAGCAATCCGAAAATAGAAGATGAAATACACTCTCAGAATATCCCTACTTGTTCTATTCTTCGAGTGAGCGAAATCCTAGGCTACTTGCTTTGGAGAATTGCTGAAGGTGGGATCGGATTGTGGTGTTTGGAGGTTGATGGAGTTTCGGCAAAGGCTTTGGTGTTATTTGCACGGGTTGATGATGATTATTGCTGTCATGCCATGCCCTATTTATGGAGTAACAAGTCTTGATCTCCAAGAATTCTTCTAGCACAAGGAATCCTATTGAATTGGCAAAACCAAGTCCAAGTTGGATTTAATTTCGTCTCTTGATCTTCAAGTAATCCTCATATTCATTGTTTGTAGGGTGTTTTAGTAATCAAACTAGTTTTAATTCTGATTTCATATGGTAAGTAAACAACATCAATCGTAATTAGTTTCATTCTTGTTTTGATTCCTTATAGTAAATAAACAGTAGAATGATATGAAATATTCACATACCGATTCTTGTTGATACCGATTGTTGTTGATACCGATTCATGATAATTTTCATTTCAAGTTAGTAAACGTGCTCGTAAAGAGGTAACTCTTGTATTTGACATTTAGGTTGATTACTCCATTTAGGTTGACATTTTAATTTATTTGCAAAGATGATCCACTAAGATCAATTACAGTTTTGCTGCCTCAATGGGATCAGAACGCATTTTCCTAGTGACAAATAAAGTCAGGCAGTCAGCTACCGTCATTTCTACTATCCGAAAATTGCAGGTACATTGTGAAATTTTTTGAAATTTACCTTTGCAATTGTGAAATGTTTTGAAGGATCAGATTTCATATTCTGTTTTTTTTTTCTCTATGACCTCATCACCTACAAACAAAATTTAAAGAATAGTGGACTTGAATGTTAAGCCAACAGAACAGAGATAAAGAAAAGAAAACCATCTGAGGTTATTATCGATTAGAAGAATCTTAAAAGAAAAAAAAGAAGCAGCAAATAATAAGAAACAAAATACCTAGGTTCGTATCCGTCCGCTGTCTCTGAAATATTCAGCCGTCTCCAAGTTGCACAATACATCCTCCTCAATCTGAGAAAGAACCCAACAAACTTAGATTGCTTTCATACTCTGCATGCATCTGAAGAACGAAGATAAAGAAAAAGAAAAAAGAAAAGAAGAAAACCAAGATCAAATGAACAAAATTTACCTGAGAAGAAGTCGATTTGAAGATTGGGTTGTAAAATTAAAGGCTACAATCAAGTGATGGAAGCCACTTGCAACTCCATCAAGATATTCGATCCAGTTTCGAAAGAGATCAGGAAGTTCAATAAAGATCGAGAAGCTGGAAGAAGGTATTCATACCAGAAAATAAATACCTAATCAAACAGAAGTGCAGACAATCACCTCAATTTCAACAAAGAATACAATACCCAGAGCAGCATACTGGCGAACAGACGAAGAGAAAGACCATAGGCAGAAAAAAAAATAGAGAAAGAGGACAGCATAATCACTTTCAAGAGATTCGGTGAAGTTTCGAGAGAGATCGAAAGAGAGGAAGAAATAAAAAGCGGCGAGCCCAACCCCAAAACTGTTCCTTAGGAACAGTAACCCATCCATGACGTCAGCTCAAAAAATAGTATATACTAGAAACTAGAAATATGCCCGCGCTTTGCTGCGGGTTTGAATTTTGCAAAGTTTGTATCATATGATTTTATGACTTCTGTGATAAACCCTAACCATTCAAATCTACAGAGCACAAAAAGTGGAATTAACATAATTCTAACAATACAAATAACTTTCCAAAGTTTATAAAGATGCGAAGATATTACCGGAGTACAAATCTGTGTAACAAAAAACAACTAAGTTAATGCAGAAGACCAAAGTGAGGAACAGTAGCAAACAGGTGAGTTGGAGAACCTTCTGCATTAAATCTGCATATGACAGACAGAGGAGGATGAAACAAAACTCATAAGTCGGTATATGTTTGAACTGATTCCAATCTGATCCCTAAACGATCTCAATAATTCAGTTGTACTTTTTTACGAAATAATTATAAACATGATTTTCGATGATCAGAATAAGAAAAATACAAATATCAAGAATAGCTTGCTAGTATCTTTTTCGGTCAGCATTTTTATTGGACCTATATATATTCTACTATGAGTTCACATAAGAAAGCAAAATAATAAATGAGTTTTGTTAAGCTTTTTTGATAATATATAATGTTTGTACCTTATGAAAGAATTTGAATCTATCAATGCTAATTATCATGTATATGTTTATGCATCCATCTGTATGTTGGGCGGTATAGTAAAAAACAACTTCTTTTTAACTTTGCAAATAGTATACCTTAGCTCATATTTCTAAATAATATATGAAACAAAGAGCTCACACTTTACATTCCCACACCGAAGGGACGTAAATTGTAGTATGTGGAATGGATATACCTGTGATGTAGAGCACTTCTAAACACTTCTTTCCCACCAATTTGGCTAGTTCAAGCAACAATAGTATGTACCTGAAGCATAGCATATAGAAAACACACATAAGCATAAGAATAGTTAACTATAAGTGCACTTTAACAGTTGAGAAAAATTAACTATATCATTTTAATGAATCTAATACTTAAAATGTAACATTTTAACTAAATCTTTACGAATTCGTAGAGAAACAATACTAATACGTAATAACAAAAGAGAGCAGCAATACTTCGTACGTAAACCCTAAGGCTGTAAATATTAGTAAATGGAGCAGCAACTACTGTCTGAAATAAAAGAATCAATGTATAAGAATGACATCTAAACAGAAAGAAGTCAAAGAACACCTCAATAATCAAAGAGGAAATTTAAACAAATTAAATACACTAAATCTAACCTGCAATTTTAGCACCAAATCCTTATACTTTGAATCCTCAACATGTTCTTTCTCTTCAGCCTTTGTAGACTCTGAAAAGGTACAATAAAGAAAATTAGCATGTTGTTTTCGAAATAAATCAGAGATATAAAATATAAACTAAGAACCATAAGCTGAAACTATATATGTGAGCAAAGGACCAAATCCATCAGCTAAATCAACAAAAGATATTTCATTATCCATAAGCTATTTTACATTTGTTTCTCAGATTTGTCTTCAACTGAATCCGTCATGTCAGATTCACGACCATAAATGATGTTAGGTTCCCGGTTTGCATCATCAATTGGTTTCATCATCAAGATAATATCAAGCAAACAATAGAATAGAAACTGTATGATTAGAAAAGTAAAATCCTTACTCACTAAAATTAAAATCCATGAAGCTTGTTTCAGTAGAGGCCAAATTAGTTATTATGCAAGTTGATCAGTAAATGAAGAATCAAAATTCACAACATTTTCAGCTAATCGTTGTGACTCAAAGACTTATACTTTGTTGATCGAACTTTGTCAGCTAAAGGCTTATACAAAACTTTTGATATTAGATTACACTACCATGAGGTATAATTACTGCTTCCATGTAAAGACCATGATATAAACAAACTAAAATCTCAGTTCGAAACCAATTGTTTTCAATCCAGACCTAAATCATATAACTTGTAGAAAAATTCACCATCTCTAACCATAGAAACATATGAATATGCATTAATACTTACATTGACCAAGATATTGATTATTACAAAGAGTTTTCTCTGCTCCAAAGTTGCTCCAATTAGGTGCACACAGGTGCTGCAATCAAAACCAAGAGAAACTAAAGATTAACACTTTCAAAATCAGATTAACCAAACACCAAGATCGAATTCAACCCTCTGACCGATGCTTCTCATGCTCACATCAAATTGAAAGACACAGAGAGAGTTGGGTTCAATCACACTCTGCACCTTAAAATATCATACTAAATTACTCATTTTTGCTCCAACTAAACCAACCTAGATGACACTAACCAAACCTAGAAGCTATCAAAACAAACATTGATCGCTGAAGTTGGATTAGAGCTAAAGAATCAAACTTTCATGTCATTAACATGTAAACCAGTAAGTACCTAAAATGGGTTTGATCTGGTCAAATGGCCTCTCCTTCAGCTCTATGGAATTCTTTCTCTTCTTCTTGTTCTTCTTTGCTCTACTATTGGAATCCAACCCATAGTCGGAGGAGACAGCCAACAAAAGACACAAAGACAACAAAAGGATAAGAGAGAGAGATAGAGAGAGAGAGAGAGAAAAAAAAAAAGAGAAGGTCTCAAGATCTCTCTCGATTCTTCATGAGGGAAAAAGAGCAGAAGGAAAAGAATAAGAACGCTTTGGAAGGTTCAAGAGACGACAAGAGAAAAGGTCAGAAACGCAGGTCCGAGGCCCAACACTGCTCACGGGAACAGTAAAAACACTGTACATGTGAACATGAACCGACCCGACGCAAAATAGTATATTGTATAATTAAAATATCCACATGATGAACATATCAGTTTCAATTTGCAATAAAGAATCATAATCAAAACTTTTAGAGTACAACACATAAATGTTGTCACTTAGAAACTTTAATTTGGGCAATGCAAACCCAAATCATACTCCAAAAATTCCTTCAAACCGCAATGATGATTATAGTAAGAGAATCATACAACTCCCATACGCATCATTAAGGAATATAAATGAGTTGGTACATAATAATTAGGACCCCCCTTACAAATGGAAAATTCACTTAATCGCATGTGACAGCCGGATTATGTGGTCTAAATAGATACAACAAACCTAAGCATTACCTTGTTCTTCCTGCCGTACCTATTTTGTTTCGAGAAAATTACATAGTAGCACATGACTAAATTTAAAAACACAAAAAACCCACTTCTTATATTTCTTGTACAGATTAGGACAAGAGTCCAAGCCTAAAATGAAGTTGTAATAGGCCTGACCCGAGTTTTTATGGTAAAAGACCAAAATGCTCAAATTTTTCAAAACAATTACGCTTCATGCCATTCTCTTCTTCATAAAATCTCCCATCTGGTTCTTTGCCTCTGCAAATTTTATCTTCTCTCTCTCTCTCTCTCTCTCTCTCTACGACGATGACGACAACAGTGAATCAATGACGAGATTGACGACATCGATGAATTGATGACGATGACGTCAGTGAATCGACGACGAAAGCGGAGGTGATTCGACGACAACAGTTGTGATAGGACAACGGCGGCGGCGCCTCGAAGAGGACGACGACGGTTGAGGAAATTTGGACGCCAATTGGATGCTTTTCTGGGCAAAGGTTTCAATCAATTTGGATCAGAATGGCGTTGGAGGTATTAGCTTCGTATTTGGAAGTGAAGAAAAGCGGAGGCATGAGCTTGGTGGGATTTGGAGTGGGTTTGTGAGATCAAATGAGTTCGATTTGGTGGGTTTCAAGGGTAGATTTTGTTATATGTGGTCAGATTTGGAAATTACTTGTTATCTTTAATTAGAATTTGATTTGGGATTTGATTTGCTTGTTATTTGGAATTTGTGTGATCTAGGAACGAAGTTGGGGGGAGTGGTGTGAGCAATGTTACTGGTGGTAATGGTGGTTTTAGGATTAGGATTGTGGCCGGATTAGTGTTATTATGCCTGAGAATCGACAGTAGCAGCACGCTAACATCGACAATAGCAGCGCGTTAACATCATAGAGTCGGCAGTAGCAGTGTGCTAGCATAAGAGTTGGCACTAGCAGCGCGCTAGCAATCAGAGAATAGCCAGAAAAATACTGCAATAGCACAGGTAGTAGCACATTTTGATCGGCAGTAGCACCTATTGATCGACAGTAGCACATTCTGTCGACAGTAGCAGCATAATATGTAGTGAAGGGTATTCTAGTAAAATTATAGTGACAGATGGCACGTGCACATTAAATTGTCCTAATTTGTTAATTTTTGTCCTTAACTGTATAAGATAATGTGTAAATGATGTATTTGTAAAATGAAATTTGATTAGTAATACGTAGTTTACTATTTTGTTTCTTCTATAAATAAATCAAATAATAAAAAAAGGACTTTTCTTTCTGGGTCAATCTCAAATGTCGAAGCTTTTAAGTTTTAACGCAGCCGACCTGGGAAAGTAGATAACAAAAACGACACCGTATCGGTGGCAACGGGTTCTTCAAAGACGCGTTGTACGCCGGTTGGTCTAGAAACGCAGAAAGTCAATGGAAACGAAGCAGTGAGAAAAGGACCGGGTGACTCTTCGTGGTCATTGTGACGTGCCCTTCCCTTTATTACTAGGCCAACCCCATGCTTCATTCAGATTTTGTCAAAGCCAGAGACAAATCCATCTTACAAGTTACAACGTTATCTGATCTTCGTCGACATCGTTTTTTGCTATCTGGGTTCGGTCTGTTCTCGTGTTCTCACTGTTCTGTGCCACATTTGAAGATAAAGGTTGAGACTTTGGGGTGGAAATGGTTCTGATGAAGGAATTGTATCTTTTTCTGGGTTTGCTGTTTTTCAATTTGATCATGGTTTTTGGATTCTGGGTTTGAATTGGTTTTTTTTGGTTTAGTGTGGAAATTGAAGTGGTTCAAGTTTTGATTTCCTTTGATTTTTGATGCTTTGGTGTGGAGGCATGAATTGGGTTCAGATGAATTGACCAATTTGGAGTTTGGTGGATGTTGATTGTGTTTTACTTTATTTTGTTGATCTTCTAATGCTGTCTCACTTTTGCTGTTACGGGCCTTTTTGTTAATGATAGGTATGATCAAACATTGAAGGATTTAGATGTTAAAGTTTTCGAAAGAAACTAACGGCGGAAACTTTAATTACTGCTTTCAAGTTTGTATAGGGTGGCTTTGGGTGAAATGTGGAATATACATGATATTTTCTCTTGTGAATTACTCGTGTTTGATATAGTTAATCATGTTCATATGTGCAACTACATACCTACCGTATTTGAGCAAGTCTATATATAGTGAGTTTGTTTGGGCAAGTCCTGTTGTAAATGAAGTTAGTTTTCTTTTTTGGATGTATTCCTTAACTCCTGACCCTTCAATTGGGGACTTGCGTGTAAAGTCGTATTGTGATGCCCATGTCTCTGGAAGAGGTAAATTCATCTCTGAATTAATTATTTGAATTTGGTAGAATCCTTAGCTTGATTGCAATGTTGAACTTCACTTATCAAAAACTGTGGATTGCAGTATCAAGTTGCTCAGGCATATATGGTCACAAAGATGCAGCAACAGAACACAAATAGTACGGAAGGGGTCGAAGTTTTAGTGAAGAAATCCTTTGAAGATGATGTATTTGGAAAGGGTCAATACACGTCTAAAGTATATCGTCTGCAAAGGTAATGCCAAAACAGAACAATGTGGTTTAAGTTGCTGCTGAACTGTCAGGTGATAGGTGTATGTGTATGTGAAACATTGAACTAAAGTTGCTAATGAAATATACACTTATAGAAAACTAGAAACCCTTACTGTAACTAAATATTGCTCTACACATTGAAAAAACTGCTTGATCTTTTTGTTTACTAGAGTGGATCATTGATTAATACACTTTATACTATCAATTGTTGTAAATCTTGAGGGTACATTATCTTAATCATACATTCTTTTATTCCAGCAAAGCTCCTACTTGGCTTACCACCTTTGCACCAGCAGATGCACTCATCATGCAAGAGGAAGCCTGGAACGCATACCCAAGATGCAAAACAGGTTTGCCATGCTTTTATCTTGGTATTGTCTGTGGATATATATATATATATATACAGGCCGGATGTAGAGCGCACGTGCGCACTGGCTTAAAGTGCGCACGTCCCTCCGTTCGCCACCGTCCGGCGCCAACAACGGCGCGCCTCCATCCTAGCGGACTCTAGCAGCGTCCCCGATCTTTTTCCCTCCCTGACGAGTCCGCCGAATTCCAGTTTCCAGCGAGATCTACTTTATTTGAAGTTTTGGGTGATCTCGCTGGAAAACTAGAAAAGAACGGACTCGTCGGGGAGGGAAAGTGGTCGGAGACGTTGCTGGAGTCTTCTGGGGTGGAGGCACGCCGTTGTCGGCGTCGGACGGTGGCGAACGGAGGGACGTGCGCACTTTAAGGACAGTGCGCACGTGCGCTCTCTATCGTTTTCGTATATCAGGCCGGATGTAGAGCGCACGTGCGCACTGGCTTAAAGTGCGCACATCCCTCCATTCGCCATCGTCCGGCGCCGACGACGGCGCGCCTCCACCCCAGCGGACTCTAGCAGCATCCCCGATCACTTTCCCTCCCTGGCGAGTTCGCCGAATTCCAGTTTCCGGCGAGATCGACTTTATTTGAAGTTTTGGGTGATCTCGCCAGAAAACTGGAAAAGAACGGACTCGCCGGGGAGGGAAAGTGGTCGGGGACGTTGCTGGAGTCTTCTGGGGTGGAGGCGCGCCGTCGTCGGTGGTGAACGGAGGGACGTGCGCACTTTAAGGACAGTGCGCACGTGCGCTCTCTATCATTTTCATATATCATATATATATATATATATATATATATATATATATATATATATTCAAAAAACACTTAAAAAGTTTATCTAACAAGGTTTTTGACTCTTGTGGTTGCTCTGCAATGATGCCCAATCGTACAGTAATCAAGGTAATATTTCTCGACTGTTTTTGAAATAATAAGTATTTCATGTATATTCTTCATATTTGAAGATTGCTGAAGCAGCATTAGTGTTTTTGTATGTGTACAGTGCCCATACTTCACCAAATTTCAGTTGACCATTGAAACTGTACATATGGCTGACAATGGCCAGTCCGAAAATGTGAGTTTGTTAAAAATGTTATGTTCCCTCTGATTTACTCAGACTCGAAAGTTAAACTTCTTTTTCACTCTTTCTGTCATTTGTTAGAAGAAATAAAAATTTAGAACTGTATTAGAAGCAATAATTTAGTTATTTAATGCATTTCCATCTACAAACCAGGTACATGGTCTAAGCAAAGAAAAGCTAGCAGCCAGGGATGTGGAAATCGTTGATATAGCTTCAGCTGCAAGGGATTACTGGAGTTACGTGGTTGGAAGTAACAATACAGACTTCTCCATTTTTAAATCAGAGAAGACTGGCCGTGGTCCACTTTTAGAGGGATGGCAGGTTTGAATCTCCCCTATCAGTCAATTGTTTATGTTGAATTTATGGCTTGAATATATGGCTGGGAAAAAAGAAAGAAAACAAGTTTCTTTGCGAGAGATTAAACTTTAACATTGCAATTTCCATGTATAAAATTGCAAAAAAGTTCTTTGCACCCTCTGCATTCTGATTCTTTTATTATTGGGAAATTCTGGCTTCTAACCTGTTAATTGTTACCTAAATTTCAGGATATGTCAAGTCCAGTTATGACAGCCTACAAGTTGGTCACCATAGATGCACCATATTGGGGATTTGGCTATAAACTTGAACAAGCTTTGCTATTGGTATGTCTCTGGTCTTAGTGCTTTCAGTAGCTAGGAAAATGCCATTATGCAACATCATTCACCATTTTGTTTAACTTATGTTAACAATTTTATTTGCAAGCCAATGAATAATTCACAATCTAAGAGCTGCAGAATCGAAGTTTACAACATACACATAATAGCTTGTGCAAATGTGGTACACTCAATCTATATTGATTGTTCTATTGTATTTATAGTTCTTTCCATGCACGAGGCAGGATCACTTGCCAGGGATTTAAATGCAAGCTGATTGGTAGAGTTCTCTGATATGCTTGCCTTGCATGTCAAACTTCAAGTTACTTAAATTTGTCTTTATGTCGCTTAGAATTGCAATTTATCCTGCAGTAATACTAGAAATTAGAAAGTGAACCTTGATTTAATATTCTTTTCATATAAATATGACAGCTTGAAAGTCGTAAAATGTTATGTTTCATATAGAGCTTATAAAAGCCTACCATATGACAGAGTATTGCATACAAAGTTACTAGTTTGCCTTGGTGTCCATCTGTCTTGCGTCACATGCCTGGAATAAAAGGGAACAATTTTACATAGATATCACATGGGATAGCTTGTAGCTAAAATGGTTTAATGTGGAATGAAAGGTAATATTGTAAAGGAAATGAATACTATTTGTTAGGAATTTTCTATGCTTTAAATCCACTTCTTATTTTTTGTAATGCATTGCTTTTCTTCAAAATATTTATGTCATCAAATCTTTGTGGAGCTTACTTCCCGTTATACTTTCTATACAGGGTGAAAGGGCCCTTTTCCTTGAAAGCCATCGAAATTGTTTTGCTTGGATAGATGAATGGTTTGGAATGACTATGCAACAGCTACGTGAACTTGATCAAGAAAGAGACTTGTTAGCTGAGGTATGACTTTTTTAAACTTGATAACTCCTTGTTCTTGGTTCTGAACTTGACGTGACCGACTTATATTGTATACTGCATTAGCTATCTAAAGAAGAAATAGATACAAAGGGAGTTTAATCAAATATAATTGAATAGCTAGAAAATGCAAGAGACTGTATTTGGTTAATTTGTGACTTATCTGTGTTGGTGATAGAATCTTGCATTTTAAAGCCAGAGAGTAATTTTCTTATACCCTGGAATTTACTATGATTACAATCTGGTTACATTGTGAATAATGTCAGCCTTGTAATTATCAATAACGTCAGTCCTTTGCATTAAATTAGTTCCTCTATCCAATCGTGTTTATTTAATTAGATACAAACTACCAATTTGTTTAGATACGTTTTTATTTGCTCATTTTGGGTTGACTATTATTTCTTAAACTTGAAAATGTAGTCTGTCAACTTCCTCGCAAATTAATAGTACATCAATTAATAATGACTGCTATTTCATGCTGAAGGTGCAGAAAAATGGGATGCCAACTTTGGTGAAGAGCTTGGACGATTTTGGCCAAAGAATAACACCTGAAAGTGAAGACATTTATCGTGGCCAGAGGTCTCAACTCTCGACTCAACTAACAACTTAAATCCTCCTCAGCGGGTATTTCATTCAAATGAGAGAATGAGAGCAAGTTATCTACACTTGTGTCAGGCCAAATTGCTTCCATCATACACCGGTGGAGAACAGCTATTTATATTAGACTGCCATCCACCATGCATATCAGATAATTTGTTGTTGACATGCTAGGGGTGAAAGAGGCTCATTAGGCAGCATAAACTTGACATGGAGTGTACTTGTAGCTAACATGTAAATGACCAGAAAGCGTTATCAAAGAAATGTCCAGAAATTTTCCTACTTGTGTTTACTGTTTAGTCCTTTATCTTTCAGTTGCATATCCAGACTTAATGTACCACTTTCATAGTTCCTCTCAGTACTAAAAGAAAAATATGCCGCAGTTATCAGAGATGTACACAGAAAACATAGTATAGGAATATTAGGATTCTTTATTCTGCAGCTGATTTGGGAATGTACATTACTGAGTACTGATGCACCAGCACTTTCAGTTTCTTTTCCTTTATCAACATATCAGTGAACCACTGAACCTGCTCTGTTCTATGAGAAAAACAAAATATAAGAATCTGTAAAGTGAAAACAAATAGGAGCTGTTGATTCAGCTTCCCTTAAATCTTGCACCTACGGAACAACCACATTAAGCAGCTCAATTCTCCTCATCTTCACCAGATTCTTTGGCCTCTCCTCCTTCAGCTTTAATCAAGATTTGTCACACTTTCTCATATGTTTGCCACGACCCTGAGGAGTTGTAAACATCCTGTCACAATTTGCATTTTCGCACAAATACCACGTTCGCGACAGATACACCGCAGGCCCTCCTTGAGGTGGAACGTAGTCTGGGTCCCCAGGGGGGATAGGCAAATCTAATCCAGTGTCTTCAGGCAATTGTTCTTCAGTGTCTTGAGGCAATGCTTCTTTAGACGATTCTGCTGTGACACCCTCAACTGTTGCAGGAAGACCTTTGGCTTCTTGGAAACAGACGTTTTCACCAGACCCAACTCCACCTATATTCTGGGAAACAGACCCAGATGCACCCAAAATATTTCTCACTTCTCCACTCACATTGCTCATTACACCATAGTTTCCACCAGACCCAAATCCACCTATTCCAACATTACTCCTCCTACTACTCGCTACAGAACCAAGACTACTCTTTGCATCATACTTAGCATCAGACCCACCCAGCCTCATAAATCGATCCAGAGCCCCCCAAACTGAACTCCTCTTCTTGGTTACTCTGCTTCCATCACCATTCTCATCATCTTGCACAGAATCCCTATTTCTTTTATCTCCAAGAACAGAACTGGAACCACTACTTGTACCAAACAGAGATTCTCCACTCGCTACAGAACCAGACACAAATTTATGCCCCCAAAGATTACTCTTTGCACCAACATACTTAGCACCAGACTCACCCAGACCCATATATTGATCCCTATTTCTTTTTTTCTCCAAAAACAGAACCAGAAGGACTACTTGATTTCTCTTTCTTGGATAAGGGGTTACCTTGCTCCTCCTGCATTTCCTTCTTTAGATTACGGAGCTGGCTTTTTTTCTTCTTATCTCCACCATCATCGTCGTCATCATCACTGTCTTCGTCTTTGTCTTCATCATGAGGATTCTTGGGAGGAGTCGGATCTCTCTGTTCCTCACGTTCTTGTTCATGGTCGTCCATGCTTTCTTGATCTTCTTCTTCGGGGGTTTACGCTTCTTGATGATTAGGAGGGAGAAGAATAAGAACTAGAGTTGGCATTCCTACCCAATGGGTAAAACCCGTGGGTTTATACCCACCCAAATTGGTTTATGGGTAAATACCCAATAGGTAATACCCGTTATACTATGTCCTGGGTTTGGGTAATTACCCACCCATTTCTAAATGGGTAAAACCCTTACCCACCCATTACCCATTTTGTATTTTATTATCACAAAAAAAAAAAAAAATTGAATTTCCCAGATCTTCATAGATCCTCAGGTCTTCTTCTTCAACCAAACTAAATCTTACCAAGTGAGAAACCAAGCTTCGTCAACTATGCAATTACCTCCAATTTAATTGATGGTCGGGCATGTATGGATCGCCCAAGAAAGGTGGCCATGGCGGCAAGTTCACATGGACCGGCGATCTGGGATACTCCACAGCCGAGATGGGCATCCAGAAGGAGGTCATCGATGCCAAGGATCCGAATTTTGAAGACAAAGTTGAGATCCCAAGCGTCTGATGGTATTGATTTGTGAGATCTTGATGTTCATGTAGTTTAAAGTTTTCCATGAATGAGATGTAAATAGATAAGGCCGGAGCTTCTGGTGACGGAGGCGAGAGTCTTCCTGGGGTTTGGCGTCGGCGGGGCTATCGGGGAAGACGAGCGTAGAGAGGAGGGGTGGCGACGTTCCAGTCGGCAACGAGGTTTATTTGGAGGGTGGCGACGACGTGGAAGGCAAGGTCGGCGTTTTTTTTTCGGTCGAAAATTGTTCTGCGTTTTTTTTTTGTGGACGAAAATGGTTCTGCGTTTTTGGTAATTGGGTAAATTATGGGTACCCATAGGTATTACCCATACCCAGGAAAAAATACCCATACACAATACCCATACCCAGAATTTAATACCCAAAAGAATATTTACCCACGGTACCCATACCCATAGGTTTTAATGCCAACCTTAATAAGAACATAGAACCCAGAAAGAAGAGGGCTTTCTTGATTGAAACTGATATTGGGTTTTACAGAGGGTTTATCAGAGCTGATTGATTCGGTGGGAAGAAAAGGAAGCTAAAACCCAGAAAGATGAGGGCTTTCTTGGTTGAAACTGATTTGGGATTTTACAGAGGGTTTTTGAGAGCTTGGAATTTGTTTTTGGAAACCAGAAATGAGGGAAATGAAAATTGTTGGCAAAATTTGGAGTAGGAGGGAATCGTCTCGGTTGAAGTAGGTGATATATATACACATGTATGATTTGGACCTGCTTCAATTGGAAAAACGGGTTGGGCTCAATTCTGGTCCTGGTTTTGGTCCGAACTGTTAATTGGATCCGGATTAATATGTGCGATCCAACAAGCTTCGTAAATCCTATTTTTTCCTTAAATACATGCAAGTGTTGAAGGAGAAAAGATAACGAGAATAACGGTCTACTCATTCATTGATAGAAAGATCTATTTATAGGCATTACATAGAGTCTCCCGAAATATCTAGAAACTCTATCAACTGTAATCTATTATAGTAAGGAAACTGGATTAACCAATCCTACGAGTATTAGGGCAAGAGACATAACAGAAGGACAGAAATATAATTTCCTTAAACACGTCCCCTTGTGTTGCGTCCCTAATACTATATGGTGCTTATGGTATTGCCTCGGTAAAAACCTTATCAAGTAAAACAAAAACCTCGTGGGTAAAACAAAAGACTTGGCAAAAGGAAAAAAGAGCACAACACACCAACTACAATTGAAGATAACATGTGATGCATGTAGACTCCCCCTGATTGGTAACTCAATATTGGAGTACAGATAAACGGCGTAAGCCTATGCACTTCACATACTTCAAAAGTAGACTTCGGCAACGATTTAGTCATTAAATCCAGCCACAGTATCCTTAGATCAAACCTGCTATACTTAGCATTATTTTGATCTTTAAGGAGAAGGTTGCCTAACAACTCAAAACATAAGTTCGCGTTGAAAATCAGATTCACGCGTGGCATGACAAACCGTGTACTTAAACAGTCATAACGTCTTTGATACAATAGGTATGGACAAACCGTACAAAGTTCTAGAAACTAGACACACGTAGCTTTCCAACCATACAAGGTCCATAACCTAGTTCATCTTGAGCTGATCATAAAGCTTTGTCGAAGTTGACTGTTCTGCAAAAGCAGATTCTCGGACAGATCCGTTCTACTTTACGAAAATAGCCATAACTCACTCAATATGATAGATGTGATCAAATGGTTGGTTTTCCTTCAAAGTAGACACATAGACCTTTCCAATGGTACCAATTTCACCATTTTCCAATGAGTGGGCTATCTTGTAGGTCACGTGTAAGTTGACCTACGAAACTGGATAGATTCTGATTTCGCATTTGATGTGTCTTTCTGTAGGGATGAATAAGCCTGAATCTTTCATAGAATGAATAATTGTCATTACATTGGCGTTGCGTGGGCGCATCCGACCACAACTTTGATATTCCTTCACACTCATCTAAAAAGGAGCTTAAATGCTCGACCGTTAAGAAGAGAGTTGAAAGACTAAGAAGAACTTGGTTGGCCTTACAAGTTTATAGTGAATGAGATGTCGAGTTGAGCATATTGTAACAAGTACATGAATGTGCTACCGTCCTTAGATGGAGGATTCCTCCGAAGACTTTTTCATCATATGGACGAAACATGTCTTCTCAACACTTCGACCGATCAAGGGATACATATAGGCATAACTTCATCGTCCTTTAGATTGCCTTAAGCCGACAGATGAATAAGCATCATCAATAACGGTCCTCACTTTTGAGACCAAGTATTCACAAGATCCTTTTATTCTTAATTTTGGATCAGTAGCATCTCTTAGTTTAACAAGAGTTCATCACATCACGATTCATCCAGAATTTACATGCAAATAGGCATAATTCTTCATCTCTCTTCCCTAATCAAGTAGATACTTAGCAAATACCTTGCAAACGCGCTCTGTGGTCAGGAGCCACTTGATTTAGGTGAAAACCGATCTATTCAAGATCTTTATGTACATCTCTTAGTTCCCAACAGAGATAAGTTGTGACCACAAGTTGCATGTTCAGTTTTTCGAAAACTACCTAACTGACAAGATATTGGAGTGCAATGACATCCATTACGAGAGTATATCTCATCGTAGTCGATTTCAGTGCGTTTGTGAGAGACCTTGCTCTAGAAGGTGAGTCTAAACTTTTTTTCTCACTACGCTTTCTAACAAAGACATAACTGATAGAGTTTACACTTGGGGTGTCGGCGTCACCTAACCAAAGCATTATCTCTTTGTTTAAACTGGATCGCATCTTTCCATTTAAGTCAATCTATAACGTTGGTATTTTCTCAACGAAGTATGGTTCGATATCAAACTCATTAAACAACGTTATCATGTACACCGGTGTAATTTCTAAGTGTAGAGATCTCTATATGGATTGGTATTGACATTGAGACATCCTCTAATGATAACCATAATCCAGAAATAACAGACGATTGAGTATCATTATTCAAATGATCAAGTTGTGCCAAACTCTCATTCTTCCTTGGCGAGTATGTATCGAACCAAGTGGCCTCCCCCTAAACCGTGGGAGCCACAGCCTAGCGACACCATCTACCACATTTGTGGTGTCACCATGCCACTATCTATGGGTGACTACATGTCCTCTTATCCGGACATCAATCCTTACAGGCATGTTTGCAGCATGTATATGTGATCTCGTCACTTTAGGGAACTTGATGAGACACAGTAGGGACAAAACACAACAATTCCAAGTCGTTCTACTTGAACATTCTTATTCTTATCTCCCCCTAACGACAAGAAGACTGGCTCATCAAAGTGACATAAAAGATATCGTCTATCAAAGTCCTTATATAAGCGGACTATAGTTGGAAGCTCATGTCTTATTCAAAGATAATATTCATCAAATAACCCATCATTGTGCGCTTGTGGAGGCGCAATTTGGCACATACAACATGTGGACGATATAGATTATAGAACGTTAACTCAATTCGTTAACAAATACGCATATCATTACAACCGTAACATAAAAATTTGAATGATGGTGGGTAAAGATGAATAAGTAAAACTATGACACTGCTACAACCCGTAGTCGTTGGTCTTACAAGTCCAAAAAAACTGCTGGCCTCACCGTCGGGACTGGTCAAAAAGAAACCGGTTAAACCGACCGTCGGCATCACCGGACCTTTGTTTTACACTTCCTTTAACGGTTCACTATCCTCCAAAGCTCCAAGCACTACCAAATTTTGTAAGCAGGTAGACATAGAAGTTAGAATTCGGAAACCGCCAGCCTCGACAACAGAACCGGCCGAAAAAGTACCGAATCGGCCATCGGAGTCACCAGACATCCGTGAACAATTATATTGAGCGGTTCACCACCTTCCAGGTCTCCAAATGCCACCAAAGTTTGTGAATAAGTAGGCTTGGATGTTAGAAATTAGTGGCCACAAACAGAACCTCAAGAACCGGTCTAAAAGTTTGTGAACTGGATTTCACAAGGACTGGTTCGCAAGCTGAAAAACCGGAAATTCTAGGTTTTGTCAACTTTTCAATCATTGTTAAGGTTCTCCCATAACATCCAATTGTTATGGCTTGAGTTAAACCATTATGAACATCACCATATCATTATTATGCCTCAAAGTGAACAATGAGAAGTCATCTAGGCCAATATCTTATGTATCATTCTTGTAGAATCACTCATAGACATTGTAATTAATGTCTTACTTAGTGAACAACAACTTAGCATCTTGTTCATATGCGAGTCTCTACATTTCATTGTCTTTAACGTAGGAGGGTGTCGCTCATAATCTTTGCTAAAGAATAGGCTTTACAAAACAAGTAACGATCATGATCAACGTGAGATCATAGGGGGTTCTTTTGCGACATATTTGCTTATGAAAGCATGAGTAGTGCCTCCATTGTATAAGAGGATGACGCGAATGGCTTTAATGCCATCCATAAGTCGTGAAGCATTGCTCATATTGCTCATAGCTCCACTAAGTTGTATTTTGGTGATTTTTTTTATCTCAATGGTTACTTTGCTCAAAAGAGAGGATGTCCGTGAGAGTCTTTACTCTTTAGTATACGGATCATCAAAACACGTCCACAATTGTCCCGGACGATTTATGTTAAAGCTTACATGAGTCGATGTCTTCATTCTCATCATTGGAGACAATAACCGATTCAATTAATAATCTAATCTTAGTGACTCATGAATGTTGCGCATTCTTTATAGTGATACATATATAAGAAATTCTCATCAATTCTCACAATATGTTTCCAGGTGATAAACGTTGACGTGAATATCATTAAGTCATAGCACAGTTCGATTGCTTCCTTATGCATAAATAACATATGTGTCTTAAATCATAATGTCATTAGGCATTGAAACTTGAGCATTAATCCGCTCTTTGGTTATTTCTGATGATCTAGTCATCGTAGTCACAACGGATTTATAAAGAACTAAATCCATGAATAGTTGTCTATTCCTTGTAATAAGCTAAGCACTCAATCTCTCTACAACACATTCGTATACAAGAATATAGAGACGAATGTAGAGACAACAGTCTTATGTTAAGACATAGAAACTGAAATATGTTAACAATTTCGATGGAGATTGAAAAAAGGTATTTGAATCCTGTAAAGTGCATTATATGAAGTGTAATACTACATAGATAAACGAAACAAGGCTTAGAACATGTCAAAGTTGGCAAAACATGTTGTGAGCACTATATATAGGGGCGGCGCCACCGCCAACAGCTCACTATTGGATCTTGTAGAGAAAGAGGAGGATTTTTTAACATCCAATTTTGGATGATATATAGCGTAATGCAAATTTCTTTTTTGCAATTGTGAATCTGCTCAAGAGTGTAAAAGACTACTCTTATTTGTAATGTCATTACAACAAAATTGTATAAGTGTGCATTGTGTCACACTTGACATTACAAATCCTCTTTTGATCTAAAACTGATGTGCATTGCGCAACATCATGATATACCAAGTGTGCATTGCGCCACACTTGGTTTAATTATAATGCCCAAGTATGTATTACGTCATACTTGGCACGATTTCAGCCTTTATAAACGCCACCTTATAGTAACTGGTGGTCTTTTGTAGTCCAATGTAGTGTCATGTTGTAATGCGATATATTGCATTAACATATAGCTTATGTAGATCGAACCATATGTGCAAGGCAAAATTCGAATATATATGCCAACAATTGTATCGAGGTCTTGACCATGAATTTATTTCAAAATATAACTCTAAGTAACTTTAGTCAAATATGTGAGGTGTATACCTTCACAAAACTTGGAAAAATAAACGGATTTGTAGTCACTTAGACTATTATACCGAAGTCATATGCTTCATATATTCCGTAATATACCTTTTGCTTTTAAAATCCGTAACTGTGAAAATAATGTTCTCATCTTCTTCCATATAGTGAGTTTCTTGTTGCAAGAACTCCATATAGTTTGTATACATTGACCATAATATTGCTTTCATTGCAATTAGTGAACCGATGTAGAACCACATCAATAACATGATTTTTCTTTCATTTACTGGCCCAATCTTTTTATGACATATGGGGTTCAAGGTGTTGCCTCTCCCTCTTTTCAGAATTCGTGACACGAAATTAGTCACTTTTTTTATGTCAGATTCAGGGCTCATGTTTCGGTCAATTATTTCAAACGACAACATGGAAGATTGGTTATTATTGATATACGATAATTAATTCCAAGTATTGAATTTGGTCAAGACCAAGGTTTATGGTAACTTAATTCAATGTAAACAGTGACAAATTCTGTTACAAATCGATATTATCCGTGACAATTTCCGTCACAAATCGATGTTAACCACAACAATTTCCGTCGCAAATCGATGTTTGTCCATTTATTAACCACGACAATATTTTGTCATAATACCGTGACTTGTCAAACCGTCACAAATTTCAACTTTGATATGACGAGTCCTAATTCCTCACATCAACCCACGTTATAAGAAAGGTGTGGGTAGAAGAAGGCTACGAAGCCCGACTATGAAATTAAAATTCAAAAGCGGCAACTTTTATAAAAACTTACGTGCTAGTTTGCCGTATAAGAGAAGTTGCCTTTGTAATTTTCATGCTTACTTCCATGCTGTGAAGTAACTCTCGCAATTCCATCGCGATCCGCCGCGCGAAAAATTTCATGAAAAATAAAAACATATGGTTAGTCATATTCACCATATATAAGAAAACAGTAAAACTAATTAAATATTTACTACTGTAAATAAACTATTTTTACTCGTGGGGTAAAAACTTTGCACCTGGAGGGGCAAGTTTTACCGTTTTGCCCCTCGTACATTATGTACGTTTTGGATCGGGTGAATACAATTTGAGTCGAGCAGATCCGGAACAGAGCTAGGCTGGGTTGGTGTGCGGTGGCTGCAGGGTTGCCGGTCGTGCATGTAGTGGCGCTCGGGGTGGTGAAGGTGGGCGCCGGTGGAGCTCCAATATCGATGCACGTGGGGCTGGGTAGCCGTCGAAGTCGTTGGGCTAGCTTCGCCGGATCAGAGGTGGAGACGGGAGGCCGTTGTGCAGGTTCTCGAGTCGTCTGAGGTGGTCGGGCTGGGCAGAGCGTTGATCAGAGCGACAAGGCGCAGGCGAGATAGTCGAGGCTGAAGGTCGCCGGGGCACGTAAGCGTCGTCGGGGCACGCTCATGCTGGGGCTTAGCCGGTGACCGGCGTGGTTTCGGCTCGGCTCGGCTCGGGGCTGGGTTGAGCACGTCGGAAGCATGGAATGGTAGGCAGCGGTTGGTGAGAAAAAAAAACTAGGGTTTTTTTTTTTAGGTTTCGTTATCAAGCTCGGGTTAGGGTGTCGTGCTGATAACGTGTTGAAGGAGAAAATATAACGAGAATAACAGTCTACTCATTCATTGATAGAAATGTCTATTTATAGGCATTACATAGAGTCTTCCGAAGGATCTAGAAGTTCTATCAACTGTAATATATTCTAATAAGGAAACTGGGTTAACCAATCCTACGTGTATTAGAACAAGACACATAACAGAAGGACATAAATATAATTTCCTTAAACAGTGAGAAAATTAAGTAGCCAACACACAAATAGTCCATGTACCATTTAATCTGATAGTGTAGTCATAAGTCTTTCCTATAAACTATAGAATGCCATTAGCTCGATTCCTGAGAGACTAGTGTTTACAATTCTTAGCTATTGATGTAATTAAAAAAAAAAAAAAAAAAAAAAAAAAAAAAAAAAAGAGGTCTATACAGCCCTCGATAGGTTTTCCTTAACTATGTATGGTGTTCGACAGTGTTCGTCTGACCGGTTCCCTCTCTTGCGCATAGGTTCTAGCCTTGTCAAATTGCAGAAGTTTAGTCGTATGGGTAGTTGGCTGCTCAATGAGGTGCTCTGAGGACCGAGTGATGGGGTTTTTATATAACATTGTTGGATTTGTGGATATCCTCTTTTGGGGCGTTGTGGTTTGTACTTTTTTATGAAATTAACTATTTAAGAGGGAAAAATCAGAAGATGATCGCCTCATTTACTTTGCTTATTGGAGTTGGAATGAAAAAGTATCTATGAGGAAGCACTCCCGAAAATGATTTAGGATTTAATTAGTTTCAATGGAGTTGTACTTGAGATGATGAGATGTAGTAAGCAGACAAAATATCAATAAATAAGGATCTATGCAACCCTAATGCTCTCCTCCGTCGCAAGAGCAACAAACACAAAAAAAAAAAAAAAGAACCCCCAAATCTTATGTCCGACGACGACCACGGAAGTGTGGTCTTCTGCCACGCATTTATTCGGTTTGCTGCCGGATGGTAACTACTCCCTTGGTTTCAATGTTGGTAGCTTGAAGGTAAACGGAGGTCTCAAACTCAGGCTGATTCAAAGCTTTATCGATGACATGCGGGTATACTCCAATCGGTGAGGACAGCGCGTCACCGTGATTTTGCCTTCTGCCAAATCTAAGAGCGGTGATCTTTGTTCTGGCTGTGTTTGCGACGTCAAGGTCATGACAGCAACGACAGTCATAGAGGTGGTACCCGATATGGCATTGGGAGGTGATGGATTGGGCTCAAGCTTGGGCTTGGCAGGTTGACTCTGGGCTGCTTTCATTATGGGCCTAGTGGGCTTTTAGTTTTAGATTTTTTTTTTCTTTCTATTTTGTTAAATAGGACAATGTCCACTAGCTCTAATTTTAATAATTTTATTTCCATTAACAAAATAAGATTTTAAAATTTCCAAAAACCAATTTAAACAGCAGAAAGACAAATATACCCTTAATGAATTAAATAAACTACAATAGACCATTATAAGAGCATAAAGACAATTATACCTTTAATGAATTAAATAAACTACAATAGACCATTATAAGAGTCTATTATAAAATAAAATTTTTATAACCGAATTCTCACGACCAATGACATTGACCGGACTCCGGGAGCCGTTGACCAGACTCCGGGGACCGTTGACCGGGCTCCTCGGACCGTTAACCGGGCTTCGACGACCGTTGACCGGACTCCGGGAGTCGTTGTGGTTTAGTCACTTATAACAAGTCCTTATTGGGGGCAGTGTGACCTCCTACATGGGGCAGTAAGACCTCTTGTTGGGGGCAGTATGACCTCCTACTAGAGTCAGTAGGACCACCTACTAGGGACAGTAGGACCTCCTATTGAGGCAGTAAGACCTCCTACTAGAGGCAGTAGGACCTCCTACTAGGGTCAGTAGGACCTCCTACTAGGGTCAGTAGGACCACCTACTAGGGGCAGTAGGAGGTTTGTCTAGGGGTAGTAGGGGGCCTGTCTGGGGGTCTATTGGGGGCAGTAGGACGGTTTACTAGGGGTAGTAGGAGGTCTATCCAGGGGTCTACTGAGGTTAGTAGGAGGGTCTTTAGGGGCAGTAGAGGGGTCTACTGGGGGCAGTAGGAGGTCTGTCTAGGGGTCTACTGGGGGTAGTAGGGGGGTTTACTGGGGGCAGTAGGAAGTCTGTCTAAGAGTCTACTGGGGTCAGTAGGAGGGTCTTTGGGGGCAGTAGGGGGGTCTACTGGGGGCAGTAGGAGGGTCTACTAAGGGCAGTAGGAGGTCTGTCCAGGGGTCTACTAGGGACAGTAGGAGAATCTACTAGGGTCAGTAGGAGGGTCTACTGTGAGCAATAGGAGGGTCTACTAGGGTCAATAGGAGGGTCTACTGAGGTTAGTAGGAGGGTCTACTGAGGGTAGTAGGAGGGTCTACTAGGGGCAGTAGGAGGGCTACCGGCGACCGTTGACCGTTGGGGGCAGTAGGATCACCTACTGGGGGCAGTAAGACCTCTTACTATGGGCAATAAGACCTCTTGTTGGGGGCAGTAGGACCTCCTACTAGGGGCAGTAGGATCTCCTACTAGGGTCAGTAGTACCACCTACTGAGGGCAGTAGGACCTCCTATTAAGGTAGTAGGACCTCCTACTGGGGGCAGTAGCACCTCCTACTAAGAGAGTATGATCGCTTACTAGGGTCAGTAGGACCTCCTATTGGGGGCAGTATGACCACCTACTGGGGACAGTAGGAGGGTCTACTAGGGGCAGTTTGAGGGTCTACTATGGGCAGTAAGAGGGTATAATTGGGGCAATAGGAGGGTCTACTTGGGTCAGTAGGAGGGTCTATTGAGGGCAGTAGGAGGGTGATTTAAAAAGGACTACACAGAGAATACATTGATCTATCATTACCGCACAGAGAATACAGAAAAAAGGACATATGATACTTTTCCACATTCATTTTGGGATCGAGGATAGGCCAGTGAGGAATAAAGTGATCGATCATTCTATTTTATTAAGATTATAATTTACATTAGTCAAATTATATAAATAAGAGAATCCGGACGTACATGTATATACTAGTCCAGACGTAAGTGTTTGTAAATTAAAATACATAACAGCTTCAACGAAATCAAGACATACCTTATAATGTTGTTATTGAAAAATGATGATATAAATAGAAGAAAGGGAAGAAAGCATTACTGTGAAGCTGTGGTTAGCTAATAGAATACATCATCTGTGAGCATATCATGTATCTAACATTCCTCTTTATATAATTTCGAATCACAGTCAAGTTTGATTATTTGGATTTATTTTCAAAATATTGTGCTGTACATAGCTTAGCAATGACAGCAAGAGCATCGATCATGAATAACTTAGCCATTATGTATTATACATTCATCAGGATAAACTTAATCATCTACATATATATACTTGTGGACGGTAGCATCAGGATATTTGTTGATTGTTTTCCCAGTCAATGTCGACACTCAAATTGCCACCTTGCTATATTGACTCCCATATCCAGATAGAACGAAATCAAAACTTCAAAACAGTACCGGCAACAGATGATACATCGAAGATCATCATCATTCGGCCGGTCTAATGATACATCCATCTATCATTACCACACAGAGAATACAGAAAAAATGACCTATTTAAAAAAATAAAATCCAACAGACCTGCAGGGCGACGCCGTCAGATCCACCGCCGTCGTGGTGGTGGTCACATCGAAGATCATCATCTCCAATTGAAGCGACTCTCGCTTCTTTCTTTGCCAGAGCGGCGTCGTTGTTCCTCTCTCCTTTGAACAGAAGCCTGATCCGACAGACTTGCTGCTCCGAATCGAAGTCGCCGTCAATCGGCGACGAGATCTCAATCACCAATCGCTCCGCCAATCGTCGTCCTCGTCCGCCGTCCTTTCCCAACGACCAACGCTAAACCCCGATGGCGTCTGAATCTCCTCCAGTGAGGGGGGAGAGAGAGAAGATGAGAGAGAGAGTAGATATGAGAAAGAGAGAGATAGAGCAGAGAGAGAAGGAAGAGCTACGGACGAGATAACAGAAGAGAGGAAAGAGATTAAAAACAAGGTAGTATGGTAAGGGAAAAAACAGAAAAAATTAAAAATTTTATTAATGAGAAAATTCTTTAAAGGTTTTTAGGGTTGATAGGAATTTTAGATTCTAATTTTGTTAGTGAGAAAAATTCTTTAAAATTAGGATAGATAAAAATTTTCCCTTGTTTTATTTTATTTTTCTACTATTCCTTTTTAAAGAATTCTAGGTTTTTCTAGGGTAGGATTTTTGCCTACCGACTAAGAGGTTTTTTCATACATCTCAACAAGAAAAGCTTCTAGAGTACCGCAATTGAGCAACTTGACGAAGAAAGCTTTCAACCAAACTTATCCTTGTGTAGGATAACTGTTTAGCTTGGGTAGACTCATTTTATATGAGCTTCAATTTCATAATATAATAGTACATGTGATGTTATTCTGGTTTAAGATCATTAATACAAAGGGTATAACCCGCTTTTACTTCAAGAAAAGAAGAAGATGAGATGTAGTAAGCGATAGTAGATGTGATTGCTCACCTTTTATTATTCACTTGATCTACTTGGTATTTACATGTAAGCTCAGCAAAAAATTCTTTTATATATTAAGGTGCAAGTGATCGACCCAATATATATTACGCAATATCAACTATTAATATTTATAGCTAGCTATTATTTGAAAATCAAATAGTGTGATACATGTAACTTTTTTTTTTTTGATTAAATGCATAATTAATATACTACAATCCTGTGAGTCGAACTCATCACGACCTCTCACTTATAAAGAAAAACTTATGTCAATATACTAAACGGCACTGGGCGTGATACTTGTAACTTATCCCTCTATTCATATTGGTTTAAATGTGCCTCGATGCTTTGAATCCTCCCTTAACTAGAGCTTATATTCTGTTTATTGTATGTGGTGACATGTGCAACTCAAGTGTTAATGATGTCCCCGTTAAAACGATTTAGATAGTGTCTATCTCATGTTCATGAGATTGCCTAGTTCCTTTTGTCTTCAAGTAATCACTAATCAGGCTTTGCCCCTTGAATTCCGTATCACTTCAAAGCAAAGACTTTTGATTTTGCCTAGAACCATTTGTTGAGGCATCAATGGTGAATAAAGAATTGTAGGCACCACTAAAGTTGTAAAATCAGTTCCAAAAGTTGCAAAAAAGGCTATCTCTAATCGATGTGCTGAAGTGACAATTAATAGGATTATAGCTCTAACTCATCTTCAACCGATCGAGATGAGCTAAAATACTAAAAAGCCAAAAAAAAGAGCTAAAGTGGTATTCTAAGAGTCAAATTTGGCTCACTCTTTAGCACAGGTCATATGATATCATTTTATTGGTCAGGTGAAGTGTAACACATTTTTGTCTTAAAAGAATCTTACGTGAGAAATCTCATATCTATTTTACTCTATGATGAAACTTTATTTCTAGCTAATTTCACTTAGATTTTCTATCCTTTTCTTCAAATGGCCAAGACTCTGAAGGCGAAGTGAAGTAGAAATTGGACGAGAAAGGAAGATGAAGCTCTCACCCTAGCCTCCCTTAAAGTAATCAAAAATAAGAAGAATGGTGTAGGTCAATCGGCAGAGGCTTTTTGGACTCAAGTCTTACAAAGGTGCTATGATTAAGGTTGAAGATGACGAGTGCTATTTTGAATCAAGTGTCAAATATAAGTGTACGTGTGCTATTTGGGGTACAGATCGAATCCAAGAAATAATCTACTACTCGGGGTAATTAAATTTGGGTGAAATACAAAAAGCCACGCACCTATATACAGTCGACAGTACCTGATGCAAAATATCAAATAAACCTCATAGTCATGGAAACCCTAACTGTAGGGCTTATGGCAGGGTGTATAGCCATGTGCAGTCGCATTCCACCTCCACCATCACAAATTTACAACGGAAACCGCCTCCGAAATTGGCTCCGGCAGCTCTTCTCCTCCCGTGGGGTGCTCAAAATTCAACCTTGCTTATCTTCAGAGAGCTGGAACGACGACATTATTGTAGAGATACTGTCAAGGCTCCCAATGAAATCTTTACTACGATGTCGTTCTGTATGCAAGTCATGGCGTGCTCTAATCTCCCGTTCCGATTTCGTTAATAAGCACCTCAACCTAGCAGTCAATAGAACCAATGACACTACTGACTGCTCAATTAGGCTTCTGTTCTTGAGGAACAACTACTTCTTAGATAAATGTCATCCGGAATCCATGTTGGTTGACTCGTTGAAGGATTTTATTGGTCACACTACAAGTAAACAGCTTGATGTTCCTGTAGTACTGGAAATTATCGTGGGTTCTTGCAATGGTTTGATATGCCTAGCCGGATGCGGCGGGGTTTTTCTATGGAACCCTTGTACTGGAGAGGCCAGCAAGTTACCAAAGCAAGCTTTCATTGCATATTGGGATCATATGTTTTATGGATTTGGTTATGATTCCAACTGAAGATTACACGGTCATCTTGGGTAGTAAATAGACAACGAAAATCGACGTTTTTGCACTAAAAAAGGGTTCATGGAGGAATGTCACAAGCCTGAAAGATTATGGTGAATTATCTGGGCAGGGTTGCTTATCAAACGGAGCCCTACATTGGGTAGAGAAAGGCTATGAATATCATAATCGGTTAATTCATCATCAAGTATTATCTCATATAATCTAGCAGAAGATAAATTTCTGGTGATGGGACGTCTATCCTTTCTTTTAGACAAGAAATATTCCAGAATAGGAATCGGCACCATTAGAAATTCTCTGTTCGTGCATTGCTCCAATGGAGTGATTACAGATCCAATTGTGTTTACGATATGGATGATGAAGGAATATGGGGTCATGGAGTATTGGAGTAAAGTAGAAATTCACAGAGACTGTTTGCCTCGATCTCCAGCACTTGATTATGTTCGTTATACTGGGCCGATAATTATTTTACAGAATGGAGAAGTTCTGATGACTCTGAAATCACAGACTTATTGATGATGCAGGAGCATATAAAGCAATATTTAATTATAGATTCGTAATGTTTGATATTTTGTTATTGAGATAGTTTTAAGGAATTATATTATAATTATTAAGATTTACGTTTAATTAGCTTTTTTTTTAGCTTGAGGCTACTTATTCTCCAAGTATTGTAACCCATATAAATATGGGTATTGTAATAGTTGTTAGTGAGCTTATGTTTTATGAATAAAATTAGTCTATTTGCGGCATGGATTTGCCATTTTCTACAAGTTTACTACTCCTTATTTCTGGTGTCTGTTGAGTGACTGTTGGAGGCATGTTCTCGATACCTGATCCGCATCACCTATACGTACTTATCATCATTTATATTATGATCCACATAAGAAGAGATCTAGGTGTGCTTCTCGGATGCATGTCAGTCTTTCACATCACCAAGCTATGTACGTAGAGAGTTTAGTTTCACCCATAACTGGTAGCGGAGCAGTGGTCGACATCTAAACTATCACCATATATAGGTCTTTTCGTTACTTCTTTCAGTTGATTTATGTGTGTGATATGATTCAATAGAAAAAACAAGAATGACTTGAAACGGTGCATTTATTTTCAGCTGTCATATTCATTTGTCCCTAAGCCCTTTACAAATTGTTTCTTAGAGTTTTTAGGATATGGTGATCTACTCGATTTAGGGTTTACAGGTCCTGCTACCACTTGGTGGAATTCCGAAACCCTTCTTCGTTTAGACAGAGTTGTTTGCACACCAGATTGGTGTAATATCTTTGGGCATGCTAGGTTACAGCATCTTCTACCGAGTGACTCTGATCATTTGCCTATATTGTTGCGTGCTAGTACAGTCCCTATCCCAAAGAAACCAAGATATCATAGATTCAAGATGGAAGCACATTGGTTGCATCATGGAGAGTGTGATGATATTGTACATGATGTCTGGTTTACTTATATAGCTGGTATTCCCATGTACCAGGTTTCCCAAAAAATCAAGTACACAAGAATGAATCTCGATGCTTGGCAAAGAACAAAATTCAAAGGCAGACAACTTGAGATGTTGGGTATACGTGAAAGACTAGAAGCTTTATTGGGTGTTGGTATCTCCGAGGAGGTGGTGTTGGAGAAAAAGGAACTTTCAGTTCGACTTCAGAAGCTTCTTTCTGAGGAGGAAACATTTTGGAAGCAGAGGGCAAAAGTTTTGTGGCTCAAAGATGGGGATAGAAATACGAGCTATTTTCACAGGAAGGCTAGTAACAGAAAACGTAAGAACCATATAAAGGGTCTTTATGATTCTGGTGGTACATGGGTGGAAGAAGATGAAGAGATTGAAAGAGTTGTGTCAAGTTATTTTAGACGGATGTTTACAGCTGAAGATGTGGATATGGAAGCCATGCAGACTACGCTAGATGCTATCTCTCCATGTGTAACTGGTGAAATGAATGCTCAATTGTGTGAAGATTATTCACAGGAAGAGATCAAATGCGCACTATTCCAAATGTACCCAACTAAGTCTCCAGGACCTGATGGGATGCCTCCGTTGTTCTTTCAACATTACTGGGAATTGATTGGAAAGGATGTTACAAGTGCAGTACAAAGTTTCCTTCATTCTGGACAGATGTTGGGTCAAATTAATTTTACTCATATATGTCTTATTCCAAAGGTTCCAAACCCGGAGAATATGTCTGATCTCAGGCCGATTGCACTTTGTAATGTTATTTACAAAATATGTTCCAAAGCTATTGCAAACCGACTGAAAGTGCTCCTACCTAATGTTATATCTCCTTTCGAGAGTGCCTTTGTTCCGGGGAGACTTATCACTGACAACATCCTGGTAGCAAATGAGCTTGCTCATTACGTGCATAATAAAAGAGATGGGAAGGATGGCTATATGGCTCTCAAATTGGACCTTAGCAAGGCATATGATAGAATGGAGCGGCTCTTCTTGCGGAAGGTACTTGAGAGGAGGTTTGGCTTTAATGCTGCATGGATTGATTTGGTGATGAAATGTGTCAGTACTGTGAGATACTCTTTTCTAATCCGAGGTAAACCCCGTGGCTATGTTATTCTAGGGAGAGGGCTGAGATAAGGAGATCCTCTCTCCCCATATCTTTTTTTACTTGGAGCTGAAGGTTTCTCGGCCTTGTTACAACAAAAACTACGAACAGGTTTGTTACCTGGTGTTAGGATTTGTGAGGGAGCTCCTTCAATTAACCACTTGCTTTTCGCTGATGATAGTATGCTCTATGCAAATGCCACAGTAAGTAATTGTCATCAGATTCAGGAGGTGATTGAGGTCTATGGAAGAGCCTCAGGACAGTTGGTCAATTTTGAGAAGAGCTCATTGGTTTTTAGTAAAAATGTTGGGGTGCAAATGCAGGAGACAATTGCTAGTATGATGCGAGTTGAAGTAGTAGACTCCCATGAAAAATATTTGGGACTGCCAACCTATGTTGGAAGGAAAAAGACTGCCACTTTTCAATTTATCAAGGAGAAGTTGTCGAAAAAAATCTCTAATTGGCAGGGAAAGCTCCTGAGTGGTGCAGGAGAGATATCCTGATTTGTGTGGTGGCTCAGGCTCTACCTACTTATGCTATGATTGTGTTTCAGCTTACAAAAATTTTTTGTGAGGATTTGGAACAACTTTGTGCTAAATTTTGGTGGGGGAGTACTACAGAAAAAAGAAAGATACACTGGCAAAATTGGAAAGCTCTCTACTCTCCGAAGGAGGAAGGTGGGTTAGGCTTCCGTAGTGTAACATAGTTTAATTCAGCAATGCTCGCAAAACAAGCATGGAGAATAGTAAATCATCCGGATTCTTTGGTGGCTCGATTATATAAGGCCAAATATTTTCCAAACAACTCGTTTTGGAATGCGCCTGATCATACTGCTCCATCTTTCTCATGGAGGAGTATTGTATCAACTAGGAGACAATTAAGGGAAGGTAGCTACTGGCAGATAGGGGATGGTAGGTCGGTCCATATCACTGACAATGCATGGATCTCAGGTATTCCAAATTTCAGACCCTCTGATGCTTCAATTCTAAATAACTCAGTAGGTTATGTCAATGAGCTCTTGACTCATAGTGGTGGATGGAATGAGTTTTTAGTTAGGGCAACTTTTACTGGAGAGGTAGCTAATGCCATATTAGCTATTCCCTTGCCGCATGAGACAATGGAAGATAGAGTAGTTTGGAGATTGGAAAAGCAAGGCATCTTTACTGTGAAAACTGCTTATCGACACTCTTTTGCTCATTCTTCTGCATATCAACATTCTACTCTCAATGTGGGGGTAAGTTTTTGGAAAAAGGTTTGGAAAGCTAATGTACCTACTGGTGCAAAAGTACATATATGGAGGGTACACTACCAGAACAAAAGGCTTTAGCCGACGAAAATAAAAAAACCAGGCAGACGAATTTTCTTTTCGTCGGCTATGGTCAACTTTAGCCGACGAAATTAAAATTTCGTCGGCTGAATAATTTTTTTCGTCGGCTATAGTCTGTGAACTTTAGCCGACGAAATTTTTAAAAGTTTAGCCGACGAAATTTGAAAAGTTTAACCGACAAAAAATATAATTTCGTCGGCTAAAGTGCCTTATATTTACAGATCTAGACAACAACTCATCTTGGAAAAAAAAAACTATACGTAGAACCTTCAAACGCAAAAAAGTCGTGAAATAAGATATGACCAGAATGGTGAAATACATCTACGGTTAAAAAATCACGGTATTCCGGTAAACTCTCGGTGCCGATAGTTACTGTCAATGTAATTTACCCTTATTATTCACTATGCTGCAGATTTGGCGTTTGGTGTCCGATTGACTATTGTAATACCTTTCGGAAGCGTAACGGCCCTACGAGTCAAACTCATCGCTATTGCTATGACATATGGGCCTTTTCGGCCATCCGAATCCGTTTAGGGCTTCAAAATGTAGTTTTCTTATTTCCGATTAGAGTTGACCGTTTCGATCAAGCCCTTAACGTTGTCGAATCCAGTTGAATTTTTTTACCATAGACATCTTTCGTCATAATGATCATATCTGATGGTCGAATTTTGGTTTGTAAATTTTAGTCATCGGAATCACAACGTGTCTTACTATTTACCGTTATTATTTCCTATGGGGAGCCCTATCGTAGGAAGGTAAATGTCTCAAATTTTTATATGGGCAGTTGCGTCTCATCTACGTGAGAGTTTTTCGTGTGGAAGGTTTGACCAAACTACGTAATATAGAGGGAGATATGAGCGTTTTCGTGTGATAAGTAACGATGGATTAGGGTTGACCGTTTCGATCGAGCCCTTAACGTTGTCGGATCCAGTTGAATTTTTTACCATAGACATCTTTCGTCATAATGATCATATCTGACGGTCGAATTTTGGTTTGTGAATTTTAGTCATCGGAATCACAACGTGTCTACTAATGTTGTATAACTTGTTTAGTAGGTTATACAACTTTGTGAACCAACTCTACATAGGAAGAAAAATTATCAAAAATCTCGTGATATAAGATGTGTTCAGAATGGTGAAATACGGCTGTGGTTCAAAAATCACGTAAATCGGGTAAAGTCTCGGTGCCGATAGTACCTATTTACCGTTATTATTCCCTATACGGAGCCCTATCGTCGGAAGGTAAATGTCTCAAAATTTTTATATAGGCGGTTGCGTCTCATCTACGTGAGAGTTTTTTGTGTGGAAGGTTTGACCAAACTACGTAATATAGGGGGAGATATGAGCGTTTTCGTGAATTTATAGACTTTAGCCGACGAGATATTAAAAAAGTCGTCGGCTAAGGCCAAAAAATTTTTTGGGCAGTAAACCAAAGTTGGAGGAAAATTTTCAAAGGACTTTAGCCGACGAAAATATATGAAAAGTCGTCGGCTAAAGTCGAAAAATTTTCAACCAAAATTTTTTGGCGGTTAACCAAAATTTTCAAAAAAGTTTAGCCGACGAAAATAAAGAATTTCTTCGGCTAAAGTTCTTTATATAGGAGTTGTACCGAAGATGGATGGTAAGAAATCTATTATCTGCCAGATTTTCTTCTCGGCCTAGCTCCGCCGTCAAGTCACCGGAGATCGCCACACTTGTCCCAAAAGCTTCGCCGTCGTCTCAACTTCATTGCTGGATAGGTGGTGCATCGAGTGACGCCGCCGTGAGGGATAAATCGAGCTCCAAAACTCCGCCGGTTCGGATTCGGTGTCGATCGAATTTCTCCTTCCTCAGGTCACCATTTAGTGAGTTCTATATATGGATAAGTTGAGTTTGATTAGTACTACATTCCCCTAGAATTTGGTAGCTCGATTTGGTGTGTGTGAAGAGAATCGAAGATTTGAAGTTTTTAGGGTTTAAAATTGGGGATTTTTATATTTTGATTCAATTGACCTGTTTAGGCTTAGAATTGGGCTTCGACTTCTTCTAGAAAGTTGTTCGAAATGTTGAGAGGAAGATTCTGTCAAATTTTGGTCGTGATTAGAGGTGGCCGAAAGTTTCTGCAGTTTTTTTTTTTCAAAAACCAGCAACTTTAGCCGACGATATTTAAATACTATATTCGTCAGCTATAATATTTTTTAATTTTTTTTATAAGGTTTAGCCGACGAATTATAGCATATTTCGTCGGCTATAGTTCTTTTTTTAATTTTTTATAAGGTTTAACCGACGAAATATAGTATATTTCGTCGGCTATAGTTATTTTTTTAAATTTTTATAAGATTAAGCCGACGAAATATACTATATTTCATCGGCTATAGTTATTTTTTAATTGTTTATTACACACTTTAGCCGATGAATATCTTAATTGTTTCGTCAGCTAAAGTCTGGGAAAAAAACCGACGACATGTTTTTCGTCGGCTAACTGTGGGACTATAGCCGATGAAAAAAAAATTTCGTCGGCTAAAGTCATCGCCGACGACCTTTTCCCGACAAAATCTTAGCCGACGATGGCTTATCGGCTAAGATCTTATCCGACGAATTGAGCTAACAGGCCGACTAAATTTTTCGTCGGCTAAAATGCTTGTCCTGGTAGTGGTGTGTCACAACATTTTACCGTCACTTGAGAGATTGCAATCCAAACATATGGAGCTGGGGTCCATAAATTGTCCTTTGTGTTTGGATACAATAGAATCTACTTTGCACCTGTGTAGGGACTGCCCTTTTACTAGAGAGGTATTGCGATCAAATGGTGTTTTATCACAGGTATGTCTTAACCCTTTGGTATTACATTTTAATTTGGTGGATTGGTTGAACTCATGCTCAAGGGAGTTGTCTAGTTCTGCTTTTGGAGAGATGATTTTTTTGTTATGGAGTGTGTGGAAGGAAAGAAATAATAGAGTTTGGAATGATAAAAGGGGGAGTGCGCTGGATACAGTGATTGCAGCTATGTCTAGAGTGCATGAATTTCGTTCAGTGACACTAATAAATAACAGTCATTCTGTTTTGAAAATACAGAAATGGAAACCTCCACCTGCTGGGACTTTTAAGATCAATGTAGATGGATCTTTTATAAATCACAATAGTTGTGGCAGCACGGGTTTTGTGGTAAGGGATTTTTTGGGAGGTTTCATTGCTGGGGGTGGGATGAGTTTTGCTGGTATACTCTCAGCTGAGCATATGGAGTTGATGGCTTGCAAGCAGGCTATTTTGTTTACAGTAACAAATCATTTTGTTCCTACTATGATCAAAACTGATGCACAAGTTGTTGCTCAACAACTTTTGCAGCAGTTTGCATTTAACCTTTCAGCTCTTGGAAGGATCTATGACGAGGTTGGGATACTACTCCATAATCATCCTACAATCAAGGTCCAGTATGTCAGGCGTACTGCAAACAATGTGGCTCACGTGATGGCTTCAAACTCCAAGCAATTTAGTTTAGAAACTTTTTATTTTTCAGTTCCTTCTTTTCTTCAGACTGCAGTAGCAGCTGAAATAGTCCAGATGTAATACATTTCTTTTTGCAATAAAGTATGACCTCTTAATTCAAAAAAATAAAAATAAAAATTGTTTCTTAGAGTTTAGGGTGACCACTTGCCACAGGAAAACGATCTGTATATCGACGGGGCATTCACAGATGATGGGACCGTTCATATGTAGGACTTGGATCCTCTCCTCACATTTGTGTGCTCATATCTCCTCATCAAACAATCTTGACCGTCCAGGAGTAATCAACGGTCAAGAATCAAGATGTCTTTAATTTTACGTTTTGAGATATTTTTCATCTCATCTCTCATCTCCCATCTGAATATCTCTTATCTTTCTCACATCTATACTCTTCTTTCTCTCATCTTTCTCGTCTGTCAGTCTCTCTTCCTCACATCTATACCCAGAAATCAAGTTCTCTAGAGCTCTTGTCTCTCTTCCTCACATGTATACCCCAATTCACCTCTCTTCATTCTCATCCCCTTCCCCATAAACTCCACCTCGAAGATAGTGCCAGATTTACACCTCCACCTCCATATCTGACCTCCCACTTTTGTTTCACAAATAATTTTCTCTAACGACCGATCTCCCTGGTTTGGGAGGGTCAGTTTGAGCAGGGGCGACCATCCGATCAGTCCATTTTTTTCGGTGGTGGCGGCAGGCTCGGTATGCTGTGATTGGAAACTTAGGGTCTCAGTGGTCCCCTTCATGGGATTGGTACCTGTTTTAGTCAAAAGTTCATTTCACTCAAGTATTGGTTTTTGTATTGCTGGGTTTGGTTTAGATATGTATACCTGAGATTGTATCTTGATTGTAAATTTTGATTCTATAACATGGTTGTGCTCTTACTATAGCAGTGAATATTGAATGTAAATTTTGCATTTGTCTATGCATTTTGCTCTATATCTGTGTGCTTTTGTTGTTTAGAGAATTCTGGGTTTTATTTACAGTAGCCTTGTTATTTCACAGGGACACTCTTCCTTTCTCTTCACGAAAGGAAAAAAAAAAAAAGACTGAGACGAAGAGAGTTCGTCTCTATTTTTTATTTTTTTTATTTTTATTTTTATGTTAGAGTTAATTAGACGAGATATTGGGAAGAGAGAAGAGATGAAAAATATCTCAAAATCTAAACTAAAGACATCTGACCGTTAATTAATCTTAGACGGTCATGATTGTTTTATGAGGAGATATGAGTACACAAACATGAGGAGAGGATCCGAGTCCTCATATGTAGTTCTATTGTATATTTGTCTTTACCTTTATCCCATAGGCAAAAGCTGCAAAACGCCGGTCGTTCACGTACGCCAACATGTCCGTTTAAACAGAGGGGCAACAATGTAACTTCCTTTGACTTGGTAAAATCAGTTTTTACCAAGCTCACTGAAGGACAAAAATGTAACAATTGGTTCATCACAACGTGGCTTAATAAGAAATCCCACGGCAACTTCTATGAGCCTCAATAGTCTGATTATTTAACATTCTTCTTCATTCTGATAGTACAACTGTTTCCATAACAAGTTAATCTGCTTCTAATCTCTTTTTCTGTTTTTAGGTCTGATCATAAGAAGCTCATACATGTTTTGGTGGCCGGTACGTATTGCACGCCATCTTCACATATATTCTGTAAATCTTTAGAAATAGCAAAGAGTGAATAAAAAAGAGAAAGAGGAAGACGTGATCATCTACCTCTTCACTGTCGACCTCCTAAGTGATACCCGATCACTTTCCACAATAAGTAATACTTAATCTGTTGATCAAACTCTTTCAAGTATTTCTTCCTCCGAGCACATAGCTTCGTCGGAAGTAATGGGTCCGACGGCCTCTCCGACGACATCGGTCGAGTTCCGACCCCCTGCCACGTATGGACCCAATCATCATCTTCGTCGACGAGCCAACCTCCGACCCCCGAAATTGACTCCGCCTCCAGCCTTGACGTGTTGAGAGAGAGACCTTTCCGGAGATCTTATACTCGACGGCGAGCACTTGAGCTACCAATCAAGACGAGGTGGTTGAGACAGCGGTGGTGGACGTAGGAGAAACCAGACTCGCAGAAGAAGCTTTCGGCGTGGAGGTAGACGAAGATGGCAAGATTTCGTAATTGGTTTTCAGGATCTCTGAACTATTTCTTAATTTGGTGGTGGTGAAAGCCATCGGAATCTGACATTAAGGTCCTTAAACGTTTACTATAACGAAAGTTTTTTACCGCTAATGGAATCTATAGAAGGATTTACGTATATGCCATTAGATTTTGAATCCGATGAATGATATGGAGCCACATGTCCTGGGCCAACTATGGCGTACGAAACTTAGGCGTAGTCCAGCGCTTTTCTAGTCCAACTATGCCATTATATATTATTTGTTTGTAAAGACGAACTTTCATGGTGCATACCAACTTACTATATAATAAACAATGGCCCAGTTTATTTTTTCTTGAATTTTCATTGCATGTTGTATGTTTTGCATGGCCCAGTTTATTTTTTCTTGAATTTTCATGTTGTATTTTTGCATATTTTATTTCTTTTGATCGAGTAAATAACTCAAATGTTATAACTTTTATTTTATAAGTCAAACTCATAACCTCTTCCTTATTAAACAAAGACTATGCCTTTGTTTTGCATGTTCATACCAACTTTTTTTTTTATCTTGCACAATTATTCTCTCTTGAACATATGGTCACGCAAGAGGTTTGATCGGGTAAATAACTCAAATGTTATAACTTTTATTTTATAAGTCAAACTCATAACCTCTTCCTTATTAAACAAAGACTATGCCTTTGTTTTGCATGTTCGTACCAACTTTTTTTTTATCTTGCACAATTATACAAACTTAGTGGCAAATCCGTAAATCCATCGCAAATCAACAACGCAGTTAAAACGACTCCCCCTCAGTTCATCCCCACACTATAAATACCCCAAAATCCTTCACTTCAAAAAATGTCCGAACTCTCCCAAATCCGTCACTGAAATCCACAGCCAACAAATCCACCATGGATTTGCAGAGCGGGCTCCCATTGCTGCTGCAGCAATCCCAGGCTCTGGTGGCGCCGCCGATCCCGCCGTGGGAGGACAAGTTCTACATTTACAAGCCCTGCTTTGACTTTGTCTGGAGCGGAAATGCCAGCGCTAGGGTTCGGAGCATCGCTGGCCGTCTGATTCCGTCCACAAAGGTAGTACAGATTTTCTTTTTCTTTTTTCTGTTTTTTTAATATCTATTTTATAAAAAAAATTATTTCGTGAGTGCATAGCAGTAAGTGACGTTAGTATTGTGGCTGAATTTGATTCTGTACTTGCTGTGATTTAGGCGAAATTTCATGTAATTTGTTAGATTTATTCAAAACCTGCGAAATATTAATGAAAAGTCAATGATTGGAAGCATTGTGTTACTATATAGTAAGAAAGTATGGTCTGCTTAGCATTTGTCCAAGAAAATGTACTAGCATTTGTCTGGATTGCTTTTGAGTGAGTGTTGTAAGGTTCTTCGCTGGATGCGAAAGAAAACCATGTGGGGAAACATTGAGTGAAGCATGTAGTTATGTAATTGTATGAAATGAGTGGAAGGCTGGAAGCTTGTTGTTTCCCTGAGGTTTTATTTAGTGGGAAATGTGAGCAATATACTGAAATTTAACTTTTGGGGTTTGGTTCGAAAGTAAGAGTGGTGGAAGATCCAAATTTGAAATGCTACAATTTAGCGTTTTATGCTTCTTGGAAATAGGTAGGTTGAAGTTTTATCTGTTAGCCAAACAAAGCTTAACAATGTGTATTTATAATTTTTTTTAATAGTTTGTGTGATAGTGTGAATATGTTTGTGTGTTTTTAAAGATAGATTATTACAAAATACTATGTGAGTAAGATTGAGGTCATGTAGCTATTCTACATTTCTCCTTGTGCTTTATGTGTTGGTGAAATCATTTGAAAAAAAAGCTGGTGTAGATGTTTGGCTATTTAGTAATCCTATTACTGCCCTGGGGCTTTGCATTTTGTGGAAAGAAATGCCAGTGTTATTAGTTACGACATACAGACCAACTCTACTCCTGTTGTAAAACAAGGGCAATTTGAAGACCCCACAATCAAATTTCAAATTCCCCTTCAGATTGCTGCAGAGCGTGAAATGGCTAGGTCTCTGATTGGAGGTACTAGGTTTCTGTTCCCAATAATCCCAATGTATTTTGCAGAAAGTTTTACTTTGCATGACTATCACCATGGTAGCACTCATATAATGACTTGTTTTCAGTTCCGAACTTCAGCTGGATTGTTGCGCTAAAAGAATTTGCACACCCTCCGGAGGATATTCCCTCTGTATTTCAGATAGTAGGAGTGACCTTTGTTGCAACTTCCATGTTTTGTTTTGTGTTTCAAATGAGTTCTTTGATCACAGAAAAAGAACTAAAGCTTCGACAGGTAATGACTGTAAACAGCTTCAGTTGGTGAATGGTTGTCTGGTTCGTGGACGTAAGTATGCCTATCTTTGCTTCCCATTTACAAGGCCAATTAGTAATTTAGCGCTCTATGTGTTCTGTTCTGCAGGCAATAACAATGATGGGTCTTTATGACTGCATACTGGTTTTCATGGCTCACATGGGAGGGAATTATTACACTTCTCTCATCACTTTTCATTACTCTGTTTGGAATGATATTTCAGTTTGATATGATGTTCCTGAAGAACAATGTTGCGGTCGTCTTCCTCATTTTCTTTCTTGTTCAACTCAATATGGTAAGTCAGTTTCTTGTAATTGCTTGCTTTAGCTTGCACTTGTCCTTGCTGTTTCTTGTAATTCTCTTATACCCTGGAATTTACTATGCTTACAATCTGGTTTCATAATAATGTCAGCCTTGTAATTTTCAATTTTACCACTACTACTTTCACATTGTGGACAGTGTCAGTCCTTTGCATTAATTTAGTGCCTCTATCCAATCGTGTTAATTTAATTAGACACAAAGTACCAATTTTTTTAGAGAGGTTTTATTCGCTCATTTTTGGTTGAATATTATTTCTTAAACTTGAAAATGTAGTCTGCCAACTTCCTCACAAAGAGATAGTACATCAATTAATAATGATTGCTATTTCATGGTGAAGATGCAGAAACATGGGATGCCAACTTTGGTGAAGATCATAGATGATTTTGGCGGAAGTAACACCTGAAAATGAAGACATTTATCATGGCCAGAGGTCTCAACTCTCGACTCAACTTAAATCCCACACCCTCAGCGGGTATTTCATTCAAATGAGAGCAAGTTATCTACACTTGTGTCAGGCCAAATCGCGCCCATCATACAACAATGGAGTGCACTTATTTATATTAGACTGAGCCGTCCGCCAGGCATATCAGATATTTGCCTTGTTGGGATTGACATGCTAGGGGTGAAAAAGACTTATCTGGCAGCATAACATGTAAACCAGGCCTATCAGATATTTGTTGACGTACTAAACTTGGCATGGAGTGTAGTATAGCTAACATGTAATTGACCAGAAAGCTTTATCAAAGAAATAGCCAGAAAATTTCCTACTTGTGTTTACTGTATAGTCCTTTATCTTTCAGGCTTAATGTACCACATTCATAATTCTTCTCAGTACTAAAAGAAAAATATGCCACAGTTACCAGTAGAGCTTATATGCTCAAGTACCTAGAAGAGAGATCAGAGATGTACACAGAAAACATAGTATTGGAATCTTAGGATATTCTTTATTCTGCAGTTGATTTGGGAATGTACAGTACTGAGTTCTGATGCACCAGCACTTTCAGTTTCTTTTCCTTTATCAACATATCAGTGAACCACTGAACCTGCTCTGTTCTATGAGAGAAACAAAATTTAAGAATCTTTGAAGTGAACACAAATAGGACCTGTTGATTCAGCTTCCCTTAAATCTTCCACCTACTGAACAACCACATTAAGCAGCTTAATTCTCACCATCTTATTTAGCTTCTTTGGCCTCTCCTCCTTAAGGTTGATGACGTTTCTTACATCCTTGGACATGGCCGCCAAGAGCCGGACCAGGTGGAAACATCCGGCCGCAATGTGGGCACACATGCACTCTTGGAGCTGGATCGTCCTCTCCTTTCTTACAGCTTCTCTCACTCATATGGCTTCTGAGACCATGAGGAGTGTCAAACTTCATGTCGCAATATTTGCACACATACCCTCCTCGAGCTGGATCGTACTCGTAGCGCTTGGAACCAGACCCAGATGCACCAGCTTCTTTGGCCTCTCCTCCTTGAGCTTCATGAATTTTCTTACATCTACTCATATGACCTCCAAGAGCGTGACTAGATTTACACGGCTTGCCGCAAAATCCACACACATACCCAGATGCACCCAAATTATTTCTCATTGCACCATAGTTGGCACCTGATCCTGATTCAACAATTTTCACACCCGCATCCCTCCTTGCACCAAATATATCAGACCAAGGTTCACCTATTTTCTGACCAAACAGATAGTGGTTCGCTTCACTGCTCAGACAACTCTTTGCTCCATTGTTGGCACCAGACCCAGGTTGACCTATTTTCTGACCAAACAGATATGTTTCCACTTGTCTACTCAGACAACTCTGTACACCATTGTTTGCACCAGACCCAAATCCACCTATTTCAACACTACCGTTACTACTCCGTACATTACCATACCAAAGATTCCTCTGTGCACCATACTTGGCACCAGAACTACCCGGACGTCCCAGACCCAGATCAGATCCCCAAACTTTCACTTTCTTGGGTGAGACGTTATCTTCGACGTCTGGTACCGGTCGCACCTGCATTGCCTTCTTCCCTTTATCTAGATTATGGAGCAAGTCTTCTGTCTTATCTCCACCATTGTCTTCGTCTTTGTCATGAAGATTCTTGGAAGGACTCTGACCTCTCTGTTTCTGATGTTCTTGTTCACGGCCGTCCATGCTTTCTTGATCGTCGTCTACTTGCGGGTTTGAGCTTTTTGATGATCAGGAGGAAGAAGAACAAGAAGATAGAACCCAGAAAGAAGAGGGCTTTCTTGATTGGGGTTTTACAGAGGGTTTATCAGAGCTGATTGATTCGGTGGGAAGAAGAAGAAGAAGAAGAAGAAGAAGAAGAAGAAGAAGCTAAAACCCAGAAAGATGAGGGCTTTCTTGGTTGAAACTGATTTGGGGTTTTACGGAGGGTTTATGAGAGCTTGGGATTTGTTTTTGGAAACCAGAAATGAGGGAAATGAAAATTGTTGGCAAATTAGAGAGGAGGGAATCGTCCCGGTTGAACTAGGTGATATATATACATATGGTTTGGACCTGCTTCAAGCGGACAAACGGGTTGGGCTCAAATATTGTCCTAATTAATATGCGCGATCCAATAAGCTCTTGATGGTTTTCAACTTTATAAATCCTAATTTTCCCTTAAATTACATGTAAGAAAATTAATTAGCCAACACATAAAATAAGTATGGAGCCTAGTACCATTTAATATGGTAGCATATTCATAAGTCTCCGCTATAAAAAGTAGAATGTCGTGAGCTGGATTGACGAAAAACTAATGATTAGAATTCTCAGTTTTTGATGTAAGTTTTCCTTAACTATGAACGGTGTTCATTTGACAGTTCGCTCTTTAGCTCTTTGGCATAGTATTGTCAAATTGCAGAAGTTTAATCGCACAAGTACATGACTGCTCAATAAGGTGATATGAGAAAGTGAGGAACGTACAAGTGATGAGACTTTCAGAGTTTCAGATAACAATATAACATTGTTGGATTTGTGGATATCTTCTTTTGGCTTTATGCGGATGGATAGGCCTTGCAGGGGCCGGGGTTCTCGTTGTGCATGTGGTTTATACTTTATACGTTCTTTGTAGTAAAATTACCTAATTCATAAGGAAAAATGTGAAAGAAGATCCTCTCATTTGCTTTGTTTATTGGAGTTGGATTGATGAAGTATCAAAGGGGAGGTTCTCTCGAAAAGTGGTTTAGGATGTAATTAGTTTGTGAAAATAAAAATAGATTGACTTGAGATGACGAGATGTAGTAAGTGATCGATGAGAGTAGATGTGATTGCTTACCTTTCATTGTTCACTCTGCTAGCTAGGTATATTTTACAAGTAAGCTTGAGCTGATATCTTGTTCATTGTGTGTCTCAGGTTCATGAGATTTGGCATTCGTCATCGGCCTGATTGTCTTTAAAGATAATAAAATGGATCAATTGCACAGAGATAATCAACACACTAAATTTTCAATGGCTTGGTGTAAAACCTTAATGAGAGAAAAAGCACTAAACAAGATTATTACTTCAATCTTTAAATCAGAGTTTACAATAGGTATAGTTCTCACACAACTATAACACTACAAATCTCACTTATGTTTCCAACTCTCAATCTAAACACAAGTGACTCTAATTCATGCAACTGTACACAAGAGAAACTAAATCTAGAGTACTGAGATTTACAACACTCTCAGTTTAACTAGTTCTTAAACATAACTAGTTTCACTAGTTCTTAAACACACTAAGACTTAACCACTCTTAGTTCTTGTCTACTGATTCTCAACACAACCAGTATTTCTTGGTTCTTCTACACAACTAGTCAGCTAGGTTCTGCAACACAATCAGCTTTCTTCTTCCACCAAATCTCAGCTTTTGCAATCTCAGATGCAACCTAAATGCAAGTAAGAAAGAGAGACTTAGTCTATAAGAAACACACACAAGCAGTTTGTAAGATGAATATGAATACAGTATCAACTCAGAGACAATGTAACCAAATTCTTTTCTCAAACATACAAAAAGCTTGTTTTTCAATAACATCAATCATATCAATTTATAGAGAATGAAATTCTCTCCCTCAACTAATGCACTTCAATGACAAGATCAATCTGTCTTTCTAAAAAGATGCAATCAACAAACCATCATTTTGCACTTTCCAAAAACTCGGATTGATCCATAGTTAATCCTGCAATCACACATTGATATACGTACACATAAAACCATCACTATGATCAAGCACTCGAGTTCCTATTTCACACATTTAGCTGAATCACCTCCATGATAGAAACCATATGCAATCAAACCATAAATCTCACAGATAAGGAATTCTCAGTAAATGCAGTCATTAACCATATTTCCTTAAATAAAAACATTAATCAAGAAGTAGAGAAGTCAACTTACCATATATAAGAAATTCGAATCGTATTACCTTGAATGGATCATATTGATGAAAAATCTTGATACCTTTGATCTTGCCGAGGTTGAGTCTCTCCACTTTCTCTTGATCCTGCCGAGATTAAGTCTCTCCACTTTGTCCCAGTGTAGTTAGGAACTCTTGTGTTGAATATGAATAGTCAATATACATATAGTCTTCGAAGTGTTTTAGCGGATTCAAGAATTTTCTCAACCACAGCAAATATGGTTTATAACTTTGAATATATCAACCTAATAATGCATATCATTAAGCTCAAAAAAAAAAAATCAACTTCAAACGATGATCAAAAACACAAAGATACTGGAAAACAACATACTTATTTGAGAAAACGAAGTAAATTGCAAAGAAAAAGTATATGTCGACCGGTAACTCTAGGTCCATTTTTTTTTTTTGACGAGGTTGACGTCTAAACTATCACCATATGTCTTTTCTTTACTTCTTTCCGTTGATTTATGTGTGTGATTATGATACAATCAAATGACAGATGCGATCACTACTTAAAACTGTGCATTTATTTTCAGTTGTGAAATTCATTTGTCCTTCGGTCCTTAAAAATTGTTTCATAAGTGAGTGTACCTATGTATATCTGCCCCGACACGAAGACCGGCCCCTCTTTTCAGTGACAACTTGTCGCGGGAAAACGGCCCATATCTTGACGGGGATAACGTCTGTTCTTTTTTTATTAAAATGAGAACTTTTGGATCATTCTGATGTGTGTATTATTCATTGATAAGAGCATTTTATATAGAGAATTACACAATACTAATATGGTAAGGATATGAATACATAGATCTAGTCAAACTACATATCATATTGACATAAGGCCAAGACACACATAAAGAATATCTAAAAAGATACTGAATATCCTAGAATACTCCCCCTTGTGCCGCGCGCTGATATGCCGATGGTGCTGATCTGTTGCCTCGTCAAAAACCTCATCAAGACACAAAAACCCTGTGGGAGAAAAACTGAACCTTGATCGTAAGAGAAAAAGAGTACAACGCACCAACCTACTTCATTGAGATGATACTCCCCCTGATGTGAACATTATTTAGAGAGACTTGATAGCCGAGGCATGCCTATACTTTTCACATGTTTCTCAAAAGTAGACTTAGGTAAGGACTTAGTAAATAAGTCTGCTGCGTTTCCTTCGGAACTAACTTGGTTCACTTAGATGTTGAGAAACGCCTGTTGTTGTTGGTTGTAGAAGAACTTAGGTGAAATGTGCTTTGTATTATCACCCTTGATGTAACCTAACTTCATTTGCTCAATACAAGCTGCATTGTCCTCATAAATGCATATAGGTCTATCAGTTGTAAAACTTAATCCACTAGTCCCTCTAATGTGCTTAATGATAGATCTCAACCAAACACATTCCCGAACAGCTTCATGCAAAGCTATAATCTCTGCATGATTTGAAGATGTCGCCACTAGAGTTTGCTTAGTAGACCTCCAAGATATCGCCGTATTCCCAATGGTGAACACATAACCAGTTTGAGAACGTCCTTTATGAGGATTGGATAAATATCCGGCGTCGGCAAAACCCACCAACGTATTGTTGGGTGTCTCGGCATAAGACAAGGCGGCGGTGGTGTGCTCAGCATTGGACCCGTGTCCAGCAGCCGTGCCGGCGGCGTCCATGGCGGAGGTCCGGTCCCTTGGTGGATTGGTGTCGTGTCTTCCATGAGCCATAGGACCATCTTCTGTCCTTCTTGAATCAGTGTAGGGAAAGAACAGTCACAAGTCAATGGTACCCTTAAGGTATCAAAAAATGTTCTTAACTCCGGTCCAATGACGTTGGGTTGGCGCTGAGCTAAATCTAGCTAACAAGTTGACTGAAAATGTAATGTCTGGTCCAGTGCATTGAGCTAAGTACAATAATGCGCCTATTGCACTAAGGTATGGAACCTCTGCGCCCAATACCTCTTCGTCATCCTCTTTCTGACGGAATAGATCTTTAGTTATATCCAGACTTCGACCAATCATGGGAGTGCTAACAGGGTGCATCTTGTCCATATTAAATCGCCTGAGCATCTTTTAGACATATGCAGACTGATGGATAAGGATTCCACAGACTCAGTGCTCTAGTTCAAGACCTACGCAAAAACGAGTCTTCCCAAGATCTTTCATCTCAAACTCGGATTTCAGATAAGTCGTGGTCTCTTTGATTTCATCAAGAGTACTGATAATGTTCATGTCATCGACATAAACTGCCACTATTGCAAATCCGGAACTTGTCTTCTTTTTGAACACGCACGGGCATAGTTCATCGTTCTTATATCCCTCCCTAATCAAGTAGTCACTTAGACGAGTATACCACATTCATCCGGATTGCTTTAATCCGTAAAGTGAGCGTTGCAACCTTATAGCATAAGCACTCCATGGTTTAGAGTCACTTGACTTAGGTAATGTAATGCCATCAGGCACTTTCATATATATCTCTGAATCTAGATCCCCATAGAGATATGCCGTAACCACATCCATGAGCTGCATGTCAAGTTTTTCAGACACTACCAAACTGACTAAGTAGCGAAAAGTTATGACGTCCATGACCGGAGAGTAAGTCTCGTCGTAATCAATCCTAGGGCGTTGTGAGAAACCATGCATCACAAGGCGGGCCTTATACCGAAGTACCTCATTCTTCTCATTACGCTTTCTAACAAAGACCCATTTATGTCCAGCAGGCTTTACACTCGGTAGAGTTAGCACTACTAGGCTGAAGACATGTCTCTTTGTTAGAGAGTCTAATTCTGCCTGGATTGCAACTTTCCATTTAGGCCAATCTGCTCTGTTTTGGCATTCTACAACATAGTGTGATTCGATGTCATCGTGCTCAATGATTTCATGAGCCACGGAATAAGAAAATATATCATCGACATAGGTTGATGACCGGTTCATCAATTCATAAGTGTTATCATAACACATGGAGATCTCTATGTTCTCTGATGTTGACATTGATCTTGAGGCGTCCCCCATGGATTCTAACATCAATTCGTGGACATAACTGTAATCAGAGATGATCTCGTGAGAAGGATTCTCAACATCGATAAGCAAAGGATTGACTTGTGCCTTGTCGGTCCGTTTCTTTCTCGGACACCTGTCAACCGAACCAGGTGGCCTCCCCCTTTTTCTTTGAGGAGCCACGGCCTCCATCCCTTCACCGTGGGCGACGCCGCTGCCGGTGGCAGTACCGAGCCCGAGGATGGCCGTGCCCTTTCTAGGGACTTCAAGCCTAGCAGGAACATTTGAAGCTAGTATATTTGATCTTGTCACTTTCGCAATCTCGAAGAAAGAGTCAAGCATCGTATCTGCTACTTTCTGAAGTTTGAGAATACGTTTCACTTCACTTTCAGTCTGTGAGGTGCGGGGATCATAATGAGAAAGAGTGGGGACAAACCACGACAATTCATGTCGTTCCACATGAACACGTTTGTTCGTATCTCCACCTAACGACGGGAAGAATGTCTCATCAAAGTGACAATCCGCAAACCTTGCGGTAAAGAGATCACCTGTTAATGGCTCGAGGTATCTGATAATCGTTGGAGATTCATAACCAACATAGATACCTAATCGTCTCTGAGGACCCATTAAAGAACGCAGTGGAGGCGTAATTGGCACATAAACCGAGCAACTGAAAATGCGTAGATGCGAAATGTCAGGCTCATATCCAGTGACCAACTGGTACGCACTGAACGGTTGTCTGGCAGTGGGTCTGAAACGAATAAGTAAGGCTGCATGTAATATTGCATAGCCCCATGACGTAATTGGGAGGTTGGTGTGCATTACCAACGCTCGAGAAATAAGCTGAAGCCGTTTAATTGTAGCTTCGGCGAGATCGTTTTACGTGTGAACATGGGGTACGGGATGCTCAACTTCAATCCCGATAGACATGCAATAGTCATCAAAAGTCTTTGTTGTAAATTCTCCAGTGTTATCCAGTCGAATTGACATAAGTGGATAATCCTGGTGGTGAGCCCGAAGTTTAATAATTTGTGCTAGGAGTTTTGGAAATGCAGCATTACGTGTGGACAAGAACGCGACATGAGTCCAACGCATTGAAGCATCCACCAAAACCATAAAGTATCAAAATGGTCCACATTCAGGATGGATGGGTCCACAAATATCACCTTGGATACGATGTAGAAATGGACTGTTCTCGGTGTTATCTTTAGCGTAACCCGGTCTCGAAACTACTTTCGCTAAAGAGCAAGCTTTGCAAAACGAACGATGAGCGTTTAAAAGAGTCAACGATACATCAAGGGAAGAACGGCGCGCCTCAATTGCTTGAGGGATTGGCTGAGCGGCAGCCATGAAGTTGGTGCCGAGCCCGGGAGACATCAAAGTCCCCTTTGGGCCGTGGTGACCATTTGAGGCATCACCACCATGATTCAAAGTGATATCATTTCCCAAATGTTTTCGTTTTGATCTGAAGAAAGGATGTCCATGAGAATTACGTAGAATTCGGATCATCATGTCCCTTCCAGGATGACCAAGTCGATCATGCCAAAGCTTGTATGAGTCAGAGTCCCAAAGATCATGTTTGGCGACTACATGGGATTCAATAATCCGAATCGTAGTAAGGTAAAGACCACTAGATTGACTCATGAGTTTCTCCAATATACGTTTACGTCCGTATTTATGAGAAGTTATACACAAGAACTCAGTTCCATCTTCACAATGAGTTTCCAAGTGAAAGCCATTAGCGCGAATGTCCTTAAAGCTCAACAGGGTTCGGTGCCCTTTTGGGGCATAAAGAGCGTCCGTGACATGGATCATAGTTACATGAGGTAGAAAAAAATGAGCGGTTTCACACCCGAGGATCACAGGAGAAGATCCAATCATTGTCGTCACAGATGATTTACAAGGCACTAACTCAAGAAATAGTTGCCGGTTCCTTAGAATTGTGTGGGATGATCCGCTATCTGCGAGGCACTCAATCTCTCCAAGAGACATACCTACAAAAGAGAGTAGATATATGAGTAAATAGGTCGATATCGAGCCATTTAGAAGGATTGAAAAAACTAAAAGTAACAACAATCCCGAGAGTGCTGAAAATTTCTCGCGCAGAATGACCTTTGCGCACTAAAACAGTCATAACTCCTTCGTTAAAATAGATATGGATGAACCGCAAAAAGTTTTGAAAACTAAACTCGTAAATATAAAGCTCACTATCTGGTTCGTCTGGAGCTGTTCACAAAATACAAACGAAGTGACTGTCCAGGGAGGACAGATTACTGTTTTTCGTAGATTTGGCATTAGCAAAGCTTTTGAAGCTTGCTACTGGCATGGAGACGTATGCTCAGCCACAAGGATGTGTTGATGATCAAATCCAAGTCCAGAGAACCTAGAGGATTCGATGGTGATCCGGTTTTGCCAAGTCTTTAACGTCTTTTACAAGACGGCAATTGGAGTAATAGCATAAGGGGAATCCAAAATCAAAAGCTTTCGGTAACTCCAAATGACACGACCCACCTCGAATTTCACCCTGAACCCGGAGTAAATCATGCGGGGACCACATCCAAGGAAAGATTTACCGCAAAATTCGGTATAACTTCCCATGGAAATGGACAACCCTTCCAAATCAACACATAATTATCCAAATAAGATAACATAAATCCTCCGTCAAATAATCTAAAAAGTCAACATGCCTTCACCCACAACCAAAAATATTATACATTAAACCCAAGTATTCAGAGCTACTAGACACTAGCGGAAGTAAGAAAAAACAGGTAGGTTAAACAGGTAACCTACTGGTGAAATGTGGTGGAAATGCGGGTGACTATGCCTCGCCTCCTACTAGATCCAATCCGAACTCTGCAGACTTGGCATTTTAAAACGAAGGGCCCAGGGTAAAAAAATTTAATAACGTTAGAGTGAGTGGACAAAAAATTTAATAAAAATATTTATGCATTCCCATTTTAATTTCCAAAGAAATTATGCTGCATGCGACCACTCAAAAGCGCTCAACTCATAAACTGACAATTTCACGACTAGCTCCGGCTAGTCACCAACTGAAATAAAATGGAGCCTCTCAGGCTAAACTATATATAAACATATATGCGTATGTATTTACATTCGTCAGACTCCTTGTATGAATCCTAAGAACAATTTAGAAAAATAGAAATTCATACAAGGCTACGACGCTGGCGTCTAACGCTCACGTCGCGCCATAATGGTATTTTTCCTCATTATGACTGAAGAGGACGGTGTATTTACGTGTGGACTCCCTATATGAAAACCTAAATAAACCAGAAAAGAAAGTAGTTTTCATATAAGGCTATGACGTTTGTGTCTAACACTCACGTCACGCCATAATGGTATTTTACCTCATTATGACGGACCAAGCACGTATGGCTAGCTAGCATTTATATACATATTATACTCATAAACATCTAAAATACATATCCACCGAAAATCTCATTTTCGGAATCTCTCCAAAGGAAGAAAAATTGTCAAATAGCCGAAAAATCAATAAGTCTCATCAGAAGAAAATAAATAATCAACAAAATAATTCATCGCATGCTTTTCAATTAAAACAAAGGTCCACTCACAAATTAGGCCTAAGCCTGATGACGCTCTGAGGCTTCTTCTGCTCGGGCCTCCTCACGTCCTGTTCCAAATATATAATTAATTTCCCAACTAAAAATCCAATATTTATTCAAAATAGGCAAAACTAACCGAGAGCCATAAACACGCTCATCATTGCCTAATTTCGATATTCTTAAATCGAAACGACACAAACTTTAACACCATACTCGGCAGCCGTAAATATAACCTTCTCCATAAATTGACTTAAATCCTACGGCCGAATTCTACATTATTCAACTACCAAAAATACCACACTTCGGAAATTCACAAACCTACACTACGCTAGATAATGCATCACACGACGGCGAAAACACGTCGTCTGTTAAAGGTCAAAACCGTTGTTAATTCGATCGCTGTATGATCAACATGTCACACAACGGCTAAAAAGAGCTTCTCTGACTAACTGACACACAACACTACAATAAAAATCATTGTGTGAGTCTCGGCAGATATCATCGACAACTGCCGACATATGTCGAGCTGCTTCTTGACAGCTATCGACATATGTCGATGAAATATGCCGAGAATCACACAATGGTTTTTTGTAAATTATTGTTATGTGAGTCTCGACAGATATTATCGACATATGTCGACACATGTTGGGTTGCTTCTCGACAGCTGTCGATGATATTTTTTCGAGAATCACACAACAGTTTTTTCAATAAAAACCCTTGTGTAATTGTCGACTCACACAACTGTTCATTTTAAGAGCTGTTGTGTGAATATCGACATATCTCATCAACATATGTCGAGGTCGCTCTCGATAATTTATGTCAACAATCACACAACAGCTTTCAACATGAAAACTATTGTGTGAAGTGATGTTCATACAACAGGTTTTCTCGATTTTATGGTTGTTTGATTGTTAAATAGTATACATGATTTTGCTAATAGGCATGGTGTGAATAGATATCATTTTTGTCAAACAACATTGGATTGCCATTAATGTGTTGTATGTCCTACTAATTTACCAAATAAACAATACAAACTAAAGCACATTGAAATCATCAAAATCTAACCGAAAGGATCCAAACCATTGTTTTAAATGGGACTTTAAAAGCATGCCCTATTATCCATACAAGAAACTTAAATACAAAATTGTACATGATACACAATTTAGTTTGCATGAATCCACTTATATTGATCATCAAATAACTTGAATTGCAAAATGAAAGCTCATTTCTACACCTTTTCCAGTCCAGCAATCCATGCTCATATAATTGATAGCCTCCTTAACCTGTGATATGACACCAAAAAATTCACTCATCAAGCCTCTTAACTAAAAGAATATTACAAGAGCATGTGCAACAATAAAACTCATTTCAGATATTGGATAAATGAATTAAATTTCGGTAGCATACTCAAAAGCATGATCATTACAGGATAAATGAAGTTAGCATACTTTGTTTCTTTCTTAAGAGGAATGTAGGCATTCACAAGAGACTTAGAATTTGGTCTCTTACAATGATCAAACTGCAAGAGATCAGCCATAAACAGGCACAACATCAACAACCAAAACCTGTGAGCACAATCTAGAGAGGCAACATATATTTTCATGAACCGTACTTATAACTAATCTCCATAGAATACCATGATAGAATACCCAAGGCTAAGTAACCCTAAAGTGGCAATATCATCCATATTTCTTAGTCCATTTAAGCTAATGATATCAATAGGTAACTGTGCATGATATCACTAATGCAAAAATTAGAAAAATAACTAGATTGAAGGCAGAAATGCAATAAGCCCACTTACCAACTGGTCCTCTAATGCTAATAGTTAAAGCTCTTTCATTTAAATCCCTAGGTTGGAGTGATGAAGCTATTATGCTGAAGAAACCAGGAGAGTAGATTAAAACGAGATTGGGGAGGTCATTGACACAGCTAGTCAACTCTAGCATCTTGTGTAACATAAGAAAACTGAAACATTACTCATAAACTATATGCAGACTGAAATATTGCTCACTCATCTTAGTATAATAATTGAGTATTATAAATATGTGTACAAACTATTTGATATTATGAGACAAGACTACTGTATGAATAATATATGTAACTAAGCCAATTCATAAGTACACTGATGCTCATCTCCCATACAAGCTTAAAAGTTAAAACCCAATATCCAAACAAGAGGCAAGTTCATATACTCCTTTCTTTATGCATGCACTCCATCACTGTACCACTGCCAAAACCACCCTACAGTTGCATAATAGCGAGCATGCATAAAAAACAAAGCAAATTAGCAGTTTATGCAAAGCCGAAATGTGCTCAATTGAACTAGTGGCCTTCCTAATCAACAATTTATTACAAGACTACTAGGTAGTATCATCACCTATCTCATTCTAAAGTTTCTCCCAATTTAAAATTTAAAGCACAAAGGAGTCCATGATCAAAAGTAATAGACATAGAAAGAGTGATCTCCAATGATAGTTAACAGCCTTAAACACATGATTATTAATGACACGAGATCACTTCATACGGTTCATACGGTTGGTAAATACTTGACACAAAAAATCATATAAATTTCACATTTACACTGCTCATTCTAAAGTATTCAAATTAATTTCCTCTACTGTATCAAAGTATCAATGCTCATTAATTTAGAGTATTTTAGTATCACCCTGAGTTTAGACAGACTAGTCACAAATCACTTATACATTTACATATACATATTCTCTGTGTAATTAACATAAACAAGGAGACATCATGCTTCATTAGACATAAACATATTTTTCATCATTACATCACTTTGTGGAAATTTAGATACATCCCTAATTATCTACACAACAATGATCAGAAACTATAGCTATCAATCAACTAATTATATGCTAGTGATTCATTTGAGACACTCCATGAAATGAAAATTTTAATAAAAATCCTAATTCGACACACTAACATTTCAGCAAATGATTATCTAAAATCATAGTTGATCATAATACGATCTCATGACATATTTGATTTGTCCTCTAAGTGTTATTGACTAAAAAAAATAGCTCATGTGCCATTTAATGAAAAGAAGTTCTCCTCCCAAACATCATATCATAAGAAATTAAGAATAATACTATGACATTCTCAAGGAAACAAATAGAAAACTTTTATATGCATGGTAGCACGACTCAAGTTATTGAAAGATGCCAAAATCACAAACACAAATAATTTAGGATGCCTCACAGTTGTAATCACATCTTTTAAACACTACAAAAAATATCCCCCTTTACTACAAAGTATGACAAACTCAAATCTATTTAAGTACTCGTGTATATATAAAACTTGCATAGTATATTTGCCATAGTAAGCTATTTATCATGGTTCCTGAGGATACCAAGGTGTCTGGTATGTGGGGATTTTAAACTTCAGCATTTGCCATCTCCTTTGGATGAGCTTGGCAATCAATTGCCGGGGACTGACAATTTCTTTCAAATGACACCATTGTTTTCTCACTCGCACCAATTCCGGCCTCTAATGATAAGCAAACAACAGGTGGACAAAAGCCTAAGTAGAAACCAATTCAGTTATTCAAAGCACACCAAGGAAACCACATATCATCATTCACTAATCATAATTACTACAACAATTAGACCCATCATAAACTTATGGCTAGCCATAAGACTAAATAAAAATGCAAGACAATCAAACTGTAGATTAACCCATTTCAATTAGAGCCTAAAAATTAAACTTGAAAGAAGAAAAAACATTCTTTTTGGGGAAAAAGTCGTACCTTAGGATGAAGAGGAAGAAGAGAGATGAGAAGAGGCCCTTATAAGCTGGAAAGACTTCCATCTCCAAAAACCTTGTGTCTAGCTAGGCCCCCAACCCCCCTCCTCCGTCGCGCCAAGCGTCGCCTCCTCCATTGACATCTCCGACCTCGGGTCCATCCAAATCAACGACGCCCAGCCCCGCTCCCTCTTGAAAGCCCTTGGCCATTAGCCTAATCACAAGGTCGTCGACATCACCAAGGCAAGGCTTCAAATCCCTAACTTTAACCTAGAAAACCCTAAATCGTATAACCCTAACCGACTCCCACCAGAATCGAGCTCCCTAACTGAGAAAGAGAGTGAGAGTGAGTGTAAGGACTAATTAAGGGTTTTCTTCCGTTCGATTGGGAAGAAATTGAGGGAGTGCTCGAGGAGACTAAGAAGAGAGAGGAGAGTTTTTGAAAGGAGAGCAGATAGTCTGGGAGAGAGAGTGAAAGCGCGATAGAAGAGGCGCACGATACTGTTTAAGTGTTTTTGTGCCAAGTCTTATAGGGTGAGGCAGATGTCAACTGGTAGTGTTATTTTTGCATCGAAATTTATTCGACAAATCAACAACATACATCGCAGATTTTGTTGTTTGAGGAGAGAGAAAATAGAGGCATCCCTAAATTGTAAAAGCGGAAGATTTCCCGTTGCAGCATTTCACTTCTCCAATCACACAACGCAGAAGAACATTGTGGTTATCTCAATAGAATCTGTAAAGCCTAAACGAAATTTGTAGGAGCGGCAAAATTCCCCCTACTTTCAATCTTACAAGTCACTCTTTAAAATAACCCTAGTTTTTACCACACAACGGAGAAAACACTAAGAGTTGTCTAAATATGGAGGTTTGTGGTCAACCATTAATCGATCATCTTAATTACACGAAAACACGCTAATCTGCAATATCTTTACTTATTTTTTGGTGCTTGTCGACAATCGTAGTCTCGTAATGTTATTGTGTATGAACTCATGTAAGAAGTTGGTGTCAATTATATACTGGTGGTTTGGCTCCCCACAGAGAAACCCAAGTGTAATTAGGGTTTACCGCATTGATCAGTACCCATATAATACCAAAAATTGATGACGTTTCTACCATAATCATGCTTCAATATCGTAAACATGTCTATACGGTTTGATTTTCAAAATTTCATTTCCACAATGGTGTCTCTCTAGATAAACACACGTTTATATAAGATGTACTACACATGGTATGTCACATTATGTGCAACATAGTAAACATGTTATACCTCATTAGTAGATTGATTATGATCTAGATGTTTAGGATTAAGATCATGAAAATTTGACCGTTGGATATAATTATGATAGTGAAGTATAGTAGTGTAACAAAATTCACAAATTTTCGGTAACGTTTGGGTATCGATCAACTCGGTCAACCATAAATTCAACAATATTAATTTTACGTCATACATCAGTATAGAAAACAACTGTTGTGGCACTACGATAGGAATTTTGGCTTAAAATATTAGGGTTTTTTAGGGTTTAGGGTATTTTAGGGGTTAGGGGTTACAATACATACAACATAATATCGCAAAACAATTGTGTGATATCTTTAAAAATTATACCTTCACACAACATTTTCTTAGTTGATTGTTGTGGGATGAAGAACTTAAAGTAGTAGTGTCAAATGTAAGAGAGAAGCTTCATGACACGAAAATACATTATACAACCAAAACTGAAAAGTCGTTGTGTGACTGCTGAAAATACTATACTCTCACACAACAAGTTTGAGTGTTCCGTGGTTACATCAAAACCACCAAGATATCTTTCACAAAAAATTTAGGTTTTGAGAGGATGTAAGAGCTAATTTGAAAACAAGAAATGCGCAGCCTGACATGAGAGATATATCGTACAACATATATATAAAAAGTATTGTGTGATAGTTTAAATTTTATACCTTCACACAACATTTATTTGTTTTACTGTTGTGTAAAGAAACCCTGTTATAAGTCAAATTAGAGTGGGGTTAGAAGCAAAATGGGCCTCATTTTTATCTTCATTCACACAACAAAATATTGTCCAAAGTGTTGTACTGGTTTAAGAAAAAAAAATCTGAAATGATCTCAGACTATCTATACAACGGCTGACAATTTAAGAACGTTGTATGAAACATTTTTGAAATTTGTACAACACTGCTATTCTGCACCGTTGTGTGAAAAGTGTCGTTTGTTGCACTTATTGGCGTAGTGCTATCCAAATCTCATCCAAAATTCCATAATTCACATCAATATACTCCTCTTAATATTCCACATTTAAAATCTTAAAAATCTCCGAAACAGCGCCGGCGCCGGCGCCGGCCGGAGACCGATTCCGGCGACCTCCAATTCCTATGAAATTTTGACAGCATAATCCTCTCATCATGCTCTACAACTTTCCTAACTAGCACAAATCCAAAATCCAAGCCTAGCTATGCCAATCGAACGAAAACATCAAAAACACCTTAGAACTTTCACCTCAAATTTCTCCTTACCTAGCTCAAGAGGGAGTGAGCCATTTGGAGGGGTTGCTACACGGGAGGAGGGCTACAAAACGAGCCAAGGATCACCGGCTTTGGTGGCTGGAGGAGGGAGTTCCGGCGAAAGAACCACCACGGCTTCCAATGGCTTCGGGAGTCGTTTCTCTCTCACGGCGGCGCTAGGAGAGCTGTCACAAGTCCAGGGAGGTTGCTGGGTTAGAGACCGACCGAACTAGACCGGTGCGGCGGCGGATGCTGGCCGGACGACCACGGACGGGCGGCCGGAAGTTTCGGCTGCGGGATGGGTTCGGGTGGAAAACCGGGAGAGAAAGAGAGAGAGGATTGGGCTTTTGACCACCTCTGGACCCGGTCCAACACCCTTATACAACCCAATTCTAAAATAAAACAACCCGAATAAAAATTACCTTTTACTAGCTAAAATTTACCAGTTTTACCGTCGACACATTTTTCTCCTACGAATAACTCTCCGAAATAATCATCCCCCAAAACCCCTCTAGGGACCAATTAAACTAACTTCATTGACGGAAACGGTAAAATTCTTATTATAATCAAACTAATAAATAAGGTAAAAATTTAAGGGTCGGGATGTGATACCAAATTAAGTATGACTAGGCATGTCCGTGGCGGGTTGGTAGTGCGAGACACACTTAAACCACTAGCTCCTTAATTTCGGACAATTCTAAGACATCATACTAACTTGGATGAGCCTAGTTGAACAATTGATGATGGAAAATCCGCTATAGGTAAAAGACTTGAACCGGAAAACACGTGAGTAACTCTCAAGGGCGCCGTACGTCACCTCCTTTAAGGGAGAGACCAAAGACGGCGTTGATGCCATGTTTTCTAAGTAGATGTAAATCAATTCGAACCATGTAGAGACAAGAAGAACCAAAAAGAAATAAACGTTCATTAATGAGCTGAAAAGAGTACATAAGGGTCTCAAAAAATTGAGAAGAAAACTAAGCATGGCATGCTGACGATGCCTTATTACATCATGACTTGTCTAAAAGGAAAAAACAATCTAGCCGGTGATGTCAAAGTCAGGGGCATCTAAGTCAGAACATTGTCCATTAGGGTCAGCGACCTTGAAGGTAACATTATGTTCAACTCCATTGTTTTCAGTGGAATTGACTTCTATCAATTCATTGTATTTCTTGTGCGGCAACAACATTTGCAGGAGCGCGACAACTTTTAGACCAGTGGTCCTTGGACCCACATTTGTTGCATTGACCATCAGAGGTAGAAAAAGAGCGAGCATGCTGCTTCGAGGAGGAGTGGCGCCGTCCTTGGGGCCGGCGGCACCGGCGGCACCGGTGTCTCGACGTCATGTGTTGGTGGCCACTAAAGCTACTACCTTGTCCCCGAGAACCAGAGGCACGGTGGTGTTGATTCCCACGTGCATAAGGTTCATTCCGATGTTGATCTTTGCGTTTCGGAGCTTTCTGACTCCGGTTGCTATTGTAATTAGATTCCAGAATTTTCGGGTGTCTATAGGAAGCAAATTATGCTGATCATTGATCATGTTATTCTTTTCTTCCATAAGGAGTTGCGTCATTAAGCCGCTACATATAGTAATCCTCTTATTTGTGAACTCAAGTCGATATTGGTTCATTAGGATCTTAGCAGCTGAAAGAAAGGTCGAGAAAGTCTTTTCAATCATGTCGGCATCACTTTTCTCAACTCCACATGAGCTCAGTTGAGCTTGTAGGCAAAACATATCCCTGTTGAAGTCGTCAACCTTCTTGTAATCCAAAAGTCGGATTTCATCCCAGCGAGCAATTAGTTTTGTGAGCAAGGTCGAATGGATATTGCCGAAATGTTCGGCAAGTGCATCCCACAGATCTTTTGGATCATGCTTTGATTGATACTGCTTGCGCAGTGTAGGATCGATATGCTTACGAAGGAACATGAGTGCCTGAGATTTTGTTCTCTTGTGATGCGGTTCCTGAGTTGGATCGGAGAATATGGTCTCGGTCAGATCCTTAGCAATGAAGGTCTGCTCTATGTCCGAGACCCAGCGATGGTACTCGATACCATGGGCGTCGAGGACGTCGAATTCAATGCCTCTGTCCATCTGCATACAAGAGAGAACAAGTCGTATTAGTTTTCTGTTAGAGACCCAAAAAGGATACTCAAATACGATGCTTTTGGTTTGTCTCTCTAGGGTTGATCAAACACAACCCTAAATGTCCGGAGTCGATCAAACACGACCCAGAAAACTTGTGTGAAGGTGATCAAACACACCTTCAAAATAGCAATAACCAAAGTTGATCAAACACAACTTTGGACCCGGAGAGGACAACCGAGATTTTAAACCTGCAAAGACACCGTCCCAAGCATAGAATTGAGTAGAAGAAGGGGAGAAAACATTTTATCTCCCCCGATGTTATTGAACTTTGAAGAGTTTTAGGGTTGTAAAGAAAACATACCGAAAAACTTGGATGCTTGATCGGACGAGAAGAAAGCAGTGGAGCGGACGGCCAGGAAGCGGCAATCGGAGGGCGACGACTGCGGCAGCGGCGGCGGCTGAGGCAGGGCCGAGAGTTTTCGGCTTTGGGTGTTTAGGGTTTGGGAAAAACTATTAGCTCAAGGGTTGAGCCAAGAGCTGATAACGTGATGAAGTGAAATAGGTTTGAGAATAGAGAATCGTGAAAGATGTGTGTATTATTCATTAATAGGAGCCCTTTATATAGGGAATTACACAATACAAATATGGTAAGGATATGAATACATAGATCTAGTCAAACTACATATCCTATTGGCATAAGGTCAAGGCACACATAAAGAATATCTAGAAAGATACAGAATATCCTAGAACACATCCAATAATATAGGCAATAAGGCAAACAATCAAAAACCCCTCTATATTTAGTGTCTCATTCATGCATCATTGACTAGAAGAAAAAAAATCTCGAATTTTTATTATATATTGGGAGCTTCTATCCGATGATATCTGGGTTGCTAGAGATATTTGTGTTGGTGGAGAAGGAGCACATGATCGGGAGTCAAGACTATACTAAGAAGGGGATGTGTAGCTCGTGAAAATAAAACTCGGGTAAAATTGAAACTTTCATGACGAAAAATAATGTTGAAGATCTAACTACGAATATAAGGGTATAGAACCATTCTTGTATATTCGTCTTCCCTATGTTTGTTTTTGTTTATTCATACCAACTTTTTTTCATTCATTTTTCACAATTGTTTTCTGAGAAAAATTCAACAATAGACCTTAAACTATTGTGTCAAGGCTAACATGATACCCTAATTCTGAAAAGTATCAATGTGATACCCAAACAATGATTTTAAGGTTATTGAAATACCTCCGTCTAATTTTCGTAACATAACCTTTGCTGACTTGACATGGGAGTTTCAGACTTCTTTTTTTTTTGGTTTCGGACTTTGGGTAAGTTTTGGATATTTTTTTTTTTTCGATTCAAATAATAAAACCTGTTTTGGATGTGGTGAGAGGGAACTATATCAGAAATGAAGGTGGGATATGACGTCAGTTTTTTAGTAGGATTAGAATAGAGTTTTGGTTAAAATGTATGTTCTGCCTTTTGTTTTAGGACCATGTATTTGACACATCAGCAAACAAACGGTTCAGTTGAATTTTTCAAAAGTTTAGGTATCATCTTGGCCTTGACACAATAACTTAAGGACCACTGTTAAATTTTTCTCTTTTTATCTGTTGAACATTAACAGGTGACCCCTCTTCGAAATTTCACTTTTCCTTGACTAAAACTTAAAATAACATCCAAATTCAGTGGCAAATCCGTAAATCCATCACAAATCAATGCCTACTTAACGCGCTTAAAACCACACTCCCCTACTATAAATACTCCCCAAAAACCCAAATTCCTTCACTTCAAAAAAATGTCCGAACTCTCCCAAATCCATCACTGAAATCCACAGCCAAAAAATCCACCATGGATTTGCAGAGCGGGCTCCCATTGCTGCTGCAGCAATTCAAGGCTCTGTTCAGGAAGAACCTTCTGCTCGCATGGCGGAAGAAGCCGGCGACGTTCCTTCAGCTCTTCTCCTCCTTCTTCTTCGTCTTCCTCCTCTTCTGTATCCAGAAGGCCATGACGGCTCGATTCGCCTCCTCCACCACTTACAAGAACGTCGCCGATCCCCAGGCTCTGGTTGCGCCGCCGATCCCGCCGTGCGAGGACAAGTACTACATTCACAAGCCCTGCTTTGACTTTGTCTGGAGCGGAAATGGTAGCGCTAGGGTTCGGACCATTGCCGCTGCTATCATGGCTAACAATCCCGGCCGTCCGATTCCGTCCACAAAGGTACTGTTATTTTATTTTATTTTTTTGTAATTTCAAAGCAGTGAGTGACGGTAGTTGTGTGGCTGAATTTGATTTTGTCTTTGCTGTGATTTAGACGAAAATGCATGTAATTTGTTTGATTTAGTCAAAACTTACGAAATATTGAAGAAAAGTCAATGATTGGTAGCATTGTATAGATATCTGTATTACTTTATACCAGGAAGTGTATTACTTAGCAATGTCCTAGAAAATGTACTAGCATTTGTCGAAATTGATTTTGAGTGAGAGTTGTGAGGTTCGTCATTGGATACGAAAGAATACTGTATGGCGAAACATGTAGTAAAGCAGGTGTTATGTAATGTAGGAGTTGAAGCTTTGTTGTCTCCGCAGGTTTTGTTTAGTGAGAAAATGTGAGCAATATTGGTTCAAAAGTAAAAGAGGTGGAAGATCCAAAATTGAAATGCTAAAGTTTATCGTTAGCCTTCTAGGAAATAGGTAGGTTGGTTAGCGAATAAAGCTGAACTGATACGTTGTCTTTCTATATTTTTTGATAGTTTGTGTGATAGTGTGTCAATATGTTCTTTTTAAAGGAAGAAAGGAAGATCCTTCAAAAGCAAAATTCCATGTTAGAAAGATCATCAAAGGTCATGTAATTATTCTCCTTGTGCTTTATGCGCAGGTCAAATCATTTGAAACAAAAGCTGATGTAGATGTATGGCTATTTAGTAATCCTATGTACTGCCCTGGGGCATTGCATTTTGTTGAAAGAAATGCTAGTGTTATTAGTTACGGTATACAGACCAACTCTACTCCTGTTGCAAAACGAGGGCAATTTGAAGATCCCACATTCAAATTTCAAATTCCCCTTCAGATTGCTGCAGAGCGTGAAATTGCTAGGTCTCTGATTGGAGGTACTAGGTTCTGTTCCCAATAATCCCAATGTATCTTGCAGAAAGTCTTACTTTGAATGACTGTCACCATGAGCTTAGTACTCATATAATTACTTGTGTTCAGTTCCAAACTTCAGCTGGATTGTTGCGCTAAAAGAATTTGCACACCCTTCGGAGGAGATTCCCTCTGTATTGCAGACTGTAGGACCGACCTTCTTTCTTGCAACTTCCATGTTTGGATTTGTGTTTCAAATGAGTTCTTTGATCACAGAAAAAGAACTAAAGCTTCGACAGGTAATGGCTGTAAACAACAATTGGTGAATGATTGCCTGGTTCGATGGACTTAAGTATGCCTATCTTTGCTTCCCATTTACAAACCAATTAGTTATTTAGCGCTCTATGTGTTCTGTTCTGCAGGTAATGACAATGATGGGTCTTTATGACTCTGCATACTGGTTTTCATGGCTCACATGGGAGGGAATTATTACACTTCTCTCATCACTTTTCATTACCCTGTTTGGAATGATATTTCAGTTTGATATGTTCCTGAAAAACAATTTTGCAGTCGTCTTCCTCATTTTCTTTCTTTTTCAACTCAGTATGGTAAGTCAGTTTCTTGCAATTACTTGGTTTAGTTTACACTTGTCCTTTCTGTTCCTCTGCAAAGCCTTGGCTGACTGTTTATCCCTTCTCTCTAACATTGATGCCAGATTGGTTTTGCCTTTATGTTATCGGCATTCATAAGCAAGTCGTCTTCATCGACAACTGTGGGTTTCTCCATATTTATTGTTGGATCTGTAACCCAGGCAAGCTTCCTCAGGTTTTATTTTATAGATTGGGGGTTATTGGCTCAATGGTAATAACAGAATCCATTTTGTCATCGCAGATTGTCACAGCCGCTGGATTTCCCTACAGCGATAACATCAGGAAAAGATATAGGATAATCTGGTCATTCTTCCCGCCAAATCTTCTTGCCAAAGCTCTAGAGATACTCTCTAGTGCAACATCTCCTCCTCATGATATGGGCATAAAATGGAGTGGAATAACAGAGTGTCCACCAAATGAAACAGACTGCGTTATAACAATTGTATGTAATCATATTGTCAGTCAAGTTTAAGCTTTAAAGTTTAAACTATAGCATAAGTCCATTTGAGTGGTTCATAAATATTTCTCTATAAATTCTGACAGAGTGACATATTTAAATGGCTGGCGGCAACATTCTTCCTCTGGTTCGTATTGGCTCTCTACTTTGATAATATCATCCCAAACGTAGCTGGTGTCAGAAAATCAGTTTTTTACTTTCTAAATCCTGGCTACTGGCTAGGGAAGGGTGGAAAAGTGGAAGGTATTAATAAGCCTATAATTCAGTATATGCTTGAATTTCCATTTGTTGAGTACTGATTACTTCATGCTTCTCCTCTCTTTCATAGAGGGTGGAATTTGCAGTTGCATAGGCTCAGTTCCAGAACAGGAGCCACTTACTCCAGATGACGAAGATGTACTTGAAGAACAGAACATTGTAAAACAACAAAAAAGCGAGGGCGTAATTGATCCAAACATTGCAGTTCAGATACATGGCCTCTCAAAGTCATATCCAGGGACCACAAAAATTGGTTGCTGTAGATGCAGCAGGACATCACCTTACCATGCTCTGAAGGTAAAGAACCTTTTCTTTTTGTAGAGGAAGTATGTCGACACAAAAGGATTTCACCTTGTTTATGTCTCTATTTCATGAGCAATATTTCTACCTGGTTTCTCAATTCTAGTTAGTGTTACAGCTTAACAACCAAAGTATATTAGTGGCAGTGTATAGGGTGAGGTTTTTCAACCAAGTAATCTAGTCAATATAGGTCTTCTTGAATTTCTTATCTGGGCTCATCATATCTTTATTGTGGGCTTAGACATTGATACCCATGCCTACTTTACCACAACTACCATGATCATAGATTTGCCAACTGGAATCATAATCTCAACAATTCGTTTGTTCCTAAATACAGGGTCTATGGGTGAATTTTTCCAAGGATCAGCTATTTTGTTTACTTGGACCAAATGGAGCTGGGAAGACCACCACCATCAATTGTTTAACTGGCATCACACCAGTTACTGGCGGAGATGGTAAGAATTATAGTTACATTACTTTTGGCTCATCAATCCAAAATTTGCTGAGGTGAAGTCATATGATATTATAGTGACTTGTCTCATTAACAGCATTGATTTATGGGAACTCTGTCCGTAGCTCTGTTGGCATGGCAAAAATTCGGCAAGTTATAGGAGTTTGTCCGCAGGTGCCCTTTCCTCCTACATGAACACATATTAGCATTATATAGTTATCACTTAACCCCTCTTGTAACAACTCATTTTATAAAATTAACCGACTTATCTTTATTGTGTCTGTCGTCATAGTTTGATATTCTTTGGGATGCATTGTCTGGGCAAGAGCACCTTCACCTGTTTGCTAGTATTAAAGGCCTATCCCCAGCTTCAATCAAAGTGGTACGTGCTTCACTAAATTTCTTTTATAGCATGCATATTGACTACACATTGATTTGAATAAAGGGATTTTACATGCTTTGATTTTTTTTCATTTTTGTTCCCAAGACAAGAATGATCTTCTGTACTGTAACTTGAATGCTCTTTCTCAACTATAGGTTGCTCAGAAGTCATTGGTAGAAGTAAGACTCACCGAGGCAGCCAAAATGAGAGCTGGGAGTTACAGTGGAGGAATGAAACGGCGCTTAAGTGTGGCAATAGCCCTTATTGGTGATCCAAAGTTAGTCATCTTAGATGAACCGGTATGGAAGTTAGAATTGTTATTATTCATTTACAAGTTCATCTGTTCTTTTTTTTTTTCCTTTCTGTAACATAGTTCTCTCATGCAGACAACTGGTATGGATCCAATAACTAGAAGACATGTGTGGGACATTATTGAGGATGCAAAAAAGGGGCGTGCAATTGTCCTAACCACTCACTCAATGGAAGAAGCTGACATTTTAAGTGATAGGATAGGAATAATGGCAAAGGGTAGGCTCCGTTGCATTGGTACCTCAATCAGGCTGAAATCACGGTTTGGTACTGGCTTTATTGCTAATGTTAGTTTCAATAATGGAAGCGCGAATGGACAAAGTCTTCCACATGGGGTTGCGCTTACTACATCTCACCATGAGGCAGTGAAGCAGTTCTTTAAATATGTATGTTTATTTCGAAAATGGTTTCTACTTTCTATGCATATAAAGTTTAATGCTAACATGAAAAATATTTGACAGCATTTGGATGTTTTACCAAAAGAAGAGAACAAAGCCTTTATGACATTTGTTATTCCTCATGACAGAGAGGCACTTCTGATGGTAATCTTCTACTCTTTTCTTATACCTTTCAAACCTACTGTTTCCTTTCAAAGTTTTTGTATTGGTTTCTTCTACTGAAAGACTGAAACCCAGTAGATGAAGGATGGCTAAGTATCCTCCTATAATGTGGCTGTTAAATCAAGATAAGATAATGTAAATATTGGCATCAAGTAATTTGATATTGACTGATTTATACTGCTTATATACTTTAATAGTACACTTGACATGCTCTCCAATATGCTTCAATTGTTTATTATTTAGTTTCATGTGAAAGTTCCTCAATAACTCTTATTGGTTATGTTCGTAAGAGTTGTATTTGCATTCTCTATGTTAAGTTTATCTCACGTTTCAAAACTATATTTGTTAAAAGAAAATAGTAAGAGTGACTGTTTCTTAACAAAGAAGTCTCACTATAGAAGTCTGTAATTGTTCCATTGTTCTCATTCTTTTTTCTTATAATCTCCTCCAGAAATTTTTTAAGGAGCTTCATGATAGAGAAAGTGAGTTCGGTATCTCAGACATCCAACTGGGGCTTACAACACTTGAAGAAGTTTTCTTGAATATCGCAAGGCAAGCAGAGCTAGAAACTGCAACAGCCGAGGGGAGGTTGGCCACTCTCACATTAACATCCGGTGCCTTAGTCAAGGTAAGCACAGCTTCTTTCTCTTTTAGTTACTTCTGTAGCAAGACACGGTCACAACCAGTATAAAACCACTGAATATTTAATTTTTCTTCTTAATGTATCTCAATGCTTTTGCAGATACCTGTAGGAGCTAGGTTTATTGGGATTCCAGGTACAGAATCCACAGAAAATCCCAGAGGGGTTATGGTAGAAGTTTACTGGGTGCAAGATGATTCCGGTGCCCTCTGCATTTCAGGCCACTCACCTGAAACTCCAATACCTCCAAATGTTGAACCAATGCCTTCACCAACTTCACGCCGAAGTCAGTTACCAGTTCATGGAGTTGTTATCCACCCTGATCGATCAAATCAGTAATGCCACCTCTCATTTATACACTTGGTCATCTGTTACCAAATCGTAAATATCATCTGTAAATTTCACTAGTTCCTCCATTAGGAGCAGTCATTTAGAATTCACATAATCTATTCAATATCATCACATAATGTTGCAATATATTAAGGTTCTTTTCACACACCCACACAGCTATAGGGATGTTTGGAGTGGAGCTCCTCAAACTTGAATTTTTTCTATGTAATTATATACTTTTACATCTTGTGTATATATGTTTCGTCTTAAGCAGCCTGGATGTTCTCTTTATTTGGTCTTATTTTTCGATTCGGAGTCGCGCGGATAACACAGCGACATAGCCTCGGTCGGCATATTTGTCTGGTACCTCTTTGCATTCTTCTGATAAAAGTATTAAAAACTATGTAGCTGCAAAGTTTTTCCATTCACCACAACACTGCTTAGAAACTAGTTCGTACTTTTGAAGCATAATATCCTAGGAAAGTTGTTCAGAAAATATGCTTCCAGACCTCCCAGACGAAATTGCATGCTTTCAGATACTCCCAAGATTACCAGGCAAGTCCCTGATGCGTTTCAGGTGCGTATGCAAGTCTTGGTCTGCTCTCATCCGTAACCCTTTGTTCATCGAAACACACCGAAACTGCAATAACAGAAACCACACTAATCTCTTCCTCACCACTTGGGACCGAGCCACAAAGCAACAGCAGTTCTTCTCTATACAAATCGACCAAGAAGGAAGTCCACTACCAGGTACCAACCACCTTCTGAAACTTCCAACACCACTGACCAAGTATCCTACTGTCTACAATGCCCACGCTATCAATGGCTTAGTTTGTCTTTACTTTCCGCACACATCGATTCCCAATCGAAGCAAGTATGACCTCCGTGTTCATCTATTCAATCCCTGCACTAGGGAGTCCATTGTCCTTCCTTATTCTACACGCATATCTGGCACCTTTCATGAGACAAACCACTTTGGGTTCTATCCTCTTACAAATGAGTATCAGGTTCTTCAAGTAAAGAAGTTCTTGAACAGAGATATGATGGAAGATTCTCCTACAATATTTGGGAATTCTTTTCAGATCTTCATACTGCGTACGAATTCCTGGAGGGGGATAGAGGTAGATCACAATGATCTGCCTTTCGATTTTCACAAGTGTCAGTTCCATAGGAGAAGTGTGTGCATCCATGGAGCCTTGCATTGGTTACATGGGACACAAGATCTTATAGTGGTTTTCGACCTTAAAGTCGAGAGGTTTAGAGTGATCCCATTTCCTAAAGATTATAATTATCATACTGTTTATTTTAGCCCTACTTTTGGGAGTATAGTTGAAGTGGGTGGATGCTTGGCTCTAATAGATGACAAGGAGTCGAACCAAAGTATGCTGAGGTTGTGGATTTTGAAGGACTACCAAAATCAAGTGTGGGTAACGGAGACCATCATTTTTCCCTCTTTGTGGGAGTCCACTTTTCGGCCGGTTCCTTTCGGTACAATTCACACCGGGGAGCTCCTGTTCCAGTCACCAGCTTTGGTTAAACTTGAGTCTTCTAATGTGAGGGTTCTTCTATACAATATGAAGAGTAAAAGTTTTAGGACAATTGAAATAATCTTGCCGGAATGGATATTTCCCGAGTTCTCACACTAAGTTGAGGTTACTTCCTAGTTTCGTTGATAGCATCGTCCACTTGAGCATGTAACTGTTTTTCCTATTCATTACCGGTTTTGTACTCATATTTTACGAATTTGATCACAAAGAACAAAAATTCTTGTATGCATGACGTGTATGTACACATTTAGCGAGGTTATACATTGACTCTAATAATATACACTAATCCTGAATCAAGACGAAAAATTTATTATTTAATCGAGGTTTTAATTTATCGAATATTCATTAATCAAGATTTTACTGTAAGTAAATCTCTAACCTCCAAAAAAAAAAAATTCTCTAGCATCTAAAATCATTTTCCAAGCAAGGGAATGAGAAGCAAATTTTTTTTCAGCTGAAAGAAAGATTTTTTTAAGTATTTCCGATTAATTATTTCTACCCACCAATAAATTTTATTGGTAAGAATTTTCCAATTAATTCCATACCAATTCGCAGATTCTTTTTCTGTGAATTGAAAGGGCCGATTCTTCTGCATGCTTTCTTCTTGTTTCTCTTGTTTGCCTCTTGTTTGCCTGCTGGATATTCTCTTTCTTTGTTCTTGCTGCTATCGAGTTCGTATATTTCAAGAAATTCTGGATTATGTTGCTTGTCTCTATTCAGAGCCAAGCTAGGTAACTTAGTCAACATATAACGATGAACTGCAGGCCGGCAATATTTATTTTAGAAGTTTGCATGATACATGTGGATATAACTCTATGAAGAACAATATATCAGATAGAATCTAATGCATTTGATATCATAAGATTTGACAAATGCTCCACACATGGAATCTCTTCAAGGGCTCCCAGATGAAGTCATATATATTCTTTCATATACTACCAAGGCCCTTATGTGTTTCAGGCAGTGGCGGAGCCAGGGGTTCGAGTTCGAAAATAAAAGATTCGATTTAGATTTATTTTAGCTATATGGTACATGTTGCGACACTCATATAAAAACTCGATTTAGATGACAATAATTCAGACTATTAAACCTAAAAATCTTATAAAACCAAATTATTTTTATCAACTATTAAGAAATTATGAATGATAATTTAGTTTCGAACCATTACACCATTGCAGTTCATACTCATAGAAACCAGAGAAGCAGAGGCACAAAATTGATTGATGTAAAGTTTCTTATGTACATGAAAAAAAGGGTTGAAAATAATTTTCCTACTTAGTAGCATTATTATACATTTAAAAGTAGGGAAAATTCTCATATACCCTAATTTTAATGATTTTTTTCCCACTAACAAAATAAGAATCTAAAATTCCCACCAACCCTATACGCTCTAGTGATTTGTTCCCATTAACAAAATTTTCAACATTTTGACTATTTTTTTTCTCCAAACTACCCTTCTCCTCTGGTTCTCTCTTTTCTCATCCAGATGTCGTTGTCTCTCTCTCTCTCCTCTCTCTCTCTCATTACCAATCGAATATTGCCTTATCGGACCACCACCAAGACGACTTCCGCCCTCCGCCGGACCACCACGGAGACGACCTCACCCCTCAGCCGGACCACCACCAACTCTCCATTGCCTTCAACATCCTTTCGAACACAAATATCTTGATCGGACGCCGTGGGGTTTGATCGTTAAGGCGAAAGGGATGGCGAGATCAAAGCGCTGCCTTCTCGATCTCCGCGGCAAGGGACGACGGGAGGTGGTGGCGACGACGGAGAGGAATATGAAGGGACTGGAGGGTGGGGTTTGATAAGGATTTTGGACTTTTGGGGATGCAATTTGAAGAGGGATCGGAGGAGCTTGGGCTCTGCTATATGGAAGCAGAGGTTGAGATTGGGACCTTGAAGCATGCCATGATCATGTCGACAAGTACGACTCTAGCCTAGTCAAGGTGAACAAGTCGTATGTGAATTTGAGAGACTGGTGGAGGTGGGGTTTGGCAAGGGTTTTGGGAATGGAGATTCAGAGAGGGTGGAGCTTGGGCTTGTCTATGGTGGAAGCAAGTGCCGAGATTGGGACCTTGGAGGAGGCCATTATCATGTTAGCCATGCAGTGCTTCTTCATAATTTCGTAGTGCACTTGTGTTGGCTTTGCTCTGAGTTATTTTGGCTGGATATTTGGTGATGTCAAGCTCTATCCAGGTTGAACTTTCAATTTCAAAATTTATGTGTTTGTTGAGGAGTGGTGGTTCTACTGCCCCTAGTAGGTAGTCATACTGCCCCCAGTAGGAGGTCATACTGCCCCCAGTAGGAGGTCATACTGCCCCTAGTAGGAGGTCCTACTGCCCCCAGTAGGTGGTCATATTGCCCTTAGTAGGAGGTCCTATTAACCCTAGTAGGTGGTCATACTGACCCTAGTAGGTGGTCATACTGCCCCCAGTAGATGATCATACTGCCCCCAGTAGGAGGTCCTACTGCCCCAGTAGGAGGTCCTACTGCCTCTAATAGGTGGTCATACTGCCCCCAGTAGAAGGTCCTACTGCCCCCAGTAGAAGGTCCTACTGACCCCAGTAGAAGGTCCTACTGCCCCCAGTAGAAGGTCCTACTGCCCCCAGTAGGCGGTCCTACTGACCCCAGTAGGAGGTCACACTGACCCCAGCAGGTGGTCATACTGCCCCCAGCAGGTGGTCAAACTGCCCTCAGTAGGAGGTGCTACTGCCCCTACTGACACGACCCGCCCCGAATTTCACCCTAAACCCGGAGTAAATCGTGCGGGGACCACTTCCAAGAAATATTTACCACAAAATTCGGTACAACCTCCCTTGAAAATGGACAACCCTTCCAAAAAAAAAAAAACCTGCAAACACTTCTAAAGGTTCCAAATCCAACCTTAACTTCTGGAGCCTTCGTGCTCCTCAAAAACAATCATCACCAACAGGATAATAAACATTATCTAAGATAATATACATTATCCGAAAATATTCTAAAATATAAACAAGCCTTCACCCACAACCAAAAATATATACATTAAACCCAAGTATTCAGAGCTACTAGACACTAGCGGAAGCAAGAAAAGACAAGTAGGCTAAAAAGGTAACCTACTGGTGAAAGGTGGTGGAAATACGGGTGACTATGCCTCGTCTCCTACGAGATCCAATCCGAACTCTGCAGACTGGGCATTTTAAAACAAAGGGCCCAGGGGAAGACATTTAATAACGTTAAGTGAGTGGACAAAAATAATTTAATAATAAACTATTTATGCATTCCCAATTTAATTTCATAGAAAAATATACTGCATGCGGCAGCTTAAAAGTGTTCAACTCATAAACTGATAATTTCACGACTAGCACTGGCTAGTCACAAACTCAAATAAAATGGAGCCTCTCAGGCTATACCATATATATTCATATATTCGTATGTATCTACACTCGTCAGACTCCTTGTATGAATCCTAGAAACAATTCAGAAAAATAGAAATTCATACAAGGCTACAACGCTGGCGTCTAACGCTCACGTTGCGCCATAATGGTATTTTTCCTCATTATGACCGAAAAGGACGGTGTATATATACGTGTGGACTCCCTATATGAAAACCTAAATAAACTGAAAAAGAAAAAAGTTTTCATATAGGGCTATGATGCTTGTGTCTAACACGCACGACACGTCATAATGGTATTTACCTCATTATGACGGACCAAGCACGTATGGCTAGCTAGCATTTATATACATACTATTCTCATAAAATCCAAAACATATATATATCCACCGAAAATCTCATTTTCGGGATCTCTCCAAAGGAGGAAAAATTATCAAATGGGCGAGAAATCAATAATCTCATCAAAATAAACAAATGATTAATAAAATCATTCATCGCATGTTTTTTATTTAAAACAAAGGTCCACTCACAAATTAGGCCTAAGCCTGATGACGCTCCGAGGCTTCTTCTGCTCGGGCCTCCTCACGTCCTGTTCCAAATATATAATTAATTTACTAACTGAATTCCAGTATTTATAAAATAGGCAAAATTAATCGAGAGCCATAATTACGCTCATCATTGCCTAAGTTCGATATTCTTAAATCGAAACGATCCAAACTTTTATATCATACTCGGCAGTCGTATAAACAACCTTTCCCAGAAATTGATTTAAATCCTACGGTCGGATTTTACATTATTTAACCGCTTAAATACCAAACTTCGGAAATTCATAAACCTATTCAAAATTCTTCCGAAATTTCTAAAACTCATTCCATTAAATTCCTCATAAAAATCTCCACCTAAAACAGTTTTTCCATCGGCGGCGCCGGCAGCGGCGGCCGGCGACCAGCTCCGGCGACGTCCAAATTCTACCAAATTTTAACAGCAGCTTCCTCTCATCAGTCCAAACAACTTTCATAACTATCACTAAGTCCAATTTCAAGCCTAACTAGGTCAATCGAACGCAAACACACAATAAGCCCTAGAATTTCAACTTCGAATTTCTCCTTACCGAGCTCAAGAGGGATCGAGCCTTTTGGAGGGGTTGTTGCACGGGAGGAGAGCTTCAAAACCGTACTAAGCTTGCCCGGATTGGTGGCCGGAGGAAGGAGTTCCGGCGACGGAAAGCCTATGGCAGCCGCGCCGTTCGGGCGGCGTTTCTCCTTCACGGCGGCGCTAGGGAGGCTGCCACCGGTCTAGAACGGTAGCTGGGTTGGAGACCGATCGATTGGGACCGGTGCGGCGGTCTGGGGCGGCCGGACGGCGGAGAAGAAAATCCGGCAGGGGGGAGGAATCGGGAGAGAAAGAGAGAGAGGAGAGAGAATCGGGAGGGAGAGAGAGAAATCGGTTGGGCTTGGCCTTGGCCCAACTGGTTCCAACCCAATATAAACCCAATCCAAAAATTTAACACCCCCAAAAAATAATACCCTAATAAAAATTACCTTTTACTAGCTAAATTTACCATTTTTACCGTCGTTACATTTTTCTCCTACGAATAACTCTCCGAAATAATCGTCCATCAAAACCCCTCTAGGGACCAATTAAACTATATGTCAATGTCGGAGACGGTAAAATTCTTATTATAATCAAGCTAGTAAATAAGATAAAATCTTACGGGTCAGGATGTGACAATTCTCCCCTCCTTATAAAAATTTCGTCCTCGAAATTTACATACCTGTCATTCGAAGAGGTAGGGATACTGCTGCATCATTTGCTCCTCTAATTCCCAAGTAGCTTCTTCTATTTGATGACTTCTCCAAAGCACCTTGACAAGTAAGATTGTCTTGTTCCTGAGCACTTGCTCCTTTCGGTCGAGAATCTGAACCGGTTCCTCTTCATAGGACAAATCTCTCGTCAAACTGATCGGTTGCTCTTGCAGCACATGAGAAGGATCGGCAATATACTTGCGAAGCATGGATACATGAAACACATTATGTATCCTGGCTAATTCTGAAGGCAAAACTAACCGATAAGCAAGTGAGCCAACTCGCTCTATAATCTCATAAGGGCCGATATACCTCGGACTAAGCTTCCCACGTTTACCGAAACGTACTACCTCTTTCCAAGGAGATAGATTCAAGAATACCCAATCACCCACTTGAAACTCAAGATCTTTCCTACGGACATCTGCATAACTCTTCTGCCTACTTTGAGCGGCTTTGAGTCTATCTCTAACCACTTTAATCTTCTCATTTGTCTCATGGATTAACTCTGGGCCACAAAGCTCTTTTTCCCCCACTTCATTCCAACATAAAGGCGTACGACACTGTTTCCCATAAAGCGCCTCAAAGGGAGCCATACCAATGCTAGAATGATAGCTATTATTATAAGCAAATTCCATCAAGGATAGATTCTTATCCCAACTCCCTCTGAACTGCAAGGCACAAGCTCTCAACATATCCTCTAAAGTCTGAATAGTCCTCTCGGACTGCCCATCAGTCTGAGGATGAAAAGCAGTGCTGAAATGTAATTGGGTACCTAAAGCTGCTTGAAGAGCTCTCCAGAATTTAGAAGCAAATCTAGGATCCCGATATGACACTATTGATTCAGGCACACCATGAAGCCTCACAATTTCATTCACATAAAGTTCCGCCAATTTATCCAATTTATACTTCTTTCCCACTGGCAAGAAATGTGCAGACTTGGTGAGTCTATCCACAATCACCCAAACACCGTCATGCCCTTCACGGGTACGAGGTAAACTGAAAACAAAATCCATGGTGATGTGGTCCCACTTCCACACTGGAATAGGCAACGGCTCAAGCAATCCAGAAGGCTTCTGCCTTTCAGCTTTTACTTGCTGGCAAATCAGACATCTACTTACATAAGCTGCAATTTCCCTCTTCATGTTTGGCCACCAGTAATAATCCTTTAAAATCCGATACATTTTTGTGCTACCCGGATGAGCTGCATAAGCGGAACTATGAGCTTCCTCTAATATCTCACTCTTCAACTCTTCATTTCTTTTTGGAACACAAAACCGATTCTTAAACAATAAAGTCCCATCCCTTCTAACTGAAAAATGATCGGCTGCGGCTCCGCTCAAAGCTCTTTCCATCAATCGAACTATGGAAGGATCATTATTCTGTGCTTCCCGTACTCTATCAACCAAAACTGGCCTCACATGAAAACTAGCTACCAAGGCACCAACCTCATCTACTGCCAAATCCACTCCTGTAGCTCGCAACTCACTAAGAAGTGGAACACGAACTGTCCTCAAGTGAGATAAGGATATGGAGGGATTTCGACTAAGAGCATCAGCTACCACATTAGCTTTTCCAGGATGATACTCGATAGTGCAATCATAATCACTAATCAACTCCATCCACCTTCTCTGTCTCAAGTTTAGCTCTCTTTGAGTGAACACATACCGAAGACTCTTGTGATCGGTAAAAATCTGACACTTGGCTCCATAAAGATAATGTCTCCACAACTTGAGAGCAAAAACTACCGCTGCATGAGTAGGATAATTCCCCTCGTGCGGCTTTAATTGCCTGGAAGCATAGGCAATAACTCGCTCATGCTGCATCAATACCCCACCTAGACCACGTCCAGAAGCATCACAAAATACCACATACTCCCCACTATCATCCGGAAGTGCCAAAACAGGAGCACTAATCAAACGATTCTTCAATTCTTGAAAACTTTGCTCACACTCATCTGACCATTCAAATTTAACACTCTTCTTGGTCAACCTTGTAAGAGGAGCAGCAATCCTTGAAAAATCTTGCACAAAGCGCCGATAATAACCTGCTAATCCCAAGAAACTACGGATCTCCGTCACAGTGGTAGGTCTTCTCCAATTTGACACCGCTTCCACCTTTTGGGAATCTACACTAACTCCTTCAGCCGAAACCACATGGCCCAAGAATCCCACTTTATCTAGCCAAAACTCACACTTGCTTAATTTAGCATATAACTGGGAATTCCTCAAAGTCCGCAATATTATTCTTAGATGTTTGGCATGCTCCTTCTCACTTTTTGAGTAAACCAAAATATCATCTATGAATACGATCACAAAACGATCAAGATATGGACTAAACACTCTATTCATGAGATCCATAAAAGCAGCAGGTGCGTTAGTAAGTCCAAATGGCATCACCATAAATTCATAATGATCATAACGTGATCGAAAGGCGGTCTTGACTATGTCACTCTCCTTAATCCGTAATTGATGATACCTAGATCTCAAGTCAATCTTGGAGAAAACAGAAGCACCCCTCAACTGATCAAATAAATCATCGATCCGAGGCAACGGATATTTATTCTTCACTGTGATCTGATTCAACTTCCTATAATCAATGCATAGTCTCATAGTGCCATCTTTCTTCTTAACAAACAATACCGGAGCACCCCAAGGAGACATGCTAGGCCGAACAAAACCCTTGTCTACCAACTCTTGCAATTGAGTCTTCAACTCTTTCAACTCTGCTGGAGCCATTCTATAAGGTGCCTGAGAGATAGGCATAGTTTCGGGAAGTAATTCTATAGAGAAGTCTATCTCCCTTGCAGGAGGTAAACCAGGCAACTCCTCAGGAAAAACATCTGGAAACTCTCTTACTATAGGAATATCTTCTACTCCCAAAGCTCCCATACTTGTATCCACCACATGAGCTAAATAAGCCTGACAGCCTTTATTTAATAATTTCCTTGCAGCAACAGCGGAAATAAGACAACTCGAAATAACATCTCTTTCCCCTTGAAAAGCAACCTCAAATCCACTTGGACTTCGAAGCACCACTTCTTTCTGAAAACAATCTATCAAAGCTCTATATGCTTCCAAAAAGTCCATCCCCAAGATCACATCAAACTCCACTATTTCTAAAGGAATTAAATCAGCCTTGAAATTAAATCCCTCAACTAAAACTTCACATCCACTAAATACCCAATTAATTCTCATCACCTCACCAGAAGGTAAAGACACATGCCACTCGCTTGGAAGAGACGATGATGGCACATTGGCATGAAGAGCAAATCTACTAGACATGAATGAATGCGTGGCTCCAGGATCAATTAAAGTACATGCAGGCTGACCAAAAATTAATAACGTACCAATGATGACATCTGGAGAAGTACGTCCTTCCTGCTGGGTCATAGCATGCAATCTAGCGCGAGTCATGAGACGTCCACGCTGACCACTGCCCCGCTGAGAGCCACCTCTGATCGTAGCACTGCCCTGGGCACTACTACTAGAACCTCTAGCTGAAGGTTGACCAACTGACTGAATAGGGGTAGGGGTGGTCCTCTGAGCCAACAATGGGCAATCTCTCCTGAAGTGATCCAGACTACCACACTCATAGCATCTAGAAAACTGCTGCTGCCCATAAAAATAAGGCTGGAGACTAGATGATCCACCCTGGAAACTGCCACTAGTACCATACCGTCTAAACTGCTGCCTACCCAAATAACTCCGAGAAGGCGTCCTGAAACGTCCTCTATTTCTGTTCCGAGCACCAGAGGTCGATCCTCCATACTACCACTACCAGCAGAAGACCCAGAAGCGGATGATGAAGCAGCCTTCTTGGATGGACCCTGATTGGGGCCACCATAATCACGAGGTCGAACACCATATGTCCCCCTGGACTCAATGGCCATGGCTGCACTAACTGCATCCATAAAAGTCAGGTAAATTACCCCCGTCATCTTGTCGGCGTACACTCCACCAAGTGCTCCAATAAACATCTCAATCCTGGTCTTCTCATCAGGAACCAGATATGACACATGGTAGCTCAGGGAAGTGAATCTTTCTTGGAACTCTATGATCCCCTCATTATCCCTCTTCGTCATATGCAGGAAATCCGACTGAATTCTGCTACGGTGGGCATGATTGAAATACTGCCCCAAGAAGAGAGTCTTAAACTGCTCCCACAACATAATTAGAGCATCCTCAACATTCCTGCTGGCAAGCGACCACCAGTGATGTGCTGAATCGTCCAGAAAAGTCACTGCTATCTTCACCTTTCTTTCTTCTGGTAACTCAGTGATCGTAAAAGCATTTTCCATCTTGTCCACCCAATTATGAGCATTAAGGGGTCCCTTGGCACCCTTGAACTCTCTGGCTCCAGCCTCATAAACTTCTCTCATTTTCACCGCATGAGGTTGTGGAGCTCGTTCCATGACATCCCTCAGCAAATTTCCAATATCATCAACCAATCCCCTGACCTCATGGCCTTCATTGGCATTGGTCGAAGTAGCCACACGGGGTTGCCGTGGGCGCCTAGGAGGCACAGTACCTGAGGAAGAAAATATTTAGGAGTCCATAAACAAAACTAACTCAACTATCACACATACCCAATAACACAAAGCACCAAAAGCATAAAATGCCAATGAATCCGCCGCGGACGGATCATCACTCTATAGACACTATGTGGTACTTAGGCAATTATGATAGTGAAAAGGAAGCAGGAAAAGAAAACCTAAAGCTCTGATACCAACTGACACGACCCGCCCCGAATTTCACCCTAAACCCGGAGTAAATCGTGCGGGGACCACCTCCAAGAAAGATTTACCACAAAATTCGGTACAACCTCCCTTGAAAATGGACAACCCTTCCAAAAAAAAAAAACCTGCAAACACTTCTAAAGGTTCCAAATCCAACCTTAACTTTGGAGCCTTCGTGCTCCTCAAAAACAATCATCACCAACAGGATAATAAACATTATCTAAGATAATATACATTATCCGAAAATATTCTAAAATATAAACAAGCCTTCACCCACAACCAAAAATATATACATTAAACCCAAGTATTCAGAGCTACTAGACACTAGCGGAAGCAAGAAAAGACAAGTAGGCTAAACAGGTAACCTACTGGTGAAAGGTGGTGGAAATACGGGTGACTATGCCTCGTCTCCTACGAGATCCAATCCGAACTCTGCAGACTGGGCATTTTAAAACAAAGGGCCCAGGGGAAGACATTTAATAACGTTAGAGTGAGTGGACAAAAATAATTTAATAATAAACTATTTATGCATTCCCAATTTAATTTCATAGAAAAATATACTGCATGCGGCAGCTTAAAAGTGTTCAACTCATAAACTGATAATTTCACGACTAGCACTAGCTAGTCACAAACTCAAATAAAATGGAGCCTCTCAGGCTATACCATATATATTCATATATTCGTATGTATCTACACTCGTCAGACTCCTTGTATGAATCCTAGAAACAATTCAGAAAAATAGAAATTCATACAAGGCTACAACGCTGGCGTCTAACGCTCACGTTGCGCCATAATGGTATTTTTCCTCATTATACCGAAAAGGACGGTGTATATATACGTGTGGACTCCCTATATGAAAACCTAAATAAACTGAAAAAGAAAGAAGTTTTCATATAGGGCTATGATGCTTGTGTCTAACACGCACGACACGTCATAATGGTATTTACCTCATTATGACGGACCAAGCACGTATGGCTAGCTAGCATTTATATACATACTATTCTCATAAAATCCAAAACATATATATATCCACCGAAAATCTCATTTTCGGGATCTCTCCAAAGGAGGAAAAATTATCAAATGGGCGAGAAATCAATAATCTCATCAAAATAAACAAATGATTAATAAAATCATTCATCGCATGTTTTTATTTAAAACAAAGGTCCACTCACAAATTAGGCCTAAGCCTGATGACGCTCCGAGGCTTCTTCTGCTCGGGCCTCCTCACGTCCTGTTCCAAATATATAATTAATTTACTAACTGAATTCCAGTATTTATAAAATAGGCAAAATTAATCGAGAGCCATAATTACGCTCATCATTGCCTAAGTTCGATATTCTTAAATCGAAACGATCCAAACTTTTATATCATACTCGGCAGTCGTATAAACAACCTTTCCCAGAAATTGATTTAAATCCTACGGTCGGATTTTACATTATTTAACCGCTTAAATACCAAACTTCGGAAATTCATAAACCTATTCAAAATTCTTCCGAAATTTCTAAAACTCATTCCATTAAATTCCTCATAAAAATCTCCACCTAAAACAGTTTTTCCATCGGCGGCGCCGGCGGCGGCTCCGGCGACGTCCAAATTCTACCAAATTTTAACAGCAGCTTCCTCTCATCATTCCAAACAACTTTTATAACTATCACTAAGTCCAATTTCAAGCCTAACTAGGTCAATCGAACGCAAACACACAATAAGCCCTAGAATTTCAACTTCGAATTTCTCCTTACCGAGCTCAAGAGGGATCGAGCCTTTTGGAGGGGTTGTTGCACGGGAGGAGAGCTTTAAAACCGTACCAAGCTTGCCCGGATTGGTGGCCGGAGGAAGGAGTTCCGGCGACGGAAAGCCTATGGCAGCCGCGCCGTTCGGGCGCCGTTTCTCCTTCACGGCGGCGCTAGGGAGGCTGCCACCGGTCTAGAACGGTAGCTGGGTTGGAGACCGATCGATTGGGACCGGTGCGGCGGTCTGGGGCGGCCGGACGGCGGCGGACGGCAGAAGAAAATCCGGCAGGGGGGAGGAATCGGGAGAGAAAGAGAGAGAGGAGAGAGAATCGGGAGGGAAGAGAGAGAAAATCGGTTGGGCTTGGCCCAACTGGTTCCAACCCAATATAAACCCAATCCAAAAATTTAACACCCCCAAAAAATAATACCCTAATAAAAATTACCTTTTACTAGCTAAATTTACCATTTTTACCGTCGTTACATTTTTTCCTACGAATAACTCTCCGAAATAATCGTCCCTCAAAACCCCTTTAGGGACCAATTAAACTATATGTCAATGTCGGAGACGGTAAAATTCATATTATAATCAAGCTAGTAAATAAGATAAAATTTTACGGGTCAGGATGTGACACCTACTGACCCCAGTAGGTGGTCCTACTGCCCTTACTGGTCTCAGTAAAAGGTTATACTACCCCAGTAGGTGGTCTTACTGCCCTTACTTGTCGCCGGAGCCCGGTCAACGACCCCCGGAGTCCGGTCAACTGTCCCCGGAGCCCGGTCAAAGGTTGCCGGAGTCCGATCAACGTCATTGGTCGTGAGAATCCGGTTATAAAAATTTTATTTTATAATAGACTCTTATAATTGTGTATTGTAGTTTATTTAATTCATTAAGGGTATATTTGTCTTTTTGCTGTTTAAGTTGGCTCTTGGGAATTTTAAAATCTTATTTCGTTAGTGGGAATAAAATTATTAAAATTAGGGTTAGTGGACATTGTCCCTTAAAACTAACCAAACGTTTTTTTTTATTTGGGAGAAACCAACCATTAGTTATTTGTGGTTTCCCAATTCACTATAATAAAATATCAATTATAGTCATGTTTGATCTCTCTGTTCTGTTTAGTTTTTGTTTTTCTTAACTATAAGTGGGACACGTGGTGTTGTGGAAATGGCTAGGGGGGTTCACATTATGAAATAAACTCATATATTGAATGACTGATCCCTGCAAGTAGTCTGCAACACATCAGATCAAAGAGATCTGTCGGAAACCTAAAGGGGGTCGGGACCCCGTCAAGCCTGGACGTAGTTCCACCCCTAGTTTTAGGTGCGTATGCAAGTCATGGTCTTCTCTCACCCGCAACCCTCTATATATCACCACTCACCGGAAAAACTTCAACTGCAGCGAACGCACTTACCTCCTCCTCACCGCTTGGGATAGCACCGCGAGGCAACTGCACTTCCTCTCTGTACAAATCAACAAGGACAGAGATCCAGCACTTGCCACCCATCTTATAACCATTCCAACATCGCCGTCTGATGTTGGATCTCTCCACATTAATGCATTGACATGCAATGGCTTGATCTGTATATATTCTTCTCGTCACTACTAGGAAATCAATCAATAGGCACAGACCAAATGGGGACAATCAACTTGTTCGTGCTCTTATGAAGTTAATAGGCATGAAAAAGAGTTGTCCGTCCCTAAATTTTCCAAAAATTTACTTATCACGCGCCTATATACAATTTGGCCACAGATATTTTGACCATCCGTCCCTAAAGTGACAATTTGGCTACGGATAATTTCAGCATCCGTCCCTAAAATGTAAAAGAAAATGACTCCACAATGAGAAAGATAAAAAAAAGCCACGGACATTTTCATCATCCATCCTCAAATGTGAGAAAATATGGCCACGGTCATATGTACAATCTGTCCCCAACACTCTTTGTCAGATTGGCTTTCTTTTAAACAAATAAAAAACTAGAAACACATAGTAGAAAGAAAAAAAAAGTAAAATATAGGAAATTGTCCGTCGCCAAATAGAATGCAAGAATGATCTTCGTTACCAAGGCTTTCTCTTTTTCTTTCTTTAATCAAATTAGATAGATATAAAACCATTTTCTTCTACCTCCGTCGCAAAGTGGTGTTCCTGTTCCAAATCTCATTATCAATCAAGTGGCAGTAAAGGGTTTGAAATTTGGGGATCTTTCTTTCTCTGAAATCTCATACAGACCGACTGAGAGATGGCGAAGTCTTCCCATGGCTATCTCATACCAGCATAATGGATGATCCCAACCTACGCCTCTAAAGCGACACACTTGAATCAAAGTAAGTTTTTCTCTCTACTATCAATTTAGGGCTTTTCAATTTTTTTTGAAATTGGGGATCTTTAATTCGGGTTCTCATTCATCCATCAAAACATAGATTTTGTGGGCACAGTATCTTCAAATTGTGAAAGAAAGGGTCGATGGTGTTCCATTTTGGTTCAAGCTTTTCTTGGGGTTTCATTTTGATTTATGGTTTGGGACATCCGGTGTTTACACGTCGGCAACAGAGTGCCATCGACAGTTCGACACTCTCTTTCTCACCTTTATTAGGTATAATATTTGAACTTTGTAATTTTTTAGGTTATATATTAGATTGATACAAGTTATTGAAGGCATTTGGTATGAAGTTGAACAAACTGGGGTTTTCCATATGCAGACTAACATTTGAAAACCTGGTTCAAATAATTTCTATATGTTACTTCTGATATCGACAATCGTATCAATGGATGACACATCGTTTGGAAGTGTTACCATTGATCAAGAGCCATTAATTTCATTAACTCTTGTTCTGGAACAAATTTTGGTATGCATCTTGGCCTTCTCTTTAGTCTTGATTCTTGTAGTCTCGGGTAAGTATTTTCTCATTCATGGAAGTAGCACTGAGACATTTACTTTGTTTGATTGTATATTTTGTTTTGACATGCACCTGTACATATTATGTTAGATTGTAGAACTCTTATGAGATTGGATGTTTGGACTATAGGAAGGAATTTTGAGACTTGCAATTTGTTCCGGTTGCTTTTAGTTTTGGTGTTTGGACTATGCTTGTATTATGTAAGGTGTCTTCCTATATATATATATATATATATATATATATATATATATATATATATATATATTTCCTATCCAGAGCGAAGCTTCGCTCTGAAATTAAAATGTGAAGTTCCTTGTTTGACTCACTTTTCGATCGTATTTCCATATCTCCACCATTCAGTTTATTGATACTAATGCATAGATTATTCATGTAAAATTTTATTCAAATTGAGGATTGTTTAGGTACCGAATTAGGTTAAATCAATAAACGGACCATAAACCTATCTAACCAGAACTGTTTGCGTAAATCACAATTATGAACACCCAAACGATCATCAAATTCGATAAAATTTTGCAAGAATGATCTATGCATTAGTATTAATAAACTGAATGGTGGAGATGTGAAAATACGATCGAAAAATAGTGTAAGAAATTGTGTAAAATAAGGTGTCCTTTGATCCGGACCCATATATATCTCTCTGTGTGTGTGTGTGCGCGCTTTCTAATATTCTGGTTACCATAGTTTCTGCTGCCATCCCTGGACTTGTGTTACTAGTACTGATTTTGGATTATACATATAGGTCATGTTCTTGTGGCTATCTTTTTAGGGGTTCTGATTGGACTAGGTGTTTGAAGTTCAGTTCATCAGTGAGAAGGTACTACTAGCATTTGTGATTCTAGTTTTACTTGTAATCTCGGTTCTTGTAAACTTGATGAACATTAGTATTTCTCTGTTAGACCGTGAGCTAAAAGTTTTTGGTGGTTCAACTTTATTTTGATAATACTTTTCTTTCATCGACAGGATTCATGGTGAAACAACTCTTAGAAACAGAATTCTTTTTGGTGGACTCACCAAAGGCATGACAGGAAACTTAGGAACTGATGTTATTCAAGCCCTTGAAGGTGTAGAGGGAAAACACACCTTATTCAAAGGAACAAAGTAAGTTTGGTTTTCAATTTAGTCTTCTCAATATTGAAGTTTGTTTTTATTTATCTACATAAGCATTAAACTATACTTTGATGTTCATTTAGAGGTCATTTTTTGTTTGTTTTAGAAGCATACTCTTTTGATTTTCTTATGAGCTTAAGCTTACACGATCTTCTGGATATGTGCAGTTGGTTTGACTTATGGTGCAACTACATTCGTGGCTTCAGTTTTACCAGCTAGAAGCATTTATACTAAGAAGACATAACAGAAAAATTCAGAATTCAAACAAGTTAAGTACCAAGTGTACACTCAGGAAATATCTATTTTTAATTTTTTCTGGAGGTATATAAAATTTGATTCTGATAATGTACGGGTGATGTTTGCAGGCATATACTAGGTGAAGCTACTAGCACTTTGAACGTCAAGGAACTTAAGAACCTAGAAGGAATATTGGAGAAAAGAATCAGCGGAATAAGATCCAAAAAGGTACCGAGTGAACGTTCCTTTTTTATCTGAGACATATTTATATTTAAGTATTTCCTCATTGATATGTACTCAGAATTTCAATCCACATTTTCCAATATATATTCCACCAAAATGAAATGTTGTTTGCTGAAATGTTGTTTTTCAGGATATATTTTGGCAGGAGCCATTGGAGGAGTTTGTTATAGTGCTAACAGAGTGTTCATTGTCCACGGAAAAGATTATGTAGATTTTCATTTGAGTATAGGTATTGAGAAGTATTGTATTTTCATTTGGTAGCTTGTACTTAACATTTTTGTTCTGGTACAATACAAGACAAAAAAACTGGGTCCCTATAAGTAAAACCAAAACCAGGGTAAATATTTCAAAACCCGATTGGTGTTTTATTGAAATTTTCAATTATTATTTTTTGTTAAATTTGCCCAAGTTGAGCACGGATGAATATACGGTGTATCAAGTTTCATTGCTTAAAATGGCACGAATGAATAACAACATATCAGATTATTATACTATATAAAAAACATGGAGCACTGTTACTGTCAGAAAAGGAAAAAGAGAGCGCGTGAGTGTATGGTGCTCAGGTGGGACGGACAGGGATATCCGTCCCCTAATGGTAAATAAACCAATTTGGAGATGATACAAGAGGATACAAACAGAAAATTCGTCCCCATCAGTCAATAGGCATAGATTTCGTGCCCAATGACCCCTAATAGGGATAGAAAACGTCTGTGCCGATTGATCAATTTCCTAGTAGTGTGTAATGACTGTTCCCTCCCTGCGTATATATATAATCCATGCACTCAAGAATCTCTAGTTCTTCCTCATTCCCACCTATACGCAGAAGAGTCCATGTTAGTCACCACTTTGGCTGCAGTCCTACTTCGGATGAGTATAAGGTTCTCCGAGTGCAAAAAACAGTTACTTGTTGGCTTACGTTTGAGGTTTTCACACTCGGTACAAGTTTATGGAGACGCATAGAGGTAGATCGTAAAAATCTCTCTTTCAATCTTATTCACTTCCAATTTAATATCAGAGGTGTGTGTATCCATGGAGCCATACATTGGATACATGTGTGCAGATCAAACAATGTGCTAGTACTATTTGACATTGTAGACGAGAGATCCAAAATGATTCCTCTTCCGGAAGATTACTTCAACTATGGTGTTGATGAATGGAAGAGCAACAGCAAATATACTGGGAATGTAGTTGAGGTGGGCGGATGTGTGGCTTTATTTGGTTATGATGACATGTCATTTTGGGAACAGAAGAAGATTGAGCTCTGGATCTTGAAGGACTATGATGATCAGGTATGGGTCAAATAGACGGGTTCGGCTGCTATACACATTTCTATAGCATACATTAAGACGATCATTTAACAATTCAAAATTCAAGACGATCAAGCTGTCTATACACATATGTATAGTAGAAAAGTCCCAAAGAGACAATCATATATCCCTTTTCTTGGTGCGATCCAGGATACGCCATTCCCTTCTGTACTCTTCACACCGGTGAGCTTATCCTCCAAAGTTCGACGATGTTCACAGGGAGAGATACATTTAGACGTGATTTGACACATGTATGGGTGCGTATATATGATATGAAACTGAAAATCATAAGGAGAAGTAAAATTGTTTTGCCCGGATGGACATTTCCGAGGGGTGCTGAACTGGAGTTTCTTGCTAGTTATGATGACACCATTATTTCCATTAGATGATGAGACCTCTATTTTGCTCATTAAGTCATTATAATTAGGGGTATGTCTATCATACAGCGCTGCCTAGGATGCAGACTGCTTTTTTATTATTTTATAATATATGTATAACAAGTAGACAAAGGATGACTTACTAGAGACTGATACAACAAGTTTTTTACTGCAAAGTTACTATTACTCGTAAATAACTAAAAACACTCCTAGAAAGAACTAACCTTCAACATGTTGAAAAATTCACCTAAAGACCTATGGTCGACCTGGCTACTAAGTACGGCGGAATCACTGTTGTCTAAATAGGAATGGTTCATATTAAAATGCAGAGATAATATTAACTTAACACGGAAAGTGCAGAAATATAACAGATTAACAAGAAAAATATTTTTGCGACAGGATATTGGGCACCAAGTAGAATTTATTTATTCAAACATAAATACATATTGAAACCCAGAGCCTCACTCTTGGGTAAACAGCTAAAGGCTGTTTAGTTATTCATAACTTAAGATTACAAATACTTACTTGGAATAAAAGGTACACTGCACACCACTTCACACTCACTCCAACTAGAAAACACACTGCTAAGGCTTTCTTACTCTTTGAGAGAAGATGATTCTACTCAATTTTATGATGTCTCTACACTAAGACTTAAGGTTCCTTATATAGGCAGCGGAACTCAAACTGGAATTGAAATGCAACCTAAAAACAATAAAAGACAGCTCCATTATTCTTCCATTAGCTGGCATTTTAATAGTTCTTCCACTAGCTGGCAACTCCATTATTCATCCACTAACTAAAGCAGATTCCTTCTTGATAAGGTAAAGATCACATGTCTTCGAAATCTTCAGAATTATTACCCAATACAGGATCTTCATATCTGCTTCTTGCATTTCTTTCATTTTCTTCCATGTCGGTATCTTCATACACCTTGTAGTGCTTGTCATTTTCAATCTTCAATCCACTGAGTACATGCTAAGGTGGAATCAATTTCTCTTTTCTTGAGAGATAAAAATAAATCACTGCTAACAACCTCAGGATAGTCATAAGCAGTAACAATTATTTTTTCTCCAGATGCAAGAGAATAAGATCATCCTCGATGATTTTCTTGATATATTCCAGGGACATGGCTTTCATCCATGGGATACTAGAGTTAGGTTGCCCATTGTATCCCTGACAAGCAGGCTCTAAGTATTGCCCTTGGATAATTCTTATATAGTGGTATGGAGGAATGTATTCTGTTTCTCCATTTTTCTTCTGCACCTACTCAGGAGGTGTGTATCTGAACTTAAGCATGAGAATGCAGTTTGACTTTTTAACATTCTTGACTGTATTGACAATAATGGCAGGTAATCCCTTAAGATCGTCGTTTGATTTTATCCACAGATTATGAACAAAGCCATTTTCAACTAGCCAAAGCTTATGTTCTTGAGGATGTTCACTCTGAACATTCACAACATATCTTCCTAGATATGGTCCTGCGACGGTAAAAAGTGTTTCTGGCGAGACTCGGTCACAAGAATGAATTCCAATGCTATCATGAAATTTGAACCATTCTGATTCTTTTAAAGCTAGAACAGGAACTCTGATGTGCTCATATTATCTTATATTTCTAAGCCTCTTATGCTTGATATTTGTGTTTAGTTCTCTTCTTTATGACTTATTTACATTATTTTAGTGTTCTTGTAGGTTTGTGTCATAGAAAGAAGAAAATGTGCTAAAATGCGCAAATAAGGATAGAAAGACCACTGTAATCCCATGTCCCAGAATCTGTCTGTGCAGAACAGCTAACTCCGTTGATATACTGGGCACGACTCAGATCGAATCAGACAATGAGCCTTACATCATTGAAAAGCTACAGAAGTCTACATCCTGTACAATTTTACAGATCTTGATTTCGATACTTATGGACCGAGTTATGATTGTTTGAGTGAAGATAGATCAGATCAGAAAATCTGTTCGGATTTGCAAGCATTTGTGGAGAACTCAAGTCCTATGGCACAAGATCATCAACCCTAAAGCTTCAAGGATAACAATACAGATGAGGATTCAAGAAGTACATGTATTCCTAAATCTACAAGAGATATCTCAAGGTTTTCCCATTCCATATCAAGAACTGAGTCCGAATCCAACTCTTACAAAGAAAATTGAAGTCAAAGATGAGCAGGAAACTTCTCTGTTTAAGGGAGCACGAATTTCACATTAAGAGAGGTCTCGAAAACACGTTGTAGACACCTAAAGGAGCAGAGATCATCCACCCTTCACCTTTCCATTCTTTTTATGTTTTCGTTATGTTTTCCTTAGTTTTGTTTTGTTAAATCTTTTCTAGGGTTAGGATGATGCCCTAACATGACTGTTTATGTCTTTGATGATTAATTAATAGATTTATAGTTTTTTAATGATGAATGCTTAATCACTGGTTAAATTTTATGCTTGATGTTTAAGTTCTTTGATTGATCACCATAGGGCTTTGCATTTAGTAATTGGAAGATAAATTTGAAGCAGAGATGCAATATAATTTATATAGCTTCTTGTGATTAAGTATGGTGAATTACATTGTTGCTTGAGAAAGAATAATGGTGTGCTTGATTCCCTTATTTTCTAGTACCTAATGAGTCATGCATGTTAAATTTAGACCTGAGAAGGATAGACTGCATAGGTAGGATATACGACCTTTACCCGAGAGGGAGAGCATCATACACTTAAAGAAAATTATGGTTTAGAGTACCTGAGAAAAACTTAGATACGGGAATTGTCATCTAGAGAAACGAAAGAGTCTATTAGTTGCATCAAAGCATGAATAGGATTGTTAGTGGTTGATTTTGACACCCTAGGTTCATTCATCATTGTTTGTTTACTTATTTTCCTGTTTGTTTCTTTAAATTGTTTTTGTCAATTTGTGTGTTTTAGTATAGTTAGTTTAGGTATTTCATAATTTGAAATGAACTAATATCCTCGTGGGAACGACAACCCCTTTTCTTCCATTCACTATACTATATCCACCTTGTATACTTGCAGGCATTCCATCAAACTCTAGCACTTTCTGGACCTTCAAGGTATTTTACCTTGAACATATTCACTGGGACAACACTCTGTTGTTTATTCCCTTGGTGCGTTTCATGTAATTCTTCTGACAGAGCTTGAAGTGATTGTACCGTGAGTCCCAAATCACTTTCCTGAAAGGCAAACATTAGATTATCGAGCAATGCTTTCTGGTAGAAAGCTAATTTTTCGCCACAACGAAAAATTGGTTCAGGAAAAGTATTTAATTGGTAACCATAAACATTTAGGACTCCCTTAGGAGTAAGCCTACTTTTTGGCAAAGCAACAGCCATCAACGGTCTTATTAAGACTTTACCGTCTGTCGTTTGAGAGGGCGCCAATCCTTTACCCTGGGATTGGTCAATTGTGGCTGGTCTTTTAGGACACAACAAGAAACTCTTAAGAACCTTTTCGATTTCTTCTGGTTGTTCAGGTTCTTTTCCTGGTCTTCTGTTTCTAGGATTACGACCTTTGTCGCTTCCTTCACTTCTGTTGAACATCGCCAATTCTCTGGTTAAGGCGTCAGGGAGATAATTTTTGTTACCAGTAATTAATTCCACATTATAATCATATTAATTAAGAAAAAATTGTCAGTTTGCTAATCTACCCCTATCAGGAGCCCTATCAAGCTTGAAATTTTTTAAATTCTTAACTCTTGCGCAATCTGTGCGCACAATAAATGGTTTTCCTAAAAAGACTGGAGAATTTTCAATTGTTTTTTTTACCGCAAGAATTCCCTTTTCCCTTGTGAGATAATTCTGCTCTGCAGGGCTGAACTTACCACTACAAAACTTTAAGATTTTTTCTGTGTTGGTGCCTGGAGTTCTTGCTAGAACAACACCAGCCCAAAAATAGTCACTAGCATCTGTTTGAAGAATGATCTCATCATTTTCTTCAGGTTGATGAAGTGGAGGCAAATTTTTGCATACGTCTTTAATTTGCCTGACAATTTTTTCATCATCTTCTGTGAATTTTCAAGTTCTCTTAGAACTTGTTTTTGGAGACAACATTGTTGTTAATCCAGCAATTTTAGGAAGGAAATCTCTTCCATAATTTATGACACCTAAAAATCTCTGTAGACTTTTGGCATCTGGGATCTTATCTGGGAATTTCCAGATTTTCTCCAGGATATGAGGTTGGAGCTTGATGACTCCATTTTTGATGTTTAATCCTAAAAAATCAATCTCATCTAGAACTAAAAAGACTTTCTTTTCTTCTAGGATAATTCAATGCTGAACTATCATCTTAACTACCTCATATAAATGTTTCATATGTTCTTCTTTGGTTTTGGAGAACACCAGTATATCATCAATATAAACGACACAGAAATATGTCACATGTTTGAAAATATTATCCATCTTTAAAAAATTGATGGAGCTTGTTTCAAGCCAAATGGCATTACTAACCATTCGTAATGTCCCTGTGGAGTTCCGAAGGCAATAAGAGGGATGTTATCTGGGTGCATTTTAACTTGCCAAAATCCAGATTTTGCATCAAATTTTGAGAAAATTTTTGCTCCTTTAAGCCTATTACACTATCAGAAGAAAGGCTTTAACCAATAAAAATAAAAAAACCAGGCCGACGAATTATTTTTTCGTCGGCTAATTGAAATTTTCGTCGGCTTTGGTTAACTTTAGACGACGAAATTTTAATTTCGTCGTCTGAATAATTTTTTTCGTCGGCTATAGTCTGTGAACTTTAGCCGACGAAATTTTTAAAAGTTTAGCCGACAAAAAATATAATTTCGTTGGCTAAAGTGCCTTATATTTGCAGATCTATACAACAACTCATCTGGGAAAAAAAAACTATACGTAGAACCTTCAAACGCAAAAAAGTCGTGAAATAAGATATGACCAGAATGGTGAAATACGTCTACGTTTGAAAAATCACGGTATTCTAGTAAAGTCTCGGTGCCGATAGTTGCGGTCAATGCAATTTACCCTTATTATTCACTATGCTGCAAATTTGGCATTTGGTGTCTGATTGACTATTGCGATACCTTTACAGAAACGTAATGGCCCTACGAGTCAAACTCATTGCTTTGTCATGACATGTGGGCCTTTTTGGCCATCCGAGTCTGTTTAGGGCTTCAAAATGCAGTTTTCTTATTTCCGATTAGAGTTGACCGTTTCGATCGAGCCCTTAACATTGTCGAATCCAATTGAATTTTTTACCATAGACATCTTTCGTCATAATGATCATATCTGACGATCGAATTTTGGTTTGTAAATTTTAGTCATCAGAATCACAATGTGTCTACTATTTACCGTTATTATTCCCTATGGGGAGCCCTATCGTCGGAAGGTAAATGTCTCCAAATTTTTATATGGGCAGTTGCGTCTCATCTACGTGAGAGTTTTTCATGTGGAAGGTTTGACCAAACTACGTAATATAGAGAGAGATATGAGCGTTTTCGTGTGATAAGTAACGATGGATTAGGGTTGACCGTTTCGATCGAGCCCTTAACTTTGTCAGATCCAGTTGAATTTTTTACCATAGATATCTTTCGTCATAATGATCATATCTGACGGTCGAATTTTGATTTGTGAATTTGAGTCATCGGAATCACAACTTGTTTAGTAGGTTATACAACTTTGTGAACCAACTCTACATAGGAAGAAAAATTATCAAAAATATCATGAAATAAGATGTGTTCAGAATGATGAAATATTGCTATGGTTTAAAAATCACATAAATCGGGTAACGTCTCGGTGCCGATAGTAGCGGTCAACCCTATTTACCGTTATTATTCCCTATGGGGAGCTCTATCGTCGGAAGGTAAATGTCTCAAAATTTTTATATAGGAGGTTGCGTCTCATCTACGTGAAAGTTTTTCGTGTGGAAGGTTTGACCAAACTACATAATATAAAGGGAGATATGAGCGTTTTTGTGAATTTATATACTTTCGCCGACAAGATATTAAAAAAGTCGTCGGCTAAGGTCAAAATTGTTTGGCGGTAAACCAAATTTGGAGGAAAATTTTCAAATGACTTTAGCCGACGAAAATATATGAAAAGTCGTCGGCTAAAGTTGAAAAAAATTTGGCGGCAAACCAAATTTGAGAGAAAATTTTCAAAATTTTCAAAGGACTTAAACCGACGAAAATATATGATTTCGTCAGCTATTGTCAAAACTTTTTGGCGGTCAACCAAAATTTTCAAAGGAGTTTAGTCGACGAAAATTCAGAATTTCGTCGGGTAAAGTTCTTTATATAGGAGTTTTACCAGAGATGGATGGTAAGAAGTCAGAAAATCATAAAAAGTTACTGTTTCGCCTACCGGTTTTTCTTCTCGGCCTAGCTCCGCCGTCAAGTCACCGGAGACCGCCACACTTGTCCCAAAAGCTTCGCCGTCGTCTCTACTTCATTGCTGGACAGGTGGTGCATCGAGTGGCACCGCCGTGAAGGATAAATCGAGCTCCAAAACTCCGCCGGTTCGGATTCGGTGTCGATCGAATTTCTCCTTCCTCAGGTCATCATTTGGTGAGTTATATATATGGATAAGTTGAGTTTGATTAGTACTATATTCTCCTAGAATTTGGTAGCTCGATTCGGTGTGTGTGAGGAGAATCGAAGATTTGAAGTTTTTAGGGTTTAAAATTGGGGATTTATATATATTTTGATTCAATTAACATGTTTAGGCTTAGAATTGGGCTTCGACTTCTTCTAGAAAGTTGTTCGAAATGTTGAGAGGAAGATTCTGTCAAATTTTGGTGGTGATTGGAGGTGGCCGAAAGTTTCTGCAGTTTTTTTTTTCAAAAACCAGAACCTTTAGCCGACGATATTTAAATACTTAAGCTGACGATATTTAAATACTTTAGCCGACGAATTATTACTATATTTCGTCGGGTATAGTTATTTTTTTATTTTTTATACTTTAGCCGACGAATATCTGTTTCGTCGGCTAAAGTCTCAGACTATGGTCGATGAAATATTTAAGATATTCGTCGGCTAAAGTCTCAGATAATAGCCGACGACAGAAGACGTCATCGGCTAAATAGTGAACAACAGCCGACGACCCTTTCCTGACGAAACTTCGTCGGCTAAGATCTTAGCCGAAGAATTAAGCTAACAGGCCGACGAAACTTTTTCATCGGCTAAAGTGCTTGTCCTGGTAGTGTTAATCAGCACTCTTGCCTGTGCTATTTGATAACCATCCTTAACAGTCTTTTTGTTAACATCTCTGTAATCAATCATCATTCTTGCTTTACCTCGTACTTGTTCAGCATGATTCCTAACATAGAAAGCAGGAGCATAATGAGGACTGTTTGATGGCCTTATCAACCCTTTTGCAAAAGATCAGCTATATCTTTTCTGAATTCTCTCTAATCTTCTTCTTTGTATTGAGGGATTGCTTTTACATGACAAATGACATTCATGTCATGAAGTTTTAATTCACAGACCACTAGGTCTTTTTCCCAAAACTTTAATGGGTTTATATCAATGTTTTGTTTTAGCATATCCTTAATCTCACCAAGGGTATGCTTTTTCTGCTGCTCAAGCTTGGTTTCAAAATATTTGAGATTATGTTCTTGGAAGAAATTGATTTCTTCATTGATCCCATCTTCATCTTCTTCTTCTTCTGAAAATTCTTCATTTTGAAGTACTTCTTGCAGCGTGTACTGCTTATATTGTAAGATTTCTTCAAATTTTGGCTTATAAATATCACCATGATTTTGCTGCGACTTCTGATATTGTGATGTAAATCCAGGACCAACTACGCTTCTAGCGTGTTGTAGCCGCTCTGTCCAGAAGATTTTGTCGCCCATTTCAAAACCTATTAGGTTTAGAGGTGTCTTTTGTATGAAGGTTTGTTGTAGGATGAACTCATTTCATAACAGGATATTAGCATCTTGATTTTCTGATTGCCAAAGTTCTTCAATGATAAAATCTCCACCTCCGATGGTGATTTTAACCTTCTTAGCAATTGTACATGAGAATGTGCTTTCCTTCTATGGTTTTTCCAATGGCACTTCTTTTGTCCAATATTCTTCTGGTATAGCAAACTTCTTTGCTAAGCTTAATCCAGATCCAGTGTCTACAAATGCATGTAGATGATATTTCTTGTATCCTGGAAATTTTAATCAAATTTCCATATAATTACTGAATCTGCTTGTAGAGACTGTATTTACTTGACGTATGTTTTGGTGTGGGAGATCTTCTTTTACCTCTGTAAAAGGATTGAACATTTCTTCTTTGTAAATTATTTCTCCTGTCACCTCTCTAGTATCAGTCTCTTTAGTACTCTCTTGCTTATCTGCAGATAACACTTCTTCTGAAGTTGTATCGAATGATATTACCTCCTCTGAGGTTTTATCCAATTTCATTCTTTCAAGTTTAATTCTTTGAATTTATGTTCTCAATATTTCTTTTTTACCTTCTATTTCATAGAAGTAATCTTCATATTCTTATTCATCAAGCTGACTTATTGAACTATTCTTTGTTTTCTTTCTTCCTTCAGCTATGAAGCATTCTTTGTGATAAGTTTTTCTTGACTTGTCACATGATATGGGAAGACCATCCTTCTTCTCAAGACAAAGATAAAAATCACAGGTAAATGTTCCTGGTTTTGCACTATAAGAAGAAACTATTTCTTCTGTAGTGTTTTCTTCCTAATTTTTGACTTCAAGAAGGTAAACCTTTCTAGGGTTACAATCTTCTTCTGAATCAAATTCTGATTCTTCTGAAGAATCTTCTTCTGACCATGCTGAGCAAATGGACATATGGCATTCTTCCTCAGAGTAAACTACTTCAAATCCTTTCATGTTGGCCATCTCTATGACCTCTTCATATTCTTCAAAAAGAGTTTTTGAAGTTCTTTTTTATTTCTTAGGGCACTCATTAACATAATGTCCTTCTTCTTTGCATAACCAACACCTGCATGTTTTCTTCTTTTCAGACTCTTGAGAAGTTGATTTTCCATGCGATGATTTTTTCTTTTTGAAAAATCTCTTTTTAGGGTTATGCTTCTCCCATTTGTAGTTAGAACTTTTCTTGAAATTCCAATTTCTCTTCTTGTTTCCTCCAAAACGTTTGTGAAATTTCTTTTCTTTTCTCCTCCTTTTGTGTTGTTCTAGTTCTTCACAACACCAATTGGTTGGAACCTCTAGGAGTTTAGTACATAAATTATCAGCTCCTTTGAGCCGTTTCTTTGCAGCTTTAGCTCTTATGTTTGCTTTGCATTATGCCATCATCAGCTCTCTGATTCTCTTTGCTACTCCACCAACTGAGAGTCGTTCCAGAGGTTTGAGATCTATGCTCTCTTTTACAGCCGTCCTCCACGGCTCTGGGAGTTTCCTATATAGAAGATATATCAAATCTATATTCTCCAAATCTCCTATGGTGTAGTAGTAATCTTGAAACTCATTCAAGTATTCTTCAAAATAAGCTATGCTGCATATCTTGAAAGCATATATGTTGGTTTTGGCTGTTTCTCTAGCTTTATCACCAACAAATGATATATCTCCACAAAATTGCTCATAGATTGGTGTAGCAAAGGTTGTTGGAGATTTATCATTTTTTATGCTTTCTAGCCATGCTCTACCCCTTTAGGTTTCTTTCCAAGCAAGATAAATTTTTTTTTAACATTCCTGTAAGAGTAGCCTGATAGACTGTTTGTAGGTCTTATGCCTCAAACTTTCCATATGTTGTGCAGGCTGCCATAAACATAGCATTAACCCAGTCATCTATTATTTTCTTCTTGTCTAGAGCCTTGTCCAGATCTAACCAATTATCATGCTGTGATATTGGTATTTTTGGTATACTTAGTTCTGGGACAAATCTTTGAGAATTTATGTCGTCTCTCTTTCCCATAGGCCCTTTTCTTTCAAGAAGTTTTGTATCTCTACCAATTTTGATAATGGTAGTCTGTGGATATCTTGAGAAGCTTTCTCCTTCTTCTATTTTGACATCGTGATAAGGAAAGACTTTCTTTCAACTTTTCTTCTTTTTTCAAGATTAAAAATTTTTATTTCCTCAATCAGTTGCTCTATACGAGCTGGATCTTTGCAGTTTTCTGCTTCATCATAAAGCTCATAAAGTCCTTATGACTTTAGCATGTTTACTTCTTTGTGAAGTTCTTCTTCTAAATTTTCTTCCACTGCTAGAATAGATTCATTATTTATTACAATTCTAATACTTCTAGAATAACTTCCTTCTCTAGAAGTGTTGCATCTCCTAAGTAATCTGGAGTTGTCACTTCTTAGACTTTCGAGGGTTGCATCACTTCTTCTATGTCCTTCGAACTTGAGATTGATGTCTCATGTTCTCCTATTTTCATAAATAGCTGCCCTCGCACTTTCTGGCTTTTCTTTAGGGCCAGATAGTTTCCACTCTAGTGGAAATGTTACCTCATCCCAAGCAACCTTATGAATCTGTTCTGAATGATTTCTTGGATTTGTGAGGAATCCAGTAATAAGGCCAGAGATATTTTATAGCTTGGTTCTTGGCTCTACTGTTGTACTCATTAGTTTATAATAAATCTTATAAACTATAGCAAGCTATTGCATGCCTTCTTTCATGGATGTGCCATCTGTTTTAACTCTCAGCCTTAAACAATGAGCAGCATCATTCAAGCTTGTTGAAAAGTTTGGGAAGCAGTTGAAGTATGCAACTTGATTGCATAGAGATGCTTGGAGAGTTCCTAGCAAACTTTTCTGAAAATTTGCCAGTCTATTGTCTTGTAAAACACATAGAACTGAACAAGTTAATCCTTCTCTGGCCAGTAGCTTTATGTCTACTTGGACTGCTCCAATGTGCATAAATTTATAATTTCTTTTTCTAGCTTTAGCCACCTCTTCAGGTGTTACTAAGAGGAGATATGTTTCTTATGTTGTTGCTGGAGTGGTAAACTCTAAAATTTTAAATTGATGGCTATCCAACAAATCAAAATTTCCTCTTTTATAGATTTGGTTAAATTCGAATTTTGGAATTGCTGAATTCCTGACATTATTTTCTAATTCATTGTATTCGAATTCTTCGGAATTTAACAGTTGTACTCCATTCTTCTTTTCAAAGATGCTCATCATCTTCATGTCTTTTATATCTTTAAGCTTTGGAGGTTCTGAGGATCCAAAAACTCTTGGACTCATTGTTGGTTCAAAAAGAAAATTTTCTGGTGAAGAATTTCCTTGAGGAACTTCTGATGTTTTGAATCCATGAGTTTTTGTGGTATTTATCTTAGATTGACTCTCATTTTTTAGCCTTTTATGTTCTCCAGCTATCTTTTGAACATATTCTAAGATTTTTACCTGCTGCTAGTTAAGCTCTTCTATCTTACTATTGACTTTTGCTAATAGTTCTTCTTTCTCTTCTAGAAGAGATTGAATATTGTCTATTTTGCTCTCTAGTTTAGTCAATTAATAGACTATATTTGGAATTCATTCTATATATTTTATATGTCTAGATACTTCTGCTAAAGATTCTTGATGCCTCGCATCAATTTGTTGTATTAGAAATTCAAGTTTTTCTAGTATTTGTTCAATTCATGTTCTCATCTTAAGATTTCTTTTGAGCACCAGCCAAAAGCTAGGCTCTGATACCAGTAAACAAAGTAATTTGCCTCGAGATAATCTGTTCGAGGTGAAATCTGTTCAAGATGAAATCTGCTCGAGGTAAAATCTGCTCGAGATGAAATTTGCTTGAGGTGAAATCTGCTCGAAATAATCAACTCGAGAAGAAAGAAAATTGACTAATTTATCCTATACTAAGATAATCTAGAGGTTCTTGGTAGACTTCTAGATCTTTGATAATCCTGATATTCTTTTGGACTCTAAAGATTTTTCTCTGAACTAAATAGATATTATCCCAATAATTAGGATTTTCTCTATCAAGTGTTGATCTAAATCTTTTTAGGATTGTCAATTGTTTCTGTTCTTCTAGCAATTCTTCTCTGGTTTCTTTGCAAATAGCAAGCAATTGTGTTCTAGTAAGAAACGAAATTATGATAATGAAAAATTAACTGTTTACCTTCAAATATAAATGATAGATTTCAACTGTAAAATGTTGACATAAAAAAATTCCTAAATATGGGCCCATTACGCTCAGTCAAAATTTTATATAGTAGATATGGTAAGAGGTTGAAAGAAAAATATTTACTAAAAATAAAAACTGGTTAGGAAGATTCTCCGGTTGTATTTTTTTTTTAAGTTATTGATGACATCAGCTATTTTGGTTTTTAGTGAAATCAGCATAGCATTTCGCTCTGGATACTAGAATTTTCCTATAATTAGACTCCAATACAATGGTTCCTTAGTATGGTTTTGATGTTCTCAATGGCCAAACGGCCACGACAACCTCCAAATTTACGATGTATATGGTTTTATTCTTTGGAACTGAAACTTGACTCAATTGAACTCGAACTACAGTTAATTATATATTAGTGGCACCACGTTCCAGCACCATATTGGTCCCTCTCATTTATAACATCCGGCTCCGCCCCTGTTTTTGGAGCGTCTCTTAACCTTCAAGTGATTTAATCCTAATACGTGTAGGAAAATTGCTTTTGTAAGCAGGATGATTAATTAGTCCTACGTCAACAGGATTGAATGGCTATTCCTGCCTTGTTAAGGATCCAAAATCAGAGTTTAAGGACTGTCCTACCTTCTCTACAAGGAAATAAAGTAGGTATTTGTGAATCAAAAACCCTATTCCATGCTTATTGAATAGATTTCTGACTTGATAATCAAAGGGTCCTTGACTCCTTCGCACACCACACTGGTGCACAAGTTTAAGTATTTTCAAATATCCAAGAGATGTCTGATGTCGGCTATAGAAGACATAAATCTTGAGAAGAAATATGATGAGGCTTGAAAGGGGTGGCATAGATATGAGTATGACAGCCTTGGCAAAAGCAGGAACGCTTCACCACCCGGTAATAGGAAGAAATGATGAAATACACAGGTGCATCAAGATTCTCAGTGTTGATTGGTGTGTTGGAAAAATTACAAGAGTAATGTTAGGTGAACCACCTTTTAGGGAACCATTTAAGAGCACATCTTAGGTAGCAGCTTATGTGGCATTGCCACTTCATCAAACCTTAATTTCAGATTATTTTCTATTTTTATTTTTTCTTAGTTACAATTTTCGTTTTCTTTTTTTCACTTACATGTTATTGTCTTTTAACCCTATTTTTTTTTCCCCTTCTTCTCTCAAATCTACATCTGCCGTCTTCATCTCCAAACCCAACCATATACAAGCTTTGATCCATCTTCAGCAATATTAATTTGTAGATTGGTTTCCTGACCATGTCTATTTGGTGTTTGAATCGTTTTATATATGATGTATTGATGTTTTACGAAATTAATGATTGTAAAGAATTAAAATAATGAAAGTACATGTTTGTAATTCAGGATCTCTGTCAATACATTAGAACAGAGTTGTAGATCATACTTTGCGGTGAAGATTGATCGACCGGTGAACTCGAACTTTATCATGCAGTCTCCTGATCTCTGGCCATAGCTATATGATAATTGATGAAGCATTTGGTTAATTCGTGTATACTGTTGAAAATCAAACAACCTCAACGCATGTTTACCTATGCTTAAAAGATCTATAGTATTGTAACGATAGTTGGAAATCAAAAAACCTGATTTTTCATTGTTTGCCGGATTGTAACGCCGGCTTGTTGTTATCCTTTCTATCATCAGATGATGCTTTCTGAAATTCTAAAAGTATATATATTTAGACTTGAGATGAGTGTTTGGCCTATTTAGAGGCATATACGTACGTAATTGATTTCAGATCTGAAGAAAGAAAAAAAATGTGAACATTCATTAAGTCTGGTACTCATATACAAACTTCACCCTAACTTAAGCAAACACCTAGGTTTTACTTAAAATAATCTAGTCAACATGTAAACTACCTTCATCTGAAGGGAATATCAACTGCAAATTTCCCAGATAATTACTAATTTACTATGGATGAAATCAACACCAAAAGCCATAGATGGAGCAAATGATATCTATACCCATTTTATTCGTCCCCTTAGCCCCCTTTTCTAGTAGTGTTATTGCAATTGGTGAGAGAGGAGGAGAGAATAGATTAGTTGAAAATCTGATCGATAGAGACGAAGACGGCAGATGTAGATTTGAGAGAAGAAAGGGAAGAAAAAAAATAGGGTTAAAAGACAATAACATGTAAGTGAAAGAAAAAATAAAAATAGAAAATAATCTAAAATTAAGATTTGATAAAGTGACAATGCACATAAGCTACCATTTAAAATAGACTCGTTTCTTAAAAAATGGTTCATCTAACATTATTCAAACTGCAAACTGCAATTGCACAAAGGCTTGCTCAGTGAATAGTGCAAAGGCATATCCCTCAAACTTTAATGCATCGTAAGGTAAATACTGGTGACTTTTTTTTTTTTTTTTTTGACGAAGAAATACTGGTGACTTGGGTGTCCTAATTGCTGGGGGGGTGGGGTTTGTCTTCATATTTCAGTAGTCTTTCAACTTGTTAAGTTTCTAATGAAGAGTTATATATGCAACATGACTGTCCATCAAAGTAATTGAAACTAAAACATTTGTCTAAGACCACATAAAGCACATATACAGGCAATGAGCTTCTCAAAAATCACGCCAAGTTCATGATGTTCACTTGTCTAAGACAGAAAAGCCCTAATGAGTGTGCAATCTTAAAACCTTTAGAATACACTTTTCACAAAGTTTTTCCAAGTATCAGATTCAATCTCTACCACTAAAGTTGAAAATGGCTAGGCTGCGCCTTTGTCATCCGAGCCTCACCATATGGTTCATCATTGTCAATCCGACGATTGTTTCTGAAAGCTGCACAGCCAATCACATAGAAGATGACTAAGACGATCAATATAACAATGTTGATCACAGAGACCTTCCTCCAACTCTTCCTAATGCTTGCCAGCACACCAGCCTTGCAAGAGTTACAGGAATAGCAGAGTTCCTGCTGATCATTGTTCCACATAGAACAGTCGGGATTTGTTCCCACCAAGCCTCCTCCAGTTGTCCAAACCGTCTCATTCACATAGGTATAGCCACACTCAGTAGGAGGCTTGCAGCAGCCAGACTATTGATCAAATGATAGAGAGAAAATTAGTATTCCACTTGCTATAAGTTATATATCAACACAAATGGAAAAATAGTTGGGACTCGTAGCTCTAGGAGCAAGTCCAGTGGCCAAGAGCGTTTACTAGGTTCTATACAAGCGTCAAATTAATATGCACTATATACATGTGACAGTCGACACTCAAGCAGTGTTACATGTATCATAAAATTAACTTTAGTTCTGAAAACTCATTCGCATAATACTTTCTTCCTGATATAAATCCAATCTGGCAAGTATAAATTGCAACCAATCTTCTAAAGCAACAAAGGGAGACTAGTGACTGCAACTAAAAACTAACTTTAGTTTTTACATGACTGTCACTATATACATGTGACAGTCGACACTCAAGCAGTGTTACATGTATCATAAAATTAACTTTAGTTCTGAAAACCCATTCGCATAATACTTTCTTCCTGATATAAATCCAATCTGGCAAGTATAAATTGCAACCAATCTTCTAAAGCAACAAAGGGAGACTAGTGACTGCAACTAAAAACTACTTTGTGCCAGCAAATACATGCTAACCAGAGCTGGAAAGTTTGTTCAAGCCTATCACTAAGTTGACTTTACCCTCCCTTCAAGCTTCAAAGTTTCTTATAATGAGTACATGTTAAAATTTCTACTTTATTCAGCATGTGAAGCAAGTATGGAACATGTCATGGTCTGAATACATGCATTTATACCTGGAACATTGTATGTATTGTACTAACCTCTACATCAATAATTTGGACTCACCAATAATGCAAACATGTCAAACAAACTATACCAATAAGAAAGTGAAAGCCAGAACAGTTGTGGGTGAGGAGGGGACTGCATGACTCGGAGCAATTCAAGTTTGTTCAAGGTTATATCATTGTGTTTCAGTTTGAAACAACCAGACAAAAATGAGAAAAGGATATCCCACCTAAAAGATATTCTGTTAGGATAAAGCAGAAGAAAGAAAAAAAGCTCAGACATCCCACCCAGAAGAACATTCTTTTCTTTTGATGATCCTGACCTACTGAACAACTGCCACCACAACAAGTACTTCACTGTAATTCTCTTAATAATCCACAATATCATCATACAAACCTTCTTTTCACTTCATATGAGGATTTGGCTTGAGCAATACTGGAAGCGGGTCCAGATATTTTCTTGAGTAACACTTTATACCTATTTTCTTGAGTAACACTTTATACCTAAATTACATGCTGCTGTTTATTCATTTTTCGATTCTTTTTCAACATTTTCTTTTTTCATTTAGGATTTAAGCCTATTATCCCACCATCAAAGAGTCACTCTTACCACAGAATCTAAAGGCCGGTGGATTTTTTTTTTTTCTGATTTTCTTGTCGGCCCAAGTGCCTAACACCGTTCTATCCACCGCCTATGTGAGACATACTTATTGGAATGTGCTATTTATCGATTAAGGTCACCGCTCCTTGTGGTCCACTCCTTGTATTTTTTTCGGTTTTTTTTTTTTTGGTGAGGATATTTTTTTCGGTTTTGAACAATGGGAAATGATTTATTTTCTTTGGTTCAAAAATGCGTAATGAAATTTCCTTTTTAAAATCCTATGTAAGAAAAGGATACAAGTGGTAGTAATATGGTCTCTGTTGGTAACGGTGGGTTTTCCATCACCATCAAGCAAAAAAAAAAATTAGAAAAAAAAAACCCACATAGCAATTTTTCATTGGTCCAAAGACCACATATTTCGGGGTGTAAAGTATAGAATAATTGGAGGACCCAACTCACCTCAAACCCCATGCTTGTCAGACTGGTTTGCCACATGCCTTAACAACCTCCTTAACCCAAGATCCAAGTCCCAAACTAGATCTACCTTCTTCAACCTAAAGCTCAACCTCAAAAACCCATCAAGCTATTGATCAGACAAACTTAAGCCATGAATCAAACCAGTTGGTCCCTAAAATCGTAAAATTTCTAACAACATAACATATCAGATATGTACGGGCCAAAACATCGTCGCTAACTAAGAACTTAAAAACAAAACAGAAAGTTCGAAAATCAGATCAACCTTTTTCAAGCTTTATGGTTTTTCTATAATAGAACCATCATCATAATACCCTTTTTACTACATAATTTAGCTATAGCTAAAGAGAAATCAATCAAAGAGGTGAAGTGAAAATCTACATACCTGAACAGAACTGAGCTTTCTGCTGTAAAACATGTCAGCAGTCTCCGGCACACCATTAACACTGTTGTCCATCTTCTTGCAAACCTTGGAGTCTCTCACACAGGAAGCAATCTTCCTCCAGTAGCTATTACGAGCTACACGCTCCTCCAGCCACCCGGAGTAGTCCTCCAGATAGTAGTCCTTGTAAGCCCGGTTCACCAACGACCTGCCGGACCCTTTATCGGTCACGGCGTAAGCGAAGATGATGAAGCCGATCAGGGCAGCTATGATGAAGAACATGACGAAGAGGTAGACCCACATGAGGAGAGTGTTGCGGTAACAAGCTCCGGCGATGCCGGCGAGAGACACCACCATGATGGAGACTCCGATGACTATGAGAGGCCATTGGAGGAACTTGAGGCAGTCAGTGTTGTTGGCTCGGCTGCTCAGCCAGATTCCACCGCCGAGGATAGGGATTGAGAGGAGGAAGGTGGTGAAGTTGAGTAGACCTATCAAGTGGTTGCTGGCCCTCATCTTTTCTGGGTTTGTTTCTTCTTAGCTCTTCTTCTTCCTGTTTGGGTTTGGAAGTGCTTTCGGTTTGGAGTTTTGTGGTGGAAGAGAAGTTGGGGGGAGTCTTTGGGGTTTGTGTGAAATGATGAAGATGGTGTTGTTTATTGTAAGGGTTTGGGCAGTTGAAGGGGCTTTATGGGGAAGGAGATGAAGTGTGTGAGCCGCACTCGCTCTGTGTTGCAGACGTGTGTGTATTTGGAGCATGCTTCCTGCAAAATGACTCAAGTGCCCATTGTGTTTGAGTTCATCTTGGTGTTTCTTTAGTGACGATTGATTGGATTGATGGGATAAGTTTAAGATTAAGTCAGATACTTACTTCTAATATTTACCACCCAAAATTCAGAGCAGAGGTTTTAAAAATCTATACCCAAAAATACTATGTCTTACAAGTTAACTCCAAAGTGATCTTATATCGAAAACTGAACGAGAAATAATTAGATGGTTGGACAAATTTATTAATTTAACTATTTTATACAAAACTCAGTTAAATAAACAGAAATCGGTTATTTCTTTCTGATAATCTATCTTATGAGTCTTGTTAGAATATAAATTCTAAAATGAGCTGACATAACTTACTTTTAGATTTATGTTTCAAGATAACTTACAAGTAAGAAGTTTGATATTTTTTTATATCTAATTTAGTAATTTACTTGAATACGTAATATATGTTGCATTCCAATATCATGAAATCTAAAGCATTCGTAATTCACAAGCTTCATAAGACGACTATCTTTCACAATAAACAACATTCATCATCTCAATCATCCAATACTCAGTCGCATGGTTTTACTAAAATCATGATATATGTAAGATGTTTTAGGGGATGATTCCATTTTGTCTGTTTTGGGGTAGAAATGGAAGTCCATTATTCATTTGCAGAGACTTTCAAATTCAGAATCAGATTACTTGTGGGAGTAGTTGCTGCATTTAAGTTGGCTTTGCTTGGTAGAGGAACTACTGGTTGACTCTGGGGGATTTAATTTCCCAGGATTGGGTTCATTTCCTTTACTTATGAGCAGATATGGTTATTGTGTGAGGAAATGGATTTGCAGATTATAATTAATTAGGTTTATCTTGACAATGACTTGAAATTTTATTGAGGAGAAAGAAAAATATCAAACCCAGAATTAAATCAAAGATATTAGAATATGAAACTGTTCATGAAATTGATGATGATACGATGAGACTACACACAAGATATTTTGACCATGTGAACGGAGCTCATCACACTTCTCTCTTTCTATAATTATTATTGAATAGATTCTGGTTCAAGTGTTTGTCTGTCCATGTGGAGCCTGGAATCCCGGGAGGGAGAGACTGGACTAATTGAGATTCATTCCTTGGATATTTTGTATGCAGGCTACTGTATATCTCAAGTACTATTCCTTCTCTAAAAAAAAACCTATACGTACTGTTCATTGCTTTTTGGTGCCATTTTCCACAGTTTAGGTCAATTTATAGGTAAATTTGTGACATCCGTACCGACCTGGTCACTTTTTACTGTTTGTAGGTCACAAACGATGGAAACCGAGTGAGTTAGGAACGTAAAAGATGAAAATAAACACTAAAATGTAGGGTACAATATTTGTTTCAGAGTGACATCCCAACGGGTTAACTTGTTCTAAGTCTTGAATTTGATAAATTTGGAGAATAGTTGAAGTATCTCTCAAGCTCGATCTCTTGACATTCAGATAATCAAAAATTGTTATAATGTTTTTGGAAAAAAGATGTAGGAGGAGAAATTAGGTGAAGTTCTTTCGAAACATCTTCATGGTGAGTGATGAAATAATATGGGGTTGCTAATTTCATCGACTAGACTACACTACCAGAAGAAAGGCTTTAGCCGACGAAAATTAAAAAACCAGGCCGACGAATCATTTTTTCTTCGGCTAAAGTGGACTTTAGTCGACGAAATTTTTCTTCGTCGGCTATGGTAGACTTTAGCCGACGAAATTAAAATGTCGTCGGCTAAAGAATTTATTTCGTCGGCTAAAGTTCACAGGCTAGGCCGATGAAATATTTAAAAGTTTAGCCAACGAAATTAATATGTCGTCGGCTAAAGTTCTTTATATTTGCAGATCTGGACAGCAGCAGCTCATCTGGAAAAAAAAACAGGAGAAGAAAAAACGGGAGAAAAAGTTTGGATGTTGTCGAAATCTGTCCATAATTAGTTTGTGGAGCTATATATAGGTACGTATATGTATATATATGTTGATTAATTGAGTTTTATTTGAGTTGATCGATTTGAGTGTGATTGAGTTGATTAATTTTGAGTGTGATTGAGTTGATTGATTTTGAGTACGTTGGATGTATATATATATATATATATATATATATATGTTTGATCAATTTGCACTACGTCAGAAAAGGCTACACACGACATACATTAACCGTCGTCTGATGGCTTAGAAATCTGTAGCGTAAGTGGCTGCCATCTGTATGCAACTCAGACGACGGACAAAAACCCTTGACTAGTACTAACTCATACGACATAAGATTCTTAAGAACGTGTCGTCTGATGTAGTTCAGAATGAAGTCCAAGGAGAACTTCTGTCGTTTGTGTGGAGATCAGACTACATATATCATGTAATACGTCAACAAGTCTTATTACAGAATAATGTAGTTGGAATGTCAAACCTACAACATAAAACCGCCGTTGGAAAAACATATCAACTACAGATTTGATAAAATAACTGTGGTTATATATTGTTTTAGTTGACAGTAATCTGTAGTTAGAATTGCTAAGTTTAGCCTTCACATAAATAATATGTTGTCTGAGATATATTTCAGACTACAGACATCGAAGTATATATGTAGTCTTCTAATTTGTAGGATGACATAATTGTCAACGTATATGTCGTTTGAGATGTATTTCTAACTACACTTTCATGTTGTTGGAAAAGTAACAAGTTTAGCCTTGACGTAAAGCATATGTCGTCTGAGATAATTTCACACTATATTCTTTGAAGTATATATGTAGTCTTAATACAAGTAGGAGAACATATATGCCATCGAGTCTGTCGTTTTAGATCTATTTCCAACTACATTTTAATGTCGTTGGAGGTCCAAATTTTAGTCTTACGTAGGAAATATGTCGTTTGAGTTTGTATTCAGACTACATTCTTTTAAGTAAATTTGTAATCTAAATATTTGTAGGATACATACCATAATATCTGTCGTTTGAGCTTGTTTCCAACTACATTATAATGTCGTTAGAGTTAAAATGTTTTGTCTTTATCTGGGATGATACGTCGTATGATAGTTCATTGACTACTTTTTACTGTAGTCAGAATACTTATAGGATAACATATACTTACACAGTTTGTCATTAGATATTATTTTAGATGACAATTTTCTATAGTGTGAGTACTTGAGAAATTCATTATTACCAGTAGTTCTGTCACTGGACTAATGATTCAACTACATGTTTCTGTTATTGGTATTATGTTGATACCATATTGATGCCCTGCATATGTGGTCCAAACCACCATTCTACATCCCATCTCTCACAAAATTAAACATCAAAATCACACAGAAATTGCACCTAAAATTTACATTTCATTGCAACAATCCATTAGATTAAAGTACAATCCATTAGGTCCATAAACCTGATCCGAGCTAAAATTTACATAATGATCAAGAACTCTGAAATACAGCCTAAAATCTTGATCACAACCATTAGCTAACACAAAAACCTATGACTTAAGCTAGAGTAGCAACTGCATGCATGCATAGTTTTCAACACTTTCCAACAGTAAGATATATGCTCAAAAGCAGTTCCTAGATTCTACTCTAAGTCTACAATTCTACATCAATAAAGTAATGCTTAAGGTATCCCATTAACATACTTTGCCCATTCAGCTCGGACTGCATCAATGTCATCAGTGTTATACTGCCCACCAGTATCTTTCGTTCCCCACTGCAGCAACAAAATGCAGCAAGTTATACTCATTCCCATGTTTATCTAGCAATATCTCCATATATGATTGAAAAGCAATTGATCAATCTTACCTTGGTAGCATACCCCAAGTCCTTGTCCTCAACAATCTCTTTCATGAAACACATGATGTAATATCCACAAGTATTGTGATCCTTTTGCTGAGGAATACCCTGAAAATTATAAATATAGTTACTATAAGCCAAACTATCAATAACAGTATTAGACAAAGTACATAAACATGAAGACTTCAACCAAGTGTTACAACTTACAGGAAGTTTCACCCATTTAGTCTCTTTTCTGATTGATTTCTTATTCTTTGGGCCATAAAACATTTTTAGAGAGCTTGGAAGAAAATGAAACATTGATGATTAGTGAAAGTGCAAATTAAATACAGCAAGAAATAATCGATATTGGAAAACAAAAGTCATACGACTTACTGGTTCACAACAGTTTTCCATTCATCGTCATATGCTACCCTTTTGAAGGGATCCATTAAGTATACCAAGTCATCACTCGGAATCACCACCGTCAACATCCAGTTTTTACTGTATAAAAGAGAACATATATATACGAAAAATTTTAGATACCATGTCTTTAATAGTTATTGATGAGAAGCTATATTTCATGCAAAATATCGCCATATACATATTGTTATGTGGAACCAAAAAAATTTGGCTAGCCTTCCCTTGCTTGTACCTATTTGATAGAAATTTTGCCCGGTCAGTGGGATTTCCACACCCAAGTGCACCAGTGAAATCAGGGTCAACAAAGGCAACCATATCAAGCATCTCAAACTTCTGCAACTCTCCATGAAGGTAGCTACAAAAATACAATACAAAGAGGTTCAAAGTAAATTTCACCTAAAAATTACTGCAATGATTCAATTAAATTTTCTTTACCTCATGTAACAAACAAGTACATCAAAACTCAGTTCCTGCTTGTGGGCCATGTTATAGATATCCTTTCTAGACACAACGACTTTCCTTGAATGTCCTAAGAATTCCGGTCCAAATGTTGTGTTTATGGTGCGTTCATTCTTCAACTCAGTGTCGGCCCACTTGCACAAGTCCTCTAATGGCAATGGCAGATTTGGTGGCAAGGTTTCCAGGTCTTCATCGTCATCAAAATAATCCAGTTCTCTCTTCTTAGAAATAGGACGTTGTACTGTACACCTTGTTCGCTAGGTGAATTACAACAAGATAAAAATGTTATCAAGCTTTCCATATTAACATGTTAGATATATTAAATAAAGTTAACATGGAACTAAAGGAAGCTATCTTACCTTCTGCTGAGTGGGTTGAGGATGTGGCCCTTTACGCATTGGTATATGTGTAAGGGATGCAGTTGTTGGTACTTGAGTTGGTTTTGGAATAACAACCAAGTGTCTTGGCCAAGCCACTAAACTCCCTTTGGCGTCGGCAACTGTGACGATATCATCCCTCACTGGAATTGGTATGAGTGCATTATCATTATAGCTTCTTGTAACTGTGACATGCAAATTGCCTTTTCCCAATGGAACACCATGGACTAGCTGCTTGGATGTGTCGACACCGACGTCAACGACTTTTCCATATGCAACAATATTCTGAACACTGCCTATGGCAAGCCCGCATTCAGTCTCATCATGTTTAGCCTAAGTGAAAGAAAATCTCATCAGCATTGCATAAGTAAATTAGTTTTCTCATTAGCATTGAAAATCTCATCATGTTTAGCCTAAGCTTTCTTATATTGTAAATTAGAAATGTACTTACCATTTGCTCATTCAATGAAGTTCTCGGCACATGGAAACCTCTAACATCATCCTCAGTTGTGCTGGTTAGTTTCTGATTCGTTTCAACAATCAAGTAGTCCTCTTGAAAAATGGGGTTGTTATCCTCATAGCTCAATCTCAGCTTCTTTTTGACTCCATTGAGCTCTACCTCCCCAACATTATTATTTGCAACATGAAGTGTGGACGGGGACAGCTCCCTTGGCCTGAGCCATTTTCATGAAGTGGTGTAGCAGCTTTTGGTGACTCCACTAGCAGCTCCTTCCCGTTCAACTTTGCTTCCAACCGCGCAAGTTCAGCTTTCCACAATGCTCTTTCCTCAGCAAACTGCTTGGCCTTCTCCTCTTCCCATTTAGCTTTTTGCTCAGCCAATAATGCCTCAAGAGTCTCCTTCAGAACCCCTTCATTAACACAGTTCATAGTGCGTTTTGGGAGGTGAAAGTATGTCGATGGTTTTGTGAAACCACCAACACCACGTACCTTGCCAGGATGCTCGGGCTTCTTCAACGCCTTGGTGAGTATATCGTCTGAACCTGATACCTTTAGTTTTCCACTTGCCTGCTCTTCCTTTAACTTTTTCTAATACAAAAGAAAGTATATAAACTCAATTTACCATGTAATTTAAGAGTTATATTAATACCAATTCAAAATATAAAATAAATAAATAAACAATACATTGGCAGATAAGGACTTATTACAATTTTGTTGGCTGCCTCCTCCAACTCAAGTGATTTGAAATTGCCATTCTTATCTTGTCGAGCCTTCACCCACAAAACTGCACAATCTAGTTGGTCGGCAGAGATTGTCTTCAACTATACAAAATTAAAATAATATCAGAATATATAAACAATAAGTTTTACTTAAAAAACTGATAGTGGCATAACTAAGAAATTAGGGAATTGAAAGCAATTCCAAAAACTAACCAGTTCTGCTTCTAAGTTAGCGTATCCCTTACGTGACATACGATGGGGGTACTTATTTTCCTTTCTCTTCTCTATCTGGGCCTGACGCAACTCCTATGGAACCAAGCAAAAACAAGTGTGGGATTGTAAGACATTGCATATATTTACTTATTTAGTAAAAAGAAAACTATTATCAAATATGGACACCGTTCTCATACCTGAAAAGTATCAGTGATCCTAGTTGCAACAAAGATGTCCCATACAGGTTTCTTAATAAATCGATAATCATCTGGGGGGTTTTCTAGCTTTTCAGGCTCACCCAAGAAAGGGATGATGTACTTGGCAGTCAATTTGGACTTGAAATCCCTCCATTTACTGGCAGCAGATGCAATCACAAGCCTCCTACACTCTTTAGGGATCACAAACGCCTCCTATGTTACACCAAATAGACTTAGTTTACAATGAGACAAGAGTAAATGAAAGCCATATGAATAACTCATAACTTGGAAGGTTAGTTTAAATACCTCTACTGTTTCCCAGATTTTCTGCTTTTCATCATCCAATTTTTTCGTTCTCCAATCCTTAAAACTAATTGGCATTTTAGTGCGTGCTAAGACTCTGATGTAAGACTGCATTTCACCTGCCACTTTTCCAAAAGGTTGCCCTTTGGCATTAAACTCTACAGTGAGCTTTATTCCTCTGGTGAGTCGGTGACTTACACGCTGCATTGTCACCATGCCTCGGCTTAGCAACTTCAAACCACCGGTCACATTTTCAACTTGCGCTTCCATATTTTGAACTTCCTCTTCTTCATCATCAGCTGACCACGTTGCGAGTGCTCCAGACTTCTTTGATTCAGCCTTCTTCCTCGAGGATGTGACCATCTTCTTTGATGATGAGGCATCCTTCCTACTTGGTCTTCCTTTCTTCTGCGGGGATGTGGCATTCTTCTTAGGAGATGTGGCTGCCTTGTTTTTTGGGAGCACCTTCTTTCTTGGGGATGTCACTGCTTTCTTCTTTGGGGACACCTCCTTTCTCTTATGAGAAATTGCTTCAAGTCTAGTTGTCAGCCTAGGATTCCCAGATTTCGTTCTTTTCATTTGCAGAGCTCTCATCCTTAAAGCTAGAGCTCTAGCCTCAGCTGCTCTCTCACGGGCAAATTTCATGATCTGAAACACAGAAGCAACAAGTGTTAGATAGATAAAAATTAAATACATTGACATATTCATCATGAAGTCCAATGAACTGACATAACAATAATTGCACCCACACTAATGTAATCAAGGAAACACTTGATTGAAATATATATTATGAAACAAACAAGCTACAAGTTCACCAAAAGAAAAGGCAGCCTATACTATGCAAAAATATCAGAATCCTAATCCAATTAATTGTCAATCCATATCCCTCCATTGCTATCTCGAATATGAATGCTAGGTTGATGGCCAACAAGATCATCAAAAGTATCAACTGATGGCATTGTGGGAATAAATGGTTGGTGCTCCACTTCTATCTGATCAGACTCCTCATCTGCAAGAGTCCCTTTATAATCTCGGTCTGGACACCTCACTACTACTGACCAATCAGTATCTAAGGGGTCTTCAATATAAAAAACTTGTTTAACATGCGTAGCTAAGACAAAAGGATCATTTGAATGCCCTAGTCTATTCAGTTTAACCAAAGTAAACCCAAGTTCGTCTACTTTAATGCCCTTACTACTCTCTACCCAATCACACTTGAACAGTGGTACCCTAAATTTGTAGTAGTCAACCTCCCATATTTCACGTATTACACCATAGAAGTCCATATCCCTAGTTTTAGGGTTATTATCCTTTGCAGATGCAACTTGCATTGCATTAGCAACCAAATGAACCCCACTGTTTTGAACTGTTCTTTTGTTGTCCTGGTCTTTGGTGCTGAAATCGACTCCAATGACATGATATCCACTATAAGTAGGTACCAAGTCTCTTGGCCCTCCAGCCATCCATCTCAATGCTTCTGAAACTTGATTGTGCGGAAACATCATTTCATTTGCAACCTGCAAGTAGAAATATATACTAGTTACAAAACAGCTTCAAAATCATTAATGAAGTAAAGTGTGTTTTCTCACAACTTACCCTCTCTTTTAACCAATTTGCAAATGTAGCATTCTGTTTTTCCCTCAACCACTTCTTCTTTTTCTTCATGTCTGAATAAATTAACTTCAAGAATTCCATATGCTCACTATAGAGGCAACGGATAACAAATCAGCAAGATATCAAAATCCATAACATATATCAGGTATTAATATCTCAGATGCTTATTTAAACACAACAAGTAAAAAAATACATACATGAAGTATGGAGTGACATTTTCGGTGTTCCGCAATACACAAAGGTGAGCAAGTTGTAACTGTTTGTATGGCACGGCAACCATTACTGAACCTGATAATCGTTTACACCCGTTACACAATCCAGACAAGCTTTTAGTTGGAATTCCCACAGTGGTAGCACCCTCATCAAGAAAACGGTCAGAGCAAAACTCGATAGCTTCTTCAACAATGTAATTTTCAGCAATGCATCCCTCTGGAAAATTGTGATTTCTTACATACCCTCTGAACACTTTCATGTATCTCTCAAAGGGGTACATCCACCGCAAGAATACCGGACCACACAACTCAACTTCTCTAACCAGATGGACGGTCAAGTGAATCATTATGTCAAAGAATGAAGGTGGGAAGAACTTTTCAAGCAAGCACACTGTGTCAACAAGGTCTGCTTACATCTGTCTCAATTTTGAAACATCAATCACTTTGCTGCAAATTGCCTTGAAGAAGAGGCAGAACCGGATAATGGCATACCGAACAGGCTTTGCTAGAGCTGATCGTAACGCAATGGGGAGAAGAATCTGCATTATTGTGTGGCAGTCATGTGATTTAAGACCAACTAGTCTTAAATCTTCCATAGAGCCCAGATTTCTTACATTAGAAGAGAAGCGCGATGAAACCTTCATACCGAAAAAGGAACGACAAACTATTTTCTTCTCCTCTAGCAACAAGTTCCAACTGCCTAAAGGCAACTTAGACCTATTTGGACCAGGTGTAGCCTGCAAATCAGTTCGGATGCCCATTTTAACCATATCCATACGGGCAGCAGCTCCATCCTTACTCTTCCCAGGAATATTCAATAAGGTACCGAGAATAGCATCGCAACAATTCTTCTCAATGTGCATGACATCAAGAACATGTCTTACCGGAAGATACTTCCAGTAATCGAGTTCAAAGAACACAGATTGTTTTTTCCAACATGGTATGTTTTGGTTATCACTAGCCTTCCAAGGGGGAATAGGGTTTTTCTTACCAAATTTCATGCCAACATAGCCTTTAACTCTTGACAAGACCTCTTTCCCACTTAATGGTATAGGAGCCACATCATTCTCTACGGTATTGTCGAATGCAGCTAACTGCTTTCGGTACGGATGGTGTCTGGGCAAATGCCTGCGATTTCACATGAATACCATTTTTTTACTATGCTTCAACCTATATGGTTTGGTTTCGTCAACACAAACTGGACAAGCATTGTACCCTTTGACAATGCTACCCGATAGATTACCATATGCAGGAACATCATTAATGGTCCAAAACAAAACAGCCCTAAGTTTAAAATACTCTCCCCTAACAGCATCATACACTCCTTCAATTCCATCCCACAGTTTCTTCAAGTCATCAATATATTAACGGCTGCAAATACACATCAATATCATTACCAGGCTGCTTGGGTCCAGCTATTAACAATGTTAACATCATGTGCTTCCTCTTCATGCATAGCCATGGAGGAAGGTTATACGTAACAAGTATAACGGGCCAGCAAGAATATTTGCTACTTAAAGACCTATATGGATTAAACCCATCCGAGGAAAGGGCTAGTCTAAGGTTCCTAGGTTCTTTTCTAAATTCTGGCCACTTTGTGTCAATTAGCTTCCAACTGGGAGAATCTGCCGGATGCCGCATCATTCCATCCATTTTCCTATCATCCACATGCCAAGTTAAAGCCTTAGATGTTGTGGTCGATTAAAACATTCGTTTGAATCTTGGGATTGGTGGAAAGTACCACAAAACCTTTGCAGACACCCCTTCTCTTGGTACATCATCTTTATTCAATTTATACCGTGATGCACCACATGTGGGACATATTTTTGCTTCTGCAAGTTCCTCCCCTCGGTACAAGACACAGTCATTTGGACAAGCATCTATCTTTTCATACCCCATCCCTAATGCAGCAAATGATTTTTTAGCCTCTTGCACAGTTCTGGGTATCTCGTTATCTTCAGGCAAGAACATGGCTATCATCATCAGCATGTCAGAATAACAATGGTCTGACATTCCATGCTTTGCCTTCAAATTGAACGATTCTATGATGGCGTTCAACTTTGTCATCTTTGTATTACCCGGCCACAAAGGCTTATCTCCATCCTTAACAAATTTTAAGAACTCATTCGAGTCTCTTGAAATCTCCTCATCCTCCCTTTCCTCAATACCATTGTTATTATCCCCCAACTGTCCTAAATCTGGATGAAAATCTACTGTCTCAGATTCAGCTACTCTATTATTATTCATAGTAGAAGGTTCCCCATGTCATTTCCATTGCTTATATTCAGCAAATATACCATTGAAGTATATGTGATCCTTAACAACTCTGATCGAAAATTCATCGTTGTTACAACACTTCATACAAGGACAACAAATGGAGGATTTGTCACTTGCATTCGCTAAAGCAAACTTAAGAAAATTGTCCACTCCTATCTGAAACTTCAAAGATCTCCTATCGGCATGCATCCATGATTTATCCATCTTATATATACACAAAACATACATTCAGATAACCAGATGCATACAAGGCAAAAAAATTAACAGCATAGTCATATGCATACAACTAAAATCAGATATAAGATGATGGACTCAAGCAATACGTCACATGTCAATATTAATTTTATTATTGGAGAACAATATCCAAAACTCAAGAAGGCAAACATTTACATACTTATGATCACATAAAACCCAGCTTAAATGAACTTTATTGCCAATATACATATGAAGACATTGAATCTGTACCTTAATTACCTCTGCTAAAGTCCTTACAGCTTATCCTTTCTTTAGCACCAGCCTCTGCTTGTCCTTGCTCTTTACAAAGTACCATGCAATAACAACAACAAAAATATTTCAGTTTAAACACCCAAATAGCAAACAATTGTATTTAATATAAACAAATCCTCCTCTTTAATTATAGTCAATCCAACCATGGCTTGGACCATAGAACACGTTATGATCTACTTTCTCATGTAGATTTGGAATATATGCAACTCACCATGTAGATAATAGTTAAGCTATATGTCGAGCTAACTTAATTAATCTGATATGTCTCACACAAATATATAAATAGGGTCTAAGCAACATCAGAAATGTGAGGAGACTTGCATTGAGAAGGGAGATTAATTATGAGAGTTTTTGAGAAGAGAGGAAGATACATAGTTTGGTGAAAAAAAAAAAACAAGAGCAAGTCCATGATCAAAAGCTTATATACCCAACTGAATGTTCAGTAGAAACTACAAGGTTTCTCAGAAGAGACATTTGACAAACCATATAGATATGTGAACTATTTAACAAACCAGGTTCATCAAAAGCCTCATTCAACTGAAGAATTTTGGTCTGGCAATTCAATAAATGCTTACAGAATCTGCCATTCAGATACAACATGAAATCTAGCCTAATATAGAGGGATAACAATAATTACATGAATTCAAGCCTAGTTGAAGATAAAACCATATAGGGTTTCAGAACAGGTTTTGGATAAGAACATCAAGAACTAGCATGAAGTCACTAATATGTCTGCAAATGCATTGTCCTGCAAACTGGATAATCATAACTACAATCCAAGCGAAGACAACACAAATTATTGGTTCCAAACTGCAATCTTGACTATCATACCATATCATAAAAACTATTTGCTGCAACTTCGTACCATGGACCCTCACATATGAAAAGCTTAGGAGCAAACTGACCATTGAATTCTGTTGTCAGTATGATAACAAAATAGACCCTCACATATGAAATTTAATATGATATTCAAGATTGCAAATTGAATTCGTTTTCTTCTAAAGATCTTTTAAAGTATTCATAGAAAATTAACGAAGCATCAATTCATTTCATACACATGATTTTGGTCTACAATACATACAAGAGTAACCATGAATCAGTAAACATAAGATTCTACCTAACTTGAATTAGACCTAAAACCAGTTATATCCTTTTTGAGAAAATGAAACAAGCTCTCAATCCGCTCATCAAAGAGAGTCAACTCCCAATATGTATACTTGAACCCAATACCTCAAAACATAATCAAACACCGTAACACTTGCATAAAAAACCATTTAGATAAATCAAGAAGTAGTAATATCACTACCTAATCACCAGCAAACTCCTCCAATTGCGATAGAACACTCGGTTTCTTTCCTCCAATTTCTGCAGCCAAACAAAGTGAGTCAAGAATCAAGAAACTGAAGTGCAAGCAGACTCATTAACAGGAACAATCCAAAATCGAAAACCAAATTACAAAGAGGAAAAATTCGTAAACCAAACAACCCAAAATCGAAAACCCTATTACCCCCAATTCGTAAACCCTAGACCCATAAACAACCCACATCGTGTGATAAAGTGAGAGAGAAAGCTAACCCAAATTGAAAGCTTACCAAATTATCACTTGGAGTTGCAACGAAATTGAAATCGAGAAAGCTAACGCAACTCGAAATCGAGACTCATCTTTCGGAGTTTAGGATAAGCGAAATACAGAGAGGGGGAGGGTGAGACTCGATTTAGGAGAGAGGGAAGTGGGTTTAGGCTGAGACTTGGTTTAGCTACTCTGAGTTTCAACATTCTATTTTCAGTTGTAAACGGAATTGGTTTCACTACTCTTGCTGTTTTGGTATTCAGTTTTTTGCAAAGTGTTAAACGCGCTGCTATTTCCGTCTTAGATTTTCGCACCGTGTTAAACACACGGCATATTTCCCTCCATATACATTAGGTCAATTTGAGAATTCAGACTACATATAAATGTAGTCTAAGCTCGAAAAATTTAACAAGACTTTCTATGGTTTTCGACTTAAATTTTCCTATTATCAGACGACAATTAAATATCGTCTGAGTTTTTAAACTTGTAAAAAAATTTGGAACACAATCAAATTCATGAGTTTTTACCCATACCAGACTACATAAGTTAATTTTTCTGTCGTTTGAGTTCATCGAAACATATCAGACGACATGCCTGAAAAATTCTGTGGTCTGAAACCTATCCTGTAAAGCCTTTTCTGACGTAGTGTTGGTTGATGATTTGAATTGATAATATATATGAATTAATTTGATAGTATATATATATATATATATATATATATATGTTAATTAATTTATAATATTGTGTTGATATGGTATGAAGTTGTTGATGATATATATGAGTTGATGATGATTTTGTGATGATGTTGATATATAATATTGTTATGAGTTGATTGATTTTGAGTACCTTGGATGTATATATATATATATATATATATATATGTTGATCGATTTGGTTGATGATTCGATATAATATATATGAAGTTGTTCATAAGTAGTAGATATATATTTATATAAATATGTTAATTAATTTATAATATTGTGTTGATGGTATGAAGTTGTTAATGATGATTTTTTGATGATATAGATATATATATATATATATATATAATTGTTATGTAATTATTAAGTATATCTATATATATGTGTGTGTGTGTTAATTAATTTGTTATTAATTAGTTGTAGTACGTAGAATATATACTAAATGAATTGAGATTTTATATATGGTATGGAATTTCATTAATAATTAGCTAGCGTTATACATATATATTTTGTTATATTTTCAGGATATGGATAAGAGTTAGATTTCGCTTCCAAAATGGGACAAAAGATATGGTGCAGGAGTTATGAGTTTTATGGAATATGCGCTGGCTAATGCTAACGGGAATACAATTTTCTATTGCCCGTGCACGAAATATCAGTGTCGCAGCGATATGTATCGATTTCCTATTGACAAAGTATGGCAGCACCTGAGGAGTAACGGGTTTTGGGAGAAGTACACATGTTGGTTATATCACAGTGAAACATCATCAGGGGGTCCGCATGATCATGGCCAATTTTATGAGACGGGCACTACATCCAACGATCCAACAACGGCATTCATCAACGACATGTTTCCTTATGAGAGCGGTGTATGCGCTCAAGGACAGTATATGCCTGACCCAGTGCAGCCCTTCCCTAGAGCTGTCAACACTGCTGGTATTGAAAAATACAACAAACTGCTTGCTTTCCAACAGACCCATGTGTACCCCGGTTGTCAGAAGACCGTTCTTGAAAGTGTGATGGACGTAATGAAGATTAAAGTTGAGACCAAATCGACCGTGAAGGTTGTTGATAATTATCTGCAGTACACTGTTTCGATGCTGCCCCACGATCATCGTCTTCCTACCACTCATCGTAAGGTCCGATGTATCCTGAAAGATCTTGGGCTTTCCTACATCAAGATCCATGCATGCAGATATGACTGCGTTCTCTTCTGGGGTAAAGATCCAGAAGGGAATGACCTTGGTGGGCTTGACGCATGTCTGGTATGTCACACTGACAGGTATAAGCTGACTCCTGCAGGCAATAGAAAACCTGTGAAGGTACTTCGGTATTTCCCGTTGAGGGATAGGCTGGAGCGGTTGTACATGTCTTCACACACGGCCAAAGCTATGAGATGACACGCTGATAGGGAATTGCATGACGAAGATACCCTTATACACCCTGCTGACGGGGAGGCTTGGAAGCATATAGACAGGGAGTTTCCTCATTTTGCGTCAGAGGTCTGAAATGTGAGGCTCAGGCTCTCATCCGACGGGTTCAACCCTTTTGGCAACATGAGTCTTCAATACAGTGTATGGCCGGTGATTTTGGTACCGTACAACCTTCCTCCATGGATGTGCATGATGAAGGAATACAATATGTTGAGTTTGTTGATTCCGGGGCCCGGTTATCCAGGAAAGTGTCTCGATGTGTATTTGAGACCTTTGATTGAAGAGCTTTAGTTTTTGTGGGACGTTGGTCATCTCACTTATGACAAGTACATGCACGAGATGTTCCAGATGCATGTCATGGTTGTTGGTACCATCAGTGATTTTCCTGCCCGTGGGATGTTGTCGGGCAACGTTGTTAGGTGATACAAGGCTTGTCTAGAGTGCCTTAGCGATGAGGGGAGCAGCAGTCATTGCAACAAGATATGCAAATTGGGTCACCGTGCTTTTCTTCCATATAATCACGAATGGCGGTTCGATGACAAGGCATTTGATGGGACCGTAGAACACGGTGTGCCTCCCAGAAGTTGGACGGGAGAAGAAAGTTTAGCAGTGCTTAATGAGTACGATTTTGGGCAGCTCAGTAATCATCCCAATATTGTGGCGGCAATACCTGAAAGACCCGACAGGTACAAATTCTGGACACATAAGAGCATATTCTAGGAACTCCCATACTGGAGTAAGTTGTTGATCAGGCACTACCTAGATGTGATGCACATAGAAAAAAATGTTTGCGACAGTGTGGTGGGCACAGTGTTGAACTTGGAGGGGAAGACGAAAGACGGTCCTAAGGCACACATTGATCTAAAAAAAATACAATTAAGAAGACATCTGTGGTTGAAAGAAGGGAAGAAAAAAATGCCTCAAGCTCCTTACACCGTGAAGCCTGACCAGAAGAACGTAATTTTCAGGTGGATGAGTTGTGTGAAGTATCCTTCAGGCTATGCAGGAAATATAGCCCGGTGTGTGAACTTCCGGGATAATAAGATGTACGGGTTGAAGAGTCATGACTGTCATATCCTGCTACAATGTCTCTTCCCTGTTTTCATTCGACCGTTCCTTCCCCGTCAGGTGGTGGAGCCGTTAGTAGCGTTGGCAAGATTCTTCCAGAAGTTATGTGCACGGGAAGTGAAAAAATCTAACCTCCGGGAAATGCAAGAGGACATCATTTATATCATGTGTAAATTTGAGAGGATATTTCCTCCAAATTTTTTTGACATCATGCCTCACCTGATGATCCATCTTCCTGAGCAATTGTTGCTTACCGGTCCAGTACACTACACTTGGATGTATCTCATAGAAAGGTACGTTTTTTACACCTGAATTCCTCAATATATATACATGTTCAATAATCATAACATTTTGCAACTTGATTTATAGGCAACTTAGAGACTACAAAGATTATGTGACTAATAAATCCGCGCCTGAAGGATGTATAGCTGAAGCATATATTGCGCACGAGTGCGTCACCTACATGAAGTTGTATTTAGGAGCATTGAAGGAAACAGACAAAGCCATGCCGGTAGATGTACCGAAGTTCAATCTTTCCATACTCTCCAGTGATGTTGAAGTTTATGGAATTTTGCCAGACTCCTACAAGTTGCAACCACATGAGCTAGTCATTGCACACTGGTGGGTATTGATTAACTGTCCAGAAGTTGAATACTGGAAAGACATCCATCTATATTGTCCAGACATTCAAGGTGATCTCGAGTACCACAATAGGGAGTTCGCAAACTATTTTGGCGGCTGGGTACGTAATTCAATATTTCTGTACGTATTTATGTTTATTGCATAATTATCTATATTTACAGTTGAATGGTTGGCTGCAGATGAACCATATTCAATTTGATGGTCACCCAAATTGGTCGCACGAACTAAGACTTCTAGCGATAAAGCCGATAATGTCAAGAGTTTATCCGATGTGCAAGGTGAATGGCGTGCAATTTATATGTGAACAGAGAGACAGCAGACGGAGAACACAGAATTCTGGGGTGATGGCGCATGGTGGGCGGAATAGAGTTGACTATTACGGTGTTCTCCATTCAGTGGTGGAACTCGTTTACGGTGAAGGCATGACAGTGCATCTCTTCAAGTGTAGATGGTTTGATACTAGCCCGCAGAGCATGAAGACCGATCAGTACGGAATATTATCGGTGAACACTGCTACAAGTTCTTACGAAGATGACCCGTTCGTTTTTGCCACATCGGTAAAACAAGTGTTTTATCTTGATGACCTTGCTAAGGGTGACGCGTGGAAAGTAGTCAACCTTGTACACCCTCGAAACATTTACCGGTCGGCTACACTTGGAGAGGCCGAAGACCAGGAAGAAGATGTTGCGTATCAAGAGCCCAACACAATAGGTATTCCTAACTCCTCTACCGTTCGCCTTAATAATTTTAAAGCGGGTCGTTCGGTGCGAATTCGTGATGAAGAGCCAAGGCTTATTGATGTTGATCCAAATCAAGAAACAGACGAAGACTCTGGCGATGAGGAAATGCATAGATTACCAGAAATTAATTCTGACACCGAAGAAGACTGATCGGATGATTCCGATTACGAGCCTTAGTTTTAATTTAGAGGACGTAATACATTAATTTGTAATAAAAAAGAATGTATTACCTTTATAATTTACATATGTTGAATTCATATTTCTGTTATTTATATGAATTTTGGTGATATATGAACAGGAAGTGAGTATGGTTTACATGTATTACCTTCAGTTTTTTTAATGTATTTTTTATACTTAAGCCGACGAAATACACAATAATTCGTCGGCTAAAAAGATCTTAGCCGACGAATACCCTAATATTTCGTCGGCTTTATTTATTTTTTTATTTTTTTATTACATACTATAGCCGACGAATATATTAGGGTATTTCTCGGCTAAACCCTAAAATTTTTCTGTTACATACTATAGCCCTATCTTCGGTGGTTATTTTGCATAAAAATTTTATACGACTTGTTGCGTCTCATCGATTTGAAACTATTTTCAGTTGAAGGTCCGGCCAAAATACAAAATTTAGACGGTCCAACGACCTTTTCCGTGCATTTAGGGGTTTAACTTACGGGATTGACCGTCCGGATCGAGCACTTAACCTTGTCGGATCAAGTTGAATTTTTGCCCATACATGTATTTTGTCATGATGGCTAGATATGACGATCGGATTTCCGTTTCTCAAGTTTGATCATCACAATCATCTTGATGCCTACTAATGTTGTGTAACTTGTTTACCAAGTGTTAAGTAAATGTTCTGTTTCAAAAACAAACTATACGTAAAACCTTCAAACGCAAAAAAGTCGTGAAATAAGATATGACCAGAATGGTGAAATACGTCCATGGTTGAAAAATCACAGTATTCCGGTAAAGTTTCGGTGCCGATAGTTGCGGAATGCAATTTTTCATTCTTTCTCCCTATGAGTAGCCCTATCTTCGGTGGTTATTTTAGTAAAATTTTTATACGACTTGTTGCGTCTCATCGGTTTGAAACTATTTTCAGTTGAAGGTCCGGCCAAAATACGTAATTTAGACAGTCCAATGACTTTTTCCGTGCATTTAGGGATTTGACTTAACGGATTGACCGTCCGGATCGAGCCCTTATCCTTGTTGGATCAAGTTGAATTTTTTCCCATACATGTATTTTATCAGGATGGTCAGATCTGAAGGTCGGATTTTCGTTTCTCAAGTTTGATCATCACAATCACAATCACAGTTTGCCGAATGTATAAAAAGTACTATAGCCGACGAATTTCAAAGATTTAGCTGACGAATTTATTGTTTAGCCGACAAATTTCATAGGTTTGGCCGACGAATTTCAAATGTTTAGCCGACGAATTTCATAGGTTTGGCTGACGAATTTCAAAGGTTTAGCCGACGAATTTTATGTTAGCCGACGAGATTATTATATTAGCCGACGATATTATTATCTTTAGCCGAAGAAATTATTATTTCGTCGGCTAAAGTTGTCGGGTATAACCCAGCGCTCGATAGCAGAAATGCCCTAGTCTCCTCTTTCCCCTCCTCCGCCTCCTCTCCCTCCCCCGGTCTCCGCCTCCGCTCCCTCTCCCTCTCCCTCTCCCGGTCGCCGCCTCCCCTCTCCCGGTCTCCCCTCTCCGCCTCTCCCGGTCTCCGCCTCCTCTCCGCCTCCGCTCCCTCTCCCGGTCGCCCTCTGCTGCTCGCCTGCTCCGGCCCTCCCCTCCCCTCCCTCCTCCTCCTGCTGCTCCAGCCTTGAGCCCTCCCTCCTCCTCGAGTACATTTCTATTTCCTAAGGCTCATTTTGTGTTTGCTTTTATTTTCCGGTCAATTGCAATGTTGTGGTGTTGTTAGGAAGTGTATATTTATTGTTAGGAAGTGTATATTTGTATTTTGTATTTTGTGTTTGCTTTGATTTTCCGGTCAATTGCAATGTTGTGGTGTTGTTAGAAAGTGTATATTTTTATTTAGGAAGTGTATATTTGTATTTAAGAAGTGTAAATTTGTATTTTAGGAAGTGTATATATGTTTTTTTTTGACTAATTCAATGGGTTTTCATTTTTTGATTTTGTGGCCTTGATTCAAATTAATATTTTAAACAGGATGAGCAGTAATATTAGATCGACGAAGGGTTCGAAGGGCCAAAGGTCCGAATCGTCTGAAGGAACCTCTAGCAACCCTCAGACGTCGTTTCGGGGCCTCATGACAGCCAGACGTGCAGCCCTTCTGGAGACGGCGCAGAGGCAGCCGGAGGTGCCTCCTTCATCGAGGCAGCCGGACGTCCTTCGTTTCTCGAGGCAGCTGTGGTCTCAGACCCAGACGGAGGTCTCTGCACCCCGTATGCCTGAGATACACCGGGCGCCCACTCCGAGTCCTACTGCTTCGGATGGTGGATCATCTGGGGTACAGATGCCGCCGCCTCATCTGTTCCTTCTGCGGATGATACCGGCCTTACCTGCAGTCGATGACTCAAGGACGCCGATTTATCCACTGCCCTCGCCAGTGGCTCCATCAGCGGCGTACCGATTCGTGTCTTTTGATACGCCTCTTATTTCCGCGAGGGTATCATCATCGGAGACGGAATCCGTCGCGTCCGCCGCATCGCCCTCAGGTAATGAAAGATGAATGATTTGTTTTCTTATAATTCTCCGATTTTAATAATCAATTTGGTTTATCATGTGATAGGCACCGTCGGAGCGAAGCCGGCAAAAAAGAAGAGAGGCTCAGTCATAGGGAAGGCTCTCGAGAAGATCGTCGGTACCTCAGGGAGGATTGTCATCGGTACTGACGGGGATGGCGACATAGTATCGGGCGGGAAGTCGAGGACGTACTCCGGCCGCGTGGGAGCGCTCATTAGGGATAGAGTCCCTATGTTGTGGTCAGACTAGGGCGAGGTCCCGCAGGAGGTTAAGGACATGGTCCACAACGCGATGTCGGTGAGTTTACAAAATGCCTCAATAATATTATGTATTACATTGTAGATTTCTCAAAAACTAAACTAATAAACGGTTAAATGCAGGTGTGGTTTGAGGTTCCCGAGCCCTTGAAGAGCAGCTGGGCGGACGTTGTGCATGGGGGAATGTACGTTGGGAAGTTAATGAAAAAACAAAATTGTATGTGATATATTAATAATATTTCTAATATTTTTGTTGTATCTGTAGGTACAAGGAGTGGAAGAACGAGTTGCGGACCCATTTGACTACGCACGGGAACGCACGTTCTGGTACCCCTGCTGAGTTCCAGTACAGAGAGTACGAGTGGCGTTGGCTTCTGACATCAGAATTCAACAACCCTCGTAAACATGTATTTAAATAAATAAATTAGTTAATTTGTCATTAAGTACGTGCGTTTTTAAATATTTTACTAATAGTTTAGTTTTTTCTTTGAAGGCGGTTTCCCGGGCGAACGCTCAGAACCGGCAACGCAACACAAGGAACCATCATGCCGGTTCTAGACCGTTCGCTGTCTTCATGGACGAGGCGGCCAGGGAACATCCAGAGGTCAACCCGTATGTCTATACGTACGAGAAGGCATATCCTGACGCCCAGGAGGATATTGTAAGTCATCTTACGTTTTTAAATTTTTAATTTTACTTATATATATGTCAAAATGTTGATTAATAATTTTTTTCCTATCCAATTAGGCGAAGGTGAGGGAGGCTAGTGACGAGGTGATGAGTGCTATAGTGAGGGAGACATGACCGGACACGCAGGAGGAAGAGATGTCCGAAGCTATGTCCCGGATCGACACTTTGGATCCGACGGTTGGGGCGAGGATCATGGGCACAGCCTTCCCACCGCGAGAAAACAATTTCTACTGCCGGGGTCTAGGAAAGAAGGGCGAGGGGGTCCTGAAGACCACTCCAGGATTTCAACGAAAGGCAGTCTCGACCAGCAGCAGGACCACAACTATCAGGACGACTCAGCTGCTACAGTCGGGACTTCAGAGACTACGGAAACAGCAAGCTGCTCATGTTGCCTATAATGCCGCGCAGGCAACCTATAATGCCGCGCAGGCAGCCCATTATGCCGAGGTACATGCCATCCAGCAGGCCCAGCAGCTGCAGATGTTCCAGTACATGCAGGACTTTACAGCTGCCCAGCTCCAAGGACTTCCGGCTCCGACCATGCCTCCGCCCATACCGCTACCCCAGCCGCCGCAAGCTCAGCAGCAGCCCCCAGAAGCGGATATTAATTTAGACGATCTAGAGTTTGTGTAGTTGATGAATTATGTAGTTTTATGTGCTTGTTGTTGGTTATATGGAATTGTTTTGGTGTTTTTTTGCAGCTTGCTTGGAATGGTAATTTAGAAATTTCGGGTTTTTTTTTATACCGGAATGGACTTATAGCCGACGAAATACTCCATAATTCGTCGGCTATAATAATGTTTAGCCGACGAATTATGAAATGTTTCGTCGGCTAAACCCTTTAAAGCCGACGAAATACGGGCTGTTTCGTCAGCTTTAGTTATTTTTTATTTTTTTATTACATACTAAAGCCGATGAATATATTAAGCATTTCGTCAGCTAAAGCTGATAGACTAGCCGACGAGTTGTTTCGTCGGCTTTAGGTAAGAGATTAGCCGACGAGTTGTTTCGTCGGCTTAAGTTAAGAGACTAGCCGACGAGTTGTTTCGTCGGCTATAGGTAAGAGACTAGCCGACGAGTTGTTTCGTCGGCTTAAGTATGAAGGAAGACGTCGTCGGCTATCTATGGGAAAATAGCCGACGACGGTCTATAGTTTCGTCGGCTAAAGTTACTGCCGACGACCCTTTCCCAACTAACCATAACCAACAAAGTATCGTCGGCTAAGAATTAAGCTAACAGGCCGACGAAAACATTTCGTCGGCTAAAGTGCTTGTTCTGGTAGTGCTAAGTTGTTTAACTTTAAGTTAACTCCGATAACATAGGTAACATGGATATTTTGACATTTTCTACATGAAGTATTAATTTTAGTTGTATCAATTTGGTTAGTTAATAAATAATAATTAGATATATGGCACGATCATCTTCTTTAAGACTTGATGCACATACAAGACGCATACGTCAATTGATTCCTCGAACTAGCAAGGAAGATGACTTGTACTATAGATAGGGTTGGACGTCAACTAGCTCCTCCTTCCGGCGTCGTCGATCTTCATGGCCGTCCACAGCCGACCACCGTTTTTATCTTCAGGATCGACCTATCTAGCAAGGTGGGATTTGAATGGATAATGTCTGGACTGTGTTGAGCTGAAAACCTTGGATTTGGATAATGACGCTTTGGAATTGGAAGGGTAAACGTACAAAGCAGCTAGAAATTAAAGGAAGATCGATATGATGCCAATTAAAGGGAGAGACGTTACCAACAAGCTTACAAAACCAGTCGGTGATAAAGTCTCCCCAATATATACCATTTTTTTTTTTTTTTTTGATGAAAAAACCAATAGATTAAATGGAGGTGCCTCTAATGCACCCGCGGTTTACATAGTCAAAAGACAGCGCTAGGCTAGCTTCCGGAGGGACACACTCCTCCCAAAAGCGAACATCTCCTACTTTGTGGCCAACATTTGCGACATCATTAGCTACAAAATTGGCCTCTCTAAAGATATGCTTGAACCTAATAAAATCAAAAGACAGCGCTAGGCTAGCTTCCGGAGGGACACACTCCTCCCAAAAGCAAACATCTCCTACTTTGTGGCCAACATTTGCGACAGCATTAGCTACAAAATTGGCCTCTCTAAAGATATGCTTGAACCTAATAAAATCAAAGGAGTTCCTCAAACATCTAACTTCTTGAACTAGCTTGAGAATTCTCCAAGGTGAAGCAGCAATGTCATTCACTGCATCGATGACAAGTTTCGAGTCTCCTTCAACCTCCACTCTAGACAAGCCTCTCTCCTTGGCACAAATGAGGCTGTTTCGGAGTGAAAGAGCTTCTGCAACTGAGATTGTGGAAATTCCAAAATTGGAAGAAGCTGCAACAAGTGGATTACCATTAGGGGTTCGGATTATAAATCCTCCTGCTGCAGAGTTCCTCCAGACTGAGCCATCAAAGTTCATTTTAACCCTATCAAAAGGGGGTGGTGACCACATAATCATATCAGAGTCTTTTCCGGGAGTATCCAAATTCTTAGTTGAAGTGGGATCAGTCTGAGTATTACTCATAGCATGTAGGTGAGCTGCAGCAGCAGCTACTGTGGCATTAGATCTAGGGGTTTTGCCCCTAAATACTGCATCATTCCTGTCCTTCCATATCTGCCAACAAGTCACAATAAATTTCCCAAAAAGATTAGAGTCATAGTGATTATCTATAAACCATTTACGCGCCACCTTAAGAAGGTCTTCCTTCCAGTCAATAGGAGGGGTCATGGCAGCTGCATTCCACACAGAAGTTGCAAAATTACAGTAACCAAATAAATGGTCCATTGTTTCATTATCCTCATTACAGAGCACACAAGAATTATCCTGGATCAACCCAAAACGGGATAGCCTATCCCTCGTTTTAAGCCTACCTCTGAGAAGAAGCCACCAAAGAATTTCATTTTTGGCTGAATATTTAAAGACCAAAGCTTCCTAATGAGCTCCATTTGATCATGTTTTTGGCCATCCTCTAGTTGCATCCAAGTTGCAGACTTTAAGGAGAAGTTTCCATGAGTTGTATAACCCCAAACAAGCTCATCATTAGTAGGTATAGAAGGAATAGGGATACCTATGATTTCCTTAATAATATTGTCATTGAGGTAACATCTAAGTTTAGGGATGTTCCAAGCATTATTAACAATATAATCACTTACTTTCTCATCAAGATTAACGTTATGTCTAACCTGTTCAGGGATTATATCAATTAAAGGGTGTTCAAACACCCAATTAAAATTCCAAAAGTTTATAGACTTACCATCACCGACCACCCACCTGAGGCCTTTTAAGATCAGATCTCTGGATTCCAAAATGCCATTCCATGCAGCTGAGTTCTTCTGTTTCTTCTTGGCTTGAAAGAAAGAGTTTTTCCTCAAATACTTTTGAGACACTACCTGCACCCACCAATTATTTTTGTCAGTTATAATTTTCCAAGCCAGTTTTACAATGGCTGCCTTATTAAAACAGGCATTTGGTCTAACTCCCAAGCCCCCACACTGTTTTGGTTTGCAGACTTCTTTCCAGGCTACAGGCGCCATTTTCATATCTGATCCCCACAGGAAGTTTCTTTCCTGCTTATCAATTTCACTGGTCAAACTCTTAGGACATTTGAAGCAAGACATAACATGATTTGGCATTCCGGCAATATTTGCTTTGATCAGAGTAAGTTTTCCTGCCCTAGAAAGAGTATTTTGCTTCCACCCTGCTAATTTGTTTGAAATTTTTTGCAGCAGTTCTTTAGCATTGATAGGGTCCTTCCAGAAAACCACGTTATGTATTCCAAGGTATCTATCTATAGTACACTTCTGTTGAATATTAATAATATCTACAATTCCAAACTTAATACTATTCTCTACCTTAGCAGAAAAGAAAAGAGAAGACTTATGGAGATTTATCTTCTGACCTGAGGCCTGAGAGAAAGCCTGAAGTACACCTTTGATGTTTCTAGCAGCCTTTTTGGTTGCTTTAGCAAAAATCAGGCAGTCATCTGCAAAGAAAAGGTTAGAGATTCTAAAACCAAGTGGTGAAGAAAGAATGCCCACTTGGGATTTGCAGTTCCCAGAAAGCAGATTTAGTTTCCTAATGAAAGGTTCCATTGCTAAAATAAAAACATAAGGGGAAAGGGGTCTCCGTGTCTAATACCTCTTGAAGGCCTGAACCAACCTGTAGGTGAACCATTAAAGATAACAGAAAAGGTAACTGAGCGTATACAGTTCATAATTAGCTTGATCCAATTCGTATGAAAACCAAATTTGTGTAAGCACTCCTGGATATAATTCCAGTACAGTAAATCATAGGCCTTCTCAAGATCAAGCTTGACAGCCATCGCACCATTTCTTCCTTTTCTTCTCTCAAAATCAGAGAACATTTCATGAGCAATCAAAATATTGTCCTGTATGGCTCTACCGGGGGCAAAGGCTCCTTGATTTTTAGAAATACATTTCTCTAACAGTGGTCTTAACCAAAATCTTGGTTAAAATTTTATATGAGATGTTACACAAGCTAATAGGTCTGAAATCATTTACCTTTGAAGGATTTTCTACTTTTGGAATCAAGGCAATATTAGTGTGGTTGATAAAGTTTAAGTTATTACCATCATTAAAGCAAGCTTGGATCATTGGTATCACTGACTCTTTGACCTCCTGCCAGCAGTTCTGGTAGAATGAGGCATGGATGCCATCAGGGCCAGGGGCCTTAAGAGCTCCAATCGAATTGACAGCAGCAAAGATCTCTTCTTCCGTGACCTGCTGCAAAAGCATAGCATTATCATCTGAGTTAATAACAGGGTCAATTATTGATGTGAAACTATGAATATCATCAACATTTGTAGGGCTATCCTGATGGAAACGTTTTTTGAAGTCTTGAACTAAAATAGCCGCCATATCCTCCTCATTTGTTAACCAATTCCCACTGCTATCCTGCAGTTTGGAAATATGGTTAATCTTTTTCCTAATGTTTGCTTGTGCTTGAAAAAACCTTGTGTTTCTGTCCCCCAAATTTAGCCAGTTTGCTTTTGCTTTTTGTGCCCAGTACACCTCCTCTTGTTTCCAGATCTCTACCAACTCAGCTCTTATTTGAGTATCTTTTTGTTTCAGAAAAGTTGAGTTAGGATTGGCCATTAACTGCTGTTGAATTTCTTCACTCTCTTGGTTGAGTTCCTCCATTCTTCTGAAGATGTTCCCAAAAACAGATTTGTTCCAAATCCTTGCCCTACTAGCAAATTGTCCTGCAATTGTCACAAAATTTAAAATTGGGTTAGTATTTATTTTTTGCTTCCAAATATTTTCCACTAAAGGTTTGAAGCTATGGTGAGAGAGCCAAATAGCTTCAAAACGAAAAGGTTTACTGCTTTTCCTTTTCGGGTTTTCCAAGGTGAGACAAATTGGACCATGATCAGAAGAGATAATAGGTAAATTTTCTAGCCTTGAATCTGGATAGTTGAGAAGGAAATTGGCATTAGAGACTGCCCTATCCAGTCTTTCAAATATAACAGTGTCATCAACATGTTTATTTGTCCAAGTGAAAGGTAAACCAGTAGCTTGGAGAGAAACTAAGCCATTATTATTTAGAAAATTACTAAAATTCAGCATAAAGTTTGAAACACCACCAATTCCTCCAAGTTTTTCCTCAGGAGAAATTATGATATTAAAATCCCCCATAAGTACCCAACTTGAGTTATCAGTTGGGCTGAGCCGAGAAAGATCATTCCACAAGGCAGCTTGTTTTCTTTTTTGGGGTAGGCATAAACAAGAGTAACCATGCAAGACTTATGAGTGTTTGTTTCAGTAATTATGCAGTGTATAAATCGATCATGTGAAGTGATAACTTCGATTGAAACATGATTATTATTCCACAATAAGTTCATTCCACCACACTGACCAACCGAAGGAACTACATAAGCATCATTAAACGGAAAATTTCTAAACTTATTTAGCATATTAAGAGATGTTCTAGTATCTAAGAGACATAGAACATCTACTTGAAAGCAAGAAACATAAAAGAGGGTTTGTGCTTCAAAACCATCCCAAGCACTCCCTCTACTATTCCAACTCATGATTTTCATTTCTTGGCTAATTTTGCAGTAGATGAGATACTGCCTTCTTCCTCAGCAGATTCATACAGCAAGTTGTCATCCTCCAGAAACCTAGCTCTCTTCTTTGATTCGGTGCATGTGCTCATCTCAGAACTCCCACTCATAGCAAGGTAATTACCTTTGCTGCTTTGGATGCCAGCATTAGTCATTACCATATCCTTTCCCTCATTACCACGAGACTCCTCTTGATTACTTGAGGGACTTCTAGAGTTGTTCAAGTGCAAGGCCTTCCGGACTTCCTCATCAGATACCGCAAAAGCACCTGTGCTTGTAGCCACATCCTTCCGGACTTCCACTATATACCATTGTGGAGTGGTCAACACTTATCTCTTTCTCAAATCCACGAAAGGTCATTTCATAGTTGGTTAACAATGAGGCCCAACATTTCATAAGCAAGGAAACAATGAAGCCCAAAATGAACAAAAAAAGGTTAGCCCAACTTGCTCAACAGCATGAGACCAGGCTGATAAGAGCACAAAGTATGACGTTCTTAATATGTTTATACCATTTATTTACCCTTTGTTAACTCTTGTTTAGTTGTTTTAGCTTTATATTTATGTTTAGTGTAGAATAATTACTTAATTTAGAAATATGTAGGTTTTAGTGTTAGAATACATAGTAATTTCGGAATTGAATAATTTGGTGTTGAAATTGTGCTAAGTATTGGAAATCCTTGTTTACTCAGGATTCATGTCTTGATTAGGATTCCATCTTTCCTCGAAGCCGAGTCCATGAAGGAGAGGTCTAAACCAAGTCCAATATGTAGAAGAATATCTAAATTCGGCAGAATTTCAAGAATGTCCAAGCCTTGAAAATCCGGATCAAATCGGGAGAATTCCTGTGCACGTCTGCCAACTTCAACGGACTCTCCAGGACATCTCACAATGAATCAGAAAACGTGCCAGATATGGATAGAAAGCTACGGGAGTCTAGTTTCCAAATCAATTGGAATCACCTCAATATCTATTTTCTAGAGCAAGTTATGACGTAATCATCAGAAGGAGGTCATTCTGCCGAAATTGAGAAGAACTAGGAATCCTAAACCAACTTGGTTTAGGCTTTGTGGCTGACTTCTCTAGGGTTTTTCCTCTATATAAAGCACGACTTCAAGGACAGAAGATCATCATCAACCCGTGCAAATAACACCAAAGCCTTTGCCGAAACTCCATCAACCTCCAAACACCACAATCCGATCCCACCTTCAGCATTTGTCCAAAGCAAGTAGCCTAGGATTCCGCTCACTCGAAGAATAGAACAAGTAGGGATATTCTGAGAGTGTATTTCATCTTCTATTTTCGGATTGCTATGTGTTTGTTCTTGTTTATGTTTGTTTTAGGTTTTTGCTTAAGTATGTTTCGATTCTTGTCTATGAGATAGAAGTACTTTTGAACCATGTTTTGAATTAAAGTTTTCAATTTTTAATCAATGATTTTAGGTTCTATGCCGTGAGTTTTATGTCTAAATACTTTAAGATTTTCGGTGCTACATTCCATTATCATGTGTAGTTGATACAAGTAGTTAATATTGCATGTGTTAATCATCCAAAGTTCGACTTTGATACACGTAGTTGATAAGTTGCATTGTCTTTGTTTTTCACTGATTTTCTACCTATGTTTGATTTGGACTAGTGCTTAAACACATCGATTCTTTATGTGATACGTAATTGCATGATTAGTTTATGTGTGTGACCTATAAGTAGAGTACGTAGCCGAGCTTGTTGTGTCGCGATGTTGAATGAAACCCGTAGTCTAATTCTAAGTAGGTCTATATCATAGGAACCACGTAGGAACTTATGTGCATATCAAATTTAGGTTGTATATTTGCTCACGGTGTAGACTTAAATGAGATTAGAGATTGTTTTCTTTATTTTTACATGGTTGTTTGGTTGAGTTTGCATGATTGTTGGTTGATCACATGTAAATATGTATAGAAGTAATTTAGGATTTATTTTCATTGTTTATTCCAAAATCATCAAACTTTTAAACCTATGTGCTTATTTTGACATTTACATTAGATTAGATGGATCTACCCTGTAGTTGGATCCCCGGTTTAAAACGATCCCTGCTTGCTTTATACTACGATTGATTTGTTGACAGGGTTAATAGATGCTTGTGCAAATACGTCTTATCAAATTGCGCCGTTGCCGGGGATCCTTCGGGATCCTCGATCTTTTTAATTGTCGAAATTTACGTTGTATATATGTTTATATGTTTATATTTGTAAAGTTAAAACCATGAATTTGTATATGATGTAATTGTGTTTTATTTTTGTCTTTCTACTTTAATATTTGTATGAATAATGTTGTAGGTTGTAATGCACAGGAATAGGTAGGATCCCTTTTGTTAATTCTAGCCTTAACCCTTCTTGTTTACTCTCGGGTTTGCATGAGGTTGTGGGCGGCTTTTATTAACACTTGGAGTCATGTTTGGTTCATAAGTTTATTGCTAGCTGAGTACATTGGTACGCTCCTTCTATTACTCTGGTGCATGGGACCAAAATTGGATCTCAAGAGCCTTGAAAACATACATCTCGGTGATGGAGTTCTCATTGCTCACTAAACGAGTCCTACCATGTTCACTATCTCTGGATTGAGCTATTGACCTTTAGAAACATCGCTTCAAGCTTGTGATCGAAACATCAATACCCAGGCCGCACGTCCACCGTGTCTTACCATCTAGAATCACTATTTATTTAAGTGTTTTAGTAGCAACTCAAAAATAAGCTTGTATGACTTTGTAATCTTAAAAGATTGGTGCCATGTATGATTTTGTATTTAATTTATTTCGATTTTTTTTTCTCTAGATTTTTGAAATTTGTTCTGTTTTTCTTTGATTAATTTAGTTTATTGGTTTTAATTTTGTTTTATACTCATGCATTCTAACTTGATCTTGGCCAAATGGTTTTTCAGGTGCTAGACGTGCATGCAACCTCGACTCACTCGTTCATCTTCACAAGGAGCTCTTGTTCCATTGAATCCGGAGATTGACCGTGCTTGCAAAGAACAAAGAAAGAAGCAAAAAGAAGTATCAAGTAGCACGGTTGGACCTTTGGAATTTGAAGAGCAAGATCCTCCTTCTCCATTTCAGATCCAGTCCGAATCTTCATCTTCATCTAACTCCGAAATTGATTGTGAAGAAGACAAGTCTGACATCGACATGGCCGACTCGCCACTCAAATCTGCTTTCGTTCCTACAGCCCCGGAATCACCTTCATGCATTGTTTTCACTGTGCCTAATGAAGCCAACTTCTCCATACCGGTTCAGTTACTTGGGCAATTGCCTAAGTACTCGGGTTCTCCAATGGAGGACCCTAATGTTCACCTTAGAGAGTTTCTCGATATCTGCAGATTGCAATCAATCAATCATCTTACTCCAGAAGGCCTTAAATTGCTTTTATTTCCTTTTACTCTTAAAGATGATGCTAAGCGTTGGTTGTATTCTTTGCCTGCAGGAATCATCACCAATTGGAATGAGATGACCTCAAAGTTCTTGAAACAATTCTTCCCTGCGCAACTCACGAAGAAGCTAAGGAGGGAGATTCAGAACTTCACTCAAAAGGATGGTGACACTCTCTATGAGGCATGGGAAGAATTTCAGGAACTTCAGAGGAAGTGCCCTCATCATGGAATTCCTTTGGACGAGTTAGTTCAAGCTTTTTATGAGGGACTTGACAACACCAACAAGGGTATGGTGGACTCTGCATGTGGATGTACATTTATGAACAAGACCGGACGGCAAGCATATAACTTGATTGAGGACTTGGCGGATAACAATCGTCAATTTAGCACCAAGAACTCAAGGAAGTCGGCAGGAAGCCGTGGTGGTGTCTATGACATTGAAGCTCGGAATCAAATGATCACGTTGGATAGGAAGCTTGATGTCTTAGTCAAGGCTTTCAATGGTTCGAATCTTGGCAACCAAGCTTGTGGAATTTGCTCACTTTCGGATCACTCTACAGATTCATGTTCGAATGGTGCTATGAGTGAGGCGGAATTGAACTTTATGGGACAACAGAGGCAACGTTATGATCCATATTCGAACACTTACAATCCTGGAACTAGAGATCATCCGAATTTTCGGTGGAGTAACAACAATGCTCAACCGGCCAATATGCAAGGTCAAGGACCTCGTCCTTCAGGTTTGTTTGTGAGGCCTCAGATACCTCAAGGTTTTGTTCCTAACTCTTCTAATTTTGTGCCTAATAATGCCAATGTTCAAGGTTCAAATAATAATGCTAGTTCTTCTACTCCTAATTATGATGAAATCTTGAAGTCCCTTGCTCAAGGGCAACAGAACTTAACATCTGCAACTCAAGCTTTAGTGACAGGTCAACAGGCTAATTCTAAAGAGATCACGGAGCTCAAGAAACAGATGGGACAGGTTATCGATTTCATGGGTAAAATCCATGAAAGTGGTAAGTTGCCAGGCCAAACCTTGCCAAACCCGAATGCCGGACAATTCAAGATCGTTGCAACTAGGAGTGGTCGAGTTTTTGAGGAGCCTTTGTTAAAGAAGGCAGAGCCTTCTAAAGAAGGTGAGGCCGAGAGCATATTGCTGCAAGATGACGAAGATATTGAAGAGGTTTATGCCGAGAAGCAGCCGGAAAAAGAGGCCGTGCCTCAGTCAGAGAGAGAGAGTATGGCAGTTCCTGCCGAGAAAAAGAAGGTGCAAGAGGCCGAGTCTCTTGCAGTCCCTACTGATCCGAAATCCACTCAAGCCGTGCTTGAGAAAGGTAAGTCTTCTAGCTCTAATGGTTTAGTTTCTACTAATGTCCATGCTTGTGCCCCTTTCCCCAACAGGTTTGCTAAATCAAAGCACGATGAAGCTGATCATGCAATGATTGAGTTATTCAAGAAGGTGGAAGTAAACATGCCATTGCTTGAGTGCATTCAACAAAACCCAAAGTATGCGAAATTCTTGAAAGAGTTATGCACCAACAAGAGCTACCACGAGAGAAGGATGTAGCGGTAATGAATGAAACCATCTCTGCGGTTTTTCAAAGGAAACTACCACCTAAGCTCAAGGATCCAGGGAGTTTTTCGATTCCATGCACCATTGGTACTCATAGTTTTGATAAGATCATGTTAGATCTAGGTGCTTCCATTAATGTTATGCCCTCTTATCTTTATGCAGACTTAGGTCTAGATGAGTTGAAAAAGGATAACATTATCATTAGAATAGCTGACCGCTCCAACAAGATCCCTCTGGGTTATGTTGAGGATGTTTTAGTGCAGGTTGCAAGTTTAACATTTCCTGCAGATTTCTATGTCATTGACATGGAACCGGCGGATGCAGATGACAAGGAAATTCCCATTCTGTTGGGAAGACCATTCATGAGAACTGTAAGGACCAAAATTGATGTCTACTCAGGGGAACTAACTTTCGAAATAGATGGAGACATCATCAGTTACAATATTTTTGACGCAATGAGGTATCCACTTCCTGAACTTTTTCGAGATTCCTTTTCTATTGATGTTGTGGATGCTCTTGCAGATGAATATGTGGAGACAATAGCTCAAGACACATTGGCACTCACCTTGGCAAAAGGAATCGGATTTGATGCCATGGGGAACAAAATCACCTTAGCTCAAGATGCCGTGCCTTTTTCCTTGCTTGAAACCGTGCAGTCACTAGAGGTGGCTGCCGAGGTATGCTACTCCTCCCCTAGTCCAATTCTCTTTCCATCTAACAAGTTTCTTCCTTCCATTGTCCAAGCTCCAAAATTAGATCTCAAGGTTCTTCCGGAACATTTGAAGTATGTGTACTTGGGAGAGAATGAAACGTTGCCGGTTATCATATCATCATCACTAGAGAAGGAGCAAGAGGAGAGATTGATCGACGTTTTGAAGAGACACAAGACGGCCATAGGTTGGACCTTAGCCGACATCAAGGGAATTAGCCCTACAATGTGTGTTCACCGAATTTTGCTTGAAGATGGAGCAAAACCGACCAAGGAGGGTCAACGACGTCTTCATCCACCTATGATGCAAGTTGTGAAGGATAAGGTGACAAAGTTGCTCGATTGTGGAGTCATCTACCCAATTTTGGATTCAAGGTGGATTTCACCGGTTCAAGTTGTGCCAAAGAAGAGCGGAATCACGGTGGTGAAGAATGATGAAAATGAGCTTGTGCCGCAAAGGACCGTAACCGGCCACCGAGTGTGTATCGATTATAGGAGGCTCAATGCAACAACAAGGAAGGATCACATGCCATTGCCATTCATTGATCAAATGCTTGAGAGGTTAGCCGGTCATTCCTTCTATTGTTTTCTTGACGGTTATAGTGGTTACAATCAAATAAGTGTTGCGGAAGAGGATCAAGAGAAGACAACGTTCACATGTCCCTTTGGCACTTTTGCCTACCGCCGCATGCCTTTTGGCTTATGCAATGCTCCAGGTACGTTTCAAAGATGCATGTACCACATATTTTCTGAGTTCATAGGTTCTAAGATTGAAGTCTTTATGGATGATTTTTCTGTTTATGGTGGAGATTTCGATACATGCTTAGAAAATGTAGAATTTGTGCTTAGGAGATGTGAGGAAACTAATCTTGTGCTTAATTGGGAAAAATGTCACTTCATGGTTACTCAGGGTATAGTGCTTGGTCACATTGTTAGTAATAGGGGTATTGAAGTTGATAAATCTAAGATAGATATTGTGCGTCACTTACCCATCCCCACAAGTGTGAGGGATGTTCGAAGCTTTCTTGGACATGCAGGTTTTTATCGTCGATTTATCAAAGATTTCTCCAAGATAGCTCGGCCCTTGAGTTCTTTGTTGCAAAAAGATGTGCCCTTCCACTTTGATGCCGAATGCAAGGAGGCTTTGAGCGGTTGAAGACCATGTTGACATCGGCACCAATCATGGCGCCACCGGATTGGTCCTTGCCTTTCGAGTTGATGTGTGACGCCTCAGACTATGCAGTAGGGGCTGTGCTCGGCCAGAGAATAGACAAGCAGCCGTATGCCATATATTATGCCTCTCGGACGCTCAATGATGCGCAACAGAACTACACCACCACCGAGAAAGAACTTCTTGCCGTCATCTTTGCTTTGGATAAGTTTCGTTCTTACTTCAATCTAAAGTTATTGTTTATACTGACCATGCGGCTTTGAAGTATTTGTTGACAAAGAAGGATGCCAAGCCGAGATTGATAAGATGGATATTGCTTCTCCAAGAGTTCGATTTGGAAATCAAAGACAAGAAGGGGTCGGACAACGTTGCTGCCAACCACCTTAGCCGGTTGGTGCGTGACTCGGATCCCGTGGCCATCCAAGAATGCTTCCCGGACGAGCAACTCTTCAAGGTAAGCAAGGTAAGTGAGGTAAGTGAGCCTTGGTATGCAGATATTGTGAATTACCTTGTTACAAAGCAATTTCCGAATTCTATGTCCTACCATGCTAGAAATAGACTTAAGGCATTAGCTAGACATTATGTGTGGGATGAACCTTATTTGTGGAAACATTGTGTTGATCAAGTTATTAGGAGGTGTGTCCCGGAGAATGAGCATAGGTCTATTCTTAGTTTTTGCCATGATCAAATTTGTGGAGGCCACTTTGGTTCTCGTAGGACTGCTTTGAAAGTTTTAGAATGTGGATTCTTTTGGCCTACTATTTTTCGAGATGCATATATGTATTGTGCTTCATGTGATAGATGTCAAAGGACAGGGAATTTAGGACTTAGGGATGAGATGCCTATGCAACCTATTATACATGTTGAAATATTTGATTGTTGGGGTATTGATTTCATGGGGCCTTTTCCGAATTCTCAGGGAAATTTATACATTCTCGTATGTGTGGATTATGTCTCTAAATGGGTGGAAGCAAAAGCCACCCGGACTAATGATTCTCGAGTTGTTGCAGATTTCCTACGCTCTAATATTTTCTCCAGGTTTGGAATGCCGAAATTTGTAATAAGTGATGGAGGTTCCCACTTTTGCAATCGGACAATTGAAGCTCTAATGAAGAAGTATGGAATCAAGCATAAGGTTGCTACACCTTATCACCCCCAGACAAGTGTTGTGTCGCGATGTTGAATGAAACCCGTAGTCTAATTCTAAGTTGGTCTATGTCATAGGAACCACGTAGGAACTATGTGCATATCAAATTTAGGTTGTATATTTGCTCACGGTGTAGACTTAGAGATTGTCTTCTTATTTTTACATGTTGTTTGGTTGAGTTTGCATGATTGTTGGTTGATCACATGTAAATATGTATAGAAGTAATTTAGGATTTATTTTTAATGTTTTTTCCGAAATCATAAAACCTTTAAACCTTACATGCTTATTTCGACATTTTTATTAGATTAGATGGATCTACCCTGTAGTTGGATCCCCGGTTTAGAACGATCCCTGCTTGCTTTATACTACGATTGATTTGTTGACAGGGTTAATTGATGCGTGTGCAAATACGTCTTATCAAAAGTGGAGCTTAGTAACCGAGAGATCAAGCGGATATTGGAGAAGAGTGAGAAGCCGTCACGCAAGGATTGGAGCCAACGACTTGATGATGCACTATGGGCATATCGGACTGCATTCAAAAATCCCTTGGGGATGTCACCGTTTCGTATGGTGTACGGCAAAGCTTGTCACTTGCCTGTGGAGTTGGAACATCGGGCTTGGTGGGCAGTTCAGACTTTTAATATGGATATTGATGAGGCCGGACTACACAGAAAGTTGCAGTTGTGTGAACTTGAAGAAATCAGGAATGAGGCTTATGATTCTGCCGTGATCTATAAGGAGAAAACCAAGGCATTCCACGACAGGATGATTCGAAAGAAAGACTTTGTTATTGGCCAGAAAGTTCTCTTATTTAATTCTAGACTTAGGTTGTTTCCAGGTAAGCTACGTTCTAGGTGGATAGGACCTTTTGTTATCACTAATGTTTTTCCTTCTGGTGCAGTCATGATTAAAAGCATGGTCAAAGGAGCTGAATTTCAGGTTAATGGTCATCGATTAAAGCCGTACATGGAGAACATGGTGAACCACACGGTGGAGGAAGTCTCTCTCCTAGATGCTACGGCATGAGCAAGAGGAGATGATAGTCTAGGCTAAAGGACTATAAACACTTAAGCGCTGCATGGGAGGCAACCCATAGAAGGAGCCATCAACGAGAGTTTGCAAATTTCTTTATCCCTCCTCTTTTCTTTTCGAATTGCTCTTAGTTTTCTTACATTGAGGACAATGTTGATTTTAAGTGTGGGGTGGATGTCATTACTCGTTGATTTGCTATGCTTTGATATGATTTGAATTGTTTTTAATTTTTAGGATTAATTTTGAATTTTTTTTTTTTTTTTTTGTTTATGTTTTTCCGATTTTTAGTTGAACTTTATTTCTTTATCTTGTGTTTTGCTTTTATTTTGTTGAGTCTTAGGTGCCTTCTAACGTGTCTAGGATGAATATATGATCTTTGATTGATTAGTTATTGAGATGAGCATGATTTCGAATATTTGAGCTTATATGTTATTTGATGGTTAATAGATATGTTGAAATTGTACAAACTTGTAGTAGATGAGGACCATTGAAACTTAGGTACAGAATGAGCAAGTCCCTTACTTGTTTGATTTCATGTTACCTTGTGAGATTTTCGAGCCATATATATGTGCCTATTCTTTGGAGAGTTTACTCTATCTATTCTTTGATATATATGATCTCATTATACATTACTTGATCGATTTATATGCCATAGATTTAATGAACTAGAGATTGCTAGAACTTACTTATGAAACTTTCAAAACTTTATCATAACTTGCTTTGATTTTGAATAGGATTGTGGATCTTTCTTAGGACTATCACCACTTTATCTAAATAGCCATATATCCCTATTTTGAGCCCTGTTTGGGACCCCTTAGTCTGAACCCCCTAGAGCCTACGCTATGCCTTTCTTGTTCACCTAAATTATCCCTTGCCTAGTATAGAATTCCTCTATCTTGTCTCGAGCTTGGCAGAGCTATCTTTTTGGTGGTGATTTGAGGTGATGATTCAATACAAGTGTGGGGTGGTTGTTCTAAGGAGTTGTTGCCGAGATACATATGAGAAAAGAAGAAAAAAAAAATTTGCTCTCGGAATAAAAAAAAAAGCATGATCCGAGAGAAGTAATACAAAGAAAAAGAAAGAAAAAAAGTTTCGAATTGATTGAAGATGTCTCGGCTTAGATGAAGTTTTGTGAATTTGGAGTTGTGATTTGTTTGTTGAAGACTCAATATGTTATACTTTTAGCCTTTGTTTGTTTTCACAATGTTTAAAGTAAAGGATGGGTCTAACATGATGATATTTGGCCCTTGATGGTGTTTGGTGACATAAGGTGAATGTTCTTGCTCTGCTAAGTCTTGAGGATGACCTTTGTGATTCCTTTACTTTGAAAAATTTCCATGCCGAGCCTAGCCAACCTATTTTCTAAAAGATCCGCATGATTCTTAAGATAAGTAACATTTGATCTGTGGAGTTTGTTTTCATGAGTAAGCATATGGTTGTGGTTCATTTGTGCATATGATTGGTATCTTTCATGAGGTTTTCGAATTTATTAGGTTCTTTTTAACTCTTGTGTGTGAAAAGCTTTTAAGCATATGCCATGTTCTTGAGAGAGAAAAAATTCGGAGTGCATATCCTTTGCGAGTTGAATTTGAACTTGTTTGGAACATGTCGAGCTTAATTTCACCTTTGTTTCTGCCATGTCTTGCTTGTTATATCGAAATCTCATGTTTATTAACCATTGAATTCATCTTTCAATTTCGATTCTTGTACTATTCTTGATGCTATGATTTTAAAGGTCTCTGAGACAATTTCGTTGAAGGCATTAGATTGAGTCATTGTAGTATTTTCAATATTAGTTTTGTTGTTTTTGTTTTAGTAGTTGCTAAGGGACTAGCAAAGGTTAAGTGTGGGGTTGTTGATAGGAGCACAAAGTGTGACGTTCTTAATATGTTTATACCCTTTATTTACCCTTTGTTAACTCTTGTTTAGTTGTTTTAGCTTTATATTTATGTTTAGTGTAGAATAATTGCTTAATTTAGAAATATGTAGGTTTTAGTGTTAGAATACATAGTAATTTCGGAATTGAATAATTTGGTGTTGAAATTGTGCTAAGTATTGGAAATCCTTGTTTACTCAGGATTCATGTCTTGATCAGGATTTCATCTTTCCTCGAAGCCGAGTCCATGAAGGAGAGGTCTAAACCAAGTCCAATATGTAGAAGAATATCTAAATTCGGCAGAATTTCAAGAATGTCCAAGCCTTGAAAATCCGGATCAAATCGGGAGAATTCCTGTGCACGTCTGCCAACTTCAACGGACTCTCCAGGACAGCTCACAATGAATCAGAAAACGTGCCAGATATGGATAGAAAGCTACGGGAGTCTAGTTTCCAAATCAATTGGAATCACCTCAATATCTATTTTCTAGAGCAAGTTATGATGTAATCATCAGAAGGAGGTCATTCTGCCGAAATTGAGAAGAACTAGGAATCCTAAACCAACTTGGTTTAGGCTTTGTGGCTGACTTCTCTAGGGTTTTTCCTCTATATAAAGCACGACTTCAAGGACAGAAGATCATCATCAACCCGTGCAAATAACACCAAAGCCTTTGCCGAAACTCCATCAACCTCCAAACACCACAATCCGATCCCACCTTCAGCATTTGTCCAAAGCAAGTAGCCTAGGATTCCGCTCACTCGAAGAATAGAACAAGTAGGGATATTCTGAGAGTGTATTTCATCTTCTATTTTCGGATTGCTATGTGTTTGTTCTTGTTTATGTTTGTTTTAGGTTTTTGCTTAAGTATGTTTCGATTCTTGTCTATGAGATAGAAGTACTTTTGAACCATGTTTTGAATTAAAGTTTTCAATTTTTAATCAATGATTTTAGGTTCTATGCCGTGAGTTTTATGTCTAAATACTTTAAGATTTTCGGTGCTACATTCCATTATCATGTGTAGTTGATACAAGTAGTTATATTGCATGTGTTAATCATCCAAAGTTCGACTTTGATACACGTAGTTGATAAGTTGCATTGTCTTTGTTTTTCACTGATTTTCTACCTATGTTTGATTTGGACTAGTGCTTAAACACATCGATTCTTTATGTGATACGTAATTGCATGATTAGTTTATGTGTGTGACCTATAAGTAGAGTACGTAGCCGAGCTTGTTGTGTCGCGATGTTGAATGAAACCCGTAGTCTAATTCTAAGTAGGTCTATATCATAGGAACCACGTAGGAACTTATGTGCATATCAAATTTAGGTTGTATATTTGCTCACGGTGTAGACTTAAATGAGATTAGAGATTGTTTTCTTTATTTTTACATGGTTGTTTGGTTGAGTTTGCATGATTGTTGGTTGATCACATGTAAATATGTATAGAAGTAATTTAGGATTTATTTTCATTGTTTATTCCAAAATCATCAAACCTTTAAACCTATGTGCTTATTTTGACATTTACATTAGATTAGATGGATCTACCCTGTAGTTGGATCCCCGGTTTAGAACGATCCCTGCTTGCTTTATACTACGATTGATTTGTTGACAGGATTAATTGATGCGTGTGCAAATACGTGTGATATGCCCATATAATTGTGTGCGTATATTTGCCTATTTGGGTCATTTTTATCTAAACATCAAAGGATAACTTGGTCAACAAAAGATTTATATTATCCATGGATACTATGTGGCTTTGTGGAGTGGTCAACACTCATCTCTTTCTCAAATCCACGAAAGGTCATTTTATTATTGACAAATGAAATGAAATTATTCTTCACCAATTGCATGCGGATTATGTCCGGAAAAAAAAAAAAAACAATTGCATGCGGATTTCATAGTGTCGTTGGTTAACAATGAGGCCCAACATTACAGAAGCAAAGAAACAATGAAGCCCAAAACGAACAAGAAACGGGTAGCCCAACTTGATCAACAGTATGAGACCAGGGCCTTATAATTATCCAAACTGAAAGAAGAACAAGCGTCTAACTTTTTTTTTAAAGAGTGCGGTTATTGGGACCTCCAAATTTGCTCAATATACCTCTCATTCTCTCTACACCTCCTTTTTACTTTTTAATATAAATATTTTCTCATTACACCTCATTTCAAATTCCTAACATTACTTTAGTTATTTATTGACATATATTTCAATTAATTACTTACTTTACCTCTTATTCACTCAATAGACCTCTCATTCTTTGTTTTTTTTTTTTTTTACCTTTTTGTTTTTGAACATCCATTATCCCTGCCTTCATTTTTTGATTATTTTTTTCATACAAGTAAATGTTTTATCATGAACTATTATATATATCTTTTTAACTTTTGTTTTCTCTTTTGTACATGTTATTTTTTCTCTGTTTTTTTATTTTAAATAATTTGATCTCTATTTTATACCTCATAATAAATTATTTTAATAAATAAATATTTTCTATAATCAATAGATATATATATATATATATTTTACAAAAATATTTATGCACCTTACAAGTATATGCGTTCAACATGTATGATAATGATAATACAAAATTTTATGTCACGTGATCGATATTTGATCATTGTTTTAGCTCATATGAACTATATATATATAATTATATATATGTGCTTTAATCAAAAGAAATTGGAAAACAAAAATATATAAGGAAAATAATAAAGAATGTAATCAATTATTATTGAATTAGAAAGTCTAAAGAAAATAAATATAATATTTTCTTTTGTATAATTATTGTTCTTAATAGTCATAGTGTATGATGATATATATGTCATTTAATTATTCACTCTAGTAAGCAAATTTGGAGGTCCCAGTAGCCACGTTCTTTTTTAAATTGGTCAACAAAGGATTTATAATATCCATGGATACTATGTTTTACTTTTACTACCTTCAAGTAACAAACTTTTGTGCAAACACCTTGACACTTTGTAAGATAGCTACAGAAGGTGTCATAGATCTTTTTCTCCTCTCACTTTACCTGATGACATGGTAGAACTACTTATATCCTCGAATAAGCTACCAAAGTATGTTAATCCACGGTGGATGTTTCTTGTACATTGTTGACAATGCATGTCTACATACCATGCTCGCATTGATCCAACTATGTGCGAGCATTGTAGGGGTATCTACCGCTCATTGCAAGGGATGAGGCATTGTTGGATTAGTGTGTGCATGACATACACACCTAATAGAGCTTTCGTGGAAAGAAATGATTGAAGTAAAAACGACAAGTATGGAGGGACTTCAACAAATAGGACATAAACCGGGTAACAATTACTTATAGAGTTTGAGGCCACTAATAGTTGAAACTCGCAAGACCACAGCTTAGGGTTTCCATTTTGATGAATGTACTTACTAACTTCCGAAATATCAATCAACCTACCCAATTGGTGAAAAAGAATTAGCAATGAGCAAATGATTAGCACTAAAGAACCAAAAATAGAAACAAAGTCCTAATATAGTAAATTAGCTTTCAATTTAGGTGGTGACAACAACTTGGACCAAACCGGCACAGTAAAATATAAATTAATACTGTCCGGCTACAATGTTTTACTGCTTCTTTGAAATTTGAAAAGTTGGATAACATATCATATTGACGGACGTAAAACCGGATTTAACTCCAGTTTAATATCTTGCTCAGGAAACGACAAATATAGCGTTCTCTCTCTCTCTCCCCCTTGTGCTTTCCTTCTGTGTTCTGCGTGTTGTAATCTAGTGCTTCTCATCACTCACTCACGCTCCTCAAACAGTGAAACCTTCCAACACTTCACTCCACTATCCATATTATCCATATTTCAAAGCCTCGGAAACTGCGACAAGATTAGAACAACAACAACAAAGAAGAAGAAGAAGATTCACAAAGCTCACACTGTAAGGTAGCAAGGTAGTAGAACTCCCAGTGTAGATTTGCTCTTGTATTTTGTATGTTCATGTTGTTTGGTTTCTGCTTGCTGGGAAAATGTGGGAAGATGGAGAAGAGGGGAACAACAGAATCTCACTTGCATTTTTCAGCATTTTGTTTCTGAACCCAAATGGGTTTCTGTTTCATGGCAAAACCCATACTGGGTTGGTGTTTTTTGTTTTTTTTTTTGTTTTGTTTTGGGTGTTGATATTTTTAACTTCTTTTACTGGATTCTTTCTAGGGTAAATGATGTTTCTTTCAAGCTTGTTTTGGGTGAAATCTGGGCATGAAAAGAAGCTCATCTGCTGAGTGGTACAGTGTAGCTCTTCTTTTCTTGTTCAAGAGCTTCATTGTTGCAGGCTTTTTTCTTTTGGTTTTTATTATTTTATTTTAATTATGGATAACATAAAAGCAAAGCGAATCTCGAAAAGTCTACACAATCTACTTTTGTTTTCCCTCCGAGGAGGCCATTGTTTTAGGTTTTTTAATAGCTCCATTGCTTGTATTTTACTGTAAATGCTGATTCCATCTTCTTTGTTTGGGGTAGGTTTTAGATCTGTTTGTGTTTGTTTGTTTCGATGGAAAATAAAAATGATAATTTTTTGAGAAAATAGTGTTGTGTGTTAAAGTCAAGAAACAAGCTTGTTTGGTGGTTGTTCCAACTCCCCTCACTATCTGAAAAGGTTTGATTAGTTGAATGCAATCATTTTGTGTTCTTCATTTTCAATTTGGTGCCCATACTTTACGGCAAAACTGGAGGAGTCAATGTGTTTCTCTATATCAGCATGTTTCTTTGTTAGTAGAAGTGGGGGTATTTGTGTAATTATAGCGAATAGCTGCAGATTACAGTGATGGGTCTTTTGAGCATGGATAGAGTGTGGAACTATGTAGTAAGCATTTAATTGGCTTTTGAGATATTCTTCATTCATTTTTGTTCTGTGATATACAAAAAGAAAATAAACTGATTGTTGGTTTTGTGGGTTTGGGATATAGAATGGTTTGGTGCAATTTATGATTGGCACATCTTTGCCATAATGGCCTTTTTCTTTCATGATGATAAGGAGCACATGCCCTTCATGAAACCTATTTATTTCTCTTGCATAGAAACATTGGATCCTCCTGGCCCAGCTTGTGATATGATCTAACTGTTTTTCAGGTCTTGTGGGTCGGAGGCATTCAAGTAGTGGAGCTTTAGATTACTGCTAGCTCCCTCTCAACTTTGCTTCTAGAAAAGCAGTCAAATATGCAAACCCCAAAAGCAAGGTAACTTCGGCTTATATATGATTCTCTTCTCCTTTGGCCTTAAAGGCTTTTGTTGGTCTGTTGCATGATAGAACAAACGCTTATTTGTTGATTGAGCAGAAGGTAACTGTGTGTGGTATATTGTACTTACCCCATTGCTATACTGATGTTCTTGTGAGCTCCTTGTATGACTTTAGCCTCTCATGTTTTTGTAAGCTTAACTTCACATTTTGTTTCGTGATTGTTCTATCTATGTAGAATGTCGTTCTCGTATCCTTTATCTGTTTGCAACTGCATTAGAAACTTTCACTGCTTGATATGCAAGTGGCAATAGGCAATGTACAAGTTTCTTCTATCAGTGTTGTTATAAAGATATAACAACCTCTTGTCTTCTTCCTTTGTGGTTTTGCTGGGTCCTCTTGGCAGCTATAATGTAGCCTGCAGGACCCACTTGAACTACCGGAGGATCTGAAAGGACTCCTCTCAGGACCAATTGAGCAACTGTAGTTGTATAATCTTGTGGCCACATTAGACTGAGGATTTATTAATTTGGCAAATTTGATTTTTATGGTGTCTTTCTTTCTATCAGACATTTGAAGAGAACACAATCTTTAATTTTATTGTATCATTATCCAAATAAGTGAAGTATATTCCTGGTAGCATATAAGATTTTTGAAATCTTTGTTTCAGTGCGTCTATTATGCTCTATTGTGTGCACACATGCTATATAGTGGATTTTCAATTATTGATGGTCATTGCACGGCAGAATTTGTTGGCCGTTCAAATCAGTGTTGCAACGAAGTGTGTGGTTTCTATTTTGGTGTGGGTGTATGTCATTTTGTTGTTAATGCAGGATTTTTCCATTACTAAATGTTACAAGGCTTCCAATTATTAGAATATTCACAATATGAGGTCATCCATGAACAATAAGAATCATATTTTTGTGATAGTATATATAATCGTAACGGGTGAAAGGAAAAAATAACAAAGCATGACTATGGACCTTTGGTATATGAACTGGGATAAATGACAGCAATGCCAGATAGTAAGGGCTTAGATTAGCCTCCCCTCTCTCTTTCTATGTATTATCCTCCTCTGGATTCTGGAAGATATCTAATTTTCTAAACTCTTACTGTATTATGCAGTTTTCTATTGTGACTTTAGAGTGGAACTTGATAGCTCCAGCTCTATGGCTTTACAGTTTTCAACATTACTAGTTCATGTTTACCTTTGTAATTTTTTCGGTGGTGACTGATCCACTTGTCACCCTGGAATGTGTGTTAAATCTATTGATAATCTAGGGTCATACATACATGATACATCACCTGTCGTCTTGATTACCTCAGATCACAATTTCTCCATTTCTGGTCTCGTTGCTTTTCTTATTTCCTCCTTTATTTCCAAGAAGCTTTTGATCATGAGACCTGACTGTTATTTTGCTAATCTTCTATCAGAAGTGGTGCCTCTGAAGTACCTCAACGGGTATCCCCCACTCAAAGGGTAACACCGCCTCTAAGGGTATCCCCAACTCAAAAGGTAACCCCAACTCAAAAAGATTCTCCTCGAGTAGTGCGCCGCCAACTTAAGCCAACTGCTTTGGAGACTGATCCTGCATCTACTTCAAATCAAGCTAGACGTCTATCTAAAGACAGAAGCCCAAAAGTCAATGAGAGGCGGTCACCCAGAAGTCCATTGCCTGAGGTATTTTTTATTTTACCCACATTGATTTCTCAGTTGTTTCACAATATTTAGATAAAGTTCTGTACAACCATAGGACTGTGGTCTAGGGATAATTTGATGCCAAAGCATTACTGCTTGGATTGGAAGAGAACTTGTTTGGTTTTCACATAAATCTAGGTTGTTTTCTGGGTGAAATTTTGGTTCTTTAAAGTTGTATGCCACATGACAGTATAGTTTTTGTTACATGCAACTCTGGTGTCTGTTAAGAATGTTTCTGATTTCGCAACAAAAAGTTTGTTTGTCTCCTGTGTTATTGATGCACATTGCCATATGTGTGTGTGTGTGTATTACACATCATGATCTTCAGTAATTTTATTTGTACAGTATATTCTTGGTTTTAGTTTGTCAGTTCTTCTTCATCAATTTTAAAGAAGGTATTCTTTCCCCACACATCATTTGCACGTTTACCCTTTTCATCACGTGTACACATTTTATTTGTACATAGAAGCGTTAGTGTGGCGTTCTTTGTATGCTTTTCTTATAATCATCTCTACCCTTCACCAGAAGAAAGGCCCAAGTAGAGTATCTGAATTGGAATCTCAGATTACTCAACTCCAGGAGGACTTGAAGAAAGCAAACAACGAGCTTCAGTCTTCTGAGTCATGCAAGAAACAAGCTCAGCAAGATGCTGAGGAATCAAAGAAGCAATTTCTCGCCTTGTCATCAAAGCTTGAAGAGTCTCAGCAGCAGATTCCTGATCTTTGTATTTCTGAGGAAGCCCGTGTTATCAAGCTCCAAAAGATTTCACAAGAAAAAGATCAAGCATGGCAGTCAGAGCTTGAGGCTGTCCAGAAGCAGCACTCAGTCAATGCAGCTGCCTTGGCATCTGCCATTGATGAGATTGAAAGGCTTAAACTGCAGCTTGAAATGGTAGCTGTAACTGAGGCTGATCAGACGAAGCATGCAGAATCAGTCAATATAGAGCTCCAAAGCTTGAAAGTAAACTTGGCAGAAACTCTTTCACTTGTAGAGAACATGAAAAACGAATTGAATGACTGTAAGGAAGCTGAGGCGCAAGCACAAGCACAGGTTAGTCAAACCCTGCTGCAGCTGGAATCTGCAAGAAGAATGGTGGAGACACTCAGTTCAGATGGCATGAAAGCCATGGAAGCTTACAACTCGGTTGCTTCTGAGTTAGATCAGTCAAAAGCGCAGGTAAATTCACTAGAAGAAATTGTTGCCAAACTCAAGGCTGATCTGGATAATGTTAGCAGCAACAATGACCTTGAGCGGGAATTTGGAGAAAAGCAGGAGTCCATGAGACCAAATGAGGTCGAGGCAGAGCTTTACAACTTGAAGTCTGAAGTGAAACGACTAAAATCTACTCTTGAGACTGCTGAGACCAAATACCATGAAGAACAAATTCAGAGCACTGCGCAGATAAGAAGTGCTCATGAACTGGTAGAGCAGATGAGATCTGCTTCTAGTCAGAGAGAGGATGAACTGGAGGATGAACTGAAGAGAACCAAAGCTGGTGTTGAAGCGTTGAAGGCCCACCTAATGGATAAGGAAACTGAGTTACAATGCATTTCAGAGGAAAACGAGGGGCTGAATGTGAAGCTTCAGCAGAGCTTGTCATGCCAGAGAGAGTATGAACTGGAAAAGGAAGTGAAAGAACTGACAAAACTTGTTTCAGACTTGAAGGCTCATGTGATGGATAAAGAAACAGAATTGCAGAGTATATCAGAAGAAAATGAAATGCTGCGAGTGGAAATCAATAAAAACGAAATGGACAAGAACAAAGCGAATGAGGAGGTAGTGGCAGAAGTACAGGCAGCAAGATGTGCCGAGAGAGAGGCTCTCATGAAACTTGGAATTGTGATGGAGGAGGCAGATAAGAGCAGCAAGAAGGTAGCAAGGGTGACTGAACAGCTGGAGGCAGCACAGGCAGCCAGTGCAGAATTGGAGGCGGAACTGAGAAGGCTGAAGGTGCAGTCTGACCAGTGGAGGAAAGCTGCTGAGGCAGCTGCAGCCATACTTTCCTCGGGGAACGGCAAGATCATGGAGAGAACTGTATCCATGGATAGCAACTATCATGTTCCTGGGAAGCTTGGCTCACCGTACTCTGAAGATATGGATGACGAGATGCTGAAAAAGAAAAATGGGAACATGCTGAAGAAGATCGGTGTCTTTTGGAAGAAGCCACAGAAATAGAAATTCTGCCAGGCAGGTTAATATTTGCTCTGGTTACATCAACACTATGGTTCTGATCGTTGCAATTATTCTTGTTCTTCTAAGTTCTAACAGGCTTCCTCTCTATCCTTTGACAGATGTGGTTTTGGGTACACTGAAGTCATTTGGTTTAGCTGCTGGTAATTTGCTGAGGCTACTATAATTAGTGTGGTGGCTATGTACTACACAGATGATGATTATTTTGGTTCATTCTGTTCTACCAGGGTACTGTAATGATGAATTTTCTCTGCTTTATGGATATTGAGCTGTTAAGCCATTAGTTATCGAAGGTATGTGTTACTGTGTATGTATCGGTAAGACAAATTCTGCTGTTATGAAGACAATTATGTATTAAAGTATTGAGCTGTTCTTGATTTTGGTCGTGTCCATTGTAGTTTCAGCTTTGACAGTGTAAGCCCTGTTGGATAAAACTGGAATCAAGAATTTTAAGAGCAACTACTGTATTTGCAAGGAGGAGACTTTAACACTAGTTTTGATTATAATCTTTAAAACACGGCGAGTATCTTTCATCTATTTTAGTCTGAATACTCTTTCAGGTCATCTGCTTAGTTCTATCATGCAAATCTGAAATCTCAACTGTGACCGATCCGGGGAAATGTTTAGGACTCCCTACATTTTGGCATCGTTCAAAGAAAGCTGCTTTGGGTTACATCAAAGATTCAATCACCAACAAGGTGAAAGGGTGGAAGCAAAGCTACTCTTAGTCAGACCGTAAAAGAAATTCTGATGAAAGCTCCTGCGACAGCTTATTTTACCAATGTGGATGTCTACTATTTAGGAAGGTCTATTGGAGTTGGTCGAACCGTGAAGTCTCATTTGGGGGTGCTATCTTCATTTTAGCACCTCATTTTGCAGTAACCCAATACCATGAGGTGCTATATGGGAAGAGACATATGGGAATATCACTTTCACTATTATTGATTAAAATATAATACGAGTATATGTAGTGCCTGTTATTTCTTTTTGTACCATTTTCAAAATCTTTGGATGTAATTGTTATTCCATTTCTGGGTCGTCTAACCCCTTTCAAACATGTTTGTTTGGTTCAACATGTAATGTTGCTCCTGCTGGCTTTGCCTCTTTCTTTGGTAGTTAACGGTCAACGACTAGAGTGAAACTCTGTATGGCAAAGTGTTACATGACAACAACAACAACAACAAAAACAAACAAACAGTAGGCAGCCAAGAAGTGACCTTAATAGTGGAGAGCAAAAATAAAATTAAAAAAATTGAGTCCTAGCAACTTAAATAACCCCAACTTCAAATCAGATTTAAATCAAGAAAAAATAGACTTGTAGACTCTCAAATAAGTGAGCAAAATATACTATCATGCCTATGTAGATATATACATATAATCTCATTCATATCGTTATGTGTGGATACATTGCCATGTACCAAAAATTCTCTATTATCTCGAGAAAAAATAAAAAGATTTAAAAGGTAAAATATCCAAATTCAGGGATAGTGGGTGCGGGTCGATAGTGGGTGCGGGTCGAGGCTGATAAAGGCCCAGAATTGGCCCATTTCGTTAGTAAATCTATATCGAAAGCCCAAAAGAAGGAGGTGTATTTAAGTGGGTAGAACAAGGCACTAGGGTTTCCCATCGCCTTATTAAAGCTCTGGTTGCTCTCTCCTGCCGCGCCGAAGCTCTCTCTCTCTGTCGCAGTCTCTGCTTGAGCCTCTTCGCCCTCACTCATCATCATGGGGTCAGTCTCCTCCTCCTTCCTTTCAGATCGATCCTCTCTCACTCTTTGTTTCTCTTCTCTTTATTTCATGGTTAAACCTTCTCGTCTAGGATCTACCCAAGTTTCAGTTACCTAGTTGAATAAGATAGTAGAATTGTCTGGAATTAGTACAGTTACTTTTAGCAGTTGATGTTGAATATTTGAAAACTTTGTGTACTGTTCTTCGGTGTTTGTTGAGTAATTTATTTGGGTACCGAGGTTTTGTGTGGAGCAATGTGTTAATTGTTTTATTGTAGTTCAGAATATTTAGGTAGTGGCTAGGTTGCTAGATGATTCGTTGTCGAAGATTTTATACCTTTGAATCCTTGTGCAGTGAGAAAACATAGATTTATAGTTATTGAGATTATGTTTAACAGTCAGCTTGATGAAGTAGTACTCTAAAATTTAGAGTTTAATGAAATGAAAGGTGTAGCCTTGTTTTGTACATCAAGTGTGATTCAGTTTTCATGTTTTGTTGGGAGCTTTGTCAACACTGAAATTATTTATGTGCCAAAGGTTGTTGAGTTTTTCATCCTTTAGAGGAGTAAGAACCATTTACGGTTTACCCAGTTGTGTTTTTGTATTTGTAAGATTGAGTTTTTATGCTTTTGGTGTATTGAATTCATCTGTAGAAAAGCTCTCGGCTTGAAAACTTGTTTGTTTGGGCTTGAACTGTTAATCTTGAAATTGTACAACTGCTAATGGATTTGAATGCCAGGCTATCTTCATCCATCAGTTCTTAGATTATATGAATATAACAATGCTTCAAACATCAATTGTGTAGAATTTTTTGTTGGTTTGTATTTGCTCTGAGCCCTGCTTGAAATGCTTTACTTAACACTGCTGGCCAATTTTTACAGGAAAACACGTGGAATGGGAGCAGCTCGCAAGCTGAAGAACCACCGTAGAAGGCAAAGGTGGGCTGACAAGTCATACAAGAAGTCCCATCTTGGAAATGAGTGGAAGAAGCCATTTGCTGGATCTTCCCATGCTAAGGGAATTGTTCTTGAGAAGATGTATGGGAAATAGTCTTGATGGAATTTTCTTTTTAAAGCAACTTGTTCAGTTGGAATATATGGGCATGTAGTCCTAACTGGTTTTGGTAATTATTTTGCAGTGGTATTGAAGCTAAGCAGCCTAACTCTGCCATTAGGAAGTGTGCTAGGGTTCAGCTTATCAAGAACGGGAAGAAGATTGCTGCCTTTGTGCCCAACGATGGTTGCTTGAACTACATTGAAGAAAATGTGAGTATAATGGAGAAGTATTTCGTGTTGTACCAGTACTGAGTTATGTTTTGTGGATTTACTGATTATTGTGTCTACATCCAGGACGAGGTGTTGATTGCTGGGTTTGGACGTAAGGGTCATGCTGTCGGTGATATTCCCGGAGTTAGGTTTAAGGTTGTGAAGGTCTCAGGTGTGTCACTCTTGGCCCTCTTCAAGGAGAAGAAGGAGAAGCCTAGATCTTAAGTTTATGGTTCATGAGTTGAGCTACTGAAATGTTTTGATTCAGATACAATTTTGTCATCACTCTTAAGACCATGCTTGGTAATCAGATGCTTATATTTTTTTTTTTTTGAAATTTCAGTGGTTGTTTCATTTCTTACTCTATTCTGTGTTCAAATGTTATATCCTTGTTTATGTAGCTCAACATGTTCCCAAAATCTTCCCTCCAGTTTGATATTGTTTCAGTTAACTTTTTGGAAGATGTCGGCTATTCTGTTGAGAGACCCAAATCTGAATTGTGTAATGCTCTTCCACCATTAAACTTGAACTCGAGGGTCTCATCTGTGACTCTAGTCGGAAATGATAAATCTTTGGAATTCCATCCAATTTATGTTACCAGCGAATAAGTCGAGTATTGCTGACCTCTTGCAATCTCTTCCATCCAATTTTGCAACATCATGTCAATTATTGTTGACCACATGAGCAATCTCTTTTGCCCATTGATCCGAGTTGATTGGATTCATGTGTGGGTCGGAGGTGGAAATAAGCTTAAATAAGAGTAAGACCAAAAACACTACTCAGTAGCAAAGATGCCAAGGGAGTTGCTGCGCACAGCTTCTTCTGCTTCTTATTGCAACAGAAAAGAAGTTACGTCTTCTCTTCGTTCACTTGTTTTTAACTTCAGCAGTCACTTTAGCCTCGTGTCACCTCCAAATCCAATCAAGACCAGAAACACCCAGATTGTTAAGACTGCTGTAACTGTTGCTTAGTGAAGACCCTCCGGCCTCCGCCTCAGTTAACTACTTCACAGGTTTCTACTCCCTCCTATAATTATGTATTTCATGACAGGCTGACATGGATCCTATGAAATACCATCAGATTCTTCTTCTTTTTTGATTGCAAATGACTTGTATAAACTCAACGAGAAATACATCAAATGGGCTGGTTGTGCAAACCCTTCAGCAGAGGGGCTTGATTGTGCTTTAAAGCAATTGTGTTTCAGGTCGCTAGCTCATACTTTCAACACATAATTAAATTATTAAAATGCTTTTGTTTCATTGTCTTTCTTATAAAAATAATTGTTTGAACAAAATAAAATTACAAAAATCAGGAAAAAAGAAAACAATATATATATAGGGTCTTCCACTAAGGAACCCTTTTTTTGACATATATAAGGGATTGAGCATTACACCAACTTTTTGGTTACATTTTTCAATCTTAACCATTCAGTTTTTAAGTCCCAATACCTAGATCACTTATGTAAAATTTCATCTAAATTGATGATCATTAAGATGCTCAAAACAGCGATTTGCATGAATGGTTCAGGTTTGACAAATTTAATACGGCCATTGATTAAAGCTAAAAGGCACAGTATGTATGTGTGTGTGTGTGTATATAGTACTAGTTTTTGAGCCCGCGCTTTGCTGCGGGTTTCTGTTTTTGTTAGCTTTATATTCCTATTCAACTGACTGGAACAACATTCTTTGCAAAAGGTGAAGTTATTCGCAACTTCAAGTAATCTTTTTACGCAGCTATACCTAGTCATAGAAGAATCAAGAATAGATGAAAAACACAACTCAGAAAGCTGGTAAACTTAAAGTGTATACTGATAATAATTATCATGTCAAGAAGATACAAATCTCAACTAGCCAATCTCCATAAAATGTATAAAGCTGGTAAACTTATAATGCACCTCATCTTCTTACAGCAGCAGCAGCAAAGAATCACCAGCATTTCAAATTAAGTAAAGAGTATAAGTTTGAAATGGTTGTACTCCATCAAAAATCAAATCGAAAGAGATTAGTATAAGAAAGAATAGAAGGACAGAGTCATTTGTTTATTGTGCTCAACAGAATTCAAATTAAGCAATATCACATCCCTAATCATTATAAGTTTTACCAACCCTAATCATTTTAACTAACAGCAGCTATGAAACCGAAGGGAAAAAAATTGCAATTCAAATCTCAAAAACGTACACATACCTCCCTAAATCAAGTGCAACTTGTTATCAAGTGCCACTTGTTATCTGTGTCTGCAACTATCATGTACACCCTATTGTTGTGTAGAAGGGGTAAAAGTCAATAAACAATCTAACTTATGAATGAATGAAACTTTTTTGGGAGGTGAAAATCCAATGTATAATTAGCTGCAAGCCTCTTTTATTAGTTGTTGCTGGTATTTTTTGTAATTGAAAAGTTCTGAACAGGTTTTGTCATGGCACTGGCAAAATTACACAAAACTGATATCAAGTCAAAGAGGGTGGAGAAAATTACTTGAAATGATATAGGTGTTGTTATCAGAGTTGTTACATGCAATAATTTCCAAGAATTGGAACCAAGATGAGGTTGGGGAAGGCCACAGACAAATTTTGATGCATCCAATCAGTAGTTTCAGTATTTCAATGTATGTTACAGTGTACATTTTCATTCAAATCACACTATGCAAGATAATAACAATTACCTCAACTGTGGGAGGAACCTAAGAAAGAAAATTCATAGGTTTTCTGCTGGAAAACAAATGTTTGTATCGTTAGACTTGATGAACCTTTGCATGTCAATAATAACGTTTGTATCATAATACTAATTTTACTAATCCAAAATCAGAAACAAAAGTTCATGTTTGAAGTATAACGAAAAACGAATGACTTAATAACAATAGCAACTTCTGACCACCAAAATAACTTGATTCACATTCTATAAACTTTGTCTTTACTAATGCTAAAAAATCTGTTATAAATATCCTTTTAAACTGTTTCTCTAAAGCATATCTATCAGCATACCATACCTTGTATCACTCCCAAGCAAAAGTATAAACTTTATCCCCTGCGGGAATTGTTGTCAATCATTTTTCTCATTCGTTCAGTTTCAAAATAAAGTGATGCCATTTTTCATTACTTCAATTTATTTTGATGATAATATGAGAATTTCAAAAGAACTCCAGAAGGGAAGAAGCTAACCTTATCAATGAAATCAGAGCAACCTTGACCACAACCTACAAAACCAGAAAAATATCCATATATTATATATAGCATCAAACATGAATCCAACCAACTATTCAAATACTTGATAGGAAACTATTCAAATACCCAAAAAAAATAAAAAATTCAAACATACATGTGCTAGATACAGATGAAATGCAAAAGATCTAATAGTATGCTTTGCAAGAAACATAGTTTAAATTATAGATATCACTAAGTCAAAACCAATAGACACAGGGGATATATATCTATCTTAGCCTGAATTAGTGATTGGATACACTTTTGGGATAATTGAGAGGAGAGTGGAGACTTTTAAAAATACAATAAGAGATAGTGTAGTACATGAGAGCAGTAAAAAGAATACCTGCCAAACAATTTAGCAGCAAAATTCCAAATGACAGAGGTTTCGCAGTCAGCACTAACCTGTAATCATACATAAAAATGCGACATTTGTTTTAGGATCATTTACAGAGTTAGTGAGTTGGTCTGCATTTGAGGATCATTTACAGGGTTAATTCAACCATATAAACATATTCTATACTACCTTTGTTGTTGACTAATGTACACTACCTTGAACAACAATTGTAGAGAATAGTCAATTGGTAAATATATCATCTACATTGTTAAATCTTATGAAATTAGAGAAATATTAGATCTTTGAAGTTCAGGAACGGCATTGTAAGGAAAATAACACATATTATGTATACATTGTCTGACTTGTCCCAAAATCTAGTGTTAGCCAAATTTGGAAGTTATATACATGGTACAAAATGGTCATGCTTGATCAAAAGATGGGCTACATAAGTTATGCTGGTTTAAATCACATTCACGGTTCGCGACTGAGTCGGTGTCCCTGTAAAGACAGAAATAGCAAAACATCCAAATATTGGAACTTCACCAGTATCAACAATGGAGAGAACCTAAGAGTTGGAAGTGCCAATATGCTACTTCAATTCTATCCTACTTATAGTTTAGGAGGTGCAAAGAGGTCAACAACATTGTAACAATAGGTTCCCAAGAGAGTTCTATACTACTCTTTTTTTTTTATTTGTCAATCAGGTGGCTGTATTTTTCTATGGCAAAACACATGTGCACAGAAGCAAAGAATTGCATTCATATTGACTTATAATATTTAAAATCATATCAGAATTTGTAGATACATGGGATAAAGCAATTCAATTCTGGCACAAAATCAATTGCAATCAGAAAGTTAATAGGGATTTTATCTGCACGGATATTAACTTAATATCCACATAAACATTTCAGATAGGCAAGCAAGAAAACTCATCCTTTTACAACTCACATGCCTAAGAAGCTATTCCACATCAATTTAATTAAATTTGAAAGACAGATAAGCCAGACAATTTGCAAAAACAGTAAAATCTGGTAACTTTGTTGAACTTAAAATTGATGGGTAAGTTACATTATTAACTTTAGTCTTTCGACTGTCATAGTAATAGTTCATTATTTTCTTGCTAGTTCCATTTGCGACTGTTTTGAAATTAAGATGCTTGAAGATGAAATTTAATAGAACAATAGAGATCATAGGTACTGAAAGAAATATTCTATTCATGTAGTCTTCAGTCTATCACATATCATATTGTAATAGAAATAAGTGGGAAAAAAAGAAAAAGCAGACGCATATTCAACTTAATGAAGATACTACCTAGTAGTCATTAGTCTGCCCTCCAAATCAGTTATACAATGTAGTACCTCACTCTCACCATAATCTGTGAAAAAGAAAAAGAAAAAAACATCAGTAACAAAATAGAATTACTACAAAATCCACATCAACTTTATGCAGATTCTGAAATCAATTATGTAGAATACTCTACCAATTGCCATGCCTGAAAAATGAAACTGCAGTAAAGTAGCTATTTTCATGTGTATTAATTCCTCATCTAATACTCCTCCAATTCCAATTGCTCTAATTCCTGGCTACCTTCCCTAAAGAATTTTCAGTTCACCTAAACCACATATGCCTATGCTAAACTAAATGACACCATATGCACAACTCTGTTAGCAGAGTCAAACATTTACATCGTAAAAGGTAAAAGGAAAATTCTCACGTCTACCTTTTCACTCTCATGCTCTTTTCTCACTCGTCCCTCCTTATTTTCAAGTCCTCACTCATTATGTATCTATACTTTTCTTCCAAACGGGCACGTTAGCAACAACAAAGGATAGATGCAGAAAAGATGTAACGAACATATACCGATATAAACTAAATCAGCTCTTTATGCAGTCCTCTCAACTCATCTTCAAGTCTTTATTCAATAGGCTTGCAAATGTTAGTTGATCTTCATTCTGATAAGTCTTCTCTAGCTGTAACCACATTATCACTTAATTATTACCCACAACACTCATATAGTAGAGTTTACATGCAAAAAAAAAAAAAAAAAAACCAGCAACAGATCAAGTTAAAGGAATAGGTGCTTTTTAGTCCAATGCTCACCAATGCTTTCAAAAATCAGAAAATTACCAATGCTTTTGTGTCCTCTTGCTCACACTGAACTGTGGCATTTGATACCCTATGCAAATGAAAGAAGTAGATTGCAAAAACTGAGACGAAAATATTGAACATCAAGACCATGGGAAAGTTGAAAAATCAATGTTGATATGCATCCTATCAAAAGGTATTTACTATTCATATCTTTAAATACATCTTGCATATTTCATCAAAAAAACTAATGAAGTATTCCAGGTAATCAATATTTATTAAAACTTGTCAGTAGGCAAAGAAGTCTTGATACTTGGCTTATTGTCATCTGTGAATCTGTGATACCAATTACACTTTTAGGCGTTGGTCACTAATTTGATTAGCAGCTAATGACATTCAAAAATGAAAGCATTCAAAAAGAATAGTACCAACCTGGACCTCATATTTGCTTTCCCAGCTCTATTTTTTCCCCAAATTCAGACTTCCTCTTCTTTCTCTATGCCGAACAATACACGTCCGAGTTATGCCATGGACAACCAGCAACAACAATCTAAACTACATCAAATAGTCACATATTATTACCAACCGTAAACCATATCAAATTGTTGGTGTGAACATATCAAATTGTTGGTGTGAAACTAAAAGCAAGAAGAAAGACTATATGAAAGGAGTGAGAAGGGGAGGTCTGTGTGATGAAGCAAAGGTGAGTATTTACAGCTATATGCAAGTAGTTGACAATATGCATCAACTAACATCCTAGCTCATACAAAACACAATAAATAAAAGCAAAAACACAGATAAATAATGAAGATGAAGATCAGTTTAAGATAGACTCACCTACTCCAATATAAACTCCCAATTACATAACTATTTCTACCTGCAAACATAGAAAGTATAGATCCATTAAATCAATTAACTGGGGAAATTGAAAGGAGAACCAACACATGGGCTAATACGTATCAACATACCAAAAATTAACTATTTCATCTCATATATTAACAGTACGAAATAACCCAACTAACAATCCAATTTAACTCAGTAGCAGTAATCAATTCCAAACACAGAAAATTGGAACCTGAACTCTATAGCTATCCTTTCACAACAATCAAAATACCATGACCGAAAATATGTGTAGCTGAGAAAATAAGACCATAACCACAACAAAATAGCAACACATAGCACTAACCTGGATCTCGTATTGGGCTCCCCTCCTTCTTCTTTTTTTCCAAATTCAGACCTCATCTTTTTCGTCTATGGAAACCCAGAAAACAGAAGTTCGTATTAGTCGCAATTGTTGAAGAAAATAGATAACATCGACTTGAAAGAGTGAACAAAGTTCATAGACTTGCAGATGCAAAACTCACCAGATACACATGTCCAAGCCCAATTTGGAACCCCAGTCTCAGTCAATCGGGTCGGCAGGATTAGTCTGAGCAACAAAATACGTATACAACAGTTTGGTTGTATCAAATGGTACTGACCATGCTTAAAACCAAAATTCGAAGCTTCAAATTCACCAAACCCAATTAAATTTGCAGCTGCTTACATTCTGCCTCCCCACTTCTTTTTCCTCCCAATACCGACCTCTGAATTTCATCATCATTGTCTACCTCTTTCACTCTCTTTTTATTTCTGCAGGCATAAAACCAAATTCAATTCCATGCTAGATAGGAAGACGGGAATTATTCACTACCCAGTACGGAAACAAAGATTGGATTGATAAAACTTTCTAATCAAATGATTGGATTGATAAAACTTTCCCAGAAAAAAAATAAAAACAGAATGGAGATGAAGAAGAATAAGGTCACATTGGGATTTAAACCAAAAACAACTACCACCCAGAAGCACAACGCAGCCACCACCCGCCTTCAACCGGAAAAAAAAAAACATCAGCAGAGGAAAACAAAGCATCGAAATTCAAATAAGAAACTTTCGAGAAGTAAGAATACCTGGAAACCCTAAAATCCTATCCAACTCTCTATTTCTCCTTCTCTGTCTTTCTCTCCCTTCTGTCTCTCGACTTCTGAGAAATCAATTTCGTCGACGATCCATGTGCGAAGCAAGAGAAAGGGTAAAACCGATGAAGGAAGCGACGAAAGAGAAGGAAGGAGAGCTTCAGATCTGGAAAGTGATGGAAGTGGCTGAATCTCTTGATAGAGATAGTCTACTCTTTGATCTTCGATCGATCAGCCAACTGTAGTCTCTCCCTCTCTCTACTTCTGTTTGGAAAAGAAGGAGCCCAGAGACCGATGAAGGAAGCGACGAAAGAGAGGGAAGGAGAGGTTAAGATCTGGAAAGTGATGGAAAATGAGGTAGAATGTCAAGAGAGATCGAGAGAGAGGAAGAAAAAGAAAACGGCGAGATGCGGAAGACACGAGAAGACTCGCGAGAGATCAAGGAGAAGCCCAAACCCGACTGAGATGCAGCCCAAACCCGACTGAGATGCAGCCCAAACCCGACCGAGACTGCACTGTTCACGGGAACAGTAAGACGGCGCGAGGCCGCATAATATCTAGTTAAATGTGTCTGTGTGTATATATGAAACTGAAACAGAATAACAGATAGCCCATTTGAAGAGAGCCCGTGGAATGAATCTCCAATGAAAACAACCTTTGTCGAATTGAACTGAGCTCTATCTAGAGATTCAATCCTCGAAATTTATTTCCCTACTACCATTTGAAGTGAGAGAATCAGATTTGCTGAAGACGATGATGATAATGCGCGGCAGCAGCAGAGGACGAAGAGGTATGCATTTCCGTCACTTTACTCTCTTTGATGATTTAGTCAGCCATAACTCGGCCTTGTTTCACTCTCAAACCTCTAAACCAATCAAGTCTACAACCACCCAAGTTGCCCAGATCGGGACTGAGCTCAATATCAGTAATCTTGAATATGCCCGCAAGGTGTTCAATGAATTGCTTCACAGGCGTCCTCGGCCTTCTGTTGTTCTTTTCAATCAAGTCTTGTGCCAAGTCGTAGAGTTGAAGCACTATGCGGAAGTCATCACTTTGTTTCAACAAATGCGTCTCTCTGGAATTAGTCCCAGTAATTATTCTCTAAATATACTCATGAACTGCTATTCCCATTTGAACCGAGTTGGGTTCAGTCTATCCGTATTGGGTCTGTTCTTCAAATCTGGTCTCCAACCTGATGACACGACCTTTACCACTCTCATCAAAGGCTTTCTTCTTCAGAACAGAGGGGCCGATGCTGCATTAGTTTTCAGAAAAATGGTGGAGGCTGGTATTCAGCCCAATGTGTTCACTTTCGGCAAATTGATAAAGCGCTTGTGCAGCAAGGGTAACAATGTTGCAGCCATTCAATTGTTAAGAAGAATGGAAGGAGGTTCTTGCAAGCCTGATGTAGTTGTGTATAGCATGATCATTGATAGTCTCTGTAAGAATGCAATGATTGTAGACGCACTGAACCTCTTCTCTGAAATGCTCAGTAAGAGAATTACCCCAAACGTCATTACATATACCTCTTTGATCGATGGACTTTGCAAAGTAGGGCATTGGAAACAGGCTACAAGGTTGTTGAATGAAATGGTGAGTCGAAATATTATTCCAAATGTTCACACCTTCGGTCTCTTGGTTGATTCACTCTGTAAAGCAGGGAAGGTTCTGGAAGCTGAAACTGTGATTCAAATGATGATTCGCACGGATATGGAACCTAATGTGGTTACATACAATTCACTTATGGATGGTTATTGTTTGTGTGGAGAAATGAGCAAGGCAAAAGTAGTTTTTGATCAGATGGTTAGCAACGGCTACCTGGTTAACGTTCACAGTTATAACATATTGATACGTGGATATTGTAAGCAGAAAGAGATTGATGAGGCAACAATTCTTTTTCAGGAAATGTCTCACAAAGGAATTGTTCCAAATACTGTTAGTTATAACACTCTTGTGGATGGTTTCTGCAAAGTGGGGAGAATACAAAGTGCAAAGAAGTTGTTCTCGGATATACAAGCTTGTGGTCAACTTCCAGATGTTCAAACTTATGCTATTTTACTGGAAGGCATATGTAAAAACCAACAGCTTTCAATGGCAGTTGAATTGGTTAGAGAGATGGAAGGCAAAAAGTTGTATCTGGATATCGTAGTGTACAATACTCTTATTCAGGGTTTGTGCAAAGATGGACAGATTGAATATGCAAAAGAAGTCTTCTGTGGGTTATCATCCAAGGGACTTCAACCTGATGTCCGGACATATAACATATTGATCAAGGGGCTTTGTCATGGAGGCCTAGTCAGTGACGCAGTGAAGTTGCTAAAAGAAATGGAAGAGAAAGGATATCGTCCAGATGGTTGTACTTATAACATGTTTATCCTGGGGTTAATTAAGGATAATGAGACAGTACGGGCAAAGAAACTTATTCAAAATATGGTGGAGAGTGGTTTCCCTGCAGATGCAACTGTGGGATTGATAGCTGAATTTTTCCCTAAAGTGAAAGGATATCGTCTAGATGGTTATAACACGTTTATCCTGGGGTTGATCAAGAATAAAGAGACAGTACGGGCAAAGAAACTTATTCAACATATGGTGGAGAGGGGTTTCTCTGCAGATGCTACCGAGGGATTGATAGCTGAATTTTTCCCTGAAGTGAAAGTAGATCCTGGAACAGCCATTGTTAGAAGGTTCAATATAAACTGAATTATCTTTCAGTATTACTGTCCTGTAGCAATATAAGTTCCATTCTATTGCATGTACTAGCTTGATTAGTGATATGATATATGAGTATGCAAATATGGGCCTTTGGGCTATGTGGAAATAAGCTAATTGATTTCTGTATGTTGTGTCTATGACTACCTCTGTCGCGGCAGGATGGCGAAAGACAAAATCGAGGTAGCAGTTGTGATATGTAATAGTAGAATCACTAGAATGTAACGTCCTTGCTTTGGATCGAAAACTTTTAATTGAAAACATGCTACCAGCTGGTTTAACCATCCTGCTGGCATGGATGTCGATAATACAACATACTGTAATACTTCTTTTTTCTGCAAGCTATCATTGTCCATGGTTATGAAGTTCTGGAAATTGAGACTGGGAGAAAGCGGAAAAGGCAGTGAATTTGTTTACTAAGTTTCTACCCTAATTGCTCTAGCTCTTGTAACTTGTAACTTGGATACTGATTAATAGTGCATTTCATTGGAGAATATCAAAAGAGAGTTTTGTGTTCCTCCATAACGTATAGTATACAAAGCCATGTTCATCTGTCAGTTAGTGACCTAGAGATTTATGGTCAATCATCCCTAAATGTAAATTTAATGGTGGAGAGAATTATTTTTAAGTAAAGTTGTTTTGTTTTTAACTCTTAGATGCAAGTCTAATAGTGATTGACTATGAATCTCTGTCTTGCTCATTTTAACAAACCCGGTCTTGTTTGATCTATATTTTACTTGTACATTTTGTCTAAAACCCAAGTTATAGATATTGATTATTATTTATAATTTTATATATTATAATATATATGTGACAGGGTGTTAACTACCACTTCCAGCTTTGCTTCTTCATTGATCTTTTGTTCTTGAAATTTGCTTTCAGAAGCATTTATTCTTTGTTTCGAGTTCGTTTAGATAATGAAAATCCGATTATGGGTTTTGCTTTTTTGTTTCAATAACCTGGCCAACCAGCTTCTTCATTTCAAGCTTATATAATATTGTGTGTTGCCTTTCGACTTGCGTATGCTACATTGGAAAGTTTATCCTATTATTTTTTTTGAGACGAAAACAGAGATCACAGGGAGGCGCCTCTAGGACAGCTAAAATTACACAAATCAAACTGAAGAGCTTGCAAGGCTTGAGAGGGAATGCTCCCAATCTAGATCATCGAAGAAGAGGGACTATGACCGATATAAAGTTGACATTGTCGAAACCATCAACAATGAGGAGAATATCTCTTATGAGAGACTTGAGACACCAAGGGGGCTCCCAAGTTTTGTTGACACGATTGACAACCAAGAGGGAATCTCCTTCAATCACGACCGATTTGAAATTGAACCTCTTAGCAGCCAAAAGAGTGAATTACCATCTTTTAAGGCATAACATTCCGCAATTGGAACACTTGAATGAGAGAGTCGACGAGCGCCAACAACTCGGGGATTACCAGCCAAATCTCTAATGACAAAGCCAGCTGTAGAAGACGAAGAAGTGATTGACCCATCAAAATTAAGCTTCATCCAGTTAGGGGCAGGAGGAATCTAACTAATCACCTCAGCAGCAGAGGATGCATGAGGAGAGGTGACATCATTCACATCTCTGAAGGAAGAACTAATGGAAAGTTTATCCTCTTATGCAAGAAACTAAATACATGCTACTGACCATATATCTTCAAAAGCTAAGCTAAACTTTCATACCCAAAAAAAACGGAAAAAAAAAAAACCAAACTAAAACATTACGCCCAATACCGTTTGGTATAATGGCATAAGTTTATTCTTATAAGTGAAATGTTATAAGTTCGACTCACATGTCATTATTGTAGCACATTAATTGTGTATTTGACAACAACAACAACAAAACTAAAACATTACATGACTACAGGATGATAGAATACAAGCATAAAAGTAGAGACATCATGATCGATGCTGAAACCATTTCGGTTTTCAAGTACTCATGGAAATTCAAAATATAATAGTGGAGCATTTAGACTCGAAGAGAATTGAACTCTTAGAAGCTATACAACTTGAGTACAAAGTTAATGCATCGCATGCATTAACACACCCTAACCTTACTTATACACAAAAAATTAGAAATAGTAACATGGTCTAATCTTGCTGAAAAATTTTAGGGAAGTAATCAATTTATGCAAGTTGCGACCATAATATGACCCTTGGCATTACGCTGCTTAAAGCTAATGTTGATTCAGTTATTATTTAGCTAGAATTGTTTAGCTACATAAAGAGTTATTATTTTCTGAAATTAATCAAATTAGCCTCATCTAACTCAATTCTCACTCAAATGCAAGTCTCTGATTACATAACATTTGTTTTTTTTATCAAACAAACAACTGAAATACTACAACAAGTTTATTTTGAGTCGAACTAACCTCTCACTTAAATAGGGGAGACTGATGTCATTAGACCAAATGAAACTGAGCAATTACACAACATTAAGCATTATTAATTAATCTGGCCTAATTTTCTGCTAGTTTATAAAATGTAAAATAGAATCAAAACGAGAATGCATAGACAAAAGATATATCTCATGATCAGAGGGACTTAATTTCAAATAAAATAACTCTTACAAGTAACGATAGCCCCAAAGCCCCAACAACCAAACCATATTGTTCAATACTGTATGGAAGCACTGTCATTTTCCATAGGACATATTGTCACATCCAAGACTTAGTACCATATTATATAGAATTAAGTATGAAATTCCATGTTTTTATATATTGATTGAAAATCTTGTCCCACTTAAATTCAAATGTCAGTCCATTTTCTTTTCAAATTAACTAATAAACAAACTAGACACAGCAGATTTCAAAAATAGAAACTGCTGACTATTCTCTCACGCCCAAATCCTAACTTGGATTTGGTCTATCTTCAAAAAATAAAAAATAAAACTTGGATTTGGTCTTGCTAAGAATAAAGAAAAATTCACCATGAAATTTGTGCTCATGCAGAGTCATGCTTCACTGAAATTTGAATTCTTATATAGAAGAAAATCGGAATCAAATTTGCCGATCACTCTAATTTGTCCACTTTAGTGCCCACTCATCTAGTTTAATGTGATGAGTTATTTTTCTCACCATCTCTAACCATGGTTAACATTATAAAATTGTAATTCATAAATTCAGCTTTCTTTTAATTTTTAAATTCTGAGTTCAAATAGGTATAAAAGGAAATATATTATTTTATAATAAAAAATTAATTAAAACACAAGCTAATAGCCTAATAAGGATGAACCATAACAAATCTCTCTCAGCCTCCCATGTCAACTTCTTTTCCGACCCCCTCTGTTTCAGGCCCGCGCTCTTTCTCTCGCCGGACTTCTACTCCGAGGCCTTCATCTCCGACCTCCGATCCGAGCTCCAATCCTAACTCGCCTCCAACAACCACGACCTCAACAACCGCGACTATAGGCCGACTTAGTCAACCTCAACACCAAGCTCGTCGACGTCGTCTCCAACGTGTTTCTTGAATGTCTGTGACTGTTTATGGTTAGGTAATGTGGCTGGGTGTGGTGAAGTTACAACCCATTTGTGAATATCTGAGTAGGGATTTGGAATAGTTTTGTTGGGGTTTCTAAAGTTTTAAACTTTTTTGATTTCATTCATGTTTTTGTACTGGGTTTTCTGTGGTTCATAAGTTCAAAAACGAAAAAAAAATAAAAGGATGAACCCAGAACGAGATGAAAAAGATATGGACAAACCTAGATCAAGCCTTTCTTGACAGAACTAGATCTTCATGTGTTTGATCGATTAGAAGAATTATATTATACGGAGGACGAAGGGTAGTATACGGAGGAAGAATGATGAACTGTAATGATGATTGATGAGAATGGTTAGCAGTGACGCAAGACTTCTAATTAATTTTAGGAAAAAAAAGGTCAATGTGGTTCTGAAACAATAAAGACAAATTGTTTAAGTTAATGAAAAGGAAACATAATATTTATTAGGGTCCGGTTCAAGGGACATTAAATTTGACATTAATTTTTATTCATTAGATTTTAAAATAATAAATGGTCTAGATCAATCATAAATATGATGTCAATATATAATTAATTGATGTGGCAAATGACATGACATTACCTAATTTAATAACAAATCATATTAAAAAAAGAAGAAGGAAAAAGCACATCTTAAAATCTAGAAAACAAAATCCAATTTTCTCGATAAAAAAGGAGAAAAAAATCGCCCAGAACCCCAAAGACGAAGAAGAACACAACAAAAAAAAAACAGAGGAGCTAAAGAACAAATTTGTAATCCAACACAGATCGTATATTAATCTAGGCAATGATTCACAAGGTTTGTCTACTAGCTTCTCATGTTAGAGTAATATTGGTGTTCATGTCAATGATGCAAACAATGATGCAAATGTTGCCTCTCATGTTCACTCAATTACACTTTAATCAACAACCGCAATTGAAAGCACTGCTTTTTCGAAGGGAAATTTACCTAGACAATTGAAAGTGAGGTTGGATTTATTTTTGTGCGTTGATCAAAAGGCTTCATTTTCATGCCCAGATCCTTTGGGTTTGTTCTTCTACGTCTTTGGAGTTATGTTGATTTTTATACTCCTTTTTATTGAGCAAATTGGATTTGTTTTCCAGATTTTAAGGTGTGATTTTTCCTTTTATTTTTTTTAATTTGATTTGTTATTAAATTATGTAATGTCATGTCATTTGTCACATCAATTAGTTACATGTTGACATCATATTTATGATTGATCTAGACCATTCATTATTTTTAAATCTAACGGTTAAAAATTAATGTCAAAATTAGTGTCAAATTTAACTAGACCCCTCATCCAAAGCCTGTAACCAACAAACTCGTCAGAGAGTTCAGACTGCCCAAACCATGAAACCTCACTCTCTACCTCTCTTTCTCTCTATCCCTTACAAATTTGTATGGAAGTGAATGAATGAAAATTCCATGGCAACCTCTGCAAGTTTCTTGTCTTGATTAGCAAACAAAATCTGGGATGATCATATCATGACATATATTAATACAACACTTAATAGAGCACCGAAACTGACATTTTGAGTCTTTGATGATGACTAAGTGAACAAATTAAATTTAAAATACCCTATGCTTTTAGTTTTGGTATTTTTCTGGATGAGTACCACTTGATTTTAAACTAGGGGAAGAAGTCCATGCCAAGATGGATTTCCAAGTCCATTCCAGCTCTCTCTTCCTGAATTATCAAATTCATGATGAACACCACCCCACCACCACCCATGTTTAAGTTGTGATGATCTCCATTGTTCATCTGCCATGGAAATCCCCACAAGACTTTGTTGTTGTTGGTCTCAATATCCCTGCTCAGCTCTTGCTTCATAGTTGTGACTGTCACAGCTGTTGTCGCTGCTACATTGCTCAATTCCTCGTATGGGTGCAGCCCCATTTCTCCGCAAACCCCATTGTCCATTTCCACCTCACCCACCATGTTGTTGCTCCCATTTGATCCAAACCCATAATACAAATTGTTCGGGAAGCCATTGTTGTTATGGGTTTCGAGAAACCCGGTCCGCAGAGCATCGAGAAACCCTGGCGATGGTGATGCAGATGAACTGTTCGATAAAATGTCGCTCTGGGAATTGGTGGTTGGGTTTGCTAACATGGATAGGTGATCATCGAAACCCATCTGCCCACATGACCTCTGGAGCCTAGCAAAGGCAAGACTGAGGTCATTTGAGTCGTAGGAGAGCGATGGGAGCAGCGGGTTGGAGTTGGGAGTGAGTGGCTGTTGAGGGTCTTGCGACGATCGTTTCGAAGAGGATCTCTTGTTCTTGCGGCAGCCACCGCCCACCGGAACGTTGCGCAGCGTGCCGCCTTTGGTCCAGTACCTCCTGCAGGACTTGCAGAAGTACCTGGGCTGAGTGAGGCTGTAGTTGTTGTAGTAGCAGAACTTGGTGTTGGTGGAGTCGCATCTTGGGCACTTGAGGGCTTGATCTGGCTGTGGCCTTGGTTTTCTCTGGTCTGCAGATTGCTGGGATTTTGAGCAGACCAGCATATCTAGGGAATTATGAGCTTGCATTTCCTGAAAGTGGATCAAAGAAGTTAATTAATTAGTATACAAAGTGATGATGGATTAGATTCTGATCTTGGCTTTCAAGTTACATAAGGTCACATGATTGAACACCTGATAGTTCATGATACATGTGTTCAAAGTAATTAAGTATGTAACTGACATAATGACATGTAATGCTCATCATCATCATGATATACTCAGACCAGATAATTCAACTAAATTATGATCACAACACATTTAATTTCATGTTGGCTTCTTCTTTTGATGAACAATCACAACTTATTAATAACAAATTACGGACAATTAATAACAAATTAGTTGTGTTGATCAGGTTAAAGCAAAACAAGAATTTTGGGCAAATCGGAAACAAAAACCCACAGGAATTTTTATTTCCATGTTACTTTACCTTCTCAAGCACAAAAGAGAATTGAAGAAGCAGAAGATAAACTACTGAAGAAGGAGAGGGATATTATGCATTATATGTCATAGCTAGCTAGGAAAGGAAAACAAACTCGAACATCATCAATTTCCTGTTGTGGAAAATGAATACTTCTTTACAAATTGAAAGAAATGGAGAAAGCTCCTCAACAAGATCATACTATTACTGAAAATCAAAACACAAGCATGATTGTAACTATCCTACCTGTTGTTGTTGTCCACTTGAAGGATCCATAAGCTCATGCACTGATCAAACACTTCCTCAGAATCGAAAGAGAGAGAATGGCTGTTTGTGTACACCAAACAGGAACTGGAAGATGGAAGAGTAAAGAAGAGAGTTCTGGGTTTTTAAGAAAGGGAAAGGCAGTTGTCACATGCAAAGCGAGGAGGAGGAAATATATAAAGCAAAGCAAACCAACAAGACAGAGAGGCTTCGAGAGAGAGTGAGAAGGACTTAGGTAAGAATAAAAATGATGGGTCTTGCCGTACGAAAGATGAAAATGGATACGAGAGGAGGTTTGGATGGAGGTTCAGGCTGGGTAGCTTGCACGCAGAGAAAGAAACAAAGCTTTGATCGAGTAGCAGTACTAGAAGATGATGATGAAGAAGAAAGAAGTAGCTGAGTCCCACAAGTCCCTCTTCTATTCCGGAACGGTCTGTATATATAATGGGAGCCAAGCTAGCCAACCCGGCGCAGCTGATGATGATGCTGATTCAGAGAGAGAGAGAGAGAGAGCCAAGAAAACCTAGCTCGCTCTCCTACGCATGCGGGGCCCCTCTCGCGTGGATTGCAACTATTTTTATGTGGCCCCCACCGGCTGACCCCTCCCGCCACTACCACCACCGCCGTCCCCACCACCGCGAGCGTCCAATTCCTTAGCCTACTTCGTGTTCCAAAAACGAAGAATTAAGAAAATAATACGACAAAGGAAAACAGAGATTTGGTACAAGCAAGAATTGGCGAGGATAGAAGAAGAAGAAGGAGATGTTGGCACTTGGTTTTGGACTATAGTGGTTGTTGTTACTGGGATTGATGATGTGGACAGGGTAATGATGGTTGGGGACAGGGTTTGATTGGGACACAAGGCAAGGAATATTTCTTCCCCCAGTTACTACTTCCTAATCACTCTTGGTTATTATTGTTACTCATACATGGACGACATGGCTAGAGATACTGAGCTATTTAGAGAAAGCAGCTCTGCAATTCTTTGCTTTGGTGTTGCTGTGGGTAGTCATGCTTCGTGGTCCATCTATGGGAACATTTTGTGACTTGTCCTAATCATCCTCAGAGCAATACACTACTACGTACCATTATTCACATCCCATTGTATTTGTACCAAGTACCTTGTACCAAAACCTGGCTCGCTGTGTTTTGTTCGTAGTGTATGTAGTGTTATCGACTCGTCGCAGTATATTATGCGCGCGCTCTAGTATTCAGACTTGACATAAAGTGTGAATTCTGACAATATGAACTTTCCATAACTCTTCATGCTGCTCGAGCAATTACATTTGCTTCTCTTAACGATGAAAGTTTCGCAATAACATGTTTCATCAAATTAAATCACCTCGTAGATGTGTTGTGTTCATCCTTGTATGCTAATGCTTAGACTAATCCCACTAAGAACAAGATGCTTCTTGCTTCTCCTAAAGTACATGCCCAATTTCCTTTCATTTTCCCGGTAAATAGTGCCCTACTCCCCCGATAAAGCAATTCAAAGGCTAGCTAGCTAAGAAATCCAATCCATCATGTACCAAGACCAAGACCAAGAACAAATTAACAATCATGATTCCCATTTTGTTTTCTTGCATAAATTGGTGGGCTATCTTCTTTTTAAACATCAAGATCAACATGACCTAGGCAATGTTTTCATGTCACACCAAGAAAACGAAGCCATGTTTGTCGTTCTAAAAGGGTCTATTACTTAATCATTCACACTAGCTAGGCATATCATCGACACCAGCTTTTCTTCCATCCTCTATGTGATTAAAGCTAATGAAAATTAGCAGAATTAGTTAATTAACTTGTTTCTTAATCAAATTAAGCAGCATCATTACTTTGTTATCCACATGCAACCCATTATGGGGGTCGATTGCTCAATCAAATCGGGATCCGACGGCTAAGATTCGAGCAGCTTTACAAGTGTTGAAGTTTACCACATATGGACCAAGAATCTTGGAGTAGCTAAGCGGGAAACACAATGTACCAACCGCAATTTTCTATTTGCATGTTATAACCTGTCAGATAAATGTGACATATACCGGAGAAAATGATAAACAAACAATGATTGAGACCACCATGATCGATCACCATTCTTTGGATCCTATGAGAATTTTGTCTTAGACTCCAAGAACCCAAGAAAGATCGCGAATGATCGATCGTTTTAAACAAGTAACATAAGTAGAGGCTAAGTGAGACAAAACTCAATACACTTTGAAGAGATTTTGAGTGTCGAGGGCTAAATTATTCCATACTAGGGGTGCAACGAATGGAGGCAATACACCAATAAAGAAGCTCGATTGTTAACAATTTACAAAACCTAATTGAAATCGTCATTTTGATTTAGCCTATCAAAAGAAGTAAAATCAAATAAAAAATCATCATTTGTATGTAACATATTGTTACGGTCAATGGCGGAGCTAGGTAGGGAGGAGAAAGGAGGGGTGTCATTGTTAATAAAGTCTCCAATTTAGCTAGATTTCAAAGATCAAATACATGTAAAGGTAGACATTCAAGGGGTGTCATGGCCCTCTTTGCTCTGTATGAAACTCCATCATCCACACCTCTACCGTAACACTTTCTATTCACATGCAACTAAAAATCAACCTCTTACACGTACAATAACGAATATTCAAGAAATAAGACAATATTAACTCTTTGTTATATATCTTAGTTCAAGTATGACAAACTTCTAAATTACATCATAGTCACTTGTCGATCAATACAAGGCTCAAAGTTAATACATGTGAATCTTAAAAAAAATAAATCCTTCAATAGTTCTAAAATTAACAGTGCTTAGCTTATTTATTTTGATAAGAAATTAAACTCAATTAAATCGAGATTTCTCTAATGCACCCAACGTTAAAGACCAAAACAGAAGATGTTTCTGACCGAATATTCTCTTCTCAAAAACATAGATTGCTAAGCCTATTTGATGTTAATCTCACAATTCACAAGTAAGAACACAGCAGATCGGGAGCACAACAACAAAAATTCCCTTGGGGCCTTGCAGAGGGATGATGCATCAAATGTGGGGACAAGGGAATGATACGGGGATGGGGATTGATCGATCAGTCCAAGTTAGTTGACTGGTCAAAATACTTCAGTCAAAGACAATAGTGGGGAAGCCAGGGCCCAACGTTAAAGCCTGAAAGTGGTGACCGGTGAGGTGGGAAACCGTGCCGGGAAACATGCCTGACTGGACTCTACGGAGAATAGCGTCTTCTGTCAAGTAAAGAATATTGGCATGCCTTCTCGTTCTCACTCTAGCTCTTGGAGAGATTTGAGAGAATCTCTTGGGATTTTGGCCAACTATTCACACCTAAGATTTGGTTGGGATTTCTTACTGCCGCTGCTGCTGCGGCTTATTAGTTTAAACGACGACGTGGTTTTGGTTGTTGGGGGATTTCGCAGTGATTTTTGAAAATGAAAGGGCATTAGGGATGACTCCACTCTTATATGATCATTTTGGGTCCTATGATCTCATGATTCTCATCCTAGTTGCTGGTGAGTTTTGGGTCTAGGGTTTAATCAACGAGAATAATGGAGTTGTTCGTATACGCTTTGAAGTTGTCACAAATTGAAATATTGGTCTAAATAAAATCTTAATTCCAACTACGGTTGTATTATTAAGTTTAGGGGAGTGAAATTTACACACCATTTTTTACAATCCACACACCCCTACCCCACTTTTTATAAGGAAATGTCTAACCTACTCATGTTTTAATCTCTTCAGATTGTTATGGATAAAGACATTTTAGAAATTTCTTTATAAAAGTGGGGTAGGGGGTGTGTGGATTGTAAAAAGCCGAATTTAATCTCGACAACATAAAATTTAGCTCTACTTGAATAACAATGTCTACTTTTGATCTGATGGAGTAGCATTATTAGGACATGATATTTATTTCATACGTCAATCAAGTTTTTAACGAGACTAATATCATGTTTTATATTACGTAGAATCAAGTAATATTTGTAGAACACCATGATTTTGGTGGTTTTCTCTTATGTCATGTTTAAATAACGACAAAGTATATGTAGCATGATATATATGGTTGTTTTATAGGGTCACGTACATACGTCATGTTTGATGTGAACAAGTATTTTAACATATCAGGTCTTTGTTCGATTTGGATGGTAATGTCTTGATGGCCAAGTTAAGTAGCATGATACACATTTCTTAAAAATCTTCTCATCGGAACACGCGTCAATTCGTTTTAGTCTTTTGGAATTGATGTAATGTCCAAAGACATGTATTTTAAGAAATGTGTACCACACCCCGGACTAGGCCATTTTTTTTATATATATATTTTAATTTAAGGTCTCGAGTCTTGACTGCTATGGGTTGCCGTTGTGAACTTGTTGTACCTAACATTATATGTATATATGTGTATATATATTTTCGGCGAATTTTCAAATGCGTGAGATAATTTGGAAAATGTTTATCTCATAACCTCATTGATCAAGATGTTATCTTCGGTGTAGTTAATTAGTTATTTTGATCTTTGAGCACGTAATATGTCTTTAAAACCGTTGTTGAAGAGTGCACAATGAGATAACCATAATAATTTAAGATAACTAGATTATTTATTTAGTTACTATCTACAACACTAAACATGTCTTCATAGCCAATCTTGAGGGGTGCATAATAAGATTTCTGTATTAGATAACCGATCAAACTTTTCGTAGGCATATAATTGTCTAATGTTTATTTAGATAGGTAGTGCTATTAACACATCGTTTTTTGTTATTAACACACCCTTTATATAGTGAGAACCAATCATCAATCAAATTTAAGTGGCAAGTTTATAAATAAAATAAAAATGTGTAGATAGAAAAATAGATAAAGTGTGTTAATAACAAAAATGAGTGTGTTAATAGCACTACCCTATCTAGATATCTAAATTACTTAATAAATTAATTTAGAAACTATATAATGCATAATGGAAAACCGGCCTTAGCATAGCTCCTTAAACTATACTCATCATATTTTGGGGGATATTTTGTCACACCCCAATTTTTGAAAGATAAATTTCAAAAATTTTGGCATGATATAACCTAAAATACTAAAATCCCAAAACCTGTTTCAACAAAAAAACAAGAAAAATAAACTCAATGCGTAATGTAAATTTACACACAACTCCAAATTGAGTTAAATATTACATTTCCTTGTTTACATAACTTGAGAACAAGAAAAAAAACGCTCGCATGAGTTTAATAAATTCATATCCCAGTGTATATAAAAAGAATATACAATGAACATCTAAAACCCGACAAAAAAGAAACTCTGCCACTAAGCCTCTACCTCAACCCTGCTGATCCTCACCTGCAGGTCTAACCCCTACACCAAGAATGGTGCACTGGGTTGTAAACAACAAACCCGGTAAGCTAAAAAGCTCGTATGAGTAAATTCAAAAACAACACAACATTTAATCACATCCAATATTCACAAGAGAGATTTGATCAATAATTAAAAACCACACATCTAACACATTACCCAAGAAATGTACCCATGAGTCCCAGATATTTAATAAAATACCTCTCATGACCTACAACAACACTATGTGTACCCATGGGTCCCAGATACCATACAATATCTCCCATGACCTACACTGACAGACGGACTAGAGCTCTATTCCTAACCGCAACCAATCACCCGGCCAAAGGCTTGGAACCCGGTTTGACTGTCTAATATCAAACACACAAAAAATGATAAATAGCAACTTAACCGTAACCAATCACCCAATTAAGGACTTGGAACCCGGTTTGGCTATTTATAAAAAAAAACATAATATCACAACATCAACCTCAACAACACAATATCACATCATTATTCTATCATTTCACATGGAAATATTTACCTGGAAAAAATATAGATATTCCACAAGAATCATCTGTAAATAATCAATAAACTCATGATCACATGAAACTCAAAATAGCACATAAAGAAAACTTGTTTTACCTTACCTTTGAGCCGTTGGCGATCAAGCTCATATATTTTTAGAAACAATTAAAAGCATAATATTAAATCCAACATCATCATCATTATATATCCATAATAACATTAGGTTCAAAAGTGAACCTTGGTGAGATTTACTCACCTAAATCTCCCGCTGCAAATTCCACAACCGACCAAGGTAAACCAACACAACTTCACAAATCACCTAAAAATAGCACAAATAAAACCTTAGTAACTAAAACACTAAAGGTTATCACACTACCCTTAACTAACCCTTAGTTAAAGAGATGACAACTTTCCAAAGTCGTCGAACTTAGAGACCCACAAAGGCTGCCTCTAATCCTCAAATCTTACCCCAAACCTCAACCAAGCCTACACAATTAAACTTAAGTCCTAACATGACAACCTTGCCTAAAATCTAGCCATACTACCACTCAACAAGCTCACAGCAACAAAGACTAGCTAATCACAGGAAGCCAAGGCCGCAACTCAGCTGGACGCGCCGCCACACGCCGCCACAAGCGGCGGCCAGTGGGCCCCACGCGCCACCCCTAACCTCCGAATTAGGAGAAACTCCCAACAGTAAAGTTGAAGCTTGAAGCAAGGGGAACAACTTTCATACCTGAGACTTCGGCCAATTTTGGCCGGAACCGGCCGGAAACCGTCCCGAATAGTGACCAGAAAAATCAAAGACAAAATCTACAAAACCGGCCTCAAAACCTTAAAAACTTGCTTCAATCCAAGCCTAAACACTACCAGGGGAAAGAGAGGATCAAGACTCACCTAAGGAAGCCCTTCGTCGCCGCCGTACACGGCAGCTCCGACCATGGCGCAACAACCCTCTTTCCGGCAACACAACTCCGATTCCGACGCGCCACACTGAGCAGCAGCTGCCCAGCCTTGAAGAGCACACTTGTGGGAGTCGAACGGGACCGGTGGCGTCCGGTTTGGTGGCCGGATGAAGGAGAACTCGGCCGGAGAAAGTGAGAGTTCGGGGGGAGCTAGGGAGAGGAAGAGAGAGAAGAGAGAAAAGAGAGAAAAGAGAGGGAAGAGAGAAAAGAGAGGCTGAATTTGTTTTTAGGGTTCCCAAAAACATCCCACACACATTTTTCTACTTATACTCTTTTCAAACTCGGAAACAAACTTCCTCTGAACATAACTTCTTCATACGACATCTGTTTCAGGCGTGCCGTATGTCTACGAACTCGTATCGACAAAATCTACAACTTTCCTGAAGGAAGTTTTCGAAGATAACTTACGAAACATAAAGTCAACTTTTGGCCTCTCAAAAGTCAAAGCACTTTAAATAAACTCCCGAAACTTCAATTTCACATAACCCCGAGAATTCCCATAAATAATCCTTCATTAAATAAGGGAATAATACAAGGAAAATTGATATGAAAATCTAGGGTATTACATATTTTGGGTTCATAATTTTTTTTTTTTTAGAAAATTACATAGTAGCACATGACCAAATTTAAAAACATAAAAAACCTACTTCTTATATTTCTTGTACAGATTAGGACAAGAGTCCAAACCCAAAATGAAGTTGTTACAGGCTTGACCCGAGTTTTTATGGTAAAAGACCAAAATGCTCAAATTTTTCAAAACAATTACGCTTCTTGCCATTCTCTTCTTCATACAATCCCCCGATCTGGTTCTTTGCCTCTGCAAATTTTATCCTCTCTCTCTCTCTTTCCTATGCGACGCCGACAGCAGTGAATCGATGACGAGACTGACGACATCGATGAATTGATGACGATGACGTCGGTGAATCGACGACGAAAGCGGAGGTGATTCGACGACAACAGCTGTGATAGGACAACGACGACGGCGCCTCAAAGAGGATGACGACGGTTGAGGAAATTTGGACGCCAATTGGATGCTTTGGGCAAAGGTTTCAATCAATTTGGATCGGAATAGCGTTGGAGGTATTAGCTTCGTATTTGGAAGTGAAGAAAAGCGGAGGCATGAGCTTGGTGGGATTTGGAGTGGGTTTGTGAGATCAAATGAGTTCGATTTGGTGGATTTCAAGGGCAGATTTTGTTATATGTGGTCAGATTTGGAAATTGCTTGTTATCTTTAATTAGAATTTGATTTGGGATTTGATTTGCTTGTTATTTGGAATTTGTGTGATCTAGGAACGAAGTTGGGGGGAGTGGTGTGAGCAATGTTGCTGGAGGCAATGGTGGTTTTAGGATTAGGATTGTGGCCGGATTAGTGTTATTATGTTTGGGAATCGACAGTAGCAGCACGGTAGCATCGACAGTAGCAGCACGTTAACATCATAGAGTCGGCAGTAGCAGTGTGCTAGCATAAGAGTTGGCAGTAACAGCGCGCTAGCAATCAGAGAATAACCAGAAAAATATTGCAATAGCACCGGCAGTAGCACCTTTTGATCGGCAGTAGCACCTATTGATCGACAGTAGCAACATAATATGTAGTGAAGGGTATTCTGGTAAAATTGTAGTGACAGATGACATGTGCACATTAAATTGTCCTAATTTGTTAATTTTTGTCCTTAATTGTATAAGATAATGTGTAAATGATGTATTTGTAAAATAAAATTTGGTTAGTAACTAATATGTAGTTTACTATTTTTTTTTGTGAGAATTTACTAAAATAATTAATGAAAATAAAATAAATAAATAATGACTCAAGCCGTCGAGCATGAGAGTGTGAACGAAGTTGGGACTTGGGAGGAGCAAAGAGACAAGTAGGGACAAAGCCAAACACTCAGAGTGGGAGCTGATACGGTCGGTCCAAGAGGTGGGACCCGCGATGATGATTCCTTGACACCAACATGTGGTAGCCACAATACAGGCTACGAGACAAATATCTCAGTTCTCGAGGAAGTAAAGAGCAGGAGCAGTCTCTGTCAAATCCCACCTTGGGCCGCCTCAGTCGGCTTTTCCTCTGGGCCCCACAGAGAATTCTTCCTCTCTTCTCAAGTAAAGGATAATTCTCTCTTGGAAAGTTCTTGTATGCACCAAGGTTCAAGTGAACGGAGTAGCAATATTTAATTTCAGCCATTAATTTAATCTAATCTTGTACAGGGCACTAATCCTATACTAACACTGTTAACAACATGAAAACCAAAAAAAATCTCATCATCACCGTAAAAACACAAAGAGATAAAGTTACAATCTGCTCTCAAAATCGAAGAGTGTTGGTTCTCTGACTATTGGTTTAACGTGATTGAATCGAAAATAAAGGGGAGGAGATAATTGAGGGTTATTTGTATTGTCTTCTAATCTACGCGGCTCCAAGTGCAACGACGTTGCGGCTGCACCGGCGTCGTTGCTTCCATTGTTGGAAAATGAAAAGTCTCAACTGGGTTTGATGCAGAAGGATAAAGCCACATCTTGGTTGTTGACATTGGGGAAAGGAACAATTATGAGAGTTAGGGTTATATGGCGGCTGTTTTTGAAGACATCAGAGAAGCAGAGCTGAATGGTGGCCGATTATAGGAGCGAGGGATGACGGCGCCGACCTCGATCGCTTCCGGTGACGCAGAAAGAAAGGCTGGGTATTGGGGGAGATTTGAGGTTTCAGAGACGGAGGTGTGATAAGACGTATTTGTACACGCATCAATTAACCCTGTCAACAAATCAATCGTAGTATAAAGCAAGCAGGGATCGTTCTAAATCGGGGATCCAACTATAGGGTAGATCCATCTAATCTAATAAAAATGTCGAAATAAGCATATAGGGTTTAAAGGTTTGATGATTTTGGAATAAACAATGAAAATAAATCCTAAATTACTTCTATACATATATACATGTGATCAACCAACAATCATGCAAACTCAACCAAACAACCATGTAAGAATAAAGAAGACGATTTCTAATCTCATTTAAGTCTACACCGTGAGCAAATATACAACCTAAATTTGATATGCACATAAGTTCCTACGTAGTTCCTATGACATAGACCAACTTAGAATTAGACTACGAGTTTCATTCAACATCGCGACACAACAAGTTCGGCTACGTGCTCTACTTATAGGTCACACACATAAACTAATCATGCAATTACGTATCACATAAAGAATCGATGTGTTTAAGCACAAGTCCAAATCAAACATAGGTAGAAACTCGGTGAAAAACAAAGACAATGCAACTTATCAACTACGTGTATCAAAGTCGAACTTTGGATGATTAACACATGCAATATCAACTACTTGTATCAACTACACATGATAATGGAATGTAGCACCGAAAATCTTAAAGTATTTAGACATAAAACTCACGGTATAAACCTAAAATCATTGATTAAAAATTGAAAACTTTAATTCAAAACATGGTTCAAAAGTACTTCTATCTCATAGACAAGAATCGAAATATACTTAAGCAAAAACCTAAAACAAACATAAACAAGAACAAACACATAGCAATCCGAAAATAGAAGATGGAATTCACTCTCAAAATATCCCTACTTGTTCTATTCTTCGAGTGAGCGGAATCCTAGGCTACTTGCTTTGGACAAATGCTGAAGGTGGGATCGGATTGTGGTGTTTGGAGGTTGATGGAGTTTCGGCAAAGGTTTTGGTGTTATTTGCATGGGTTGATGATGTTCTTCTGTCCTTAAAGTCGTGCTTTATATAGAGGAAAAACCCTAGAGAAGTCAGCCACAAAGCCTAAACCAAGTTGGTTTAGGATTCCTAGTTCTTCTCAATTTCGGCAGAATGACCTCCTTCTGATGATTACGTCATAACTTCCTCTAGAAAATAGATATTGAGGTGATTCCAATTGATTTGGAAACTAGACTCCCGTAGCTTTCTATCCATATCTGGCATGTTTTCTGATTCATTGTGAGCTGTCCTGGAGAGTCCGTTGAAGTTGACAGACGTGCACAGGAATTCTCCCGATTTGATCCGGATTTTCAAGGATTTCCAATACTTAGCACAATTTCAACACCAAATTATTCAATTCTGAAATTACTATGTATTCTAACACTAAAACCTACATATTTCTAAATTAAGCAATTATTCTACACTAAACATAAATATAAAGCTAAAACAACTAAACAAGAGTTAACAAAGGGTAAATAAAGAGTATAAACATATTAAGAACGTCACACTTTGTGCTCCTATCAAGGTGGGGAGATTTGAGAGAGGCATAGTAGTTAATGTTCTTGGACAAGTTAACTAATATGGGTTTCAGTTTTTAACTGTGGTTTTATTTTTTATTTTTCACTAACCACCGTTTGCTTCACTGTTAACATATGTGATTGGTTCAAATGCACCATGGTGCACTGAATCCGCTCCGCTCTCTCTCTGCCATTTTATCCGAGTATTATAATGGGGGGAGATGACGGAGAGAGATAGATGAGGTTGGTTATTATTTTGGCACGTGGGGATGATGACGGCAGGGTCACGCGAGGCACGAGAACGGAACGGGACACGTATACGTAATCCGTGAGAGAGAGGATTTTTGGGGCAACGGATTATGCTAGGTTAAGGCGTTTCCATTATGAAATGCTACGTACACTTCAAGTTGTATTTGTACCTCACGATAGCGTATGTATACAAACTCGATTATGTAGTTCGTACGTATACATGCATTGTATGTTGCTCGAAACTCTGAACCTCAAGATTATGAACCTCTATGATTCTTTCTTTCATATACAGAGAACTGGCTTTTGTTTTTTTGTTGGATAAACCCAGAAGAAATAATTTTTCTTTTACTAGGAAAATTTTACAATGAGCTAATGCATGTCATGCATCAATTTTGCTATAAAGTAGTAACATGAGTCCTTAAAGTTGTAAAAAACTTAAGAGAAAATGCCTATTTGCACATAAACAAGGATATTAAAGCCCATTTAAATGAAAATAAGACCTCATAGCTCATTTCAATGAAACTTAGCAAAAAGACGATCTTACCCTCGCTACAATTCAACTAAACATCTCACTTTCACATCTGGATCTGATTTCTTCTCGGGTGCGTCTATTGTCACCCGGCAAATCACTTTGCTCACCCCACACGTTGTTGATTTATTGAATGACTAATATACCCTAATATAAAATTACAGCAAAGGGACAATAAGTTGTTACAAATTACAAATTTTTTATTTTTTTAGATAAACACGTACTTCATAAACTTTAACCTATAATTTATCATATTCGATCTTTCTATGAAGTCTAAAGAAGACATTAGCATTCAACTGAAGATGAGGTGAACTGTTGATATTTTTTTTTCTTTGTTGATGCCTCGTCTATCATTTTACTCATTATTTCTTATATCGATTTTGTATTTAAATTTCTATGTCTAGTTGCTCACTGATATATATTCGATTTGTTTTTTTTTCATCGGCATCAGAGTTTTTTTTTTTTCAAATAGAGTTTACAAACATTGTGCATATTGATATCGATGGATACTAATGAGTTGTTAAGTTTGAGAGTTTTTTGTTGCTCTTTAATTGAGATTTATACTTTAATGTGATTTTTATTGTTCAGTTTGTGATTCCACTTACCCAAAGGATAATAATCTTATGGTTTTCTTTAATTTCATTTTGTTTTTGGAGTTCAATGACTATTGGAAGAGGTTGATATTGTGTATTACAAATCGGTGAATAAAGTAAATTTAAAATTTAAAAATATATAGGTGGAGTGAGAAGAGTAGGGTGAACAAAGCAAAAATAGGAAAATGATATTTTAGGTATTATAAATTGGTGAACAAAGTAGACTTACAATTAAAAATATATAAGTGTGGTGTGAAAAGAACGTGGGGTGAATAAAGTAATTTGTGGGGTGACAATAGACGGCCTTTTCTTCTCACTTACCCTCGCACCAGATGCCTTGCCGCCTTGCCGCCTCGCCGCACCCAAAGCCGCGCCTAACGTTGCGCCGATAAGAACCCACTAACGAGAAGCCACCGTGGTATCCCCTCAACCACCGAACCAGATCCGAAAGCCGAGCTCGATAATCCCCAGCACTGCAGACACGCCAGCGGCCAAATCCGTCGAACGGCCAACTCCAATCCGGTTCGACCACCGATCGCCTGCCGCGCCAGAACATCTTCGCTTCACCTCCGATCCATCCTCTACACATAACCCACAAACGAGCCACAAATACATCACCATAACCGTCTTCTCGTCCGGCCGCACTCCATGTGCGTCGGCTCGGCCATCGGCCGGTGTCGGAGCCGCGGCACAGCCAGACGAGAGAGTGAGAGAAAGAAGATTTCAGAAGTTTTGGAAATGTGTGAGGTGCGTTCCAAAGAAAGGAGGCTAAGGTAGAGGTAGTTCGTTTGCTTTTAGTTTGAGCACTTCATCCTCGGAAGATTATCAATAGAACTGCACCTACATTTCCACCTCTTGTCAGCCAAATATGACCCCCAATGACCTGAAAGATGGGAGAAAAGTGTAATTAAGTTAATCATTCCATCATTTTTAGGCCAGTAACTAATTATTAGGGGTCAATAACCAAATTATTAAGAGTTTGTAACTCGATTATTAGGGTCAGTGATTCGATTATTTTCTAGTAAATCTTCTTTTCTATTACATTAAGCTGAAATAAATTGATTATTGAGGGTCAGTAACTGATTATTGGGGGTCAGTAACCAAGTTATTGGGGGTCAGTTATTGGGGATCAGTAACCGAGTTACCGGTGACCGGAAACCGACGATCGGAGAAAAATTGAGTTACTAGGGGTCAGTAACCGAGTTACCGGTGACCGAAATCCGGCGACTTGAGAAATCCGACAATCAAAGTCCGACGACCGGTAACCAGAGTCCGGCGGCCGTTGACCGGAGTTTGGTGAGTTTTCGGCCAATTATTCTCTCTCTTCCACTTTCTCTCTCTCTATGCATGTTTAAAGGGCGATGGTAAAATAGTCTTAAAATAATATGGTTTGTTAAGACTTTAGTAAAGATTTGTGCATTTGGGCATAAAGATTTGTGTATTTGAGCATAAAAAAGATTACTTTATATTGAAATGGGCTAATGAAAAAGATTATCATTGGAATGAAAAATAAGGGGTTTAAATTAGTACTACATTTGCATTTTCCCAAAACTTAATTACACCATTAGTCCTCATGTAAAATGACAACAAAATAAAGTAATTTCAAAATATAAATACAGAAAACAAAAAAAATAAAAAAAGGAGAAAAATGTGGAACAGTCGTTGTTGAATGGCAACACATTAACAGTTATTTACAATTAAAATGTGGAAAAAAAAAACTTAAATTTTTTTATAAATAAAAAGATAAAAATAAATGAGAAATTTTATTAACACATCCCTAATTAATAGATAGACATTTTATACTTAATACATCACTTATTAACTTTTTTTGTTTTAATATTTTACTAGATACACATACCCAAACTTCATACAATACCCTCATTTAACATACACAACTTATTAACTAAAGGGTGCGGCTATTTTCACCCTATTATCTTTTTTGTTCACCCTACATCCTCATTTCACCCTACATTTTAATTTTCTATACTAAATTTACTTTATCCACCCATTTCGTTTTCCAATAATATCCATATATGACATATCCAATTAAAAAGAAAATTTTAACAAAAATCTCTCAAAATCTATAGCAACAAAACATTTTCTAATAAAATATTAACATAATTCATTTCTATTTTTGTTCTAAATCATTTTTTATGTTCGTCCATTCCGGACTTCCGGTCATGTCAAAAAATTCATACAGAGAAATGAATTGAGAAAAAATGATTATATATATATATATATGTTGTCCAAAATATATATATATATATATTCTTAATTTCTAAGTTTAAAATATTATTGTAAAAACTAACACTAATGAGTTTATGTATTGAATAACATATTAACGATGATGAGAAGTGTAATGTATTGCAAAAAAAATTGTAATCGATTCAGATATGGGTGGAGAAGTGTGAGGATTAATGTTATTTAATGAAGGATATTTAACTTGTTTGTTATGTATTTAGTCTTTTTTTAGATTTGGATATTACAAAATTAGTATACTTATTAGTCATTTTACATTTGGGTAATATAGTCTTTCAATAATTTAAATATTCGTAGGGTGAACAAAGAAGATAATAGGGTGGCAATAGCCGCACCCTTAACTAAATACACAACTCATTCACTACACATATTTTTCTAGATCTGTTACTCAATTTGTTCAAAAAAAAAAAATTCATATTACTGAGATTTTTCTCAAAATGTTTCATCTTTCCTTGTATTGTTTCACCTCAATTTTGGTCCATGGTTGGGCCTAACTAGCATCATTATTCTCAGACACCCAGTTAAGCCACTTATTTGGCCTCATAAATGATTTGGGCAACTTATTGTACTATATATGGCTTCCCAACAATACCGGCCCCCAATCTAATTTTCCGATCCTAGCTCGCGAAGCCTCTGTCAACATTGACTTTGCATGAAGATTTACGGCGCTGATCATCAGCGTTTCTGCATCAATGATTGTCGTGTTCTCGTGGAATTTTTCAAACACTCCAGATAAATATGAAGTATTGGAATTAATAAATTATAAATGAAGCAACTTCTGTCATTGAATTTGCACCGCTTAATTTGAACAGTTACAATTCTCACCACTTAATCTAGATCGTTACATTCATGGTAGATTAATGGGTGAGACCCCACAATCCTATTCAAAATAGTCCTTGTTGTTGCCAAACAATGGATGACTTATCTTTCACTAGATAACCATGTCTAACGCAGTCTAAGCCCCTTACCAAACGTGTCCTTTGTGATTTCTTAGGAATGGTAAAAGAATCTCACTATTTTATTATTTGGTTAAAAAGAAATCTCACTTGGTTAGACGGAACAAGTGTGGAAATTCAAAGATAATTAAGTAGGATATGGGAAGAATGGAGCACTTGATTGAGTTCGTATTGATGATTTGGTATTAAGTTCGTATTGAGACGAGTCTGTGAAAATTCTCGTAGAACTTTTCAAACACTCGAGATAAATATGAAGTATTAGAATTAATAAATTATGAATGAAACAACTTCAGCTATTGAATTTGCACCGCTTAATTTAAACAGTTATAATTCTCACCGCTTAATCTGGATCGTTGCATTCATGGTCGATTAATCTCCACCGTCATATTTGTGTATATATATGCTCACAGGAGGAAGAATAGAGAGCCGAACTCTATAGTCTCTCATCCAAAGTCCAAACCCAGACGCATCTTTCGTTTTGCAGTTGTTTATATCAGTGCAAATTCTTCGTCTAGTCGTTGGTATTCCCAATATAGGTCTCAGGTCTCATAGCATTAACATCGTCATCTAAATCAGTAATTTGAAGCTTGTAAATTTAGTGTTTTTGGTGACTTTTTGTAATATCGTCAGATCTCGGCTTTAGTTTTTCAATTACAAGGTACTAAACGACTTCAGTAATTCTGATCTACCTCCTTAACCATAGATTTTGATTATCATGAAGTTTTGAATTGATGATTTAAATATAATCAGGAAGGCATACGCCGCATACTCATATTTAGTCAAGTTTGGTCTACCCAATATTAGAGAAAATATTTCCGAAAGGGTTTTCCGAAAATGCAAAAACTGCAATTAACACGTTTATACGGTCATCATGATTCACTGAATAAATATTTTTATTTTCCGTGGTCCGTAGTCATTTAAATTGTTCCTCTTCATTTCCCTACCCGCCGATCTCAGCTTCCTCTTTCTCTGGCGCCGCCTTGACCTCCGCTCCACGCGCCATGGCGGCGACTACCATTGCACGATCCGCCGCTGCTCATCTCTCACTACCTTTCCCCTCGAAGTCCTCGCCGTCCGACCCCTCACCCAAAGCCACACTCAAGCTCTTCCCCAAACGGCGTCGTTGCGCCTCCGTCGTCCTCGCCTCTCTTCACGGCGACGCAAACGGCAAAATCCTCGGCGGCGCTCTCGAATTGGAACACTCGCCGTTTGACGACGACGCATCGAAAGAACTCCACACTCTTCCAAGTAATCATTCCTTTTCGCTCTGATTCATATTCATATCTCTTAGTCCTGTAGATTTAACGGAAAATTGATGTGATTTTTGATTTGGATTTGTTGATTCAGGACCTTTGTCTTCGACTTTCGTCTCAAATTCGGTTTCGGAGGGCTCTCGGCTTCGTGTTGCTTATCAGGTACCTAGCTCTGTCTATTCTCTGTGCTTAAATTTTCAGTGTAGTAAAAGCTGAAAGGGGAAGCTATATACCAAATTGGACAACCAACTTTCAAATTCATCAACTAACTAATAGAGCTGTATGTATAGTTATGCAGACACCTAACTTTCCAATTCTCAGAGAAAAATCCAAAAGACATTTCAATTGTGATGAATTATTTGTATATTTATTAATGTTTCAGATTGGTTTTGGTCCACGGTAATGGGCAAGGAATTCATGATTATATGTAATGTATATGTAGTAAGTTGATCATATTAAAAGCGGGAAGTTACCTAAATGTGAATATTCCATGGGAAAACAAAAGCTGCTTAGACTTAAGTATGTATTCAGTACAGAGGGATTATATGATCAAACAATGGGTTTGGACAATGATCATAACTTTTTCTTATTAAGTTGAGTTGTCAAGTGGAAATATGAGGGTATGGTTTTGAATTTTGGTTAGCAGTTTGACAAGAAAATGTTATTGTGATTCACAGTTTGACAAGAATACATTAAATCATATGAAGTTGTTCTTCAGGCAGGTCCTTAACTCGGAGTTTGCTTGTCAGCTTGGATAACTGAAATCTCACCTACCTATAGATTAATTGAGTCGGCTGCAATGATAACTCTATATCTGATAAATGTATAATTTGAGGGCTTACATTGAGGAGTTCCTTTGATAAAATGCATTTCACTGATTTAGCCATTAGGTGAGATAGAGTTGATTGATATGTAGAGTATGCGAGTCGAATGAGATATCATACAACCATCCATGTGAGTCGAATGAGATATTATATGAGCCACCAACTTAGATTCTAATTAGATATGTTGGTGGTATGTATATAACAATTTGGGTAATGTGACTTTTCGGGTCTAATTTAAGCTGCAGATTGGGATTTAGTCACATTGGTTCAAGCATTTATAGATAGTAAAAAGAATTTATATTGGTTTATTTATAGATGGTTGAATATTTGAACTACATTTCAGGGTGTTCGTGGAGCATACAGTGAGTCAGCTGCTCAGAAGGCATACCCAAATTGCGAAGCAGTGCCTTGCGAACAATTTGACACTGCATTCGAAGTAATTATTTCTGTTTTTGCCATCGTCATTATTCTGTCAGGTTTGATTGTATTATTGAATTCTGGTAGCATTACCTACATTTTATGCATTTATCTTTACTTCATGAATAATGACCCATGATTCATTCGCTCTATGGAAATGCAATGATCGTGATGTGTTATCCATTCATGAATACCCCTGATTTTTACATCAAAGGGAAAATACATTTCATTTTATGGATGTGAAGGCCTTAGAGTGCATTTTGTTTGATGAATCTAAGTCAGGCTACACGTGGTCACTCCTTTGGGAGTATGATTTGAGAACTGCTCAATTCTTGTAACTGTATTGATCCTAGTATTTGTTTGAATTTTGTTTCTCATCTTCTGGACACTGAAAGAACTTTGAGTATACTGTAGTTTGGTAGATGCCTTCTGTATAATTGAAGAGATCGGACCTTATCTATAACAGAAATGATGTAAAAATATGTTATGGAAAGAGTTGTTAGAAATTGCATGCTCCATATGTAGGAATTTGGAATAAATCATTTGCATCAGGAACTTGCTAGGACTATGCAATCTTTGCTTGTTGACTGTGATAATCTGAAGGTTATAGAGCTACTTAGCTTTAGAATCGTTTTGCATCTCCTGTGGTGTCATCATTAGCCTTAGCCTCTTATTTTAGTGAGAAAAATGTCATTATCCTACTCTGGTGTAGAATGATTTACCTATCTTCCTGTAAACATTTGGTTGCTGATAAATGCATTTCTGACGATTGGCTTTATATTATAGCTAATTGTATTTCCTCTTTTTTTTTTTTCTATTGTTGTTGACTTGTGCCTCTGTTTCTTTTTCATGAGTTTGGTCATATGTTGCCACTCCGTTTGGCCCGTCTTTACAGTGGAGACAATGTTCTTTAGTTTGCATCAACTGTAGGGTTGATACTTCCTTGGTTCAACTCACTGTAGGCTGTCGAACGGTGGCTTGTGGACAGAGCAGTTTTACCAATTGAGAATTCACTAGGTGGTAGCATCCACAGAAATTATGACCTTTTACTCCGGCATAGATTACATATAGTAGGGGAAGTGAAACTTGCAGTTCGGCATTGCTTACTAGCTAACCCTGGTCTAGAAATTCAAGACCTAAAAAGGGTTCTTAGCCATCCACAGGTATATTAATCCTTGCGCCATGGTTCTCTCCTCATCTGGTATTTTACTATTTTATCATGATTTTCCCCCACAACTTGTCATTTTTCAGGCTCTTGCTCAGTGTGAGCACACATTAACCAGGTTTGGATTAGTCAGAGAAGCAGTGGATGATACCGCTGGTGCAGCGAAGGTAAGCCCCTGACTGTAGTTGGACAGTGTACTCCGAGAATTTCTGTTGCCGAGTATATCTCATGATATGTTTGTACTGCTGTGTTTGGATGTAGAGTTTTCTTTTGTTTTTACAGAGAGAAAGAAAATTACTTGTTGCCTGTTTTAAGCTGAATAACTTCCTTTACTGTCACTTTTGGGGGCCTGCCTGTTTTGAATCTTACCATTTTCATTATTCTCACCTCGGAGGGTCTTCTGGTTCTATATTTTAGGGTTTGTTGCATGGTAAATTGTGTTATGAGGCTTCGGTCTAAAACTAGAAGATTCAGATAGATTATAACAATTGGGTTACTTTCACCATGCATGGCTTATTTATCATCAATTCATTATAGATGACTGGACTTTTTAAACTGTAGCATGTTGCTTTCCACAAGCTGAAAGATGCAGGAGCGGTGGCCAGCTCTACAGCTGCAGAAATATACGGTCTGAATATACTTGCAGAGGATATTCAGGTATTGTCCAAGAATATCTGGTGTTATGATAAAATTTAGTATGCATTATTGATTACTTATATATTTCTTTGTACAGGATGATTCTGATAATGTCACTCGATTTTTAATCCTTGCAAGAGAACCTATCATTCCTGGGACAGATAGGCCATTCAAGGTGATCCTGCAAACATTTTTATGTCAAGTTGTTGAATGCATGTATCGCACACCTTTTTTGAAAGATTGATCTTATTAACACATGGTTGTTAAATGTATAGACGAGTATAGTTTTCTCACTAGAGGAAGGCCCTGGAGTCCTTTTTAAGGCACTCGCTGTGTTTGCATTGCGTCAAATCAATCTTACAAAGGTAGGTTTTGAAATTTCTAGGTCTTCTCCTCGATGCATTTTGTTAATCTGGAGATAGCTTACTCTATTTCTTTAACCAGATTGAGAGCCGTCCTTTGCGGAAGCAACCCCTGCGAGCATCGGATGATAGTAATGGCGGATGTCCAAAACCAAAGTAATTACAGTAAACATCTCAAATAAATTCTACTTTCATAGTAATGATAATAATCATGCACTGGAGATTAGTATCAATGATAGGCCTTGATTGCTATCCCAATTTGATTTTGGAATCAAATATTATAATAAACTTTTTTTAACTGTTTCAGAGGTTTAATTATTAACTCAATTTTCCTATCATATTTTGTATTTTCTTACAGATACTTTGACTATCTTTTCTATGTGGATTTTGAAACATCTATGGCTGATCAGAATGCACAGAATGCCCTCAGACATCTCAGGGTTTGTATCTTTCTAAAACAATCTCAACCCTATGAAGATTTAATCTTAAACAGAGATATTTGCTTTCATTTGCAGGAGTTCGCTACATTTTTGCGGGTACTAGGGAGTTACCCAATGGATGCAAGCATGCCATGATTGACCTACAATTGGGTAAGAATCCAATTTTTCAATGCGTATCATAAACATGTTTGGTATGATTCAGTTTGTTAAGGCAATTCTAACACGACCCTTGTCATTCTCAATGCTAACGTATATGCTGTATATGAATTGGTCCTTCCATGCTTTAGTTGCAACTTAGAGGATGCATGTTCTCTAAAAGAGAATGTGACAAGTTTTTTCTTTTTCTTTTACTATTGTTCAAAACAGTTGTTAAATCTCTCTTGCTTGATATTTCTGGGTCCTCTATCATTTTCAATCATCTTATTGTAACAGAAACTGTTACTTTATTAAAAAAAAAATTATATTACCTATTGTAAGAGTTGGTTATAGTGCTACGCCATCATTAGGGTGTTGTGATTGTGTCAAGTGCCTTCTTAGTTTTTCAGTTCTGATCTTATTTCAACTCCACTGGTCTTGCAGATACAGGATACATAAAGGTATCTTTAATATGGATGATTTGCCGCATTCTGTCTATCGAAATTGGCCCGAGTCAAGGAAAATTATTCACAGCACAAGCTGTTCTGCTGCTTGCTTTACCTTTTGGTTTGTATGTCCTGCAGGTACAGTAGTTGGGTAATATCTTGTTAATAGAAGCTGGTTAACATTTCAGTTGGATGCACTTCTGTAGTTTTCTGCTATCTTTTTTTATTCAATTATTTTTCCATGTTCTTGAAGATCTAGTTTTCCTTCCATTTTCAAAACTTAAAACTAAAACCGACTATAGCTTCACTGTGCTGAAAACTTAGACATCAGTAATTTTTTTTGGTGAAGTTATTCCCCTGATTAATTTGGAGTAGCGAAAACATTTAAAATATGTGCAATGAAACAATAATTCATTTGACCCAAAAAAAAAAAAAGGAACAATAACCCAATAGCATATATAAGCCGATCATAAATAAAACTTGCATACATGTCTTTCACCAGAAAGTGCCTCGTAAAAGTCTAGTACAGACGGTGCTGTTCTAAAGTAGAATTACTAGTTATTACTAATTGTAAATGAGTTTACAACAGATTCTCAGTTCTATTATATAAGTTATAACCAACTTATTCGACAGTCAATACAAAGGTAAATCTGACAGGCAGGAAAAGACTTTGATTCAGCAAACAAAGCAGTGCTCTGATCTACTCGTAGTCTCCTTAGTCCTTTCATCATAAATTGCTTGCTCCAACTGCACAATCCAGCATGTTATTGAATAACTAAGAGTTTGCAGTAAACTTAAAAGAAGAGAAACACCAAAGTTACCAACAAAGATTACCTTAACAATCTTATTCAGACTATCCTTCAAGGTAGAATACTCACGCTTGACCACTCCACAGAGTTGGTGCACCTGAAAACATAACAGCCATTTTCCTTAAACAATGCTCTTATAATAGGGTATTAGATTCTTAATCTATAGATATATTTGCTCAAGCTTTGTACACTGAACAATTAATTGGTAATGGCAAGGGAATAGGTCTATCTCTTACGCTTCTCTATGGTTTGCCTCACTTGCATCACAGAGCTCAGCACAAACATCTGCTATTTGAGAGCCACCTATACTGTAAACATCAACTTTCATTTGTTATTCATGATCAATAAACCATTTGTTGGTGATGTTCTATAGATGGTATAAACCATTGATAATGAAAAGAATGAATAGACTACTGCATCAAAAAAAAAAAAAAATCAAATTAGGTAAAAGGGTGCAAAGACTACCACATGCTACTTCCCTTCAGCTTATCTGCAAGATAATTCACCCTCTGATAGTTTACTGCAGGCTCACTCCTAAAATTAATAAAAGCCACCAACATCAGTTTCAAAATGTTGATTAATATTAGGTACTTGAACCATTAATGGAGAAACTAAAATAAATTACAGTGTTTCGGTGAGCTCTGCTATCGTATCTTCTGCTCCACAAAGGTAAGTAGTTATGGTGTTCTTAACAAACTGTGGACTTTTTTCATCTTGTAATCCTTTCACTTGATCAAAGTAGTCATCCAGAATGCCCTGCCAGAGAGAAAAATTAACGTTTCGAACTTTCGATTAATGAGCTTTGTAATGAAAAACGATAACACGTGTATATGTAGAGGGCTACTTAGCTCACCTTCTTTTGCAAGGAGCTGATGAGTTCATTGAGCTTCTGGTTGAGATCCTCTCCAGCCATTGTCTTCTTGAGGTTGCAAGAGAAAAGTTATCGACATGACAAAAGAGATCGATGAGATTAGTTACTGTATTTCATCAAATGGAGTAGTGTCTGGGAAATAATCAAACTGATCTCTTTGGATTTTATATAGTGTGTGTTGTTTTTCATGCATAGGAATGATAGGATATAGATGCGTCAAATTAGTATGAGTGCCAAGTAGCATGAACTTTGCATGTCTCAGGTTTTTCACAACTTGATTATGAGTGTGGATTTGGATGCAATGTTTGACTCATGTTTCATACCAATTGTGGGGTTCAATGAAAACTTTGCCTGATTCTAATTCTGATTGTACCCCAATATGATCCACCTCCATCCACGTACTGCAACATATGTTGATCAGTTGATCAATGATCTATTTCAGTTTTTTTCTTCTTCTCCTCGATTGTTTTTTTTTTTTTTTGAGGACTTAGAAGTAAAGAATTTGGCTTAATTGAATAAACCCTAAGGGATTACAAAGAAAGAGAACAACTTAGTTATTCAAAATACAGATAAATCATGAGATGGATCACATATGTTTTATCTTTGGTACTTATAAATTTGTTAAAGACAAGTCTATAACGACCTCCCAAGTTCAAACGTAACTTTTGCTGTCCGGGACGAAAACTAGTTGTTCATAAGCTTTTCGAGCTGAGCATACAAGCTGCCAGAGTTTGATCTGCTTGTTTCTCTTTACAAGTTGATTGTGAAAGAGACGAGCCAATTAGCTCATTTAGTAGTGCCCTCATTACAATCTCCATATATCTTCTATAATGGACAGATTCATTTCTTTAAGCTCATTTAGACAGATTCATCGTCTAAATGCACGCACATCATTAATTCTCTCATCGTCTAGATCCAAAAACGAAATGACCCCTCCCTCCGACTTCACCAGCGCCTTTTGATCTACACATCGACAGAGCTGAAGATCTATGGGTTTATTTCTTGTAGATTCAAGCTTGGCTCGAGAAAAGTAAGAGCTGAGTACTTGACATAGCATTCATATGGACCTAGAGCTGCGCCCAGTAAGCCATTACAAACTTAATCGAGCTATATGGTTTGGATTTACTACCATATCGATCGATTGATATGTGCTTCCTCAGCTTCGAACAGAAAAACACATGTAGCTAGGTAGCTTCTTGAATCACCGGACTGATTTATAGCGTGTATCTGCTTCCTCTTTCAGCTCATCGGCAATGTTAATGATATGATTCATATCCCTTTGTTCTTTCTTCTCCTCCTCATCCATATCACCCAACTGATTTTTTCCTTTCTTCTTTTCTTCTTTCCACTCAGGCATATCGACTTTTGCTTCCACATAGATTGGTGTAACCTTTCCTTCCTCATCGGCTGCACCAGCCTTCCCTTCCTCATCGGCTGCACCGGCCTTTCCTTCCTCACCGGCTGCGTCACCCTGCTCTACTCTCTCAGCCGCTGCTTCAACGACAAAATCCTCACCAGCTGCATCAACCTCTTCTTCCTCATCGTCTAAATCAACAACTTCTGCCCCAGCCTCAGCATTAACCCTCAACAGGTAGAATATTACTGGAATAAAAATTACCAAATTTGTTGCAGTCAATGAAGCCAAGGTCCAGTAGTAATTATCCAAACGACTATTGTTTACCGTTTCTTGAAACCAAGTAGGTTTTATCTCTTCCACTACATAGACTATCACCACACTGCCTATATTTCCCACTCCTTCAAGAGCATCAACAAAGAAATCTATGTATAGACGCTTCAGTTTTTGTTTTTCCCTTTCGGGATCAATGTTCTCCTCATCATCATCCTTTTTTGTACTCTTTGATTCTTGTTTTTCCTGACTGCCGCCGTCCTCATCATTCTTTTTAGGCTTGAATACTTTTGCTTCATCCATGGGGGACTTGGATTTTTCCTTTGCTTGCATATCAACATCTTTTTCTAACTTCGGCCAGCGAAGGACCACATCAGTGTAGAAAAGAGCAATGCTCTTCTCAGAAAGCCCACAAACGCCTCCAACGAGAAGAAACTGTGGAAGCAACCAAAACATGGTCATGGGAACTGGTTCATCAGGCTTGTCAAGTAAACCATGTCTCTTAACCACTCCCAACCTTCTGTTTTCCACTAACGCAGCTGTGATACAACATAGAATCGCCAATGCCATCGATAACGAAATCCCAATTCTGGGAGTAATAATCTTAGCACAACATTTTGATTGGCTAAACAATGATCTGACCAAGCTTCGGGGCACTGTAAGGAAAAGAACAGAAACCTTTAAGGATCCAACCTTGTGATTCATCTTGCTTGCTTGTTCGGTGAAATATGTATTTCCGAGTGACGATACGACACCGATTGGAATCAGGAAGATACATATAGGACTCACCCGCAATATGCTTATGATTTCTTCCCTGATGAAAAGGTTCCTTTGTGCTTTGAGTGGACGTATAGTACTTGTCAATAGTGTAATTGTTGCAAGCAAGGTAAATGTAGCAGGCAAACCAAACCTAAGTGACCAAGGTTTTATATAAGCAGTTGCCCCAAGTACTAGGGCAGAGATCAGAATTTGAAATGATATCAACCTAAATTTCTTAGGGCACACTGAGAGAGCAAAGAACTTCATCTTTTTGGCGCCTTGTAATAGTGGCTTGAACAACTGCTCTTTTCTGAATGCATCAACCATAAAGCGACCAGAGGCTCCCAGAGCTATTAGAGGCAAAGCTGTGTAAAAGAGAATCTTTTGCACTTTGCCAATGCACTCGACCTCATATGCACTGCAAGTGCCTGTTGCCCTATAAAGAACTGGTGGTGTTGACATTGTCAAGAGGAGAAAACCCTGCATCCATTCAACCAAAATCATGTACGTACGTAAATTGTTATCATATTTGTTGGTACTGTTCAGATTATTGTTGGGTTAATTAGTGTGTATTTTTCAAGAATTTGGCTTCTCTATTTGGATTTATGTTGCTTGGATTTATTTGGATGACTTCTAACCGTTGGATTAAGTACAATTTAAGACCGTCAATGTCATCTTTATGTCATCCTTACTCCATCTAATAGTTATATGACATCCAAGCAAATCAAAACATCTTAAATCCAAGCAGAGAATCCGGATCCATTTTTCAAGCCGGACAATTTCAGAAAGCTAGCTAGCGGCGAATCCTTGTTCAAATAGCTAAGATAGAAAGCTAACCAAACAATAGTGTCCTCCCTATCTCTCTCCTAGTAGATGGGGAAGTTGAAGTTCCTACGTAGTATTCCTTCAATTCAATTCATATGGTAATCCAAAAACCAATCAAAGTCTCATTCTTATACGTATTCGATCGACTGGCCATTGAAATTAAAGATGCAATGCGGAAGAAGTAATTGCTTTCTAATTAGTAATCTTCTAATTAAAAATTTAGTGATTGCTTTCTTGCATCTCTTTCTTCACAGTCGGGAAAGAGAAAAAAATTGCATGGTCTCTAGGTACGTGCAAGTTAGAGGGTAATACAACATAGTTTGCTCCATGTATAAGAATTTGCATATAGACAACGTACGTTGTCATCTTTGCCGACTTTGCGACAGGATAGGGAGAAATTAACTTACCATGGTGTAAGCACAACCGCAGAGTATGATCAACCCATAGCTACCGATTACATTATCAACAAGCACAAGCATTCCCATCGGCATCACAGCCACTACGCCGGCATACACATTGACGACGGCAGCAGCATCTGTGAGATTGAACTTCCATACACTATTCAAGTATGTAATCATTATGCTCATTGCATATCCAGTCAGTAAATTCGTCATCTGCAGAACTACAATTCAAGAGTGATCGTTCCATGAATTCAGATCAATCCCCACAATATATTATACAATTAGAGAAAAATTAAGAAACAAGAAACACATAAGTAGAACCTGATGAGGATCATATTACCAGCGATTTTGACCCAAACCATCGTCTGAATCATTCGAGTATTAAACGACGCCATTTCCGGGTGTGCTAGCTAGCTAGTGTGCTAGTGTTGAGGGGAAGGTAATTGGGTGTGTTGGGAGGGGGGTGGGGAGATGATTTTAGCTAGCTTCAATCTTTCTCGTTATAGAAAGTAAGATTGATTAGTATGTATAGTGAAGAAGTACTAGTTCAGGGTTTCTAGCTGTTGAAGGAAACTTCCATCTATTGGAAACCTTTTCAATAATAATATTCCTACGTACATAGTTCATTGATAGCAACTTCAAGGAAAGAATAAATAAAGAAGATGATATTTGCTACGAACAATATCAATAAGGGTCAGAAAAGAAACAACAGTATGAGAGAAGCTAAGGAAGAAGGTCATATTGTATATATTCTCCATATATAAATTATATACTGGAAAGAACTAGCTTCACTTTATATTCTTTTTGTTTATAAATTTGAAACTGAGATTTGGCTGTTTTACTTTCACCTTTAACATTCCCTCAACCTCTACATGTGATTTATCTCTCCTCACATTTCGATTGTTGGCGGCGACGGCGACGGCAATGTTAGCGATCATAGATGGTGGATGTGTTAGACTTGTTAGCTTTGTTGCATTTTTATTATCGGTTGTAGGGTCTACGGCCAATAGATTAGTGAGTTATAGTTAAGTTTCCTCACACTCTTTCTAGTTTGATTGAGTTGGACACTTATACTCTATTATCATTAGTTTGTAATTGATTAATGAATTATACATTTCTCTCTAAAAAAACCTGATGAGATGGGAGATCAAGCTCGAAAATTCTAGTATACTATATGGTATAGCATGCCTCACAAAATGTGTGACTATCATTGATTGAAGAAGCAACTAAATGATCATGTAATAACTATTTACCCCTTCAAAAGCCCTCATGTGCTATACAATTAGACACATTTGCAATAGATATGTAATACCATGCATATGGTATGATAGACAAACCCATATAATTATAGCCTTATAGGAGGGTTTTTTTTTTGGAAGAGATGATTGAATGCCTCTAATATATTAAGCCACAAATGTTGAGTCTTACATGGAGAAGGATACACATTCTTACACGGAATCAAAATTTCATTGTTCGGATGAGAAACGTAAAATAGAAGAGATAACAAAGATAATGATGAGAGATGTGTTATTGATTAATACGAGTCATTTCATATAGATGATTACAAAGTATCTAATTAAACCAATATTGTAAACCTATTCAAACATGGTATTATATTCTTTAGAGAATGACATACAACTACCCTAAAAAGAAACAAAACACTAAAAACGTTGCTTTCAAAATATTTAGAGGACATGAACTTGAGCCCAAAAGTCATGTGATGTAAGCCTGACTTTTAAATTAACTAGAAAATGATCAAAATCCCCAAATTGTTAGAAAAATTACGCGAACTGCCACTGACCCATCCATATCTCTCTTTCTTCCTCCCGATGCACAACCCCCCTCTCTCTCCCTCTCTCTCTCTCTCTCTCTCTCTCTCTCTCTCTCCAAAATCATATTCTAGATCCAATTGATTCGTCGAGACAAATGAAGGATCTCGCCGGTAAGACGTCGGAGCTGTTGAAGATGCGGCATAGATCTTTGGTGACGACAAGTTGGGTTGGGTACCTCCATCATAGAGTACAACCTCTGCGATTCATATTTTGTTTTGGATTATCTGTTTGTTAGGTTTTCGATCTTGTTGATGGCGAAATCGTTGAACCAAATGGCTGCCTGGTAGGAGCCAAGTTGAAACCTGATACTATGTTTACGACACATCGCGTTGATGAGAGAAGAATTGTTATGTAGCAGATCAGGACACAAACAAGTAATGTTATCTTCTGCATTTATGTTTTGCTTGTATTGGTTGATAACGTCGACGTAGTTGATTCAATCTGGATATTCAGGCATGGAGTTTCTTGATGCATTTTACTTTGTCTTGCTTGCATACGTATGGTGATATGATGAAGTTTTATCAAGATTTCTCAGTTTAGTATTTTGCTGAATTTGTCAATGTAGGGAACCAAGGTAGTTGATGAGTCTCATGATCAGGACAAAACCAATCTTCACAAGTGTGTGGCATACGTATGCGACTAGGCACAGAACTTTGACAAGTCAAATGTAAGTTATACTCTTTCTGTTTCATCTGCTTTGAAGTTTACATTGTCCTTGCATCCAAGTTGGAAATGTTGTTGGCTGATATTGATGTTTGCTAAATTGGTTGCTAGTATGTACCTGATATTTTTGTGGTAATTGGTTCACTTCTTTTTGTACGGCAGCTGTGCATTTTGGTTGCTAGATCACTCGGTGGAAGGTTTGACCACGAGATAGGAAACATTAATGTGTTGTGTTGTGTTGTTATTGAAATTGAAGAGGTGGTCGAGTCATGTTGCTAGCGCTTCGTTTGCGTTTTTGATTTGCAGTTGCATATGATGTAGTTTGGGTTGTGTAGAATATCTGAAACCAGTGGAAGGGAATTTGATGCTATTGTGGTTTGACGCTTGTAGTGTTGTTCATTCAGTTGGAAGTAAAGTAAGCAACATTAGCAATGAAAGCAATTTTGTTACTCAGTAGCAGTAATATGAACAATAATAGTTGCAGTGATGTAAACATCAAGTGAATTGAATGAGAGTGCAAATGTAGTAGGCAGTAGCAGGTATGGACTAGTAATGGTGTTGTAGCAGGTATGCATGAGTAATAAAGCAATAGCAGTTCTGTAGGAGTAATTGTGCAGCCATATATAAAACTACATGCATGACTAATCTTATTAGCAGCCATAATATCGACATAGAAAAATTTATATAGAAAGGGATCTGCTAGATCACATGCTTATGCACGTATATATAGTTGAGCTTCAATTTGTTTTGAAATTTCATGAAGTTTATCTGCCCAACGACTCATGGAGACATGGAGGCCTTTCACATGAGAGAAGAATTGTTTAAATTAATATAAAGCTGAGTCATTGAAACCTGATACTATGTTTATGTACTGGAACCCTGCTGCTGCTGCTACTACTTTGACTAGAAATAGTTGCTACTACACTAGTTGAACCACTAAATACCTGCTACTGTATTTTCTAAAAATTGTTGCTACTACACTAGCTGAGTCAGTAAAAGCCTGCTACTACCCTACTAATAATATCTTGTTACTGCATTTCTAGAAATAGTTGCTACTACACTAGTTGAGCCACTAAAAACATACTACTGCATTTTTTGAAAATAGATGCTACTACACTAGTTGAGTCACTAAAAGTTTGCTACTACATTTACTAAAAATAGCTTTGTTACTACATTTACTGGAAGTAGTTGCTACTATATCGGCTGAGCCACTGGAAACTTGCTACGTACTACATTTATTGGAAATAGTTGTTACTGCAATTACTAGAAGTAACTGCTACTAGACTAGCTGAACCACTAAAAACTTGCTATTACTATACGTATTGAAAATAGCTGCTAGTACATTTGCTGATCCACTGAAAATCTGTTACTGCATTTACTGAAGCTGCTACTACAGTAGCTGAACCACTAAAACCCTGCTACTACATATGTTGGAAGTGCAGCTTTCCAACAAAACATGCTACTACATTAGCTAAGTCACTAAAAACCTGGTACTACTTCTAATGGAATTAACTGCTACTACTACTGGGATGTTAATCCCTGTTACTACTTCTACTGGAATGTTAACCTCTGCTACTACTTTTACTGGAATGTTAACCCCTGCTACTACACTGGAATTAACTGTTACTACACTAAGTTATTAAAAACATGCTACTGTATTTTATTTACTAAAACAATCTCTCATTTTGAGATTTTTTAGTAAATCTCTCCTCTTCTCTTCTAAAAACATATTTAATTAGTGTAGGGTTAGTTTGGCAAATTAAACCATGACCCATGACATGTAGAGAAAAAATTGTCCTTAATTGTTAAAAACTGTCTTTATTTGTTTAACAACAACACAAATAGATTTATTTGTGTTTCAAATGTTTTTGGAGGATGTATATGTGATTTGCTATATATTCTTTTTCTTATCAGCATTAGACCAAAACACACACAAAATGTAATTTCCTTAAACACTTCTCCTTATGTGATGCATCTAAGGCAAATGGTGCATGTGAAGTTGCGTGAAAAAAAATTGTCAAGTAACAAATACCTAGTGGGATAAAAACAAAGTCTTAGTCAAAGGGAAAAAGAGCACAACGCACCCATCACATTAGAATGTGACATGTATGTGCTAGACTCTCACTGATGTAGGTACCTCCCCTTGAATCTTACATCACTACAGTTCACCACAAAGCGTTGTGGTCACCAAAAGTCATTTTGATGTCACAAAATAGGCTTTTCTTTCGTTGCGGTTGAAGGCGTCGCCCTTGCTTCAAGCGACAACAACGAGTCGGTCACCACTATGTTTTACAACGGCTGGAAGCGACTGCAAAGGTCGTCGCCTATTCAGCTTCGGCAAGTGGCTACTGTAACGTGGTCGCTTTTTGAAACCAACCCAAAATTCGAAATCCCCCGCCAAATTTTGAGCAACGACGTCATGAGTATTCAAAGTTTGGGATAGATTTAAGATTTTGGAAGATAGGTAATACACAATTTTAATAAGGACAGTTAAGACATTTGATTTGTTCATATAATTATTTTTTAACTATCTGATAAATTATGGTTAGATATCAATTTGAAGACGTGAGTTAACCACTGCTATTGTGGGAATCCCATGTAAGTTGAATTTGAACAATTACAAGTTTATATTTAGTACAACAACTATTGTTATAACATAGTAAGTAATTAGAGATATTAGGCAATTCATATTCCATGTTAAATGCATTTATTATGTGAATATAGTGGGAAATTCTAAAGAAGATAACTGAAACAAATAATAGTGATTGCAGCCATTATTGAGATATAAAGACCTTTTATGGGAGGGCTTTGTATTAGGATGCTTTCACTATAAATACTAGGTCTTTGTACTCTCTTTGATATCAACTATTTAGTTCTTGTCCCATAGAAAGATAGCTAACAAAAGAGACGTGCATAAGATCGGTATTTTGAGATGGTTTCATCGGTTCCATCAGGTACATATTCAGTTCTATTCATTGATATATATTGTTTCCCTATATTTGTATATACTTGTGTGCTTATGAGTGCAATAGATGTGTTCATGTTTGTATGCAATTATTTGGAGTGTTTTAGATTTACGCTTTCATCCCCATCTCCACCAGATGCCAATACTCCTTTGACCGGAGAAAATTCTCCATAAGCATCGCCCAATAGTCGTAGTGACAAAGTTCCCTCCTTCTGTCGCTATCTCTTCTTTACCTTTTATCTCCTTCCTCTCCTTCACGTTCTTGTTAGGAAGCTGCGATTCCTAACTACTCTCAATCAGGCCCTTGATGGGGCTCTGATACCAAAATTGTTAAAAGCAAGAACTCAAAGCAATGAAACTCTCAGTATTGGGAGAATGATTTCTCTTAATGAATTGAAAACAAACCGGTGGCTTATATATGTAAGTAGTCCGAACAGGAGCTGGTTGGCCAAAGAAAGAGGCGCTTTAGGGTGATGGGTATGTGATAATTCGGGTTTAAGGGTTATGATCGATTCTATGTCCGTTAGATTGTCTCGTTCAAAATCCAAATGGCTGCCATTGTTTTGTTCCTTTCTGTCCCGCATTTTTAGTCCCGCACCTGAGCTGCCATGTTATCTAATGTGTGTGTTTTTTTTTAAATAATGAATATATTCCAGTGGCCGAAAAGGCCATACGACCAACTATTGCTAGGTCAGGCAAGAGAAAACTCCAATACAAGCTAAGAGCAAACTCATTATTTGACTACAACTAAACAACTTAAGGAAATCTAAAAACAAGAAAAAACTACGTCCAAAAAAGTGGACAAACAACACTACGAAAATGCATAAAGAAAACCTCTACTTCGATAGGGCTAATAGAGTAAAGCATCTATTCTGAACTCAAAGCAATAAAACTCTCAGTATTGGGAGAATGATTTCTTTCATTGAATTGAAAACAATGATTTCTTTCATTGAATTGAAAACAAACTGGTGACTTATAAAGCCCTACAAGATAAGGAATCAAAAGCAAAACAATCCACGTTTTGTAAACTAAAAACATGTTACCTAGTTACAGAAAGAGCCAAACCTTAACAGAAAGATCGAAAACCAACAACTACGACCATGCTTGAGATAGTAAATGTCAGGGGGACCAGACTTGACTGCCTAAGAAAAAAGTCCTAGCCTTGAACTTTCATTCAACCCACCAAACAGATTAGGCCATGCGACCCAAGGGTTAGGGTTCCCAACTGAATTAAGCTTCCGACATAGCATCAACACGATCAAAATAACTACAGGTATGACAATAGCCAACCAAGCGCACGTAATTAAAACGAATAAGCTTCAAATTCATTAAAATCAAAAATTTGGGAAGGATATACATGTTGCACTGATGGGATCACTTCTCAATATATTCCCAATTATCACCTGTAGGAAGGCAATATATATACATATATATATATATATATATATATATATATATATATATATATATATAGAGCCCTTCCAATAAGGGATCCCTTTTTTGGACATATATGAGGGATGAGGGATTACACCAACTTTTCGATCACAAAATCACATCTCCACCGTTCAATATGTAGTTCTATATGAGTAGATCAATTCTGTAAATTTTCAGAAATTTTGGTGATCGTTAAGGCATTCGAAACTACGATTTATAATTATAAGCATGAACGGTTCAGGTTTGGCAGATTTGGTTCGTTCATTGATTTAATCTTGTTCGACACCTTAACGATCACCAAATTGGCTGAAATTTGCAGAATTGATCTATATATAAGGACCAACAAACTGAACGGTAGAGATTCAAAAATATAATCGAAAAGTTAGTGTAATCCCCCATCTCTCATATATGTCAAAAAAAGGGATCCCTCATTGGAAGGGCCCTCTATATATATATATATATATATATATATATATATATATCTACAGTCTTTCTCTGCTACACATATCCGCATTTATTCTTACGGTGCAGATTTCCACTTTAGACTCACTTTTCAATCGAATTTTCAGATCTCCACCATCTGGTCTTTAGATACTAATGTATAGATCATCTCTGCAAAATTTCAGTCAATTTGGTTATCATTAAGGCACTCAAACTCGATTAAACCAATGAATGAACATAATTATGTTGAATTTGAACCGTTCATGTTTATAATAGAAAAACACAGTTTTGAGTGCCTTAATGATAACTAAATTGGCTGAAATTTTGTATAGATGATTTATACATTAGTATCTAAAGACTAGACAGTGGAGATGTAAAAATTCGATTGAAAAGTGAGTATAAAGTGGAAATCCGCACCGTAAGAATAAATGCAGACGTGTGTAGCAGAGAAGGACTGTATACACACACAGTATAAAGTGTAAATCAGTTGATAAAACTCCCTATGAGTTATGGCATGGCAGGAAACCAAGCCTGCATCACATGCATGTCTGGGGTTGTAAAGCTGAGGCTAGGATTTATAATCCTAATTTAAGTAAACTTGATCCTAAATCTGTTAGTTGTCATTTTATAGGTTACTATGAAAAATCAAAAGGGTATAAACTCTACACAAGACACCATTCGCCAAGAATTTTTGAAACTCATCAAGTCAAATTTCTTGGTGAAACAATTTACAATGTAGAGTATGTGGATTTATCTGCAGACTTTGAGGAAGTTGCAGAGGATTCAGAAAATTCACAAAACCTACTAAATGTGTCTGTCTCATCATTAGTTTCAGATACATCTATAGTAAACGAAAATCTAAATGAAACTAATATTTTGGGGGAAGAAACAGACAATGAGCCGTTAAATCAAAATATTTCTGAAAATATGGAAACTGATGAAACTTTAAACATTTCAGAAACTCCAGAAAACTTAAAAACTCTTGAGACACAGCCTGAACCTGTTCTTAAACCCAGAAGATCCAAAAGGGATAAAGTTCCCACTTTTGGAGCTGATAGTGACTACATGGTGTTTGCTCAAGAAATTGAACAAGCACTGGAAGTAGAAGCTGATCCAAAAACCTTTAAAACAACTATAGAAAGTGAGGATTCAGCTAAGTGGCAAGAAGCCATGGATGCAGAAATTGAATCCATGAAGAATAACAAGGTATGGGACTTGGTTAAGGATACAAGTAATCAAAAGATAATAGGTTGTAAATGGGGTTTTAAGACTAAGAGAGATGCTAGGGGAAATATAGAGAGATATAAGGCTACGTTAGTAGCTAAAGGTTTCACTCAAAAGGAAGGAATTGATTATACAGAAACATTTTCTCCTGTGTCTGCAAAAGATTCTTTTAGAATTATCATGGCATTAGTAGCTCATTTTGACAAGAAATTACATCAGATGGATGTCAAAACAGCTTTCCTAAATGGTGAGCTCAAAGAGACAATATATATGAAACAACCTGAAGGTTTCATAGTTCCATGAAAGGAGAAGATGATTTGCAAACTCAAGAAATCAATTTACAGTTTAAAACAAGCCTCTAGACAGTGGTATAGGAAATTTGATTCAGTCATATCAACTTTTGGATTTACAGAAAATATAGTGGATGAATGTGTTTATCTCAAAACACAGGGAAATAATTTTATTTTCCTGATCCTTTATGTAAATGACATCCTCCTTGCTAGTAGCAATCTCAAATTGCTTAAAGACACTAAAATCTTTCTGTCAAAGCATTTTGACATGAAAGATTTGGGGGAAGCATCGTTTGTCTTAGGTATTGAGATAAAAAGGGATAGAAAACGTGGCTTACTTGGTTTGTCACAAGCAAGTTATATAGAAACTGTTCTGAAACGTTTTGGAATGAAAACTTGTGCTGAAGGAGAAGTCCCTATGTCCAAAAGTGATAAATTGACTAAAAACAAAATTCCTAAATCTGATGCACATAAAGCTAGTATGGATTCAAAACCATATGCACCTCTTGTAGGTAGTCTAATGTATGCTCAGGTGTGCACTAGACCAGACATAGCTTTTGCCGTTAATATGCTTTCTAGATTTCAAAGCAATCCTGAAATTCAGCATTGGAATGCAGGTAAAAAGGTTATGAGATACCTTCAGAAAACCAAATACCACATGCTTGTTTATAGAAGAGTGAAAAATTTAGCTCTAGAAGGTTACACGGATTCAGACTTTGCTGGGAATTATCCAGATTCAAATAAGTTTATGTGTGGTTATGTGTTTATGTTAGCTAGAGGTGCAGTTGCATGGAAAACCATGAAACAAAGCCTCATAGCTACTTCTACCATGCAAGTTGAGTTGATAGCTGTTTATGAAGGTGTGTGTGAAGGTCTTTGGATTAGGAACTTTCTGATGGAGACCAAGATTCTGAAAATGTGATTTCCAACAAGCTGACAGTGTACTGTGACAATGAAGCTGCTGTGTTTTTTTCTAAGAACAGCAAGAGATTAGCTCATTCCAAACACATTGATTTGAAGTATTACAGTGTCAGGAAGAGATTCAAGTATGGTGAAGTTGAGATTATAGACATTGATTCAGATGATCAATTAGCTGATTCATTCGCCAAAGCTTTAGCAATTGGAACCTTCAAGAAACATTGTGCCAATATAGGTGTTCTTGAGAAATTAGATTCTGGAGTTTAGTGGGAGCATTCAAAATTCAGTTAGAGTTTTTCGTTGTGATTTTGTTCTTGTATTTTGTTTTAGTTTTGAGTTTATAACTCAGTTGATGTAAACTTGATTTTGTTATCAATAAAATTGAGCTATTCCGTTCTTCATGATTGCTGCAGCATTATGTTTGGTATTTGAAATTTATTTCTCATGTTCAATTTTATTTTATTAAGTTGTTATGAATTCAGGTGGTTGGTCATATGCAGAATTTGTTCTGTTACATATGTTGCCTTTATGTTAACAAGTACATCTCCACCTGTGTGTAAATTCGGTACTTGTGATTTTGAAGTTTTTGTTTAAAACCATTTAGTGGACAGAGAGAATTTTGACAATGTAGTTTAATATATATGTGAAAATGTCATTAGCTCTATTCAGTTCATATCTGGAACTCTTGTGCTTTGCAGGAACTTGTATTGTGGTCTTCAATTTGCAGATTTGTTAAGTCTGCTAGAATTTTAGATTCAGTACTTGCAACTGAAAAGTGACTGAGTTGTTACTGTTGGATTTTCTTGCATTTGTATAACTCACGCATGCTCTTCAGTGTAGTGCTTGATTTTATTTTGGTTCAATTACTGCACATAAGTATTGTACAGTCCAGTGGGAGATTGAAAGATTATTATGGACTTTAACAATATTATGTGACTTTTAGTTCAAGCAATTGATTAAGCCTAATCTAAGTATTACGAGTTGTATAAGGAATGTAATATTGGTGATATGTAAATAATATATAGTTTACATATTGAATAAGGAATCCATAATATTTTCTGATATGATTCTCGTAATCTTTGGTAAATCTTATAGATCAACTAGGAATCCTTAATGGGTAAGGCACTAGTTGATCACTATAAATACATGAGCATAAGTCCTTGATCTCATCATAAGACGCATTCAGTCCCTATCCCATCTAAGGAGCACATTGTGAGAGAGATTAGAAGACCTAAGCTTTCAGACATGACGATCTCCATTAACAACGCTGGTAAGTCTTAAGTTCTATATGTGTTGTTTGTGTTTATATGCTTGCACTAACTATGTGTTTCTGCAAGATCCCATAAACCTCGTAGAAGCTTTTTGGCGTGATCTCTACCCTTTGATTGTCGTTGACTGGATACCTACAAGAGGAGATTGACCGGGATTTTCCGGTCTTTCTCTCTCCGATGGTTAAGTTAGTTATATGGTAGGTAGAGAATTTAATGCTATCAGATTTCTTACCGTTTTGGTTGACTTCAGCATTGTATTTATAGCCCCGCATTGACTTGCATCCTGCCTGTTATTCGATGTGGGACAAGTATACCTCTGAGGTCTATTTATTTGGCCTTCTGTGGAACGTCTCCCTCCCGGCCCAGACTACTGTAGCCTCCAGGGTAAGGCCTGCTCAATCTACCTCATGTTGGGCTTCACAGCATCGTGGGCCGATGGAGATATTTATCGACTGCCAATTACAAGTCCCCCTAAGTTCCCGTTCAAGACATGTCTTGAGTGGGGACTTGAAGAAATGGCCCACGATACTGATTTTCTACGGTACCCGTTCCTAGTCCCCCCAAGTTCGTGCTCAGAACATGTTTGAACGGGTTGTTGTTGCAATGGATGAAGGTAGCGAGCCTTTCCATATCGTGTGTTCTTGCTCGAGCGCGGGGTATTATCCCCGCGTGGGTTATCAGGCCACTATTCTCCGTGTGAAGGGCATTATGAACTGCCCGACTCCCTCTCTATGGGAGCTGTACAAGGGATTACTGTTCTCATGGTTCTAGTTGTTGCCCATGCTTCTCGGTGGAACGTTTCCGGGGTGGTGTGAATGCCTTCTAGTTCGTGCGCATTCTTCCCGATGGTTCTTATTCGGGACTTACTAATTCCATGTTTGTCCGGAGCTTTTTATTTTCGGCACGGTATTCCCGCTGGTGTTAATGGTGGGTGTGTTGTCTACCTCTCGGTGGACTATGAATTATGCTTGTGGTTCGTCTCTGTGGTGGCTTATCCGGCATAGTAATTACATGCAATCGTTGCATGCTTCCTCCCGGTGTTGTTAATCTGGGAGAGTGGTTTGCGACAGCCTGGGGTGCGCAGGTCTACCGGTCCCGGAGAGTTGAATGCGAGATCTCGGGCTTTGGCTTTGGGGTTGGTGGCTGTCAGAACATTAATTGCACGTTCGACAGGTGTCACTGTGCTGGGGAATGAAGGGACGTGCATTTAACGCACGTCGTTTCATCCTTCTCTTATTCGAGAAGCTACCGCTTAGTGGGACACGTGGCGTGATCTTACAGGGAGCTCGACGGCTCTGATTTCCTCATTTTTAGTAAATGCTTATTTAATGCGTGGGGGGGGGGGGAACTGAGGCGACTTTTTCCCCATTTCGTATATATGCCTCAGTCCCCCCAGTCTCTTCTTCTGCTTCTCTATTTCATTCCTCCTGTTCCTCTGTTCTCTATTTCGTTTTCTTCACTGTCTGCATTCGTTCTTCACTGTCTACACTCCTTTTCTTCGTTTTCTTCTTTTGTTTGCTTTGTGTTCTCTGTTTCGAAGCGCTTTTCAAAGTTTGTAGAGAGAAAGGAAAGCTTTTCTTTGTGCTATCGCCAGTTTTCTACAATTGCAAGGTGCGCTGCGATCCTTGCTTCGGCGAGACTCCGGCCTTCACTATCTGGTGAGTATTGCCTCTCCTTGCTTTTCATATTTCAAAGAAGGTGTTTGGTTTAGATTGTGGACATATTGTGGGTTGTTTGTTTTGGTTCAAACCTAGATATTTTTCTGGTTTCTGGGTTTCCTGCTTGTGTGGGTTAGGGTTGGCACGAGTTTTGCATCTTCTCGTTGGTGGTGGCGTGTCTAGGTAAAACTGAGGCCTTAGGTTTTTTTAGTTTAGGGTAAATGGATCCTAGGGCAACTGGCGCTAGTGGTCCGGCTCCTCTCAGTGGTCTCTCGCTGATGACGACGAGAAGATGGAAGGATATCTGCAGCGACCTACCTGCAACGTTCCCGTTCGGGCTTCTTCTTCTCCCGCTGAGTCTTCTTGCTCGAGTCCTTACCACACAAATGTTCTCGCTCAAGACAGTGGCGTGGGGGTAGTTTTTGAGGCTATACCCATCACTCGGACTCTACACCGATTGGAGGATGGTAGGGTTTGTGACGAGCCGGCGTGTAGTCTCACGCCTGAGGAGATCAAACGTTTCAGAGAGGAGTGGGACATTCCCTCATTTCTCCCGCTGCGCAGAGTACGTCCCGGAGAGCTAGCCTACGCTCCTCAAGATAACTTCATCGCAGTGCATGACAATATGTTTAGGAACGGGTTCTCGATGCCGCTTCCTCAATACATCCAATACATACTGAGCATGCTGCAATTGGCTCCCGGGCAAGTACCTCCAAATCAATGGCGCCAGCTCCTAGGACTTGGATGTTTGTACTTTCTGTCCAACATGGGGTGGCCCACGATTAACGAGTTCCGCGCCCTGTACCGGTTGTCATATTCAAAGAAGGCCGGGAGTTCCGAGTGCATTAACTTTACCGAGCACGACTACGAGTCCATCATCACCGATCTTCCGTCATCTATAAACAAGGAGTGGCACGCTAAGGTTGTCTTGGAGGACGGCTCTTGGCAGCGTAAAACTAGATGGCATATCGTTCCCAACTATTTTCGAGCCATTGGGGATCAGGACTACTCTTTGACATCGATCGAGCGAGAGTGCATCGCCCGAATTTTCACCGCGTGACCCATCGAGGAGGATCGTAGCTCGTATCATCTGACTCGGTGGGCTGTGTTGGTACACTGCGAGATTGGTAGACTGCCCGGTGGGTTCCATGATTTTCTTGTGGTGTTTCTGCATTGTTTCCTTGTTTTTATGTTAGATACCATGTTGGATCAATACTTATGGCTTTTTGTTGCAGGAAAAATCCTTCAGCGTGTCCCATGTCCTAATCACCCGCTCGACATGGAGAAAGACAATGATCTCTTTGAGAAGCTGCTGACAATGGGGGAAGCCGCCTCTCGCACGGAGGTGGACCTAGACACGCAATCCGTGCGTGTCCTAGAGAACACTAAATTGCTGGAGGTCCCGGATTCTGCCTACGGGACAACGGCTCCTTCGCCACCGCCACCTCCTCCTGGAAGCTCTAAGATGGTTGTGAACCTGGGCGAGAAGAAGAAACGCCACCACCACCACTCGAAGAAGAAAGGTCAGGCTGCTCTGGATTCCCAGGTGACCTGCACCGGGAAGGATGTCTCTGGGGACCTTGCCCCAAACCCGAAGAGACATAAGGTGGCATCCGGGAGCTCTACTCCCTCATTGTCCCTGCTTGCTCCTCCCCTTCCTACCATCACGAAGACCCTAATCATGTAGGTCCTCGATGAATATGGATACGCGGAAGAGAAGTTTGTGCGGGCGATGATCCAGGACTTGAAGGGTATTGACCTCGACAGAGTGAGGTTTAAGGAATGATCTCCATCCGAGTCCCGAAAGATTGCTCGGGAGTATCTGATGAAGGTTAGTGCTCGAGACATCTTCTTTTTCTCTCGCTGTATATTTTGTTTAACTTGTGTTTTTCTTGCAGGCTCTCTTCGCGGTGTACTCTATCGACGCCAGCGAGGATACCCCTGAACTCAAGGAGCAAGTGACCAAGCTGAACGGTCATGTGAGCTATCTCCAGACCGAGAAGGGGTCTCTAGAGAAGGAGAAGAATGCACTGGCCGAGAAGCTGGCTTGCTTCAACTGCATGTTCAGGAAGTGGAACACAAGGCTCACCGAGTCCTGGAGCTTGAAGCCGAGGTGGAGTCTCTTCGCCTGATGGTCGAGAAGCTTCGAGGTGGAGCCGCTACGTTGGAAAGTAAGCTCTGAGAGAAAGAGTCCGAGCTTGCGGAGAGTGAGCGTCTTGTCCCCTCGCTTTGCAACTAAGCTATAGCAGAGTTCAAGGAATCCCAAGAGCTGAAGGATCTTCTGAAGGCTGCCCGGGACAGGGCTATTAGGGAGAAGTTCACAGAGTGGAGTGAGCATGGATACCTGGACAAGCCCCGGATGATGGCTGACCTACTCGCCGCGAAGGCAAAAGCGAAAGCTCAGAGCTCCCAGCCTGTCTTTATGGAGGTTCCTCCCGAGACTAATCTAGAGACTGCCGGAGACGACGATGAGGTTGTGTCCGGGAGCAATGATGAAGAGGAGCATGGTGACCCGGCCGAGAAGGACCAGGCTTAAGATTTGTTTCTTTGCATCATACTGGACTAATTTTGTGGATCTTATTTTTTGAACAGTGGCCTCGAGCCTACTCCCGATGATGTATTTATTATTTTGCCCCGACAACTCGGTGGATATATGTATTATTTATATGCTGGTTCCCATTGGTCCCCCTTATTTTTGAATGCCTCTTGGTGTTTTTTTTTCGCCTTTATTTATTTGTCCCTTGAATTTGGTGGATCCCGCTGATAACTCTTGTTTCTCCCGGTGTTACGAATTTAACTGATGAATTTAACTTCACTGAAATTAACTTCTTCATTTCTGTATTAGTTGTTGTACAAAAGAAATTGAAGGCATCCTCCCGGGTTAACGAACTAACCCGGTGGGCATAATTTACAATCAAGAACACATGACCTTCGACTAAACTGGGTCAAACCTAAGGTGCTCGGTGTTCCATGGGTGCCTGATGATTATTCCATCACAGTCCCTTAGATAGAACGTGGCCGGGCCAACTTCCTCCACTATCTCGTATGGTCCCTCCCAGGTTGGATCAAGGGTCATCGGCTGTGTCATGACCCGTTTCATCACCCAATCTCCCAAGCCCAAGGATCGGGGCCTGACCTTACTGTAATAATGCCTAGCAACTCGTTGCTTTGTACACTTGGTTGTGTAGATCGGCCCTCTCCCTTTTTTCCTCGATGAGGTCCATGTTCAGCTGGAGCCCTTCTGCATTGGTCTCCTCATTATAGCCTTCAACTCTTCCCGATGGCACTATAAGCTCAATTGGGATGACAGCCTTCGTGCCAAAGGCCAGGCTAAAAGGCGTTTCTCCCGTTGATTCAGTCGCAGTTGTCCGGATATCCCATAATGCTTCCGGGAGCTTCTGTGCCCATAACCCTTTGGCATTGTCTAACTTCTTCTTGAGCAGTTTCTTGATGATTTTGTTGACCGCCTCTACTTGCCTGTTGGTCTTTGGGTGCACTACCGATGCGAATGTCATCCGCGTTCCCATGTCCTTTGCAAACTCTATGAGATTTGGGTTATTGAACTGGGTTCCATTGTCTGTCACGATTGTCTCCGGGACCCCGAACCGACAGTAGATGTTCTTCATGAGGAAATTATTTACGCTGTCGGTGGTTATACAGCTTAGTGGCTCTGCTTCAACCCACTTCGTATAGTAATCCACTGCCACGATGACAAACTTGTACTGTCCGGGAGCCGTTGGGAGCTTCCCGATTAGATCTAGTCCTCATTGCGCGAAGGGCCATAGAGACATCATGATCGAGAGGGCGATGGATGGAGAATGGACTTTGTTAGTGTGCTGGTGGCACTTGTGACATCTTGCTGACACTTGGTCCGCCATCTTTCCCATATTGGGCCAAAAGTACCCCGTTCTTAGTGCCTTGAAGGACAAAGATCTTGACCCAGAATGATTGTCGCAGACTCCTTCATGGATATCCTAGAGAATGGTCCCTCTATCGATACACACTTGAGGTTGGGGAGACAGTAACCCCTGCGATACAACTTGTTGTGTGTCAGGATGTATCTCGCACACCGCGACTGTAACTTCCTTGCCTGTCTTCTATTCTCCGGGCGGACCCCCTCCTTCAGGTACTCGATGATAGGATCCGTCCATGTGGGCTCCCTGGGCCAACGGTGATGGCGAATATCTCCGAGATTGTCTTGCTGATGCTAGGTCGATTTAGGATCTCGACCTTGACCTTCTTGCGCCCCTTCTGACGAGTGCCGGTGGCAAGTCTTGCTAGCGCATCAGTGTTACTATTTTCCTTCCGGAGGATCTAAGTCACCGTTACAGATTCAAACCTGCTCAGGAGAGACTTTGTCAATGCCTGATAGGAGTTCAGATGCGGTTCCTTGGCCTCAAAGGTGCCGCTGACCTGGTTCACTACTAGCTGTGAGTCGCTGTATACTTACACACTCTTGACCCCTATCTCTTGCGCCAGCTGCAGTCCCTCGATCAATGCTTCGTACTTAGCCGCGTTGTTCGATGTGGAGAATTTGAACTCCAAGGCATACTTGTATTTGAACCCATCCGGGCTGACCAATATTATTCCCGCTCCACTCTTATCTTTTGTTACAGAGCCATCTACGTACAACTTCCAACCCGACTCAACACTCCGGGGGGACACCGTTACCTCATTCTCAATCTCAGGGTGCTCCTCGTGTTCCTTCATTGGGGTTAGCTCCAAGATGAAATCCGCAGCCGCTTGCCCTTGATGGCTGCTCTTGGCATGTAGTGTATGTTGAATTCACCCAACTCTATCGCCCATTTGGCAAGTCTCCTGCTGGCTTTCGGCTTTTGCAGAACTTGCCGGAGATGGTAGTTTGTGAATAAGGTGATGGAGTGCGCTTGGAAGTAGTGCCGTAGCTTCCGGGCGGTCACAATGAGTGCCAGAGCCAACTTCTCAAGGTTCAGGTACCTGTTTTCTGCCAGGGTGTAGCCTTTGCCTACATAGTACATTGGGAGCTCGATTGCATCGTCTTTCCTGACTAGGGCTGAACTCACCGCTGTGTCTGATGTTGCTAAGTATAGATATAACATCTCTCCAGGTATCGGCTTTGACAACATTGGTACTGATGATAGATACTCCTTAATTCTCCTAAATGCTTCCTCTTGCTCGGGCCCCCAATTGATCAGCTTGCAATGCTGACTCTTCAGCAGCTTAAAGAATGGTACGCACTTGTCCGTGAGTCTGGAGACAAACCTAGCGAGGGCGGCAACCTTGCCAGTCAACGATTGCACATCACTCCTGACCTTTGGTACCTCCATATCCAATATGGCTGGGACCTTCTTTGGGTTCGCTTCTATTCCTTACCTACTGATCACGTGGCCTAGGAACTTCCCTTTGACAACTCTAAATAGACAATTGTCCGGGTTCAGCCTCATATCGTACTCGAGGATAATGTCGAAGATTGCTTGCAAGTCGCTCACATGTTTGACAGCGGTAAGGCTCTTCACCAACATGTCATTCACATACACTTCCATGGTTACTCCCAGCTGCTTAGCAAACATTTTGTTCATCAGGCGTTGGTAAGTTGTTCCCGCGTTCTTCAGACCGAATGACATTCTTTTGTAGTAGTATACTCCCTTATCTGTGGTGAATGTGGTATGCTCTTCGTCTTCCGTGTCTATCATTATTTGATTGTAGCCTGCATATGCGTCCATGAAGCTAAGCATCTCGAACCCAAAGGTGGAGTCAACGAGTTGGTCTATTTGTGGCAACGGGAAGCTATCTTTAGGGCATGCCCTGTTGAGACTTGTGTAGTCTACGCACATCCTCCACTGCCCCCACGGCCTTTTTAGGGACCATGACCACGTTGGCTAACCACTACGGGTACCTGACCTCTTTAATGAATTGGATATCCAACAGCCTCTGCACCTCTCCCCTGATGATATCATATTTTCCCAACTCAAAGATCTGCGCTTTTGCCTCACCGGGGCATGCCTTTCCGGATTCCCAACCGGTGAGTTACTATTTCTTTCGAGATCCCGGGGACATCTGCATACGACTAGGCAAATGCTTTGTTGTTGACTTTGAGGAAGCGCGTGAGCTCCTCCCTCACTTCGGGAGGCAACCCCATCTCTATTCTTGCTGTCCTGGTAGGGAACTCGTCCAAGATGCAAATCAACTCTATTTTCTCAACCGATCTCGGCCTTTCAGCCTCGGTACTCTCAGTTGCGGCATTAACCTTTGGATCCTCGTAGGTATCTGTTGCAAGAGCCTTCGGGTTCCTGGAAACTAACACTTTAGCCCTTCTCCTTCCATTATCTTAGTCGATGGCATAACACACTCTCGCTGCCAGTTGGTCCCCTCGGATCGTCACTATACCCACTGGGGATGGCAGCTTCATCATTAGCATGTGACCAGCAATGAAGGCCTTCACCTTCCACAAGGTCGGCATCCCCAATATCCCATTGTTTGATGAGTCACAATCGACCACTATGAACTCGATGCCCGACCTCAACGTGTTCCCTTCTACACCTTCCAAGATCACGGGAATATGATCCGAGCCCAAAGGCTGCACCACGTCCCCGAAAAAGCTTACCAGCGGCTCATTATCCTGCGTGAGCTTACTGTTCCCCTTTCTCAACGCTTGCCAGGCGTTTCTGAACAGCACATTCACCGATGCTCTGGTGTCAATCAAGATCTTCTTGCACAGGTAATGATCCAACTGAGCTGTAATCAGGAACGGGTCATCGTGAGGCTGCCTGATTCCTTGCTCTTCCCCTTCTTCAAATGTCACTGATTTCCAGCTCACATCACTATGCCAAAAACAGCATCAGACGACAGTTGAGCACTGTCGTCTGACGAAAAATCATATGTCGTCTGAGGCCTTGCCGTCTGATAGGCTATCAGATGATAGTTCTCCACTGTCGTGTGAGTGTCAGTCAGACGACAGATAATATGTCGTCTGAAATTTGACAAGTCTAAAGGTTTCCAAACTTTATGTCGTCTGGATGAAAGACTAACGACATTTAAATGTTGAGTGAAAGAAGAAAAAATGAAAGATTTGTTGAAATAGATGTAGTATGATACAACCTTACATTGCATCTAATTGTCAAGCTACAGAACCTACAACGACAAATACATTCACCTGTTACTTTCTAATGACAATTTAATGTCGTCTGATATTATCATATTTGAAAATTTATTAGACTATATGTCGTCTCAATAGAAAACCTGTCACATCCCGACCCGTAAAATTTTATCTTATTTACTGGCTTGATTATAATAAAAATTTTACCGTCTTTGACATTGAGTTATAGTTTAATTGGTCCCTAGAGGGGTTTTGAGGGACGATTATTTCGGAGAGTTATTCGTAGGAGAAAAATGTAACGACGGTAAAAAAAATGGTAAATTTAGCTAGTAAAAGTTAATTTTTATTAGGGTATTATTTTTGGGGGTGTTAAATTTTTGGATTGGGTATATGTGGGTTGGAACCGGTTGGGCCAAGCCCAACATATTTCTCTCTCTTCCCTCCCGATTCTCTCTCCTCTCTCTCTCTTTCTCTCCCGATTCTCTTCCCGCTGCCGGAATTTCTTCTCCGCCGTCCGCCGCCGTCTGGCCACCGTTCGCCGCCGCACCGGTCCCAAAAGGACGGCCATCAACCCAGCTTCCATTCTAGACCGGTCACAGCCTCCCTAGCGCCGTCATGAAGGAGCAGTGCCGCCCGAAAGGCGCGGCTGCCTCGAGCTTCCCTTCGCCGGAACTCCCTCCTCCGGCCACCAATCCGGGCAAGCTTGGTACGGTTTTGAAGCTCTCCTCCCGTGCAACAACCCCTCCAAAAGGCTCGATCCCTCTTGAGCTCGGTAAAGAGAAATTCGAAGTTGAAATTCTAGGGCTTTTAGGATGTTTTCGTTCGATTGACCTAGTTAGGCTTGAAATTGGACTTAGTGATAGTTATGGAAGTTGTTTGGGATGTTGAGAGGAAGCTGCTGTTAAAATTTGGTAGAATTTGGACGTCGCCGGAGCTGGTCGCCGGCCGCCGCTGCCGGCAGAGCCGCCGCCGCTGGAAAAATTGTTTTTGGTGGAGATTTTTATGAGGAATTTAATGGAATGAGTTTTAGAATTTTCGGACGAGTTTTGAATAGGTTTATGAATTTCCGAAGTTTGGTATTTAGACGGTTAAATAATGTAAAATCCGACCGTAGGATTTAAATCAATTTCTGGGAAAAGTTGTTTATACGACTGCCGAGTATGATATAAAAGTTTGGATCGTTCCGATTTAAGAATATCGAACTTAGGCAATGATGAGCGTAATCATGGCTCTCGATTAATTTTGCCTATTTTATAAATACTGAAATTTAGTTGGTAAATTAATTATATATTTGGAACAGGATGTGAGGAGGCCCGAGCAGAAGAAGCCTCGGAGCGTCATCAGGCTTATGCCTAATTTGTGAGTGGACCTTTGTTTTAAATAAAAAGCATGCGATGAATGATTTTATTAATCATTTATTTCTTCTGAAGAGATTTATTGATTTCTCGGCTATTTGACAATTTTTCCTCCTTTGGAGAGATCCCGAAAATGAGATTTTCGGTGGATATATATGTTTTGGATTTTATGATAATAGTATGTATATAAATGCTATCTAGCCATACGTGCTTGGTCCGTCATAATAAGGTAAAATACCATTATGGCGTGTCGTGCGTGTTAGACACAAACGTCATAGCCCTATATGAAAACTTCTTTCTTTTTCGGTTTATTTAGGTTTTCATATAGGGAGTCCACACGTATATGTACACCGTCCTTTTTCGGTCATAATGAGGAAAAATACCATTAACGCAACGTGAGCGTTAGACGCCAGCGTTGTAGCCTTGTATGAATTTCTATTTTTCTGAATTGTTTCTAGGATTCATACAAGGAGTCTGACGAGTGTAGATACATACGAATATATATGATTATATATAGTTAGCCTGAGAGGCTCCATTTTATTTGAGTTTGTGACTAGCCAGTGCTAGTCGTAAAATTGCCAGTTTATGAGTTGAACACTTTTAAGCTGCCGCATGCAGTATATTTTTCTATGAAATTAAATTAGGAATGCATAAATAGTTTATTATTAAATTATTTTTGTCCACTCACTCTAATATTATTAAATGTCTTCCCCTGGGCCCTTTGTTTTAAAATGCCCAGTCTGCAGAGTTCGGATTGGATCTAGTAGGAGACGAGGCATAGTCACCCGTATTTCCACCACCTTTCACCAGTAGGTTACCTGTTTAGCCTACTTGTCTTTTTCTTGCTTCCGTTAGTGTCTAGTAGCTCTGAATACTTGGGTTTAATGTATATATTTTTGGTTGTGGGTGAAGACTTGTTTATATTTTAGAATATTTGACGGATGATGTATATTATCTTAGATAATGTTTATTATCCTGTTGGTGATGATTGTTTTTGAGGAGCACGAAGGCTCCAGAAGTTAAGGTTGGATTTGGAACCTTTAGAAGTGTTTGCAGGTTTTTATTGGAAGGGTTGTCCATTTTCAAGGGAAGTTGTACCGAATTTTGCGGTAAATCTTTCCTTGGAGGTGGTCCCCGCACGATTTACTCCGGGTTTAGGGTGAAAGTCGGGGCGGGTCGTGTCAGTTGGTATCAGAGCTTTAGGTTTCCTTTTCCAGCTTCCTTGTCACTATCATATTTGCCTAAGTACCACATAGTGTCTATAGAGTGATGATCCGTCCGCGGCGGATTCATTGGCATTTTATGCTTTTGGTGCTATGTGTTATTGGGTATGTGTGATAGTTGAGTTAGTCTTGTTTATGGACTGCTAAATATTTTCTTCCTCAGGTACTATGCCTCCTAGGCGCCCACAGCAACCCCGTGTGGCTACTTCGACCAATGCCAATGAAGGCCATAAGGTCAGGGGATTGGTTGATGATATTGGAAATTTGCTGAGGGATGTCATGGATCGAGCTCCACAACCTCATGCGGTGAAAATGAGAGAAGTTTATGAGGCTGGAGCCAGAGAGTTCAAGGGTGCCAAGGGACCCCTTGATGCTCATAATTGGGTGGACAAGATGGAAAATGCTTTTACGATCACTGAGTTACCAGAAGAAAGAAAGGTGAAGATAGCAGTGACTTTTCTGGATGATTCAGCACATCACTGGTGGTCACTTGCCAGCAGGAATGTTGAGGATGCTCTGAGTATGTCGTGGGAGCAGTTTAAGACTCTCTTCTTGGGGAAGTATTTCAATCATGCCCACCGCAGCAGAATTCAGTCGGATTTCCTGCATATGACGAAGAGGGATAATGAGGGGATCATAGAGTTCCAGGAAAGATTCACTTCCCTGAGCTACCATGTGTCATATCTGGTTCCTGATAAGAAGACCAGGATTGAGATGTTTATTGGAGCACTTGGTGGAGTGTACGCAGACAAGATGACGGGGGTAATTTACCCGACTTTTATGGATGCAGTTGGTGCAGCCATGGCCATTGAGTCCAGGGGGACATATGGTGTTCGGCCTCGTGATTATGGTGGCCCCAGTCAGGGTCCATCCAAGAAGGCTGCTTCATCATCCGCTTCTGGGTCTTCTACTGGTAGTGGCAGTAGTGGGGGATCGACCTCTGGTGCTCGGAACAGTAATAGAGGACGTTTCAGGACGCCTTCTCGGAGTTATTTGGGTAGGCAGCAGTCTAGACGGTATGGTACTAATGGCAGTTTCTAGGGTGGATCATCCGGTAGCCAGCCTTATTCTTATGGGCAGCAGCAGTTTTCTAGGTGCTATGAGTGTGGTAGTCTGGATCACTTCAGGAGAGATTGCCCATTGTTGGCTCAGAGGACCACCCCTACCCCTACTCAGTCAGTTGGTCAGTCTTCAGCTAGAGGTTCTAGTAGTAGTGCCCAGGGCAGTGCTACGATTAGAGGTGGCTCTCAGCGGGGCAGTGGTCAGCGTGGACGTCTCATGACTCGCGCTAGATTGCACGCTATGACCCAGCAGGAAGGATAGCATCCTAACCCGTAAAATTTTATCTTATTTACTAGCTTGATTATAATAAGAATTTTACCGTCTTCGACATTGAGTTATAGTTTAATTGGTCCCTAGAGGGGTTTTGAGGGACGATTATTTCGGAGAGTTATTCGTAGGAGAAAAATGTAACGACGGTAAAAAAAATGGTAAATTTAGCTAGTAAAAGGTAATTTTTATTAGGGTATTTTTGGGGGTGTTAAATTTTTGGATTGGGTATATGTGGGTTGGAACCGGTTGGGCCAAGCCCAACATATTTCTCTCTCTTCCCTCCCGATTCTCTTTCCTCTCTCTCTCTTTCTCTCCCGATTCTCTTCCCGCTGCCGGAATTTCTTCTCCGCCGTCCGCCGCCGTCTGGCCACCGTTCGCCGCCGCACCGGTCCCAAAAGGTCGGCCATCAACCCAGCTTCCATTCTAGACCGGTCACAGCCTCCCTAGCGCCGTCGTGAAGGAGCAGTGCCGCCCGAAAGGCGCGGCTGCCTCGAGCTTCCCTTCGCCGGAACTCCCTCCTCCGGCCACCAATCCGGGCAAGCTTGGTACGGTTTTGAAGCTCTCCTCCCGTGCAACAACCCCTCCAAAAGGCTCGATCCCTCTTGAGCTCGGTAAGGAGAAATTCGAAGTTGAAATTCTAGGGCTTTTAGGATGTTTTCGTTCGATTGACCTAGTTAGGCTTGAAATTGGACTTAGTGATAGTTATGGAAGTTGTTTGGGATGTTGAGAGGAAGCTGCTGTTAAAATTTGGTAGAATTTGGACGTCGCCGGAGCTGGTCGCCGGCCGCCGCTGCCGGCAGAGCCGCCGCCGCTGGAAAAATTGTTTTTGGTGGAGATTTTTATGAGGAATTTAATGGAATGAGTTTTAGAATTTTCGGACGAGTTTTGAATAGGTTTATGAATTTCCGAAGTTTGGTATTTAGGCGGTTAAATAATGTAAAATCCGACCGTATGATTTAAATTAATTTCTGGGAAAGGTTGTTTATACGACTGCCGAGTATGATATAAAAGTTTGGATCGTTCCGATTTAAGAATATCGAACTTAGGCAATGATGAGCGTAATTATGGCTCTCGATTAATTTTGCCTATTTTATAAATACTGAAATTTAGTTGGTAAATTAATTATATATTTGGAACAGGATGTGAGGAGGCCCGAGCAGAAGAAGCCTCGGAGCGTCATCAGGCTTATGCCTAATTTGTGAGTGGACCTTTGTTTTAAATAAAAAGCATGTGATGAATGATTTTATTAATCATTTATTTCTTCTGAAGAGATTTATTGATTTCTCGGCTATTTGACAATTTTTCCTCCTTTGGAGAGATCCCGAAAATGAGATTTTCGGTGGATATATATGTTTTGGATTTTATGAGAATAGTATGTATATAAATGCTATCTAGCCATACGTGCTTGGTCCGTCATAATGAGGTAAAATACCATTATGGCGTGTCGTGCGTGTTAGACACAAGCGTCATAGCCCTATATGAAAACTTCTTTCTTTTTCGGTTTATTTAGGTTTTCATATAGGGAGTCCACACGTATATGTACACCGTCCTTTTTTGGTCATAATGAGGAAAAATAGCATTATGGCGCAACGTGAGCGTTAGACGCCAGCGTTGTAGCCTTGTATGAATTTCTATTTTTCTGAATTGTTTCTAGGATTCATACAAGGAGTCTGACGAGTGTAGATACATACGAATATATATGATTATATATAGTTAGCCTGAGAGGCTCCATTTTATTTGAGTTTGTGACTAGCCAGTGCTAGTCGTAAAATTGCCAGTTTATGAGTTGAACACTTTTAAGCTGCCGCATGCAGTATATTTTTCTATGAAATTAAATTAGGAATGCATAAATAGTTTATTATTAAATTATTTTTGTCCACTCACTCTAATATTATTAAATGTCTTCCCCTGGGCCCTATGTTTTAAAATGCCCAGTCTGCAGAGTTCGGATTGGATCTAGTAGGAGACGAGGCATAGTCACCCGTATTTCCACCACCTTTCACCAGTAGGTTACCTGTTTAGCCTACTTGTCTTTTTCTTGCTTCCGCTAGTGTCTAGTAGCTCTGAATACTTGGGTTTAATGTATATATTTTTGGTTGTGGGTGAAGGCTTGTTTATATTTTAGAATATTTGACGGATGATGTATATTATCTTAGATAATGTTTATTATCCTGTTGGTGATGATTTTTTTTGAGGAGCACGAAGGCTCCAGAAGTTAAGGTTGGATTTGGACCCTTTAGAAGTGTTTGCAGGTTTTTATTGGAAGGGTTGTCCATTTTCAAGAGAGGTTGTACCGAATTTTGCGGTAAATCTTTCCTTGAAGGTGGTCCCCGCACGATTTACTCCATGTTTAGGGTGAAATTCGGGGCGGGTCGTGTCAAAACCAACAACATATATATGTCGCTTGATGAAGCAATTATGTCGTCTGATAGTCTATTAGACTTCATATTTTTGTTCCTTGTTATAAAGACTTATGTTGTCCGATTGTCTATTGGAATTCACATTCTTGTTGCTTTTTATAAGCACTTATGTTGTTTGACTATGAATTGAACTTCATATGTAACAAAATTAAGAATTAAAGAAAGTAAAACTTCATTGAATGTTAATAATCCACTTCAATTAAAAGAGTACATAAGACTTTTTTATCCTAATCCATAAAAGGCTATAAGTTATGGTCCAACTTTCAATCTATTCACTAAAATGAATATATGGACCTAATCTATTTTAGAAATGATATACCGAAACCTATTAACGATGTCAACATTGATGTCATTCCTCTCAACGGGGCTTCAAGTCGCAAAATGACCTCGGAATCTTCTACAAACACTTAAACGTATATATTGACCAAATCAACAACAAAAAGAATGAGAGATTAGTTCATTTGGTGCATGCTCCACACACACATGGATCCTCTTCCTGATAATTCGGTAGTATACAATCAGAAAATCATCAAACTGAATTGTGGGCATAACAGGTCATAGCAAATGAGTTGTTAAATTGAAAAAATTAAAACAGGGCATACAACAAAAGAAACATAAGCTCATGAGGAAGCAACTTTTATCATCTCTATTATTCCAAAAATGACTGAAAACAAAGCAAGTATATATAAAGTTTATATATGGTTCCTGAGTCTCACCATCCTGTGGATTTACAAAAACATACTAGTTCCAAGAGCTAGCTAATTCACACTACAAAAATTAAAAGGCCATATGGATTGACAAACCTTGTTGGCCACAGCAGTCTCCTTTTCAGTTAGCCTATGAATAAGGTCCAAAAGCTACTCCCTAGTTTTCGACTTCTGTAACTCCTCATAAGTCTTCTTACTTAGCAATGCCTCAAGATCATTCATCTCATCCTCTTTGCTCTTCATTATACCTATTAGATAAAAGTAAATGAGGACTCAAGATCAAAGGCTGATAGCGCGCATATATATATATATATATATATATATATATATATATATATATATATATATACATATACACACACACACACGTATGAGCACTTGTGAATCGGTTCTTTATATTAGAATGATATGAATACTAAAACAGAAAAAATACTTCTCTAAATTTCATAGATAACATAGTCAAATTGGGATGATAGAGAAACATACCACTTCTTTCACTATAATTAATCTCTTTACTTATTATTTCATCACTCTTGACAAGTGACCCATTTTAATATACTAGAAGCAAAGCTCACCACATATAATCACCACCTTTTCCTACCACCAATTCACACTTAATAAGGTTGTTACCCAATTTCCTTATTAGAACCACTACAAGAGATTACCCGATGACATCTCTTTCATTACTAATACAAATACCCCAATTAACAAAACCAAACGTCAATCTTATATATCAAAACAACATCTCTGCTCAAACCAATAATCATCGATTGTTTGCTAGCCCAACCTAATTAATCCACAAAGTAGCATTAACAAATCACACAGCAAAGCCATACTCCAATTCTAAACAATAATAATCTAAAGCATAAAACCAACATCACATTGAAGCCCGAAACTAGCAAGGTCCATGCTTACCACTATCCTCTTCCAAAATTATGACTTTTGAGCTTCATATTGTCATCCACACCAAGCTCGCCTTCTGTGAATCCTCCCTAGCTACATCAATACCACAACTATCTTAACACACAATACAACTCATACACTGAACAATTATTCCAAAGAGCACACAACCCAACACCAAGTCTTACCCATGCTACTCCAATTGCTGGTCAAATAAACCGTAATTGATGCTGCGTTAGCTTCCTCAATTCCATTTCGTACCCAAAAACCGATTAACAGCAAACCTCACATATACCCCAAAACAGCATAGTTAGCTATCTCAATTGATTCCAAAACAGTGGACTCTACTAGGAGTAAAGAGTGAAACGTAGCTTACCAAGTGAGGAGTTAGAACCGACGTAGCTCACGGCGGAGCTAAGGCTGCCGACGCTCCAGCGGCGGCGCGTACGGCGTCGTCGGGCTTCAAGGCTTCTGGGTTTTGCTCCTTGTCAGCAGCTAAGTGGAACGGGGGTAGCGGTGGACTGAGGAGTTGGCCAGAGAGCATCCCCAGATCGGCGAGGCAGTGGCCTAGGGATTGAGGACCGACATTGGGGTAGTTACAGGTTGTTGATTTGGGTTGGGTATGGCTTAGTTTAAGCGGTGAATCGATTGGTGGAGGTGATTGGGTGAGACGCTGGCAGAGGAAAGCACAGAGAGAGAGAGATCGAGAGAGTTCGAGAGAGGGAGAGAGATAGAAAAGAGGGATGCGGCTGAGAGGGAGAGGGAGAGTTTTGGGGTGCTAGGGTTTCTTTACATCCTTTGTATATTTATGCGCGTGAAATGACAAAATTGCCCCCACGACTAAGTTTCAAGACTTGTCTAGAAATTTCCCTCTATTTCAAGCTCGACTTTAATTTACACTCGTTTCTTCGTAACACTAAAAACTTGATTTAAACATTCGTACTCCACAACGTTCATGAAAAGATAATACTCAAAAAGGCAACAGGACAAAAAGTCAACATTTTTGGTCTTCTGAGGCGTCAACTCGAAATGAAAAGTAAATTAAGTTGTCATTTACTATCCAAATAAATTTGGGTTCGGGGCGTTACAACTTAAATATGTATGTGGAAGAAAATTTACCCATTTTCGATAACTTATAGGTCTCGATCATTAGAGTCAACTTCAATTGTACATAAAACGTTCCTATATATTCTTCCTCATGGGGAGCGATATGATCGGTCGATAAACGTGTCCAAATGTTCACATAAAATAGTTTCGTTGACACTAAATGAGGGTATAAGCTAGAATTGACGAATCTCAACTTTAAGTATTAGTCGGTCTAGATAAGAGGGTTTTCGTTTAGATAAAAGTGTTGACTTTTAAAAGTATTTTTCAGACAACATATATATGTCATCTGAAGTTACTAAGCAAGATTTCATTCACGTTGACCGCATCGACCGAGATCCGAACTTTATCAAAAATGCTTGAATTTTGTTCTACACCCATAATTCACTATTATGTTGACATCTGACACTCAAACTTAAAAAAAATTATTTGCGTCATTTGAATCACAACGTGCGTACTAATGTGCTATAACATGTTTACTAAGTTCTTTGTAAACATACATCTTTATAAGACAACTATATGCAAGAAACAAAATTTACCTAATCTGACCGTTTGATATGATCGTAGTACTTAAATATGTATGTGGAAGAAAATTTATCCATTTTCGATAACTTATAGGTCTCGATCATTAGAGTCAACTTCATATATACATAAACTTTCTTATAGCTTCCACAAGGAGAAGTACATAATCGTTTCATCAAAGTGCCAAACTATTACATATATATGTTTTCCTACTCTTAACAAGAGTTTGAGTACCGGCTAATCAAAAATATAAGTTTTGGTCGGAAGAGATAAGAGCGTTTCCGTTTAGAAAATATGCATAATTTATGTTGACCACTTATTTACAACCTTAGACGACATATAATCGCCGTCTCACATTGAAGAAAAGCGAGGGAAAATTCCGGCGCCCAAATTCAAATATTTTAGGTCCAGACGACATTTTTATGTTGTGCGATGAATACATTAAGGTTGGCGCCCTCTCCCAAACTCAAATGAATTGAATATTTCAAGTTCATACAGACGACATATTAACCTCGTCTAATGAATAGATTAATAGGTTGAGCCCTTTTTCAAACTTATATATCAGGTTCTCTCATACGACATTTATATGTCATCTTATTAAATACAATAAAAGGTAACCAAACTCAATATTTAATTATAAATTGAGTATTTTAGGGTCAGAGAGACCACTTTCATATGTCGTCTGAAGTTATATATTACAAGGTTCGTACACTCAATTTTATGGGTTTGTTATATGTCATTTGTTTGTCGTCTGAATAAGTGAATTTAAGGGTTCAAAATGGAGGTATAAATCAAAAATTTATGGTTGTTTCAGACGACATTAATATGTTGTTGGACGAAGTACATAAAAAGGGGATTAAAAGTAGATTTCGCATTCTTTCACAGACAACTTTTATATGTTGTCTGACGTATTACCATAAACTCAACTTTCATATATATGTTGTCTGAAATTTTGCATATGACAGACAAATTGAGCAACATCCAGAAGTATGAAGGGAGCATGGCACTCATACGACTTATACTTCACAAATGTCGTCTGAAGGGTTGAAAAATTAATCAGACGACACAAACTCAAATTCGTCCAAAATATGTCATCTGAAAAGTGTCGTCTGATGATGTATATGGCCTAGTGCATTGACATGCTGATTGTTGCAGCTCCCGAAGGTGAATATCTCTCTACCTTCCCTGATCCCGGTGCACTGCCTCTTTGCCTTGTTACTTCTCTGGTCTAAGCGTGCTCCTCCGCCGATCGTGTTGATCGTCCCATACACGGGAACTTTGGCCCCTTGCCGCTGGCTTGACACATATTGCTGGAGTTTACCTACTTTGATCTGGCTCTCTATAGCCTTTTTCAACTCTACACAATTGTTTATCGCATGCGTGACCTTCCCATGATACCCGCAGAACTTCCCCGTGTCCGCCTTGGTCAATCTAGACGGTGGAAACTTCCTCGTGGGGGGCCCTGCGAACGCTTCCTTGTTCGCGTTCCATACTACCTCGGGAGTTGCCGTCAGGATAGTGAAGTTTTCTCTAGCTACGGGTGCCGCTACTTTGAACCTGTCGTCCTGATAACTCCCTTTGCCTTTCCCCTGCAGGCCTCCCGCCTGTTTGGCCTGTCTCCTGCCTTCCTCTTTATACCTTTTGCTGGGGGTGAAGCCTTGTCCCTCCTGATCCCCTTTCCATGTCCTTACTTCTTGGATCATTTGCCCCTGGGGCTCGGACCTCCTGTCCTCCTTTCTCTTGCCTACGTATTTATCCCCGTATGTATCGTGGTCCGCTTGGGCATGTCTGATTGCCATTTCCATTAGTTCGTCATAACCTCGCAGGTTCTCAATTTTCACGGCATACAAGAACTTCCCGGGCAACAGGGCTTAAACAAACGCCTCCTCGGCCACTTTCTTGTCGAAGCTTCTAACCTTAGCGGTTGCTCCCTGCCAGCGATTCACGAAGGCTTTTAGCTCTTCACCGTGTCCCTGTTTCACCTTGAACAGCTGGGCGGTGCTTTGCCCATCCGTGCGTAATATAAAACGATTCACGAACCTATCCGCCAGTTGCCTGAAACTATCTATCGAAACGGTCGGGAGCTTGTAAAACCAACTCAGCGCCTCTCTTGACAGTGTCTCCTGGAATATGTTGCAACACATAGCGCCCGTGTAACCCTTCGCGTTGGTGTGGGATTTGAAGCTATCGAGGAAGAGATGCGGGTCCCCCTCACCCCGTAGTTCAACTTCAACGGCTTAGCTGCATGAGAGCGCAAGGTCTGCGTGATGGTCCTCATAAATGGTCCCCTCCTTTCCTCGAATCCCATGCCGGGAGGGTTATGCGCCGCTAGCCTTTCCGCTTCTTTAACCCTCGTGGTCAGGTTGATTACGCTATCCTGCATGGCCATTAGGGCCGCCTCTACTCCCGATGGCTCGGGCACCCTTTCTTCGATTGGGGTCGGGAGCGGTGGCGGGCCCTCTCCTTCCATGCTTTCTGGGAATAGATTGGCCCCAACATGGACAGTTCTACGGGTTGTTAGCGGCGTCATAGGGGATCTCCGGCCCTCTGCCTGTTGCTCTCGGAGGGTGGCGGCTGCCCGCTCGATCGCCTCATCGCTCTCTAACCTTCGCGCCGACGCGCTCATGACTGTGGCATTATCTCGTTCTAATTTTTTCTCCCGGACGGTTGCTTCTAGGTGATCTTGGGCCCTCTCTCTTTCCAAACGTGCCACATCTGCCCTCAGCCTTTCAACCATGTCCTCCACTTCCTCCTGCGTGGGATCATGCACCGTTCCGTTCGGTGTTCTTTCCCGATCATTCCCTATGGTTGTGCATTCCAACCTCTCATCCGATCCTCCATTCTGAGCAATTGTCCTCAGCGTTCCTTTTTCACCGGGACCACGTTGGTCTTCCAACATTGTCCTACTTCCTTTTACTAGTTCACTTGACTCAGCCATCGAGACTCGGTGGCTTTTTGTATAGTTTCCCACAGACAGCGCCAGCTGTTTTTGCAAGATCCCGTAGAAGCTTTTTGGCATGATCTCTATCCTTTGATTGTCGTTGACTGGATACTTGCAAGAGAGATTGACCGGGAATTTCCGGTCTTTCTCTCTCCGATGGTTAAGTCAGTTATATGGTAGGTAGAGAATTTAATGCCATCAGATTTCTTACCGTTTTGGTTGACTTCAACATTGTATTTATAGCCCCGCGTTGACTTGCATCTTGCCTGTTATTCGATGAGAGACAAGTATACCTCTGAGGTCTGTTTATTTGGCCTTTTGTGGAGCGTCTCCCTCCCGACCCAGACTACTGTAGCCTCCAAGATAAGGCCTGCTCGATCTGCCTCATGTTGGGCTTCACAGCATCGTGGGCCGAGGGAAGTATTTATCGACTGCCGATTACACTATGGTATAATTAGCTTTAGTTTTCTTTTATATATATGTTAGTAGAAGTTTCACCTGACCACCTCGACATGCAGTTAGTATTCTCCGATCATTCGTGAAAGGCATTATCTTGGTTTGGTATACCTCCTCCGGGTGTCCAGGATCGTAAGAGAGTCTTCTAGATTTAGCTTCCCAGTTCCAAAATATGACCTGTTTATCATAAGACCCTGACACAAGGAGGTCGCCGCTGGAGTTGAATTCCATGCTGCTTACACGATTGCTATGCCCTTTTAGTTCCGCATACATATTTAATTGCTTTACAATTCCCTGCAAAACAAAAATTGTTAAACTTTATTCGTAATGATCAAAGGTACGTAGACTGTCTGTTTAGGCGTTTAGGGTATGCTCATGTGTTTTTTTTGTTTTTTTTCTCGACGGTAGTCTACCATGTGTTGAAACGTTGATGGATATGAGATTACAAAACTAAGCTTTTATCTTAGGTATAAAAGAGAGAGAGAGAAATAAGAACCTGATTCGTGGAGAACTGACGAGCAAACCTTTTGGGCCACCGTAGCCCCGTTTCTTGGTTGCAAATATCGTAGAAGCCATTATTAATTTGCATTGTCACAGTGAAGGGGGAGGCAAACGAAGCTAGGTGTAGAATTAGAAAAATTTCGGTATACCATATGATATAGCATGCCTCATATATCATATACTACTTATCGTCCACTTAATTAAGATAAGTAAGAAGTTATCATTTCCGTAAACAAGTTTTGACTTGCTAGCTTCATCATCTTGTAACCCAAATCAGAGTAGTCGTCGTAATGCTCTATCTGTCTGATATGAAGATGCCGGCGGGATAATTTGTGGTGATCTATTAGCTTGTTGTAATTAGTTCAATTACGCATGTGGATGGTTTGTATTAGGGTTGTATATATACGTACTTTGCCTTAATTTTCTAATATATCTGGCCTTGTCTTGGAATTCAAGGAGCGGATGAGCGAGCGAGGTTCATTGAGCTCTTCGTTGAGATGCTTTCCGGCCATTATTATATCTTCTTCAATCTGCAGTCAGTGAGAGTGAGAGAGATGAAAGTGAAGATCGAAATGCCAAAATTTATAGAAGGGATTAATTGATTGCTAGCTAGAGATCGATGAATGGAGTATTATGCATCGGTGTTAATTTTCATGCTATGTATAAGTGTGTGTAGAAATTAATTGTATGAGATTGTTTAGTAGAATAGGGAGGAGAGTGAGGAATTTATATTCACACCAATGTCTTCATGTAATCTTGAATTTTATTATATAAAGTTTTACCTTCTCAAAAAAAAAGAAAAAAAAAGTGCTAGCTGTGGGCTCAGTTCCACGCCAGATTTCATGTATATTATAAACGTTTGATGTAGGATAAAATGTAGAGACAAAGAGATAGCAAGAGAATCATCATTTTATTCATTGATATGAACACTTTATATATAGAATTACATAATACCAATATGGTAAGGATATGAATACATAGATCTAGTCTAACTACATATCCTATTTGCATAAGGTCAAGCCACACATAAAAAATATCTAGAAAGATACAGAATATTCTAGAACAACGTTATAATTTTGCGCGGGGATGGGAGAAGGTTTGTGAATTATTGATTGTCTTATTAAAACTTAAAATTGCTTTAGGTAATGCTTTTTTGTCAGCCTCATATTCGGTTATTTTGTTATGTATGATTTTGCTAGTTATTATTAGGGTAAGATGTGCGAGTCAATTTGCATTTTCCTAAAAAATTAAAAAAAATGAAATAGTGGGTATGTTGAAGGAGAAAAGATAACAAGAATAACGGTCTACTCATTCATTGATAGAAATGCCTATTTATAGACATTACATAGAGTCTCTCGAATGATCTAGAAGTTCTATCAACTGTAATATATTTTAATAAAGAAACTGGATTAACAAATTCTACGTGTATTAGGGCAAGACACTTAACAAAAGGACGGAAGCATAATTTCCTTAAACACTCACCATTGTGTTGCGTCCCTAATACGTCACGGTGCTTATGGTGTTGCCTCGGTAAAAACCTTGCCAAATAAAACAAAAACCTCGTGGGTAAAACAAAAGACTTGGTCGAAGGAAAAAAAAAGCACAACGCATCAACTATAATTGAAGATAACATGTGATGCATGTAGACTCCCCCTGATGTCTACACAACGACTCCCCCTGATTGGTAACTCAATCTCGGAGTACAGATAAACGGCGCAAGCCAATGCACTTCACATACTTTAAAAATAGACTTGGGCAACGATTTAGTCATTAAATCTAGCCACAACATCCTTAGATCAGACTTGCTATGCTTAACATTAGTTTGATCTTTAAGGAGATGGTTGCCTAACAACTCAAAACATAAGTTCGCGTTGAAAATCAGATTCACGCGTGGCATGACCTTTGTGTACTTAAACAGTCATAACGTCTTCGATACAATAGGTATGGATGAACCGTATAAAGTTCTGGAAACTAGACACCCGTAGTTTTCCAATCGTATAAGGTCCATAACCTAGTTCATCTTGAGCTGATCACAAAGCTCTGTAGAAGTTGATTGTTCTGCCAAAGCAGATTCTCAGACAGATCCGTCCTATTTTACAAAAATAGCCATAACTCACTCAATCTGATAGGTGTAATCAAATGGTTGGTGTCCCTAAAAAGTAGACACATAAACTTTTCCAATGGTACCAATTTTTTCACTATTTTTCAACGAGTGGGCTATCATGTAGGTCCTGTGGAAGTTGACCTACGAAACTGAGCAAATTCTGATTTCGCATTTGATGTGTCATTCTGTAGGGATGAATAAGCCTGAACCTTTCATAGAAAGAATCACTACCATTACATTGGCATTACGTGGACGTATCCGGCGACTACCTTGATGTTCCTTCACACTCATCTAAGAGGGAGCAAAGCTGCTCGACCGCTAGGAAGAGAATTGAAAGACTAATTAAGGAGAGCTTGGCCTTACAAGTTTATAGTGAATGAGATGTCGAGTTGAGCATATTGTAACAAGTACATGAATGTGCTACTATACTTAGATGTAGGATTTCTTCTAAGAGTTCTTCGTCATATGGACGAAACATGTATTCTCAACACTTCGACCGATCAAGGAATACATATAGGCATAACTTCATCGTCCTTTAGATTGTCTTAAGCTGATAGATGAATAAACATCATCAATAATGGTCTTCATTTTCGAGACCAAGTATTCCCAAGATCCTTGCATTCTTAATTTTGGATCAGTGGTATCTCTTAGTTTAACAAGAGTTCATCACGATTCATCCATAATTTATACGCAAATAGACATAATTCTTCGTATCCCTTCCATAATTCCTGATTAGTGGCCTCATCGCCGGGACCGGTCAAAAAGAAACCGGTTGAACCGACCGCCGGCATCACCGGACCTTTATTTTACACTTCCTTTAACGGTTCATTATCCTCCAAAGCTCCAAACGCTACCAAATTTTGTAAGCATGTAGACATGGGAGTTAGAATTTGGAAACCACCAGCCTCGACGACAGAACCGGCCGAAAAGTGCCGAATCGGCCGTCGGAGTCACCGGACATCCATGAATACTTATATTGAGCGGTTGGGCTTTTCCCAAACCGGTTCCCCAATCCACAACACCTTAAAACCCAACTCCAAAAACACCCCAAAAACATACCCTAATAAAAATTCCTTTTACTAACCAAAATTACCCTTTTTACCGCTTTCAACAAATCCTCCTACGTAATAATTTCTCCAAAGTAATCGCCCCTTATAACATCTCTTGGGTCATTTGAAAAAATAAAACTCATTAACGAAAACGGTAAAACTCTTATTAAAGTGCCTCTATTATATAGGAGGATGACACGAATGACTTTAATGTCATCCATAGGCCGTGAGTGATTTGATCATAGGGGGTTCTTTTGCGTCATATTTGCTTATGAAAGCATGAGTAGTGCCTCCATTGTATAGGAGGATGACGTGAATGACTCATAGCTCCACCAAGTTGTATTTTGTATTCATGGATTTGGTGTTTTATAAATCCTTGCAATAAGCTATTCCTTGCAATAAACTAAACACTCAATCTCTCTACAACACATTCGTATACAAAAATGTAGAGATAAATGTAGAGACAACAGTCTTATGTCAAGACACAGAAACCGAAATATGTTAACAATTTCGATGAAGATTGAAAAAAGGTATTAGAATCTGTTAGAGTGCATTATATGACGTGTAATACTACATAGATTGACGAAACAAGGCTTAAAACATGCAAAAACTTGACTAAATTGGTCGTGAGCACTGTATAGGGACGGCGCTGCCGCCGCCCATGGCCCACTGTTGGATCTTGTAGAGAAAGAAGAGGATTTTTCACATCCAATTTTGGATGACATTTAGCGTAATGCAATTTTCTTTTTGCAATTATGAATCCGCTCAAGAGTGTAGAAGACTACTCTTGTTTGTAATGTCTTTGTAATTGTATAAGTGTGCATTGTGCCACACTTGACATTACAAATCCTCTTTTGATCCAAAACCGATATGCATTGCGCAACATCATGATATACCAAGTGTGCATTGCACCACACTTGGTTTAATTATAATGCCCAAGTATGCATTGCACTATACTTAGTGCGATTTCAGCCTTTGAAAACGCCACCTTGTAGTAATTGGTGGTCTTTTGTAGTGCAATGTAGTGTCATGTTGTAATGCGATATATTGCATTAACATATAGCTTATGTAGATCGAACCATATGTGCCAGAAAAAATTTGAATATATATGCCAACAATGATAACGAGGTATTCACCATGACTTTAATTCAAAACATAACGACTAAGTAACTTTAGTCAAATATGTGAGGTGTATGTCTTCACAAAACTTAGAAAAATAAACGGATTTGTAGTCACTTAGACTATTAAACCGAAGTCATATGCTTCATATCTTCCGCAATGTAACTTTTGCTTTTAAAATCCGTAATCGTGAGAATAATATTCTCATCTTCTTTCATATATATAGTGAGTTTCTTATTGCAAGAACTCCATATATTTTGTATACATTGACCATAATATTGCTTTCTTTGCAATTAATGAACCAATACAGAACCACATCAATAACATGATATTTCTTTCATTTACTAGCCCAATCTTTTTATGATATATGGGATTCGAGGCGTTGCCTCTCTCTCTTTTCAGAATTCGTGACACGAAATTCGTCACTTTTTTTTATGTCAAATTCAGAGCTCATGTTTCGGTCAATTGTTTCAAACAACAAGATGAAAGATTGGCTATTATCGATATACGATAATTAATTCAAAGTATTGAATTTGGTCAAGACCATAGTTTATGGTAACTCAATTCGATGTAAACCGTGACAAATTCCATCACAAATCGATGTAACCGTGACAATTTCCGTCACAAATCGATGTTTATCCTTTTATTAACCACGAAAATATTTCGTTGTAATACCGTGACTTGTCAAACCGTCATAAATTTCAACTTTGATATGAGGGGTCCCAATTCCTCACATCAACTCACATTATAAGAAAGGTGGGGGTAGAAGAAGGCTACGAAGCCCGACTATAAAATTAATTAAAATTCAAAAGCGGCAACTTTGATAAAAACTTACTTGTTATTTTGTCAAATATAGTGTGTTTAAGAGAAGTTGTCCTTGCAATTTTCATGTCTACTTCACTACAAGAATTCAGGGCTTTTACCGCTTAAAATTTACGGCGTGCATTTATAGCATGTCGTAAATATAATGTTATGTAGAGTTATTTACAGCGTGCTTCGAAAGTGCGCCTTAAATGAGATTGTGTCTCGACTTATTTAAAACTTGTAATAAAAACACGCTGTAAATAAAAAAATATTTACGGCATTCACTCAACACACACCGTTAATAAGTATAAATTATGTACTGCATGCAATAGTTGCACGCCGTAATTGATGTGAGTTAACTGCACCTCAAACTCGAATTTTTCTTTTCAGCTCCCGCTCAATTCTTTCACCAAAACTTAAACTTCCTACATTTTTTTTTGTAGCGTATGAAAATTAATAAAGATCCCATCAGGTATAAAAGGGAAGAGACGTGTAATTACATGTTGATTTTGGTCAGAACCCAAACTCGAGCCCAGACCGCTCTCTTTCCTTCTCCGCCTGCCTCCGCCATCTCCGGCATGGCGTAGCTGATTCCGGCCATCGCATGCCGCAAGATCACCACCAAAATGTTCGTCTTCCTCTTCTCCACCTTCCCCTGCCCACCAATTCGACTTAGAACCATAGACTTTTTAGATTGAAGTCCAAACCCTAACCCCCAAATATGATTTTTGGCCGAATCTCTTTCTCTCCGGCGAGCCCGTGCTTCGTGAAGGTAAACCCCATCACTTCCCTCTCGTTTTCACTCTTCCTTGAGCTTCAATTTCCAGATTAGAGCCCTAATCCTATTTCTCTCTTTTTCTGCATATTTCTGGGTTCCCGTCGAAGTTTTCCGGCGACAGTGTTCTTGAGCTTCTGGCGACCTCGTCGAGTTCAGGTGGAGCCCAAAAGCGTTTTGCTGACGCCTTTGGAAGCAGCAATGGTGGTTAGGGAGGAAGGTAGAGTTTGGGTTCTCGGCTGAGGACCGCTACGTCACCACCTTGTCGCGAGGTCGATGTGGGCAAAGATGGCAAGATCAAATACGACGACTTCATCGCCAGAATGGTCGCCAAGTGAGAATCTCTAAGTGTTTCTCTGTTTTTATTTTCCACCTTAATTAATCTCTAAGTGTTTCTTAATATTAGTACACTTGGCTGCTATGAATGGTCAGATCAAAATCCTTGAGGAACTTCTTTTGTACTCTCCCAAATGTTTACAAAGTCTCACAGGAGATGGAGAAACTGTGTTTCATCTTTCAGTAAGATTCAACAGATACGGTGTGTTTACCTCTTTGGTAAAGAACTATAACGCCTATCTCCTCAACCAGGCTGATAAGCATGGTAACACAGTCTTACATCTTGCTGTCTCTGCAGGGAACATTACAGTAAGTTGTTGCCTATTCTATCTTAAAGTTATTGGTTGGTTGCCTTAAGCTTCTTTAACTCAGTACTCTACTGTGTATGATCCTAAACTGGTGTCAAATTGTTAGTTGTCGGAGCACATCATCAAGAATACTACGATTGATGTCAATACTCAATTGTAGAAATCAAAGAGGTCAAACGGCTATGGACATCTTATGCTAGCAAAGAAGAGCCTCGGATATCAGAAACATGTTGAAGAGTTTCGGCGGCAGGACGAGCACTGAGCTGTTGTCACCAAATATTGATGAGATAGATTCTGAGACTACAACATCAGAAAGTCCTAGAGTTGTACTTGAGCAATTTGTATCCGTGCTTCTTGTAATTGTTTGTGTTCATTTTAGTTTGATATTTGCTTTGCTGAATAATCTTAATTTTGCTAGTTTGGGTGTTGTAGGTGATTCATGTCCATCTCGTGGTTGATGACTTTGTACTTGAAGGTCTTATGATTACTGCAAAGCAGGTATTACTTTTCCGTAAACAGAAAAATGAGTTTTGATTCTAGGGTGATAGAAAAAAATTTGATCTTTCATCCACCAAAACAGAATTCCTACATGGGTGTTACATTATAGGTTATGGTCTTACTTTTTCTCTCTTCTCTCTCCACTAATTTTTTGTTTTCAATTTGTCTTGTTTTGTTAAAACTTCAATAGCTTTGTTTAGCAGTTTGGATGTTTGATCATGTACAAATTTGACTAGGATGATGAGTAGAAATAGTATATGAAGTTATTAAAATGGTGTGGATTAAATCAGTGCGGTTCTACCATGACAGAAAATCATCCATCTGGATAATTACATTAGAGCAGAACAATTCTTGCCATGAATTGATATCATTGTTTGCTTGCATTAGAGAATTGATGTTGTTGTTCCATGAATTGATATTGTTGTTGGCACGAACTGATAAAGGAATTGCGTTATGTTGTTAGTAGTAGGTTTGTTATGGAACTCTGTATATGTATTTATTGATGAGAGGATGATCGGTGTATTTTACTAGGGGAAGACATTGATCAGCTAGTTATACATAAGGGTTCAGAGAGTTCTAAACCAGCAATGAAGCTGATAATGAAGACATTGATTCGCTGTGTGTTAGTCTACTCCAAGCTCTTACTGCCAAATTGGTGAAATCAACAGGTGAAGTGAATGGTATTATTATGGAGTAACTCTTGCTTTTGTTATTGTGAAGTCAAGAAGCTATGTTGTGAAGAAGGTTGTGTAGTTTACTGAGAACCAATTTGTTAGTAGTCAAGAAGTTATGTTATACATATACAGTACCTCTTATACATGCTAAATTTTAGTCATTCACACTCATTTGATGTAATGAGTTATATTAATACATTCTCAATTGTTACTTTGTAAATGACATTAGTTATATTGATGGTAATTTGAGTATGACATTTGAGTAAGAAGATTTTTTTTTTATTTGAACATATCTTATTTACGGCTTGCAGTGTGCCTTAATTTGGAGTTTAGTCATTCTTTCACGGCATGTTGTGTACGCCTTTAAAGATTCTTACGGCGAGCAAAAGAGGGTCGTAAATGACTTGAATACATTTATGGAATCACTTTTACGGTGTGTTAATTGTTTTTTATGACGTATTTTTACACGAAGTAAAAGATATTGGTCTTTTATGGTCTGAATTTTTACTGCTTACTTTTGTACGCCGTAAAAGCATTGCCGGCTGTAAAAGCTCTTTTTGGCATAATGCTTCCTCGTGTGTGCTGCGTAGTTACTCTAGCAATTCGATCGCATCATAATTGATCAATCACATGCAAAAGCAATAATACATGATTAGCACAGTTAAACATATATATTTGATTTATTTTCTAAAAATAAGTGAATCAGATTTTACAGTTGTCACGTATAACAGTAATAAGTTATTCATAGATAGTAATTATAATTTCTTGCAGTAAATATTTAAATTACCTTCAGGGTTTACCAAATTTACCATTGAGGTAAAATCCTTGACTTACCAGAAAGGGTAAAACCCCCCTTTTTTTCTCTCTCTCTCTCTCTCTCTCTCTCTACGTTTGGATCCGAGTATGGATTCGGGTCGGAACAGTAAACGCGCGGCAGCAGGGTCGTTTGGGGCGCACAGGGCTGCTGGGCGAGGAGGGGCAGGCGTGCGTCGGTGGAGCCACGCTAGGGATTGGGATCCGTGGAGGACGCCGGAACACGCTCGCAAGGGGAAAGCCAGGCGGGGTGCTCAGCTGCTCACGTCGAAGTTGCCGCGCCCCTAGCAATAGCAGCAAGGCAGGAGGTCGCTGGAGCTCGGTGGTTTACGTCGGAAGAGAAGGGAGATTTGCAGGTGCACCAGTCCGGTGTTTGGAGACTGGGTCGAGGCCAGAGCGGTGCGTAAGGCTGCTGGGCTTCGACCGAGATGATGGATCTGCCGGGGTGGAGGTCTAAGGCCGGAGGAAGCCTAATGCACTCGTTGTCGGGGTGACGCAAGGCAGGGGCTGCCGAGTCTGGGCTGTAGTTGAAGGGTAGGGTTCGCCGGCGAGGTGGGTTAGGTGCCCAGAGCAAAAATGATGGGTTTTCCTGTTTAGGGTTTACTTATCAAGCTCGGGTTAGAGCATAGTGCTGATAACGTGTTGAAGGAGAAAAGATAACGAGAATAACGGTCTACTCATTCATTGATAGAAATGTCTATTTATAGGCATTACATAAAGTCTCCCGAATGATCTAGAAGTTCTATCAACTGTAATCTATTTTAATAAGGAAACCGGATTAACAAATCCTACGTGTATTAGGGTAAGACACATAACAGAAGGACGGAAACATAATTTCTTTAAACAGGATAGTTATTTTTTTCTTTTATAGCTAATCCGAGCTTTATCCTCAACTGTTAAATATCTTATGCTTATTTATACTAGCCCACAGGATCAAAAAATAGAAGAAGTTTTATTTGAACTACTCCACCTAATGTGGGTTTTTGTAGATAACTTTTCCATCAAAAGTGGGATGAAACTTCCACACGTCTTTTTTTTTTCTCCTCGTCCTTTTTTTTTTCTTTTTTGAATTCCAATGATGTTTTACGATTAAGCCTATAATAACTTTATTTTTATTTCTTAAAGATATTTTTGTTACCTTGGTTTTTTAGGCAATTCAAAAAAGAGCTTCACCATGACACCAAATAGGGTGCATGGCTTTCCAATAGTGGAGATTTAAATATTATGGGCAAAATCAAGAATATAATTTTTTTGTGAAGCTTTGACACCAAAACTTGGCTTCCCATTATAAGAGTGGAGATTTGTTATTTTTTATTTATAAAATATAGATATTATTAACAGACTTTTTTTGTTATCAACACGTCCCATCTATTTTCTCATCCATATATTTTAATTTTATCTACAAACTTGTCATAATTGGTTCTCATCATGGATCGAGTGTTTTTTTAAGGGTAAAGGAGATAAATCCATTGATAAAAAATCATGACCCAAATGGTCAAGCATGAACAGTCCGAAGATCATACAAGTAGCATAGCAAATCTAAATCAAACTATTCTATGAAATTGAAATAACAACCTCAAAACTACATAAAAAATGTGGATATACTCACTAAACAATCAAAATAACCTTCCAAAACCCTAAAAACCACTCTACTCTCATAGATCGAATGTGTTAATAACAAAAAATAGTGTGTTAATAACATCACCCTTAACTTTCAAAAAAAAGTAAAAGAAAAATCATTCAATATGTAACATTTATTCCCTAACAACTAATCAACCGACACGAGCATAAGAATACCAACTCCTTGATCAAGGAGGAACTATGACGGTCTTCTTATAATAGTAGGATTAGATTTTCCCTGCCATACGGTGTTACGGTTTTTTTGTATATTGTGGTTTCCAATAAATGATAGGATTTGTTTAGAGTCTATATATAGGGGGGTTCTAGCAGTACAAAACTACAAACAGAAAAACAAGAGAGGTCGATCTTAACAAAACCGATCGAGTAGAAAGACTGCTCTTTATAAATTAGGTTTAGGGTTTTGTAATCCCCTCGATCTCTATCTCTCTCATGGCGAAAGTAAAAGTTGCAGGGGCATGGGTGGGCGTGCTTGAAGTCGAATTGGACAAATGGAACGTATCCATGCTGAGACAAGAGGTTGCAAAGAGATCGAACAGCGATCCAAACTTGATCAATCTGATCTGCGCAGGCAGAGTGTTGAAGGATGGAGATGGGAGTGAGAATCTGACCCAAGTAGGTATGAAGAACAACTCCAAGGTTCTTGCTAGTAGGGTTTCTGCTCAGGAGGGCAAGTCTTTGGGTGATGAGCTGATGGCTGAAAGCGAACGCTCTAGGAGATTGGCTCGGATCAAGGCAGCAGCGACTGCAATGGCCAAGAGACATGCAGATGGTTCTTTGCCAGTTGAAAACTTCAATATAGAACTTGAAGATCAAAGCGGGAAGAAAGTAAAGATGGGAACCAAGACTGATCAGCAGGCAATCATGATGGGTCTGATGCTTCATACAGATGCAAAGAAACTGATTAAAGAACAGAATTACAAAGATGCATTGGAGGTGTTGAGCATGGGAGAGGAGGCTTTCTCTCTTTGTGACCCCAGTGTTATTGAGCTGGTGGACAATCCTTCTATACTGCAAATCCACATGGTTTGGTGTTATTTCATGCTCAAAGACATCAATTGCCTCTCGGTTGCGGGCCTTCGGCTTGAGAAGGCTAGAGAAGGACTCGAACGAGCTTATGGGAAGAATGCTTCTCGTATGAGACTGCTTCAGGCTGGTAGGTATCCGGAGCGTGCACTACATTTGAGACTGGAGCTACTTGAAGGGGTAGTGGCTTATCATAGTGGTCAGGTTGATTTATCTAGGAAGGTGCTGATTTCTGCCCAAGAAAAGTTTAGGCTACTACAAGTGTCGGATGAATCTCTTTCACTTGTGATGAGCATGGGGTTTAAAGAACTAGATGCAAAGAGGGCATTGCGGATGAGCAATCAAGATGTTTCTAGTGCTGTTGATTTTCTGGTTGAGCAAAAGGCAAAGAGAGACCAACAACGCGAAGATGATATCCGACGGGAACAGGAAATTATGGAGCTAAGGACGTATGGTGTGACACCCTTGAAGAAAGCTGTGGATCTGGAGAGATTGAATGAGTTGGTCTCCACTGGGTTCGAAAAGGAGCTTGCTGCTGAAGCACTTAGAAGAAATGAGAATGACAGTGAGAAGGCATTACTTGATTTGACAAATCCAGAAGCTAATTCTACCATACAGGAACAACTTGCATCAAGGAAAAGTAAACGTCAGCGCCGAGCAGTAGATGCTTCAGTTGAAGCACTTGTAGGCATGGGATTTGAAAGATCATTAGTGAATGAAGCTTTGCAGGCTGGAGGGACAATGGAGGAAGTAGTCCGTCTATTACTCTCAGGACAAGCATCGAATCCGACAAATGGTGTTACCCAATCTGAAGCAATCTCCACAGCTTCTGCGGACAACAATGGCCAAACTGATGCTGCTAGTGACATTGCGAATTCTCTTACTTCAATGCTTGAGAATCAAAATGGTCAAGCCGGAGGTTCTAGACATGCAACAGAGCCTGGAGGTTCTAGTAGTGCATCAGAGCGTGATTCAGAAATGGAGAATGAACTTGCTGAAGAACTAGCACAACAAGACGCTCTCTCTGACTATGACCTTGAAGTTACCAAAGAAGGTGAAGCCATAGGCGAGTACTTGGCTCTTCTGGATTCAGCACAGTGAAATATCGACTTAATTTTCCAGATGATCAATGTCATTTAGTTAGAGCAGCACCGGTTTTTCTTAAGCTCGGTTTTTCCTTTTCCCTTCAATTTTCATGAGCATTGGTGTAAGACAGCAAAAGTCGGAATCATTTATGATATTCATGCGAATGAAGATGTTTTTATTTTATTTTTTTTTTTTTTTAAATCAGGTTCTTAGTTTCTAAAATTGTATGGATATTATTTTTTCTCCATTGGTCTTGCAGTCTTGGTACTGATGGTAATTTGCCGCCTTTTCTGTAGTCTTTCTTCCATTATTGTAACTTGTAAGAGACGGAGATGAAGAAAATAGATCAAATAAGACCACAATCTTTTCGAAAGCTCGCTAAACTGTGTGTCCTGCAAGCAGAACTTTGTGTAGGACGCAATAACAAGATAGTGTAGCATTTAGAGCAATCTTAGAGCAGCAGAACATAATATAGTCTCCATGCAAACAAGCATTTTAGAGCTATTTCCTGCATACAGAACATGTATTCCAAACAGCGGTAAAATTTATACGCCAACACTCGAATATTGTAATATTGTAATATACACCTGAAATATTGTAAGCTAAACAATGCCATCAAATGCTTCAACTTGCATAGGTTTTTGTCCCCAGGTCTAAGTTAAATAGTCTTGTAAAGAAAACTATTTAAAGCTCACTTTTGGGCATCAAACCTCTGATCAAACCCAGGATCTCACCTCGCATTGCAGCAACAGCCGATGGAGTGACTTGTTCCTTCACAGCAGAGAACCACATATTATGTCCATCTTTGTCTTTACTTCCATACCAGCTGCATATTATCCTTGCAATGGCCAACACATACATGCCACAATCATAACCATTTACTTGGTGCGGTGAATCAGTACACTCTTTATACACGGGATCAGTCGCTGAACTGGAAACACTCATAAATTTCTTAACAGCATTGTAAAGTCGTTTGGCAGGACGTTTACTCAACCCCCCTCGACTGCTATCATGATGATAAAAGGTGTTCATGCTTCTCTCAAATGCAAGTAGGCTCCAATGAGATCCACCTTCAGCTTCACTCACATCATCATTGTCATTGACAGGAAAGATTACCACTTTCTTATCGGGCAAATGAAGAGGGTCTAGGAAGTCTTTCAGGCTCTCAGCTGGGCAATTCATCATCCAAAATGTAATTGAAGGTGGAATGAGTAGAATCTCCTCGGAGCATGATGAAACATGACTGAAATAGAACTCGATGATTCGATCATTGAGAAAATAGGGGCCACTGAGGATATCCAAGTCTGATCGTCTTAGTACCACATCATTGTAGCTGAGAATCTTTTCAGCAGGATTACTTTTGGCCATTTGGTAGATACTGTTGATGCAGTCCTGATCAACAAAAGTGAAAACCCTGTATTAGGCCACCATCATTTCAAAGAAAGGATCTTATAATTGAAGAACATAATACTAAACTAATATGAGGAATGACAATGAAATATGCCGTTGAAGTAAATAATCAGACAGTTGCTCAACCACCAAAATCCAGTGCTAGAGTAAAATTTTGGTCCTCAACAACTATCATTTGCGCCACTATACAGTATACACGCAAAGACTGATAAACACCAGTTACACTACAGAATTGATGAAGACAAGCAAACAATCACACGCTTTTAAACTCTAATTTCTGAATTAACTTCGTGCACAGATTGCTTTCAACCCACAACCAAAATGAGCCAATGTAAAAGTTCATTCCTCTGTATCAAGTAGGTTCCTAGATTCTTGTTCTTCTCAAATCAGATTTACACAACCTCAATTCATCGTTTCGTACCATGAGTACTTACCATCCCCTATCCCCAACTTCACATGATCCTCTCAGCAATTTTCTCTCCTCACAAATCACAATACGTAATCTTTACAAAAACAACACATTCAAGCACACTATGTAATTTGTCCCCAAAAAAAAAAAAAAAAAATTCTGCAATTCATTAACAAATCTTAAACTCAACACCCAAATAGTACTGTATAAGCAACCAATTCCCAATAACTACAATTCTCACTAAAGATTTCTTCATTCAACGAAGAATGAAAATATTGAAGTTCCTCAAATTCCATCTATATCATAAATTTCAAGCACAGAAGCAGCGAACCATTCAAATGCTCCGTTTTTATAGAGGTATAATCTAGGGTTTTCATGCCATTTCCTTTTCCTTTTATGCGGAGAACAATTGTAAGAGAATGAGAAGAGCTTACTGAACGATTCAAAGAATCTGAGCGAGAGGAGAAGCTCCGGTGGTGCGGTTGGTTTTCTTTTTCTGCTATCAAGATTTTAGAAGACGCAAAATTTGTAGGCAGCAGGTTCCAGTTTCGCCACGAGCCACAAGTCTTCTCAAGTCTGCACACATGCGAGGCATGTATGTGGGAAGTTAATCACCTGTACCCAATTTGCCCCCAAATATGTGTGGAATTCCACTTACTAACACCTAACAGGAATCCAACTCTGTTAGTTTAATTGAATTTAACTTTTTACTAAAGAAAAATAAAAACCTCAGCCCCAAAAAAATAGCCTTTTCTTCTTCCTCTCTGTTTCTCTTCAACTTCATCGTATCTCTTTGTTTGAACCCCAAAGTTGCATTACAAGATCTTCGGAGAGTTGGGAGAACATGGTGATGATGCCGGTGTTGAGGGTGAATTGGGAGACGATGCCACTTAGGCCATTGTTTCTTAGATTTTGACGTCGAAGTCTTGGACGAGGCCGGCAAGGTCGGCGGCGGCGATGAGGAGCAGAGGAGGCGGAGGAGAGGACGTCATTTAGGGAGATGTTGAACGATTGGGATAAGTGGTTGAGGGGGTTTTAGAGGGTGAGGGAGGTGAAGTGGGCGGTGGCGAAGGAGCAAGGGGCAGCGGGGGAGAAGGTGAGATTAAGGATTTTCTTGGTTTTGAAATAGGACCGGTACTTGGATTTTGGGGTTCGCTTTTAGGTGCGGGGATTCTGTTTTTAGGGTTCTTAGGCTCAGTCAAAATGGGTTTGAAATGGGCATTGCTTCAGATATGAAATAAGATTCATGGCAGGGACTCAACAGTTTGAATCTTGTTTCCAATCTTCTGGAAATAAGACTCATGCCAGCGACTCCGATTTCTCAGAGATGAAATTATTAATTAATTAAGCTTTTTTGTTAGGAGTTAAGAGTTAAGTCCCCTAAAAAACATAAGTTAACAGAATTAAGGTCTGTTAAAGTCAACGACATGTGTCGCAATTTAATAGGTGACACAAGTTTGGCATAGGGTTTTCTGGAACAGGTGATTTACTTACGTGTATGTGTGTAGGTTTGTTTTTATTCGACGGCTGTGATTGGTTCATTTTAGACTTATTATGGCTTTTTAACAGTTCTTCCTTGGCGTGTTGTCGAAATTTTTCAAAATCACACGGATTCCTTCTAAAAAATTAAAATAAAATTACATTGAGATTTTATTCTTGTTGTCGTTAGTCTTTTGATCTATTAAGTCTTATGTGGAAACATGTGATTTCAATAAAAAAAAAATCAAATATTAGTGCATTTTGAACGTTTGTATAACAAATATACAAATATACACATGCGACATGTTCGTATAACCAATATGTCATCAAAGACAAAAACAAATATGCACATGCGACACATTATTACATTAAGTATTATTGTCTCGTATTCTTAATGACGTGTGCTTAAAAGACAAGCTCCAAATTAACTATGCCATATATGTCTTTTACATAGTGGCAATGAAAAGATATATGCATCAACCAATAAGAAGTTAAAAGTTTTGAGTTGGATCTAACATCAAGCACTAAGACGACTTAGTGGAGGGAAAGCTCGATTGAAGTCTAATGGAAATGAATATATGGGATATCCATGATCAAAAATAAAACATTTGTCTCTTTATCTCGTGTGTTATTCAGTTTTCCTTTAATCGCATACTACATCGTTCTCGTCATGTAAATAGTCATTTATGTGAATTATCACTCTAAAACCGAGTAATCAATTTTCATCTTTAGCTCATTTCATATTTATCGTGCACAGATATATCAGACTGCCAAATGATATTCGATACGTATTTTGGGATAAAAACACTTACAATGTTTTTATTGCTTTGATACGAGAAAACACTTACAATGTTCTTTCCCGAGGTGAAAATAACATTTGTACTTTATGAAAGATAAATGTTACATCTAGAAGTCAATAAATAAGGCCATACGTAACTAATATTGAAAATATATTGATTGTTAACGTATTCAGTTCTTAAATCAATACTTAGTAATGACCCATCTTATTGATACCTGATTTAATTAACAGCTCTTCACCACACTCCTCTTATAATGTTACTATGTTTTGAACGTTCGTGTAACCAATACGTCACAGATCATCGACGGACCAAATTTTTCCATGAAATTCAAACCCGATCCGGATCCGAATCCGACTAACCAGACCCGGATGATGTTGCCTTCGAAATCCGAAACTAACCGACTGTGGCTCCATCACCCTTAAAACTCGCTCACATTAAATATAAAAAAGAAAGAAAAGGAAATTAGGCAAAAGCCTTTATAATATTCCAACTCCGATTTGAGAAGGTGATGCGAATTCCCCAATTCTAATGGCAGTTGGCAACAAAACCAAGCCAAAACCCGAAACTGAAAAAATCCACTAACAAAAAAAAAATAAAAACTTTCACACACACCCTCACTCTCTCTCAGATCTGGCCAGAGTCTCTCAGATCCAAATCGCCGGAGAACTTTTTTTCCGGTCTGGTCTCAAAAATGGACAAGTTCCTCGACAAGTTGCCCTCCATGGATCTGATGCGCTCCGAGAAGATGACCTTTGTCCAGCTCATCATCCCCGTCGAGTCCGCTCACCGCACCGTTTCCTATCTCGGCGAACTCGGCCTCCTCCAATTCCGTGACGTAAGTTTCCGATCCCCGTCTGGCCTTGCTTTCTATACGAGTTTCTGTTTGATTTTGCATCGGATTGTTTGAAATGTGTGGTTTAAGTAGTGGAGTGTATTACAGTAGTTGTGATTGAGAGATTTAGAAACGAGGATTAGTGGATTTCGGTTTTCGGTTGAAGAATGTTGCTTGTTCCTTTGATTGTTAGGCTGTGCGTTGCGTTTCGGAGCATTTCGCTGGGAATATTTTAGATCTGGTTGCATTAGATTGATTTTCAGTTAGGAAGGGTTTGCCTAGAGGTGTATTGTCTTCATGATAAGACGGAAAATTTCACGGCATTCGTAGCGGTACGCTAAGTATAATGTGTTGAAGTTATACACTATCCTGATGATGGAAGATATGGATATGATGTTTTGTGTATTATGAACAATTTTGCTGTAAATTTGAGCCTCACACTTGTCAGTTAGCTGACACTTGTCAATAAACTCAAGTTTGTCTATGACTCGACTCAACATTGCAAATGAGCAATTGCATAAGCTGTAGCTTCCTCTCAAGCAAGGGATTCTGATTTTAGTTATGTATTCCATTTGACTAAAAACGTGTTAGAATAGGTTTGCCAACCTCTAATAGTTACCGCAAAACCATACTGGCATACTTCTGGTTAGGGAAGTGCTGCCGTGATGGAAACTTGGCCTTTTGATTTTGTGAACATACATCACCTCATTTGGCCACTTGGGCTAGGATTTGTTTGGTGTCTGGAGCACATAAGTCACCCATATCTATGCTGTCCAGTAGACGGGTAGTCTGCACATCTATATTCGTTGTGGATTGTTTTGCAATTATATTCCTGGTTTTATTTTATCGGTCACTAATGTGGGGTTATATGTTAAGAATAAAATTTTGTGTACAAGTATGAGTAATTGGTCAGTCATGATATAGTTTCTAAAATGATGCTAGAGTTGTGCTGATGTACATGATAATTAATCTCTATCTTAAAAGTTTGTTATTCGAATATTAATAACTAGTTATAGAGAACTTTTTTGGTTGTTTGTAGCAAACTGAGAATGTACTGGACGTGCTGTAGGGGCCTAACGACTTCATGACTTCAAATTTTACATTTTCTTTTGTTATAATTGAAGGGGCCTGTTCTCAATTTTATTAGCTCTGCGGTGGATATATAGGTGATTTAAACTGTTCCAGAAATCTTTTGGCCAAAAGAAAAAAAGTTACTTCATCTATGTGAACTCTAAATATTCTACTTTTGACTGTTACATCTTGGTGCAAATGTGGAAGCTATCTAGGTGTATATAACAACAAGTATCTGTCCCCTTTTTCTTGGGCCACAACTCATGTATTTTTTGCATATGAAACACGCCAAGAAAACATTGAAATGCTTAATTTCTTTCCTGGTATTTTGTTAATAGTTTCTTCATAGGAATTTGAAACAGTCTCTTTGATGTGTGAACTGATATACTCATTATCACATTCTTTTCTCTTTTTCCTTTTCTTTTGCAGTTAAATGCTGATAAGAGCCCTTTCCAGCTAACCTTTGTTAATCAGGTATCTACTCGATCATTTTGACTACAGTTGCACTGTTAATTTTGAACAGCAGCATATTGCTTAAACAGTTTCAGTTTGAATGTTTTTATATACTTGTATGCTAATGCACGGTTTTCGCATTTCCCTTGGTATTGAATGTGAGAAGTCTGCCAGTTTTTACTAGCGTAGCATTGAAGTTTAAGTAGTGATCTAGATGAGTTAGTTAGTGATTGGTTACTTGTTGTCCAACATTTGAAATTTGATATGCTCCCATTGTGCTTGTTTTAACGAGTATAACAATATATGGATTCTAAACTAGGAAATGATTATATACTGTACTATGTTTTCTCTACCTGGAATTTATGCTAATTGAAAACTGAAAACTGAAAACGGAATACTTTGTATGTACCCATAAAATTTGTAATACTGATGACATTTGGCTGTTGAAACCAATTTCATTAACTCGTTACTGTTTAATTATCATAATTCTGTAGTTGGTGGTGAAGTTGTTCACTGTAAGCAGTATTTATTTATTTGTCTCCATCTTTGTGAGGATTTCCACAGGTAAAGCGATGTGCAGAGATGTCAAGAAAGCTGCGGCTTTTTAAGGATCAAATCAGTAAAGCTGGTCTGCTTGGGTCTATACGTCCAGTTTCACAACCAGATATTGAGTTGGAGGAATTGGAGGTCTATATCTATAACGCTGCTAGAATTCTTCTTCTTTGTCTCTGTCTGTATACCCCTCCCTCTGACATTGCAAGAGTAATAGTAATGTTAAGCTGGAACATATTGTTTAAAATGTCACTGCAAAATTGTACCCTCATCCATGGACCAATTTCTTGTAAACTGATACCATTCATTTCCTAATTCCAGTTTCAACTTGGTGAGCACGAACATGAGCTGATTGAAATGAACTCTAATAGTGAAAGACTTCGACAATCATACAATGAGCTCCTGGAGTTCAAGATGGTATTGCAAAAGGTAATTTTCCTGTTTATTTTATCTCCATATCGGTGGTGTATTTGCAGATTCGTATCACCTTTTCTGTTTTTAGCAGTTCATAAAAAATTGTGGTGCATTTTTGTACATGGGTTAATTTAAGGCTAAATTATACCAACCCCCTTGTTTGTTGTTTATTAGGATGAAGACTTAATCCATTGATACACCCAAAAGGACTTGGTTTCTCTAAGTTAACAAAACATCTATCACTATTAGATATTATTATGTCTAATGTGTGTTAATAATATTTCTTAAGAAAACACAAAACTAGTGATTGTGACCTTTGTTGGAACCATAGTTTGGATGAGAAAGGAGATGTGTAGATGTCAGATGGATACTGTTACATTACCTCGGCTTGTGGTTGCCGGTCATACAATTTCTTGATTTTCTTTAATAAACATTATATAGAAACCTGTTAATTTTGTATTGATTTGGTATTTGTTGTTGTGTCGGAAAATTGCTATATGATAGGTTCATAGTCAGCAAATGATATGAGATTTTTTATTTTTTTTCTTTTCTGGTGTTAGTAATGTCATTGGGTTCAATGCTAGCTTCCATTTTACAATGCAATTTCATTTATGACCAATATTTAAATTTCTCCTTTTTTTAGAAGCACTAAATTATTACTTGTTCTCTCTTTGAAATACTTGCTCCTGTGCCTTAACAATTTTGTGGACAATTTCAGGCAAGCGGCTTTCTTGTTTCAAGTAATAGCCATGCTGTCACGGAGGAGACAGAACTAGAAGAGAATGTTTATTCAATGAATGACTATGGTGATTCAGTGTCACTGCTGGAGCAGGTAAATAACTCACATGGCTTAATTTCGGTGCAAAACCTTTCTTTATGATTTAATTTGTAAATGTTTATACATTACACAGGATATCAGACCTGGACCGTCAGATCAATCTGGTTTGAATTTTGTTAGTGGGATTATTTGTAAATCCAAAGCTCTAAGGTTTGAGAGAATGCTGTTTCGTGCTACCAGAGGAAATTTGCTTTTTAACCAAGCTCCAGCAGATGAACAGATCATGGATCCTTTATCTACTGAAATGGTTTGATTCTGCTTTAGTATTATTAATATCTGCTTCTTGATTTGTGCTATCAAAGTGTCCAAATTTTTCTGCTAATTCCACTAATTATTGCAGGTTGAGCAGACAGTTTTTGTAGTATTCTTCTCAGGGTTGCAGGCAAAAGCAAAGATTCTGAAAATTTGTGAGGCCTTTGGTGCAAATTGCTACCCTGTTCCTGAAGATATTACAAAGCAGAGGCAAATAACTAGAGAAGTAAGTAAATAGTATCAGTTGGGGTTAGTGCATTGGCAGTTTATTATCATCCTGAGTTGGAGAAGTTCAAGCTGAAAATAGTGTTTTTTTTTTCCTCTAGAAAAAGTCTTTTACTATTTTGGCAACATGTTATCATGTATGTCATTCTGCTATCTGAATGGTTGATCGATAGCTTCATAGCTTCAATGAGTATTTATGCTCTATTTTCCTTTTCCTACAGTGTCAAATCTTATATTTGTAGGTCTTTGTTTATATGATAGTGTCCATTTTGCCGAAAAAAGAATATATTGTAGATTAAATAGTTAAATACGCTTTGATCATGCTTTCATGCTTAAAGTACCAGGTTTTCTTTTGCAGGTTTCATCTCGTCTTGCTGATTTGGAAGCAACATTGGATGCAGGGATTCGCCACAGAAATAAGGCCCTTACTTCTGTTGGGTTTCACCTGGCCAAATGGATGAATATGGTAAGATATTGCTGCAATTTTTTTTCTTTTTTCTCCTTGTTACTAATTGCATACATATGAGATATGAAGAATATTGAACTTATCCTTATATTACAACCATGTCATGCTACTTGTTCTCAGGTAAGAAGGGAGAAAGCTGTTTATGATACATTGAACATGTTGAACTTTGATGTTACCAAAAAATGCCTAGTCGGAGAAGGCTGGTGTCCAATATTTGCAAAAACAAAGGTAATGTATTTTGGTATAATTTTATTATTCAATCATTAACATTGTCTGGAATATTTAGATACCATGCCTTTGCCCATAATTCTATTAGTAATACAATAGTTTCTTTTGATTAGTCTCAATAAATTATATATCTCCTATCTCTACTATTACTTGAGAGAAGTGGTTTAACCATGAATTACTTATTTATTGATTATGTATGTCTGAGACGTAACTAAGTAACTTTTAATACATGAACTTATGCTCACATGAGTATTGCTGTTAGATATCAAAGGTGTTTCTATTTTATTATTTATTTTATGTATAGAAGAATGATATTGCTACATGCCTACATCTACAACAGTTTAGTTATCCTATGCAAATCTTCCAATTACAACGGCAAAATCAGATCTTGCCATCTTTTGTGTTTTTACTAAGGGGGATATTGCAAAATCTGATTCTAACACCTGGTGGACCTTCTGAATAATGTGTATGGTAACATCTTTAAAATATATTTAAAGTTCTTTCTGCTCATTATTAATTACTTTGTACTTTTTTCTTCTCTTGATTTTTTGTGTGCAATAGATTCAGGAGGCATTGCAACGTGCAACATTTGATAGCAATTCACAAGTGGGTGTAATATTTCATGTGATGGATGCAATAGAATCACCTCCTACATATTTTAGAACCAACAACTTCACAAGTGCATTTCAGGAAATTGTTGATGCATACGGGTTAGTTAAATATACCACTTATGAAGTTTTATTTAATCTTCTGCTATGAAAAAAGATGATATTAGGTTATTTCATAATTTTCCTTGCAATATTCGGCAGGGGATCTCACAAATGGTGGGATTCTGGATGAATTTTGTTTGTTCACAATTATTTAGATATGGGTACGCAAGTGATGGAATATGAATGCATGATGGGTATCTGCCGCATGGCATAATCGTATTTTTCATTAACAACCAATCTAAATATCTGTAACTATGTGTTCTGCACTGAGCTTGTACTACTACAAGGCTATTGAATTATTTTTGGGGGATGGCTCTGCAAGTTCGAAGTTACAGGATATTCGCTTATACCTAAATTCTAATAATCTTTTTTTTGTCCTCACATGTGAGAAAATTTAAATTGGTAAATTTCATTTAAAACTTTATTTAATTGTAGAATGAAGTAAAGCCATGAATTGTATCAAATGGTTGCAGCAGATTGCATTGGAATTAGAAAAAAGGAAAGTGCGTGATGGGGCAAGAATTCTCAATCTAGTGGCTATATTGTTAGCTCTTTTATTTATTTTTATTCTTTATAACAAAGTAATTGAGTTATCAGTATATAAATTAAATTGGCAGTTGGAGTAAGTTGCCAGCTAGCTGTGTTATAATCAGTTTTAGCCATGGAACTGTTGTGTGTAATTAATTTGGCAGCGTAGCAAGATATCAAGAAGCAAATCCTGCAGTGTACACTGTTATCACATTTCCATTTCTTTTCGCTGTGATGTTTGGGGACTGGGGTCATGGAATATGCTTGTTGATGGGAGCATTAGTTCTTATAGCTCGTGAAAGAAAGCTCGCTGCTCAGGTCTGTCTCTTTTCAAATTCTTGCACTGAATTTTAAGAGGGAAAGTATTTTCTGAGAAACTTGTGGCTTTCCTACTTTTCTTATATAAAAATTGTTATCGTTATCAATTCTAAACAGAAACTCGGGAGCTTTATGGAGATGCTTTTTGGTGGGCGCTATGTACTTCTTTTGATGTCTCTGTTCTCAGTTTACTGTGGGTTGATTTACAATGAGTTCTTCTCTGTTCCTTTTCACATATTTGGTGGCTCCGCTTACAAATGCAGAGATGCTACTTGCAGGTAGTCTTTATTTTAGATATTCAGTCGCTCCTGCATTTTTCTGGCTTTAACTGTAGTGGAGTATATATTTTCCTCTTTACATATGTAGTTTTTGTAGGTTATCTGCTCCTCTATTCTATCTCATGGAGATATGCATCTAATAGTTCTTTTACTTATAGAGCAGTTGATCAAAAAAGAAAAGAAAAAACTATCATGGTAGTTGTTGTCTAGAAGAACTTGTAGGCATCCTGTTTGGTACTAGCTCGAGTCAATTTCTCATTGTAGTATGGATGGAAGCGCACATACATATTGTAAACTGTAGGGTAATTTCATCAGTTGGCCTACAATATATGCAAGTGTGTTGCGGTAACCTCGACATCCCAACATAGGAGATATCTAAATTATCTAGATGTTGTGGAATATCTATGCTGGACTTGTGTTGGTTGCGTTAATGTGTTGTGACGTGTTAAAATCACCTCCAGCTGGTTGCTTAGGTAAATTTGTTTTGGGATATCAAGTTCTGTCATTGCACTGCATTTCCACAGTATGAATTTTATTTGAAACTTCATTTGTTTGCATCACTCAGATTTATCATACCAATTATCTAAAAGCTATTTTTCTCCACTGTTCTGGATGAATTGGTGGTTTCATGGTCTCCTTTTGTTGTCATCTCTAAGGTTCTCATGGGTTGTCCTTTGTTCAATCCGTGCACACTCATCTTGTCTTGAATAAGGAGTTTGTGGTATACTACTTTGTACTGTCTGGTCTCTGCAGGAACCTTTGTTTTTCTTGCAACTACCACCCCTTTCCCTATGCCACATTTTATTCAGATGGATTACTCAAATCTGATTTTACTTAAATTATAACTGTCCTTCAGGCATTTATTGTATCTTGTGTTTTTGCTTTCCAACTGGGTGAACATGACATGTCAATTTTGCTTCTGAAATCTGACTGAGTATTGTCTAGTATCCTTAAAATCTGTCTTCTTGTGAGCAGTGATGCACACACTGTTGGATTAATCAAGTACCGAGATCCATACCCATTTGGTGTGGATCCCAGTTGGCGTGGAAGTCGTTCCGAACTGCCCTTCTTGAATTCTCTAAAAATGAAATTGTCTATTCTGTTGGGTGTGGTGCAAATGAACGTAGGAATTATACTCAGTTACTTCAATGCACGGTTTTTCAACAGCTCAATTGATATAAGGTGCGTGTCACCTCTCTTCATATGTTTTTCATTTTCCCCATTGTTGTTTTTATTAAAGTTGAAGTTGGGAAGAATTTGACTTTCTGTATTGGGTGTCTTTTTAATTGTTAGGTACCAGTTTGTGCCACAGATGATCTTCCTTAACAGTCTGTTTGGATATCTTTCGCTTCTAGTTGTCATCAAGTGGTGCACCGGCTCTAAGGCTGACCTCTATCATGTAATGATTTACATGTTCTTAAGTCCGACTGACGATCTCGGGGAAAATCAGTTGTTTTGGGGCCAAAGACCACTTCAGGCATGAGTTTTAACTCTCTTGGTCACTTTGTGTACTCAATTGTTTCTGTTTTAATTTATGTTAAAGTTAACAGGGCTCTACTTTTGCAGATTATTTTGTTAGTTTTGGCTCTAATTGCAGTTCCCTGGATGCTCTTTCCTAAACCTTTCATTTTGAGGAAGCTTCATACAGAGGTACTGTGGTATAATTCGTCCAGCTTTTGTTTCGGAGTTGTAAGAAAAACAGTAATGGGATGAAATTTACAGATTTGATCAGATTTTTCTTTATATTGTAATTATTGGAACATGAATTGAATATTGGTAATAAGTATCCCAAATTGTTTTATGGACTTGACTATAATAGTTTTTTTTACAACATAAGCTATTTGACTGGAGACATGAGGAGCTTGGGAGGATAATAATAATATGCTTATTATTTTCCAGAGGTTTCAAGGTCGCACGTATGGGATGCTTGGTACCTCTGAAATGGATCTTGACGTGGAAACTGATCCTGTGAGGCAACATCATGAAGAGTTTAATTTCAGTGAGGTGTTTGTGCACCAGATGATACACTCTATAGAGTTTGTTCTTGGTGCAGTTTCAAATACGGCGTCCTACCTTCGATTGTGGGCTTTGAGGTATGACTTAATAGTTTCCCTGTGTATATATTTTTTGTTTATTTTGCTTATTATGTGGTTCTCTTTACCTCCATAATGATATTTCTAAATATCTTCCACTGCTCTTACAGCTTGGCCCACTCAGAGTTGTCAACTGTTTTCTATGAGAAAGTCCTCCTACTCGCCTGGGGGTGAGTTCCAACCATTTGCTTTTCTTTATCTTCATTCTTTTATCTGATCATGTCATTCAATTTGATAGAAGTGATGTTGCGCTGGTTCTTTAATTACTAATGATCTTTGGAAAATAATTATTACAGGTATGACAGCTTTATCATCCGGTTGATTGGGTTAGCTGTTTTTGCCTTTGCAACTGCCTTCATATTGCTCATGATGGAGACACTCAGTGCTTTTCTTCATGCCTTGCGTCTTCATTGGGTGGAATTTCAAAATAAGTTCTACTTTGGTGATGGGTACAAGTTCAAACCTTTTTCCTTCGCCTCCTTAGCTACCGAGGATGAAGATTAGTCTGCCAACTTTCTTAGTTCCTGGAAGTGTATGTTGCACAAAGAAGGCAGAGGTACTTCTCAAGCCCGAAATGCAATCATTTGATGCCCCATTTTGGGTGGCAGAGGAAGAAGATGCATGCATCTTTGGTTAGCATGTTTTGGTCTTCTTCTCGATTTTGACCTAGAAATGTGAAGTCCTGGCTCATATTCTTTTGGTGTATTGGTTGGTACAAAAGGGTTCCGCAGAGTCATGGTTCCCCCTCCACAGTTGTATTTTACTTGGACTGTTTTTTCTTTAATGTCTTACCGAAAGGGAAGGGAGAGGATTAGATTCACCAATTGTAAAGAGGAGCTTGGGAATCATTATACCATGTAGGCTTTTCCAGGATCGTAGTTTATTTAGCTTACACATACAGGCACATCAGGTGCGGATTTTGAAGGGAACTGACCGCGAATTCTTTATAAAAATTGATGTAAAAGTTATGAATCACAATCTTAAAGAAATTCATTTGTACAAGCATTGATCTTTGGAGCAGTTTTGTGCTTTATGATGTTCTTTATCTTTTAACAATTTGATGACTGGAAGAAATTTCTACCTTGTTACTGGGGATTATCCTTCTCAACACTCTTAAATCTTAAGAAGGCCTTTGCAAAATATATTTCACGTAGAACGGATGGAACATGAATTCATGCTTTAACGATGTAGAATATACACTGTTTTATCGTACTCAACGCTCTTCAGAAGTGGCATCACCATTGGACTGTCCCCTCATTCTTTGATAATGATTTTCGCTAGCGAAAAACGGCATATAAGAATCAATCCTAGCTTGACGATCAGACTCCATAATCTGTCATGAGGATTTGTATGGGGTCGGTTCAATAACAACACAATGTTAATAAAATGACAACTCTATTTTACTCTGCGTGAGATGGAGAAAGTACCTCTGCAATGTCGTCAGGCAGTGGAGATGCATCATCATTTGCCACCGGAGCCCAAAGCTTTAGATTGTTTCCGATCCGCAGGTGGCAATGACCGGATTATGTGGATGCGGCTGAATGTCATATACATCTAGAGAGTCGCCGGTCATTACACGAACAAGTTCACCTCCATTCTTCTTCCAAATGAAAATATGACCGCAATAACTGCCACTCAAGACATATTCATTATTAGGCCCAAAGAAATTTACTTTACCTATATTTCCATTTCTATGACCAACGAACTGTGCAGGCTTGTCAACCTCCTCCATGTCTTCAGGTTGGAACAATGGGGGACACAGCCCCATATGCTTCTGGAACAGATAAATGAGCTCATCACTATAGCTCACAAGTAGCTCACCGGAGTTAGAGTATGCCAATCCTGTGATCATAAAATGGTGTGGATAAATCAGGTGAGCAGGGCGAAATGTGTTCACAGGTTTAACCAAACTACTAGATCTGTCCTACCAGCATTTTCTTATGTCGTAGACGCGTGCATATGCATCGTTGCCCCCTAGACAAAAGTAGTTTGGATTCGAGGGGTCGAATACCATCTGATACAAATCTAATGTGCCAGGATGCGGCTCTCCTCTTATCAATCTGGCGCAACAGAATAGCTTTGTAGCAGAATTGCTTCGCAGATCAAACTGCATAAGAAAAAATATGAGCTCTAAAAAACTAGGGTATCTGCAAGTAAGATATATAAAGCAAAGGAAGCTACGTACGTACGTGTTGAACAAAAGAATAGTCACCACAGCTGTAAATTATATTGGGGTTTCCAGGCTCTACAGCTAGCTTGTGAACAGCGCCTCTGTGACTCACCAGCATTTTTGTATGAACTTGGCCATCCTCTAAGACCTCACCTGTAAGGAAAGGGTACGAGTGAAACCATATATAAGACGACAAATTAAAATGCATGTATATTAGTAGAAGTTTCAGCTGACCATCTCCACAAGCAGTTACTATTCTGCGATCATTCGTAAGAGGCATTATCTTGGCTTGTTGTACATTCTTCAAATGTCCAGGATCATAAGAGAGTCTTCTAGTTTTAGTTTCCCAGTTCCAAAATATGACTTGATTATCATAAGACCCTGACACAAGGAGGTCACCGCTGGAGTTAAATTCCATGCTGCTTACATGATCGTTATGCCCTTTTAATTCCGCATACAAATCTAATTGCATTACAATTCCCTGCAAAACAAAATTTGTTAAATTTTATTCGTAATGATCAGAGGTAGACTGTAATTTGTTTAGGGTTCCATGCTGGTCTTAGACTAGTAGTGTACCATGTGTTAAAACGAATAAAACGAAGCTTATATTAGGTACGTATATATGCATGTTGCTGTTAACAACAATGTTTTATTTTTTGAATAAGGTTTTAACAGGTTCGGAAAAGAGAGAAACAAGAAAAGAAAGAACCTGGTGAACTGACGAGCATAGCGTCTGGGCCGCCGTAGGCCTGTCTCTCGGTTGCAAATATCGAAGAAGTCATTATTAATATCGCATATTGTTACAGTATAGGGAGAAGCAGATGTAGGTGCAATCGGAGGAAAAGGAGGGGTCACTCTGGAAGAGATAAACGAATGCTCTAATTAAGCCACTAAACTTCGGAAGGACAGAGATCGAATTGGACTCTTACATGGAGAAGGATGCACAATCTTACATGGAATCAAAATTTCGTCCATAGGCAGATTTTCCTGAAACATTACATACAAAGATATTTCTTTTCTATAAGAACAAGTCTTTTCTCCGTCAGTGTTTAACTAATAAAATCTTCAACTTTTTTTTTTTTTTTTTTGAAACAACTCAAACAATTTCATTAACTCAAATAGAGGTTACATTCCACTACCTTGGGTATAGAGGGTAAACAAGTCAATAAGCAGGGCAGTACCCTCATTATATCAATTCATCCTTACTTATTAAATCGAGCTTATGACCAAGCAAAATCATAGGCAACAGCCCAATACTAAAATCTCAAAGCCATGAGCCCAAGCCCAAACAAAACTAAGCCCAAATACGTTGGGGACAAACTCCTTCCTGACTGCTAGCGCCACTAGATCCGGCAGCCGGCCTTGCCCCCTCCGCACCACCATCATCATCTCCGCACAGTCGGTCAGCCCGCCTCAAAAACTGATGTTGCTTACTTCTCAAATGGCATCGCCACATGCTCGACCAACCTCTGAATCGATCTGAAACATATCCAAGTCCGACGCTAATCGAATTAAACCCAAAGCAGATCCACCTCCCCGATCTTAATCGTGCCACCAACTCAAACACACCACCTACCACCACAAGCGCGATCCAACCGCCTTAAAAGATCAGACAAGTCTGGACGATCTACCGCCGCCTTACTCGATGTTAGACCATAATTTACAGATATTTGCATTCTCTTAAATATTGAGTTTAACTTGTTTAGTTTTTTAATATTTATTTTAGCTTTTCACTAATTTATTTTTTATTTATCTAAAAAAATTACAAGAGTGAAGGAATCATTCATATTTAGGCATTGATATGAAGAATTGGAGCTTAGAAGAATGACGGTCAAATATGGAGTAAGACATAAGTTTTCGATTCCGTCACAACTATTGGAGGTGCTGATAGATTCATATTTCATACATTTTTATACCCTTAGATGCAAGATTATATGCTTAGTTCTTGTCAATTGTGAGTTATTTACTTGGTTTTTATGTCTTGTAGGTCAAGTTGGAGAAAAAAAGAATTTGAAGTTAAGTGATCCAGAAATTGTCTTGCTGTACGTTAGCTTTGAGGATTAAACTATACCTGCTCACAAGAAATATGGAGGCGAGCCATACACTATTGGAAAGCTACGGATGTTAGCTTTCTAAGGAATTTTGCGGAAGTAGGTTCGCATTTTTCTAGAGCAAGTTATGAAAGTTTGAGTGAACGCAGCGCGTGGAGGCAGATTCTGACGAATTTTCTGTTTCTTCTCATGATTTCAATTTGTGAAGCCCAAGTCCATCAATCTTAATACTATAAGGAAAAGGCTGAACGTGGCTAACATATTTGGAAGGTTATCATTACATTAACAATAATAAACTTGTGTTATTTGGAGAGAAGATAACAATTCCATGTTAGACAAGGAGAGTCCGAAAAGCTCAAATCAATTGGGATTTCAAGAGAATAAAAGAAAAACCATGAGAGACGCAACAGGGACCAGAGATGCAGCAAGAGCAAAGGAGCAGAGGAAAAGAAGAACGGAGCCTCTCCATCGCTCAACCCGAGCTCTTATCTCTTCCATTGTTTCTTCCATGCTATCTTTAATTCTAGTCATGTTTTCTTTGATTGTGAATTTTTAAACTTCTAGATAGGGCTGAGATGAAGCCTCTAGTATGATTACTCTATTTCTTCAGTTGATTGCTTTGGATTCAATAGATTGCTATGTTAAATTCTCAATAACCGTTATCAATTGAACTTTTATTCAAAATCTTTGCTTGGGATCAATAAGACTTAGGTTTTGTTTATTAGTTTTTGGTTTGAAAACATGAGGCTTGATCGAGAGTAGATGTTTTCTAGGGTTCCAAAGAATTTATTTAATCTTGTGATTAGAGAGTGTTGTAAGTTAAGAATACAAGTGTTTGATCATAGTCGATATTCTTGTTTACATGATTTCCTAGTTCTTTTGTGTTTAATGGAGTTGAACATGTTTTACTTGAAACTGATCATAACGTGAAGTAAATTATAGTTTGAATACTTGAGTTCTATACGGGATCAATAAGTTAGAATTCATTGGTTATAAGAACTTTGGCATATGTCCGGGATCAATAAGGCTTATGTACGGAAATCTTTAACATGCAATCTAGGGAGTTCAATTGATATCAACTAGAGAGGAGGATAGGAGTATTAGGTGGTGGATTCAATGCTTTAGCATCTCCATAATCTGTTCTTAAACTCTTAGAAATTTCATTGTTATCTTGTCTTTAATTTCAGTTTTATTACTTTATTTTCTGTTTTCAATCCAAACATCATAAAATCATATTGTTGTCTTATTAGGTGTAGTATAATTGGCATAATAAGTTGTTTTAATCAATCCATAGAGGGAACAACCTCGTGCTTGGGCTTATATTCTATACGTGGTTCGTGCACTTGCGAGTACTATATTAAAACATACAACAGGCGCACTACCACTCACGGTGGTGGCATGTCTTTTCCAATCATATTTATGACGGAGCAAGGAGGATGGTCATGGTTTGGTTTTGTAGTTAGAAGTTACCCCTTTTTTAATGGGTCTTGACGGGTTAATGTGCAAATGCATCGTGTTTTAGCTATACAAGAACAACAATTAAGGCTTTCGATGAGTTGAGTCGTGTCTAATCATTTATACGATCAAGATGGTGGTGTCTAATCATTCAGACATGCCACCACTCATGGTGATGGCATGTCTTTTCCGGTCATCTTTATGACGGAGGAAGGAAGACGGTCGATAATGTTTTGGTTTTGTAGTTAGTAGTTACCCCTTTTTCTAATGGGTCTTGACGGGTTAATGTGCAAATGCGTCGTGTTTTAGCTATAGAAGGACAACAATTAAGACTTCCGATTAAGATTTCCGATGAGTATACGATCAAGTAACACGACGCGGAACACAATAAATCCACGAGTTCAGTTGTGTGCGAATTTTGAGTTGTGTGAATTGGGTTGTACAAATTTCAAGTGGGTGTTTACGCGAAATATACAAGCAAAGTTACCCAGCTTTGATTTTGATTCTTTTTCTAATTTCAATCCAGGTTATTTTATTAATAATAAGAGTAGCAGTAATAATTTATTATAATGAGAAATTGCGCAAATAATCATAAGTAGCGCGGTAAAACACCTATAAAAACCCATTGAGTCAAAACTGAAGCAACCCCTGAGCACCAGAACCCAAAGAAACCCAGGAGAATCAAGAAACAAAGAGACCCACAAAAGAAAACCAGAGACTCATTCTGCATTTCATATTCCTTCTTCTGCATTTCCAAGCAAAGCTGGAAAAGACATCAATGGCGTTCGAACCTCTCTATGGCATCATCCCAAAGCTGTTACGGAGAGCCCTCCGACTACCACAAGTGAGTCCTCAAATGGCCTGCAATGCTGTAGCCCTCTGGGTTTTCTTGGATACCGTGTATCCAGAATGCGAGTTCCAGAGCAGCATGGTCCCCATCTCTGAGAATCCCAGCTTCATAATACTCATCCAGGAAGCAGAGATTGCTGTGGGGCACTTGATGGCCCAAGATTCTGTGTTGCCAGCCAATGAGATTGATCAGGTGCTTCTTCTCGCAACCCGCATTGTCTTTCCCAACAAGAAATTTGAACTGCTGCCCCTTTATGTAAAGGAGTTTACATGGGAAAGGTTGCACCTTTGGGTCACAATCTGTCAGAGTTTCTGCAAAGATCTTCAGCCCAGGCCCCACCAAGAAGTTCAGGATGAAATGAGCGACCAAGAAGATGAAGGAGGCATTGGTGATGTGGATGACAGAACCTTGATGATCAATTTCACGCTAAGAGACCCTGTTCCAAGAGCAGACATCCATAAGTACATAACCAGGTACAAACTATTCACAACACAGGTTTCTAGCGTTCTTAGGTATTCCCTTTACCTTAAGTGATGCCATTTCTTGATTTTGACAGCGAGTTTGGTGACTGCATTGAAAGTATTGCCACTGAAGAAGATGACACTCTCCTGGCTCCACACACTGGCACAATAGTCTTGAAAACTCGCAAAGATGTCACAAGGGTTCTGGGAGAAACAAATATTGGCACCCTACAGCTCATCAACATTAACTACAGAAAGATGTGGATCGGCAGGAAGAACAAAGTTATTGAAGAAGAAAATCAGTGACGTTTTGGACAAAGTGGTAACAAATCCAACAGTTTCTTAGTCACTGAGATAGTTACTGTTCTTAGTCACATTCAAAAAAGATCCAACTGTCATCTATCAATCTTAGATATTAACATCTACTCATAGTTGGTCATGAAGATCAACTGAGTGGCCAAAAATCATTGAGTTATTCTCTGAGGCAACATGTATAAAGATCAAACTCATATCTGTTCCCTGTCAATTTTCTATAAATGCAGTACTTGACTGGCATTTGTATGTGCTTTATGGCATTGTATGTGAAGAACCCTGTGAAAAGATGAAACTCATCTCTGTTCTTAATAATTGATTGCTGTTTGTATGTGCTCAGGAAAAAAGTTTAACTCACTAGTGTTTACGTGTTATCTATTATTCAGTGAAAGTAGAATACGTTGGGGTTTGTATGTGTACATGGATTGTATGTTTTCCCTACATCTAGATAGGCTACAGCAGTATGTTTTGTTACAAACATGATTAGCGTTAAGCAGGTTCTGAATCCTAAAGTAAGGAGTAGTCAATTTTGGTCTAAGATTGGCTAGGCCATTTGTTTTACCTTAAAGCAGTAGGCATTGATTCAACCGTAGACAGCATACTTGGAAACTCAGCCTTCAAATTTAACATAGTCCATTAGAGTTCTCTTCTTTCTTCCCATCTCTCTTTTCGCTGCCAGTGAAATATACTACTTCAGGGGATTTATCCATTGCCTTCCAATAATCCCAGTACTGCACCTCCCCAAAATAAATCTGAACCATGCTCACCCGTCTGTGTCTTTTTACAATCCTTTTAGCCAAGATACATTGGAAACACCAGACTAGATATCCGACACCAAAAACTGGCCTTGGACAACTGTAAAAGCCAAACACGACTCACATCTCCAAGGAACTGCAATTTAGGCAAAACAGGAATATGTTAGGAAAATAATTTTGAGGGTCACTAGTATCTGTCGGCTTTCGATAAGATGATCTTTACGTGCCATCCTTTTATCATTACGATAGGTGTCAAGTGGAAGTGCAGTGATGTATGCAGCTGAGGCATCCAAACAGACCCATATGGGTTTACAGTAGAAGCTAAACTACTCAAAGAATAGTACAATCTTGCTAAAAAGCAATGGGAGTAGACATTTTGGAGGAGGTAGTGGAACAAGTTTCGGAGTGAATCTTTCTTGGAAGATCAGGTTACTTACAATCCGAGACAAAGTCTAACACAATATGTGTATATGACCAAATAACATATAAACATACCCACAATTTTCTGTAGGTTTTTTGTCACAAGTTCATTGCTTGAAGCAAAAATATCATGTTCAAAAGAGCCTAGGATGTTGATTAAAGCAATACAGTGTGTGAAAAATAGTAGGCAACAGCATAAAAAGAGTGGCTTTTGGGTCTAAATAAAAAGCTTTCACCAATGAAGAATGTGGGTTTTTGCAAATTGGGTGGCTGGGTGGTACTCGATGTATTCACTGCCGGTAATGACGAAGATCTACAAACTACCCAGCCTAACCCAATGAAACCTGCTTATCTAAATAAGAGTTCATTTTAAAGCAAAGTAGAAAGAAAACTAACATAAAACTCTTAAAAAGGCATGAAAAATTCCAGCAGGTATAATGAACAGTCAAAAGAGTGATTTTTGGGACTACATAAAGAGTTTTACCAAAGAAGAATGCTGGGTTTTCTAAGAAGTGGGTGGTACCCAGTAAGATCTACAACTTCCTGAATGTACACAAAATCTCTTAACCAATTATATTCAATGGTGAAAAGATAAGCACATAGGCAGAAATTGATCCCAAGAGGCTGAATTCAATATGCACATCGAGAATGAATTATAAGCACATCGAGAAGAATCAGAAAAAAATGTGAACTTGCCTTTGAGCAGATCCCATCTCCATTCATCTCACAGGAAACAACCAGGGGTTGAAATTACAAAGCAATAAGACATCATCAGCTTGATATTGGCAAAAATTCATGGGTAAACCAACAAAGGAAAACCTGTGGTTGGTTACCTTTATCCGGAGAACTGAGGTCGGAAATAGATCTAGAGACACATCTTCGAATGGTTTGGTTTTCTTCTTCATCTTGTTGCTGTCGCCTCGCCGGTCTGGCAAATGGTTGTCTCCGGATAATGTCTTCCTTGTGTATTTAATTTATTTCGAATTTGCAATTATGGGACCCCATATAATGAAGTCTCTTGCTTTGGTATCTAAATGAAAAATTACGTAATAATATATGATTTGTTACGGGAGAAATAAACTGAGTGAGAGAAATTGAGGAGAATATCGTTCTATTTCATTCATAGAATAAATCTTTATATATAGAGGATACAATACATAAGGAAAGTACATATATTCCTATTACAACATTGATATCGAATCATATTTTGATTCTACTTTGACTAAGGCACACATAATAAATTATATTTCCTTAAACACTCTCCCTTGTGCCGTGTCAAAGTAATATGATACATTCAGATGCATTATATGTTGCCACATTAAAAACCTTGTCAAGTAACAATAAAACCTCATGGGCAAAAATAACCTTGGTCGAAGGAACAAAAAGAATACAACGCATCATTCACATTTGAAATTGACATATATGTGCCAAACTCCCTCTGATGTCTACACCTCCCCCTGATTCTTACAATCATAGGAGCTTTAGATAAATTAAACATATCAATGCTTTAGACATGTATTTCAAATGTGACCTTAGGCAATGATCTAGTAAAAAGATATGTCATAGTATTCTCATATCTAACTCGTTTCACTTTGATCATGAGGAAAACTCATTCTTTACTGATCACGTACATGATATATACTTGGTGTTATCGTTTTTGGTAAAACATTGCTTCATATGTCGAATGCAAGCATCTTTAACCTCATAAAAATATGTAGGTTCATATGTGGTAAACATTAAACCATTTGCTCTTAGAATATGTGTAATTATAGGCTTCAACCATATACACTCACGAACAATTTCGTGTAGAGCAATCATCTAGACATCATTCAAAAATGTAGCGACAAAACTCTGTTTAGTTCACCAAGATATTACATTGTTTCCCAATACATAGCTCACATGGAAACAACTTTTATGTGGGTTAAAGAGATACCCAATATCAGAAAATCACACCAAAACATCAAAAGTATTTGGTAGTATGAGTAGAAGGCTGCCCAAGAACTCAAAATAAGAGTTTGCGTCGAAAATCAGATTCACGCGTGTCATGACCTTCGTATACTAAATCAGTCATAACTTCCTGCTTAAAATAGATATGAACAAACCGTAAAAGTTCTGGAAACTACACATCCGTAGCTTTCCAACTATATATTACTCGTAATCAGATTCGTCATGAGCTGATCACAAGACTCTGTCGAAGTTGACTGATCTGTAAAAACAGATTTTCTGGTTTCGCCTTTAATGCGTTTTTCTTCACGCATACCTTGCGGCGATGGCTATGTGATGCAATCCATCATGCCAAATACTCTTCTCTTTATATAGAGATAGAATAAGCCCAAAAGTATCATAAGTATCCAAAGATTAATCTTATGCCAATCCATAGGCAATGCGTGGGCGCATAGCTGCATCTAGCTAACAAGTTCACAATATGGATGAAATCTCGAGTCTTGTATATTTTGCTCGGTACAATAATGCGCTTATTGTACTTATATTAAGCATTCAGCCTCTAAAACGTGTTCACCATCATCCCTTGGACGAAACGTATCTCTTTAAGGGTTAAGACTACGAACGATCATGAGAATAGTTATAGGCCTCACTTTATCATCATTAGAGTGCCTTAATATCTCATAATATAAGCCGATTGATGGACAATACCATCATTATGGTGCTCGAGTTCCAATTTGAGACAAAACCATATATTCCCAAGATCTTTATCTCAAAATTCGGATTTCAAATCCATAGCGGTATCTCTTAGTTCATCAAGAGTCCATTAAAACTTATGTCATTAACATAAACCGCAATAACTGCAAATCCGAAACTTGTCCTTATAATAAACATGCATAAGCATAATTCATCATATCCCTTCCCAATCAAGTTGTCACTTAGTGAACGTTACAACTTTATTGTAAACGTACTCCGTGGTCTAGAGCCACTTGTATTGGGTAAATGAAGTCAACCTTGGACATTTATGTATATCTCTTAACTTAGATCCCCATAGAGATATTGTGACCACATTCATAAGCTGCATGTCAAGTTTTTCGGAAACTACCAAACTGACAAGGTAGTGGATTACGAGAGAATATGTCTCCTCGTAGTCGATCCTAGGAAAATATGACAAGCCTTGCGCCATGAGGCGAGTCAGTAATTATGCCTTCTTGTAAGGACTTATTAAATTGATAGGCTTTACACTTGGTGGTGTCGACATCACCAACCCAAATACCTTTCTTTCAACTTAGCCTGGATCGCTTCTTTCCTTTTAGGCCAATATTAACTACGTTTACATTTTTACAACGAAGTAAGGTTCGATATCTCAATATCCCACGTCTGCATGTACACTAGTGTAATATATAGTTGTAGAGATCTCTATATTTCAAGAATTGGTCCTAACATTGAGGCGTCCCCCAATGATAACCATAATTCATAAATATTCACATGAGACAGATTTGAGTATCAATGATCAATAGATCAAATTGTGCCAAACTCGCTCACTCCTTTGGGTGAGTATTGATCGAACCTATAGGGCCTCCCTCTTTTCCTTGGGGAGCCACGGCCTGTGACACCATTATGCCACGTTATGGCGTCACTATGCCACCATCCATGGTGACGGCGTCGACACCAATTTCATTAGGTGGCGCTATGTCCTCTTAATAGGACATCAATCCTTATAGGCATGTTTGCAGCATGTATATTATGATCTCATCACTTTAATATTACAAAACGTATCAGGCATCGAATCTGTTACGTTATGAAGATCAATTATTCTACGCACTTCAATATTGTGCGGTTTTGGGGATCATGATGAGACAAAGTGGGGATAAATCACGACAATTTTCTGTCGTTATCTTTGAACATTCTTGTTCTTATCTCCCTCTAACGACGGGAAGATTGTCTCATCAAAGTGACTTTCCGCAAATATGGCGGTAAAGAGATCGCCTGTCAAGGTTTCAACAAACGGACTATAGTTTGGAGACTTATATCCAACATAAATACTTATTCATGTCTAAGAACCTATCATAGTGCGTTGTGGCTGTGCAATTTTGGCACATAAATGCGTAAGTCACTGACTTTAACACATAAAAAGGTTAAGTGGTGATGGTTCGTAGATGAATTAGTATAGTTGCATGCAATTGCATAACCCAAGCGGAAAAATTGGTGCGCATTACCAAAATTTAGGCTGCTATCGTAGTCATTTACTTGTAACTTTCCGCGAGACCATTTGGGCATGTACATGGGAACATGATATCAAACATCATTCCATCAAAATGTACAATAGTCATTGAAAATTGTCGATGTGAACTCTCTAGCATTATCAAGTCGAATTGACTGAATGGGATGATATGGGTAGTAAGCCCAATACATAATTTGTGCTAGAAGTTATATTATAAGCAGCATATATAGCTAGTAGACGATAGTGCGACACGTGACCAACGTGTATGCACATCAACCAACACCATAAAATATCAAATATGTCCGCAAGTTGGTTGAATATGTCTACAGAATCCCCTTGGATTCAATGTAATTTAAGATCATAATGAGAATACATGTGTCATTTGCATAGAATGGTCTCAATCCTAATTTTCCAAAGAAATAGACTTTACAAAACGAGTGATTAATTGGCTTTCAGAAGTAACCAATGAAGATTTTGGTTTAGCCATAAAGTCATAATTGACTTGAGAAGCATAATAGGGAACGATTGCACCAACATATGCATCAAAAATGTCCCAGATAGAGCCGCCTAGGGGAAGCGACGGCATTTTCATACAAGTAGCAGTATTTGCCTCTTGAACCATGTTTTTTGGTTCTTGCTTCTTTTCACTCAAAATAATGGATGTCCGTGTGCCTTTTTTCAATAAACGGATCATCAAACCATGACCATGATATCTTAATCTGTCATGTCAAAGCCTATATGTGTCATAATCCCAATGTCATCTCATATGACGTTGTTGGATTCAACAATTATAATAGCGGTTACAAAATTAATCCACTAATGACACATAATCTTCTCTAATACTCGTGTACATCCGTAGTCATTAGAGGTAATGCAAATGAACTTATGTTCATTCTCTCTTATGTGTTTCCACATGATAATCGTTGGCAATATATCATTTAGTGCTGATAAAGGTTTGATTAGCTCTTGGAGCATAAAGAGCTTCAATGATAATAATCATAGTGCCATAAAGACAAAAGAATTTGAGCCGTCTATCGCTCTTTTTTATCAATTGTGATGATGTAATCATCTGAGTCACAAAGGGATTATAAGACATTATTCCACAAATAATTACCTACTTTTAGGTATTGTGTGGGCAGTCATCCTATCGACTTTGAATATTCGATCTCTCCAAGTGATATATGACAAATTATAGGAGATTAGTCAACATATGTTCAAGACATATAGTATGTGAGTGTAAATATACATAAATAAACAGCTTTTTTTTTCTTTTCTGTTACTGTTCACGGTGAACAGTACTGTTTTCTCAGTTAACTTTTTGTCACAGTTGACTTTTAGTTGACTTTTTGTCAGAGTTGACTTTTTCGTCATAGTTGACTGTTTCACTTTTTTTTTCGATTCTTTGTCGAAAATATTTTGTCACCCTTTTGACTCATATTGCCACACCATGTGCATTATGGTGGAATTATTTCTTTTTTCGAACCACATATCAGAATAAGGCATGATCACAGCTTTGAATATGCCATTGCAATAATAAATTCAAACAAAGCTCGAATCTCGTAGAAATATATTCGAGATTTTATTAATATGCCAACGTACATCGAGGTTTTGTAATCAAAATCTAATCCAAATAATAATAATCATGACCAAACGTCATTTATGAATTGAGGCATAGAAGCCTGTACAAGTATTCTTGAAAAATAAATGCTCCAATCAAAATCTGCAACATCAATATGTTCTTTGCCAGATTTAAAGTATGTAATAGTGAGACTGACGTCATTGTCATCTTCATCTTCTTCTTCTTCAGCTGCATGATGAGCCTTTTGCTCTCTTATATATTTATATATTTTATATTGTGCAGCTAATTTAGCACTTGTCTTGCAATGCTCAAAATTAATGCTTATTAGATCCATGTCTATAGCATATATACCTCATCTTCAAATACCAAGTCATGTCATGGCAGTGAGGTGGTTCTCGATGTCAGTCACGCATTGGTGATATTCAATATTATTATTCCGGGCATTTTTTTTTTGCCCCTTTTTTTTTCCGACATCTTGAGAAACAAGAAGAAGATTAGTGTTGTAGTCCCAAAGACTTCCTCGACAACTAATATTTCTAAGAAATTTGGATTAGACCAAAACCAAGTGTGTAAATGGTCGTTTTGAGGCTCATGAATTTTTCTCATAGCCATAATTTTCTTTTTGATGCTCATAGCATATGAATCCCCATGATTCAATTAATTCTCAAAAGTCCCACGCCATATGAGGGGTCAAGATGTAGAAGAAGGGAAGTTGGAAAATCCCCGATAAAAACACAAATCTCAGAAAGCAGGAACTTTAATTTAAAGCTTACTTGACAAAATTTAAGCTTGAAGTTCTTGATATATGCACGTGCCAATGCAAACGTATAGTCTTTAAGATTGTTGTGTGCTATCGATCCTAGTGCGGGCTGCGATCCTCTCCGGTAATCACCGTTCACACATCACGGCAGTTATGCCTCTTCTTAGCATTAGATAGAGTAATTTTATCAGTACCTTGTACATAACTGTATAATCAAACAATATATGTAAATTATAATACAATTAACTCATAAGATGAGGGGGGTACTTCAAAATACTTAGCTTTTGTAAATCAGATGCATTGGCCATTCGTGGCTGGGCGCGCATGGCGTTCGATCTTGCTGTATTGACTTCTTAGTTCCATAACGATCCAGATGTTCAAGGATCCCCTTTTTTTTTCTTTTTTTTTTTTTTCGTTTTGCCCTGTTATTAGAAATAGGCACAATCTTCAATTTGTAGGTGCTCTCTCTTTATCAAACTCCATAAACGTAGTGCTCCCTTTCAATCTGAAATCACCTAAGAGGAGGTGATTGGCTGTGCAAGTGTATGATTAGATTAAGAAAAGGTGAGGCTAAGTATTGTGCAGGTTGAAGAAGAACAAAAAGATTTGTGTATGGGCAAAGGGTACGTGACAGAGGAAAAGTTTGGTTTTAGGGTTTTTTTCTTTTTAGGGTTTCGCTATCAACTCAGGCTAGAGAAAAGTGTCTGATAACGTGTTACGAGAGAAATAAACTGAGAGAGAGAAATTGGGGAGAATATCGTTCTATTTCATTCATAGAATAAATCTCTATATATAGAGGATACAATACATAAGGAAAGTACATATATTCCTATTACAACATTGATATCGAATCATATTCTGATTCTACTTTGACTAAGGCACACATAATAAATTATATTTCCTTAAACATGATTAAATTTAAAAACATAAAAAACTCATATTTTGTTGTAAATATTATAATATATGTAGATGTTTTGTAAATATTTATTAGTTATGTAATTACGATGTAAATCATACTCCTATATAAATGAGTCTAATGAGAATGAAAATAACATTTCTTCCTTCTTCTACATTTTGCGCTTCTCTTTTCTCTCTACATATTTTTTAGTTTATAACACGTTATCAGCACGTTTTCGTTAATTCGTTTCATGAACTCTATGATGATCTATGAGATGTTGGTGCAACTTTTGTTGCTTATTATCTACACTGAGTTCACTTCTATTTTAATTATATCTTGTTTAAATATATACTTTGTTTATATTACAAATTAGGACATGCCCCAAGTTTTTTGGTCTCCCAAATTGCAAGTAAGTTTGATCTTTTTGAGAAACCAACTTCTTGACAGATGCTCTTGCAAATCTCGAAAATTGTTTCCATTCTTTGAAAATCTGAATGGGTGTCCTTCCTTCTCAGGTTAAGCAGGTTTGGTGTCATGATACAAAAGAACGTTCTTCTGGTGTACCTTCTTTGCTCTAGTTTGGTTATTTTTTTCATTTTTTTTTCATTCACGTGTTCTCTCTAGTTTAGACTTTAGAGTTCTGTTGTTCAAATTGCTGTATCATTGTGTCAAACCCCAAAGTTACTTTTTGAAATACCCTCTTAGTTAAAAGTTTGTGCATGCAATCTCCAACATAAAGATTACAGGTCAATGCAAGACTAAGAGATAATAATAGCATTCATACAGCTAACTGAGGAATCTTGTTCTGGGACTATTGAACATCTCTTTCTTCTTCTTTTTTCCTAGTGCAGCAGCATGTCACGAGCTTTCTTTTTCTTAAGTTTTTCGTGCGGTCTTAGCACTTCCCTTATGCTAAGTCAGCCTTACTCACGCAAAACACTTTGGCTAGAACACTTGAATGAAGGGAGAAGATCTTTGAAAGAGAGAACTTGTATTAAGCTTGAAAAGACTTTACAAAGCTTTACAAGTGAGCTTGAATGCTATCCAACTCTCTATGCCTCAAATGGGAGGGGTGCCTTCCTATTTATAGGCATCATCCCCCTTGCCTAAGGTTCTAGATAATTCTAGGACATTTACAAATATAGAGAATTCTAGAGTTTTCTATACAAGTCTAACTGTTGCCTTGAGTATTCTAGAGACTTCCGGAGTAGCCTTGAGCCCTTAGCCTCTCTAGGGTTCTAGAGAGTTCCGGAGTGTCGTAGAGACTCTCTAAGGTTCTAGAGAGTACTAGAGTTGTCCAAATGCTTCCTGATCCTTCCGGATGCTTCCAAGACCTTCAATAATATTCCGGATGCTTCTAGAATGCTCTTGTGCTCTCTAAAACCTTCCTTGAGCCATGCTTGCATCAAATGCTCAAGGAAACTCCTTGTTAATTTGGCGGGGTGTGACAAGCAGCTCTCTTATAGCCGATTATGCATTTCCTTCCACCTGACAAGTCATTTTGAAATGAAAAGAAAGTAAATAAGTCACCAATTTAATTAGGAGGTATTTTATCAAAGTTTACACTTCAATACTTCACTTCTCTGACCGGAAATAGAGTATTAGACAATGCTTAAATGACTGGAAAGACAATTGGGATTGCTGGAGAAAACAGGAAGAAAAAGACTCATGAACAGAAAAAAAAAAAAAATTTCAAGTTTGAAATTTATGACAACACGTACCTTTTCACTAGAGAACTCAAATGGTGCTGATCATTGAAGTGAATTTGCTTCTTGCTGAAGTGGTAGTTTGCAATATGAAAACTTGATGCAGTTCTCCACGTACAAGTATTCCAATGAAGGGCACCGAGTTTCAATAGTACCACTTTCAGTGCAGAACCTTGTGAGCACCGGAAGATCAATCAAAGCTAATCTCTTCAATGCCGGAAGTGTAATCTCGCTGTTCAAGCTATTGCTTGCTTCAATGACTCTGTCCAAGCGAGGACACTGCTCTATGCAAAGGTCTTCCAACTGAAAAAGACATTCAGCAACGTCTATTGTGAAGGGGCTTTTCAGTTCCTTGCACTCGCAGATTGCCAAAACTTTTAGATTCTGGAAGATTGCATGCGGAGCAGGACCATTGCATATTCTTACTAGTTCTTCTAGAGCACACAATCTCATCTCCCTCAATTTCCTCAAGAAAATCTTCTCTGGATCAACAACCCCTTCATCAGATCCAAAAACGTATTTCATTCTGTCTAGATGTACACAAATTATTTTTTCCAGATGTTGTAATCTCGGCAACAATGTTAATGGTAAAAGTGCATTCACTAAGCTATGACATGTTTGCACTTTCAATAACTTGAGCTTGCGTAGAGACCCAGGTGGTAGCTCACCAACACATAACTCCTTGAGGGAATATAAGATGCAACTCTTCCAAGTTCACATATACTGGTTTATTTGAAACCCTTCTCATTGTGTTGATCATCCCTTTCAAGTTGTTATGGTGCCCGTTCACAGAGAGATATTTCAACACATAATCTGCCATGGTCATTCCCCAACAAGGTCATTCAGATCATCGCAATTTGTGTACTCTAGCTTCTCCACTTTCGCTGTCACAACGCTGATAAACCAATCCGGTAAGCTATTGATTGTTGTGTCAAGAGTCAAGATTCTTGAAAAACCATCATGTTGAGGGAGCAACACGTCCCTGCTGATGCATATATCAAATTCTACCCAATTCGGTTTGAAGTACTCAACACTTTGAGGCAAGCATGTAGCATCAGATATGTAAACTTCCAAAATGTTCAAATCCAACAAGCCAGTCAACTCATCAAAGTCAGCATTGGTTTCTTCAACTGCATCCTCAATTTTGCTTCCCCACTTCCCAAATTGAAATTTCATATGCAGTTCTTCCAATCTATACAACTTTGATATTACTTTAGATGGGATTGTTTCAAGATATCTACCAGTCACGTCCAACTTCCTCAGACTGGTCAAATCTCCTATTTGTTTTGGAATTTTCTTAAGACGAAGTTCTCTCAAACTAAGAATCTCAAGCTTCTTAAGATTTCCTAAAACGGATATGTTACTCAAATTTATGCAAAAATCCAAATTCAAAGCTTGGAGGTTGGTTAGGACACAAAATGTTGGAGGTAGTGACGAATACTGGTGAAGCTAAGATCAAGGACCCTTAGCGCATTAGGACTTTGAAGAAAGGTTTCTGGAATGTCACATATGCCAGCATTACTTTGTAGTAACAAAATTTGGAGCTTTGAACGTACCAAATATTCAGGAAGCTTGTGAAGCTTGTTTCTCATTAGTGAGATTATAGTATCCTTCATGAGCATCTGTTTGGTCCCAGAGCCAGGAAAAAGTCCGAGTCCATCCTGAGAGTGCGAAATCGTTAGCAACAAATGACATAGAATCTGTTAAACAAAATCCTATCGAAACACAAATTCTCCAAATTTAATTAAACCCAAAATAATCAAAGCAATTAAAAATTGGGGATGAAGGATAAAGTGTAGAGACAAAAAGATAGCAAGAGAATCATCATCTTATTCATTAATAAGAGCCTTTTATATAGAGAATTACACAATACTAATATGGTAAGGATATGAATACATAGATCTAGTCCAACTACATATTCTATTGGCATAAGGCCAAGGCACACATAAAGAATATATAGAAAGATACATAATATCCTAGAACACTCCCCCTTGTGCCGCACGCTGATATGCCGATGGTGCTGATCTGTTGCCTTGTCAAAAACCTCGTCAAGTCACAAAAACCCTGTGGGAGAAAAACTGAACCTTGATCGTAGGAGAAAAACAGTACAACGCACCCTTCACATCGATAGTGACATGTATGTATATGCTAGACTCCTCCTGAAGTTCGCACCTCCTCCTGATTTTACATCAATCATAGGGCTCTTCCTGATTTTTACTAATCATGGAAGTTTCAACAACTTAGCATGTCAATGCTCTTTAACATGTCTTCAAATGTGGCATTGGGCAATGATTAACTAAACCATGCCGTATTGTCCTCAAATGATCTTTTACACTTAGATCTTGAGGAGAATGCCGCTTGTGAACTCAAAACGTAAGTTCGTGCAGGAAATCAGATTTCCGCGTAGCATGACCTTTAGTTACTAGAACAGTCGTAACTTCCTCTAGGAAATACATATGAACAAACCGTAAACGTTTTTGGAAATTAGACTCATTTAGCTTTCCAACCGTATATTACACACGTTATGGTTCATCAGGAGCTGTTCACAAAGTCTCGTCAAAGTTGACTGTTTTGCCAAAATTAGATTCTCAGACAGATTCGTCCTACTTTACGAAAACGGCCATAATTCACTCAATATGATAGGTATGATCAAATGGTTGGTGTCTCTGGAAAGTAGACACATATGCCTTTCCAATGGTACCAATTTCACTATTTTCCAGTGAGTGAGATTTCCTGTAGGTCCCGTGGAAATTGACCTACAAAACTTGACAGATTCTGATTTCGCTTTTGATGTGTCTTTCTTATGTAGGGATAGAATAAGCCTCAAGCTTTCATACCATTAAGTATTGAAAAAGGAGTTACTACCATTACATTGGCGTTGCGTGAGCGCATAGCTACACTTAGCTTTACAACTTTTCATAGCGAATGAGATGTTAAGTCTTTCGTATTGTGTTGAGTACATTGATGCGTCTTATTGTACTTAGATGGGAACTCCATCTCTTAACACATATTTGTCATCTTGCTTTAGATAAAACAACGGATCTCTCTTTAGAGCAAAGACGTTGACTAATCATGGGAGTATATGTAGGCCTCACTAGTTATAAAATGTCTAAGCCGATTGATGGAAAATCATCATCAATACAGTCATCGAGTGCATTATCGAGACCGTGTCTTCCCAAGATCTTTTTCTTCGGATGTTGATACATATTGGCATCTCTTGATCCATCAAGAGTCCATGTAAATCCGGAATGAACACGCAAAGGCATAATTCATCATATCCCTTCCAAATCAAGTAGAATCCATGTGCGTTTCAATACCTTTAGCAAACGCGTGCTCCTGTGGTCTGGAGCCACTTGATTCGGATGAATGAAGTCCGTTTAAGACCTTCATGTATATCTCTAATCCCATAGAGATGTTATTATGACCACATTCATAGGCTGCATGTTTAGTTATTCGGAAACTACCAAACTAACAAAGTAGTGGAGTTCAATGACATCCATTACGAGAGCATATCTCATCGTAGTCGATCCCAGTGCGTGTTAATGAGAGACCTTGCGCCATAAGATGAGTCTAAGCTCTTGTTCTCACTACGCTATCTAACAAATGTATAGTTGATAGGGTTTAGCTTGCGGTGTTGGCATCACCTGTCCAAGGACCTATCTCTTTATTAATGATGGATCGTATCTTTCCATTAGGCCAATCAACTAAGTTGATATCCATCAACGAAAGGTGGTTCGATAGTAGACTCATTTTCCCACATCCTTATGTACACTAGTGTAATACTTGTAGAGATCTCTATATGGATTTGATTTGACATTGAGGCGTCCCCCAACGATCGATAATCACAATTCAGACTTCATGAGACAGATTTGAGTATCACTGATCAATGGATCAGGTTGTGCCAAGCTCGCTTTCTTCCTAGTGCGAGAAAGTATCGAACCTAAGGGTCTCCCTCCTTTTGGGGAGCCACACGACCTTGTGACACCAATTTTGCCACTATATGGCGTCACCATATCACCATCCATGGTGATGGCGTCAAGACCAACTCCTTTTTTGGTCGCACCATATCATTTTGTAGGACATCAATCCTTGCAGACATATTTGCAGCATGTGATCTCGTCACTTTAACACTTTAAGCATTTGAGATCAAGATAAGACTTAGTGGGGACAAACCACGACAATTCACGTCGTTCCACTTGAACACTTGTGTTCTTATCTTCCCTAACGACGGGAATATTGTCTCATCAAGTGACAATCCGTAATTTAGCGGTGAATGAGATCGCCTGACAAGGTTTCTATATATGCGGATTATAAGTGGAGGTTCATATCCAACCTAAACTTATTCATCTCAAATGACCCATCATTGTACGCAGTGGCAATACGATTTGGCACCTAGAAATAACATCTAGCCGAACTCAAGGATTGGAGATCCGTTTCAATCCTACCGAGCTCAAGGATTGCAATTTCGTGTCAATCCTACCGAGCTCAAGGATTGCAATTTCGTGTCAATCCTGGTACACGGTCATAAGCTGTAGTACAACAAAATTCAATGATGGTGGGTCGTAGATGAATAGTAAAGTTGCATGCTAATATTGCATAGCCTCAAAGCCTCAGATTGATCAAACACAATCCGGTGATAGGTCGGGGTTGATCATACACAACCCGGATAAGGAAACAAGAGTGATCAAACACACTCTTGACCCGCGAATAAAATTCTGAGATTTTTGGTACCTGTAAGTACACACGACCCAAGCATAGAATGGAGTAGAAGAAGGGAGAAAACACTTTATCTCCCCGAGGTTATTGAACTTGGAAGAGTTTTAGGGTTGTAAAATAAACATACCGTAAACATTTAGATGCTTGATCGGATGAAAAGAAAGCAGCGGAGCTGACGGCCGAGAGGAGAAACAATGTTTCGCCTACTTTTACTTCGAATTTGGGGCTGAAAATTTGACAGGAAGAGCAGCTCTAGATGAGGAAGATGCTGTAAAAAATTCAGGTTGATCGGAGTAAGAGAAGGTGGTGAACCGATGGTCGGTAGCGGCGGCGGTCTGGAATCTTCCGGCGATCGGTTTGAAGACTTTCCAGCCGGTTCTCAGGGTGAGGCCGGCGGCGTTGGATCCGGGACGGAGAGAGCTTTATGGAGATATAAAATTCTGGCGGAGGGCAGTCGGAATTTTGGTCGAAAATCAGGAAAAACAAGGCTGCCCGATTTTAGGGTTTTAAAAAACAAATGATGGGCTATTGGCTCTAGGGTTAGAATAAAGTGCATGATAACGTGATGAAGGATAAAGTGTAGAGACAAAAAGATAGCAAGAGAATCATCATCTTATTCATTGATAAGAGCCCTTTATATAGGAAATTACACAATATCATATGGTAAGGATATGAATACATAGATCTAGTCTAACTACATATCCTATTGGCATAAGGCCAAGGCACACATAAAAAATATCTAGAAAGATACAAAATATCCTAGAACAGGACAATGCCCACTAGCTCTAATTTTAAGAATTTTATTCCCACTAACAAAATCAGATTTTAAAATTCTTAAGAGCCAACTTAAACAGCAGAAAGACAAATATACCTTTAATGAATTAAATAAACTACAATAGACAATTTTGAGAGTCTATTACAAATAAAATTTTTATGACCGAATTCCCACGACCAATGTCGTTGACCGGACTCCGGCAACCTTTGATAGGGCTCTGGGGACCGTTGACCGGACTCCGGGGGCTGTTGACTTGACTCCGGGGGCCGTTGATTGGGCTCCGGGGGTCGATGATCGGACTCCGGAGAACGTTGATCGGACTCCGGGGACCGTTGACCGGACTCCGGGGACCGTTGTGCTTTAGTTACTTATAACAGGTCCCTATTGAGGGCAGTAGGACCTCCTACTGGGGTCAGTAAGACCTCATACTGGCTCCTACTACTAGGGGCAGTAAGATCTCACTGGCTCCTACTGAGGGCAGTAGGACCTCCTGGTTTCTACTGGGGTCAGTAGGACCTCCTACTGGCTCATACTAGGGTCAGTAGGACCACCTACTGAGGGTAGTAGAACCTCCTACTGGGGGCAGTATACATAAAAGATGAGAGATGTTTTAAGATGCCTATTCATTTCCATCTATTTCTCCTTTGACAATTTTCAGTATGTGCACTTATGAAAGATAAAATCGGTAGATGCACAATTGAGAATCCAGTATGTATAATTAACACGAATCTATTCCAGTACTTGAATTCGTGCAACACTTTCACCAAATCTATCTGAAATCACAAAACACATCTATGTCCTTATCGTATGCGAATTGGCTATAGCCATAACACTAGAAACTAAAAATCACATTTCTAAATCAATAAAGACATCCCTGTTCAAAAAAATAATAATTCAATCAAAGACATCCGATCTAGCCGAATCAGAAACACTAATTCAAAACCCTAACCAGCCGAATCAATGCTACAAACATCAAATCGAAACCTACTAAGAAGCGGAGTGGTGGCAGCCCTCGCAGGCCGGACTGTCAATGAAGATCTTAGACAGATACTTTCCTGTCACCATGCCGACCTCAAACACCAGATTCTCGCTGCTGGACCTGATTCCGGTGATGGACCACCACTAGTAGAAAGCGCGGTCGACGCTGATATCGTCGGTAGCGACCGGAGGCTTCTAGTTGCCTAGCATCCCCTCTCGTGGACGAAACCAGATCTGGTGCAGTTGGTGATTACAAGGGAGGAGGCGGCCAAACAAGTCGAGGTCGCGGAGGAGGACGGTAACTGGTGATGCCGACGTTAGTAAGTGAAGTCGGCCGAGGTCGCGGTGGAGGACGCCAACTGCTGGAGCCGAGGTCGCGGCGGAGGACGCTTTCATCTAGTTGAGTGATCCGACTCGGATGATCTGAAGGATGAAGACGGCGGCGTCAATCGAGCGGTGACGTTGATCTAGCTACCGCATCCATGTTTTGTACTCCCGGCGTTGTGTGTGGAGAGAGAGAGAGAGAGAGAGAGAGAGAGAGAGAGAGAGAGAGAGAGAGAGAGAGAGAGAGAGAGAGAGAGAGAGAGAGAGAGAGAGAGAGAGAGAGAGAGAGAGAGAGATGGGTATTTTAGACAACAAAAATAAGGAAAAAGTTGACAATTTTGTTAGTGGGAATAACACTTAAAAGTGTATAGGATTGATGAGAATTATGAAATCTTATTTTGTTAGTGGGAAATATTTTCTTAAAATTAAGGTTAATGGAAATTTTCCTTTAAAAATTCAATGTTAAAAAAATGATTTTGGTAACTAGAGGACTGAAGAAGTTGGTCATGTAGGAAAGATAACTGAAAAAACTAGGGGGGGGGGGGGGGGGGGTGGTGGGGTGGGATACCTTGCCACCATCTTGCCTCTGTCTCTGGCCACTCCTCTAGACCCAAACCTGGTTTGACTAAAAGCTCATCACCGCCTTCTTCGGACAACGCAATGGACATGGCCAGATTTCGAATGTCATCAGTCATTCTTATGCATCCCTTCTTTGTACCGTCCAAAAGCAAGCTAGAAGCTTTGAGGTACTTAACCACAGAATGTGCTCTATTGAAACAAACCTATTCCAATCCCATACTTGAGCAACTCTTCAATTGGGATATCATAATTTTTTGGAAATAGCAAACATAGAAAGAAGCAGAACTTGGCATCATCGGATTCCAATGAACGAAATGAGTCCTCCAATGAATGTAAGGCGTCCTCCTCAGCTTCAAGGTTGATGGTTTGAGCTGCTTCATGCCATTCGTCAAGGTAGTTATCTCCGAATGCCTTTGCAACTGCTTCATTCCATTCGTCCATGTATTTATCTCCAAGTGACCTTGCAGCTGCTGTTATTGCTTTTGGGAGACCCCGCATTCTCGGGCTACCTTCCTTGCTTCATCATAGGAAGTGGAAGATTCATGAAAAGACTTCCCCGAAGCCTCCATGAAAAGCTTCCAAGAATCTTCCTCGGATAGAACATTGAGAGAGATTTGGGCATGGCACCCCATTGAATAGCAGACGTTGCTATTCCTTGTGGTGACTAAACTTTGGAATTGCAGCTTTGAAGCTCACGGTGACTGGGAATTCCGATGCTCGAGAGTTCATAACTCTCCCAAATGTCGTCCAAGATTATAAGCATCCTATCTCCTCTCATGATCCCCTCCTTCAAGCCCAGCGACTCTGCTAGTGTGCCTTGAATTTCTTGCAAGTCAGGGCTTTTGGATATGACTACCATAGTCACATGATAAAAAGTCCATCTTTCTGAGCTTGTGCACAAACATGTTTGACCATCGTCGTCTTTCCAATGCCAGCTACTCCATGAACCCCGAGGACAGTGACTTCATCATCTTTTAATACCTTCATCACCTCATCCATGGCTCGCCTTGTCGCTTCAAATGTTTTAAAATTTCCGGTGGGTGTTTGAAGTACTTTCTTCCACAAATGTTTCAGAATGTCGTGGATTAGTTCTATATCCGTCCTACAAGGAAAAAAAGAAGTCGAGATATACTTCAGCCAAATCATTGATAATAGGAAAGTATAATAAGTCTTGTAAAGATGCTTACAGATACTTGTTTGAATGCCACCCAGACAATCCAGCCACTTCTTCTAGAGCATTCCTCCATTGCTTCATCTTCTCATTATCTTGTCCATGAGTTTCCTGCAGCTTAATGAAAGCTTTTCCAAAATTTGTGTATGTCTTTTAATGGCGTACATCAGTGGTTCGACCTCATAAAAAAATTGGGAAAATTGTGTTCTTGTCTTTCATGCATTGGAAAATCTTTGCAAGTTCATTCAAACACCATGAAGAAGAAGCATAGTTTTCGGACAACACAACAATAGCAAATCTTGATTCTTCGATTGCCGTTAGGATATTTAAAGAAATGACCGTCCCTTTTTGTAGTTGTACGTCATACTTGAAAGTTTTAATTACTCTGCTGTTTGCAATTCACGGTACAAATGAGCTACAAAACCTCTACGAGTGTCTTCCCCTCTAAAACTCAGAAACACATCATACTTCATCTCAGGAGCTGATTCATGAGCTGATGAAGATCGAGATATTGAGGGGTCAGCTGTCCCTTTATCAAGCTCGTCTTCATCTCTGAATGTTTTACTTACACCTTTGTTTTGTAACTTATGGTCTGAATGGGTTGCGAAACCTCTGTGAGGGTCTTCTATCCCAAAACTGGATAACACATCATTATTCCACAAAGGAACTGGCTCAGACTTCGGAGCTAGTAAGAGATGTGGTGTTTTAAACAAAATTTAAAGAAATTCTAAAGACAGTTCAAGAAACCAAACTGATTCACAGTGGTGGAATATAAACCAAAATAGCTAGTGTTTTAAATGACGCGAGCAAGTGAAGAGTAGTCATGGAAGGAGTAGGTCATAAGTTAAGAATTTAAGGAGTCATACGTGATCTGTGACATTATATCTCCTCCATAGGTTAATTAAGACAGTACAGGATATTGGAAGATGGTATGTCATAAACTCATAATCAATATTCAATAATGACTTTGTCTAAGGAGTATGCATGTAAGTTTAATTATCAGTTGTAACACATGTAACAGCTGAGCAAGGGTCTTGTATATAGGAGATATCTCCAACAAATCACCAAAAACAGAGAGAGAGAGAGAGAGAGAGAGAGAAGAAGAGAGAGACATAGACGACGACTAGAGAGATGGAGAGAGAGAGAGAGGAGAGAGAGAGAGGGAGAGAGAAGAGAGAGAGAGAGAGAGATAGAGAGAGAGAGAGAGAGAGAACTAGTAACTTACAATTTCGGTCCATGGCATCTCCAGGTGCTTCAAAATTTTCTGTCGACAATATTGTAGACTGAACTAGTTTACTGCACACTTCTTTCACAACGTCTTTGATAAGTTCTCCTTCGGACCTATTTTTGGAAGAAGGGTCGTATAAGGATAAACCCAAAAGTAATGTGTAACCCAAAGGATCTCTTGTTAGAATAATCCTAGCCAGGTTTCATATCATATATGCTTACTTATAATGGCTTGACATGAAGCCAGAGACATTGGCCACCATTGTTAAAACATGTCTCCAACGCCTGACCTTCTCTTCCCGATGTTGAAATCTTGCTTCATGTTTAAAGAACGCTTCTTTAAAACTCCCCACTTGACTTCGCACATCAGAGGGCTCGACATGAAAAAAAATTGGCAAAATTATGTTCTGCTCTCCCATGCATTCGTAAATCTTTGCAAGTTCCTCCAAGCAAAATGTAGAAGATGCAAAGTTCTGCGAAGGAACAATGATGGCAAATCTAGACTCTTCTATTGCCTTTTGGAGATACAAAACTATATTCTTCCCTTTTGTAAGTGGTGCGTCATCCCTTACTATGTTCAGGTTTGCTGTTTGCAATTCATGGTATAAATGGGACAGAAAACCCTTGCGAGTGTCCCTACCCCTGAAATTTATAAACACATCATACTTCCATCGAGGAGCTGATTTTAGCTCAAGGAAGATGACAGATTGTCTTTTAGCTCAGGTCGTCTTTTAGGTTGATCAAATCCATTGAAAACAGCTAAAAACGAAAGAACAATGATGAAATCAACCAACAAAAAGAAGGCAGAGCAGAAACTACGTACACTAATTAATCAGTATAAAAAATTAAAAGAGGGCTAAAGAATAAGGAAAATGCCCTAATGTCAAAATATTTGAAAACTAAAGCCCATTCCAATGATAATAAAATTCTTTGACCCAAATTAAATGAAAAAGAGACTTATTTGTGCCCAAATACACAAATCTTTATTAAATTCATAATAAAATAATATTTTTGAGACATTTTTACCCTTAGTCCTTATATATATGCTTAGAGAGAGAAAATGTAAGAGAGAGAAAAGACTTTGCCGGCAACTCACCGGATCTCCGGACACCGGCCGTTGGTCACTGGACACCGGCCGCCGGACTCCGGTCGTCGGACTCGGTTACTGACCCCTAGTAACTCGGTTACTCCGGCGACCGATCGCCGGAACTCAATTTCTGACCCTAAAAACTCAGTTACTGACCCCAGAAATTCAGTTACTGACAAAAAAAAACTCAGTTACAGACCCCAGAAATTTAGTTACTGACAAAAAAAAACTCAGTTACAGACCCCAGAAATTCAGTTATTGACAAAAAAAACTCAGTTACTGACCCCGGTAACCGAGTTACTGATCCCTAGTTGTTTGAACCAATATTTGGCACGACCTACGTGGCAGATCAAATAGACACATCCATTAGTGATAGCGGCCATTAATAAGTTGAGCCGCAGTGCACAATACAACTTATAAAATAACCGCGGTTATTAACAAAGATAATGACCGCGGCTATTGGTGTTTTAAGCCGCGGCAGTTGAGCCGCGGTCACCCTATGCTAAGCCGCGGTCACTTTATGTTGAGCCGCGGTCACCTTATGTTGAGCTGCGGTCACCCTTTGTTGAGCCGCGGTCACCCTATGTTGAGCCGCGGTCACTTTATGTTGAGCCGCGGTCACCTTATGTTGAGCCGCGGTCACCCTATGTTGAGCCGCGGACACCGTATGTTGAGCCGCAGACGCCTTATGTTGAGCCGCGGTCACTTTATGTTGAGCCGCGAACATGGTTGTTGAGCCACATACACCTTATTTAGTTGCGGCTATTCATGAGTTGCAGCGGCCAAGAAAGGAGAATAAATGTTATCCTGTCAAACCCTTACGAGGTCGACTGATTGATATTTACAAGCTAAATTACGGTCAAAGATGGCGCCTTCAAGGGAGGCATCATCACAGTTACCAAAATGGTTGCAATCAGGTTGAATGAGTTTTATTGCGGGAATGACGTTACTACAATCTCAATCTCAAAGATAGCGCTTTCAAGGGAGACGTCACTACAGTTACCAAACTTATGGCAATCAGAGTGAATGAGCTTTATTACAATTTAATCTATGATTTACCTGTAATTCATCCCTGTGTTTAAAGCTAGGATTACGTACTCTTTATTTTACTTCACTATAAAAAGGACCTTAGGATTCTTTGTTAGAGGTCCTCGACCAAACGCTCTACGCGATTACACATTTTTATCTCAATACAATTGCTTCTCAGCATCACAAGTATCAATTCTTCCGTGTTTGCCTTATCATTTTACTTTATCGGTACTTATCCTTCTTGCATTGTCATTTATCTTTTTTGCAATCTACATTATCGTTCTTTACATTCGAGCAATTCATCTTTCCTGCAATTTACATTCGTGTTCTTTACCTTTTCTTTAATATTTCTGCACTTTATTTGTTGCACTTTATTTGTTGCACTTTATATTCCTGCATTCACATCACTTGCACCATCTGTATGAACCAATATTTGGCAAGACCCACGTGGCAGACTAAGTGACGGCGATGACCGTGGTCCACCAATGACCGTGACAATGAAAAAGTGAGCATCGTGGACTCATCCTCTTGAGCCGCAGCGTAACAACGCGGTTTTACTGACGATTAATCATGTCTATTATTGAGCTGCGACTATTCACGAGTTACAGTAACAGATGACCGCGGCCATGACGATTGATCACGGCTATTATTGAGCGGCGGCTGTTCAAGGGTTGCAGCGACCAAGAAAGGAAAAGGAGTCTATGTTTTAAATATTTAAATTCAGTTTGATTCCAAGCTAATGTAGGACTGTGGTGGTGATGCCCTACACGTGAGAGCAAGACCTTCGCCACTCAAATGGCAGCCATGACGTTATCAAGGATGGTTAAATGGCAGTCTTGCTTTAAAAATCAATTTGCGGCCATGATTTAATAAGCGTTGTGGCCACCAAGATTTGTGTTGAGTACTATGACTCACGAGTTCTACTCAACTCGGCGAAAATAAGGAGTGTGTTATGTGCCAAATAATTTTTCTATAGACATTCTTCTAATTCCTTAACCATTCAGCGTCTTTGCCGAAGCATAAGAAACTGGGGGGGCTCTGTTTGAACCAATATTTGGCACGACCTACGTGGTAGATCAAATAGACACATCCATTAGTGATAGCGGCCATTAATAAGTTGAGCCGCAGTGCACAATACAGCTTATAAAATAACCGCGGTTATTAACAAAGATAATGACCGCGGCTATTGGTGTTTTGAGCCGCGGCAGTTGAGCCGCGGTCACCCTATGCTGAGCCGCGGTCACTTTATGTTGAGCCGCGGTCACCTTATGTTGAGCCGCGGTCACCCTTTGTTGAGCCGCGGTCACCCTATGTTGAACCGCGATCACTTTATGTTGAGCCGCGGTCACCTTATGTTGAGCCGCGGTCACCTTATGTTGAGCCGCGGTCACCCTTTGTTGAGCCGCGGTCACCCTTTGTTGAGCCGCGGTCACCGTATGTTGAGCCGTGAACACCGTATGTTGAGCCGTAGACGCCTTATGTTGAGCCGCGGTCACTTTATGTTGAGCCGCGGTCACTTTATGTTGAGCCGCGAACATGGTTGTTGAGCCACATACACCTTATTTAGTTGCGGCTATTCATGAGTTGCAACGGCCAAGAAAGGAGAATAAATGTTATCCTGTCAAACCCTTACGAGGTCGACTGATTGATATTTACAAGCTAAATTACGGTCAAAGATGGCGCCTTCAAGGGAGGCATCATCACAGTTACCAAAATGGTTGCAATCAGGTTGAATGAGTTTTATTGCGGGAATGACGTTACTACAATCTCAATCTCAAAGATAGCGCTTTCAAGGGAGACGTCACTACAGTTACCAAACTTATGGCAATCAGAGTGAATGAGCTTTATTACAATTTAATCTATGATTTACCTGTAATTCATCCCTGTGTTTAAAGCTAGGATTACGTACTCTTTATTTTACTTCACTATAAAAAGGACCTTAGGATTCTTTGTTAAAGGTCCTCGACCAAACGCTCTACGCGATTACACATTTTTATCTCATTTTACTTTATCGGTACTTATCCTTCTTGCATTGTCGTTTATCTTTTCTGCAATCTACATTATCGTTCTTTACATTCGAGCAATTCATCTTTCCTGCATTTTACATTCGTGTTCTTTACCTTTTCTTTAATATTTCTGCACTTTATTTGTTGCACTTTATATTTCTGCATTCACATCACTTGCACCATCACAACATTCACCTAGTCACACAGCACCAAGATCGGCTGGTAAGCCGATCCGTGTTAAAGTCCTTGCATCCAAGGCAGAGAGAACCTTGCAGCCGAGATCGATCCTTCCTCGGTCCACAATCGACTGATCAGAAGTCAGGATAGCACATCCACATACATATCAGAACAAAACCTCGCTTGGCCCCTCGGCCGCGAGTTGGCACGCCATCGCACACGTCACCAAGCCAGAAGGACACGTGTAGCCCATAGAAGCCCTCGGCCCATTGACACGTGGCCGAGATGATTTTTGAGCCAACACTAGTAACTCAGTTACTGACCCTAGAAACTCAGTTACTGACTCCGGCATGATGTGGCGGAGCTGGGCGTGCTCTTCGGCTTTGGAAGAAGGGAGGGAGTGGAGGGAGGTGGTATAAATGAGAGAGAGGAGAGGCATGATCGGGTAAATGAGAGAGATGAATGGTTGGATATTTATGAAGGATGATATTTTCTTTTTATTAAGATTTGTGTAAATAGGCATTAGAAAATGATTTTTATTGGAATGGATCATAATGGATCATAAGCCCTTAAAATTAGTAGTAAATGGACATTTTTCCTAAAGAATATTGAAACTTTGAAAGAGAGAGAGCTAGTGTATTAAAAATTAACCTATATATTAGTAACTAGTAACTTACAAGTTCCATCTTTTGCTTGTCTTGTTTCAATATCTTCCGTCGACTCAATTTCAGTAGATTTGCTGCAGACAAATTCCACGATTTGTTTGACAAGCTGTCTTTCTTGTTGGAAAGTGTATTTTGCCATTTAATTACAATTGATGTATTAGGATATTAGGGCATGTTTACTAACTTGGAATGGAACTTATAATGAATTAGTATCATCAAGAATCGGTATCAACAAGAATCGGTATCAGAATATTTCATTCCATTATACTGTTTACTTACCATAAGGAATCAAAACAGGAATAAAACTAAATTACGATTGACGTTGTTTACTTACCATATAGAATCGGAATTAAAACTAGTTTGATTACTAAAATACCCTTATAAGAAAGGAAGCTAGATGTTTGTAATTTTATTGTTCTTCTTTTCAAAGATGTAAATATTCTTGGATGATATATTCATCAGACCACATAAACTATATATATTGGTTAACTCAAGTGCGTGTGTTCAAAGTCTTGCAGCACAGATATGAACACTCATGAATGAAATAGAACCGAACGAAATAGAGAGGAGACGATAAACAAAAACAAAGAAGCTTATCAATCACCATGGAAGAGAGAAACAAATCTTGAAGTGCATCGTCTTCTTTTCTATTTTGTCATCGTTGTTTTCTAATCTAACAATATTTTGTCGTCTTCTCTTATATATAATATATATATATATATATATATATATATTATGTGAGGATATTTTGGGGATGAATTCCTATATATATATATATATATATATATATCTAGGGTTGGGTCATTTAGAAATATTATACTTATGTGAGGATATTTTGGGGAGAAAAAGTTGATTCTATTACCTTTATTCTGATACCCACCTCCCCCCTTGGGTATCGAATAAGGGGTTTTGTCAGGAATCGATTCCTGATAAGTAAGTGGGACCCACGTCTATTCCAATACCTTGACATGTTAGTAAACGTCGGAATTCATCCATTCCGGAATCAATTACACCACTCTCAATTCCATTCCAGGTTAGTAAACATGCCCTTAGAATAGATGTGCTAGATATTGTATCATATTGTAATAGATATAAAAGCTGTAGTTACCCTATTAGTTTCCTATCTTGTTGGAGACTAATCTTGCTATACAAGGCTACGATGTATATATTGTTGCATATCAATGTAAAGTTGATTATTCTGCCATATTATATTTTTCTATATGGTATCAGAGCATCACGTTCTTGGACCTGAATTATCAAACTTTTCCAACTAGCGTTGGTATTACTTTGAGAAGCTTTTACCTTCTTCTTTGTTTGTCATGGCTCCGATTGATTCTACCATTCACAAACTTCAAACAATTGCTCCTCATCTTACCATTGAACAATGCCTACAACTTGTGGCACTAGTCAAAAGTCAGTGTGGTTTTTTGTCTCAAGCAAGTGGTGCAAATTTACCACATTCTTCGTCGAGTTTGTTATCGGTTACTCCCAATCGTTGGATTATTGACAGCGGAGCAACCCATCACATCACTTCTTCTCCTAATTTATTGATGAATGTTAAAGAGAATTCTTCTTTGGCCCCTGTTTCTTTACCTACTGGAGCTAAGGCCAAAATTACTATGACTGGTTCAGTTCGGTTCAATGATTCGTTCCAATTGAATAATGTTCTTTGTGTGCCAAGTTTTAGAGTTGATCTAATGTCAGTTGGTAAGACAATTGATGACTTACATTGTTCAGTGACCTTTTTCCCGTCTTGGTGTATTTTACAGGACTTGGCAACGAGGACGATGATTGGTGTGGGAAAGCGACGTGGAGACCTTTATTACCTTGTGGCGTTGGCTCCAACTTCTCCTTCTTCCCATTTTTCTTGCAATCTTATTATTTCTTCCGATCTTTGGCATCGTCGGTTGGGACACCCCTCTTCTGCTCGTCTGCAATATCTAGCCAATAGTAAGCTTAATTTTTCTTTCAATTCTGGTCATAAATGTGACGTTTGTCCATTGGCGAAACAAACTCGTCAACCTTTTTCTCCTAGTTCGATTTCAACTTCCAATTGTCTTTTCCTTATTCATTGTGACATTTAGGGTCGTTATAAAACCCCCTCTCATTCCGGTGCTCATTATTTTTTAACCATTGTGGATGATTTTTCCCGTTTCACATGGGTGTTCCTAATGCGTCGAAAGAGTGAAACACAAAATTTACTTCGTCAGTTTTTCAATTACGTTCATACCCAATTTAACACTAAAGTCCAACAATTCCGATCTGACAATGGAGCCGAATTTCTTTCATTACAAAAAATTTTTCTTGAACAAGGTGTCATTTTGCAACACTCTTGTGTTTACACACCACAAAAAAATGGTGTTGTTGAACGCAAACATAGACACATTCTTGAAACAGCTCGTGCTCTTCGTTTTCAATCTCATCTTCCTATTAATTTTTGGGGAGAATGTGTTCTCACTGCAGCCTATACAATTAACCGTCTTCCCACCTTGTTGCTTCATAAGAAAACACCATTTGAAATTCTTTACAAGAAACCTCCTGATTATTCTCGTATGAGAGTTTTTGGTTGTATCGCGTTTGCAACTTCTGTTAATCCGTCTTCCAAATTTGCTCCTCGTGCTCATGAATGTATTTTCGTTGGCTATCCTATGGGTCAAAAGGCTTACAAACTGTACAATATTGACACCAAGAAAATCTTTACTAATCGGGATGTAATTTTTCTTGAAGATACATTTCATTATCAAAATCCTGATCCAGAAAAAGTTGTTTCCCAGGCCCAGCCCATTCTTTTTTCTCACTCAATTGAGTTTGATGATCCTTTCCAATCATTCAACATGCCTTCAGCGCCTCCATCCCCTATTAGCCTGATCTCCCTTCCTCTTCGACGCCTTCATCTTCCGTTGTCCCGCCGGCAGCACCATCCCTCACGGCAACGCTGCCGAACTCATTCCTCTCCACCCACTTCCTTCTATGTCTCCTTTTGTTCCAAACGCCAGCGTTGTCCCTGACTCAGTCCCAGCTATCGCCGACGACCATCACAGTGACGGTGTCACTCAGGGCGACGACGTCTCTCACAGTGACGACGCTGCACCCGTGATTTTCCAGCCACAAGCTATCGACCCTCCAATTCTCAATCCTCCTATTCCCGATTCCAATCCTGTAATTCTTCCCGATAATGTTGAACCCATTCCTGCCCTCCGCCGATCCCAGCGCCCAAGAGAACCCAATGCCCGTCTCCGTGATTACGTCTGCTCGCAGGTGATTCTGCCTCCACACCACCATTCATCTGCCTCACCAAGTCCTCCACCAGGTACGAGGTATCCTCTCTGTAATTATTTGTCTTATGATCGGTATTCACCTGCACACCTCAATTATGTTGCTAATGTGAGCCGAGATGAAGAACCGGAATCTTATGATGTTGCTGTAGCCGATCCAAAATGGCAGGAGGCTATGAATTCTGAGCTTCAAGCTCTTACTGACAATCAGACATGGAGTCTTGTTCCTTTACCTCCTGGAAAACGTCCAATTAGTTGTAAGTGGGTCTACCGGATCAAGTGCAAAGCTGATGGTTCTGTTGAGCGCTATAAAGCTCGCCTTGTTGCTCGAGGTTTCACTCAGGCTGCTGGTATTGATTACCATGACACTTTTTCCCCTACTGCAAAAATGGTAACTGTCCATTGCCTTCTTGCTATTGCTGCTAGTCAGAATTGGTCTTTGCATCAATTAGATGTTAATAATGCTTTCTTAAATGGTGATTTGTTGGAAGAAATATATATGTCCCCTCCTCCTGGACTTCGGCGACAGGGGGAGAACCTTGTGTGTCGCCTTCACAAGTCGTTGTATGGCCTTAAACAAGCCTCTTGACATTGGTTTTCTAAGTTCACAGAGGTTGTTCTTGCAGCTGGTTTCAGTCAATCCAGAGCCGATTATTCCTTATTTGTTCGAAAAGATGGTACATCTCTCACTGTCTTATTGATATATGTGGACAATATTTTGATCACCGGAAACAAAATTGAGTTTATTAATCTTTAAAGCAGTTTCTTCATACTCGTTTTCGCATCAAGGATCTTGGTGATTTGAAATTTTTCCTAGGTATTAAGGTAGCTCGATCCAAGAAAGGGATTTATATATCCCAACGTAAATATGCCTTGGAAATCATTAAAGACAATGGTTATTTGGGTGCTAAGCCAATTGATTTTCCTATGGAAGAGTGCAAGCTTTCAAACAAAGGAGAACCACTCAAAGATGCAGCAACATATCGACGTCTTGTTGGCCGATTGATTTACTTGACAATCACTAGACCCGACATCACATATTCGGTGCATGTTCTGAGTCGATTTATGCACAAACCTCGTCAACAACACATGGCAGCAGCCCTTCGGGTAGTTCGATATTTGAAATCTGCTCCAGGACAAGGTCTTCTTCTTCAGGCTAATAATTCTTTAAATTTGAGAGCTTTTTGTGATTCTGATTGAGCGGGTTGTCCCATTACTCGGCGTTCTACTACTGGTTATTGTGTGTTCTTGGGTAATTTTTTGATTTCATGGAGGACAAAGAGGTAGAAAACAGTTTCTCTATCAAGTGCAGAGGCCGAATATAGAGCTATGGCAGGTACATGTTGTGAACTTACTTGGTTGCGATATCTATTGAAAGATTTACACATGCCTATTTTGGGTCCTGCTGTTTACATTGTGATAATCAAGCAGCCTTGCATATAACTACAAATCCGGTGTTTCATGAACGAACAAGGCATATCGAAATGGATTGCCATTTTATTCGAGATAAGATTCTACAAGGCCAAGTTGTTACTCGATTTGTTATCTCTTCAAAACAATTGGCGGATGTGTTCACTAAACCTTTGGGCAAAGAGAAATTCAAGTCACTTGTATGCAAGTTGGGAGTTCTTGACATTCACTCTCCAACTTGAGGGGGAGTGTTAGAAAGTGTATTTTGCCATTTAATTACAATTGATCTATTAGGATATTAGAATAGATGTGCTAGATATTGTATCATATTGTAATAGATATACTAGTTAGGATATTAGAATAGATGTGCTAGATATTGTATCATATTGTAATAGATATACTAGCTGTAGTTACCCTATTAGTTTTCTATCTTGTTGGAGACTAATCTTGCTGTACAAGGCTACGATGTATATATTGTTGCATATCAATGTAAAGTTGATTATTCTGCCAATATTATATTTTTCTATATTTCTGACCTATAGTACGTACGTGAAGATATATGGGTCAAATGTTATGATGCAAAAATAAACCCAAGTACATAACTCTTGTTAAGAAAGTCTCATCATGCATGCTTACACATAAGCCCTTGTGTCCCAGCCAGAGATGCTGCCGATTTTGTTCAAAGCTTCTCTCCATTTCATCAGCCTGTCTGTTTGATGACTTTGATCTTTAAATCTCTCTTCATGATTAGCGAAGGCATCTATATACACCCCCCTTTGATGACGCACAATATAGGGCTCCACATGATAGAAAACTGGCAGAATTGTTTCCCTAATTTCCATGCACTGAATAATCTGCGTGAGTTCATCCAAACAACAAGGTGAAGAAGCATAGTTTCTGGAGAGGATAACGATTGCGAATCTTGATTCTTGAATTGCCTCTAGGATACGTGGAGAAATCTCCGCTCCTATATCCAAATTATTATCCATGAATGCTTGCATTTGTCTTTTTTGCAATTCATCGTATAAAAAAGAAGTAAAATCCCGGACAGTGTCACCAGTACCCCTGCTCACCTGCTGTAACTCAAGAACACCCCATACTTCCACCGAGGAGCCGATGATTCAGCTGATGTAGAAAGTGATGCAGAGGACGTTGGGATCTTCAAGTCCATAGGAAACAACCAAACAAACAAAGAGGCAAGGATACAACAAAAGAAGAAAAGCAAAGAAGAAACTGGAAAATCGACAAGAGAGATATCGATAGATCACAGAAAAGAGAGAGCTTGTAGGAATATATGGAAGAGAGAGTCAAAAGAGTATTAACTTGAAGTTTTATGTATAATTCAAACAGTACGTAGTAGTAGCTAAAACAAATTCTATTGTAGACAAAGGATGAATCCAAACAAATCCGTCAAAATTACTATTCAGTCGGTCTTGTTTGGTGTTCAGGAGCGGTATAAGTAGCTAGCCAAACCTGGGAGCAGTGCGAAAGATTTTGAAAGCAGATTAAACGAACTGATTTCAACTTGCGCCTTTGTTTTTCATCAAAAAAAACTTGCGCCTTTGTTTTTTTGGTCTGAACGAACATCCATTAAGCCACAAGGACAAGAAAAGCCAACAGGCAACAACAAGAACCAGAGAACAACAAAACAACTGCAGAAAACAATCAACAACCTAAACAAACAACTTGCGCGCGCCTTAATCAATACATTTTGACCCATAAGGCCATAAGCGCCATTGGAACATCTTGAAGCCATTGGAACCAATTCCGCCATTCTCAATATATATGTGTGTTTATTTTTTGGTCCGAGTCTTTGATAGCTTGTTTTGTGTTTAATGGTTCATTGTTCTGCACCAGCTTTCATTTGTTCTAATTGTTTAGCATCACATGACATCACCTAACTCTTATTCTTTTCTGGTTGAGCAACCACTCTCTTCGGAATTGCTTTTTTTTTTTTTTTTTTTTTGGTAATTTCCTTGGAATTGTTATATAATCCCAACACCCCACCATCAAGTTGACGTTCTCAATCAACTTGATAAGCCTATTTCTTTATGGTCAAGTGATTGAAAAAAAAGAATCCCCGACACTCCACCAGCAGGTTGACTTTCATCAATACATTTGGGTTTTGATTGGTTTGCCTCACTGGTGTTTGCCGGACAAGCTGGCTGGCTGGCCGGCCCCGCCCCCCCCCCCCCCCCACACACACAAATACAGACAAAACAAGTAAGACTAATGATATTTAATGTATACCAACACACAAATACAGACAAAAGAAGGAAGACTAATGATATTTAATGTATACTAATTGTGTCAAATTCATAAAAGAAATACTATTTCAGGATGAATTATTTTGAGAATGATATTGACTTATTCATTGATAGAAACTCATATCAATTAATAACACATATCTCACAATTATCTTTGTTGTCTCTTCTGTTTTAAGTTTCTCACTCATATCAATGAATAACACACATTTCACAATTATCTTTGTTGTCTCTTCTATTTTACGTTTCTCATCAAGATAGTGTATCCTTCTTCATGTAAGACTCAACCTTTGTGGCTTAATATTTTAGAGGCATTCAATCATCTCTTCCAGAAAAACCCTCCTGGCTATAAGGCTATAGTTCTACACCTAGCTTCGTTTGCCTCCCCTTTCATTGTGACAATGCAAATTAAATTAATAATGACTTTTACGATATTTTCAACCGAGAAACAGGGCTACGGCGGCCCAGAAGGTTTGCTCATCAGTTCTCCACGAATCAGGTTCTTATTTCTCTCTTTCTTTTATACCTAATATAAAAGCTTTAGTTTTGTAATCTCATATACATCAACGTTTCAACACATGGTAGACTATCGTCGAGAAAAATAAAAATAAAAAAACACATGAGCATACCCTAAAGGCCTAAACAGACAATCTACCTCTGATCATTACGAATAAAATTTAACAATTTTTGTTTTGCAGGGAATTGTAAAGCAATTAAATATGTATGCGGAACTAAAAGGGCATAACGATCGTGTAAGAAGCATGGAATTCAACTCCAGCGGTGACCTCCTTGTGTCAGGGTCTTATGATAAATAGGTCATATTTTGGAACTAGGAAGCTAAATCTAGAAGACTCTCTTACGATCCTGGACACCCGGAGGAGGTATACCAAACCAAGATAATGCCTTTCACGAATGATCGGAGAATACTTACTGCATGTCGAGGTGGTCAGGTGAAACTTCTACTAACATATATATTGATGTTCATTTCTCTTTTTTGTTCCTCACTAGTATATACTTGCATGTTTTAGGATGAATGTCTTCTCCGCTTTCTTAAATTATTCTATCCTTTCTTTACAGGTGAGGTTTGGTGAGGTCTCAGAGGATGGCCAAGTTCATACAAAAAGATTGGGATCTCACAGAGGCTCTGTTCACAAGCTAGCTATAGAGCCTGGAAACCCCAACATACTTTACAGCTGTGGTGACGATTCTTTTATTCAACATGCATGTAGCTTCTTCTTATTTTCTTTATATATCTTACCGTTACTAGCAGATACCCTAGTTTTAGAGCTCACATTTTAATTTTTGCAGTTTGATCTGTGAAACAGTTCTGCTACTAAGCTATTCAGTTGCAACAAATTGATAAGAGGAGAGCCGCATCCTGTCATGTTACATTTGTATCAGATGGTATTCGACCCATCAAATCCAAACTACTTCTGCCTAGGAGGCAATGATACATATGCACGCGTCTATGACATAAGAAAATGCTAGCAGGGCGCATCTAGTAGTATGGTTGAACTTGTGAACACATTTTGCCCTGCTCACCTGATTCATCCAGACCATTTTATGATCACAGGGTTGGCATACTCCGACTCCGGTGAGCTGCTTGTGAGCTATTGTGATGAGCTCATTTATCTGTTCCAAAAGAATATGGGGTTGTGTCCCTCATCATTCCTACCTGAAGATATGGAGAAGCTTGACAAGCCGGAACAATTCGTTGGTCATAGAAATGCACACATATGTAGAGTGAGTTTCTTTGGGCCTAATGATGAGTATGTCATGAGTGGGAGTTATGGCGGCCATATCTTCATATGGAAGAAGAATGGATGCGAACTTATTCGTGTTATGATGATATGACCGGCCATTCTCCTCATGTACATGACACTCAGCCGCATCCACATAATCCGGTCATCGCCGCCTGCGGATCGGAATACAATCTAGAGCTCTGGGCACCTATGGGAAATGATGATGCATCTCCACTGCCTGACGACATTACACAGGTGCTTTCTCAATCTCTTGTATAGAATTTAAACTTAATTTCCTTCATATTAACTATTTGTTGCTTCTGAACTGTTCGACTCCATGAAATTCCTCATGTTTGCTTTTTGTATGGCAGATTATGGAGTCTAATCGTCAAGCTAGAAGTGATTTTTTTATATGCCAATTTTTCGCTAGAGAATCGAAGAATGAGAAGAGGATTTTCAATAGCAAAGATTTTATTATTGAAGAGTGAAAAGATGATTGTCTAATGGTGATGCCGATTCTGAAGAGAGTTGAGTAGGAAAATCACCCAGTAATTAGGTAGCGTAGGATTTCCAAGTCATCAAATTGTTAAAAGATATTGAACATCATAAAGTATCAAACTACACCAAAAATCAGAGAAATTTTTCAGCTCTACGAGAGGACCACGTGGCAGTATGACATGGCTCTACATTCCAATCAAATATTGACACATGGATTTTATTAAAGAAAAATTACATCAGTTATTTTGTTAAAGACAATTTTAGGTTTGTCGTTGCTTTTTAACCCTAAACTATAAACTCTAAACCTTAGACCCAAAACCCTAACCCCTAAACCTAAACCCTAACCCCAAACCCTAAACCCTAAACCCTAGTCCAAACTCAACAAAGACCCATGAAGGTCATTTCATAAAAAATAAAAAACCTTAGTTTATATTTTAGTTGTAATAAATTCATGTGTCAATATTTGATTGGAATATAAGACCACGTCATACTGTCACGTGGTCTTCCTGTAGCATCTAAAAATTTCTTCAAAAATCAATGCTTTTATTAATTACAAACGAATTTCTTTAAGATTATGATAAATAACTAGATTGTTACATCAATATTTTATAATGAATGAGGCAAGTTCCCCTGCAAAATCCGCACTTGACGTGCTTGTATTGTTGTAAACAAATTGGACTCTAAGTGCGGAGAAATTTTTAGATGCTACAAGAGGACCATGTGGCAGTATGACGTAGTCTTACATTCCAATCAAATATTCACTACTAGAATAAAGGACTTAGGCGACGAAAACACGACGACGAAAACATTTTCGTCACCTTGGTAAGTAGTTAGGTGTCGAAAACTTCATTTGTTGCCTAAAACACTTAGGTGACGAACTAATTAATGGTTTGTCGCCTTAGATTACCAAGGAGACAAAAGAAGGACCCATACTATTTTCGTCGCCTTGATAGACATTAAGGCGACAAATATGGTTTCGCTGCCTAAACTATCAACCACTGAGGCAACAAACATATTTTTTCATTGCAAGTTTATCTTAGGTGACGAAAGTAGTTCTTAGGCGACGAAAAGTTTTCATTGCCTAAGTAAACTCACTTTATAATCTCATCTTTATGAACCAACTATATATAGGAAGTAATATTTTCAAAAATCTTGTGAAATAGGATGTGATCGGTATGATGAAATATGACTATAGTTGAAAAATCACATATTTCCGGTAACGTTTGGTCCCCAATAGAAGCGGTCAACCCCATTTACGCTTATGCCTCCCTATGGAGAGCCTTATCGTGGGGAGGTGAACGTCCCTAAAGTTTTACATAGGTGGTTAGATCTCATCAATGTGAGAGTTTTGTGTATGGAAGAATTAACCAAACTACGTCATATAAGGGTATGTAAGAGCGTTTCGTGTAATAAGTGACGTTGATTTATGTTTGACCATGTGGATCAAGACCCAAACCTTATCGAAAACACGTGAATTTTTTTTCACAGCCGTATTTAAGTATACTGATCATATCATACGGTTGAATTTTTATTTTGTGAAATTTAGCCATCGAAACCACAACATACCTACTAATGTGATATAATTTGTTTAGTAGGTTATATGCAAGTGTACATCTTTGTGAACCAACTATATATAGGAAGCAATATTTTCAAAAATCATGTGAAATAGGATGTAATCGGTATGATGAAATACGGCTATGGTTGAAAAATTACATATTTCCGGTAATGTTTGGTCCCCGATAGAAGCGGTCAACCCCATTTACGCTTATGCTTCCCTATGGGGAGCCTTATCGTCGGGAGGTGAACGTCCTTAAATTTTTACATAGGTGGTTAGATCTCATCAATATGAAAGTTTTGTATGTGGAAGAATCAACCAAACTAGGCCATATAAGGGTATGTAAGAGCGTTTTCATGTAATAAGTGGCGTTGATTTAGGTTTGACCGTGTGGATCGAGACCCAAACCTTATCGAAAACAAGTGAATTTTTTTTCATAGCCGTATTTAAGTATACTGATCATATCGTACGGTTGAATTTTCATTTTGTGAAATTTAGCCATCGGAACCATAACGTGCCTACTAATGTGGTATAACTTGTTTAGTATGTTATATGCAAGTATACATCTTTGTGAACCAACTATATATAGGAAGCAATATTTTTAAAAATCATGTAAAATAGGATGTGATCGGTATGATAAAATACGGCTATGGTTGAAAAATCACATATTTCCGGTAACATTTGGTCCCTGATAGAAGCGGTCAACCCCATTTACGTTTATGCTTCCCTACAATTCTATAATATCATTAATTTCTCACTTAGGCAAAAAATAATAATCATTTCATTTTAGCATATAACTGATTGATTACTCAAATTAATTCAATACTATAATTATATAATTCTATAAATAAAATTGATAATGAATATCATTAAATTACTGAATTAATTCAATACTATAATTATATAATTCTAAAAAAAATTATTAATAACTTAGAGGACGAAAGTATAACCTTTCGTTGCCTAACTGAAAAATTTTTAGCGACACCTTTTCCGCCAAAAATTTCAGACAAATTCAAACCAAAATTTGAAAAGTTTCCTTATCTTCTTTTTGTTCTTCTTTTTATTACCTCTGCCTCACTTTTCATTTCTCTATTGTTTTTCTTTGAACTCTCTCTTCTCTTCTTCAGACTCCCTTCTCTCCCTCCTCTCTTCTTCTCCTCTCCCGCCTCCCCTCGTCTCCCCCACCGACTGAGACCCCTAGACTCTAGCTCTCCCTCTGCCTCTCCTTCTTCTTCGCTCTCCCTCTTGTCTGCGTCCCAAGATGAGCACGCGGGTTGAGCATGTAGATCTGGGTCGCTGGCGAAAGGGCTGGGTGGCCTGCGAAGGAGTATGCAGATCTGAGCACGTAAATCAAAACCGCCAAACGGAGGAATTAAATCTCCACCGCTCCGACTGTCATGGCCGTTGACCGCCATCGTCAAGGCCAAGCGATCGCCCCTCGCTCACCTTCCTTTCGTCGAGGTATGTAAATCTTACTATTAATATACTGTTTTGGCCTTGGTTGATTTGTGATCGGAGAACAAGTTTGTGTTTTTGCAGATGACTACAGAGGCGATCTTGGTTGAAATTGGGTTGTTTGTAAGATATTGGGGTTGTTTGGGGTTGATTGGATTTGGGTTGTAAGTAGTTGGAGTCGGAGGTGGTGTAGGAGGCGGTGGCGGCGGCGGCGGTTGTAACAATACTGGAAACTCAGTATTTGTCAAAAACGAACCTAAAACAAAAAAAGGACCTAAAGGAAAAGAACCTAAAAGAAAAGGACCTAAAAGAAGAAAAAAAACAAAAACAGAAAATTCACAAATTTAATAAAAATAATTTTCTTTTCTTTTCTTTTTCTGTCACAAATTTAATACTGGAACTTAAATTCGGAAAAGGAAACTAAGGCAACTATAATTTTCTTTTGTCACTAAGTGTTGTCGACAATAATTTTAACGCCTGAATGTGTTTGTTTTCCTCACTTTAGACTTCTGCGACGTTGAATAAATAGTCGCCTAAGTGTTCATTTAGGCGACCATTATTTTTTTTTCGTCGCCTAAGTTCTTACGGGTCCATGCTGATGCGACGATTGTTAGGCGACGAACTTTTCGTCACCTGAGAACTTAGGCGACGAAAATGAGCATTTAGGCAACGAAACCTGTTTGTCACCTAAGTCCTTTATTCTAGTAGTTTGACACGTGAATTTATTATAACTAAAATATAAATTAAGGTTTTCTATTCTTTGTGAAATGACCTTCATGGGTCTTTGTTGAGTTTAGACTAGGGTTTAGGTTTAGGGTTTAAGGGTTAGGGGTTAGGGTTTTGGGTTTAAGGTTCAGAGTTTAGGGTATAAGGTTTAGAGTTTATAGTTTAGGGTTTAAAAAGTAACAATAAACCAAAAATTGTCTTTGACAAAATAGCTGATGTAATTTTTCCTTAATAAAATTCATGTGTCAATATTTGATTGGAATGTAGGACCATGTCATACTGCCACGTGGTTCTCCTGTAGCGCTAAAAAATTACTCATGAGTGCGTCTATTGTGACCTCCACATTTGCTCACTTGAATCTCATTCTATTGTGAGTGTTTGGATGACAAATATATCCTCTTACATAATGACTATTAAAAACAATAATTATACAAAAAGAAATAATATATTTACTCTCTATAGACTTTCCAATTCAATAATATGTTATATTCTTTATTATTTTCGTTATACATATTCATTTTCTATTACATATTATTAATTATAACATTTATGTATTTATAAGAGCTAAACCTACGATCATCAACATCGATCAAGTGACATAAAAATTTATATTTTTTTTGAAAGAATGAATTTACTTCATTGATCAAGGATCATTACATTCATTAGAAATAAGCTCCTTAACAAATAGAGGAGGTACAATAGAGAAACCCAAACTCATTCTAGTATGCAAAGCAGCCTACACCAAAGAGTGGGCAGCTGTGTTAGCAGTTCGGCGGACAAAAGACAAACTAGCAGCCGATGCCGTCCTCAGTCCTTCACGCAAATCATCCATAAGGAATCCCAGGTTTGAATCTCTTAAAATCCCTATATGTAATGCATCCACCAACACTTGACAATCTGTCTTAACTTTTAAAGGAAGCAGACCATGCTGAACTGCTAAGCTAACTCCCTCGATTAAGGCCAACATCTCACCATGGGTAGGGGAACTAGAGATTCCTGAGAAGTTTGAAAAAACACCCAAGCACACGCCTTCATGATCTCTAAATATCCCACCAATACCAGTACTCCCATCTCCAATATTGAATGCAGCATCAACATTCAATTTTATATAACCACGGAGAGGGGGTTGCCATTTCAAATGAGGAGCAGACCGTGGTGATTTGAGAGGTAAGTTAGCTTTCTTGAACTCCTCCCACCATGCTAAAGTACTAGGGATTAATTGCTCAGCCGATTTGGCATCATCATTCCATACTTGGTCGTTCCGATTTCTCCATATGGCCCATAAGCTTATTAACATAGTATTAAAAGAAGCTGGAGCATAAGAGAGAGAGTGAACTAACCAATCATGGACATTAGTAGCACTTGGAACATAAGGAACTTGGGCTACTTGTAGGAAAGAAGCCACATGGACACAATCACGTAAAGCATGGATAGGTGATTCAACTTCTTCTACACAAAATGGACATTGGGTATCAATATCAATACCGCGTTCACTGAGTCTGCTCGTGTAGGGAGAATATTTGAGGCTGCCTTCCATACGCAAATTTTAACTTTGCCAGGGACCAGAGTGGTCCAAATCTTGTTCCAGAGCTGTGAACTAGGATTAGCAACTGCGGCATTATTAGTTAAGACCTGACGCCTTGCAACATGGTAAGCTGACTTGATTGTAAATCTGCAGAAGATCAGTATTCCACATACCTGGTCCATTAAAGAGCTCGGCCACAACATGTACCCGAGAAGAATAGTAGGGTAGCAAATTCTCTCCTTCCAACCAAGGATCATACCAAATATTAGTGCGCATCCCGTCTCCAATTTGTCGCTTAATGCCTTGGCGCAATATATCCCTGCCATCAAGAATGCTTCTCCAAGCGTAAGAGGGAGAGGAGCCCAATTTAGCTTCCCAAAAGTTAACAGTAAGAAAGTATATAGCTTTGAGAAGGCGACCCGGAAGAGAGTTTGGATTCTGAATTAATCTCCAACCCTGTTTAGCCAGCATGGCTAAATTAAAAGCAAAAAGATGTCTGAAACCCATACCTCCTTCGGATTTTGGTTGACAAAGTTTATCCCATGCCCGCCAATGCATATCTTTTTTTTCTTCAGTACCGTCCCACCAAAAAGATGCACATAATTGATGAAGTTCCTGTATTAGATGCTGAGGTAATAAATAGTTATTCATGGTATACAGCGGCATAGCCTGCGCCACTACCTTAATCAGAATCTCTCTACCTGCTGCACTTAGAAGCTTAGATCTCCAACCTGTAAGTTTCTTTGACAGATTATCCTTAATATAAGCTTCTAAGTGCAGCAGGTAGAGAGATACCCAAATATAAGCAGGTAGAAGCTTAGATCTCCAACCTGTAAGTTTTTTTGACAGATTATCCTTAATATAAGCAAAAATATCATTTTTAGAGCGACCAACCAGAGTAGGGATACCCAAATGTTTATCATATTTATCAACCACCTGCATACCCAAATTCGATGCCAAGGATTGACGAGCTGAAGAAGCCACATTCCCACTAAACACAACACTACTCTTCTTGAGGTTCACCTGCTGACCTGAAGCATCCTCATATAAATTTAAAATCTCACGTATCACCTCACAGTTATGTTGAGTAGCACTGGCATACAACATGCTATCATCCGAAAAATGGAGGTGATTGATTTCAGGTGCCCCATCACAAACATTGAGTCCCTGCCATTGTTTTTTAGCCACTAAATCTGCAATGAGTGCAGACAAACCTTCTGCACATAAAAGGAATAGGTAAGGGGAAATGGGATCTGCTTGCCTAAGTCCTCGGTGAGGTGTAACATACCCACGAGGTGCTCCATTCACAAGAAAAGAGTAGCGGACTGTGGATAGACAATGCATGATCAGGTCGACCCAAGAAGGATCAAATCCAAACTTTAGTAAAACCTTCTTCAGAAAATCCCACTCCAGCCTATCATACGCTTTACTAATATCAAGTTTGAGTGCCATAAAGCCTTCTTGACACCATCCGGACCCGGAGCCTTTGAAGGGTGAATCTGAAACAGGGCTTCTTTCACTTCTTCTACAGTATAAGTATTGAGTAATGCCTGGTTCATTTCAGCAATCACTCTTGGTTGTATAGTTCTCAGCACTGCATTATGTGCTTCTATATTGGTTGTAAATTAATAACGTACCAATGATGACCTCTGGAGAAGTATGACCCTCCTGCTGGGTCATAGCATGAAGTCTAGCGCGAGTCATAGGACGTTCACGCTGGCCACTACCCTGCTGAGAGCTGCTCCTAGCTGCTGAGCTCCCATGAGTACCACTGCTGGAGCCTCTGGCTGAAGCTTGTCCGACTGGATGAGTAGGGGTGGGGTGGTCCTCTGAGCTAATAAGGGACAATCTCTCCTGAAATGATCCTGACCACCACACTCATAGCACCCAGTAGACTGCTGCTGACCAAATGAAAAAGTCTGACCACCAGATGTCCCACCTTGAAAACTGCCACCAGTACCAAACTGTCCAGTCTGCTGTCTACCTAACTGGCTCTGAAAAGGTCTCCTAAAACATCCTTTAGCCCTATTCCGAGCACCAAAGCTCGATCCACTGCTATAACCACTACCAGCTGAAGATCCAGAAGCGGATGAGGAAGCAGCCTTCTTAGATGGACCCTGACTGGGGCCACTGAAATCTCAGAGCCGAGCACTATATGTCCCCCTAGTCTCAATGGCCATGGCTGCACTAACTGCATCAAGAAAGGTCGGGTATATTACACCCTCATCTTATCTGCATACACTCCACCAAGTGCCCCAATAAACATCTCAATCCTAGTCTTCTCATCAGGAACTAGATATGACACATGATAGCTCAATGTAGTGAACCTCTGCTCAAACTCTATAACACCCTCATCATCCCTCTTCTTCATGTTTAGAAAATCCGACTGAATCCTACTACGATGAGCATGACTGAAATACTGCCCCAAGAAGAGCGTCTTAAAATGCTCCTAAGTCATATCCTGAGCACCACCATTATTTCTGCTAGCGAGAGTCCACCAATGGTATGCCGAATCATCTAGAAAAGTCACCGCCATCTTTACTTTCTTTTCTTCTGGAAAATCAGTGCTCTCAAAAGCCTTTTCCATCTTATCTACCCAAGTATATGCATCAAGGGGTCCCTTGGTACCCTTGAACTCAATTGCCCCAGCCTCGAAAACCTCCCTCTTCCTGATAGTCCTAGGGTTCTGAGCCCTATCCAAGACATCTCTCAACATATTACCAATGGAGTCCACTAATCCTCTGACCTCATTGCCGTCATTGGCATTGGTCGAATTAGCTTCCCGGGGTTGGCGTCTAGGAGGCATAGTACTTCAGGAAGAAGATATTTAGTAGTCTATAAACAAGACTAATAGAACTATCACACATACCCAATAACACATAGCATCCAAAACATAAACTGCTAATAAATCTGTCGCGGTCGGATCATCACTCTATAGACACTACGTGCTACTTAGGCAAATATGATAGTGATAAAGAGGCAGAAAACGAAACCTAAAGCTCTAATATCAACTGTCAAGACCCACCCCGAATTTCACCCTAAAACCCGAAGTCCTATGGGGTCCATCTCCAAAGAAAATTTACCGAAAAATTCAGCATAACCTCTCTTGAAAATGGACAACCCTAACCTAAAAAAAATTCAAAATGCACTCCTATAATGAAACAACCATCCTCAACTCTTGGAGCCACCCGCTCCCCACAAACACAACCACCACAAAATAACAATAAAACCATCCTCCAATTCATCACATAAATATCCAACTAATATAACAAATTTCATCCTTCGAATATTCTAAAATGTAATCATAAATCTTAGCACACCACCGAAATATTATACAATATCTCCAAGTTAATCAGAGCTACTAAAAACTAGAGGAAGCAAGAAAATACACTGGTAGATTAAACAGGTAACCTACTGGTGAAAAGTGGTGGAGATATGAGTAAACTATGCCTCGCCTCCTACTAGTACCAACCCGAACTCTACAGACTGGGCATTTTTAAAATGAAGGGCCCAGGAGAAAACATTCGCAAACGTTAGAGTGAGTGGACAAAAATAAATTTAAATAAAAATGAACCAATAAGTAAAAATATTTATGCTTTCCCAATTTAATTTCCAAATAAATCGAATGCATGTCTCTAGTGATAAAACTTTTATCTCATAAATATCGAGCCTCTCAAGCCAAACCATATATATTTATAAATGTATATATTTACACTCATCATATTCCTTGTACGAATTCTATGAAAAAAATATGAAAAATAGAAATTCGTACAACGCTACGACGCTTGCGTCTAACGCTCACGTCGCGCCATAATGGAATTTTACCTCATTGTGACGGAAAAGACGGGTGTATATATACATGCATATCCCCTATATGAAAACATATCCCCTATATGAAAGTAGTTTTCATATAGTGCTACGACGCTTGGGTTTAACGCTCACGTCGCGCCATAATGGAATTTTACCTCATTATGGCGGAAAAACACGTATAGCTAGCTAGCATTTATATACATACTATCCTCATAATTATCCATATATGAATATATATATATATATATATATATTCACCAAAACTCTCACTTTCAGTTATTCTCCAACCATAAATAAAACCATCAAATTAAAATGACGTCGTAGACTCCAACCAAAAGAAATTGATCAACAATAAACCATTAGCATGCATATTATTTAAAATAAACATCCACCCATAAATTTTTGGCCTAAGCCTGATGTCGATCTGAGGCCTCTTCTGCTCGAGCTTCCTCACGTCCTGCTCTAAATACATAATTAAATTCCCAACTAAAATTCATCACTTATACAAAAATAGGCAAAATTAAATGTGAGCCTTAAACACTCTCATCCTTGCCTAACTTCATTATTCTTAATTTGATACGGTCCATACTTCACCACAAATACCGGCAGCCTTATTATAACCTTCTACAATCTTAACTATATTAATCCCACGACCGGATTCCACTACTGAAAAATAGCACTTAGGCGACGGAATTAAAAAATTCCGTCTCCTAAGTCGTTCATAAGCGACGAAACAGTTTCCGTCTCCTAATTTGTTCTTAGGTGACGAAATATTTTGATTTCGTCTCCTAAGAACGACTTAGGAGACGGAATGGTTTTTGTTTTTTTAAAAATAAAAAAATAAGGAATCACTTAGACGACGGAAATAGAACATTCCGTCGCTTAAGTTCTAAAAATTTGAGCGCTCATCTTCCCGCGTAAAATTTCATGAAAATTCAAACGAAAATTTTTTAAAACATATCAATTCTTTTAAATCACACACTCACCAACCTTATTAATAGAAGGAAACTCATCTTCTCCCAGAGCTCTCTCTCTCTCTCTCTCTAGACTATCACTCTCATGCCGGCCTCTCTCTCCATTCTCACCGCTCCTTCCTCCGTCGCCGCCACCTTCAACTGCACCACCCCCACAATCACCCGGCCACCTCCGCATCCTCCTCAGAGCCAACAACCTCCCCCTCTCGACCCGACCCGACCCACCCGTCCTCACCGCCAACAAGCTTCTTGTCCTCTTCTCTTGCACCGAGCCTCAGATCTGGATTCGATCTCCGTCACCATAGACACCGCTACCATCACCTTTCTCTCTCTACCAAGCCTTCCCGCCGACCCACCACCGTCCCTTGAAATTTCAAAGGAGTAAGAAATCAAGGTAAGTTCTTCAATTTTTCGGGTTTAATTAGCTTTGGTGATAGATTTATGTGTTTTTGTTTATTTTGATTTTAATTTTGGTTATGATGTGATTGGTATGATGGTGGTGGCATGGTGGTTATTTGGTACGGTGGTTGTGGTGGTGGTGTATTTGAGGTAGATTGTTGGTATGAAATTGAAAGAGAGATATTGTATTGAAGTTTACTGACCCCCAGTAGAAGTTTACTAGGGGGCAGTAAACTTCTATTGAGTTTACTATGGGGCAATGAATTTGTTTATTAGGATAAGAATGAGTATCTGTTGTGTATAATTAACATGAAATTGAAAGGGAGATACTGTATTGAAGTTTACTGACCCCCAGTAGAAGTTTACTAGGGGGCAGTAAACTTCCACTGGGTTTACTAGGGGGCAATGAATTTGTTTACTAGGGTAAAAATGAGTATTTGTTGTGTATAATTGACATGAAATTGAAAGGCATATACTGTGTTGAAGTTTACTGACCCCTAGTACAAGTTTACTAGGGGGCAATAAACTTTCACTAGGTTTACTAGGGGGCAATAAATTTGTTTATTAGGGTAAAAATGAGTATCTGTTACATATAATTGGCATGAAATTAAAAGGGAGATACTGTATTGAAGTTTATTGACCCCAGTAGAAGTTTACTAGGGAGCAGTAAACTTCCACTGGGTTTACTAGGGGCAATGAATTTGTTTTTTATTTTTTTTTTTAATTTTTTTTCAGCCTTTAGCGACGGAATTCAACTATTCCGTCTCTTAAGTGGATAATTTTTTTTTATTATAAAATAAAATCCGTCGCCTAAGTGCTTAGGAGACGAAAGTATTCCTTCTCCTAAGAACCACTTAAGCGACGGAATTTCAGGTTCCGTCGCCTGAGTGTCTACCTCACGACACTTAGGCGACGGATCTTAGCCGACGGACGTTCCGTCTCCTAACTACTCAGGAGACGAAATCTGTCACTTAGGAGACAAAATAATTTCGTCTCCTAAGTGCTTTTTTCCAGTAATGTTCTACTTCCTTAACCACCAAATTCTCCAATCTTTGAAAAAATCCTAAACCTATCTAAAACTCTTCTAAAAATTCCAAACTTCACATCAATAAACTCCCCTTAATATAACACATTTAAAATCCTGAAAAACTACCTGATAGCGGCGGCCGGCAGTCCTTTTTCGACCACCTCCAATGCCCACCAAATTTTAGCAGCATCTTCTTCTCAACCCACTCTACAACTTTCCCAACTAGCACAAAGTCCAATTCAAAGCCTAACTAGGTCAATCAAAACAAAACATACAATAAAACCTTAGAAATTCGACTCAACGATTCTCCTTACCTAGTCCAAGAGGTAGTGAATCCTTTTGAGGGATTGATGTACGGGAGGAGAGCTTTCTTTTGACCCAAGAAGCTCCGGCTATGGCGGCCGGAGGAGGGAGTTCCGACAACGGAACACCACGGACAACCGAAGGTTTTAGGTGCGATATCTCCCTCACGGCGGCGCTAGGGAAGCTCTCACCGGTCCAGGAAGGAAGCTGGATCGAGGGCCGACCGATTGAGACCGGTGTGGCAGTCTGAGACTACCGGACGGCAGCGGGCGAGCGTGGGACTTCCGACGGAGGGAGAGAACTCGGGAGAGAGTCGAGAGGAAAGAGAGAGAAAAGGGAGAAATAAGTGTTGGGGTTTTTCCCAACTGGTTCCTACCCATACCAAATATAAACCCAACTCCACAATAACACCACATAAATAATACCCTAATAAAAATTACCCTTTTACTAGCTAAAATTTATCCTTTTTACCGTCGTCAAATATTTCTCCTACGAATAATTTCTTCGAAATAATCGTCCCTCAAAACACATTTAGGAACCTTTGAAAGTATAAACTCAATGATGAATAAGGTAAAACTCTTATTAATATCAAGCTAATAAATAAGGTAAAAATTAAAGAATCGGGATGTGACAGTTGTTGATGCTTTGTTATGTCTGATCAAGGAGAGGAGATGGCAATCATCACTGAGGCTGAGCAACTGAGAAGTGGTAATTCCCTAGTCCTACTAGGAAACTTTATTTCATGGTTTTGTTTATATCTCATGAATGTATTTATGAATCTTATGATGACTAGATCCTAAACTTTATATGTTTGTATTATACATTTCAGAAACAATATATATGTGTAGCTAAACAAACTAATATCACGTTACACTATTCTCATATACTTATTTTCTCTTGCAAATCAAGGTTGTCATCGTAGATCACACTCCCGCTATGTGTTAGTGAAATTACAAGAAATTACAATAAAAATTATAATTTCAAACAATAGAAGCTTGTTGACAATAAGCTGAGGCGCGGGTATCTCGTTCTCTTTAAGGAGATTCAAGTCCTCTGCGGAATAATACTGGTGCACCAGATTCTTGACTTGTCCTCTCCAAGATACAACAACCTAACAACAAGTTGTATGGCTCACACCAATCGGCACAAATTGGAGGAACCCAAAGCTCCACCACAAGAACATCTTTCTTTGGCCGACTAAAAACATAAGACTCTTTTGGGGAATTTTGATGGGAAGTTGATGGGTGAATATGTTGTTGTAGTACATGTGGTACATCTCTTCATGCAACAAATTATGGTATATATAGGCTTGTAGAACACTCCCCATAATTAATAGGGTAGTAACCAATAGCCATAGGTTACAAGAAATAAAAGCAAATAAAACCAAATAACCACCATGAGTTACATAAATAAATGTCAAAACGGTTTTTTTGAAATAAAAACTGAAAGTAATACCCAAATAAAAGAGAAACCCGAGAATTAGAAAAACGTGGCATCTTGTAAAAGTCATATTCATCTCCTCTCAGTCCTCTAATATTCCCCCAAGGCCCATACTTCAATAGCTTTTAGCTCTGGAGTGGCAGTCTATACCAGCCATCAGTCAAATCAAAAACGTTTGCAATGTTTCTCTTATTAGACCTCATTTGATTCCCCGATCAAAACTCGTTTTACACTTTTAAATTTTAGAAAGGCCGCGATGTTTCTCTTATTTGGCTTCACTCGTTTCTCAGATCCAAACTCGGCATTGAAATCAATTCTTTTCCTTTTTCATGGACATGAGGTTCCCTAGTTCTCATTATTCATCACACAAGACAAATCACAAAATTAATAGCTTTAAGAAGTTCTAAACTCGGCACTGAAATCAATTCTTTTCCTTTTTCATGGACATGAGGTTCCTAGTTCTCATTATTCATCCACAAGACAAATCACAAAATTAATAGCTTTAAGAGGTTCTAAACTTTTTGGTGAGAAATGAATATAATTCATTAATCACAGGACAAACCAGATTACAAAGCTTGCAAACGCAAGGTAATAAAACTACTAACAAAGAGCATGGGTCTCCAACTTGATCAAACTAGAAGGAGTAAGAGGAGACCAACAACTCAATAATCTATGGACCGAAGGTCCTACATCTGAAATTAAAAAAGCAACAACACTTACAAATCTACAACACCCACCCCCTATATTTGCTAACATTGTCGTCGCCGTTAGTAAGAGGTTCTAAACTTGAGTTATGCAACTTTGTAAAGTAGTATATATAGTAGTAAAGAACTAAAACTACTACAAAACTAAAAAGTTACCTCGAGTAAAACTTAAAATAGAACATAGTCACAGTTAAAAAGACCCACTTATATAACCAACTAGGCCCAAATTTACCTCAAGCTCCCAGACCACCTGGCACTATTCCCGCCATCACTCTCTCTCTCTCTCTCTGTGATGCTCACTACTAGAAAAAGATACTTAGGTGACGAAAATATTTCATCACATAAGAGCTTTTGTAGTCATGTAAGCTCTGAGACGACGAAAGTTTCATCACCTAAGGTCGGCGGTTAGAGTACTTAGTTGACGAAAATAAGTATTTTGTCATTTGAGTCTTTACTGAGATGATGAAAATTGTTCCGTTGTAACGTTGGTTAGGTGACGACAACTGACGTCCTAAGGTGATGAAATATTTCGTCGCCATAGTACGTACTAACGTAACGAAACATATTTCGTGGTCTAGGATCTATTGTGACGTAGTTTCACCAGCTAAGGTTATGAAATCCGTCGTCACCAAAACACTAACACTACGAAAACCGGTCAGTTTTCTGACAATTCGTTCATCCGGCTAAGGCCACGAAAGGTTAACTTCCGTCACCTTAGTGCTATTATTTTTAATAAATTTAATGATTTAAAATTATTAATATCAAATTTAATATTAACATAATATATTAAAATACAAAATGACTCGATTCAAAAACCCACTATTGACCAAACCACCTGGGCACTAGCAAAAATATATATATTCCTAATCAAGTTAATACAAACTCAAGATTACTTGAAAATATAGACTTGTTCATACAAAATATGTATTAGAAAATAAACTAGTAACTGTGAAAGTGACTATGAAGCAATGTTAATTGAATCATTGCCTCCATCATCATGATCATCATCATTAGGCTGCTCTTGCGGTGGGACTGCGGCTGGCATGCGGCTGGCTGCTCACACTGGTGAAGAGAAACCATGATCACACTGTGGAAGACATCGCCAGATCGTGTATGTTCAGCTCCTATCGGGCCCTTGGCTCAAACCATAACTGTCTGCTAGTCCCATACCCCGGATCTTGTTCATGTTTCTATATTAGAGACATGGAGTTGTTATCTGTGTTGTGTTGATTTTGGGTTTTTGTTGTAAAAGAGTTCAGGGATGAAGGGTTTGGTGATGGGAATTTGAGGTTTGGAACTGTTGGGGTTTGATAAAAGCTTTGAATTTGGTAACTGGGTTTTGATCAAAATTATGGCTTTTGTATGGGAATTGTGGATTAGTGAGAAAGATTGAAAATTTGATGATGGATTGAAGATTGTAGAATAGAAGCTTTTATGTTTGTGACATTATTGTTGTGAGCCCTCTTACATCAAGAAATTTAAATGTTACAAATGGATATTATTGTCATGGGTTCAGCATGATAGATTCTGAAACATCAATCATGCCAAAGAATAAAACCAATGGATTACAAAATTCTTGGGGAAATGTTGTGATCAGAGTCGGAGGTAAGATATAGAAGTGAGTGTATTTAAACATCTATCAACATCTGGGAAGATCAAGCGGTGGAGGAAGCAACTTTTGATTGGGAAGCTTTCCGTCCAAGACAAGCCAAGCCATCCTCAATCCCCAGCTAGTATGGATCTCAAGGTGGCAATGCATAAACCATATACCTAATTCAGTGGAGATTAAATTCATTAGCAACACTTCCATACAGAAGTTATGTTAGAACATAGTTGATCTATCTAGATTGAAGATAAAAAAAATGTAACGTATTAGATTGTTTGGTCGCCTCACCTGGATTGTCTGCTAGAAACCGAATAGCAACCCATCCGCCAGAGGGCACACCCACGGTGTTTCTCTCAACAGGGTCGATCAGATTGAACTTCTTAGGGTCCTTATTTTGGTCGAAGTTGCCAAAACCTTGACCAACAACAAAGAAATTAAAGCCATGAAGATGAAGAGGATGGCTTCAGCACCAAGAAGACTGGTATCCTGCAACACCAACTCCACACTAGTGTTAAAGGGAAGCACCATTAACTTTGTGCCATTGCTGACATTGGTATTGTTCAGCTGTGCTCCAGTGTAATTAAATGGAATGAGAGGACTGATGGGAAAATAAGGGAATAAACCCCATTGGATTGGCCAAAGAAGTGGGATTGAAGTAGGGCAGTGTTTGGCATAGTGAAAGAAATGTTGTTGATTGAAGCAGCAAACATGGTTCCATTAGGTCCCTGACAAGTTTGGTTGTTGTGCTTCTGCTGGCTACATGGGTTGGTTCCAAGCCCTATTGTGAAGAACAAACGCTTGTCAACTTTCTGTGGAACATTAGCTGGGAACTGGGGAGTGTTCAAGCTACGGAGTTTGTTGGAGAATTTTGTTGCAAACAATGTGTCATTTAGAACTGGGAGAATTGGTTTGTGGAGTGGAAGTGTCTTCATTGGAAGGGTTGAATGAAGTGAAGTTGATTCATATTCTAGAATTCCAGCAACAGTGGAGTTGTCAAAGGTGCCTAGACCAGTCACATACGGCCTTGCAGTCATGAAAAATGTGGCGTTTGGGTGGCTAGGTCTGGTTTTGAGAAGAACATTAGTGGTTTGTCCGGGGGCAATGAGAATGGTGTTGGTGTCAAAAGGTTTGACGTAAACTGCATCAGCTTCCACCACTTTGAGGGTGTGGTCTGCAATGCTGAAGAAGAGCTCGTCGTTCAGTGCTGCGTTGATTATGCGCAACATGTATGTCTTTCCAGCTTGAACCTTCAGCTTGAAAGTGTCTGCATAATCCAAATAGACAGCATTATCAACATGTCTGATGAAGGATCAAATTACATTTGCTAATTTGTTTTACCGAATGATATGGTAACAATTAATGTTTTTGACACACTTTACACCTCATCTAGTTTCAACAGAATGCATCATTTGAACTTCGGTAAAGAAACTTGGGAGTCTAGCAGTTTTCTTATGCACACGTTTTGGGAAACATATATACCTTTAGCAGAGCAGTTATACAAAGGCCCTGGGAGTCCATTGATGGTGTAAGCATCAGAAACATTTGGCCCTCCACCGGTTTGCAAGGCCTGCTTTATGACTGCTTCAGTATCTGCATTCCACCATTCTCCTGTAGTTTCAAGCATTTCAACAGGTTTTGTAATTAGCTATTTATACTCGCTTATTTCTCATTATAAAATTGATTTGTGCTTGTACTTATTAACTTACCAAAGATGATGGGAACTTCCTTATAGGGTTTGGTAAATGGATAAGGAACACCACGTTTGGGAAGAATGATTAGGGGGCCATAGATTGTTGATCTTAACCATGAAATGTGAGCATGCCACCAGAGAGTGCCTCTTTGGCCTACAATGGTGAAATTGTATACATAACTGTTGCCAGTTTGTATAGGGCATTGGGTAATGTATGCAGGACCATCAGCCCACCCAGTTTGAAGCTGTCGAATCCCATGCCTGCGGATTGTTAACAGTTAACACTCCATTTGTTAGATGCATGTGTAATTGATGATTGATGATACTGTATATGCATGACTACACTATGTATGAGTTATCGGGTGTGGGATATTCATGTAAGCGTTTTCTTAATAGTATAGGTTATCATATATTCATTACCAATGGATGGTGATGTTGCTTTGGGCATGGTTGACAACTTTGATGAGGAGGCGATCGCCCTCCCTAGCAACAATCCGAGGCCCGGGAAATTGACCGTTTATGGTTACAATGCTCTTCGTGTGGCACAACCTTGTCACATTTTGCAGTTGAACCTATGAAGTCGGCCATTCCAAAATGTTAAATGAAGACAATGGTGAACCAGCAGTGCAAATGGAAGTTGTATATATGTGACAGAAGACGTATATATAAGTAGAAATATCATAGATATGCAAATGCACGTACATCAAAGGTGTAGTGTCTTGTAATGCTTGCAAGAGCTAGCGGAGGAATGAGACCCAATGTGATGCAACAGAGAACAAAGAGCCTAACAAGTGAAAAAAGAGCGACACCCATTTTACTTGATCTCTCCCTTTGTTCTTGCAGAGAAGTGAGAGAGATATGAGCTATGATGCTGCTCGAGTCCGAGTGTGTGTTGAAAATGATGATGTTGGGTTGTGTTTTTATAGGGTTGAGGAAAGAGCAAGTTTGGTCGATCGGTAGTCATAGAAGTTTGAAGTAGCTTATAGGGGAGAAACATAGTAGGCAGAAGATGGAACAATTCAGATGAGCTAGTTTATTAATCAGGATGCATTTGTTTGAACAACTTTAGAGTGGTGTCGAAGACAATCAATTTCTGCTGACCTCCCGCCTTTCCTCCTAAGTCCAACCTCTTCCAAGTTTGACCACGTCTCCGTGTAACTCTTCGAACTCTAAATACAGAATTGGAGATAGTGATTGTGACTTGCAATCTTGCATATTTCCAGGCTTTATTAGCACCATGCCAACAACTATCTGCATGCTGTCAAGTTCTTAGATAATGAATATATGAAGCATGTTATTAGGACTGGGGTTTGGACGTCCTTGTCAACACTGTAGGTGCACCAAGCCTTATAGTTTTTAAAAGGATGTGAAATTCATACTCTCTAAATTATAATTCATACACTTACTTTTATTTTTGTCTCATTTTCTTATAAAAGGCAAAAGTAAAACACTAAAGACAAAATTTAAGTTACCACAAATAAAAAATAGGAGTGTGGATTATAATTTAAGAAAAGGAAGCGTTGGACACACCATAGTATTGTACGCCGTTGTGGTCCCCATACGCGTGACAGCGTATCATCAGCGCAGACGATTTTCAAGGGACAAGGATGAGATTTCTCAGATGACGGTAAGGAAGCTCGACATGACGGCGTCTGATGAAAGAGGAAGGGCTTTTGTGTAATGTTTGAGTGGGGTGAAAAGGGGGGGTATACCACCTTGCCGGGAGAGCAGCCACGTCTCCGCCATCGAGAGGGCGAATTAGCGGCAAGCAAAGTCAGCCGTCTCCACGTCTCCACCCGAGGGCGAACGAGCGGCAAGTAAATCGTTTGCTCAAGTTTGAAATCGATTTATTGAAGAAGGGGTTGAAGGTGGAGTAAAATGTTGCGCACAATCTCGACATTGAAAGAGGCGTTTGCTCACAATTTGAAATTCGATGAATGGATTGAAGCTGGAAATTGCATGCAGCCAGATCGCATTCCCTCTAGAGGTAAGATTTTAATCCATGAGTTTTAACCTAAGAGACAAAAGCTTTAAAGGAACCTAACGCAGTCTCACAAAGTGAGGATGATAACGCTGAAGTTGAAGGAACAAGTTCAAGCTTCATTTCGGATAAGTTTGATCACATTGTAAGCAAATACCTTGATCTTTTCCATGTACACTGCCATTTGCTTAATCTTTAAATGCTATTCAAGGCTTTCTAAAGGGAAAATCTACTTGCCAAAGTTCGGTTTATACTGCTTGGAGTCATGCTTTTAGCACCAAACTCTAGCTGACCACTTATATGGCGGTTCTTCTTGAATTAACAGATAAACAATATGGCCAACATGTATCAGAAATCAGATTATCTGATATGATCACAAAATCTGGTTGCTCTAGCAGCATTGTCTGTATATGTGCATTTGACAATTTCATTTGAAAAGAAATCATCTGCATTTATGTTGTACTTAAAGTTAAACAAGTTCTAGTAGTTTTTACATACACTTGCATCGTATCCTTTAGGGTTGTGTAACAAATTAGTCTAGTTTGATATATCTAGTTAGATGCACCCCTTTGGATGAATATTTATATTGTGATGATCTTCTACTTTCCTAGTACTAAAGCGGCCAATCCTTTGTCTGTTCAGGTCACAAATTACCATGTAGTAGCTAGATTGGCTACATATCAAACCGGATTACAGCGTTGCAAGGTTTTGTCCAGTAGTTGGTCTGAGTAGTACTGATTTTTTTTATCTGTATGCCAACTGTTTGCTTGATTTTCAAAGGTCTTTGTTGCTCTAGGTTTATATGGTTGATGCAAGGGGCATGGTTTTAGCAGTGAAGGCAAAATAGTTGGTTTTGATGCGTCTCATGATCTTGTTGTCTAAGGTAGCAAACTAGTACCCTACCAGTCAAAGTACTCTCATAGGCCCTTTTGGTTCTATGGAAATGGAACTTTATGCTACATTATTGTTGAACAACTTGTATAGAGAAGGGAAACCTTCAAATTACTGAAATGCTTAGCCTAATATCCTCTGCAGGTTGATATTGAAGGACATGAACTAAACCTGTGTTCTCGGTACATCTAGTGATTTGCGTGTCAGTCAAACGTGCTTACCATTGGAAATCCCTATGGATATGAGAAAACTAACAACGGAGGTAACTTTTTCACAATACAACAGTTCTAAAGTTACTTTAGAAGATACAATATCGACATTATATGATCCTTGTGAATTCTTTAGGTGGTCAGTGGATAAGGCAGCGATATTAAAGAGTAATTCTTTAGTCTGAGTAAAGAGTAATTCTTTATTCATGTATGAGTTATGCTATGAATTGTCTCTACTATTCCTCATTCATCCTCTGATAGACATATGTGAATGTGTATTTATGCAGGGAATTCGGCGGGTCCATTGATCAATTCATATGGACATGTTATTGGAGTTAATACATCTACGTTCACTCGCAAAGGTAAACTATGCAGCTAGCTTCCATTTGTAGTATGCGGTTCAAGGAATTGACTGGTAGAAAAATGGGATTGAGTGGTAGAGCTGGGTTTCAAGGATTTTGATCTGTTCATTCTTAGTGATTGCTCCCTAAACCAAAGTGATAGTTAAGACTTAAGACTCGGAGAAAATGAGACCTCCAAACTAATGCGCACACAACTAGCATTTGGTTCTACACAGTCAGATTAAACATAGTAGAAACCTCATACTTTTGCATGGAAACAAAGAAAGGAATGGAATTAGTTGAACTCTTTCAGTGCTTATATTGTCTTTCTTTATTTTGCAGGGTCAGGAACATCATCTGATGTTAACTGTGCAATACCAATAGACTCTATTGTGCGAACTGAACCATACCTTATTTGTATATGGAACCCCTTATTGTAACAGGTTCTGATCAATGTATCCATTGTACTGTATCTAATGCGTCGCACGCTCTATAGTCATGTGGGTGGGGGAACAAGTTGTATAGATTTCATTGAACGCAATTCAAATTCTAAATGAATATTGATCAGTTGACTCATTGAGAAACCATTCAATTCTGTCAAATTTATTCTTTCACGAAACCAATTTCATTCATTAGTATACCAGGAAACCATTCCATACTTCATCCTGCAATTCATAGACAGATTTTTCCTTTTGCCAAGCAGTTTCCACAAGCTAACAACTTAGGCGCTCAAGAAGGCAAACATGCTAATCAAGGAATGAAGCCAAAACCCAAGGATCAAAACATCACTCTAATTATACATCTTAACCTGTCTCTCCTAGGAGTCTGGCTTTGTGTGCTAGAAAACTACAAAAAACTGAATTGTCATCTAAGGTCAATTGAATGCGCTCTCACATGCTATATGGAGGATTGACCACCGTCACATTTCCTTTTTACATCAATACAGGAAGTTCGAACCAAATAAACTCCTATACCAACTGGCTTCTCACTTTTACCCATCACCCATGTTTTTGAGCAAACACAAAGCAAAAACATAAAAAGCAGCAGAAAAAAGAACCATGGTGGCTACTATCCCATTAAAGCAAACTAACCATTAACTAAAACTAAGAACTAAAAAACAAGCAATTCCATAAGAACCTTGATCTGGTGATAGTTCCTGCTGTCAATTATAGACAAAATTTAGTGCTCCAATCTTCAAAAATAAAAATGACTGCTTTAGTCATGTCTGTAGAATATATGGGAGCTCATCCTAGCAGCATGATACAACCATTCTGTTACGTGATAGCTTCACTAGTCACTGCAACAAAAAAAAAAACATAACTAATCAATAATCCGTACAAAGCATGATTCAAAAGAAATGAAAAGGGTACTAATATTAGTCAGAGATAAGAAGAACAAAACCATCTAAAGTCAGAATCTACTTTCATTGCAATCACTGCGTCAACAAAAATTCAAGCTTTAAAAACCAGGTGAGGTATCTGACATTCTCAAACCTTACATATACCAAATGTAGAAAATGCTCAATAGGATTTAAGAAAACCCGGCCTAATGAAGAAAATAGTAGTTCTGAAATTGGGTTGTCCATCAAGTTATCGTGCACAACTCCATTTAAGCTTTCTGGGGAAAATATTTAAAACCTACTATGCATATTTGATATATTAGATCACTTTGCGTAAATGAATGGCATAACTTAGAGCACACCTAAGACCTTAAGAAAACTTGATTAAAAGTCGATACTATCTTCATTGTACCTACTATATCCTTCCTACCAGAGATTGCTATCTAGAACAGAATCCAACACTTGTCAGAAGTGGCTGAAGTGATGGGTTTCGTTAGTTTAAAATCCCACAGGCCAAAACTAACCTCGATAGCGAAATAAAAAGACTCACCAGCAGCTAAACAAAAGAGGAAAATTCAGTTTAGTACCTTCAACTTTAGTGTTAAAATCAGTTTAGTCTCTCATTTTGAAAATTCATCTTTTTTAGTTCCTTAACTCTCAAATGACTACATTTTAGTCCAAATTTTGATGTTGGCTCCGAAAATGACGTCAGCTGTTGACATGGAGCCGACAAGAAGGGCCCACATATAGTCTTTAAATTTTAAGAAAGGGCATAATGGACAATTTGATATGATTTTCATCAAAATTCAACTTATGCAAAAAAAAAATATTTTTAGCAACCTATCATAATATAGTCTTCCACACAGGTCTATTTCAAAACAAAACAGTAAATACCAAAATCAACTAGAAAAAATTCAGTAAATACCAATGATGATGTTAACCAAAAAATTCAGTAAAAAATCAACAGTAAATATCAAAACCAAATTAATAAGCCAAAGTAAGGCGGGGCATTCGGGCCCAAAAACCTGAAAAAACCGACCCAAATCCCGAGGGCCCAATCGGTTCGGTCCAAAATGGGAGGAGTTCGGTCCGGGCCACAGACCGGCCTAAATGCTCTCAGTTGGTTCGGTTCGGGTTCGGGCTCAGTCCTAAACCGAAAGCCGTTCAGGCCCGATATACAAAATTTTTGCCACGCACTACCAGGACAAATACTTTTAGCCGACGAAAAATTTTCGTCGGCCTGTTATCCTAACTCGTCGGTTTAGGTCTTAGCCGACGAGGCTCGTCGGCTATAGTGTCATCGGCGATGACTTTAGCCGACGACCCTAGAGACCGTCGCGGCTATTGTCCAGACTTTAGCCGACGAACTATTTTGTCGTCGGCTTTGTTCATGAAGTTTAAGCCGACGAAACAGACTCTATCTTTCGTCGGCTATACTTCCACACTTAAGCCGACGACACAGACGTCGTCGGTTATACTTCCAGACTTAAGCCGACGTAACAGAAATATTCGTCGGCTTTACTCCAAGAGTTTAGCCGACGGAACTGAGATATTCGTCAACTAAAGTATAATTAAAAAATAAAAAATACTTATAGCGACGAAATAGAGCCTCTTTCGTCGGCTATAGTAGAGTTTAGCCGACGAAACATGCCATAATTCGTCGGCTAACTAAACTATTGAAAAAAAAATAAAAAATACTATAGCCGACGAATTGTGGCATATTTCGTCGGCTATAACTCCATTCCAGTAATATAAAAAAATACACAAATTCTTAAATAACCATTCCAAGCAAGCTGCAAAATACACCAAAACAATTCCATATATATAACCAACAAGAAGCACATAAAACTATATAAGGTATCAACTACACAAAATCTAAATGGTCTAAATCAATATCCGAATCTGGGGCCTGCTGGTGAGGAGATTGCGGCGGCTGAGGTATCTCTATAGGCGCAGGCATGGGCGGAGGTGGAAGTCCCTGAATCTGGCAGCTGCCAATCCTGGAAGTACTGGAAACATTGCTGCTGCTGGGCCTGCTGGGCTGCATGTAGGGCTTTAGTATAGGCTCTATATTCGGCGAACTGGGCGGCATGAGCGGCAACCTGAGCGGCAACCTGAGCAGCATGACGTCAACCTGAGCAGCCTGAGCGGCACTAAAGCGGCAGCATGAGTGGCTTTGTCTTCCCGTAGTCTCTCAACTTCCGACTCTAGCTGAGTCGTCCTGCTGCTAGTCGAGGTGCCTTTCGTTGAAATCCTGGAGTGGTCTTCAAGACCCCCTGGCCCTTCTTTCCTAGACGCGAACTGGGCGGCATGAGCGGCAACCTGAGCGGCAACCTGAGCAGCATGAACGTCAACCTGAGCAGCCTGAGCGGCAGCTAAAGCGGCAGCATGAGTGGCTTGCTCTTCCCGTAGTCTCTCAACTTCCGACTCTAGCTGAGTCGTCCTGCTGCTAGTCGAGGCTGCCTTTCGTTGAAATCCTGGAGTGGTCTTCAAGACCCCCTGGCCCTTCTTTCCTAGACCCTGGCAGTAGAAGTTGTTTTCTCGCGGTGGGAAGGCTGTGCCCATGATCCTCGCCCCACCCTCGGATCTGAAGTGTCGATCCGGGAAATGGCTTCGGACATCTCTTCTCTCCTGCGTGTCCGGCCATGTCTCCCTCACTATAGCACTCATCACCTCGTCACGCCTATCCTTCCTCACCCTTGCCTAATTGGATAGGAAACAAAATATTAATTAACATTTTAACATATATATAAGTAAAATTAAAAATTCCGTAAAAAGAAAGATTACTTACTATATCCTCTTGGGAGTCAGGATATGCCTTCTCATACGTATAGGTACTGGTTGACCTCTGGACGTTCCCTGGCCGCCTCGTCCATGAAGACAGCGAACGGTTTAGAACCGGCATGATGGTTCCTTATGTTGCGTTGCCGGTTCTGAGCGTTCGCCCGGGAAACCGCCTTCAAAGAAAAAAAGTAAACTATTAGTAAAATATTTTAAAACGCACGTACTTAATGATAAATTAACTAATTAATTTATTTAAATACCTGTTTACGAGGGTTGTTGAATTCTGATGTCAGAAGCCACGCCACTCGTACTCTCTGTACTGAAACTCAGCAGGGGTAGCAGAACGTGCGTTCCCGTGCGTAGTCCATAGGTCCGCAACTCGTTCTTCCACTCCTTGTACCTACAGATACAACAAAATATAGAAATATTATTAATATGACATACTTTTGTTTTTTCATTAATTTCCCAACGTCCTTCCCCCATGCACAAAGTCCGCCCAGCTGCTCTTCAAGGCTCGGAACCTCAAACCACACCTGCATTTAACCGTTTATTAGTTTAGTTTTTCAAGAAATCTACAATGTATACATAATATTATTCAGGCATTTTGTAACTCACCGACATCGCGTGTGGACCATGTCTTTACCTCCTGCGGGACCTCGCCCCAGTCTGACCACAACATAGGGACTCTATCCCTAATGAGCGCTCCCACTCGCCGAGTACGTCCTCGACTTCCCGCCCGATACTACGTCGCCATCCCCGTCAGTACCGATGACAATCCTCCCTGAGGTACCGACGATCTTCTCCAGAGCTTCCCTGTGACGGGGCCTCTCTTCTCTTTGTCGGCTTCGCTCCGACGGTGCCTATGACATGATAAACCAAATTGATTATTAAATCGGAATCGGAGAATTATAAGAAACAAATCATTCATCTTTCATTACCTGAGGGCGAGGACGCGGACGCGACGGATTCCGCCTCCGATGATGATACCCTCGCGGAAATAAGAGGCGTATCAAAGGCACGAACTGTACGCCGCTGATGGAGCCACTGTGGGGGCAGTGGATAAATCGGCGTCCCTGAGTCATCGACTACAGGTATGGCCGGTATCATCCGCGGAAGGAATAGGTGAGGCGGCGGCATCTGTACCCCAGATGACCCACTATCCGAAGAAGTAGGAGCTGGAGTGGGCGCCCTGTATCTCAGGCATACGGGTGCAGACACCTCCGTCTGAGCTGAGCAAACACTGCCTCGCGGAATAAGGGAAGCCCCGCTGCCTCTGCGCCGTCTAGAAGGCTCGCATGTCTAGCTGTCATAGGGCCCTGAAACGACGTCTGAGGGTTGCTAGAGGTTCCCTTAGACGATACGGACCTTTGGCCCTTCGAACCCTTCGTCGATCTAATATTACCGCCATCCTATTTAAAATATTAATTTGAATCAAGGCCACAAAATCAAAAAATGCAACTCATTTAAAAAATGTAAATATATACACTTCCTAAATACTAATTTTCACTTCCTAAATTTTACACATATACACTTCCTAAATATACACTTCATAAATAAAAATATACACTTCCTAACAACCACAACATTGCAATTGACCGAAATCAAAGCAAACACAAATACAAAACAAATATATACATTTCCTAATACTAATACAAATATACACTTATTAATAACAATATACACTTCCTAAATACAAATATACACTTCCTACAACACCACAACATATAATTAACCGAAATAAAAGCAAACACAAATATACTAAAGCTCAAAAAACGTACTCGAGGAGAGGAGGGAGGACCGAGCACAGGAGAGGAGGCCGGAGCAGAGGAGGAGGAGGCCGAGCAGCAGAGAGGAGGCCGGCCGGCCGACGAGGAGAGGAGGAGGAGGGGGGAGAGGAGAGGAGGAGGCCGAGACCGGGAGAGGGAGAGGGAGAGGAGGCGGAGACCGGGAGAGGGAGAGGGAGAGGGCGGAGACCGGGAGTGAGAGGGAGAGGGCGGCGACCGGGAGAGGGAGCGAGGCGGAGGAGGCGAAATTCGGAGAGGGAGAGGAAAAGGAGGCTAGGGCATACAACCAGTCGAGCTGGTTATACCTGAACACTTTAGCCGACGAAATAATAATTTCGTCGGCTAACCGAACATATTATTTCGTCGGCTTAAGATAATAATTTCGTCGGCTTAAGATAATAAACTCGTCGGCTAAGTAAAAGTCGTCGGCTAAACCTTTGAAATTCGTCGGCTAAACACAAATTTCGTCGGCTATAACCTTTTAAATTCGTCGGCTTTATAACTTTTTAAACATTCGTCAAACTGTGACTGCTGCTCGTGATGATCAAACTTGAGAACGAAAATCTGACCGTCAGATATGACCATCATGATAAAATACATGTATGGGAAAAAATTCAACTTGATCCGACAAGGTTAAGGGCTCGATCCGGACGGTCAATCCGTTAAGTGAAACCCCTAAACGCACGGAAAAGGTCATTGGACTGTCTAATTACGGATTTTGGCCGGACCTTCAACTGAAAATAGTTTCAAACCGATGAGACGCAACAAGTCGTATAAAAATTTACGCAAAATAACCACCGAAGATAGGGCTACCCATAGGGATAAAGAATGGAAAATTGCATTGACCGCAACAATCGGCATCGAGACATGACCGGAATACCGTGATTTTTCAACCGTAGACGTATTTCACCATTCTGGTCATGTCTTATTTCACGACTTTTTCACGTTTGAAGGTCTACGTATAGTTTGTTTTTGAAACGGAACATTTACTTAACACTTGGTAAACAAGTTATACAACATTAGTAGGCATGTTCTGATTGTGATGATCAAACTTGAGAAAAGGAAATCCGACGGTCAGATATGACCATCATGATAAAATAATGTATGGGAAAAAATTCAACTTGATCTGACAAGGTTAAGTGCTCGATCCGGACGGTCAATCCGTAAGTCAACCCCTAAATGCACGGAAAGGTCGTTGACCTTCAACTGAAAATATTTTCAAATCGATGAGACACAACAAGTCGTCTAAAAATTTTACGTAAAATAACCACTGAAGATAGGGCTATAGTATGTAACAGAAAAAGTTTAGGGTTTAGCCGACGAATACCCTAAATCATCGTCGCTATACTATGTGATAAAAAATATAAAATTAATAAAGCCGACGAAATATTAGGGTATTCGTCGCTAAGATGGTTTTGGCCGACGACTTCTACTATACTTCGTCGGCTAAGATGGTTTTAGCCGACGACTTTCATTTGAATTCGTCGGCTTTAGATCTTTTAGCCAACGAATTCCTTTTCAATTCGTCGGCTATAAGTTCTTTTAGCCGACGACTTCCTTTTCAATTCGTCGGCTATAAGTTCTTTTAGCCGACGACTTCTAGTATTCTTCGTCGGCTAAGACGGTTTTAGTCGTCGCTTTTAATATAATTCGTCGGCTAAGAGAGTTTAGGCCGACGACTTATGTTGTATTTGTCGGCTTAAGTAAAAAATACAAACCCTAAACAACATATGTAAACTAGAAATGAAGGTAATACAATCTTTTTTATTACAAATTAATGTATTACATCCGAAGAAATTAAAACTAAGGCTCGTAATCGGAATCATCCGATGAGTCTTCTTCGGTGTCAGAATTAATTTCTGGTAATTTATGCCTTTCCATCGCTTTTATCGCCAGAGTCTTCGTCTGTTTCTTGATTTGGATCAACATCAATGCCTTGGCTCTTCATCACGAATTCGCACCGAACGACCCGCTTAAAATTATTAAGGCGAACGGTAGAGGAGTTAGGAATACCTATTGCGTTGGGCTCTTGATACGCAACATCTTCTTCCTGGTCTTCGGCCTCTCCAAGTGTAGCCGCCCGGTAAATATTTCGAGGGTGCACAAGGTTGACTACTTTCACGCGTCACCCTTAGCAAGGTCATCAAGATAAAACACTTGTTTTACCGATGTGGCAAAAACGAACGGGTCATCTTCGTAAGAACTTGTAGTAGTGTTCACAGATAATATTCCGTACTGATCGGTCTTCATGCTCTGCGGGCTAGTATCAAACCATCTACACTTGAAGAGGTGCACTGTCATGCCTTTACCGTAAACGAGTTCCACCACTGAATCAAGAACACCGTAATAGTCAACTCCATTCCGCCCACCATGCGCCATCACCCCAGAATTCTGTGTTCTCCGTCTGCTGTCTCTCTGTTCACATATAAATTGCCATTCACCTTGCACATCGGATAAACTCTTGACATTATCGGCTTCATCGCTAGAAGTCTTAGTTCGTGCGACCAATTTGGGTGACCATCAAATTGAATATGGTTCATCTGCAACCAACATTCAACTGTAAATATGGATAATTATGCAATAAACATAAATACGTACAGAAATATGAATTACGTACCCAGCCGCCAAAATAGTTTGCGAACTCCATGTTGTGGTACTCGAGATCACTGAATGTCTGGACAATATAGATGGATGTCTTTCCAGTATTCAACTTCTGGACAGTTAATCAATACCCACAGTGGGCAATGACTAGCTCATGTGGTTGCAACTTGTAGGAGTCTGGCAAAATTCCATAAACTTCAACATCACTGGAGAGTATGGAAAGAGTGAACTTCGGTACATCTACCGGCATGGCTTCGTCTGTTTCCTTCAACGCTCCTAAATACAACTTCATGTAGGTGACGCACTCGTGCGCAATATATGCTTCAGCTATACATCCTTCAGGCGCGGATTTATTAGCCACATAATCTTTGTAGTCTCCAAGTTGCCTATAAATCAAGTTGCAAAGTGTTATGATTATTGAACATGTATATATATTGAGGAATTCAGGTGTAAAAAACATACCTTTCCATGGGATACATCCAAGTGTAGTGTACTGGACCGGTAAGTAACAATTGCTCGGAAGATGGATCATCAGGTGAGACATGATGTCAAAAAAATTTGGAGGAAATATCCTCTCAAATTTACACATGATATAAATGATGTCCTCTTGCATTTCCCGGAGGTTAGATTTTGTCACTTCCCGTGTGCATAACTTCTGGAAGAATCTTACCAACGCTACTAACGGCTCCACCACCTGACGGGAAGGAACGGTCGAATGAAAACAGGGAAGAGACGTTGTAGCAGGATATGACAGTCATGACTCTTCAACCCGTACATCTTATTGTCCCGGAAGTTCACACACCGGGCTATATTTCCTGCATAGCCTGAAGGATACTTCACACAACTCATCTACCTGAAAATTACGTTCTTTGGTCAGGCTTCACGGTGTAAGGAGCTTGAGGCATTTTTTTTTTCCTTCTTTCAACCATAGATGTCTTCTTAACTGCATTTTTTTTAGATCAATGCGTGCCTTAGGACCGTCTTTCGTCTTCCCCTCCAAGTTCAGCACTGTGCCCACCACACTGTCGCAAACATTCTTTTCTATGTGCATCACATTAGGTAGTGCCTGATCAACAACTTACTCCAGTATGGGAGTTCCCAGAATATGCTCTTATGTGTCCAGAATTTGTACCTGTCGGGTCTTTCAGGTATTGCCGCAACAATATTAGGATGATTGCTGAGCTGCCCAAAATCGTACTCATTAAGCACTGCTAAAATTTCTTCTCCCGTCCATCTTCTGGGAGGCACATCGTGTTCTACGGTCCCATCAAATGCCTTGTCATCGAACCGCCAATCGTGATTATATGGAAGGAAAGCATGGTGACCCAATCTGCATATCTTGTTGCAATGACTGCTGCTCCCCTCATCGCTAAGGCACTCTGGACAAGCCTTGTATCCCCTAACAACGTTGCCGACAACATCCCACGGGCAGGAAAATCACTGATGGTAACAACAACCATGACATGCATCTGAACATCTCGTGCATGTACTTGTCATAAGTGGGATGACCAACTTCCCACAAAAACTGAAGCTCTTCAATCAAAGGTCTCAAATACACATCGAGACACTTCCCTGGATAACCGGGCCCCGGAATCAACAAACTCAACATATTGTATTCCTTCTTCATGCACATCCATGGAGGAATGTTGTACGGTACCAAAATCACCGGCCATACACTGTATTGAAGACTCATGTTGCCAAAAGGGTTGAACCCGTCGGATGAGAGCCCGAGCCTCACATTTCGGACCTCTGACGCAAAATGAGGAAACTCCCTGTCTATATGCTTCCAAGCCTCCCTGTCTATATGCTTCCAAGCCTCCCCGTCAGCAGGGTGTATAAGGGTATCTTCGTCATGCAATTCCCTATCAACGTGCCATCTCATAGCTTTGGCCGTGTGTGAAGACATGTACAACCGCTCAAGCCTATCCCTGAACGGGAAATACCGAAGTACCTTCACAGGTTTCCTATTGCCTGCAGGAGTCAGCTTATACCTGTCAGTGTGACATACCGGACATGCGTCAAGCCCACCAAGGTCATTCCCTTCTGGATCTTTACCCAGAAGAGAACGCAGTCATATCTGCATGCATGGATCTTGATGTAGGAAAGCCCAAGATCTTTCAGGATACATCGGACCTTACGATGAGTGGTAGGAAGACGATGACCGTGGGGCAGCATCGAAGCAGTGTACTGTAGATAATCATCAACAGCCTTCACGGTCGATTTTGTCTCAACTTTAATCTTCATTACGTCCATCACACTTTCAAGAACGGTCTTCTGACAACCGGGGTACACATGAGTCTGTTGGAAAGCAAGCAGTTTGTTGTACTTTTCAATACCAGCAGTGTTGACAGCTCTAGGGAAGGGCTGCACCGGGTCAGGCATATACTGTCCTTGAGCGCATACACCGCTCTCATAAGGAAACATGTCGTTGATGAATGTCGTTGTTGGATCGTTGGATGTACTGCCCGTCTCACAAAATTGCCCATGATCATGCGGACCCCCTGATGATGTTTCACCGTGATATAACCAACATGTGTACTTCTCCCAAAACCCGTTACTCCTCAGGTGCTGTCATACTTTGTCAATGGGAAATCGATGCATATCGCTACGACACTGACATTTCGTGCACGGGCAATAGAAAATTATATTCCCGTTAGCATTAGCCAGCGCATATTCTATAAAACTCATAACTCCTGCACCGTATCTTTTGTCCCATTTTGGAAGCGAAATCCAACTCTTATCCATATCCTGAAAATATAACAAAATATATATTTATAACGCTGCTAGCTAATTATTAATGAAATTTCATGCCATATATAAAATCTCAATTCATTTACTATATATTCTACGTACTACAACTAATTAATAACAAATTAATTAACACACACACACACATATATATATATACTTAATAATTACATAACAATATTATATATATATATATATCTACATCATCACAAAATCATCATTGGGTATATACCATCAACACAATATTATCAATTAATTAACATATATATATATATCTACTACTTATAAACAACTTAATTCATATATATTATATCAAATCATCAACCAAATCGATCAACATATATGTATATATATATACATCCAACATACTCAAAATCAATCAACTCGATCATAACAATATTATATATTAACATCATCACAAAATCATCATGAACTCATATATATCACAACAACTTCATACCATATCAACACAATAATATTAATATAAATTAATTAACATATATATATATATATCTACTATTTATTAACAACAAATAATTCATATATATTATCAATTCAAATCATCAACCAAATCGATCAATACATATATATATATACATCCAACGTACTCAAAATTAATCAACTCAATCACAATCAAAATCAATAAACTCAATCACACTTAAAATCGATAAACTCAAATAAAACTCAATTAATCAACATATATATACATATACGTACCTATATATGGCTCCACAAACTAATTATGGACAGATTTCGACAACACCTAAACGTTTTCTCCCGTTTTTTTTCCCAGATGAGCTGCTACTATCCAGATCCGCAAATATAAAGCACTTTAGCCGACGAAATTAATATGTCGTCGGCTAAACTTTTAAATATTTTGTCGGCCATAGTCTGTGAAATTTAGCTGACGAAATAAATTCTTTAGCCGACGAAATTTTTTTTTCGTCGGCTAAAGTTTACCATAGCCGACGAAAATTTCACTTAGCCAACGAAGGAAATTTCATCGGCTAAAGTGGACTTTAGCCGACGAAAAAAAGCTTCGTCGGCCTGGTTTTTTTTGTTTTCGTCGGCTAAAGCCTTTCTTCTGGTAGTGACGCGTCATAAACTTATTGGTCCATATAATTTTGGGCCCGAAAAAAGCCCGAAAGCCCGAATCGGCGGGTTTCGGGTCGGATTTTTCAAAAATCCGAACCGACCGACCCGAGCCAGCACTAAGCCAAAGCCATAACCATTTTCCAGAGACGACGTCGTTTTTGCTTGCAGGGCTCAAAACCAGAGCTTGGTGAAGAACCACATGTTCTTCCCGGTCTTGAACCTCTCCCCGAACCTCTTCTTGGTCTCCTTCAAGGCGGTGACCTTCTTGTCCTTGCTGGTGAGCACGTCAGGGGTGACGACCTTCTTCAGATCCACGAGCTTCACGAACGGCTTCACCGTCGACTTCTTCACCGTCTTCTTCGCCGAGTCCTTTCGGATCACCTTGCTAGGGTACTTCTTGATGCCGGCGACCAGACAGTGGCCGTAGGGTGCAAAGTATTCATATTCAATTTCAGATTTGTATGAGAGAGAAATATATTAACCCCCAAAATTGGAAAGCCGAGCTCTCGATATCAACCACTGCAGAAGCTTCCAAACCTAAACCCCAAAAACTCATGTTCATACAAAACCCAGGTTCAAATCATCATCTAAAACTCACCGTTTTTTGGGAATCGGTTCCTTGGGTTTTCGTCGCCTTCGTTTTCTTGTCGAGGTATCCATTCATCGAGCTCCGCCATGAGTTCAATGAACTTGTGTTTCGACGGTTTCAGATGAGAAGGAGAGAAGGGAGAGAGAGAGGGTACGAAGGATGTAACAGAGGTTATGATAATTGATAAGATTAGGTTTAGGGATCTGGGCTGTAATGGAGGGAAAACAGTCACAAGGGCCAATTTCGTCATTTTGTATAAATTAAGAGCCGGCATTACTACGTTGGCCCTTTTTGTCGGCTCCAGGTCAGCAGCGGATGTCAATTTTGAAACTAACATCAAAATTTAGCCCAAATTATAGGAATTTGAGAGTTAAAAGACTAAAAAGATGGATTTTCGAAATGAGAGACTGAACTGATTTTAACATCAAAGTTTAGGGTACTAAACTGAATTTTATTCTAAACAAAATATATTTTGTGTGTCCTACACTCCTCAGATAGGTTAAGCACAAAGACAACTTGAATTCACCAGAAGTGGCCGGTAAGAAACCAATTACTGTCAGCGGCAGCAAGCAAACCTTCTTTTATGGTAGCAAGACAAATGCATGTAATATCGGTGAGATAATGTTGAAAATACTATCTTGATGTAAGAAATTTGGTTAATATCTACTCGCAAGCCTCATAGTTGAGGCTTTTGACCAAAAAAATAAAAAATAGTTGAGGCTTACGGTCCGTATATTGAATTAAATTTTGGGTGCTGAAATCTACACACCCATTTTTACATTCTACACGCCCTTTGTGATTTTTAATATTTTTTCATCAATCCACAAATTTCTATTCCAAAACTACCCCTCCCTTTCCATCTTCTTCTCACGATGTGAAACCTTTTCTCTGTCTCTTTCTTTCTCCTCCCAGTCCATCTGCAACCAAATTCTAACAACAGATGGCCAATCACAATTCACAAGAAATATTTTCTCTCACACACAAGATCCTCACTCTTCGCACCCATTACCGTTCGACAACCCCGATCTGAGGACCTCAACTCGCTGCTCGACCTGAGGACCCGAGAATCTGATTCTGTCCAGTCATCGGCTTCTTTCGCCTCAATGACGCCGAAAAGGGGATAAGTAGCCCCATCGAAGAGGATTAGGTCGAGATCCAAACTGAATTCTTGCCCACCTGGAATTTCGTTACTTGATTTTCCGGTTAATTCTCCGTAGCTCCATCCCGGCAATCTTGGTTTCGAATTGGCAACGTTGGCTCGGTCTCAACGTCGTCATCGTAGGCTTGTGGGCTGTGTGGGATTTACAGGTAGGTGGAGGGAAGGGAAAGAGGAGTGAGAGAGTGAGGAGGAGAGAGAAGTGCGTGAGGGAACTAAGAATGATGATTGCAGTCATTATGATCAAAAACTGAGAATAAGGATTGTAATAAAAAAAGAAGTGAGAATAAAGATGATATATAGATATGGATATGCCTGTGAATAGTGATAGAGTCTGCTTACAACAATGTTTTATTCTTTGCAAAATCTTTGAGCACAGAGATTTCTACAGAGAAATAGATACAGGTAGAAAAAACGGAATAAGAGATCTAGTAAGAGAATGTGTCGGGCACTCCAACGAGTTATCTATTATCCGGCCAATCTTGAGGTGTCGTCCAATGGAGAGACTTCATCTCAACAACCCAAAAGTCTCTTTGTCTATATTGATTTTCATAGAAGACATCGAAGGAAGAGGATAAAACAGAAACCAGAAGGAAATGATGAAACATGGAGGAGACAAATAAAGACAAGGGCAATTTTGTAAAAGCAGCACAAAGGTATGTAGAATGCAAAAATGAGTGTGTAGATTTCAGCACCCTAAATTTTACATGCTAAAGACTCACAGTCTTGCAAGCTTGATAATAGGTCAGACTGGGATAAACAAAAACAATTTAGATGAAGAAAAATTACCAGCTAACTGCAACACAATTACAACAAACAAAAATCAGACAAATAGAAAGTCTTCAGAGCCAATGAATTCAAAAGAGAACATGAATTTCTTGCATTTTTCCTTCTTCCATAAGAGACTTGTTTTTTTTTGAATGGCAGAGACTTGTTTAGTACGTTTGGTACGTTTGGTACCTGGTATTACCTAAGCCAGTCAAATAACAGTCAAATAAGGAGGGCTTAGCGTGGGTACTCCGATTAGAGGCCCTCACTAACCTTCTCTCATTCACATCGCCTCCACAACTCTGTTCCACCCCGAAGCACAGATCTTCTCTCACAGATCATCTTCTCACAGTTCTTCTTCAGTCTCTCTTGCCGTTATCTTCTTCTCAACTGGGTTTCTTCGGTCTCTCTCGCAGCCATCTTCTTCCCACCTTTGTCAGCAGGTACGTCCATCTATTTCTTCCTTTCTCTCTTTGATTCTTGAATCATTATTTTCTCTATTCTTGATATCTGGGCTCCTCCCCAATCCTACAATATGTCTATATTCCCTTTCAATTTGGTATGTCTTTGTCGCATTTCCGATTTCGCGTACAGTCAATTTGATCAGGTGTATCTAAGTCTAAAAAATATCTGATTTTTGTACCTGATATAATTGCAGTATGAATTACTGGAACTGGAGTCTGCAGTTTATGTTAGGCGTGCAGCAGCCAGGTTTGTGACAAATTCTCAATATGAAGATATATGGTCTGATATAGGCATAGCTAGAATGTATGTAAATATTCACAATGGGATTTTGGCTTACTTTTGCAGTGTTAGAGTGAGCAATGAGCTAGGGGCTGGTAATCCAAAGGTGGCCAAATTTTCCCTTTTTGTAGTTACCAGTACGAGCATCCTGATTAGTGTAGTCTTCACTGCAATCATCGTGATATTCCAAGTTGGATTAAGCAAACTGTTTTCAAGCGACCCCGAGGTTATCGAAGCAGTGATTGAATTGATTCCCTTGCTAGCTATCTCTGTTTTCTTGAATGGCATCCAACCTATACTCTCAAGTACTTTTATGATAGAACTGATCACCATTATAAAATTTCCACTCTGAAATATCATGAGTCAATGTTTTCATTCATGAGTCAATGTTTTCAGGTGTGGCAATTGGAAGTGGTTGGCAAGACATTGTGGCTTATGTTAACATCATTTGTTTCTATATCATTGGACTCCCAATAGGATGTGTTCTTGGCTTTAAAACTGATATGGGAGTATCAGTAAGTACTGAAATCTGTACCTAACTCAGATTTACCAGTAATGGTATTACACTTGGTTTCTTTCACAGGTTTCTTTAGGAGATTTTGCATATTTCTTTCACAGGTTTCTGCATATTTCTTTTGGATTATGCATATTTCTTTCACTTGTTTCTTTTAGTTGTTAAAAGGGCATATCCATATTTGAGGTACTTGTTCTGTGTAGTTCATGTCATTTTTTTTTTTTTTGATTTCATGTCAAAATTTCAATGACTAAGATTGTTAGATGTTAGAGTAGTCCAGTCAAATGCATCACCAAACATGAGACATCTCTAATTAATTTTTTTTTTTTCCTAATCCCATGCAACACCAAACATGGCCCAGTATTAGTACAATTTAAGGCAGTCCACACTAGTATATGACAGTCTTAAAAATTAAGGAGGTGTAATACAATACTGGGTACCAAACGTGCACTTAGAGTAGAAATAAAGGGCATCAATTGGGGAATGGCCTCACAATGTCCTTCTCGACTCTGCATTTGATTACATTGTGTAGAAATAAGTAGAGCATCTGGATTGTTACAGTAGAGAACCAAATAAGTTCAACTTCACGAAACAATAACTTCCTTATTCTCAATCAAATTATGCAAATAATATAAAGATTTTATACTACTCAAAATGCCCGTAAATTCTGGGCAATGAAATCATGAATTAAGGACCCCAAAAAAAATATAATTTCGCTTATAACAGATATTTCGACCAAAGTAATAAGGATGTGAAATCCAACTAACAACAATTCCATGGAAAACTTCCATGGAAAACTAGTAGCTCAATGATCAACAAAGATGATAAGCCTTAATCATTGAACCATGAGATTTTGAAGGTTTCACTCACCTCACACGCCTTGCTCCCAAGACAAGCCTTCAACTTATCTCCCTTTCTTTCAAATCGCCAAAGCTCTCCCTCTCATCGCTTTCAAACTTGGCATCTTTCTCTTTTAGACGTGTGCAGAACGAATTGATTCGACTCTTCTCTGTTGGCAACGAGCTACACATGTATGTAATCTCTGCCTTATTGGATTCTAGATCCAGACTACTCTAACTTCGAAATAGGGGAGTACGGCTTGATACGTGTTCGGCATTGTCTAGGTATAGAATTGAGGCAAAATCTTTGTTCTGTCCTTCAGTCTAGCAGTACAATGAATTAGTTACCGTGATCGACATGAAATTACAGAAGTGTGTCCTTCTGTTAACGAATCTGTCATGCGTACGGGTACCAACCGTGTAGCGCAGTTTTTGCCTTTTAAGGAAATTATTGAATCGGTTTTGCCATGTACGATGATCTGCATATGCACAAACGTTAAAGCTCTCCCATAATATTATAACAAGGTCATTCAATGGTTCATAATTTCCGGAGGGGATTACAGCATAAAGCGAGAGGTTATAACGACCACCTTATTCCAAAATACATGTCTTGAAGCTCTCCCATAATAATGATAATATTATAAATATATAGTTGTTTTTACATTCTATTTTAGAAAAGAACACAACAAAATTATCTAATTTTATTTGATTTTGATGACATGAATCTTACAATATTATACAAGGACAATACTCATAAAAGAAACTATAATTCTTATTTTTCATTTTTAAATTTCAAAAAGCAAATGAGAACAAAGCCTTCTCGGAGGGATATATGCACAACACCAACCCTCAACTGTTTACATTGTCATTGTTCTGACTGTAATGAAAGAAGCAAAGCTGCATAATATACCAATCTTGTTGAACTGCTCTTTCATCTTCTCCCTACTCATTCCTGATCGGCGTAATCAGAATCTCCTCTTTTATAATACATTTACTAAAGGAATCACACAAGCATGATGCTGTTGATAATGGTCAAAGAAACAACAGAAAACCACTACAAATCAACAAAATTTATTCCTGCATATTATCTGGGTTGAAGTTCAGAGACTCCCTCCATACGAGCTCCTTTATGTCTTCTTCATCCAGGGATGCCTGCTCAAAATCAAAGACGAAAGGAGATGGGCAAATGGGCTCCTCGTTGATCGCATGAAGACTCGATAGATATGGATGATTCAATGCTTCCTCAACTTTCCATACATCGCATATGAGAAAAACACACTTAGTACGTTGAAACTGAATGAGAAAATGGAAGACCAAACATCACTAAATGGTTAAGAGACATACCAGTTATACGTTTGCTTGGATCAAAAACTAGCATTTTTTCTGCAAGATCAATTGCCACTGGTGAGACATTTGGGAACTTCTGCGCAAAGGGTTGCTTTGGGACATGTGGGAGCTGCTTAACATATTTCTTAGCATTTTCACTTCTCAAGAAGCCAAGGTTTGAATCTTCCGGTGAACCTAGTAGCTGTTTAAAATAAATAAATAAATAAAAAAAATTGAAGAACTTGCTTATCAAAATGATAAATTTAAAAGCATATTCTTTGAATTTTCTAACTAGTTCTGACAAATCTCCTAAATAATAACGTATAAAAATGCTGTCTATATGCTACATCACATCTACCAAATTGAACAATTGCCATAAAGAGAATACCTCAGTTATGAGACTCAACTGCTGTACGTAGTCTTTACCAGGAAATAACGGTTCCCTTATCAGAATCTCCATGAAAATGCATCCCACTGACCAAATATCTATTGCTGCAGTGTATTCAGAACAGTTGAGTAGTAATTCTGGGGCTCGATACCAACGAGTGACAACATATTCTGTCATGAAATCTGTCTCTGATGTAGTTCTTGCAAGCCCAAAGTCACAAATCTTAAGGTCACAATTTGCATTGAGAAGCAGATTGCTTGGTTTCAGATCACGGTGCAAAACTTGTGCAGAGTGTATGTACTTCAATCCCCGCAGCAACTGATACAGAAAGTACTGCCAAAAAACATTATATGTTAAACTTTAAGTGATCTCAGTTTTGATCTCATCAAAGTTTTACAAGGTTATACAGTTCATACTACATCTTGACCACATATGCTGCTGGCACAACATGACGAGCACAGTCTACATAGTATTAGAAGCGAAAGAACTAGACGGAAGCAAGACAGTTTTGATTACCAATTAACCAAAGGAATCAGAACAGATCGGATATTTGTTCTACCTGCATAGGAGGCTATCTTTGCATGTAAATTTACATTTATATAAACAAAGCACTATTCACAAGATGGTTTCATAAATGGCAAACATCATGGCCCTCTTGTGGACCATTCACATGTAAATGTCATATTAAGCAACAGAGCCTACAAGCTAGGTGGTATTCTCTCAATTTGATAAACAGAGAAGTCTCCTGATTAAACATATAAACAATATTAATCATATTCAAGCAACAGTGATTGTGTAGTTGCATGAGATGAGGAGTTCTCATAACAGGAATGAGTTTGTTCTCATCAATGCTGATGAAGTTTCTAGAGTAAGTCCTATTTTTAGTAATCTGCGTATCTTCAGACCCTTCAAAATCTGCTGCTTGTAGTCTTTGTTTTTCCCCCAAAAGTCATTTTCTGGAACACATTTCTGCTATTTGCAATGAAGATTTCATCAACATCACACATCGTGGTCATACGGTGGTCTTAAATAAAGCATACCACATTTTAATTTCATATTAACCCACCAGACTAGCCTACAAAAGGTAGATTGGTTCCTCTCATTCAATACACCCATAATCTCTTTGATTGTAAATATAAAGAGTATCAACCATATTTAAGCAAGAGAAATCACTATTTCAAGAGGCAAGTAGCTGTTTCTGAGTAATGAAGATACATCAACCTCATAAAATCAAAGCTTCGCCTTGACATTATGTGACTAGTGACTAGACATGACATCCTTTCTGAAAAACTTGCACAATATAAGAACGCTGTACTTACCTGACAGTGATCATCAGTCAAAGGCTGGCTGGAGCTTATTATCTGATTTAGGTCAGTATCCATCAATTCATACACAATGTAAACATCATTGAAGTTCTCCTTATCTGGTGGCCTTATGATGTCCTTAATTTTGACAATCTGCAAAACCATAAAAAATATTATATAATTTGTTATTCATAGCAATAAATCTAAGAGGCAACTGCAGCTATCATTAACAACACATCCTTAAATATTTTTCTTTTAGTCATATGATGAATAACATCCACCAAACACTTAAAAGGAAAGCATTCAGCAGGTCTGTAAGTAATCATATAGTAATATGCCATAACTGGATATTTCCAACTTAGGCGAAGGAGTAACACCAGATGATATGTGAAAGTGAAAGCAAAAGGTTTAGACTTTACATTGTCATGATCCATATGGCAAAGGAGCTTTATCTCTCGGAGCGTCCTCTTGGCATCGATCCTATTGTCAAATGCATTCCCAATCTTCTTGATTGCAACCTCTTCTTTTGTCTCAGAGTTTGTTGCGCAGCTGCCACAAGTAAACATCACCATATAAACAAACACATATTCATTCACCAAAAAAATCTCTCAATTTTCATCAAACCAGTGAGAAGCAATGCTTGAATCAGCTATCTCCACAAACAATTTGAACACTGTTGTGTCAGCAAGAACTCTCATTTATGATTGATACTATTGTAGAAAATGACTTACCGAATTTCCATAACCAAAACTGATAAGTACAGAACTGAATAATGAAGTAAAGGGTATTTAGTTTTGATTCCCATATTCCCTAATTTGACATCACCCACAAAATCCAACTCAAGCAAAAGCAAAGCCTACCCAATTCAATTCAAGATGAGCTTTTCATTTGGCATACCATTACTGACCCAGAAAAGTCCAGACACAAAAACACATTACAGAGAGAAAGAGAAGAAGAATTTACCAAACAATACCGTAGGCGCCGCGGCCAACTGGGCTGATGGGAGGGACATACTTGTCAGAAACCTGAAAAAGATTACCCAGAAGGTTGTACTGAACATACCCAGGAGGCTGTTTAGCTTCAACTATCTTATTCTCCATGTCTGTATGAATCAGAATCAAGAATGACAAGAAAAGGCCAAAGCTTCCAAAGCTTAAAAGCTTTGTTGGTCTCTGAGAGAGGGGGGAAAGAGGGGTAGAAATGGATAAAGTGAAGCAGTGGCCGCCTGAAAGCCGTGAGGGGGGAAAAGGTTTATAGGGGGGCCATTTGGCACCACAGCTTGATTGACAGCCACACCAGAGACTAGTGCTTCCTTTGCTAGTCTGCTTTGCTTTTTGGCTTCTTTTTGGGTTTGAAGTTTCAACTTTGAAATTTGAATTAGGGAAAAAAGCAAATTAAGGGTGCCAGTGTGGGAGTCAAGCGTTGATTGGTCATTTTGGTTTTCTCAACGGAAAAGAAGAAGAAATAAATCATTCCAGTTTCAGTTTTTGCAGCAGCTGCAGTATAGAGGTGGTGATGAAGTCACGTACCATTTGATAATATAAGTCTTTTCTTGTTAGCGAGAGTTTGTAGCACATTATCATGCACTTGATCAAAAAAAAAAAAAAGTGGTGATGAAAGAAATGCTTTGACGGCCCAAAAAGAGTACCAACAACATGCCCAAATTCTATCAAACAGATGTTTGGTCCAACAAGACCCAAATTGGCAGGTAGCCAAACCTTAGCTCGAGCATGAAGCCACCGGCTGCCAATGGCGGACGCAGAGGGGGTCGAGTGGGGGTTGTTGCGCTTAGTGAATTTCCTTTATTGCCCAACAGCTTCGTATGTATGCCCAATGTTTAGTCGAATTTGCTCCGAGTCATGACATTGATACATAAATATACACCTATTGTATAAGAATCTGCTACCCCATATTAACTAAATAAAGGGAAACTCTCATAATTGTGTATTGTTGTTACTAGAACGGTTCAAATTCTATGGCTTACCCAGATTTGTGACTAAAAAATGGAGATTGGAGAAGAAGAAGAAATGGACAGTGAAATGTCTCTAGAGTTTCTTTACTTCCTCAGTTTTTTTGCCCCCATTTACAGATCTTTCTGCGTCCGCCACTACCGGCTGCCACCACATAAACTAAACCCTAACTCAAGAACCACCTATATCCGATCATTCTGATGTAATCGATAAGTTAAGAGAAGCCAACTCGCCATCACTCACAGAGTGCACGAGCATTTCCCTTGGGAAGCGGTAACATGACCGCACACTACTCCAAGTTCGTATAAAGATCAAGTTCATATAAACTTTTAAAAGCTCATAACTTTTATTTGCTTGTTTATTTGTTTTTAAGCTAGCTAAAAAACTTTTTATTAATTAGGAATAAATTCTTTAGTAGTTACATCAGCGACGCATCTTCCTTGACCATGTGCAGCTTAGGCCGACTGCTCCTCTGATGAATCTATGGACGAAAAGGTTAGGCTTAGGAATGTGGTGAAGTAGAATGTTGTTAAACCAAGCAAGGTTGCTTATCAGGCCATGCTCTTTCTTGAATCGCTCCTCATCTTCATCTTCATCATCAACATCGTCGTTGTAGGGCTGTTTTCGTGAGCCGGAAGTCTGCAAGGGCCTCACGTGTTAAAGTTCACTTGATTTTTGTATATGGTGAAGTAAAGTTAAAGAAAGTTTATGTTTTACATTTAGAACTCGTATGTGAAAGGGTCTATCTTCGTCGAAGTTTGTTTCATCTTCCTCTGCTTTGGCAAGGGCTTTGCCTTTATTGTTGGCAGCACCGTCGCGAGCGTCTCGTGTTGGGTTGCGACGGGGCTGTCCTTGCTACATCAGAAAAACAGGCAGAAGTTAGAATTGAACAAATGAAAAGGCAAAGAGATGCGGAAATAAGTAAATGAAAGATTACCTTGGTAACATGTGGTTGGGGTGTACAATTTAGGTGGTTCACGGATGGTAGGATTAAAATCTCTGCGATATATCCGATATATCTCCTTTTTTTGAGTGACCTATATATCTAGAGGGGTAAATATCTTATCTTCCATCGTATCTCTGATATTTCTTCGATATTTCTCCAATACCGTCAAATATTTCCGATATATAGGAAATATCTCCTATATTTAGGATATTTACGATATATCTTTGATATATTAAAAAAATATCTGTAAAAAAAACATTCACATAAAGAAAAATCATGTTCAACAAATATTCGAAAAATGAGTAATTCCCTTGAGTATATCTGAATGAATATGAACAATCTTCTACAGTGCGAGGATTGAACAATTTTTCATTTGAAGAAAATTACGATCATGCCTCCCAAAATTATGATCATGACTTTAAAAGTACTAGGTATGGAGTGCAAGAGGATACCATGTATGGGAGGAGCACTAGAGGTGCAAATGATGATCAAGATGTTGCTTCAGTTGTGCTAAATTTTGAGTATAACAGTTTAGGTAGTGGGACTGGAACCTCAAATGAATCCCAAAAAGGCAACAATCAATATGGCTATAATCAATGCATAGAAGTCAGTGATCAGTTATTCAGTTGGATTCATCTTTACTATCCACTTATAGGGAAAACAGTCGGCTGCTCTAAAGTGATATATGAATATCATATTCAACACTACAATTCGTACTATACGAGTCATATGTCTTGGTCTGATTATTGTACTTTTGTGGACCAGCATGTGTCTTATCAACAACCTAGATTCTCATTCTAGATGTAGATGAAGTTGATGTTTATAATATTTATATGTAAATCCAATAATTTAAATATTTCTGAAAAAAAAATTCTTCCCAAAATCCCGATATTTTATCCCGGATATCCCTGATATATCTGATATCTCCTTTTTTCAAAATACCGATAGATACACCGATACCGATATTTTAATCCTTACGGCAACTGCCCAGCGGGGAGTAGCGAAAATGGGTTGGCGAGGTGCAATTGTTACTAGTTCAAGACCTTCCCTGGCAGGCTTGGTTTGTGACCACGTTGCCTGTTGATGACAACCCGATCAGCGTCCCAAATGGTGTCATATAGTGGAGCGAAGATGGCAACGAATGCTACTTCGTTGTCTGCTCGCCAAAAGTTGTCGGTGATTGATCTCCACCAGGCGAGATAGTTGGGGTCTACGCCCAGTGATGACACTATCTCTAAAAGGTCGTCGATTAAGCCGTTAAGACGAGGCGAGTTTGCAACAGGGCTAACCTGTTCAACTCTTGCCTTTCACCTACCCGTCGCCACGAAGTGTACATGTTTTTTAAATGGTGCAAAGGGTAGGGGATGCCTTGGGGGGACGCCAAGTTGTCTAGCGAAGTGGTTGGGGGCGTACAGTTTATACCCTTGGTCGTCCTCGGCTAATCTCATGTCAGTGTAGGTAATGGCGCGAATAAAGTTGGCCCTAACATCAGTGTCGGAGTCTATACAAGGAAAGAAACCTTCTAATAAAAATCTCTGAATGTTGCCTCTCTACCATCATGCCAATGCTGGCAGGCGGCTCACGTTGGCAGTACAATGCCACAAAGCTCGCAAAGAAGGTGGCATGTGACCTTCTCTGGGCGACACACACACTGAAGCCTAGTAGTCTGTCTTCTAATGGGGCTTCCATGAGGGTACGCCTAAAGATTGGAAAATAGAGCTGGAGCTAGAAGTCTAAAATCCAGAGCGGACCGGTAGGTAGGTTAAAGGGCTTCAGAGACAATTGGTGAACCAAAACAGGTTGCCCTAACCCTACTTGAATACTATTGTAAAGTGTTACGACTAGTCTATTCTATTTTTCAGTGGGTTTGTGTGCACCTCCACAAAAGATGAATTTAGTAAGCCAGTATTTAAGGAAAGTAATACCACATTCGTGGTCGTCACCATGGTTGATGTAGTATTCCCTCTACGTCTAGCTACAAGGAGGACTTTACGGCGTGTTGGATGTTGGTGAACACAATATTGTCAAACCCGCCAGGAATGTATGGACTCAGACGGATTGGCAGCCCGATGATGGCAAGGATGTCTAGTAGAGAAATGCTCATCTGCCCAAAAAGGAAGTCGAATATGTGGGTGGCAAAATTCCACAAGCACGCTGCTGCCGTGATGGGTGGACGGCTAGAGGTGTTGGGAATCACGAAGCTCAAGGCGATTGCTACTGCAATGCCTAATGCTTCCCAGATTTCCAGATCGGTGTGGTTGTAGTACCCCGAAAAATCATTACTAATTTCTAATATTATTTTGAAAATTATTTAAGTTAGCAGTTGTGCGAAATTATGGTTAGTGAGTGGAGTAGAAGTGTTCGAGTGAATAATGTCTCAAAAACATTCTATTTTGAAGGGTCAAAGAGTTTACTTTTTAATACGTTGGGTTTCTCGAGAAACATTCTTCATGAAAGTCGTAGAGGACGTCGATACGAGTTCGTGGGTAGGTGGCACGCGTAGAACGGAAATCGTGTAAAGAAGGTACAGTCGGTTAAAGTTAGTTTTGGATTTTCAGAAGTGGTATAAATAGAATTACTTTGGAGTATTTTTTAGAAACCCTAGCTAGAACAAAATCAGATTTTCTCCCACTCCTCCATTTTCGTCACCAACCAACCCTCTCCCTTTCTCTGGCCATAACTTGGCCATTTGGCGACAAAATTAAGCATGGTTGGTACCGTTGGAAAGCTTTTTGATCCCTTCTTTCTAACCATACCAGCCTCACACCTGATAGACCACTGTGCACAACGCAGTAAGGCCTGCAAGCTGCTGCCACTGTCATCGGTGTTGCTCCAGCGAGTTGGGTCTCGAAACCTTAAAGGACAACTCAAAGTATGGTGAGAGAATTTCGTGTTGGAAGATTTAATTCTCGAGATTGCGAGGCAAATTCCGATAAATCCTTTCATATTTGGACTTTGTGCTAGTTGGAAATGTTGTAGAACTCTTGAAGACGAAGAGATGGGTGTATGACCCATGACCCGGTCCTGGGGTCGCCAGTGGCGCGTGGGACCCTCTTGTTGTCGTCTCGGTTCGTGTGGTGGCGCGTTCGGCCATTCTTTAGGGTTTTGTTTTTGTAATGGTTTTGTACTTATCGATATGAATTTGTGGACATATTATGAGGTTATGTATGGACATAAAGATTCATGTTAGGTTTAATGTTTAATTCGATCTGTATTAGGTTATCAAACAATGAGATTCGATTGTTGCAATAAGTTGCTAGAGTGATCTAGAGACCTTGGGAGGTCCTTGAGGAAGATTGCCTCGATTGGCAAATCTTCGGGGTTAAGGTCTAAGTAGTTGGTGCAATAATAATTGTTTCGCTTTGTCACTAAGGTGTAGATTGTGCTATTTAGGTTGTTGACAGAGTTGAGACGCTCTTGCTATTGTGTTGAGTGAAGACGCGGCGGGATTTGAAGTGAGAAAAATCTCACGTGGATTCATAAAGAAATCGAGCTTGTTTTATAATTCTTTTATCGTGAATTGTGAATATTGCTTTCTTATAAATGAAGTTTTGTTTTAAATATATGAACTTGATCGTCAGCAGTTCATGGGTAAGTGGAAACAAGTTTTCTTATAAAATGAGTTTTCAAAGGATTTTCCGATCAAAAATTTATAATTGGTGTTGGTAGATTATTCCTGCTTAATGTCTTTATCCACATGTGTGTACATGAAAAGTACATTGTGATCATGTGATATTGTGAAGTTGAAATATGATTTATTGTTTGTGTTCTGATTGGTTGTTTTTTAAGTATTTCAGAATTATTATCTTTGAGTTATCGCACTTTGAATTTGAATTTTATTCTACTAAATTCGGGGTGTGACAGCGACGGCGAGTAGTGTGCCATTTCTTCTCTTTTTCGGTGAAGATCATTCATTCCCCGACGTGAATACTAGTGTGCTATTGGGCTTGTTGGCTCCAAGAGTTGAAGTTGCCTGGTTCGTGGCGGTAGGCCAGGATTGGTCGGCGAACAACGTCGATAGTTGTTCAACGCCACTTTAGGGATTGGGCTCGCCGGATTGGGACCTAGTACTACTAAATTCGGGCTTGGCGGATTCGAACCTAGTACTACTTCTCCGGATTCGGCTTGAGGAAAGAGGTTAGGGCCTTAGATGTTTGGTTTAGGGTCCATAGTTTTTCTAGGAAGTGAGTTTGCTGGTATGGTTTGCTAGCAGAGAGAAGGAAACAGTGAGGAGGAAGATGGATGGGAAATCGCGCTCGGTTTGCTTAAAGAAGATAAGTGAAGAGGTGTCTTTTCACTTAACAAGGGTCATGATGACGAAACGACATGATGAGATTTTGAAACGTCAGCCGTTTTTGAATTACGAAACAGACGAAATATACGCAATAAGGCCTCTTTGTCACATCCCAACTCTTAAATTTTTACTTTATTTACTAGCTTGGTATTAATAAGAATTTTATCATCTTTGTCAATGAGTTTATAGTTGTAAAGGTCCCTAGAGGAGTTTTGAGGGACGATTATTTCGGAGGAATTATTCGTAGAAGAAAATGTGATGACGGTAAAATGAAAAATTTTAGCTAGTAAAAGGTAATTTTTATTGAGGTATTATTTTGTAGTGTTATTTTTGGAGTTGGGTTTAATTGTGGTGTGGGTATTAAGGAGTTGGACCGGGTCAATTGTAGTGGAAAAGCCCACTCTCTCTCTTTCTCTTCTCTCCCTCTTCCCCGAGCCGTCCCTGAGCCATCACCCTGCCGGACTTTCTTCTTGCCCGTCCGCTGCCGTCCGGCCAACTTCGGCTGCCAAGTTGGTCCCCATCGAACCACCACCTTCTCCTCCTCATTTATGGGTAGGTCACCGAGCCCCTAGCGCCGCCGATCGGGAGGAAACTCACCGGAAGTCCCGACTGCCCAAAACTCCCCGTCGCCAAAACTTTCTCCTCCGGCCGCCATAGCCGGAGCTACTTTGCTCAAAAGAAAGCTCTCCTCCCGTGCATTCATCCATCCAAAAGTTTCACTCCCTCTTGGCCTAGGTAAGGAGATTCGAGTGTTTGAAATTCTAGGGCTCATTTGATGTTTTTGTTCGATTACCCTATTTAGGCTTGGAATTAGGCATTGTGCTAGTTAGGAAAGTTGTAGAGTGGGTAGAGAGGAAGTTGTTGTTAAAATTTGGTAGGCATTGGAGGTCGCCGGCCGCCGCTGCCGGCGGAGCAGATGGCGGCACCGCCGCTGTGAAGTAGATTGTCAGGGTTTTAAATGTGTAATATTAAGGGGAGTTTAATGGTATGAAGTTTAAAATTTTTAGAGGAGTTTTGAATAGGTTTTGGATTTTTAAAAGATTGATGAATTGGGCGGTTAATGGGTTAGAATCCGACCGTTGGATTTCCCTTATTATTATTATTTTAGAATGTTGAAATAAATGAATTGAGGTTGTGGTTGGAGTTCGGCGTGAATCTGATAAGCTTAACCCTTGAAAGGGTAGTGGATTAGGCGGAAGAGTTTTGGGTTATATATTTAAGTATTATTTTTCTAAAATTGAAGTTTGGTCCTAAGCATGGTTGTTGTGCCAGGATTTGAGGAGACCTCACTTGAGTGGCGAATTGAATTTCATTGGGCTTATGCCTAAAGTTGTGAGTGAACCTTTGTTTTAATTTGAAAACATGCGATGCATTATATTGTTGATTAATTATTCTTCTGCTGAAATTTATTGTTTTCTTTGTTATTTGGCAATTTTCATCTTTTGGTGAATTACCGAAAATGAGATTTTCGGTGGATATGTATATTGGATGTTTATGAGTATAGTATGTATTAAAATGCTAGCTAGCCATACGTGCTTGGTCCGTCATAATGAGGTAAAATTCTATTATGGCGCGACGTGAGTGTTGGACACAAGCGTCGTAGCCCTATATGAAAACTACTTTCTTATTTTGTTCTTATAAGTTTTCATATAGGGAGTCCACACGTATATATACACCCGTCCTCTTCGGTTATAATGAGGAAAAATTCCATTATGGCGCGACGTGAGCGTTAGACGCATGCGTCGTAGCCTTGTATGAATTTCTATTTTTCTAATTTGTTCATAGAATTCGTACAAGGAGTCTGACGAGTGTAAATACATACACATATATGTTTTTATACAGTTTAGCCTAAGAGGCTTCATTTTATTGAGTTTTAGAGACTAGCCGGAGCTAGTCACGAAAATTGTCAGTTTATGAGTTGAGCGCTTTTGAGCTGTTACATGCAGCATGTTTTCTATGAAAATTAAATTGGGAATGCATAAATATTTTTATTGAATTCATTTTTGTCCACTCACTCTAACGTTTGCAAATGTTTTCCTCTGAGCCCTTCATTTTAAAAATGCCCAGTATGCATGTTAGCATAGTTAAGGTCGGGCGTACATGGAGAAGAGGCATAGTCAATAGTATAACTTCCGCTCATTTCTATATTTCTAGTTCATTTCCTCTCAATTAGAGTTGCTCTGAACTGTGATTGTTGGTTAAGAGATTATTCTTATTAAAGGTAGTAAATTAATTGGGAGATGTTGTGATTTGGGGAGCACGAAGGCTCCAGGAGTAGAGGGCTATAGATAGATTCTTTTGAAGTGTATGCAGGTATTTCTAAGAAGGGTTGCCCATTTTCAAGGGAGGTTATGTCGAATTTTCGGTAAATTTTCCTTAGAGGTGGTCCCCGCAAGATTTACTTCGGGTTTCAAGGTAAAATTTGGGATGGGTCTTGACACTATTCGCTTGGCCGTTGCGAAATGGGCCCAAGCTTAAGACCAAGGGGGAAATGTTTAAGCCCAATTAGAAATTGGGTCAGGTACTATTTTGATATAGTACTGGGCATCATTTGGGCCAGTATCTGTAGCCCTAAAAAATAAGGTTTACTTAGCCTTATAGGAGCGACATCTTCCTGGTTTGTGTTTAATCAGGAGTGATCTATTTGTCTTCGCGTCAAAAGACTAATAAAAGTTTTTGATATGCAAAGGCTAATACCCATGGCCTAAGCGAAGTCTACTTACGTGATTGGAATCGCATCACCCAGTTACGTGGTTGTCAGGAAAAACGAAACCTTATGCAACTTAAGTAAAAGAAACCAACTATGTAGCGAAGACCAAATTCTTATCGATAACTAAGAGAATTCGCCTCTGCGTAAGGGGGTTCAAGGATTCGGTTTACACAACACAATCTCTCATACAACAACACAAATATAACCTTCAACTCATAGTTGAAACCAAATGCCAAGGAACCACCTTTAGCATAAAAGCTTTCTGAAGCCTTTCTAGTGATTGCTTTGCTCATCCTGACGGCGAGTATCGATTGGTGGCAGTAAGAAAGATCGCTATGGTAGTCCTTGTCCGCAAGGCGAAACAGAAGAACTCGATGACAGAGTTTGTGTTCTCTATGTCCTCAATCACTTGATTAGAAGCAGAAGGCTAAGTGCACATCACTACAAAAGATTACATCTACTACCTTGCACATCCACATGCTTGTACGCCCGCAATTAAAAGAGACTTTGGTGTAATGACTCTACGTCGCTAGGCACAGCCAAAACAAAATGACTATATATAGAAAGCAAAATTAAGTGTCTGGAGAGTAAAAGCAAAGCAAATGATTCTCTATAGCTTTACTGCTAAATAGAAATTACCATGTCTCCTCTATTAGATGGTTCTCAGAATCCTATTAAAGCCATCTAAAACTTAAGTTTGGATCTTATTCCATAAATAGCCAAACACACATGCATATATTCAAGAACAGTTTAATACATTCTGTAAACTTAAGTTATCCTAGATGAACTAGGAACATACCTTCGTTGGATCTCCAATCTGCCTTGACTGCTATCTTCGATGACGACACCATTGTGATAAACTTCTGAATCGGCTGCACACACGAGCAAGAGATGGATGTAGGTCTTATGTGTTTCTATATCAAGCTGCACTATGGGAATGCCAAAACTCAATGCCAAAACGATAAAGAACACAAGGACTTAGCCTCATTTATATAGTGATCACAAACCGGATTCAATCCCACAACAAATCTTTATTGTACTCAATGTTAACAACTGCATAGGCATAATCCTATCACAATACTAATTCAAATGCAATTCAGGTTTAATGCAATGAACCTCTATGTAATCCAACTGATATACAACTTAGATTACTTCTCTGAAACTGAGTTAAAGACTTAAGCTTCTTGTTATTCAATCCATGTTCAATATGAAACTACCATAATGTTGACAGATGTGTTTAAGTCCAAATCAGTTCCAACAATCTCTCACTTGGACTAACACTATCTGCAAACTAATCAATGAACATTTCAATGTAAAAACAACAACTAAAGAGCACGCTGAAGCAAAAGAAAACTCATAGTTCATTCGGCTTTGTCAATATGCAGCATCTGCTGCAGAACCAAGGACCATAGAAGATAAAAATAATCAACATGGCTAGAGATCACATACAACAAACACTGCACTCACATAAACTCATGAGTGATAGGGTGATAATTTTTGACTTGTATATCTCCCTGAGATGTCAAAACTCATAGTCCAAAAACTTAATGATTTCAAAACTTCATAAAATCCTGTAGCAGCAAAATACCAGAATACTGGACTAAAAATGGTAAATGCCTACTTAAATGACATTATGTTATATATATATATATATATATATATATATGTATAAATTATCAACTAGTTCAGTCACAACACACAACTAAATTTCAAAAATAAACAACATCTTGTATCTGAAAATACCTCGAGACTTTATTGATAACTGAAAAATGAATTACAAGAGTTTGTGTGAATTGAAATTACATCTGGAAAAAAAAAACACCCTAAAACAAATCACTATAAAAATAAAACTGTAAATCAAGATGAGCTACTGCAAACTCCCCCTGAACTCAAGCACTTAAGTTTGAAAGAATTCTCATATTCTCAACATGCTTCTGAAAACTCAAAATAGAAAGAGCTTTTGTAAACGGATCAGCTAACTGAGACTCAGTGTCTATATCTAAAACTTCAATCTCACCAAACTTCACTCTTTGTCTAACACTATAGTACTTCAAACAGATATGCTTAGAATTATTAGATCTTTTACTGTTTTTACTGAAAAACACTGCAGCCTCATTGTCACAATAAATTTTCATTGCATCTGAAACAATATGGCTCAACACTTCAGTATAAGGCAAGAAATTTCTAATCCAAAGTCCTTGACAGACTCCTTCATATACAGCTATAAACTCAGCCTGCATTGTGGATGTCGAAATTAACTTTTGTTTTTCAGTTTTCCAAGCTACAACACCTCCAGCTAGCATAAATACATAACATGAGGTGGACTTATTCGAATTTGAAAAATTACCAGCAAAATCTGAATCTGTATAACCTATTAACTCAAGCTTATCAACTTTTCTATAGACCAACATGTGAGATTTAGTCTTCTGCAAATATCTAAGAACCTTTTTCCCTGCAACCCAATGTTCTTGAGTAGGTGCAGATTGAAACCTGAACAAAATTCCTACTGAAAATGCTAAGTCTGCTCTAGTGCAAACCTGTGCATACATAAGGCTACCAACAAGTTGTGCATATGGTTTGCTTTCCATAGGAGTCATATTCCCCCCATTTTTAGAAATTTTGGACAGTTTGTCACCTTTTGACATAGGGGCATCACTTGTGTTACAAGTTTCCATATGAAATCTCTTTAAAACTTTCTAAATATAGTTTTGCTGAGATAAGCCTAAAACCCTAGTTTTCTATCCCTCTTAATTTCAATTCCCAAAACAAAAGAAGTTCTCACCTAAGTCTTTCATATCAAAGTTACTGGAAAGAAAAGACTTAGTTTCATTCAGCAATTTGACACTGTTACAAGCTAAAAGAATACCATCGACATACAATATCAAGAAAATAAATCCATGCTTTGTGTTCTTAATGTACACACATTCATCAACTATGTTTTCTATAAAGCCAAAAGAGGTCACAACTGAATCAAACTTTTTGTATCATTGTCTGGAGGCCTGTTTTAAACCATAGATTGATTTCTTAAGTCTGCATACATGATCTTCTTTTCCTAGTTTCACAAAACCCTCAGGCTGCTTCATATAGATAACTTCTTCTAATTCTCCATTTAAAAACGCAATTTTAACATCCATTTGATGAAGACAAGTGCTATTATAATTCTAAATGAATCTTTAGTGGATACAGGAGAAAAAGTTTCATTATAATCTATGTCTTCTTGCTGTGTAAAACCCTTAGCTACCAACCTAGCTTTGTGTCTTTCTATATTACCATTTGCATCTCTCTTTGTCTTATAAACCCACTTACAACCAATTGCTTTATGATTAGGGTCTGGTTTCACTAAATCCCAAACTTGGTTCTTAGACAGAGCCTAGTTCTTCCTGCATAGCTACGTTCCATTTTTCTATCTCATATGAAGTTTGAGCTTCCTTAAAACTTAATGGATCATCATCTTCTGCGAGTACATCATGTTCTTGCAGATAAACATAGTAGTCATTGTTTTCACCATAAACAGGTTTTCTTGGTCTGTTTGATCTTCTTAATTGAGGTTGTACTAAATCCTGAGATTCTAAATTTTGAGGTTGGGCTTGGTTCGGATTTACTTGAGGCTCTAAAATTTCTTTTGCATTATTGATGTCAGGCTCAGGAGCTACAACTCCTGCCTTATTGCTATTTTTATTTTGAATGAATGCATTCGTCATTACTGTGTCCGAAACTAAAGGTAAAGTGTTTACTAAATCCTTATTCTCAACAATTTCATCAAACTCTAAAGATAAATCCTCAAAATCCGAATTACTAAGTGCTTCATCCAGAAATTTTGCACTATTGGTTTCCATAATTCTTGTCGAGCTATGAGGTGTATAAAACCTGTAGCCTTAAGTTTTTTCACAGTAACCAATAAAATTACAGCTAACAGTTTTACGACCTAATTTTTCAGTTAACTCATCAGGAATTTTTGCCTCAGCTTTACATCCCCACACATGGCAGTGATGCAAACTAGGATGCCTACCACACCATAACTCAAATTGTGTCTTTTCTACAGCTTTTGAGGGTGCTCTATTGCAAAGATAATTTGCAGTCTTAAGTGCTTCACCCCACAAAAATATAGGTAAGCCTGAAGTACACATCATAGATCTAACCAAATTAAGCAAGGTTATATTCTTTCTTTCTGTTACACCGTTTTGGGATGGATTATATGGGGTGCTATACTGTGTCTTTATGCCATGTTCTTGTAGAAACATTGCAAATGGTCCCTTTTGCTGGCTTGCATCAGTATGCCTCTCATAAAACTCACCCCCTCTATCAGATCTTACACACTTAATTTTTATCTCTAGTTGCAATTCAACTTCAGTTTTATAAATTTTGAATGCCTGCAATACTTGAGATTTTTCTAAAAGTAAGTAAATGTAGCAGTACCTTGAGTAATCATCTATGAATGTAATGAAATAAAAATTCCCACATATGGGCTTATGCTTAAAATGTCCACAGATATCAGTATGTATAAGTTCCAAAAGCTTATGACATCTTGTTGCTGTAAGTTTTCTGGTTTTCGTCAACTTTCCTTTAAAACATTCAACACAATCATTCAAATCATCATAACACAGAGCAGGCAATACATTAAGTTTCTCAAGTGTTTTAAGTCTATTTTTTGATATATGGCCTAATCTTCGATGCCAAAGGTTTGCAGACTTATTATTGAATAAAACACTCTTAACTCCAACAACATTGTTATCAGTATTGGTTCCTGCATTATTTTCTATAGTTAATATCTCATTCTTAACAGTAAAACAATCAAGTCTAAGATATTTATTCGAGAATAAACCAGATCCAATGTAAGCTGAATTCTGAAAAAGTTTTATTCCTTTATAATCGATAAAAAGACTACAACCATTGTCAACTAAAAGAGCCACTGGAATTAAATTTCACCTCGAGGAGGGAATGTAATAGACATCACTAAGAACTAAAAAATTGCCTTGTCCTAACTCAATCCTCAAGCATCCTATAGCCTTTATTGAAACTCTTTGGCCGTTTCCCACGCAAACATTCTGCTCACTTGTCCTTGGAGCCCTCCTCCTTATTAAACCGTGTAAAGAAGTGGTAATGTGTATTGGTGAGCCTGAATCTAGCCAATAAGTGTGTGAAGTGTGAACTAACGTTAAGGAAATTAACTTCTAAAGAAAAAACAGAGTTAGGAAATAGTCACCTTTCTTTATCATCCAAGCTTTAAACCCCGAACACTCCTTCATGTGCCCCATCTTTTTACAAAAGAAGCACTTATACTTCAAGGATTTGTCACTCTTGGTTTTTGCAGGTTTCCCGGATACCTTAAAATTGGTGGTTTGCTTAACCTTGTTCTTATTCTTCTTCTTCCACTTAGGCTTTTCCACCAAGTTGACTGTAGTGGATGGTCTAGCCTCATTGCGGATCCTATTCTCCTCATCCACACACACAGAGATAAGCTTGTTCACACTCCATTTGACTTCAAGTGCGTTGTAGGTAGTCCTGAGATTACTGAATGAGGCTGGGAGAGAATACAGGGCTTCATGCACAATTTGTGCATATGAAACTCTCATCCTCAAGTCTATGAGCTTACCATTCAACAGCACCTTATGCATGATGTGCTCCTTAACACTGCCATTTCCATCATACTAAAGCTCATGAAACTCCTTATGCAGTCTAGCACCTTCAGCCTTCTCACTTTCCTCAAACTTTTCTGCAATTGCAGCCATATAATCTACGGCATCTGCATGCTCCTCCACAGACCCTCTCACAATCTCAGACATGGTTCTTCTAAGCACATTTTTGGCCATCTTATTGGTTCTAAACCACTCATGGTAATGCCACGAGTCATCAGTTGAGCTATATTGATCGAACTCTCCTTCAGGTTTAGGATTTAGCAAACAATAGTCTATGTTCTGATGCATTGCCATGTAAAATTCTACATCATCACGCCACTTCCTATAGTTGTTTCCATTCAGCTCTACAACTTCACCAATAGACGCCAAATTTCCTAGCAGGGAGAAAGAAAATTTGTTTTAGTATTTTTTCCTATGTGTTGTTTTATCTGTTTTAAGTTTTCATAGAAACAAAAACAAAACCAAAACACAGACAAGAACCAATTTATACATACATAATGTCATATATTATACATCTCATATACTTCATAAAACCAATGCCTTTGTAACATATAATTTCTATAAAATCTGTAGTTTCTTAATTGATATACCATATATAACAAGAATTTGTTATTTAATGAACACAGTAGTCTTTAGACTAAGAAAAGTTTCAAGAAATCTTGATAAGTTCCTACATATACATATATCACTGCATACATTACAAAACAAAAACTCAGAAACTCCTTTAGGAGCCAAAATAAGCCAAGCTTTACAATGCTGCACAATTTTAGTGTTTTTCTTAATGATTACTTAACCTGCATCTTAATAGTTTAAGTATACTTTGTGTAAAACATAAACATGAACAGAAGCTTAATTCAAAACACCTTTTTAGATATTATGATCATGTTATAAATTTCGAAATAAAATTGGGAGATCATTCAATCATCAATAACATATCATCAGGCATAATATCATAGCAGAAAAAGGTCTATCCATCCTCCTTCACTAACACATGTCAACCACAAACAATTCATGCATCGAAATTTATCTATTTATGCTCGCACTTCTCCATATGAACATCCACAGATGCAAAATTTGTAATCGACAAGAATCAGATTGAGAGAACTTACCTTGGCCTCTGCATCACACAGCACCGGAATTTAACAAACATGCTTTTAAAACTTAAAGCGGAAGGAAAAAACCCAGCCCTTTTCTGAAAATCGTTTTGCCTGAAGTAGGGAGAAATCAAATCCCTAAAACCCTCTTTCCCCTTTCTCATCCCCAAGACCACGAACAGAAGAAGACTAAAGCAACACTTTGTAATTTTAATTCATTCTTTATTTTGGGGTTTCTTTATGGGCCTTGGGTTTAAAACATATGGATTAGGGCCTTATCTAAATGGATTGAGCATGCTTTTAGGCCTGTTGATCAAGTTCTTGTTTTTCCAGAAAATAGTTTTTGAAAAAACTCTTGTTCTTGCTATAATTCTGAAAACATGCGATTTGTGTATTTTAAAAAAATATGTAGCTCTAATACCATTATTAGATGGTTCTCAGAATCCTATTAAAGTCATCTAAAACTTAAGTTTGGATCTTATTCCATAAATAGACAAACACACATGCATATATTCAAGAACAGTTTAATACATTCTGTAAACTTAAGTTATCCTAGATGAACTAGGAACATACCTTCGTTGGATCTCCAATCAGCCTTGATTGCTATCTTCGATGATGACACCATTGTGATAAACTTCTGAATCGGCTGCACACACGAGCAAGAGATGGATGTAGGTCTTTTGTGTCACATCCCGACCCGTAAAATTTTATCTCATTTACTAGTTTGATTATAATAAGAATTTTTACCGTCTCCGACTTTGAGTTATAGTTTAATTGGTCCCTATAGGGGTTTTGAGGGACGATTATTTCGGAGAGTTATTCGTAGGAGAAAAATGTAACGGCGGTAAAAATGGTAAATTTTAGCTAGTAAAAGATAATTTTTATTAGGGTATTATTTTTTGAGGGTGTTAAATTTTGGATTTGGGTTGTATATAGAAGAGTTGGGCCGGATGGGTGAGGCCCAAAACTCTTTTCTCTCTCTCTCTCTTCTCTCTCTCTCTCTCTCTCCGATTTTTCCTCCCGAGCCTCCCGCTGCCCGGACTTCCGGCCGCCGTCCGACCACCGGTCACAAAAGGTCGGCCATCAACCCAGCTTCCATTCTAGACCGGTGGCAGCTGCCCTAGCTCCGCCGTGAAGGAGTAGTGCCGTCCGAAAGGCGCGGCTGCCTAGAGCTTTCCGTCGCCGGAACTCCCTCCTCCGGCCACCAATCCAGGCAAGCTTGGTACGGTTTTGTAGCTCTCCTCCTGTGCAACAACTCCTCCAAAAGGCTCACTCCCTCTTGAGCTCGGTAAGGAGAAATTCGAAGTTGAAATTCTAGGGCTTTTAGGATGTTTTCGTTCGATTGACCTAGTTAGGCTTGAAATTGGACTTAGTGATAGTTATGAAAGTTGTTTGGGATGTTGAGAGGAAGCTACAAAATTATACAAAATTCTACTGTTAAAATTTAGTAGAATTTGGACGTCGCCGGAATCGGCCTCCGGCCGCCGCCGTTTTGGGGTTTTGTATAATTTTAATTGTGTAATAATTAGAGGAATTTAATGGAGTGAATTGTGGAATTTTCGGGCGAGTTTTGAATAGGTTTGTGAATTTCCGAAGTTTGGTATTTTGGCGGTTAAATAATGTAAAATCCGACCGTAGGATTTAAATCAATTTCTGGAAAAGGTTGTATTTACGACTGCCGAGTATGATATAAAAGTTTGGATCGTTTCGATTTAAGAATATCGAAGTTAGGCAATGATGAGCGTAATTATGGCTCACGATTAATTTTGTCTATTTTATCAATACTGGATTTAGTTGGTAAATTAATTATATATTTGGAACAGGACGTGAGGAGGCCCGTGCAGAAGAAGCCTCGGAGCGTCATCAGGCTTAGGCCTAATTTGTGAGTGGACCTTTGTTTTAAATAAAAAGCATGCGATGAATAATTTTATTAATCATTTATTTCTTCTGATGAGATTTATTGATTTGTCGGCTATTTGATAATTTTTCCTCCTTTGGAGAGATCCCGAAAATGAGATTTTCGGTGGATATATATGTTTTGGATTTTATGAGAATAGTATGTATATAAATGCTAGCTAGTCATACGTGCTTGGTCCGTCATAATGAGGTAAAATACCATTATGGCGTGTCGTGAGTGTTAGACACAAACGTCATAGCCATATATGAAAACTTCTTTCTTTTTCGGTTTATTTAGGTTTTCATATAGGGAGTCCACACGTATATATACACCGTCCTTTTCGGTCATAATGATGAAAAATACCATTATGGCGCAACGTGAGCGTTAGACGCCAGCGTTGTAGCCTTGTATGAATTTCTATTTTTCTAAATTGTTTCTAGGATTCATACAAGGAGTCTGACGAGTGTAGATACATACGAATATATGTTTATATATAGTTCAGCCAGAGAGGCTCCATTTTATTTGAGTTTGTGACTAGCCAGTGGTAGTCGTGAAATTGTCAGTTTATGAGTTGAGCGCTTTTGAGCTGCCGCATGTAATATATTTTTCTATGAAATTAAAATGGAAATACATAAATATTTTGTTATTAAATTATTTTTGTCCACTCACTCTAACGTTATTAAATGTCTTCCCATGGGCCCTTCGTTTTAAAATGCCCAGTCTGCAGAGTTCGGATTGGATCTAGTAGGAGACGAGGCATAGTCACCCGTATTTCCACCACCTTTCACCAGTAGGTTACCTTTTTAGCCTACCTGTGTTTTCTTACTTCCGCTTGTGTCTAGTAGCTCTGAATACTTGGGTTTAATGTATATATTTTTGGTTGTGGGTGAAGGCTTGTTGATATTTTAGAATATTTTCGGATGATGTATATTATCCTAGATAATGTTTATTATCCTGTTGGTGGTGATTGTTTTGGGGAGCACGAAGGCTCCAGAAATTAAGGTTGGATTTGGAACCTTTAGACGTGTTTGCAGGTTTCTATTGGAACGGTTGTCCATTTTCAAGGGAGGTTGTACCGAATGTTACGGTAAATCTTTTCTTAGAGGTGGTCCCCGCACGATTTACTCCGCGTTCAGGGTGAAATTTGGGGCGGGTCGTGTCATTTTGTGTTTCTGTATCAAGCTGTACTATGGGAATGTCAAAACTCAATGCCAAAACGATAAAGAACACAGGGACTTAGCCTCTTTTATATAGTGATCACAAACCGGATTCAATCCCACAACAAATCCTTATTGTACTCAATGTTAACAACTGCAGAGGCATAATCCTATCACAATACTAATTCAAATGCAATTCAGGTTTAATGCAATGAACCTCTATGTAATCCAACTGATATACAACTTAGATTACTTCTCTGAAACTGAGTTAAAGACTTAAGCTTCTTGTTATTCAATCCATGTTCAATATGAAACTGACCATAATGTTGACAGATGTGTTTAAGTCCAAATCAGTTCCAACATCCTCCACCTAAACGGCTAAACCTCATGCAAGCACCTCTCACAGTTAGACATTCAATCAGGAACCAAGCCTCTGAAACTAAGTTAAAGACTTAAGCTTCTTGTTATTCAATCCATGTTCAATATAAACTGACCATAATGTTGACAGATGTGTTCAAGTCCAAATCAGTTCCAACATCCTCCACCTAAACGGCTAAACCTCATGCAAGCACCTCTCACAGTTAGACATTCAATCAGGGAACCAAACCTCGTCAGCCATAAAACTTGGAAGATCGAACTTATGTTCAAGCACGAAGGGAATAAATCAATATCATTCCAAACTGAACTAATCAACTTACATAATAAATTCTTCTGCAATCAAATTACCCTTCAGTCCCTCCCATAAACACAAAGATTAAATAAAATGAGCAATGAAAAATATAATTACATGTAGTTATGTACACACCACCTACAACATTGTAATCTGAAATCATCACAAATTCACAAGGACATGAAATGAGCGAACTGGGGCGTCATGACTCATGAGTGATCAAGTTGATCGTCGGAGGAATAACCACTTGGGGTTTCAGCTGGGGTTTGAGGGTTGGAGCTGAAGAAACCTCCATCTTCTCTCGGCGGCTTGCGAGCAAACCCGCCCAACTTCGAACCCAATGCACTGACTAAGCCCTTGAAAATCTTCTTCTTGATCTCTCCCCTCTTGGGAGGAGGGAGGAGTTGATTTGGAGAACGATTTGATGAACTCGGGCCCTCCATAATCTTCGTGTTTGAGCTCTCGATGAACTTCTTGGGGCTTAGAACAGAGGAAAACAGAGAGAACTAGAGGACTAGCTACTTCAATGGAAGAGAGAAGTGAGATGTGCTTGTAAAGTGAATTGTGATTCGAAATGATTCCCTTCCTTTATAGAAGAGCTTCCTTAGGGAAGAAGATTGCTACAGTAGTCTTGTCATTGACTGTATTATGATTGTGTCTCAACTCTGAACTATGCTTTGCTTTTGTGTACAAGATACGTATGTTTGCTGTTAGGACATGGAACATTCTACTTGACTTGTGTAGTGATTGAGTATTTTGTTTTAATTGTAAAACGTGGGCAATTGTTATATTTCTATCAAGTATAAATTTTTCAAACGGTGTCACACTCGCACATTTGCAAATTGCAAGTTAGAATTTCTGATTATCGGAGGAAAAGGAATTTCATTGCAAAGAAGATGCCTTTGCATCTAGAAAAATTGGATCCCTGAATTAGCTTCTAGTAGGTGTAGTCATTGCAGCACCTGGAGATAATATTATGAAGATGATGATGATGATTGTGGTAGAATATATATATATTTGGCAACGTAAGTTTTGCAAGCATGCCCATTTTAACAGAATGAAGACCAAGTCTTCTTCTCAACTGAGTAGGCAACTCAGAGCTAGCTGTTAATTCATTGAACGATTTGAAGTCCAGCTGTAGTACTCTTGATCTTCAGAAGTTTACTTGTAGGATATCTAGAATCCAATTTTGACAGGGAATGGATCCGATCAATTACTTCGATTATGGAAAATTTGTACAAAAACAAAAATAATCCACAAGATATCGTAATGGGATGGCAGGTCTTTTAAGGGGCCGGAGGAGGTCCAACTAATACCTCCCCTAATTTTTTCCTATTGAACTGAAACCCACATAAACATATAAACACATTATTCCATGTTTCAGCAAATATTGACAAGAACACATAAGTATCATAGTATTCTAAGGATAGAGATACCAACCTTGATTGTTCATGTTGAGCCATTAAGCAAAGTGTTGAGATATCAATCCCACATCAGGAATATAGGACCTTGTATGTGGGTTTATAAGAGTTTAGGCCACTCCACCCATTGTCAATTGATTTTGGATGTGAACCCTAGACTACTTTATCATGGTATCAGAGCTGGTTACCCACGTCCACGTGTAAAGCTCAATAGCCACACGCACTCCAAGTCACCCAAATGTTGTCCACGTGTTAGGCTTGAAAATTCCCCACACGTGCGGGGGCGTATTGAGATATCAATCTCACATCAGGAATATGAGACCTTGTCTGTGGGTTTATAAGGGTTTGGGTCACTCCACTCATTGTCAATTGGTTTTGGATGTGAACCCCAGACTATTTTATCAACACAAAGTAAGTCTGATTGTTCATGTTGAGAGCCATTAAGAGCCATTAAGCAAAGTAAGTCTTCTGCACGATTCTCCAGTTTGTCATTCACCGTGAGTGTGAAACTTGAAGACGTTAAATGAGCTTGTGCAAGGACCACTTTATATATAGACTAGCTCACTTAGAGTCTCATCTCACAAGACAACTCTAGTAAAACCAATCTAAACCTTTGTGATAACTGATAAATAGTATTTCATATTATCTTAAGTTCCTTGTATTTAGCTAACCAGATTATTAGCTAAATATCCAAGTTAAAGGTCATTCGATTAATCTCATTCACTTGTTTCACAAGATGCACATTTGTTGGACTCTTAGAGATATGACTAAGTCCACACATCAGATTTTACTCCAACATTCTCCCACTTGGACCAGGAATATCTCAAACAACAAAAACATATGCTTAGTTAGAATGTAGTGAATCCTTATTGTACAATTGAGACTAATTGAAAACATATAAACTCACAACTTTGATCTGTAAATCTGCATAGTACTGAACCAAGAAACGAATTGCATTTGAAACACAAACACGTACTCCAAGGTCAGAGTAGTTCCAACCACAAATCACATCAATCAAACAAAGTTATCAACCTGTAATCATTTTTAGATACCTGATGTATCTGCAACAGTCGAAAAATAATTTTGATCCTCTTTATGGTTTTGTATGCAAGAACTAACCTGACATCATCTTCAAAAGAAAATTATAACATATGACTTTTATATTCAGAAAATAACATTGTCTCAATAGACAACACAATATTCATATAGCTATATTTTGATTCATAATAATCACAGAAACATATAATGCAACATCATCGACTTTTATTTCTCAATCAGAAATTCACAAGGTGCAAAATAAACACAAGGTTTAAATCATAAACCAAAACATGAGAATTACATCAGAGAATATCTCTAACTGCTAGCAACAAATACCGAAACTATAAAAGCTCCCATTGATCCTATCAATCAAGTTTGGGCAAAAAAGTCTATATCAGCTGCATGCTTTTCAAAAGTAAGTACAATCGTAGATTTGGTAAAAGGATCTAGCTAAGCTTCAGGGCCAATCTTTAAAACATCAAGCTCCTTATGCTTAACTGAGTTAACTCTTTATGCTCCTTATGCTATAGTACTTAAGGTCTATATGCATGTTAAGGATTTGAAGACCTCTTGTTATTTTGCTAAAAGTGACTTTGAAGACTCTACTAACTCTACCAGCTCCTATAGATCATTCACATGCATAGATTTCAACTCTGAAATCATGGCTTTCTCCCACTCATGTGAATGATCTCGAGAAAAAACTTCTTGAAAACTATTGGGATCCTCAATCTACTTCAACATCATAAATTTGAAAATCAGCAGATAAAGCATCAAGGGTTGATCCCCTCTCTCTTCGTGATCTCCTGATCACTGGTGGTGGAAGGTTAGGTATAGGTGCAGGTGCAACTCTCCCGGGATTAGGGATGGGTGCAGGTGCAACAATCTCATTCAAATCAGCTGGTATGGTTTCTAAACTTACAGCTTGAGGTTATGGTAAAAAATTTCTACACTGTAGAAATATTTTCAGTGAGCTCCTCAAAATCAAAACTTTCAAAAGGATGAGAATAATTGATCTCATTGAAGAACACTGTCTTATTTGTCTCTATGGTCCTGTGAGAAATCTGAAGCCTTCAGAATGCTCAGAATATATGTAGTCATTGTCTTTGAATCTAACTTGCTCTTTTGTGGATTATAAGGCCTAACTTTAGCCTTACAATCCCAAACACGTGTGTGATAGATACTAGGCTTTCTACCCTCTTCCATAACTCAAAAGAAGTTTTGGTTGTTGACAAAAACTTAAATGGGGTTCTATTTGTCAAAATTGGTTGTTTTGAGTGTCTCACCCAAAGAACACTAGCAAAACATGTATTTGCATAAATGAATAGTTAGCAACTAGCAAAAAAATTCTCTTTATTGTCAAAAACTTGTAAAACAGTAGGTTGATATCTGCTAAGAACCAAATAAGTATATACCGGCCAACTGATGTATAACCAGTAGGCTTGTAATATGAATGTCATATGCATATCAATCTGATAATCTGATATGAACCAACACATATGAAGAAAGTCACTTCTATATAATTATGCAGCTGAAATAAATCCATATCTAATCAACAACTATATAAACTTCCAGAAGTGAAATAAAGAAACTTCGTACATGTTTCTACATTTCAATACTTTAAGACGAGCATGGTTTTTCAGTTATTAGCTACTTTCTTAACAATGAGATGCACTAAAACCAAAAATGGTCAGCTATTTACTTGTTATGTTACTCAATAGAAAGCAAAGAAAATAGAAAACAAATGCTCATTTGTCAATTTCATTGGTATATGCTCATTGTCTAAAAAATAAATCGTTGTTGAAGGAAAAATACATTAATGTGCTTTCGTTAAAGTAACTGACGAAGAGAGAATCATGTGATTATATGTAATTGAGCAATTAGACATTATTAGGTTTCATTACCTTGTAATTACCATTTGTAACTGCTATATTCATCCCCTATATAAAGAAATTATCAAATGAGAATGTGGAGACAAATTACAATCGTCATATTTCTTGTAACACGTTATCAAAGCACTTTCCAATCATCATATTTCCTGTAACACGTAATCGTCAAGGTTCCTGTAACCCTAGTTTTTTTTTCGTTTGACCAGCCGTCGCACTTCGGGTGACTAACCCCGAGCCGATCCCCAGCTGTCGTACTGGCCCCAAGCTTCCGGCGTGCCACTGCATGTTGCCGCCTCCAACAACAGGCTAGCACCCAGATCGGCGCCATACACCACCGATGCACGCCCATATGCCCTCGATGCAGCCCGAAGCCACCCCAACTTTCTAGCCTAGCGTCGCCGCCAGAATGACTTCTCTGCCCAGCCCTGACGCCAGAATGGCTTCGCTGCGCGCTTCGATGACCTCTTGCCTCACTGCTTTGCCCGCGCTCGCGTCCCCTACCAACGCTCTTGGCGCCGCTTCGCACGCCTCCGCAGCCCAGCCTTGAGTTCGACGGTTTGGGTCCCCTGGGTTTGCCGAATCTCACCGGAAACTGGAAAAGCAGGAGAGCCGCCGCACTCGTCGTTTGGATTTGCTGTTGTGGGCTCGAACCGAGGTGAACCACGGTAATGAGGAGGAGCGCAAAGAGGAGAGCAAGAGATCTGGACCGGTTTCGTTGTCGGCCGTTGCCGGAGGTGAGAAATCAGACCGGGTCGGATTATCCGGATACAGTTGGGTCAACCAGGTTTCGTCCACACCGGAAGGTAAAAAGAACTTTACCCCCTCTGGTAAATCAGGTAATTTATGATGATAATTTGTTCAAATTACCCTGTCACTATCAGAAAAAAGGCTTTAGCTGATGAAAATAAAAAAACCAGACTGACGAACTATTTTTTCGACGGCTAAAGGCCACGTAAGCCGACGAAATTTTCATTCGTCGGCTATCGTCATCTTTAGCCGACGAAATTAAAATGTCATCGGCTAAAGAATTTATTTCGTCTGCTAAAGTTCATAGATTATAGCCGACGAAATTTTTAAAAGTTTAGCCAACGAAATTAAAATGTCGTCGGCTAAAGTGTTTTATATTTGCAGATCTGGACAGCAGCAGCTCATCTGGGAAAAAAAAACGGGAGAAGAAAAAACGGGAGAAAAAGTTTGGGTGTTGTCAAATCTGTTCATAATTAGTTTGTGGAACTATATATAGGTACGTATATGTATATATGTTGATTAATTGAGTTTTATTTCAGTTGATCGATTTTGAGTGTGATTGAGTTGATTGATTTTAAGTACGTTGGATGTATATATATGTGTTGATCGATTTGGTTGATGATTGATAATATATATGAAGCTGTTGTTAATAAATAGTAGATTTATATATATATATATATGTTAATTAATTTATAATATTGTGTTGATATGGTATGAAGTTGTTTATGATATATATGAGTTGATGATGATTTTGTGATGATGTTGATATATAATATTGTTATGAGTTGATTGATTTTGAGTACGTTGGATGTATATATATATATATGTGTTGATCGATTTGGTTGATGATTTGATATAATATATATATATATGAAGTTGTTCATAAGTAGTAGATATATATATATATATGTTAATTAATTTATAATATTGTGTTGATGGTATGAAGTTGTTGATGATGATTTTGTGATGATGTAGATATATATATAATATTATTATGTAATTATTAAGTGTATATATATATATATATATCTGTGTGTGTGTTAATTAATTTGTTGTTAATTAGTTGTAGTACGTAGAATATATACGCGTACCAAATGAATTGAGATTTTATATATGACATTGAATTTAATTAATAATTATCTAGCGTTATACATATATATATTTTGTTATATTTTCAGGATATGGATAAGAGTTGGATTTCGCTTCTAAAATGAGACAAAAGATATGGTAAATGAGTTATGAGTTTTCTGGAATATGTGTTGGCTAATGCTAACGAGAATAGAATTTTCTATTGCCCGTGCACGAAATGTCAGTGTCGCAGCGATATGCAACGATTTGCGATTGACAAAGTATGGCAGCACCTGAGGAGTAACGGGTTTTGGGAGAAGTACACATGTTGGTTATATCAGGGGGTCTGCATGATCATGGCCAATTTTCTGAGACGGGCAGTACATCCAACGATCCAACAACGACATTCATCAACGACATGTTTCCTTATAAGAGCGGTGTATGCGCTAAAGGACAGTATATGCCTGACCTGGTGCAGCCCTTCCTTAGAGCTGTCAACACTGCTGGTATTGAAAAGTACAACAAACTGCTTGCTTTCCAACAGACCCATGTGTACCCCGGTTATCAGAAGACCGTTCTTGAAAGTGTGATGGACGTAATGAATATTAAAGTTGAGACAAAATCGATCGTGAAGGCTGTTGATAATTATCTACAGTACACTGCTTCGATGATGCCCCACGGTCATCGTCTTCCTACCACTCATCGTAAGGTCCGATGTATCCTGAAAGATCTTGGGCTTTCCTACATCAAGATCCATGCATGCAGATATGACTACGTTCTCTTCTGGGGTAAATATCCAGAAGGGAATGACCTTGGTGGCCTTGACGCATGTTTGGTATGTCACACTGACAGGTATAAGTTGACTCATGCAGGCAATAGGAAACCTGTGAAGGTACTTCGGTATTTCCCGTTGAGGGATAGGTTGAAGCGGTTGTACATGTCTTCACACACGGCCAAAGCTATGAGATGACACACTGATAGAGAATTGCATGACGAAGATACCCTTATACACCCTGTTGACGGGGAGGCTTGGAAGCATATAGACAAGGAGTTTCCTCATTTTGCGTCAGAGGTCCGAAATGTGAGGCTCGGGCTCTCATCCGACGGGTTCAACCCTTTTGGCAACATGAGTCTTCAATACAGTGTATGGCCGGTGATTTTGGTACCGTACAATCTTTCTCCATGGATGTGCATGAAAAAAGAATACAATATGTTGAGTTTGTTGATTCCGGGGCCCGGTTATCCAGGGAAGTGTCTCGATGTGTATTTGAGACCTTTGATTGAAGAGCTTAAGTTTTTGTGGGACGTTGGTCATCCCACTTATGATAAGTACATGCACGAGATGTTCCAGATGCATGTCATGGTTGTTGGTACTATCAGTGATTTTCCTGCCCGTGGGATGTTGTCGGGCTAAAGTTTCAGACTATGTCCGACGAAACATTTTAATATATTCGTCGGCTATAGGCTGAGACAATAGACGACGACGACATAAGAGGTCGTCGGCTAAAGTCTGAGAGACTAGCCGACGACAGAAGACGTCGTCGGCTAGCTCTGAGACAATAGCCGACGACGGGTTATAGTTTCGTCGGCTAAAATCATTGCCGATGACCCTTTACCGACGAAACCATAGCCGACGAGTGATCTTTCCTTGTTAAGAAGCATTGTTGGTGCTCTCCAATACTCAAGTTTTTCAAGACCAGATATCCTCTTGGCTGTAAATCTTGTGTGCCGGTTCTTGACAGCAGCTACATATGTTACTTCTGCTAAAAGGATGCTTCGCACAGTAATCAGTACATGCTCCAATCTCAGTTTGGTTACCCATACTGAGATTGAGGGGAGGTGTTAACAATGAAGGTGAATTAGTCATGTGGTAGCAGCTGTGAGGAAGTGTGTTTTACCTGTGTAGTCTTTTACATCAGGTTTTATCTTGTACTGTTTTTCTTATCATTTACTGTTTTACTTTCTTCTACTTTAAATACTCTTGGGGATGTAATATCTTTTACATTGGCTTTTATTGAAATCGTATGAGATATTTTCTCAAGCTTCTCTCTGTAAGTTCATCTTCTTTTGTCGGCTAAAGTACTTGTCCTGGTAGTATGTGGTATAAAATATTACTATTTACCATTTCACTATTTGATGTATTCAATGGTAAATGATAAATGTAAATTCCCAATTTAATATCTTGTGGATTTTACAATTACCCAATTAATTACTTATTATCTATAATGAATTATAATAAGTATATGTGGTTAAATGTGACTAATCATATAAATCTTATTGTTTTTGCATGTGACGATCAACATGTCAATTGTGGTGGTAACCCGATCAAAATGTTATTTGCGAGAGCAAACCATAGTGAGAACAATCGCTTTAATACGCAGTCTGTATGGCAGACTCACAAGTATGATTTACATTAAAGTTACCGCTTTCATTAAATTTTATGCTAATACATGATATTTAGCATGTTACTTGAAGAAATTATTTTGTGATCGTTGTCACATATTACAATGTTGTATGCTATGCTTTATTCAAAAATGTTATATGCTATGCATATGCAATTTAATTAAATGATTATTTATTAGCATATCATATAAATTGTGCTGCTATATATGATAAAGTAAATTTATAGCATCAAAATGACAAACTTGTGATGAACCAATTTCACAAAGCATCGAAAAAGAATGTGACCACTATGAATCTTGGTCTTCATATCTAATTCATATCTCTTGGAATATTTACGTGGATGTCTGATGACCGCATGAAAATGAATGATAATGAAATTTCATGAGCTTATGATGCAAAGACAATGATTAAATAGTAAATTTTATTGTGATAACGAAATTTCACATTCGAAATGAAGATTTTGCATCTTGGAATATCATAGTACTCGTGGATGTCTATTGAGACTGCGACACTAATATATCTTCTTCTTACTCTATTTCACAAATGGATGAACCATCATAACTGGACTTTAATTCATTGGACTCTGCAGAACTTGAGTACCATTTTTGTTCCTCTATTAAGCCAATAAAGGCTTGAGCATGGTAAAATTATGGAAACAGCTTTTCACAAGTAGTAATTAGCATTTCTTAAACGACAATGTAAGGTCGGTCAGGATAAAAACATTTCCTAAAAATATGAACAAGGTAAAAGAAATCCCAAAGCAAAGGGTAATTACCATGTATGTGTAGAATATTTATACAATCATTCAAAAGCATGTGGGAACAATGTACAACGTGAAAGCACTACGTGAAAGAGGGTCTCTATGAGAAGAGACATGAGCAGTCAAGTACCCTGCCACCATTGTGAATCAACAAAAATATTTATATAAACATTGCAAGCTAGCAAAGAATTAGCTGCGACTTATAGAAAGTATGGAGAATCATGGAAGCAGAGGAATTGAAAAAAGCATTTTCAACACCAAGATTGAAAAAGGAATTTCAATCCCTAGAGGCTTACCATACAGAAGATAGAGATGATGCGGATGCCAATCCAAGAAAGTTTCTCAGTTAATCTGTTATTAATTTTTCAAGATATTTTTGTTTAATTAAACTGTTGTTTTAGTCTTACAGTTTATGTGGATATTGCTTGATGAATTAGATGAGACATTGATTTGATTATCGTTGGCCCATTATGTTCCGAATTATATTCAAAAGCATTGAATTTATTCGATTTTTTTTATTTACTGCAAATATACATGGTTCGATATAGCACTAGAAATGCAAAGCAATGCATCCACCAAATAAATAGAGACATTATTAGAATGAAAAGCATATCATTCTACGTAAATAGAAATGCCCTAAAGGAATATGAGGTATATATATTTCTCAAATCCTATACACTCTCATATACTTGTAAGGAATGTATCAAGGAGTAAGGTATATATGGAGGAGTAAAAGGTGTTTAGTGAGACTATGCCTTATATTTCTACTGTGACTATGATGATTTAATCATCACAACTAATAAAAGGCGAGATACTGTCTGAATCTGTTGCCTAATGGCATAAAAATTAAAAGTCATAGTAGCTCTATATTCCCCACGAGCTAATCGAACCTCATAAAATTTTAAAGATATTTGTGCCAACGGTTATCATATGAAAACCAACTAAGAAATGAAATGGAATGGAATTACCTCATATAAATGTGAACAGCAACACACTTTATAGAACCTAACAAGTCACCTATAATGAAATGTAGGATATTGACTCACACAGGCTTTAGCATGACAACATAGAAACAACTTGGTCATGACATGATGATCCATATTTTGAAGAATTCAAACGGACATCCCCTCCTTTGAGTGAATAATAAAATGGGACAAAATTGCACTCTAAAGCACCTGATGCGCAACTTGCCTCCCACCATGCATTATTGATTACTTCAAAGGCACATCACTCATTTTGCAAAGCCTCTTCTTTAGCAATAACAGGATCAAGACCTTCCTACGTTAAAGATAACCAAAATATTCCATTCTTACCAAGAATATAATGTGATATGTGGACTTATCCATCCAGAATTGTGGACCATTACAGTACTTTATGGTTCTAGATGACGTTTTGACACACTGGTCACAAGTCGAATAATTATCCACTAGAAATGTTGATTTGCAAACTCTGATCATCAAGCCTATAAGACTTGACAATGCTGAGAGTTCACATCAAAAGGACTTGATGCTTATTGCACGACGATGAAGATCAATGTAAAATATCTTGACACCCCATATGCATACTCACAATGGTCTCGTAGAAGCCACCATAGAGGGTGGTTAGGGCACTGGTTATGCGCACCAATCTGCCTATATCTGCTTGGGGTTATGCAATACTGCACGCAACTTTACTTATTCGTTTTTAGGCCCACTGTCAACCAACCATTTCATGCGTACCAGTTGGAAACTGGACATGAGCCTGAGATTTACACATTTGGTTTTGCAGCATATTTGCCTATTGCGCTCCCACAACACATCAAAATGGGTCACCAAGAACGAATATGTATATCTGTTGGATACGAACCTCTAACACCTATCCATTATTCGGAACCTTTACAAGCGATCTCACCGCTCGATTTGCGGATTGTCACTTTGATGAGACAATATTCTCGTCGTTAGGGGGAGATAAGAAAAAGAATTTTCTATGGGAACGACAAAAATTATCGTGGTTGTCCCCACTCTGTCTCATCCAGATCCCCACATAATCAATATCTAGAACGTAACAGTTTCGATGCCTGATGCGTTTAAAGATATTGTCAAAGTGACGAGATCATACATACTAGCTGCAAACACTTGCAAGGTTAAAAGTCCCCAATAAGGGGCACGTTGCCGTAGATAAAGGCGACGCAACCATACTTAGTGGAGGTGTGGTTAAGGCCGTGGCTCCCTAAAGGAATAGGGGGAGGCCACTTGGTTCGATCAATACTTGCCTAAAGGAATTGGGCGAGTAAGGCACAACCTCATCAATGTAAAGAATCTCTCTTATGAGATTGTCTTTGATTACAATTATGTACATGAATCAATACTGGAGGACGCTCCGATGTTTAAAATGATTATAGAGACAAAATCTCAACGGATTACGAGAGTACATATGCATTGATGATTTGCACTGTTGCTCAAGGAATCATAGAGCACGAAGGTATCGAACCACGCTTAGTTGAAGAATGTCAACAAAGAGCATATTGGCCTAAATAAAGGTGCGATCCAGGAAGAGCTAGATTCTCTGACAAAGAGACAGGTATTTGGTTTGGTAGTGCTAACCTTACCAAGTGTAAAGCCTGTAGGACATAAATAAGTCTTTGTCATAAAGTGTAATGAGAATAATGAAGCCCTAAAGGACAAGGCTCGCCTTGTGGTGCCAAGGTTTCTCGCAACGCTCTGGATTGACTACAAGGAGAAATAATCTCTCATATCGAAAATGCAGCTCATCGATGTGGTTACTACTTATCTCCATGGGTATCTTGATTGAGAGATATTCACAAAAGTGCCTAATGGCTATCCAACCCAAGTAACTCTAAACCATGGAGCGCGTTTGCAATTAAAATTGAAACGCTCACTTTATACAAGTGACTACTTGGTTGCAAAGGGATACAAAAATGATGAACTATGCCCTGCGTACTCACAGAGAAAAAAGTCTCGGATTTGCAATCATAGCTATCTATGTTAATGAATAAGAACATAGTAGGTACTCTTGATGAAGTAAGAGAAACCGTGAGCTTTATGAAATCTGAATTGAGATGAATAATCTTGGGAAACTCGGTTAACAACGAGTTTGTGGAATACTAATTAATCCACCAGTCTGCATGTGTCCAAAAGATTCTCAGGCGATTTACATGGACAAAATGCATACTGTTAGCACTCCCAATGATCGGTCAATGTTTGGATGTAAATGAATAATCCATTTCGACCAAAGAAAGATGACGAAGAAGGGTTGAGAATCGAAACTCTTCTCTAAAGTGCAATAGGTGCAATATTGTATTGCACTTAGCCCGATGAACACGACCGAGTATTACATTCTCATTGAACTTGTTCAAGCACCAACGCAGTGTCATTAGAAGGTATAAAGAACGTATCCTAATACCTAAATGAACTATTGACTTGAGTTCATCCTATCCCTATAGAAAGATGAAAGGGAATGCAGATAGAACTGTAATCCCCTACATCAAAACCTCAAACGATGCTTTGGTTGGTTTTTACTGTTAGGTATCTGTGATCAATAAGTCGTTCCTAAACTAGTGATGTAATCGTCATTGGGAACACGACGATACCATGTGAGAAAAGACTCTCCTCAAGATTCAAGTGAATCAAGTAAGGTCCGAGGAGAATAGGAAAGACTTGTTTCTCAAATCGCTGCCTACGACTATATATGAAAGGCATGTGAAAAACATAGGAATGCAAAGACGTCCCTAGCTTCTTTGATTAATGTAAGGATCAGGAGGAGTGTAGACTTCAGGGGAAGTCTAACACACATAAGTGCGTTGTGCTCTTTTTCCCTTCGACAAAGATTTATCTTGTCCCACTGGGTTTTGTTACTTGGCAAGGTTTTTGATGAGGCAACTCTCATGCACCACTTTAACTTTGACTTGGCACAAGGGGGAGTGTTGAAGGAAAAATACATTGATGTGCCTTCGTCAAAGTAACTGACGAAGAGAGAATCATGTGATTATATGTAATTGAACAATTAGACATTATTATGTTTCATTACCTTATAATTACCATTTGTAACTGCTGTATTCATCCCTTATATAAGGGAGTTATCTAATGAGAATGTGAAGACGAATTTCAATCGTCATATTTCCTGTAACAATTTTTACTTTTTAGCAATACCAAAGATAAAAACTTTCATAGATAACTTATAGAAGCCTAATATACACTACATATCAGAGAGTCTATTCAGAGCACCTGCGCGCCGCGCACCTGACGCCAAAGAACGCGTGCAAACAACGCGATGTTAAGTTCGACTGGCCCTCGTTCTAGTCGTTTCTCTTCCTTTCTCCCTTCTCTCATGAATCAATCATGATCTCATCTTCCTTATTTTCTCCTCTCTCTCTCTCTCTCGTCGTCCTTGTTGCTGAGACCTTCTCCGCAACTGGCCAACACAACCCAGGCCTTCGCCGACTTCATCGATCGTATTCGACTCGACCCATCCAAACATTCTGATAATCCTTCGTCTTCAACGATTACGGCATCCATCCACGTCGATCTCTTGGAAATAGCGAAGAAGCTCGAGCTCTCCGACTTCAAGCAATTCGTCCGTACCAGATCCTTTAATTCCTTGCAGATCGGCCTCGCAAATGGCAGAGCAACTAGAAATTGGGTATCGAAGGGAAGGCATGGCGATTATCCACCTCTCAATCCAACCACCTCATCAGTTACAGATCCGCGATTATCCACCTCATCAATTACCCTTCCTTACAGATCAATGATTCCATATAATCAACCACCTGTCAACCACCTCCAGTTTTACTGGGAACGCTGCTACACCCAGCGAACCCTGTTCCGGCTACGACGACCCCAATCGCGATACGCCAGCAATCCCCAAAAGTGGTCTTCATATTCTTGCGTTCTGGTGTGTTTTTTTTTTTTTCGTCGACTGTGTTCTGGTGTGTTTTGTATGCAATTGGAAGATGAGGACGTTGACTTAGTCCACATATGGTGGTTAATTGTGCTTATCTAAAGATAAAATGCTTATAAAAAGTTTGACAATACAAACTCAAAATTTAATTGTTTGATATAAATAGAGTAATTATAGAAATCAAATAAATTAGTTTAGAAGCCTAACGTCGTACCCATACCGAAACTCGTATCCTAACGTTCCGCGTTTCAAGTTAAATCATTCGTCAATTACCATATAATCAATCACAAATGTGTGTCGAGTATTGACTAATGCAAATGACAGAGCACAATGAAGAAACAACAGTTGTTCAAATTTTGTATGAGTTTATGCAACCTAATCACTGGACAAGTCTCAATTCATGCAACATAATGAAGAAAAAACTTTTGTATAATGACAAATCACTCAATAATAAAAGGAAAAAAAAAATTATTAGGCACATTACGATTCCAATGACAAAAATTCACAAAATGAAAATTTAACCGTTTGATGTGATTATTATATAGAAACATGGCTATGATATTAAATTGAACTGTATTCGACAACGTTCGGGGCTCGATCGAAACGGTCAACCCTAATTTATCGTCACTTATCACACGGAAACGCTTTTACCTACCTCTCTGTGACCTAGTTTGGTCGATCATTCCACACGTTAAACTCTTACATAGATGGGACGTAATCACCCATGTAAAAATTTGAAGACGTTTACGTTCCGACGATAGGGCTCCCATATGGTATATTAAGCGTAAATAGGGTTAACCACTTCTATCAAACCCGGAGTATGTAATATTTCAACCATAGTCGTATTTCATTATTCCGTTCACATCTTATTTCACAATATTTTTGAAAATTTTGCTTTCTCTGTATAGTTGGTTCAAAAAGTTGTACACTTCCATATAACCTACTAAATAAGTTATGTCACATTAGTAGGCACGTTGCAATTCCAATTACTAAAATTCACAAAATAAAAATTCGACCGTCTGATGTGATCATTATAGTGAAACATGACTATGGTATTAAATTCAACTGTATTCGACAACGTTCGGGGCTCGATCGAAGCAGTCAACCCTAATATATCGTCAGTTATCACACGAAACGCTCTTACCTGCCTCTCTGTGACCTAGTTTGGTTGATCATTCCACACGTTAAACTCTCACATAGATGAGACGTAACCACCCATGTAAAAATTTGGAGACGTTTACGTCCCGACGATAGGGCTCCCATATGGTATATTAAGCATAAATAGGGTTGACCATTTCTATCGAGATCTAAATGTTACCCAAAGTACGTAATATTCAACCATATCCATATTTCATTATTCCGTTCACATTTTATTTCACAAGATTTTTGAAAATTTTGCTTTCTCTGTATAGTTGGTTCAAAAAGTTGTACATTTGCATATAACTTACTAAACAAGTTATGTCACATTAATAGGCACGTTGCAATTCTAATGATTAAAATTCATAAAATAAAAATTTGACCGTCTGATGTGATTATTATAGTAAAACATGGCTATGGTATTAAATTCAATTGTATTCGGCAACGTTCAGGGCTCGATCGAAACGGTCAACCCTAATTCATCTTCATTTATCACACGAAAACGCTCTTACCTACCTCTCTGTGACCTAGTTTTGTTTATCTTTCCACACGTTAAACTCTTACATAGATGAGACGTAACCACCCATATAAAAATTTGGAGACGTTTACATTCCGACGATAGGGTTCTCATATGGTATATTAAGCGTAAATAGGGTTGACCACTTCTATCGAGATTCAAACGTTACCTGAAGTACGTAATATTTCAACCATAGTCATATTTCATTATTCCGTTCACATCTTATTTCACAAGATTTTTAAAAATTTTACTTTCTCTGTATAGTTGGTTCACAAAGTTATACACTTACATATAATTTACTGAACAAGTTATACTGTTTTAGTAGGCACGTGGCTCTTCGAAGTCAAAAATATGTGAAAATAAAAATTTAACCGTCTGATATAGTCAAGGTAATTAAGTCTATTGAAATTAATTCACCTCGTTTCGAATACGTTAGGCCACCCATCGAATCGGTCAAACTCAGTTCACTCTCATTTTTTACACGAAACACGGTTGACTGACATCGTGCGAAACCATATTTTCCTCTGTTTTCGATCCTAAAACTCGTATATATGAGATTTAGGAATCAAAGAAATATTTTTGTTAAATTGACCATTCGGTGGTAGGGGTGAGTTCGGTTTTCACCTAAAACCGGAAACCAAACCGAATAAAAAATTCGGTTCGGTTTGGCATTTTTTGAGACCTTGAACCGGAAACCAAACCAAATCGTGGTTCGGTTCAGTTTCGGTTTTTTTTTTTTTTTCTTCTTCTTTTTTAAAATAATTTTTTAAAAATTTGTATGCTTCTGGCTTAGTAAAAAATTATCGCATTTTAGATCTTTTTTTTCTTCCATTACTTGTTTTTTATAAGCACATATAATATATAAATAAAAATTTTGACAATGATTTTTCAACAAACCAACAATCTATAAACCAAATAGATACTTTGAAAGTTTAACACTTAATAATTTCGAAAGTATTGGGAATTGGCCACACTAGCACACCATGAAACCATAATTTTAAAACTTCTAAGTTCATTTTAAAACAAAATATAGACTCCAAAATTTAAAGTCCATCCAAATAAATTCCAAATTTTAAAGTTTAAAAATCATAAATTTGAATAAAGAAGAGAAAAACAAATTAAATATTAGAGTCTATCATCTAAAGCTCGTAAGAATAAGGTCTTCGATTTTAGAGGTAACATATCACTCTCTATACTTCACATACACGACACCTAAAATATTTCTATATGTACATAAAACGAAATAAAAAGCAAAATATTAGAAAAGACAAACATATAATTATGTAGAACATAAAACCTAAAATCATATTATTCAAATCAAATGTTTAATACGAAAATAAAGACAAAAAACGACGTTGTTTTAAAGAGATTCGGTTCAGTTTTTCAAGGGCCGAAACCAAAAACCAAACCAAACTAATTTGGTTCGGTTCGGTTTTTCTTAATTCGGTTTGGTTTTCGGGTCGTTTTTTTTTTCAGTTTTCGGTTTCAAAATTTCACCCCTATCCAGTGGTTAGGCTCCTCTTAAAAATGCCTAACCGTAACAAGGATTGACCAATTTTATCGAGAACCAAACGTTACCGGAAACTTTTGATTTTTCAACCCTGGGCGTATTTCACTATTCCGGTCAAATCTTATTTTACAAAATTTTTGAAAATTTTGCTTCCTCGTTGTAATTGGTTCACAATGATGTACGTTTTCATATAACTTAGCTATTAAATAAGTTATACCGCTTTAGTAAAAAATTTGTGAAAATAAAAATTACTGTCTGATGAAATTTTTTTGAGATATCTACACCTTTTGCTGCACCACACACACTCATCAGAAGGAGCTCAAATGTTTTAGAAGTTGGTTTAAGGTTAACCGCGTTGATCGAGAGCTAAACGTTATCAAAAACATGTAATTTTTTTTTCTACAGCCGTATTTAAGTACGCTGATCATATCAGACGATTGAATTTTCATTTTGTGAAATTTAGCCATTGGAATCACAACGTGCCTACTAATATGGTATAACTTGTTTAATAAGTTATATGCAAGTGTACATCTTTGTGAACCAATTATTTGGAGGAAGCAATATTTTCAAAAATCTTGTGAAATAAGATGTGAGATGTATGGTGAAATACAGCTATGGTTAAAAAATCACATATTTCCGGTAACATTTGATCCCCGATAGAACCGGTCAACCCTATTTAGGCGAGAACCTTATTGTCGGGAGATGAACGTTCCTCAATTTTTACATGGGTAGTTACATATCATCAATGTGAGAGTTTTGTGTGTGGAAGAATCAACCAAACTAGGTCATATAAGGGTACGTAAAAGCGTTTTCATGTAATAAATGACGTCGGTTTAAAGTTGACCGCGTCGATCGAGAGCCAAATATTATCGAAAACATGTGAATTTTTTTCTATAGCCATGTTTAAGTACGCTGATCATATCAGACGGTTGAATTTAAATTTTGTGAAATTTAGCCATTGGAACCACAACGTGCCTACTAATGTGATATAACTTATTTAGTATGTTATATACAAGTATACATCTTTGTGAACCAACTATACGGAGGAAGCAATATTTTTAAAAATCTTGTAAAATAGGATGTGATCAGTATGGTGAAATACGGCTATGGTTGAAAAATCACATATTTCCGGTAACATTTCGTCTCCGATAGAAGCGGTCAACCCTATTTACGCTTATGTTTTCCTACGGTGAGCCCTATCGTCGGGAGGTGAACGTCCCTAAATTTTTACATAGGTGGTTACATCCCATCAATTTGAGAGTTTTGTGTGTGGAAGAATCAACCAAACTAGGTTATATAAGAGTAGGTAAGAGCATTTTCGTGTAATAAGTGACGTTGAGTTAAGGTTGATTGCGTGGATCGAGACCCAAACAATATCGAAAACAGGTGAATTTTTATCCATAGCCGTATTTAAGTACTCTGATTATATCACACGGTTGAATTTAAGTTTTGTGAAATTTAGCCATTGAAACTACAACGTGGTTACTAATGTAGTATAATTTGTTTAATAAGTTATATACAAGTATATATCTTTGTGAACTAACTATACGGAGGAAGCAATATTTTAAAAAATCTTGTGAAATAGGATGTGATTAGTATGGTGAAATACAGCTATGGTTGAAAAATCATATATTTCCGGTAACGTTTGGTCCCCGATAAAAGAGGTCAACCCTATTTACGTTTATGCTTTCCTATGAGGAGCCCTATAGTCGGGAGGTGAATGTCCTTAAATTTTTACATGGGTGATTACGTATCATCAATGTGAGAGTTTTTTGTGTGGAAGAATAAACCAAACTAGGTCGTATAGGAGTAGGTAAGAGCGTTTCCGTGTGATAAGTAACATTAGTTTAACGTTGACCACGTCGATTGACAGCCGAACGTTATCGAAAATAGGTGATTTTTCAACCATAGCCGTATTTCGTTATACCGGTCACATCCTATTTCACAAGATTTCTGCAAATTTTGCTTCCTGTATAAAATTGGTTCACAATATTGTTCATTTGCATATAACTAACTAAACAAATTATATTACATCAGTAAACACGTTGTGATTCCAATTACTAAAATCACAAAATGAAAAATCGATCATCTGATATGACCGTTACAATGAAACATGGCCATGGTAAAAAATTCAACTGAATTCGGTAACATTGGAGGCTCGATCGAAACGGTCAACTCTAATTCAACGTCAATTTGTGTCTTCTTAGGCAAAAAATGGCCTTGGGCACGGAAAAGCTGTTTGTATCCCCCGTACCATCTCCATTTGGAGTTTTGACTAATTAGGAACGGATTAAAGTGTCCGTCCCACCACAGTCTCCATTAGTCAAACTAGGTGTCTACCACAGAACTGTTTGCTTTTCATTATTTTATAGTTTCTTATTGCCAAGACCTTTGGCTTTCGTGGCCAATGTGAAGATATATTGGCCTCCATGAGTTGATGGAGTTCAAAGATTTCCATCTTGTGACAAAGGAAAGATTTGGTCGGTTTAAATTGAAGAAATTGAAGTTTCCTAGACGGAAGGTCTCTTGCCATGTAGGTTGGGATTTCCTTCTATATTTCTCATCTTTTATATGGTTAGTTCTAGATATATTTGGAAGGTATTTTCAAATATATTTTCAGTCTATTAGGAGCTATAGGTTGTTTAAGGTTTGTTATTTAAGAGTTGTATTCCAATAAGGTTAGTTCCTTTTCTAGATAATTTAGATTTAGAAAGTTGTTATGAGGCTAGTTGTCATCCGGTTCTAGAGGGAGAAAATGAGGCACGGCTTATATAAAAAAAGAAAGAAGTGCTAGGGTTTCGCAAGAAAAAAGAGAGAAAGATTAGAGACAGTGAGAAAAGAAATAAAAATTAGGTTCGGCAGGGGTTTTGCTCTAGAGGTGTATTGAGTGAACATATATTCAGATCATAGAATAGTCCTGTGTGGCAAGAGACCTTCGTGGCTCCATTGAAGACCTTCGTGGGTTCAAGTCCTTCGTGGCATTTCAAGACCTTCGTGGCTTCAACGACCTCCGTGGCGTTTTCGTTCTTCGTGGCAACAAAGACCTTCGTGGCTTTGTATTACACTTGACCGTGTTCTTCAAGTGTGAAGTAATTTTATTTTTGAGAAGATATTACTTTTGATCATGTGTTGTCAAGTAATTGTAACCTTCTATTCAATAGTGAAGTAAAGTTCTTTGATATAATCCGCTGCTTATCTCATAATCGTTCTATCTAGTATTTTCATTTGGCATCAGAACAGGTGCTGGAGGTGTCCGGTTGATCTAGCTAAAGATGAAACGAAATGGGTTGAATCAACCGCCCATGCTCAAAGGAACGATTTTGCTCAATGGAAACTTCAAATGAGATCATTCATTTATGGCATTGATTTTCATGCATGGAGAAGTGTGGAACGTGGCTGGAAAGCTCCTGAGATTTCTACTGATGGAAAAGCTCCAGAAGGGTCTCCATCTAAATTAAAGGACGAAGATGATTGGGATGAAAAAGAGATCAAACTAAGTGAAGCTAATCACAAAGCCTTAAATGCTCTCTATCTTTCTAGTTTGTGTGAAAGCTTGGGACGTCCTTTAAAAGAATATGATATTGTCAGGAAAATTTTGAGATCTCGCCCAAAGAAGTACAGGATAAAAAAGACGACGATTCAGGAGCAATACAACTTGAATGAATATTCAGTAGATTTGCTGATCGGAAATCTGAAGGCTTGGGAAATGGAACTTGAAGATGACGAAAAACCTAAAGGTACAAGTTCAAAAAATATTGCTTTAAATGTCTCTAAAAAGTTTGATGAGTCTGAGCATAATGAGTTGTTATTTTTGCTAAAGAATTTAAACGCATTATGAATCAAAGAAATTCAAAACCTAATGTGCGAAACAATTTCGATTCTAAAAAAAGGTTTAATGGAAATAATAAGAGTTTTGAAAAACAAGGTGATAATTCGTTTCAAGAGAAAAATGAAACTGGTAATAGTAGTAATAGAAATTATCGAGGTCAAAGGGTCATTGTTATGAATATGGTGGCTATGGCCACATTGCTACTGACTGTGTAAATAGAAAGTCTGATACAGGGAAAAAGGCGTACAGATCCTCATGGAGTGATGTGGAAGAAGATGATTCCTCGAAAGGAAACAAAATTTTTGCACTTGTGTCTTCTTTTTCTCTTGATTATTCAGATTTTGATGATGAGTTTGAGGAAGATGATGAACTAATGGTACATCATAAGAAGGTTCTAAAGGCTGCAGAACTGGTATCTGAAAAAAATGAGGAATTGAAGTTTCAAGTAGGAATGCTTCAGGAAGAAAAACAAAAATGGGAACTTGAGAAACTTGAGTTAATGAGAAAATGTGAGGAGGATCATAACATGAGTAGTGAAGATTGGAAAGTGGAAAGAAAGCGCCTTCTTGCAAAGATTCAGATACTCCAAGAAGAGGTAATTGAAAAAGATAAATTTATTTTGCAACTAAATTATAAAGTTGATCAATTACAGGAATCTCTTGAAATGGTGGAAGACAAGTTCGGTAAGTTCAAAATGAGCTCTCAACCACTGTCAGAAATCTTAAGTTCGGGAAAATCTTTTAATGATAGATCTGGTCTTGGCTATTCTGGTGAGTCCCATATCAACAATCTTAGTAATATGAGTTCTAATTCTATGAATGTTAAATCTGATTTTTGGACATCAAAGGGAAACAAACAAAAGGAAGGAAAAGTTACTGGATTTCGAACCTCCTCGGAATCAAAAAACAATGATTCAAATTCAACGATTGAAAATGAAATTAGAGATATTCATATTAAATTAGAACAACATAGCAAATTTTTGCAAGATATTTCTCACTTCGTTGGTCTTTCAAAAGCTTTTAAAGAAACAGAGAACGATGCGTTTGGAAAACAAGAAGTATCAGGTAAAAAGGTAAATCGGAATTTTTCAAATGTTTTTTGCAATTTCTCTTTTGTTGAGATTGATTATGAAACTAATGAAATTAATGCTACCTGTAACGTAGCGTTAACTGCTTTGTCTGCTAGAAAAGAAGATACATGGTATATTGACAGTAGTTGTTCACGCCACATGTGTGGAAATAAATATTGGTTTTCAAATCTTAATGAATCAGGTGTTTCAGGTGCAGTTACTTTTGGGGATGGAAGAAAAGCAAGTATAAAAGGAAAAGGCTCAATAAAATCCCAAGATCTTGCTTGTCTTAATAATGTACTTTTTGTTGAAGGATTATCGACTAATCTTATTAGTGTTAGTCAGTTGCCAGATGATTATGAGGACATATGGTTTAATAAACGTCGTTGTGTTGTTTTTGATCAGGATGGTAAAATTGTAATGGGAGGAAAAAGATCAGAAGATAATCGTTATCATGTTTTATATGATTTTAAGTCTAATGGATCTCAATCTTGTTTCTAGACAAGTTATGTTGAAGAAACAATGAAATTATGGCACAAACGATTTGGTCATCTAAATTTTCAAGACTTGCTTAAACTGTCAACCCAAAAATTGGTAAGAGATTTACCTAACTTAAGTGGTCGTACTGATGTTGTTTGTGGAGGTTGCAAAACGGGCAAACAAACCCGAGCTAGTCATAAAGTGGTGAATGTTTCATCATAAACTCAACCTCTTGAGTTGCTTCACATGGATTTGATGGGACCTTCAGCGACATCAAGTATGGCAGGTAAAGAATACATTCTTGTTGTTGTTGATGATCATTCTCGTTTTGCCTGGGTTGATTTCTTAAAAGATAAAAGTGAGACATTTAGTTCTTTTCCACCTTGAGTAAACGTCTTTTAGTTGAAAAACAACAAGAAAATTATCAAATTGCCAAGATTAGGTCAGATAATGGAACTGAGTTTAAGAATTCCAAAATTTGCTTCATGAGTTTTCAACTCCTATAACTCCACAGCAAAATGGAATTGTTGAACGTAAGAACAGATCTCTCTTAGACATGGCCAGGGTCCTGCTTCATTCAGCTGGACTTAGTGAAAACTTCTGGGCTGAGGCTGTTAACACAGCCTGTTACGTTGGACATCGTGTTCTTCTTCGATCAGGAACAAAGTCCACTCTTTATGAACTATGGAAAGGTAAAAAGCCAAATGTAAGTCATTTTCATGTGTTTGGTAACCCTTTGCTATGTTTTAAAAGACTGGGAGCGTCTTGCCAAGTTTGCACCTAGATCAGATGAAGGTATTTTTCTTGGTTATTCTCTTGATAGTCGTGCTTACAAAGTTTACAACAAAGAAACTAAAACAGTCATGGATTCAATTAATGTTACAGTTGATGATAATACAGATTTGTCTATTGTTAATGATTCAGATGTGTTTAAATCAAATGACAATAGTAGTTCTGTGCAGGAAAAGACTAATGAAGTTGATAAAAATTTACAACCTGCTACAAAATATAGAACTGGTTTTAAGCAAGTCCGTAAAGATCACTCAACAGCTGATGTTATTAGTGATATTGGTGACGGTATGCGGACCAGGGAGAGAATGATAGATTATCCTTCTAAAAATGAAGATAATTTTGAGAGCTCTACTACAGAATTTGTTGAAATAAACAAAGCCTTTGTATGTTTTGTTAAAGAAAAAGTTAAGGAGACTAACAAACTAACTTGTTTTGGTTTTGTGTCTCTGATTGAACCCAAAAATATCAAAGAAGCTCTTATGGATGATGACTGGATCAATGCAATGCAAGAAGAGTTGAATCAATTTGCAAAAAATGAGGTATGGATTTTGGTTCCTAAACCAGAAAACACTAATGTTATTGGTACTAAATGGATTTTCAGGAATAAGATGGATGAGCATGGTACAATCACTCGGAATAAAGCTAGATTGGTGGTTCAAGGTTATGCACAGGTTGAGGGATTGGATTTTGATGAAACCTTTTCTCCTGTGGCTCGGTTGGAATCTATAAGACTTCTATTAGCTATTGCGTGTCACCGTAAGTTCAAACTTTTTCAAATGGATGTTAAAACTGCAATTCTGAATGGGGATGTTCAAGAAGAGGTGTTTGTAGAGCAACCACATGGCTTTAAAGATATCCATCATCCTGAGTATGTTTGGAAACTAAAAAAGGCTGTCTACGGTCTTAAGCAAGCTCCTCGTGCCTGGTATGAAAAACTCTCTACTTACCTTATTTCTCAAGGTTATACTCGAGGTAATGTAGATAAGACCCTTTTTGTTAAGCATGTTGGTATTCATCTAATGGTTGCACAAGTTTATGTTGATGATATTGTGTTTGGTTCTACATCACACTCACTTGTTAAAGAATTTACTACTATTATGACTAATAAATTTGAAATGAGCATGTGTGGTGAGCTTACTTATTTCCTTGGACTTCAAATTAAACAAGAACAAAATGGTATTTTCTTATCTCAGTCTAAGTATGCTGACAATCTTATTAAGAAATTTGATATGACTGCTAAGAAATCTGTAAACACTCCTGTGTGCTTCCACAAAACTTTGTTATGATATTGATGGTAAGTCAGTTGATCAAACTAAATATCGTAGTATGATTGGTAGCTTGCTCTATCTCACTGCTAGTCGTCCAGATATTTCTTACAGTGTGGGTGTATGTGCCAGGTTTCAAGCCAATCCTAAAGAATCTCACTTGGAAGCTGTTAAACGAATTATTCGTTATATTTCTGGTAGTATTACGTGTGGAGTATTTTATACGTATGTCACTAATGGCGAAATTGCAGGATATTCTGATGCAGATTGGGGAGAAAATTTACAAGATCGAAAAAGCACAAGTGGTGGTTGCTTCTTTGTAGGTAAAAATTTGGTTGCATGGCATAGTAAGAAGCAAAATTGTACATCTTTGTCTAGAGCCGAAGCTGAATATGTCGTCGCAGGTAGTTGTTGTACTCAAATGCTTTGGATGAAAAACATGCTTAAAGATTATGGTATTCCACAAGGAAAGCTTGTTATTTTCTGTGACAATACGAGTGCTATCAATATATCCAAAAATCCTGTTCAGCATACTAGAACCAAGCATATTGATATTCGTTATCATTTTATACGTGAACTAGTTGATAAAAATCTACTTGCTCTAGAATATGTTTATATAGATCATCAGTGGGCTGACTTGTTCACTAAACCTTTGGACACAGAACGCTTCATGACCTTGCGTAATGCCATTGGCATTTGTTCTCAATATTGAAAATTAGTATGTCCGGCACTCACTCCAAGGTATCGCCTTTCAGTTCATGATCTTAATTTGTCTTGGGTGTGAGCTTACATTTTGCTGTGTCATTCATTGTTCCTCTAGACAGAGTTGCTTTGGGTCTTTCTTCATGTATTATCAGATGCACTTCAATTATCTTAGCCTTTGTGTTTGGTTCATTTTTACACGTACTTCATAGTGGTGGAACAATTTTGAGTTGAGTCACCTAATCAGGAGCAGGGGTAGTTGAATATGGTACTTATTGTTGACTACATGCTACAAATCAAAATTTCAAGTGCATGTAGTCTTAGGCCAGGCTGGTTCTACATCTCCAGGAATTGACTAACTACTTGATGCCTGGTGGAATGGACTGGTTTGGTCTCCTCGGTGGCATTTTATTATTCTTTGGCGGTTAAATAGACCTCGGAACATCCTTGTTATGTCTAGTACCCTAAAGTCACCTGACTTGGGAGTTACTGTCTATTTTCCGACCAAGTGTTACTATTGGGCAAGTCTTAAGCCAATCAAAGAGTTGAAAAAGAAAAAAAAACAATAATAATATATATATATATATATATATATATATATATATATGTATACATATGCGTAGAAGTATGGAATGGTGCTATAAGGGGGAGAGTCGAAATCTTTGCTTGCGAATTTAATCACTCCTCTAATTTCTCCCTATTATGAAGTATACTCATCGAACATCACTCCACCACTTTGGCTAATATACTTGCATATTGCTAGATTTACTTGAATGCATTGATTAATAAAGCTTATTGTCATGTTCTAATGGATAATTTCGGTGATGATCTTAATATCACATTACCTTGGCTACATGTTTTGCTTGAACTAGAGTCTACCACGTTGGTGTGTGGGCACATGATCATTTCTTTTCATTGTTATGCACATAGAACGCGCAAGGCTGAGGGTTATCAAAGTGTCAGTCCATTTTGATTTGTCGCATTTTGCCTCTATAGCTTAATTCTAGATGTTCTCTTCGTAATCAGTCGTAGGGTTTTATCTTTTAGTATCTCTCTTTTTCTCTTGATCGATTTGCATGTCTAGATAGAATTTTGGTTATTCCTTTCTTGGTCTAGGAACTCTCACGGCATGCATGAAAGTATGGAAGGATAGATTTTAGTTTGCAGAGATGATAGTTTGCTTATCATTTCAAATCCTTTTGTCTTATTAACGCGTGATTCTATTCTCTATATTCCGTAGTAAACAGATATGCAAAGATTTGTATTGGTTCACTTTCCTTTTGCAGGTGTGACATCTTGATTAGATTCACCAAGATTTTGATCTTCTGTCGAGATAATCTTTTAGAGTTCTTTTCTGTTTTGGTTTCTTTCCTTTATTGGATTAGGGTTGCTTGCATATCTATCTCTATATAACCGTCCCCTATCAAGCTTACTTTCATCTATATCACTCCCGTTCTCTTCTTCACCTTGGTTGGTCAGTGTGCATCTATCGCAATGGCTGGAGTTCGTCGTTCAAGAAAAGAAATGCAAGAAGCTTGTGAGGCCGAGCTCCTGAACCGACTGGATGACATGCGTGTTGTCCCTTGTCACCGTAGGACCTCACACAGGCCTTCTCACGGCTTGGTGTTCATCTACAAGCATAAGTTGATCGAATCCAACAAGTTCATATCTCAAGTCATTAAAGTATTTCCGCTCAACTATCCCGACTGGAACATGCGGTTGGTATGCTCACCGATCTTGGTGTGGAATCTCAAGAGATGCTTTCCAGGTAGTTTGTTCTGCTGGTTGCTTCTCCTGCCCCTGCCCCAGTGAACTCCTCATCGTCATCCTCTTCTTTCTCTCCCTCTGACAACGCACAGCCCTCTCCACCTCCTCTTCCTCTGGCTAGCAGATCACTCTGGCATGCCATTGCCTTAGACCGGGAGGAAAGAGCTGCCAGGGAATCACAAGCTTCTTTGGCTGCATGGCGAACTCATCATGATAGTCTCCGTTCTCAAGCGGCTCTTCCACATGCGGCACTCCCTGACATCAATGATGGAGACGTGCCCAAGGTTCCTGCACCAGAGAATGGTGATCTTGCCTTGCATGAATGGACCACCTCCAACTCTATTGGCGGCCGTCGTCGGAGCGGGCGGTTGGCTCTTCGTCGAAGTGGCTAGGGGTTTCCGTGCCGTCCATCTTTGCCCTCCATCAACTTAGGGGGAGAAATCAAGTAGCATGCATGCATCAAGTTATAATGTTTTTAATTATGGTTTTTGGTTTGAACTATTGTCTCTTGCATGAGACTACGAACTTAGTTTGCTTTAGTTTGTAATAAGTGCTATGCACACAACCTTTTGAATTATTTGTTGTTGTTTGAAGTTTTATTTTGAAACCTATGATCTAGTCACTTGATTTCTTGAAAAGGATGATCATTGATTCTTGAAATCAAGTGACCTATTTTCGTTTTTGAAAATAGCAGCGAGAGGTTTCGTTAGATTATGGTAGTTTTTCAAATTTCATGTTATGTACTAATCTTTGTCATAAAGGTACTTTATGTTGGAAGTTGCATGGTAGGCCAAAGGGGGAGATTGAAGATATATTGGCCTCCATGAGTTGATGGAGTTTAAAGATTTCCAATCTTGTGACAAATGAAAGATTCGGTCGGTTTAAATTGAAGAAATTGAAGTTTCCTAGACGGAAGGTCTCTTGCCATGTAGGTTGGGATTTCCTTCTATATTTCTCATCTTTTATATGGTTAGTTCTAGATATATTTAGAAGGTATTTTCAAATATATTTTCAGTCTATTAGGAGCTATAGGTTGTTTAAGGTTTGTTATTTAAGAGTTGTATTACAATAAGGTTAGTTCCTTTTGTAGATAATTTAGATTTAGAAAGTTGTTAAGGGGCTAGTTGTCATCCGGTTCTAGAGGGAGAAAAGGAGGCACGGCTTATATAAAAAAAGAAAGAGGTGCTAGGGTTTCGCAAGAAAAAAGAGAGAAAGATTAGAGACAGTGAGAAAAGAAATAAAAATTAGGTTCGGCGGGGGTTTTGCTCTAGAGGTGTATTGAGTGAACATATATTCAGATCATAGAATAGTCCTGTGTGGCAAGAGACCTTCGTGGCTTCAAGTCCTTCGTGGCTTCAACGACCTCCGTGGCGTTTTCGTCCTTCGTGGCAACAAAGACCTTCGTGACAACAAAGACCTTCGTGGCTTTGTATTACACTTGACCGTGTTCTTCAAGTGTGAAGTAATTTTACTTTTGAGAATATATTACTTTTGATCATGTGTTGTCAAGTAATTGTAACCTTCTATTCAATAGTGAAGTAAAGTTCTTTGATATAATCCGCTGCTTATCTCATAATCGTTCTATCTAGTATTTTCATTTGGCATCAGAGCAGGTGCTGGAGGTGTCCGGTTGATCTAGCTAAAGATGGAACGAAATGGGTTGAATCAACCGCCCATGCTCAAAGGAATGGATTTTGCTCAATGGAAACTTCAAATGAGATCATTCATTTATGGCATTGATTTTCATGTATGGAGAAGGGTGGAACGTGGCTGGAAAGCTCCTGAGATTTCTACTGAAGGAAAAGCTCTAGAAGGGTCTCCATCTAAATTAAAGGACGAAGATGATTGGGATGAAAAAGAGATCAAACTAAGTGAAGCTAATCACAAAGCCTTAAATGCTCTCTATGCTGCTCTAAGCAGAGATGAAAAAAAGAAGGTTCAGAATTGTGTTACCGCCAAACAGGTTTGGGATAAATTATGTGTTCTTCATGAAGGTAATGATGTTGTAAAAGAACAAAGGTAACAACAATACTATTCTGAAATTGATGCTTTAAAAATGAAAGATGATGAATCTATTGATGATTTCTATGCTCGTTTCACTGATCTTTCTAATTTGTGTGATAGCTTGGGACGTCCTTTAAATCTGATATTGTCAGGAAAATTTTGAGATCTCTCCCAAAGAAGTACAGGATAAAAAAGACGACGATTAAGGAGCAATACAACTTGAATGAATATTCAGTAGATTTGTTCATCGGAAATCTGAAGGCTTGGGAAATGGAACTTGAAGATGACGAAAAACCTAAAGGTACAAGTTCAAAAAATATTGCTTTAAATGTCTCTAGAAAGTCTGATGAGTCTGAGCATAACGAGTTGTTATTTTTGACTAAAGAATTTAAACGCATTTTGAATCAAAGAAATTCAAAACCTAATGTGCGAAACAATTTCGATTCTAAAAAAAGGTTTAATGGAAATTATAAGAGTTTTGAAAAACAAGGTGATAATTCGTTTCAAAAGAAAACTGAAACTGGTAATAGTAGTAATAGAAATTATCGAGGTCAAAAGGGTCGTTGTTATGAATATGGTGGCTATGGCCACATTGCTACTGACTGTGCAAATAGAAAGTCTGATACAGGGAAATAGGCGGCACGGCTTATATAAAAAAAGAAGGCACGGCTTATATAAAAAAAGAAAGAGGTGCTAGGGTTTCGCAAGAAAAAAGAGAGAAAGATTAGAGACAGTGAGAAAAGAAATAAAAATTAGGTTCGGCGGGGGTTTTGCTCTAGAGGTGTATTGAGTGAACATATATTCAGATCATAGAATAGTCCTGTGTGGCAAGAGACCTTTGTGGCTCCATTGAAGACCTTCGTGGCTTCAACGACCTCCGTGGCGTTTTCGTCCTTCGTGGCAACAAAGACCTTTGTGGCTTTGTATTACACTTGACCGTGTTCTTCAAGTGTGAAGTAATTTTACTTTTGAGAATATATTATTTTTGATCATGTGTTGTCAAGTAATTGTAACATTCTATTCAATAGTGAAGTAAAGTTCTTTGATATAATCCGCTGCTTATCTCATAATCGTTCTATCTAGTATTTTCATTTGGCATCAGAACAGGTGCTGGAGGTGTCCGGTTGATCTAGCTAAAGATGAAACGAAATGGGTTGAATCAACCGCCCATGCTCAAAGGAACGGATTTTGCTCAATGGAAACTTCAAATGAGATCATTCATTTATGGCATTGATTTTCATGCATGGAGAAGTGTGGAACGTGGCTGGAAAGCTCCTGAGATTTCTACTGATGGAAAAGCTCCAGAAGGGTCTCCATCTAAATTAAAGGACGAAGATGATTGGGATGAAAAAGAGATCAAACTAAGTGAAGCTAATCACAAAGCCTTAAATGCTCTCTATGCTGCTCTAAGCAGAGATGAAAAAAAGAAGGTTCAAAATTGTGTTACCGCCAAACAGGTTTGGGATAAATTATGTGTTCTTCATGAAGGTAATGATGTTGTAAAAGAACTAAGGTTACAACAATACTATTCTGAAATTGATGCTTTAAAAATGAAAGATGATGAATCTATTGATGATTCTATGCTCGTTTCACTGATCTTTCTAATTTGTGTGAAAGCTTGGGACGTCCTTTAAAAGAATCTGATATTGTCAGGAAAATTTTGAGATCTCTCCCAAAGAAGTACAGGATAAAAAAGGCGACGATTCAGGAGCAATACAACTTGAATGAATATTCAGTAGATTTGTTGATCGGAAATCTGAAGGCTTGGAAAATGGAACTTGAAGATGACGAAAAACCTAAAGGTACAAGTTCATAAAATATTGCTTTAAATGTCTCTACAAAGTCTGATGAGTCTGAGCATAACGAGTTGTTATTTCTGACTAAAGAATTTAAACGCATTATGAATCAAAGAAATTCAAAACCAAATGTGCGAAACAATTTCGATTCTTAAAAAAGGTTTAATGGAAATAATAAGAGTTTTGAAAAACAAGGTGATAATTCGTTTCAAAAGAAAAATGAAACTGATAATAGTAGTAATGGAAATTATCGAGGTCAAAAGGGTCGTTGTTATGAATATGGTGGCTGTGGCCACATTTGACACGACCCACCCCGAATTTCACCCTGAACCCGGAGTAAATCGTGCGAGGACCATCTCTAAGGAAAGATTTACCGCAAAATTCGTACAACCTCCCTTGGAAATGGACAACCCTTCCAAACCAAAACCTGCAAACACTCCTGAATGTTCCAATTCCAACCTTATAGACTCTTGGAGCCTTCATGCTCCCCACAAATCACAACATCTCTCAATATAGATTTAAGAAAGATCCTATAACCAACAACCATATATTCAGAGCAACTCTATTTGAGAGGAAATGAACTAGAAATAAATAGAAATGAGCGGAAGCTATACTATTGACTATGCTTTTTCTTCATGTACGCCCGACCTCAACTATGCAATCCTGCAGACTGGGCATTTTAAAACGAATTTCCCAAGGGAAAACATTTAATAACGTTAGAGTGAGTGGACAAAAATAATTTAATAACAAAATATTTATGCATTCTCATTTTAATTTGATAGAAAAAATATACTGCATGCGGCAGCTCAAAAGTGCTCAACTTATAAACTGGCAATTTCACGACTAGCTCCGGCTAGTCACTAACTCAAATGAAATGAAGCCTCTCAAGCTAAACTATATATAAACATATATTCGTATGTATTTACCCTTGTCAGACTCCTTGTATGAATCCTAGAAACAATTTAGAAAAATAGAAATTCATACAAGGCTACAACGCTGGCGTCTAACGCTCACGTTGCGCCATAATGGTATTTTTCCTCATTATGACCGAAGAGGACGGTGTATTTACGTGTGGACTCCCTATATGAAAACCTAAATAATCCGAAAAAGAAAGTAGTTTTCATATAGGGTTATGACGCTTGTGTCTAACACTCACGCCACGCCATAATGGTATTTTACCTCATTATGACAGACCAAGCACGTATGGCTAGCTAGCATTTATATACATACGATACTCATAATATCCAAAATATATATATCCACCGAAAATCTAATTTTCGGGATCTCTCTAAAGGAGGAAAAATTGTCAAATAGCCGAGAAATCAATAAGTCTCATCAGAAGAAATAAATGATCAACAAAATCACTCATCGCATGCTTTTCAATTAAAAACAAAGGTCCACTCACAACTTTAGGCCTAAGCCTGACGTCGATCCGAGGTCTCTTCAATTTGAGTCTCCTCACGTCCTGTTCCAAATATATAATTAATTTCTCAACTAAAATTCCAATATTTATTCAAAATAGGCAAAATTAACCGAGAGCCATAAACACGCTCATCATTGCCTAACTTCAATATTTTTAAATCGAAACGACCCAAACTTTAATACCATACTCGGCAGCCGTAAATACAACATTTCTCAGAAATTGACTTAAATCCTACGGTCGGATTTTACATTATTTAACCGCCAAAATACCAAACTTTAGAAATTCTCAAACCTATCCAAATCTCATCCAAAAATTCCACAATTCACTTCATTAAACTCCTCTAATTATTACACATTTAAAACCATCCAAAACTCCAAAATAGCGGCGGTGGCGGCGGCCGGAGACCGATTCCGGTGACCTCCAAATCCTATAAAATTTTAACAGCATAATCTTCTCATCATGCTCTACAACTTTCCTAACTAGCACAAATCTAAAATCCAAGCCTATCTAGGTCAATTGAATCAAAACTTCCATAAATCCCTAAAACTTCAATTACACATTTCTCCATAACAAGACCGAATTAAATCGTTTCCTTTTGAGGGATCATTAACCTTGAAGAGAGCTATAAGATGAGCCAAAGATTTCGACCTATGGCGGCTGGAGGTGGGATTTCCGGCGAAAATACTTCCTGGCGTTTCCGGCGAGTTTCTCCTCTTCCGGTGGGTTATTGGCTCGGGTGCTAGGCCGGGGAGAGAGAGGAGGTGGCGGGGCTCCGAACTAGGCTGGAGCGGCGGCCGGTGGCTGGCCGCACGGCAGCAGACGGCCAAGAAGAAATGCGGCAGCAGGAGAGAGAGAGAGAGAGGGCTCAGGAGGGAAAAGAAAAGAGAGAAGAAGAAAAAGAGGAGAAGAAGAAAAGAAAAAAGAGATGAGATGGGTTTGGGCCTCACACCAACCCGGCCCAACACCACTAAAATACCTAACTCCACCAATTTAACACCCCAAAATAAAATACCCTATTAAAAATTACCTTTTACTAGCTAAAATTCACCATTTTTACCGTCAACACATTTTTCTCCTACGAATAACTCTCCGAAATAATCGTCCCCCAAAACCCCTCTAGGGACCAATTAAACTATATCTCAATGCCGGAGACGGTAAAAATTCTTATTATAACCAAGCTAGTAAATAAGGTAAAAATTTAAGGGTCGGGATGTGACAACATTGCTACTGACTGTGCAAATAGAAAGTCTGATACAGGGAAAAAGGCGGCACGGCTTATATAAAAATAGAAGGCACGACTTATATAAAAAAAGAAAGAGGTGCTAGGGTTTCGCAAGAAAAAAGAGAGAAAGATTAGAGACAGTGAGAAAAGAAATAAAAATTAGGTTCGGCGGGGGTTTTGCTTTAGAGGTGTATTGAGTGAACATATATTCAGATCATAGAATAGTCCTGTGTGGCAAGAGACCTTCGTGGCTCCATTGAAGACCTTCGTGGCTTCAAGTCCTTCGTGGCATTTCAAGACATTCGTGGCTTCAACGACCTCCGTGACGTTTTCGTCCTTCGTGGCAACAAAGACCTTCGTGACTTTGTATTACACTTGACCGTGTTCTTCAAGTGTGAAGTAATTTTACTTTTCAGAATATATTACTTTTGATTATGTGTTGTCAAGTAATTGTAACCTTCTATTCAATAATGAAGTAAAGTTCTTTGATATAATCCGCTGCTTATCTCATAATCGTTCTATCTAGTATTTTCACAATGTGTACACACCAATATTATAAAATTTCTCTCCTTGTCTGTGCCCATATACTGGTTCTGCAACAACAAAAATCAGTCTGAACCATCACGCTCGGCACAGTACTATCCAAGCCTAGAAAATTGAATTGTTTATTACTTGTTTGAACTATCATCATACATCATTATATCAACAAAATGAAAATGGAGGCTCATGGCCCCAACAATCAGATAAACATAAAAGGAACAAGTATTATAATTTCCTCTAACAGCTAGCTGAAAGTTTAACACTCGAGAAAAAAACCAGTACAATTGTACACCTATAACTAACTGTGGAAACTATCACCATGTGGAGAGCTGGAGATCTTTGCTACCAAAGACACTGGCAGTATGTCCAATTACCTGGGTTATGCTGCTTCCATTTCCAAATCTGTATAGAATTTGGAAAAATAAAAAAATCAATAAATCAACAGATGCTAAACATTCAAAACAGCCAGTGTCCACATCCATCATAGTCAAAGCATTACTATGTAAGGCTGCTGGGAAGGCTTATGGTGTTAATATCTACTGGGAAAATCATCTCACTCTAGGATTTAATGCACAAGGATCAGGGTAAAACTATTTAAGGGTCATGAAGAAGAGTTCAAGACAGATGAGAAACTGTATCATTCTTGGCAAAAATCTATACTAATTTCTAGTTTATTTCTTCTTTTAACCATTTCCATTTGTCAAAAGCTTAACCATTTTCCTGCAAATTTATATGTTTTAGATGATACTACAATACTTATATGTACTTTATTAACTATTTGAAGTACCTGATATTCCATTTCTTCATGGAGGTATGCTAATCCACAGCAGTCTCAGATTCTCTGCCTCTCTCATGGTTTTGGAGCCTAGTACCCGTATTCAAGGCTTCAAGCACCACTCTTTCACTTTGCAAAATTGAAACATGGGGTTTTACACTGTAAAAAAGTAAGGAAAAAAATCATCTTAAAAATCAAAAATTTTGACTGGTTATTTCTTCCATGTTAGAAAATCATCTTAAAAATCTCCTATAGAAATCAATTCAACTTTTCAGTTTCATGATAGCCAAACATAAAATGGTAACAAAAAAGAAGAAGAAATAAACAGATTCTTCTCATGAAGGACTATTTAAAATGCTTCATACAGTTTACCCGCCTTAATCTCCATCAGATTTGATATCCTAAATGGATGCAGCGGTCCCAAATTGTTACCGATAGATCGAGGTTGAAATTGCTACCTAAAAAGAATAAGTTCATTTCCTTTCAAGAATTATAAGAGCAACAATGATGCTACTGCAGCAAAGAGCTATGCACTATACAGAGTTGAGAGGAAGAAAAGCAAAGGCCAAAATTCCCTGTATACAAAACTATAAGGTAATCTAACTCCACAAAAGAACTAATGCAAGCCAGGTATACACCTTGTTCCTTGACAAAAATTATGATAATAGTGGCAACCAACTAAGCAGACAAAACTTTCACACATATAACATACAACCACAGTTAGTTCGTACCATTGTTCATTTCGAAATCAACATCAAACTTCAGCAAGTAAAGAAATAAACCATGGTACAAAAGCCTATTTTACTGGTATTAATGATACCTGTTATATCCAATAATTAATCTGTTGATGTATAACGGTCAAAGAAAAACAATTGCAATGCTGTCAATAATACCTTTTATAGAATACCTTTATAAGTACACAATCACAATTTATAAAGAAAAAAAAAACCTTTTATAGAGCAATCTGCCCATCTAAAGTCAGCTGTAAAGCCAAATAAGTAATTTACACCTGCAAGATCATGACCAAAGAGCAAAAGCAAGAATTACATCATAGTACCATGTATATGAGTAATGGTCAGGTATACCATATCTTTGGAATGAGCAATGGTCATTTGAAGAGCAATGATATATATACATATACAATTATTTGAGTCCGAAAGTATTATACGGTTCCTCTCTGCCATCTGGTTTCTAAGCAACAGTCATCAATACTCTTTCAGCATCCTACTTGAACTCAAGCAGCACTCCTCAGTTGTTCCCTTGAAACAAAAAAATGGCATATGCAAATATTAAACTCTCTTTCCCAATTAGTTGAATATGCACTAACATATATTGGCAAAAGTAAAGCGAAATAATGAAGAAAAACACAGATCTCTCCAACTATAAAAGAAAAGAAAAGTGATAAGTAGCCAAAATTGCATATATATCCTTATCATTGCTTAGCTAATTGTTGTTTTATTTGGCCTAAACTAATCAGATTATCTTATATTCTTGAATTAATAGGTCTATTCTTGGATGATGGATTTGAGCATTTAGAGGCCCAAAAGAGATGATGGACGTGGACTTGGTGATGCTGGGCTTATGTGTTCACTTGTTAATACAGATGATTATTGGAAGGGAGAGAGAGAGCAAGCCTCTCACATGTTTCACTTGCTTCCACCTCTTTGAGCCCTTGCATCTCCTCCTCTCAACTGAAGACGTCACCAACCTATTCCTTCAACAGAAACCCAGCTGAAGTTCTTGAATCCTCTCAAGGCAACAACCCTTTAATGGAAAGAAGTGAAGGGCATCAAGAAGATATGAAGAGCCCAATTGCCAATATCTCAATGAAGCCATTAGAAAGGAAAGTTCAATCAAGATTGATTCTCTTCATGAATTGGAAGATTTGGCCTGCGTGAAATCAGGAGGATCTACTCGGGTTGGATATTGACAAAGGGTTGGCTGCTAGGAATATAAAGGAGTTCAAGCAAATGGCCCCGTCTCTCCTCTCTCTCTTCTTCGGAATCCCTCGACCTTAGTTGTACTCTCTGAAAAACTCAATTTTTATTGCTTTTCAATATTCTGTTACGGAGAACTAATCTCCTAGCTAAGGCTAGGGGAGAAACCTTGGATTGCTTATGTAGTTTTTATTAATTCGATTCGGCTGTAACTTCAATGCAAATTCAGTTTTTGAATGTTCAATTTTAATTTCTGCTTTTACTTTTTAGTTCGATTGATGGGTATTTGATAATCTATTTCATAGGTTCAGTCATGCTTTTCCTATTGTTTGGTAAAAATATCCATGCTTTTGAGACTAAGTATTTAACATGTTGATTGATGATTTCGGTGGAATTGAATCTTGATAAGTTGTTGTCATAGGTAAAGGTTATGCTTGTGAAATTCCTATGAAATTATTGGGTTTATGTGCTTGAACAATTTTAACTGAATTCATCTTTAGAGTCAGATTTCTTGAATAAGTTTCATAGAAAAGAGTCGAATTGATATAATTGCATAAGTGATTTAAGGTGGAACCCCGAAACATTAGTGTCTCTCATTATTGAATTCTCTCTCAATTAAACTCACAATCATTTTCATTTTCAGTTCATCATTTGTGTACTCTTTCATTGCTCTCGGCGGAAACGACACTCGTACTTCCGAGTCTATACTTCTACGTGACTCCTACACTTGGGATTAGCAAACAATTTTTGGCGCCGGTTGCCGGGGAGCATTTGAGAAAGCACGCAGAATTTGTTCTCTCCATTTGGTACATTCGTTCCGTTTTATTTTATTTTTATATATTTTTTTAGTTAGTAGTGTTAGTCTAGTTAATTTTTATTTTTACTTTTCTATTTATTGTTTTTATTATTATTATTTTTTATTTTAATCTTATGCGTCAGAGAGACCATTTAGGGAGATTTGCCAAGAAGCCTGAGTGTGAAACTTTGTTAGGTAACTTGCTTGAGTCTTCAAGTTCCTCTAAATCATCGGTAAAAATGGGTGACAACAATGTTCTGAACAACAACGTTCTAAACAACAATGATGTGAACGCTCTGAACAACAATGTTCTGAACAACAGTGTTTTAAACAACAACGTTTTGAACAATAATTTGCCTCCACCACCTCCTCCTGTTAGGACTTTGCAAACTTACTTGCATCCTGCACGTAATGCTCAGCCCTCTTGCATCATGTTACCACCTAACATGCCTAATGTTGATTTTAGACCTGGTATTGTTCAACTTCTCCTTGTGTTTCATGGTTTGGAAAATGAAAATCCATATGTGCATATTAGGGCATTCGAGGAAGCGGTTGTTGCATTTTATGATCAAGTTGCAGATGTTGATTATGTCAAGCTAAAATTCTTCCCATTTTCTTTGAGGGACAAAGCAAAAACTTGGTTATATTCTTTGAGGGCTAGATCTATAGGTTCTTGGGCTGAAATGACTGAAGTATTTTTCAATGAGTATTTTCCTAATAATAAGACAATGGCTTTAAAGAGAAACATTTCCACTTTTGCTCAAAGTGAAAATGAATTGTTGTATCAAGCTTGGAAAAGATTTAAAGAACTCTTGAGCTTATGCCCACATCATGGTTTTGAAAATTAGCGGTTGGCCAGCTACTTTTATGAGGGCCTTCTCCCTTGTGATCGTCAGTTTATTGAGTCTATGTGCAATGGAAATTTCACGAAAAAGGATCTTGATGAAGCCATAGCATTTTTGGATGAAATATCTATGAAAACCCATCAATGGAATGACCCTTCTGCTTTTGAGAACACTGATCGCTCTAAGCCTTCTGCTAATAAAGGGATTTATCAATTAAAAGAAGATCACTGGAAGATGAAATATGAGTCTTTACTTGCTGGTTTGAATAAATCTCATGTGCCTCAAAATTTTAATTGTAATCAAGTATGTGATTATTGTTATGAGATTGGTCACTTTGGTCAAAATTGTCCTTCTTTGCAGGTGATGAATGAACAACAAGTTGCTGCATTGGGGAATTTTTAGTGACAATATTCACCATATTCAGAGGCATACAACCCAGCAACAAGGCATAATCATCCAAATTTTCGTTGGAGGAATGACCCTCAACCACAGGTAAGTGTCCCTAACCCCCAATTTTCAACACCTAATGCATTCAATTGTAAGCCATCTCTAGGTGACACTCTTCAAACATTCATGCAAGAGCAGCAGAAACAAAACCAAAGGTATGATGCGATGTTTGGTCAGCTAGTTGAGGAGAATAAGGAAATTAAGAATCAGATTTCTAAATTGACTAATTCTCTTGCTTTCAATGAAAAAGGGAGGTTTCCTTCCAATACTGAACCAAACCCAAAACGTGTCAATTCGGTTGAAATATTTGAACATGCTGAGTCTATTACTCTTAGGAATGGAAGAACTGTTGATAATGTACCTCCTGTGAAAGAGGTAGAGAAACCTAAGGATAATAATGAATTGAATGAGCCTAAAGAGAATGAAGTTGTTGAAAATCATTATGTGCCTGCACCGTTTCCCAAAGCTTTGCTACCTTCAAAGAAATTGAATCAGAATTCTGAAATTTTTGATCTTTTTAGGCAAGTGAAGATAAACATTCCCTTGTTAGATGCAATTAAGCAGGTGTCAGCTTATGCTAAATTTTTGAAAGACTTGTGCACTGTGACGAGGAAGCATAATGTGAAGAAAACTGCATTTTTAGCTGCTCATGTTAGTTCAGTACTTCAAAATAAGATTCCTTCAAAATACAAAGATCCTGGTAGTCGTACTATTTCTTGTGTCATTGGAGAACATTTTATTGATCGTGCTTTACTTGATTTGGGTGCTAGTGTGAACTTACTTCCTTATTCAGTGTATTTGCAGCTAGGTCTTGGTGAGCTGAGGCCTACGAGGCTCAAATTGCAGTTAGATGATCGTTCTATTAAAATTCCAAGGGGAATGATTGATGATGTGTTAGTCCAAGTGGACAAATTTTACTATCCTGTTGATTTTATTGTCTTGGACACAGAACCTGTTCCAAATTCTGAAAGTCAGATTCCTATTATTTTAGGACGTCCATTCTTAGCTACATGTGATGCTAACATTAATTGTAGGAGTGGAGTGATGAAACTGAGTTTTGGGAATATGAGAATGGAAGTGAACATTTTTAATGTGTTCAGGCAGCCATATGAAGATGGGGAATGTGAATTTGTTGATTTTATTGGCACACTGGCGCATGAACAATTTGTTAGGAGCAGTGTTGTAGATGCATTAGAATGTTTTCTCACAAATTCATATGATTCAGATTTTCATAACATTGCTGAAATCGCTGAAATAAGTTCATATTTTGACTCTTTTCAGGTCCAGGAAGTAAATGGACGGACACCAAAGTTTGAGGAGCTGCGACCACGAATTGAGAGCAAACCATCAAGTGTCGAGGTACCAAAGGTGGAGCTGAAGCCTCTACCGGCAGGTCTGAAACATGCCTTTCTAGGACCGAACGACACCTTTCTTGTGGTAATATCTTCTTCTCTTACATTTGAGCAGGAAGGTAAGTTGTTAAATGTTTTGAATGCCCACAGATCTGCCATCGGTTGGTCAATTGCTGATATTAAGGGAATTAGCCCTCTCGTTTGTACACATAAAATTCTTTTGGAAGAGGATGCTAAATCATCTAGGGAGCCACAACGTAGACTTAACCCAACCATGAAAGAGGTTGTTAAAACTGAGGTTTTGAAATTATGGGATGCGGGTATGATTTATCCAATTTCTGACAGTAAATGGGTTAGTCCTACACAGGTTGTACTTAAGAAATCTGGAATAGCTGTGGTGAAAAATGATAAAAATGAGTTAGTTCCTACTAGGGTTGTTTCTAGTTGGCGCATGTGCATAGACTACAGGAAACTTAATTCTGCAACTAGGAAAAATCATTTTCCCTTGCCCTTCATTGATCAAATTTTAGAAAGGGTTGCAGGTCATGAGTTTTATTGTTTTCTGGATGGTTACTCAGGTTATTATCAAATTGAAATTGCCATTGAAGATCAAGAATGCCATTTGGTTACTCAGGTTTTATTGTTTTCTGGATGGTTACTCAGGTTATTATCAAATTTACATGTCCTTTTGGTACTTTTGCTTTTCGTAGAATGCCATTTGGTTTGTGTAATGCTCCTGCCACATTTCAAAGATGCATGACTAGTATTTTCAGTGATATGGTAGAGCAATTTCTTGAAGTTTTCATGGATGATATAACTGTTTTTGGTGATTCATTTGATGAATGCTTGTCTAATCTCGAAAAAGTGCTGATAAGATGTGAAGAGAAAAATCTTGTGTTAAACTGGGAAAAGTGTAATCTCATGGTCCTGTCTGGAATTGTTCTTGGTCACATTGTTTCTTCTAAGGGAATTGAGGTAGACAAGTCCAAAATTGAATTGATTGCTAAATTGCCTGTTCCAAAGAGCGTGAAAGATGTTAGATCATTTTTTGGGCATGCTGGTTTTTACAGGAGATTTATTAAGGATTTCAGTGTCATATCTAGACCTTTGTGTAATCTCTTGTCTAAAGATACTCCATTTGTTTGGACTGATGCTTGTCAAGTTGCATTTGAAAGATTTGTCGAGTTGTTAACTTATGCTCCTATTATGCAACCACCTAATTGGAATTTGCCTTTTGAGATTCTGTGTGATGCTAGTGATTATGCAATAGGGGCTGTTTTAGGGCAAAGAAGTGATAAGAAACCGTATGTCATTTACTATGCAAGTAAAACTCTAGATAATGCTCAAATGAATTATTCGACAACCGAGAAAGAGCTTCTTGCAGTGGTATTTGTTTTGGATAAATTTCGTGCTTACCTTGTTGGATCACCTATTGTTATTTTTACTGACCATGCAGCTTTAAAGTACCTTCTCACCAAGAAGGATGCAAAGGCTCGACTCATTAGGTGGATCCTCCTACTCCAAGAATTTGACGTCACTATTAAAGACAAGAAGGGTGTGGAGAATGTGGTGGCAGACCACTTCTCCAGATTGGTTTTTGATGAAAATCCAGACTTGCATCCTATTAATGATTCTTTTCCTGATGAGCAACTTTTTGTTGTATCTGCGTGACCGTGGTTTGCTAATATTGTTAATTACCTTGTCACAGGTAAAATCTCTCCAGATTAGAATGCGCAGGATAGGAAAAAGTTCTTGGTGGAGGTACGCAATTTCTTCTGGGACGATCCTTATTTATTTAAGTATTGTGCTGATCAGATTTATAGGAGATGTGTCCTTGATAATGAAATACATGATGTGATCTCTTTTTGCCATGATGAAGCATGTGGTGGCCATTTTTCTGTTAAAAAGACAGCTGCTAAGATTTTCCAATGTGGTCTTTTGGCAACTTTGTTTAAGGACACTAATGCATATTGTCGAATATGTGAGCGTTGTCAAAAGTTAGGAGCGATAACTCGTAGAAATATGATGCCTTTGAATCCCATTCTAGTCATTGAAATATTTGATTGTTGGGGCATTGATTTTATGGGTCCGTTTCCTTCATCATTTGGATATCTATACATCTTGGTAGGCATTGACTATGTTTCTAAATGGATTGAGGCTTTTCCTTGTTGGAAAAATGATCATAAAACTGTTCTGAAATTTTTGAAAGAAAACATTTTCTCTAGACATGGGACACCTCGGGCTATTATCAGTGATGGGGGTAAACACTTTTGCAATAAGCCTTTCGAGGCTTTAATGAAGAAATATGGAGTCACTCATAAGGTAGCTAGCCCTTATCACCCACAGACTAGTGGACAGGTTGAACTTGCTAATAAGGAGATTAAACAGATTTTAGAAAAAACTGTGAACCCAAACCGCAAAGATTGGTCTATGCGACTAAATGATGCACTTTGGGCTTACCATACAGCCTATAAAACCCTAATTGGTATGTCCCCATATAGATTAATATATGGAAAACCTTGTCACTTGCCTGTTGAATTGGAACACAAAGCTTACTGGGCTATTAAAACATTCAATTTTGGTCTGAATGATGCAAGCTCTCTTAGGAAACTTCAGCTCACTGAGCTGGAAGAGATTCGGAATGAAGCATATGAAAATTCTAGGATTTACAAGGAACGAATGAAAGTTTTTCATGATAAGAAAATTTTGAGAAAAACCATTGAACCTGGTCAAAAAGCTTTTGTATAATTCTAGATTGCATTTGTTTCCTGGTAAACTACGCTCTAGGTGGACTGGTCCTTTTGTGGTTAAAAGAGTTTTTCCTTTTGGTGCTATATATTGAAATTGAGGACCCCAAGAATGGTAATGTCTTTAAAGTTAATGGGCAACGTTTGAAACCATTTTTGGAGAATATTGTTCTAGAGGATGAAACCATCTCTCTGGAAAATCCTGTCTATGAAGATTGATGTGCTGGACTCCAAGTCCATTTGTTGTAAATTGTAATATTGTTTTCAGGTTAGTTTTATTTTATTTTATTTTATTTTTTGGTTCGGTCACTAACAAGTTGCAGAGTTTTGCTCGGAAATGTCTCTTCTTTCAGGTGCATTCCTTCCTTCTCACTCGCTCTGTACTTTTCATAACTTGTCTGCTATCTTTTGCTATTGCTTATAACATCGAGGACAATGTTTATTTCAAGTTGGGGGGGAGAAGCAATTTGTGAGTCTTTTAGTGTGTGTCTGTCAGTCTTTTTGATTTATTTTGGTTACTGCTCACATAGTGTCCCAAAAAAAAAAGAAAAAAAAAAATAAGAGTCTAATTTTTAGTTTTTCGTTGAGTCTTTAGGTGTCTTCCAACTCTGATGAGCATGAACTTTTCACAGATTAATATTATGGTCACAAAAGGATTGCAAGCATGTGTCAGATTCTTGATTTCAAATAATATATTGTTAATAGATTTTAACGATTATTTTACTTAAGTTGTGTGCATTGATGGTTAGACTAATGTAATGAATGAGATTGATTGATTCATGCTAAGATGAGTTCAACTTGATTCATATGACCCTTATGTGAGCTTTTGAGCTTTATATATGTGCTTTCTTTCTGAGTGGCTATTGAAAATATTCTAATTCGTTTTCTGGGCTATAAATTTTCGAAAACCTTATTATTTCTTGTTGGTTGATTTCTCACTATAGCTTTTAATGAACTCTAGATGACTAGAACTCACTCTTGTGGACTTTCAAAACTTTTTATCATAAAACGCTCTGATTTTGGAAAAGATAAATAGAACTTTTTAGGATGAACACCATTGCCAGATTGCCATGTGTCCCTATTTGTGCGCGCGACACACCCCTTAGTTAAACCCCTTTGAGCCTACGTTAAGCCTTATCTTTCATCACCCATGAAATACATACCTTGAGCTTAATGTAGTGATATCTCTACCTTTGTCCTTTGGGCCTAGTAGAGCATGGTGTTGTGATGTATTGTGTGGAATGATGATGAGAAACAAGTGTGGGGGAAGGTGACTCATCCAAAAGAATAGAAAAATATATGCCATGAAAAAAATAAAAAAATAAAGAAATAAAAAATCAAAAGAAATGGCAGGAAAAAAAAATTGATTAAGTCCATTGTTTGTGAATTTGGAGTTTTGTGTATGTTTGAAGGCCTAAAAAACTAAATATATGGTCTTTGTTCTTTTTCACAATGTTGTAAGGAGGTTGGAATGATGACGGGCCCAACATGATGATATTTGACCCTTGCTTTGGCGACATTAGGCGTGTTTCAATGCTCTGCTAGGTCCTTCGGAATTGCAAATTCCCTACTCTTCAACTCATACCCCTAGCCTAGCCTCAGTATTACCTTGTAAAGTTTCTTTTGATCTAAAAAATGAGTAAAACTTGATCTGTGGAGATTGTTCCAAGAGTTGAGCCTATGGTGTGGTTCATTTGTGTGAGTAATTGATTCCTTCATGAGGTTTATTTATGTTGCCGTGTGCTTTTTGATCATATAAGTATGCAAAAAAAAAGGAAAACAAAAAGAAATCGAATAGTGGGCGAAACCAAAGGGCGACGGACAGATTAGCTATTTTAATTACAAAAGATAAGAAAAGAAATTTTTCAGGACTGAGTTGCTTGTTCAGCTCGACGGAGAGCGTCGGCTTCCTCCACCACGTCGTGGAAGCTGTGGCGGTTGACCATCTCCTGGCGGCTCCGGACCAGCAAAGATTGGTAAGGTGCAACGGAAGAAGAAAATAAGGGCCTGTGATGTAGCTCTCTTCCATACAAGAAGACGAAGACGATCGCTACCGTTGTCGACGATGGCGAAACCATAAAGTTGAGTTTCTGAGTGAGACAACACATGAGCGGATCAACTTGCCTCTGCCCACTCTGCCCTTAATCACCCATCACTCGCCTACCTAACAGACCGCAAACGCCCAACTAACGGCCCAAGTCCACGTGCTCAAACGGACGGTGGAGATGTCGGGTGGGCTAAATAATTTTCGCGAAGTATCAACAGAGATACAAAATAGAAATCTTGTTTTTTGACTAGTGAATAGTCTACATAACTGTTTTTTAACAGTGAGTATGAAAACTTACAGGTGTAGAATGAGCTTACACAATGACCCTTTATATATAGACCAGCTTACTTAAAGTCCCATCTCACAAGGCAACTCTAGCAATGCTAATCTAAAACCTTATATGATAACTTATAAAATAGTATTTCATATTATCTTAAGTTTCTTGTATTTAGCTAACCAGATTAATTGCTAAATATCCAAGTTAAATGTCATTTGATTAATCTGATTCACTTGTTTCACAAGGCACACATTTGTTGGACTCTTAGAGATTATGACTGAGTCCACATCAGATTTTACTAACATTCATTGCAAAGAAGATGCCTCTGCATCTAGAAAAATTGGATCCCTGAATTAGCTTCTAGTAGGTGTAGCCATTGCAGCACCTGGAGATAATATTATGAAGATGATGATGATTGTGGAAGAATATTTCTTGTTTTTTTTTTGTTTTGGCAAAATCTGGAGAAAATTTCTAAGAAAGTTTTGCAAGCACGCATGCCAATTTTAACAGAATGACGACCAAGACTTCTTCTCAACTGAGTAGGCAACTCAGAGCTAGCTGTTCATTGAACGATTTGAAGTCCAGCTGTAGTACTCTTGCGGTCAATCTTCAGAAGTTTACTTGTAGGATCTCTAGAATCCAATTTTGACAGGGAATGGATCCGGTCAATTACTTCCGAGTGTGGAAAATTTGTACAAAAACAAAAATAATCCACAAGATATCGTGATGGGATGGCAGGTCTTTGGGGAGAAATTTTTAGATGTTACAGGAGGACCACGTGGCAGTATGACGTAGTCCTATGTTCTAATTAAATATTGACACGTGGATTTATTAAAATTAAAATATAAACTAAGGTTTTCTATTTTTTATGAAAAGACCTTCATGGGTCTTTGTTGAGTTTGGACTAGGGTTTATGGTTTAGGGTTTAGGGTTTAAAAAACAACAACAAACCCAAAATTGTTTTTGACAAAATAGCTGATGTAATTTTTTTCTTAGTAAAATTCAAGTGTTAATATTTGATTGGAATGTAGGACCACGTCATACTGCCACGTGGTCCTCCCGTAGCGCTGAAAAATTTCTCGTCTTTTGGAGGCCATGGCCTTTTGATTATGGAACAATTTGAACGGAGTAATAAATGAAGGTATATAGCAAATTTGGAGGTCCAACTAATACCTCCCCTAATTGTTTCCATTACATCGTCAAATTAAGTACATGTTCCCAAACCTGGGGATGAGACTCCAATTAGGTTGGGTTCCAAACCCTTTTCACGAAAGAAAAATGAAGTACATGTTTACAAAGGATGAAAATGAGATGAACATGCAGAGAAATACAGCTCTCATAATAGTTTGAAAACATAAGTATGTTGGCATAAGGCCAAACAATTCGTCAACTACGAATATTTAGGGGTGGGCATAAAAAACCGCCATATTGAACCTGTCCCGGTTCCGTTCTGAAATTTGACTGGGTGAGACGGGATTTGAATCTCAAAACGTCAGGCTCATTCCATCCCGTCATGTTTTAGTCTCATTTCAGTAAAACGGGACGGGACACGGGACTAATAGTTCAAGTCTCGTTTAGGCCCGTCCCGTCCTGTCCTGACTATTTTATTAATTACTTTTTTATTGATTAAGATATCATCTGAGCCTTTCATTTTGAGTCTTTTAATCTCAGCCCTTTGAATCTTTAGCTTAATAAGGATAGACCGACAGAAACCCAGAACATCCATTTCTAGATGTGGTAAGCTTGGATTGAAGATTGAAATCTCCTTGCTGAGTCAACTTGAATAGTACGAGCTAGCTACTTGGCTTTTGTAGACGAAGAAGACACAAACACAAAAGGAAAAGAAGAGAAGAAATCACAGGTAAGGACCTAATTTGGCTGATACCATGTAGAAAACTGTTTTTCATTGATTTTACTGTTTCAAGGATTACACTGATATATACAATTGCTACAGCTAATCTGTAGGAGATTCACAAATCATAAATTACACAAATCAAGCTATCTATCAATATACAAGATATCAGTTTGCATAAATCACCCTAGCTATTAAATGGGAGTAATGGCAGAGGATTCTGAAGAGTTATGCTTGATTAGCGGAGGAGAGTTTTGTGCGCTAATAGCTTTAGTTCATGCTGTATCCTTAACTTTGTCTTGTGTATAGAGGTGAGCACTTTTGTGAACTAGGACTTGATGAGCAACCTCATCGGCATAATGAGTGACTTCAATTCTCATTTACCCTCCTAGGTTCGTTGTTTCAATGCCACCATGCAGATCCTTCATGCATTAGAACTTCTGGTGATACCAAAGTCCATCTTCGAATGCTCGAGACATGCATTCCCATCAAGGTAGAATTGCAGCTCAGTGAATCTTAACCCATGTCTTCCTTATCGTCGGCTCTAGTTGTTACAACTACTACACACAGAAGTCATTCATTAAATTCAGTCAGTTAGCTATGCAATTATCTTCCTTCTTTGCTGCACTTTATGTCTTTGTTCATCTCATATCCGATTACAGCAACTGACACTCAAATTTAACAAATATAACCACAATACCAAAAGCTTTTTTGAAACAAAAGCATGCATATTACCACAATACCAAAAGCTTGGATATAATTACCATCTGTGTTAAGTATAGTTGTACATACTGCTGCATATTGGTTTTATACGCTTATGTGTTAGACTTGTGGTTGCAAAAGAGATGAGCATCAACTAGCACAATAAAAAAGAGCGCCAAGCTTAAGTCAGCGTCATCAGGTTTTGGTTGTTAAGTGGTGCATGATGTTTTCTCTTATTGCACCGTGTTTGTCAAATTCTCTTATAATCTTATTACACATTGTGTGGTACAGAGAAATATGTTACAAGAATACAAGTATTTGTTAATACTTGATAGAGTACATAGCAGTATAATTAAACATATAAACTGTTTATTTTGCTTACAAACAGATTTTTGACTTTTTTTTATCCAGAATTAGGCCCGTCTTGTCTTGTCTTGTCTTGTCTTGACTGGGATTGGGCTTGATTAAGATGAAAACTTTAAAACGCAAGTTCTGTCTCGTTCCGTTTCGATTTTAATGTCAGGGACGGCGTCGCAAAATTAACTCAATCCCAGCCCGAAAAATATCAATTAAAGGGGTAATAGTCGGTTATTAAATTTGGAGGAAGAGATAACTAGAGAGACAATTTAGCAAGATTTGATTTAGACTGGTGCCTACCTAGAACTGACTAAATAATTAGTCGAAGTGCCGGCATTGAGAATTGATTAAGCACTTGAAGCAGCATGTGATCGAAATCTGTCTGATTAGAAATAACTCAATTAAGCTAAACTAATATAAAACCAAGGGGAATATGTCCCTTCAGCCTGCTCAAGCATACAAGAGCACGACTCTTCAAAATAAACTAAACCTTAATTGCCCAAAAGACTGTATTCGATCTTTATTGTTAATTTTCGTAAAGACACTTACGCTAATTAGTATTAGAAGCAAAGCCTTGCCTTTGCCTTTGTCTTTTGCCTGTTCGGGTGCATTGCTAATATTTGCTTCTCTAATTAGTTATATATACTTGCAGATCATGATATATGGTACTACAGTGAATTCCCTATTTATTTTCCAGATCTCTTGTGTTTCTACCAGAGGCTAAAGTGCTAATTAAACACAGCAGTTGAGCTTAGTTTAATTATATATGAACAATTTCAACGGAGTAGTGAATTAAGTGTGTGAACACAGCAACACGCGAGGGGAAAAATGCTTTCACAAGTCCCACACCGAGACAGGAGATTAACTTTGATAAATCTTCGGTCTTTTTCTCAGCTAATACTCCTGATCTGAAGAAATCTGCTATTGCTACTGTTCTTCAAATCCCGTGTGTGTCCCAACCTGGAGTCTACTTGGGTTTACCTACTCTATGGGGTAACTCTAAGTGTAGTGCAATGACTTTTATCAGAGAACGGATCGGGCAAAAGATCGACGGCTGGAAAGCTAATATTCTCTCCCAAGCTGGAAGGGAGGTCCTTATTAAATCTGTTGCTATGGCTGTGCCTTCCTACCCTATGCCAATCTTTCTTCTGCCCAAGATTCTCTGCAAGGCTATCAACTCCGATCTCTCAAACTTCTGGTGGGGGTATTCGGACGTCAAGACCAAGGTCCACTGGAAAAAGTGGGAGGACCTGAGCAAGAGTAAGTTTGATGGTGGGTTGGGCTTCAAGGAGTTGCAGTCTTTCAACCTCGCCCTCCTCGCAAAGCAGTGTTGGAGATTGATTAATAAGCCTGATTCTATATGGGGGAGGATTCTAAAGGCTAGATACTTTAACCATTCTTCCTTCTTGAAGGCTAAGAAAGGCTCCAGGCCTTCTTCGATCTGGAACAGTTTGCTAGCTGCCAGAGATTCCATCAGTAATCACTCGAGGTGGCAGGTTCGTAATGGGAAAAGTATTGATGTCTGGACTGATAGATGGGTTCCAAATAATTCTGGGGGGCTTATTATCCCAACTGACTCCTCAAATCGCTTCACTCCTCTCTTGGTTGCCGATGTTATTGATGCTTCAGGGAATTTGAATATTACTCATTTGGAACCGTTTTTGAATGGTGATGATGCCAAGGCCATCAAATCTATTCCAATTGGCAGTGAGAATGATAGAGATGTTCTCATTTGGCCTTTTTCTAAGAGTAGTGTCTATTCAGCAAAAAGTGGCTACATAAGGATTGTCAAGTAACAAGGGGGTAAGGGGTCTTCTAAACCTTCATCGTTGCACATTATTGATGCGAAGCTGTGGAAGGTGGTGCGGAGGCCTGCCATGCTGTCAAAAATTTCCAATTTCTTGTGGGGTGCGTTGTCAAATGCTCTTTCTACCAAATGGAATATTTTCAGAAGAAAAATTATTCTAGACCCTATGTGTGCTCTTTGTGGTGAGCATCCGGAGACTACAGAGCATTGCCTGCTTTTATGCCCTTGGACTAGCGTTGTATGGTTTGGGAGCTCTTTGGGATACATCCCAGAGAAGGCCTCTATCACAAGTTTGGATGCTTGGCTTCTAGCAGTTTATAGCAATTCTAGTAAGCTGTCTCACACTACAACACACATTGTGATTTCCGACAATGGAAATTGTCGGTAAAAGCTATATTCTCGTCGGAAATACTGTTTCCGACGAAATATTCCTTGTCGGAACTCGGAAGGCGTCGCTAATACTCCTGTGGGAAATACCATCTTTCCAACGAATCATCAGAAATTCTTTCTTATTTCTGACAAAAGTACTCGTCGGATATTAGTCGGAACTTATTATTTGTTTCGTCCAAAAATAAATCGTCGGTAACTCGTCGGGAATAATTATAGTTTCGACAGGTTAGTTTTGACCATACATTTGTCGTGATATATACTTCTGACAACTCAGTTTCGACTAATCTCTTAATTGTTCCCAATTGCAGTTGTTGGTAACATCAGTGACAAAATTTCAAGAATATATAAAATAAAATAAAAGCCAGGTACAACCCACTTATTTCTGAAATTTTTTTCGATTGATTAAAGAATGTATTGTACAATTAGTATACAATATTGTATAATTTGTATACAATTTCAAATAAACCACAACAAAAGAAAAAACATAAATCTATTCTCTTCCTGTTTCGTCTCCAAGGCCGGATCTGCTACCCTCAATATTGACCAAACAGTAAGCCTTTTTTCTGCAAGGTAGATGATTGATGAACAAATTAGTCAACAACACAAGAACAGTTTATATCCTTACTCTGCTTTCTTAAGTTTAAGAGAGTGGGTTTATACTAGTTTGGTAAGAGAAAGCTTTCTATATAACATATATATGATCTCTTGATAAAGTTTTATGCTATGAGAATCTAATGAATGAGAGTAAACATCCTTCTATAAACCCAGTCACAAATTCTTCAGTGACACAGAATAGATAACAAATTTATACTGATACCTATCAAGACCATGCCACTTAATTCCAATGACTTTCATGTAAGCACTATCAATCCCCATTATGATACCAAACAAAAAAAGAGCAAACCTTATTTCTGCTCAACCCCTACTTAACAAAGTACTACTTGTAGCTATTTAACTTTCTTGTTGAACAATAGGAATATGATTTAAATACGGTATGAAACTACCTGTGTAAAGCATTCCATCATCACAGAGCTAATTCCTCTATTGATCATTAACATGAAACACTGCAAAACACACAATTCAAACCAAGAAACTTAGCCACAACTAAACAAAAAATAAGAGGTCAAGCACAGCAATTGGAACTCCAAATGCTTGATTAACATATTAATAAGCCTTGCTGCAGTAACAAATTACCAAAATCCAATACCGTCCTCCGTGCATAACCCCAAAAGCAATAAGAAGAAACGCCAAACCTCGTTTCGAAACCATATTTCACTATCAAAACCAGGTTAATCATAGAAAATTAGGACTACCCAGATTATTGTATAAGAAAGATCGAGCATTACCCAATTTGATTCATAGCCGTGGAGTCAATCGCCGGCCTCCCAAATCCCGATCACCATCCTTCTCGACCAGTGTTACCAGAAACAGTGGTATTGGGCGCGAACCGCTTTCGGGATCGAATGTACCCAATCACGGTGCGTTCGCGACCCGAATCGCCATGTTTATCGATCCCGTGTCGTTAATGATATTTACACAAGTCGATTGATTGAGTTGATTTTTACCCAGCATCATGTATGGACGGGTGGATTGAAGGGAAGGATATTTTTACTCAGAAACTTCTCTTTGTAACTGTAATCCGAACAAGGGAGGATGAAGAATAGTGATGTTGTCTTCTCTTTATTTAATCTACTTACCCAAACGACAACGGTTGCCCAGGAGAATAATATTCCTTTTCCTTTGTTAATTTACATGTCTATCCCCCTCAAAAAAGGTTGTCATTGTATGTTAAATAGGGGCATTTAGGTAATGAACATTTCTTTTGTTATTGTTGAGATTTTGTGTATAGTATGATTCATCTATGTATGCATAAGTCTCTTTTGATATACAACCGTAGGATGTGATATGTATAGTGAAATACAGCTATGGTATAAAAATTACATATTTTTAATAACGTTTGGGTCCCGATCGAGGCGGTCAACCCTATTTATGTTTATTATCTCTTATGAGGAGTCTTATTGTCGGGAGGTAAACTTCCCCAAATTTTTACATGGGCTGCTTCATCTCATCTATGCGAGAGTGTGTGCGTGGAAGAATCGACCAAAATTAGTCACAAGGGGGTTGGTGAGAGCGTTTTCGTGTGATAAGGAACATTGATTTAGGGTTGACCTTTTAGATCGAGACTCAAACGTTATCAAAAATGGGTGAATTTTTTCCCATAGCCATATTTAACTACGCTGATCACATCAGACGGTCAAAATTTAATTATGTGAATTTTAGTCATCGGAGCCCTAACATGCCGACTGATGTGGTATGACTTGTTTAGTATGTTTTATGCAAGTGTACATCTTTGTGAAACAACTATATCTTGCAAATAGAGTTTTCAAAAATCAGCCGTAGGATGTGATATGTATAGTGAAATAATGTTATGGTAGAAAATTCACATATTTTCAATAACGCTTGGGGCCCGATCAAGGCGGTCAACCCTATTTACACTTATTATCTCTTATGGGGAGACCTATCGTTGTGAGGTAAATTTTTCCAAATTTTTTACATGGATTGCTACATCTCATCTACGTGAGAGTGTGTGCGCGGAAAAATCGATCAAAATAAGTCATAAGGGGGTAGGTGATAACGTTTTCGTGTGCTAGTTAGGGTTGACACTTTTACTCTTTTACTTTTTTACATTCCCAACAACGTATGTGTGGTTGGAATTAAACTTTTTATTTTTTGACGACCTTACGACAAAACAAAAATCTGGTTGGAAAATAACCATTTATTTTACGACCACATTGGACCTCGTCGGAAAAGTAATTAGCGGGAACTTTTGCCGCCAAATTATAATTGTTTCCGACGACATTTTCTGACATATTGATTTTCGTCGGAAATAATTTTCCTCAAAAAATTGTATTTCCGACCATTTCCGACGACTCGTCGGAAATAGTGCTATTTCCAACCAATAATTTGTTTGGTCGGAAAATGTTCGTCGCAAAAAAGGATATGTGTTGTAGTGTCACCACAATGAGGAGTTCTTTCAGTTTGTGTGTTTTCATTTGTGGGAGATTTGGAAGCAAAGATGTGTTGCAGTAATGAAGAGGGTCTCCCCTAACCTTGTTACTACTATAGAGAACATTCACATAAGCTTTAAAGAGTGGTATGAAGCTCAGTCTGATTATGACACTCCCCTAAATGATCCTAGCTCGGAGATCTACTGCAAGCAAACCTCCCCCTCCAAATGTGGTAAAAGTTAACATTGATGCAGTTTGGAAGACGAGTAACCAACACAGTGGGATTGGTCTACTGGTGCGTAACCATAGGGGTTGTTCTATTGCTTGTGCAAGTCTCTTGTGCTCCCATAATTCTATTGTTAAGGCCAAGGCTGACTCGGTGGTTAAAGGTCTTCAAATTGCAAGGTTTCTGAATTTGAAAAATGTTATCATTGAGGGTGATTGCTAAGAGGTCATTAGGTCTCTCTCTTCCCCAGCTTTCACTCCCAATTGGAAAATTCTACCTATTCTGAATAGAGTGAAGTTTATGTTGCCTGCCTTTGATGAGGTGTTATGGAACTGGGTTCCCCGTGAAGCTAACCAGGTTGCTGACGCAGCGGCGAAGCTTGCCATGGTGAGGTTGTGCTCTTTGGACTGGGCTAATACGCCCCAACCTCCCTCCTTCATATTCTCAAGAGCAATGGCCCCCTGACTGAGACTTGTTATTGTTACAGCAGCTCTTGCTCTTTAATTTGCTTTTGTCTTTCTTTACTTTTAGTCTGTAGTGGTTTGTAGCAGTGTTTAGTTTTCCTCTTGCTTTTTTAGCCTTGCTGGCTTTCAATTTGTTGTATTTGCTCGACCTATGTGGTCTTTTTCAATGAAGTTCTATTTTTGACAAAAAAAAAAAAGTCCCACACCGAGAGAGACAAATTGTAAAGAGTAGGGACAATGTGCTTCCCACTGAATTCGACGTCCCCTAATATATGGCCGGAAAATAATTGACTGGTCAGTAAGGAACGGAATTGAATTGAATTGACCTGCAAAGACGATCGATAACATTTTGGAAGCTTTAAAGCTTTTCTTAATTAAGGCATCTAATTAGGGAGGTCGCCATCGATCTTAGTTTAATTGATCTTTCCTCAACGATAAATTGTTTTCAACTTTGAAGGAATGCTCTCGATCGATCAGACAGCCACCACTAAAGAATACTTGATTATTTTTCAAGTCCAGATTAGAGCTGCTTCATCCTCCTTATTCTAAACACGCTTTCCCAATAAGAACAAACTAAACGCAGTAAAAGATAATGTTGAAAACAAAGGACTCAGGACTTGATTGGTTAACTTTTACATGAAGCTAGCTGCTAGATTATGAAGATTTAGAAGTTTAGATGACATGGAGAATATATGAAGTACCTAAATTCCGCATCCAAACCACAAAACAATCACTTACGTACGTAGAAACAGCAATAACAGTGATGAACACACGGTTATAGTAGAAAAAGTTACAAACCGTAGCCTCATATGGCTGCAACAACGACCCCTCAGCTCACAAAAACACTACGACGATCAAAACGAACAGAGTAGAACAAATTTATTTGAAATTACAATGCATGCACACACCACCTACAAACATATATCACAACAGATCGAAAAGTCGATCCTCGATCACAAGAACCGATCAATTGAGCCAGTTTCGGGTGCGATCGCTCCAGGGTTCGTCAGGCCGGGTCTGATGGCTGGAGCTCAGGTAGCTAGCTTCCATCTTCACGCCTACCCGCAGGGGCGGAGCTATGTTTGGGCTAGAAGGGGTCCGAACCCCTGCCAGCATTTGTCAATGTACCTATAATTACTACATGTACTAGTGCAAATGATCAATCTTGTGTTAATTGAATCATTTGAACCCCCGGCCCTAATCAATGAAGACAACAATTAAACATATGAAATTAGAACTAATAGCACTTAATGGATAATAACTACACCCAACTTATAGAAAGAAATGCATAAATGTTGCTTAGATTAGAATATTTTATAAATATTATCATTGATATCTAGTCTATTTAATTGTTTTATATCTTATAGAAAATCAATAGGACATGCTAAATGTATGTAATACATGCTAAAGAATACATTATATATAAAATCATCAATAGGAGTTATATCCTCTATACTCTCTCGTTTTATCTTTTATGTCCGAACCCCCCTAAGATCTAAATCTTGGCTCCGCCACTGCCTACCCGCCATGGAAGCCAGCGACTTGAACATGCCCTTGAATATCTTCCTCTTGACTTCACCTCTCCTGGGTGGAATGAGGCTTTGATTTGGGGAAAGATTGGAGGGGGAGTTTGGGTTTTCCAAGGACGGGCCGGAGTTGGGTTTTGGAGGCTCTTGAAGATGAAGTGGGAGAAGAGAGCAAAACCAGTGAGATAAGTAGGTGTTCCAAAAGGAAAAGGTTTGAGAAATGAGTGAGTTGGAAGGGGCTTTTTATAGAAAGGACTCAAAGGAGGGCCTCAAAGGAGGCGTTAAGCAGTTGCTTTGTGGCCAAGTTTTGCAGTCTGCTCCTTCATTTTTTTGCTATGTTACACCGATACTCCACCCCTATGGAGTGTCGGAATGTCCTCCTGACACACCGATACCGATACGATACACCAAAATGTATGTCCGATACGCCACGTGGCGTGTCCAAAAAGTTGACTTTTTGGACACGTTGACTGACACGCCACGTCATCCTGAGACACGCCACGTCAGCGTGTATTGACTGGAAAGAAAAAGAACTAAAAGTCTAAAACCTAATCGAAGAGGAAGCCCACTGTAACGAAGTCGCATAGAAGAGAAACGATGAAAAAGGAAGCCGAGGAACGACATCGCCGTTCTCTATCACTGCTAGAACGACGTCGCCTTTCCCTGTCAGTGCAATTGTTCCTCCGTCGACGTCGCTATGCGAGAACGACGAGAATGGCGTCGCCTTTCTCTGTCACATCGACTCTTCCTTAGCCGACGTCGCCTCCGCCTACAGCCGCCGACGGCCTAAACCCTCTCTTTGGTTGTAAGGTTAGTCTTAATCTCAGCTTTGAAGTGTTTGGTGGTTGCAGTCTCATTTGCAGTAACAGAAAAACATATAAGATTTTAATCATTTTATGATCATTCTGATACCACTTATAGATTTGTAATTAAGGCAATGTGCTATTGAAGCATCTGCACTGTGATGTTAAGTGTCATGATATTGCTCAATTGCTGATATGGTAGGATGGAGCTAGACATTTGAGACTTTGCAAAATTGAGTTTATACCTGCTAGTATTAGATCATCAATTAGTTGAGAGTTTGTAGCAGGTCAATTTTTATACTTGGTCAGAAACATCGACTCATCTGTATTTGTAAGGAAGATTTAATCGAAAGGAGTTGTGTCTGGATTGCTTATTTGTTTATCTTTTCTCTGTTAATTGTTAATATGCTATGATATGTTGTTGTGTCTATGTTGTTGTGTTTATGTTGTTGTGTGTCTATGTTGTTGTGTCTATGATGTTGTCTTAAGTTGTTTTGCTAGATTATTATGATTAGGATGAGTTCAAGTGCGGCCTCTACTGAACCTAATGTTGAATCAACTAAGCCTGACTCTCTTTTATGTTATTTATTACAGTTATGCAATTGCTTAAATTTATAACATTATTTAAGTAATGTGATGAATTTATTCATATTTGAGCATTTTTTTTATTAATTAGAAATATATAAATAAGTAATTATATTTGCTGTGTCGAAAATGCAGTTTTTGAGTTTTGCCATGTCGCCGTGTCGGTACGTATCGTGTCGCCGTATCCGTGTCCGTGTCCGTGCAACATAGTTTTTTTGAGTTCTTTCTTTTTATCCATGAACATCAACTTGTTAAGTTTTGAATTCTAAATATTTAAGGGTCTCCTTGGATTATTTTTCTGGTAGAACCGTAGAAGCACTGAGTGGTTTTAAATACACACCCTAAATAACTTAATACATATCCTTATTATTTGATATTTAAATCATATTTGATTGGCATGTTAAATGACCAAAAGAGGCATATGTAATACAATTTAAATATTAAAAACAAACTTATATTTGAAAACTAATAATGTGAAATATAAACCAGAATAAAATATTAAAAACGAAAACTTATTTTTAGAAATTTATAAAGTGAATTAGAACAAATCAAATTCTTAAGATCGAGAACTTATTTAGGGAAACTATTAAAGTAAACAAAAAATTTGCAAGAAAATTTGGATAATCAATTAATTTCTTTTTTGTCCTTAAAGATTCATAATTTCCAAATTTAGAGTGCTAAAGTGTCAAACAATGTAATTGTTATGCATATGAACACTTATTTCGTTATATTTCACATATTTTTTTTTCACCCAAACACACTATTTAGATATGTATTTTTCATCTTGTTTATCATTTTCATGTTTAGAAATTTGAAATGAACAATGAATTTGTAAGGATTTATCAAGAACTAACACAAGTAATAGATATGAACATCTATAAAATGTTAATTTATATAAATATAGACTAATTATACAATAATAATAATAATAATAGTGTTAATATAGTCACATAATATGATATTTCATGAATTTTTAGATAAAAGGTATTTTGGGTTGTGTATTTAGTAAAATATCCGAATGAGAAATTAAATAAGTGATGTATTAAGAGATTATGTGTATTAAGTTATTCAAGGTGTGTATATAAAATTTCTCAGAAACACTTGAGAAGGTTGGATAAAAAAGAAGTTGAAAGTGATTTTCGGTCACTCATTTGTGTGTTTTTTTTCTTTTCTCTTTCAAATAAGTTTTGGAGCGATGTTACATCAAAATAACAAAGAAACAATCTTCTCCTCATGCGCCTCACACGCCCAACCCTTGATCCTGCTTCAACTTTTCCTCGTCCTCGTTTGGCTGCTCCGCGGCGCTAGTGCCGACCTATGGCCGCGCCGGCGCACGTCGTGTGTGGCTGGACGGGTTGTGTTTCCCTTAGGCTTATGTAACATCTTGGAAATTTGATTTTTTTTTTTTAAAAAAAATTATTTTCGAGCTATTTTTATTTAAATTGCTATTATTCTTTAAATTTTTAGTAGTTTTCGAAAATTATTCAAATTTTTAGTTTGTTAAATTTTGTTTTTCGAGCCCATAGCATTAACCTAAACGTCGTTACGAGTTCGGAAGATTTTTTGGAGAATCGTTTTGACATCGGAACTATTTTTAATTATTTTAGAAAGTTGGTATTATCCAAAAATATAATTAAAAATATATATTTTAAGTCGGTTTGATATGGACCGTCAGATCTTAAGAACCGTCTAATCTGGGCCGTCGATTATAGACTATATATGTGTGGAGATTAGCTTCCAGCTCGACCCGTCTCGAGCTGCTCTGTAGCGACGACGGAGCTCGGAGCTCCCTCCGCCGTCCAGTCGCTTCTGGCGCTGTACTCATGGCCATAACATCGTCTCATCGTCCCCGAAGTCTCTGTGGTGTTAGCTTCGATGAGGAAGCTATGGTGAGAGAGAAAAGGAAGAGAGAAGGCGACTGCCTCTCCGATCAGGTTTCCGATTCCGGCCGAGTCGAGGTCTCTCACCGGTATGGGTGACTTCGTGTTGTTGTTTCCTTCACATCTGTGGCCCCAGATTCTTCAAAGAAGCTACTATGGTAGAGAATCGAAGCGGAAGAGAGTTTTAGATTCCGGCCACGGCGGCGGGTAAGACCGGTGTTGGTAGCTTCGTTTCGACTTGGCGAACCTCTCTGTGGCCTTGGTTTTTCAAGATGAGCTCTTAAGAGGGAGATTCAAAGAGGAGAAGTTTCTGAATTTTCCAATGAGAGATCGACGGATTCCGGTGAAGTTTGATGTCGACTTAGGTATTAAAGTTGATCTATTCGATGAGCTTTACATGTTTCTATAATTGGAATTGAGATTGGTTGAGTTTTGAAGAAATTGGGTTTAAGGCAGTGGAGGACAGCCGTGCGTGCCACTGTGCATGGTGACGGTGAAGGTGTTCAATCTGTTCTCTCATTTCGGATTTCATGTTGAATTGATGAGTTCTCTGTGTACTTGGTATTCAATTTTGATTGAGAATCGAAGGTTAGAGATTTTAGGAATTTTGAAGGTTATTGTGCTTGGTGTATGGTGTTGGCAGTGGCGGTTGTAGTGGTGTTTCAGTCCTTGTTTGGTGATTTCCAGTTAGTAGTGAACTGCAAGATATGATTTTGGTTGATTATAACAAAATTCGTGTTGTTATGTCTCAATTCCATAAATGGAGAAGCTTGGTGAGAATTGAGCTGAAATTGGGTGAAAGGGAAGATGAGTTTGGATTGATGAGTTTGGTTGTGTGTTAACAGTTTGGGGAACTTGATGGAGTCGAAATGTTTTGGGGTTGATAGTCATGGATAGCAAATGGGAAATAGAGTAAGGATTTATTATGAATGCAAAGTATGTTGGGTGTCCATATCAAAGTTAGAGATGGGTTAGTAATTGGAGTGACTATATGAGCAAACTTGAAAGCGAATTGAAGTGTGGAGATAAAAATGATATGAGCGCGCATGACTTTTGATTTGGAAATCTTTGAAGAAGGCGGGAGGAATTGCGGGTCAAGGATCGGGTGTCCTTAGTAGTTTTGAGGACATGGTCGTATCAATTTGAAATGACTTGTTAACATTCTCATAATGAGGATTCGGTACGAGGATCGAATACGAGTAGCTGGATTGCAGGAGCAAAAGGATAAGGATTTTAGAATGTGTGTCGCTATGTTACTAATTTAAGCTAGCGTCGGAAGTAGCACTTGGATTCTAGGTAGGGTCTCTCGGTGAACCTTTCTTTAAATCGATAATTAAAATAATAATTAAAATCATTGAATTGTGTGTCATTGATTGATTAACTCTTGAATGTTATCGCTTTCCATAAAAACATGTGTCTGATATTATAATGCGAGTATTGATATATAATTGATATGGATAATGCATTGTGAGGAATTGTGAGAATAGTGAGAATGGAGATTATGGAGAGATGAGAATGAAATCTAGAGAATAGATAAATTTTGTGTAGTTAAGTTTCTTCATGAGTTGTCCAAGATCCAGGCTAGCCCACACGTGCATAAGTTTGGGGAATGTAGGCCCTTTCGATGGCGGACATCGATAAAACGATCTTATTAGGTTTCGGGTTTGGAATACCATGAGTATAACAAGACGACTAACAAAAGAGGTACATGTGGTGAGATATTACTGATTGTTAGATCATATATTTGAGACATATGAGTCACCCCCGGTTAGTAAAATACACGGTATGAGACGTGTAGGGTCACATGTCTTTGATGTATGGACTGATTAGCTAGTAATTGAGGAAGACATTCATTAGCATACATGCATCGAATTGTCGTTATATATTTAAAGTATTGTTTGATGTTTGGTAACTTGATTGTGTGACATAGTTAAAATTAACCTAAAGAGGTTTGACCCTACTGAGCGTAAGCTCACCTCTATAAATTTTTGTTCATGTTCGTACAACGACACGTCTTTCTAGAAGACTAACTGTGATGTTTAGCTGACGTGTACGAGAGTTGAAAAGGATTACGGAAGATTAGAAGTGAGCTAGACCGCAAGACAAGTTTTACCTTTGTAATAGATTTTGTTATTGTAAACGTTTTGTTTTTGACGATTTCTGAAAATGTATTTGAGTTTGTATTATTTTCTTTTATTTTTCCCTCTCACGCCTCAGATTCAGTGTCAAGTGCTTGGGAACCACTGACGTTGAGTCTGGGGTGTGACAAGGCTTAACTCTTCCTTGGTGGCTGGAGTCGAAAGGTGCGATCTTTCTTTTCTCTTGGTTTAGGGAGGTGGCTACATCTGGATCTCGGGCTATGTTGGAGTGGTGCCGTGAAATCGGATTGTTGAGGGTGGGTAGAAGGAGTGGAGCGGCGTCATGGGGTGGTCGGAGAGGATGCTGGGATCGGTCTGATGTCTAGGAGTTTTCGCTCATCTGAGTTTCTCTGAGTTTTGGATCAGGTCAGGAGGTCCTTCAAGTTGGGTCTAGATGGCAGGGGCGCACTGCTGCTGCTGGAGGTCTAACGCGGGTGGCGGTGTGACAGGTATGGTGGAGGCGCATCGGCGACGCTGGTGCAGCCTTTGACTTGGGCCGAGAGAGGAGAGATCGTGATTCCTACATACCTGGCTTCCAGGGCTTGGGCATGGGGGTTTGTTTTGGGCCTATTTTGGGCTTTAGTTTTTATTTTGAGTTATGCTAAAATATTAGCGGTTATTTATTTTCTGTTTTCAATAATTCCTAACTCAATGTTGGTTTGGAGATGTGGGCTTTGTCTCGGTTTGCATATCTTGCATACCATGTTTGTTCTAGGTGAGAGGCGAGTTCCTTACTTTGTCAAATGGTTGCAGCCTCCTAGTGGGAGGATGAAACTTAGTGTCACTGGTACTATCTTCTAGTGACAACATGGTAGGAAAACTGTTAGACATAGTAACTATGGCTCTGCATGAGCATTGTCTTTCTGGTATGTTGACAAATTTGTAAAGCAAATGAAGTAGTTAATGATGCACTGCTTGCAAAATGGTGTTTGCCATAATGCATATGATTGAAAACTCATGATATTATTTAGGTTGTTTAGACAATATGAGATTTAGGTTTTATGTCCTCTCTTTGTATTATGCAGTTTCATTAATAATGGTTAAGACATGAGGACGGTCGTTTAGCCCCTATTCAAAAGCAGCATTCTCACATTTAAATGTTTAATACTTAAACAAACATTAATCTTCATCATGGAAAATCAAAACATGAATCTTAAGTACGTTTACAATTAAAATTAAACATACATATATCTATCAGGTACGCCGCCTCTTTTTAACAAGTAATCAAGTGAAAAATGATTCATAACTAAAGATCAGGTGCTATTATAATCACCATTGTCCAAAGTCCAAACATAAAAATATAAAACCGATTCTAAAATCTCTTTGAACCCTAGATACAATTAATTGGTTCTGTTGTAATCTTGTAATTATGTGTTTGTTTGAGCACCAAAAGATCAACAACAACAAAAAGTTGGAAATTTATTAAAAACGTGTTAACGTCCCAAATGTGTCACGAAAGTGACGTAACCTTAATCAAAATGAAAAAGAAAAACACGGCATCAATCTCCATCTTGTGTTTCTTTCAACTTCATGGGAAAAACTAGGGTCTCGATCTTGTGTTTCTTTCAACTTCATGGGAAAAACTAGGGTGAGTTGATGCATAATATGCATCAATTATTTTAAAATGATATATATAAATGAACAACTTGTTGTACATGTAAACATGTCATCCAGTAATATTGTGACATGTGTAAAAAAAATTACAATTTTATGGACCTTGTAATTATGTTATACGTGATGAAGGATGAAGTGTAGAGACAAAGAGATAGCAAGAGAATTATCATCTTATTCATTGATAATAGCCCTGTATATAGAGAATTACACAATACCAATATAGTAAGGATAATGAATACATAGATTTAGTCAAACTACATATCTTATTGGTATAAGGCCAAAGGCACATATAAAGAATATCTAAAAAAATACAGAATATCCTAGAACACTCCCCCTTGTGCCGCGCGCTGATATGCCGATGGTGCTGATCTGTTGCCTCGTCAAAAACCTTGTCAAGTCACAAAAACCTTGTGGGAGAAAAACTGAACCTTAATCGTAGGAGAAAAAGAGTATAACGCACCATTCACATTTGATAGTGACATGTATGTATGTGCTAGACTCCCCCTGAAGTTCGCACCTCCCCCTGATCTTTACATCAATCATAGGGCTCTTCTTAATTTTTACTAATCACGGAAGTTTTAACAACTTAGCATGTTAATGCTCTTTAACATGTCTTCAACTGTGGCATTAGGCAATGATTAACTAAATCATGCCGTATTGTCCTCAAATGATTTTTTACACTTAGATCTTGAGGATTAGGCCGCTTATTAACTCAAAACATAAGTTCGTGCAGGAAATCAGATTTCCGCGCAGCATGACCTTCAGTTACTAGAACAGTCGTACGTAACTTCCTCTAGGAAATACATATGAACGAACCGTAAACGGTTTTAGAAACTAGACTCATTTAGCTTTCTAACCGTATATTATACACGTTCTGGTTCATCAGGAGCTATTCACAAAATCCTGTCGAAGTTGACTGTTTTGCCAAAATCAGATTCTCGGACAGATTCGTCCTACTTTACGAAAACGGCCATAACTCACTCAATATGATAGGTATGATCAAATGGTTGGTGTCCTTGGAAAGTAAACACATAGACCTTTCCAACGGTACCAATTTCACCATTTTACAGTGAGTGAGATTTCTTGTAGATCCCGTGGAAATTGACCTACAAAACTTGGCAGATTCTGATTACGCTTTTAATGTGTCTTTCTTATGTAGGGATAGAGTAAGCCTCAACCTTTCATACCATTAAGTATTGAAAAAGAAGTTACTACCATTACATTGGCGTTGCATGGGCGCATAGCTACACTTAGCTTTACAACTTTTCATAGCGAATGAGATGTCAAGTCTTTCGTATTGTGTTAAGTACATTGATGCGGCTTATTGTACTTAGAAGGGAATTCCATCTCTTAACACATATTTGTCATCTTGCTTTAGACAAAACAACATATCTCTCTTTAGAGTAAAGATCTTGACTAATCATGGGAGTATATGTAGGCCTCGCTAGTTATAGAGCGCCTAAGCCGATTGATGGAAAATCATCATTAATACAGTCATCAAGTGCCTTATCGAGACCGTGTCTTCCCAAGATCTTTTTCTTCGGATGTTGATACATATTGGCATCTCTTGATCCATCAAGAGTCTATGTAAATCCGGAATGAGCACGCAAAGGCATAATTCACCATATCCCTTCGAAATCAAGTAGAGTCCATGTGCGTTTCAATACATTTAGCAAACGCATGCTCCTGTGGTTTAGAGCCACTTGATTCGGATGAATGAAGTCTGTTTAAGACCTGTATGTATATCTCTGATCCGGTAGAGATGTTATTATGGCATTGAGGCGTCTCCCAACGATAATCACAATTCAGACTTCATGAGACGGATTTGAGTAACATTGATCAATGGATCAGGTTGTGCCAAACTCGTTTTCTTCCTAGCGCGAGAACATATCGAACCTAAGGGCCTCCCTCCTTTCGGGGAGCCACACGGCCTTGTGACACCAATTTTACTACTATATGGCGTCACCATATCACCATCTATGTTGATGGCGTCAAGACCAACTCCTTTTGGTCCCGCCATGTCCTCCTGATAGGACATCAATCCTTGCAGACATATTTGCAGTATGTGATCTCGTCACTTTAACACTTTAAGCATTTGAGATCAAGATGAGACTTAGTGGGGACAAACTACGACAATTCACGTCGTTCCACTTGAACACTTGTGTTCTTATCTCCTCCTAACGGTGGGAATATTGTCTCATCAAAGTGACAATCCACAAATTAGCGGTGAATGAGATCGCCTGACAAGGTTTCTACATATGCAGATTATAGGTGGAGGTTCATATCCAACCTAAACTTATTCATCTCAAATGACTCATCATTGTGCGCAATGGCAGTGCGATTTGGCACCTAGAAATAACATCTAGCCGAGCTTAAAGATTGGAGCTCAAGGATTGCAATTTCGTGTCAATCTTGGTACATAGTCACGAGCTGTAGTACAACAAAATTCAATGATGGTGGGTCGTAGATGCATAGTAAAGTTGCATGTAAATATTGCATAACCCCAAGACGCAATAGAAAGATTGGTGCGCATCAATAATATTCGAGCGACAAGCTAAAGTTGCTTGGTCGTAGCCTCGGTGAGACCGTATTGCGTGTGAACATGAGGTACAAGACATGCACTTCAACTTATATCCCGATAAACTTCTTTAAACAATGGGTAGTGAGCCCATAGAAGTATAAGCAGCATAAGCAGTAGATAATAGTGTAACATGTGACCAGTTTGTTAACACTTCAACATAAAAAGGTGTCCGCAAGTTGGTTGTATCTATCTACATAGTTTGGTGTAAGAATAGAATTTCACTTTTGTGTCATTTAACATAGGAGGGTCTCACTCCTAATTTAGCTAAAGAATTGGCTTTCAAAACGAGCAATGAGCATTGCAGGGGGCCAAGGCGACATAGAGGGAAGACCGGTGCACCTCAATTGCTTGAGGAATTGACCGGACGACCTCCAGGAAGTTGGAGTCATGTTTGGGTGACGTCAATGTCCCCCGGGTCACCACCATGCTTCATGATGATGATAGATCCCAAATGTCTTCGTTTTGAGCGGAAGAATGAATGTCCATGAGAATTTCTCAAAGTTTGGACCATTATATCTCTTCCAGGTTGACCGATTTGGTCAAACCAAAGCATATATGAGTCGGTGTCCCAAATATCATGTTTAGCGACAACATGTGATTCGCTACTCGAATCGTAGTGACATACAATCCACTAAATTGACTCATAAACTTCTCTAAGATGCATTGCAATCCGCATTCATGAGAAGGTATACACAAAATAATTCTTGTTCATTCTCACAATGTGTTTTCAAATGAAAACTATTAGCAGGAATGTCTTTAAAGCTCAACATGGTTCGGTAGCCTCTCAATACATATAGAGCATTTGCGACATTGATCATGGTACCATGAGGCATCAAGATTCAAGCTAAACCGCATCCCTGAATGACCGGTATGATTCAATCATTATAGTCACAGAAGATTTACAAGACATAAAATCCAGAGATAGTTGCTGGTTCCTTAGAATGTTGTGGATAGTTCCACTATCTACGAAGCACTCAATGTCTCTATGAGACATATCTACAAAGAGTAGATAGGCGAGTAAATAGTTCAACTTGAACCATTTAGAAGGATTGAAAGAAGCTACGAAAAGCTGCAATCCCGAGAGTGCATAAAAATTTCCGTGTAAAATGATCTTTGGGCACTAAAACAGCCATAACTTATTCGTTAAAATAGATATCGACAAACTGCGAAAAGTTCTGAAAACTAAACTCGTAGAGCTTTCCAATGATATAAAGCTTAATATCTGGCTCATCAGGAGCTATTCACAAAGGTCAAACAAAGTTGACTGTCCAGAAGGGACAAATTACTGTTTTTCGCAGAATTGGCATGTGCGAAGCTATAAAGCTTGCAGGTGGCGTGTAGGCTTTTTCCTTAGCCAAAAATGACGTATGTATGATCCAAACCATGTCCTTTTGGTCGTTCTAAGGTCATAAACTCCATGGCTAGTTAGCAAAAGCTCCCTGACATGAACATAAACTAACTCAGAAGACCTAGAGGATCCGATCATGATGATATTTTTCCGGTTTTGATAAGTCTTCAACGTCTTTTGCAAGACGGCAATTGGTTTAATAACATAGGGGGATCCAAAATCAAAAGTTTTTGGTAACTCCAAGTCAGTATGTCCGTGGAGGGTCGGTAGTGCGAGGCACACTTGAAACCACTATCTCCTTAATTTCAGACAATTCTAAGACATCACACTGAGCTTGGATGAACCTAGTTGAACAATTGATGATGAAAAATCCGCTATAGGGTAGAAGACTTAACCGAAAACACATTGGCGATCCTTCTTGAGGATGCAAGGCCGTGCGTCATCTTCACTTGGAAGAGACCAAAACGGCACAATCTAACCATGTAGATTGTAATGCCATGCTTTTAAGGACGATGTAAAAATGTACATCTTGTTTGTAAATCAATACGAACCATAAGAGGAGAATAGTTTCATAACTTTAAAAAAATTCTCAAGGTATTCATTATTGCTAATGTGAGTACATCAAGGTCTCAAATAATACTTTTAATAGTTTGTCCTTCGGATTGATAACACACAATCCGGAAAAGCCGTGGATTGATAAAACATAATTCGAAAAAAGGCCTCGGATTGATCAAACACAATCCAGTGATAGGTCGGGGTTGATCATACACAACCTGGACAAGGAAACAAGAGTGATCAAACACACTCTTAACCCGCGAATAAAATTCCGGGATTTTTGGTACCCGCACACACAAAATCGCAAGCATAGAATGGAGATGGAGAAGGGAGAAAGGATTTTATCCCCCCGAGTTATTCCAAAGTAAATAACTGTAATAGTAAAGCTTACTTGCTAGTTTACCAAATAAACTGTGTTTATAAAAGATCTGATGAGTTTAAGTCAATTGCAGGCTTCGACCGAGGATTGGGAACCTTTCTGGCTTTCCTTGGAAGACGAGCAATCTTGAAATCTTTGGTTTCTAGAGGCTACCGAGAGGAGAAACAACGTTTCGTCTACTTCTACTTCGAATTTTAGCCTGAAAATTTGAGAGGCAGAGCAGCTCTGGATGGTGAAGCTGCTGTCAAAAATTCGGGTTGAACGGAGGAAGGGAAGGTGGTGAACCGGTGGTCAGTAGCAACGGCGGTCTGGAATCTTCCGGCGGCCGGTTCGGAGACTTTTCGGCTGGTTCTCAGGGTGAGGCCGGCGGCGTTGGATTCGGGACGGAGAGAGCTTTCTGGGGATATAAAATTCCGGCGGAGGGCAGTCGGAATTTTTGTCGGAAATCAGGAAAAACAAGGCTGCCTGATTTTAGGGTTTTGGAAAACAAATGATGGACTATTGACTCTAGGGTTAGAACAAAGTGCATGATAACGTGGTGAAGGATAAAGTGTAGAGACAAAGACATAGCAAGAAAATCATCTTCTTATTCATTGATACGAGCCATTTATATAGGGAATTACACAATATCAATATGGTAAGGATAATGAATACATAGATTTAGTCAAACTACATATCTTATTGGCATAAGGCCAAGGCACACATAAAGAATATCTAGAAAGATACAGAATATCCTAGAACAATACGTGAATTGTTCAAAAACTTGTAATGAGGGTCGTAAATATTGTAATTACGTGGTTTATCACTGTAATTATCACTAAATACGTTAAATGTGGTATTTGTAGTAAAGATATCATGAATGGTGTAATTTACTTAAAAAAAGACCATAGTTACACAAAAAAATAACTATTTTACAAGATTAACGACTTCAAATAATTTTGGTCTGATTATTAATATTTTCAATATTCGTTGTCACTAGAGATAAAATTATCGTTATTTTCGTAAAAATGATCGTATTCCAAGAAATATCAAGAATACGACTATATTTACCAGTTATACCTTAGTTTTTGTAATTTATAATAAAACACGTTGTATTATAAGTAATTATCTCAATCACAATTACCTCTTTTTTCAGGTTGCCAACTCAATCTGTCTGTCTGTGGCCTGGAACTTAGAGGGATAGTTAGGATCTTCTGAACAACAACAGTAGGGAAGAGGTGGTGCAGTTCATGAGTTTTCCACTGCCTGGTACCTAGATCAATAAGTTATGTCACCATTTGGAAAGGGCAGTCTGCAGGCTTTTGAATTTGATTTTTTGAGTAATCTAAAATCCATGAATCATTCCAGATGTGTACTTTGGCTCCATCTCCAATTTTCCATTTCACCCCAACACCAAGAATTGATCTACTTTGTAATATGCTTCTCTAAGAGAATGATGGATGATCAGAAAGTTGTGCCTCCCAAAAGGAACAATGAGGATAGTACCTTGCTTTCAAAACTTGTGCAACTAACGAGTTTGGAAATTTGAGCAGTCTCCAAGCTTGTTTTGCCAACATAGACAGATTGTAGGCATATAGGTTTTTAAAACCCAAGCCTCCTTCATGTTTCGTGAGGCATAGTCTTTCCCAACTACGCCAATGAATTTTCTTTTTATTTTCCTTATCTCCCCAGAAAAAACTTGCACACAGTTGGTGAATATCATCACAAAGTGATTTAGGAAGCAGATAGCAGTTCATGGCATACATTGGCATGGTCTAAGCTACAGCTTTAATAAGAATTTCTTTCCCTGCAGCACTAAGTAACTTCGCTTTCCATCCCAGCAGCTTGTTTGAAAGTTTCTCTTTGATGTAAGAAAAAATTTGGGTTTAGATCTACCAACTCTGAGAGGGAGGCCAAGATATTTATCATGCTCGCTTGTTCTTTGGACCTGTAAAATGGATGCTAGCTCCATTTGGATATCCATGGGGACATTTCTGTTGAAAACTACACTGCTTTTCTGGTAGTTCACTTTCTGTCCAGAAGCAGTCTCATATATATTTAGGAGAGCTCTATAATTATGACACTCTTCAGTTTCAGCTGCCCCAAAAATGAAACTATCATCTGCAAAAAACTAATGATGCAGCACTGGTGCTTGAGGGCTCAAACTTAATCCCTTGATGACTGAGTTAGAGACAGCTTGTATGATGAGAGATGAGAGGCCTTCTGCACAAAGAATAAATAGATAAGGTGACAAAGGATCACCTTGTCTAATGCCTCTAGTTGGAGAAATCACTTCAGTAGGTGTACCATTTAATAAGATGGAGTATTGAATAGAAGACACACCCAACATTATTTTTGTGACTCATTCATGTGCAAAACCAAGCTTGAGTAACATAGACTGCAAGAAGTTCCATTCGAGTCGATCATATGCTTTTGAGATATCCAATTTCAGAGAAAAAAAATCCTTCCTGTTGTCTTCTAAGCTCATGCATAAAATGAGCTACTTCTGTAGTTACTAAAGTGTTGTCCGAGATTAATCTACCAGGGACATAGGTACTTTGGAGAGGTGAGATAACATCAAGAAGTAATTTCTTGAGTCGATTGGCAACTACCTTGGATGCCACTCTGATTATGACATTGCAAATAGCTATTGGTCTGAAGTGACTAGCCTCTTTTGGCTCTTTTATTTTTGGAATAAGGCATAGATGAGTTAGGTTTGCATCTGGAAAGCTAGCACCTGTGGAAAAAACTCATTAGCATCATCTTTAAGTGGCAATGTCTTTCTACCTTTGTGGAAAAAACTATGGAATGCAAAAATTCCAGGTAAAGTTCTCATTTGTGCTTGGAGAGCTTGTAACAATATTTTGCCAACTCGAGCCAGACTCACTACAAAAGGATATGAAGGTCATGTTCAATGTGTCTCATGTCCCCATGCCTATGAAGACATTGGACATGTCATGTGTGGTTGTCCAGTAGCCAAATCCATTATTTCTAGGGAGCCTTTCAACTTAACTGCAATCATGTCTCCCGTCTTTGACTTCAAGGAATGGATGCTTGAACAAGCTGTGTCCTTAACTACTGAAAAATTTGACAAATTGTTGATGGCTCTATGGGGCATTTGGAGAAACAGAAACGTTACTTTCTGGTCACAAAAGCCTTAATCAGCTGCAGATATTCTTTGTGGAACTATGGCATGGTATCATGAGTTTGCTGCTGCAAATAATTCTTCTGCCTCAAAGATAAAAGTAGTCAGTAGACCTAAATGGAAGGCGCCTGCACCTGGAACCTTAAAACTCAATGTGGGTGGAGCTTTTCTACATAATGATACTGAAAGAGGCATTGGAGGTATTCTTAGAGACTCTTAAGGTACTGCACTAGCTACTTTTGCCTCTCATATTTCAAATATGGCATCACCTAAGCAGGTGGAACTTGAAGCCATTAAAAATGCTCTTCAATGGCTACTGAAGTTGCAGTATCAACATGTGGAAATTCAAAGTGATTGTCAGCTGGCAGTGTCTGATATTCAAGCATCAGATTATATGGAGGTGGAGTTTGGCAACATTCTGCATGACATCCATCACTATCGGACAGTTTTGCAAAGTGTTTCTATCACTTTTGCTCCTAGAACCACTAATACAGTGGCACATAGACTAGCTAGTATAGCATTTGAGCGTTATGCACAGCTTGAATGGCTAGATTCCATCCCAATCTCGATTAGAGATGTTCTAAATTTCGATTGTAAACATCTTTAATGATCAATGAATTTCTTGGGCTACTGCCCTTTTCCCCCCTTAAAAAATTATCTCAATCACAACAAAATTTACATAATACAAGGTATTAATTACTAGATAAAGGACTTTATTACACAAACAACTTATTTACCATATGTACATCAGTTTTACCACTATTACGACAATTTGTTGTCAGATTGGTAAAATAGTTCTCGAACTTGTAATTGAAAAAATTACTAGAAATACAAGCTTGATTACTACTTTTTCAACAATTCGTCAACTTATGAATCAAATAGTTCTTATACAAAGAACTACCATGAAATCGACATCAATTACTACTTTCACCTCAATTGTCGATAAACGATGTAAAAATGTCGTCACATAACTTAAAACTTCTTAAAAGACATGATTTACAATATAAACATCCTCATTACATCATAAGGGTCTCAACGATAATTTACTCATATTAATAGCATTTTACTTGTATAACAACACATCTAGTATCATTAGATTTAGGGCTAATGAGCATTTTCCAAAAAAAAAAAAAAATATCATATTTTAGTCCTTTGGTATCATTAGATTATAGGAATCAGAAGACCAGAAAAATGGGAAGAACTTTTTTGGTGGAAGACGATGACGACGACTATGAGAATTTTTTGGCGGAATGGTTGAGTGATAATCACTCAACATGATCAGAAATATAATCAAATTGGACGGGATGATAAAAAGGAGTTCCAAATTTAGATTTTTTAGGGTTTTCTTCACATGAAATTTTTGTTGGTTCAAATACCTGGGTAAGAAGAAGTAAGACGAACTATTATCTCTCTAAGACTTCTATAGGTTTCCAGCTAGTACATTCATATATTGTGAAAGTATATAGTAGTATCGATCAGTGTCTAACCCACAATTACTAGCATATATGGCTATGAACACACGCCCATTTAGCATATAACCTTGCACCAGCTTATCAATCATTCTAGGCACAGGGCATCATCAATCTCACTCATCTCTATGATCAATATAAATGAATTCAATTTGATAGTGACAATGAACCTATCTAGATTGAAGCCTTTGGTTATGCTAGATACAAGTGAACACCAATTCGTAGTTTTTACAAATCAAAATCCCATCAAATTGAAAATTGAATCCCAGAAACTTATCAATCTTACTCCTAAATATCTCTCTCTCTTTTTTCTCTTCCTCCTTCCTTTCATCTTCTTCTCCCTCACTTTAGGATTTTCTTCATGAATAACGAAAAATTGATACCAGGACCAAAGACGAGTCTTCTCTTAATTCTTCGAGCGGTCTCTAGTTTACTTCATATTTTCTTCGTATTCTTTCAATTTAGGGTTTTGCACTTGATATATTGGTAATTTAAAAAAGAAAAAGATTTGCACTTGCTACTGGGTAAACAGGTTACCAATATTGAATGATTTGAGCCGTTAGATATATTTGTATTTTTATTATATCCAACAGTCAAAAATAGTTTAAAAAGTTGATGCATAACATGTATTAACGCTCTAGAATTTTCCCAACTTCATTGCTATCACTAGCAGCTAAAACTAAAGTAGCAATTTAATTGATTGTTATTAATTCCTTTTCTGGTGCAGGCTGAAATTAAATTGTTATCACACCACGTACGCTTGCGTATCTCTTCTCCTCCGCTCTCAATCTATTAATAGGAAATAATGGAATATCAAACAAATTAAACAAAACTCCAGCAAATCATCCCACATATTATTGAAAGAAAAGTTAACGTCATCATGGAAAGAATTATCAGGTTTCCTTCATTATTTCAACAAAATCATAGAATATTTTCGGTGATAATTTCAACAAATCGATCAGCAGAGAATCTAAGTTCAGACTTATCTGTAGGTGCAGGTTGATGTTGTTAGGTTGGCGAAAGAGATTCGGTGATAGAGATACCAATCATGAAGGAAATTTTCAATTTAAATGAGTCTATGGTTTGGCTATATATGCAATTATATTATGCATGATGCAAGAATTAATATGGCCAATATTACTGAAATTGTGGGACGTACTGGCCGGCCAGTCTTCTATAATAATGAAACGGTGACAAAGGGATAGTCGAACGAACACTAGCAATTTTTCAAAGGTCATAGAATCATACTATGATTAATTAAATTTTAAAGGAGTATCAACAAACACGTTTGATTAGGCTATTCGTTAGTTGATTAATTATCTTACATGAAGAATCCCAATTAACTCGTACATGCAGATGATCGATGACAATAAGCTCTATCATTTAGGCCTATGACTAATCTAAATCAATTTAGACTTAGTTGTGCATGCATGTTTCTATATTTTTGATCCTCATTCGTAAGAACTATCGCAAGTTTCAGTATCATTGCAATACGTACGCATAGCGAAAGGCTAAGCGAATTAACCATTTCACAATAGGAAAGTGGAAACAAAAATTTAGTGTTAATCCAAACGTGAAAAGTATGTAATATTGCACAAACGTTCACTCATAAGGGCGCTACATCGATCATAATCTAATAACCACTTACTGGCTAGGAATTCCTATGGTACCATATATAACGACCGGCCGCCTAATATATCATCATTATTATAGATAGAAAGTTGACATATATCATAAAAAAAAAAAAAAAATTAAGAAAAATTAGCCAAATGTAAAAGTAAAAATAGAATGGGAATCGGTATACTCATTTCGTTAGAAGTCTCTTTTAAATAGATGAGGATTTACAATAGATACAATGGTAATTACATGTTAATAATCCTAATACAATCTGATAGAGCTAGCGGTTGTATTTGATAAATGCGAATCTTCTAATTTCCTCTCGTCTTTGCTTTGACAAATGTACACTTACGGAATTATTCCTTCAACACCAAATGAGTTTAAGCAATTATAAAAACCAACCCCTAATATATGTATGAATTTGAATGACACAATATATGGTAAAATGAATGGTGTGAACGTGATGATATTTCCACACAAAACAGTCTTTGTAGATTTTGAGAATCCAATACCCAGACTCCCAGAGGAAAAATTAGCTTCTCCTCCCGGTGAGTACAAGATACTTTCAGGCTTCAGCCCCAACACCAAAGACAATATGGCAGGAAAAACCATTGACTTGGAATTCTGGAAAAATAAAAAATAAAAAAATAATATTATCAACCCTATCTTTGGAAGCTTTTAGGCCTTAATTTAACAGACTAAATCTTACTGGGATTTTGCTGAGATGTATCATGTATGCAAGTGTTGAATGAAAGCACAGAAAGCGACCCCAGAATAGAAATTACTGGGTTTCGATCATTTGTACACTTCCATCACATATTTAACTACACAATAATAAATACATACAAGTTAATCTACAGTTAATGCCAAATCCCCAGTCTATAGCTTCATCGATCTTATCCGTAAACGCGCTGAAACATATACGGAGAATTCAGAATAAACCAAAACCAGCTGTTTGAGCTCAGACTACCAACTGGTCTCATCCAAAAAAATAAAAAATAAAATACCAACTGGTCAGTTACAATATTTGGCTATTAGATATTGAGAGGAAAAATACTTCTCCAGACTAGTATGTACGTGTGTCTGGATTTTCTCTTATTTATATATTTTTGTTAATGTAAATCATAATCTTAATCGTTTAAAAATTTGATTAACTAATAAATATCATCTATGTAAATATTCATTGTAAACAAAATTCGTTTGCTCAGCCGATTGCATTAAACAAATAGACAGTTATGGTGAAAGTTAACAGTCTCATGATCAATCGTCCATTTGTTTGAGACATTCGGCTGAGCAAACGAATTTTGTTTACAATGATTTTTTTACAAAGGTGATCTTTATTAGTTATTCAAACTTTTAAACGATTAAGATTATGATTTACATTAACGAAAATACGTAAATAAAAAAAAGTTCAGACGCACACGTACATACTAGTCTGAATACAAATATTTTCATATTGAGAGAGCTCGAGTCTGAAAGAGAACGATGCATTCAGGATTAATGTTTAATCCGGTCGGAGTTAAAAAGGTATTTTGTTCCTTAAATAAGTCACCAAATTCTAAACAGTTGTACCAATTAGTCGGTGTTTTACAGGAACGTTATCCTAACAAATTTATTGAATTAGTAGCCAATAGTAAACAGTGAAAATTTAATAAATGCGTGTCAGAAGCCTGTTAAAATTGAATTACCACGTCTACTCTAACATCATGCAGAGATATTCAATTGTTGCATCATAGCCATCAGAAACAAAAAAGAGATAATCGTCAAAGACATTGCATTATACAACCCCGGCCAAGTCCCCAACTACCGTCTTTCGTGAACTCCATCTTCAACCTCAACCCCTTATTGCCCAAAACTTGTAACCCAAAGTCACTGTTTACAACTATACATACATACATACATGATGCACACTAACTACAACATTATTCTGCTAATTCCTAACAAAAACTCATCATATTGGGGGATCAGAAAGCTCATGCATGAGAAATACCCACTTGAGGTCTAGGGGTTTGAGCTAATTATCAGGAACCCTCATCCCTCTGCTCTTGCTGGCTTACGGGCAAACCCACCCAACATGGAAGCCAACGACTTGAATAAGCCCTTGAATATCTTGGTCTTCACCTGCCCTCTCTTGGGAAGGTAGAGTCTTTCGTTGGTGCTAAATTTGAATATGGTGTTTCTGTTTTCCATCTAGCTAGCTAGCTTCTTCAAATTGGCTATGGAGGATTTTGAAAATAAAAGAGGGAGTGGTTTTGGAACACAAGGAAGACAGAGAGAGACCGGAAACAGAGCAAAAGAGAGTAAGAGTGCTGCTGGAAGCTAGAGGGGAAGTACTTTCTTCTTCTTCTCCTTCTTACTATGTCTCACCAGAAAGAGAGATAATGTTTTGCTAGTGAAATAGATAAATGCAGTGAAGGAAAAGCTTGAGAGTGGTAGAGAGCGAGGTGGAAATGTCCTTCTATTAAATATGGATTTTGGATTTTAGTGCATATTGCTTCAACCCCAAGTTTGCACTGTGTATATTTCCTCTGCTAATTTTTTTTTCTCAAATTATTAATATGAAAATTCATTTTTTCATTTTTCAATACCAAATTTATGGCCACCAAGAATATATTAGAATTTAACCGTAATCAATGTCGCAGATTCGAACCTGGGTAAGGTATTCCACATATAAATTGTTACCAACTCGACTACCTATGATGGTTCATAATCTGTAGATATGAAATGCTCTTAAATGGTCAAATTGATTGATTTAAGGAACGTTTAATAGAACAACTGCATGAGCAATAAAATTAGATTATCCGAACATCTACTTGAAATCTTGAATTAGCGCACTCTGCATTGTAACTGTTGCAAATCAGTAGTACTTTGTGAGGTTCATCCTTCATGGCTTCGAGATTTTTTGTATTAGTCGAGGGATCTTTGTATATTGGAGATTGTTTGTCTATTAGCCGGTCTGCTCATTATTTTAGATTAATGAATTCTCTTAAATTGGATAAAGAAAAGCAACAAGAAGAAGTCATTATTTATTTTCAAATTGACTACTTGAAGAACATTCATTGTCAAGATTTCGTATCCCTCACTCCTACTTGTTCTTCGGCGAAGCTAGCTGCAGGATCTTCGTCCATGGAAGAAAGCAATGGTCTCTTCAAGATTTTCTTGTGTCCATATTTACTGATCATGAAGTTGCTAATAGATTAGCAACCCTAATTAATTTAACCTTTACCCAGGATGTTTAATTGGCGGAGCTAGCTGAGGGGATCCACTCATGCTTGATTAATAACGTTCTTTATGAGGATAATTAGGATCGATAATTGTAATTTTCACTAAAAGAATCTAATTCTATTAAGAATATTCCCAGGTTTTCGTCATCAATGATGTTATTCAACAAACCAGAGAATCTTAGACTTATCTGTAGGTGAAAGAGAAGGGCGCGAGAGAGACGTACGTCCTAAAGAAAAAGCAACTGAAATCGGACCTGGGTTTTGTCTATATATAAGTGCACCATGCATGAATTTGGTCAATTTCATTAAGGAACTAGGTGCCACAATAATAAAACATGCACTTTGAAAATGGTGATGTTTCAGAAGCTTGGGGTCACAAAATCATATCCTATTTAGATTGAAGCCTCGTCAACGAACACGGATTAATTTCGGTATATATCGTCAGATTGTCTCATATGCAGAATCCAAGTAATTAGAACAAATAACAAGCATATATGCAGTTTATTAAATCTGTGTCTTGTAACTTGTAAGAACTATATTTGGAGCGAAGAGAAATGTCATCTAACATGTGAATTTATATCTTTCATTAATGAAAATTTTTTAATGTAGTGAATAATAAATTCGGTTGTTCTTGTTCAAGAATTCTTGTTTAGGCAATTCATATCATCCATAGTTCCATACATACTATTTATATATGCTTTGCTTGCTTGAGCTTGAAGATGAAAAGCAAAACAAAAGAACACTAATTATTAGTCCATTATAGCGAATTATATTGCCACACATCCTTTAATAATCTAATGTAACATACATCATCATCATCATCGTCAACACAGAAGACTGATGGACCATCCACAGCTTTTACTCTTTTTACTGTTTTGGATTTTGCCTATCGTCCTATCCCAACATCCAAACTACATAGTTAAGGTGGTCTGGTCAATATGTGCCCTAGCTAGTTTCAAGCCACCAAGAAATATTCAAATTAGAATTGGAAAATGGAGACAATGAAGACTATTTGTTTTAGTTTTCAAATTAGAATTGCCAAATCTCAACTTGGACACATCACTCATGGTTATCTCTGTCGATCGAATTCCTCATCCTAATATGAGCTAAACCATTGATGGAGAACTCAGAATTCAAAATGTAGAAAACAATAAGCAGTAGATCTGTTTTCTCTATTGATTGAATTGTGTTGTATGTACACACACAGCTAACTATATTTATACATCATAAAACTAGAAGAGAGGTAAGGCTTCTACCGAATAGGTAAGGCTAGTATGACCATGACTAAGCTGATTACAAGAAGTGTAAGAAGTATGGGTGTTAGACTGTTACACCATGCTTAAGCTACAGCAGCCTAAACAGTAAGTACCATGCTGAAGATACAATGACTTAACAACCAGGTATGGTCCTAAGTACTGATCTATTATCTTCAATACTCCCCCTCAAGCTGGTTCAAGAGGATTGATTGAACCAAGCTTGCCAAGAAGCTTCATAAAGTGTGCAGAAGCCAAGGACTTAGTGAAGATATCGGCAAGTTGATCTTCACTTCTTGTGTAACAAGTGTTAATCACTTTTGATTGAACTTGAGCTCGAATGTAGTGGCAGTCCACTTCAATATGTTTGGTGCGCTCATGAAACACAGGATTGGATGCTATATGCATGGCCGCCTGATTATCACAAAATAAGGAGATAGGTTCAGTGCTTGAAAAGTCTAAGTCTAAGAGAAGACCCTTAAGCCAGATTAATTCACAAGCAGCTGAGGCCATTGCACGATACTCAGCTTCTGCACTTGATCTAGCAATGACATTTTGTTTCTTACTCCTCCAAGTGACTAAGTTTCCACCAACAAATGTGCAAAATCCTGTGGTGCTTTTTCTATCAAGATCATTCCCTGCCCAATCAGCATCAGCATATCCCATGATTGTGGTATGCTCATTATTCTTAAGCATAATACCTCTGCCAACTGACCCCTTAAGATATCGAAGAATGCGCTTCACAATGTTTAAGTGAGCAATTGTTGGAGCATGCATAAATTGACTAACAATGCTCACATCAAATGAGATATCAGGTCGAGTAATAGTAAGATATATGAGCTTCCCAACGAATCTTTGATAACAACTCAGGTTCTGAAGACCTTCACTGTCAACACTCAGTTTGAGTTTGCTGTCAAGTGGAGTATGTGCAGGTTTGCAATCTAACAGGTCTGCTTCTTTCAACAAATCAAGAGTATATTTTCGCTGATTCAGAAAAATTCCTTTAGCAGCAGATACCATCTCAATACCAAGAAAGTACTTGAGAGTGCCAAGATCCTTGATAGCAAACTTGTTATTGAGAGCTTCTTTAAGTGACTTGATCTCATCAATATTGTCACCAGTGATGATTAAATCATCAACATATATAAGAACCACAAGTTTTCCATGAGTACCATTACGAATAAACAAAGAAGAATCAGCATTACTCCTGTGAAATCCCACATCTTCAAGAACAGAACTTAATTTTGCATACCAGGCTCGTGGAGACTGTTTTAAGCCATAAATAGCTTTGTGAAGCTTGCATACCAATTCAGGATCCTTAGCCTTAGGGTGACCAGGTGGCAGCTTCATGTACACTTCTTCTTCCAATTCTCCATGTAGGAATGCATTTTTAACATCCATCTGATGTAAAGACCAAGCTTGATTAACAGCAACAGACAATAAAACCCTCACAGTGTTCATTTTTGCAACAGGAGCAAATGTCTCCTTGTAAACCACTCCATACGTTTGAGTGAATCCCCGAGCAATTAAACGAGCCTTGTGTCTCTCTATGGATCCATCAGAATGCAACTTCACTTTGTAAATCCATCTGCTCCCCACAACTTTCTTGCCTTCTGGAAGAGTAACAACACTCCAAGTGTTATTTTCACTAAGAGCATGTAGTTCATCCTTCATTGCATTTTTCCAGACTTCATGTTGACTTGCTTCTTCAAAACTTTGAGGCTCACACACTTGATCGATTGTACTAAGGAATGAGCAGTGATTTGAGGACAACTGCTTATAGTTGACAAAAGCAGTCATAGGATACTTTGAAGTGTAGGTGACATAATCAAGAAGCCTGGCAGGGGGATTTCTTTGTCTAGTTGGATTTCTTCTAAGGACAACTTGAGGATTAGGATTAAGCACAGGACGTTCATTTTGAATGAGAGGATCAGTAACAACATCATCATGTTCGACTGCATTATACTCAGCTTCTCCTTGTGCAGGAACAAGATTTGGTATAGTGGTAATTGGAGGGCTTTCAACACTAGAGATAACAGTTGGAAAAGGGAATAAATCACAAAACAACTCCCCCTGACCACCATCATCCAATTTCTTGGTGAAATAAGGAATAGACTCATCAAACTTGACATCCCTTGAAACACTGAATTTCTTACTGACAGGATTGTAACATTTGTATCCCTTCTGTGTTGCTGAATACCCCAAAAAAACACACTTCACAGCCCTTGGATCAAGCTTATCCCTATGAGTGGATTGTATGTGAACATAACACACACAACCAAAGACTCTTAAGTGAGATAAATCAATATGTCTCCCCTTCAACACTTCATAAGGAGATCTAGAGTTCAAAACTCTACTTGGCAGCCTATTTATAAGGTATGTGGCAGTGAGAACAGCTTGTGACCAAAATCTCTTTGGAACATTGGCATGGAACATGATAGCTCTAGTTTTCTCAAGCAGATCTCTGTTTTTTCTTTCTGCAATTCCATTTTGCTGAGGAGTACCAACACAGCTTGTTTGATGTACAATTCCATTTGAGTTCAAAAATTGAGACATGTTATTAGACATATATTCTGAGCCATTATCAGACCTTAAGATTTGAATTTTTGATGAGAATTGAGTACTAACAAGGCTATGAAAAATTTTAAATACATTAAAAACTTCACTCTTGAATTTCAAAAGGTACAACCATGTAATCCTTGTAAAATCATCCACAAATGTTACAAAATATCTAAATCCATCAAAGGATTCTAGGACAGGGCCCCAAATATCTGAGTGTATGATTTCAAATGGATTACTAGCTCTTGACATAGAGGAACTGAAAGGTAGTCTAACAAACTTGGATAAATGACAAACATCACAATGATTGTTGTCATGACTCATATCTGGAAACAAAATAGATAACACTTTCTCGGAAGGGTGAGCCAAGCGTTGATGCCAAAGGTGATGATCTTGGGTGAGACTGGAACTAACTTGAAAAACTTTGGACTTTTTAGACAAGTAATAAAGTCCATTTAGAAAGAAACCTTCACCAATCGTCTTCTTGGTGATGATATCCTGAAAAATCACATTATGAGGAGAAAAGATGGCTAAGCAATTTAAGGACCGAGTGATTTTTCCAACAGATAACAGTTGAAAAGGAAAGGAAGGAATATACAAGGCTTCAGATATGATATGATTTGAAAACAATTTTATTTTTCCTTTTCCTAACACAGATGCACCCTTCCCATTTGCAACAGAAACTTGTGAACACATTTTTTTAAAATCATGCAAGTTTGAAATCTGGTTGGTCATGTGATCTGTGGCTCCAGAATCTATAACCCAACAGTCATGTTCAATATCCATATTGAGAGCAGTATTGAAAGCTGTGAGAATAACTGACACATCACTTTGGTTTATATTGTCAGATTCTGCCAGAAAGCCTGCAAATTTTCCAAGTAATGCAGTATGATTTGCAGCTCCAGTACTACTGCAGTTCTCACTCTTCTTCTGTTGAAGGTACACAACAAATTCGTTGATGAGTGTGACTGGATTAGAAGTAAAATCCAACGTGCCATCAGAGTTTGAAGAAGAAGTAGTAGAAGCAAGGTTGGCCTTGTGAGTGTTATTACTCCAACCCTTGAAAGTACTCTTGTGTTCCTTGAAATGTTTTGGCTTCAATTCTGGATGTAAGATCCAACATCTCTCTCTTACATGGCCAATGCCTTCGCAATAGCTACACTTCAACTCTGGTCTTTTTCCCTTATAGACTTTTTCTTCAGCTTGGTTATATTTTGAGACACAAGCTGTAGCTTCTGTAGTGTTGACCTTAACATCCATGCTCATCACTTTTCTCCTTAGTTCTTCTCTTTGCACAGTGCCACATACACCTTTAAATGAGAGAAGTTCTGAGCTCATGAGTATGTGACTTCTCAAGTCCTCATAGTCTGAACCCAGGTTGGTCAAGAGTTGAAAAATCTTGTCTTCTTCTGCTCTCTTCATCAGAATAGCATGATCAGTGGTATGAGGTCGATATACATGCTTGTTAAGCTTCCAAGATATTGGACAAAGGAATTTTCTCCTTTTTGGAGACTAGCAATATCTCTTTTCAGTTGGAAGACACGAGCATAATTGTTTTGATTACCATACATCTCTTTGACATGATTCTAGAGGTGCATGGATGACTCCGAGTAGTTGAAAATTTCAGCAATCTTGGGCTCCATAGAGTTGAGTAACCAAGACATAACCAATTGATCTTTGCATAGCCAAGCATCATATGTGGCTGAGTTTGCTGCTGGCATTGGTATTACACCATTGACATAGCCAAGCTTGGACTTACCACCAAGAGCTAAGGTGACTGCTCTAGACCAAGGTATGTAATTGTATTCAGTCAATAATACTGAACACAATCGTTGGTTGGGATTTCCCTCAACCTCATAACTACCAAGCATGTTGGTAGTTTCAGATCCAAAAGGATTCATACTGGTAGCGGAAGAATCTTCTCCAGACATTTAGAATTGGAGAAGGAAAACAAGGTTCAAAAAAAAAAATGAACAATACAAAGATAAACAGAAACAAGATACTAAAGTTCCTGCTCTGATACCATGTAGAAAACAATAAGCAGTAGATCTGTTTTCTCTATTGATTGAATTGTGTTGTATGTACACACACAGCTAACTATATTTATACATCATAAAACTAGAAGAGAGGTAAGGCTTCTACCGAATAGGTAAGGCTAGTATGGCCATGACTAAGCTGATTACAAGAAGTGTAAGAAGTATGGGTGTTAGACTGTTACACCATGCTTAAGCTACAGCAGCCTAAACAGTAAGTACCATGCTGAAGATACAATGACTTAACAACCAGGTGTGGTCCTAAGTACTGATCTATTATCTTCAATACAAAAAAAGAAAAAAAAACAGAGCACAAAATATTACGATCAACTACCTACCAAATTCCAACTGGTCAACTAAAGAGAGGTCGAGGTAGGTTTTAAGAATCTATATTGGGACAACTGGGATTCAATCTACATTGAAACACTGTAACTTGCATCTTTGTCAGTCTGTTGATGTTAATCGAAGTTTTAAAAAAGGTACTTTCTACCGAAAAAGAAGTTTGTCAAAGCTTTTTCTGCCGGAGAAAGAGTCACCAAAGTTGCCGTCTGTCACCCAAGTTTCTATCTTTCTAGAATTGGAATTTCAAGCCAAAGTTTTTAACTTTCCGGAATTGAACAAGAAGCCAATGGTAAACAGATACAAAAATGAAAGAAATGATTGGTAGAACTGAACAGCATCAAATATCCAAACCAGGATATTCAATTATAGCATCAAACCAAATAACCAATCTGCCATGAAAAACTGTAAAGAGATTATGATTGAAACAAAACTAAAATCTCATACAAAATTTATATCATGCTATTTGTTTTACAGACCCCAATTTTCCTTCTTGAACCCCCCAACCTCAACCTCATCTCTACCCAAAACTTGTAACCCAAAGTTAATTACTATGCACATTATTAACACCACCAACAACGTTATTCAGGGAGTTTCTCACAAAAACCTCAACTCATCAAATTGGGGGATCAGGAACGATCAGACTGAGAATCGGAGCAGTACCCACATGGAGTTTCAGCTGGAGTTTGAGGGGTAGAGCTCAAAAACCCTCCATCTTCTCCGGCTGACATCCTGGCAAACCCACCCAACATAGAAGCCAACGACCTGAACAAGCCCTTGAATATTCTGATCTTGACCTGTCCTCTCCTGGGAAGGTAGAGGCTTCGCTTGGTGTTGAATTTGGTGTTTGGGTTTTCCATCAAGCTCCTTTTGAGTTGAGTGTGGAGGATTTTGGAGATGAAGAGAGTGGTGATCTTGGAACAGAAGAAAACAGAGACTACTGAAAACAGGGGAAGACAGAGCAGAGTAAGGTAGCTAGACCGCTGGAAGCTTTTGTTTTTCTTTTTTGGGAGAGAGAGAACCTTGTGGTGGTGACTGGTGAAGGAGTGCTTTAACAATGGTGGTGAGCGTGTCGTATTTGTAAGTTTTTGGACCGGTTTCTTGGTCACCAAGATACTGTTCCTATTTGTTTCTTATCAAAATGGCAATTAATTTTAAATAAATGAAATTACAGAAAAGCTCATAAATGGTATTCTCCGAACACAAGTTCGGTAAATAAAGGTAACCATATTCGTAATCATAATTGTGATCATCAAACTCTAATGTTTTTATTTTTTATTTTTTTATAGATTAATCTAATAACTCAAATGCAACAACGAGTCTGTTGTGAATCGAACTCACGATCTCCCACTAACATAGGGAAGACTTATGCCACTACACCAAATTGAGATGGGCATAATTTTTTTTTATGAGAATGAAACTTTATTAATAAAAGAGAAATTTTAAATACACACCTCTAATCTCTTAATACACACATTTATTATTTTATGTTTCTATTGAGATTTTATAGGTAAGCTAAATTACCAAAACAAACATCTACTATTAAAAAAAAAAAAATTCGCGCTAGAAGTATTCTTTTCAATATCTTCTACCTTAAAATCGTCAAAAACACGTCTTCTCCCATAACCCCAACTCTTCTCCATAATTCATTTGGGTTGTCTTTTTTTTTTTTTTATCTGTATCAGCTTTAGTTTGATTTTGCAGATCATATTGTACTGCATCTTTATCATGACATTTTTTATCGAATAACTAGCTATCTATGTTTAATAGCTACTGTATTTCTGCAGTTCTACTAACTTGTGAATTTTGAAAACTTGTATTGGTGATTTAGAGTTCGGATATAACAATAATAGCAAATCACATACACATCCTCTAAAAGGATTTGAAATACAAATAAATCAACTTGTGTTGTTGTTAAACAAATAAGGACAGTTTTTAACAATTAAGGACAATCTTTTCTCTACATGCCATGTGTCATAATTTAATTTACCAAACTAACCCTACACTAATTAAATATACTTTTAGAAGAGAAAAGTCTCTCATTTTGAGATTTTTCAGTAAATGAAATACAGTAGCAGATTTTTCAATAATTTAGTGTAGTAGCAGTTAATTTCAGTAGAAGTATCAATACGCAATAGCAGCAACATGAATCAACAACTTGCAGTAACAACACACAACAACAACACACGCAGTAGCAGCACACATCAACAACACACACAGTAGCAACACACATCAACAACAACAGGCAGTGACAGCACACGCAGTAGCAGCACGCAATAACAACACACAACACACACAACAACAACACGCAGTAGCATCACACAACAACAACACACGTAGTAGCAGCACACAACAACACACAGTAGCAACACATAACAGCACACGCAGTAGCAGCACGCAGTAGCAGCACACAATAACACATAGCAACAACACACGCAGTAGCAACACACAACAACAACACACGCAACACATGTAGTAGCAGCACACAATAACACACACAGTAGCATCACACAACAGCACGCAGTAGCAGCACACAACAACACATAACAGCAACACACACAGCAGCAGCACACAACAACACACACTAACATCACACGCAGTAGCAGCACGCAGCAGCAGCAGCACATAGCAGAATGCAGTAGCAACACAAAGCATGAGCACAGATTAGCTATAAATGATCACTTTTTGCTGTCAAATTCAAAAGATATAGGTTTTAATTCCAAAGAATCTTTGAGTAAACCAAGTTGTAGAGATCGAAGAATAAACAAATCAGATCTGGTTGGATTCGGCGAAGCCTTAGTCAACATTCATCCTAACATTATTCGGCTCCTCCTCCCTTCCTCGTCTCCTAGCGATTTGGTCGGAGCGGTGACCAACGAAGAAGAAGAAGAAGAAGAAGAAGAAGAAGAAGAAGAAGAAGAAGAAGAAGAAGAAGAGAAGAAGAGAAGAAGAGAAGAAGAAGAGGAAGAAGAAGAGGAAGAGGAAGAGGAAGAGGAAGAGGAAGAAGAAGAATCGGTGTAGAGATCAGATCTGAAAATGGTGGAGAGAAAAAGAGGAAGAGGAAGAGGAAGAAAAAGAGGAAGCGGAAGAGGAAGCGGAAGCGGAAGAGGAAGAGGAAGAAGAAGAAGAAGAAGAAGAAGAAGAAGAAGAAAGAAGAAGAAGAAGAAGAAAGAAGAAGAAGAAGAAGAAAAATCGGTGTAGAGATTAGATCTGAAAATGGTGGAGAAGTAGTATTTTGAGCACGTGGCAGTTTTGTAGATATTTCAGAAAATAATGGTTTTTTAGGTATTTTGCATAAAAATGGCTGACATGGCGTGGTATTATGCACTGTGGGCCTAGGTATATGTCTTTATTTGTTTAAATCTGTTCAAAGATGGTTTTTTTGTATTTTACAACTGTCTGTGGTAGTGGGATGTCATTCTCTAATAACAATAATCATTTGATTATAAATTAAACGATGATAACCAAAAATTTCTAATAAAAATTAGACGAAATAATATGTAAAAAGAGGTACCAAATAGTATATATATTGATTATATTAAATAATGGAATATTTATAAATTAAGGACATTTTAGGTAGTTTGGGATGTGTATTAAGTATAATACTGAAATGAAAAACTTGATATGTGATATATTAAGTAAATGATATGTATTAAGATATTGTGGGTGTGTATTTAAAATTTCTCTAAAATAATATTGGAAAAAAAACTTCATTAATAAAACAAAGGCAAAGGCCCATAGCCCAACCGAAACAGGAAGAGGCCCAAATACATGACAAGTAACTGAAGGGCTAGCAAGTCATCTAAATCCGTTGTTGGAAATATCCAATCCAAAAACAAAAAAACAAATTAGGGTGTAAACTCAATTTCGCTCTCTTCCCCGCAGCTCCAGTCTCTCTCTCTTTCAGTTCAGTCTCCTCTCTTTCACTCTCTGTAACTCCATCGATCTCAAACTCTGAAACCCTAACTTTCAATCTCTTCTCCTTCTCTATTTTCTTATCCTCTCTGATTTACCAAGTCCCTGATTTCCCCTAAATCAAAATGGCGAGGAGATCCGGAGTTTTGCTACGCCAATTGCTCGGCAACCAAACCAATCCAGCTCCTCTTCACCATCAATCCCTAACCCTAAATTCAATTCCTTCCGCCGCCAAATCCTTCTCCACCTTCCCGCTCGATTTTCACTACGAAGACGTACTGCGTCAGGATATGCTGCTCAAGATGAACTACGATAACGTCATGCAAGTCCCCCGCCTCTCCGAGCTGAAGCTTCTGTCGAAGTCGCCGGAGATCGGGAAAATCGCCATGGAGATTTCCGGCGGTCAGAAGTTTCTGACGCAGAAGGATAAGGATTTGACGGCCAAGGGGTTTAAGAACGCCAAAGGCAAAGAGGTCAGCCACCGAGCTCGGCAGACCACACTCCGGAGAATCGGAATGTCTAATTTCTTGGTGAGAAGCCTGACGGTGATGTCTCTGTTGTCTTCTCCGGTTCAAATTCGGAAGAATTTCATTCAGTTTTCGATGGAGACTGAGTTTATCGAGTCCGCGCCGGAGCTTGAGGATCATTTCGAGATCTTTGAACATATTAAAGGCTTCAATGTGTTTATTGTCACTTCGGCCAAAACCAAAGAGGAGGCTTCACTGCTGTGGAGTGGCTTTTTGCATAAGGATGAGGTCAAATTCTGATGGCATTAGTGCATTGATCGATCATGTCATTTGTAATTAAATGCTCTGTTTATTTTCTTCGAGTTAATCTTTGGTTTACATACCTTGTGCAGGTAGCTGATTAGTTAAAACAAATGTGGCCTATTGATTGGAGAGCATTCATAAGGTGTGCCATTGCAATGTCATCTTCTGTTTGTTAATTTCGATCAATCATATTTACTGGTGTTTTGAATTGTTGGAGGTCCGTTTGAAGATTAAGGTCTGGATAATGCATAACCCAAAAGATTGAAAACTGATTATTTTGGTCTTGCTAGTATCGATGTAATTTTTTGAGAGATAGATAGTTCTCAGAATTTTTAATTCATCTAATGAAGTTGAGGATTCTAAATAATGGATCTGATAAAAAAAATAACTTAAATGAATAAGATGTTTGCCCGCATATGTGAGGTTATTGAGTTTAGAATAAAGCATGCTAAGAAATAGGTTTGGATTTTGATTTGGTGTATTGTCATAAGATTGTTCTGTTACCCTTTTACACTGACACTTTGTATATTGATCAGAAGTATGGTTGTATCTACGACCCCAGTGATATAACTGCTATATGTATTTTAACCATTGTTTTTTTAATACAATTCTAAAGCTCAATTGTAAATTTTACCATTTCCTTGAGTAGTGTAAAATAGCTAGAAAAGGGCAAAGCAGATTGATCTAACTGAGTGTATATACTCAGGTAGGGATGGCAAAAAATCAAAAATCCCTTCTAGTTGAGTCCCATTGGTCCTCCGACACCTTAAATAGGGGGAACTTGAAGAGATTTCGGATATAACAGGGATAGCGTATACCCGATGGCACTTAGACTTTTAGTATTAAGATGTAACTTATTGAACTTAAATTTGGAGATGTAGATTATGAGATCATAGAATGGAACTTTCATCATTCATTACTTCACACCTTCAGAGAGTTTATTGTATATTGTTTGGTTTTATAAAGTCTCTCCCAAAGTCCTAATGCCTATTTCTATGTTTTTGTAGGATTCTTGCATTGATACAGAGAAGTCACTTTGTTTACTTGAAACTATGAAGAAGCTGTGGAGTTGTAGTTGAGAGGCTAGTCATGGTTAGCTTTGTAAGATTCAGATGATGCAGGCTTTTAGCACTTAAGGTGAAATTATCTGCTTTATATAGTTGTCGGCTTGATTTTCAGCTTTAATTTCCAAATAAATGTTGAATGAGTTCAGTTGAGTTGAATCAAATGATTTTCTTTTTTAGAGTTTTGAATGTTCTGATGGGTGGTGAATCCATGTCTTTGGGGATCTGATGGTACTGTAATCCCATCCCCAACGCACCTGTTATCATCCCTAGTTTTTTACCCTTCTTGAATATGAAAACAGACTTAGTTTACTGAGTGTTACGAAGCAAGTCAGAAGCTCGCTGTATTCTCTTCTGCTCCAGAACCAGAAGACAAGCATTTGTGCTTCATTGGCCATAGGCAAGCAAGATCGGATTTGGCCATGTCCTAGTTCGACCACCATATCTGTTATCCTGGATGAGGCGTCTGGGTTACACCTTAGCCACATTAGAACTGCTATAGGTCCAGTGTGTTTGTTACTTGTACTTTTTTAGATTCTTAGGCATTAGAATCATGTTATCTTTGACTCAATAAACACGAGCTAATTTCTAGTTATGGGCAGACAAAGAAAATAGTCTTGATACTTTAGTCAATTCACCTCAAAAAGAGTGTTTAGTGTTTATGTAGATAAGCCCTTTTTTTAATCCAAAAAACAAACATTTCCTCTGGAAATCCACATCAGAACTCTCAACCTCATCAACAATAGCAAAATCTCATTCAATTCAACTTACCAACTACTAGTCTACCAGTATGTGAAATGAAATATGTTCTGTTTAGAACGGATGGACTCTGCATATGGAATTGACCGCCTCTGCTTTCTCAGATCTTTGACATTCTTAGAATCAAGATGGTTGAACATGACATGATCGGCGGATAGAATTTGCCGGAGATAAAAAGTAACAGCAAGTAAATCACACAAAATGATCCTTTGAAACAGTAAGAAATTATGATTAACAAAATGGGAAATACAGAACATGTACAGTACACCTCAGCTGAAAAACAACCACTTACATCACACTGTTACAATAACCAACCCCTAATCAACCCAACCTCCATATCCCATAAACTTAAGGAGAAAAGGAAATAAACGAATGAAGAAAATTATTTTCTACACCACCTAGCTACAACATCATCAAGGAGTTGCTTGCAAGAATCCCAGTTCATGGAATTGGGGCTGTCAGGAAATCTCAGATTGAGCATCTGAGCAGTACCCACTCGGCGGTTCAGCTGGAATTTGGGGTCCATCTTCTTTCGGCTTGCGGATGAAACCACCCACCATCACGGAAGCCACTGGTTTGAAGATCCGGATCTTGATCTGGCCTCTTCTAGGAGGAGGGAGGCGTTTTGCGCTGAGGTTGGAGTTGAATTCTTGGTTTTCCATCTTCTTTGAGCTGGGTATTGAAGCTTTCAGGGAGTATGAGACTGAGAGAAGTGGAGAGGAAATAGGCTGGTGAGAAAGAGAGTATCAGAGAGAGCTGGTGTGAAGAACGAAGAGGGTCCCCCCTTTTTTTTATAGACAACGATTAGGTGTGTTTTGCAAAAGTAGTTGCTTGATCTCCACGCTTGAAACTATTCATAGGACCAGTTTGAGACTGCCGTGGTGTGAGAGGAATTGGTTCTGAAGTTGATGTGAGAGGGTTTTAACTTGGTCAACAAAATTTAGGGCCAGGTAGAGTCGGGCCTGGGCTTAAATATGCAAACCCTTACACGCCCTTAAAGCCCATTTAATTAGGGTTAATAAGGTCGGGTAGGGCCGGCTTTTTGAAAATGGCTAAATAGGGCCGAATATGACGTTATTTGTTTACAATATAAATTTATTAGTCCTTAAAAATTACCTCAAGGGATATATATGATACAAGACCCTATTTTTAGTCATGTTTAACATACATATACATGATATTTAACTTAAGACATTTAAAATTATTAATCTAAGTAGTTATGTTCATATATCTCATTAACTATCTCTCTAAATCACTAAAAATCAATTGTTATTTAACAAAGCAAAATAAAAACTAAAGAAATAAAGCTTACAAAATAAATTATAAAAAAGAAGATTAGTTGTATTGTATAAAAAATAAGAAACATATTAAAAACAATAGAAAAATAAGAAATTATTAGGGCCTAAAGGGCGGGCTTTTAGGGCCGGGCCGGGTTTGGCTTGGCCCTAAAGGGCTCAATAAGGTAGGGTTGTAGGGTAGGGTCGGGCCGAGTTTCATTTGCTTGACCCTTGCCCTACCCTAATTGAAAATTGCTAGGGCCGGTCCGCCCTAATGGAGGGCCGGATAGGGCTTCGGCCCTATAGGGTAGGGCGGGTTTTAGGGTGGGCTAGAGCCGAAGAGTCTAATGATGAGGCCTACATCAATGTACTGGAAACTTGACGAAGTAAAATGGGATTAGCTTGCTTGAGAGGAGACCTGAAGAAACTTCACACAGACAACTCGATACGAATTTCAAACTTCCAAAATCAAGATCTTTGGCTAGTCTTGATGCACCAATCATTATGAATAGAGAATGTCGATAATATTTTTTTTATGAAATTATAAAATTATGTCGAGGATATATAGATAATGTATCAAATACAATCAAAGGAAGAGATCAAAGACCTATCCCTCCCCGCTTAAGAAGTTGCAACTTCTTGCAACTTCTTCTGTAGACGTTATTAATTTGACTCGATCAAGAACTCAAAGTTGCACAAAGCAGATCCTATAATATATAATACTCTTATAAGGCCGCAGCAAAATTATAGATACCTTTGTCTGTCTTAGTTCAATTGGTCTTGTAGGGACCAAATAGATGATTTGAGGTTGGGATCTGGGGGAACATTATGCAACCGACCATATATAGGAACGGCTGACTATTGCGGCATTGCCAGTGAAGCAACTTGAATCCAAAGACCTGGTCTGATGGCTTGACCCTAGCTACCCTTTTGCCGCCTTCATGAAGATGAGGCTTCAAAAGTCTGTGATACCAACTGAGATTGTGCACGTACCAAATTCAGCAATCAAACGCCTTAACATCTAGACGCGGGCATATTAAATTATTATAAAATGATATCATATTTCCGAATCAGATTGCTTAGTTTTGAGTATTTCGTAATTTTGTTCAAGCCAAAATAGACGTGATCGGATGCATCAAACACATGATTAAGAAATTATGACACGTTTGGTTGCCACACCGCCCCGCTACAAAATGTTAGGGTTTATAAGGTTAGGAATCTATAAACCCGATTTTTCTTTAACAAGATGGTTATTTTGGTTATAAGTCGTATTGTCGTTAATAACATATACCATGTTGAAACATGATGATGTGTGTAATTTCTTTTAATAAAAAAACATGATTTTTTTGAAAGAAAGAATAATGAAAAAGCATGATTGTTTATGAGCAATCATGTCAAAACATTCTACCCTCAACTCATACTGTCAAAACTTCCACTAGTTCTAGACTTCTAGCTAGTTTGTACCAAAGAAGAAATGTCACTAAAATAAATTATGAACGATAAATAGAACAAAAAAGACCAACACTTGTCATCTGATCCAATAGATGGCTGCGTCGTGTGCTTTAACTAATGGTTTAGGTTGGCTGCAAAAGAGTGACCCATCTAGGTTTTTAAGTATTACTTTTCTCACATACTAAGTATCATATAAATCAAAGTGTGATACTGGAACTATATGCATGGCAGCTACCCAGATATTGCTGTGCAATTTCCTGGAAGCTGCTGCATTATGAATACACGAATAAATTGTTTCCAGCTGGTGGTGGTGAGTGATAAACTAAGCTCCTAGACATAGGCATATATCATTCTCATAAATAAAACATGCATATTTCTAAGACTCTTAAGTTTTAGAAGAACAAAGGATTAAGTAGCAGAGAGACCATAAGAAGGATTAGCTGGGTCAGCAGTGAGGTATTGATATGATGAGGTAGTCAAGCCCCTAGTTTGTTGTTGGTGCAAGCCAGTATTGTATGTGCATGTGGTATAAGCCTATTGGTTTTGTGTTACTTCACAATTTCACATCAAGAATTTCAAAAGAAAATGCTAGCTGGAAAGGCCAATCTGGGAAACAAAAAACAAAAAACTCAAAAAGTGACTCAGCTGTGATTGTAATCTTGCACAACAAGAAAAACAAATTATTCATTATTCTCCCAAGCATCAAGAAGTACAAACAACCGTACACAATAATGCCAATTATTTTATTTTTTTTGGCAATGTGCACAATACTGCCAATTTAGAACACAACAAAACGCTTGAACAAGGACAATTTTTGTCTCTATTTTAATAAAGATGCCCCAAATTTTATGGAAGTTTCTGTTTATTTCGATGAGGTTGCTAGAAGTAAGCAGATGTATGTTTATTTTTCATTAATTTGAATAAAAAAAATTAACGTTTGGTAATTTTGTTTGTATACATCTCTCTCATAATTGTTAATTCACCATTCTCAAAACCATTGTACCACTATCAAGTGGCAAACACCTTCTAACTCTTTTGTTCAAATTTACTTTGATGGATCAGTCACAAGTAACTTAGCTGCTTATGGTTTTATCATTCGAGACGCTAATGGAAGACTAGTTTCAGCAGCGTCTGGTCGCATTGGAAATGCTTCAGTCCCAATTGTTGAAGCTATAGCGTTAAGAGATAGTTTGATCAAGCAAAGGAGAAAGGCTTCACCAATGTTGAAGTTGAAGGAGATTCCAAACTTGTGATAGACGCAGTAAATGGCTGCTTTGAGCCGCCTTGGAGATTGATTAAACTAGTGCAAAATATCTAAACATTTGCTACTAGTTTTGATTCTATTACTTTTAGACATATTTTCAGGGAAGTGAATTTGTTGCTGATGCCATAGCTAATCTTGGGTATTTTTGTAATTCATCTTTGTACTAGAATGATAGGATTCCTCGTAAGGCTTCAAGAGTCTTATTATTTGACATTGTAAATGTTGGTTGCCCTAAAAGCTTCTTAATGTAATTTCTTTCTCTTTTCAAAAATAAAAAAAAATAAAAAAAAACTGTTAACTCACCCATATTAAAATTTTAGGTTCAGCTAACACAAATAAGTGGTATAACTTAGCTATCTCGATATATAAGAATTTGTAAATTTAATATCATATAACAAAATAACCCAAATATAGCAACCTCATCAAAATAAACAGAAAAGACGAATACTTCCATAAACAGACAGGACCGAATCCTAGTGCTTATCTTTGGAAAGAAATTTGGAAAGCCCAGGTGCCTAGGAAAATAAAGATTTGTGCTTAGAAAGCTGCCTCCAATATTCTTCCTACACGGAATAGGCTTAATCAACGTGGTATTAATATTGACACACAATATTCGTTTTGTGATGAAGAAGTGGAATCTCCTTTACATGCTTTGAGAGATTGTGTTCATGCTAGTTCTTTCTTCCAACTAGCCAACCTTCCAAGTCATATATTAGCTCCTACAATAGCAGACTGGTTAGTTTCCTTTACTCAACCTAGTACTTCATTCGCTATCATGTTGATGATTATTTGGGCTATCTGGATGAACCGTAATACTAAGGTTTGGGATAATGAGGTCAAACCAACATCTGAGGTTGTTCCTTCTATTATGGGTTGGTATGCTGAATAACGTGAGGCCATGTCAGTAATAATGTGCCTATTCAGGTGCCCATAGTTGGTTGGCAGAAGCCTCATAGTGTGGAATGGTCAAACTTATTGTTGATGCTGCTTTCGATAACCCTAATAGTTTAACAAGAGTTCAGAGTGTTTTTCGGCATGCTGATGGAACCTTTCTTAGGGGTTTTCGACATTCTTTACCTCATGCCTCTTTTATACGCCATGCAGAACTTCAGGCACTGATTAAGGGGTACATGCTCTGAGAGATTGTGTTCATGCTAGTTCTTTCTTCCAACTAGCCAACCTTCCAAGTCATATATCAGCTCCTACAGTAGCAGGCTGGTTAGTTTCCTTTACCCAACCTAGTACTTCATTCGCTTTCATGTTGATGATTATTTGGGCTATCTAGATGAACCGTAATACTAAGGTTTGGGATAATGAGGTCAAACCAGCATCTAAGGTTGTTCCTTCTATTCTGGGTTGGTATGTTGAATAACGTGAGGCCATGTTAGTAATAATGTGCCTATTCAGGTGCCCCGAGTTGGTTGGCAAAAACCTCATAGTGGAATGGTCAAACTTAATGTTGATGCTGTTTTCGATAATCCTAATAGTTTAACAGGAGTTGGGAGTGTTTTTCGACATGCTAATGGAACCTTTCTTAGGGGTTTTCGGCATTCTTTACCTCATGCCCCCTCTATACGCCATGCAGAACTTCAGGCACTAATTAAGAGGTTGGAATATGCCTTATCAGATCACCTGGTGCCGTTGATTGTGGAAACTGATTGTCAAGAGTTGGTGTATGCAGTCACAAGTCATTCTCTGGGCCATTCTGATTTGGGTTTCTTTATATTAGATCTGAAACAGCTACTACAACAAGTTGATTCCGCCATTTTTTGTCATGTCAAGAGGGAAGGTAACATGGTAGCACATATTTTAGCTAGAGAAGCCAAGTTGACTGTTTATTATGATAATTGTTTTACCGTTATTCCTCCGTTTGTGGAGGTGTTACTCTCTCAAGATTGTAATGATGTTTAATCAATAAAGTTATTTATTCCCCTAAAAAAACCCAAATATATATCCTGACACTAATAAACAATATTATTCTATAAGAAGAGAGAATTCAATATTATTCAAAATCCACATTACTAAGTAATACCTACTAATACTAATAAAAAGTATTATTAATATAGAAAAGCCAATAACCCAAAAGCTATTGCCTCTTTTGGCGAAATCCAATCCAAACCCACTAATTGGCAACAAATGGAAAAAGAGAATGTTCTTTTTTTCCCTATAAATATGAATATGAAGCTCCACAGCCCAAGGCCATATCCTCACCTTTGCTTCTCTTTTGTAACCCAGGCTCTGCTGGAAACAGAGACCAAGTCTCTGCTTCTCTCTGTTTCTTCTTCTCTTAGCCTGAGTGTGCCCCTTTTCAAATCCTTGTTCTTCTTCTCTCTGTTTCTTCTTCACTTAGTTCTGAGTGTTCCCCCAATTCAAATCCTTGTTCAGCAACTTCATACAGATATTCTCATAGTCATACTTCTCCTTAAAATCTTCTGCTCCTTGTCTTAAATCCTCTGCTTCTCTTACTCTGTTCACTCCCTGTCTTACTTCTCACGCACCTACCATGGCTGCTGCTTGTCCAACACCCCAACAGAAGAAAACCACTCGCCTCCCACCACCAAAGAGAGGCAAAATCAAGGCTCGAATCCTCGGAAACTTGGTCAAAGCTGTGGTCTCCATAGTCAAACATGGAGATCAGGGGAAAAAGATGGCAGCTGAAGCTGGTGGAGGCTCTGCCGCTCCAACACCACCACCCAGTGGCTACAACTCCTACGGCAGTCCCAATGTCGTTTGAAGAGACATGGGTCACCACTCACCACCAACATGTCAAAACTCACCAACTCTCATCGCAAACCCGAGTCTCTGAAATGGGTTTCGCAGCTATCCTATTTATATATACTGAAGCTCTTGAATTCTGCCATTTTGAGCCAGATCTTCAACTTCAGCTGTGTTTTCCAGAAGGTGTCTAGTAAGTGTGTTATCTGTGTTTTCCAGAAATCAAATATGGTTGTTGATTATGTTCCTGCAAAACTCATTTTTTAGGTCGTTTTGCAGAACAGTAGCCCAAATATAAGCTTGTCTGAATATCTGATATGTCGGTGTCTTATAGGTATGTTGTTTTTCTATTTTTTCGATTACAATCTTATAGATATGCTGGTCTTCCTATTCTTCTCGGTTTTTGTTGGAATCACATTAGGAAGAGGCAGTTTGTGTACGGGGTTGTGTTTTGTATGTTCTGGTTCTTTCGTGTGTAATGTCATTATGTCATAAAGTGAATATAAATTATAGTTTCTCACTTTTTTTTTAATTAGTGCTATTTTTATTTATGGTTGTTACGTTAATATTAAAATTTTGTCATACTTTTATTAAATTCATAGCCAAATCTAGCCACACACTACAATAGATTTGTAATTTACAATTAACGATTGAGCTACCAACTTCAGGGCATGAAGTAATTTAGGTATGGTCCCTCATCAAGCAATGTTTTTCAAAAAGTGTGATTCAAACTTCAAACTAATTATCAAGAAAACCTTATAGCGTTACTTCCATTTACAGTCTAACATGCTTCAACTAAATTAATGTAACCTCATTCCGCAATCATGAAGACATATTTTTCTGGTTTGTTGTTGCAATCGATGTCCAGTCACATATTTTGAGACGAGAAGTTCTCACAAAGGTGGTGTGAAATTAGGACAAATATGCTCCTAATGGGGTGATATATTAATCCTATATGTTTTCTTTCAATTATCAGAAAAAAAAAAATGGTGATGAAGGTATTCATGTGAGTCGAGTCCAGTCAAGTCAATGCCTTCAACTTTATATTAGCAAATGGGTAGATTATAGATAGAGCACCGACCCTTGACCATCCACCACTTGACCCTATTGTATTCATTTATCATGATCAGCCTGCAGCCACAAAGCGAGATCTAGGTAGTTTGAAATATTGGAGAATGAAAATTGATCGGTTTTCGAGTCAAATCTAACTCCGACCTGGATCTCCACCGGGTGACTAATGTGAGAGGAGTATCGATCAACATTACAGGACTCGTGTGTGTGACCGTTAGTCGTTCCCGCATAACATTATTTTCTCAGTCATATGCTTGTTGTTAATGTGAGAGGAGTATCGATCAACATTACAGAACTCGTGTGTGTGACCGTTAGTCGTTCCCGCATAACATTATTTTCTCAGCCATATGCTTGTTGTGTTGTATCATATGTAATTGTGTTGCATCATTTGTAAGATTGTTGCATATTGAGGTAGTCGCATATCCTCAGGCGTTTTGATGGACTCCAATTAAGATCATTCTGAAAAGGTCAAAATGCTAGACACATATATTAGACCATCTCCCATCATAGGCTAAAAAACTAAATTAATAGGTTTACTCCCACCATAAGCGAAATCATATTTTTCAAGATAAAAAAATTGGCTTGAGCTATTTTTTTTTTTGGATTGAAAAATACTTTATTGAACCAGATTGTCAAACATCAATAAGAACTACATCAGAAGACTTCTCGAAAAAGAAACTCAAAACTAGCTTCTACTATGAGCAACAATAACTTTATGGAGCCATGGGGGCCCTGATTCATAACAAAACATAGACTGGACCATCTTCAAAGCATGTCGAGCAAGAGTATGAGCAATCTTGTTTTGGCGCTTACGCATATGTTTCCAGGACACCCATTCAAACACTGCCTTCATCCTACGAACTACATCCATAATTCTTCCAATATCGCTCAAATCGAGTACATTCCTGCCAATTGCATTGACCACATTGACCGCATCTCCTGTAATTGCCAACTCTGTTACCCCCATTTGTCTACACAATTTCATCCCATGCCAAAGTGCTAAAGCTTCGATGATGTGGGGTTTGAGAACAGCTTCCATAGGCACCGAAATGGCTCCCATCAGCTCCCCATTACCACTTAACACTACAACGTCAATACCAACAATATTTGTATTACTATCACAAGCACCATCAAAATACAATTTGGCAGCCTGCTCATGAGTACTGCTGCTCCCCACCTCTCGATGATTTTGTTGCACTTTAGCACCATTAACCCCTCTCATTTGTAGAGTCTTTTTTCTCAACATTACTCCAGAAAATTCATGTTGCCACTCCAAGCATTTCTCCACAATCAACCTAAGCTCAAGACCTTTTTTCCCATGAAAAACCTCATTTCTGTCCTTCCATAACCACTAGCAAATAAGAGCAAACAATTTAGTATTTTTGATATTCCCCTCCTTAGCTACCAAGCCAAATAAATCAGCAAAGCTAGTAATCTGCCAACTTTTATAAGCCCCTCTCCAGTATGTACATTTCCACACTTTTCTAGCCACGCAACAACACCACAAACTATGAACCACCGTCTCCTCTCCTTCCCCACATCTCCCACAACCACTATGAGAACAGATCTTGCGCTTAAACAAGCGCTCAACACAAGGTAGAAAGGCATGGCAAGCTGTCCATAAGAAAAACTTGACTTTATTGGGAACTAATAGGTCCATGATGAGACTCCAAATAATAAGGCATGGCAAGCTCTTCCAGAAAAGCTTGAGCTATTTGGTAAGCCAAATTTGATTTATAAAGTTTGTAAGCTAAAATTAAATGTTATTTTATTCAACTTTACATTTCTCATTTTCGAGAAATTTTAAATACACACTCCTAATCTCTTAATACACACCTCTATTATTTTATGTTTCTATTGAGATTTTATAGGTAAGCTAAATGACTAAAACAAACATATATTATTTTTTTTTTAAAATCGCCCTAGAAGTAATCTTTTCAACATATTCTACCCTAAAATCATCGAAAACACGTCTTCTCCCCGAACCCTAACTCTTCTCCACAATTCATTTGGGTTGTCTTCTTTCTTCTTTTTTTTCTTTTTTTTTATCTGTATGAGCTTTAGTTTGATCTTGCAGATCATATTGTCAAGTATTACATTTTTATCATGACATGTTTTATCGAATAACTAACTATCTATGTTTAATAGCTACTGTACTTCTACAGTTCTACTAGCTTGTGAATTTTGAAAACTTGTATTGGTGATTTAGAGTTGGGATATAACAATAATCATTTGATTATAAATTGAACGATAATAACCAAAAATTTCTAACAAAAATTAGACAAAATAATATATAAAAAGAGGTACCAAATAGTAAATATATATTAATTATATTAAATAATGGCATATTTCATAAATTAAGGGCATTTTAGACAGTTTGGTATGTGTATTAAGTATAATACTGAAATGAAAACCTTGATAGGTGATGTATTAAGTAAGGGGTGTGTATTAAGATATTAAGGGTGTATATTTAAAATTTCTCCTCCTTTTAATCTACACTATCATCAAAATTAAAAATTTGTTACTGATATTCATCGCAAAATCTCGACGAGTTCTTTCATATGTGCCCCCATATCAAATACATTTATATATATTTTTTTTTTCATAATTAATTATTGATTTAAACAAATATATGACAAAAGAAAAATAAATAGTTTTACCTTATGATTTAGCTTACGACGAGAGTTTTTCTAAAGCCAAAATGCTATTAATTTAACTAAGGATGTAGTTTATGGTGGAAGAGCTTGGTAAGCTAAAAAAAGATTTCATAAAATATTCTTTTTTTTTAGCTAAATTTATGTTGAAATTTGATAGAAGATGCTCTTGGTGCTTAGGCAAGCAATGAGCTCAGTGATATGGATTAGGCTTGCATAAGCAAGCACGATGTATCAGATACATTGTATAAGTTTGTTGCTAAAGTCTTGCACTTCCACATCAATGTCTTTAAATTTGTTGTCTAATGCCAGAACAAAAGTGACTCCACTATGATTAGAAACTTGGAAAGCAAGAAATCAAAGACGAGCTTATCTAGATCCACAGCGAAAAGAGCACAGAAAACAACACCAAAAGTCCATGATGTTCACATCGATGGTCTATTCATTGTGTATAAATTTGATATCCTAAAAAGCTGTTTATGTGTATAGATTTGTGATTTGTCTCTCCTAATTAAGCTTGAGAGCAAAAGCACGTCACGTTAAAAACGTCTTAAAATTAGTCATACGTGGGGTAAATTAAATTTAATCTTAAGAAAAATAATCTTTTACAGTACCAATTATTACTGACCACATCTTTCAAAAGTGGGTACTTACTAGCTTATATCAACCTAATATTGGTGTAATCATATAGGTGGTACATTAAACATTATTCATTTCATTAAGAAATTCTTGATCCCGTCCCATTCTGAAAGTCTTGATCCCATCATAGGTCTCACAGATTAGGGCTGGGCACTTAGTACCGGAATCCTAACCCCGTACCGGTCTTGTTCCGAAAGTTAACGGGACGGGACGGGATAGGTTTTGAAAATAATAATCTCGTCCCGTCCGTAATATTAGAATACTTGATTTTAATCATTTTATATTTGATTTTTTAGGTTGCATGTTGTTACAATGCACTCAACCATACTTAATTTGGTCTAAAACAATAAAACCTAAACACTAGAAAATTCAATCTCACTCTCAACCAAATGATACGCCTCCACTCCCTCCAACCTCTCAACCAAATTCGATCCTCAAATGCTTGTGTGATTTTAGATATTTTCAGTTGTTGTTTGAGGGTTAATTTTTAATGTCGGATTTTTAGTACTTTTAAAGTGGGATGTAATTTAACACCTATGCACTTATGTTCTTGTTGATTTTAGTACTTTTAATTTCATTAATGTTCTTTTTTTACTTGTGTGATTTTTGATTTATTTTTTTCATTAATTTCATTAATGTTCTTTGAGGGTTAATTTTTCGGGATCGGGACGTACGGGATAGATTTCTAAAAACGCTTTCACGTCCCGTCCCGTTCTTTTATTTTCGGGACGAGATGAGATTCATCAAATCCCGACCCATCCGGTCCCGTGCCCAGCCCTACACCAGATCGCCAATATTTTGACACAATGTTATCAAACTCTACCATCTTCCCATCACTAGTGGTAACTAGGAACGACAAGCTTTGGCCTTGTAACTTGTTTCCGATCTGCCAAGTTTGTCCCTGAATTCGTGTCATCTGAAGCCAACCGGAACTAGTAGAACCCTTAATTTTGACATCAGAAACTTCACCAGCTCCGGCCACATTGTACAATAACACACGCATCACACTAGAGCCCCCCTTCACTATTTGGAACTTAACCCCTCCAGCTTTACCACACGGGACTCTGCGATATATAATTGGTACCATCGGAGTATTTTCATCTGCGATTTTTGTGAACGCAGGCAGGGACAACCTGAAGTGTTTCGATGGTGGGTTGCACCAGTTGTTGGTGCCCACTGAAGGCTTGGTATAATTTGGTGGGCAAAAATTGGTTGTTGTAACTAAGACAGCACCAGCATTAGGTAAGCACCCTTTTGGATCATCGACACATATGAGGGCGTAACAAGCGCCACAAGCAAGGCCGTCGTTAAAGAGTGCTGTGCTGAGAGCCGTCGTCTCCAAGCCATAGCCTTGTTTTTTCAGATCACCATATCCACAGCCCCCCTCTGTCAAATTATAATCACAAAGTTAAAACTCTATCTGCCATTTTACTTTACTTGGCTAAGAAAAAACATTCTATGATTCATTAACAGCAGTACTTACTGTTGGTTCCTCTGCCACGCATGTCGCCGTAGAACGACGCAGTTGCACCTGTAAACCAAGTAGTCATGTTATCACCGCGCATGCCCTGAACGAAAAGAGAGATGAACAGCGACGCTGCTGCAAGCAAATACTTCAACATAGCCATGTCTGTTTGATAATGAGAGAAACTGGAATGGTGTTTGATCTTACGGATGCTGCTTTTTATAGGCATAACTGGAATCATAAAATGACGTACTATGAGTTAGCTAGTACTGTTAAATTGTTAATTATATTCTCAGGTAACTTGAAGACTTCAAAAGGTTAGTGGCCCAGAAGAGCAATCCTCTTTAGTTTCTTATCACATTTTTGGTGCGAGAGTGTTTCTATCTCATACGTATGTTCTACAAGTGTATGAGATCAGTCGTTCATGGATGCCATTTAGAGGCTATGGCCTTTAATGGTGTATGGGAACTCACATTGTTGTTGAGAGCAATTTAACTTTCTGGTAATTGTAATTATGGCATGTATATGTGTAGATTCTACAAGTTTGTGATGATGTATGATGTGTTATCACATGTTTGTAGCAAGGTCATGAACTGTGTTCATACAAGGCTAGCTTATATATGTTGGTGTTTTCTTAATTTAGTTGGGAAGGGTAAGATTCTATCAGTTGAAACTAAATATTTCTCTAATTTTGGGTTAACCTAATTTTGAAAAGGGAATGGAGGAGCAAAATTATTTGTCACGGATCTCCAACTCAAAAATATTAGGTTTTCCTTAATAAATTTTTTGGTAGAACATCTCATTCATGGATAACTCAATCTACATATATAGTTTACTGCATTGGCGGAAAGATAATCGTTTAATTTAAATTTTCTATGAGAAATGCGGCATTGTAGGCAATGACGTATCTACGCCTAAAGCTACCTAGGTTGTAGCCCAAGGGAGATTTCTCCCAAGAACGGGTATGTATTATAGAATGCAACAAAGATGCCAAAATTTCTCACTTGATAAGTTTTAGATCACCGGTTTGAATCATAACGTTGTTTTCCAGTTCTCTTCCTCGTTTCTCTCTTCTTTTACTAATCTTTATTGTCTTTTATCTTTTCTCCTTCTTCTACTAATTTGTTATTCTCCTTTTTTTTTTTTTTTTGCGTTACTCTATCGAGAAATCAAAACCAAAACAAAATTTTTTTTGGGCTGCTCCCAAATAGCCCAACCCTTTATCAAAGATACATGTTTTCCGGATCCTAAATAAAAACTATTTAGCCAGCGATTGATTAGAGAAAAAGACTTAGGTGTCTTAGGGTATTAATACATTGCAAGGTGTCATTGTCTTATTGGTCCACATAGGACAATCACTTAAAAAACAGGACCTACATAACAGAGGTCTGTTAACTCTCTTTAACGGATTTTTTTAACAAATATTTCTAACAGATTTTTTTTTTGAAAAAAAATGAACTCTCTCCCTCTCTCTCTCTCTCTCTCTCTCTCTCTCTCTCTCTCTCTCTCTCTCTCTCTCTCTCTCTCTCTCTCTCTCTCTCTCTCTCTCTCTCTCTCTCTCCAGATCGGACCTCAAGTGTCCATAAACGTAGACAGGTGCCCATCTGCCCCGACAGTCCTACCTAGCCAACCCTCGCCCACCTTGCGCATCTTATCCTGCCCAACAAGCTCCGGCCAAGCAAAGCTTCCATGCTGCTCTGGCCACCCAAACATAGTAGCATTGCGCTTAGCCGCTCTTTGCACAAACCCTATCCATCCCCACCAGCGCCGCTCCATCTTCACGGTTGGAAACCAGACCCAAGTGCCTCGACCCGATCTTCTCCACCTCAATTCGGCGTCGCCGGAGATGGCCGGACAGTAGTGATCGGTGGACGGACGGTGGTGATTGGTGGCCAGTGCTGGCTTGATGGTGTCGAAGAAGAGGGTCGGAGAATTTGGGTAAAGCCTAGGCTCGGTTGACTCTCGACTGAGCACTTTGACCGGGTCAACGGTCTCCTCTCATTATAAAGAAAACCGATGGCTGAGATAAAAAAGCTGTTGTGATTTGCAGACTGGTTCGTGTGCTAGCATTTCTGTGTTTTGATGGGTGGCCAATGTTGTTTGCTGGGTGTGGAGAGTAGAAATTGTTTCTCCAGCCTTTGTAGATTTCCAGAGAATGAGTTATTTGTAGGCGCGATTTTTCAAAGATGGAGGATAGGATTTGCTGGAATCTTGGGTTTGATGCCCAACGATGTTGTTTGTGCTGGAGAGTATTTTTTTAGCATTTGATGCCTTTTCTTTTTTTGACTTGTGTGATCGCGCTCATATTCAATACTTGGTCTGAAATTTTGCATGTGCGCATGCGTTGGCTTTTATTGTGTTTAAATGCATAACTCTTTAAATGCAGTAAACATTCATAATTGCATGGCTGCATGTTGAGAGTTGAGCTAGTTGTTTTTCTTCCTTTTGGCTTCTATACTTGATGTACGGTTTTTATGGTCAACGAGCACACATGTGAAATATTGAATGTCTTTAATTACGATCAATAATGGATCTTCAATTATGTATGTTAGAGTTAGTGATGTAATTAATATGTTTAGAGTTGTGATGATATACAGTTACATAGTTCATTTTAGGTCACGATTACATTTAGGATCATAGAACGCATTTAATGATGTATTATACCTCATATGTGTATGATTTAGGGTTTACGATGATCAATCAATAGTTATCCCTAGTATATATAGGGAGTATGGTTTATAAAGAACCAACAATAATCATGTTTCGTGTATATATGATTTATGGTTTATAACGATCGAGCTAATTGAGCACTAGTGTATATGATAATCGAGCACTAGCCACATGTAGTGTATATAGGGTATATGATGATCAAACAATAGTCCACTAGTGTATATCTAAGGTTTATGATGACGATCGAGCACTAGTTAACCCAATTGTATGCATGGTTTAGGGTTTATGATCATCGAGTACAAGTCACCTCTCGTGTATATAAGGTTTAGGGCTTATGAAGATCGAACAATAACCATCTCTCGTATATATATATAATTTACAATGTATGATGATCGAGTTAATGTCACCTTTAGTATATGTAAAGTTTATGGTTTACGATGATCGACCAAAAGTCAACTCTAGCGTACACATGGTATGTGATAATCGAGCACTAGTCATCTCTAATGGATATAGGGTTTATGATGATCAAGTACAAATCACTTTTGATATATGTATTTATGGTTTAGGGTTTATATATGATGATCGAGCAATAGTCGCCTCTAGTATATATAAGGTTTATGACGATCGTGGCCACATCGTACAACCAAATTTTCACAAAACCGAACCCTAAACCTTAAACTCTAAACCCTAAACCCTAAACCCTAAACCCTAAACAGCATGGAAAAACACGTCATTTCACCACATAAGTATGAATATAAAAAGAAAATGGAACCCTAGCCGTGGTTTCTCTCCTTTCTCTCTCTCTTTCCCCTTGCGCATTCCTTCTCTCTCTCTCTAATCTCTTATGTCTACCGACGACGTAGAGGCTCACTGTTTTTTACATCTCACCCTCCAGACCCATGCCCAAGCTTCGCCTCCATTGTGTCACCACTAAGCCCAAGGAGGACAAGCCTTAGAGCGGTTGCTTCGAGGAGCTCGGCACTGACGTCCGTCGAGCGCTTCACTATTTTTTCAAGATCTTTGTTCGGCGGCGCCATCTCTAGCCTCTTCCCCGATAGATTTCAGGTTGGGCTTTTTAGAATTTCGTTTCTTCAATTTGTGGTGTGTGTTTCTTTTCTCATGGGTTCTGATCGTATTCCTTTTCATTTCTTTTTGATTGAGTATGAGAGTGTTTAAGAGTGAGAGGATTGCTGAAGTAGTAACTAGATCGATGATTCTAAATCGTGTAGTATGATTCTAACCCTGAAGTATGCAGTTGCTAACAACAAGGTAATTGTTTTTTCCTTAACGAGATTGAATTCCAAAGGTGTTATAAATTGAGTATGTTGTTGTTTTCTAGCTATATTGTTATGGATTATGAATTTGTGCACCACTTAAAATCATAACTCCATGGTCATGTCAAATTGTAACTGATTTTCTAAATGCTGCAGTAATCAACATATATATGATAATGTCATCCTCCATTAAAAATATGATAATGAGAATCAAGATGATGATAATGAGAATCATAGAGGAAGTAATAGCTGATACACATTATAATGCAGGTAATAATTTGGCAAAAGTTCTTACAGGTCTTTCATCAAAGCCACTAGATAATGCAACTATTCATAGCTTGATAGGATTATTCACAAACAAACTGATGGGTGGGTATTTCTTTATTTTTACTTTGTAACCTTTGCTTTAGAATCTCATATTTTGGTTTCACAATGTAAATTGGTGATATTGTCCTTCTATCAGTCAGATTGGAGAGCTTTACGTGGTGCACTTGTTGGTTGCTTAGCATTGCTGAGGAGACAAGTTATTGCCGAAATGGTCTTTTCCAGTGATGCAAAAGTCGTTGCTCAGTCTTACAGAGAGAACGTACCAGTGCAATCTTTAGATCAACAGGACAGAAAGGTAGACAAGCAAATGTCATTCTTAATGCCCAATAAGTTGAAGAAAAGAAATTAGTTTGTTGTTTGCATAGCTAATGATTTTGTTTAAATATAATTGCTTACTTTCACGTCCCATAATTCTCTTGCAACTTTGTTTTGAGCTTTTGGAGTGCCTTTTACAATGCTATCCAAATGAGGTTGCTTCACTAGTATTAATTCTGTCTCGTTTCTTTAACTTGTTTAGGCTCTGACTAGGTGTGTTTATACTATTCTTCTTCTCTGATGTATAGTAAATTTTATGCAAAATAAGATTGTCATTTAACTGTTTGGATATTCAACTTGGAGTAAATAAATTATGTGAGTTCAATGGATGTCTACTCAATCACAAAGGCTTTTTTCAACTGATTCAAACAAGCCCGATTCAACATGTTGTTGGTTTCTGTATGGATTCAATGATATGCTTGGATCTCATAAGGAAGTCTATAACTTAACTATATTATAGTGTTTCATTCATTCATAAACACATTATAATACAGATAATGAGTCATGTCAAATATTTTTTTTTGTTAATTTGGTAGATACACATTATATGCATGAGCCCTCCCACTTTAAGTGCTCGACCATCAGAATTGTATGGTCATAGTTTTACTTTCTCTACAGGTGATAAAGTAATCAAATCTGGACAATATTTTCTTAATTTCATTAGTAACACAGAAATATTGTTTAATGCATTCTTCAGCAAAAACTATTAATTAGGGGGATAAGGTGTACTAGATTAACAATCGTAGTAGGCTTCAAAACTATTGGTGAATGCATTTTATTCAAGAAACTTATCCCTTCATTTCAGGTAGCTGATGCCATCCAATTTTTAGATCATTAATATCGTGGTGTGCAGAAGTGCGGAGTTAGAACATGGAGAAGACAGGGAGTGAAGCTTGTTCAACCTAACGCCTTATTTTTACTGATCTTGTCGAATAACTTTTCTAGGTTACCAGAATAATTATCAGCTTTTGATTGTAGCTAGGAATGTCAGCAATTAGAGATGCTTTCAATGTTTAGTACATCTAGATTATGTGATACAATTGTCAAAATAAGCTAAATGAATGATTTAAAAATTACGTACATTATTTGTTTGATTGAATGCTCAACAGTACAAGCTAATATATGCTCTTAGGTGGGTTTTTATGTACAACAGTTTCTTTTGTGACAGTTGCATGTCTGAAGCTTAGACATCAAAGTTCATTTTAAAAGGTTTGTTCAAGTAGAAGTAGACTCTCGTATGCAAAGTCTACATGAGCGACTGTCTTATGAAAATGTCTAATATTCAATCAAATGAAAGTAGTAGAGTTAGGGCCAGTTTGGTATTGTGGTGAGAAATCATTGTGGTGAGAAAACTCAACTATGAGAATAATCAGCTGTCAAATTAATCTATTAAATGTTTGGTAATAATATTTCATAAGTGGTGTAGTTAAAAAAAAGCTGATTATTGGTGTTTGGTAACGTGAGCTTCAATAGACAATAGTTTTCTAAAAGACTATCAATATTCAAAACCTTTGCAGCAACATTTTGGTTCTTTATTTCACATATCTATATATAGACGAAAACGAACATATACAAAAGATCAAAAACGTCAAATTGGCATATCAGTTACAAGGAGAGCAATATGAGACTAAAGACAAGAACACCATATTGTAACAAAAAAGAAGAACAAGACGAGAACACCATTACACAGACGACACACCATTGAAGACAATGGTGAAAACCCCAATTTTGATTGAATTTATCTAGTAGCCCAATATCATTGTTCATCACTCCATCAGTATGCACAAATTATTTCTTATGTAAAGATACACCACAAGAAGATAGTCTCATCCAAGATCTTAAGAGGGACAAATCATGGACAAAAAAAAAATCAGAGAAACAGTAGAATCAAGTGCTCTCAGGCACCTCTAAATTATTCAAAATAGGTAATCATAATTCAAATAGCCTTATTGCAAGTCTGCAACTAAAGATATTAAACATAATATGGCAAAAACTAAACAAAAAATGCATATCCGCATGCATGTAGCATATTCTACTCATGTTCAAATAAGTGTCCCCATTAAACTTGCAGCAATACTATTTCTCAAGGCCTCCATTTCTCTTGAAACATGACCATTGCGATCTTCTGCTTCAGGCTGCCTTCCCATCTGTTCAATATCATACAGATTTTCACTTTCATCGAAAACACAGTCACGTTAGGAATACCTTCTTATGTAGTTGTGTAGTGTCATTGTTGCTATAACAATTTTCACTTGTTTGTCAAATGGATAAGTAGGCATGTCCCGTAAAATATTCCATATTTTTTTCCATACTCCAAAAGTTCGTTCAATAACACTTCTGAGAGAGGAATGTGCATGATTGAAAACCTCTTTATAACCTGTTGGTTGGGCACCTCTGCGAAAATCTGGAAGATGGTACCTTTGACATTTATATGGTCCCAAACACCCTTTGATTTGTGGGTATCCTGCATCCACCAGATAGTATTTCCCTGAACAATAGAAGGCATTATGATTACATTGTAATTCAAGTGTATAAAATGCTTAAATGAACATATGCAAGAGTTTTGTTTTAAACACAATTACCATTTGGAGGTTTAGGAAAATTCGAGCTTGGATTCTGAACTGCTGATTGAAATACCCTTGTATCATGAGCAGTGCCTTCCCATCCCGCACATGCAAAAGTGAATTGCATGTCAAAGTTGCATACAACCATTATATTTTGAGTAGGTATCCCTTTTCGACCAATATATGGTACTTGCTCAGAAGGTGATATTTTGGCTTGAACATGTATGCCATCTATAGCTCCATTACAATCCTAGAAAAATTATAAACAATAACTCAAATGAGTTTGTGTCAACAAAAAAAAACTAAAAAAGCGTACAAAGATGCAAAATATACCTTGAAATGAGGCATGTATCTAGAATCTCTCAATATTTCTGTTGGAGTGTTCTTGAACTCAGGATCAAGAGGTTTTATGAGTTCTGTTGCCATAACACATATGACATCCAACAATTCACTAAAATATCTGCTAACAGTCTCGCCAGAATGTTGGAACCGCTCTTGTACATTCCTATTTCCTGCACCTTCTCCTAAAGTATATAAAAACATTCCCAACTTCTCGGCAATACAAATTCTCTGAGAACCCTTCAGCTTATAAATATTCTCCAAATCATTGCACAATCTCATAAATACATCTTTATTCATGCGAAACATGTTATGACAACGACTCTCCTTCCCTTCCAACAATTCCATCAACCAAATGTTGCCAGTGTAGGAAGAATCCATACATGGAATTTTATGAATATATTTTTCATAGTATAGTTCAATAATAGAAGCACAAACACAAATAATTCGGTTAATTTCCTCCTCCTCCTCTGCCAAAATGTCCATATTCATAACCTGCATTGTTTTAAATAATATATCAAGTATCATCCAGTTATATATGCAAAAAAATAAGGCATAGAAAAACGAAAAGTACTAATGATCAAAGACGTAATACTTAATACTTATTAAAATTCAAAAGTACAAAGTGTCAAGAGATCAAAAATTTAAACAAAATGAAAACCATAATGCAAAATAATAAGAACACGATGCACTAAAGAAAGATGATGCATGACATAATTGATAACTGTGCAACAGCCATCAGGGTACGTATATCTACTTATTGTATTCCCTTTCTTGATTACGAAGAATAAATTGAAGCTTCATCTCAGGGTCTTTCATCACAGAAAACATTTCCCTCTTTTCTTGTGAGCAAATAGCTCAGTTGCAAACCACCACAGTAGACTACCAATTTCCATTCCTGACAAACCTTCAACTACCTTCATCACTGCAGACACATTGCTGCATTGTGAACCATTAATCAACGTTGATGATGTAGTACTCCTTGTCTCAACTACCTCAACAAGACGATTAATTTGTAGGGATAATTTTGCAGCACCTCCTATTTTTCCTTTTTTCCCTTTCACTGCTTGTGTGTCAAGCTGCTCGTTTGTTCTCTTTTTACCCATCTCTTTATAAAATTGAGTTACCTCTGCAATTTCATTAGGATTGGGCTCCTCTGAATCACCACTAACTTCTAGTGGAATAACATCATCATGAAGACTCCTATTTTGAAGGGGTGGTAGACCAGATGAAGGTGTCCATGTATATTTTCCAGTAGCTACAGCACCATTGAACATCATATCTAACTTTGCCTCCATTTCTGGATTAATGCCTCTAACCCTCAATTTTGCATATTGAGGATTTATGTACATTTTATAGAAATTGTAACTGTCAGTACAGAAACATAATACTAAAGTAAATATAAAGTAATGAAATGTATCATAATATACCTGTATTTTATTTTTCCACCATTCATCAGATGCATCAACAGTGTTCTTAGTAGGATTCCAACCTAGGCCAGTGTCCTTCCCAATTAGATCTTTCCATATCTTCCATTCTTTTTTCAGCAAATCCCACTTGTTCTTCAATTGTGATTTGTCATAATTGTTTCCAGTCTCCGCATGAAAGTTTGCAACCAAACTTGACCATCCTTCTTTGCTAAAGTGAGTGCCAAGGCGTTGTCCTTTTCCCACCTCTTTGATACACAAGTCACAAAAAATTGCTACACTTTGAGGATTCCAGGTAGCAGTTTTGGATCCACCTTGCCCATTTTCAAGGTTGGTCATCTCAGTAGTGTTGTCATTAGTGATCTTTTTCCTTCCCATCTTTGCCAAAAAAGAGCAGACTTATACTAGTGGACATACTAATAAATGACAGACTTATGCTAGTGCGATACTATCAATGAAGATAGTCAAGATACTATCAATGCATTTGATATGAAGAGAAAAGAAAGTGAGAGTGCAAGAGAACATTGCATCTTGATAATTATGTATTGAGCATGATGTTTATGAAGCTACAAGCAACACATTTCGAGAACAACAACAAAACAAAGCCATTGACTGGTGAACTTTTATATATGTAGTTCAAAACAAAGCAAGAAGAATCTAGCAAATAGAAAAAAATAAAATAAATATATCATGGTAAATACATCATGGTAGGATTAGCATGTCTGTAAACCCATCTGGATCTGAACTAGTTTCATAACAGTCATTAATAGATAAAAATTAGCACCCAAAATAAATCCCCGAAAACGAAAATAAGATCAAACAGTCCAAAACACAGAACATGAATACACTCCAATTTGATTAGTCCCTGACGGTGATTCTTGTTGATTCAATTTTTATTTTTGGATCAATACAAGCAGATTTGGGAGATTTGTTCTAAAAGCTAGAAGAAGACAATCTAGATAGATGCAGCAAACTCAACTATATATGTATATGCATCAGATACCAAAAGCATAGACATGTTTAATTATAAAGGCCTCAAATGCCATTCAAAACAAAACAAGGATTTCTCAATCGATCAAACTACTCAGATCGATAAAAATCAACAAAAGAAAAAAAAACATAACTAAAGTAATAGTGTCTAACCTGTTCGTACAACGATCAACCAACTACTCAATCAAAGTAGGAGTTGTCAACCCCGTTTGCACCCTTCAAGAAAAAACTAAATCAATCAATATACACATATATAAGCCCAAATATAAATTCAAATCTCCAGAAAGAAGAACCTCGATGAACAGGGAAAAGAGAATTGTATGAACAAATAAACCCTAGCATAATCCATATATAGGAGAGAAACGCAAAAAAAGGCGCGCAAACTATATTAGAATTCAGTGCAATCGCGCCCAAATCAGAGAACAAAGCAGAGAATGAAGCGCGAATCATAATGGGATTTGGCGGCATCAATCTTGAATTTCATGAAGGGTGTTTTTGGATTTCACAAAACTTCATTATCCCTTCCTCCTTTTCAGATTGCGTTCCATGAACGCGGATGGAAAAAAGCATCCTCCTACTTGCTTTCAGAATTTGTGATTCTCTGCCGCGATTTTAGAGAGAACGCAGGTTTGAAAATTTTACCAAACAAAATTAATGCGCATGACGGTAAAAAAAAGCAAAAATGAGGCTGAAACCGCATTCCCAAACGGGCCCTTAGTGGAACAACCTTTTAAAATGTCTAATGAAAATAGTAGACTCGACATATTAAATGAGTAGACTTTGTAGACCTTGCATATAAGAGCAGTACATTTCGTAACACTTTGAAGTGCAACCCTAAAATATGTCTACTTTTATAGGAGCAAATGTTTCATGAATATAGTAGACTTGACACGTTAAACGGGTAGACTTTGTTTACAAAATGAGTAGACCTTGCCTGTAAGACCAGTACACTTTCGTAACAATGTGAAATACGACCATCCGAAACATCTACCTTTATAGGAGAAAATGTCTCATGAAAGTAGCAAAACACGTAGACTTTTACTTGAAAATAAACAGATATTCTTCAAGTGTGTGTGAATTCTAGACATTTTAGAGTTGGCCTACACGTACTAAAAGTCAACGATTCGAAAACCTGGTAGACCATGTTTACAAAACAGGTAGGTTCGTGTTCGTAAACAGATAGACCATTTTTCATAAAAAAAGTAGACCCGTACTCATAAATAAATAGACCAGGCTTTGTAAACAGGTAGACCTCTCAAGAATTCTTCAAGTGTTTGTGAATTTTGGACACTTTAGAGTTGGTCTACTCATAATGTGAGACAATGATTCGAAAACCTAGTACACCATGTTTACAAAATAGGTAGGTTAGTGTTCGTAAACAAGTAGACCATTTTGTCTCACAAAAAGAGTAGACCCGTACTCATAAATAAGCAGACCAGGCTTCGTAAACAGGTAGACCTCTCAAGAATTCTTCAAGTGTCTGTGAATTCTGGACACTTTAGAGTTGGTCTACTCATAGTGTGAGACAATGATTCGAAAACCTAATACACCATGTTTACAAAACAGGTAGGTTCGTGTTCGTAAACAGGTATACCATTTTGTCTCACAAAAAAAGTAGACTCGTACTCGTAAATAAGCAGACCAGGTTTCGTAAACAGGTAGACCTCTCAAGAATTCTTCAAGTGTCTGTGAATTCTGGACAGATTAGAGTTGGTCTACTCGTAGTGTGAGACAATGATTTGAAAACCTAGTACACCATGTTTACAAAACAGGTAAGTTAGTGTTCGTAAACAGGTAGACCATTTTGTCTCACAAAAAAAGTAGACCCGTACTCGTAAATAAGCTGACCAGGCTTCGTAAACAGGTATACCTCTCAAGAATTCTTCAAGTGTATCTGAATTCTAGACTCTTTAGAGTTGGTCTACTCGTAGTGTGAGACAATGATTCGAAAACCTAGTACACCATGTTTACAAAACAGGTAGGTTAGTGTTCGTAAACAGGTAGACCATTTTGTCTCACAAAAAAAGTAGACCCATACTCATAAATAAGCAGACCAGGCTTCGTAAACAGGTAGATCTCTCAAGAATTCTTCAAGTGTTTGTGAATTCTGGACTCTTTAGAGTTGGTCTACTCGTAGTGTGAGACAATGATTCAAAAACCTAGTACACCATGTTTACAAAATAGGTAGGTTAGTGTTCGTAAACAGGTAGACTATTTTGTCTGACACGACCCACCCCGAACCCGGAGTAAATCGTGCGGGGACCACCTCGAAGGAAAGATTTACCGCAAAATTCGGTACAACCTCCCTTGAAAATGGACAACCCTTCTAATAGAAACCTGCAAACACGTCTAAAGGTTCCAAATCCAACCTTATAGACTCCTGGAGCCTTCGTGCTCCCCACAAATCACAATCTCTCCCAATATAGATTTACTAATCTAACAAAGATCCTATAATAAACAACCACATATTCAGAGCAACTCTATTTGAGAGGAAATGAACTATAAATAAATAGAAAAGAGCGGAAGCTATACTATTGACTATGCCTCTTCTCCATGTACGTCCGATCTCAACTATGCAATCCTGCAGACTGGGCATTTTAAAACGAAGGGCCCAGAGGAAGACATTTAATGTTAGAGTGAGTGGACATAAATAATTTAATAACAAAATATTTATGCATTCCCATTTTATTTCATAGAAAAATATACAGCATGCGGCAGCTTAAAAATGTTCAACTCATAAACTGGCAATTTCACGACTAGCTCCGGCTAGTCACCAACTCAATAAAATGAAGCCTCTCAGGCTAACTATATATAATCATATATTCGTATGTATCTACACTCGTCAGACTCCTTGTATGAATCCTAGAAACAATTTAGAAAAATAGAAATTCATACAAGGCTACAACGCTGGCGTCTAACGCTCACGTTGCGCCATAATGGTATTTTTCCTCATTATGACCGAAAAGACGGTGTATATTTATATATATACGCGCATATCCCTTATATAAATTATTATATTTATATAAGGTACGACGATTGCGTCTAACGTTCATATCGCACCATAATGGAATTTTACCTCAGTATGGTGGAAAAGCACGTATAGCTAGCTAGCATTTATTTATATACTATACTCATAAACATCCAAAATACATATATATCCACCGAAAATCTCTTTTTCGGGATCTCTCCAAAGGAGGAAAAATTGCCAAATGGGCGAGAAATCAATAATCTTATTAGAAGAAATAAATGATTAATAAAATCATTCATCGCATGCTTTTTATTTAAAACAAAGGTCCACTCACAACTTTAGGCCTAAGCCTGACGTCGATCCGAGGTCTCTCCAATTTGAGTCTCCTTACGTCCTGTTCCAAATATATAATTAATTTCCCAACTAAAAATCCAATATTCATTCAAAATACGCAAAATTAATCGTAAGCCATAAATACGCTCATCATTGCCTAACTTCGATATTCTTAAATCGAAATGATCCAAACTTTAATATCATACTCGGCAGTCGTAAATACAACCTTTTCCAGAAATTGACTTAAATCCTACGGCCGGATTTTACATTATTTAACCGCCTAAATACCAAACTTCGGAAATTCACAAACCTATTCAAAACTCATCCGAAAATTCCACAATTCACTTCATTAAATTCCTTTAATTATTACACATTTAAAATTATACAAAACCCCAAAACGGCGGTGGCGGCTCCGCCGGCAGCGGCGGCCGGAGGCCGATTCCGGCGACGTCCAAAATCTACCAAATTTTAACAGAATCTTCCTCTCATCATCCCAAACAACTTTCATAACTATCACTAAGTCCAACTTCAAGTCTAACTAGGTCAATCGAACGAAAACATCCTAAAAGCCCTAGAATTTCAACTTCGAATTTCTCCTTACCGAGCTGAAGAGGGATTGAGCCTTTTGGAGGGGTTGTTGCACGGGAGGGGAGCTACAAAACAAGCCAAAGATCACCGGCTTTGGTGGTCGGAGGAGGGAGCTCTCAAGAATTCTTAAAAAGTAGACCTGTACTCATAAATAAGCAGACCAGGCTTCGTAAACAGGTAGATCTCTCAAGAATTCTTCAAGTGTCTGTGAATTCTGGACACTTTAGAGTTGGTCTACACATAGTGTGAGTCAATGATTCGAACAGATTGTACACCATGTTCACAAAACAGGTAGGTTAGTCTTCGTAAATAAGTAGACCATTTTGATCTCGTTCTCTTTTAATCTTGACCATTGATTCCTTCTTTGAAAACCCAACCAAGGTCAACTGCCCAAGTCAGGTCAAGCACTCCTCTCTTGCGTACGACGAGAGCTGAGAAGCTCTCCGTCCCCGACCGTCTTCTCTGACACCGCCCGACCGACTCTTGCCACCATTCTCCACAAAACCACCACCAAATTTCTTCTCTCTTTCCCCTCTACATAACCCAGCCCGTGAATCGCACATACTGATTCAAAGACAAATCGACGGCGAGAAGGTCCGACTGTGTTCGTCTGTTTCCGCCGTCTCTGGCGACGACTTGGCCTAGAACTGGCATATTCGAACTTTTCCCTTCATTCTCTGCACCCTAGTGCCCTTAATCCCTCGAATCTTTTACAAATCTTAATAACCCATTTACCGTCAATTTTGAGTTTTCCGGCGAGCTACTGTGGTGGATGCTGACGAGGCTTTCTAGCGTCCTCACTACTAGAAGAAAGGTTTTAGACGACGAAAATAAAAAAACCAGGCCGACGAACTATTTTTTCGTCGGCTAAAGTCTACGTTAGCCGACGAAATTTTCCTTCATCGGTTAATTTAAATTTTCGTTGGTCAAAAAAATCTTTAACCGACGAAACGAAAGTATCGTTTTCGTCGGCTATAGTCTGTGGACTTTAGCCACGACTTTAAAAATTCTTTAGCCGACGAAATTAAAATGTCGTCGGCTAAAGTGCTTATATTTGCAGATCTGGACAGCAGCAGCTCATATGGGAAAAAAAACAGGAGAAAAAGTTTGGTTGTTGTCGAAATCTGTCCATAATTAGTTTGTGGAGCTATATATAGGTACGTATATGTATATATGTTGATTAATTGAGTTTTATTTGAGTTGATCAATTTTGAGTGTGATTGAGTTGATCGATTTTGAGTACGTTGGATGTATATATATATATATATATATATATATATATATATATATATGTTGATCGATTTGGTTGATGATTTGATAATATATATGAAGTTGTTGTTAATAAGTAGTAGATATATATATATATATATGTTAATTAATTTATAATATTGTGTTGATATGGTATGAAGTTGTTGATGATATATATGAGTTGATGATGATTTTGTGATGATGTTGATATATAATATTGTTATGAGTTGATTGATTTTGAGTACGTTGGATGTATATATATATGTGTTGATCGATTTGGTTGATGATTTGATATAATATATATGAAGTTGTTCATAAGTAGTAGATATATATATATATATATATATATATATATATTAATTAATTTATAATATTGTGTTGATGGTATGAAGTTGTTGATGATGATTTTATGATGTAGATATATATATAATATTGTTATGTAATTATTAAGTGTGTGTATATATATATATATATCTGTGTATGTGTGTTAATTAATTTGTTATTAATTAGTTGTAATACGTAGAATATATACTAAATGAATTGAGATTTTATATATGGCATGGAATTTATTTAATAATTAGCTAGCGTTATACATATATATTTTGTTATATTTTCAGGATATGGATAAGAGTTGGATTTCGCTTCCAAAATGGGACAAAAGATATGGTAAATGAGTTATGAGTTTTCTGGAATATGCGCTGACTAATGCTAACGAGAATACAATTTTCTATTGCCCGTGCACGAAATGTCAGTGTCGCAGCGATATGCATCGATTTGCGACTGACAAAGTATGGAAGCACCTGAAAAGTAACGGGTTTTAGGAGAAGTACACATGTTGGTTATATCACGGTGAAACATCATCAGGGGGTCCGCATGATCATGGCTAATCTGAGACAGGCAGTACATCCAACGATCCAACAACGGCCTTCATCAACGACATGTTTCCTTATGAGAGCGGTGTATGCGCTCAAGGACAGTATATGCCTGACCCAATGCAGCCCTTCCCTAAAGCTGTCAACACTGCTGGTATTGAAAAGTACAACAAACTGCTTGCTTTCCAACAGACCCCTGTGTACCCCGGTTGTCAGAAGACTGTTCTTGAAAGTGTGATGGACGTAATGAAGATTAAAGTTGAGACAAAATCGACCGTGAAGGCTGTCGATGATTATTTACAGTACACTGCTTCGATGCTGCCCCACGGTCATCGTCTTCCTACCACTCATCGTAAGGTCTGATGTATCCTGAAAGATCTTGGGCTTTCCTACATCAAGATCTATGCATGCAGATATGACTGCGTTCTCTTCTGGGGTAAAAATCCAGAAGAGAATGACCTTGGTGGCCTTGACACATGTCCGGTATGTCACACTGACAGGTATAAGCTGACTCATGCAGGCAATCGGAAACCTGTGAAGGTACTTCGGTATTTCCCGTTGAGAAATGGGCTGGAGCGGTTGTACATGTCTTCACACATGGCCAAAGCTATGAGAAGGCACGCTGATAGGGAATTTCATGACGAAGATACCCTTATAGACCCTGCTGACGGGGAGGCTTGGAAGCATATAGACAGGGAGTTTCCTCATTTTACGTCAGAGGTCCGAAATGTGAGGCTCGAGCTCTCATCCGACGGGTTCAACCCTTTTTGCAACATGAGTCTTCAATACAGTGTATGGCTGGTGATTTTGGTACCGTACAACCTTCCTCCATGGATGTGCATGAAGAAGGAATATAATATGTTGAGTTTGTTGATTCCGGGGCTCGGTTATCCAGGGAAGTGTCTCGATGTGTATTTGAGACCTTTGATTGAATAGCTTAAGTTTTTGTGGGACGTTGGTCATCCCACTTATGACAAGTACATGCACGAGATGTTCCAGATGCATGTCATGGTTGTTGGTACCATCAGTGATTATCCTGCTCGTGGGATGTTGTCAGGCAACGTTGTTAGGGGATACAAGGCTTGTCCAGAGTGCCTTAGCGATGAGGGGAGCAGCAATCATTGCAACAAGATATGCAGATTGGGTCACCATACTTTTCTTCCATATAATCACGAATGGTGGCTCGATGACAAGGCATTTGATGGGACAGTAGAACACGGTGTGCCTCCCAGAAGATGGACGGGGGAAGAAATTTTAACAGTGCTTAATGAGTACGATTTTGGGCAGCTCAGCAATCATCCCAATATTGTGGCGGCAATACCTGAAAGACCCGACAGGTACAAATTCTGGACACATAAGAGCATATTCTGGGAACTCTCATACTGGAGTAAGTTGTTGATCAGGCACTACCTAGATGTGATGCACATAGAAAAGAATGTTTGCAACAGTGTGGTGGGCACAGTGCTGAACTTGGAGGGGAAGACAAAAGACGGTCCTAAGGCACGCATTGATCTAAAATACAATTAAGAAGACATCTGTGGTTGAAAGAAGGGAAGAAAAAAATGCCTCAAGTTCCTTACACCGTGAAGCCTGACCAGAAGAACGTAATTTTCAGGTGGATGAGTTGTGTGAAGTATCCTTCAAGTTATGCAGGAAATATAGCCCGGTGTGTGAACTTCCGGGACAATAAGATGTACGGGTTAAAGAGTCATGACTGTCATATCCAGTTACAACGTCTCTTCCCTGTTTTCATTCGACTGTTCCTTCCCCGTCAGGTGGTGGAGCCGTTAGTAGTGTTGGCAAGATTCTTCCAGAAGTTATGCACACGGGAAGTGAAAAAATCTAACTTCCGGGAAATGCAAGAGGACATCATTTATATCATGTGTAAATTTGAGAGGATATTTCCTCCAAATTTTTTTGACATCATGCCTCACCTGATGATCCATCTTCCCGAGCAATTGTTGCTTACCGGTCTAGTACACTACACTTGGATGTATCCCATGAAAGGTATGTTTTTTACACCTGAATTCCTTAATATATATACATGTTCAATAATCATAACACTTTGCAACTTGATTTATAGGCAACTTGGAGACTACAAAGATTATGTGGCTAATAAATCCGTGCCTGAAGGATGTATAGCTAAAGCATATATTGCGCACGAGTGCGTCACCTACATGAAGTTGTATTTAGGAGCGTTGAAGGAAACTCCGCAAACCATGCCGGTAGATGTACCGAAATTCAATCTTTCCATACTCTCCAGTGATGTTGAAGTTTATGGAATTTTGCCAGACTCCTACAAGTTGCAACCACATGAGCTAGTCATTGCCCACTGGTGGGTATTGATTAACTGTCCAGAAGTTGAATACTGGAAAGACATCCATCTATATTGTCCAGACATTCATGATGATCTCGAGTACCACAACAAGGAGTTCGCAAACTATTTTGGCGGCTGGGTACGTAATTCAATATTTATGTACGTATTTATGTTTATTGCATAATTATCCATATTTACAGTTGAATGGTTGGTTGCAGATGAACCATATTCAATTTGATGGTCACCCAAATTGGTCGCACGAACTAAGACTTCTAGCAATGAAGCCGATAATGTCAAGAGTTTATCCGATGTGCAAGGTGAATGGCGTGCAATTTATATGTGAACATAGAGACAGCAGACGGAGAACACATAATTCTGGGGTGATGGCGCATGGTGGGCGGAATAGAGTTGACTATTACGGTGTTCTCCATTCAGTGGTGGAACTTGTTTATGGTGAAGGCATGACAGTGCACCTCTTCAAGTGTAGATGGTTTGATACTACAGTACGGAATATTATCGGTGAACACTGCTACAAGTTCTTACGAAGATGACCCGTTCGTTTTTGCCACATCGATAAAAGAAGTGTTTTATCTTGATGACCTTGCTAAGGGTGATGCGTGGAAAGTAGTCAACCTTGTGCACCCTCGAAACATTTACCGGGCGGCTACACTTGGAGAGGCCGAAGACGAGGAAGAAGATATTGCGTATCAAGAGCCCAACGCAATAGGTATTCCTAACTCCTCTACTGTTCTCCTTAATAATTTTAAAGCGGGTCGTTCAGTGCGAATTCGTGATGAAGAGCCAAGACTTATTAATGTTGATCCAAATCAAGAAACAGGCAAAGACTCTGGCAATGAGGAAAGACATAGATTACCAAAAATTAATTCTGACACCGAATAAGACTCATCGGATGATTCCGATTACGAGCCTTAGTTTTAATTTAGAGGACGTAATATATTAATTTGTAATAAAAAAGAATGTATTACTTTTATAGTTTACATATGTTGAATTTATATTTCTGTTATTTTATATGAATTTTGGTGATATATGAACAGGAAGTTAGTATGGTTTAAACCTTTTATTTTTTTAATGTATTTTTTATACTTTAGCCGACGAAATATACCATAATTCGTCGGCTTAAACCATCTTAGCTGACGAAATATACCATAATTCGTCGGCTTAAATCATCTTAGCCAACGAAATAAGTCATAATTCATCGGCTAAGATTCGGTTAGCCGACGAATACCCTTAATATTTCGTCGGCTAAACCCTAAACCTTAGCCGACGAATACCCTAATATTTCGTCGGCTTAACTCTAAACCCTAAACCCTAAAATTTTTATACGACTTGTTGCGTCTCATCGGTTTGAAACTATTTTCAGTTGAAGGTCCGACCAAAATACGTAATTTAGATAATCCAATGACCTTTTCAGTGCGTTTAGGGGTTTGACTTACGAGATTGACCGTCCGGATCGAGCCCTTAACCTTGTCGGATGAAGTTGAATTTTTTTCTATACATGTATTTTATCATGATGGTCAGATATGACGGTCGGATTTTTGTTTCTCAAGTTTGATCATCACAATCACAACATGCCTACTAATGTTGTATAACTTGTTTACGAAGTGTTTAAGTAAATGTTCCATTTCAAAAACAAACTACCCGTAGAACATTCAAACACAAAAAAGCCGTGAAATAACATATGGTCATAATGGTGAAATACGTCTACGGTTGAAAAATAATGGTATTCCGGTAAAGTCTCGGTGCCGATAGTTACAGTCAATGAAATTTTCCATTCTTTATCCCTATTGGTAGCCCTATCTACAGTGGTTATTTTCTGTAAAATTTTTATATGACTTGTTGGGCCTCATCGGTTTAAAACTATTTTCAGTTGAAGGTCCGGCCAAAATACGTAATTTAGACGGTCCAATGACCTTTTCCGTGCGTTTAGGGGTTTGACTTACGAGATTGACTGTCCGGATCGAGCTCTTAACCTCGTCGAATCAAGTTGAATTTTTTCCTGTACATGTATTTTATCATGATGGTCAGATCTGACGGTCGGATTTTTGTTTCTCAAGTTTGATCATCACAATCACAACATGTCTACTAATGTTGTATTAACTTGTTTACCTAGTGTTTAAGTAAATGTTCCGTTTCAAAAACAAACTACACGTAGAACCTTCAAACGCCAAAAAGCCGTGAAATAAGATATGGCCAGAATAGTAAAATACATCTACGGTTGAAAAATCATGGTATTCCGGAAAGTCTCGGTGTCGATAGTTACGGTCAATGCAATTTTCCATTCTTTATCCCTGTGGGTAGCCCTATCTTCGGTGGTTATTTTCCGTAAAATTTTTATATGAATTGTTGGGTCTCATCGGTTTGAAACTATTTTCAGTTGAAGGTTCGGCCAAAATACGTAATTTAGACGGTCCAATGACCTTTTCCGTGCGTTTAGGGGTTTGACTTACGGGATTGACCGTCCGGATCGAGCCCTTAACCTTGTCGGATCATGTTGAATTTTATTCTATACATGTATTTTATCATGATGGTCAGATCTGATGGTCAGATTTTCGTTTCTCAAGTTTGATCATCAAAAACATGCCTACTAATGTTATATAACTTGTTTACCAAGTGTTTAAGTAAATGTTCCGTTTCAAAAACAAACTACATGTAAAACCTTCAAACGCAAAAAAGCCGTGAAAGAAGATATGGCCAGAATGGTGAAATACATCTACGGTTGAAAAATCATGGTATTCTGGTAAAGTCTCGGTGCCGATAGTTACGGTCAATGTAATTTTCCATTCTTTATCCCTATGGGTAGCCTTATCTTCGGTGGTTATTTTCCGTAAAAATTTTATATGACTTGTTGGGTCTCATCGGTTTGAAACTATTTTCAGTTGAAGGTCCGGCCAAAATACGTAATTTAGACGGTCCAATGACCTTTTCCGTGCGTTTAGGGGTTTGACTTACGGGATTGACTGTCCGGATCGAGCCCTTAACCTTGTCGGATCAAGTTGAATTTTTCCTATACATGTATTTTATCATGATGGTCGGATTTTCGTTTCTCAAGTTTGATAATCACAATCACAAGGTGCCGAATGTATAAAAGTACTTTAGCTGACGATTTTCAAAGGTTAGCCGACGAAGTTCAAAGATAAGCCGATGAATTTCAAAAGTTTAGCCGACGAATTTCAAAGGTTAGCCGACGAATTTCAAAGTTTAGCCGAAGAAGTAATAATTGCGTCGGCTAAAGTTACACGGTATACAGACAAAGACTCAGCGCTCGACAGCCTCCACAGCGCGTTTCAAAACCCTAGCCTCCTCTGCCTCCTCGGCCTCCCTCTCCTAGTCTCCCGGTCGCCCTCTCCCTCTCCCGGTCTCCCAGCTGCCTCCTCCGCCTCCTCTCCCTCTTCCGGTCTCCCGGCTGCCTCCTCCGCCTCCTCTCCCTCTCTCGGCTCCCGGCTGCCTCCTCCGCCTCCTCTCCCTCTCCCGGTGTGCCTCCAAGGTTAGCGTTTTTCTTCTTTTTTACTTTTGATTTTGAATTGATTTTCACCTCTGCTTTTTGTTACCATATAATCTCTCATTTTACTGTTATAATCATGAATTTTGTTGGTTAAAGACGTTACATTTTTGTGGTTAATTTATGTTTAGGAGATTAATTGAATTCATATTTTTGAACAAGTATAATTTCAAAAATATATATATTTCACATTAATATTAAGTGTTTAAATTTAAGCATGAACATAATGAAAAAAAATGGTTTCAACAATATTTTTTATAGAATAAAGACAAAATAATCTAGAGCCTTAGATTTGAGAAGGATAATATGGAACTCGTTTACTTTTTCAATGTTGCCTCAACCTTAAATTAACGAGCAACATTGAATGAGTGTATCCGCCCATGCCTCAGCCTTGATTCAAATTAATATTTTAAACAGGATGAGCGGTAATTTTAGATCGACAAAGGGTTCGAAGGGCCAAATGTCCGAATCGTCTGAGGGAACGTCTAGCAACCCTCAAACGTCATTTCGGGGCCTCATGACAGCCAAACATGCGGCCCTTCTGGAGACGGCGCAGAGGCAGCCGGAGGTGCCTCCTTCATCGAGGCAGCCGGACGTCCCTCGTTCCTCGAGGCAGCTGTGGGCTCAGACCCAGACGGAGGTCTTTGCACCCCGTATTCCTGAGATACACCGGGCGCCCACTCCGAGTCCTACTGCTTCGGATGGTGGGTCATCTGGGGTACAGATACCGCCGCCTCATCTGTTCCTTCCGCGGATGATACCGGCCTTACTTGCAGTCGATGACTCAAGGACGCCGATTTATCCACTGCCCCCGCCAGTGGCTCCATCAGCGGCGTACCGGTTCATGCCTTTTGATACGCCTCTTATTTTCACGAGGGTATCATCATCGGCGACAGAGACGAAATCCGTCGCGTCCGCCGCATCGCCCTCAGGTAATGAAAGATGAATGATTTGTTTTCTTATAATTAATAATAAAGGGTCTCCAATTTTAATAATCAATTTGGTTTATCATGTGATAGACACCGTCAGAGCGAAGCCGGCAAAGAAGAAGAGAGGCCCCGTCACAGGAAAGGCTCTCGAAAAGACAGTCAGTACCTCAGGGAGGATCGTCATCGATACTGACGGGGATGGTCACATAGTATCGGGCGGGAAGTCGACGACGTACTCTGGCCGCGTGGGAGCGCTCATTAGGGATAGAGTCCCTATGTTGTGGTCAGACTAGGGCGAGGTCCCGCAAGAGGTTGAGGACATGGTCCACAACGCGATGTCGGTGAGTTTACAAAATGCCTCAATAATATTATGTATTACATTGTTGATTTCTCGAAAAACTAAACTAATAAACGGTTAAATGCAGGTGTGCTTTGACGTTCCCGAGCACCTGAAGAACAGTTGGGCGGACGTTGTGTATGGGGGAAGGTACGTTGGGAAATTAATGAAAAAACAAAATTGTATGTGATATTAATAATATTTCTAATATTTTTGTTGTATCTGTAGGTACAAGGAGTGGAAGAACGAGTTACGGACCCACTGGACTACGCACGAGAACGCACGTTCTGGTACCCCTGCTGAGTTCCAGTACAGGGAGTACGAGTGGCGTTGACTTCTGACATCAGAATTCAACAACTTTCATAAACAAGTATTTAAAAAAATTAATTAGTCAATTTGTCATTAAGTACGTGTGTTTTTAAATATTTTACTAATAGTTTATTTTTTTCTTTCAAGGCCATTTCTCGGGCAAACGCTCAGAACCGGCAACGCAACACAAGGAACCATCATGCCGGTTCTAGACCGTTCACTGTCTTCATGGACGAAACGGCCAGGGAACATCCAGAAGTCAACCGGTACGTGTATACGTACGAGAAGGCATATCCTGACGCCCAGGAGGATATTGTAAGTCATCTTACGTTTTTAAATTTTTAATTTTACTTATATATATGTCAAAATGTTAATTAATAATTTTTTTCCTATCCAATTAGGCGAAGGTGAGGGAGACTAGTGACGAGGTGATGAGTGCTATAGTGAGGGAGACATGGCCAGACACGCAGGAGGAAGAGATGTCTGAAGCCATGTCCTGAATCGACACTTCGGATCCGACGGTTGGGGCGAGGATCATGGGCACAGCCTTCCCACCGCGAGCAAACAACTTCTACTGCTGGGGTCTAGGAAAGAAGGGCGAGGGGGTCCTGAAGACTACTCCATGGATTTCAACGAAAGGCAGCCTCGACCAGCAGTAGGACCACGACCACCAGGACGACTCAGCTAGAGTTGGAAGTTCAGAGACTACGGGAACAGCAAGCTGCTCAGGTTGCCTATAATGTCGCGCAGACAGCCTATAATGCCGCGCAGACATCCTATAATGCCGCGCAGGCAGCCTATGCTGCCGAGATATACGCCATCCAGCAGGCCCAGCAGCGGCAAATGTTCCGGTACATGCAGGACTTTACAGCTGCCCAGCTTCAGAGACTTCCGGCTCCGCCCATGCCTTCGGCTATACCGCTACCCCAGCCGCCACAACCTCCGCAGCAGCCCCTAGAAGCGGATATTAATTTAGACGATCTAGATTTTGTGTAGTTGATGAATTATATAGTTTTATGTGTTTGTTGTTGGTTATATGAAATTGTTTTGGTGTATTTTGCAGCTTGCTTGGAATGGTAATTTAGAAATTATGGGTTTGTTTTTTATACTGGAATGGACTTATAGCCGACGAAATACGCCATAATTCGTCGGCTATAATATTTTTAAGTTTTTTTTTATAAGGTTTAGCCGACGAATTATGGAATGTTTCGTTGGCTAAACCCTTCTACAGCCGACGAAACAGACTATATTTCGTCGGCTTTAGTTATTTTTTATTTTTGTATTACATACTATAGCCGACGAATATCTTAAAATGTTTCATCGGCCATAGTTTGAGACTTTAGCTGACGAAACATTTTAATATATTCGTCGGTTTAAGTCTGGAAGACTAGCCGACCACAGAAGACGTCGTCGGTTAAAGTCTAGGAGACTAGCCGACGACGTTTTCTGTCGTCGGCTAGCGCTGGGAATATAGCCGACGACGTCTTCTAGTTTCGTCAGCTAAAGTCATCGTCGACGACCATTTCCCGTCGACACTATAGCCGACGACGGCTCGTCGACTAAGATATTAGCCGACGAATTAAGCTAACAGGCCGACGAAAATTTTTCGTCGGCTAAAGTGGTTGTCCTGGTAGTGCCTCTACTTCTTCCGATGACCTAGGTCGACTTTAGAGGTGTTAAGCAGTGGTAAGTGACTTCGTAGATACTGAACAGGGTTGCTGTGTTTTCCGGTGTGTTTTTGTGAGAGAGAGAGAAAGAGAGAGAGGTTGAAAAAAAACTGAGGATTAACTGAAGAAAAAAAAAACTTAATAGAGTTAGTGAGTAAGCTAACAGAGTTAATGCCAACGAGGTATGGATACCGTAAGTGGAAAGGGATCCCTTGATTAGAATAGTAGTAAGTAAAAATTCTTTTATACTTACAATGGCAGGGCCTGCAACTGGGCCCGATTTCACTGGTTAAGATCAAAATTGGCGCTTAGGGCTACGCATTTGGCGGGAAAGCTTCCGAGCTTTGAGAGAGCAAATGGCGAACATGCTCATCAACCAGATGGGCCTTCCCAAATCCATCGCCAACGTCTTCGCCGCTCGGAACATCACCACCGCCAAGGTAGGCTTTTGGTCATATAATTTCTAAAATTGTCAACGATTTTTCTTTTTCGTGAAATTCCCAATTGAAATTCTTTCCCAGGAAGCTTTGTCTTTGACCGAATTCGAATTGATGGAACTGCTAGATGTGAGTATGGCACAGGTCACGTCTGCGATAGCCCGCATCAGTGAAATTACATGTCCACCTTATCAAACTGTGAGCGATCAGAAGTCTAATTTTGAGGTTTTAGGTTCGGTTATACTTATTGGTGATGATATGAGATGATTTGGCCTTAGCTGTGTTTGATTAGGTGCTCTCTCTGATGGAGCAAAGGGTCCAGACGGAGCACATGGGTGGTCACCTCTTGACACAGCTCAAAGGGCTAGACCAGGCCTTATGTGGCGGTATCCCATTTGGGGTTTTGACTGAGCTCGTTGGACCTGCTGGAATTGGCAAAACACAGGTACATTTCTTTTGCTGGTCTGATCGTGATTAATTTGTTTGTCGAAATTAAGCATAATGCATCTTTTAGTATCTGGCTGAAATGAAGATTTTGAATGCAGTTTTGCCTGAAGCTTGCGTTGTTGGCTTCATTGCCGGTGGCTTGTGGAGGTTTAAATGGTCATGTGATATATATCGATGTAGAATCCAAGTTTAGTTCAACAAGGTAATATTGACATGTCAACTGCTTTGTGGCAAACTTTTTCCTGCTATGTTGTCAAAGAGTAGGTATAAATTTCAGTTTCTTGTTTTTATTCTTAGGATGATAGAGATTGGAGCAAAGAGTTTCCCAGAAATATTTCACACAAAAGGACTGGCGCAAGAGGTGTGCTCATTGGAATTAGTTACTTGTCTTTTAAATGAGTATTTGTGCTCTCGGTTAATGGATTGTGGAAGGTATTCTCTCAACACTGGAAGTTAAGAGATTCTTTCTATTGCATTGCAGATTGGTGGTAGGATCCATGTTTTGCGGCCAACATCACTCTCTGAATTCACTGAGAGGTATTTTTCATTTTACTATTTATTTTTCCAAGCCTAGCAAGTATGTTGGTCATGGTCCGGAGGTGTCATGGAAGTTCATGAGTTTTTTCAGAAATGCTATGGGCTTTTTAAGAAGAGCTAGATGGTTAAACATGAGTTGTTCAGATAATGCCAACATGTTCATACGAGGCTTGAATCAGTTGATTAATGTTTACCAGTTTGCAACAAATCAAGATCTCACTCCTTCAAAACAAAGTGAAGTTGCTAATCATTGATAGCATGGCTGCTCTTGTTGCAGGGTAAGTTCAGAGTTTTTTCAGGAATGTTTGCAATCTAAGCTGGATATACATAGTTTGATCAACTTGTGATCCTTCATATTGTCAAGCTGTTTGATTTGATTTGCATCTGTAACCTTGTTTTAGATTAAGAGATATTACTTCTGAATATGGAAGGATTATACTAGGACCGTATCCAACTTATGTAGCCTTCAGAGTTCCCTTTCTTGGTGAACTCAAAATACATTATCGGAGAATCCTTTGATTCTCAATATCTTTGACTCCACTGTCAAGGTATTGGACACAGGATTGAACAGATGTGTGATAATTATATCTCTGCTAGTCTGTCAAAATAAAGGGTTTGTGAAAATGGCTACATATTTTGTTTCTACATTTATATACTGCTGTGATTCAGACATCCTCACCATTTTTTGCCATTTATTTAGTTGAAGTTATGTAGCATTTACAATTCCTTCAAAAGATGTAGCGGTGTACAATAGAATGCTCATTATACAGTGATACTTCATGCATCATCCAGTTGGCTTCTGAT